>CM061280.1:22993362-25849195 GCA_030848825.1 Tadarida brasiliensis | reverse complement strand
GAATGAATATAAATGCAAATATATATGAATATAAGCATAAATATAAATATAAAGAAAGTATAAGCATGATTTTGCTAAACAAGATTTTCTGCGTATTTTGAATATACAACTTTAATAGTATTTAAATATTATCTGTGTATTAGAGTAAAACTAGAAAATAAAGATAAGCAAAATGGAAAACACACTAACATCCATAATCCCATTATCCAGAAATAGCCGTTATTATTTTTGTGTTTAACCTTCTAGAATTGTTTCTTTTATATTTACATGTGTAGCTGGTATGAAACTTACTTCATAAATGTGTGTGTAAGAAATGCCACATTGTTATTTTCTAAATATCAAATTAAATCTGACTTCAAGCATCCGTCCCATTTGAATAGTGGAAATGCAATCACAGTTAATTATTTTGTTGTTAGAGTGGAGTTCTCCAATCTTCCCAAGGTCTCACCAGAATCCAAGAGTTCCCAGTAAATGAGGTACTATGGTTGCTATTAATATGTTCATTTTTCAAGCCTGGATTGTTTCTAGAGAACAGGGGATTGTGCTGTTTCTGTGCCAACACTGGTCCCAGGACACTTTGCTAAGGCTAGAAGTTTTGATGTTTGGGGTCCAACCTTCTTAACTGTATCACAGAGATGTTTTGTTTTGTTTTCTGAGCTCCTCAAATCTCTCCCCTTTGGGCATTACTTGGGATTACAGTTTCCACCTAACAAAGGACCTGTAGACTTCTGGCCCTCTTTCCAGTCTTGGAAAGATCTCTCTGTCTGGCTGCTTTCCTTCTACCTCTCAGTCACCTCCCCCAATCCAACCTCAGCACAATCCTCCCTGGGAACTCAGGCTTCCAGAAAACAAAAACCAGGAAGGGAGATTGTTGGCAGACAACTTTGGTTTTCAGCCCTATACCACCAATTTTTCAGGGGTAAATGAGTACAATGGGTCTGATTCTCTTTTTGGAATTGGAGATGTGGATTGAAAGAGAAGAAAAAGTATAGTGAACAAAACACAAGATAATGAATAATGAATTTATATCTTTATACATTCTCCTGCCAAACATATTATTCATCAAACTGAGGTCATATTGAAAATATAGTATTTTTGTTTGATTTCTAAAAATAACATAGCATGTCAACAATATAACTGAAAAATATTATTGTCAATAATATCCCATTGTAATAACCCAATCTATACTTGCTGGTCTTTTAGGTTGTGTTCAATCTTTTTGTCATTATAAATTCTGCTTCAATAAAGAACCTTATAACTATATCCTTTCACATTAACATAGTCTAATTTTTTCACATTGGCAGTAGGTTAACTATTTTTTTAAGTTTTTAAAAATAATATAATTTTTTTAAATACAGAAGTATAAATTGAAAGATGCCCATAATCTCTACAGCCATAGATAAACAGTTTAGTGTATAATTTTCAAGATGTTTTCTGTGTATATATAGCAATACTAATAGTATTTAAACTTTAATTGTGTATTATTCATAGTTTTATAATATTTTTCTCATGAAATGTAATATTGCAGACACCTGTCATAAGTATAGGTTTAAACCATCTTTTTACATGGCTCCATAGTATTACATTTTATGAATATACCATATATTTCTAACCACTAACTACAGTAATTTATATTCTTCTCATTTTTCCTACAATTAGAAAATTTAGATAAATATTCTATACATACATTGGAGTGCCCACTTCATCATTCCTTAGCAATAAAATTGCTAGGTAAGTTTTATTTATCAATATATCAAAGTATAAGTACATTTATAATTTTGATTCATAATATCAAATGTCTCCAGAAAAGCTGTATGCATTGACATGCAAATTGACAGAAAATGAGAGAACATATTTGTCACATATTTATCAACATGGAATATTATAATTTTTTTCATCTTAGCTCATCTTTAGGCAAAAAAGGATTATTTTTTTGTTGTTGATTGTTGGTGAAGTTGAGCATTTACCCACATGTTTATTGACTATTTATATTCCCATTTCGTGAACTGCCCAGGGTGATTTATTTTCTTTTTCTTTTTGTAATACTAAAGATATAACTCTGATGCATTAGTTGCAAATATTTTGGGTTTTTTGCTTTTTACATTGCCTATCAGATAGAAAAACTGTATTGCATTGTTTTAATTTATATTTCTGATTACTGGTGAATTGGAGCATATTTTTGTTGACATGTTTAGTATAATGCCTTGTTTTTAAAATTCCAAATCACATATGGATTTGTTTAAAAATGTACGCCATCCAAAATCAATAGGAGGGGGGCGATGGGAGGGAAGAGATAAACCAAATAACTTATATGCACGTACAGTTGTCCCTCGCCACTTTGCACTCTGACTTTCGCGGCTTCGCTCTATCTGGGTTTTAGTATTTGAAAAAACCGCGATAGAGTGAAGCCACGAAAGGCGTGAAGTGGTGAGAGACAACTGTATAAATAAAGAATCCTACTTTGCGGAAATTCATTTATCGCGGTACAGTCTGGAAGTGATTAACCGCGATAAACGAGGGCAGACTGTATGCATAACCAATGGATATAGACAACAATACTGTCGAGGGGGAGGCGGAAACAAGAGGAGGGTGTCAATGGGGGGAAAAGGAGAAACATTTGTAAAAAGTAAATCAATTAATAAAAAAAATTTAAATACCCTTTCAATTAAACAAAACAGGTGAAAGAAATTGTTTCAAGCAATTTTATTACTAATGAAATCTGGTTAAAATCAAATATGCTTATACAAAATAAAAGGATAAAGTTTAAAAGTTTATATATTTTTTAATTTAACTTTATTGTTGAAAGTATTACAGATGTCCCTCCTGTTTTCCTCCATTGACACCTTCTTTCCCTACCCCACCCCCTGCTTTACCCCACTGTTGTCTGTGTCCATTGGTTATGCATATATGCATATAAGTTCTTTGGTTTATCTCTTCCTGCCACATCTCCCTTCATTCTGAGGTTTGTCAGTGTATTCACTATTTCCATGTCTCTTGTACTATTTTGTTTGTCAGCTTATTTTGTTCAGTAGATTGCACAAATAAGTTACATCATGTGATACTTGTCTTTCTCTGACTGGCTTATTTTACTCAGAATAAAACTCTCCAACTGCACCCATGCCATCTCAAAGGATAAGAGATCTTTCTTTTTCACAGCTGCAGAGTATTCCATTGTGTAAATGTACCACAAATTTTTTATCCACTCATCTACTGATGGACACTTGGGCTGTTTTCAGATCTTAGCTACTGTAAATAGAACTGCTATGAACATAGGGGTGCATATATTTTTTCTGGTTGATGTTTCAGGATTCTTAGGATATATTCCTAGAAGAGGGATCACTGGGTCAAATGGAAGTTCCATTTCTAATTTTTTGAGGAAACATCATACTGTTTTCCATGGTGGCTGCACCAGTCTGCATTCTGACCAGCAGGGTACCCTTTTCTCCACACCTTCGCCAGCACTTGTTGTTTCATGATTTGTTGACGGTAGCAGTTCTGGCAGGTGTGAGGTGATAATTCAGTTGTTTTAATTTGCATCTCTCTGATGATTAGTGACGTAAAGCATTTTTCCATATGTCTTCCGGCCATTTGTGTGTCCTCTTTGGAGTAGTGTCTACGCAGGTCCTCTGCCTATCTTTAATTGGATTTTTCTCTTCCTTTTGTTCAATTGTATGAGTACTTTATATATTTTGAATATTAACCCATAATCCGATGTATGATTGGCAAATATGTTCTCCCTTTCATTTTGATGATGGTTTCTTTTTCTGTATAGATTTTTAGTTTGATGTAGTTCCATTTGTTCATTTTTTCCTTTGTTTCACCTGCCTTAGGCGATGTTATCAGTGAAAATTCTGCTACATGAGATGCCTGAGATATTGCTGCCTACATTTTCTTCTAGGATTTTTATGGTTTCACGGCTTACATTTAAGTCTTTTATCCATTTTGAGTATACTCTTGTGTGTGATGTAAATTGGTGGTTTAGTTTCATTTTTTTCATGTGTACCTGTTCAATTTCCCCAACACCATTTATTGAAGAGACTGTCATTACTCTATTGTATGCTCTTGCCTCCTTCGTCAAATATTAATTGAGCATAATGGCTGGGTTGATTTCCAGGTTCTCTGTTCTGTTCTGTTGATTTATTTGCCTGTTCTTGTGCCACTACCAACCTGTTTTGATATACAGGCTTTGTGGTATAACCTGATATCTGGTATTGTGATCCCTCCTACTCTGTCCTTCTTTTTCAAGATTGCTGTGCCTATTCGGGGTCTTTTTTGGTTCCATATAAACTTTTGGAGTGTTTGTTCTAGTTCTGTGCAATATGCCATTGGCATTTTAATAAGGATTGCATTGAATTTGTAAATTGCTTTGGGTAGTATGGACACTTTAATGATGTTAATTCTGTCAATTCATGAACATGGTATATGCTTCCACCTTTTTATATCTTCCTCTATTTATTTTTCAATGTCCTGTAGTTTGCTGAGAATAGGTCTTTTACCTCCTTAGTTAAGTTTATTCCTAGGTATCTTAATTTTTGTTGCAATGGTAAATGGGATTGTGGGTGTTTTTTTTTTCAGTTTCTCTTTCTGAGTGTTCATTATTGGTGCATAAAAATGCCATCGATTTCTGGATGTTAATTTTGTATCCTGCTACATTGCTGAATTCATTTATTAAATCTACTAGTTCTTTTGGTGGAGTCTTTAGTTTTTTTTTAATGTACAATATCATATCATTTGTGAATAATGACAGTTTCACTTCTTCCTTTCCAATTTGAATGCCTTTTATTTTTTCTTATTGTCTGATCGCTGTGGCTAAGACTTTCGGTACTATATTGAATAAGAGTGGTGTAAGTGGACATCCCTGTCTTGTTCCTGTTCTTAAAGGAAATGCTTTTAGTTTTTGCCCATTGAGTATGATGTTAGTTGTAGGTTTGTGATATATGGTCTTTATTATGTTGAGGTATTATCCCTCTATTCCCATTTTGCTGAGAGTTTTTATCAAAAATGAGTGCTGGCCCTGACTGGTTTGGCTCAGCAGTTAGAGCATCAGCCCACGGACCGTAGGGTCACAGGTTCGATTCCTGGTCAAGGGCACATGCTAAGGTTGCAGATTCTATCCCCGGCCCTGGTCTGGGTCATGCAGGAGGTAACCAATCAATGTGTCTCTCTAACATCACTGTTTCTCTCTCTCTCCCTCCATCCTTTTCACTTATCTAAAAATCAATCAATCGAAAAATATCCTTGGGTGAGGATTAACCAAAAAAATGAATGCTGGATTTTGTCAAACGTTTTTCTGCATCTATTGTTATGATCATGTGATTTTTATCTTTCATTTTGTTTATCACATTTATCGATTGCCAATATTGTGCCATCCTTACATCCCTGGGAAAAATTCCACTTGGTCATGGTGAATAATTTTTTAATACATTGCTGAATTGAATTTGCTAATATTTTGTTGAGGGTTTTGGTATCTATGTTCATCAGAGATATTGGCCGGCAATTTTCTTTCTTTGTAATGTCTTTATCTGGTTTTGGAATTAGGATTATGCTGGCCTCATAAAAAGAGCTTGGAAATCTTCCATCCTCTTGAATTTTTTGAACTAGTTTGAGGAGATTAGGTGTTAGTTCTTCCTTGAATGTTTGATAAAACTCCCCTGTGAATCTGTCTGGACCAGGGTCTTTGTTTGCTGGGAGTTTATTGATTACTGCTTCCATTTTATTAGTTGTTATTGATCTGTTCAGGTTTTCTGATTCTGTCTGGTTGAGTTTTGGAAGATTATATAATTCTAGGAATTTGTCCATTTTGCCTAGGTTGTCCAATTTGTTGGCATGTAATTGTTCATAGTTTTTTCTTACAATCCTTTTTACTTCTACCCTATTTCTGTAGTGTCAGTTGTTATTTCTCCTCTTTTGTTTCTGATTTTATTTATTTGGGTCCTCTCTCCTTTTTCTTGGTGAGCCTGGCTAAAGGTTTATCAATCTTGTTTATCTTTTCAAAGAACCATCTCTTGGTTTCATTGATTTCTTTGTACTGTTCTTTTAACTCTTTATGTCATTTATTTCCACTCTGATCTTTATTATTTTCTTCCTTCTATTTACTCTGGGCTTTTCTTACTGTTCTCTTTCTAATTCTTTAAGTTGTAGGATAGGTAGTTTATTAGAAATTTTTCTTGTTTATTGAGGTAGGCCTGAATTGCTATGAACTTCTCTCTTAGGACTGTTTTCATTGTGTCATATAGATTTTGATTGTGTGTGTGTTCATTTTCATTTGTTTCCAGGAAGTTTTCTATTTTTTCCTTGATCTCACTGGTAACCCATTCATTGTTTAATAACATGCTATTTAGCCTCCATGTGTTTGAATGTTTTTTAGTGTTTTTATTGTAATTTTTAGTTTCATGCCTTTGTGAACCAAGAAGATACGTGATATGAGTTCAATCTTCTTGTACTTGTAGAGACTTATTTTGTGTCCTAACATGTGGTCTATCTTTGAGATTGTCCCATGTGCACTTGAGAAGAATGTATATTCTGCACCTTTGGGGTGTAATGTTCTGTAAATATCAATTAAATCCTTCTGATATAGTGTGTCACTTAGGTCTCTGTTTCCTTGTGGATTTTTGTCTAGAAGATCTATTCAGTGCTGTCAGTGAGTTGTTAACATCCCCTACAGTGATTGTATTGCTGTTGATCTCTCCCTTAAAGTCCTCCAGAAGTTTTTTAATAATTTAGTGTTCCTATATTGGGTGCATATATGTTTACCAGGATTATATCTTCTTGTTGGATCAATCTCTTTCATATTATGTAGTGACCATCTTTGTCTCTTGATATGGCCTTCATTTTTAAATCTCTGATCAGATATGAGTATGGCTTCCCCAGCTTTTTTTTTTTTTGCATTTGCGTTCCATGGAAAAATTTTTTTCCATCTTTTCACTTTCATCCTGTGTGAGTCTTTTGTTCTGAGGTGAGTCTCTTGTTGACCACATATGCATAGGTCATGTTTTTTTATCCATTCAGATACCCTATGCCTTTTGGTTGGAGCATTTAATCCATTTATATTTAAGGCTATTATTGATAGGTACTTATTTATTGCCATTTTATCCATTATGCTTATGTTTCTCTATATATATTTCTTATTATTACAGCAGTCTCTTTAACATTTCTTGCAATGCTAGTTCGGTGTTAATACATTCTTTTAGCCTTTTTTTGTCTGAAAAAAATTGTTATTTCACCTTCTTTTTTGAATGATAACCTCACTGGATAGAGTAGTCTTAGTTTCAGATGTTTGTTTCTTATTACCTTGAATAGTTCATACCATTCTCTTCTGGCCTGCAGTATTTCTGTTGAGAAATCAGCTGATAGCCCTATGGGAGATCCTTTGTAAATAACACATTATTTTTCTTTTGCTGCCCTTAAGATTCTTTCTTTGTCTTTAATTTTTGGCGTTTTAATTATGATGTGTCTTGGCATGGGCCTCTTTAGGTTCTTTATTGGGACTCTCTGTGCTTCCTGAATTTGTGTGACATTTTCCCACACCAAGTTAGGGAAGTTTTCTGCCACTATTCCTTCAAACAGGTTCACTAAACCTGGCTCACTTTCTTGTTATTCTGGAACTCCTATGATGTGGACGTTGTTACATTTCATATTGTCCCACAGCTCACTTAAACTATCCTCCTGGTTTTGTTGTTGTTGTTGTTTTTGTTTTTATTCCTCACCTGAGGATATTTTTCTATTTATCATCAGATAGATTGGGAAGGAGGGAGAGAGAGAGACAGAGAGAAACATCGATATGATAGAGCACATCAACTGGCTGCCTCCCGCACAACCCGACTGGGGCTGGGGATGAACCACAACCAACGTACGTGCCCTTGACCAGAATCAAACCCGTGACTCATTGGTCCATGGACTGACGCTCTAACCACTGGGCCAAAGTGGCCAGGGCTAATCTCCTGTTTTTTCATTGTTTTTACTTTCTGGTTCTCTGATTGAGTGATTTTTTTTCTACCCTGTTTTGTAATTCACTGATCTGATCCTTGGCTTCTTCTAATTGCTGTTTATTCTTTCTAGTGTATTCTTTATGTCCTCCATGTCATTCTTCATTTCCGAATGGTTTTTCATTTCTGATTGGTTGTTTTTCATTGTTTCTATATCTTTTCTCACACTGTTGAGCATCCTTATAACCATTATCTGAACTCTAATAATGGTTAAATTGCTATCTGATAAATTGCTATCTCCATTTCATTTAACTCCTCTAGAGAATTATCTTGATCTTTCATTTGGGGTATGTTTCTTTGTTTCCCAATTTTGGCTGCCTGTTTGGGTTTGTTTCTATGTATTTGGTAGATCTGCAATGCTTTCCAGTCTAGGTAGGGTGGTCTTATGTGGTAGGTGACCTGTGGGACTCAGTGGCTCAGTCTCCCTTATCATCAGACATAGGTGCTCTAATAATGTCCCTTGTGTGCTTTGTATGGGCCCTCCTGTTTTAATGGAGTCTTGATTGCTATTGACTCGTTCATGCATGGGCTTGACCTTCAGGTTGGCTGACAGTAACGCTCAACCCTCAGCACAGCGTGCAGACTGCTGTGCAATTGCTTATCACGTGACATGCAATTCATCTCAGCAGGGTTTGGAGCCTGCCAAAATCTCCCTGTGGCTATCAGTGATCCATTGCTTTTGTCTCCATCTGCTGGGACTGAATGTGCATGGAAAGGACCAAGCTGAACATCAAGGTCTCTTTTTCCAAGCCCCAGGCAGAGGAGCCTCAGGTTATAGTACTCTGCCAGACATAAACTTCACCCAGAATGTGGGGCAAGAGAAATTCTAACAGGTGGGGCAATTTCTTCCCCCAGGCTAAAGCTGCTTTAATGGTAAAACTCTGCCTGAGAAACATGGCTTCTGCAGTGTCGGGTAATGACTCAACACAAGGATCCAGGCAGTGGCCTTCCTAGCACTCTCCCCAGAGCCACAAACCCCAGAGTCTCCACACACAGATCTAGTCCACTCTGCCCTCCCTCTGCTGGAACCCAAGGTGGGTGGCTGCAAATGAAATTTAATATGTTGGCCCTTCAAGAGGGTGCCTGTGTTTCCAGCTGCCTCTCCTTGCCAGACAGAACCTCTGGTGTTTTTCACAGCCAGGTGTTATGTGGGCACATTTCCCTGTTCTGTTACTCTGGGCTGGAGAGACCAGCTTGGGGTTTAGGCCTCAGACTTCTTAGGGTGAACCTCCCACAGCTGATATATACTTTCAGAAATTCAGCTCCTGCTTGTGGGAGCCTAGCCAGCCCTCCCTCGCCTCCACACATCCTCCCAGTCTCGATGTGGACTCCTCTTTGTGTCCTTGGTTATAAGGGTTCTCCCCAGTTAGCCTTCAGTTGGTTATTCAGGATGATTTTTCTATATTTTAGTTGTAATTCAAGTTTGGTTTTGAGAGAAGGTCAGTGTAGCTTCCATTCAATCCACTGCCATTTTGGAATCTCAGTTTTCATATATTTAACTGATATTTCTTTAATTTTGTAATTCTGGGTCTTTTTTTCCTTTCTGGAAGAAATACCTTTTTGTTGCACAGATTATAAAATGCCATACAAAGCAGAAATGACATAAAAGAAATTTAGCCAATTTTCTGCTGTTATAACAAATATTTTGAAATACTTTTATAATAATCAAATATCTCCCTGAACTCCCCAATCTTATCCCCCAGAATTAACAAGTTGATGTTTATCTTTTAGACTATTTCTTATGCATGGATTTTGTTCTTTGAATTTTTAACTTGGACCACATTACACATTCATCCTCAAAATGTGACAGGGTGCGCAATAAGTGCTAGGCTGATTACCCTTCCTATTTGGGAGATGCTGGATAACTCTGTAAGGGCAGGAGGAAGTTGTCCTTTTTGCAATATTATATTCCTGGATTTGGCTCCATGCACCACCTCCTCTACTACTCTTGCATTTCTAAGTTTGGGATCCTTTTCAGCAGTGGATGTTTTGTGGTTTAGGCTTTGATCTCATTCCTCAGGACCTCAAAGGAAACACTCTTCCCTCAATAAAACAAGGGGGTAAGATAAGGGGACAAGAAGATATAGGGAATGGGGTGAGTGATGACTTTATTCCCTTACCCCCAAATCCATTCATGGGGTACATAACTCAATTGAATGGAACTGGTGTCACCGTGTTCTTCCTTTCCGCAGCCCAATCAAAGCCCTCAGGCACCCGCAGAAATGGCATTGACTCGCTGTCAAAATAGAAGCGTACAGTGCTTTCATTCTTCCCTCACATACTCGCCAGATCATGCTGTGCCTCAAATGTATCTACATCTGTAGTTCACACCCTCCTGTCCCCTCCACTAGTAGTGAGGGTAAGCTCTGCCAGATTCCTGTCTCTCAGCAGATTATTCTCAGAAAGTGTGAGTTCCTCTTTCCTTTCCCTCTAAATGTGCCACTCAGTCTCTGTCTTCATGGGACCACTGAGAGCTGGAAAGAAATGGGGCAAAGGCCCCCAGTCAGACAGTGACTGTGTGGTCCTGCATTCCCAAGACACTGGATGCCTCCTAATGAGCATCTTTTTGAGCCTGATGGCTCAGTCCAGAGCAGGGAGGTGGCAGGATCCTCCTTTGAGAGAGGGCTGTTTCTGAGCAACAGTTAGAACTCACAGGTTCTGTTCAGTCCAGCAGTTTTACATATGGAGAGATTTAGACATAGAGTTAGGTGGTTCATGGGGTAGATTCTTTTTGTAAAATATTTAATTTAAGGCCATCAAGACTCTAAAATAATTAATGTAATACCTCCTTGAAAGAGGAATCACATGTCCAGCATAATCCACCCAAAGCAAGAGTAAGAATTTGTGAAGCCCAGAAGGAGATAATCACATGTGGTAAAGCAGAGGGTGGATTATTCTGATGAAAGCTACATCATTTCTCTTCCTTCTTGATGTGCTGAGAAGAGAACATTACAAGCCATTTTTCAGTACGAAATGGGGAAGGCCAAATAAAGTTCCTGGGAAAACTAACAGTAGCTCCCCTACACAAGGCTGAACTGGATGCCACCAGTCTGAGGGGCAACTCTGAGTGTTAGGATAATAATGGAGGTTTCAGAGATAACACCTTAGACATGTAATAATGAAACCACCTGTTGCCAGGTCAACAGACATTGAACTCCTCTGGTCAGAAAGCCTTTAAACCTCTGGCCCAAATCACCCATCACCGTGAACTAAGTGGAAGAGGAAACAACAACCTGGAGAGTTTGTGGCTGTGGGAAGGCTCCTCTTTCAATGATTCAAAATTAAGAACTCCCTGCTGTTGACAGAGTGAAGAAAGGGCCTTGTTTGAGTGAAAAATCTGTTCATGCTTGCCTGAGGAGATATATCATATCTTTTTTAAGCCTGTAAAATATGCTTTGGAGTAAAGAGAGTTACTGAGATTGTAAAAATGGAGTTTTACCTGAGGGGGTTACGAAGAATTTGGAAGAGGGAGATTTGTTTGAAGGAGGGAAGGAGTTTCTAGTCATTAGAGGCTCTTCTGTGTGAGTTACTTTTGAGATGCTAAAAACAGCCTAGGAGAGCCCAGCCCTTGTCTATTATCTGTTTGGATAGAAAGGAGGTTTGAAGTTGCAGACACCAGCAATCTCTGCATTTAATTACCAGGTGCTTCTCATAAATTATGGGAAAATCATAACAAAAAGAAAAGACTTTCTTTTGTCCTTACAATCTGTACTTCTCAATTCCTTCACCTTTTTAACCCAGTCCCCCAAATCCCTCCCCTCTGGAAATCATCAGTCTGTTCTCTGTATTTATGAGTCTGTTTCTGTTTTGTTTGTTTGTTTATATCGTTCTTTAGATCCCACATATAAGTGAAATCATATGGTATTTGTTTTACTCTGACTAATTTATTTCACTTAGAATAACACCTTCTATATCTATTCATGCTGTTACAAATGATAAGATTCTTTTTTATGGCTGAGTAATATTCCATTATATATATGTACCACAGGTTTTTTAGCCACTTGTCTATTGATGGACACTTAGGTTGCTTCCATAGCTTGGTTATTGTAAACAATGCTGCAGTAAACACAGGGGTGCATATATTCTTTTCAATTAGTGTTCTGGGTTTCTTTGGATACATACTCAGAAGTGGAATTACTGGGTCATAAGGCAGTTCCATTTTTAATTTTTTGAGGATCCTCCATATTATTTCCCATAGTGGCTGCATCAATCTGCATTCCTATCAATAGTGCATGAGGACTCCCTTTTCTTCACATCCTTGCCAACACTTGTTGTTTGTTGTTTTATTTATAATAGGAAGAATCAACATTGTTAACATGTCCATATTACCCCAAACAATCTATAGATTCAACACAATTCCTATCAAAATGCCAATGATGTATTTCAAAGAACTAAACAAATAACCCAATAATTAATATGGCATCACAAAAAAACCCTAATAGCCACAGCAATCTTGAGAAAAAAGAACAAAGTTGGAGGAATTGCTCTACCTGATGTCAAACCATACTACAAGACCATAGTAATCAAAACAGCATGGTACTGGTGTAAAAACAAACATACAGATCAATGGAACAGAACAAAGAACCCAGAAATAAACACTCCTATATGGTCAATTAATATTTGACCAAGGAGTCAATAACATACAATGGGGTAAAGACAGTCTACTCAATAAATGGTGTTGGGAAAATTGGACAGATACATGCAATAAAATGAAATTAAACAACCTTCGCACACCCATACACAAGAATAAATTCAAAATGTATTAAAAATTAAATGTAAGACTCAAAACTATAAAACTCTTAGAAGAAAACATAGGCAGTGAAATCTCAGACATTTCTCTTAGTAACATATATGATTGTCTAACTATTATGTTGTACACCTGAAACCAATACACCATAATATTGAATGTAAACTGTAATTGAAAAAAAAAAAAAAATATATATATATATATATATATAAATTTAAAAATTCTCCCTTTAAAAAGGAAAAATGGTATTTTTTAAATACCACTTACATTAGAGTCCAAAAATAAAATGCTTGATTATAAATCTAACAAAACATCTGTAGAATCCTATGCTGAAAACAATAAAATGCTAATGAAAGGGGAAAAAAATGATTGTGAATTTTCTCCTTTGTTATTATTTCAAATTACAAGAGTAATCATTGTGAAAAAATTCAACAGTAAAAACATATAACATAAAAGGTGAGTTTCTCCCCTTCCATTTTTTCTGCCTTTTCTCTTCTTTTTTCCCCAGCCCTCTAAGGTTCCAACTTGATGCTGAACTTGCCCACAATCCCCTTTCCTTGTTTTTTTTCACATCCTTTTCCATAAAAGTTATAAACAGTTTTCAAAGTACCAAAAGAAGAATCATCCATTTAGAATTAAACAGTTAACATTTTAATGTAAAAAATAATATTTTTCAAAGTAAGCCAAGGCTTTAAAAAATCTAAGGCTACTTGTGTTTGCATAAAGCACTGGCTAGTAAGCACTTGCCCCATGCACTGCTTCCATGCATCCTCTTCCAGTGCAAAAGTCCCTGCCAGCAACAGCTCTACAGGCATCTACCTAAAGCATCTGGCAGAACTATGCCATTTTCACACTAATCTAACCCCATAAAACTATTTCTGGCAAAATCTCTAACATCGTGGTTAAACAATATATTCTTAGCTCTTGTTGAGTCATAATTTGAGGAAGAATATTATTGTGTGAAAGACTGCTAATAAGATGGTTTTGTCAGTGAACTCTGAGGAATAAAACTTTTCTAATTTTACTCCCTCCCCTATTAGCTGCCATTTAAAGCAGGATAGCTCTGAATGGTCAATCATCTGTGTAAGGAACCCCCATAAGGCTATCAGCTGACTTCTCAACAGATACACTACAGGCCAGAAGGGAATGGCATGAAGTAATCAAGGTAATGAAAAACAAGGATCTGAATCCATGACTACTCTATCCAGCAAGGCTATCATTCAAAATAGAAGGTGAAATAAAGAGCTGCCTAGACAAAAAAAAAAAAAAAAAAAAAAAAGGCTAAGGGAATATGTTAAAAGGACTGCTGTAATTAGTAGAAGAAATAGGAAGAAATATGTAACCACAACAAACAAAAATGGCAATAAATAAGTACATATCAATAATAACCTTAAATGTAAATGGATTGAACGCTTGATTGGATAAGAAAGCGTAACTCATGTATATGTTGTTTAAAAGAGACCCACTTCACAACAAAAGATTCACATAGGTTGAAAGTGAAGGGATGGGAAAAAAATCTTCTAAGCAAATGGAAAGGGAAAAAAAGCTGCGGCAGCAATACTCATATCTGATAAAATAGATTTCAAAATAACTAGAGACAAAGAAAGCCACTACCTAATATTGAAAGGATCTATCCAACAGGAAGATATAACCTTGGTAAATATATATGCACCCAATATAGGAGCACCAAAATATATTTAAAATCTTCTGGAGGACTTCAAAGGAGAAATCGACAGCAACACAATCATAGCAGAGGATGTCAACAACCCGCTGACATTACTGGATAAAACCTCTGGACAAAAAATTAACAGGGAAACAGAGACTCTAAATGATACACTAGATCAAATGGATTTGATAGATATCTACAGAGAATTACACTCCAAAACTGCAGAATTCACATTCTTCTCAAGTGCACATGGGACATTCTGAAACATAGACCATATGTTAGGACACAAACTAAGTCTCTACAAGTTCAAGAAGATTGAAATCATATCAAGCAGCTTCTCAGATCACAATGGCATGAAACCAGAAATCAATTACAACAAAAACACGCAAAGGCATTTGAACACATGGAGGCTAAATGGCATGTTCTTAAATAATGAATGGGTTACTGAGGAGATCAAGGAAGAAATTTAAAACTTCCTGAAAACCAATGAAAATGAGCACACAACAACACAAAATTTATGGGACACAGCGAAAGCAGTCCTGAGAGGGAAGTTCATAGCACTACAGGCCTGCCTCAAGAAACAAGAAAAATGTCTAATTGACTATCTAACCTCACAATTTAAAGAACTAGAAAGTAAACAAAAAGAAAAACCCAGATCAAGTAGAAGGAAAGAAATAGTAAAGATCAGAGAAGAAATAAACGACATAGAGACCAAAAAAAAAAAAACAGTTCAAAAGAGCAATGAAACAAAGGGCTGGTTCTTTGAAAAGATAAACAAGATTGATGGACCCTTAGCTAGACTCACCAAGAAACAAAGAGAGAGAACCCAAACACACAAAATCAGAAATGAAAGAGAAGTAACAACTGACACCACAGAAGTACAAAGGATCAATTAACAAATACTATGAACAATTATACGGCAACAAACTGGACAATCTAAGCAAAATTCCCCTAGACTAGCAGGTACTTCCTATCTTGTTTTAATTTTAACTAAGTCTGGACTCAAAGGCAATGGCCCTGTCAATATTACCTTCAGTTCCTTGAGCTCATCATCATTTTAATTTACATCACTCTGCCACTCCTGAGCCCTGAATCAGTTTTCTCTGCTGTTATTCCAAGGGGTTCCTACACTTTGCTACTGATGCAGTCGCTGCCACTGGAGAAAATCTGACAACAGGGCACTCAGGGTCATTATTTATTCATTCATGAGCCCAAAGTTCAGCTGAGTTCTCTGTCCCATCCTACAACCATTTTACTTAGTCCTAGTCATCTCTCTCTGCTGTGGAACAGAGCACTTGGGGGTTTCACAAATGAAAAACCCCTCCCTCTTAAAATGGCAAAGTGATGATTTGCATAACTTGATCCAAGTGCTGTGCTACTGAATTAGATGCCCCTCACTGATGTTAACAACACATGCATAATTTTGCATCCATTCTTCCACCTTAGCTGTGTGTGAAATAATATTTTTGAGATAGTAACCTATATTCTTGTAGCTTTTCTGGGTATTTCACTTTTGCCTTCCTGCAATTCATATAGATATCCATGCTTCAGTGAAGATTTATTAGCAGGGTTTACTAGTTTTTGTGTTTCTTTAAAAATATGAGGCTGTTCTTCTGGGAGCCTCACAGGCAAACAACATGAATAATAACAAGAAAGATTTTTTCCAAGATTAGAGAAAAAACCCTCCCCCAGCACAGTGGAGAAGGGAGAGAAGGAAAGGAAGTGATAAGAGCAGAGATTCTAGAGAGGAAATGAATGCAGGTTGTGTTGAGGTGGATGAGGCCCTGAACAATCTTATAGAGTTCCTGTGCGTTGGCATGAGGAGGAAGCATCTGACAGAGGTTTTAGAACTTAAGGGGCCATCAGACAAGAATGAGGAACTTTAAGCAGCAATCTCCAAGGGCCGATAACTCAGACTTGTGTGACCTCTGACTGAAGAACCAGATGTCCACCTCCTACCAAAAATTTTTTTCCTCTGTCCTTTTTGCACTAGAATTTAATTTTTTTAATTGATTTTAGCGAGAGAGGAAGGGAGAGGGAGAGAGAGATAGAAACATCGATAAGCGAACACTGATTGGCTGCCTCCTGCATGTCCCCCACTGGGGATCGGGCCCACAACCTGGGCATATGCCCTGACCGGTAATCGAACCCGCGACCTCTTGGTGCATGGGTCGATGCTCAACCACTGAGCCACACTGGTCGGGCTACACTAGAATTTAAATGCAACTCTGCTAAAAGGGAAAACCCTAAACTTTAAGGGAATTAAATTTCTGCCACTCCAGGGGCATGATAAGCTCACAATAAAAATTAGGTTATATTATAAATTTTAAAAGTATCATTTCTTGTTCATTAAAGTAGATTCTTTAAAAAATAATAATGTTTGCACATTTGAGTCTTTGAAAGGATTACATACCCAAGTTTGTGAACACTGCTTTTTGGTAGAGCTATCTCTGCCATACTCCATTTTTAATATAACACTAATAGCCATATAAAATGGTGACCTTCAATTTGTGTTCTACAGAGCTCTAGGTTCCAAACAAGTTTCTTATAGACCTGGGAAGAGATTGAGGGGATAGCAAGTTGGCAGGACTCTAGGCATCTCACGCAACAGCTTTCTCCAGAATACTTTCATGTTTATCTCTTTAATATGAAGATTATTATAATATTCCCTTTCAATAGAAGACTCAGCAGCTCAGAAAGTTGAAAAGCCATTTATGTAAAGTATAAAATAATTCATAGCTATACTATAAAATATCTCTATACAGGCATATAACACTGGTTTTGGTTTAGTTTTAGTTTTGATTTGTTTTTGTTTTGCTGATGACTACGGAACCAGTTCTGAAAGCAATTCCCAATTCTGTTGTCTTTTAAGCAATGACAACAGAAGTGTATGGCTTCTTTCAAAGGTAACTTTTTTGAAGGTCAGTTCTTGTTTGCTTTTTAAGTTCTCATGTTTGTTGAAGAAGAAAATCAGTCTCTTGACTTCAGCATCACATGTCACATTTTCACTGTCAATACAGTTCCAGTAAAACAGTATTATTATTTATGTTTCTTGAAATGCAAGGGCAAAGCTATGAATAAATTATATTTTAGTAGGGCCAACAGAATGGAACGCTCTTTGCTAGTTAGGTTTATTAGCTCTACTTCAATAATCTTTTCCATTTCATAATCAAATGGTCATCTTCTAACAATATAATAAATTCTTTTTTCTTTCCAGAGTTCAAGGAAGAGCACTTGGAAATGAATAATAGTTCTCTCAATCACCCTTCATTCTCTCAATCCAATGCTAACATGATGGGTATTTCTTTCTTCCTAAGACTATTCAGAACTTTACCTAAGAGAATTCTCTGGGTTCTGGGCTATAGAAGGAGTCTCCTGGCAGAGGAATAGCTTCAGGAGAAGAAACAGTCTCTGTCCAGATCATGGGTCTGTACTGTTTTATTCTTGGACACTACAGTCTGAGAGCATCTAGTTTTGGTTTGTGGTTAAGGAGTTTAGTGCACACAAGTAGCTGCTGATTCTTGGAAGATTCCAAAGTATTATTTTACTTCATAAAACCCTTGCTACTCACTATTCTGGTAAAGAGGAGAGGCAGAAAGTTCCTAGGAAGGATGTATGGGAATTCTACTCAGAATGCCTTGCTGACAGTAGACAGAAAAATCAGAACTGATCATAGGACACTAGAGATGGTCTAGTTAGTCACTCTTAGGTAGAGCAAGATGCATATGTTTTAATGAAGTGTAGTATCATCTATGGTCTCTGTTTCTCTCTTTACTCAGCAAGTTAGGGTCTCTAAACATCTATTTGTCATGTGGGATTTTCCAACTGGTTTTGAATTTAATTGATTTTCAAATTAAATGAAGAAAAGCTCTTATTTTAGTCTTTTCTGCATGAAACTTGAGATGATAATAAAAATGCATGGAAATTGTTTGAGCTCCTTGGTTTCAGTGACTCAATTACGTATAAAATCCCAATAGGACTAAATATTTAACACACTTAGACTGAATATTAGGAACTCACTGAAGTTTCTGTAAAACTACATTTCTATCTTGGACAGGAAGAACAGAGAAGTTACAAACAAACAAAAGAGCAAATGCAAGTTTTGAGTAAATATCTCCAACTCTGCAAGAAAATGCTGCCTCTAATATGTATTAAATTATTTCTTTTACAGACATGTATGATTTTTATTTCAGAAATGTACAGTTATACTTGAACATTTTGCATTATTTATTTTCAATATAAAATAGTTATTTAAAGTTAATCAATATTATAAAAATAATTTCAAAACACATCTTTAATCTTTGAAAAAATATCCTATGGCTCCAGTCAACAATATAGAGTGTAACACTCATGGACACGGACAACAGTATAGTGATTGTGGGGGGTGAGGAGGAAGAGGAAGGTGGAAGAGGGTATTGAGGGAGATAAATGGTGATGGGAAAAAATAAAACAAATGGAAATTCATTAAAATTTTTTTAAATTTTTTTCCATCCTTCTTTCAAGAGTCAAAAAATTAGGACAAATGAGTTAAACATTTTAATACTAAATATCCCCTTCTATAAAAAAATTTTTTCTCTCTGTATCTCAAATCACTCAGAAAAACTATTTAAATGTCTTTAGTATTTTTTTCTTTCTTTATTGATTTTAGACTGAGAGGAAGGGAGAGGGAGAGAGAGAGATAGAAACATTGATGAGAGAGAACATTGACTGGCCACCTCCTGCATGCCCCCCACTGGGGATTTGGCCCACAATCTGGGCATGTGCCCTGACCGGGAATGGAACCAGCGACCTCTTGGTGCATGGGTCAATGTTCAACCAGTGAGCCACACCAGCTGGGTTAAACTCCTTTATATTGTGTCCATATGTTCTGCTTTCTTACCATCCTTTCATTGCTTCAGGGGAACAGAAAAGGAAGGTGAATTTTTTTCTTAAATAAAGTCAGTGATGCCTTAAAAGGTCTTATTATTCATTGTCCCTGTTCTAAAAGAAAACAGACATAAACTTCTAACCTCATAAAACAAATCATACGTGAACACTAGAGGTTATTCTTTCCACCACTGCTCTTTTCTCATTATTCAAAATGGTAATTTTTTTCAGTTACACAATCACTGGAGTTGCCGAAGAGAAAGTGCATTTACTGATCAAAATGTGATTGGATCATATAATCTTTTTGTTTTATCACTCAATTAACATTTGGCATCCTGTATTTTATTTGGCAACCCTATCAGTTTCCAAATCCTCTCCCTCCCGTTATTGAAGGGCCTTTCACTTCCATAACCACTCCTCCAATCCCAGCATTTTCTCTGCTTTTTCTTTATATCAGGCCTTATGTATCTCATGCTTAAACGATTACAATAACTTCCAGACTGTTTTTCTTTCTACACTCGTCCTTCCTCTGCATATCACTGCCAGAATAGCTTTTGGTCATGCCACTTTCCAGATTGTAGATGGTTCTTTAAGAAACAGATAATTGCCATGTTATTTAATGTATTCTAAAGCATAAAGAAATAAAAAACCTCCAGATGCCTTTATATAAAGCTAAGAATAATTATTAATATGTTATAAGTTAATTATAATGTTATATATTAATTATAAATAAATTATAAATATGTTTTCCCAATACATCTTTCAGAATTGGACACTTGGCCTCCTTAGAAATAACAATGCAAATATTTCAAAGAAAATATTAACTAATAGTATCCAACATGACATTTAAAATGATACTCCTTATTAGATTTCATTTCAGTAATATAAACATGTGGCAATATTAAGAAATGTATTGTTATAATTAATCAAAACAGTAGTTAAAGGAAGAAAACCATATGATCATCCTTATAGATGCAGAAAGAATGTGCTAATATTTATCACCTATTTTTTATTTTTAAAAACTTTATACAATTGATAAATATATCTAAGTCAAAGCCAGAGTCACTAATGAAGAAACACTAAGAAGCATCTTCAGCAAAATCAGGAACAAGGTAACAGTGCTATCATCATTGTATCTTAACATGGTTCTGGAAGTATCAACCAAGTGCAATTAGATATGAGAAAGAAAAAGGAGGTGTCAATATTGGAAATGAGGAAGCAATTTTATCTTTACTTGTAGATGATATGATTTAATACCCGGAAAAAAATCTAAGAAAAAAAAAAACTGGGAAGCCATTAGAAGCAATAAACCTGTTCAGTAAGTGGCCAGTTGCAGAATTAATATGTAAAAACTAATAACTTCTTGTGACTAAATAAAAACCAGCTAGAAAACAAAGAAAAAGAGGTTTTGTTTTATTATTGCATTTCCTGAGAAGTAGTAAGGCTCTATTGCCTGAATGTGTGAAAATCAGTAATTTTCTTGGAAATTAAGAAACAATAATGTATCCTGATGTGATGAACTGGCACCCAACTAAGGCTCAATAAAAGTTATTGCCTTACTTCTGGAAACTCTAACTTCATCCTCCAATCCCCAAATCGGAACTCAACCCTGAACTATGGCCCCAGTAGGATCTGCTATAGGTCTCTTATGGAACAAGAGCTTTCTTTGGTGCCTGTGGATGGATGAACTGTTAAGGTCATGGCTGGGGTTAGGACTCTTTATATCTGTACCTCTTTAAAAACTAAATGACAGCAGTACCTGAAAACAAAGTATCTGTCTCCATGGCCAGAAAGCAGTGAAAAGATCAACCCAGAACGCTAATCTCAATACTCATAGTTCCTGATTCTGGGTAGTATTCTTCAAATGTTTATCACCTCACCATTACACCCCCCCCCCCGTAGTTTCCCTTCTTATGTTTTCCCACTCAAACACATACTCACATATACATACTGATAAAGTTTTGAATGGCTGGAGAGGTAATGTCTGGTCTCCACAATTACCAACCGGAAGCCCAGGAAGTTTCCAGTTAAAGAGAATGTTTATACAGAATGTTTTCAACTACATAAAAAGATACTTTGGTTTTAGCAGATTAATGTGGAATTAATTACTTCTTCTTATACTTAGTTATACCTGCTAAACTGCCTTGATATCCTATTGCCTGAGCATTGGGTTGAGTCATTAAGGCTGGTCTCTAAGAAAATGGAAACTAAAAAAGATCTAAATACTCAAATTCAAAGCTGTAGGTTAAAAAATCATAAGCAAGTCCAGGAGTACATCAGGAAGACTTTCCTTGAAATAGGATGGCGGGGGTGGGGGGGAGCCTCAGATGGAGAAGCAAACCTAGGGTTCTTGGATAGAGAGAAAGCTGTTGAGGATATAGCTAGACTGTTATCTGGGGCTGTTAACCAGAAATATTCTTGAAGGTTTTCAGTGTCCTGATGGGACAGGACCTAGCAGAGGACCTGGCACCCAAACAAAACCCAATTCATCTGCACTTTCTTCCCCTTGAATCTCTGTCCTCATCCCTCTCCTCCTCAGTCCTCTATCTTAGATTGGTATTCAATCATAGTTTTAAGCTCTAGTGAGACTTACACTCAGCCAGAGTCAAACCATGCAGAGATGTCCAGATTATTCTCCATCTACAAATGCACGAAGAGTAGGTGACATTGGAGAGATTGCTTCGTGAACTGACCCTTCCTAAGCCATTGGTGCCAATACCTCTCACTCCTGATTCAGGGCCCTAGTTTTTCACTGTTTCCTACTTTGTGGTCTTGTTCTTAGGGGTTTACATGACACCTGTTCCTCTTTACATTTTCTCTCTCTCCACAGATCGACACACCATCATAAACTATAATAATATAAGGGAATAAAAAAAAGAAAAAGAAAAGAGTCTGGGGCAGTCCCTCCTCCACAAGACAACTAAACAAATATTGAGTATTAAATGACAGAGGAAAGAACAGATACTTGCAGTTCTTCATTTATGGCCATGCTTGTCAAACTTTTCCCACTTGGAAGTCCATTCCTTTCATGGCTCTCCAACCACCTCCCCTTCATATACGTCGCTGACCAGAAACACCCCTCAGAGGAGTCACAATCACAGGTGTGTGGAGGTGGGCTGATTGAGAATAGGAAAGTAGTCGGGGAGTGGGAGACAAGAGTGGGACATTAGACTTTGAGCTAGTTTTCACTCCCTGTGCAAACAGAAAGTAGGCCAACGGAGATTGCAGAAGAGATAAGATAGGCAATACAGAGTGGAAGAGGCTGTAGCTGCCTCAGGATCTCACCTGGTTTCAACTATCCCCACTCCACAGACAAATGCATGTGAAGGTGGAGACTGGGTACTCAATGAGTATACAAGTACGCAATTAGCCCCAGGATACAAATGCTATTACCAATATTTCCTGGTTGAAATGTTCCACTTTAAGGTTCACCCACTGTTCCCCCAAACCTTACTCCGGGATCCCCTGCTACTAGCCACTTCCCTAGAAAGTCTTTAAAACATTTGAATTCACAGTTTTTAAGGTAATCAGTATATTTTACTAGGTATTGATAAGACGCAGACCCAAATTTTAAGATAAGTATACAGCATGAACTTACTATAGTCTCTCTCTCTCTCTCTCTCTCTCTCTCTCTCTCTCTCTCTCTCTCTCTCTCTTTCCCCCTATCTATCTCTCTCCCTTCCACTTTTTCTTTCCCTCTTTTAATAACAAGAGTTTATTCTAGAAAAATGTGGCCTCAAGCCATCAATAAACCTTAAAGAAGAAGTATGATTAAGGAACTAATGTGCATTCTGAACCCAGGGTTTCCTGGTTTTCAGAGAATCCTTGCATATTGATACACTGAGTCACAGATAAGGGGAGTGGTTTAAATGTCCTTGCTTCCAACACCCTTTCCTGTATCCCACCTTCACCCCCTCCCTCCTATGGGATAGCTGCCCAGAGAAGCTTTGTAATGGTGTGATTATTCTAACTCAATTAGCAGAGAATGAAAGGAACAAAGGAAACCTATTTTGCAGTTGGCTGGTCATTCAAAATCATCCTACCTTAAAATCTCAGCTAATTAAGAAATGCTGGGAGGTAAAGGTTTTGCTTGAGTACTTAAACCTTATTATCAGACCTCACTGTGATTATTAATATTATACTTCAACAAAATAAACCAAAATATATTACATAACCAATTTTATTTGAAGACTAACTTTCTATTGTTCGCACCCTGGCCAGACATTAGATTCATAATGTCTAAAATCATAGGAACAATTAATTACCAAATTAGTGTTTTCTCAATTGAGCACTGACAAGTTTTCTTTAATTCCTTTGTGCTCTTTTAAGCTGTAATGATCTTTAGATATATGTAACTCTCAACTTATAAATGAGCAGGAAGCTGAGAGAGTGAAGTATGTTTGAAAAAATACAATGGGGAGAGACCCAATGGCCACAGACTCGAAAATGCAGTGTTCTCTGGGGAAAAAGGCATATGCAAGGAAAAGCAGCATCCAAGATGACAACTTTGGTTAAAATTTACTGAGTACTGCCCTGGCCGGTTTTGCTCAGTGGTTAGAGTGTCAGCCCAAGGACCAAAGAGTTACAGGTTCAATTCCCAGTCAAGGGCACATACCTGGATTGCAAATTCAATCCCCAGCTCTTGTCAGGGTGTCAGGGTCATGTGGGAGGCAACCAATTGATGTGTCTGTCTCACATCGATGTTTCTCTCTCTCTCTCTCTCTCTCTCTCTCTCTCTCTCTCTCTCTCTCTCTCTCTCTCTCTCTCTCTCTCCCTTCCTCCCTGCTTCCCTTCCACGCTATTGAAAACTCAATGGAAAAGTATCCTCAGGTGAGGATTTAAAAAAAAATTACTGAGAACTTACTAAGTGCCAAGTACTGCTCTAAACATTCTACACTCCTTGTATCATATATACCTCACAAACACCCTATGTGAAAGGATGTTTGTTTTCCTAATTTTTCACATATGAAAAATTAACATAAATGGTCTTTATTATGTTGAAATATTATCCTTGCATTCCCACTTTGCTCAGAGTTTTTATCAAAAATGGATGCTGGATTTTGTCAAATGCTTTTTCAGCATCTATTGATATGATCACATGATTTTTATCTTTCATTTTGTTTATGTGGTGTATCACATTTATCGATTTACAAATACTTTACCAGCCTTGCATCCCTGAGATAAATCCCACTTGATCATGGTGTATAATTTTTTTTAATATATTGCTATACTCGATTTGCTAAGATTTTGTTGAGGATTTTAGCATCTATGTTCATCAGGAATATTGGCCTGTAATTTTCTTTCTTTGTAGTGTCTTAATCTGGTTTTGGGATTAGGATTATGCTGGCTTCATTAAAAGAGCTTGGAAGTCTTCCTTCCTCTTGAATTTTTTGGAATAGTTTGAGGAAAATAGGTGTTAGTTCTTTGAATGTTTGGTAAAACTCCCCTGTGAAGCTGTCTGGACCAGGGCTTTTGTTTGTTGGGAGTTTATTGATTACTTCTTCTATTTCCTTAATTGTTATTGGTCTGTTTAGGTTTTCTGACTCTTCCCAGTTGAGTTTTGGAATAGAATATAAGTCTAAGAATTTGTCCATTTCACCTATGTTGTCGAATTTGTTGGCATATAATTATTCATAGTATTTTCTTACAATCCTTTGTATTTCTGTGGTGCCCGTTGTTACTTCAAAAGGGGACTCTAGTACACTGCTGGTGGGAATGCAGACTGCTGCAGCCACTATGGAAAACAATATGGTGTTTCCTCAAAAAATTAAAAATTGAACTGCCATTTGACCCAGTAATCCCATTTCTAGGAATATATCCTAAGAAGCCTGAAACACCAATCAGAAAGAATATATGTACCCCTATGTTCATAGCAGCACTATTTACAATTGCTAAGATCTGGAAACAGCCCAAGTGTCCATCAATAGATGAGTGGATAAAAATGCTGTGGTACATATACACAATGGAATACTAGGCAGCTATAAGAAAGAAAGGTCTCTTATCCTTTGAGATGACATGGAGGGATCTGGAGAGTATTATGCTAAGCGAAATAAGCCAGCCAGAGAAAGACAAGTATCTCATGATCTCACTTATTTGTGGAATATAATGAATAAAATAAGATGATGAACAAAATAGACCCAGAGACATAGAAGTAAGGTTCAGACTGACAAACTTCAGAAAAGGGAGTGGAGGGGGGAGATAAACCAAAGAACGTATGTATATAAGCATAACCAATGGACATAGACAACAGTGCTGGGGGGGAGGGGCACAGGAGGAAGGTGTCAATGGGGGAAAAGGGAGAAACATCTGTAATAAAAATAAATTAAATAAATAAATAAAAAGAAAATTAACAAAGAGGTTAAGTGACATGCTCAAAGTCATACACATAGCAATAAAACCTAGATTGGTACCTATGCATTCTGACTAAAGACTCCAAATACATCATTATTATGCAATTCCTACAAGAAATATAAGACCACACATATTCTTGGGCACCAATAAAGACCATTATTGAGAAAGCAACACTAGATGACTAAAGGAATGCATGACTAGAGACAAAGAGCTAAAACAATCTCTGGTTTCTTTTGTCATGCAGAAGGTTTTTAATTTGTTGTAGTCCCATTTGTTTACTTTTTCCTTTCTTTCTCTTACCCTAGGCAATGCATACGTGAAAATTCTGCTACATGAGATGTTTGAGATTTTGCTGCCTACATTTTCTTCTAGGATTTTTATGGTTTCGTGACTTACATTTAAGTCTTTTGTCATTTTGTTTATTCTTGCATATGGTGTAAGTTGGTGGTCTAGTTTCAATTTTCCCGACACCATTTATTGAAAAGACTATCTTTACTCCATTGTATGCTCTTGCCTCCTTTGTCAAATATTAATTAAACATAATGTCTTGGGTCAATATCTGGGTTCTCTGTTTCATTCCATTGATGTATATGCCTGTTCTTGTGCCAGTACCAGGCTGTTTTGATTATGATAGCTTTATAGTATAACCTGATATCCAGTATTGTGATCCCTCTTACTTTGTTCTTCGTTTTCAAGATTGCTGCAGCTATTCAGGGTCTTTCTTGGTTCCACATAAACTTTTGGAGTATTTCTTCTAGATCTGTGAGAAATGCCGTTGGTATTTTTAATAGGAATTGCATTGAATTTATAGATTGCTTTGGGTAGTATAGACAATTTAATTATGTTGACATACAATAAAATGCTCAGTGTCACTAATCATCAGACAGATGCAAATATAAAATGACTATGACACCTTCCAGATTGACTTCCATCAACAAATCAACTAACAACAAGTGCTGGCAAGGATGTGGAGAAAGAGGAACCCTATTACACTGCTGGTGGGACTACAGACTAGTGCAGCCACTATGGAAAACAGTATGGAGTTCCTCAAAAAATTTAAAATGGAACTGCCACCAAGGGACACAGACAACAGTGCAGTGAAGGCAGGAGGTGGGGGATGGCAGGAGATGGGAAGAGGGTGTCAATGCTGGAAAACAAGAGGGACATTTGTAATACTTTCAACAATAAAGACAAATTTTTTTTAAAATGGAATTGCCATTTGACCCAGTGATCCCACTTCTAGGAATATATCCTAAGAAGCCTGAAATACCAATCAGAAGGAAGATATGCACCGCTGTGTTCATAGCAACACTACTTAAATGGCTAAGATCTGGAAACAGCTCAAGTGCCCATCATTGAATGACTGAATTAAAAAGCTGTGGTAGATTTACACAATGGAATGCTATGCAGCTGTAAAAAAAAGAAGCTTATCTTACCCTTTGAGACAGCATGGAGGGACTTGGGGAGTATTATGCTAAGCAAAATAAGCCAGTGAGAGAAAGATAAGTATCACATGATCTCACTTATATGTGTAATATAATGAACAAAATACATCCAGAGACATGGAAGTAGGGAACAGACTGATGAACCTCAGAGGGAAGTGGGGTAGGTGGCAGGAAGAGATAAACTGAAGAACTTATATATGCATAACCAATGAACACAGACAACAGTGCAATGAAGACCTGGGGGTGGGGAGAGGAGAGGGAACAGGGAGGCAAGGGTCAAGAAGGGGAAAACGGGGGACATCTATAATACTTTCAACAATAAAGATAAATTAAAAAGTAAAAATAAAAAAAATAAAATCCGTCTCTGGCAACAAGTAATTAAATTATCTGATAATCAAGGTGGTTTTTATAAGGAGGGAATATGTACATACACACATACTTACACACATTCAAGAATTTGGAAATAAGGTTTCCCTCTGAAAGCTAAACAAGTAAAAGCAGCCCCAACGATTGTGAAGAATAGGCCGTAGGAACCAATCAAAGGGCTGCCTGCTTAGTTATAGCAGCAGAATACCACATGCTCAACATGCCAGTTAAGGTGGAGTGGGGACCAGCCAGATGAAGGGGAAGAAAAAGCATGTTCCAGGCAGAAAGATCAACATGTGCCAAAACTAGGAGGTAAGAGAGGGCATGATGCACTCAGAGAATGTTAAAAAAGAAAAGGTTCAGTATGGCCAAAGCAGTGCAGAGGAGGGTTAGGTGGAGGCAGGGCTGTGGAAGGCTTGGTTGTTTGGACCTTATCCCCAGTGCAGTGGGAAGCCAACCACTGAGGTGTTTTAAGTCAGATGTGAAGGAACTCAGATTTGAGGGAGAGTGTGTTGGAGCCATTCCTACCTCCTCCTTGCAGCAGAGGCAGGTATACGAGTTAGGAGGCTGCTGCAGTTGGCAGAAATGGCAATTGGGAGAAGTGGACTGATGAGAGACATTTGGAGGTAAGTGGATAGGACGAGGAGGTGAGGCAGAGGAGGGATTTGGCTTGGGCAACAGGGTGGGGTGTTGGTACACTTCACTGACAGTGGCACCCCAAGTAGGAGAAGGCAGAGGAGAAAGAGGAAGAGAAGGAGGAAGAGGCAGAGGAGGGAGAGGAGGAGGAGGAGGAACAGTTGGAAGAGGAAGTAGAGGAGCTCAGGTTGAGAAAAATTGAGTTTTAGGAACCTGTGAGTTGTCCAAATGGAGCTCTTCAGTGACCAGTTGATCACATGAATCTGAAGTTCCATATGAGGTCTGCACTCAGAGATAAAGATGAGTATCTTCAGCCCACAGACCCCAAGTGTGGATCAGCTGGCTAGAGGAAGTCAGAACATGAAAGTGAAGGAAATGGAAAATGAGAAACGGTGATTAGTGACGTTGAGCATTTTTTCATATGTCTCTTGGCCATTTGTATGTCCTGTTTGGAGAGGTGTCTATTTAGATTCTCTGCCCATTTTTTAATTGGATTCTTTGTCTTCCTTTTGTTGAGTTGTATGAGCACTCTATATATTTTGGAAATTAACCTCTTATCTGATGCATCATTGGTGATTATGGTCTCCCATATAGTGGGATCCCTTTCCGTATTGATGGTTGTTTCTTTTGCTGTGCAGAAGCTTTTTAGTTTGATGTAGTCCCATGCGTTCATTTTTTCCTTTGTTTCTCTTGTCTTAGGTGTTGTATCAGTGAAAATTCTGCTGCGTATGATGTCTGAAATTTTGTCCATCAGTAGATGAGTAGATAAAAAAAGCTGTGGTACATGCACACAATGGAATACTTGCAGCTGTAAGAAAGAAAGATCTCTTATCCTTTGAGACGACATGGAAGGACCTGGAGAGTATTATCCTAAGCGAAACAAGCCAAGCAGAGAAAGACAAATATCACATGATCTCACTTATTTGTGGAATATAATGAACTAAACAAACTGATGAACAAAATTGACCCAGAGACATAGAGGTGGGGTACAGACTGACAAACCTCAGAGGGGCGGGGGGGTTGGGGGGGGAAGAGATAAACCACAGAACTTATATGCATGTATGCATGACCAATGGACATAGACAACAAAGCTGGGGATAGGGCGGGGAGGATGGGGAGGAGGGTATCAATGGGGGGAAAAGGAGAAACATCTGTAACAAAAACAAATTAATAAAAAAAAGAAAATGGGAAATAGGAGAAAACAGAGGCTCAGACAGCAGAGGCCAAATGTATAATAACATGATGTGGAAAAGGAGGATTTTTGTAATATCCTAAAGTCAGTGTCATTTCTTCCCTTATTATGTTTTCCTATTTTCTGTGTTTTTGTGATTCTGGAGGTGAAGTGGGCTTGGGAGTTGCCATCCTTTAATTCTCCTTGTATTCTTTGGACCTTTGGGGGCTCTTGGTGTTCCTCCTCTTTTGAGGAAGACAGTTTGTTTTTCGTTTGTTTTTCCTCTTCCAGGCTGTTTGTGCAGTTCTGTCTGCCAAAGCCTGATGTCAGTGTCTTCCTACACATGTACATTAAAATGCAACATAAACTATCATCAAAGAGCATAGGTTTGGGGACCGTTTAGAGTCTATTTCCACTTGTTTGTAGGTGTACACATTAGCAAGTTGGTTAACTTTTCTGAGTCTCCATTTTTGCATCTCTAAACTAATACCTAGCCCCAATGAGATTTTGTAAAAATATATCTATCACTTTATATCCAATTTTAATTATGAAAACATGGTTGTGAGAGAAATGTTTGCACTGAATAAAAATAGTCCAAGAGCTGGGACTTGTGAATCTTTGTTATGTAGACATATATAATGTGCTATAACATTTACAGAAATCAAAATATTAAAAAGTATAAGTTTTTATTGTAAATGAAATTGGTTCGGGAAGGGAGAGGGGACTAAACTGAATTATAGTATAATTTCACAATATTGAATTATTTTATTTTATTTTTTCAATTTTTTAAATAATTTTTTACTAATTTATTTTTGTTACAGATGTTTCTCCTTTTTCCCCCATTGACACCCTCCTCCAGAACCCGCCCCATCCCCAGCATTGTTGTCTGTGTCCATGGTTATACATACATGCATATACGTACTGTGGTTTATCTCTTCCCTCCCTACCCCCTGTCCCCCTCTTCTGAGGTTTGTCAGTCTGTACCCTACTTCTATGTCTCTGGGTCTATTTTGTTTATCAGCTTGTTTTGTTCATTATATTCCACAAATAAGTGATATCATGTGATATTTGTCTTTCTCTGATTGGCTTATTTCGCTTAGGATAATACTCTCCATGTCACTCCACGTCGTTTCAAAGGATAAGAGATGTTTCTTTCTTACAGCTGCATAGTATTCCATTGTGTATATGTACCACCGCTTTTTTATCCACACATCTATTGATGGACACTTGGGCTGTCTCCAGATCTCAGCAATTGTAGATAGTGCTGCTATAAACATAGGGGTACATGTATTCTTTCTGATTGGTGTTTCAGGCTTCTTAGGATATATTACCAGAAGTGGGATCACTGGGTCAAATGGCAGTTCAATTTTTAATTTTTCTGAGGTAACACCATATTGTTTTCCTTAGTGCCTGCACCAGCCTGCATTCCCAACAGCAGTGTACTAGAGTCCCCTTTTCTCCACACCTTCACCAACACTTGTTTGATGATTTGTTGATGGCAGCCATTCTGACAGGTGTGAGGTGATACCTCATAGTTGTTTTAATTTGCATCTCTCTGTTGATTAGTGACATTGAGCATTTTTTCATATGTGTCTTGGCCATTTGTATGTCCTATTTAGAAAGTTGTCTATTTAGGTCCTCTGCCCATTTTAATTGGGTTATTAGTCTTCCTTTTGTTGAGTTGTATGAGTATATATTTTGGAAATTAACCCCTTATCTGATGTATCATTGGCAATTATGGTCTCCCATATAGTGGATTCCCTTTCCATTTTGGTGTTTGTTTCTTTGTCTGTGCAGAAGCTTTTTAGTTTGATGTAGTCCCACATGTTCATTTTTTCATTCGTTTCTCTTGCCTTAGGCGTTGTATCAGTGAAAATTCTGCTGCGTGTGATATCTGAAATTTTGTTTCCTCCATTTTCTTCAAGGATTTTTATGGATTCATGAGTCACATTTAAGTCTTTTATGCATTTTGAGTTTATTCTTGTGTATGGTGTAAGTTGGTGGTCGAACTTCATTTGTTTGCATGTAGCTGTCCAATTTTCCCAACACCATTTATTGAAGAGGCTGTCTTTACTCCACTGTATGCTCTTGCCACCTTTGTCAAATATTAATTGAGCATAATGACTTGGGTCAATTTCTGGTTCTCTGCTCTGTTCCATTGATCTATATGCCTGTTCTTGTGCCAGTACCAAGCTGTCTTGATTACAATGTCTTTGTATTATAACCTGATATCTGTGATCACTCCTACTTTGTTCTTCTTTTTCAAGATTGCTGTGGCTATTCGGAGTCTTTTTTGGTTCTACATAAACTTTTGGAATATTTGTTCTAGTTCTGTGAAATATGTTGTTGATATTTTGATGGGGATTGCATTGAATCTATAGATTGCTTTGGATAGTATGGACATTTTAATGATGTTAATTATTCCAATCCATGAACAAGGTATATGCTTCCACTTTTTTATATCTTCCTGTATTTTTTTTTTCCGTGACCTGCTGTTTTCTGAGAATAGTCCTTTACTTCTTTGGTTAAGTTTATTCCTGTTTATCTTAATGGGAAATGGGATTGTTTTTTTAGTTTCTCTTTCTGTGAGTTCATTGTTGGAGTATAAGAATGCCGTCAATTTCTTGACATTAATTTTGTATCCTGCTACTTTGCCAATTTCATTTATTAAATTTAATAGATTTTTTATGGAGTCTTTAGGGTTTTCTGTGTACTGTATCATGTCATCTGCAAATAATTACAGTTTCACTTCCTCCTTTCCAATTTGGATCCCTTTTATTCTTTCTTCATGTCTAATTGCTGTGGTTAAGACTTCCAGTACTATGTTAAATAAGAGTGGTGAAAGTGGGCATCCCTGTCTTGTTCTTGTTCTTAAGGGAAATGCTATTAGTTTTTTCCCATTGAGTATGATGTTGGCTGTAGGTTTTTCATATATGGCCTTTATTATATCAACATATGATCCCTCTATTTCCACATTGCTGAGCATTTTTATCAGAAATGAGTGCTGGATTTTGTCGAATGCTTTTTCAGCATCTATTGATATGATCATGTGGTTTTTATCTTTCACTTTGTTTATGTGGTGTATCACATTTATTGATATGCGAATATTGTACCAGCTTTGCATCCCTGGGATAAATCCCACTTGGTCATGGTGAATAATTTTTTTAACGTATTGCTGGATCTGATTTGTTAATTTTTTATTAAGGATTTTGGCATGTGTGTTCATCAGGGATATTGGCCTGTAGTTTTCTTTCTTTAGTGTCTTTATCTGGTTTCGGAATTAGAAGTATGCTGGCCTCATAAAATGAGTTTGGAAGTTTTCTGTCTTCTTAGAGTTTTTTGAAATAGTTTGAGGAGAATGAGTGTTAGATCTTCTTTGAATGTTCAGTAAAACTCCCCCATGAAGCCATCTGAGCCTGGGCTTTTGTTTGCTGGGAGTTTCTTAATTACATTTTCAATTTCCTTAGTTTTATTGTTCTGTTCAAGTTTTCTATCTCTTCCCGGTTCAGTTTTGGGAGACTGTGTTTCCACAAATTTGTCCATTTCGCCTAGAATGTCCAATTTGTTGGCGTATAATTGTTCATAGTATGTTTTAATGATCCTTTGTATTTCTGTGGTGTCAGTTGTTACTTCTTCTCTTTTGTTTCTGATTTTGTTTATTTGGTTTCTCTCTTTTTGTTTCCTGATAAGTCTGCATAAGGGTCTATCAATCTTGTTTATCTTTCCAAAGAACAAGTTCTTTGTTTCATTGATCTTTTGAATTATTATTATTATTTTTTTTAGTTTCTATGTCATTTATTTCTGCTCTGACTTTTATTATTTATTTCCTTCTACTTGCTCTGGGTTTTCCTTTTTGTTTATTTTCTCATTCTTTAAGTTGTAGGGTTAGAAAGTCAATTAGGAATTTTTCTTGTTTCTGGAGGTGGGCCTGTTGTGCTATGAACTTCCTCTCAAGACTACTTTCTCTTCCTCCCATAGGGTTTGTGTTGTTGTCAGTTCTTTTCCATTGATTTCCAGGAACTTTTTAATTTCTTCTTTGATCCCCTTGGTAACCCATTCGTTGTTTCATAACATGCTATTTAGCCTCCATGTGTTTTAATGTTTTTGCATGTTTTTGTTGTAATTGATTTCTAGTTTCATCCTATTGTGATCTGAGAAGATGCTTGATATGATTTCAATCTTCTTGAATTTGTAGAGACTTACTTTGTGTCCTAACATGTGGTCTATCTTTGAGAATGTCTTGTGTGCTCTTGAGAAGAATGTGTATTCTTCAGCTTTGGGGCTAAACATTCTGTAAATATCAATTAAATCCAACTGATCTAGTTCGTCATTTAAGAACTCTGTGTCCTTGTTAATTTTTCGTCTAGAAGATCTATCCAGTTCTGTCAGTGGTGTGTTAAAGTCACCCACTATGATTCTATTGCTATTGATCTCTCCCTTGAAGTCCTCCAGAAGTTTTTAACTATACTTTGGTGCTCCCATATTTGGTGCACATATGTTTACCAGGGTTATATCCTCTTGTTAGATTGATCCTTTTAATCTTATGTAGTGACCTTCTTTGTCTCTTATTATGGCCCTCATTTTGAAGTCTATCTTATCAGATATGAGTATTTGCTACACCAGCTTTTTTTTTTTTCATTTCCATTTGCCTTGAAAATTTTTTTCCATCCCTTCACTTTCATCCTGGGTGAGTCTTTTGTTGTGAGGTGGGTCTCTTGCAGACAGCATATATATGGGTTGTATTTTCTTATCCAATCAACTACCCTATTTCTTTTGATAGGAGCATTTAAGTCATTTGCATTTAAGGTTATTATTGATAGATACTTGTTATTTGCCATTTTAATTTTATGCCTGTGTTCCTCTATCTCTATTTCTTCTTCTTCTTCTTCTTCCTTCAGTGCCTTTAGCATTTCTTGCAGTGCTGGTGGGTGATGGTAAATTCCTTTAGCTTTTTTTGTCTGTGAAGCTCATTTCTCCTTCAATGTTGAATGATAATCTTGCCGGATAGAGTAGTCTTAGATTCAGACTCTTGCCTTTCATTACTTTGTGTACTTCATGCCACTCCCTTCTGGTCTGCAGTGTCTATTGAGAAATCAGCTGACAGTCTAATGGAAACTCCCAGAAAGGTAACTTTCTGTCTCTCCCTTCCTTCCTTTAAGATTTTTTTCTTTTTATTTAATGTTTTCCATTTTAATTATGATGTGTCTAGCTATAGGTCTTTTTGGCTTCATCTTGCTTGGCATTCTCTGTGTTTCCTGGACTTGTGTGGCTTTTTCCTTCACCAAATTAGGGAAGTTTTCTGTCATTATTTCTTCAAACAGGTTCTCTATTCCTTTCTCTGATTCTTCTCCTTCTGGTATCCCTATGATGCGAATGTTGTTACGTTTCATATTGTCCTAAAACTCCCTTAAACTTTCCTTCTGCTTTTTAAATTTTTTCCCCATTTGCAGCTCTATTTGTGTGTTTTGTTTTTTTTTCTACCTTGACTTCTAACTCACTGATTTGGTCTTCAGCTTCTTCTAATCTACTATTGAGACCTTCTAAGGTATTTTTCATATCAGCTGTCATTCTTTATTTCTTCTCGATTTTTATTCATAGTTTCTACCTCTTTTTTTAAGCTGATGTAGTTCTCACTGAGCTCTTTATAATTCTCATTAAGTTGCTTGTAGTTGTCACTAAATTGTTTGAGCACCCTTAAAATCATTGCTTTGAATTCTTTATCTGACAAATTGCTTTCTTCCATTTCATGTAGTTCTTTTTCTGGTGATTCCTCCTTTTCTTTCATTTGAGTGTTGTTTCTTTGTCTCATCATTTCAGCAGTCTTGTAGTTCTAGGCCTGGTGAAGGATGTTGGGATGTGTAGGCAGGTTGGTGTGTATCAAATACGGCTACTATACCTCCCAGACTGTTTTGGTGTGTGGTGCCCCTTGTCTGCTGTGCGTCCTGGAGGATTGACAGTTGGCGGCTGGTATTGGTCTGTTGTGGAAGGTGCTGCTGGGGTGCGTGGGTCAAGCTGGAGCACTGCTCGGGTGTGTGGGCCCCACTGGTGCCCTGCTGGGGTGCGTGGGTCTCACTGGAGCTCTGCTGAGGTGTTCTGCTGCCTGATGGGGCTCAGCTCCTGATCAGTCACTGCTGATGCTGCTGGAGGCAAACGTCAGCTTCCAGTTTGCATTTCTACTGCTGCTGCTTTTGTCAGGGGGTGCTCTCAGCTCCCAATCCTCTGCTGCTGTTGGGGGCTGAGGATGCTCAGCTCCTGAGCCTTGCTGCTGCTTTGACTGGGGCACCACTCCTGATCAGCCTCTGCTGATGCTGCTGGGGATGGGTCTCAGCTGCTGATCTGTACTGCTGCTGCCTGGGGATGGATGTCTGCTCCCACACCTCTGCTGCTGGGGGTGTGTCTCAGCTCCTGAGCCTCAGCTGCTGTTGGGGGTAGGAATCCACTCCTGCCCAGTCACTGCTGCTGTGGGAGAAGGTGCTGGGCTCCAATCAGGCAGCTGCGGGGGAGGGTGCTCAGCTCTCAGCCTGTTGCAGCTACCACAGCAGGCACCTTGACAGTGCCACTACTGTGTGCTGGTTGGTGTTGACACAGCAGGGTCCACTGGTCCAATGGTGCAGGGTGCACTGGTGGACTCAGGTCGCTTTGCCCTAGCCGCTCCCCACTATCCCCTCCCAGAGAAGACCAGGGCTCTACCAAAATGGCGGAGCCTTCCAGCAGTGCAGGGAGAAGCACCCTGACAAGCTGCTTACCGCATAGCTGGCTGCTCCCCAGCCACAGCACAGGAACCCTCTGCCCCATGTTTCTGCACTGCTCGAGTTTGTTTGTCCACACTAATGTCCACTCACACTCTCTCTCACACTCGCTCATACTCTCACACACTCACCCTCATTCCAGTCCTGCCCACTACCATCTTTTTTCTCACTATTTAATTATTTTAACTAGATATGTTTCCAAAATGTGAAAGGACTTATCCATGACCCATCACTATCTATATCTATAGGGTCTTGATTACTTTACTTACCCTCTCCTGACTTCATCTGTCAAGTTGAGCAAGATAAATTGAGGTTTAAAGAGACAGGAATTATTCCCCAGTTTAAAAAACATTCTTCTCTTCTGTTAATGTGGTAGTGAAGATGCACTGTAAAGAAGAGATACCTGTGCCTTACTCCAACAGTGTCTCAAAGATGTGGCAAGCTTAAGATAGAACAGCCATGAGATGCTGAGCAACTCCAACTTTGACAAATATTTCTGTTTCTCTAGCATAAAGCAGAAGTACCAGAGCCATCAAGCATGAAATGAGTTTGCAATCTGGGACAATGTGTATCTCAGTAGACCATGTGGTTTTACACTTGAGGACTAAGGGAGCCACAAAAATGAGTAAGGCTGTTTTTTTCTGCCATTTTATCAAGATTGGGGGCTCAAAGTTTAAATTCATTCAAGGCATCTTGTAAAATTCCCCAGAGCCCTGGGCCACCACATGGATGTTAGATTAATGGGCAGCCCATTTCTAAGTCTAGAAAATACCCTTTGCCTTTACACCTTCCCACCTCTGCTTGGGTCACCTTAGATTGTCTAGGTAAATGACACCTGCCCTTCCTTTAGCAAATTCCCTGCTAGTTTCAAGTAATTTGGAAGAGCATTATATAGCAGTCAATTTAACACCTGCCAAAACAGGTTCTAAATGGATCAGAGCCACCCATCCTATGTCTAAACATCCTTCAACCTTTGTACCAGCCTCTAATCTCATTACAGGTAGAACACATTTTTACGAGGTGCTAAACTGTTTGCCACACAGTCCCCCTTCAAAATTTGTACATTGAAGGAGGAGATTTGACTCTCTGTCAGTTTAGAGACAGAAAACTAGCCTCTGAGGGAGACTCCTTCTAAGACAACCTCTAGGAGATTAGAGAAGAACGAGAACTCTCATGTTTTCAATTTGTTTATGAAATTGGGCATTTCCTGATAGACTGCACCTCAGCTAGTAATGCTAAAGTTAAGGCCTGGTAAGAAGAGTACGTGGATAGGAAGTACATTTTCATTGCAAGAATGCAGATTATGTATTTATAGTAGAGGTTGTAGACCCTATTGATGCTCTGTCCAGAGTCCATTTATTGGGCTAGTACATATATCCCCTATCTGCTCTGAGCATTGGCTGCTGAAGATTCATACTTGCACCCTTGTCAGAGGATAGCTGGGAGCTAAAACCCCTCATGCCCCATGCCACCTCACCCATACATCTTGGCTTTCAGTCAGTGAATATAAAAGCCTGGCTCCTTTGTTTCTAAGTGGATCAATTCTGTAGTGCCTTTAATGTCTTATAACAGCTCTGAGCTCAGGCTGAGGCTACACTTCAGCCGAACTACATCTCTGCCTAGTTTCTGCCCTGATCCTATGCTGCTCTCTTCACCTCCATACAGGTTTCATCTGAGAACACTCTCTCAATAAACCACTTTCACAAGCATCCCCATCTCAGCTTGTTCCTAGGGAACCCCACTTAAGACACAAGGATATTAATTTATGTTTCAACTCTATGTCTGTCTGCGTTCTCCACTTTTCATTTCTCAGTCAAACCAATTCAGTACTTCCTTGCCTCGGAGAAAATTTGTGACAGGACTTTCCAGTTTTTGTTCTCCCCAAACCCCAAACCCAGTATTAACAATGGAGTTTGTCAAATGAGAGATTTCTCTCACACTAAAGAGACATCCCCACTCCCCCTGGAGGAGAAAAGATAGAGGTCTTTGAGTCCCTTGGACATCTGGGGCCTCTAACCTACTCCCTGACAGCCCAGAGAAAAAGAGTAGGAACTCAATGCTGATAACCATATGATGCACCTGGAAGGCTGGATCCTACCCAGGACTCCCAGCTGCATCAAAATCTTGTGCACTCTATGCCAAGCATGGCACAGAAGCTGCCTAGCTGGCCCACCTGGAAACTTGGATGATAGAACAGCTATAACTAGTATGGAAAGATATCCCTCCATAAGTCTATGTCGACTTTAGTCTACACAGAGTTATTTTTAGAAAATATTTCTAAGGTGTGATATTTCTTGCACAGCTGAGTCTGAGAATTAAGTTTCATACATGCTACATGAAAGGCCAGCAAAAGGGAGATTGTGATTATTATATTTTATTATAAAATAATCCAGTAAAAGAATGCTTATGAAACATTTTTACTAACTAATAAAAGGCATAACCTGCAGTGGAAAGAGAAAAACATCCAGAATAACGTAGACAGTATAATTGCAATAATGTTCAACACACACATCCCCATTCTTACAAGGGGAGAAAGACAAGGAATAGTAATTATTGGTGGTTTATTTTTATTTTCTTCCTTACAGTTTTCTGTATTTTCTAAACTTTTTGTAGGCAGGACTAATGTATTTTGAATCAGCTGGTCTCTTCTTGTTCTGCTCTCCACCACAGGTCAGTTGGTATATGTAGTACCAAGTGCCAGCCCTGATCATCAGTCTCACTGCCATCAAGCCCAGATTCTGAGAACAGCCTATTCTGCAGCTGTTCCAAGTATCTCAGGCTGGTGAGAGCCAGTTGGAGGCAGGAGTCTGAAATTGCAGTCAAGCTGGATCTAGGGGGCGAGGGGTGTTGGGGATGAGATTAGAAGGAAATGAGTCCTTGTTTTTCTTCTTTTGCATGGACAACCCACCCATGTACTTGGACCACCAGCAGACATGGGCAGACCAACGCCAGAATCAGACAGGAACAAATAGGAGAAAATGGGGACTTAGTGCTCGGGTGGATTCACCAATGCCCAAACGTGGGTCCAAACCCCAGAACTTTTCCTCTTCCAGGTCTATGTTGTCAGGCCTGTATTTCACCTGACAGTCCCCCATCACTCAAACTCCTCAATAACTGCTTCCTCCTCTCTGTTTTCTCAAGTCACTGAGGCATACCATTTCTCATTTCTACTGCTGGCACTGCCCTGCCTTTACTGGGCATGAAATTAGCTGGGTTTGGTGTCCCCATGGGGAAACAGAGAAGCGCCTCCAAACTAGAAAATTGTGCTGCTACCCTCACTCCAGGGGTCTCCATTCAACACCCACACTTACACCAACCTACCTACTCCCTCTCTTTTTCCCCACCTCCAAGGAAATAGGGAGCTGGTTACCTGAGCAGGAATGGTACCTGAACCAAGACTTCAGCTCATAGGTGAGCTCCTGGTCACGTGGAGGTCACTGGTGAGTTCAGATCCCAAATTTCTCCTCCCCTGATTAGCACAGCAAAGGTGACTCACTCCCTCCCTCCCTCCCTTTCCCCCTACCACCTTGCAAATCAATGTCACTTGTTTTAGTCTTTACATAACCAACAAAGGAGTTGTCTTTCTCCACCACCTGAAAAGGGCAGCATCCTCTCCTGACCAATTCTACTGCTTCTCTGGGGAAATTGTTCCATCCATTTCTCTGTTCCTCTACTTTTTTTTTCTTTGGAATCACTAGTTTTTACCTCTGTGGTCCTGATAAACACCTGGAAATGGGGATGGGGAAGGGATGTCAGGAAAGGAAGCAGAAAGCAGGAATGGATTTTGTTATTTTCTTGTTACCAATATTCTGTTCCCGTTATACACAAATATGCATTATTTTTCTTCTCAGAAAATATGATAGAAATATTTTCATTTAAGAATAAAAGATCCACTTTTTTTTTAAAGGCACATATCCATTCTAACAGGTGTGAGATAGTATCTCGTTGTGGTTTTGATTGGCATTTCCCTTATAATTAGTGATATTATCATCTTTTTATATATCTGTTGTCCATCTATGTATCATCTTTGGAAAAGTATCTATTTTCTGTTGTTGAGTTGTACGACTCATTTATATATTTTAGACATCACCCCCTTATAGGAGGTATCATTTGCAAATATCTTCTCCAGTTATATTGGTTGCTTTTTTGTTTTGTTGGTTTCTTTTGTTGTTCAGAAGCTTGTTAGTTTGATGTAATTCCACTCATGTATTGTTTTACTTCCCTTGCCTTTGTGGTCAAATCCACAGAAATCCCGCTGAGACCAAGGTCCATAAGGTTAGTGCCTATATTTTCTTCTATGTATTTTATTGTTTCAGGTGTTATAGTTAAGTCTTTAATCCATTTTGAATTAACTTTTGTGTATCGTGTCAGATAGCAGTGTAGTTTCTTTTTTGTTTGTTTGTTTGTTTGTTTGTTTGTTTGTTTTTGCAGGCAGCTTTCCAGTATTCCCAATACTATTTATTGAAAAACACTTCCTTTCTTCATTGTATGTTTTGGGCTCCTTTGCTTAAAAATTAGTTGCCTATCTATGTGTGGGTTTATTTCTGGGCTCTCAATTCTGTTCCACTGGTCTGTTTTTCTGCCAGTGCCATATATTATCAAAAAACAAGAAATAACAAGTGTTGGAGAGGATGTGGAGAAAAGGTAACCCTTGTACACTGGTGGTAGGTATGTAAAGTGGCACAGCCAATATGGAAAACAGTATGAAGTTTCCTCAAAAAATTAAGAATAAAACTATCATATGAACCAGCAATCTCTTTTCTGGATATCTACCAGAAAAATTTAAAAACATTTATTTGTAAAGATATATGTACCCCTTTGTTCATTGCAGCATTATTCACAATAGCCAAGACATGGAAACAATCTAAGTGTCCGTTGATGGACGACTGATGCGATACATATATACAGTGGAATACTACTCAGCCATAGAAAGATTAAGTATTGCTATTTGTGACAACATGGATGGATCTTGAGACTATTATGCTAAGTGAAATAAGTCACACAGAAAAGGAAAAGAACTCTATGATTTCACTCCTGTGTGAGATATAAAACAAAAAGTAGCAAATGAACAACAAACAAAACAAAAAACTCATAGATACAGACAACAGAATGGTGTTTACTAGAGGGGATGAGGGGACAGGATGAAGGGGGTCAAATATATGGTGACTAAAGGAGACTAGCTTTCAGGTGGTGAACACACAATAAAGTAGACAGATGAAGTATTATAAAGATGCACACTTAAAATTTACATAATGTTAATAACTAATGTTACCCTAATAAATGTAATAAAAATTTTTTAATGTAAAAAGCCACTGTTGGTGGGAATGCAGACTGGTGCAGCCACTATAAAAAACAATATAGTGTTTCCTCAAAAAATTAAAAATTGAACTGCCATTTGACCCAGTGATCTCACTTCTAGGAATATATCCTAAGAAGCCTGAAATACCAATCAGAAAGAATATATGCACCCCTATGTTCATAGCAGCACTATTTACAATTGCTAAGATCTGGAAACAGCCCAAGTGTCCATCAATAGATGAGTGGATAAAAAAAGCTGTAGTACATTTACACAATGGAATACTATGCAGCTGTAAGAAAGAAAGATCTCTTATCCTTTGAGACACATGGAGGGACCTGGAGAGTATTATGCTAAGCGAAATAAGCCATTCAGAGAAAGACAAGTATCACATGATCTCACTTATTTGTGGAGTATAATGAACAAAATAAGCTGATGAACAAAATAGACCCAGAGACATAGAAGTAGGGATCAGACTGAGAAACCTCTGAGGAGGGAAGGGGGAGGAAAGAGATAAGCCAAAGAACTGATATATGCATACATGCATATATGCATAACCAATGGACATAGAAAACAATACTGTGAAGAGGGGGTGGGAGCGGGGAGGAAGGTGTCAATGGGGGAAAAAGGAGAAACATCTGTAACAAAAATAAATTAATTAATTAAAAAAATGTTAAAAGCCATGTGTCATAAACAATCATTCTCACTGCATAGTGAGTTTTACACATGCCACTCAAAGCAATCTTAATCTCTTCTACCTCTTGTGTCATGACAAGATCCTGATTTAACTAATTATTTTTCTGAAAGTTTACCAATCTGATATTGTGGCATAAACAACTAGGCTTTAATTCTGGAATGCAAGAGAGTTCAGTGTTTGAAAGCCATTTGTTCAACACATTTACTGACTACCTACTATATGCAGTGCATTATTCTCAATGCTATGGTTACAGCAGTGAATAAAACAGACCTAAATCTATAAGCTTTTGGTTTTTACATTGTAGTGAGAAAGCCAAACAATAAAAATATAAAATATATAGTATATTGTTAGTAATGCATATGAAAAGAAAAAAAAAAGGCAGAAAAAAGATATGAAAAGTCAAGATGGGTTGAGCTTTCAGATAGGGTGACCAGGGAAGAAATCACTAGAAAGATGACCTTTTGAAGAAAGACCTGAAGTCAGTGAGGAATCTAAGTATGGTGATATCTGGGGGAAGAATATCCCAGGCAGAAGGACAAGCAAATACAAAGGTTCTGTGAAGGCAAGGAGTCCAGTATGTTCCAGGAACATCAAGGAGGCCAGGATGGCTATGCTAGAGAGAGGGCAGTAAAAGATGAGGCAGAGAGGTAATAAGGTTGTAGAAAGTAAGGACTTCTCGATTGTAGTAAGAACATTTGCATTTACTTTAAACGTTATGAGCAGAGAGTAAAGAGTTTGAATTCAGAGGATGTGTTGAAAATAGACTACTGGGATACTAAAGAGACAGGGAGGCTGGTCTATCTATACCATTCATTACAACAGCAAACCGAAGGAGATAATAAACCTTACAATCAAAGCACTTGATAAAATTACTGATTTCTAATTTTTTAAAAAAACTACTAGTATAATATGGAAAGGAGGAAACAATTTATGCAATAAAGAATTATATATAACTTAATGAATCATTCTTGGTTAAATTAAATTAGATATTTAAAAGTCTTTACCTGATGAAGAACACATCAGAGATTCTTCTGACCTGCCATATTCCTCACTCCTTGTGGGCTACCAAGACCACAGAACTTATGAGGTGCCTCCACTCAATTTTTTTGCAGTACTGGAAAACATCAATGAAAGTACCCTTGAAAAAAAAGGAGAGAATATATCAGAAACAGCAAAATTTACACTAAATGATGAAACAGAAAAGGCATTTCAACTTCCTTCAAAAATGAGTTAAGGAGGTACTTAAGCATCACCATTACTCAACATAGTTCTGGAGGTTTTGGTCAATGTAACACACACAGAAAAGGAAAGAAAAAAGATATAAATATTGTAAAGGAAGAAATGAAAAAAATCATTTGTTGATTGTTATGTATATAGACCTCAAAAACCAAAGATATCACCTGAAAACTATTGGAATTAATAAGACAGATCACAAAAATTGGCAAGTATAAAATAAATGTATAATGGTATATAACATTTTCCTTAAACAGAAAATTACCTATCAGAAGCTGTAATTGGAGGAAAAAATTGCATTTCAGGAACAAAGACTACTAAATACTTAGGAAAAAACTAAAAAGTAATAGGGATTACTTAGCTGAAGAAGCTTATGAAATCTGATTAATATACATAAAAATAGATCTGAGCAAAGTGAAGGCATACTTTATTCATGGAGGGGAACGCTTGATGTTAAGATATCAATGTTCCTCAAATTAATTTGAGATTTATTGCAATTACAATACAAATTCCAAATACTTATTATTTGTTTATTGTTACTCAATTTGGAACTTGATTAATAAGCACAAATGCACTTACCAATATGTTCATAAAAAGAAATGGTTAGTAGTTGCTAGGAGTGGAAAAGATATTACTTCATATATTTCCTTATTGTTTTGAATATTTTAACCACTAATATATATTACTGATTTTTACCAGAAAAAAATATTCACACGGAAGAGATTCCCAGTATGAACTATTATATATAACACAGACTCTCTAGGCTATTGTATTGGTTCTCAATATCTGGGGGAGTTGTCACAGACCTCTTGAGAAACTGATGAGGTCAATGACCTCTATTTTTGGAAAGTACATGCACTTAACCAGACATACACTCACAAACAAAACCTTGCATAGAATTTCAGGTAGACCACAGAGCTGGCCAGTTGAGAACGCCTACTCTAGGTTAATCAGTGTGGTCAGTGGGGAAAGTTCCTTGGAGCACGGCATATATTTGGCTAAGGGGGCATCAAAGTGGGCGTGGACTGCAGGCCATGACCCTGTAGCAAGGCTAGGTTATTCCTGAGTGCCCTGCATTGAGGAGGCCAGAGGTGAGAGGAGGCTACACCAGGCTTCCAGGCTGCACCTCTCAGGCCAAGTGGTAGCAGCAGACAGTGTTAAGAGCAATGTTAACTCTTGCATCTTGAATGAGGGAAGAGTAGGCAGACCTGGGTGCTTCCCCCACCCCCAAGCAATCACTTCTCCAGGCTTTATGGAAACCCACAACTGCAGGGGTAGGGGAGAACAGCAATCCCTTCTATGCATTCCTGAGTTACCTGTGTGGGAATTGGAATTTAGAGGAGAGAGGGATGGAAGAAGCGAAAGGCATTTAATCAGTTTGGTCACCTGAGTAAAGGTGGCATTTACCATCTTGGTCACCTGTCTATGTATACCTATGGAGTGAGCAACAGAGTCAAATGCCTGACTGCAGGGGATCAGAAGCTCTGGCAGATGGGAATGGGTAGAGAAGGGTAGTACCTTCCTCTGCCTGCTTGACTGGACAGGGAGGATTTGACCACCTCTGCATCCCTCACATCTGTCATTTCCTTGACCTGACAGCTCTTCCTTTTGCCCAGAGCTGAACCACAAAACAGGAACCTAATCCAAGGACAGGTGTTCAAAACTGTCATGGTTACAGCCATCTGCTTACAGGAGGTTCACAAAGCAGTCAAGCAATGGTTTGGGAACATTAAATAAACGTGCTTCTCTAACAGAACAAGACAGGATCACTTTTGTTTTGTTTTGTTCATGAAATGTTTTTTTTATTTATTTTTTAATTAATTAACTCATTTACTTTGTTACACATGTCCCTCCTTTTTTCCCCATTGACACCTTTCTCTCCACTCCCATCCTACCCCCATCTTCACAACATTGTTGTCTGTATCCATTGGTTATGCATATATGCATATAAGTTCTTTGGTTTATCTTTTCCCGCCCTCCCAACCTCCTCCCTCTGAGGTTTGTCAGTCTGTTCCCTACTTCCGTGTTGCTGTGTCTATTTTGTTCATCAGCTTATTTTGTTCATTATATTACATAAATAAGTGAGATCATGTGGTACTTGCCTTTCTCTCTGACTGGCTTATTTTGCTCAGCATAATATTCTCCAGGTCCCTCCATGCCATCTCTTCCTTACATCTGCATAGTATTCCATTGTGTATATGTGCCACAGATTTTTTATCCACTCATCTACTGATGGACACTTGGGCTGTTTCCAGATCTTAGCTATTGTAAATAGTGCTGCTATGAACATAGTGCTGCATATATTCTGATTGGTGTTTCAGGCTCTTAGGATATATTCCTAGAAGTGGACTCACTGGGTCAAATGGCAGTTCAATTTTTAATTTTTTGAGGAAACTCCACAATTTTTTCCATACTGGTTGCACCAGTCTGTATTCCCACCAGCAGTGTACTATAGTCCCCTTTTCTTCACACCCTCGCCAGCACTTGTTTGATGATTTGTTGATGGCAGCCATTCCGGCAAGTGTGAGGTGGTACCTCATAGTTGTTTTAATTTGTATCTCTCTGATCATTAGTGACTGTTGTCTCTGGGCCATTTGCATGTCCTGTTTGGAGAGGTATCTATTCAGGTCCTCAGCCCACTTTTTAATTGGATTGTTTGTTTTCCTTTTGTTGAGTTGTATGAGTACTCTATATATTTTGGAAATTAACCCCTTATCTGATGTATCGTTGGCAATTATGCTCTTCCATACAGTGGGTTTCCTTTTCATTTTGATGCTGGTTTCTTTTGTTGTGCAGAAGCTTTTTAGTTTAATGTAGTCCCATTTATTAATTTTCCTTTGTTTCTCTTGCCCAAGGCGATGTATCCGTGAATATTCATGTGATCTTTGAGATTTTGCTGTCTACATTTTCTTCTAGGATTTTTATGGTTCCACGAGTGACATTAAAGTCTTATATCCATTTTGAGTTTATTCTTGTGTGTGGTGTAAGTTGGTGGTCTACTTTTATTTTTTTGCATGCACCTGTCCAATTTTTCCAACACCATATATTGAAGAGACTGTCTTTACTACATTGTATGCTCTTGCCACCTTAAGACAGGATCATTTATTTGTCCAACTTAAAAGCTGTCCGAGAAGGAGAAAAAGTAGGATATTATCTGTCCAAAATAAATAAGATCAGACAAGTGAACATTTCTCCATGGACCAATTTACAGATCATATGGAAACATGTGTATCTTGTTGAGAAAAATTCCATTTTTAGATGTTTAAATACCTTAGCAGGTTTTGAAAACTATTTCCCACGTGGCCAATAGAATTCATTTTCTATGTGGTAAAAATGAACCAAAATTAATGGTGCCTTCCAATATTAGTGTGAAATGTTTTTTTATAAAGCATGCCCACTCTTTTTTTGTTGCTGCTTCTCGCATTGAACTCTTGTTGTATTTTCTTACTATAAAATAAATGGTGGTAACAGCTTTAAAAACAATACCGAGGAAATAAGGAACAGATTAACAAATCTCAGAGGGATGTGGGGTGGGAGGGGTGGGAAGAGATAAACCAAAGAACTTATATGCATATATGTACAACCAATCTACACAGACATTAGGTTGGGGAAAGCAGGAGGAGGGTGGGAGCAGGGAGGAGGGGGGGTCAAAGGGAAAAAAGGGGGGACATCTGTAATACTTTCAACAATATAAATAAATAAATAAATAAATAAATAAATAAATAAATAAATAAATAAATAACAATACCGAGGAGTGTTACTAAAGTACAGCCCCACTCCCACCTCTTGTCTCCTTTCCGACATTGCCGCTTACCTATACTGGAGTAGGGGCCCAACTGCAAGGGAAATGATGGACACTAGGTGACCAGGGCTTGGAGGTGGAGCAAGGGGAGAGTGTCCAGTTGCCCAGAAGAGGGTGAGACAATTCCCCAACAAGAGAAGGTAAAATTTGTCAATTGCCCAAGAAGATGCATCCCCCTCCCCTGTAACCAGAAAAAGGCAAATTCTAACAGGGAAAGGGGGTTACTTTTGGCCTCTGGGATTACAAAGACCAAAAAATGAGTGACAGTACCTGATGAGGCAGGGTGAGATGGAAGTGAGGATAAATGAGGATGCTCGTGGTTTTTGTGAGAGTGGAAACTGGAGACCCAAGCTTACTGGCGATGTGGACCTCACGTGACCAGAAGCTGACGTGGGCAGCTGTACTTAAAGCCCTGACCGCCGTCATCCGTCCTCCTCTGGGTACCAACTCTATTTCGCTGCGCACTGCCGTGCGTATAACCCAGGCGAGGAGGAGGAGGAGAAAATTCCCCCAGATCCGGGCAGGTGGGTGTGAGGGTGGGCATGACCTGGCACCCCTGAAAGGGGTAATCCCGAGATGCGGGAGTTTGAGGCCGTGGGCACCTCCGCCTCGCCGGCTCCTGGCCGGTTTTCCAGACTCCTGAGCGCAATCGCAGTTCATTTTGGTGGGCCGCAGGGAGAGGGGGAGGGGAGGGACATAAAGATTGATATACTTGCGGAGAATTCGCTTACTTCCTCACCCAGCCAGTATGTTTTGGTTTTGGTTTTGACACTCAGACCCTGCACCCCACATCCCGTCTTGTTTTGAGAAAAGCAGGGAAGAGAAATAAACGTGGCAGTGCAATAAGGCCAGTGGAGAGGTTGGGAAAGGGTGACCGGAGGGGCACGCTATTTGGAAACAATCTTGCTGGTTCACTCCCACCCTCACTTTGCAGATACCTTCCCCCACCCCACCACCGTCCCCGCACCCTCCCATTTCCCCGCCGGCTCTCTGTCCTTTCGGGGTGCTAAGAAATGGGGGTGTCAAGCTCTGTAGGGGAGATGGAGGGTTTGGTGTTGTGTGGGCTTCACAGGAGGGGGGATCCTGGAAGAATCTGATATTAAACCGCCTACTAACTCCCAGCCTGCTTTCCGGACACCTCAGGCCCACACAATCCTTCACCTCCGTTTTTGCAGACCTGGAAAAGGAGTTCGGGTACCCTGGCGGGAGAAATGGCGGTTAATGTGGTATTTGGGTGGGGGGTGGGAGGCGGAGCCTAGAGCGGAGAAACAGTGGAAAATCACAACCCTCAAATCGAGAGGGCAGACACTAGGGTTCCTGTTCTGCAAGTTAATGCCAGTCCTGGGGGGCTGGGGACTGAAGGACGAGTGGTCACTGGAGAGGGACCAGATTGCTTGGCAGTAATTCCCTGTCCCGTGTCCGTCCAGCTCTCTGGGCACCCTCGCCCCGCCCCCTCCTGCTTCGGTGCAGGGGAAGGGGTGTGGCTGTCTGGCTCGAAGAAATGGCTGACAGAGAGGCGGGGCAAAGGGAAGGAGGGGTTGAGTGCCTGGGGAGACTGCGCAAGAGTGGCGGATTGGGGTGGGAGAAGGAGTGAGAAGAATTGAGAGGTGGAACCATTTGTCATTCTGGTATGTGACTGCTAAAAGGCAATTGTTGGGACGCGTCCTGGGTTTGTACCATCCACCAGGCTCCAATGTCGGCTATTTTTCTGCCCTTCAGTCTGTCCTTAAGATGAAGTTTAACTGAACGGAAGGAGGGAGAAACAGCCCTAAATCCTTTCAGGTTAGTGTGGGGGTGAGAACTGTGGGAACCCCTTATGTGGGTGTGGCAGAAACCAGAGCAGATCTGTGACCAGAGGTTCCTCTTCCCCCCTCTTCTACTTCTTTATAAGATACCCTTATCCTGGGCCTGTCCTTTTCTGTGCAATGAAAGGGGTGTGGCATCTGCCTTCTTAATTAATGGTTAGAGAAGGAAAGGATACTGGTGAAAAGAAGAGGCCTGTGAGAGAAAAACTTGGCCCACAGGGGTTCAAATCAGGGAAGGAAGCAGAATCCATCTGCCAAAGACCCCAAAACACCCTTTCTGGGATCTTTCCACAGGTCTGTCTGCTTTTTGAGCCCTGCACAACTACAAGCCTGGTGAAGTGCAAACTGCTCCTGCTCTCAGCAGATTGGTATGTGAATATGCATCATCTGGAGACCCTTGGGGTCATTGGGGGAGGATCAAAGCAGAATCTGTGATCTCTACTGAGGTTTCTGCTCTCCATCAGTTTCCTGACGTCAGTACTGCCTCTCATTCCCCATTTGGGTGCTGGGAAATTGTGTGTTTTGGCATTGGGCAGGGCAGGCTAAGGATGAAGATGTAGAAAACTTTAGACAACCAGGGTCTTCAATCCGCAAACACAGGCCTGGACACTTGTGCCTGGGTGCTAGCTAACCCACCAAGCATTATGTCCCCCAAACTCTCCTGTTTAGGCACCAAGTGAGCCAGAGCCATAAGCCTCGTTTCTATCCTTTACCTCAGGTTCTTGCTTGGCTTGCAGCCTCTGCAGAACTTGTGAGCCTGAGTTGAAGTGCCTTGCCCTGACGTGCACACATCCTGCTTGAGCAAGCCAGCTCCACGCCCAGATCAGAGAATCATTCCAGCTGCACCATGAGCCGAGTTCGGGATGCTGGCTGTGTAGCTGCTGGGATAGTGATCGGGGCAAGTGCCTGGTACTGTGTCTACAAATACACCAGGAGAAGAAACCAGATGAAGAAGAGACTGGCCAAGCCCAAGACCAGGGCTCTGGCAGGGACTGGAGCCAGGGCTAGATCCGGACTACGGGTTGGATTCACAATCGACCTTGGTCCAGGATTCAGTCCCCCAACCCCAGTCTGCACTGGAACAAAGGACAGGGCCCAGGATGAAGCCTTTGCCCTGGACATAGCTGCACCTGAGGTAGTAGCCCCAGCTGCATCCAGTGCTGAGACTCAGAGTGGGGCTGGAAGTCAGGCCCTGGAAGCAGAAGGGGCCTGGATTGGGCCTCAGACCGAATCAGTAGTTGGAGTGGAAGTGGCTTCTACAATGGCACCACCTCCTGGGGAGGCAGAGGCCCTCATGGCTGCAGAGGCCCCCTCAATGGTAGGGCCTCCCAAAATGACAGACACCCCTGGCACAGCAGAAGCTCCTAGGGCACCAGCAGTGCCTCCTGAGACACAAGCACCTACTGAGTCAGCAGCACCTACCGAAGTGGCAGAGGCTCCTGTAATGGCAGCGCTTTCTGAGGCTGCAGAGGCTCTAGGGACCTCAGGGTCTCCAAAAACAGCGGCAGCTGCTAAGAAAGCAACTCCTGGGGCTCATACTGGGGCTATACCTAAGGCCGGGTCAGCAACTGGAGCTGTACCCAAAGGTGGAGCCAAGGGTGGAACAAGGTCCCGGACTGGAGGCAAGGGCAAGGGCAAGAAAAACAGCAAGGTTGAAGTAGACCAATTGGGGCTGGGATTCCGCCCTGGGGATGGGGCTGCAGCAGCTGCTGCAGCCTCTGCTAATGGGGGACAGGCTTTCCTGGCAGAGGTCCCTGATTCTGAGGAAGGGGAGTCTGGGTGGACTGACACGGAGTCGGAGTCAGACTCTGAGCCTGAGACCCAGCAGAGAGGGAGAGGGAGGAGACCCATTCCCATGCAGAAGCGTCCCTTTCCTTATGATATTGATGAAATTCTGGGTGTCCGTGATCTCAGGAAAGTACTTGCTTTGCTTCAGAAATCAGATGATCCTTTCATCCAACAGGTAGCTTTGCTCACTCTGAGCAACAATGCCAATTATTCATGCAACCAAGACACAATTCGAAAATTGGGAGGCCTCCCAATTATTGCAAATATGATCAACAAAACTGATCCCCACATTAAAGAAAAAGCATTAATGGCCATGAATAACCTGAGTGAGAATTATGAAAATCAGGGCCGGCTTCAGGTGTACATGAATAAAGTGATGGATGATATCATGGCCTCAAACCTGAACTCAGCAGTACAGGTAGTTGGACTAAAATTTTTAACAAACATGACTATTACTAATGACTACCAGCACCTACTTGTCAATTCTATTGCAAACTTTTTTCGTTTGTTATCTCAGGGGGGTGGAAAAATCAAGGTTGAGATTTTGAAAATACTTTCAAATTTTGCTGAAAATCCAGATATGTTAAAAAAGCTACTCAGTACCCAAGTGCCATCATCATTTAGTTCGCTCTATAATTCTTATGTGGAATCAGAAATTCTTATTAATGCTCTTACTCTATTTGAGATCATCTATGACAATCTCAGAGCAGAAGTATTCAACTACAGAGAATTCAATAAAGGTTCCCTTTTTTACTTATGCACTACATCTGGGGTGTGTGTTAAGAAAATTCGAGCCTTAGCGGATCACCATGACCTCTTGGTGAAAGTGAAAGTTATAAAACTAGTTGACAAATTCTAATTGGCTTTGTGCTCTCAAAAGACTTGAAGAAATTTCTTGGTTTTGCAGTCTGGAAGCAATGAAAATTGAAAGTTACTGCTCCTCCACTTGCTCATATAGTAAAGTGATCCTTTCAGCTGCCAGTTTTGAATAATGTATCATCCAGAGTGATATTATCTGTGACAGTCTCCAGCTTTAAGCTGAACCATTTGATAAATACCAAATAAATAGTTTTCTTGTACTGAAAACACATTTGTGACTTTAATCGTGCTGCTTGAATGGAAATATTTTTACTCTATGTGAATTGACAGTGAACTTGTCTATCATTAATAGCCTACACTTCTATCATTTTTTTACTTGAATCTATCCACCAAAGACTTCATTTGTGTATCATCAATAAAGTTGTATGTTTTGGCTAACAAAAAAAAAAATGTTCTCCTGCTTCAATTTAAAACCCAACTGGAGAGATAAGGTGCATAAATAGAGAAGGATTGCTAACAGTACCTAGACATATACCCATTGTGAAATATGCTGTCTGGCTAAATGAAGCAGAAGTTGCTATAAAGCTTCAAGGAGGAAGGGCACACTTAAGCTGGACCCTGGAGGGCAGCATGAGAAAACAGAATGGCATTCTGGGAGGGGGAAATGGCTTGAAGAAAGGCACAGAGGTGGGAAATCTGTTCCTGTGATAGGAAGGTAACCAGCTTGTCTGGAATGGGAACTGTAGGAAGAGTAATGAGAGAGAAAGGTGGAAATGTAGGGTGACAAAAGTTTAGGGGAGATCCTGACCCCAAGTTGAGATATTAAAATATCCTGTCATATTCTGGGAGTTACTGGATATTTTGACCAAAAAATAATAATAATAATAATCTGGTGGCAGTGTGCAAAACAGATTGAAGCTGGTCTAGGGTTAGATGTGGAGACTGGAAACAAGAACATTTGTTAAGAACTTATGATAAACCAAGAATGAGATGATGAAGAGTGAAGTAGGGTGATGACTATAGCAACTGCTAGGGAATGATGGTAATAAGAGACTCTTACCAAAAAAAGTACCAAGATCTGTTGTCTTATTTGGCTGTAGGTTGACAGAGAGGGAGGACTGCATAATCTGGTACAAGTCCTGACAAAGAAAATTCTCTTTCTTGGGCAATTCTGGTGACCAAGTAATGCCAAAATGAGTTATCATTACTAATGTTGAGAAAAATAGTGTGACAGATACAGTGACTCTTGGAGCAAAGAGTGTTTTTCTCCCTAGAGTTAGAGGACTAGGACTGCCTTCTTTTAGAAGAGGGACAGTGGTGAGACCCTTATGGAAATCCTACCCCACCCCTGAGTTCACTTAAGAGCAGATTCATCTTCCTTCCTCTCCTTCCTGGCCCACTGAAACAATGAAAGAAAAAAGTGGGAAAAGTCCCAGAGATTTTCCAAACCCAGCCCACATCCTTGCCACTCCTCACAAAATCTTCATTTGTGTTCAAGTGTGTGGTTGGCTGTGGCAGGGATAGAAATAGGGACTCTGGGAAGGCAGGCACATAGAAAAGGGACAGATTGGTGTTGTATATTGGTACAACTTATCTGGAAAATCATTTGGTAATCTTCATAAGAAGCTTTAAAGATGTACACACCTTTCAACCAAGCATTCCACTTGTAGGATTTTTTCCTAAAAAAAATAATCAAATAATTGTACACAGAGGAATATATAAGGATGTTCATTTGAGCACTGTTTCTAACAAAGAAAAATTAGAAGCAACTTAAATGTCTAACACTATGGAATTGGCTAAACAATGGGCGGTATGCCCACACAGTAAAATATTATGCAACTATTAAAAACTGTTGTACTTCACCCTGGCCAGTTTGGCTCAGCGGTTGGAGTGTCCACCCGTGGGCCAAAGAGTTGTGGGTTCAATTCCAGTCAAGGGCATGTACCTTGGTTTTGGTTCAGTACCCAGCCCTGGTCCAGGTCATGCAGGAGGCAGCCAATTGATGTGTCTCTCTCACATTGATGGTTCTCTCTCTCTCTCTCTCTCTCTCTCTCTCTCTCTCTCCATCTCTCTCTCTCTCTTCCCCCCCTTCCCTCCCACTCTATCTAAAGATAAATGGAAAACTATCCTCAGGTGAGGATTAAAAAAAAAAAAAACTTGTACTTCTATAATATTGGCATGAAAAGACATTTGTTTGCTAAATGTAAGAGCTGTGGCATCAGTTAGAAACCACTTCTGCAATTGAAAGTGGGTGAAAATTCTTTCAGATATTTATTATGCAATCTCTGTGTATTTTTACACAGCATTGGAATCATATTGTACATCAGTGGTTCTCAATGTACAGGTTGCTGCAGGTTCCTGAAACTATAAGGTCAAAATTATTTTCAAAACAATACTAGCATGTTAGTTGCTATTTTCACAAGGTTAACATTTGCAGTAATGGTGCAAAAGCAATGGTGAGTATATAACTGCTGGTGCTTTAGCATAGATCAAGGCAGTGTCCCCAAACTGTATTAGTAATGATTACTTTCCTTATAGTCACACACTCAAAAATTTTTTAATCTAGTTTCATTTTAAAATGTTCTTAATGGCCTGGCCGGCGTGGCTCAGTGGTTGAGCGTCGACCCTGCACCAAGAGGTCGCCGGTTCGATTCCCGGTCAGGGCATATGCCCAGGTTGTGGGCCCGATCCCCAGTGGGGGGCATGCAGGAGGCGGCCAGTCGATGTTCTCGCTCATCGATGTTTCCATCTCTCTCTCTCTTTCCCTTCCTTTCTCTAAAATCAATAAAGGGGAAAAAAAATTTTAAAAAAATGTTCTTAATGGAGTGCATGTTTCTTTAATATTCTTTGTGATAAAATAGGAAGTGTGCACAAAGCACTAATCTATATAGCTTAATAAAATGATTGTCTCAAAACTATTTGCAGTCATTTGAGTTGTGCCCTGAATTAGCCGATTTTTGTGTGGAACACTATTTTTACTTGAAACAATGACTGGCAGAAAAACTTTTTTCTAACTTGGGTATTGGGCAGACATTCCTTGAAAATGAATGAGGTGAGCCTTCAAGGAAAACAACTGAAAATATTTGTCACCAACAATAAAATTTGAGCTTTCAAACAAAATTAGAATTTTGGAAAATTTGCATACAGAACTCCAGGCTTGATAGCTTCTAATAGTTAAGAGTTTTTCTGAAGAGATAAGTGGTGATAATAATGAAGATGAAAGCTTTTTTTTCTTTTTATCCTTTTAGGACAGAAATTATGAAAGACTTTTGGGCCTGATGTTGATCTTAGTTTTACTGTGACTATTGTATCCCATATGACATAGAACATGTGGTGATTTAATAAAGAATATAATTGCTTTGGTAACAAGATAACCCTGCATGAGCCTAGACCCCAAGATTGTTTGAACCATTAAGAAGGAGAATCTGAAAAGATGTCAATCCTGAAATAGTAAAGTTGTATTCTGGGTGAGGTATATAGCTCATATATTGAAGATGGATGCATCAGCATCTCTTGGCTTGATCCTAGCTATTCAGGTAATCCAAACTGCTTCCTTTGCTCTGATTAGCAGTGGAAACTTCCATTCCCTTCAGATGAAACATATTCCCATGCAGAGATATCTAGCCTGGCCTTATGAATGAGCTAAGAATCACAATAGGCAACTATTTCATTTCCTAAAGTCTGAGTTTTGCATCTTAAATTACATCACATGTGAAAAATCAATGGCATAGTCCAGGTGTGCTGAGATTTAAAAGGGTAGTTCTTTGGAAAGACTCAACTTAATAAAATAATAACAATAGGCACCAGGAATTAAGTACTGGCTATATAGTGTTCTATTATTCCTGAAGTGTGACTGTTGAAATATCCCTTAGACATTCTTACGATAGTTTTTACCTTTTACATTTTGTGTCCAGGGCATGGGTGAAGTGGGACAGTTCTCAACCATGTTTTCAATTAATATTCCTGCCTTCCTTGCTTTAATTTATTGGTCTAGGTAAGCAATTGGATCAAGAAATGATCATGTTCTTTTTAAAAAAAAATAATATGAACTGATAAATGCAAGGACTGATAACACAGGTCTGTCATTTTAGTGGTAAAGCACAAGGATGAAATGATACAAACTTCTACTCTTGAAGTCCCTGGAGCTGCACTTGTTTCCACCCTTCATCAGTCCAAGTTATTCAACTTTTCCTTTTTGTGGACCCTGAGAAAGAAGATACCTACTAAGAAAGGCTCCTGGTGGCTAACTGAGCTTAAATTAAAAAAAGAAAAAAAAAGGCAGAAGCTAACAGCCATTTCTATACATTGGCCTCTCTCACCCAAGCCATGTTTTAGGGAGAAGCCTAATACTAAACTGCCTGCCTCCAGCACTGAATTGCCTACCTGCACTGTATTCCTGCCATCTGAGCTTACCCTTATAAAGGAGTTTCTGAAATTATATTTCAACCAATAGGACCGAGACTTTCCCTATCCAATTGGAGCTATTCAGCTATATCCCTATTAGCATCTTCACTGACCAATCAGAGCAGCTCCACTGTGACCAATCAGGCCAGTGCTTTTTGGACCAATCAAACTGCAAGAATTTAGAGTTCTCATTTGCATGAGGACAAACCAATCAGGGACCAGAGACAGGGACTTCTGTTTATGTAACTCAGTTCTCCTCCAGGGGAGTACACTTTCCCTTTCCACGGAAGACTGAAAACTGTGTTTCTCTGACTGGAGCTGAAACACGAAGACGTCTTGCTGGACCAGAGCAGAGCACAGCAGACTGGAGCAAGTGGAGCAGACCAGAGCAGAGCATAGCTGTCTAGCCCAAGAGGGCCCTCAATCAAGGGATGCCTGACCCCAGGGCCTCCTCACAACCTTGCTGTTCCACAGCCATGCTGATTCATAATTGAGCTGTAATACTATTGATATGTTACACAGCCATGCTGTGTCACAATTGAGCTGTTTGCACTAAATAAAGTTTCCTTCTTCCTTGCATCCCAAATTGGGGATTCCTCTTGATGTTGAATTAGTACCAACGACCATCAGTATATAACAATAACCTTCCTAAAATTCCCTTTTTGTACTTAAACAAAAGACTAGAGAGTAAGATCAGAAATGGGGTAGTAAGCAATAGAGTCTCAAGAAAACATGGGATATTTAGGTTGAGATGAGCAAAGTGCAAATGAGATTTCATTCCACCATCTGGGTTTGAAAACTAATAGCCTACAGTTAACTGAGAGCTTTCCCTCTTATGATAGGTTCTAGGTAACAAGGAAGTTGTTCTTATAGAACAATTTCATGGAGAAGAATTAGGTGGGATAAAATGTTTTTTTTCCTAAGGACACTGAGCAGCTTCCAGTGAAAACAATGGGTAGACTAAATTATGGAATATGTGATTCAATGTAAAAGATAAAATAGAGCCATTACGGAACCCTGCTTCAAGAATATTCTTCCACTTAAAACTATCTTTAAGACTAAGACAACTTGAAGAATAAGTTTAGAAATTTGTCTTTTCTATTACTTAATTGTAATATCAGTTTAATTCACCACTTTGCCAGATTTCCTTAGTGAATCTGGGAAGATGGGTAACCAAAATACATGATCTGGGAAATCCTGAGCCTTTCTGGGACTTTTGAAATAGTTTCCACTGTGCTCTACTTATAAGAAAAATAAATAGCAATTAGCCTCATATGCTCTAACTGAGACTCATACTTTGAAATACGAAAATGTCTTAAGTCTGAGGATGATGTTGCAATATCAGAGCAGAAAGAGAAGAATTATACATTTTGAATGTGCCTGACAACAAATACAAGTTTATATCGATCCAAATTCATTGCAATTGGGGCTGTCACCTATTATTTACATATTGATTAGCTCTACACTTAAGTTAGATATGCATGATAAAAAATTTAAGAGTCATCATTAAAATAATAGAGTATATAATGCGTACGGCCTTAAAGGAAAATAATACACTAGGAAAAAAATTTAATCCAAAAGGAGGTAAAAATAAGAAAAGTAGAGCCTCAAAAAAGCAGGACAAATAGAATGCCCATAGTTCACATGTACTAGTCATCACAATAAGTAAAAATGGGCTAAACGTAGTAGATAAAAGATAGATTTTTAAAATCCAGCTACTTACATACTAAAGAATAAGCATGCAGATACTTTGAAACTAAAAGGATAGAAAAATATACCATGCAATTGAAACTAAAAGGATAGAAAAATATACCATGCAAGCACTAACAAAAAGGAAGTTGACATAGCCAAATTAATATGAGATAAAATAGATGTTATGACAGAAAATATTATTAAAGATGAAAATAAATAAATGGTAAAAAAAAAACTGTACATGTTACGGAATACTATTTGGCAATAAAAAGGAATAAAATATTGATACACACAACAACTTGAATGGATCTCGAGGGCATTGTACTGAATGGGGAAAAAAGCCAATCTCAAAAGGTCACACTGTGTGATTCCATTCATATAACATTCTTGAAATGAAAAAAATCGTAGAGATGGAGAATAGAATAGTTGTTGCCAAGAGTTAAGGATGATGGGGTGTCAAATAACAAGTGTTGGTGAGGGTGTGGAGAAAAGGGGACTCTAGTACACTGCTGGTGGGAATGCAGACTGGTGCAGCCACTGTGAAAAACACTATGGTGTTACCTCAAAAAATTAAAAATTGAATTGCCATTTGACCCAGTGATCCCACTTCTAGGAATATACCCTAAGAAACCTGAAACACCAATCAGAAAGAATACATGTACCCCCATGTTCATAGCAGCACTATTTACAATAGCTAAGATCTGGAAACAGCCCAAGTGTCCATCAGTGGATGAATAGATAAAAAAGCTGTGGCACATATACACAGTGGAGTACTATGCAGCTGTAAGAAAGAAAGATCTCTTATCCTTAGAGACGACATGGAGGGACCTCGAGAGTATTATCCTAAGTGAAACAAGCCAAGCAGAGAAAGACAAATATCACATGATCTCACTCATTTGTGGAATATAATAAACATAACAGTCTGGGGAACAGGGTAGACCCAGAGATGTGAAAGTAGGGTACAGACTGACAACCCTCAGAAGAGGGGGTGAGGGGGGAGGGAAGAGATAAACCACAGAACTTATGCGCATGTATGCATAGCTGATGGACATGGACAACAAAGCTGGGGACGGGGTGGGGGGATGGGGAGGAGGGTATCAATGGGGAAAAAAGGAGAAACATCTGTAACAAAAATAAATTAATATTTTTTAAAAAAAGGATGATGGGGTGGAAAGTGTGTGTGACAAGAAAGAGGTAGCAAAAGGAGATATTTGTGGTGTTGGAATAGTTCCCTATCTTAATTGCAATAGTATGATAAAATGACACAGAACTTTATATATACATTGTACCAATGTCAGTTTTCTAATTTTGGAATCACCCTATAGTTATGTAAGACATAACCATTTAGGAAACTGTGGGAAGGGTAGAGAGAATCTCTTTGTACTGTCCTTGCAATCTCTGTAAATCTATAATTATTTCAAAATGAAAGTTTTTTTAATGATGATGAAAGGTTCAATTCAAAATAATTATAAATGTATGGACATTTAGTAAAGTAATCTCAAAATATATAAAGAAAAATATTATGGAACTACAAAAGAAAATGAACAAATCAACAATCCCATGGAGAATTCAACACACTTCTCTTAAGTATTTAAAGGATGAGAACAAAAAATAGCAAAGATTTAGAATAGTGAACAATACAATCAACAAGCTGATTTCATGGACATACACAGAATCCTGCACCCAAAAATGGAACAATACACACTCTTCTCAAGCATATATAGGACATTTACAGTAACTGATCATGTGCTTGGCCATAAAGCAAGTCTCAACAGATTTCTAAGAATCAGTATCATACAGATCACCTTATCTGACCAAAATGCAGTTAGTATAGAAATCAATAATGACAAAATAACATTTAAAAAACTCATATGTTTGTAAACTTTAAAACATGTTTCCAAATAATCCATGGGCTCAAAAATAACATAATGGAAATGTAAAAATATTGATAATAATAATTAAAATACTAAAGATCAATCAAAATTTGTGGAATTCCATGAAGACAGTATTTAAAGGGAAATGTATGCCTTAAATTTTTATGTTATATGATACGTCCAGAATAGGCAAATCTATAGAGACAGAAAGTAGAATCATGGTTGACAAAGGATGGAGGAGCAGTAGAGGAGAGATGGAGCATGATAGTTAATGGATACAGGGTTTCTTTTGGGGGTGAGAAAATATTTTAAAGTTGATTGAGGTATTGGTTGCACAAGGTTGTGCATATACTAAAAAATTTAATTGTATAGTTTAAATAGGTGAATTGTTTAGTATGTGAATTATCTCTCAGTAAAGCTGTTATTTTTTAAATCTTATGTTAGAATAGAATAAAATATTAATAAGCTAAACCTCCTAATTAAAAAGTTAGAAGAAGACCAAAAGAATAAACTTAATAATAGAGGAATGAAAAAGACAAGAACAGAAATAGATGAAATAGAAAGAAAAATACATTAGACAGTATCAACAAAGCCAAACGCTGGTCCTTCGAACAGAATCATAAAAAAGGCAAACCTTTGGTAAGACCAAGAAAGAACAGTGTAAATAAACAATGTTAGTAGTGAGCAAAAAGGTAGAATAATGAATAAGCAGAGATTTTAAAAGATAATAGAATACTATGATTAACTTTATAACAATGAATTTGAAAACATGGATGAAATAGTGGGTGGATTCCTTGAAAAATAGAACCTACCAAAACTGACTCAAAATAAAAACTGACCATAAAACCCAAAAGGTCCTGTAATGACTGAGGAAATTAAAAGTCTCTCTGTCACCCAAACAGGCTCAGATTAAAGAAATACTTCCAATATTATACAAAGAACAGAAATTAATATTATTCAATGCATTTTATGAGACCAGAGCTAACCTTTATATCAAAACCAGACAAAGTCTGTTTTAAAAAGTTATAGATAAGCCTCACTTATAAACGTAGATATAAAAATTTTAATGAAAATACCAGCAAGTAGAATCCAGCAATATATAAAAAATATGGCATGATCAATGTTGGAATGTTTAATTGCCTTAACATTAAAAACATCTATCAAAGCTTGATTGACACATTCTAACATTTATATGGAAGTATTAAGATTCAAAAAGAGCTGTGTCAATTTTGAAAAACAAGGATAAAGAGAGGAGACTAATTATACCAGATAGTAAGATATACTACAAAACAATATATATTAGTCCGGGTAACAATAGGCTATGCTGCAGTAGCAAATAAACCCCAAAATTCAGTGAAGTAAAACAAGTTTTCTTTCTTGTTCACATAAAATTTAATTTGTGTTGGACAGCTTTTCAGTCTTCCATGCAGTTACTCAGTGATTCAGGCTTCTTCCATCTTGAGGCTCCTTTATTTCAATATGTGGCCTTTTAAACTACCTGTCTCAGAAGTCATCTACATTACTTTTCCTTATAGTACCTTCTCCAGATCTAGTCGTATGGCCACAATCTAAATGCAAGGCAGGCTAGGGAAGTAGAGAAGTACAAAGATCATTTGATGAGACTAGCTGTACCTGCCATATCATGGTAACAAAAGTAATATGGAATAGATAAATATATATATATATATATGGAAAGTCTTACATACAAACTTTACTAAATGTAGAAACTTAATATACTATAAAATTGGCACCACAAACCAATGGAAAAAGGATGAACTATTTAGTTTATGGTATTGGGAAGAAGGACTCACTATTTGAAGAAAAATAAAACTGGACTCCTGCTTAGTACCAAATATAAATCTAGACTTCAGAGGACAAAAGACCTAAATATGAAAGTTAATAAAAGATAATATAGGAGCCCTGGCCAGTGTGGCTCTATCCCATGCACCAAAAGACTGCCAGTTTGATTCCCCATCAGGGTACATGCCCAGGTTGTGGGCTAGATCCCCAGTAGGAGGTGTGCAGGAGGCAGCTGATCTATGTTTCTCTCTTATAGATGTTTCTATCTCTCTCTCCTTCTCCCCCTTTCTTTCTCTTTAAAATCAATAAAAAACATATTTTTAAAAAGATAATATAGGAGAATATCTTGGTAACTTAGAATTAGATAACAATTTCTTAACTTCAGAAGTACATACCTGAGGCAAAAAAGATTAGTGATTTGATTACATAAAAATAAGAATTTCTATTAAATAAAGGATACCATAAGCAAATGTAATAGATGACAGAAAAAAAGGTACTTTCAGTATATTAAACTAACAAAGGATTAATATCTAACATATGCAAAGTACTCCTGCAAATCCAAAAGGACAGGAATACACCACCCTAAATTTACAAAATATATGAAAAGTATACTTAGAGAAGAAAACCAAAATGCTTAGAAATACATGAAGAGGTGCTCAAACTCAGTATTAATCAGATAATTGCTAATTAAGAGGCAATTATAAATACATTTAGACTTTTTTGGTTGGCAATTAGAAAGCTGGAACATGTCAATTGTTAATGAGGGTGCAAGGATATCGAAATTCCTACATACACAGATGATTGCATTTTAGACTAAAGCTGTTATTCCAAAAAGCAACCTGACAATATTTAATTAAATTAATTATACATATTATACAAATGTCCTGTGGTCCAACAATCCATTTATTATATATATATATATATTCCAGAACACTTCTCACACAGGTCCATAAGGGGACATGCATGAAGACTTTCATCACAGTATTTGAGGTAGTAGGGAGTTGGAAGCAGTCTAGATTCTGTTTCTAGGAAAATGAATAAGAGTTGGCAAACACTGTGATATATCATAGCTAGAAACTATAGACCAGATGTACAGAGAGTAACATGTAACATTTTTTTAAAATATTACTGAATGGGAAAAAAACAGAATGAGAACCACAGCACCATACCATTACCTAAATTAAAAAGTCATGCATAAAAAAAATAATGTAAATTTAAAAAGAACTCAGACACACAAAAATATGCATATCAAATATATTAGAAGAGTTGCATGTGGCGAGAAGGATAAAAGTGAGGAATAGAGATGAAAGGAAATAAAGTAGTAAATGAATGAATGAATAAAGAAAAGAGGAAAGGGATTTGATTAGACCAATGTAGATGGTATGATATGAAGGAAGGAGTATGGTTAGTATAATCGTCACCATTGCATAACAGGCCAAAACTATTGTTACAAAAGACTCAAAAATAATATGACTTTATTTTTTATTAAATTTATTGGGGTGACATTGGTTAATAGGATCATATAGGTTTTAGGTGTGGATTTCTATGTTACAAGATCTGTATACTGTATTGCACTGTGTGCCCACCACCCAAAGTCAAATGATCTTCTGTCACCATATATCAGGAAAAATAGTATGACTTTACAAAAAATATTTCTCAATCACAAAAGAGTCTCAAGTTAATGTTCCAGGTCAACAGGGAGGTTCTGCTGCACATGAGCATTCAGGATCCAGGCTCATTTTATTTTGCACTCCTCCGTCCTCTAGGTACTCAGTGTTCTCTCCATTTGGCTGGTGTATAGGAAAAGAGAGAGCACAGATCAAGCATGGAGATATTCTATGGGGAAAATCTGGAAGTGATATACATCACTTCTGCCACAATTCATTTTCCAGAACTCAGTCTTATGGCCATACTTATTATAAAGGACACTGACCGCTATCATCTAGCTGGGTGCCCAGGAGGAAGCAGACAGTATGGATATTGGAGAGCACTAACAGTCTCTGCCACAGTGGTCAAGAGCTTTGTGGAAGAAATCATAAAATGTTACTGAAAGAAATTAGTCAGCTCTGGCCGGTTTGGCTCAGCGGTTAGAGCATCGGCCCGCAGACCAGAGAGTCCTGGGTTCAGTTCCCATTAAGGGCATGTACCTCAGTTGCAGTTTGTCCCCGGCCCCTGTTGGGGTCGTGTGGGTGGCAACCAGTCAATGTGTCTCTCTCACATCGATGTTTCTCTCTCTCTCTTCCCCAGTCTCTCCCTCCCGCTCTATCTGAAGATAAATGAAAAAAAAAAAAATGTCCTCGGGTGAAGATTAAAAAAAAAGAAGAAGAAATTAGTCATCTAAGATGCTAGTCTTAGTATCTGCTTTCCCTGGCTGTGGGCAATAGTTTTCAAATGTTTACAGCCTCATTATTACCTTTCTCAGGGCTGGCCCCCTCCACCTTTAATCCCATAGACAGTAAAATCTCCCATTCCCCCCTGCAGCCATTTCTATCCACCAAAAAGAGGGGGAAATCAGGCAGGGATTTGGGTAAGAGAGTGGGCAGGAGGTCAATAATAGAGGCAGGGAGTAAACATGAGATTTGTACTTACTTCCTCATAGTTTCCCATACTGTTGCAGCCTTATAAAGTAAACATCAGGCCTAGCCAGCGTGGTTCAGTGGTTGAGTGACAACCCATGCACCAAGAGGTCGCTGGTTCAATTCCCAGTCAGGGCACATGCCCAAGTTGTGGGCCTGATCCCTAGTGTGGGGCATGCAGAAGGCGGCCAATGAATGTCCTCTCTCATTGATGTTTCTGTCTCTCTCTCCTTCTCCCTTCCTCTCTCTCTAAAATCAATAAAGAAAAATAAATAAATTTTAAAAAAAGTAAACATCAGCATGCAACCATTTTTACCATCAGAAAAAGGCAATAGAGTTATTTTCACTAAATAATTAACAAGAAATAAATTTAAAGGAATAGCCCAGCCAGTGTGGCTCAGTGGATTGATTGTCCTCCCTTGGACTGAGAGGTCCCAGTTTGATTCCCGGTCAGGGCACATGCCTGGATTTCGGGCTCTATCCCCAGTGGGGGGTGTGCAGGAGGCAGCCGATCGATGTTTCTCTCTCACATCGATGTCTCTATCTCTCTCTCCCTTCCTGTCTCTCTGAAAAAAAATCAATAAAAACATATTTAAATTTTTTTAAGGAAATATCTATCATAAAAAATGTTTCCAACTAGGCCTCATTTCATGCAAGTGAATTAGTCCAATTAAGTTGTACATTTGCATTGTTTTTGTACATAAGAAGTGTTTATAAGCATGCTAAGGTATTTGATAAGTTTTTAGACTGAATCCTTCTAAATGATGAAATTCAACTCTAGACAAAGGGAAGAGCTGTGAGACCAAGGTAGCTGATAGTGTAAGAGATGCAGAGATAGTTTGATCCTTCCTGTCCTGTCAAGAGGAAGAGAAGGTGCTGTCTTCTGATCCCCTCCCATATTCCAGAGACTCTCATTCTTTTCATTCAGGCATCTGACTCTTTTGCTCACTCCAAATATATACATGAACAGGTGACTAGGATAGTGACCTGAGTAAATGTCATTGGCCCCTTCCATTCCTCTCCCAAATTCCCATAGAGATAACTCAGCTCCAGCATAGATGGAAGCACTGTTCCCACAAATGGAAACCAGAATGGTATCCCTCCTAGACCCCTGCAGCTGAGGGTATCCATGACGCATGGAGAAATTTTGCTGTGAGGGAGAGCCCCCAGATCTGCTTCTTCTCTGCTTTTACTCATTATGTCTCCCTAGACTATGTCTGCTGCCTCACATCTAGTCTGAGGAGTGCAGTCTGCTGGCTCTCTTATCCCCATTTTCCAGGTAACTCAGGAGGAGCCTTGTTTGACTGCAGAGTTGTTGCCTGCCACTCCACCTCCTCCCTGGTGGCCTCTCAGCCAGGCTTAGACCAGTATCCAAGAAACTCTCACCCACTGACCATACTGATTAACCTAGACCAGGTGTTCTCTGGCCAAGTCCATAAACAACTGAAAGTATAGGTAAGGTTGTGTTAGGAGTGAATGGATGGTGTATGTGGATGTTTCAGGAGAGAGGCTATAATTACCAACACATTCTGAGTGCGAAGTGTGACCCTCAAATATATTAAGAATCACTGGACCAGAAGGTCTATGTTCATATTTGTTCTAAATAGGGTGATTTTTATTGTCTTTTAATAATGAAATTAATACAGTCATTGTAAAAATATTTAAACAATGCAGACGTATTCATTTATTCATTTAATAAATTTTTATTGAGTGCTTATGTAAGGTACTGAGAATACAATGATGAGAAAACAAACTAGGTTTTTGCATTTATGACACTCACAGACTAGTGAGGGATATATAGTAATCAAATAATCACACAAGTGTATGTATAATTATAATTCCAGTACAAAAATGAATGGAACACATGTATACAAGAGTATATAGCAGAAGAACAAGACACAGTTTGAGGGAATAGATAGGGGACAGTAAAATTTGAGCTGAAATAAGAAAGTATAGTTAACTAGGCAAAGAAAAAAGTACAAATGTCTTGTAATCTCACTACTACAGAATGTCATGGCTAATACAGTGTGCTACATCCTTCCAACTGTTTTACTGTCCATATACAAACATGTGTGTGTGCATGTACATATATGTATATATTTATGTGTAATTAGAATAATCTCAGTCCAGAAACTCGTGTGTAAGACATCTAACTTTTATTTTCTATAGCAATACTCATAATTTCCATTTTGTCTTTTCATTCCATAGGTCTGACTGAAACAGTATCAGTTTAAGGTCTACTGTTTTGTCCATGGTTGTATCTAAGTTCAAAGATTCTTACAGAATGCCTTAGCATTGTTTGAAGGAAGGAGTCCATGTTATTCTAGCAACGTTGTTCTACATAATTCACCACTCTCATTCCTTCCTTATGGTCCCTTCAGACATGGTAGCTCTCTATTTGCTTCAGTATCATCCTTGAATAATCAAGACTTTCTCTGCTGCTTCCCTGCCATTGATATGTTGGGATACAGAAAGCTTGGTAACACCCTATATTATCTGGCTGGAAGTAATATAAAGCAGCCATCCCCCAGATGTCTCTTGAGAGGTATGACACAAGTCACCTACACAATCTAACAAACTTATCTGAGGAACTTTCAATAAATAACACACTTTTTCCCTTCCCACTTGAAATTCACAGAAATGATAGAATGTGTACCCCCCCCCCATTTAAAATAGTAGTATAGTCAAGCTCATAATCATAAAATGGAAATCTTCAAGAAACAATGAAGGAATAAACGACATTCCTTGAGCAGGAGATAAAGACAAACAGATGGATATTGGCTTTAAGGGCTAGGGACCAGGGTTTTAATCCCACATGGTGACAAGTGTTATCAGAAAGGGGACCGGGCCTGGAGCAGGTCTGCCTTGGGCCAGCCAATAGTGTGTGGGCTCTTGACTTTGTGCAGGAAAGATCCCACAACAGGAGTCCAGATGATTTTGAGAGTACATTTATTAAAGCTGGGGACAGTAAAATAAGGAAGGGCTTAGGATAGAAGAAGCTACAGGAGAGAGCCTAGGTAGGGCTGCTTTTGTTCTCTAGAAATGTTATAGGAAAGAAATGAGCCTAGGAAGGACTGCTTTGGCTCACTGGGAAGTCAGAGAAAAGGGGGCCTTGAAGACAGGTTCAGGGGGTTAGCTCAGAACGAGATGCCACTGCCCATTGCTCTCCTGGTTGTAAGTCTCCTGGGGTCTCCCCCGCCTGTGGGGGAAGAAGAGAGGGAAGGAAAAGGTGCAGGAATGCTCCTGGGATGGAGAGTGTACCCTTTGTTTTGAGGGTTTTTAAAGGTTGGGAGTTTAGGGGAGGTCTTAGGGGATAATCTCAATAGAATATTCATCAGCTTTATGCTGATGTGCCAAAATGAGATTTATGTCCTTAACTTCATCTGTCCTTGGTGTGGCTGGCAAATGGCACTAACTGGATTTCTGCTATCTCCCTGAGTAGGGTGGTTTAAGTTATTTACCCTCTGGTTGGGGAGGAGAAGTGTAAACCATTCACTCTTAAGTGTACTTGGTTAGGGAAGATAGGATTTTGCATCTACTAGATGGCTCTAAACTGCTTGACTATTTAACTATGTGTCTTGAAACTTCCGGTCAAGATGGCAGTGTAGGTAAACGCGATATCGCGTCCTCCCACAACCACATCAAAGTTACAACTAAACTACAGAACAACCATCATTCAAAACCGCCTGAAATCAAGCTGAATGGAAGTCCTACAGCTACGAAATTAAAGAAGAAGCCACATCGAGACTGGTAGGAGGGGCGGAGGCGCAATGGGCTGGTCCCACACCCTCGTGTGCCAGATAAAAATTAGGAGGATACCTCGGCTGGGAAGGTCCTCCCTGAAGACTGAGGGGTCCCCGTCCCACACCAGGCACCCAGCTCAGGGTTCGAGTGCCAGGAAGAGAAGTCCCCATAACTTCTGGCTGGAAAAACCAGCAGGAACTGAGGTTGAGGCGGCTGGAGCCCCCAGCAGCTCCTCTTAAAGGGCCCTTGCACGGACTTACTCGGACTCCCACCCTCCAGGCTCCAGCATAGGGGAGGCAGCTTGAAAGGCACCAGAGACATATGGGGAAGAACTGAGCTGTTTGGCATTGGAGCGAGGGCTGGAGAGGTAGCTTTCTCCTGGACAGATGTGCTATCAGAGGCTTTTGTTCCTTTGGTGAGCCCTTCCCTGGGCCAGCAGATGCCGCCATATCTGGGACTCCAGCTACCTGGCTCACACTGTTGGCCCCACCCTGGTGATTCCCTGAGGCCCCGCCCCACCCAACTTTCAGGCCCACCCAAGCTGTTGCCAGTTGCTTTACCATAGGATTGGCCTGTCTTGGATCCTGCTTCAGCTTTTCCTAAATTCTTTCAAACAAGCAGCATCTGGTCTCAGCTAACCCCATACCTCTCGCTAAGTAATACACAGAAACAAACACAGGGAGGCAGCCAAAATGAGGAGACAAAGAAACAGGTCCCAAATGAAAGAACAACCAGGAAAAGAACTAAATGAAATGGAGTTAAGCAACCTAACAGACGTTGAGTTCAAAACACTGCTTATAAGGATGCTCAATGGACTTAGTGAGAACCTCAGTGAACTTAGTGAGGGCCTCAAGAGCATAAAAAAGGACCAGTCAGAAATGAAGGAGGCACTAACTGAAATAAAGAATAGTTTACACAGATTTAATAGTAGAGTAGGTAAAGCCAACAATAAAACCATCAGTTTGGAAAATAAGGAAGCAAAAAACACCAATCAGAACAGCAAAAAGAAAAAAGAATCCAAAAAAATGAGGATAGTGTAAAGAGCCTCTGAGACAACTTCAAGCATGCCAACATTCACATCTCGGGGGTGCCAGAAGGAGAAGAGAGAGAACAAGAAATCGAAAACCTATTTCAAACAATAATGGCAGAAAACTTCCCTAACTTGGTGAAGGAAACAGACATACAAGTCCAGGAAGCACAGAGAGTTCCAAACAAGATGAACCCCAAGAGGCCCACACCAAGACACATCATCATCAAAATGCAAAAGGTTCAAGACAAAGAGAGAATCTTAAACGCAGCAAGAGAAAAGCAGTTAGTTACCTACAAGGGAGTTCCCATAAGACTGTCAGCTGACTTCTCAAAAGAAACTTTGCAGTCCAGAAGGGAGTGGCAAGAAATATTCAGAGTGATGAAAAGCAAGAACCTACAACCAAGATTACTCTATCCTGCAAAGCTGTCATTTAGAATCGATGGCCATATAAAGAGTCTCCCAGACAAGGAAAAGCTAAAGGAGTTCATCACCACTAAACCATTATTATATGAAATGTTGAAGGGTCTTCTTGAAGAAAAAGATAAAAAGAATATGAACAAAGAAAATGGCAATAAATACATATCTATCAACAATTGAATCTACAAACAAAATGAACAAGCAGAACAGAAACATTCTCATAGATACAGAGAACTTTTGTTGGTTACCAGATGGGTGGGAGCTGGGGGAATGGGTGAAAAAGGTGAAGGGATTAAGAAGTATAAATTGGCCCTGGCCAGTTTGGCTCAGCGGTTAGAGCGTCGGCCTGCAGTCCAGAGAGACCCGGGTTCGGTTCCTGCTAAGAGCACGTACCTCGGTTGCAGTTTGTCCTCGGCCCTTGTTGGGTCGTGCGGGAGGCAGCCACTCGATGTGTCCCTTTCACGTCAATGTTTCTCTCTCTCTCTCTCTCTCTCCCTCTCTCTCCTTCCCACTCTATCTGAACAAAAAATGGAAAAATGTCCTCGGGTGAGGATAAAAAAAAAAAAAAAAAAGAAGTACAAATTGGTTGTTAGACTGACAAACCTCAAAGGGAAGGGGAGTTGGGGAGTGGGAAGAAATAAACCAAAGAACTTATATGTATATATGCATAACCAATGGACACAGACAACAGTGTGGGGAAAGGCAGGAGGGGGGTGGGAATGGGGAGGAGGGGGGCAATGGGGGGAAAATGAGGAACATCTGTAATACATTCAACAATAAAGATAAGTTAAAATAAATACATACATAAATAAATAAATAAATAAATAAATAAATAAATAAATAAATAAATAAAAATAACTGTCTGAGTTTCCTTATTATTTGTCCTGGCTTACTAGCCTGTCTCAACAGGAGGCAATGCCTCCAGGCAGTGGAAGATGGAAAGCTGATACTGAGCTCTTGTCTAAATTCAGACTCCCACAGAAGTACAACCAGTACATGAAACGATGACTAGGAAACCTTTTCTCACAGCAAAGATATATGACAAGAAAATTTGTCTTTTATGTGAGATGAGTGGAGTATTCAGAACCAAGACCAATTCCACCCATAGATAGAGAACCCAATGGGCATAAACTAATATAAAATTAATCTGGAACTGATGAAAGTTGTATGGCCCAGCAGAGGTAAATTCCAGAACAAGGAGATAAGACATTCAAAGCTGGATCTCAAAAAATCATTGTAACAGCACAAGAACTTCATTTCTTTTTTTTTTTAATATGTTTTCATTGAATTTTTTAGAGAGGAAGGGAGAGCTAGAAACATTGATGTGAGAGAGAAACACTGATCGGCTGCCTCCTGCACGCCCCCTACTGGGGATCGAGCCTGTAACCTGGGCATGCTCCCTGACCTGGAATCGAACCAGGACCTCTCAGTCCATGGGAGGACACTCAATCCACCGAGCCAAACCAGCAGGGAGGAACTTCATTTCTTTTTCTTTTTTTTTTTTTTTAATCCTCACTGGAGGATATTTTTCTATTTATCTTCAGATAGAGTGAGAGGGAGGGAGAGAGAGAGAAACATTGATGTGAGAGAGACACATCGACTGGCTGCCTCCCGCATGACCCTGACCAGGGCTGGGGACAAACCACAACCGAGGTACATGCCCTTAACTGGAATCGAACCCGCGACTCATTGTTCCGTGGGCCGATGCTCTAAATGCTGAGCCAAAATGGCCAGGGTGGGACTTCATTTCTTTAATGTGACTTTTTCCTTAATTCAAGCTAGCTCTGTCCAGTCTAATAGCACCATGACATACTGCATGTCCACTCTCTTAATCATTAAGCCCTTAGAACATCAGGTTCTTGTCAGCACCAAACTGTCTTAAGAAAAAGCTTTAGGTCTGTTGATCAAGGGAACAGAGATTCAGTCAAACTAAAGATAATATCTTGACCTCAGTTGCATTTCAGCCCCAGGCTCATGAAAGTAGAACAACCCTACCTACCACACCCTCGTGAAACTAAGCAAAATAACGCCAATGGCTGACATCAGGACCTAATACAGTGATCAACTACTTGCTACCCTAGCCACAACCAATCAGTAGAGCCCACAACCCCAACTCCATTAGTCACCATGATTAATTATTTTTCCCACATGTAATCTATCCCCTAGGAGCCATTGTGGAGCCAGGTCTTAGAGCACTTAGAGCCAGATCTTAGAGCACTAATCTATCCCCTAAGAGCCATTGGGGAGCCAGGTCTTAGAGCACCAGGTCACTGTTGTCTCCCAACTTGGTACCATTTCCTTAAATAAACCTTTACTTTCTGTGCTGAAAAAAAAAAAATCACCCAGAATGCAGCACAAAAGGGTGAAGAGGTACAAAATATGCATGAAAAGTTAGAAAACATGGCAGAAAGAATACAAAGTATCAGAATATACCTGAAGGAAGTTCCATAAATAGAGCCTAGAGAGACTTTGGAAAAGGTAATATTTGAAGATTGTGCACAGAATTTTCAACAACTGAAGCAAGACATGAATCCTCTTATTGAACACACTTAATCATAACTAGATACATCTCAGTGTACAGCATCAACTATACCTAACATACTTTCATATGTTTGGGTTTGGGGAAATCACAAAGCCCTTCCACGAACTTTTCCTGAAGAATGGAATGGAGAAAATGAGAAAGTAAGAAATATTATGGGAGAGAAAAACAAGAACGTATGTTTATATCTAAAACATAATATTCTAACATGTAAAAATGTATATATTTATAATCTCCAGTGCAATATTAAATCTCTTTTTAAGAATAAATAAGAAATCATCTTTAAGGGAGTTGCATCCTCTTTCCAGGATTCCAGAGAAAGAGTGCATCAAATGCTCAATAGTTTTTGGTTTTTGTCACCCGATCCTCCAGTAAATCATTGTATCATTTTGTTCTTTTTGACTATTCAAAGGTTTCCTTTGGAGTCATAAGCAGGATGAGCCCACTAGGAAATAATATCTATCAGATGTTATTCAAGCCACAATTTTTGCAGCTTATTTGCTTGTACCGTGTTTTCTACTATATGCTAAATTCTGAACACAGCTCTTTTAAGCTACAACTAAGGTAATCAACATACAATAACAATAAAATAATGGTAGCTGGAGCACTGAATTATGGGTAACAGTCTAAAGATACTTTCTGAAAAATCTTAAATCTCCCACTTAGGTAGGCATCACTAAGTATGTGTAAGAAACAATTTGTGAAGAAAATGCAGATATAGTGAAGAAGAACACAGAATGATAATATTGATTTCAATAAAATCCCAGTCCTGCCTCCAAGGGATATCTCCCAGAAGACCTTTGGAATTATATATTCTCCAAATTTCTCCAGTCCCTTGTATTATTTCCATAGGAGACTATTCATATCATTGTTTGTGCACTTCAAAATTTAAAATATTTCCCACTGAAATAGAATTATTAAAAGAGTCAGATATAATCTTTAGCAAAATAAGTAATAACAGCACCAAAAGAAATACAATTAAAGCAGGAAAAATAATTTATGGAATTAAAAACATGGTTTTCAAATTTGAAAACTCAGATTAGATAAAAAGGGAATATAGTCAAAAGAGGACAGAATTTATAGGCACATTCTCTTACCTTAATAAAATAAAATTAGAAATAAGTAATAAAAGATTATCATAAAAGGTAACTGCATGATAATATAGCACTGTTCACCAAAATATCCCCTGGATCAAAAAGGGAATTTAAAATAAAATTACAAGCTATAAGGAAAGCAAAGAAAAGGCAGATAAATCATATCAAAGCCTGTGGGACATGGCTAAGGCAATACTCAGAGAAAAATAAATGTTCTTAATTACCATTATTGTTCAAGAAGACCAATAAAGGAAATAGCATTTTTCTTGAAGAATTAGAAAAATACAATGGAACAAATTCAAAGATAGAAGAAATTAGTAAAATTAAAGTTAAAAATAGTGACCAGCCCAGCTGGTGTGGCTCAGTGGTTGAGCATCGACCCATGCACCAAGAGGTCGCTGGTTCGATTCCCAGTCAGGGCACATGCCCAGGTTGTAGGCCAAATCCCCAATGGGGGGCATGCAGGAGGCGGCTAATCAATGTTCTCTCTCATGGATGTTTCTATCTCTCTCTCTCTCTCTCTCTCTCTCTCTCTCTCTTCCTCTCTCTCTAAAACTCAATAAAGAAAAAAAAATTTTTTTTTTAAATAGAAGTTTAAAAAAAAAAAAGTGACCAAAAAAACAATTGCAGAAGTGATAAATAAAAATCTGGTTCTTTGAATAGTTCAATAAAATAAATAGACTCTTCATGAATACAGCTAAGTAAAAGCACAGGGAAAGCAAAAGTATACAAATTATGAATAGTGAAGGGCTGAACTACATAAACAGATGTAATTAAAATAATTATAATTTACATACAAATCTATGACATCAAGTTTTAAAATATAAAGGTAATGGATGATTTCTTAATAAATAAGATTGGAAATATAATTATAGATCTACCACTAAAAAAGGAACCAGCGTGTGCTCTCCTTGTGGCCTGCCCATGCCCCTCCTTTCCTCAGGCATGTACTTTTACTCTGTTTCTCCTAAATTAAGGGTCCCTACAAGACTTGCAACCAGGGGAGCAGCTCAGCCTTAGCTAAACCCCTGAACCTGTCTCCAAGACCACCTTTTCTTTTACTTTTCAGTGAGCTAAACGCAGCCCCACCTTGGCCCACTTCTGTCACTGTGACTTTTACTTCTCAGTGAATCCACACAGCTCTGCGTGGCTCACGTCCTTCCTATAATGTTTTTCGAGAGCCAAAGCTGGCCAAGGGCACGTACCTTGGTTGCGATTCATCCCCGGCCCTATTTGGGGTCGTGCGGGAGGCAGCCCCTAGATGTGTCCCTTTCATGTCGATGTTTCTCTCTCTCTCTCTTCCTCTCTCTCCCTCCCACTCTATCTGAACAAAAATTGGAAAAAAAAAATGTCCTCGGGTGAGGATAAAAAATAAAGTAAAATAAAAATAAAATGTTAGTAAGTACAAAATCAAAATAAAATATTAACAGATTATAAAACATATAAACAAATAGAACCCAGAAGTTTGGCAAGAAAAAACTATACCATGACCTAGTAGGAACTGATCTACTAAGACAAAAATAGTCAAAATCAGAAATTCTAGTAATATCATTCATTTCTTGAAAAAATTAAAGGAGAAAGAGTACATTTCTGTCAGTAGATATTGAAAACCCACTAAGAAAAATATCAGAAGTTACTTCTAATGGATACAAACAGGAATAAAAGGGATTGACTTAAATATCGAAAGGGCTTTTTACTAACAATCAACAAAAGTCTTCATTCTAACCATGAAATGCCAAAGTCATTTCTACTAAAATCAGGAACAAATCAAGGTCACCCATAATCTCCATTTTTATGCAACAGTATTTTTGGAGATTAAAGCTATTGCAATGAAATAAGAAATAAATAATTAGTGTAAAATTGAGGAAAGTTATAACATTTGTATTTACAATTGATATTATTGTATTTGTCCAAAACACAAAGGACTATTAAAAATCACAAAGTGCCCTGGCCGGTTTGGCTCAGCGGTTAGAGTGTCGGCCTGCGGTCCAGAGAGACCCGGGTTCGGTTCCCGCTAAGGGCATGTACTTCGGTTGCAGTTTGTCCCTGGCCCTGGTTGGTCGTGCGGGTGGCAGCCACTCGATGTGTCCCTTTCACGTCGATGTTTCTCTCTCTCTCTCTCTTCCTCTCTCTCCCTCCCACTCTATCTGAACAAAAAATGAAAAAATGTCCTCGGGTGAGGATTAAAAAAAAAAAATCACAAAGTCAGTAAGAAAATTAGAAGAGGTGGTGAGACATAAGACAAACACAAACAAAAATGAATAACTTTCCTCTATTCCGGTGAGTTTTAGGGAGTATTGCACTGTAGAGACTATGTACTAACATTTTCTTTTCTCTCTTTGTTTCTTCCTTTTCTTTTCTTTCTTTCTTTCTTTCTTTCTTTTTTTTTTTTTTTTTTTTTTTTTTTTGCTTAAAAGGACATATATTACTGGTGAAAGGAGTATCACTTATCATACTCATCTATAGAACGTTTTCATCAATTGTTACCTCAAGCAATTGTCTCAGTCTCAATGTTCTACTGATATTTATTTCATTATTTTCAATTATAGTATTTTCTCTATTTGTACCCAAGTGTGTTGTATACATTTAAACATGTATCTCTTCCAGTTTTTCTATAGTAATACCATTTTTTCGTGTGTCCACCAAAATGTTTTAATTTATAGTGCTCAAGCCTTCTAGAACTGACAGTTCATTCCATGTGTCAAAAAGATCAGTTTCTTAACTTTGTTTCCAAGGAACACATTACAATAGATACTAACTCTCCTGCTTGAAAGACTGAATTAGCTAGCAGAATTTCAAACGCTCAAATACTCTGATTAGCTCATTCACTGTCATGTGTCCCAGAACAACATTAAAATTGCTTTGAGCATAAATTGTGACACTTTTATAACCCAAAGTGCACTGTATTTATCCTTTTGGTATTTTGAATGTCTTCACAATAAACACAAAGCACAATGAATTACTAGTATCAGAACCCAATATTATTAATTTCATCTTTTAAAAAAAGGTTCTGTGATATACGACTTCATACACAATCCTCAGTGCATCATACCTCAAAGATAGCAAAAAGAGCAACGTTTCCATTTATAAACAAGAATAACATTTTGTAAGTAACCTATGACTAATAATGTATGAAAAATTCTGGCAAAAGTGGAGAAAAAGATGGCTTACTCAATGTCTGGATCCAGGGGGAAAAAAGTTAAAATTGTATCTCTACTTCATAACACACATAAAATTATATATCAGAAGAATGAGAAAGAGAGAGAGATCTATTTTTAAAAGCTTGAAGAAAATTACCTTAAAACCTCTGCATGACCCAAAACCTAGAAAACCTAAAAAGAAAGAGTAATATTACTACCTAAAACTATAGATCATTTACAGGGAAAGACACAATGCACAAAGTTAAATGAGGTAAGATATGCATGGAAAGGTACACATGATGTATTTTAAGTGAAATAAAAGTTGTAAAACAGACCCATATATGGACTGTGAATTCATTTTCTGATAAAAATGTGACTACGTATATGATTTATGTCAGTGTATTCATAGAACACATTACACTGGTAATAGTAAGTAGCTATAAAGATGGGTGAGAAGAAGGTAGTTTTATGTTTTAATTTATATGTTTATCTGTTTTAATTTCTAATAGACATGAGTTACTTCTATGGTTTAAGGAAACAGAGTTAAATTATTTTAGAGTTCATTGTGAAAAATAACCTCCCAAATCCGTCTCAGACTGGTAGTCATATGTTCAGTTGGATGCATAAACCTGTCCACCAATGCATAGGATAAAATATGGCCTTCTTCCCCAGACACCAATTTTTCCCCTTTCTAAGTTGAAACAAATATATCTACAACTTCTACCAATAGTTTAAAATAGGTGAAAAGCTCTTCAATAAATGATGTTGGGAAAATTGGACAGGTACATGCAAAAAAATGAAACTAGACCACCAACTTACACCATACACAAGAATAAACTCAAAATGGATAAAAGACTTAAATGTGACTCGTGAATCCATAAAAATCCTAGAAGAAAATGTAGGCAACAAAATTTCAGACATCACATGCAGCAGAATTTTCACTGATACAACGCCTAAAGCAAGAGAAACAAAGGAAAAAATGAACACAGACAAGGGGTTAATTTCCAAAACATATAGAGTACTCATACAACTCAACAAAAGGAAGACAAAGAACCCAATTAAAAAATGGGCAGAGGACCTAAATAGACACCTCTCCAAAAAGGACATACAAATGGCCAAGACACATATGAAAAAATGCTCAACATCACTAATCATCAGAGAGATGGAAATTAAAACAACTATGAGGTATCACCTCACACCTGCCAGAATGGCTGCCATTAACAAATCATCAAACAGCAAGTGCTAGTGAGGGTGTGGAGAAAAGGGGACTCTAGTACACTGCTGGTGGGAATACAGACTGGTGCAGCCACTACGGAAAACACTATGGTGTTTCCTCAAAAAATTAAAAATTGATCTGTCATTTGACCTAGTGATCCCAGTTCTAGGAACATATCCTAAGAAGCCTGAAACACCAATCAGAAAGAATATATGTACCCCTATGTTCATAGCAGCACTATTTACAACTGCTAAGATCTGGAAACAACCCACATATCCATCAGTAGATGAGTGGATAAAAAAGCTGTGGTACATATACACAATGGAACACTATGCAGCTGTAAGAAAGAAAGATCGCTTATCCTTTGAGATGATGTGGAGGGACCTGGAGAGTATTATGCTAAGCGAAATAAGCCAATCAGAAAAAGACAAATACCACATGATCTCACTTATTTGTGGAATATAATGAACAAAATAACCTGATGAACAAAATAGACCCAGAGACATGGAATTGAGTACAGTTCAGACTGACAGACCTCAGAGGAGGGGGTCGGGAGGGGATGGATAACATAAACCAAAGAACGTATATGCATGTAAACGTAACCAATGGACACAGATAACAATACTGGGGGGGGGGGGGATGGGGAGGAGGGTGTCTAGGGGGAAAAAGGGAGAAACATCTGTAACAAAAATAAATTAATAAAAATTGAAAAAATAAATTAATAAAAATAAAATAAAATAGGTGAAAAGCTATTCCAGGGTGTTACTGATAACTTAATACTTCCCCAATTATAACCACATCCACCTAAACAAATCTGACTATGTGTGACATATATTTACAGACATTCACAAGATATGACATTTATAACATAAAGGTTTAACCTTTATACAAGAAGAAAATCAGAATTTATTGAACTTTCATAAGTGACATGGTGTAATTTTAATACTTCTGATTTTTGGCTACAGATTACATGGACCAGCTTAACAAGAGTTGGTAATTGATGAGGTTATATGATAACTGATTATAAAGAATCATTCTCCAATTTAGTTTGAATGGATTTAAGATTTATAAAATACTCAAAATATTGTTTGTTTTATTTATCTTGCCTGGATTCCATCTTTTCTAATATCAAATAAAGAATCTATTCAACTCATTTTAAATGATGGAGGAAAGTAAAATTAAAAGTTTTATTTTATGGATCCATTTCACTATGTCTAGATTTTCATTACAGCTTATTGAAAGAAAATAAAAAATAAGCATGAACATAGCTAAATCACATTTTAGTGAACAGAAGACTGAAATGAAAATGGAAAAATAACTAAAGAGGTCATAATTCATTTTGCGTGGGTTTTAAAATTTTAAATAACAAGTTATCATTACTCATCAAACAAAACAAACAAACAAAAAAACAATCCAGAAAAAGGGAGACTAATCAACAGCTAAAGGAGAATGCATTGCAAATACTAGAGATTTCTGTTGTTGTAAAAGTATGCATCTCTCAAACTCTATATGAAGGCTAACTGATAATACATCTTAATAGTCATAAAACAACCATCCACTGATGCTCTGCCTTTGGCAAAGGGGCATCTACGCAGACAAATGTATAATTGTGTCCAGGGAGGAATGTGCTCTAGCTATTGAACACAAGTATTTTATTTCAGCAACAAGCCAATCCCCACGGCAGTCATGGATACATCAGGCTCTCCTACTTTGATGGCACTAACATCTAGCTAAATCAGCTTGTCCTGATTTCCCAAGCACTAAATAAACAACCTTCTGATGATAATTTTGTTTCTGATGTAGACTTATCTCAAGAAGAAAATGTTCTGAGCAGCAAATACTAATACTCTGGTCTACATGGTAATTGTTTCTTATAATAACGTAAATTATCATTCTGTTTTTTATTTTCAAAAATAAATTCCACCCTATTTAATAACATGTATGTCCTCTGTGAACTTCTAAATGCTCAATAAACAGAAGGCTTTTTGACCAAACAAAGATGCTTTTATTATACCTACACTTTCATTTTTAAAAATATAAATGGTCAACAAGCCCAGAGAGTTACACTTAGCTCACTATCAATGGTGGATTGAATTACAAGTGCATCAACTTGTCAGGGTAAAGTTACCCTGCTAATAAAGCTTCTTTCTCTCCCCCTCCCATCTCCCTCTTCCATCCCTATCCCCACACACAACATTGCCCAGCCCTTAAAACAAGACCTGAGACCCAGTGGAGAGGGTCAAGTGTGGAAGTATACCATTCTGAAAGTAAATATCCTTTATTCTACTTAACACCACCCCCTCAAAGCAGCACATACCAGGGGCCAGTATTCTAGCTCTGCACTCCTGGATGGCAGCAAGATAGCTCTGGTGTAAAGGCAAGGAAGAGCCACAGCAGAGAAACCAGAGGAAACCTTCACCCTGGAATGTGATCTAAAATGAGTATAAAGAGATAGCATTTAAAATAATCCTTCTTAGAAGAGCCATTCTCTAGGGAACTTAGCAGAGAAAGCAACCAAAGACATATACACAAAATTTGCCTGAACCACATCAATTTGCTAAACCTACACTTGGAATGTTTTTTTAAAGGCAAGTAAAATAGAAATTAAAAAAAGAAAACTAGTTTCGTGAACCATGAAACATTATGTTTTGGGCGGCAATTTATAAAGAATTATACTCCATCTTTGTAAAATCACCTTTGAACACATTTGACTGAAATAGACCCACTTAAATTTCTAAAACTATTACATGAGAACAAAACCCAAATAGCAAGATATTCTGAGTTTCTAATTTCCTCAGTTTCCCAAGAGCTGCCACCTTCTCTAAAGAGAGGACACTACCTCCTCCCTGCTCCCATGAGCTGCCACAATCCTAGAACTGTGCCATTCCCAAAATTATTGAGAGTGGCAACCTCCCATTTGAAAATATCAGGACATCATCATTAGGCTTGGCTGGCTTTGTGGCCTGCTTAAACCAAGCAGTCATACATGTGTCTCACATAGCACTTCCCAAAGTCTGAGTGATTTTGTTCTAAATAATACCAGGTGTAGGACATCAAAGTACATGCAGGGCACATAGGGCTGTGCCACACTAAAGACTAATTCCTTCTCAGTCTCTGTTCAACAAGGGTTCCAAAAACTCTTGTAATTCAGTCACACCCAGGGTCACCGTATCACCACAGCAAACACAATTATTATTCTGTATTAAATGCCCACTGGTGCATGATCTGGTGTCATGGGAATTAAATGCTCAGTCCAAAAGACAGAAATACAAAGAGACTACTGCCAATTATCTCCAAGAAGGAGGAAATAAAGATAGAAGTGCAAAGGAGGGAGTGGGAAGAATGGAAAGAAAGGAGGGAAGGAGACAAAAGATCTTCAAGAGCAGATGAACACTGGTCAGGCCTGTGTCCCTGCCTCACGGTGGCTTTTTATTACTCAAAGTTAACCTCATTTTCACCCCAGGCATGAAAGTCACTCAGCACCCCAAATTCAACATGGCTTGATCTAAATATTTCTTAGATCTTCAAGTTACGTTAGTATTTGGGTAAGGGGGCAAGTTTGTTCTCATTGTTTCTATTTTCTCAAGTATGTCCAATGAATATCATTTAGGAGTAAATAGAAAAAACTTTAAATCAGGCTCTGAAAATTTATCTACAGTGTTGTCCAATTTTATGTATAGAGTATATAGATATATGGATAGTAAAAGTGTCTGGAAGTATATATACTCAGTTTCAATTCTGGGCTTCTCTCAGTCCCTTACATCATTCTTTTTGAAGCCCTCCACTCTTATACTCTGCACTTTCTCTCTGGGGATCACATCCACTCCCATGTCTTCAATTGTCATTCATCCTCTGGTGGCTTCTAAATCTTTAGTTGCAGCTTTGTCTTCTCTGAGTGCCCGATCAATACATTCAAATGGTAATAGGGTGTCTCCATATGGATGCCACACAGGTATCTCAAATTCAGTATTAAATGGATTAGCCTTCCCCTCTCAAATCTTTTTCTCCTATCTAATAATAAAACAAGAAAAATGTTAGTTCCCTTTTCCCTCACCCCACCCTTAAAATTGGTGTCAAATGAGTCCCCACGTATGCTTGATTTGGTAGGGTCACCATGCCCAAAAACTTTAAGCCTACCAGTCCCTCGGTTTTTGTCTACTCTAGAGAACATTAGAGTAAATACATAGAAGCCTGGGGTGAAAGCCAGAGCATAAACAAAGAATTTTACCCTTTCCTGGCCCCATATATAAAGCAGGATAACATCTCCAAACCAACTAGGAATATATTGTAGGAGCTGGTGAGACCATGTCTGAGGACACACTTTGAGTCCTTAGAAATAAGAAGAACTATTCCTTTGATAAATTATTTTAACAGTTGCCTTGCAGGAATAACAGAACTCTACACAGTAGTCACTTAATAAATGTTAACCTTTATTGTTGTTATTATTTTTTAAATGACACTGACACATGGCAGAATGCCCCCAGCAAAACAAAGGTAAAAAAAAAAAAAAAACTATTAACCCTGCATTCTAGGAAATTAAAGGTGCTTGCTTTTCTTAATTAACTGCTATGTGCCAGAACATTCTAAGTATTTTGCATGTATTACTTCATTTAATCCTCTTGACAAGCTTCATCTTCACCATCCATCTTTTCAGAGAGGAAACTTCAACCCACCTCATTTTTAACCTAATTTTTCCACTCAGTACAAGCTCCAATCACCTGCTTCATTCCCAACACTTTCCTTTTTCAAAAATTTCCAAAAAATTCAATCTTCATTTTAGATAAATAAGAACACATCGATTATTAAAAAGTAAAAAGGTAAAAAGATCACTCATTATCCTTCCACCCAAAGACAACCACTGTTACTATTTGGGTATCTACAATTCAGTTTTTAGTGTCTACTTAAACATGTTTTATTATTCTCAAAAAAATGAAATCATATTATGAATACCACTATCTAACCTGCCTTTCTCACTTAACAATGTATGATAAATATCTTTTCTTGGCAATATGAATTCACATGAACATATTTATCATATACCATGTGGAATATATCTTAATTTATTTAACCAATCCAATGTGTTAGACAGTTGTTTCCAAGTTTTGCTATTTTAGACAGTGCTGGGATACACAGTCTTGTACATATGGTCTTTGGTCAATTTTTCAATAATTTTCTTAGGACAAAGGGTTTATATATTTTAAGGCTTATATGTATTACCAAATAGCCCTCCACAAACCTTGTGCCAGTGTAGTCATTCCTATCACCAGGGTTTGAAAGGGTCCATTTTGCCACACTTTCCTGGACACTGCACAGTAGGTGAGAGAGGGACTTTTATATGAATTCCAATTATTCTTTTCAGTCAAAAATATTTAGTGGCTTTTTGTGTTCAGTGGAATAATGTTCAAACAACTCTCCACAAACTTTCTTTGCCTAGCTTTCCAAATGTATTTACTTCCATTCCCTACACACTCCACTCTAAGCAGACTAGTTTCTCATTGTCATAGGAAGAAAGTTCCTGCCTCCATGCCCTTCTTACATCAGCCCCCCCTCACTCCCATCTCATGGAATGCCCTAACTAGGACTCTTTTTAAATGGCCGCTTCCTCCATAAATCTGTAGCTGACTACTACTATAGTAGCCTTTGCTTCCTCTGTGCTCTGAGAATGCATATTTGACGAGTCCAGATAGTCTCAGTTATTTTGTTTGCATGTTTCTTATCTCTCCAACTAGATTATAAACAAAAGGGCAAGGATGATTTCTTTCTTTCTTCTTTCTTTTTTTTTTCTTTCCAGCATTAACACACAACTTTATTGATGATACACAAATGAAGTTAATGCAAATGACAGGAGAGAACTTACTTAGGATGAATTGATTCACTGTCACTTATACAGAAGAAATAGTAAAAATATTTCAGTCTAGGCAGTGAGATAAAAAGCAACAAACATGTTTTCAGAACATGTAGTGACATTCATTCATCCAGCTTAGACCTAAAAACCAACTTGGATAAATATCAGCGTTGATGATACAATATGATATTCATTACTCAAAATTGGTAGCTGAAAGGATTCCTTTATCATATAAACAAGGTGGAGAAAAGGAATAGTTTACAATGTGTGTTGCTTCTAAACTACAAAATCAAGAAGTTATTCCTGGCTGTTTGGGAACATATGCTCAGCCAGTTTGGCCATGAATTTTCCAACTTTTACTTTCACCAAAAAATCATGGTGACTTTCTATCCCCAGAATCTTATCAGCACACACTTGAAATTCTTTTAAAAAGAAAAAAAGTGAACCTTCACTGAATTGATTCTGAGTAGGTTCATTTTCTTCCCATTTAAAATGGTCATTTATGTTCTCAAATATGACCAGAAGTTTCAGAATAATCTCTTTGTTCTCCTTCTTATTAAAGAGAGAACCCAGTGAAGATGGTACTTGAGCCCTGAGAAGTTCTCTAGTCATGGCTGGATTTTCAGCCAAATTCAAAAGGAGTTTCAAAACCTGAAATTTGGTTTCTTCATTTCCTGCTGAAAATAAACGAAAAAAGTCTGAAATTGAATTAGCAAGCATGTGCTGATACTCATTAGTAACAGTCATATTTGTAAGCAATCTTAGTCCAGCCAGCTGCACAGATGAGTTCAAGCGAGAAGTGATTGTGTCATCACACACTTGATTCATGTATATCTTAAGCCTGCGCTGATTTTCAGCATTCACACTCAGGTTATTCAGGACAATTAAAGCCTTTTCCTTAACGATGGGATCCCGAGTATTAAGAATCTTTGCAACAATTGGGAGACCACCCAGATCACGAATGATATCTCTGTTAAATGCATAAGCAGCATTGTTACCCAGAGCAATTAAAGCTGCTTCAAGAATATAAGGCTTTTCAGACATCTCAACCAAGCAAAGAACTTTTTGCAGCTCTTGAGGGGACAAAATAGTATCATCTGAATTGGGGGAAGCCCTTTTCTGAACAGCCCTTCGAGCCCGGGTGGCCCTGGCCCTTGCTCTGGCCCTAGCTCTGGTCCCCGCTTCAGTCCCAATCCGGGCCCAAGGTGGGTACCATACTATTCCCTTGCTCTCACTATTGTCATCATCATCATCAGACCAGTCATTGTACCTGGCCCCAGGACAGTCCCCAACATCATCCACATCCCCAGGCCCACCCTCAGCCATTTTCTCTTTGTTCTGTTTTCTTCCTCGGGCCAGTCTATAAATGCAATAGCAGGCGCCAGCCCCAATCACCAGCCCCGCAGTCACCCAGCCTACTTTCCTGGCGTAGCCCATGCAATCGTCCCTGACAACAGCAGGGACCAAGGAACAGAGTAGTCACTCAGGCTTGGGGAGAACTATGGGCCTGGGTGCCAGCCTGTGGAAGGTATTTGTCTTCAGCCACTTCAAGGCCACAATAGCTGATACTGGAGGTGAACCTAGAGGTGGAGGAAGAAAATGGAGTTTGAGTTTCTCTTCTCTTTGTGTTGCCCCATGCAAGGAGTTGCACAGAGGGACAGGAGAATAGCAAATGAGTACTTGGTAGGAAAAGTAGATTATTAATAAACTCTCTCTATCCTCTTCATTTCACCCTCCACCTACCCTCCCCAGCCTAGATAAAGGCAATGGAACCCATACTCTTTGCTGGGGCCTCAGCCACCCCAACCTCAGGTGTCCCCAGGGAGTGGCACTCTTGCACTCACCTCCTCCAGACAGGCAGTTTGCCCCTTCTCCCCTCCTCTGGAGTTGTGCCACACCCAACAACCCTTGCAATCTGCAGAGAGACCAGAGCCAGTGAGAACTGAGGGCTTGATGGATTAACTGTCCACTCCTTGCTTTTCTGATTCACTATCCAGGTTGTTAGATTTTTTAAAAAACCTCTCTATGTCATCCAAAACATGCACCTGCCTGCCCCTTCTCTAGCCTGAAATGGGAGGGATGTTAGGAAAATAAGATAGGATTGGGTGAGCCTGTCCAACCACAGCTGATTTCCAACCCCTCCCCCATTCCAATCAGCCCCCACACCCACACCGACCTCTACTGATCCGAGGAAACTTCCTCCCTCGCTTCAAGTGGTGCCACCTGCTACAGCAGACCTGCAGGATGACAGATCGAAAGCATGGGGACTAACTACTGTTGAGAGAGGAGGATTATGAACAAACTATCTGATAGGTTTCCCTTCTGTCATCCCCCCATCCGCCCCACCCCCACCCCATCTCTCTCTCTCTCTCTCTCTCTCATACACACACACACACACACACACACACACACACACACACACTGCATGCCATTTTGCCACAGCCCCAGGAGTGCTACAAACATTCTCAGACCTAACCTACATTACTGACATCTCTGGTTTCTCCCCACCCCCACCACCGCCCTTTTTAGGGTCCCCAGATGGCCTTACCCTCAAATCGACCTTCACCGATCAGGGTTAATTTCCTTCCTTTTCACTTGCCTGGCGTGGTGCCGCAAACTACGGAAAGTCTGGCAACCTGAGAGAGGCTCAGACCCACTAAACACAGCCAGGAAGACACAGCCACAGTCAGAAAGACGGGAAACAGCCGCTACCGAGTGCTTGGTGGACAGACCAGTCCCCAGAACATTAAATTCCTTCCTAATTCGGAGGTCTGATTGTCAAATGTTTCCCACCCCCATAACCTCTCTCGGGGTTCTGCTGACCCATCACGTTACACTCTCACCTCACCCCCCATGCCCAACCTATCCCGATCAGCACTGTCCTGGAGGACTAGGGGCCAACACCAAGGCCCCAGCTCCCTTTCCGGACTACGGTCTCGGCTCCCAGCAGATTCCCACCTTCTGGTCTCTGGGCTGCTCCCCAAACACCTCCCTGCTAACCATTTCGCAGCATCGAAATGAACTGCAAGCAGGACAGATGTCCTGGAAAGCCGGTGACGAGTGGGAGAGACCACGGAGGTGCCTCAGGACCCGTGACCGTCTCCGCCCTACGCCCTGGACCGCCCCCACTTTATGGAATCTCCCAGGCACTGACCTGCTGGAATCCGGGACAATTTCCTTCCCCTCCTCCTTCTTCTCTCTGCTACAGGCCCGATCTCCCTTAGGGCAGTGGGGAGCTGGTACTCAGACGGAACAACGGCCAGAACAAGAAGGACTTCTGCACACGTCAGCTCTTGGTCACGTGAAAGCTACGTCATCCACCAACTCTGGTCCCCAATTTCCCCTCCCACCAGCAGTGCGGCAGAAGAGGACCCGCCCCCCTTCATTCCCTCCCCCATACCAGGCCTTGTTACTTTCTTCTTTGCTAATCCCATCTCCCTGTAGTTGTGTTTGCCTTCCTCAGATTACCAGAAACAGACAGCATCTTCCCCTGGGGCTACTGGCCACTTGTAATTTTTGAAAAATTTGCTTCTTCCTTCTCTAGGCTCCTGGGACAGCAACCTCTCTTTCCACCTCCCCTTCTCCCAGCTATTAATGTCTACCATTTCCTCTGAAATCTAGTCCTAGATCTGAAATGAAAAAAAAAATCAGAAAAGGAGACCTGGAATGAGAGTGTGGTTTTTACTTTCTTAATATTTTTTTTGTTCTGCCCTTTCCCACCCCCAGACTGCATTCTTTTCATGAGAAAAATTACTATAAAGCTATTTTCATTTGAGAAAAATAAAGAGTGGGAGTTGGAGAGTGATGTTGGGTGGATGGCCTTCAAAAATCCCACATATTCTCACTTGTGGGGAGTGTTATACACTTCACTCAAAGCAATCTTAATATCTTCTGGGGCCTAGCAGATAACACAACTGTGAATGAGCTAATCAGTGTGTCTGAGAATGCACAAATCTTCTGACTAGGCCAGTCTTCTAAACAAGAGAGCTACAAGCTATCACTCGCATCAGTTAGCAAAGAAGCATGGAGCCCTCAGAAGCCAGTAACACAGAAAACGTTGAGTAGAAACCACAACTGAGTAGTGGTTATGTCAGATAAACAACTGACAAAGTGAGTGGCATACACAGAACATTACAAAATATAATTGGGTACAAATAGAGAATATCATCTTTAAATGACATAGGTGTTAGAGAAACACCGAGACCAAGACAAAATTGGCTGAACTAGTATCTAGCAATTACTGGGAAACCATTTCACCAACTCGTCTGATGAACTCAATGATTCACCTGTCAGCAATGACTGAACATTTTTATAATGGGGAAAGTAATAAAATAATGTCAGAACATGGGGTGTGTTGTGGAATATTCCCTAATAGTTCAAATATAAGGTTATTATTTGAGTAAAACTTTTAAAATTCTTAGACAATGTGGGAGTAAATGAAGAGACTGGAAGTTTGGAAACAGTCAAAACTCCAGAGAAATTCATATAAATGTAACTTCTTGGAGGCAGTACTAGAAAAATGACTGAAATCTGGTAAACAGAAGCCAAATCAGCTATATGATTCTGTGTTTAGAGAAAGATCATGTGCAGTGAAGGAGTTTATATAAGCATAGAATATATGAAAAGGAGAGTCAGAGGAAAGTGTTGGTAGTTCCCGCCCAAGAACTGTCTGGAGGAGACGGAGTTTTGGCTAAGATGGCTGGAACATCTAGCTTTTCTTGACGGAGCCATCCCCATGATGTGCAACAGTACTTCAAGCTTCCTTAGCTGAAAGCCACCTGTTAAGGCGAACCAACATCCTTGCTCTGATTTCAGGCTCACCAAGCAACTTCCTGAGGTATGGCTTCCCAGGTAGTAGCTTGCCTACAGGAGAAGAATGGGCTGGTAAAACTGACAGAAACCTCCAGTGCCCCTGACAGATATATTTCTCAGGGTAAATTATTCAGTTGTAACTCCTATTGAGACAGCTTCCCTTATGGCCTAATTACAGGGAGAGAATGCAGAGATCCATGGTTTGGACATTCAGATCTGGGTTTATATACAAGTCTCTATGAATGACGGTCTTTTTTGACAGAAGCATATGCTCTTAGCATACAGACAATATCAGGGGTTGATCATGCAACAATGAGGACAAGACCCTGAACTGTAGCTGCAACTCTGGAATCCTCTCAGGGAAGCCAGGTAGCTTTGGCTTAGAAGACAACCTTGTGCATTACCATTTTAGAATTGTACTTCTTTAATGTTCAGTTAGTGTGAAAATTAAAACATGCTGTGGCAAATCGGCCCCCAGCACTCAGTCACAGATGGACAATGGGTTAATATCCAAAGTTGCTAAAAGGCTCCTGCAAATCAACAATATCTGAAACAGTTTAAATTTCTCTCAGAAAAGGAAGTGTATTTTACATTTTACATGCCCTGCATTTTCCACAGCAAAAGAGTGGGCATTGTACACAATACAGACCAATACTCTCTTACTAAAATTTAAATCTTGAACAGTGATAAAAATTGAAAATCAGTGGAATTATGGCATCCTGAAAAGACTATCAATTCCTCCTGCCTTTTGCAAGCTCAAGAACTTGCCACAGGCATGTCTGAGGAACTGCTTAAGGATTTTCTTTTTTTGCTTTTGAAATGGTCAGGCAAATAACATGCCCTTAAATATTTGTTAGTGAATGTATAATGAAGAGCAAAGTAAATTTTAAATGCTAGTCCCAAGGTTCCTTGGTAGAAATTGTAGATCAAAATGACAAAGAAGTAAGAGAATTGAAAGGGTTATTATTCCCATGGGGTTTAGGAAGTTTTAGAAAGGGAGTGGATTCAAACATGAAAGGTCTGACAGACTGGGAAAGTGGTAGTCAGGGGTTATACACTGGAACAATTGGAAAATGTGCCAAAGGAAGCAGTTATTTTATACTGGTAAGGAGAGGTAAGAGTGGAATTTTTGTCCTTGAAGCTTTGTCAAGCTTTACATACTCCTTAGTTCTTTCTCATGCATATATTCAAAACAAATAAAAGGCACTTATATAAGGACGTAGCAGCCAAAAATTGAATGATGGACAGTTGACTCTTCAAGTTTTGTTTGTAGGGCTTAATAAATAGAATTCACTGGTCTACTTTAATAAAATAAAGGACGAGAAAAGGAACAGTATAAGGCAATGATGGCAAAACAAATGAGGTAGGGGTTTAGAAAGAGGGAGTATGATTGGTGAGTGAATTTGAACTATAAAAGTTTGAGGAAGATCAGAAAGTTGTGACATCTTCTTGACTTCTGAGTATTCGCCAGCAAGGCGCTCTGGGCTCCCTGGCTCACCTCCTGAAAAGGCCTCCCCCCACAGGGCCTCTCACTCGAGGAGCTTCCTGCTAGGGTGTCATATTTCAATGTTCTAAGAAGGAGGCTGCCTGAAGGGTCTATATTTAGCATATGACTCCCCAGCAGGGACAGCTGGATGTCTGGGGACTAACTTCTGCATACTTTGTCCCTGAGTTCTGATATTATTCTGAGGGGCTTGTAGGGGTGGTTCAGTGAAATTTTAACAGAAGGCAAGGAATGAAAAAGCCTCTTTCTCCTGGAAACTGGTTGAGATACTGTGAATCGTCCTTTTTGTGAGGGAAAAATGACATGGATCTCAGGGGTGTTGCAGTGATTCACAGACACCACAGACCCTCACTACTATCTCCACTGGAAGATGAACAATAACCACTGCTAGGGTAGCGCATGAATGACAGATAATGGAGATAATACACCAATGTCATGATTAAATGAAAAGTCCATCTATTGAGTCTCACTTTTATCAATGGGATAAAAGGGAATTCTCTAATTTCTGGATGATTTATGGGTTACACCATGCAACGTCAGAATAGATTTTAAATAAAGACCTTTGAATGAAGAGTAAGCTAATCTGTGAAGTTACTAATTTGTAAGGTATATCTGAAGATACATGATTCATTTGAATTTGGAGGTCTGCATAAAGTCTGTCCTTTGAAGCCAGAATGAAAGCCATCCAACAATCTTCTATGAAGATCTCTGTAGTCTGACACCTAATACTATGAGTTCATCCAGGAAGAAGAAAGGGAGAGCAGTTCACTTATCTAAAATGGTCATAATTAAAATGCTGACCACCTTACTATAGATTCATGTTATCCATCAGTTTACAAATCATATCGAAAGCACACTGGTTTTATTTGTTGGGATGTGGTTTTAAATTTTAATATGCTATTTGAAAGCTGCTATTCCCTGTGCAGTCAGAAGAAAATATTCTTAATGCATTACAAATTAACTTAACCAAATAGGCCTACATATTAACTGGGAAATCTTTTTAAGTATACAGATAGAGATAGAGATAGAGATAGAGATAGAGATAGAGATAGAGATAGATACTTGAATTCTTTTTTTCCAAATAGCATAGCTTTATTGTATTTTCTGGTTACAAAATAATGTAGCTTGAGTCAATAAAAATGAAGGAAGGAAAAAATAGAACCTAGATGAATAAAAAATATTAATAAAAACCTCACTACTACTTGGGCTTCCTTTTCTGACACCCTCCCCCCATTTTGGTGCAGTGACTGCATGTGGAAAGAGGTAGAAATTAAGGGAGTCGGGGCAAGAGTTTCCGAGCCAAGGAAAGGGTAAGACATTTCTACAAGAAGTCTAAGTAAACGGTAGACCCAAGAAAAGGTGCTGCCCCTTCCTGTAATTAAGAAAGGCCAATTCAAACACCAGAAAGCCATGACCACTTCTGGTTTCTGCTATTGTTACAGAGGAAAAGAGTGGCGGGGACCAGTGTAATGGGGGGAGGTACCGGGCAGGCTGGCGCCTGCCGCACTGCTTCTGGGAGTGGAAATTGGGGGCCAGAGCTCACTGGTGACGTGGTCGTCACGTGACCAAGAGCTGCCTAGAGCTGAACTCCTTGCTAGTCGCCTCTGTCTGGGTACCAGCCCCCTATTACTCTGCAGGCTTATGAAGGAAGGAGGAAACTAGCCTCGGACTGCGCAGGTCGGTAGTAGTGTGGGCTCAGCTTGGAGTGAGAAGGGGGTGGGAGAGGGCCAAGAACGCCACCGATCCACGGTCAGGCAATTGGGGCTGTATCCCCTTCTCAACTACTTTGTAAAGACACCCCCCCCCCCGTGCCCATTTTAAGAGAGAACTGTCGGACTTTGGGCGGGGGATGAGGGGAGTGAATGGCGGTTACTGAGGCTGCGAGGAAAGAAAAGGTACACAATCAGAGCACTCTTGTCCGGAGTGCTGCTCAGTCCACCAAGAACTCCGTCTCCTCGGTCGCCTGTCTGTCTGCAGGTTTGTAGGTCTGTTAGCTCATAGGTCGTGGCAAAAGTCGGGGCGAGGGAAGGAGCAAACTGTCTTGGGACCGTGCAGGTCGGTGTGAAGGTGGGATGAGCCCTGCACCCTGGGTGAGGGTGGCGATGGGGGTGGCAAAGGAGGGCTGGGATCCGAGCCGGCCAGTCCCAGTCGCCCTCTCCCGGCCCTTTCTTTCTCCACACCCCCTCCCATTTCGGTGCAGGGAAAGGGGTGTGGCAGCCTTTGCTGGGGAAATGGCGGACGACAAGGGGGAGGGGGCAGGGAACCCCGCCTAAGGAAAGCCCGAAGGGTGTGAGAAATATTTTCAACTCAAAGGCCGAAAATTCAGAAAAGCAAGTATTGGGACCTGTGTTCTTAGTGCTGATCCATCCACTACACATTCAGTTCTTCACTGCTGGCTGTCTTTCCATCTGTCCTTCTGCCAGACTGTCCATCAATCACTGGGGAAGGAGCACTGACAAGAGAAGACAAGAGAAGAAGAAGGAATTTACCTGACTTTGGTAGAGGTTGGTGGGAGAAACTGCCTTTGAATCTTTGGGGGTAGGAGTCTGATGGAGGAACAGACTACCTGAGGGTTAGCCTCTCCATGTCATCCTACTGGCTATCATAGCACAACCCCAACTTCTGCCAGTCTCTGTGGGCCTGGAAGAGAAATGGTGGATCCTGACGGTAGAGAGAGGATCACACACACACACACACACACACACACACAACAACAACAACAACAACAGCAGCAGCAAAGAAATAGTTTTCTAATAACCCCCCCTCTCTAAACCAGAACTCAAAATCCACTCCCTCTGTTTGGTGAGGCACAAACTCAGGCACAGCCCAGAGCACTAATACTATTTTTTCACCCATAGATTCATCACAAGAGAGCTACAGGAGCCTGGGAGAGGCTGAAGACCACTTCTCTCCACCATTACAGACCCTGGCCCTAAGATTCCTTTTCAATCAGGTGGAGAAAGGCCCTCTCCTGTCTTGCCACAACCTGGCACGGATTTGAACATGGGCTGGGCTCGGGAAGTGGGTTGGATGGCTGCTGGACTAATGATTGGGGCTGGTGCCTGCTACTGTGTTTACAAATTAACCATAGGAAGAGATGACAGTGAGAAGTTGGAGGAGGAGGACGAGGAATGGGATGATGACCAAGAGCTGGATGAGGAGGAGCCCAAGACGTGGTTTGATTTTACAACTATGGCTCGGCCCTGGAATGAGGATGGGGATTGGACAAAACCTGGGGCCCCTGGTGGAACCGAGGACAGGCCCTCAGGTGGGGGCAAGGCCAATCGAACACACCCAACAAGACAGCGTCCATTCCCCTATGAATATAAAAACACTTGGAGTGCTGAAAGCTTTAAAATTTTCAGTTGTGCTCTTGACCTCTCCAAGTGTCCTTTCATTCAGGGGAAAATGTTGTTTGCTCAGCCCAAGGATGCTGGCTTTTCATTTAGTCACAATATCAATAGTCATTTGGCCAGCCTCTCCATTGTTGGAAACACGATCCCCACTCCCGACCCCACTGTTAAGGAGGCTTTATGTGCCCTGGGTAACGTGAATGCCAGTGTGGAAAATCAGGGCCAGATTAAGATGTACATCAATGAAGTGTGTCGGGAAACTGTGTCACATTGCTGCAACTCATTTCTGCAGCAGGCGGGATTAAATTTGTTAATAAGCATGACAGTTATTAATAACATGCTCACCAAGTCCGTTTCAGATCCGAGGTTTCCTTTGATATCAGAGGGAAGTGGATGTGCTGAGGTTCAGGTTTTGAAACCGTTGATGAGTTTGTCTGAAAAGCCAGGCTTGGCAGGGGAATTTCTGGGTCCACAAATGCTGCTCTCATTCATGTCCCTCTTTATCAGGAATGGAAACGGACAGGTTCTTCTGGACACCCTGGCCTCTTAAATGGCCATCTCGAACAGAATGGGACTGAATCTACCCAAAACCCGTTTGGTGAACACGCAGTTGTGTTCTCATTCAAAGACTCTGCAGCGGGTGCTATAGAAGGTCCAGCCCTGGCCAATCACCACATCATGGGGTGAAAGTTACACTTGCTAAACCGAGGACCACACTCTTATTGGACGGGCAGGGGTTCCCACAGAACTTTGAGTAACTTCTTGGTTTTGCAGTCTACAGGCAATGTGCACTGTAAATTGCTCCCTTACTTCTTCCTGTGGTAAAGGGCTCATTTCAGCTGCCAGCTGTGGATAAAGCATCATGAAGGATGCTTGCCTGTGGTGGTCTCCCTGTCTAAGCTGGACTGTTTTGTGGAGACCAGACACATACCGGACCTTGTGCTGAAAATGCATTTGTTGCTGCGTAGGTTGAATTCTATTTCGTTTACTCTTTCTTCTACACCAGCTGATGGATGGTGAACCTATCCATCAGAAAAGTGCACTCCCTTTCTATGTGCTGTACTGACTTAACCTCATCCACCCAAGTCTACATTTGTATAAACAGTTTCATCAATAAACTTGTGTGCTTTGACTGGCAAAAATGAGACATGGTACTTGTCCTTGAGTTGACAGTCTACATGAAGAGAAAGACAAAACTACAGGACAAATGCTAACTAACTGGGGCGGGGAGGGGGAAAGCGAGACATTTGCTCTGACAAATGCACTCATACCAGTGCTCACAGGAGGCAGGGGTAGAGATGGGCTTCAGTGTTCAGGATAAACCTCAACAAGGGGTTGGGGGCTGGAGGAAGGTGGGGGTGTGGAGGGAGTTTGGTGGAATTAGGATAAAAGGTCGGGAGGACTAAAAGGGACAACACCTGTGAAGCAAGCAGCACAGTGCCTGGCACCTGGCACAAGAAATCCCTTGATGAAGGTGTCTTTCCTTAACTGCCGGCCTAGAGAGGAATGTCAGTATCCTTGGGTTTGTCTACATATCTTGGGGGCCACTGGGAAACCCATCCCTGCACATTTAGTAGACGATTATAGCAATGACAGCTTCCACTTGCTGAGTGCCTACTTTGCGCCGTTCTCTCTCTTCTGGGAAGCAGCTGTTAAACAGACTTCCAGGCCCTCTCTCTTTCTTGGGATCCCAAAACCAAATCCCTGGCAAAGTGAGAAGAGTTGTTTGGTCCCTGCTTCCCTTGGTGGAACTACCTTTGTATGCCATCCCTGGTAGCTTCAGTGGGATCCAGGAAGAGGCGAGTGGAGTTCTCCACCAACTTCTCATGGGCGTTATAGGGCAGACGCTGAGGGTGCTTGGAATGGCTGTGGCTGTTCCACTGATCAGGAGACACTTCCTCCCCTCCATCCAAGCTTCCAACACCCTTGGAAGAAAGGAAGAGCCCAGCCCTAACCACTGAATCACTCCATGGAAATGGGCAACTCATTTCCAGGCCCGTGTCAGCAAGCCTTAGCTCGTCACCAAAGCCAAGTTCCCTGCGTGTTCTGGATGTGTCAGGCAATGGTCCTGTTCCTCAAGGCTCTGGCCAACTCAGGGGACAAGAAGCTTTCCTTGGGCAGTACTGCTTCTGTGCCCGGTGCCCTCTTCTGGTGTCTTGGCATGCTGCTCTGGGCCGCTGTGCCCCAGACATCAGTGCTCTCTAAGTGCTCTGCCTCCTGACTATTCTCCAGAGAGCATTGTTTTATTTTAGTTTTTCTCTCTTTTCCTATAGTGTGGGTTGCAGGTGGATTACAGCTCTCCTGCTTGTACCCATTGCCCTATGCTTCAGGCTGTCTAGTGGGCATTGGTGCCTGACAGGTCCCCAGGCCATCTCAGGGACCCCCCAACCAAGAGCGGGGATATGGCCTATTCCCAGGTCCTGGTACCTTGGACAGCTGGTACATGAATTGAGGTTGCAGTGACAGCACAACCCCAACAAAGATCATCCTCCCTGGGGCCTTTTTGCTGGCTCTGGAGCCCTGTCTTGTTTTCTAAGAGCCACTAATGCGACCATCTTTTTCTCCCAAGCAAGCTTCAGGTGGGCTGGCCAATGTTTTCCACATAGGATTGCCCTGCAGACAGCTCCTGCATCCATTTGTCCCAGTGCAGTCAGCTTGGCCCATGCTGTCTTCATTGACACCTTACTACTCAGTCTCTTTAACCCGAGCACAAAGGCAGAGGGTTTTCTCCTTCCTCTGGCTCAGGAGCCCAAATTAATACACGCCTCCCTACTCCTCTGCACTCTGCCATATTCCCCTTTGTGTTCTGCCTCAAGCAGTTGTCCCCCATCCCTGAGGCAGGCACTTGGTGCTTGCAGGCCATGACTGGTTCCCAACACAGGGAGAGCCTCCAAGACTTTCTGCCCATCTCTGTCACAGGGAAGTCTGCCAGCATTGAAGTGTCTCCATAGTGTGGCCTTGGCCCAACTCAAGAGCCTCCTCTCCATTTGCTGGCACTGCCCTTCCAGAGACTCTCCTTGTGTCTGGAAGCTCGGCCTCTGGTCTGCCCTTCACCCCTTGGTGGGTTGCTGTGCCAGGGCAGGAACCCAGTTCCCAGTGGACCCTGCCTGGGAAAGGGAAAGGGAGTCCGGAGCATGCCTGCCAGTCATGGTCCGATTAAGGTATTCAGAGGCTATCAGCACTGGAAAGACTATGGTGCCCCCTCCCACACTGAATTCAAAATGGAACGGCAAGAGACCTCCAAGCACAAAACGTACCTACCTTCCTGCTGCAACTAACAGATTCTTTGTGGGCTTCCCAATGGTAAACATTTGACATGGTCATCAAAGCTTGAGCTTGTCACACTCTGTGGGGAGGTGCCCTGCCCTAATGGGGCTGCCCCAGCCTAAGCTGTCTCTTGTGTAAATCTGGAGCTGCTGCCACAGACTCACTGCCTTCTAGTCCCAGAAAGGACCTTGGCTTTTCTTCTTATTCATCTCATTATTACATCTGCATTTGGTGCCTGTAGACATCACATTAACTCCCAGTGTCCTCCCCAGCCTGCTACCTCTCTTGGGGATTCTGTGGTTTTGCATCACCCCCCACCATAAGTGCAAGCAGTGTTGCAGACATCCAGCTTCCCAGCTCATACATCCAGGCCCGCACTCTGCATCTTCACCGTGCCACTCTGGAAGCAGTTTCAACCACAATCCCCTCATTTTCAAGTGCCACCCATGGACAGGTACAGCCCTCACCAAGTCAATCTCAAAGCTGCCATAGCACTACTTGGCTAAGAGTGACAGCTGGCACTGCCCTGTGGAGGACTGGCTCCCTGCTCCCTTCTAAGGGCCACTGATTGGTCTGGGATCCAAAGGGGTGCCACTCCAGAGTCCAGAATAGTCTTGCAGAAGATTGGCCAAGCCCTTGTCTGCTACTCATGATGCATGCACCACTTCACACTTTGTCACTCCCTCCACTCTTTGGCAGGTAGTGATCCAACTTTACTTCTTTTTCTAAATGGATGACCAGTTAACCCAGCATCATTAATCACTCCATCCTCATGCTGCAGAGTAGCACATTCTGGGATCCTCATGCACCCAGCCAAGCATCCCTTCTGTGGCCTCCTGCTGTTGAAGTCCCTCCTGAGGCACACCCCTTTCTCCCAGGAACCTCTAACTTAGGAACCTCAGGTCCCTGGGTGGTCTATGGCAGGTGGTGTGTGTGCTGGTGGGGAGGGGTGTGTTGGTGCTTGTCAGCAGGCTTCTGCCCCAGGTTCCTTCTCAGGACATATTCTGGCCCCACAGGACACTTAGGAACCCTCACCCTGCCTATTTCACACCACTGGAAACTGGGGACTGGTTTCTTCCCTCACCAAAATTACTTTATTTGTGTGAGAGAGAAAAGCAAGTCTTTTCTATGTACGGACTTGCTATCCATATGATATCCATTGACCACATTTGAAATATGGCTATTGTCATGCAGTGGTTTCTCTCAACTCTTCCCTTGATTTTTTTTTTTTTTTAGTGGTATATTTGATCAATCTGGAATTTTAAGTTTTTTGTCAATATTTTCCTATTGAACTTTTATATTTTCATGTTACTTTCACACTCCAAGTTTATTAGAAAACATTGGCCTATATTTCCTCTTATTATAAATAGTTTCATTTTTAGAGTTAGCTCTTTTAAACTACTAGTAGTGTGTGTGTGTGTGTGTGTGTGTGTGTGTGTGTGTGTGTGCGCCCGAGCATTTGGTTTGAGGTAGACTTTGTACCTAAATTTTTTCTAATTGTATAATTAATTATACTCATGTCATTTATTGCAGAATCCATTTTTATGCTTGATTGAAATTATGCTTAGTTTGTGGATTAATTGGCAAGGATTAACATCTACAATTTTCCTGTTTAGGTATATTTATTTAGATCCTTTTTGTCGCTTGGTGATGTTTTCTTTATAACCATCTTTCACTTTTCTTTTTATGGTTATTCCTGGGTATTTGTTTGTTTTTGTTGCTGTTTGTCTGTGGTCATGGTCTTTACTTTCTCCTACAGTGCTATGCTACTTCAATCTGCTGTCCTTATCCTGTGTGCCAGCACACTGGATTTATCTGTGGTTTCTGCTGCTCTTGGAACAGCAGTGAAAAACGGAGATGATCAAGTGCCTCACCATCATTACTCCTAAATAAGAGAGAAGGGGAAAAGGACAAAGCATTAAGCCCTATTATTCCACAAATGCTCTTTCCCAGAACTCTCCCTATAGACTCTTTCATTTCTTTCATTGTACTTTTGTATTTTCTTTTTTCCTTTCACCTGGTCACGGAGTAGTTCAAACTGGTTCTTCTGGTTCATTCAATCATCTTTCTTTAACCCTGGCAAGGTCTCTATTAAGTCTAGCCATCAGTGTTCTATTGTTCTTTGTTCTTGGATATCTGTATATGGAATGATTTTGAAGGAAGGAAAGGCAGCCTGATGGCTCAAGTTATCATCACAAATAGGCCCTCCAAATAACCATGTCACACAATCCCCTCTGAATAAATATTTGCATCTCACAAAGACCAGTTGTTAATTTATAAATATATATCCAGAATTCTGTATATTTTTTATTATCGAGGCCTTTAATTTGGGTAGTTGATGGATTTGGTGACTTTCTCAACTGGGGAGGGCATGTGGAGGAAAGGGAAGTAAGTGATGGGGAATAGTCGCACCAGCCTTCTCTCTCAGCCTTTTCTACCCTGCCACTTAGGCTGTCCCATGTTGGACCCACACATGTTTTGTTGTTATTGTTGTTGTTTGTTTGTCTGTTTTTAATCCTCACCCAAGGATATTTTTCCATTTATCTTCAGATAGAGTGGGAGGGAGGGGAGAGAGAGAGAGAGAGAGACGTCAGTTGGTTGCCTCCCTCATGACCCCGACCAGGGCCTGGGACCGAACCACAACCGAGGCACGTGCCCTTGACCAGAATCGAACCTGCAACTCTTTGGTCCGTGGGCCGACACTCCAACTGCTGAACCAGACCGGCCAGAGTGGATCCCACACATTTTGCAGCTTGTGCCTCAGGAAGTCAGAAACTAGCCCCAGTGTTCTGAGATTTTTCGATATCTTATCTGGTCATTTCTAATACCCACCCCCTCCAGCATTTTGATCTAGGGACTGATTTGAACCAGGAGATATATGGTTGGCTCTTCTTCCTTCTTTTGCCCTCTCTTCCTCCATAAAGTTCCTCTCTGATGAACACTTCCTTTAAGTCCCCAGTTCTCACTACTTATATCTTGCAGCAAAGATCTATGGTCAGAGTCTTCCAGACCTGCTCCTGATATGTAATGAGTGTTTTTAGAATTTAGGAAACCCTAAATTGATAGCTATGCATGTTAAAAATTAGTATGTATCTTGGGCCAGGTACAGGCAGTAGTTTGCTTCTCTTTGTGTGAGGTTATAATCCTGATTACTTAGTCTTAATGGTGAGTGGTCTCTATAAGAACATTATTTACAAGGGGGATTATATACGGTTTGGTTAAATATTTTTATAACATTGTTCCTGTTAAATGTTAAAGGTGCTGCATCAGGTCAGGGTTAAAAATGGGCAGGGACAGAGGAGATCCAGTGGGCAATCAGGACACTGCCCTGTACGTTTGCCTCAGTCCTCAGGAGGGCCAGAGGAAAGAGATGTATGTGGGGTTAGGAAGCTCTACAAAGACTATATCAGACATTTCACATAACATGATATCCACAAGGTTGGGCAAAGACAGGTCAACCAATTCTTTACATTTTGTCTTAAATGTAAATTTAGTTTATTTAAAAAATAAGTGACATCCTAGTGGTTCATAATTCAAAAGATAACAAAGGATGTTCACTGAAAATTTCCCTCTCACCTCTCTGTTGCCGCAAACTAGTTGTAACCACCAGACGTAATGCTATTAGTTTTTTGGTTTTGTTTTTGTTTTTGTTAATCCTCACCTGAGGATATTTTTCCATTGATTTTTAGATAGAGTGGAAGGGAGGGAGGGAGAGAGAGAAACTATGTGAGAGAGACGTATTGGTTGGTTGCCTCCCACACAACCCCGCCCGGGGCTGGGGATTGAACCTGAAACCCAGGTACGAGCCCTTGACCAGGAATCAAACCTGAGGCCCTTCAGTCCTCGGGCCGGTGCTCTAACCACTGAATCAAATCGGCAAGGGCTGTTATTGGTTTCCTGTGCGACATTACAGAAAGCTTGTATATATATGTATTTATTTATTTTTACACATTCATAAAAATCTTAACAATCCTCTGCTATTACTACATAAACATTTTGCTTTTTAGTTTATAGGTGAATAGTATTTTATTAAATAAATATGACATAATTATTTAGTCCCCTATGTGTGGATATTTTGTTTTTCCCCCCATTTTTTCTTGATATTAATTACAAATAATGATTCAATGCTTATACATATTTATTTTTATTTCCTTTTTTCTTTTCATCCACCCAATTTTACTTGATTAAATTATATTTAGTTGTGTTTACCTTTGTTCTACTTGATACGCTTTGACTCCTATTGCCAGCTTTGTCTGCTTTAGATACTATTTTTTTTTTTTACCAGAGCTACTAAGGATAAGAAAATCAACATATTTACGTTACCTACCACCTTCTTTTTCTTTCATCTCCTAATTGCTGTTAATTATGCAATTTCTACTCCCTCTAGGTTTATCACCACTATTATTTGCTCTGTAACCATAATCACACCATTTGTTTTGGTCTTCTTCCCAAATTTACGTAGATTTGACACTAATTACTAGATTTTTGCTATAGTTTCTTCCCCCTTGTGTTTCTATCACTTTTGCCTTCATTTCTGTGATTGTTAAATTTCTTCTACATTTTCCCTGAGAACTGACAGTTCATATTTCAGCTCGTTCTTGTCTTGACATCCCTTTCTGAAGCTCTTGCTTAATTTCTTCATTAAAACTTTCTAATTCATGGTGAAATATTTGTTGACAATTTTTATCTACCTCTTTCTAATGATTTGGTCCATAAGGAAAATTCTTGGTATCAGGGAAGACAATCCTGGCCTTTGTTGTATGTAAACTTTCTGCAAATAATTGGTTCAATGAAATCTGATATCCCTTAAAGATGGCAAATCAAAATGGAACTGGCACAACAAGTAAACACAGGTAATATATGAAAGTGGACCTGAAAAATGCATTGTAGATAAAGACAATTCATCTGAAAAAAAAAAAGTAGATAAAAATTGTCAACAAATATTTCACCATGAATTAGAAAGTTTTAATGAAGAAATTAAGCAAGAGCTTCAGAAAGGGATGTCAAGACAAGAACGAGCTGAAATATGAACTGTCAGTTCTCAGGGAAAATGTAGAAGAAATTTAACAATCACAGAAATGAAGGCAAAAGTGATAGAAACACAAGGGGGAAGAAACTATAGCAAAAATCTAGTAATTAGTGTCAAATCTACGTAAATTTGGGAAGAAGACCAAAACAAATGGTGTGATTATGGTTACAGAGCAAATAATAGTGGTGATAAACCTAGAGGGAGTAGAAATTGCATAATTAACAGCAATTAGGAGATGAAAGAAAAAGAAGGTGGTAGGTAACGTAAATATGTTGATTTTCTTATCCTTAGTAGCTCTGGTAAAAAAAAAAAAATAGTATCTAAAGCAGACAAAGCTGGCAATAGGAGTCAAAGCGTATCAAGTAGAACAAAGGTAAACACAACTAAATATAATTTAATCAAGTAAAATTGGGTGGATGAAAAGAAAAAAGGAAATAAAAATAAATATGTATAAGCATTGAATCATTATTTGTAATTAATATCAAGAAAAAATGGGGGGAAAAACAAAATATCCACACATAGGGGACTAAATAATTATGTCATATTTATTTAATAAAATACTATTCACCTATAAACTAAAAAGCAAAATGTTTATGTAGTAATAGCAGAGGATTGTTAAGATTTTTATGAATGTGTAAAAATAAATAAATACATATATATACAAGCTTTCTGTAATGTCGCACAGGAAACCAATAACAGCCCTTGCCGATTTGATTCAGTGGTTAGAGCACCGGCCCGAGGACTGAAGGGCCTCAGGTTTGATTCCTGGTCAAGGGCTCGTACCTGGGTTTCAGGTTCAATCCCCAGCCCCGGGCGGGGTTGTGTGGGAGGCAACCAACCAATACGTCTCTCTCACATAGTTTCTCTCTCTCCCTCCCTCCCTTCCACTCTATCTAAAAATCAATGGAAAAATATCCTCAGGTGAGGATTAACAAAAACAAAAACAAAACCAAAAAACTAATAGCATTACGTCTGGTGGTTACAACTAGTTTGCGGCAACAGAGAGGTGAGAGGGAAATTTTCAGTGAACATCCTTTGTTATCTTTTGAATTATGAACCACTAGGATGTCACTTATTTTTTAAATAAACTAAATTTACATTTAAGACAAAATGTAAAGAATTGGTTGACCTGTCTTTGCCCAACCTTGTGGATATCATGTTATGTGAAATGTCTGATATAGTCTTTGTAGAGCTTCCTAACCCCACATACATCTCTTTCCTCTGGCCCTCCTGAGGACTGAGGCAAACGTACAGGGCAGTGTCCTGATTGCCCACTGGATCTCCTCTGTCCCTGCCCATTTTTAACCCTGACCTGATGCAGCACCTTTAACATTTAACAGGAACAATGTTATAAAAATATTTAACCAAACCGTATATAATCCCCCTTGTAAATAATGTTCTTATAGAGACCACTCACCATTAAGACTAAGTAATCAGGATTATAACCTCACACAAAGAGAAGCAAACTACTGCCTGTACCTGGCCCAAGATACATACTAATTTTTAACATGCATAGCTATCAATTTAGGGTTTCCTAAATTCTAAAAACACTCATTACATATCAGGAGCAGGTCTGGAAGACTCTGACCATAGATCTTTGCTGCAAGATATAAGTAGTGAGAACTGGGGACTTAAAGGAAGTGTTCATCAGAGAGGAACTTTATGGAGGAAGAGAGGGCAAAAGAAGGAAGAAGAGCCAACCATATATCTCCTGGTTCAAATCAGTCCCTAGATCAAAATGCTGGAGGGGGTGGGTATTAGAAATGACCAGATAAGATATCGAAAAATCTCAGAACACTGGGGCTAGTTTCTGACTTCCTGAGGCACAAGCTGCAAAATGTGTGGGATCCACTCTGGCCGGTCTGGTTCAGCAGTTGGAGTGTCGGCCCACGGACCAAAGAGTTGCAGGTTCGATTCTGGTCAAGGGCACGTGCCTCGGTTGTGGTTCGGTCCCAGGCCCTGGTCGGGGTCATGAGGGAGGCAACCAACTGACGTCTCTCTCTCTCTCTCTCTCCCCTCCCTCCCACTCTATCTGAAGATAAATGGAAAAATATCCTTGGGTGAGGATTAAAAACAGACAAACAAACAACAACAATAACAACAAAACATGTGTGGGTCCAACATGGGACAGCCTAAGTGGCAGGGTAGAAAAGGCTGAGAGAGAAGGCTGGTGCGACTATTCCCCATCACTTACTTCCCTTTCCTCCACATGCCCTCCCCAGTTGAGAAAGTCACCAAATCCATCAACTACCCAAATTAAAGGCCTCGATAATAAAAAATATACAGAATTCTGGATATATATTTATAAATTAACAACTGGTCTTTGTGAGATGCAAATATTTATTCAGAGGGGATTGTGTGACATGGTTATTTGGAGGGCCTATTTGTGATGATAACTTGAGCCATCAGGCTGCCTTTCCTTCCTTCAAAATCATTCCATATACAGATATCCAAGAACAAAGAACAATAGAACACTGATGGCTAGACTTAATAGAGACCTTGCCAGGGTTAAAGAAAGATGATTGAATGAACCAGAAGAACCAGTTTGAACTACTCCGTGACCAGGTGAAAGGAAAAAAGAAAATACAAAAGTACAATGAAAGAAATGAAAGAGTCTATAGGGAGAGTTCTGGGAAAGAGCATTTGTGGAATAATAGGGCTTAATGCTTTGTCCTTTTCCCCTTCTCTCTTATTTAGGAGTAATGATGGTGAGGCACTTGATCATCTCCGTTTTTCACTGCTGTTCCAAGAGCAGCAGAAACCACAGATAAATCCAGTGTGCTGGCACACAGGATAAGGACAGCAGATTGAAGTAGCATAGCACTGTAGGAGAAAGTAAAGACCATGACCACAGACAAACAGCAACAAAAACAAACAAATACCCAGGAATAACCATAAAAAGAAAAGTGAAAGATGGTTATAAAGAAAACATCACCAAGCGACAAAAAGGATCTAAATAAATATACCTAAACAGGAAAATTGTAGATGTTAATCCTTGCCAATTAATCCACAAACTAAGCATAATTTCAATCAAGCATAAAAATGGATTCTGCAATAAATGACATGAGTATAATTAATTATACAATTAGAAAAAATTTAGGTACAAAGTCTACCTCAAACCAAATGCTCGGGCGCACACACACACACACACACACACACACACACACACACACTACTAGTAGTTTAAAAGAGCTAACTCTAAAAATGAAACTATTTATAATAAGAGGAAATATAGGCCAATGTTTTCTAATAAACTTGGAGTGTGAAAGTAACATGAAAATATAAAAGTTCAATAGGAAAATATTGACAAAAAACTTAAAATTCCAGATTGATCAAATATACCACTAAAAAAAAAAAAAAATCAAGGGAAGAGTTGAGAGAAACCACTGCATGACAATAGCCATATTTCAAATGTGGTCAATGGATATCATATGGATAGCAAGTCCGTACATAGAAAAGACTTGCTTTTCTCTCTCACACAAATAAAGTAATTTTGGTGAGGGAAGAAACCAGTCCCCAGTTTCCAGTGGTGTGAAATAGGCAGGGTGAGGGTTCCTAAGTGTCCTGTGGGGCCAGAATATGTCCTGAGAAGGAACCTGGGGCAGAAGCCTGCTGACAAGCACCAACACACCCCTCCCCACCAGCACACACACCACCTGCCATAGACCACCCAGGGACCTGAGGTTCCTAAGTTAGAGGTTCCTGGGAGAAAGGGGTGTGCCTCAGGAGGGACTTCAACAGCAGGAGGCCACAGAAGGGATGCTTGGCTGGGTGCATGAGGATCCCAGAATGTGCTACTCTGCAGCATGAGGATGGAGTGATTAATGATGCTGGGTTAACTGGTCATCCATTTAGAAAAAGAAGTAAAGTTGGATCACTACCTGCCAAAGAGTGGAGGGAGTGACAAAGTGTGAAGTGGTGCATGCATCATGAGTAGCAGACAAGGGCTTGGCCAATCTTCTGCAAGACTATTCTGGACTCTGGAGTGGCACCCCTTTGGATCCCAGACCAATCAGTGGCCCTTAGAAGGGAGCAGGGAGCCAGTCCTCCACAGGGCAGTGCCAGCTGTCACTCTTAGCCAAGTAGTGCTATGGCAGCTTTGAGATTGACTTGGTGAGGGCTGTACCTGTCCATGGGTGGCACTTGAAAATGAGGGGATTGTGGTTGAAACTGCTTCCAGAGTGGCACGGTGAAGATGCAGAGTGCGGGCCTGGATGTATGAGCTGGGAAGCTGGATGTCTGCAACACTGCTTGCACTTATGGTGGGGGGTGATGCAAAACCACAGAATCCCCAAGAGAGGTAGCAGGCTGGGGAGGACACTGGGAGTTAATGTGATGTCTACAGGCACCAAATGCAGATGTAATAATGAGATGAATAAGAAGAAAAGCCAAGGTCCTTTCTGGGACTAGAAGGCAGTGAGTCTGTGGCAGCAGCTCCAGATTTACACAAGAGACAGCTTAGGCTGGGGCAGCCCCATTAGGGCAGGGCACCTCCCCACAGAGTGTGACAAGCTCAAGCTTTGATGACCATGTCAAATGTTTACCATTGGGAAGCCCACAAAGAATCTGTTAGTTGCAGCAGGAAGGTAGGTACGTTTTGTGCTTGGAGGTCTCTTGCCGTTCCATTTTGAATTCAGTGTGGGAGGGGGCACCATAGTCTTTCCAGTGCTGATAGCCTCTGAATACCTTAATCGGACCATGACTGGCAGGCATGCTCCGGACTCCCTTTCCCTTTCCCAGGCAGGGTCCACTGGGAACTGGGTTCCTGCCCTGGCACAGCAACCCACCAAGGGGTGAAGGGCAGACCAGAGGCCGAGCTTCCAGACACAAGGAGAGTCTCTGGAAGGGCAGTGCCAGCAAATGGAGAGGAGGCTCTTGAGTTGGGCCAAGGCCACACTATGGAGACACTTCAATGCTGGCAGACTTCCCTGTGACAGAGATGGGCAGAAAGTCTTGGAGGCTCTCCCTGTGTTGGGAACCAGTCATGGCCTGCAAGCACCAAGTGCCTGCCTCAGGGATGGGGGACAACTGCTTGAGGCAGAACACAAAGGGGAATATGGCAGAGTGCAGAGGAGTAGGGAGGCGTGTATTAATTTGGGCTCCTGAGCCAGAGGAAGGAGAAAACCCTCTGCCTTTGTGCTCGGGTTAAAGAGACTGAGTAGTAAGGTGTCAATGAAGACAGCATGGGCCAAGCTGACTGCACTGGGACAAATGGATGCAGGAGCTGTCTGCAGGGCAATCCTATGTGGAAAACATTGGCCAGCCCACCTGAAGCTTGCTTGGGAGAAAAAGATGGTCGCATTAGTGGCTCTTAGAAAACAAGACAGGGCTCCAGAGCCAGCAAAAAGGCCCCAGGGAGGATGATCTTTGTTGGGGTTGTGCTGTCACTGCAACCTCAATTCATGTACCAGCTGTCCAAGGTACCAGGACCTGGGAATAGGCCATATCCCCGCTCTTGGTTGGGGGGTCCCTGAGATGGCCTGGGGACCTGTCAGGCACCAATGCCCACTAGACAGCCTGAAGCATAGGGCAATGGGTACAAGCAGGAGAGCTGTACTTCTAGCCCTAATCTCCAGATGTGCTTTCATTAAATAACTAATTTGAGCATATCCCACATCTATGACAAATCACAAAATGTTACCGAGCTTGAAAAAGCCATCTAGTTGTGATGTTCTAGGAAGGAGATTTTGGACCCTCTTTTCCTGGACACAAACTGCACTGCCATCCAACATTTTACTAGGGGCAATGCAAACATACAGATCTTTGATCTGAGTCTCTACAGATACACATGTCAAAATTCAGGTTAAATGGGTATGAGTATATCTTTTGTTTTGATTTATTATCTTAATTTTTAAATGTTTCTAATTTGGTTTTTACCTTCATTGAGTTTGTTCCCACTGTTTTCTCAGACGTACAACATTTTACTTTCTCTGTACCAAAGTGAGAACGGAGGAGAACAAAGGCTAGGAGAGGGAGAAGCTGATTTGCTTCTAGACCCTATATTCTGACTCGGACATCCCTCTTGGGTATCACACTGTGTGGAGCAATTTCCTTCCTTCCTTGCCTAGATCTACGTCTACAGGTAGACAAACAAGAGAGAATGGAAATTGGTAGATGTACATATGGTCCCTCTTTCTAAAGTGAGAACTGTAGTTTTGAAATATCTCTCATTTATCTCAGGCACATTTTCCACCCTTCCCCCCAGCTACTTTCCCCACCCTTCCTCTAGCTGATAATTGCCCACCTTTTTCTTTCCCCTGCCCCTACTCATTCTCTTGACCTATATCTCTCCCCTCAAATTCCCACTTTTCTGTTCTACCTCTCATTTCTGCCCCAAAGATATTGAAGCTACTTCCCCAGAGCCAAAAAAATTTAAAAAGATTGAGGATTAACTAATGCTTTTCTAACTACAGGAGTGGATAAACTGGTTCTGATTTTGCGCTTGCCTCTACCACCCCCTTGTGACTGATTCAGGTCCTACATTTCCTTGAAGAAACATTTGCTTTAGTTTCTACTAAAAATATCCCATAATGTTCTTCCTCTTCCTTTTACTTTAGTAGAAATTCAGTTTAGTTTCTACTAAAAAAAATCCCGTAATGTTCTTCCTCTTCTTTTCCCCCCTACAGATGGCAAACAATCTAACAGATAAGGGTTGGTGAGCATTTAACGCTGTGTGGTAAGTGAAAGTTCCCACCTTTTACTGATTCAGGACTCTGCTCTCAGTATGGGGTCAAGGTGAAGTTGGAGGCAGAGGTCTGAAGGGGCAGAGTCAGTTTTTCCTACACCTGCAAGATACCCACCAGCTCATCTTAGTTTTCTAAATGGTGTATGAGGTAGGGGGAGAGCTGGTGCTGGGATCTGGGAGCGAAAGATGTGAATCCTTTGACAATGTGCACTCTCACACCATCTTGCACACAGCCAGAGCAGTGTTTTCCTTTTTCACTTGGCTACAAACACATCTCTCCAAGGTCAACAAGGAGCTGATGGCTGGACCAAAAAAACTACCTGTCCACAATTCTTGGTCACCTGAAATACATGTCACCAATGAGCCATGGTCCTCAAATTCCCCTCCCTCCATTAGTGATGCAGGAGTGTACCAGCCTCTCTCCCTTCTCTCCAGTACAAAAGACCTGTCATTCTTTTTTTTTTCTATGCCAACACTATTTGGCTGATATTTGCCTTTCTCTAATTTCCTGGAGCAACTGTTTCTATTTATAATTATTCGTCTTCTCCTAGAATACAGGGAAACAGCCCATCTCTTCATTTCCCTTCTTTTCAGCTACTAATATCCATCATCTTTCTCAGACCCACGAGAAAGCAGATTTCATGAAATAAAGCATGGAGAAAGAGAGATTCTAAATATTTATTTATTGTGTCTGCTCATTTTTCTTGGAAATACTTACTTAAATGCATATATATATTTTTAATCCTCACTCGAGGATATTTTTACATTTATCTTCAGACAGAGTGGGAGGGAGAGAGGGAGAAAGAGAGAGAGAAACATCAATGCGAGAGAGACACATTGACTGGTTGCCACTTGCACAACCCCAACCGGGGCCGGGGACGAACCGGAACTGAGGTATGTGCCCTTGGCTGGAATCGAACCTGCGACTCATTGGTCCGCAGGCCAACGCTCTAACCACTGAGCCAAACTGGCCAGGGCTTAAATACATATTTGTACATGCTTTTTTATGTATAAGAAGTTTTCTGCAGTGATGTTTGCCAAAATGCTACCGCTAGTTATTTTTGATAATGAAATTCAAAGTAAAGCATATGCTAGCTGCAATGCCAAATGTTAAGGTTAATAGGACAAAGATGAACAGATCTGTCTCTTGAGCAAGACCACCTGGCTTTCCAGACAAGCCTCCACAAGGCAGCATTTACCTTGCTGAGTGCACTACATTACAGGCTCCAAATCTTAATCTTGACTAAAAATATACAAAACTGATGACTTTATGCACAACAGAAATATATGCATGTGTTCAGAAAGAATATATGTACCCCTATGTTCATAGCAGCACTATTTACAGTCGCTAAGATCTGGAAACAGCCCAAGTGTCCATCAACAGATGAGTGGATAAAAAAGCTGTGGTACATTTACACAGTGGAGTACTATGCAGCTGTAAGAAAGAAAGATCTCTTATCCTTTGAGACAACATGGAGGGACCTGGAAAGTATTATACTAAGCAAAATAAGCCAATCAGAGAAAGACAAATACCACATGCTCTCACTTATTTGTGGAATATAATGAACAAAACAAGCTGATGAACAAAATAGACCCAGAGACATAGAAGTAGGGTACAGACTGACAAACTTCAGAAGAGGCGGTGGGGGGAGAGGGAAGAGATAAACCACAGAACTTATATGAATGTATGCTTAACCAATGGACATAGACAACAATGTTGGGGACAGGGCGGGGGGGGATCGGGAGGAGGGTGTCAATGGGCCAAAAAAGAGAAACATCTGTAACAAAAATAAATGAATAAAAAAATAAAGACATTACAGTAAATCCTTTTATTTTTACTAAATTTTTTTTTAAAGGGGAACATCTTAACAACAACAAAAAAAAAAAAAAAAGAAAAGAATTTTCACAGTAGCACTTTTCACAATAGCCCCAAACTAGAAACCCAAATACCTAACAACAGTAGAATGGATAAATAAAATACAGTATATTTATAAATGGGGTTTATATTCATAAATTGCAGTAAATATTACATATGTAACAATATAGATTTAATCTCACAGACAATGCTAGCAAAAAAGGATATAAAAACGTATATACTGTGTAAACTCATTTACATAAAGTTTAAAAAACACGAAAAACTAATCTATGGTGTTACAAGTCAGAATAGTGGTTACCCTTGTGATGCATTATTGACTAGATGCAGGCATGGGAAAAGCTTTCAGTGTGTTGTTAATGTTTTGTTACTTGCTCACTTTGTGAAAATTATTGAGCTAAACATTTATGATTTGTGCACTTTTCCACATATGTGGTATATATCAACAAAAATTTACCAAACGGTCTCAATAGTGAATTATAGGGAAATGGGAGGAACCCAATCCTTCCGCTGATGTGGTGAAGCTGGGCAAAACATCTTTTTTTTTAATATGTTTTTATTTTTTTAAAGAAAGAGAAAGTGAGAGAGAGAGAGAGAGAAACATCAATGTGAGAGAGAAACATTGATGGGCTGCCTCCTGCACACCCCCTAGTGGTGATCTAGCTGCAACCCGGGTATGTGCCCTGACCAGGAATCAAACTCGGACCTCTCAATCCATGGGACAATGCTCAATCCACTGAGCCACACTGGCCAGGCTGGACAAAACATCTTTTATTAATTATCCTGAAGGCACTAGAAGGCTATCAAGACAGTGAAGAATGCCCTGGCTGGTTTGGCTCAGCGGTTAGAGCATCAACCCATGGACCAAAGGGTCACGGGTTTGATTTCCATTCAAGGGATGCAGGTTCAATCCCCAGCCCCAGTATGGGTCGTACGGGAGGCAACCAATTGATGTGTCTCTCTCACATTGATGTTTCTCTCTCTCTCTCCCTCCCTACCTTCCACTCTATCTAAAAACAATGGAACAAAAAAGATAGTGAAGAATAACTGGCTCAAAATAAGAGTGGGAACAGTTGAGCTTAATGTTAGGACAACTTTTTCCAGTGGAGCACATACAGTTATTGAGGGGACTATTGAGAAGTTATGCAGAATTTTGGACAGCATCTGGAGGCTAGGCAGACAGATATTAAAATCTAAATCTTGCTGAGGGGTATGCATGTTGAATCCCAATGTCTTTTGATTGTGATGCTGAAAGAGCTGCACCTCAGAGTCAAAGTGAAGGGAGGTAGACAAGCTTTCACAAGGACCTCAGTTTAACTTTGAATAATGTCAATCACTGAAAACTGGACTAAGGTAATTCAAAGGCAGCAAGAGAGAAAGTTAGTTGCCTATAAGGGAGTTCCCATAAGGCATTCAGTGGATTTCTCAACAGAAACACTTCAGGCCAGAAAGGATTGTCATGAAGTATTCAAGGTAATGAAAAGCAAGGGTATGAAACCTACACTACTCTATCCAGCAAGGCTATCATTAAAAATTGAAGCCAAAATAAAGAGCTTCCCAAACAAACAAAAAGGCTAAAGGAGTTCATTACTACAAAACCAGAATAGCAAGAAATGTTAAAGGAATTGCTGTAAGAAGAAGAAGAAGAAGAGAGAGAGAGAGAGAGAGAGAGAGAGAGAGAGAGAGAGAGAGAAACATAGTACAAAGAAAAAATGACAATAAGTACCTATCAATAATAACCTTGCTCAGCCGGTGTGGCTCAGTGGTTGAGCATCGACCCATACACCAAGAGGTCGCCGGTTCAATTCCCGGTCTGGGCACATGCCCAGGTTGTGGCCTGATCCCCATTGGGGGGCATGCAGGAGGTGGCCAATCAATGTTCTGTCTCATCAATGTTTCTATCTCACTCTTCCTCTCCCTTCCTCTCTCTCTAAAATCAATAAAGAAAAAATGAAAATAACCTTAAGTGTAAATGGATTAAATGTTCCAATCAAAAGATATAGGGTAGCTGAGTGGATAAGAAAACATGAGCCATATATATGCTATCTACAAGAAACCTACCTCAGAACAAAAGATCACACAGACTGAAAGTGAAGGAATAGAAAAAAAATTCCATGCAAATGGAAAGAAACAAACAAAAAAAGCTGGGGTAGCAGTGGTTATATCTGAAAAAAGACTTAAAAACACAGGCCATAACCAAAGACATAGAAAGTCACTAGATAATATTAAAGGGATCGATCCAACAAGAGGATATAACCCTGGTAAACACATATGCACCCAATATAGGACTATATATATAAAAAACTTGGTGGACTTTAAGGGAGAGATTGACAGCAACACAGTCACAGTAGGGGACCCCACTGTCATCACTGGATAGATCTTCCAGACAAAAAAAAATCAATAAGGAAACAGTGACCTTAAACGACACACTAGATTAGAATGGATTTAGTTGATATTTACAGAACATTTCATCCCAAAGGAGCAGAATATATATTCTTCTCAAGTACACATAGAACATTCTCAAATATAGACCACATGTTAAGACACAAAATAAGTCTTAACAGACTCAAGAAGATTGAAATCATATCAAGTATCTTCTCAGATCACAATAGCATGAAATTAGAAATTCACTACAATAAAAATCTCAAAAACATTCCAACATATGGAGGCTAAATAGCATGCTATTAAACATGACTGGGTTACCAATGAGATTAAAGAAGAAATAAAAAAATTACCTGAAAACAAGTGAAAATGAACACATAACAACCCAAAATCTATGGGACACAGCAAAAGCAGTCCTGAAAGGGGAGTTTAAAGCATTAGAGGTCTACTTCAAGAAGCAAGAAAAATCACAAATAAAAAATCTAACTCTACATCTAAAAGAACTATAAAAAGAACAATAAGAAAAGCCCAGAGTAAGCAGAAGGAAGGAAATAATAAAGATCAAAGCATAAATAAATAACAGAGAGACTTAAAAAAACAATACAAAAGATCAAGAGCTGGTTCTTTGAAAAGATAAACAAGATTGATGAACCTTTAGACAGACTCATCAAGAAACAAAGAGAGAGGACCCAAATAAATAAAACCAGAAATGAAAAAGGTGAAGTAACAACGGACACCACAGAAATACAAAAGATTGTAAGAAAACACTATGAACAACTATATGCCAACAAATTGGACAACCTGGGAGAAATGGATTCTTAGTAACATACAATATTCCAAAATTGAATCAGGAAGAATCAGAAAACATGAATGGACCGATAACAACTAATGAAATTGAAACAGTAATAAAAAAATTTTTTTAAACTATCAGCAAACAAAATTTCTGGACCAGATGGCTTCATGGGCAAATCTTACCAAACATTCAAAGAAGAACTAACACTTATCTTCCTCAAACTATTCCAGAAAATTCAAGAGGGAGAAGATTTCTAAGCTCTTTTTACAAGGCCAGCATTATCCTAATTCCAACACCAGATAAAGACACTACAAAGAAAGAAAAATATAGGCCAATATTTCTGATGAACATAGACGCTAAAGTCCTCAACCAAATATTAGCAAATTGGATCCACCAATTCATTAAAATGATCATGACCAAGTGGGATTTATTCTGGGGATACAGGATTGGTACAATGTTCACAAATCAATAAATGTGATACATCACATAAACAAAATGAAGGCTAAAAATCACATGATCATATCAATAGATGCAGCAAAAGCATTCAATAAAATTCAGCACCCATTTATGATAAAAACTCTCAGCAAAGTGGGAATAGAGTGATCATACCTCAGCATAAGAAAGTCCATATATTACAAACCTACAGCCAATATACTCAATGAGCAAAAAATAAAAGTGTTTCCCTTAAGATCAAGAACAATTAAGGGCATGTACCTGGGTTGCAGGTTCGGTCCCTAGTCCCAGTCAGGGTCATGCAGGAGGCAACCAATCGATTTGTTGCTCTCACATTAATATTTCTCTCTCTCTCTCTCTCTCTCTCTCTCTCTCTCTCTCTCTCTCTCCCTCTCCCCTCCCTCCCTCCTTCCCTTCCACTCTATCTAAAGATCAATGGAAGAATATCTTTGGGTGAGGATTGACAAAAAAAAAAAAAAAGAATAAGACAGGGATGTCTGCTTTCACCACTCTTATTCAACATAGTACACGAGATCCCAGCCACATCGATCAGACAAGAAGAAGAAACAAAAGGCATCCAAATTGGAAAAGAGGAATTAAAATTGTCATTATTCACATATGACATGATATTGTACATAAAAAATCCTAAAGACTCCACCAAAAAACAACTAGATCCATTAAATAAATTCAGCAAAGTAGCAAGATACAAAATTCATATTCATAAATCAGTAGCATTTTTATATACCAATAATGAATGATCAGAAAGAGAAACTAAGAAAACAATCCCATTTACTATTGCAGCAAAATGATAATAATAATAATAAGGTACCTAGGAATAAACAATACCAAGGAGGTAAAAGACCTGTACACAGAAAACTATATTGAAGAAAAATTTGAGGAAGATACACACAAGTGGAAGAATATACTGTGTTCATGGATTGCAAGAATGAACATTGTTGAAATGTCCATACTACCCAAAGCAATCTACAGATTCAATGAAACTCCTATTAAAGTATCAATAGCACAGTTCACAGATCTAGAACAAATATTCCAAAAATTTTTATGGAACCAAAAAAGATCCTGAATAGCCCCAGTAATCTTAAAAAAGAAGAACGAAGTAGGAGGGATTACAATACCAGATATAAACTACACTACAATCAAATCAGCCTGGTACTGGCACAAGAACAGGCAAATAAATCAATGGAACAGAACAGAGAGCCCAGAAATCAACCTATGCCTTTATGGTCAATTAATATTTGACAAAGGAGCAAGAGCATACAATATAGTAAAAAAAAGAGTCTCTTTGCCAAGCCTGTGTGGCTCAGTGGTTGAGCGTCGACCCATGAGCCAAGAGGTTACTGGTTCGATTCCCAGTCAGGGCACATGCCCAGGTTGTGGGCCCGATCCTCAGTGAGGAGCATGCAGGAGGCGGCCAATTAATGTTCCCTCTCATCGATGTTTTGATGTTCTCTCTCATCAATGTTTCTATCTCTCTCTCCCTCTCCCTTCCTCTCTCTCTAAAATCAATAAAGAAAAATTATTTTTTTTTAAAATGTCTCTTCAATTAATGGTACTGGGAAAATTGAACAGGTACATGCAAAAAAAATGAAACTGGACCACCAACTTACATCATACACAAAAATAAACTCAAAATGGATAAAAGATTTAAATGTACATGGTGAGACCATAAAAATCCTAGAAGAAAACATAGGCACTAAAATCTCAGACATCTCTCAGAGTGGTATTTCTGTTGATATATCTCCTAGGGCAAGGGAAACAAAGGAAAAAATAAACAAATGGGACTAAATCAAACTAAAAAGCTTCTGCACAGCAAAAGAAACCATCAACAAAATGCAAAGAGAACTCATGGTATGGGAGAACATATGCACCAATGATACATCCAATAAGGGGTTGATTTTCAAAATATATAAATAACTTATACATCTCAACAGCAGGAAGACAATTTAATTTAAAAATGAGCAAAGGACCTGAACAGACACTTCTCCAAAGAGGACATACAGATGGCCAATAGACTTATGAAAAAGTTGCTCAACATCACTAATCATCACAGAGATGCAAATAAAAACTACAGTGATGTATCACCTCACACCTGCCAGAATGGCTACCATCAATAAATCAACAAAAAGCAAATGCTGGCGAGGATATGGAAAAAAGGAAACCCTAGTGCACTGTTGGTGGGAATGCAGACTGTGTAACCACTGTGGAAAAGAGTATGGAGTTTCCTCAATAAATTAAAACTGAAACTGCTTTTTGATCCAGCAATTCTACTTCTGGTAATATATCCTAAGAATCCCAAAACACCAATCAGAAAGAATATATGCACCTCTATGTTCATAGCAGCATTATTTACAATAACCACGATCTGGAAACAGCCCAAATGCCTATCAGTAAATAAGTGGATAAAAAAGCATGGTACATTTACACTATGGAATGCTGCACAGCTGTTAAAAAGAAGGAACTCTTACCCTTTGCAATAGCATGGATGGACCTGGAGATTATTATGCTAAGCAAAATAAGCCAGTCAGAGAAAGACAAATACCATATGATCATACTTATACGTGAAATCCAATGAACAAAACAAACTGACGAACAAAATAGAACCAGAGGCATGGATACATGGAACACATTGACAAATCTCAGAGGGGAGGGGTGTGAGGGTGACTGGATAAAATGAGGTGAAGAGATTAGCCAAAGAACATATATGTATAGCCCATGGACACAGACAACAGTGTGGTAATGGCCAGGGGAGGGGGTGATGAGTGTTGGGTGGAGGTGGGCAAAGGGAGGGAAAATGGAGGACATCTCTAATAGTGTCAACAATAAAATATGTTTTTGCTAAAAATATGCTTACTGTGCTTAAGAAGATAAAAGACAATATAGAGAATCTCTGCAGATAAATGGAAACTATAAAAAAGTATAAAACAGAAATTCTAGGGGATTCCAGTCAAGATGGGGGTGTAGGTAAATGTGGTACTCAAATTCTCCCACAACCATATCAAAAACAAACAGTGTACAAGAGTTCCTTTTCTCCACATCCTTGCCAGCATTTGTTATATCTTGTCTCTTTGATAATAGCCATCTTAACAGGTGTGAAGTGATATTTCATTGTGGTTTTGATTTGCATTTTCCTGAATTGAGATGTGTTGTAAGTGTAAAATATACAATGGATTTTAAAGACTTAGCATGAAAAAAAAAAAGAATGTAAAATAACCTCATTGATATTTTTTATATTAGCTCCATGTTTCGATGTTTTGTATTAAAATATGTTAAAAAAAATTTTAAATACAGAACAACCATCCTGCAGAACTGCCTGAAATCTAGCTAAACAGAAGTCCTGCAACTAAAGATATAAAGAAGCTAAATAGAGGGGCAGAGACTCCAAACGTGCTAGTCTTATAGCCACATGTGGCAGATTAGATTTGGGAGTGGTATCTCCTATGCAGAGGTCCCTCCTGAGGAGTAAGATGTCCTAGCCTTATACCAGGCCTACCAGCCCAGGGTTCTAGTGCCGGGAAGAGAAGTCCCTAAAACTTCTGGCTGTAAAAATACCAATGGGGATTGAGGCTGAGGGAAACCAAGGACTGCTAGAGTTCCAGGCATTCTTCTTGAAGGGCCCAAGCATGGATTTACTCGGACTCACTTGTTCTGAGCTCCAGTGCTAGGGCAGCAGCTCAAAAGGCACCAGGGACATACGGGAAGGAACTGAGCTGTCTAGCATCAGGACGAGAGCTGGAAAGGCAACTTTTTCCCAGACAGAACTGCTTGCAAAGGCCATTGTTCTCCAGCAGGCCAACACCATATCTGAGTCTCCATCAACCTGGCTAACACAGTGCACCCTGCCCTGGTGATGTTCTCCAGCAGGCCAACACCATATCTGAGTCTCCATCAACCTGGCTAACACAGTGCACCCTGCCCTGGTGATTCCAGAGACACCACTCCACCCAACTTGTGGGCCAAATACAAGCCGTTTCCAGTGGCTTTTCCACACAAATGATCTGTCTTGGCTCATCTTCAGACTTTCTTTATATATATATATATTTTTTTTTTCTTTATTGGTTTCAGAGGAAGAGGGAGAGAGATAAAAACATTGATGAGAGAGAACCTTGCATGCCCCCCACTGGGGATCAGGCCTACAATCTGGGCATATGCCCTGACCAGGAATCAAACCGGTGACCTCTTGATGCTCAACCACTGAACCACACCAGCCGGGCATGCTTCAGACTTTCTTAAAATCTTACAAACAAGCAGCATCTGGCCTGGGCATGCTGCATACCTCTTTCTAAGTGGCCCCATTCCTGGCACAAGCAGCAGCTGGCCTTAGTTCACAGCTTGGCCTCTCCTGGGCACCTCCAAATCCAGCACAACTAGCAGCCACCTGCAGATCACTTTGTAGCTCATACCAGGTGGTCCTGGGCTGAGCATAGGTGATAGCTTACCTTGGAATGCACCTCTCAGCAGGCCCTAGAGCCAACACACCTGGTGGGCAGTTTCAGACAATGTCAAAGCACCACCAACCTTCTCTATAAGGGACACAGTCAAGGGGCAGACTCAGCAGGCACCAGAGTACCGCTAAAGAAAGTCCTGCTCCGTGGGGTCATTTCCTGCATGACTGATCCAACACAGTGGTTGCAGCCAGTCCTCACAGCCAATTGACCTGGGAATAAATCCCTCCCAATGAGGTGCCAAGAGCAATCAAGATTCAACTACAACAGGAGGGTGTGCACAGCTCACACAGGGATTACACCTGGAGTGCCCAACTAGAGTAATCAGGGAGGTTGTGTCACTAGACCCTATAGGACACCTACTACATAAGTCATCTCTACTAGGCGTGAAAGATATAGCAACTCTACTTAATACATAGAAGCAAACACAGGGAGGCAGCCAAGATGAGGAGACAAAGAAATATGTCCCAAATGAAATAACAGAACAAAACTCCAGAAAAGAACTAAACAAAATGGAGACAAGTCACTGGTTATAGGGAAGCTCAATGAACTTAGTGAGGATCTCAATAGCATAAAAAAGGAACAGTCAGAAATGAAGGATACACTAACTGAAGTGAAGAATAATTTACACTTTGCAGACCAGAAGGGAGTGGCAAGAAATATTCAAGGTGATGAAAAGCAGGAACCTACAACCAAGATTACTCTATCCTGCAAAGCTATCGTTTAGAATTGATGGCCATATACAGAGCTTCCCAGACAAGAAAAAGCTGAAGGAGTTCATCACCACCAAACCAGTATTATATGAAATGTTGAAGGATCTTCTTGAAGAAAAAGGAGATAAAAAATATGAATGATAAAATGGCAATAAGTACACATTTATCAACAATTGAATCTACAAACAAAATGAACAAGCAGAACAGAAACAGATTCATAGATACAGAGAACTTTTTGTTGGTTGCCAGATGGGAGGGGGGTGGGGGAATGGGTGAAAAGGTGAAGGGATTAAGAAGTACAAATTGGTTGTTAGACTGATGAACCTCAAAGGGAAGGGGGGAGGGGGGAAGAGATAAACCAAAGAACTTCTATGCATATATGCATAACTAATGGACACAGATAATAGTGTGGGGAAGGCAGGAGGGAGGTGGGAGGAGGGGGTCCATAGGGGAAAAAGGAGGGACATCTGTAATACATTCAACAACAAAGAGAAGTTTTAATTAATTTTTAAAAACACAATCTCTGTAATTTTTGCAACTAAAAAAAAATAAAACTACAAAAATATAAATTAAATTAAATATTTTGAACTAAATGATAATGAAAATACAAAATATCAAAATTTGTAAGATGCAATAAAAGCAGTGCATAGACAGAAATTTATAGATATAATCCTTGTTTGATAATGCATGTTTATAAAAAAAGAAAGGTTAAAAATCAATGATCTTAGAAAAAGAACAACAAATTAAACCCAAATGGAAAAGAAGAAAGTAAATAATAAAGAGAAGATTAGAAATGAATGAAATAGAAAACAAGCATATGAGAGAGAAAGTCAACAAAGCCAAAAGTTGGTTCTATAAAAAGGCTAAATATTTATAAATCCTAGCCAGAGTGATTAAGGGGGACAAGAGAGAAGCACAATATCAGGGGAACCAATATCAGGCATGAAAAAGTAGGCATTGCTACAGCTACTACAAACATTAAAAACTTAATATGATGACAAACAGATACAAGCAGAGATAAAATTTTGATTAGTCCTGTAACTATTTTTAAAATTGAATTTGTAAAAAGATTTTTCCACAAAAAAAAAACAACATTCCAGCTACAGATGGCTTCACTGGTGAATTCATCCAACTATTTAAAGAAGAAATTATACCGATTTTATACAAACTCTAGTAGGCAAGAGTAAAAGAGAAACAACCACGTATATTAGTCAGGGTTCTAAAGAGAACAAAACCAACAAGAGATGTTACATAGATATAGATATAGATATAGATATAGATATAGATATAGATATAGATATAGATATAGATATAGATATAGATATAGATATAGACATAGACATAGACATAGACATAGACATAGATATAGATGATATAGATATAGATAAAGATATAGATATAGAGATATAGACATAGATATACATAGATATAGATGATAGATAGATAGATAGATAGATAGATAGATAGATAGATAGATAGATAGATGTAGATGATATAGATATAGATATAAAGAGAGAGAGAGAGAAACATTTTACTTTAAGGAATTGGCTCATGCGATTGTGGAAGGTTCCAAACCTAAAATCTATAGTGTACATTTTAGTGACTCAGGAAACAGTAGATGCTGTGTTGAATTCAGCTTGAATCTGAAGACAGTCTGGAACTAGAATTCTCTCTTTTTTTTTGGGGGGGGGGGCTCTGGTCTGTTTGTTCGAAAGGCCTTTAACTGATTGGATTAGGCCCAGTCACATGGTAGAGAATGATTTGCTTTTCTCAAAGTCTACAGATTTAAATGATAATCTAATCTAAAATATACCTTTACAGCAACATCCAGACTGGTGTTTGGCCACATCTGGGTACCATGGCCTAGCCAAGTTGACACAAAATTATCCATCACACAACCCACCTTGTTTTATGATTCCAACATAAATATGATGCCAAACCTGAAAAGGATATTACAAAAAATAAAATTACAGATCAATTCCTCTTATGACCATAAGTGCAAAAATTTTAAACAAAATAAGAGCAAATAAATTGAGTGATATATTAAACAAATAATAAATGATGATAAAGTGAGTTTCTTCTATAAATGCAAATTAAATTCACATTTAAAAATCAATCAGGCCCAGCTGGTGTGGCTCAGTGGTTGAGCGTCGACCCATGCACCAAGAGGTCGTCGGTTCAATTCCTGGTCAGGGCACATGCCCAGGTTGTGGGTCTGATTTCCAGTGAGGGGTATGCAGGAGGTGGCCAATCGATGTTCTCTCTCATTGATGTTTCTATCTCTCTCTCCCTCTCCCTTCCTTTTTCTCTAAAATCAATAAAGAAAAAAAATTCTTTTTTTAAATCAATCGGCTTTGGTACCAAGTTGAAGTCAGTCATTCAAATGTGGCAGGGTTTACTACATGAAGGAATTCCTTCTAAGGAGCTGGAGAATCTTAAAAAATTAAAGCCTTTGTATCAGTGTCTAATTGGGCAAACTAAGGAAAACAGAAGGAATAACTAATATAAAAATATAATTCCCTATGATGATACAAGAGTGCCTCTTGGAGGTGAAGGTGGATTTATCAACACCAGCTTCATTAAGATATCCATGGGGAAAGAAGAGTTCATTTATATTGCCTGCCAAGGACCTCTCCCTACATCTGTTGGAAACTTATGGCAGATGATTTGGGAACAAAAATCCACAGTGATAGCCATGATGACCCAAGAAGAGGAATGGGTAAAAATAAAATGCCAGCGCTATTGGCTTAATATCCTAGGCAACACGACAATGCTCAGTGACAGGCTTCAACTGGCTCTTGTGAAAAGGCAGCAACTGAAGGGATTTGTAGTAAGGGCAATGATCCTGGAAGATAGTCAGACAGCAGAGGTGCAACATATTTCTCATTTTTGAATTTCACTGCCTGGCCAGACAATGATACACCTTCTCAGCCAGATGACTTACTTTTATCTCTTGCCTAAGACACATTCACAGATCAAGCCAAATCACCAGCATTGGCATTGGATGTTCAGGAACCCTGATACACATAGATGTGATTCTGGGATTAATCAGTCAAAAGCTTGAGTTTGACATCTCTGATTTAGTGCACTGCATGAGACTATAAAGACATGGAATGGGCCCTAGCCAGTTTGGCTCAGTGACTAAAGCATCCACTTGCGGACCAGTCTCGGGTTCGATTCCCAGTCAAGGGCATGTACCTGGGTTGCAGATTGGATCCCTAGCCCTAGCCCTGGTCGAGGTCGGGCAGCAGGCAGCCAATCAGTGTATCTCTCTCTCTCTCTCTCTCTCTCTCTCTCTCTCTCTCTCTCTCTCTCTCTCTCTCTCTCTCTCTCTCCCTCCCTCCCTCCCTCCCTCCTTTCCACTCTATCTAAAAATCAATGGAAAAATATCCTCGGGTGAGGAGTAACAACAACAACAAAAAGACATGGAATGGTTCAGATTGGAAGACCAAAATATTTTCTGCCACCAAGCCATCCTTTATGTCCTGACACATCTTCAAACTGAAGAAGAACAAAAGGAGCATCCACAGCCTTTGAAATGATCTGAAATGAGCTTTCCAGATGCCTTTCCAATTTGCTCCTTAATTTCTAAGAGGTGGTTCTGCTCTCCATTTAAAACAAAGACCACAAGGCAGCAAATCCATACAATATAGTTTATTCTCCTCTACCTTAGAGGGACATTCTTCATAACAATAAATAATGTTGAAATGCTGCATTTTTACAGCTAATTTAACCCATGGTAATTTTTTTTAATTAACACTAACTGACTAATGCAGCTCTTAGGGACAATTAAGGCAGCATTTGATTATAGTGGACATTGTTATAAGGACATGCTATGTCTATATTTAATGTACTGATCTTGTTTATAGAAAAATTCTTTTTCAGCATTTTAATCAAGTAGTTATTTTATATAGTATACTTAAGCTTTAAATGACAGTAGTGTTGCCCTGGCCGGTTTGGCTCAGCAGTTAGAGCATCAGCCCACGGACCAGAGAGTCCTGGGTTCGGTTCCTGCTAAGGGCACATACCTCAGTTGCAGTTTGTCCCCAGCCCCAGTTGGGGTCGTATGGATAGCAACCACTCGATGTGTCTCTTTCACATCGATGTTTATCTCTCTCTCTTCCTCCCTTTCTCCCTCCTGTGCTATCTGAAGATAAATGCAAAATTGTCCTCGGGTGAGGATAAAAAAAAATAAAAAAAAGTAAATGACAGTAGTGTTGGCATAGAAAAAAGTAGCAAATATTTACTGTGTCAATTTTTGTTTACTATATAGAATTTCCTGTAATGTATTTATATACTTTTTCATGAAAAAGGAGTGATTCAATGTTTAAACTGCATCATCTGTTTGTTATGTGTCACCTCACTTTGTAAATAGAAGTACACCTTAAAACATGAAGATGCAAAAAAAATCAGTGTAATTTGCCAAATTAATGTAATAGATAAAAAAGTATATAATCATATTAATTGAGGCAGAAGAGGCATGTGATAAAATTCAACCTCTATAAATGCTTTAAAACTTTTAGCAACCCAGGAATAAAAGGAAGATTTCATAATTTGATAAAGACTGTCTACAAAAAAAAAAAAAAAGCAAATAAAATCATAGTTGATGAAATATTGGGAGCTTTCTACCTGAGATCAGTAACAGGAAAAAAAATGGCCACTATCACTTTTATTCATCACCATATAGGGACAATAGACAGTGCAATAAGGAGGAAATAAAAGTATAAGAATTGGAAAGAAAGGAAGATAATCATAGTTCACATACAAAATGATTGCATATGTAGAAAATCCAAAAGAACTATCAATAAACTATTAAAATTAATAAATGATTTCAACAATGTCACTCACTACAATATCAATATATTTTTTAATCAGCTCTATTCCTATATACCAGCAGTAAACAATTAGAAAATAAACATTTAAAAACTGAGCTATTTAAAATAGCATTGAAAATCCACCAAATCCTAAGAATAATTTTAACAATTATGTGCAATCTGAAGATGAAAATTCGGGCATTATTGAACAAAATTTAAAAAGACCTAAATAAATGCAATGACATATCATGTTAATGGATTGGAAAACTCAACATTGTAAATATGTTAATTATCTCCAATTTGGTCTGTAGATTCAGTGCAATCCCAATCAAAATCTAAACAGATGTGTACGTGTGTGTGTGTTTGTGTGTGTAAATTGGCAAGCTTATTTTAAAAATCTATATGAAAAGGCAAAAGGCCAAGAATAACCACGAAAAACCATGAAAAAGAATGATAAAGAGGATTTATACTACCAAATATTAAGATGTATTATAAAGCTACAGTAATTATGACAGTGTTCAAGGACATTGGTATGAGAATAAACAAATCGACCAGTGGACAGAATAGAAAGTCCAGAGATAGACCCAAACATATGACAACAATTTATCACAAAGGTGACATTGTAGTGTAGTGGGAAAAGAATAGTCTTCTCAAAAAAATGGTGCTGAGTCAGTTGCATATTCATACTGGGAAAAATGGGATCTTGACCTTCACACCACACACAAAAATAAATTCTAGGTGAATTATAAATCTAAATGTGAAAGGCAAAATAGTAAAGCTTTGAGAAGATAATGTAGATAGACTTTGTGACTATCTGGGAAAAAATTTTTAATGAATAAAATAAAATGAAGAAAGATACTAATAAATTTCTCTTTATCAAGACACCATTATGTAAGTTAAAAAATTAAGCAATACAATCTTAATATCAAAATTTGATAGTGATATAAAAATAAAACTATGGATGAATTCCACTAAAGAATGTATATGGAAAAATTCTAAATATAATAATAAATAGAATTTAGAACTATGGCAATGAAATAACACACCATGACAAATCAACTGATTGCTGCAATAAGAATTCAAACAATTGTCTCAGTCCCAATATTCCTCTTGCACTTATTTTATTTTATTCTTATATTATTTTCTCTATTTGTGCTCAAAAACATTTTAAAAGTTATGTCTGTATCCTTACCCACTTTGTCAGGAGAATGTCACTTTATCTTGCAGATGCTGGCAAAGATGTCTTGATTAGTACTGCTCATGTCTTCAAGATCTAGTGTGTTTTGTGTTTCCTATCTTTGGTTGCAAGGTACAATGACAATGATTAACTTGGAGGACAAAATTAGGCAACAGATTTTAAAATGTTTGAATGTACTGTTTAACTTGGAAGGTATTATGAATACTTGAATTACTGACTCAGAATTTACATATGTAAAACTAAGTTTAAATGTCTTTACTTATAGCTCCTATAGGAGAGGGAAAATCTTTCCTCTATATGCTTGGGTTCTGAGTTGGGACTCCATAAGAAAAGATGGATAGCCCTGGCCAGTTTGGCTCAGCGGTTGGAGCGTTGGCCTGTGGACCAGAGAGTCCCGGGTTCGGTTCCCGCTAGGGGCACGTACCAAAAACAAACAAAAAAAAAAAAGAAAGAAAAGATGGATAAATAAGAGAAAAGCATACAAATTTATTTAACAGAAGTTTTATATGATTTAGAAGCCTTCATAAGGAAATGAAGATCCGAAGAAATGGCAAAACCTACGTGCTAATATATTAGGTTGAATGAAGAGAGGCAAGTGTCTAAAAGTAACTAAAATATGGGGAGACTGAAGGAAGAGAAAGTTTATTTTAACAAGATCTGTTTTTACAGAATTCTCTTGGCCTCAACTCCCCATCTCTGTTGATGTGTCTTTCCTCCTGGTATAGTGAAAGCATCTTTCAGATGGTATTTTTATCTCCTGCCTTTAGGAAGAAAAGGGAAAGTCAGAGCACCCTTCTTGTACCTGCTCTTTTTCAAGCGTTTTTAGCTCCAAATAATCCTATGCCAAAGTGGCATATTTGGGAGTGGCATATTCTGCCACCCTTAACTCCCATGCAAAGTATAAAACAAAAACATTCATACATTAAAAATAAATCAAGCTACAAAATTAACCAAATTTAAATGATCATTGATTCACCCTGCCCATGTGTCTCAGTGGACTGAGTGTGGTCCCATGGACTAAGAGGTCCCGGTTCAATTCCTGGTCAGGGCACATGCCCAGGTTGCAGGCTCCAGTCCCAGTAGGGTGCGTGCAAGAGACAGCCAATCGATGTTTCTCACTCACATCAATGTTTCTATCTCTTTCTCCCATCCTCTCTCTCTGAAAAATCAATAAAAACATATTTTAATTAATTAGTTAGTTAATTAATATTAATTCCATGAGATTGATAATGTTGCTTTGGTGGCTTTAAATCACAATCCACAACATGAATACAGTACTGATGGCAACAACACAGATTCTCTTGATTTAAACATTCCTTCTGTAGGTGGAGCCTGATGACTCTCCCTCAACCTTCTACCAGTTTCTTAACTCAAATGACTGCAAAACCTCCATTAGTACAAAATGATGTACTTATTATTGAGCAAATGCATCCTTTGTGCATTAAGTACATCTTCACATTTTTCTGATTGACTAGAAACAGAATTTCATTAACTTAAGATGCCTTTGATTATTAGATACATCATTTTATATACTACTAAGAAAGAAAAAAATACTTCTAATTCAACTATGACAGTGCTAAGGTGCCAACAACTGCAACATGCGGCATAACTTCAGAGATACTAAACTGCAGGAGAGAAAAAGTTTATCTTGTGATCAATGAATACAGTGGTGTTACTTAGTGTTATGACAATCTTTAACATAAACACAAATTTGACTTCCAAGACACTAGGTGACACTTGAAAATACAGAACATATTTATAATAAATACCTTTAACAAAAATGGAACACTTGAAAAACACAGGGAATTTGTGAAACCCAAACACATGTACATGTATTCCTAGAATTCTACCAATCCTACTTGGAGAAACATGGTTTGGCTTCATGTTTAAACCACAGTAACATCACCCAGGCATCAGGAATGTTGTAAAAATTTATGAGATTGCATTGAAGAAATATTTTCAGTTCTTAGAAGTAAACAAAGACTCTATTTCTCAGATGATTTACTTCAACAGTTTATTTATTAAATTCCACGAGGCCAACAAGGTACACAAAAATGTGTTCAGCATTACTAACCACCAGGAAAATGCAAATCAAAATCACAATGAAATATCACCTCACACCTGTTATGATGAGTATCATCAAGAAGACAAGAGATAAGTGTTGGTGAGGGTATGGAGAAAGAGGATTCCTGTGCACTGTTGGTTGGAATGTAAATTGGTATAGCCATGATGGAAAACAGTATGGAGCTTCCTCAAAAAATTAAAAAATAGAACTACCAAAAGATCCAGCAATCCCACTTCTGTGTATATATCTAAAGGAAAGGAAATGAGGACCTCAAAGAGTATCTGCATCCCCATATTTCATGTTCATTGCTGCATTACTCACAATAGCCAAACTATGGAAACAATCTAAGTGTCTATCAGTGGATAAATAGATAAATAAGATGTGGTATATAGATACAATTGAATGTTATTTGTCCATGAGAAAGGATATCTTGCTGTTTGTGACAACTTGGATGAAACTTGAGGGTATTATGCTAAATGAAGTAAGTCAGAGAAAGATAAATACCGTATGATATTACTTATATGTTGACTCTAAAAAAGCCAAACTCAGAGAAACAGAGATCAGAGAGGTAGTTACCAGGGGCTGGGGTGTGGGGGCATGTGGGGGACATATTGGTTAAAGGGTATAAACTTACAGTTATAAGATTAACAAGTGCTAGGGATCTAATGTACAGCATGGTGATTTTAGTTAATAATACTGTATTATATACTTGAAAGTTGCTAAGATACTAGATATTAAATTTTTTGACTCTTAAAAAATGTAGTTATATGACAGGATGGAGGTGGTAGCTAATGCTATAGTGGTAATCATTTTGCAAAGTAGAAATGTATCAAATGAACAGGTTGTATACATTAAACTTACAGTTATAGGTCAGTTATATCTCAATAAAGCCAGGGAAAATGCCATTCGTGTGTGACAGAATGGCACCTTAGAAAAAGGAAAACCAAAAATTACCCACCCTCTCTTTTAGTTAATTAAGGTTATTCATTTTTATTTATTAACTGCTATGTTACAGCACTTTTTTAGCACTTTATATACATTGCCTCATTTAATCATATGATATAAAGACTCATTATCCACATCTTGACAACTCATTTATCATTTTAACACATCTCCCTTTTTGGTCTAAAAATTTTTCCACTCAGTATGTACTCCAAACAAATCTATATAAACCCTACCCATTCTCCCATTCTATCATCTCCTTCGTTTCATTTCTAACTTAACCTGCAATCAACATTTTTCTTTCCCAGCAATTATATAAAAAAAATCAATATATATTACAGATGAGAAAATACAGATGAGGAAAAAGTTTAGAATATTAAATTTATGCATTATCTTATTACTCATAACCATTATTATTTTTATATATAGCCTTTCAGAACTTTTAATGCATGTAAATATTTTATATTTCAAAAAATGGAATATACTATGTATACAGTTGTTAGCTGGTTTTCCACTTAAGATTATACACTGATTTTTTTCCAAGTCAATAGAAGTAAATGTCCATCAATGTTTTCAAGAGCTGCACAATGTTTGAATGTGCAGACATATTTTAATTTGTTTAACCAAGTGCCTATTTGGAGACACTTGGCTAATTCACAGTTTTTCACACTTCACACTTATACAAGCCAATTATTTGGTTATTTCCTAAGGATACATTTCTTTTTTATAATTATATTAAAAATAATACTTTATTACCAGCCTGTGAATCAGAGGATTGTATAAAGAAGTTACTCTACTTCACACAGTGGAATGCACCAGGTGACTCCAAAAGGTGACTGACAGGCCTCCTGAGCAGCCATGCCTTAAGAGGACTGCAGAGGGCCCAGGTCAGGTCTACAACAGCATCTGCTGCAGTGCCATCATGGGGGAGGTTCTGGAACATTTCTTTATTTTCTTAGGGCTGCTGATGTGCCTGGTGTACCAGGTAAAGTGGGTGAGAGTCTCCAAATGTATTCTTCTGCACTTCCGGAAAGTTTTACCAAGGTCTTCCTTGAAGTTAGTGGGACAGTGAGCAAGGAAGGAAAGCATTAAATCTGTTTGTTTTTGTTGTTCCTGTTTATTACACAAAGATACATTGCATCCTTTCCCTTTGAGAGCAAAGACGTAATTCTAAGGACAAATTTCTACCTGTGGAATTACTGTGTCAAAGAGCATGTACATCTTCAGGGCTTCTGAAATATGTGTCCAAATGGACCTTGTACCAGTGTATGCTCCCACCAAAACATTTTGAGAGTGCCCCTCCCCCCTCACCCTTATCACTCTCTGGGGTGGGAGAAAGGGGGATCTTCCTCATTATGAATGCCAACAGCTCTCTCAGTGGTTCCATAAAGGCCCTGCTTCAACCAACGTTATAAAAGAAATCTGATAGAAGCATTAAAATGATCTTTTCTGCTATTATATTTTCTTATTTCAAAATAGTAAATAATGTATTCACTTATATAGATAACAAAGTTGGTCAAGAGGATGTTTTCCTATCAAATGTCCCCAGGACTCTAAAATAAAATTGTCTCTCCCTGTAGTCCCCCAGAATGGGTCCCAGCACTTCTTCATTCAAAGGGACTCTCCCTTCCTCCCCTGATCATTCCCATGACCAGCAATGACACTGTATACCTTTATCATATTGTACTTGGACTATGGTGGTAACTTCCTAACTAGTGTTCCAATCTTCAGTGGCCAGTCCTGTCCCCTTCCCAACTCAGACTCATCCTGCACACAAATCAGCCACATTGTTTCCCTTTCATCTTGTCACTCCCGTGGTCATAAAAGGCTTTGGTGTCTCCCAGGGTTGGATGGAGTAATATGCAGACACCTCAGTGTAGCAATGAAGGACCCTCCATGAGTGGGACTCATCCCAACTGCTGGACTATATTTCTCATCATTCTCTTTCCCATGCTTTGCACTCAGGCAGGCCAGCCCCCTCTCTGGAGCAGGATTCCCATCTCCATGCCTTTCTTCCCACTACTCCTCCTTACTCCAATGCCCTTCTGCCATTTTTATCCTATCCTTCAAGCTCAGCTTACTTAAGTGTCTTAAGTGTCCCCCCTTCCGTGAAACTAACTCTGAGCACTGTTGCCTACAGAAGTTTCTGCCACCTCTAAGCATTAATAGGAAGCAGCTAGCCATGATCAGTAGCTCCTGCTTTTATTAATATCTTTTTGTTTCCATACATCTTGCCTCCACAAATAGATCATAAACTCAAGAACATGATAAATTTCTTTTTTGCTGGTTAAAACACACAACTTTATTGATAAAACACAAGTCTAAGATTAACAAATGTCAACCAATACAAAAGTGTAGGTTATTTATGATTAGTTTGCTGTCAGTTTAGATAAAGAGTAAAAATATCTCAATCTAGGTAGCAAGATGGAATCAGTTAAGTGCTTTCTTTGTACAAGCTCTAGTGTTCATTTGGCATCCTTAAAATGGTCCAGCCTAAAACTAACCATTACAACCAGCATCAATGTTAATCTGTGATATTCATTATTCCAAAATAGCAGCTGAAAGGATCTCTTTGCCATATAAGCACAGTAAAAAACAAAAAATTTACAAAATGTATTGTTCCCAAGTGCAAACTAAAAAAAAAAAAAAAAAAAAGTATCTCTTTATTGTTTGGGACAGACTCAGATTAAAGTTTGGTCAATACTTTGAGAACTTTTACTTTCACCACCAGATCACTGTGATTTGCTAATGCTTTGATTTTCTTAACACACACCCCAGATTCTTTGAATAAGAAAAAAAGTGAACTTCTGCTGAATTCCTTCCTGGATGTTGCAAGCCCTTCATTTTTTATGTTGTCATTTATATTATCAAATAGGGTTAGGATATTAAGAAGAATCTCTCTGTCCCATTCTTTATTAAAGAGGGAAATCAGTTCTGATGGTACTTTACAACTGACCAGCTCTCTTGTCATGGCTGGATTTTCAGTAAAGTTTATAAGTAGTTTCATAATCTGAATCTTAGTGAAGTAATTTCCCAGGAATAACAAAGCAAAAAAGTCTGGAAAAGAATAGGAAAGCAAATGTTGGTAATGATTAGTCACAGTCATGTTGGTTAACAGTCTTAGTCCAGCCATCTGCACAGCTGAGTCCAAGCGACAAATCACGGTGTCATCACACACTTGACTGATATATGTCTTAATCTTGCCCTGATTTTCAGCATTCACACTCAAGTTATTAAGAGCATTGTAAGCCTTTTCCCTAATAATGGGATCTTTCGTTTTTATCAATTTTGCAATAATTGGGAGACCACCCAATTCACGAATGGCATTTTGGTTAAATGAATATGCTGCATTGTTACCGAGAGTGACCAAGGCAACTTCTTGAATAAAAGGATCATTTGTTCTTTCCAGAATGTTAAGGACCTTTTGAAGGTCTGTAGCACCTAGAATATCATCAATTTTATAGGGAAAGTTGAACTTGCCCCTTCGAACGGGCCATGTTGTAGCTGGAGTCCTGGTGCTCTTAGCTCGGGCCCTTCCCTTGGACTTTCCACTTGCCTTGCTCCCAGCCCTAGCCCCACTCCTAGTGGGGTGGCAGCCTCCACCCCTGCCTCCTGGGCAGGGTAAACTTGGTGCAAGAGTCCTAGTCCCAGATATGGTACCCAACCTGGCCCCTTTGCCCATCTTTGTACTTGCCTGTTCTTTCAGCGTGCTGAAAAGGGCCTTGGCCTTGGCCTCTAGGCCACCTCCTCTCTGGGCCCCTGAGTGGGCTTCCACCTTTCCATCTGGACCACTCTTGAGTTCCACGCCCACCTCAGCCTTGCCCTTTGAGTCACCCTGAAGTCTAGCTCTGGCCCCCACCCCAGTATTAGCTCCTCTCCCAGTCTCCACCCCAATCTCTGTAATGTCACTAGATTCCTCATCTTCGTCATCGTCGTAGTCCCAGATTTTCTCGTTGTCATCTCTTCCCCAGGTCAGTCTGTATACACAGTAGCAAGCGCCAGCCCCGATCACCACACCAGCAGCTACACAGCCAGCTTCCCGAGTTCGACCCATACTGAGGCGAATGTCTGAGCCGAATTCTTAACCACAGCAGAGCAGGCTTGCTGTGGCTCAGAGTTATCTGAAGTCCGGGCAGAATCTGTAGCTATAGCTGGTAGGCTTTTCAGCAGCTGCAGATACAGCAGCACCTAGGAAAGAAGGAAAGACTTGAGGTTTCAGTCTTCTCCTTTTGTGCCTTTGCATGCAGACAAATTAAACTAAGGGGAGACAAAAGGACTGGGACACAGAAGGGACTCAGGGCTAGATCACTGGTCCGTTTCCTACATTGGGAAGTTAATTTTGAAAATTTTCTCCACCTCCAGATTCTCCAACCTCACGTTCAACCACCTCACCCCAATGCATTCAATTTAAGGCATCTAATCAGTTCCTTACCTCCTCTGCCCCTCTAGATTTCCTGGGTGCAGTGGCACCCTCACATACACCCACACAGGTCCAGACAATTTCTTCCTTTTCTTTCTTGCCTGGAAGTGCAGTGTTCTGCAAACCTGCATACATAAGGGGTGGGGAGGGAATTACTGACAGCTTAGAGAACAGATGACCTCACCCAGGACTGGACATAGGTCTATGTCTGGAATCCCTGGCCCTCCTTGGCATAGACCAGCATTTCCCACCTACATTATATTCCTCTCCTCACAGTGCTTAGGCTTTGACATTCATTAGCTCCCTCTCCTGCCTCCTTCTAAAATCTACTCCAATCCTCCACCCCATCCCCACCCCTGAAAATCACTTTCTCCAAAAGTGATGCCACATTCACCTAACAAAATCGATGGCAGTGGAGCTAGTGTGTGGAAGCCAGACAGGGGTAAAATGCCAATTTCATCCTTGCCTCCACCACCCCACAGTCTTAGAGGTACCAAGGCAGTCTTAACCAAGACATTATACCAATTTCCACTGCTCTGGAGGAATTTTCTTCATCCCTCAACTCGGTCTCCACCTAAGCACTGACAACTCTGGGACTGTGTGTATAACACGCAGACCAATACCAAGGACTGTACCCCAAAGAGTAATCTGGAGCAAGGTTTTCCCTACCCCCACCCCAGGACTCTCGTGATACCCTCCCCCTTCCAGCCACTTCTTTCCCTGTCTTGTACCAGCAGAGAACTTTCTTTTGGAAGCTCCGAAATGGTGTAGAGGAGGGAAGGAGGGGGATGCAGAGGAGGCCCACTCGAGTTTGCACTCTCCACCATTCTCCACCCCAAGGGCCCACAAACAGTGCCAGCACTCTCACTCTGACCTACTTGTTTCTGGACAATGTTTCTCTTCTTCCTGCTCTCGGTCTGATTGATCTTCAGGCACAAGATCCACAGACACAGACTGGCGACTCGGCAGAGACAGATGGAGGGGCGCACAGAACAGCACTTCAGAGTCCTCAAACCAGCTTTTCCGAATTCAAGGTCCTGGTAGTCAAACGGATTTTACCTTTTCTTTTCTCATCCTACACCCACTTCTCAGGACCCCGCGGACATCAGCCCTCTTCCTGCACAACGTCCACCCACGCCCTGCCTCAGCCCACCCCTCCACTCCCAGCGGACGGCCATTTTCCCAACAAAAACCACACCCCTTTGAAACAACTGGAAAGAAGAGAGGCAAGGGCGGGGGGAAGGACTGGGGAGGAACTATGGAAAACGGACGGAAAGACCCTCCCCGACACATTCCCACCCCTCCCCCACTGAAGACAACCATTTTTTTCGGTATGCTGTTACATCCTTTTTCCTACATATATAATAGCAGAGAGATAGCTGGACAGTCATTAATGGGACCAAGATAAGGCAAGGACCTCAGCCATCCCCGCCCTTCTCGTTGGCAGCGGGGCAATCCCCGCTTTACACTGACATGCAGGGATTCCGGGCAGATTCTTTGTTCCTTTACTCTGAGTGGTACAGCGCCCTACCAAAAGACACTCGGAATGACAGATGGTCAGACAGACCCGCAGCCCCAAGATTCTGGATTTGTAGATGGCCCAGGACACAGGACATGAATCCTAATAAACTGCCCTTCCCGATTCAAGGTCCTGGATGTCAAAGGTTTCTCCCTTCCTGCTCTGGAGTCTCCTCTGTAATACAGCCCCCAAAGTCGACTATTTTCGTTCTTGGAAGGGCAGGGGATGGTGCAAGGGTGTGGAGAAAGCACGCCTTGTCCCGGCTTTGTCCCGGTTTCCTCCCTCCTGAACCTGCACCGCAGGAATCCCCCAGGCAGCGCCCATCCACATAGACCTGCTGGAATCTGGTCAGTTACCTCCTCCTCCTTCCCTAGCCACAGGCCCGCCTGCCGTTGGGGAAATAGGCAGATGGCAAACGACCAAACGAAGACCAAGATTAAAAGAACGTCTGTACACGTAGGCTTCTGCTCACGTGAGGGCCACGTCACCATGAGCTCAAGACCCCAATTACCACTCCCACTGGCCCACCCCTTTCCTTCCCTAGCCACATAAGGTCCTGCCACTCATTTTCCTCTGCCAATCCCAGAAACCCGGGATAGCTTCTCCTTGTGGTTGGAATTTGCCTTTCTTTAGTTTACAGGGAGAGACTGCATCCGTTCCCTTGTTTGATCTTTTCTTCCTCTTTGAGGAATAATTTTCCCTTATCCCAATCCAACCATCTCTCCCTTCACCATTCACCCCCAGCCATGAGGTTCCAGCATTTCTCCTGCACCTCTATATAAAACGGAAGACAGATCTCAGAAAAGGATACACCTAGTGGGATGTCTTACTTCCTTAAACTTCGTTGTTCATTTTTTAAAATTAGTAACGTATTACTTTTTTATTGAGAAAATAAAATGATTCTATTTTCATTTGAGTGGAGAATTTCAGTGGTTGAGAAAAACCCAACAGGTCTCATTAATTTCATTGTATTTATTTACAACACAAGGAAACTGTTTCTATCATTTATAGCCAAATAGAAACTTTCAAAACATATTAGCCTGTTTTAAAATTTTAACTGGAATTTTTACATGATTTATTTATTTTTTATTTATTTATTTATTTTAAATCCCCCTCATCTTTATTTTATTTTATTTTTTTTGGTACGTGCCCCTAGCGGGAACCGAACCCGGGGCTCTCTGGTCCACAGGCCAATGCTTCAACCGCTGAGCCAAACCGGCCAGGGCTACATGATTTATTAATTAGTCCACAAAGAGATGACTAGTCTTCTAATCTTGAGCATTTTATGCAAACGATCTATTAGTTTTTTTACTTTTGGATCAACTTGCAACTTGATAAAACAAAAGCCCCACAATCCTGTCTTGTTTGATTTTAAAAAGACATGTATTTAAGGTCTCAAAGTCTTGGTTGACTGCTGTATGAACCTTTTGTGATTTGATGTCTGTTCTGAACACCTACCCCTGAATTAGATTCAAGTCTACTAAGGAGGAGGCAGGTGAGGGTGTGAGAGATGAAGAAATGGTCCCTTACTCCCTGCCTTGTCAAGAGGTGAGGGACAAAGGTACTGTCCCCTGATCCCCTTCCATATTCCAGAGCCTCTCATCCCCTGCAGTCAGACATCTGACTCTGTTGCTAGGTTTAAAGATGTACATGGACAGGTGACCAAGGTGGTAAATGCCACTTTTACTCAGTGACCAACCTGAGTAATACCTTTGCTTTCTTCCCTCCCTCTCTCCCTTAAATTCCCACAGAGGTAACTCGGATGCATAGAAGGGATTACTGTTCCCACCTACCCCTACAGCTGTGGGTTTCCATGAAGCCTGGAAAAGTGATTGCTGGGCATAGTATCCAAGTCTGCCTGCTCTGCCCTCATTCACAACGCCCAAGTTAACGTCGCTCCTAACACTGTCTGCTCCTGCCACCTGGCGTGAGAGGTGTAGCTGGGCCTCTCACCTGTGGCCTCCTCACTGCAGGGTACTAAGGGAGAACCTAGCCTTGATGCAGGGTCATGGCCTGCAGTCCACACCCAACTTCGTGCCCCCTCAGCTAAATGTATGACTGGACCCAGTGGACTCTCCTCCTCACCATACTGGTAAACCTAGAGTAGGCATTCTCAACTGGCCACCTCTGTGATAATTTTATCAAAATTATGCAAGTACATATGTTCATTTTAGTAGAGAGAAGGGTCGTAGGCCTCATCAGATTCTCACAGTCATCTGTGACTTAAAAAAATAATTAAGAATTTCTCTATTAGGGAATAAAAAGATATGTAATAGAAATCTTTCAAATCTCTCTCTCTCTCTCCATCTTATTTTTTTTTAATGTGTGAACAAGTCCTGGTCAGTTTGCCTCAGTGGTTAGAGCGTCGGCCTGCAGACCAGAGAGGCCCGGGTTCGGTTCCTGCTAAGGGCACATATGTGGTCCCAGTTTGTCCCTGGCCCCAGTTGGGGTCGTGTGGGTGGCAATCACGACACATCGATGTTTCTCTCTCTCTCTCTCTTCCTCCGCTCCCCCCCCCCCACCAGCTCTATCTGAAAATAAATGCAAGAATGCCCTTGGGTGAGGATTAAATAAATAAATAAATAAATAAATAAATAAATAAATAAATAAATAAAATGTGTGAACAATACAGAAATATATAAGGTAGAATGTGGAAGTATGTCATGTTCCAAGTTGAACAACAATTTGCAGAACAAAATGGTTGACATTTAATGACATAAAGTACAATGAATATGCACTTTAACTTGAGAACTGACATCTTTTAAAATTGAGTCTTTCTATCCATGTTGACATTATGATCTTCAATAAATTTTATGTTTCTTCAGGTAAGTCATACTTATTACTTGTTAAACTTATTCCTAGGTATGTTATTGTTTTCTTGCTTTGGGGGATGACATTTCTTTAATGATTGTATTTTCTACCAGGTTATTGCTTGTCTCAGGAAAAATATTTATGATAGGTTTGTTTTTAGTGATGTTTCTTAATTTTTCTAATAGTTTTTCAGTTGATACCTTTGGTTTTCCTGGGTATGCACACATAATCATCTGCAAATGATGATTTTTTAATTTCTTTTTTCAATATTTATATATTTATATATTTTATTCTTTCATTTTCTGGATGTAGTGCATTGACCAGAACCTCTTGAATTATGTTGAATGATAGTGGTAATTGAGGGCCTCCTGATCTTGTTCTTGAAGTAAATGGGAATAACCCTAATATTTCACCAGTTAGTGTGACATTTGCTGTTTGTTTCTGATATGTTCATCTATTTCTGTGTGATTGAGGGGGATGTATAAAAGCTGTACTTTTATAATCCTTTATATAAGACTGAGCAAAATTAATTTGTCCACATCATAATATTAGGAGAGGGAGGGGACGAGGGAGAGTTGCCATAAGTGTTATGCTTATTATCAATATGTTGGTAAACAAAAACAGACACTGACTCTGCTCTCATAGTGGAAACAAGACCTTAATGAAATAATCACACATACATACGGACTGTAAAATACTGTGAAGGAAAGGAACACTTAATATAGTAAAAGAAATGGTAGAGTTCTGGGATCAAGGAAGGCTTCCTTGAGGGGGAAAGGAGAGTGAAATGTTGAGCTGAGATAAAGGAAAACAGGTGTTAATCAGGAAAAGAAGGGAGAGAAAATAATATCTCAAATTCTCCACCTTACTGATAGCCACCATGAGAGCCCATCTACCTCAATCCTAGGATAAATCCTATGAAAACCACTGCTAACTTTTCCATGGACTCTTTCCAGGTGTTGTTGTATATACCAACACAAATACATGTGCAGATATATTGTATGTACACATGTATCTTTTTAAAGTAATTTGGGACGTTTTGCATAGCATTCTGCAAACTATTTTTTTTTCACCTAATATGTTATGTACATCGTTTTATCAGATATAATGCTAGTCTGTAGTGTGGACTTACCAAACATTTAACCAATCTATTACTGATTGATATTTACCCTCTTCCTAATCTTTGTCTATTAAAAACATTGTACAGAAAAATTGTACAGAAACCATTGTACAGAAAAATTTTGGCAATTGTGGCATTATTTCCTTAGGATAAATTTCTAGAAGTAAGATCACTGGGTAAAAGTGGATGTTCATTTTATCCATGCTGCTGACTTTTACCTTTTAAATTTACTTATTTATACAGTAGTATGCTTCAAAAATTATATTTCTTTAATTATAAATGATATTAAGCATCATCTCATACATTTGTTAATCATTTGTATTTCTCTTTCTATGAACTGCCTTTCCCCATTTTCCACTAGGATTTTTTTTTATCTTTTTCTTATTGATATATAAGAACTTTCTGTAAATTAAGGAAATTAGTGTTATAAATATTTTCTCAGTTCATAATTTTCTTTGGACTTCTGTTATATAGAAATTTTAATCTTTATGATATAAAATTTATCAATTCTTTCTTTACATTTTTTGGGTTTTGTGTCCTGCTTAAGAAAGCCTGTATTTTCTTTTTTAATTAAATGTATTGGGGTGACATTGGTTAATAACATCATATAGGTTTCAATTGTACATGTCTATGTACATGTATCATAGACATGTACAACTCTCCCTCGTCCCCTCCCTCTCCTAATATTATGATGTGGACAATTTAATTTTGCTAAGTCTTATATAAAGGATTATAAAAGTACAGGATTATAAAAGGTTCACCCATGTTGTTGCAAATGGCAGTATTTCATCTTTTCTTATGGCTGAGTAGTATTCCATAGTATATATGTACCACATCTTCTTTATCCAATCCTTTATCGAAGGACACCTTGGTTGTCTCCGTATCTTAGCCACTGTGAATAATGCTGCAATGAACATAGGGGAGCATATATCTTTGCGAATAAATGTTTTCACCTTTTTTGGGTAGATACCCAGTAGAGGGATTGCTGGGTCATATGAAAACTCTATTTTTAATTTTTTTAGAGCAATCCTTATTTATTTATTTTTTGTTAACCATCATCAAAGGATATTTTTCTTTCCACTGATTTCTAGATAGAGTGGAAGGGAGAGGGGGGAGAGAGAGAGAGAGAGAGAGAGAGAGAGAGAGAGAGAGAGAGAGAGAGAGAAACATCAATGTGAGAGAGACACATTGATTGGTTGCCTCCCATGTGACTCCAACCAGGGCTGGGGAATCAAACCTGCAACCCTTTGGTCCTCAGGTCAATGCTCTAACCGCTGAGCAAAACCAGTCAGGGCTATTTTTAATTTTTTTTAAGAACCGCCATACTGTTTCTCATAGTGGCTATACCAGTTTACATTCCTACCAGCAGTGAATAAGGGTTCCTTTTTCTCCACAACCTCTCCAACACTTGTTATTACCTTTCTTGTTAATAATAGCCATTCTAACAGGTGTGAGGTGGTATCTCATTGTGGTTTTGATTTGCATTTCCCTAATAGCTAGTGAAGTTGAGCATCTTTTCACATCTCTGTTGGCCATGTGTATGTCTTCTTGGTAGCAGTGTCTGTTCAATCCTCTTTTTCTACTCCGTGATAGATGTTCCATTACAAAAAAAATGAGAACATCTCTAGGCAAAGTTTTTCTTCATCTTACAGCTTCTAGGCAATAGATGTTGGGGTGCACTTTAATTCTATTATTAAAGGCTGTGCAAAGTAGTGCTACATTGAGAAGGGAAAATCAACAGCTTGAAGTTATCTGTGCTCTGTACCATGAGGCTGTGTGGGTCCCAGCCTACTGATGATAATGCTCTGGGCTAGGAATGCCTCAGGCACTCACCTGGTCTGTGTTACTCATAGGGAGGCCCATAGACATTTCCCCTACTGGGCCCAATGTCGTGGCTGACCCAGCCCTTGTGGTTCTCATTATGATCACAGGGTACTCTTCAGCAAAAACTATCTGGGAACTTTGAGAAAGATTTATTACTCACAGGTCCTGGAGGGTACATAGCCTGGCTGAGGCCACACAACAAGGTCCAGTGGGGACAGAGGGGAGGGGAGGGAGAGAGGACCTGGGATTCTGCCATTATTAGGGTCCAAGAGTGGGGTATCTGGGATTTCACAGGACCACTCATTATTAGCTAATTTGAAACATAAGAGCATAAATGAGGGCAGGAAAGAGTGGAGACAAGGTCACTCAAGCAGTCATTTATCTAGGTTACCTTCTGAAAAGGGAACTTTATGGGTGTGGATGGCCTACTTCCTATCTTGTTGTTTTGCTAGTAGTTACGTCATACAGCTGGCAATATGTTTATTCAAGATGTAAGTCCTTTGAAATGAATGCATCAGCAATCAAAAGCTTAATGCCAGGCACTTAGACTACATGAATGAACACCAAAAGAGTTACTGCTTGTGTACCTTACAAGTATTTTCAGACATTTCTTTTTCCTCAACCATGAAATTGGTATTTATTTATTTTTCCAGATCTGTCCCCCTTTAGTAATTTTTTACTTTTAAATCTTTATTGTTGACAGTATTACAGATCGCCTCTTTATTTTCCCTTGTTGCCCACATCCTCCCTGTTCCCACCCTGCCCCAAGTCTTCACCACCCTATTGTCTGTGTCCATGGGCAATGCATATATGCATATAAGTTCTTTGGTTAATCTCTTCTAAACTCTCTCCCCCCTTCCCTCTGAGATTCATCAGTCTGTTCCATGTTTCCATGCCTCTGGATCTATTTTATTCATCAGATCATACTGTTCATTAGATTCCACAAATAAGTGAGATCATGTGATATTTGTCTTTCTCTGATTGGCTTATTTCACTTAGCAAATACTCTGTAGGTCCCTCTAGGCTGTCTCAAAGGATAAGAGATCCTTCTTTTTTACAGCTGCATAGTATTCCATTGTGTAAATGTACCACAGCTTTTTTATCCACTCATCTACTGATGGGCACTTGGGGTGTTTCCAGATCTTAGCTATTGTGAATAGCACTGCTATGAACATAGGGGTTCGTATATTCTTTCTGAATGGTGTTTCAGGCTTCTTAGGATATATTCCTAGAAGTGGGAATCACTGGGTCAAACAGCAGTTCAATTTTTAATTTTTTGAGGAAAATCCGTACTGTTTTCCATAGTGGCTGCACCAGTCTGCATTCTCACCAGCAGTGTACTAGGGTGCCCTTTTCACCACATCCTCACCAGCACTTATTGTTTGTTGATTTATTGATGGTAGCCATTCTAGCAGATGTGAGGTGGTACCTCATTGTCATTTGAATTTGCATCTCTCTGATGATTAGTGACTTTGAGCATTTTTTCATGTCTCTTGCCCATTTGCATGTCCTCTTTAGAAAAGTGTCTATTCAGGTCTTCTGCCCATTTTTTAATTGGGTTGTTTTTCTTCCTTTTTTAAGTTGTATGAGTACTTTTTATATTTTGGAAATTAACCCCTTATCAGATGTATCACTGGCAAATATATTCTCCCAGAGAGTGGGTTCCCTTTTCATTTTGATGCTCATTTCTTTTCCTGTGTAGAAGCTTTTAAGTGTGATCCAATCCAATTTGTTTATAATTTCCTTTGTTTCTCTTGCCCTAGGTGATATATAGGTGAAAAATCTGCTACATGAGATGTCTGTAATTTTGCTGCCTACGTTTTCTTCTAGGATTTTTATGATTTCAAGACTTACATTTAAGTATTTTATTCATTTTGAGTTTATTCTTGTGCATGGTGTAAGTTGATGGTCTAGTTTTATTTATTTATTTTTTTGCATGTACCTGTCCAATTTTCCCAACACCATTATTTGAAGAGACTGTCTTCACTCCATTGTATGCTCTTGCCTCCTTTGTCAAATATTAATTGAGCATAATGTCTTGGATCAATTTCTCTGTTCTGTTCCATTGATCTATATGCCTCTTGCTGCACCAGTACCAGGCTGTTTTGATTACAGTGGCTTTGTAGTATAACTTGATATCCAGTATTGTGATCCCTCCTACTTTGTTCTTCTTTCTCAAGATTGTTGTGGCTATTCGGGGTCTTTTTTGGTTACATACAAATTTTTGGAGTATTTGTTCTATTTTTTTTTTATCCTCATCTGAGGACATTTTTTCATTTATCTTCAGATAGAGCAGGAGGGAGAGAGGGAGGAAGAGAGAGAGAGAGAGAGAAACATCGATGTGAGAGAGACACATCGAGTGGCTGCCACCCACACGAACCCAACTGGGGCCGGGGACAAACTGCAACCGAGGTACGTGCCCCTAGCGGGAACCGAACCCAGGACTCTCTGGTCTGCGGGTGATGCTCTAACCACTGAGCCAAACCAGCCAGGGTGGAGTATTTGTTCTATATCTGTGAAATATGACGTTGGTATTTTAATAGGGATGGCACTGAATCCATAGATTACTTTGGAAAATATGGCCATTTTAATGATGTTAATTCTTTCAATCCATGGACATGGTATATTCTTCCACTTGTTTATATCTTCCTCTATCTCTTTTTTCAGCATCCTGTAGTTTTCTGAGTACAGGTCTTTTATGTCCTTGGTTAAGTTTATTCCTAAGTATCTTGATTTTTTGTTGTTGTTGTTGCAATGGTAAATGCAATTTTTTTTTAGTTCCTTTTCTGATAGTTCATTATTGGTGTATAAAAATGCCATTGATTTCTGGATGCTAATTTTGTATCCTGTTACGTTGCTGAATTCATTTATTAAATCTAGTAGTTTTTTTGGTGTAATCTTTAGGGTTTTCTGTTTACAATATCATGTCATCTGCAAGTAATGATAGTTTTACTTCCTCCTTTCCAATTTGGATGCTTTTTATTTTTTCTTCTTGTCTAATCACTGTGGCTAGAAATTCCAGTACTATGCTGAATAAGAGTGGTGAAAGTGGGCATCCCTGTCTTGTTCCTGTTCTTAGGGGAATGCTTTTAGTTTTTGCCCATTGAGTATGATGTTGACTGTAGGTTTGTCATATATGGCCTTTATTATGTTGAGGTATGATCCCTCTATTTGGAAGGCCTGTATTTTCTTTCAATATTTATGTATGTTTTAAAATAAAATTTTGATCTATATGGAATATGTGTGTCATTGTCTTTATTATCAGTAAAGCACCAGCAGTTTTACCCACCACTGCTTTTTTACCATTTGTATTAATATCAACATAGAGATAAAAAACAAATAATATCTCAGTGTTATTTTGAATGTATTTTTCCAGCTTTATTGATCATATGGAATTATTTGTTTCCAAATAGTTAGTAAATTGTCCTAATGTCAGTTATCAAATAACCCATCTTTAGCTCACTGCTTTTAAATGCCAACCTTTATTATAAGTTAATATCCACACATATTTAGCTCTAGTTCTTGATTCTCTATTATGTTCCATCAATCTGTTATTTTTTATTTCTTTTTATGTACCAAACTATTTTAATTATAATATCTTTTTAATAACATTCGTGTATATATTAGAAATGCACATATACAAAGATATACCATTTCAGATATGAATAAAACACAAGTGCTGTCGAGGAACTGTAGTCCATTTCACAGGTATACTATGGAAAAGATTAAGAAACTATAAACTTAAAATTATATTTAAATCATCTTATCTATTCTTTTGTCTGTAAGAAAGAATGATATCTTCATAATAGGTTTTTAAACCTGGGAGAGTAAAGCATCTCTAATTACTCCCCTTTTTCATAATTTCACAATCTGCCTATTTACAGGTGTTTATTTAGAGATAGAAGGTGTCATTTTGTTTATTTCCCCTAAAATTCCTGTTTTTATTTCAATTTGCAATACAATTAATTTATAAGTTAATTGAGGGCTAATTAGCATCTTTACCAGAATATCTTACCACTTCACACCCATTAGCATGGCTATTATATATATAAAAAAAAAACTAGAAATAACAAGTGCTGGTAAGGATGTGGAGAAAAGGAAACCCTTGTTCACTGTTGGTGGGAATGTAAACTGGTACAGCCACTATGGCAAACAAAATGGAGGTTTCTCAAAAAAAAATTAAAACTAGAGCTATCATATGATACAGCAATCTCAGTTCTGGCCACATTTCTAAAGGAAATAAAATCACTATTTCAAAGAGATATCTGGACCTCCATGTCATCCTCAGGCTGGCCACTCTGACGGAACGAAAATAACTGCAATAGTTCTGGGCCTTATATCAGCACCTCTTTAGTAGTCAGAGTCAGAGCAGGAAATATAACCGAAGTCAGCTGGTTCAAGAGACTTCAGTGTAGGAACCACTGAAAGAGGTATATGCAAGGTTGAGAGACCAAATAGGGGATTCTGCGGCATCCAAATAGCAGGAAGCTGTTACTCTAGGTCTAAAAGGGCAAAAGGAAAAAATAGTATTACTGGAGTCTAGTGGGAGCTAGAGCCATGGAGGAGGGACCTTCCGGTAGGAGCTAAATTCATGGCCCACCACTGCCAATATATTTATTCATATTCATATTTATTGCAAGTCTGCCAATAATACAGCCCAAATTATGGAGAGAGCAGGGAAGAAATGCCTTGTCTTCTCTCTTCTTCATTCCAGAGTTCTGTCAGTGTATCCCACTGCTAAACCCAAAAGACTCCAATGAGGAATGGAGCCTGGGAGACATAATCCATAAGGGTCAGCTCCCAGGGCATAGAAAAGAACAGAGGACAGGAAATTGATCAATAGGTGGAGTGACATAAAGAATAATCAACAAAGTCTACTCCTTTTGTCACTCAGCAACCATTCTTGCCATTTATTCCAATGAAGAAACTCTCATCTCCAACAGGGAGGCAGGGACAAAAAGTCCTATCAGCCACTGTACTGTCATGGGCTGATAATAATTCATACTCTTCAATTGAAACCTAATTTATAACAAACATCTCCAGTATTTTTCATATATCAGAGGAAGGAAGAAAAATCTAATAAATTATCAACAAATACACCTAGTTGCTACAGTTCCCTCTTCAGCTGTTCATGAAGCCAAAGTCAATAATCATGATTTCATTCTTTTACCATCCATTTCATATTCCCCTTAGCTAGTCAAAGTTCTTTCCCCAGTGTAGTGACCCTAAAATTCCATGCTGAATTTACTGGATTTCTGCACTTTCCCATTGACCAGGACTATTGGGTAAATGTTCCCCAGTGATTAGCCCTGAGCTCTAAGCATAATTCTCCTTGTTCTCATTGTATAACAGCAACCCCATTTCCCTCAGTAATGGGATTCAATCACTCCAGCCAGTACAGTAACCCCTTTCTCTGCCTGACAATTCAATAGTATCAGGAGACCAAAATGGCTAGGGTGCAGTTTTAGCTTTCAACTTAGTGGAACCAGATTTTATTCCCTGGTGGAAGCATTCGTTCCTTGGAAAAGTAGAACCTCCAAAACTGCTGAGCTCAAAGTTGTGGAGATAAAAATATATATATATATATATGTATTGGGTTATTTGGTATAATAACAAAAGGGGCTACTCCCTCTTGCACCCCTTTATTCCCAAACCCGTGTATCCTCACTGTGAGGGACATAACACCATATATTGGTCACTGGTTTTAAAGTAGCTATTGTATTCTCATAGTATAGCATTCTCAACCTAGAACAGCTGATCCCATAACCAAACCTTCAGTAAGTTATTTACTTTTCTCTCGGGCAAGCTGCTTCTACATGCTGGAGTAACTGAAAAAAATTACTGAATCTTTGGATACAACTCCATTATTGTACTTATCTACCATTAAATGAGTTCCTTAGTCAGAGGCAATGTTGTGTAGGATACCCTGAGATGATCAAGGCATTCAGGAAGTCCATGGATGGTGACACTGACAGAATTTTTGTGAGCAAAGAAGGTAAATGTGTATCTGAAATATATATTTGTTTCTATGAGGAAAAAATTCTGTTCTCAACATGATAAAAGATGTCTTACGTAATAATCCTACTACCATGGAGGAACGACTGGTACCCCCAGGGAATAATACCTTGTAGTATTGAATGGTTCATCATCATCTTATTTTGTTATCAGGTTGGGCATTCAACAGTGTTAGTACAAGATCAGCCTTGGTGAGTGAAAGTCCATGATGTTAAGCCCATGCATAGCCTCCACAACACTGATGCTAATCTAACAAAGATAGCACAGAAAAAAATAGAGAAAACTATCACTATTCTATTATTTTTCTACAGTATTAGATTGAATTTACTAATAGTTTGTTTTGAATTTTTGCATCTAAATTTATGTTAGATAACTCCTGTTTACTCTTTTATTTCAATTATTTTTTGTTTTGGTTAAGTCTTATGAAGACTTCTAGAAGTAATTGGGTATATTTTCACCTTTTCCTATGCTCTAGAAAACTTTAAATTATATAAAAAGTATTGACTCCTTGATGATTGTCATGGTAGTAAGAATAATGACCCCTCAAAGATGTCTATATATTGGAACCTGTGATTATGTTATCTTATATGGCAGAAGGGACTTTGCCGATGTTATTAAGTTAAGGATACTGAGGTAGGGAGATTATTCTAGATTGGCTGGATGGGCCCAATGTAATCACAGGATCCTTATAAGGGAAAGAGAGAGGCAGAAGAGTTTAAAAAGATGTGACAATAGAATCAGAGGTCAGAGTAATGTGGGGTAATAGGCCAAGGAATGCAGGCAACCTCTAGAAAATGGAAAAGGCAAGATCATAGATTCTCCACTAGCACATCCAGAGGGAACACAGCTCTGTCAACCAAGTTAGACTTCTGACTTCCAAAACTATAAAATAATAAATTTATCTTGTTTTAAGCCATTAAGTTTGTGATCATTTGTTACAGCGGCAATAGGAAACTAATACAATGTTGTTGTTGTTGTTTTTAAGGAACAGAAGAGAAAGTCTTTTCTATTCACCCAGATATTTACCATTTCTATTGCTTCTTCATTCCTGAATTCCAGATTTCCTTCTGATATAATTTCCTTTTATTTTTTATTTTTTATTTTTTTTGCTCATAAACATAATAATAAAAATTTTTATTTTATTTTTTTTAATTATTTTTTATTAATTTACTTTTGTTACAGATGTTTCTCCTTTTTTCCCCCATTGACACCCTCCTCCCCCTCCCTCCCTGCCCCATCCCCAGTCTTGCTGTCCATGTCCATTGGCTATGAGTACATGCGTACAAGTTCTGTGTTCATCGCTCCCCTCCCCCACCCCCTCTTCTGGCAAATGTCAGTCTGTACCCTACTTCCACGTCTCTGGGACTACCCAGTTCCTCACACTGTTATGTTCATTATATTCCAGAAATAAGTGAGATCATATGATATTTGTCTTTCTCTGCTTGGCTTGTTTCACTTAGGATAATAGTTTCCAGGTCCTCCCATGTCGTCGCAAAGGATAAGAGATCGTTCTTTCTTACAGCTGCATAGTACTCCATTGTGTATATGTACCACCACTTTTTTATCCATTCGTCTACTGATGGACACTTGGGCTGTTTCCAGATCTTAGCTATTGTAAATAGCGCTTCTATGAACATGGGGGTACATGTATTCTTTCTGATTGGTGTTTCAGGCTTCTTAGGGTATATTCCTAGGAGTGGGATCACTGGGTCAAATGGTAATTCAATTTTTAAATTTTTGAGGTAACACCATAGTGTTTTCCATAGTGGCTGCACCAGTCTGCACTCCCACCAGCAGTGTACTAGAGTCCCCTTTTCTCCACACCCTCGCCAACACTTGTTGTTTGATGCTTTGTTGATGGCAGCTATTCTGACAGGTGTGAGGTGATACCTCATTGTTGTTTTAATTTGCATCTCTCTGATGATTAGTGATGTTGAGCATTTCTTCCTATGTCTCTTGGCCATTTGTATGTTCTGTTTGGAGACGTGTCTATTTAGTTCCTCTGCCCATTTTTTAATTGGGTTCTTTGTCTTCCTTTTGTTGAGATGTATGAGCACTCTATATATTTTGGAAATTAGTCCCTTATCTGATATATCATAGGCAATTATGCTCTCCCATACAGTGGGTTGCCTTTCCACTTTGATGGTTGTTTCTTTTGCTGTGCAGAAGCTTTTGAGTTTGATGTAGTCCCATGTGTTCATTTTTTCCTTTGTTTCTGTTGCCTTAGGTGATACTGATATAATTTCCTTTTAGCCTGAACAGCTTCCTTATCATTTCTTTCAGAGTATGTCTGCTAGCAACAAATTCTATTGGTTTTCCTTCATCTGAGAACATTTTTATTTCATCTTCATTCCTGAAGGATGTTTTCGCTGGATATGTAGTTATGGGTTGGCGAGTCTTTTCTTTCAAGACTTTAAAGATGTTGTTCCACTGTCTTCTGGCCTTCATTGTTTCTGATTTTTTTTTAAATGGTCTTTCAATTTGCCATTCACTTCATAGGTAACGTGATGTTTCCCTCAAGCTACTTTCAAGGGTTTTTTCCTTTACTTTTGATTTTAGTAATATGATAAGATATGCCTAGGCATGGCTTCCTTTGAGTTTATCCTGCTTGAGATTCATTGAGCTTCTTGAATCTGTAAATTTATGACTTTCAACAAATCTGGGAAAGTTTTGACAATTATTGTCTCAAATATATTTCCTATCCCAGAAGGGGCAATTCAAGAAGTTCAGGAGCTGCCACCCCTTCCAAGCCCCACCTCATCTCACGGAGCAAGAGTGTCACTCAGGTAAAAGCAGGCTCCTGCTTTCAGCTCTGGTGCAGTGGTTCATGGGTTCTTTTGATGAGGAAAAAGACAGGACATAGGATGAAAAACTCTAGAGCTCTGCCTGACAGGACTGACATATTTTGGAAAAGGTAGAAGAAAATTCCATGCCCACAGGCATTGTTGAAAACAATGGTGATTTTGATGGAGAATAACTAAAAGGAGACTAGTAGCACTAATACAAGAAAAATGTCAGAACAGTCACAAGTTTATTAGAGATAACCAGAATAAGAGCCCTCCTGGGATCACATGCAATTGTGGGGGTCAAGAAAAAAAAAAAAAAAGAAAGAAAGCTGTGTGCACATGCTATGATGCATCTTCTTAAGAGTATCAGAGAGAGGCGTGGAACAGGCTTGAAGGGATTCCCCAAGCCACACAGACCCATAAGCACAGGGTAAAAGCCTCACTGGCACAAGGAGCATAAGGGTAAAAGCCTCACTGGCACAAGGAGCATAAGGGAAAAAGCCTCACTGGCACAAGGAGCATAAACACAACCTCTGAGCAAGCATTGACTGAATCATAAGCTAGTCTGCCCCAGGGGTAAATCCTAGAAAGCCAAGATTAAAAATAAAATCATAGTCACCCTTGGCAGTCTGTAAGAATGTATAAATGCCCAAGGCTATGCCCTTCTAGGAGCAATCAGAGAAGGAACCTCCAAGCTACTAGTCCCTGGCTGAATGGAGGAGGAGCAAAATATGTAAATGCACTGAAATGTGAGAGCAGCCTCCAAGCTACATACATATCCAACAGTAAAGGGTAAATATGTAATTGGCTAAGGGAGCTTAAGCATAACCTTTGGACAATAAGTGCTTCATGCTAACCCAGGGGCAAAACCTAGGTAGCCAGGCTAAAGATAAAAACAAGGGAAAGCCCTGGCCGGTCTGGCTCAGCAGTTGGGCGTCAGCCTGCGGACCAGAGTGTCTCGGGTTCGGTTCCCGCTAGGGGCACGTACCAAAAAAAAAAAAAAAAAAAAAACAAGGGAAAAAGATCTGAGTTGGTACAATAGGGGTGTACTCTATAGGGGAAAACAGGCTTTAGAGAATAAGTCCCACCAAGCCAACAAATAAACAAATGACCAAGAAAATAACAACAATGACCACTAGAAGGAGGATCACTATCCAAGATTGCTATAATATATTATCTAAAATGTCTACCTCTAACAAATAATTAAAATGAATACAACAACTACATAGGTAAACATAAAAAACAGCAGAAATGTATTTTGTCATAACTATTTTTCTATCTGATTTAAAAGACTTCATAAAGCAATATGAATAAATCTATGTTGTGGGGGGAAAGGGGGATAATGGAGGACATCTATAATACTGTCAATAATAAAAAATAAAAGCAAAAATAAATAAATCTATGTTGATGTAATACAATGTATAAAGATGTGATTTGTGTGATAATAATGGAAAGGAGTGGGGGAGGAAATAAAACTATTAGGAACAAGATTTGAAATTAAGTTGGTATTAATCAGAACTTGATTTTTGTAAGTTATGTTGTTTATTGTAATCCCCAAGGTAACCACTAAGAAAATACATTTTTAGATTAGTAAAAGAAATGTTGCCTATTTAACAATAAAGAAGGTAATAATGGAGAAATACAGGAACAAAAAAGAAATAAGACATATAGAAAACAAATAGCAAAATAGAAGATATAAATCCTACCTTATCAGTGGTTGCATGAATATATATGAATTAAACACTCCAATTTAAAGGCAGAGATTGGCAGAATGAATTTAGAAAATATGATCCAAACATATGCTCTCTGCAAAAGACATTCAGATTCAAAGACACAAATAGCTTTACAATAAAAGGGTAGAAAAAGTTATTCCATGCAAGCAGTAACCAAAAGGAACTTGAAATGGTAATACTAATACCAGAAAAATTAAGCCCTTAAGACAAGCATTGTTATTAGAGACAAAGAAGGGTCATTTATAATGATGAAAGGGTCAATCCATCAAGAAGATATAACAATTATAAATATACATGCACCTAATAATAAAGCCCCACAATACATGATGCAAAAACAGACAATTAAAGGGAAAACAAAAACAGACAGAATTAAAGGGAAAACAAAAATGTATACAAGGAATAACAATAATACATAATATATGCCAATTACTATATGCCAAGTACTACTCTGAGAGTTTAATCTTTTAATCATCACAGCAATCATATAAAATAAGCATTATTGTTATTTTCATTCTAAATATGTGGAAAGTGAGGCACAGAGAAATGAAGAGATTTGTCTTAAGCCCACACAGCTATTAAGTGACAAAATCAAAATTTGAAGCCAAGCTGTATAGTGGCAGAATCTATACCCTTAACTACTACTTCTTATGGCTCAGCTATGAATATTTACATAGACATGATATAAACAATGAATATTGATTTAATAAATATAGTGATAATAACAACAATATATTGGGAGAATGTGGGAGAAGTGTGGTTATATATGGTGTGGGAAGTAATTGAATCTTTCCATTGCAGGAAGTCATAACTGATGTATAAAAATAAAAGTATAAATAGCTTATTTAGAAATATGGAAGTGGTACCATAAGAAAGAGGTAAAAGGCTTAAAAGTGACTATCTCTGAGGAGCAGAAATCTAGGGTGGGGAAAGATGAAGCAAAGTTCTGTTGGATTTTCATTGCTGCTGTTATAAGCCTTGTGGGACTTTATAACTATGGAAATTACATTTTTAAAAACCAGGTTCTGAAACTGAACATAGAATAGGACTCCAATTCTGTGTAAAGAATGTACAAAAACTTGAGGACAGTTATAGACTGAATGAGTTGCCCTCCAAAATGCATATGTTGAAGCCATTATCTCTAGTATGGCTGTTTTGGAGACCGGGCCTCAAAGGAAGTAATTAAGGCTAAATGAGGTCATAAGGGTGGGTGCCTGATCTGATAGGATTATGTCCTTATAAGAAGAGACAACAGAAAACTCACTCTCTCTCTCTCTCTCCATGTACACAGACCAAGGAAAGACCATGTGAGGTCACAGCTACAAGCCAGTAAGAAAGCTCTCACAGAGACCAAATTTACCAACATTCAATCTTGGACTTTCCAGCCTCCAGAACTGTGAGAAAATACATTTATGTTGTTTAAGTCACCCAGTGTGTGGTATTTTGTTCTAGCAGCCCAAACAGATTACTAAAAGGACATTATGCTAAGTGAAATATGCCAGTCACAAAAGGACAAATACTATATGATTCCACTTATTTGAAGTTCCTTGAGTAGTCAAATTCATAGAGACAGAAAGTAGAATGGTGGTTGCCAGGGGCTAAAGGGGTGGGATAACAGGATTTCAGTTTAAGAAGATAAAAATAGTTCTCTAGATGGATGGTGGTAATGGTTACACAAGTTGAATGTACTTAATGTCAATGAACTGCACATTTAAAAATGGTAAAGTTGGTAAATGTTTTGTGTACTATAAAACAATTTTTTAAAAGGGGAAAAAATAAAAATGAAAGGGAAGAAAAAGAATGTACAGAGATATGTGTTGCAATATTGATGGGTGGCTATACCCTCGGTTTCAATTCTGCCAAAGTTCTACACATATTGAGCTTCTTCAACATTCTGTCCTCAGTTTTTCAATCAGTATCCCTTGCTGGTGCTATGTGACTTACTCCGTAGTTTCAGTAATCAACTATAATACATATCTTAGACCTTTCTTGTGAGTTCTAGATCCATACTTTTCTTTTTTGTTAATCCTCACCAGAGGATATTTTTTTTACATTTATTTTTAGAAAGAGTGGAAAGGAGGGGGGCAGAGAGAGAGAGAGAGAGAGAGAAAGAGAGAGAGCGAGAGAGAGAGAAACATCCATGTGAGAGAGACACGTCAATTGGTTGCCTCCCGCAAGCGCCCTGACCAGGGCTGGAAATTGAACCTGTAACCCAGGTACCTGCCCTTGACAAGGAATCAAACCCAAGACCCTTTGGTGTGCAGGCCAATGCTCTAACCACTGAACACACCAGCCAGGGCTAGATTCACACTGAGCATTTCCACTCGGAAATCCCACCGACACCTCAAATTCAAAGAGTTCAAACCAGATTCATTTCCTTCTCCTCCCAAATCTGCTCCTTCATATTTGAAAAATAGAAGGGGAAGAGAAATGCTTTTCCTTTCTCCTTCATCCACTACTCCAGGTTACACACTTTCCCCTATACTACACTATCTTCAAGGCCAATTAATTATTGTGTTTCCCAGAAATGGGCCTTTTTTGCCCAAGAAGAGGGAGTGCATTTTCATCTTCAAAAAGTGATATTAAATTATTCCTCATATGTGCATGACCCTGCAAGGTCACTGTACTCAAAACCTTAAACTAACCTCTGAGCTGTGAGTCTGCTACAACCACAGTAGAATAAGAATCTGGGGATCTGGAACTAGCTATAAAAATACTTAACTCTCCAAAATGTCAAGGACTGCTATTCACTGCTACCCTAGCCTCAGTACTTCCCTTAGAACTGGGCACAAGGGCTCTCCTAAACTCCATGCTTAAAGGGTCCTGCAATCACACACATACACACACACACACACACACACACACACACTCATTAAAGAACCCATGGGTGCCTGTGTCATATAGGACCTGGTGCTCATTGTTGGCAGAATGCAACTCTTAACCCTAAACATCTGCACTTTAACTAACACTACTCAAGCTCCAGGAAAATGCTTCTCTACAATATGTTTCTCTGAATCCTCTAAATAAAAGGCAACTGTGTCCAAATGCCATGAAGATTTGCATATTGTGCCACTGCAGGCATAGAGACAGACATTATTTTAGACTATGGGGAAGATTTGAGTAGTGGAAGCATATAGAGAACAGAAAAAAAAATCAAGCTAACTTGTCAAAGCCTTCTTCCCACATATATAACTACAACAGGTTTTTGCTTAATAAACTATCATTTCCCGGTAGTGTCTTGCTTGCCTTTAGTTCCCAGTTTGTGGTTCCAGAGGTAATAAAAAAAAAAAAAAAAAAAAAAAAAAAAAAAAAAAAAACTGCAACAGTTGCATATGGAAGCTAAAGAACATTTCACAATATTAAACAAATATTAGTCTTGATTTTAAGATAGATGATAGATAGATAGATAGATAGATAGATAGATAGATAGATAGATAGACAGATAGATAGGACAGATAGATGTAACATATGTAAAGCATTGTCACATTTTGGATTTCCCAGGAAGCAGATTATGTGACAAAGACTAGAGTATAGGAGGTTTATTAAGGAGTGTTCCTGGAATCAACACTTATGGAAGTAAAGGGAGAAAAGAAGCAGGAATGAAAAGAGGGAGAAATCAAATTTTAGTGCGTTATCAATGGAATGCCTCAGCATACCCTGTAGGGAATTTTGAAGATAGGATGAAACTTCAAAGCTATCTCAAGGGGCAAGAAAGCCAGGCTTTTATACACAGCATCAATGAGTCATTGGATGTGGGCCATCCTGAGAATGGGATGTGATATTGAACAAGACAATTCTCAGCTGATGCAATCCTGAAGGGGGCTAACAGCCAAGGGCTCTCTGATGGCACAATTCCTAACAATTGAAGTAATAAGGTCTTTCTTGCTAAAGGGAGCTCTGGGCAGGGAATTGCAGTATCCACCACAGTCTACCCCCTGTGCCTCCAAGATCCACTGCATGTAAGTTCTGGGATCAGCTCTTCCAGGGGTGTGGTGGACCTCTCTTTCTGGGGGAAAATTAAGACAAAGTACAGCCCCCAAGACTGAAGCTGGTTTCAAAGCTGCAAATGACCATCTCCCTGTTCCACTATCAATTATAGGTCCTCATCACTCTTAGGGTCTTGGTGGTTCATTTGGTGGTATTACCCAAACCCTCATTTCTGATCACCATGACTTTCACAGGCTGAAGTTGCTATACTTGTTAATACCCACACACCAAGCTCACCAATCTAGGAACAATGCTTGGGTTTTCCTTTTCAATCAGCTTGTCAAAAGAGATCCCCCATTAGGCCACTGGTGTAAGGTAAGTGAAAAGTGCTAGTGCTATAATAATGGATATCATGGAGAATCTGCTCTAGCTGATTGTGCAGGTACTTGTGCCCTCAAGTCCTGCTTGTGCTTGATTCTGTGTATAAAACTTTTATCTTAGTGTTAGGCCTGCCCACCCTTATACCTTGGTGGATCCAACAAAACTCAGCTTACAATGGGCAATTCCGTATGCACAGTCACTTACATGGTCACTTGATGTCTTCTGGCCAGGCATTCCATCTCTACCAGAATACAGTAGCATATCAGGAGTTGTGTTTAAAAGGTATATAATTATCCACTGCATGTGACATGGCTTTGCTCCACAGCTTAAGTTCTGGACTAAGTTGTGACTTTCCCATTGGGGCTTACCAAAAACTCTACATGGCATCTTTTGCCAACACAGATAACTCTAATACCTTAGAGTATATCTATTGTATAGGCCAAATGTTTGAAACTGCAGCCTGGACATATTATAGGGCCTTCTCTTGATCTATTTCCCACTTGAAGCTGGCAGCTTTTTGTGTCAGCTAGTATATAGATAAAAATAGTAATTCCAGTTGTGAAATGTGATGCTTCCAGAACTCAGTGAAGCCTACCAAATGTTGAGCTTCCTTCTTAGTGGGGAAGGTGAAAAACACAGTAATTTGTCCTTTACTTTGGAGGGAATTTCCTGCCATGCCCCAGCCCATTCAACCCCTAAAAACTGGACTTAATGTAGCCAGTCCCTGGATCTTTGTAGGGTTTACCTCCTATCCTCTGTACTGCATGTGTCTTACCAAGGTCTCTAATGTGCTAGCCACTTCTTACTCATTTTGGTCCAATTAGCATGATATCATCAACATAGTGGACTAGTATTATATTTGGATGCTCCAGATCTCTTCAGACTATATTATGACAGAGGACAGGAGAGTTAGTAGAGCCTTGAGGAAAAAGAAAAACTATAAATGTATACTGTTGTCCTTTGTATATGAATATGAACTTCTAATGTTTCATTATGATTGGGTTAGAAAAAAAAAACACAATTTCCAAATCAGTAGCTGATTACTAGTTACCTAAGACCATGTCATTCCTCTCTAGCAAAAATATTGTATCTGACAGCAGCTGCACTTATGTCACTATTTGATTCAGTTTGCAATAGTCTACTGTCATCTACCAGGCTATGACCACGTTTTGCTGGGCCCCAAACTGGTGCATGAAATGGAGATATGATGGGTACCTCATCCCAGCATTCTTTAGGTCTTTAAATGTGGCAGTAATTTCTGCCATCCTCCCCAAGATGCTGTATGTCTTTATTTACTATCTTGGCCGAAGACAGGGAAAGCAGTTTCAGAAGCTTCCACTTGGCCTTCCCATTTACAAATAGCTCCACAAGCAAAGGAACCAATATGGGTTTGTACCAACTATCAAAATGTCTATCCCCATTATGTATGCAAAGACCAGGAAAATAACCACTGGGTAGGTCTGTGGACCCAGTGGTGCCATTGTTAACCAAACATAGGCCAGGAGCCCATTTAATACTGGGCTCCCAACTGCCACTACTCTAACAGGGGGCACATGATGTTATTTTAAGTCTCTGGGTATCAATATCAACTCATAACCAGTGTCCATCAGTCTTCAGGATGTTTCGGTAGTCCTCTTTCCCTAACACAGTTATCTGAGTAAATAGGACTGGAAGAATCATTGCTATGCATGTGTTGTAGGATTCTTCTTCCTGGGAACCCAACCTCTCTGGATCAAAAATTGACTTTAGGGCCAGAAGTTGAGCAAGGGATTGTGACTTTTTATTGAGGCACCTTCTCTCAGACCGCTGACCATCTTTGAATTATTTTGGTTGTACAGATTGAGTATAGATTGTTGGGTGCCAATTTTCCCTAAGGCACTGTGTTATATTTACAACCCATCTATTCACCAGGGGCACTGTTTTCTGTTAACCATCTCCCCAGCTCTCTGTGTGTCAGGCTTCTCTGCAGTGCATTATGGTATTTGCATCATCTGACTTCTGACAGTCAAGTGCAGTCATCCTGTCTCTGTTATTTCAGAGCCATTACTATTTCATTCAGTGACCCTCCTTTTGAAACATCCTCTCCTACTCTGAGCCCTGGCCTGCAAAAGCTAACCACCACTGAACTTCTTAGTGATGCTGATGCCCCTTTCACCAGTGCATTCCTTATAACTTTAGCAAATAGTATGCCCTTTGGGTCCTGCTGCAGAACATAGTCATCTGGAGGGAGGGTTTTCTGGCTTTTTCATAATATATTTATTCTATCATTCCCACCTCCCTGAGCCTTTAATCCCTTTTCCCACCATCTGCTATGGCAGCTCTGGTATCTATACCTCACTTAATGTGGGTCTTTTTCCCCCCATACTTTGAGAGTCATCTTAGTAGTGAGCTCACATTATCTTCTGGAGTCTTTCCCAGAATGCTAAATCCTGTATCTTGGGAGAGAACTCTCAAATCAATTAATTCTCCCTTATTCAATTTTATATTCTAGCTCCCCTGATCAAGGCCCTCATAATTCAGTCCCATGCTTACTCCCTCAGCACCTGCTAGTACATGCTGGCTAGGTCCTGCAGCTTCTTCTTGGGGTATTCCCTTTCCTTCCTTATCAGGCCCAGCACATCCCCAGAGAGGTTATGCTGTGACTTAACCTTAGATATATGCCCATTGGCCAGAATGGGATGTGGGGACAGATTCTCAGGGAAAGACATGTTATCTTACAAGGGAAAGGGCCCTGCATGTTCAAGCAAGGTGAGGCACTAGGCCTTAATAGGAAGGAGTGAGCCACTTCTGTATGCTCAGAGAGTTCAGGGAACTCTGTATGCTCAGAGAGTTCAGATTTTTAGGAACATCAATCAAGATGTCCCCAATCCCATGTGTCAGGATCCCATTCCTTCCTAACCAGGGCCCTGATCTTGGCATAGCAGACTTGTCTTGGTTGGGATTTTAACTTTCTTTGAAGCTTGCTTCCAATAAGTCCTGGGACTGGTCTTCAAATTTTTCTACCCTCTACACGGTAAAGATGAAGGCTTCTTTATATGCTATGAATGAAGCCCTCTGGCTTTCTCACATAGCTTTTTAATTGTTGATTAATTTATTTCAGCTTTTTATTTTGTTTCTAGAGGTCAATCAAACTTAGCAATAGTCATTCAATTTTCTGGTCTTCCTTGTGTTTAATATTTCCCACATATTTTTCAAAGTTGTGCTACATGGCACCAGTTAATGCATTCCCTTCCACCAGTGCCATCCCAGTTCACCATCAGTGAAAGCTGCAAGAATTCCTCTGCCACCTGTTCCAGGTGCCTATCTACTCCACCTACCACCAGTGATGGGGTCCTCATTGCCAGATGGGCAGCAGGTGATCCATCTGCAAATTTTCATCACAATATATCCTTTCCTGAACTGTTTCTCATATCAATTGCTGTAGGCTGGCTTCCTGGAGAGCAGACTCAGAGACAGAGTTCAGCATGAAGGGCTTTTATTAGGTAATGCTCTTGGGATCAACACCTGTGGAAGGGAAAAGAAGGAAGTAGGATTGGACAGAGGGAGAAGTTAAGCTATGCCATTTGGAGAAAGAAGGCCATGTCAATCAGTCATTGCATGTGAAGTACCCCAGGAAGGGGGTATAACCTTGGGGAGGTGGCTCTCCAACTGAGGCAATTCCTGAAGAGGGCTGACAGCTGAGGGCTGTCTACTGGCAGCACTCCTAGCAACTGAAATAATAAGCTCTTTATTCCTGAAGGGGGATTAAAACAGCACATTGCACAATCCACAAGTATGATATAATTTTTTCCATTAGAAAGTTGGTGGCCATAGCATACTAGAATTGAGAAGAGTTTTACTTCTAAAATGATTAACAAGATTTAAATTTTCAAACATTTACAGCTTTTTAAAATATTTATTTTTAAAAATTTTAGGAAATCTATCAATTTATTTTTTTAATTTATCTTTATTGTTGAAAGTATTAAATGTCCCTCATTTTTCCCCCATTGACACCCTCCTCCCCGCTCCCACCCACCCCCCACCCCACCTTCACCTCACTGTTTTCTGTGTCCACTGGTCATGCATATATGCATATAAGTTCTTTGGTTTATCTCATCCTGCCCTCCCCACCCCCTTCCTTCTGAGGTTTGTCAGTCTGTTCCCTATTTCCATGTCTCTGGACCTATTTTGTTTGTCAGCTTATTTTGTTCATTATATTCCGCAAATAAGGGAGATCATGTGATACTTGTCTTTCTCTGACAGGTTTATTTCTCTTAGCATAATACTCTCCAGGTCCCTCCATGTCATCTCAAAGAGTAAGAGTTCTTTCTTTCATACAGCTGCACAGTATTTCATTGTGTAAATGTACCACAGCTTTTTCATCCACTCATCTACTGATGGACACTTGGGCTGTTTCCAGATCTTAACTACTGTAAATAGTGCTGCTATGAACACAGGGGTGCATATATTCTTTCTGGTTGGTGTTTCAGACTTCTTAGGATATATTCCTAGAAGTGGGATCACTGAAGTAAGGAAATGATAAAGATCACAGTGGAAATAAATGACACAGAGACTAAAAAAGCAATACCAAAGATCAATGAATCCAAGAGCTGGTTCTTTGAAAAGATAAACAAGATTAATCAACCATTAGCCAGGCTCATCAAGAAACAAAGAGGGAGGAACCAAATTAATAAAATCAGAAATGAAAGAGGTGAAGTAACAACTGACACCACAGAAATACAAAGAATTGTAAGAAAATATTATGAACAATTATATGCCAACACATTAGATAACCTGATGAAATGGACAAATTCCTAGAATCATATAGTCTTCCAAAACTCAACCGGGAAGGGTCAGAAAACCTGAACAGACCAATAGCAACTAATGAAATCGAAGCAGTAATCAATAAACTCCCAGCAAACAAATGCCCTGGTCCGGATGGCTTCACAGGGGAGTTTTACCAAACGTTCAAAGAACTAACACCTATTCTACTCAAACTACTCCAGAAAATTCAAGAAGGAAGACTTCCAAGCTCTTCTTATGAGGTCAGCATAATCATAATCCAAAACCAGATAAAGACACTACAAAGAAAGAAAGCTACAGGCCAATATCCCTGATGAACATAGATGCCAACCCTCAATGAAATATTAGCAAATCGCCTGGCTGGTGTGGCTCGGTGGATTGAACGTTATCCCATGCACCGAGAGGTTGCTGGTTTGATTCCTGGTCAGGGCACATGCCCAGGTTGTGGGCTCTATCCCCAATATGAGGCGTGCAGGAGGCAGCCAATCAACGTTTCTCTCTAATCGATGATTCTATCTTTCCTCCTCTCTCCTTTCCTCTCTATCTAAAAAAAAAAAAAAAAAAAAAAAAAAAAAAATCAATAAAAATATATTTTTAAAATTAGCAAATCAGATCCAGCAATATATTAAAAAATTATTCACCATGACCAAGTGAGATTTATCCCAGGGATGCAAGGCTGGTACAATATTCACAAGTCAATAAATGTGATACACCACATAAATAAAATGAAAGATAAAAATCATATGATCATATCAATAAATATTGAAAAATCATTTGACAAAATCCAGCACCCATTTCTGATAAAAACTCTCAGCAAAGTGGGAATAGAGAGATCATACCTCAACATAATGAAGTCCATCTATGACAAACCTACAGCCAACATCATATTCAATGAGCAAAAACTAAAAGCATTTCCCTGAAGAACAGGAACAAGACAAAGATGTCTGATTTCATCACTCTTATTCAGCATACTTCTGGAAGTCTTAGCCATAGTGATCAGACAAGAAGAAAAAAATAAAAATTTAATTTATACCTTCCACATCAAAATTACAACTAAACTACAGAACAACCATCATTCAGAACCACCTGAAATCAAGCTGAATGGAAGTCCTACAACTACGAAATTAAAGAATAAGCCACATTGAGACTGGTAAGAGGGGCGGAGGTGTGGATGGGCTGGTCCCACACCTACATGTGGTAGATGAAAATCAGGAGGATACCTCGGCTGTGAATGTCCTCCCTGAGGAGTGCGGGGTCCTCGTCCCACACCAGGCCCCCCAGTTCAGGGTTCCAGTGCCAGGAAGAGAATCCCCATAACTTCTGGTTGTAAAATCCTGCGGGAACTGAGGCTGAGGAAGGCTGAGGCTGCTGGAGCCCCAGGCAACTCCTCTTAAAGGGCCAGCGTATGGATTTACTGGGACCCGTTCCCTCCAGGCTCCAGCATGGGGGCTGGGGGCAGCTAGAAAAGTGCCAGAGACATACAGGGAAGAACTGAGTTGTTTGGCATCAGACAAGAGCTGTAGGGCAGCTTTCTCCCAGACAGATGTGCTGGTGGAGGCCTTTATTCTTTTGGTGAGCCTTTCCCCCACGGGTCAGGCAGGCAGGCGCCATATCTGGGACTCCAGCAAACTGGTTCACACTGTTGGCTCCACCCTGGTGATTCCCTGAGGCCCACCCAAGCTGTTTCCAGTGGCTTTACCACAGGATTGGCCTGTCTTGGCTCCTGCTTCAATTTTCCTAAATTCTCTCAAACAAGCAGCATCTGGCCTCAGCAAGCCCCTTACCTCTCATGAAGTGGCCTGTGGCCTGGCACTAAAAGCAGCCAGACTTGGTTCACAGCTTGGCTTTTCCTGGGCACGTACAAGCCCAGCACAAGAAGCAGCCATCCGCAGATCACTTTGTAGCTTGTGCTGGGTGGCCCCAGGTAGCAAACAGGCAGTGGCTGACCATGCCCCAGAGCCAGCACACCCAGTGAAAGGCTTCAGACCACAATGAAGCACTACCACCCAACCACCTCCACAAGTGACACACTCAAGGAGTGGATTCAGTAGGTACCAGAGCCCTGCAGAAGTAAATCTTGCTCTGTGTGGTGGCCCCTGCACAGCTGATCCTCCAAGGTAGTCAGAGGTCAGTGGTCATTGGGCACAGCCAGTCCTTGCAAGATGATCAGCCTGAGTAAATCCCTCCTATTGATGTGCCAACAGCAGTCAAGACTCAATTACATCAGAAGGGGGGACAGTCCACACAAGGGGTGCACCTCATTGGCCCAGCTGGGGTGACCAGGAAGGCTGTGCCACTGGACCCTACAGGACACCTACTACAATAGGCCACCCTAGGAAGCCTAGGAGACATAACAACTCTACATAATACATAGAAACAAACACAGGGAGCCAGCCAAAATGAGGATACAAAGAAATATGTCCCAAATAAAAGAACAGAACAAAACTCCTGGAAAAGAACTAAACGAAATGGAGATAAGCAATCTAACACATGCAGAGTTCAAAATACTGGTTCTAAGCATGCTCAATGAACTTAGTGAGAATTTCAAGGAACTTGGTGAGAACTTCAAGGAACTTAGTGAGGACCTCAAGAGCATAACAAAAGACCAGTCAGAAATGCAGGATGCACTAACTGAAATAAAAAATAATTTACAGGGAATCAATAGTAGAGTAGGCGAAGTCAAGAAGCAAACCACTGATTTGCAATATAAGGAAGCAAAACACACCCAATCAGAACAGCAAAATGAAAAAAGAATCCAAAAAAACTGAGGATAATGTAAGGAGCCTCTGGAACAACTTCAAGCGTACCAACATTCACATCATGGGGATGCCAGAAGGAGAAGAGAGAGAACAAGAAATTGAAAACCTATTTGAAAATATAATGACAGAAAACTTCCCTAACTTGGTGAAGGAAACAGACATACAAGTGCAGGAAGCACAGAGTCCCAAACAAAATGAACCCCAAGAGGCCCACACCAAGACACATCATCATCAAAATGCAAAAAGTTAATGATAAAGAGAGAATCTTAAAAGCAGCAAGAGAAAAGGAGTTAGTTACCTACAAGAGAGCTCCTGTAAGACTGTCAGCTGATTTCTCAAAAGAATCTTTGCAGGCCAGAAGGGAGTGGCAAGAAATATTTAAAGTGATGAAAAGCAAGGACCTACAACCAAGATTACTCTATCCTGCAAAGCTATCATTTAGAATCGATGACCATATAAAGAGTTTCCCAGACAAGAAAAAGCTAAAGGAGTTCATCACCACCAAACCAGTATTATATGAAATGTTGAAGGGTCTTCCTGAAGAAGAAGAACAAAAATATGAACAATAAAATGACAATAAATACATATCTATCGACAATTGAATCCACAAACAAAATGAACAAGCAGAACAAAAACAGACTCATAGATACAGAGAACTTTTTGTTGGTTGCCAGATGGGAGAGGGGTTGTGGGGGGTGAAAAAGATGAAGGGATTAAGAAGTACAAATTGGTTGTTAGACTGATGAACCTCAAAGGGAAGTGGGGAGGTGGGCAGGAATAGATAAACCAAAGAACTTCTATGCATATATGCATAACCAATGGACACAGACAATAGTGTGAAGGCAGGAGGTGGGCAGGAATGAGGAGGAAGGGGTCAAGGGGGGGAAAGGGGGGACATCTGTAATACATTCAATAATAAAGATAAATTTAAAAAGAAAAAAATATATACCTTCCAAATATTTAGACACAAATATGTGAACCTCCATTTATATTTTTGCTCTAAGTCTCTGAAATGCTATTTACAGTCCTACTTAGCCTGAGTCCATCAGTTTCCCTTTGGAAAATTATGCAAAAAATCCTGGTTTATTATATAAAAATCACAAAATACAGATAAATTCATAACAGATAAAATCACCTATTAATCTAACACCCATATAAAACTATTAACATTCTCAGAGTATACATCAGTTTTTACATAGAGGTCATTTAAATATATACTTTTCTTCATTAAAAAGTATAATATGTGCTTGTGAAGCCTATTTTCCCCAGATAAGATATATGCTGAATTTTTTTCCAAGTAAATAAGTGTAGAAACCCATCAACATTTTCAAGAGTTGCATAACATTTCAATGTGTAAACATATCCTAATTTGTTTAGCCAAGTGCCTATTTTGAGACACTTGGTCATTCACAGTTTTTTGCACTTCAAAATGGTGTGAAGCCTTATACAAGCCAATTATTTGATTACTCCCTAAGGATAAATTTCTACTAGTGGAATCACAGCGTCAAAGAGCATGTACATCTTGAGGACTTCTGAAACATGTGTCCAAATGGACCTTGTACCAGTGTATGCTCCCACCAAAACACTTTGAGAGTGCCCCTCCCCCTTCACCCTTATCACTCTCTGGGGTGGGAGAAAGGGGGATCTTCCTCATTATGAATGCCAACAGCTCTCTCGGTGGTTCCATAAAGGCCCTGCTTCAACCAACCTTATAAAAGAAATCTGATAGAAGCACTAAAATTATCTTTTCTGCTATTATATTTTCTTATTTCAAAATAGTAACTAATGTATTCACTTATATAGATAACAGTTGGTCAAGAAAGAGGACGGATAGATAGGGGTCAAGATGGCAGGGTAGGTTAAAGTAGTACTCGCCTCCTCCCACAACCACATCAAAATTACAACTAAGCTACAAAACAACCATCATTCAGAACTGCCCAAAATCTGGCTGAACGGAAGTCCTACAACTAGGGAATTAAAGAAAAAGCCACAGAGACTGGTAGGAGGGGCAGAGGTGAGGAACGGGCTGGTCCCACATCCACGTGTGGCAGTTTTTAATCAGGAGGGATATCTTGGCTGTGGAGGTCCCCCCTGAGGAGCAAGGGGTCCTAGCCCCACACTACACCCTTCAGTCCAGGGTTCCACTGCCTGGAAGAGGAGTCCCCATAACTGGGGATTGTGGCTGAGTAACACGGAGGCTGCTGCAGTCCCAGACAGTTCCTCTTAAAGAGCCCCCACATGGACTTACTTGGACTCACTCTGCCTGAGCTCCAGTGTTGGGGCAGCAGCTTAAAAGGAACCAGGCACATAAGGGGAGGAACTAACTCCAAGAGCTAGGGGTGGGGGGCAGATTTCTACCAGACAATAATGCTGGCAGAGGCTATTGTTCCTTTGCTGAGCCCCACCCCCCAACCCGCCCCGAGCCAACAGACAGGCACCATATCTGAATCTCCATCAACCTGGTTCACACTGTTCATCCTGCCCTGGTGATTCCCTGAGATCCTGCCCCACCCAACTTGCAAGTTCATCCAAGCTGTTTCCAGTGGCTTTTCCAAATGAATGGCCTGTCTTGGCTCATGCTTCAGACTTTCCTAAAATCCCTCTAATAAGCAGCAGCTGGCCTCAGCATGCCCTGTACCCCCTCACTAAGCAGCCCCAGGCCTGGTACTAGTGGCAGCCTGCCTTGGTTCACAGCTTGGCCTCCCCCAGGCACCTCCAAGCCCAGCACAAGTAGCAGCCATCTGCACATCACTCTGTAGCTCATGCCAAGTGGCCCTAGGCAGGGCACAGGCAGTAGCCAACTTTGAACCTCCCGGGAGGCCCAAGAGCCAGTGCACCCAGTGGTCAGCTTCAGACCACACCCGATTACAACGCTACCACCTCCACGAGTGACACACTCAAGGGGTGGACTCAGTGAGCACCAAAGCCCCAGTGAAGCAAGTCCTGCTCCACAGGGTTGGCTCCTACACAGAAGCTCTTCATCTGTAGTAACAGCTGGTCCTCACAACAGATTGGTCTGGAGGTCAGTCCCTCCCAGTGATGCCAACAGCAATCAAGGCTCAACTACAACAGGAGAGTGCACACAGTCCACACAGGGGTGCACCTGGAGTGCCCAGCTAAGGTGACTGGGGAGGCTGAGCCACTGGGCCCTACAGGAAACCTGCTACACAAGGCCACTTTACCAAGTCCAGGAGACATAGCAGCTCTACCTAATACACAGAAACAAACATAGGGAAGCAGACAAAATGCAGAGACAAAGAAACATGTTGCACATGAAAGAACAGGAGAAATCTCCAGAAAAGGAACTAAATGAAATGGAAGCAAGCAAACTACCAGATACAGAGTTCAAAATAATGGTTCTAAGGATGCTCAAGGAACTTACTAAGAACTTCAAGGAACTTAGTGAGAATTTCAAGGAACTTAGTGAGAACATCAACAACATAAAAAAGGACCAGTCAGAAGTAAAGGATACACTAACTGAAATGAAGAATAATTCACAGGGAATCAACAGTAGAGGACACTTGAGAACCAAATCAGTGATTTGGAATATGAGGAAGAAAAAAAACACCCTATCAGAACAGCAAAAAGAAAAAATATTCCAAAAATATGAGGACAGTGTAAGGAGCCTCTGGGACAACTTCAAGCATACCAACATTTGCATCATGGGGATGTCAGAAGAAGAGAGGAAGAAGAAATTGAAAGCTATGTGAAAAAATAACGACAGAAAACTTCCCTTACTTGGTAAAAGAAAGAGACATACAAGTCCAGGAAGCACAGAAAGTCCCAAACAAGATGAACCCAAAGAGGCCCACACCAAGACACATTATAATTAAAATGCAAAAAGTTAAAGACAAAGAGATAATCTTAAAAGCAGTTAGTTACCTACAAGGGGACGCCCATAGACTGTCAGCTGATTTCTCAACAAACTTTGCAGGCCAGAAAGGAGTGACAAGAAATATTCAAAGTGATGAAAAGCAAGGACCTACAACCAAGATTACTCTATCCAGCAAAGCTTTCCTTTAGAATTGAAGGTCAGTTAAAGAGCTTCCCAGACCAGAAAAAGCTAAAGGAGTTCATCACCACCAAACTAGTAGTACATGAAATGTTTAAGAGTCTTCTTTAAGAAGAAGAAAAAAAGATAAAAAATATGAATAGTAAAATGGCAATCAATACATATGTATCAACAATTGAATCTAAAAATCAAAATAGATGAACAAGTAGAACAGAAACAGACTCATAGATACAGAGAATATTTTTTTTTAATTTTCATTTGAGAATATTTTTCCATGTATCTTCAGATAGAGTGGGAGGGGGAGAGAGAGAAACATCAATGTGAAAGAGACACATTGATTGGTTGCCTCCCGCATGACCCTGACCAGGGCCGGGAACCGAACCACCACTGTGGTATGAGCCCTTGGCCGGAATCGAACCCAAGACTATGTGGTCCATGGGCCAACGCTCTAACTGCTGAGCCAAACTGGCCAGGGCATACAGAGAACATTTTGATGGTTGCTAAAGGGGAGGGGGTTTGGGGGAACGGGTGAAAAAGGTGAAGGGATTTAGAAGTACAAATTAGTAGTTACAGTGTAGTCATGGTGTAAAGTACAGCATAGAGAATATAGTCAATAATATTCTAATAACTATGTATGGTGTCAGATGGGTATGAAATTTTTCAGAATGATCACTTACTAAGTTATATAATGTCTAATCACTGAGGTGTACACCTGAAACTAATATAATATTGTTGTCAACTGTAATTGAAAAATAAAAAATGATTTTAAAAAAGGAAAGAGGATGTTTTCCTATCAAATGCCCCCAGGACTCTAAAATAAAATTGTCCTTCCCTGTAGTCCCCCAGAATAGGTCCCAGCACGTCTTCATTCAAGGGGACTCTCACTTCCTTCCTCCCCTGATCATTCCCATGACCAGCAATGACATTACACACCTTTATCATCTTGTACTTGGACTATGGTGGTAACTTCCTAACTGGTGTTCCAATCTTCAGTGGCCAGTCCTGTCCCTTTCCCAACTCAGACCCATCCTGCACACAAATCAGCCACATTGTTTTCCTTTCATCTTGTCACTCCCGTGGTCATAAAAGGCTTTGGTGTCTCCCAGGGTTGGATGGAGTAATATGCAGACACCTCAGTGTAGCAATGCAGGACCCTCCATGAGTGGGACTCACCCCAACTGCTGGACTATATTTCTCATCATTCTTTTTCCCATACTTTGCACTCAGGCAGTCCAGCCCCCTCTCTGGAGCAGGATTCCCATCTCCATGCCTTTCTTCCCACTACTCCTTCCTACTCCAATGCCCTTCTGCCGTTTTTATCTTATTCTTCAAGCTCAGCTTACTTAAATGTCTCCTCTTCTGTAAAACTTTCCTTGAGCACTGCTCCCTGTAGAATTTTCTGCCCTGATGGGAAAGGTCTGGCCATGATCAGAGACTCCTGGTTTTGTTAGTTTTTGTTTTGATACATCCTGCCTTCCAAATTGATCGTAAACTCAAGGACAAAGACGTGTCTTTTTTTCTGCTTAAAACACACAACTTTATTGATGACAAAAATAAAATCTCAAATGTATAAACATAAGTCCACACAAAGGACCAAAGATTACCTTACTTATAAAGAATTGGCTTAGTTTCTGCTCATGAAGCATACTAAAAACATCTTCAGACAAGGTAAAAAATCAACACATGTATTTTCAGTACAAGTTTGAATTAATTTGGTGTTCATAAAATGGTGCAGCTATAGACCATCATAGGTAACATCAGTATCGAAGTTATAATGCATTTTACAAAGTGCATTACCCCCAGGCTGCAAAACTAAAATATCACTCAGATTTGTTTGAAAACACACAACTAATCAGAGTTTACTTAATAATAGTTCAACTCTTTCTTTCACCTCAGGGTCATTGTATTCTGCTGCTAAGACTCGAAGTTTCTTAGCACATGCTTTAGGTCGTTGGAATACGAAATAAAGGGAATTTTTACTGAACTTGTCCTGGGTAAATACTCTTGCTCTTCTTTTAAAATGGTAATTTATATTTTCAAATAGTGAAAGAGCATTAAGAATATTCTCTTTTGTCTCTTTCTTGCTAAAGATGTTAATTAGTGATGTTGGTGCATTGGCTATGAGCAAATCTTTTGTCATAGATGGATTTTTAGAGAAATTCAAAAGCATTCCCAAAATATGGTCTTTAGTTTCTCCACTTCCCACAGTTAACAAACGAAAAAATTCTGAAATATAATTTGTAACCATATGCTGATATTCACTAATAATAGTCAGGTGCTTTATCAATCTTAGTCCAGCCAGCTGTACATTTGAATTCAAGGGATAGGTGACGGTATCTTCACATACTTGGTTTAAGTATGTTTTAACCTTCCTATGATTTTCAGCAGCCACCGAGATGTTATTTAGTGCATTTAAAGCCTTCTGCCTAACACTGGGGTGGGGATTATTGAGCAAGCTTTCAATAATTGAGATTCTACCTGCGTTACGAATGACTTCATGGGAAAATGGATAATCAGGACTATTATATAGAGCATTATTGGCTATTTCATGAATAGAAGGATCTTCAGTCATCTCAATCATGCATATAAGTTTTTCAAGCTCTCGTGGATCCATATTAGTTTTGTGTTTACAGCGGCAGGCCCAGGGCTGAGCTTTCTCTCCAGACCTGATCTGCTTTCTGAGCTCACCTTCAGGGAGTAAGCAGGGCTCATTTTGGTATGGAAATTTCATTTCCGTCCAGATCATGGTTCCCGCCCATGACCCCATTCCTGCCCCAGGAACCATGGATGGATATGTGCCTCTAGACTCAGATGATGTTTTGGCTTTCGTCTTAGGTGCAGATTTGTCTTCCCTTCTGTTTTCATTACCATCCTTGAACCAAGACCTTACATTGACTCCACCCGCAGCCTCAAGCTTATCCTTGGAGCTGGCCTTATCTCCAGCCCCACACTCAAAACTGACATTTTTCTCACTCTTGGATCTGTACTCATTACTGTTCTCACTCTCAGCCCAAAACAAGGACCTTAAACTGATCTCCTCAATATCAGGGCTGGACGCTCTACTTAGCTCATCCTCATCTATATCCTCAGCCAAAGTCCAGGACCTCATGCCAGGCTCTCCCCCAGCCCCAAGCCTAGACCCTGTAGTGGTTGCATCTTCATCCCAGAGCCAAGACTCTTTCCTGGCCTCAACTCCAGCCTCAGCCCCCATACAGGAGTCCACAAAGGCCTCCTCTTCAGATCTAATCCAGGACCCAATACTTGCCTTGTCCTCAACCTCAAATTTGGAACTAACAATGCTCTCTTCCTCAGCCCCGGACCTGGATTCAATACTTGGTTCATTTTTACTTTCAGGCCTAGACACAGTACCAGCCTCTTCCCCTCTCCAAGACCAGGACCCTGTACTAGCCTCATTCCCAGCCCCAAACCAGTATCCTTCATTGGCCTCCACCCCAGCACTGACCTGGGACCTTCCACTGGCCTGATCCCCAACCCTAGCCCAGGATCCTCCACTTGTCTGATTCTCAGGCCCTAACCTAGATCCAGGCCAGGATTTTCTACCAGCTTCATCCCTAGTGCTAGCCCAGAACCCTCCTCCACTGGCCTGATCCTCAAATCCAGGTTTGGAACAGCTACCTGCCTGATTCCCAGCCCCAATCCAGGACCTTCCACTAGCCTTTTTCCCAGTGCCAGCCCAGGACCAAACATTGGACTGATCCACAAACCTAGACCCTCCATCAGCCTGTTCCCCAGCCCTAGCCAAGGACCCATCACTGGACTGGTCCACAGACCCCAGCCTGGACACTCCACTGGCTTGATCTGCAGTGTCAGCCCAGGACCTTCCTTTGGACTGGTCCTCAGACCCCAATCTGGACCCTCCACTGCCCTGGCCACCAGCCCCAGCCCAGGATACATTTTCACTGGCCTGATTATCAAATCTAGGCTTGGATCCACCACTAGATGGATCACCAGTCCCAACCCAGGACCCTCCATTAGCCTTGTCCACAGCCCCAGCCCAGTACCCAATACTAGGCACATTTCCAGCCCTAGCCTCAGTCCAGGAACCTCCATTTGCCTGAATCCCATCCCCATCCTGGGACCTTCCACTGGCCTGCTCTTGAACCCCAGGCCAGGACCCTCCAATGGCTTCTTCCCCAACCCATGACACCTCACTGTCCTGGCCCCCAGCCAGAGAACCCTCACTGACCTGACCTCCCATCCAGGATTCCCCAGTAGCCTGGTTCCTAGAGCCAACCCAAGAACCCCCACTGACCTGGTTCTCAGCCCCAGTCCAGGACCCTCCAATGGCCTTGTCTCTAGCCCAGAGATCCCCACTGGCTTGGTCCCCAGATCTATCCCAGGATCCAATACCAACCTCATTCTCAGCCCTAGCCCCAGCCCAGGACCTAATACCAGACTTATCACTAGCCCCACTCCAGGATTCAATACTGGCTTCATTCTTATCATCAGCCCAAGACATGTTATTGTCCCAGTATCCATCCCTGACCTGAAACCTAAATTTGATCCATCGCTCAGAAGCAATCCAATCCTCAATACCAATTCCACTCCAGTAATACTCATGGACCATAGGCTGTGTCTTTCTACAGGCCTGAGCACTAGTCCCACCCTCACTCTCAGAGGCGGGCATGGCCTTAGGCTTGGGATTTGCATAGACAGCACCTTCTTCTGTGGCTTCTGCCTTAGACTTGGATATAGCTTTGTCCTGTGCACCAAGCAAGGGCTTACTCTGGAAAAGGACCATGGACTGAGGCTGGCCAGAGCCCATAATATCTGTCCTGGTCTCTACCTTAGACTCAGCATTAGGATTGCCCTTGACCTTACTCCTGGCACCAAGCAAGGCCTTACCATGGGAACTGTCTGAAGCCTGGGGCTGAGCAGAGCTTGTTGTATCTGCTCCAGCCTCTAACTTGCACACAGTGGAATTGCCCCTGACCTTATTCTTGGCACCAGGCAAGGCCTCAGCCTGAGAACTGGCCACAGCTTGAGGCTGGACAGAGCTTGTTGCATCTGCCATGGCTTCTGCCTTAGACACAACATTGGGATTCTCCCTGACCTTATTCTTGGCACCAGGCAAGCCCTCACCCTGAGAATTGGCCATAGCTTGGAGCTGGGAAAAACTCATTGCATCTGGCCCAGTTCCTGCTTTAGACACAGCATTGAGATTGCCCTTGACCTCAATCTTAGTACCAAACGAGGCCGCACCCTGCGAACTGGCCACAGCTTGGGGCTGGCCAGAGCCCATTGTATCTGGCCCAGCCCCAGACTTAGACACAGCATTGGAATCGCCCCTGACCTTATTCCTGGTACCAGGCAAGGCTTCACCTTGGGAATTTGGCACAGCCCGTGGCTGGGGAGAACCTGTTGCATCTGGCCCAGCTCCTGCCTCAGACACAGCATTGGCATTGCCCTTGACTTTATTCCTGGAACCAGACAAGAATTCACCTTGGGAATTAGATACAACCTGGGGCTGGGCAGAGCCTGTTGCATCTGCTCTGGCCTCTGCCGTAGACACAGTATTGGGATTATACCTGACCTTATTCTTAGTTCCAGGCAAGACCTCACCCTGAGAATTGATTATAGTCTGGAGCTGGTCATAGCCAGTTGCATCTGGCCCAGCTCCTGCCTTAGACACAGCATTGGGATTGCCCTTGACCTTATTCCTGGCACCAGGTAAGGCCCCACCCTGAGAATTGGCCATAGCCAGGGGCAGGGCAGAGCCCACTGTATCTGGCCCAGCCCCTGATTTAGACACAGCATTGGAATTGCCCTTGACCTTATTCTTAGTACCAGATAAGGCCTCACCCAGGGAACTAGCTACAGCCTGGGGCTGAGCAGAGCCTGTTTTATCTGGCCCAGTCCCTGCTTTAGACACAACATTGGGTTTGCCCCTGACCTTATTCCTGGCACCAAGCAAGGCTTCACCTTGGGAATTTGACCCACCCTGGGGCTGGACAGAGCCCATTGTATCTGCTCCAGTCTCTGCCTTAGACACAGCACTGGGATTGCCCTGGAGCTTATTTGTGGCACCAGGCAAGGCCTCCTCCTGGGAATTGGCCATAGCCTGGGGCTGGGCAGAGCCCACTGTATCTGGCCCAACCCCTGACTTAGACACAGCATTGGGTTTGCCCCTGATCTTATTCCTGGCACCAAGCAAGGCTTCGCCTTGGGAATTTGACACAGCCTGGGGCTGTGCAGAACCTGTCCTATCTGCTCCAGTCTCTATCTTAGACAGGGCATTGGGATTTCCCTTGACCTTGTTACTGGCACCAGGTAGGGCCTCACCCTGAGAATTGGCCACAGCCTGGGGCCAAGCAGATCCTGTTGTATCTGTTTGAGGCTGGGCAGAGCCCATTGTGTCTGGCCCAGTCCCTACCTTAGACACAGCATTGGGATTGCCCTGGACCTTATTCTGGATACCAGACAAGGCTTCATCCTGGGCACTGGCCATAACCTGAGGCTGACCACAGGCCCTTATTTCTGCCTTAGCCCCTGCCCTCAACCCATTAGGATCTCCCCTGTCATCAACCCTAGAATCAGGCAAAGCATCATCTTGGGTCTTGGCCCCATTCTGAGGCTGTGCACAGGTTTTCATGTCTATCCCAACCTTTGCCTTACTCTTACCTTTGGCTTTGCCCCTAGCCTTAGCTCTAGTACTAGGTAAGGCCTCAACTTGGCTCACGGCAGAAGCCTGAGACTGTGCTTTTGTGTCTGTCCCAGCTCCCTCCTTAGACATGGTGCTGGCATTGCCCTTAGCCTTAATACTGACATCAGGCAAGGCATCACCCCGGACACTGACCATAGGTTGAGGCTGTGTATAGGACAATATATCTGTTCCAGCTCCTACTTTAGAAATGGCATTGGAATTGCCTCTGGTCTTAATCCTGGAATCAGGCAAAGCCTCAGCCTGAGAATTGACCCTCAAGTTTGCCTTGGCCCCTGTTTTAGACATGGCATTGGAATTGCCTCTACCCTTAACCCTAGCATCAGGAATAGTCTCAGGCTGAGCAACAGCCTTCATGTCAGCTCCAGACATGGCCCTAGATGTCACATTGGTATTTCCCCTGTCATCAACCCTGGCACCAGACATTGCTTCAGCCTGTTTCTTGGCTACAGTTTGAGGTTGTGTAGAAGCTCTCATATCTGCCCTTGTTCCTGTCTTACACATGGCATTAGTATTACCCCCAGCATCTACCCTTACCCCAGTCATGCTCTCAGCCTGAGCCTTGGTTACAATCTGAGACTGGGCAGAAGCCCTGTCTGCCCCAGACCCTGCCCGAGACATCATTGTGCGATTTCCCTTGGCTTTAACCCCAGCACAAGGTATATCATCAATCTGGACCTTGGCCACAGGCTGAGATGGTACATAAGACCTTACATCAACTCCAGCTTCCGCTCTGGATATGGTATTAAGATTTCCCTTAGCATCAACTGTGGTACCAGGCCTGGCCTCAGACTGAGTCTTGGCCACATTCACAGTCTTTTCCAGTGCTCTTGTCTTGGTCTCAGACACAATTCCAGTCTTGTTTATGGCATTCATCTTGGCCAATTCCCTGGTCATTGCCAAGGCCTCATTCTGTGTCATCAGTACTCTGTTCATCTCTGTCTCTTTTTCAGCAAATATATAAGCTTCAACTTTGGTCTGGGTCATTGCTTCTTTCTTGGCCTCTGCCCTGGCAAACAGTCCCCAAGCTTTAGCCTTGGTCTGGGTCACTGCCTCTTTCTTGACTACTCTCTCAGCCGCAGAGTCAGTTTGAGTCACTGCCTCTTTCATGGCCACTTCCTTGGCTTTGACTTTGGCCTCAGCCAGAGTCATTGCCTCTGTCATGACCACTATTTTGACTTCAGATTGGACCTCTGCCTCTGCCCCAGCCATTGCCTTGTCCTGAGAGTTGGCTTTGGGTCTGGCCCTAGCAGTGGCCTTAGTCTCTGCTTCAGCCCCAGCCCTACCTCCTGCTCCAGTTTCTGCTCCAGTCTTGGCCTTGGATCTAGTCTCAATCTCTGCCCCTTCCATTGCTTCACTCGTGGCCAAGTTCTGGTTCTGTACCCCAGGCAGAGTCTCCATTTTGACTCTAGACCCATTGCTGGCAAGTCTCCTCACACTTTGAGCTCTTCCCTTGGTTAATCTGTAAATGTAGTAGCAGGTACTAGCCCAAATCACCAGTCCTGCAGTCACCCAGCCCACTTCCTGAATGCGACCCATGTAATCACCCCTGCTGAAGGCACAAATAAGGTACAGAGGGCCTCAGATGGGCTGGGGAAAGAGGGTGGTAGGTCTGGGTGTAGGCCTGTAAGGGTGCTGGTCTTCAGTTCAAAGGCCACTACAGCTGCCACTGGAGGTGGACCTAGAAGTGGAGGAAGGAAATGGACTAAAATTTCTCTTCTATCTCTGTGCATCATACAGATAGATACACAGAAGGACAGGAAAGTGTAGAACTAATGTGCTTGGTAGGATAAGAGAATCATTAGAAAACTCTTTCTCCATTTTATCCCCTCCCCATTTTCCCTAGTACCCAACAATTTTCCCCCAAGATACTTCTACTGACATTTCCTTACACCAAATAAATAGTGAAAAGGATAGTGGGAGGGCTGACTATGAATGGGAGAGACTGAGAAGCCCTCAGACCTTGATTTTTACTGGACCTACTCTGGCCACCATTCCCACAGGTCCTTACCCCCATACCAACCTGTATTGATCCGAGGCAGTTCCCTCCTCTTGATTGGTGTTACACTCTAAAGTGGATCTATATACTCTTTAGATCTATGAACCTAGAGGTAGACAAACAGAGAGATGGAAGGACCGATGGGGGTGGAGATTTTGTTCTTTATGTGACTGCTATATTATTATCAAACTCTCTCTCTATCCCCCTCAGTTCACCCCACTCCCTGTACCAAAATAAAAGTGAGGGTGTGGGGTAAGTGACAGGAATGGTGGGAAAGGTGGCTGGAAAAGGGAGAGGCTGAGGGTCCTCTAGCCTGGACAATGGACCTACTGGATACAAACTGACCTCCATTAACCCACCGTAGAGGTCTACCCAGGCAGTCCCCATCCTCTTACCAGTATCTACTGATCAGGGGCAACTTCCTCCTTATTTCTTTGCTTCCAGTCATCTCAAGCCTTGCAGCAAACCTGCAGGCAGATCTATGGACAAATAAACAAACAAGATACTTCATAGAACAGACAAGCACCCTGATCCCTGACCCCAGTACCTACCTTGCCAGAGAGCCCAGGACCAATTTGCTGATGTGTACCATTTTATCACCCCTCACATCCTCTTCTTTCAGTCACACTCCAGCCCACCCTTACCCCAATATCCCTAAATGTTTCCTTCATTGAAATCAGTATGGGGTGTGGCAACACTGTGGAAATCTGGCAAAGGGTAGGAGAAGCAGAAGTACCATCTACTAAAACCCTCTCAAGTCTCAGCCACATCCTATTCCCACCCTCTCAGACACTGCCCACCTTCACACAAACCTCCATGGTTCTAGGTCAGTCTACCCCTTTCCCTTGTTTCCAGTGGTAAACAGCCCTGCTGTAGATGTTTGGGAAGATCTAGGAACAAACAGAGTAAAAGAGGAAGGTGAATGTTCAGTGCTTGTGACATCCCAGCATTTAAGACGCAGGTCTCAGTACCTGCCTTATAAGATTTAGAAACCCACTCCCTGGCAAGCAGAAGCTTGGGCTTTCCCAACACTGAAGTGGGCAGGGTGGAAAAGAGAAGCAGGAAAAATAAAAGGGGAGTGACATGGGCAAAATATTTTAAAACCACCTGTAGGATTCTAGGGCATCTCCCAAAAGTCCATCATTTCCTTCACCAAGATGCTCAGACAGGCAGGGGTATATAAAAATTGGAGGATGGCAAGTGAGATAGAGGCTCCCAGACTCCATACCCTTATCATAGCCTACTGCCATCTACTTTTCCTTAAACTCATCTCTAGGAGTCTCAAGTACAAGAGACAAAGTGTGGGGGAAGGCTTTTGCTTTTGCAAAATCACTATCCCTCCCCAACAAAGTCAGTCTCTCTCTCTCTCTCTCTCTCTCTCTCTCTCTCTCTCTCTCTCTCTCAAAAAATAATAATATTCCTTAATACAACAATTTGTATCTTCTCAATATTATCTGAAGTGCAAATTAAATCATCCCTAGAAAAGTTTGCTATCTTTACTGGTCTTCAATATACAATTTAAGTTTAAAATCCTAAGCTTGGTAAGTAAATGCAGTAAGGGAAAGTCCCCCAGCTAGCCTCACCCCATATTCCAACTAGATAGTGGCACCTAAGTATCTGTCATATAGAATTCACATCGAACTTGGGTGGTTCACAGACAGTGCCCATGCTCACACTAACCTCCACAGATCCTATGCAGCTTTCTCCATTTCTTCTTCCCTAGCCTGGCCACAAACTGCCACACCGAGCTACTGTCCTTCTCAAGTCTCAAGACAGGATTAAAGGCACTGAGTGCTTGGACCAGCACCCTGGACACAGATCCCAATACTCGCCAGTCTGGATTCAGAACCCTTATCAAATGATCCTCCCAACATTCCGGTAAGCCACCACCAACAATCCTGCCATCCAGTCACTAAAGCCCACCATTTTCTCTGCGAATGCCACCATGGCATGTCCCTTCCACTGAAATCAGCAGGAAGCTGAGTGGATATGTGCAATCAGTGATTCGAGTCAGGGAGGAAGGGGCATCTCAACCTCGGTATTTACTTCTTGAGACACTCCCCTTACCAGCTGCCCTGTCTGAGCCCACGGTTCCCCTCCACACACTAGGCAGGGGGAGGGGTGCTCCGAGGAATCAGAGGGAAGGCTCCTGGAACTTGAGCCTGCATTGTCTCCCATCCCCGGACCGGCCTCCGGGGTTGGGGGCGGCGGCCGCCCTGGCCTCCGCGAGGCCCCGAGCCCTTACCTGCTCCGCTTTCCCGGGCCCGATGCCAGCCCGCCGTGCGCCGGGCAGCGAGCAGCTGGTACCCAGTAGAGAGTGACGACTGCACTGAAGGCTGCGTTGCTCTGCAGCTCCGGGTCACGTGAGGGCCTTGCGTCACCAACGAGCTCGCCCCCCGCCCCCACTGGCCCGTGAGGAGTTCGACAGGACCCTCCCCCCACTCCGCACGCAGAGCTCCCCTCCAAGTCTCTGCCCCGCCCACAGCGCACCTTCCTGCCACTCAGCCTGGTCCTCTCCAATCTGAGGGCCCACAAGTGGCCTCACCTCCCTGCGGTTGGGATTTGTTCTTTGGTTACCTGGGAGGGTCTGCTTCCCGAACCCACACCTAGGCCTTGACCGTGTTCTTTTCTAATACTTCTTTAAGGAATCCTCTTTCTCTCTTAGGCTATAAGACGAATGTTCCCCATCGGGTACCCTGCTGCACCAAACTGAGCTAAGGAAGGGATGTCAGGAAAGGAAGCAGAAAGTGCTTTTTTTTTTTTTTTTTTTTACTTTTAACATTGCATTCATTGTTTTATAATGTGGAAATTCAGTCAAGCTATTTTAATTTGACATTTAGAAATGAGGTCGTAAAAATAACAAGACTCATTTTTTAACATTATTTTTGCTCCACATTAAAAAATGTTTTGTAGTTGCTATAAGTGATTTTACAGCTTTCAAAACAGACTAGTAATTATTGACATTTTATTTTTTTGTTTGTTTTTTGAAATGAACATGGGGAGAAAGGGAAGGAAGTGCATTTCATATCATTACTACTTTTATTTTATTTTATTTCATTATTTTATTTTATTATTTTATTTTATTTTTCTTATACTCACCCGAGGACATTTTTGCATTTATCTTCAGATAGAGCAGGAGGGAGAGAGGGAGGAAGAGAGAGAGAGAGAAACATCGACGTGAGAGAGACACATTGAGTGGTTGCCACCCACACGACCCTAACCAGGGCCGGGGACAAAGTGCAACCAAGGTATGTGCCCTTAGCGGAACTGAACCCGGGACTCTCTGATCCATGGGCCGACTCTCTAACCGCTGAGTCAAACCGGCCAGGACAATTATTGACATTTTAAATACAAAATTTTCCTAAACAAAACCAGCACGTCTTCAATGTGATCTATAAATTTATCTTTGGAAAGACAGTTCTCTAATCTTGGCAGTTTTCCACAAGTAATTTACAGCCTTTTGAAGTTCTGGCTGAACTTACGCTCTGTTTCTTCAGGTGTCTGAGAACTTCTTCATAGATGACTCCTGGGTGATTGAATGAAGACCCGGCTCCAGATAAACCCAGGGCCTGAAAACTAGTGACTTTCTAGATTAACCGGTTTTCCATTCAAGGAGTTTTATTTTTTATTTTACGTGAGCATATGGTCAATGTAGTCTGTCTCATCACACCCTGGAAAGAACCAACTGCTATCCCATTGATGGAAATGAGATTTAGCAGGTGGACTTTTCATTTAATCATGATGCTAGTGTGTTATCTCCGGTATCTATCATTCATATGCTATATCACCCAGCATGTTCCAGTGGAGCTAGCAGGTGAGGGTCTGTGGTGTCTGTAAATTACTGCAACACCCCTGAGATCCACGTCATTCTTCCCTCACAGAAAGCACAGTTTACAAAAGCCCGAGCAGTTGCCAGGAAAAATACCTTTTGTTACAATTTCACTGCACCATCCATTCAAGCCCCTCAGAATAATCCCAGAATTCAGGGACAAAGTATTCAGAAGTTAGTACCCAGACAGCCAGCTGTCCCCACTGGGGAGTCACACTCTGAAATATGACACTCCAGCAGAAAGTTCCCCATGTGAAGGGCTCCTGTGTGGGGGAGGCCCCTCTAGGAGGTGAGCCAGGGAGCCCAGAGTGACATAGAAACTTACTAATGGCTTTTCAGAAGTCAATTGCCCATGACTAACTTGTTCTCCACCAAAGGGAAAGATTCAGAAGTTGATTACATAAATATTTAAAACTTCAGTAAAGTAGAAAAAAAAACAAGCTAACAAAGCCATAAGCATAGGGTGTCAAATGTCTAATTTGTAATAATCTAAACAAACTCATAATAATAAAATAATAAACAACCCAATAAAAAATGTGCCCACTACATGAATGGGTTTGTTCACAGAAAAGAAATACAAATGACTGATAAACATATGGAAAAATGCTCCATTTCAAAGAAATGCAAGTCGAAACAACTATGTATTACCATGTTTCAGCTAGGAGTTTATCAAAATTTAGAAATGTGATGATGTTGACTGGTTTGTGAGGAAATGGGTACTCCCACACTCTGTTGGATGGAGATATTCTGTTTTTTGTTTTTTGTCTTTTTGGGGTTTTTTGTTGTTATTAATCCTCACCTGAGGATATTTTTCCATTGATTTTTTTTTTAGGTAAAATGGAAGGGAGGGAGGGAGAGAGAGAGAGAGAGAGAGAGAGAGAGAGAGAGAGAGAGAGAGAGAGAGAAACATTGATGTGAGACACACCAATTGGTTGCCTCCCACAGGACGACAACCAGGAATCGAACTTGCAACCCAGGTACATGCCCTTCACCGGGCATTGAACCCGAGACCCTTCAGTCCTTGGGCCGATGCTCTAACTGCTGAGCCAAACCAGCCATGGTGGAGGGAGATACTCTGATGCAATCTTTAACCAGAGAGCAATTTGGCCAAATCTATTAAATAGTAAATACAGGGTGGGGCAAAAGTAGGTTTACAGTTGTTCGTATGGAAAATAATACAACCCAGCCAGTGTTGTTCAGTGGTTGAGCATTAACCCATGCACCAAGAGGTTGCCAGTTTGATTCCCAGTCAGGGCACATGCCCAGGTTGTGGGCCCAACCCAGTGGGGGGCATGCAGGAGGCGGCCAATCGATGTTCTCTCACATCGATGTTTCTATCTCTCTCTCTCCTTTCCTCTATCTAAAAAATCAATAAAAAAGGAAACTAATACAGTAATTAAGAAATAATAATACAAGAATAAACTCTGTTTCTCATACTTACAACTGTAAACCTACATTTGCCCAACCCTGTATAATGTCCCACAAATTCTTTGACCCAGCAATTCTATTCCTAGGAAATTAGCCAGCCTACACAACTACACAGTTTCACAAAGATAGATATAGATAGATGATAGATAGATAGATAGATAGATAGATAGATAGATAGATAGATAGATAGATAGATATTACAGTGCTTGTAAAGGTTTAAAAAGCTGAATCAACATAAAATGTCCATCAATAAGGGAAAGATTAAATACATTATGTTAAATCTATACAATATAGCTAATTTAAAAAGATATAGCTCTGTGTATCCTGATGGAAAAGTACTTAGGGTATCTTATTATTAATATTTGCTGTTTATTTTCTGTAACTACACATACAATTCACAAGAATACATTCTAATATAAGATTCAAACACAGGCCCTGGCCGGTTTGGCTCAGCGGTTAGAGTGTCGGCCTGCGGTCCAGAGAGACCCGGGTTCGCTTCCCGCTAAGGGAACGTACCTCGGTTGCAGTTTGTCCCCAGCCCTGGTTGGGGTCGTGCGGGAGGCAGCCACTCGATGTGTCCCTTTCATGTCGATGTTTCTCTCTCTCTCCCTCCCACTCTATCTGAACAAAAAATGGAAATGGAAAAATGTCCTCGGGTGAGGATAAAAAATAATAATAAATAAATAAATAAATAAAATGAACCTTTCATGACTAGGTGATATCTTAGGGTAAATATTAAAAAAAAAAAAAGATTCAAACACAAGAAAAGCACAAGTGCAGTAGTGCCCCCTTATCTATGGAGGATAGTTCCAAGATCTCCAGTGGATGCCTTAAAACCTCGGAGATATATATATATATATTAATATATATATATTATATACACTATAGTGTATATAATATATATATACACTAAGTTTTTTTCTATACCTAGATACCTATGATCAAGTCTAATTTATAAATTTAGCACAGTAAGAGATTAACAACAGTAATAAAATAAGACAATTATAACAATGTACTGTAATAAAAGTTATGTGAATGTGGTCATTATTAAGTAAAATAAGGTTTACTGGAACACAAGCATCTGATAACCTAGAGGGCTACTAAGTGACTAACAGGTGGAGAGCATACACAGCTTAGATACACTGGACAAAGGGATGATTCATGTCCTGGGCTGGACAGAGCAGGACAGCTGAAGATTTTATCATGCTGCTCAGAACTGTGCACAATTTAAAACTTATGAATTCTTTATTCCTGGAATTTTCTATTTAATATTTTTGGACCATGGTTGACTGCAGGTAGCTGAAATGGAGGAAAGCAAAATCCAGGATAATGGGGGGGACTACTGTATGTATATAGTGCTTGGTATAATCCATGGTTTCAGGCATCCACTGGGGATCTTGGGACGTATCTCCCACACATAAGGGGGAACTACTACTGTATATCACTGCCTCAATAACATACTTTTTTTTTTTGGTTAATACTCATCCAAGGATACTTTTCCACTGATTTTTTAGACAAAGTGGAAGGGAGGGGGAGAGAAAGAGAGAGAAACACTGATGTGAGAGCGACACATCGATTGGTTGCCTCCCACATGACCCCAGCCAGGGCTAGGGATCAAACCTGAAACCTTGGTATGTGCCCTTGACTGAGAATTGAACCCACGACCCTTCTGTCCACAGGCCGACACTGTAACTGCTGAGCCAAACTGGGCAGGGCAATAGCACACTTTTAATTGGTATAGCTTGTTAGCAAGTTTTGGTGTGTGGGAGGACAAATCCTTCATTACATTGCTTTTTCTTTTTCTTTTTTTTTTATTTAATTAATTTATTTTTGTTACAGATGTTTCTCCTTTTTTCCCCATTGACACCCTCCTCCCCATCCCCCCACCCTGTCCCCAGCTTTGTTGTCCATGTCCATCACTTATGCATACATGCGCTGCTTTTTCAAACTATTTTTGGATTTGCTTGAGTATTTCATGTGAAGTTCCAAGTTTCATTTTAAAATCCTGTTAGACTTTTATTAGGATTGTATAGAATTTATAGATTAACGGGGAATAATTAAAATCATAGTAATAAATTATTATTTTCATCCAGGGTCATGCTGTATTTTTTTAAAGTTTATTCATATCTTCTTTTGTGCCCTTCAGTAAAATTGTATAGTTTTCTTCATATAGATTTTACATATTTCTTATTAACTATATTTCCAGATATTTCATAGTTTTTGTTAACATTGTGAATGGTGGGTTTTTACACATGATATGTTTTCTTTGTTTTATTAGGAAACTAATTTCAGTTTTTATAAAATCATGCATATTCATTATAACAAAGCAATGCAGTGCAGTAATGTACAAAGAAGAAAGATAAAATATCATTCAGATTCCAGCATCATAAAATAACCACCAAACTTTCAAACAATTATCAAACTTCCTGGAATATTGTATGTTCTTTAGATCTGAATACTTCATTCCTTCTTAAGAATATATATATTCTTTTTTTTTTTTTTTTTATCCTCACCGGAGGACATTTTTGCATTTATCTTCAGATAGAGCGGGAGGGAGCGAGGGAGGAAGAGAGAGAGAGAAACATCAGTGTGAGAGAGACACATCGACTGGTTGCCACCCACACGACCCCAGCCGGGGCCAGGGACGAACTGCAACCGAGGTATGTGCCCTTAGCGGGAACCGAACCCAGGACCCTCTGGTCCACGGGCCAACCCTCTAACCGCTAAGCCAAACCGGCCAGGGCAATATATATATATATTCTTAATATGTGTTTACAGATATATAATATCTTCTTATTTCCTTTAATTTTTTTTTCATCTTCTGTCAATGTGATTTTCTCAAGCCCTTCCTCTGTCTATAATTCCATTTTTATGCACATTTTTTCTATTTCAGCTGTTCATAATTTATTATTTCTATGATAATGTTATTTAGATCTAATTGGTTCATTAGTTTGCAATCTTTTTAATCTAATTCTGCTGCTTATCTTCTCATTTTTGAGCCCCTGTTTTATCAAAATCATATTCTTATTAAGTTGCCTTATAGCTTAAAGTACTTGTTGGAAATTTCCTTCTGTGCTTTGGGTATGTTTTCTTCTTATTTAGGTTCCTTGCCTTTCACGTGCTATATCTTATATGGCTTCTGAGGGACGGGACAGGGTTAAGAAACTAGCCAAACTGCACTGTTTTTTGTTTGTTTGTTTGTTTTGTTTTGTTTTTTTGTTTATATTATTTTTTATTTTATTTTATTTTATTTTATAATTTATTTTATTATTAATTTGTTTTTGTTACAGATGTTTTTCCTTTTTTTTCCCCCACTGACACCCTCCTCCCCCTCCCCTTCTCCTCCTCCCCATCCCTGTTGTCCATGTCCATTGGTTATGCACCCATGCACATAGGCTCTGTAATTTATCTCTTTCCCCCCCCCTCCCCCCTAAACTGCACTGTTATGCTCCACTCTGGAATGGAATCTCCTGTTTTTTTACTTGCTTGTGACTTTTTGAAGTTTTTATATTTGGTATGTGCCCTGTTTCTTGTTTACTTGCTGCTCATGACCCCCACTGGATTTTTTACTCCTTATTTTTTTTTTCATTTTGTTTAATATTAGGAGAGACTCTCTGAGGCAGTGTCTTTTCCTCTTTTCTTTTTTTTTTTTTTCCTCTTTTCTAACACAGGAGCTCCTTCTAATTCATTTTCTAGTTAATTGCTCATTGCTAGTGCAGGATAAGGCTACAATTTTGTATGTTGGCCTCCCTAATGAATCTTGATTATTCTAAAAGTTTGTCAGTTGGTTCTCTATGATTTTCTAGAGAGACAATTACATTGTAAATGACAGTTTAGTATTTTCCTTTCTGACATTTTATACTGCTCATTCCTTCTTTTTAACTCATGCTTTAAAAAAGAACTTTAGAACAAAGTTGAATAATAAAGGTGATCACAGAATCTAGCTTCTGACTGTAATGGGAATGCTTAGTGTTTCATCATTAAGTATAATGTTTCTATACATCTATGACACAAGCCATTTGCCAAGTTAAGGAATCTTCCTCTATTCGTAGAATGCTAAGAGTTGTTATCAGGAATGGATGTTTTATTTCAACAAATGATTTTGTGGTATCTATTAATATTTTAAATATTATTTTAATCTAGCAGATAACAATAAAACTTTTCAAATACTGAACCACACTTGAATTCTTGGGATAAATCTCACATGGTAATGACTATTTTTTAGTACACTGCTGGATTTCAATTTACTAATATTTGATTTCCCGTGTTTGCACACTTTCATTGATAAGATCAGTTTATTGTTTTCTTTTTTGTTTGCCATCATTTCCAATTTTTGGTATTAGAATTATACTAGCCATGCAAAATAAATTGTGAAGTTTTCTATGTTCTGGAAATAGTTTATATAACCAGAGAATTTTCTGCTCCTTGAAAGCTGGGAGAACTTTGCTAGAAAACCAGCTGAAAATGGTAGTTGTCTTTTTTCCCTTTTATTTCTTTTTTAAGCAGATCTTTATGTTTTGACATTCTTCATTGGTTATTGGTTTATTCCGGTTTTTACTACTTGTGCTTCAACCAATTTTGTCTGAAATTTGTGTTCTTAAAATATCCATTTTGTCTGAAATTTCAAAATTTAGTGGTAAAAAATTGGGACTTGTATTTTCCCCAAATGTCTTCTGATTTATAATTATAATTTCTAATGTCTATTTTCTCTTTTTTTTTTCTTGATCAGATTTGCAAATTTTTTCTCAGAGAACAAATTCAGGTTTTATTGATCAATTGTACTATTACTTTTTTGTTTTTTATCCTTTCAATTATTTTTTTATTTTTATCTTTATTTTTTCTTCTACTTTCTTCAGATTCAACTTATTATTATTTTTTATATTCTTTTTAAGAAATAATTTATTTTTCAGTTATACTTGACATACAACATTATATTATATTCTTGAGTTGAGTGCTAAGCTCATTTATCTTAAATCTTTCTTGTTTTCTAATACGTATTTGAGTTTATAAATTATCCTCTTGAAATTGCGCTAACCACATTCCCTAGGTTTTACAGCTGGTATTCTCATTTTCATTCTCATGTATATAATATAAAGTGATTATTTTTATTTCTGCTTTAATCCAAGAGTCATTTAAAAAGTCATTTTTTTCACTTTGGATTGGGTGAGAATTCTTTGTATTAATGTTTAATTTTATTTGATCATATCATGTCACTTCTACTTCAAGCTTTTACTTAATCATGCAATTTAAAATATGCCTCCAACCTCTATAGCATCATCCAGTTTAATTTTCATTAAATGATTTATTACCTATTTATTTGTTTATGTATTGTTTGATTCTTTTCTCTAAGGTGTAAGCTCCTTGGGAACAGGAACATTGTCTCTTATTTACCACCACATTTTCAGTACCTAAAACAGGTCTGAAATACAGTAGACAATAACTGTTGGCTGAATAAATAAATTATGCTCAATAAATGTAAGCCCTATGATTACTATTTCTTTTTTTTTTTTAAAGAAATTGGTGGGATTTAACTGTTGAATGAGCATTTTCTATTACATGGATAAATTCTATAAATTAAATGCTTTTGAAAAAAAATATTTTCTGTTGTGTGTAAAGTTGTTTATATTAGAGATATTAGTTAAAGCTTGTTGATTGTGTAATCCAAATCTTCTATATATTTGCTAATCTGTGGATTACTGAAAGAAGTATGATAAGCCTTCCACTATGATTGTGGATTTAACACTTTTTCCTTATATTTATATCATATTTTCCATTGTACATTTTGAAGCTATATCATTAATTACACAAAGATCATAACTTCTATGTTTTCTATATAATATAACCATACTTATTCAATATCCTTCTTTATCCTTTTTGGTCCTTTCTGTCTGAAAATTTATTCTGCCCTATATTGATAATGCTACATTTGCTTTTTTAAATTAGTTTTGCCTGGTTTATCACTTTATTTAAGATAAGAGAGATGAACTTTTATTTGTATGTTTAGCACAATCTGAGAATCTGTCTCTTTTTAAGTGAGTTTAATTAATTCACATTGTGATTATATGTTTAGATTTATTCCTGTCACCTGTTTTTACATTTTTTAATTTACCATGGTTTTTTGTCCTTCCCCCATGCTGTATGTGGGATCAATATTTTTACCTGCAGCGGTCTAGAGGTTATTACATTCTATTTTTATTCCACCACCTTTGTCAGGCCTGATAACTTTTTCTTTTGCAGATATTCACTAAGAAATCTTGATTTTCACTATTTGCTCTCTCTAAATCTGATAGCCTATTTCACATCACCTCTTTCAGAGGGACCACTGCCTCTGATATGTTTTTCACTCATTAAAATATCTTAGCTAAAAGTAAAACCTTTAGTTTTTTCCACTTTACCACTAAAAGTAAAAACCAAAGCCATAAGGTTTCTAGCATAAAACACAGAGGATAAGTTTATTCCTAGGTATCTTATTTTTTGTTGTTGTTGTTGCAATGGTAAATGGGACTGTTTTTTTAGTTTCTATTTCTGCATATTCATTATTGGTGTATAAGAATGCCATTGATTTCCGGATGTTAATTTTGTATCCTGCTACTTTGCCAAATTCATTTATTAAATCTAGTAGTTTTTTGGTGGAGTCTTTAGGGTTTTCTATGAACAATATCAAGTCATCTGTGAATAATGACAGTTTTACTTCCTCCTTTCCAATTTGGATGCTTTTTATTTTTTCTTGTCTGATCACTGTGACTAGGACTTCCAGTACTGTGTTGAATAACAGTGGTGAAAGCGGACAACCCTGTTTTGTTCCTGTTCTTAAGGGAAAGACTTTTAATTTTTGCCCATTGAGTATGATGTTGGCTGTAGGTTTGTCATGTATGACCTTCATTATGTTGAGGCATGATCCCTCTATTCCCACTTTGCTGACAGTTTTTATCATACATGGGTGTTGAATTTTGTTGGATGCTGTTTCTATGTCTATTAATATGATCGTGTGATTTTTATCCTTCATTTTATTTATGTGATGTATCACATTTATTGATTTGCAAATATTGTACCAGCCTTGCATCCCTGGAATAAATCCCACTTGGTCATGGTGTATGATCATTTTAATGTATTGCTGGATCCGATTTGCTGATATTTTGTTGAGGATTTTAGTATCTATGTTCATCAGGGATATTGGGCTGTAATTTTCTTTCTTTGTAGTGTCTTTATCTGGTTTGGAATTAGGATAAAGCTGGCCTTGTAAAAAAAAGTTTGGAAATCTTCCCTCCTCTTGAATTTTTTTGAATAGTTTGAGGAGGATAGGTGTTATTTCTTCTTTGAATGTTTGGTACAACTTGCCTGTGAATCCATCTGGTCCAGGACTTTTGTTTGCTGGGAGGTTTTTTTTGTTTTTGTTTTTGTTTTTTTAATTACTGCTTCACTTAAAAATGGAGCTGCCGTCTGACTCAGCAATCCCACTTCTGGGAATATATCCTAAGAATCCCAAATCACCAATCAGAAAGAAGATATGCACCCATATGTTCATAGCAACACTATTTACAATAGCTAAGATCTAGAAACAACCCAAGTGCCCATCAGTAGATGAGTGGATAAAAAAGCTGTAGTACATTCACACAATGGAGTACTATGTGGCTATAAAAAAAAAAAAAAAAGGATCTTTTACTTTTTGAGAGAGCATGGATGGACTTGGAGATTATTATACTAAGCAAAATAATCCAGTCAGAGAAAGGCAAATATCACATGATCTCGTATGTGGAATCTAATGAACAAAATAAACTGACAAACAAAATAGGTCCAAAAACATGGAAGCATGGAACAGATGGACAGATCTTAGAGGGAAAGGGAAAGGGGGGGCGGGCAGGAAAAAATTAACCAAAGAACTTATATGCATTTATGCATAACCAATGGACACAGACAATAGTGAGGTGAAGACCTGAGGGGGAGCAGGAGAGGGGAGGAGGGGTTCAATGGGGAAAAGGAGGGAAATCTGTAATACTTTCAATAATAAAAATAAATTTTAATTTGTTTTTTCTTTATTGCTTTTAGATAGAGAGGAAGGGAGAGGGAGAGAGAGATAGAAACATTGATGAGAGAGAGCATTGATTGGTCACCTCCTGCATGCCCCCTACTGGGGGTTTGGCTGGGCATCCCCTATGCTTTTTAAATTTTATTTTTATTGCCCGGCCGGTGTGGTTCAGTGGTTGAGCATCGACCCATGCACCAAGAGGTCACCAGTTCAATTCCAGTCAGGGCACATGCCTGGGCTGTGGGCTCAAGCCCCATTGGGGGTATGCAAGAGGCAGCCGATTGGTGTGTCTCTCTCATCGATGTTTCTATCCCTCTCACCCTCTCCCTTCCTCTCTCTCTAAAAAATCAATATAAACATATTCTTTTGAGAAAGAAAAAAAACCATAGGGGATTATCTTTATGACCTTGGGATAGGCAAAGATTTCTTGGACAGGATACAAAAAGAATTAATCATAAAAGAGAAAATTGGACTGTATCAAAATTTTAAATTTCTATTCATCCATAGCTATTATTAACAAAATGAACAAATAAGTCACTTGACTTGGAAATATATACATATATATATTACACATATCTGATAAAGGACTTTTATCCAGCATATATAAAGAATTCCTTCAAATCAATAATCAAAAGAAAAATGCAATGTAAAAGCAGGCACATATTTGAATAGACAGTTCTCTTTTTCTTTTTTTATTTTATTTTTTCCATCACCATTTATCTCCTCTATGCCCTCTTCTACCTCCATGCTCCTCCTCCCCCAGCATCACCCTACTGTTGCTGAATGGTCACTTCTCAAAGGAAGATAGCCTATTCTCAACATCTTTAGTAATCACGGATGGGCAATTTGAAAACACAGTGAGATAGATATCACCACATACCAACTAGAATGGCTAAAACCAAAGACTAACAATAATTGGTGAGAATGGAGAAACAATAATATATTACATTACATTCATTAGAGGTATAAAATGGTACAAGCACTTTGGAGAACTTCACAGTTTCTTTGAAAACTCTGCATTCACTTACCATATGACCAGCAGTTTCACTTCTGGGTATTTAGTCAAGAAAAATGAAATAATATGTCCACACAAAGATGTGTACAGTTATATCAGTTTAATTCATAATAGTCTAAAACAGGAAACAACAGGAGAAAGAAATACTGATTAGCAACACAAAGTTATAAAATACTGGTACATATAACAACATGGATAAATTTCAAAAGCAATATGCTGAATGAATAAAACTAGACAAGAAACCCAAGAACAAATAAAATTTATTTGGGATGATAAAAAGCAGGATGTGGTCGTCTGGAGAATAGAGAGAAATTAACAAGAAAATTACAAGGGATCTTTCTGGAATGATGGAAAAGTTCTATATTTTTTGTGTGTGTGGTGGTTACACAGATATATACAATTGTTAAAACTCTTCACATTGAACATTTAAGATATGTGTGATACAGTATATGTAAATTATACTCAATACACCCCGATTCCTTCTCCAGAAAGAGTCACTTAATTAGTTTGGAGAAGTCATAACAGACTTTGTTCTATGAATTGCATACACATATAGAAATATTGTTTGGGGCATCATATTGTTCATATGTTTCACAACCTGATGTTTTTCACTCATCAACATATCTTGGAGCTCTTTCCATGTTAGTAAGTGTGGATCTTTTAAACTATTGTATTGTGTTCTATAGTGTGGCTATAGTGTGATTTATTTTAGCCATTCCTCTACAAATGAATATTTAGTTTTTTTTTAATTTTTAGCAATAACAACACTAAAAAATTATTCTTAAAAAATGTTGTCAATCAGAAAACTAAGAAATGGTATACCAGTGTTATAAATTATATTTTGCTTTTTTTTTTTATCCTCACCCGAGGACATTTTTCCATTTTTTTGTTCAAATAGAGTGGGAGAGAGAGAGAGGAAGAAAGAGAGAGAGAAACATTGACGTGAAAGGTACACATCGAGTGGCTGCCTCCCGCAAGACCCAACCAGGGCCGGGGACAAACTACAACCGAGGTACGTGCCCTTAGCGGGAACCAAACCCAGGTCTCTTTGGACCGCAAGCTGATGCTCTAACCACTGAGCCAAACCGGCCAGGGCTATATTTTGCTATGAAGTAGCTCAGTTGTATACGTGTTCACATGTTTATTGGTCATCTGTGGCTCTGTGAATTGCCTACTCACATAATTTTTCTATTTTCCTGTTTATTATCTTAATCTTTTAAAATTTTTTATTGGATTTATTGGAGTAACATTGGTTAATAAAATTATATAGGTTTCAGTTGTACAATTCTATAACACATCATCTGTACATTGTATTGTGTGCTCACTACCCAAAGTCAAGTCTCCTTCTATCACCATTTATCCTCCCTTTACCCTCTCTTATATCCCCTACCCCCTTTCCCTCTGGTAATCACCATACTGTTGTTTGTGTCTACCAAGTTTTGTTTTTTTCTGTTGTCCATTTTTCCTTAATCCATTCACCTTTTTCACCCAGACCCCCTCTTGTTTTTGCAGAGGGTTGTATTTAGTGCGCATAGCACTTGTTTCTCTGTTTTGTATGTTGCAAATATTTTCTCCTAGTCTGCAGCTTGTTTTAATATTGCTTATGCTGTCTGTCCATGCACTGAATTTTTTTTCAATTTTGACTTAGTCAAATGAATCAGTCTTTTCATTTATGGCTCTTTTCTTCTTTAATTGAATTTTATGAAAAATACTCCACTATATTGTTCTAATATTATTATAAGTGTATGTTTTTTTAACTTAAGTTCCACTTGGAGTTTTAAAACTTAAGTTCCATTTGGAACTTAATAAGTGGCATTAGATAGGGCTCTGACATTTATATTTTTTTCCAAATGGATATCCAGCTTCCCAAAAGCATTTATTGAAGAGTCTATCCTTTCCCCACTGAGGCACAATTTTACCATATGTTAAATTCCCACATATACTTGGATCTATATGAGAATATATAGGTTAAACACAAGAATCATATTGTACATACTATTCTGTAGTTTGTTTTCCCTCAAATTAATTTATATATTTAGTACTAGTCAATCACACCAATTCTTTCATAAATGACACCCAAAGCAACAGTTTGAATTGAAACAGAAATTCTTATATTTCTAAAACTGTTGAATGAAACAAACTAAAGCTGAACAAAACCAAGGCAGAGCATTCTTAGGAACAGTCTCATTAAAGGAAAATAATTAGAGGTTTGTCTACCTTTCCAGTAGGAACCACATTTCAGATAACTAAATAGCCTAATTAATAAAGAAAATACTTCCTTTTAGATTAGATGAATCTTAACTAATAAATATAGAAGAGTGATGAGATTCAAAAATTATCATTTTGTGACCCCCCCCCATGAAATAATTTATTCAAGTAAAGATCATAGATAGATGCTTAAATCATCAGATGCTAGTCATGACAGGAAAAAGATAACTTTACAAAAAAAGGAATTAGGTTTAATTTGATGGGGGTTTCTTTCCCTAGCTTCTTGAGATAGATGCTTTGATGGTTTATTTACAGCCTTTCTAAATTTCACTTTATTTATTTTTTATTTTTTTATTTATTATTATTTTTTATTTATTTATTTATTTATTTATTTATTTATTATTAATTTATTTTTGTTACAGATGTTTCTCCTTTTCTCCCCATTGACACCTTCCTCCCCATCCCCCCACCCCGTCCCCAGCTTTGTTGTCCATGTCCATCAGTTATGTATATATGTGCTTAAGTTCTGTGGCTTATCTCTTCCCTCCCCCCACCCCCTCTTCTGAGGGGTGTCAGTCTATACTCTACTTCCACATCTCTGGGTCTACCCTGTTCCTCAGACTGTTATGTTCATTATATTCCATAAATAAGTGAGATCATGTGATATTTGTCTTTCTCTGCTTGGCTTATTTCGCTTAGGATAATACTCTCGAGGTCCCTCCATGTTGTCTCAAAGGATAAGAGATCTTTCTTTCTTACAGCTGCATAGTACTCCATTGTGTATATGTCCCACAGCCTTTTTATCCATTCATCCACTGATGGACACTTGGGCTGTTTCCAGATCTTAGCTATTGTAAATAGTGCTGCTATGAACATGGGGGTACATGTATTCTTTCTGATTGGTGTTTCAGGCTTCTTAGGGTATATTCCTAGAAGTGGGATCACTGGGTCAAATGGCAATTCAATTTTTAATTTTTTGAGGTAACACCATAGTGTTTTCCACAGTGGCTACACCAGTCTGCATTCCCACCAGCAGTGTACTAGAGTCCCCTTTTCTCCACACCTTCGTCAACACTTGTTGTTTGATGATTTGTTGATGGTGACCATTCTGACAGGTGTGAGGTGATACCTCATTGTTGTTTTAATTTGCATCTCTCTGATGATTAGTGATGTTGAGCATTTCTTCATATGTCTCTTGGCCGTTTGTATGTCCTGTTTGGAGAGGTGTCTATTTAGTTCCTCTGCCCATTTTTTAATTGGGTTCTTTGTCTTCCTTTTGTTGAGTTGTAAGGTGACAGAAACAAAGGAAAAAATAAACACGTGGGACTACATCAAACTCAACGGCTTCTGCACAGCAAAGAAACAACCATCAAAACGGAAAGGAAACCCACTGTATGGGAGAGCATAATTGCCAATGATACATCAGATAAGGGGTTAATTTTTAAAATATATAGAGTGCTCATACAAATTTCACTTTATTTTTAATCCTCACCCCAGGATATGTTGAGAGAGAGAGGGAGGAGGGGAGAGAGAGAGAGACATCGATGTGAGCAGAAACATGAATCGGTTGCCTCCCACATGCACCTAGATTTGTGATCAAACTCACAACCTAGGTATGTGTCCTGACAGGGAATCAAATCCACAACCTTAAGGAGTATGGGATGACACTCCAACCAACCAAGCCACCTGGCCAAGGCCTCAATTTCACATTTCTTAAAAGTCAGGTTTATTGAGGTAAAATTGACTTTTTTGGATGTAAAGTTCTATGAGTTTTAACAAATGTATGCAATCATGTAACTACCACTACAATCAAAATATAGAATATTTTCAGTACCTCCAGAAGCTCCTTTGTGCCGTTTATAGTCAAACCTCAGTCTCTAGAAACCACTAAACTGATTCATGCCCCTCTGGTTTTGCTTCTTTCAGAATGATATATAAATGAAATCAGGCTTTAGTGTCTGAGTTTCACTGAATATAGTGCTTTTGCGCTTCATCTATGTCGTTATTTGTATTAATACCTCGACCCTTTCTATTGCTGAGTATTATTCCACTGTATATATGTAGCACAATTTGTTTATCCATTCACCAGTTGATGGATACTTGGGCTGCTTCCAGGTTGATCTAGTTACCAATGAAGCTACTATAAATATTTTCATAAAAGTCTTTGTGTGAACTTGTGTTTTTACTTCTCCTTGGGTAAATACTTAGGAGTGGGATTGTTGAGTGATATGGTAAGGATATATTTAACTCTATAAAAATAACCTTCACAAAGTGGCTGTACTATTTTACATTCCTACCAGAATTATATAAAAGTTTCAGTTGTGGCACACTCTTCTTTGAGCACGCCTGCACCCCCTTTTTCTCAAGTGTGTACTTGGCTTTTTCTATCCTAAGCTGTAAGAGTCCCCATGAAACTTGCACCCAGGGGAGCAATGGGCAGTGGCAACTCATCCCAGGCTTACCCCCTGATCCTGTCTTTAGGGGCCCTTCCTTTGCCTCACTGTCCCAAGCTTTAATAAACTTGCTCTCACTTTAAAAAAAAAAAATTTCCAGTTGCTCCAATCCTCACTTTAACTTGGTTTTATCATTATTTAAAGCCACTGTAATAGGTGTGACTATCCTAATCTTTTACCTATATTTTAAATTGCGTTGTTTGTTTTCTTATTAAATTATGAGAGCTCTTTCTATATTCTGTATACAAGTCCAGAACTGTACCATCTATATTGACTTACAAAGATTTTTATCCCAGTCTATGGATTGACTTTTTATTTCTTAACAGCATTAGTTTTTAATTTTGATAAATCCTATTTATCTATTTATTGGTTAAGGTTTGTACTCTTTGTGTTCTATCAAAAATTTTTTGCCTGACACAATGTTACAGAGATTTTCTATTATGTTTTCTACTGGGCATTTTATAATTTTAGCCCTTACAGTTAAATAGATCATATATACATTTTGGGTTAATTTTTGTGTAAGGTGTGAGGTTCATTTTCCCCCTTATGGTGTCCAATTGTTCTGGCATCATTTGTTGAAAAGACTATTCTTTTTCTAGCGAATTACCTTGGCACCTTTGCTGAAAATCAACAAACCACTTGTGTGGGTCTGTTTCAGGACTTTTTTCTTGTTTCATTGATCTATATGTCTATTCTTTCACCAAAACTACACTCTTTTAATAACTGTACTTGATAGGCAAGTCTCACAATAAAGTAGTATGAGTCCTCCGATTATTCTTTTACAAAATTGCTTTAGTTATTATATGTCCTTTGTTTTTCCATATGAATTTTTAAATGAGCTTGACAATTTCTAATCCAAGAAAAGTCCAGCTGGGATTTTGCACCCCACAAATTCTGATATGTCATAATTTCATTAAAGTTCATTTCAAAATATTTTCCATTTTCACTCCTTCTTTGATCCATAGGATATTTATAAATTTATTAATTTCAAAACATATAGAAATTTTCAATTTATCTTTATTAATTTCTAGTGTAATTTCATAATAGTCAGAGAACATACTTGGTGTTATTTCAATCTTTACAGTTTGTTAAGACTTGCTTTATGCCCTTTGTATGATAAACTTTTGTAGATGTTACATTTGTACCTAAAAACAAAGTGTATTCTGCAGTTTTGGTGTGCAGGGTTCTTCATTTGCTGATTATGTTAAGATTATTAGTTGTTCTTCAAATATTTTATATTCTTACTGATTTTTTGTCTTTATTATTTTATCAATACTGAGAGAAGTCTATAATAGTTCCTATTATACAACAAAATGCAATGATAATGAACAAACTGCATCCACGTGGATGAATCTCACAAACATAATATTGAATGAAAGGAAGCATACACAAAATACCAAGTAATAGATTATTTCATTTAGATAAAATTCAAAAGCAGGCAAAACTACGTTTTTAGAAGTTCAAATAATGCTTGGTAGGGGAAGAGGGTTTAGTGACTGGGGGATGGCAACACCAGTAGGGTTTCTGGGGTGCTGATAATGTTCTCTTTCTTGATCTGGGTTCTGGCCATACAAATTATGTTCATTTTATTAAAACTTATCAAGGTATACATTTATGGTGTTTGCACCTTTCTGCCATATTTCCAAAGGCTTACTACTTAAAAAAAAAAAAGTCAACCTCACTAATGACCAAGAATCTGCAAATTCAAATAACAGTGAAATATTATATTTTCTCATCAGAATTATAATTCTCAGTATTTGTGTAGAGGCAGAAAATGGATAGTCCTTTGCATGCTTGTCCCGAGCATAAACTAGTATAACTTTTTGAATGGCAGTATGAAAGCATGTACCACAAAGTTTTAAAAATGTGTATGTCTTTGAAGACAAAAATTTAATTTTTGGAAAAACCATCCTAAGGAAATGATAAGACAGATGCACAAAGATATATCTACAAGGATTCTCATTGCAATGTTGTTTATAAAAATTCTTTGGTTCCAAACTATTTGAATACCCAATAAGAAATGGGTTAAATAAATCTTGATACTTTTATATAATAGACTACAATGCAGCCTTTAAAACCTATAACAGAACCAAATATTTTACATAAAAAATATTTATGAGCCCTGGCCGGTTTGGCTCAGCGGTTAGAACATTGGCCCGCGGACCAGAGAGTCCTGGGTTCAGCTTCCGCTAAGGGCATGTACCTCGGTTGCAATTTGTCCCTGGCTCCGGTTGGGGTTGTGTGGATGGCAACCACTTGATGTGTCTCTCTCAAATCGATGTTTCTCTCTCTCTTCCTCCCTCTCTCCCTCCGGCTCTATCTGAAGATAAATACAAAAATGTCCTCGAGTGAGGATAAAAAAATTTTTTTTAATTTAAATAGGTAACGAGGCCATATATATATCATGATTTATTTTTTATTCAAATACATATACACATATATACAAATATATCAGGAAAAACTTCAGATGGATATATACATAATAAAATGTCAACAATGGCATTCTCTGAGTAGTAGGGATTTAAACTGTGGTGTTGTTTTCTCCTATTTCCTTTTATTTTTCCAATTTTATTCTGTGTATGCTTGTATAATAAAAATAGTTTTTTAAACTCTTCCACTATGATAGTGGATTTTTCTATTTCTCTTTAACTGTTATCACATTTTTTTTATTATATTTTGAAACTATATTATTAAATGCATACAAAGTTGGAATTATTGTGTCTTCCTGGTGAATTTACCCTTTTATCATTATGTAATGTCCCTTTTTTTTCTTTACCAAGGATTCTTGCTTTAAAATCTATTTTAACACTATGGTGTTACCTCAAAAAATTAAAAATTGAACTGCCATTTGACCCAGTGATCCCACTTCTAGGAATATACCCTAAGAAGCCTGAAACACCAATCAGAAAGAATATATTACCCCTATTTTCATAGCAGCACTATTTACAATAGCTAAGATCTGGAAACAGCCCAAGTGTCCTTCAATAGATGAGTGGATAAAAAAGCTGTGGTACATGTACACAATGGAATACTATGCAGCTGTAAGAAAGAAAGATCTCTTATCCTTTGAGACAGCCTAGAAGGACCTACAGAGTATTATGCTAAGTGAAATAAGCGAATCAGAGAAAGACAAATATCACATGATATCACTTATTTGTGGAATATAATGAACAAAACAAACTGATGAACAACATAGACCCAGAGACATAGAAGTAAGGTACAGACTGACAAACCTCAGAAGAGGGGGTGGGAAGGGGAGGGAAGAGATAAACCACAGAACTTATATGCATGTGTGCATAACCAACAGACATAGACAACAAAGCTGGGGACGGGGCGGGGGTTAGATGGGGAGGAGGGTGTCAATGGGGGAAAAAAGACAAACACCTGTAACAAAAATAAATTAATAAAAATAATTTTAAAAATAAAATCTATTTTATTTGATATTGCTATACCTATATCAGATTTCTTTTGTTAATATTTGCACGGTATCTCTTTTTCCACCCTTTTATTTTCAGTTTTATGTGGCTTTATATTGACAGTGGATCTCTTCTAAACAGCATATAGTTATTTTTTTAATCCAATCTGACAAGTTCTGTTTTTTAAATGGAATATTTAGGCTATTTATGTATAACATAATTACTGGTATATTTGGGCTTAAATCAAGCAGCTTAGTATTTGCTTTCTATTTGTTCTGTCTATTCTGTATTGCTTTTTTCTCCTTTCTCTTGCCCTCTTTTTGGTTGCTTGATTATTATTATTATTTTTTTTAGAATTCCATTTTCCTCTCTATTACCTTGTTAATTATACATTTTATCACTATTCCTGTAGTGGTTACCTTCAAGGTTAAAAATGCATCCTAGACATTATTAAAGTAGACTTTAATATAAATAATCTTATCACACTATCCAACATAGAGTGCTCCTAAATAAATATTAGATCTTTTGCCTGTGTTCCCCACTCCCATCTGATTCCAAAGTCTGTGCTTTCTTCTATATAACAATGCTTTGGAATCCTAGTGATGTCATTCCTATACCTCAGCCCTTTAGCACAGGAAAGAGTTTTTATTTCCCTTTCCTCATCTCATCAAAAAAAGTTGAGTTTTATAAGTTCTTTATAAATTTTGGATATTAAGCCCTTATCAGATGTATCGGTGAATATGTTCTCCCATTCAGTGGGCTGTCTTTTCATTTTGTTGATGGCTTCCTTTGCTGTGCAATAACTTTGAAGTTTGATGTAGTCCTGTTTGTTTATTGTTTCTTTTGTTTCCCTTGCCTGAGGCAATATATCAGAAAAAATTGATATGAGAAATGTCCGAAATTTTACTGCCTATATTTTCTTCTAGGATTTTTATGGTTTCTAGTCTAACATTTAAGTCTTTAATCCATTTTGAGTTTATTATTGTATATGATGTAAGAAGGTGGTCTAGTTTCATTTTCTTGCACGTATCTGTGCAATTTTCCCAACACCTTTTATTGAATAGACTATCTTTACAGCATTATGTTCTTGCCTCCTTTGTCAAATATTGACTATAAAGGTGTGGGTTTATTTCTGGGCTCTCTATTGTTTCATTGATCTATATGTCTGTTTTCATGATAGTACCATGCTGTTTTGATTACTATGGCCATGTAGTATAGTTTGATATCAAGTAGCGTGATTCCTCCAACTTTGTTCTTCTTTCTCAAATTGCTGTGGCTCTTTGTGTATGATTTGAATCTTTTTAAATTTGTTGAGGTTTTTTTTTTTTATGGCCCAGGAGATGGTCTACCCTGGTGAAGAATGCATGAGAAATTGAAAGAAATGTATACTTTAGGTAGAATATTCTGTATATGTCATGTAGATTCCATTATTGTATTGATTGTATTATTCAGATCTTCTATATCTTTGATGATTTTCTCTCTAGTAATTCTATGTGGGTCCGTATAAATTTTTGGAATATTTGTTCTAGTTCTGTGAAATACACCATTGGTATCTTGATAGGACTTATGTTGAATCTATAGATTACTTTGGGTAGTATGGACATTTTAATGATGTTAATTCTTCCTATCCATGAATATGGTATATGCTTCTACTTATTCATATCTTTTTCAGTTTCTTTCTTCAGTGTCTTATAATTTTCCAAGTACAGGTCTTTTGCATTCTTGGTTAAATTGATTCCTAGGGGTTTTTTAAAAGCAGTTGTAAACGGGATTGTTTTCTTAGTTTTCCTTTCTGATAGTTTATTGTTGGTGTATAAAAATGCAACTAATTTCTGGATATTTATTTTGTATCCTGCTACTTTACTGAATTCATTTATGAGTTCTAGTAGTTTTTTGGTGGGGTCAACCCAAAAAAGCAAACAATTCAATTAAGAAATGGACAAAGGACCTGAATAGACACTTCTCCAAAGAGGACATACAGATGGCCAATAGACATATGAAAGGATGCTCAATATCACTAATCATCAGAGAAATGCAAATTAAAGCCACAATGAGATATCACCTCACACTTGTCAGAATGGCTATCATCGATAAATCAACAAACAACAAGTATTGGTGAGGATGTGGAGAAAAGGGAACCTTCATGCACTGTTGGTGGGAATGGAGATTGGTGCAGCCACTGTGGAAAGCAGTATAGAGTTACCTCAAAAATTAAAAAATGAAACTGCCTTATGGTCCAGTGATTCCATTTCTGGGAATTTATCTGAAGAAACCCGAAACATTCATTTGAAAGAGTATATGCACCCCTATGTTCATTGCAGTATTATTTAAAATAGCCAAGATTTGGAAGCAGCCTAAGTGCCCATCAGTAGATGAGTGGATAAAGAAGCTGAGGTACAGTTACACAACAGAATACTACTCAGTTGTAAAATAGAAGGAACTTTTACCTTTTGCGACAGCATAGATGGACCTGGAAAGTATTATGCTAAGTGAAATAAACAAGTCAGAGAAAGACAAGTACTATATGATTTCACATCTATGTGGAATCTAATGAACAAAATAAACTAACAAACAAATGGAGACAGGCTCATGGATACAGAGAACAGACTGACAACTGTCAGAGGGGAGTGGGTTGGGGCATGGGTGAGAAGAATGAAGGAATTAAGCAAAGAAAAAAAAGATAGATTCATAGACACAGACAACAGTATGGTGATTACCAGAGGGAGGGGGCCTGGAGGGTAGAAGAGGGTAAAGGGGGGATAAATGGTGATGGAAGGAGATGTGACTTGGAATGGTGAACACACAATACATATACAGATGATGTATTGTAAAATTGTATACCTGAAACTTATATAATTTTATTAACCAATGTCATCCCAGCCCTGGCCAGTTTGGCTCAGCGGTTGGAGCATTTGCCTGCGGACCAGAGAGTCCTGGGTTCGGTTCCCGCTAGGAGCACGTACCAAAAAAAAAAAAAAAAAAAAAACAAACAAAAAACCAATGTCATCCCAATAAATTCAATAAAAAAAGAAAAGTTGATGAACTGGCACCCATATATATGTGGTATTTCAGAATATATGTGCACCATTCCAAACAAATGTAACATAGCCAGATCCTGATATCTAACAGTCAATCATCTAAAAGAGGAAGCAATATGATAAAATTAGGAAGTTATGCATATCAAAGCTAGGGTAAGAATCAAAGCTGGATGGAACTTGGAAACATTTTTACCTTCTCTTGACCTATAATTTCATATTCTCTTTTTATTTATGTTTTTATTTTATTTTATTTTATTTTATTTTTTATCCTCACCCGAGGACATTTTTCCATTTTTGTTCAGATAGAGTGGAAGGGAGAGAGAGGAAGAGAGAGAGAGAGAGAAACATCGACGTGAAAGGGACACATCAAGTGGCTGCCTCCCGCACGACCAACCAGGGCCGGGGACAAATTGCAACCGAGGCACGTGCCCTTAGCGGGAACCGAACCCGGGTCTCTCTGGACCGCAGACGGACGCTCTAACCGCTGAGCCAAACCGGCCAGGGCTATTTATGTTTTTTAATTTTTTTCAATTACAGTTTGACATTCAATAGTAGTTTTTTATTACAAATGTACCCCCATTGACATCCTCCTCCCTGCTCCTTCCCCACCCCCTGCTTTCCTTGTACTGCAGTCTGTGTCCATTGGTCATGCATATAGGCATATAAGTTCTTTGGTTTATCTCTTCCCACCCTCCCCCCTCTTCCCTCTGAGGTTTATCAGTCTGTTCCCTACTTCCATGCCTCTGGATCTAATTTGTTCTTCAGCTTGTTTTGTCCATTATATTCCACAAATAAGTGAGATCATGTGATATTGGTCTTTCTCTGATTGGCTTATTTCACTTAGCATAATGCTCTCCAGGTCCCTCCATGTCGTCTCAAAGGATAAGAGATCTTTCTTTCTTACAGCTGCATAGTGTTCCATTGTGTATACGTACCACAGCTTTTTTATCCACTCATCTATTGATGGACACTTGGGCTGTTTACAGATTTTAGCAATTGTAAATAGCACTGCTATGAACATAGAGGTGCATATATTCTTTCTGATTGGTGTTTCACGCTTCTTAGGATATATTCCTAGAAGTGGGATCACTGGGTCAAATGGCAGTTCAATTTTTTTTTAATCCTCACCCAAGGATATTTTTCCATTCATCTTCAGATAGAGTGGGGGTGGGGGGGAGAGAAACATCAATGTGAGAGAGACACATCAACTTGTTGCCTCCCACACGACCCCGACCAAGGCGGAGGACTGAACCACAACCAAGGTACGTGCCCTTGACAGGAATCAAACCCGTGACTCTTTGGTCCATGAGCCGACACTCTAACCGCTGAGCCAAACCAGTCAGGGAGGCAGTTCAATTCTTAATTTTTTGAGGAAACACCATATTGTTTTCCATAGTGGCTGCACCAGTCTGTATTCCCACCAGCTTAAGGTCACTAATCATCAGAGAGGTGCAACTTAAAATGACGATGAGGTATCACTTCACACCTGCCAGAATGGCTGCCATCAACAAAGCATCAAGCGACAAGTGCTGACCAAGATGTAGAGAAAGGGGTACTCTAGTACACTGCTGGTGGTAATATGATATACTTGAATCTACCACTAGATGTCAGCAAATTCTAGAAAGGGATGAGCTGTTCAGGTTGTGAGATGGTGGGTGTTTATTTCCATTCTTCCTGTTTTAATGTATTTTCCAAATGTTCGGCAAAACACATGTATCATTTAAATTCTAGAAAAAATAAAATTAATGTTACCTATAGCAGGCCCTTAATAGTGATGAACACCATATCCATTATTCTGTTACAGAGCAAAATAATACAGTTATCCCTGCCAAGCTATCACTGGGTCTCTAACTTCTGTAACCCCAGTATCTTTCCTAAACACAAGGCTGGTTCTCACCCTCCCTGAGACTCCGTTTCCACATGTTTAAAATGAAGATAACCATCCTCCCTCAAAGGGTTGATCTAAGTGTGTAATGCCACCATGTATCTACAAGTGCCTAGCTTTGTGCAAATCAATCCCCACCCAGTTAAAGAGACACACAGGGAACACAAGAATCCCTTAAGGGATAAGCCCACAATGCAGGTTACCCAGAACACAGGGCACTTGGGAGACAGGTCAGGAAATGTAGTCTGGATCCACGGGATGGGGAATGCAAGCTGGGGAAAGGAGTTTACAGTTCTCTGGATAAGCAGTAGATTGCCCCTGAAGGTATTTGTATGATTATATCAGAGCCAGCTTCCAGGGAAACTTCTCTGGGCAGTTTATTTGTAAAGTGGCCTGGGGAGAGGCAGGTGGAAGGTTTTCCAAGCCATTACAGGGAAATAGTATTCGAGGGCTTAAACCACCTGATCTCTCCCCAGGGGGGCACTCTACAGTGTGGACAGGTCAGTAGACCTTAAAGAGAGAGGAAGAGGGAGAGGAAGATGAATAAAGTGTATGTAGAACTGAATTAAATTTTTTACTGATTAAATGATGTTTATTTTATTTATTGCATACATTGAGTATTTTATTTTATTTTTTATTGTTGAAAGTATTACAGACGTCCCCCTTTTTTTCCCCATTGACCCCCCTCCTTCTCACTTCCACCCCCCTCCTGACTTCTCCAGCCTAATGTCCATGTCGATTGGTTGTGCATATATGCATATAAGTTCTTTAGTTTATCTCTTCCCACCCCTCCCCACCCCCCATCCTACTGAGATTTGTCAGTCTGTTCCCTGCTTCCATGATTCTGGATCTCTTTTGGTCGACAGCTTATTTTGTTCATTATGTTCCACAAATAAGTGAGATCATGTGGTACTTGTCTTTCTCTGACTGGCTTATTTTGCTTAGTATAATTCTCTCCAGGTCCCTCCATGTCGTCTCAAAGGGTAAGAGATTAATATACTTTTAGTCTTTAATATAAAAAATTTTAAAGCACAATTTGTATCATCTTGTATATACTACTTAAAAGGAAAATTGAAAAATAAAATTTTGTTTCTTCTAAAAAATGCCTTTTATTTAAAAAAAAAAAAAAAAAAAAGAGGAAAAAATGGAGACAGATGCCTCTGGTGGTCAGAACCAGAGTTGCAGTACTGAAAGTCTCAGGACAGGAGTCTTTAGTCTTTGGAGGGAAAGACGGAATGTGGAAGGGACTTGGACTTGGCTGCAGCCTGGTCTTCCTAGAATGTGTCACTCACTAGCAGCAAATTCTCTGAATGTAGCACCTTCTGTGGTCCCTAAGCTCTATAACTCAGCCTCCTGCCTAAGCTGCAGCGAAAGCTACACATGTAAGTGTGTGACTGTTTGGAGTGAAGAAGTTTGAGACATAAGAACACACACATACAAATGCACTGTTAAATCAGTTGCTTTAATCTACTCTTTTCCCAACACATGAACACATTTCCAAAACATAATAATTGTATAGATAATTTTTGTCAGTTTGGTTACATATTTTTTCTCTTTACAAAATTTTGTCTTAATAAATATTCTTGATTACAAAATTTCAAATAAGACAAAAATGTACATGTGTAAAGTGAAATTATCCTGTATATCCCATCTGCCAGGCCCTCACTCCCTGACTCAGCGATAGTCACTGAAAATAGACAGATGCTTGTTCTGTAGGTGTGTTTCTCTATCTATAATTTATTAATGTATAGTTACATATAAACAAAATACATAAAATATACTAAAGTACACATCTTCTTCAGAATTGTAATCATGTTATTCATATTCTTCTGCAACTTGCCTATTTCACCTAATACTATATGTCTGATTTTCACTAGCAATTAATTAGCTAATGTTTATTAGGCTCAAATATTGCTCTTTAAGTAAATTTTCTGTTGACATTGTCGATCTACCTATCTGTTTAACATATCAAATATGAACCCCATAGAATTTGCAAATATTCTCTCTCTACTATTCCCATGACTTTTACCTTTTTTCCTGCCATATACAGTGTTTTCAATGTTTGATAGCATTAATTAAAATCATACAGTTTTGTAAATCTAAAATTATTATGTAACAAAGTTTATATTAAAAATAAATAATAGCACCTGGCTGGTGTGACTCAGTGGTTGAGCATCAACCCATGCACCAAGGGGTCGCCAGTTTGATTCCCAGTCAGGGCACATGCCCAGGTTGTGGCCAAATCCCCAGTGGGGGGCATGCAGGAGGTGGCCAATCTATGTCCTCTCTCATCGATGTTTCTATCTCTCTCTCCCTCTCCCTTCCTCTCTCCCTAAAATCAATAAAGAAAAATTATTTTTATTTATTTTTTTATCCTCACCCGAGGACACTTTTTCATTTTTTGTTCAGATACAGTGGGAGGGAGAGAGAGGAAGAGAGAGAGAGAAACATTGATGCGAAGGTGACACATCGAGTGGCTGCCACCCGCACGACCAACCAGGGCCGGGGACAAACTGCAACCGAAGTACATGCCCTTAGCGGGAACCGAACCTGGGTCTCTCTGGACCGCAGGCCGACGCTCTAACCGCTGAGCCAAACCGGCCAGGGCAAGAAAAATTATTTTTAAAAATAAATAAATAATAGCCCTAGCCTATGTGGCTCAATTGATAGGAGCATTGTCCTGTACATCAGAAGGTGGCGGGTTTGATTCCAGTCAGGGCACATGCCCGAGTTTCCAGTTCAATCCCCAGTCAGGTGCACGTGGGAGGCAACCAATCGATGTTTCTCTCTCACATTGATCACTCTCCTTCTCTCTCTCTCCCTTCCTCTCTCTGAAGTCAATAAAAATAACTTAAAAAATTTTTTTTCCTTTATTGATTTTAGAGAGAGAGGAAGGGAGAGGGAGAGAGAGAGAGAGAAACATCGATGAAACAGGACATCGATTGGCCGCCTCCTGCATGCCCCCCACTGGATATTTGGCCCACAACCTGGGCATGTGCCTGACTGGGAATCGAACTGGCAACTTCTTAGTGCATGGGTCGATGCTCAACCACTGAGCCACAACGGCCAGCCGTAAAATAACTTCTAATAAATAAATAATAAATCATACCCATTAGGTTGGCTGTTATTTTTTAAAGCAGGAAATAAGTATTGGTGAGGAATTGGAGAAATTGGAACCTTGTGTATTTGCTGATGGAAATGTAAAATGTTGCAGCCATTGTGAAATACAGTATAGAGGATCCTCGAAAAATTAAACATAGAATTACCATATGATTCAGCAATCCTACTTCTGGGTATATGGCCAAAAGAAGTGACAGCAGGGACTCAAACAGATATTTCTGCACCAGTGTTCATCGCAGTATTATGCACATCAACAAGACTCTCTCTCTTTGACCAAATTTTAGCCAGGCATCTCTAAACCCTCTTCTTACCTAGGCCTTGAACTTTGACTTCCGTGTTCATCTTTGCATAGGCTGATTTTAGAAAAAAATTCTGCTAAGTCAATTCAGCAAGAATCCCCACCTCAATGTCTGATAACCCCAGCCTGCCTTTAGCAAGGATCCTTAACAGGCCAGTTTAACCAGAACACCCCCCCACACACACTACCCCTGATGTCTCTTTTTCCTATTTTTCATCCATTGACCCTTACCCTGCTTCTTGGCTATAAATCCCCAGGGAGGACTTATGATTGTGTTCATAATCAAGTCCAGTTCTATACGGAGGGTCTCTTTTTCTCTATCACAATAGTTTCTGAATAAAATGTTTTTACCACTTAAACTACTATACAATGCTGGGATCATTTTTTTAAAACAATTACAGACAAAAGATGGAAACAACCCAAATGCCCATTGATAGATGAATGGGTAGGCAAAGTATGGCATATTTGCACAATGGAATATTATTCGGTCTTAAAAAGAAATGAAATTCTGCCCTGGCCGGTTTGGCTCAGCGGTTAGAGCGTCAGCCTGCGGTCCAGAGAGACCTGGGTTCAGTTCCCGCTAAGGGCATGTAACTCGGTTGCAGTTTGTCCCCGGCCCTGGTTGGTCGTGCGGGAGGCAGCCACTCAAAGTGTCCCTTTCACGTCGATGTTTTTCTCTCTCTCTCTCTTCTTCTCTCTCCCTCCCACTCTGTCTGAACAAAAAATGGAAAAATGTCCTTGGGTGAGGATTAAAAAAAAAAAAAAAAAGAAATGAAATTCTGATACATACTACTATAAAGATGAACCTTGAAAACATTATGCCAAGTGAAGAAAGCCAGACAAAAAGGGACAAATACTGTATGATTTCACTTATATGAGGTACCTTGAGTAGTGAAATTCATAGAGACAGAAAGTAGAATATGGGTTGCCAGGGGCTAGGAGGAGGACAGAATATAAAATAACTGTTTAATGGGTAAGGAGCAGAATGAAAAGAGTTCTGGAGATGGTTGTACAACAATATGAAAGTATTAACACCATTAATATAATGAACAAAATAATCTGATGAACAAAATAGATCCAGAAACATAGAAGTAGGGAACAGACTGTCAAACCTCAGAGGGAAGGGGGGTGGGGGCATAAGAGATAAATCAAAGAACATATATGCACATATGCATAACCAATGGACAGAGACAAGAGTATAGTGAAGGCAGTGGGGTGGTGGAGCAGGAGCGGGGAGGGTGTCAAAGGGTGAAAAAGGAGGGACATCTGAAATAAATACATAAATAAACAAATAAATAAATAAATATAAAATGACATAAATTACAACTGATCCCATTGTCTTTTATAATTTACTCTTGACATTTTATTTCAGTTCAATTAAATGATGAAAAAAACAAGTATTAACACCACTGAACTATGCACTTAAATATATTCCAATGATAAATTTTATGTTACACATATTTTAGAAAGGGAGGAAGGAGAGAGACCATTCTAATAGAAATTGAGCAATACGTTGGGGTGCATCAAATGCCAGCCCCCAGGGAGATCAGAGCACTCAGAGCCCTGAGTGCATAAAGGCTTCAGGGCACAAAGATCAAAGCTTTAGAGTAATTCCAACTTCACTACTTATCTCTTCGAACTAGGCATTATGCTCCCAGGTGCAAAAATACCCGGAGGCATGGCTCCTTGTGGTCATTTTAGTGATTGCCTATGACCAGGTCATTTGCCCAGCTCTCTATATTGCTTGCTGGGAATTTTTTCATATATCGTGAGACTTACCACCAGATAATTTGGAAATATTTACTCTAGTCATTTCAGACAAGATTTGTTGATTTTTTTTTTTTGGCCTTATGGCATTTTAAGTTTTTCAGTAATATTATAATTTAAAAGTAATACAGCTCTGCCCTGGCCAGTTTGGCTCAGCGGTTGGAGCGTTGGCCTGTGGACCAGAGAGTCCCGGGTTCGGTTCCCACTAGGGGCACGTACCAAAAACAAACAAACAAAAATTTTAAAAAAGTAATACAGCTCACCACTATAAAAACCAATACCCAGGCCGACATTGATTGCCAAAGGAGATTAGAGCATCCATAGGCCTGGTGGCTTGAAAACACAATGGAAAAGCTTTAGAGTAGTTCCAAGTTTCGCTACTGAGCAGGCATTTCCTGATTTACTTAACCATTTCCTAATTTCATATAGCTTGGTCTGAATGAACAATTTAATAATAAGTAACTTGAATAGCTGTTAAAATCAAGGGAGATCTGCCCTGACAAGTGTGGCTCAGTTGGCTGGGTGTTGTCCCACACACCAAGAGGACGCCAGTTCAATACCGGGTATTGGGCTCCATCCCGGGTGGGGGGGGCATGCAGGAGGCAGCAGATCGATGTTTCTCTCTCATTGATGTTTTTCTCTCTCTCTTTCCCGCTCCCTTCCTCTCTCTAAAATCAATAAAAACATGTTTTAAAATAAGATCAAGGGAGATCTTGGAAGACTGGGAGCCTAGTGGTACTTAATTCCTCCCATGGGGCTTCCCAAAGAGGGAGACATGATGACATCACAATGCCATGTGAGTTGTCCATATGAGTTGAGGTGTCCATATGAATTGTTCTGTGGTGTCCTTCACACTTTAGGGAACTGACATATGTCGCTTGCCGCTTGAGTCTACGGCCCAGATCATGAGCCTGGGTACACTACATACACTGCACACTGTGCTCCCCTTGCTTTGACCCTAGGCCATGTACAGCTACCAGGTACAGCTACCAGCCCTCTCAGCTCACTGTGATTATTAGGTAGTCTGTAAAATGTAAATGCCACCTTTGTAATGCTACCTCCACCTTTGTAAATGCCACCTATGTTTGTTTTTGTTTTTTTTTATTATCAATATCAGTGGGATATCAGTGGTTCTCAAACTGGTCCCAGGACCAGCAGCATCAGCATCACCTGGGAACTTGTTAGAAATGCATATTCTTGGGCCTCACCCAGATGCGGCCAAGCAAGTAGTGTATGAAGCTTTGGTGCCATGTCTTTATTACATGATGAGTCCTGAGGGAAGAAAATACTCCCACCATTTCCTTTTATTCCAGGAGCTTATTTTGTCCTATTAGTTTAGCTCAAGTTTGACATTAAAGAGGACTCATTCCTGCCTGATTGGTATGGTTGAGGTTTATCAATATTCAGTCAGGACACTGGTCAGGGAAAGTGGCAATAGACCCTGAGTCTCAGGGTTAATGCAAACATTGCCACCTTGCCTGGAACACTGTCTATAACATACCAGCCATTCAGTACATGGGAATGAATGAACGAATGAGACTCCTGGGCTCAATCTCTGGATGATCACCCATCTCCTCACACAGAAGGCTGCAATCATGATCATTGGTAGATAGAAAGAAGAGGGTTCTGAGCACCTCTGTCTGTTAGGCTTTATTCTAGGTGTTTGAGATACATTAGTGAAAAAAAAAAAGTATTTGCCCTCCATGCAGCTGATATTCTAGATTCTTAGAATATAGAAGAAGAAACAGATAATAAATAATGAAAAACATATACACTGTAATGTCAGGTAGTGATAAGTGCAAGTCATATGCATGTGGGTATGAGGCTTAGCAAATGGCATTATTACTCCATCTGCTTTTGAAGAAATAGCTGGTGCCAATTCTGGAGTATTTAATGTACAAGATAAGCCTAGAATATCTTGTCATATCATCAAAAAAGCTGTCAAAGATTATTGGGGGAGGGGAGAAAGGTCATGTTCAAAGAACACAGGAGATAACCTAAAGTGGCTTCCACTAGCCAAAGATAGAACTTGAGCATAAAACAGACAATAGACAAAAACACATTGAATATGTTTTTTTATAACTGTCAAGACAGTTCTCAGAAAAAGATGTATAAATAACTCAGTTAGCCCTGGCTGGTTTGGCTCAGCAGTTAGAGCGTCGGCCCGCGGACCAGAGAGTCCCGAGTTCAGTTCCCGCTAAGGGCCTGTACCTCGGTGGCAGTTTGTCCCCAGCTGTGGTTGGGGTCATGCGGGTGGCAACCACTCGATGTGTCTCTCTCACATTGATGTTTCTCTCTCTCTCTTTCCCCATCTCTCCCCCCTGCTCTATCTGAAGATAAATGCAAAAATGTCCTCGGGTGAGGATAAAAAAAATAAAATAAATAACTCAATTATATGAAAAAATATTCAACCTTACTCATAATAAGGGAAATATAAATTAAAACTAAAATGAGATATAATTTCTTATTTATCAGTCGGCAAAAATTCAAAGGTTTGGTGAGGCTGTGAACAGGCAATATCATGCTTTGATGGTGGGAATGTAAAATAGTACCACCACAAAGAAAAAGAAATGGTCAAATATAGCAAAATTATATACACATTTACCCTTTGAACCAGTAATCCCACTTCTAGGAATCTATCTCAAGCATACACTGGCAAAAATACAATTAAGACATACACACTAACTTCCGGTCAAGATGGCAGCGTAGGTAAACGCAGTACTCACCTCCTCCCACAACCACATCAAAATTACAACTAAACTACAGAACAACCATCATTTAAAACTGCCTGAAATCAAGCTGAATGGAAGTCCTACAACTATGAAATTAAAGAAGAAGCCACTTCAAGTCTGGGGTGGAGGCGCGGATAGGCCGGTCCCACACCCACGTGTGGTGGATAAAAATCAGGAGGGCTACCTCAGCTGTGAAGGTCCTCCCTGAGGAGTGAGGGTCCCCATCCCACATCAGGTCCTCCAGCTCAGGGTTCCAGTGCCAGGAAGAGAAGTCCCCATAACTTCTGGCTGTAAAAACCAGTGGGAACTGAGGCTGAGGGCGGCTGAGGCTGCTGGAAACTCAGACAGTTCCTCTTAAAGGGCCCACACATGGACTTACTCAGACTCGCTCCCTCTGAGCTCCAGTATCGGGGAGACAGCTTGAAAGGCACTGTACTGACATGTTTATACCCCCATAATTGATGATTGGTAAATTATTGTGCTGACTTGTTTTATAGCTCCCTGAACCAAGAAATTGTTGGGAGCCGGCTACATGTCTGACAAGTCCACGGAGCCTGGAGGTCTTGAGTCAGAGACTCAACCTCCCCCACAATCTCAAAGAATTAGGCTTGCACTGTGTTTGTGCAGCTCGGGGCAAAGTGTGACCCAATGTACCTTGAAATACCTGAGATAACAGACTGGGTATTCCTGGGTGGGCCTGGGTGTTCCTGTTATCCGCAAGGCAAACTAATTCTATACAGCACTGTTGTAGCCCTGGGCATTATATCAAGAAGATCCAATTTTCTTATATCATTAAACTTTTGCTGTAAGATATAAAAGGCATGTAATAAAGCATATCGGGGCTGATTCCGAAGACCCTGTCACAGGGGTGTTTGGAATCAGACGCCGGCCGGCTAATAACGGCTCTTATTTGGACTTCAGTTCTCTAGTGGTCTTTCTTTGACTCTGTCGCGCCACAACAGCACCACAGACATACAGGGAAGAACTGAGTTGTTTGGCATTGGGGTGAGAGCTAGAGAGGTAGCTTTCTCCCGGACAGACCTGCTGGCAGAGGCCTTTGTTCCTTTGGTGAGCCCTTCTCCCACAGGGAAGGCAGACAGTTTGCCATATCTGGGACTCCAGCAACCTGGCTCACACTGTTTGCCCCACCCTGGTGATTCCCTAAGGCCCTACCCCACCCAACTTTCAGGCCCACCAAAGCTATTTCCAGTGGCTTTACCATAGGAATGGCCTGTCTTGGCTCCTGTTTCAGATCCTCCTAAATTCTCTCAAAAAAGCAGCATCTGGCCTCAGTGAGCTCCATACTTCTCACTAAGTGGTCCCAGGCTCAGCACTAGGAGCAGCTGGCCTTGGTTCACAGCTTGGTTTTGCCTGGGCACCCAGCACAAGAAGCAGCCATCTGCAGATCGCTTTGTAGCTTATGCCTGGTGGCCCTGGGTAGAACACAGGCAGAGGCTGACCTTGCCCCAGAGCCAGCGCACCCAGTGGACAGCTTCAGACCATGGCGAAGCACCACCACCCAACTACCTCCATAAGCGACACACTCAAGGAGTGAACTCAGTGACTGCCAGAGTCCTGCTGGAGTAAGTCTTGCTCTGTGTGGTGGGCCCTTGCACAGCTGATCCTCCAAGATAGTCAGAGGTTGGTGGTCAGTGGGCACAGCCAGTCCTTGCAACTGATCAGCCAGAGTAAATCCCTCCCATTGACATGCCAACAGCAATTAAGACTCAATTACAATAGAAGAGGGTACAGTCCACATGAGGAGTGCACCTCATGGGCCCAGCTGGGGTGAACAGGGAGATTGTGCCACTGGACTCAACAGGACACCTACTACAATAGGCCACCCTAGGAAGCCTAGGAGGCATAGAAACAAACACAGGGAGGCAGCCAAAATGAGGAGACAAAGAAACATGCCCCAAATGAAAGAACAGAACAAAACTCTGGGAAAAGAAATAAATGAAATGGAGATAAGCAATCTAATAGATGCAGAGTTCAAAACACTGCTTATAAGGATGCTCAATGAACTTAGTGAGGGCCTCAGAAGCATAAAAAAAGACCAGTCATAAATGAAGGATACACAGTCAGAAATGAAGGGACACTAAATGAAATAAAGAAAAATTTACAGGGAATCAATAGTAGAGTAGGTAAAGCCCAGAAGCAAACTATCAATTTACAATATAAGGAAGCAAAACACACCCAATCAGAACACCAAAAAGAAAAAGGAATCCAAAAAAATGAGGATAGTGTAAGCAGCCTCTGGGACAACTTCAAGCATACCAACATTTGCATCATGGGGGTGCCAGAAGGAGAAGAGAGAGAGCAAGAAATTGAAAACCTATTTGAAAAAAATGACAGAAAACTTCCCTAACTTGGTGAGGGAAATAGACATACAAGTCCAGGAAGCACAGAGAGTCCCAAACAAGAAGAACCCCAAGATGCCCACACCAAGACACATCATAATTAAAATGCAAAAGGTGAAAAACAAAGAGAGAACCTTAAAAGCAGCAAGAAAAAAGCAGTTAGTTAACTACAAGGGAGCTCCTGTAAGACTGTTAGCTGATTTCTCAAAAGAAACTTTGCAGGCCAGAAAGTAGTGGCAAGAAATATTCAAAATGATGAAAAGCAAGACCCTACAACCAAGATTACTGTATCTTGCGAAGCTATCATTTAGAATCGATGGACATATAAAGAGTTTCCCAGACAAGAAAAAGCTAAAGGAGTTCATCACCACCAAACCAGTATTATATGAAATGTTGAAGAGTCTTCTTGAAGAAAAAGATCAAAACTATGAACAATAAAATGGCAATAAATACATATCTATCAACAATTGAATCTACAAACAAAATGAACGGGCAGAACAGAAACATCCTCATAGATACAGAGAACTTTTTGTTGGTTGCCAGATGGAAGGGGTGTTGGGGAGATGGGCAAAAAAACTGAAGGCATTAAGAAGTACAAATTGATTACAGGAGCTTTGTAGTATAACCTGATATCCGGTATTGTGATCCCACCTACTTTGTCCTTCTTTTTCAAGATTGCTGTGGCTATTCGGGGTCTTTTTTGGTTCCATATGAACTTTTGAAGTATTTGTTCTAGTTGTGTGAAATATGTCATTGGTATTTTGATGGGGATTGCATTGAATCTATAGATTGCTTTGGGTAGTATGGACATTTTAATGATGTTAATTCTTCCAATCCATGAACAAGGTATATTCTTCCACTTTTTTATATCTTCCTCTATTTCTTTTTTAAATGTCCTGTAGTTTTCTGCAAATAGGTCCTTTACTTCTCTGGTTAAGTTTATTCCTAGGTGTCTTAATTGTTTTTGTCACAATGGTAAATGGGATTTTTTTTAAGTTTCTCTTTCTGTGAGTTCATTATTGGTGTATAAGAATGCCATCAATTTCTTGATGTTAATTTTGTATCCTGCTACCTTGCCAAATTCGTTTATTAAATCTAGCAGATTTTTGATGGAGTCTTTTTTTTAAAATTTATTTTATTATTAATTTGTTTTTGTTACAGATGTTTTTCCTTTTTTTCCCCCATTGACACCCTCCTCCCCCTCCCCTTCTCCTCCTCCCCATCCCTGTTGTCCATGTCCGTTGGTTATGCACCCATGCACATAGGCTCTGTGATTTATCTCTTTCCCCCGCCTCCCCCCCTCCTCTGAGGCCCGTCATCCCGTACTCCACCCTCCATGTCTCTGGGTCAATTTCGTTGTTCAGTTTGCTCAGTTCTCCTGTGTGTTGCTGGCTTCCTCCGTTGGTGGGGGGGTCGCCCGGCTCCCCCGCTCTGCCTGGGTTCCCCCGCAGTGGGGGGGTCGCCCGGCTCCCCCGCTCTGCCTGGGCTCCCCCGCGGTGGGGGCGTCTCCCGGCTCCCCCACTCCGCCTGGGTTCCCCCATGGTGGGGGGGGTTGCTCGGCTCCCCCGCTCCGCCTGGGTTCCCTCGTGGTGGCGGGGTCGCGGCTCCCCTGCCCCGCCTGGGTTCCCCCGCGGTGGGGGGGTTCGCCTGGCTCCCCCGCCCCGCCTGGGTTCCCCCGCAGTGGGGGGGGTCACCCGGCTCTCCCTCTCCACCTGGGCTCCCCCGCGGTAGGGGCGTCTCCCGGTTCCCCCGCTCCGCCTGGGCTCCCCCGCGGTGGGGGCGTCTCCCGGCTCCCCTGCTCCGCCTGGGCTCCCCCGTGGTGGGGGCATCTCCCGGCACCCCCGCTCCGCCTGGGTTCCCCCGCGGTGGAGGGGGTCGCCCGGCACCCCCGCTCCACCTGGGTTCCCCTGCGGTGGAGGGGGTCGCCCGGCACCCCTGCTCTGCCTGGGTTCCCCCGTGGTGGGGGGGTTTTTCATGGAGTCTTTAGGGATACTACAAAGCTACTATAATCAAAACAGCCTGGTGCTGGCACAAGAACAGGCATATAGATCAATGGAACAGAACAGAGAACCAAGAAATTGACCCAAGACATTATGCTCAATTAATATTTGACAAAGGTGGCAAGAGCATACAATGGAGTCAAGACAGCCTCTTTAATAAATGGTGTTGGGAAAATTGGACAGCTACATGCAAAAAAATGAAACTAGACCATCAACCTACACCATACACAAGAATCAACTCAAAATGGATAAAAGACTTAAATGTGACTCATGAATCCATAAAAATCCTAGAAAAAAATGTAAGCAACAAAATTTCAGACATTATATGCAGCAGAATTTTCACTGATACATCACCTAAGGCAAGAGAAACAAAGGAAAATATGAACACATGGGACTACATCAAACTCAAAAGCTTCTGCACAGCAAAAGAAACAACCATCAAAATGGAAAGGGAACCCACTGTATGGGAGAGCATAATTGCCAATGATATATCATACAAGGGGTTAATTTCCAAACTATATAGAGTGCTCACACAAGTCAACAAAAGGAAGACAAAGAACCTAATTAAAAATGGGCAGAGGACCTAAATAGACACCTCTCCAAAAAGGACATACAAATGGCCAAGAGACATAGGAAGAAATGCTCAACGTCACTAATCATCAGAAAGATGCAAATTAAAACAACTATGAGGTATCACCTCACACCTGCCAGAATGGCTGCCATCAACAAATCAAACAGCAAGTGCTGGCGAGGGTGTGAAGAAAAGGGGACTCTAGCACACTGCTGGTAGGAATGCAGACTGGTGCAGCCACTATGGAAAACACTATGGTGTTTCCTCAAAAAATTAAAAATTGAATTGCCATTTGACCCAGTGATCCCACTTCTAGGAATATATCCTAAAAAGCCTGAAACAGCAATCAGAAAGAATATATGTACCCCTATGTTCATAGCAGCACTATTTACAACCGCTAAGATCTGGAAACAGCCCAAGTGTCCATCAATAGATGAGTGGATATAAAAGCTGTGGTACATGTACACAATGGAATACTATGCAGCTGTAAGAAAGGAAGATCTCTTATCCTTTGAGACAACATGGAGGGACCTCGAGAGTATTATGCTAAGCGAAATAAGCTAATCAGAGAAAGACAAATACCACATGATCTCACTTATTTGTGGAATATAATGAACAAGGTGAGCTGATGAACGAAATAGACCCAGAGGCATAGAAAGGAGTATAGTTCAGATTGACAAGCCTCAGAGTAGGGGGGCGAGGGGGATGGATGAGATGAACCAAAGAACTTATATGCATGTATGCATAACCAATGGACATAGACAACAATGCCAGGGGAGTAGGAGAGCGGGATGGGGAGGAGGGTGTCTAGGGGGAAAAAAAGAGAAACATCTGTAACAAAAATAAATTAATAAAAATTGGAAGAAACAAAAAAGAAGTACAAATTGGTTGTTAGACTGACGAACCTCAAAGGGAAAGGGGGAGGGAGGAAGAGATAAACCAAAGAATTTCTATGCATATATGCATAACTAATGGACACAGACAATAGTGTGGGGAAGGCAGGAGGCGGGTGGGACCAAGGAGGAGGGGATCAATAGGGAAAAAAAGGAGGGACATCTGTAATACATTCAACAATAAAGATAAGTTTTTAAAAAAGACATATGCACTAGATTATTCTTTGCAGTTCTATATGTAATAGCGGAAGGTTAACAACAAATCTAAATGTCCATCAGTAAAGGACTAGTTGAATCGATTGCAATACATTTACATGATGGAATATTATGCAGCTATAAAAGAATGAGGAATATATACTGTGTATCACTTTGGAGTGTTCTTGTGGTATATTGTTAAGGTGAATAAAGCAAGGTGGAGGACCCCTGGCCTGTGTGGCCTAGTTGGTTGGAGCATTGTTCTGTACACCAAAAGGTCACAGGTTTGATATCTGGTCAGGATACATACACAGGGTGTGGGTTCGATCCCCAGTTGGGGCATGTGTGAGAGGCAACCGATTCATATTTCAGTCTCACATCGATGTTTCTCTCTCTCCTTTCCACCCTCTCTCTCCCTTCCTCTCTCTCTAAAATCATTAAAAGCACATCCTTGGGTGAGGATTGGAAAAAAAAAAAAAACAAGGTAGAGGAAAGTATGTGTAATATATTACCATTTATCTAAAAAGGGAGAGAGGGAGGGATTAGTACGTAGATGCTAGAGACAGAGACAGATAGACAGATAGATAAGACAGATTCTTCATATTAAATTAAAATAATGGGTAGAATTCCTATCCACTTCGTTCCCCCTTGGGACCCAGAAGTTCAGGCTGTTAGATCAGCAGCAGCCAGGTAGTCTAGCTTTGTGAAGGCCCACAGGCAGCCCAGCCACCCATCATCCCCACTGAGGCCACTACCAAGATTTTTAAGAGTGTCAATTCAGCTGAAAAGGCAGTCAAGAAAGCACCTAAGAGGAGATCCACAAGTTATAGCCAAACCTGTTTCTGCAAAAGTTGAAACTAAGCAAAAAAAAAAAAAAGGTTAAACCTTCAGGGAAAATGTGCAAACATGAGGAAAAGGAGGGGCAAAAAGGAAATCCACTGGAGAGGCTAAACAAGACAATAAAGATTGCAGGAAAAGAGAAACAAAAAAGGAGAACACGACCTCTGATGTAGCAAAACGGAAAGAAGTCAAGTCTGACGAGCATAATTGTACCAATTGTTATCAGCATAACCAGTACTTCCCTTCTACAATAAGAATAGTTTTTATCAGCTATTAAGAACATGCCAATTTTAGTACTTACAGAAACACATTTTAAAGAAGGAAGAAATTCCACCTCATCTCATTTTAAAAATATATTTAAGTAAGTGTAAATGCTTTGTTTAGGAGGTGAAATTGTGTTTTGGCTCTTTACTTTTCTGTAAAGCCAGAAATTAGTGGAGCATTGCGTTAAAGGAAGCTTTTACTGCCATGTATGTCATCTTAACCTTCCATAGACTAGAGACAAGGGTAGCTTTTTATCCTATTATATGAAGCATAATTAAATGTTAACTTAGAGTCACAATCATGCAATTTACATGTCATAAGCATTTCAAATTACTTATTGACTGTTTATTTGTTTCATTAATTACACCAGAAAGGAAGAAAGCTATCAAAGACAACTGGGGTGGTGTCAAAAACATTCAGGAACCAACTTGAAAAGTGTCACGACACCAACTTGAATATCAAGAATAATAATTGCAATGTACTGATGGATTGAAATACAAACATCTATGAGTTCATAATGATATAAAAAAGTCTTCATTGGTCACCTTTGGAGAATGATTCTAAAGAAATCCAAACTGCCCCTCATACTGGTGAAATAGTTTTTGAAAGAAAATTTCCCTTTATAGAAGTATTCCAACTAATAAATTAAGAAAGAATTACAGAATTGGAATATCACCATCATAAACTCCTAATGAAATAATTAATTACGCAATCATTGTCAATAGACACTAATATCACACACAAAAATAGATTCAGCCAGATATTTTGTACCTCTTGATGGAAATACACACCACACTTATTAAATATTCCAGCCAAAAAATCAATCCTGAATCAGATCAAGGCTCTAGATCTACCAATTTACAGGAAATATAGATAATATGTTTACCAACACTACAAGAATTAGACCAGCAAAATCCAGAATATGAGAAACTTCACAAGATAAACAAATTGTTTTCTTCAACAAATTAATTTAAAGAATAATTTTTAAATAAAATAAATGGGCAGGGAACCAATGACTTGATACTTAAGAGACATCAATGAAATACAATGTATGGATGGTATTTGGATACTGTTTCAAACAAACTGTAAAAGAAAAAATTAGGCAATTAGGAAAATTAGAACATGAAATGGAAATCTTATATTAAGAAATATTGTTAATTATTTTATGAATAGTAGTGATATTAAAGTTGTTTTTCTTTAAAGTTCATATTATTTACATGGATTAAATAAGATTGCCTATAGATCATTGTTGAGTTTGTCTATGAATACGGTAATTTGTTAACTGTTCTACTTTTATGTATGTTTGAAAAATAAAAATAAATAAAAAGTAATAAGTATATATCTACAGTGTCCCTTCTACAAATTCATGTCCCTATTAAGAGTTAAACTCATCATGGTCATAAGTGCACCATTGTCTAGTTTGGTGGAAATGGTTCAGGAAAAGCCATAATGAGGTCATAAAACAAAGTACAATTAAATGAATTACAAAGGTCAAGCATAGTAAGTCACAAAAAGTAAGCTAACCCCTTCAACCATCCATTGGCACTCATGATATCATTAAGAAGGTAAAAGTAGTCCCAGCCAGTGTGGTTCAGTGGTTAGAGCGCTGACCCACGGACCAAAGAGTCAGAGGTGCATATGGGAGGCAACCAATCGATGTGTCTCTCTCCCCCTCCCTCCCTTCCATTCTCTCAAAAAATCAATGGAAAAATATCCTCAGGTGAGGATTAACAAAAAAAGAAGGTAAAAGTAATAATAGAGCTTTTTAGATATTCTTGAAATTTTCTTTTATTGGAGTCTGTGCACCTGGTAATGGAATAATGATGAATTAGTTCTTCTTAAAAAAAAAAAAAAAAAGACTTTTGCCCTGGCCAGTTTGGCTCAGTGGTTAGATTGTTGGCCTATGCACCAAAGGGTTGCAGGTTCAATTCCTAGTCAAGAGCACATACCTGGGTTGCAAATTCAATTCCCTACCTCGGTCAGAGCACATGAGGGAGGCCACCGAGTCTCTCACATCGATGTTTCTCTCTTTCCCTCTCTCTCTCTCTCACTCCCCTCACTCCCTCCCTTCCACTCTCTTTAAAAATCAGTGGAAAAAATATCCTTAGGTAAGGATTACCAAAAACAAAAAACATCTACAAAAAAAAAAAATATCTTTTATCATCTGCAGTCTTTACCCTCACCCCAGCCTCCTCCTTTGTCATTCTTCCCTATCTCAGTAAAGGCTACCATCATCCCATCCAACAAGTTGCTCAAGCCAAAAACCTAGGAATCATTGACATGTACTTCTCCTTCATTCTCCACATCTAATTCTTTGCCAATTGTTAATTTGCAAATAGTATGGTTACCTCTGACTGGAACTCTTCCGCACACCCTACTTCTTGACCCCATTCCTCTGGATAACTCCTAGTTATCCTTCAGATACCAAGTTAATCTCTCTCTCAAGAAGTCCTCTGGCCCGGCCAGTGTGGCTCAGTGGTTGAGTGTTGACCCATGCACCAAGAGGTCGCCGGTTTGATTCCCGGTCAGGACACATGCCCAGGTTGTGGGCCAAATCCCCAGTGGGGGCATGCAGGAGGCAGCCAATCGATGTTCTCTCTCATCGATGTTTCTATCTCTCTCTCCCTCTCCCTCTTCCTTCCTCCCTCTCTGAAAAAAAAAAATTAATAATTCAAAAAGAAGAAGACGACGTCCTCTGGCCCTGGCTCGTGTGGCTCAGTGAATTGAGCGTCATCCCATGGACTGAGAGATCTCAGTTCAATTCCCAGTCAGGGCACATGCCCAGGTTGCAGGCTCGATCCCCAGTAGGGGGCGTGCAGGGGCCAGCTGATTGATGTTTTTCTCTCATATCGATGTTTCTCTCTCTCTTTCCCTTTCTCTCTCTCTAAAAAAAAAAAAAAATCAATAAAAACATATTTTTTAAAAAGTCCTCTAAACCTGACTCGTCCACTCCCAACCTGACTCGTCCACTCCCAGATAAGGAAAAGTGCCCTTCCTAAGTGTTAACAGAGTACCTCTCCCATTATAGCCCTTATCACACTGAATTATAATTATTTGTTGAATATACTTTTCTCCCATTAGACTCTAAGCTCTATAAGAGGAAGAATCAGGTATAACTTGTTCACTATTTTATTTCCAGCATTTAGCATATCGAATGGCACCATGTAAGTACTCAAAAATGGTTGTTAAAATGAAAAACAAATAATCCCTGTATTGCTTTGAGGAGTTCCCTGTTCTGAAGGTGACATAACTGTTTTATTAATGAAGAGACTGGGGATATTGGTTCAGAAAACATCAAATTAGTCTAATTGTTATAACATTTTCATGTCCTGATGTTATACCTACCCACAGATTGTGAGACATTCTATTACCAAGGCCTGTGCCTAGGAGTGAGTTTGCACATTAAGTGTACCTGATATTTAAATATATTTTTATTGATTTTTTTTTTTTTTTTTTTTGGCGAGAGAAGAAAGGAGAGGGAGAGAGAGATAGAAACATGGATGAGAGAACATGGATCGGCTGCCTCCTTCATGCCCCTTACTGGGAGTCAAGTCCGCAACCTGGTCATGTCCCCTGACCAGGAATCAAACCAGAGACCTCCTGGTGCATGGGACGACCCTCAATACACTGAGCCATATGGGCTGGGCAGGTGTACCTGCTATTTAGAGTCAATTCTCCACCTGTACTCTGCATCCATTCTTGTACAGTATCTTCAGAGATTTTTCCTACTTTAATCTCTTCCTCTCTACTAAATCATTCTAATAGATCATAGTAGCATCTAAGCCAGATCACTCATCTTTATTATCATTTTTTAATCCTCACCTGAGGATAGTTTTTCCATTTATCTTCAGATAGAGTGGGAGGGGGAGAGAGAGAAACATTGATGTGAGAGACACATCGATTGGCTGCCTCCCACACGACCCCAACCAGGGCCAGGGACCAAACCGCAACAGAGGTATGTGCCCTTGACCAGAATTGAACCCGCGACTCTTTGGTCCAAAGGCTGACGCTCCAACTGCTGAGCTAAACCAGCCAGAGCTGATCACTCATCTCTAAAAAGACCTCCCTTGAGCCCTGGCTGGTTTGGCTCAACAGTTGGAGCCTTGGCTCACAGACCAGGGAGTCACGGGTTCGATTCCGGTCAAGGGCACATACCTTGGTTGCGGTTCGGTCCCCGGACCTGGTTGGGATCATGTGGGAGGCAACCAGTCGATGTGTCTCTCTCACATTGATGTCTGTCTCTCTCTCTCTCTCTCTCTCTCTCTCTCTCTCTCTCTCTCTCTCTCTCTCTCTCTCCCCTTCCCACTCTATCTGAAGATAAATGGAAAAATATCCTCAGGTGAGGATTTAAAAAATAAAAAAATAATAAAAATAAAAAGACCTCCCTTGATTCCTACTCCTGTCTACCTACCACTCAATTTCTCAAAAGCTGTTGAGAGTAAAATTTTCTAAAGAGTTATCTGTTTTCATTAACTCCTCTTCCTAATCTCCCATTTACTTTTCAGTACACTCCATCTCCATCTCCATCATGCCACTGAAAGTACTCTTATCACAGCCACTGAAGAACTCCATGTTGTCAAATCTAGTGAACATGTCTCTGTTGTCATCTTACCTGATGCCCTATGATAAATCCTTTTTTGAAACAGTTACCTCTCTTGAATCCTGGGGTATTACTCTTTACTAATTTTCCTCTTAGCCCATTAACCACTTCTTCTCAATCTCCTTTGCTGAAGTCTTCCATATGTTGGGGTTCCTCTGGACTCTTTTCTAGACCCTCTTCTCATGTCTCACTCTACCCTTTTCCTGAGAGACACTCTAATAATTACATTTACAGTCTGTATCCTGGTGACTCCAGCCCAGTTGTCTCTGCTGAGCTTCAAATTCATATACCTAACTGCCTACTGGACATCTCCACTTGATGTCCCTTGGGTACTTCAAATTCAACATGTTCAATGCTAGAGTCATCATCTTTTTTCCAAATGTGCTCCTCTTCCAATGTTACTTATATCATGGGCACTACCATCCAATCAGTTGCAGTAACTAGAAAACTAGAGTAATTCTTGATTTATCCTTCTCCTTTATCCCTAATCAGCCATGAAATCCTACTATTTGTATAGAATCAATACCTTTTGAATCTCTCCAACTTTCTTTTCCCCATTCCCAGGACTAGAAGCCCTAAGAATTAAAAAGATTGAGGTGCTCTCATCTCTACTATAATTCAATAATACTAAACTCACATGTATGTTAAAATTAAAATTGCTGTTAGCAAAGACTCCCTCCTTGACTAAACTTTAGTTAGGCTTCTCTGAGCCTTATTCTTGACTAGGCATCCACCTTGGCCTGCCTTCAGCAAAGAATCCTATTAAGACATTTTAGCAACAATATCCCTAACTTCAATGTCTCCTCTTAGTAATTTTTCATCAACTGGCCTCTCTTACTCTACTTGTTGGCTATAAATCCCCAGCTGTTTTTGCTATGCTCAGAGTTTAATTCAGTCTCTCTCCCCTATTGCAACAGTCTCTCCCTGTTGCAATTGTCTTGAATAAAGTCTTCTTTAAAAGTGTCACCAGACCTCTCACCCAGTAACCTATGTACACAACTTTGAAGCCTTTGTCTTTACTCCTGAATGATTGACTGGGGATTCATTGGTGAATCTGACTCCCGATCCAGTGCTCCAAAAACACATTAGGTGTGTTTAATTCATTAAAGGACAATAGGGACAGATTTTGATTCTTAAGAATCTGATTATGCCCTAGAAGCTGGGTTAGAGTTCCAAGCTGCATGGAGGCTGGGTTAGAGTCCTGGTCTTCTTTGTTTCTGAGGTACCACTCATTAGGAAGGAACATGGTAGCTTCTCAGTTGACCAAAAAACCCCTTCTTGAAACCCTGCTGACCATATGCTCCACCAACTCTGTCTGCTCCCTTTCTTAGCATGGTTTGCCAAGGATAATTTTGAATTATAAAGGCCTTTTTGAGGAACTTAAGATCTTCCCAAACTGGCTCCTCTAAAACCTCTCACTTCCCATCACCTCCGCTCCTCCTTCTTCTTTTCATCATTTTCCATCTTCCCCCTACTTCCCTTGACTCCTCTGCTCTGTCCCCCTTTAAATTCCTACCTCCTCCATCCCTATGTCCACTCTGTCAGACATTTCCCTTCACACTTAATACCATTAGCTCCCCATAATCACTTGAACTTTAGGCCCCTTACCCTCTATTGAGACTCTCAAGGGACTCAATGACCCCCAAAATCAATCATCTGAGGCTGAAAGAAAAGGCTATTTTGAAACAGAACTAGATGTTTTGTCCACTCAGGTGGCTGTAGAGATATCCAGAGAGCTGTTAGATGCCTCCTCGGTCAGTCACCTAAAATTTAGTCCACGCCTTAGCCAGGTGGTTCAGTTGGTTGGAACACTGTCCCATACACCGAAAGACTGCGGGTTTGTTTTCTGATCAGGGCACATACCTAGGTTTAGGGCTCACACCCTGGTCGGGGTGCATATGGGAGGCAACCATCAATGTTTGTTTCTCATATCAATGTCTCTCTCTCTCAAATCAATACAAATATATCCTCAAGTAAGGATTAAAATTAAAATTTAGTCCACACCCTCCATAAGATTATATATCAGGACAAAAGTAAACCTTAAAAGTCTTCTTCACAAATACTGTAAACCAGTTAACCTTAACTTGTTCCATTTGCCAAGAACACAATTTGGATAAAAATATAAAGTAGAGAAAAGAAGAGAGGTAATTATTTTATATAAACCAGTGAGTTTGCATTACTACTATGTTTTACTGACTTATGGTTAAAATCTTAGAATGAAAGATATAAGATCTCTGTTTGCATCTATCTGTATATTTATGCACATGTGCATGTATGTTATGTATAAGTGATATTTTTCTACCTCTAGATGGTATTACCAAATTAATTTATAAAATCCCTTAAAGGAGTTCTATTCAAATTGGCTTATAAACAAATGACCATGTATATATATTAAGTATTCCTAAAACTCTCAGAAATATAGAAACTAATCCAAATATATTTTTATGTTCATGATCTGGGGAAAATCTTTGGTAAATAAAGTTAGCTTTTACATTGTTGGTAAAATAAAAATAAGCATGTCTTCAGAGTTGTCAGCTTTAAATGTGATGCAGTCAAAATTTTTTTCAACTTAGGTTTGCTAATCAAACAAGCTTACATTATCTCTACTAGATGTTTAAGATTATAAAATGATAAATCTAACCTGAGAACAAAATATAAAATAAAAATGAATTGGGGGCCCTGGCCAGTTTAGCTCAGTGGTTAGAGCAATGGCCCATGGACTGAAGGGTTGCAGGTTTGGTTCCCAGTCAAGGGCACGTACCTGGGTTGCAGGTTTGATCCCCGGCCCTGGTGGGGGTCGTGTAGGAGACAACCAGTTGATATGTCTCTCTCACATTGATGTTTTGCTCTCTCGCTCCCTTCCACTCTATCTAAAATCAATTGAAAAATATCCTCAGGTGAGGATTAACAAAAATATATATTTGGGATATTAGCCCTTTATCAAATATATGACTTAAAATTTTTCTCACATTCAGTTAAGTTACCTTTTTATTAAAAATTTTTATAAGAGTTTATTTAAACCAAACTGAGAACATGTGCCAGGGAGCAAGATCTCAAATGCTCCTACCTTTTTATACTGTTGATGGTTTCCTTTGGTGTGCAGAAACTTTTTACTTTGATGTAGTCTCACTTGTTTATTTTTGCTTTTGTTGCTTTGCTTTTGGGGTCAGACTTAAAACATCATTGTCAAGACCTACATCAAGTACCTAAATGTCTATGTGTTCTTCTAGGAGTTTTATGGTTTGGGGTTTTCATTCAAGTCTGTAATCCATTTTGAATTAATTTTAGTGTATGGTATAAGATAGTGGTTCAGTTTCTTTTTTGTTGCACATGGCTGTTCACTTTTCCCAACACTGCTTATTGTAGAGACTGTCCTCTCCCCAAAGTATATTATTGGTTCCTTTGTTGCATATTAATTGACTATATATGAGGGTTTATTTCTGAGCTCTCTATTCTGTCCCATGATCTTTGTGTCTGTTTTTACGCCAACAGCATACTCTTTAAATTATTATAGCTTTGTAGTATACTTTGAAATCAGGGAGCATAATGTTTCCAGCTTTGTTCTTCTTTTTCAGGATTGCTTTGGCTATTCAGGGTCTTTTGTAGTGCCACATAAATTTTGGGAATATTTTCTCTATTTCTGTGAAAAATGCCATTGGAATTATTATAGGGATTGCCTTGATTGTTCAATAAGAATCTGTTCTCCTTATAACAGGACATGATTGGAATCATTGGTTATATTACCAAGGTTTTGGCTGAAATGCCATATTTGAGAATATGCATAGAATCAGATATGACCAGACAGCTTTAAGGAACTAAGGTTGATTTTATGGAGCAAATAAAGCCCCTTGGAAAAAATGCCTGGTGTCCTGCTTTCTGGGTTCCCAGCCTTACCAGATGAGTAAAGAAGGTCACTTCCTGGAAGGCCCGGGAACCTTAGGATATTTGGGGGAACTCAAAAAGAGAGGAATTCTTTCACATCTGTAGGTATAGCAAGCAAAGTCTGATGGTAAGTTCTTGGCTTGGCTTCCTAGCCTTGAGAGGCTTTAAAAATCCAATCTGAGATTCCTTATTAAAAGTTCCAGTGAAGTGGGGTCACTTCGGCAGCACATATACTAAAATTGGAATGATACAGAGAAGATTAGCATGGCCCCTGCACAAGGATGACATACAAATTCGTGATGTGTTCCATATTTTTATTTCTAATTGACTTTTTAACCTACAGTTTAAAGAACTAGAAAGTAAACAAAAAGAAAAACCCAGAGCAAGTAGAAGGAAAGAAATAGTAAAGGTCAAAGCAGAAATAAATGACATAAAGACTAAAAAGACAATTCAAAAGATCAATGAAACGAAGAGCTGGTTCTTTGAAAAGATAAACAAGATTGATGGATACTTAGCCAGACTTACCAAGAAACAAAAAGGGAGGACCCAAATACACAAAATCAGAAATGAAAGAGGAGAAGTAACAACTGACACCACAGAAATACAAAGGATCATTTAAAAATACTATGAATAATTATGCACCAACAAATTGGACAATCTAGGGAAACGGACAAATTTCTAGAATCACAGTCTCCCAAAACTCAACTGAGAAGAGATAGAAAACTTGAACAGACCAATAACAACTAAGGAAATTGAGATGTAATCAAGAAACTCCCAGCAAACAAAAGCCCATATCCAGATGGCTTCACGGGGGAGTTTTACCGAACATTCAAAGAATAACTAACACTCATTCTCTGCAAACTATTCCAAAAAATTCAAGAAGAAGGAAGACTTCCAAACTCACTTTATGAGGCCAGCATAATTCTAATTCCAAAACCAGATAAAGACACTACAAAAAAAAAAAAGAGAACTACAGACCAACATCCCTAATGAACATAGATGCCAAAATCCTTACCAAAATATCAGCAAATTGGATCCAGCAATATATTTTTAAAAATATTCACCATGACCAAGAGGGATTCATCCCAGGGATGCAAGGCTGGTGCAATATTCACAAATTAATAAATGTGACACACCACATAAACAAAATGAAAGATAAAAACCATATGATCATATCAATAGATGCTGAAAAAGCATTCCACAAAATCCAGCACCCTTTTCTGATAAAAACACTCAGCAATGTGGGAATAGAGGGATCATATCTCGACATAATAAAGGCCATATATGAAAAACCTACAGTCAACATCATACTCAATGGGCAAAAACTAAAAGCATTTCCCTTAAGAACAAGAACAAGACAGGGATGTTCACTTTCGCCACTCTTATTTAACATAGTACTGGAAGTCTTAGCCACAGCAATTAGACATGAAGAAAGAATAAAAGGGATCCAGATTGGAAAGGAGGAAGTGAAACTGTCATTATTTGCAGATGACATGATATTGTACATAGAAAACCCTAAAGACTCCATCAAAAATCTACTAGATTTATTTTATTTTTATTTTTTTTCCTCACATGAGGACTTTTTTTTTTCGCAAAAATATACTAGATTTAATAAATGAATTTGGCAAAGTAGCAGGTTACAAAATTAACATCAAGAAATGGACGACATTCTTTTTTTTTAGGTATTAAATTTTATTTTAAATACAATGCTACAAATTCTAAAGGTGTTGAACAAGGAAGTGATACATAAAATTGTGTTTGTAGTTGACTGCAGCCAAAATGAGAGAAGACAAGGCTGGGATCATAAATAATAATGCTGGAGAAGACTAAAAGAGGAATGTAGTAGGATGGAATATTAAGGGTTGATGTCTATAAAATAATTATACAATATGGAAAAAGAAGATGACTGAAGCAGAAAACGATTAAAAATATATGTAAGTTTATATTTATCATACTAATGTGTAAATATTAATGATACTAACATTGATATCATTAGGGTTCTACTAGAGAAACAAAATAAGTTGTACACACACACACACACACACACACACACACACAATATATATATATGGCAAGGAATTGGTTTATGCAGTTGTGAGAACTTTCCAGGCAAGTGTGAAATCCATAAGGCAGACTGTTAGCAGAACAGGCTGGACTCTTGGGCCAGGGCTGATTCTGTAGTCCACAGGTGGAATTTGAGTTTTCCTCTGGTAAACTGCAGTCTTGTTCTTAAGGCCTTTCAACTAATTGTATCAGGTCCACTCAGATTATCAAGGATAATCTGTTTAAAGTCCACCGATTGTAGATGTTAACCACATCTACAAAAATTCCCTTTTAGCAACAACGAAGATGCTTCATTGAATAAATGGAGACTACAGTCGAGCCAAGTTCACATGTAAAACTAGCCATCACATCTAGATTTATTTTCAGGATTCTGTCTTCGATGGCATTCTTATACACAAATAGTGAACTCACAGAAAGAGAAACTAAAACAACAATCCCATTTACCATTGCAGCAAAAAAATTAAGATACCTAGGAATAAACTTAACAAAAGAAGTAAAGGACGTATTTGCAGAAAACTACAGGACATTGAAAAAAGAAATAGAGAAAGATATAAAAAAATGGAAGCATATATCTTGTTCATGGATTGGAAGAATTAACATCATTGAAATGTCCATACTACCCAAAGCAATCTATAGATTCAATGCAATCCCCATTAAAATACCAATGACATATTTCACAGAACTAGAACAAACACTCCAAAAATTTATATGGAACCAAAAAAGATGCCAGATAGCCACAGCAATCTTGAAAAAGAATAACAAAGTAGGAAGGATCACAATACCAGATATCAGATTATACTACAAAGCCACTGTAATCAAAACAGCCTGGTACTGGCACAAGAACAGGCATATAGATCAATGGAACAGAACAGAGAACCCAGAAATTGACCCAAGACATTATTCTCAATTAATATTTGACAAAGGTGGCAAGAGCATACAATGGAGTCAAGACAGCCTCTTTAATAAATGATGTTGGGAAAATTGGACAGCTACATGCAAAAAAATGAAGCTAGACTGCCAATTTACACCATATGCAAGAATAAACTCAAAATGGATAAAAGACTTAAATGTGACTCATGAATCCATAAAAATCCTAGAAGAAAATGTAAGCAACAAAATTTCAGACATCACACAAAAAAGAATTTTCACTGATACAATGCCTAAGGCAACAGAAACAAAGGAAAAAATGAACACATGGGACTACATCAAACTAAAAAGCTTCTGCACATCAAAAGAAACAAGCATCAAAATGGGAAGGGAACCCACTATATGGGAGACCATAATTGCCAATGATACATCAGATAAGGGGTTAATCTCCAAAATATATAGAGTACTCATACAACTCAACAAAAGGAAGACAAAGAATCCAATTTAAAAATGGGCAGAGGCCTGGCCAGTGTGGCTCCTTGGTTGAGCATCAACCCATGCACCAAGAGGCCGCTGGTTCGATTCCCAGTCAGGGCACATGCTCAGGTTGTGGGCCCTATCCCCAATGTGGGGCATGCAGGAGGTGGCCAGTCGATGATCTCTCTCATCGATGTTTCTATCTTTCTCTCCCTCTCCCTCTCTCTAAGATCAATAAAGGAAAAAAAAAATGGGCAGAGGATCTAAATAGATACCTCTCCAAACAGGACATACAAATGGCCATGAGACATATGAAAAAACGCTCAATGTCAGTAACCATCAGAGAGATGCAAATTAAAACAACTATGAGGTATCACCTCACACCTATCAGAATGGCTGCCATCAACAAATCATCAAACAACAAGTGCTGGCGAGGGTGTAGAGAAAAGGGGACTCTAGTACACTGCTGGTGGGAATGCAAACTGGTGCAGCCACTATGGAAAGCAATATGGTGTTTCCTCAAAAGATTAAAAATTGAAATGCCACTTGACCCAGTGATCCCACTTCTAGGAATATATCCTAAGAAGCCTGAAACACCAATCAGAAAGAATATATGTACCCCTATGTTCATAGCAACACTATTTATAGTTGCTAAGATCTGTAAACAGCCCAAGTGTCCATCAATAGATGAGGGGATAAAAAAGCTGTGGTACATATACACAATGGAATACCATGCAGCTGTAAGACATAAAGGTCTCTTATCCTTTGAGATGACATGGAGGGACCTGGAAAGTATTATGCTAAGCAAAATAAGCCAATAAGAGAAAGACAAATATCACATGATCTCACTTATTTGTGGAATATAATAAACAAAATAAGCTGATGAACAAAATAGACCCAGAGACATAGAAGTAGGGTACAGACTGAAAAACCTTAGAAGAGGGGGGTGGGGGGTGGGAAGAGGTAAACCAAGAACTTATATACATATATGCATAACCAATAGTGCCGGGGTGGGGGTCGGGATCAGGAGGAGGGTGTCAATGTGGGGGAAAAGGAGAAACATCTGTAACAAAAATAAATTAATAATAAATAAATAAATAAGTATTCTGTACCAGTAAATAAGTAAATAAATAAATAAATAAATAAAAGTTCCAGTGAAGCAAACTCAAAAGATCTATGTGGTCAATCACTATTCTTTTTACACTTATGTAAATAATCAGGTCAAGTTTAATGCTATTAGACTTGTTTTGTAAAAAAAAAAAAAAATTAGTCTTACTATGATCATCATTTGTATAATGGGGGGGTATATAGAGAAAATTATCTTTAATAGAAAACTATAGACCTGGCCGGTTTTGCTCAGCGGTTAGAGCATCGGCCCGTGGACCAGAGAGATCCGGGTTCGGTTCCCACTAGGGGTACGTACCTCGGTTGCAGTTTGTCCCCGGCCCCGGATGGGGTCATGTGGGTGGCAACTAGTCAATGTGTCTCTCTTACATCGATGTTTCTCTCTCTCTCTTCCTCCCTCTCTCCTTCCCACTCTATCTGAAGATAAATGTAAAAATGTCCTTGGGTGAGGATTTAAAAAAAAAGAAAGAAAACTATAGCACACCCTTGTAGGCATTAAATTCTAGTCCCATTCATTGTCTTTAAGGGTTTTGTTATCTACCTGTACACTGGACTAGATCTTGAATTCTTTTAGTTTTTTCCAACATCTGGTAACAGCTCTTCAAATTACTTTTCCAATTTTTCTCACTTCTAACTCGGAATCATTAAGAACCAAAACTGCCCTTTTCTTAAGGCCCTGGATAATTTGGTTAAGCTTCAAGGAAATCACCAAAACAGATCATGCATGTGCAACCTTTCTGCTTGCTGCTGTATGGGCTGCTTGCTGCTGTATGGGCTGAAAGTTCAGTGTAACATGATGACATCACCACAGACATTCAAACTGCAAACCAGGAAATCTATTGGAACACCATTGATGTCCTCACGCCTTGAATACAACAAAGACAAGTGGGATTTATAGCCAAGGAACAGAGTGATGGGGTGAGTGGATGGAAAATTACTAAGAGGAGATATCAAGGAGGGGGGATTCTTGCTAAACCAACTTAACAGGATTCTTGGTAAAGGCAGGCCGAGTTGATTAGGTATCAAATGTAGAAGATGATTTAGAAAAATTATTGCTAAAAAAGGGCTTGGCAAGTGGGCCACAGGCCCCAAGGATGAGGCCTAATTGAAAAGAGGTCTTAGAAGAACGTGTCTAAAGTTTGGTCAAGGAGAGAGTCTTTGTCATTTCCTTAGGCCATTGTATTTCCATTTATCCTGCTAGTCTCCCTACAAAATATGTCATATCTCCACTAGTCTACTTATCACCCCACAGGCATTTTTAAGTTCATCCATTTTAAGTGTGTAATTCAATGGTTTTTAGTAAATTTATAGAGTTGTACAAACCATCAGTACAATCTAAGTTTAGGACATTTTGATTATCTTTAACAAATCTTTATGCCCATTTACAGTCACTCCCCCTGTCCCTGCCCTATAGGCACTTTTGAAGACCGTCATATTTGCATAAGGATAAAAGGTGCAGCTTAGCCAGACAAGCAAAAATAAAAACTGCCACACGTGAAATAATTTGAGTACCACTGAGTAATAACTGCAGTCTGACTATTTGCTCAAAAAGATTTAGGAGAAGAGAAATCAGTATGAACTGAGGAGTGGAAAGAAGTTCTAAGGAAGAGGTAGAACATTTTAGGGCTTTGCTGCAAAGCAAATAAATGAAAAAGAAAAAAGAGAAAGTAAACTAACAAGAGTTGAGAAATATTCAAACAAACAAAATAACTCACTCACATGTTTTCAGAACTTTTTAAATTTTCAATATGGTGTTATGACACTTGGGGAGCTGTTTATCCTTGATCCAGTAGGCAATGGGAGTTTTGAGAACAGAAGGAAAAGGATTAAGCACAAGCCATAAAAGTTGAATCAATATCCAACTGAAAATAAACATGTACTGAGCGCCTACTGTGTGTGAAGGAAAAAGTGGCTCCCTCTCTCGCTTGCTCTCAGGGCTGCCTGCCATGGGCCCCTGGGCGATGATCACATTACGCGGGAGGAGGGTGGGGCGAGATAACCCGCGGAGAGGGCCCCAGAGAGGTTCCAGGGCCGTCCTTCCCTCCTAGGTAGGTGTAGCCCGGTTTGGCCTTGGGCCTTGGGCCTCCTGCTCCGGCGCTCAGCTGAACCCGAAAAGAGAGCATCCCGGGAGGGCGGGTGAGGTTCCCGGTTCAGCGTTAACAGGCCTGGCGGCGGTTAGCAAAGTGGCAGTCTCCCCTCTCAGAACTCCGCTGACACCCCCTCCCTCCCCCTCCCCCTCCCTCCCCCTCCCCCTCCCTCCCCCTCCCCCTCCCTCCCCCTCCCTCCCCCTCCCTCCCCCTCCCCCCTCCCCTCCCTCCCCCTCCCCCTCCCCTCCCTCCCCCTCCCCCCTCCCCCTCCCTCCTCCCCCCTCCCTCCCCCTCCCTCCCCCTCCCTCCCCCTCCCTCCCCCTCCCTCCCCCTCCCCCCTCCCCTCCCTCCCCCTCCCCCTCCCTCCCCCTCCCCCTCCCCTCCCTCCCCCTCCCCCCTCCCCCTCCCTCCTCCCCCCTCCCTCCCCCTCCCTCCCCCTCCCTCCCCTTCCCCCTCCCTCCCCCTCCCTCCCCCTCCCTCCCCCTCGGCCACTACCCGCCGTTCACCACGCTGACCGCGCGCTCCCTCTAGCGGCCAGCACCAGCCCCACGCGGCGGGCCGCCATTGCTCAGGCGGCTTCTTCCGCATCCCCGCAGAAAACGAAATACACCAGGGGCGCGGAGGGCAGATTGAGGCTCTCTGGGCTGCGGAAGCCAAGAGGGAGTAATGAGTCTTATGAAACTCTCCGCCCGCCTGAGGCCCCCTTACCCGACCTTCCCCCCTGCCCCTCGGCGGGCTTTCTGAAGGGAAAGGAAGACTAGGGGCCGGGGAGCGAGAGAGGAGGAGCTGGACCCACCTCTAGTCACCGCCACCCTCCCCACACAGGTCCCAGGACACCACTGCTCTCACACAGTCCCATGCGGATCTGAGCCATGTTCTTCTCTTTCCCTCGCCGAACATCATTTCCTCCTCCCTTCCGGCATCCTGCTTCTTTCCCAAAGACAAGGTTGATCCTCACCCTCCGTGAGATTCCGTTTCCTCAATCTCTAAAGTGGAGATGGCATCGACACCTAATGACATCGCGTGTATGACAACAAGCCCAGTGCAAAAGAGGGAGGGAGGAAGAGAGTAAGAAAAGAGGAGAGAGCGTGGGAAAGGGTACTTACAATCCGCAGGTAAATGCCCTAATTAGTGTATAGGTCAGACGGAGCATTGGAATATGTAAATGGTTCAGAAAATAATTACTGAATAAATTACGGTAATTCTCAGGTGTTGTCACTCTGTACCTATCTCTTCTTCCAGAAGCTTTTCAGAGGGCTGAAGGCGAGTGGGCGGTGTGTTCTTTGCATCTGTCTGTGCAGATCACTGCTGAGAGCAGGGGCTTCCACACACAGGCTCCAGACACAAGCTAACCCCTCCCCTCCTGAGTGCTAACCTGGTGGCCCCTGGAACTTGCTTGCTTTGCATTCACAAGACTGAATGTTGGTCAGTGCGGAAGCAGGTTGTGAAATGGCCATGGTGATTCTCCCAGCTTGGTATCAGGCACAGATACACCAAGTGGTTCCCTCTCTCACCTGCTCTCCAGGCCGCCCTGGGCCTGGGGAGCAATTATACAACAACTCGGGTTTCACTCCATCAGCAGACCTCCAGGCCCATCTTGAAGTCATTTTCCTTTTTGCTGACAGCTTAGGAATTCTCCCTAATGGAAAAGGACTTTGATTTGTAGAAGACCTTGGAATGCATTTTCATATCAATTTTCTGAGGAAGGGGAGGTACAGAAATGTGCCATGCTTACAGATAGGACAGTGTCTGGCTTAGTGACCTCCCTTATGGTTGAATGGATGCAGGAATAAATGAATGGACGAATAACAAAATCCATGCAGAAGCCAGTGGTTCCTAGAGTTTCTGATTCAGCCAGTCTGAGATAGGAACTGATACTTCACATTTCTAACAAGTTCTCAGGTTATGCTGATGCTGCTGGCCCAGGAATTGCACTCTGAGAACCACTGGCATAAACAGCAGTGAAGGCCCCTTTAGACATGTTAGTTGTGGCTGCAAACTTTCAGCCTGATCCTGCAAAGTAGCTCCTGGGTGCAGTCTAAAATTAATCCTCTGAGTTGGTGGTTGGTGGGTATAGGTGGGTTGCCCACTTTACCTCCCAGCAAACTCTCCTGGGTAGTGTTAGAGTGTTAGATTTGAGAGTTAAGACATGGGATGTGACAGAGACTGCTGTCCATTTCCACACTTCTGGTGCTGACTGATCTCCAAGATCTCTCTCTTTTGATCACTTGAGTAAGCCCTCCTCCTTTTTTTACTTTTTAATTGAGTTTATTGGGGTGACATTGGTTAGTAAAATTACATAGGTTTCAGGTGTACAATTCTATAATACATCAACTGTATATTGTATTGTGTATTCACCACCCCAAGTCAACTCTCCTTCCACCACCATTTAGCCTTCCTATACCCTCTTCTACCTCCCCCACCCCGTTTTCCCTCTGGTAATCACATACTGTTGTCTGTGTCTATGAGGGTTTTTTTTTTTTTTTCACCCAACCCGGCAACTTCTGAGTTTTCTTATCCCGCAGAGGAAGCAAACACCTTAGCTCGCAGGACTCAGCCAATCATTTCCTGGGAGTTGGTGACATCTAGTGGCTAACTGGAGAATTTTTGCTCATACTTAGAGAACGTTCTGGAAAATTAACTGAGCAGCCTGGAAAGCAAAAACACCCACTTGTAAACTCTCTTAGAAAGGCTTCCCGAAGGGCTTATGAGGTGAAGGACTGGCTCATTATGGCATGAGTCAAATGGATTTCTTGCTGTCTTACAGCTGTAACAGAAATTAGAAGTCATCAAAGAATCTCAAATCACCTCCAACTGTATCCTCAGTATGAATACTTTTCTAGGAATGGTGCTCAATAAAAAATGTCCTTGAATAAAGTGGAGTTAGATAATACCAATTTTGTATTTGTTTTCCATCCCTGAGTGTTTCTCTGAGTCCTGTGCTCTAAACATACCAAGGATAACAGTCCATTTCCACTCTGGTCAGATCTACAAAGAGATCTGTAGAAGTTCAGATACAGGTGGTACTGACCTGAAGGCATCCAGGCCTTTAAATCATCAAAAGGTGTAATTTTAACGGCCACTATGATGTGGGCAGAAATTTAAGAGAACCACAGATGTCACAGGTGTTGTTAATAACCATATGTGAAGTGCACTTTAACAGAAAGTTTAAACTGCTTGTTACAGGAAAAAGGGGGAGGCAATCAGGGATCATGAAGGAAGCTGCCTCAAAGTTGGTGTCTTAGGGTTCAGATAAGCCTTTTAAAAACCTGTCATGGGTCACAAAATGTGGTTGTGAAACCTGCAGCATCAGCAGATTCTCAAGCACTACCCCAGAAGTACAGAATTTCAGAAACTCTAGGAGTGGGGCCCAGTAATCAATGATTTAACAATGCCTGCAGAGGATTCTGGTGCATGCTCAAGTTTGAGAACCACTGGTTTAAAACAAGGTTTAAATGCTCTGAAAAACCTGCAGCGGTTCTCAACCTGTGGGTCGCGACCCCTTTGGGGGTCGAACAACCCTTTCACAGGGGTCGCCTAAGACATAATATTAGCAAAATCACAGTTATGAAGTAGCAACAAAAATAATTTTATGGTTGGGGGTCACCACAACATGAGGAACTGTATTAAAGAGTCGCAGCATTAGGAAGGTTGAGAACCACTGGCTTAAAGGGTGTTTGGAGACTGTATTTATGGAGAAGACTGAATTATTTCTGCAACACAGGCCTATTTTTTCAATTATAAAGGTGCCTTAATCTTCTGTTATGGTTAAATAAAAGGTACAGGATTATTTGCTATTTCTTCTTTGGATTTTTGAGGATGCTTTTTTTTTTTTTTTTTTTTTTAAGTATAGGGGATGCTGTCTTGATAGTCTCCAGACTAGCCCTATGGACATGTTTATAGTAAGTTTAGATACAAACAGAAAGTTGCTCCACCCAAGTATTAATCAAAGAAATACAAATTAGCCCAGCCTGTGTAGCTCAGTGGATTGAGAGTCATCCCATGGACTGAGAGGTCCTGGTTGGATTCCCAGTCAGGACACATGCCTGGGTTGCAGGCTGGATCCCCAGTAGGGGGCGTGCAGGAGGCAGCTGATATGTTTCTCTCTCACATCAATGTTTCTATCTCTCTCTAAAAAATCAATAAAAACATAGTTTTAAAAAAAGAAATACAAATTAAAATAGCAACAAATTGGCCAAGATCAAGAATAGTGTACATCACTGAGAAGGCTACAGGGGTAAAATAAAAAAATGTACATTCCTGATGGAACACAAAGTACCATGATCTTTCCAGTAATATAAATCAAAAGCTTCCAAAATGTGTGTACCTTTGATTCAGCACTTTTAGGAATGTATCTTCCAAATACTTAATGATATATGCAAGAATGTATGAAGATGTTAATGTATGCTTATAATAATTAAAAAATTGAAAACAACTTAAACTTCAACAGCAGAGGACTGTGTAAAAGAAATGGCTCATATGACAGAACATAATAAAAATCAAGCTGTACAAGATTTTTTTTCCAGTTTTTAAAAGGAAGATTTATTTAACAAGTTTCACTTAGTACAATACATCTAATGGAAATCACAATACAAGGAAAGATTTAAATGAAAGCTTCAGAATTTTATACAAATGACATGACCCAACTCCTAAAGTATTGATTGGTGTTACATCTCAAAATTGCCCCAAATCTTAATAAAAAATAAAAGTGTACACTCACGTGCCTTACAGAATAGTAAACCAAAAAGCTAGAATTAACAAACATGCCAAATGTTTTCACTTTGAATCATAGACAGAGCTCCTATATTTGAGTTTTACAGAAAAGCATGTTTCTCAACATGCATCCAAAGTTTTTCAATGTATTGTGGTATAAGAGCAACATTTAACATAAGAGAAACTGCTTTAACCTAAATATGCTTACTGCTTAGGTACACTCCTACAACATAACTAACTTGAGGAAAGATGAAAATTGTTTTAACAGTTATGGTCAATACTGAACTGTTATTACATCCTAAATGAATGTTTCAGTGTTCAAAATTACTGAGCTTGAAGTTTGAAAACAATCCCGGCTTCCATTTTACAGTAAGCATAAATCACAAGCCTGTAATGCAAAAGTGTTAAACTTAACCTTTGTTTTCTTTAAAAAAAAAAAAAAGAGAGAGAGAGAGAGAAAGAAAGAGAGAAAGAAAGAAAAAAGCTGACCTAGAGTGATCAGAATCAGTATTTCCCATTTCCCATACTGAATATGCTAGACAACCCTCCCATTCTATTCAACTCCCATAAATGCACAGCTTTCATTTCTGTAGTAGCTGTTTAATACTCCTTCTCTACCTATGCAAGGTTTGACTGATAGTCACTGGAGTTTTCCTGCAGAACTTGGTCATATCCACTCATACTGCTCTGACCACCATAACCACCTCCATAACCACCACTCAGCTGCTGGCTAGCAGGACCCCCATAACTAGACTGGTTGGATAAGCCCATCCCACCCATCATTTGGCTACCATAAGCACCACTACTTGCCCCTGCTGTAGAATTCAAAAAGAGTTCTACATAGCTGTGATCATAAGCTCCCCCACTTGTTCCTGCAGTAGAATTCAAGAAGAGCTCCACATATCTGTGTTGCATATTAGCCTTGTCTTTTGCCATAGCTGCCACAGCATCTTCATGAGTAGCAAACTCAACGTCTGCCTCACCAGTAACTCTGCCATCAGGTCCAATTTCAATGTGTACTCTCATGGGGTTAAGGGGTGAGAAAAAATTGTAAATATCATTCTCAGTGGCTCTGTAAGGTAATCCCCTCATGTGTACACAGTGCCCTGTGGTGCTCTGGAAACTGGACCCACCATCTCCATATCTATGATCAGACATTCCTGAAAAACAGTAATTGAGGTCTCTTCCAAATCTATCAGACCCAAAACCATACCCATCATTATAGCCACCATAATCATCATAGCCTCCATACCCTCCACCATAGGCACCCCGCCTCATCCTTTCAAACCCAGCCCCTCTGCCAATGCTATTATACCCTCTGCCAGCCCCTGGCCTATCATAGGGACCTGGTCGCTGCATAGCCATGAGCTTTCGAGGGGGATCATAGTGGGTTCGGACTTCAGCTCGGCTACTCTTAAAGATTTCAATGTACCTGTGTCCTATTCTTTCCTTGTGTTTCTTTAAGGCCTTTTCAGCTATCTCCTGTGAAGCAAACTGCACAAAGGCCTCCCCTGTGCTCCGCCCTTGAAAGTCCACAGGCAGTGTCATCCCATTTGGCACAATTTCCAACCCTGAAAAAAACTGAACAATCTCCTCCTTGCTACAGCCAAATGGGAGTCCTCTAAGGCGGACGAAGCCATCATTGGCAGTATCAGGACTATTCGGACCTGTATGCTTCAACACCCAATCCATTTCAACACTGTTGGACTTGAATACTTCAACGTATCTGTGTCCCATGGTTTCTCTGTCCTTCTTCAAAGCCAATTTCACTTCATCTTCTGATTCAAGTTCGACAAATGCTTCACCACTTGGTCTGCCTTCTCTGGTGTAGATGAAACGAATACCTGATGTGCCATTTTGGATTTTGCAATCGGAGAAGAAGCGCATCACTTCATCAGCAGAGCAGGACCAGGGTAGGCCCCTGACCTTCACCACGAAACCTTCCCTGCCTTCCGTGCTCAGCATCATGATGATTGTTAGGCTCTTGATGGCAAGCTCGGCTCAATGCAATTTCAGTGTAGCTGAAAAAAATTAGAAGACTATTAAGGATAAATGTTCACAATACAGCAAGAGAAAAAAAAAGCAAACTATTAATACAAAATTCAAATACACTGATAGCTTTCTTTATAAGATATTAACATAAACAAAATGACTGCACCAAATTTCTAATTCATTCAACAATTATTTATTTGATACCTATTATGTGTTGGATACCATTAATGGTGGTTATTTCTGGGTGGTAGAATTATGGGAGCTTTTTGTTTCAGGAAATGTTTTCTTTGGAAATTTCTGTATGTTCTAAGATTTCTACATTGACCATATATTAACATCATAGTCAAAAGAAAAAGGAGTAAAAAATTAACATCAACAAAATCAGTGGAAGACGTCAACAAATTTTAAAAATGGCTATATATGATTACATAAAAATAAACTTCATTACATCAAAAGTAAGATTAAACAGAATTAAAAGACAAACAATACACTTGAGAAGATACCTGCAACAAACGCATTGATACCCTTACATAAAGAACTCACAAATTAATAAAATCAGAGAAATATGAAGGCCTAAGAGATAAATGGACAAAAGACATTATGGGGAATTCACGCATTCATTTTATATTTTTTAGTTGCCAGGTCCAGGCTCTGGCATACAAGGATCAATAAGCCCAAAAAGGACTTGTAGTCCTACAGGGGTACTATCTGTCTTTACTAAAAACAAAAGGGCAAATAAACACATTATCTCTGCTATGACAGAATTCTGTACAGGGTGAAAGGGTGTATTAAAGCAGGATATGGTTGGTCAATTCTATAAGTTAGCACAGAACAGTTAAATGAAACAGACTAACCAGTTCAGGGATCCATAAACAAATTTTAAAAATTATGATAGAGCATAAAATAGGAAGAGGCAAGGCAGGAAATAAAGCTGGCAAGGTAAAGATCAGATCTCAAAGGCCTTATTTGACAGACAAACACTAAGGGCCTTTAACAGAGCAGTGATGGGAGGGGAGAAGAGAGTAAAGGGAAGGGAATGAGGGGATAGGAGTTAGGAGAAGGGGAGTGAGGGGACAGCAGTGAGGGGATAGTAGGGAGGGGAGGAAAGTGACATCTTCAGAACCCTTTCAGATCCCTTTCAGATAGATCACCCTGGAAACAGTGTAGCACTCAAACAGAGAGGGTTGAGGTGATACTAGCAAGATCAGTTAGAACACTTATCTCCTAGAGATATGTTGAGGATTCACCTAAGGCAACAGCAGTTTTTATAAACGGAGGCAAGATGTGATCTATGTATTCAAAACAGTGCAGAACTTAATTAAAAGATTAAATATAGCGGAATAGAGATGTGAGGATACAGGAGAGGAGTCTAGGAAATGTTCAAACCTCATCCATCACCAGAAATGCACGTTAAAACCAAAATTAATTACTACTTTTCACCCATCAAGATAATGAAAGCTAAACAGTGAGGATAAATCAATGCTGATATTCAGGGTTCACAAACTAACACACACCCAGAAGAGTGAAAGTTGGTATAGTATATCTGGAAAGCAATTTGGAAATATGTATCATGACTTCTGGTACAGTAAACCCACTCTAGGTTATGTGCCATAAGGAGATGATCTGAAATTCAGACAAAGACTTATGGAGCTATATATTCATTCAAAGGTATTTTATTAAGAAAGCTAGAATATTACACACTTATTTTTTAAAATTATAAAAATATGTAATTACATGAGAAATTACTTGTGCTATAATCTTAAGTGACCCAAGATCACAGCTACTTTATAATTTCAACTATGTAAAAAATATATATTCTTCAACCCTGCTAGAACTCCTTCCAGAACATGTTCAACTGAAATACTCACAAATGTTCACTGCAGCACTGTTAGTAATTTCAGAAAATTAGAAACCTAAGTATCCATCAATAGCGGGAATAGTGCTATGAAGCTGTGAAAAAAAAGATCTGCCCTGACCTAGGATTTCCAAAATATATTAAATGAAAGAATATGCAGAGTATGATCCTACTTATTTTAAAATATAAGCATGCATGTATATATGTTTGCAAATACATAGAGGAAGATCTGGAAGCATATAATACAAACTTGCTTTCTGAAGAAAGAACTGGAGGGTAGGAAGAGTGGAGTGGATTCTCACTTCTTACCCTATATACTACTTACATAGGTTTAATTTTTTTAAGTCACTGTAATTGGAATTAAAAAACAATGTTAGGAAAAATATACGCACGGGAAACGTGTCAAATATTAACTTGTTTCTGAGTGCTAGATCTATGGCTTTTTAAATTTTATTTTAAAATTTTTGGTGCATTCTTAATTTTCTAGAGTAATTACTTTAATTCAGCAAAAATAACAAATTAAAATGTTTGCTTTTCTGGGGTTTGGTATAGCATATTTTATAAAAGTTTCTAATTTAATGTGTGGATGGCTTGTCTGACATGGTCTGGGAACACTGGGCCTCTTGGAAAGTACAAAGTGTACTAACTGCCATAAAACTAGAGGATTCAATTCAACAAACACTAACTGCCCATTATGTGCCTTGCACACTGCATCCGCACTGATAACAGTCTTCCTATAAACCATCTTTAGATCTGAGCGATAGATTTTCGGACTCTTAGCTCTTGGATGACCCACCCCATTTAATGTCCCTGCAGCCCTCTAGGCCTTAACATCCCCTCTGTAGTGGCAGGGAAGTTCTGCTTCATTACTGTATTTCCTGGGAAGGCCACTAAAACTCCGTTGCCCGAAGTACAAACCAGGATTCCATTTGTGAGTTAAGAATTTGTGTATTTATGTGTGTTATACACATACTTTTTATACACCATAATGCTGAGTAGTTATCTCTGGGTGATGAATTACGAGTATTTTTGTTAACTTACAGTATATTGTTATTTTTCGAATGTTCAAAATTGAACAAGTATATTGTTGTTATAAGCAAAAAAATAAACGTTATTTAAATACTCAACTCGGTAGAAACATTTATTGGGCGCCTCTGTTAGGCACGTAACATTTGCCTAGATGTGATTTTTACATGTAAAACTGACTTGGTACCTCTCCCTACAGACAATCAGGCAGTGGAGACTGAATGCCTGAAAGGATGGACGAGCACTCCGATCACTGGTCTCAATGTTTTTTCTTTTTTCTAATCCACGGACGTGGTTTTCAACCGTTTTTCACCGTAAGGTTTCTCTTAAGGGTCCCCTGAGACCCGCCCAGACAGAGAGATATACAAAAACCATACACAGTCACGAACGTCCACCATTTCCCCACCAGGCGCAGCAAAGGCGGCTTCCCGGCACTGAGATGGGGGAGTGGGGGGCGGGGGAGGAGAAAGCAAAAAGCGAAAAAGGAGAAGGAGGCCCGCGGACCCCGCTTTTGGGTCTTCATCATCACCACCCCTGGGTCCCCAGTTCCCACCCACACACCAACCTCTAACGATGCCGGACGATGTTCCTCCTTCCCTCAAACGGCTATAGCGAGACGGTAGACGACGACCAGAACTACTTCTGCTCACGTAAGCGAATGATCACGTGAGCGCCTACGTCATGTGAGATCTCGGTCACGTGAGCAACGCTCCGCTTAAACTCTGGATCACTGAAGTGCCACACTTCCTTCTGGTATGGAAATGGGGCGGGCCAATGTTAAGGAAGGAAGAGTGTGATTGGTTGCGGTGCGTCTTACGTGTCTGATCATTGGTCCACCTCTGGCGATAACCGTCCCAGTTGCCTGAGAAACAATAACGTCATTACGTAACTCTCCAGTGATTGGTCCCCCCCCAAGGTTAAACTTAAAAGCCCAGTTTACCGCGGAAATCTGGTCATGCATGGTTACAGTGATGATGAGGCTGACAAGCAGAGTCCAGCCGCTGGGCTGCGTGCCAGCGCTTTGCTTCATGTCCCTGATTCTCTGGGACGTTCCTGGGGCCTGGGCCTTGGACAATGGCTTGGCCATGACCCCTACCATGGGCTGGCTACACTGGGAGCGCTTCATGTGCAATACTGACTGCAACGAAGAGCCGGATTCCTGTGTCAGGTATGGGAAATATTGGGTACGCCATTCCCTTCGCTTTTCCGTGTGTTTGGATGGGCACAGGGTCTCAGCGGGAACATCTGTGCCTGAGGGAGACCTTCCCTACTGCTGCTGCTTTTTTATCCCCAGCGAATTGCCCCGAATGGGGACTAACCCTAAATTTTCTCCGTATGACCCCTCCTGGGGTGGGAGCCCGGCCAGCGGCCCTGGCTTCTCCGGCTTCTCCGGCTTCTCCGGCCCTGCCGGATTACCCAGCTAGAGACTTTCTCCATTTACCATCCAGACCCTTCTTGTGAGCTGCTCCTCTGCCTGTGCTGGTACTAGCAGCGAGCACAGCTGCGGTGAGTAGGAGAGACCGAGGACTTGTCTTCTTTTTGGGTCACAGGGTTCCTTGACCGTAACTTGAGGGAGTTTAGAGGGACCATGGAGTCTCTGCGATCTCCCCACCCTCTGGCTGTTGAGTGTGGTGTCTGGCTGAAAGGTTGACCTGGAGGAACTTTTGTACAGGCATACATCGCTTTGTTGCACTTCGCTTTATTGACCTTCATGGATGTTGTAATTTCTTTTACAAATTTAAGGCCATACTCTCCACCAGCAAAAATATTAGGACTCGCTTTATCGCGGTGGTCTAGAACCAAACTCGCAATATCCCCGACGTATGCCTGTATGTGGAAGCCAAAGGTTGAGGCTTGTTGGTTCGCAGACTGGCCAGGAGCAACCTGGGTGTAATCTGAAACCGCCCCAGTACAGGAGGTCTGGGAGAAACCCAAGAAAGTGGCAGACCACTCCAGATTGGTAGGTGGCAATTTTAATGAGCAAGGGAACTTACCTATGCAGCTTTTCTTGGGAGGCTGCAAGAGGAATAGTTTTCCACACCTGCCAGCCAAATAAAAGTTTGTACAGAGGCCTTAGCTGGGTTCAGTCAAGTATGGGCATACCTCAGAGATACTGCGGATTCGGTTCCAGACCACCGCAATAAAGTTATTCTTTTTGCTTGTGAAGTCTTGCCTTTAATTTGTAAAAAATTTCAACATCTGTAGCGCCCAATTAAGTGAAGCGCAACAAAGTGAGATATGCCTGTGTACCTTTCTGATAGTATCAATGCATTTCTATCTCAAAGCTACATACTTGGGGCAGCTTCTGGGAGCGGGGAAGGCAAGCAGAATGCACATTCCAAGGACAGGGAAGGGGGTGAGGAGCCTCCATTTGTCAGGTCCCACTGGGAGGGTAAACATCTTATGGCTGATCTTCCCCAACAATGCTGGCTGGATAAGACAGGTATGAACCTATCTGATCCACACATTTCTTGTCTGTAAATTGGGAATAACAACTCTTACCTCAAGGAGTTGACTCAGAAGGATCTGTAAAATAGTTTTGTTTTGTTTTTAAAATTTTCAATTACAGTTAACATACAATATTATATTAGCTTCAGATGTACAACATAATGATTAGACATCTATATAACTTACGAAGTGATCACCCTGCCAAGTCTAGTACCCATCTGTCATATCAGTTTCCTTTTTTGTTTGTTGGGGTGACACTGGTTAATAACAGCATAGTTCTTAAACATAATAAGATACCTGTGGTGCAAAGGCCCCTCTGAATGCAGCAGTTATGGTACATCCCAGTGTATATAAGTTATTCTTATGAATGTCTTTACAACTTTACAGATAAAGTCAGGATGTTAGTCAAACATCACAGATTTAATTGACCTTCTAAGTTTCAGACTAAGTCTGGGTTAAAGTGTGTAGTAATTTTGCCCATCACATATTTCTTTTTGTCCTTTAATTTTTTTTCTAAGTGGTGGTTGTCTTATTTTTGTATCTGATTATACAATGCAAAAAAAAATGTAGATGGTAAAGAAGAGTATAATGAAAATAAAGATTCCCCTCATTCCACCACCCAGAAATAATCATGGTTAAAATGTTAATATAAGGCCTTGGAATCGTTTTTTAGTAAATAACACAGATTTTTTTTTTCATTATTTTCAGTAAAAATGAGATCATGTTTATGTTGTGAGTTGTTAACAAGACTCTGAACTTTGCCTGCCTGCGTTCAAATTCTAGCTCACTGTTACTTAGCCGTGTGACCTTGGGCAAATTAATTACCCTTCCTAAATGTAAGCAGAGTGCCTGGCATAGAATACGAACTTCAAAAATGCAATTTGTATGTATATACCATAATTTATTTAAGCAAATTCCTGTTGATAGCTATTCAGGCTCTTCAATTTTTCATTATTGTGAAAAAACTACATCATTGTACATCATCTGATTATTTCCTTAGAAGTCTAATTACGGGGTCCAAGCTTATGCTCATTTTGTGACATATCAAACTATCCTCCCCAAAAGTTTTGCAAATGCACATTCTTAACAACAGTGGATGAGAATGCCTGTTTCCCCACACTCTGGCTAACACTGCATTCTTGTCATTCTTTTAAAACTTTGCCAATCTCGTAGGTGTTTTTATTTTTATTTATTTGATTCTTTAAGTTTTGTTTTTTTTAATCCTCACCCGAGGACATTTTTCCATTTTTTGTTCAGATAGAGTGGGAGGGAGAGAGGAAGAGGGAGAGAGAGAGAAACATCGACGTGAAAGGGACACATCGAGTGGCTGCCTTCTGCACGACCCAACCGGGGCCTGGGACAAACTGCAACCAAGGTACATGCCCTTAGTGGGAACCAAACCCTGGTCTCTCTGGACCTCAGGCCGATGCTCCAACCGCTGAGCCAAACTGGCCAGGGCTATTTGATTCTTAATAAGATTAAACATCTTTTCATTTGTTAAATTGGCTCTTTGCATGGTTTCTTTTATGGGTTGCCTGATTGTGTTAGTTCCCTATTTTTCAATTGGAATGTTTTTGTTTGTTTGTTGGGGGGGGTTGTTTGCTTTTTAGATGCTATTTTGTTTTGTCTATCATATGTTGTAAATATGGTGGTTCTTGCTATATGTTGGTTTTGATATTTATATATCAAATATCAATATTTTCCTTTATTATTTCTGACTCTGGCATCATGCTGAGAAAGTCCTTTCCTACCTGAAGATAATATAGTCACCTATATTTTCTGCTAGTATGTTTATGGATTTTTAAAATATTTAAATCTTTAATGCATCTGGACTTTATCCTCCTATAAAGAATGCCACATATAATATTAACTAAATTCCATGGTACCAAATGGCTGGAAAGATCTCTTTCTGAACTTTTTCTTTAATTCCATTAATCTGTGTATTCTAATGCTACTGGTACTACACCAGCTTCATCTTTTGCAAAATGATCACGTTTAAATCTTTTAGGTGAACCTTTCAAATCATGTTGCCAAGTTCCTTAAAAAGTCATTTTAGGATTTGTTCAGGGTTTTATAATGCGTCAAGGAGTGTAGGGAGAATTAGTTTCTTTTTAATATTGAGTTTTCTTATCTAGGAGCAAAATAATATCTTAAATTCATCTCTAGGTGTTTTAGGTTTTCCTGTTGCTCTTTTGGTTGCTCTTGTCAATGGTATCTTTTTCTCCAACTAGATTACTATTGATATCTAAGGAAACTGTTGATTATGTTAACTTTGTAGTTTCTAACTTTACTAAACTTTCTTCTTAGTTCTAATAGCCTTTTCAATTTCATGCATTTCTCATTCCTATTTTAATTGTTCAGGGTTTTTAGGGTAGAAGTATTAAGAGTGGAGAGGAAGGAGAAGAAAAAGGGCCCAGTCCATTTTAACTCACATTGGTCGTATTTACTACCCAATTATTCCTGAGTTGAAAAATTGGAAGCCCCAGGGTGCCTAACAAATAGGAGGCACCCAAACATTTCTTTTTTAGGGAGGGCCTTCCGGTAAAAACCGGAAGACCTACTAGACAAATTCAAAAAGAGCTGTAAGCACTCCAAACATTTTTTTAATGAATTGTAATGATTCTTGGAATTTCTCTTTCAGTGAGAAGCTCTTCATGCAGATGGCAGATCTCATGGACTCAGATGGCTGGAAGGAAGTAGGGTATAAGTATCTCTGCATTGATGACTGTTGGATGGCTCCCCAAAGAGACTCAAAAGGCAGACTTCAGGCAGACCCAATACGCTTTCCTAGTGGGATCCGCCACCTAGCTAATTATGTGAGTTTATATATATATTTTTTCATTCAGGAGACTAAACACTTCTGTATGGAAACTTATTCAAAAGCACTTAAAATAGCTGTGGTTATCTGAACATTGAATTGTAAGGCTTATCAGGTGGAATTTTCATTCTGTCAGCAGATATATGTTTTGCAATAGTTCTTGAGGCCCATCTTGGGTAAGTTCTCCTTTTGATGAAACAGCCAAATTCTCTGGGAAGAAAAAGGAACTTGGTTCTTGACGTATGTGTACATATATTTCCATATATGCTTTGAACAGTATTGCAATTGTACTATAAACCAGAATGTTAGAAGATAGGAGGAATACTTGCTGGAGATTGTTAAGAGTGATAGAGCCAAACATTAATTAAAGGCAATTAAGGCATTTTATTCAGTACTGTTGCAATAAGGGAAGAAGCCAAGCTCACTTCTGAATATAACCAAGACGAGTGGGGATTTATAGCCAACAAGCAGATTGAGAGGGTCAGTGGATGGAAAATTACTAAAAGGAGATATCAAGGGGAGGAGGCTTCTTGCTCAAGACAGGCCAAGGATTTAGACATCAAGAGTGGAAGATAAGGAACTTGATTATATATCAAGAGTAGGAGGAAGACTTAGTAGGATTCTTGCTAAAAGTGGACACCAAAGGCCAAGGTTGAGGCCTACTTGAGAAGAGGGCTCAGAGGAGCCTAACCAAAGTCTGGAAGGAGAGAGTCTGTCCAGATAAATCTATTATTACCCTGGAAAGGTCACTTTTAGGTTCCCATCAGAGAAAGATTAGAGTGGATGATAGCTTTCTCTTCAGTTCTATGCTATAGCTTACATGTATAGTTTGAACTTAGCAGAATTGGAGAATTTGCTCTTAGTCTCCCCAAAAATTCATCTGGATGATTTTGGGGACTTGTGAAAAAAAATGCCCCCAGTACCTGGTGAAGTGTATATGTGTCTCTTCCCACAGCCTGGAGTGGTTCTCTCTTTCTGTTTCATGATTGCACTTCTATTGTGGTGACTCTTTCCTCTCATTTCAGGTCCATAGCAAAGGACTGAAGCTAGGGATTTATGCAGATGTTGGGAAAAAAACCTGTGCAGGCTACCCTGGGAGTTTTGGATACTATGACATTGATGCCAAGACCTTTGCTGACTGGGGAGTAGATCTGCTAAAATTTGATGGTTGTTACTGTGACAGTGTGGAACAACTGGCAGATGGTATGTTTCATTCAAGAGCTTTAGTCATGAGCAAAGACAAGAACTTTGAGGCCAAGGTAACTGAGCATCCACAGAACTAATCTTCCCATTTTAAGTACCCAGTCACAATACTATAAATAATTATTTTCAGTATGCCAGAGCTCCTACCTCTTCTCTTCTTTCAGTTTGTCCATGCATTCATTCATTCATGCAATGTAAAATCCATGCTTGCCTAACCACAGCTAATCCTGTGCACTTTTAATTCAAGAGGGCTCTGAGTTAATTACAAATAGTAATTCTAACTCTCCATAATATTATTTGGGAAAGCATCGAGAATGTCAGACAGTCACAGAGAAAGAGGCATCTTCATGCCTGCCTTTCCTCAATATGTGCACGATCCCACACTATAGCCTCAGAACAATCCCAGCAGTCTGGGAGGTATTAGACACAATTTCAGCACAGAGCAGCCACCTGTCTCTGCTGCTGGTTTAAAATATAAACATGGCCCCTTCAGGCAGCCTCTTTTTAAACTATACAGCCTCTGTTGGAAATTCCCTTCTTCCCCTTATTTTACCCATTATTTTCTCATGCAGGTTATAAGCACATGTCCTTGGCCCTGAACAAGACTGGCAGAAGCATTGTGTACTCCTGTGAGTGGCCCCTTTATATGTGGCCCTTTTATAAGGTGAGCTAGTGAGTCTAGAATCCAATAGAGCCTTGGTGATTTTCAGGACTTGAGAACAAAGGTCTTCAAAGTCCCACCTTACTTAACAGTCTCATTCTACCATTTCTCCCAGGATCCATCCACTTCTTACCATCCCCGCTGCTCTAATTGGAGTCTAAGCTACCACTACGTGGGCAGTCAGTCATCTTTGATTCTTCCCTTTGTTTAACAGTTCACAACCTACCCATCAGCACTCCTATTAGTACTATCTACAAAATACATCCTGAATCAGCCTATTTCTTTCCATCTCTGCTACATCTATCTTGATCTTTCAAGCCACCATCATCTCTCACCCAAACTGCTCCCAACAGCCTGATATCTCTACTTCCACTCTCTAACTACCTCCATCCATTTTCCAAGCAGTGCCAGGGTGTCCTTGTTAAAATGTAAATAGAATCACTTCATTCCGGTTTAAAACCCTTAACTGGTTTCCCATTGCACTTGGAATATAATCAAATCCCACTGATCTGGCCCTGGACTACCTTTCCAACCTCATTTTCCATTATTCTTGCCCTCACTGCACTGGTGTTCTTTCTGTCCTTCAAACACTCCAAGCCTATTGCTGTGGGCCTATTGCTCTGTTTTCTGCCTGGTACAGTCTTCCCCAAGATTCATTAGTTCCTTCTTAACATTGAGGTCTCAGACCAATACCATATACTCAGACTGGTCTTCTCTAACTACTCTAAAATAGTGCTATGTCCTGCCCTGGCCAGGTGGCTTAGTTGGTTGGAGCATCGTCCCATATACCAAAAGGTTGCAGGTTTGATTCCCAGTCAGGGCACATATCTAGGTTGTGGGTTCGATCCCTGCCCCACAGGAGGCAACTAATCTCTCTTTATCTCTCCCTCCCTCCCTCTCTAAAATTAATGAAAACATCCTCAGGTGAGGATTAAAACGTATATTTAAATTATTTTTATTGATTTTTAGAGAGACAGAAAGGGAGAGGGAGAGAAACATTGGTATCGGTGCGAACGAAGCATCGATCAGCTGCCTCCTGCACGCCCCCTACTGGGGATTGAGCCCACAACCCGGGCATGTGTGACTGGGAATTGAACCAGCAACCTTTTGGTACATGGGACTATGCCCAACCAACTGAGCCATACTGGCTAGGGCAGAAAAAAAGGTATTTATTTAAAAAAATAGCACTCTATCCATTCATTCTTTATCCCATTAACCTGTTTAGTTTCCACCTAAGACCTTAGTACTATATGGAATTATGTGTTGACTGGCTCATTGTCTGTCTCCCCCAGTAGAATGTAAGCTCCAGGAGGGCAGGGACATTGTCTGACTTTATCACTATATCACTAGCATATGGTAAGTGTTGAATAATTATTTATGGAATGAATCTGTTCTTTCTTTCTAATCTCTGTAGAATAATCTTCGCCTTTCTCAACGTCTTAAACCTTGGATATCCCACATGCCTATTTACAAACTTTTATTTGTTCCGTTAACAAATTACATGCCTAGGATTCAGACTGCCTTATCATGTTTGATGAGTTCTATGTAATTGTGCAGCTGTTTTTACTTATTAAGATCATTTATTATTTCTGATTATAAAAGCAATACAGTGCATGTTCATTTTAGAAGTTTGAAAATACAGTGAGGTGTGGAAAAAAAATTAAATCCTCCATAATCCTAGTACCTAGTAAATTTGGTAAATTTCCAGCATAAACATTGTTTAAGCCATTTTAAGTTATATTGCCTACTTCTGAAGCAAAAATCTTAAAATGAAATTCCATTATAATAAGGATTTAGCTCTCCTCATGGAGACCTTTAAGCTGTAAACTAAAGAGAAAGCTACAAGTGCTTCCTTTAAACTTGACTATTTTCATCTCGTAAGAATGTTAGTAGAAAGTAAGCAGAAGATTTACAGTATCTGTTTTCACAGCCCAATTATACAGAAATTCGACAGTACTGCAATCACTGGAGAAATTTTGGAGACGTTTATGATTCTTGGCAAAGTGTAAAGAGTATCTTGGACTGGACGTCTTCTAACCAGAAGACAATTGTTAGTGCCGCAGGACCAGGGGGTTGGAATGACCCAGATATGGTAAGAACGTGAGCCCTCTTGTGTTGAAATCCCTGCAATGGGCCTGTTTCCTACTCGACATTCATGGTAAATTGGAAGGTTCCTCGGGCAGGCTTTATGTGAGAGTACTCAGAGTAGGGTGCCATGGAAAGTGGCTTCTGTGTCTGTGCAACTTTAAGAATGTTTGTCTTCTCTTATTTGAATTCTAATTTCATTCTTTGTCTCAGTTAGTAATTGGCAACTTTGGCCTCAGCTGGGATCAGCAGATAACTCAGATGGCCCTCTGGGCTATCATGGCTGCTCCATTACTCATGTCCAATGACCTCCGACACATCAGTCTTCAAGCCAAAACCCTCCTTCAGAATAAGGATGTAATTGCCATCAACCAGGACCCCTTGGGCAAGCAGGGGTACCGACTTAGAAAGGTATAGTAAAGAATGTTCTATGGGAGAAAAATAGGAATTGGCCAGGAACACGTTCTGCCTTCTAGTTTAAAATTCACCCAAATGTTTATTTTCGGTGTGTATTTTAAAATGGCTTTATACCCAAGTGCCCAGTTTGTTTTGGGCCTAAATGTTACATATGAAATATGCACTGATCTTTTGAGAATATATTTTTTAATCTTGATGTAATCATTAACGAAGCTCTTTGCTAGAATTACTTTATTTCCCAAACGTGCTACAGGACAATTTTAATTTTTCCTACAAGTGTTTGATAGTTTTGACAATAAGACTGAATGCCACAAGGCAGCTTACTGCTAGTTACCAAGCTATCACACCTATTTTCTTGGCTTGCTTTTCAGGAAGACAACATTGAGGTGTGGGAACGCCCTCTTTCGAACTTAGCCTGGGCTGTGGCTATGGTAAACCTGCAGGAGATTGGTGGACCTCGTTCTTACACCATGAATATTGCTTCCCTGGGTCGAGGAGTGGCCTGTAATCCCGCCTGTCATATCACAAAGCTCCTCCCAGTGAAGACAAAGCTTGGGTTTTATGAATGGACTTCATGTTTAAAAACTCGAATAAATCCCACAGGCACTGTTTTGCTTCAGCTAGAAAGAATCCAGTCTACTTAAAAGCTTCCTTAAACTTTCATAAATTTTTTTAGAGGAAGGGAGAAACATCGAGTTGTTCCACTTGTTTATGCACTGGTTAATTCTTGTACGTGCCCTGACTGGGGACTGAACCTGCAGCCTTGGTGTATAGGGATGCTCTAACCGAGATACCCAGCCCAGGGTATTTTGTCGCCAGTGACTACCACACTTCTGTCCTTTTCTTCCATTCTCACTTCAGCTGTTCTTATTTCACTGCAAAACTGAACAGGGTGGAAAAGGCCCAAAGTATATGTTTTAACAATTTCTTTGCCTGTCAGGTGATTACCAGTACCAGTTATTTTCAATAAAATTGGAAGACTGCTCTGTCCAATGTGGCTCAGTTGGTTGGAGCATCGTCCCATGTACTGAAAGGCTGCAGGTTTGATTCTAGGTCAGGGCACATACCCAGGTTTTGGGTTTGATCCCGTTGGAGCACATACAGAAGGCGAACAATTGATGTTTCTTTCTCCTTTCCCCTCTCTAGGATGAGTAAGCATGTCCTCAGGTGAGGATTAAAAATAAATTGGGCCCTGGCCGGTTTGGCTCAGCGGTTAGAGTGTCGGCCTGCGGTCCGGAGAGACCTGGGTTCGGTTCCCGCTTGGGGCATGTACCTCGGTTGCAGTTTGTCCCCGGCCCTGGTTGGTCATGTGGGTGGCAGCCACTCGATGTGGCCCTTTCACATCGATGTTTCTCTCTCTCTCTCTCTTCCTCTCTCTCCCTCCTACTCTGTCTGAACAAAAAATGAAAATGTCCTCAGGTGAGGATAAAAAAAAATAATAATAAATTAATTAATAAATAAATAAATTGGAAGACTAATCATTGTCAGGTGATAAAAATTGCAGTGAAATTAGTACATAAACAAATTTGGAAGCAAACTGCTCCATCTCACTGAGATGCACTCCCAGTTACCAAAACATGTAGCATATTTACTTCGCCATCCAGTTTTGCTGCCCGAGTATGAAGAGCTGAACATCAGTTAAGAATGAAGTATATATAATAGTGTAATAACTCCATTCTGACCCTCAGTTACTGCACGTACACACCCTGGCAATTTCTTTTCTGTAAACATAAGGGCCTTGAGACACTCAAAGAAAACTGTAAAGATAAGGGGTTGAGGATGACCTTGGGAAACTCAGAGAAATCATGAGAAAAAAGATTAATAGTTACCCTGGCTCTTCTCCCCCTCTTCTGTTATCAGCCCCCATTAATGGTGCCAAAAGCGGCGCCAAGAGAATGTTTTTTTTTCTGTAGTCTGTGCCTTTAAAAGCGGGCAACACAGGCTGGGGGCTGAGGATTTGGGGAAGCTGTACCCTCCCCCCAGCCCGCTGGTGTAACAGCCCACTGGTGTAATGAAGTGCTCCTTTACAATTCGGCCGTGCGTCTGTTATCTCGCTGACACGTTACAACATTTGGAGGCCCCAGTGAGATTTTAAAGAGGACTCCCCACTTGGGGTACACCTCCTCAGGCTCCGGCAGATGGGAATCCGTGGTCCTCATGAGAGCTGGGGGAAGGCCTCGGAGAGACGTTCCTCCACGCCAGCCTCTCGGAGACCTTCTGTCTATCCCCTCTGCCACCCTAAAAGCACATATAAAGAGCATCTGAAAGCTCTTTCAATTTGGCCTCTAGTGGAGTCTGAGTGTTTGCTTCTCGCGGGTCACAACAAATAGTATACAAAGATGAAAGGGATGTTAATTTGAAACTTAGGCATTTTTAAAAATGGATTATCACTGCTAGATTCCATTGAGGATTTTAACTCACTAGAAATTACATCCTTTGCATCATGAAAATAATTTGTCTACTAAATTTGAGGTGGCGTGTCAAAACGTTTAGGTGGTATGAGAAGTCTGAAGACATGTAATACATATAGTATATTGGTGCCTAGAGAACAGGGCCCAAATTCTGTACAGGAAGCAACCAATCAGTTCCCTCCCCCTCCTTACTCTCTGGGGGAAAAAAAAAAACCCTCGTGTAAGGATTTTTTTTTAAAAAAATAAATGACTGAAGTCACAAAGGAATGTGGGACAAATTATTTCACTCTTGATAAACTTGACATTCACTGTGGATATGTTACTGAACTCAGCCTATGAGAGAGGTTCAGGTTTCTGCTTATGTCCCAAGATAACCAATAATCCTTACTTAACAGCAAAAGGGATCCCATGAAGACCCAAGTGATTAAAGTGCCAAACTAAACCATCACAACATCTGATTTGAGTTCAACCAGATTCAATCTAAAATGAGTCAAGTGCCCCTAAGAACCATTAAGCATAAATTTCCCCTTGGGGGACACTAGTTTACTTCCCTCCCAAATAGATCAGTTGCAACCACATGATGTGAACATATCCTCCAGATTTTATTGTCACATAAAACAAAATATGAAGCTTAGAACTGGATCACTTGGCCCTGTAATAGAAATGAAGAAAACAGTGAGTTTTTATATCTTGCAAAGAACCTCTATTCCATTCAAGAACAGTGTCTATTCCTAAAGGGGTCACTATCCTTTAAGGTAAGTTTTATTCTCCCTTACTCATGCCAAACACAACACCAAAAACCTTACACCTTCAGCTATGGACCAAATATTTTGAGAGGATTGCCCCTGATCTTGATGCCAAAATAAATGAGTGGGCAGAAATATTCACCTCTCCAAATATAATAAAGCTATATAGAATGATTGCACCTTCCACCCCAAATTGTATACCTTTCTCTTCTTATCTCCTCCTAGTTCAAAATGCTTGCATCTCTTAATAGCCAGCATTCTCTTAGATCTGCAGTTGGGCTCAACACATTCAAGCCTCAGCACAATCTTCTTTGTAGTTTTAGCCTGGAAAAAAATTAAGTGATACCCCTCATAAACCACTGCAGAAAATCTTTCTTCAAAAATATGAATATTTTAGGTTAAAAACTACTTTAAAGTCAAGCTTTGCAAACGATAGAGTTGTGACAATTTGTCTTTAGCTATAGGGAGAAAACAGAAATGTGAAAACCAGTGGATTTAAGAGAGAATGGAATAGCAAAGGTGGCAGGTTAATTGCCATCAAGTTCTCCATTCACATCAGACAGCTTAGAGACCAAAAATGGGACATCCAAGTCCATGCACTATGAAATAAACACAACTTCTGCAATTCTTTAAATAAGGTCAAGAACTGTTACTTAAGATCTATCAGTTCTCTGGACATTACCTGCAATTTCATCTAGAATGTGTGTATTCAACTGTATTATTTAACTCAAGGTACACTCCCCATGAATCTTCAACTTTTAAAGCCTGCTCGTGTAGTCAGAATTCTTCTGCTGCTAGTTTGCAGTTCTCAAAAAATCCAAAACCTACCTAGAAACTCCCCATATTCTAAACAAGTTACCTGAATGTGAGAAGGTAATCATTCCTTTCATCACTTTGAAATGAAATCATGTATTGCACCTAAATGAACACTAAAGTCATTCCTTAATACTTTCTGGAACCAGGCTAAATGAACAGCAATGTGCCTGCCAAAAGAAACACTGTTCATGGGAATGCTGTTCCAGGCACTGTGTAAGGAGTAGCCGATGTGTTTAGGTAAAAACGTAAACACATTCAGCTGGAGAATGAGACTTCAGAAGGCCAGTGGGAGGTCTAAATGGCACTTTTAAAGAGGTTTATGACTTCACAAGATAGGTAGCAGACTGACTGCAGGTTTCTGAGCTGAGAAGCAAAATTAAAAGAACAATTCTTACTGTCAGCAAGAACTAAGGATTCACTAGGACATGATGACAGACAGAAACAGGGCAAGGGATTTACTGGTTACTCAAACTTCAGTCCTTAGAAAGGCAAGGCACATTCCTTAACTTGGTGCTTGCCTCTTCAAGAAGGGAAAAACAAAAAATATAAACACAATGCCCAGCTGGTGTGGCTCAGTGGTTGAGCGTTGACCCATGCACCAAGAGGTCGCTGGTTCGATTCCCAGTTAGGACACATGCCCAGGTTGTGGGCTCGATCCCCAATGGGGGACATGCAGGAGGCGGCCAATCGTGATGTTCTCTCCCATTGATGTTTCTATCTTTCTCCCTCTCCCTTCCTCTCTCTCTCAAATCAATAAAGAAAATATTTTTTTTTAAATATAGAAACACTGCAGCCCTGGCCAGGTAACAGCGTCATGTGGCTACGCCAAGGTCAGGTTGGATCCCCAGTCAAGTCACACACAAGAATCAATAAATGAATGCATAAATAAGGGGAACAAATCAATGTTTCTCTTAAATCAGTAAAAAATATTTCTATCTATCTATAAACACTGCAATGGTGCAGTATTGCAGACTAGAGTCAAACCTAAGTTGTTGCACTCCCAGCTCTACTGCCTACTAGGTCTTTCACTGCAAGTGACTGAGATAACTTCGCTGAAACTATGAAAAAACACCTATATTGTAGACTCTACAATGCAGACCTTTGTGGGCTAACAACAAATGCAAGGTCTTTACCACAGTCAGCGGAAAGCAGGTCAAATAGTAATTATTACTCACCTTTTTGCGGAAAATCGGCTTAGTCTGCCCACCATAGCCACTCTGCTTCCTGTCGTAACGCCGCTTTCCTGGGACAAGTAAAGTTATTTGTTACAATATACCACAGATAATTAATCCTAACCGTCGCATGGAAATATCTTACAGGTTTAGTTTGGGGTTTCTAGAAAAAAAAATCAATGCCCAAGCGGCGGGGGGTGGGGGTGGGGTCTGGGCTTGTGTATTTACAGCCACTACACAATTGCCACATTCAAACCAAATCCCATACAAAAGCCCATCTTACCCTGCGCATAAAGAGAGTCCTTGCCCTTTTTGTACTGTGTTACTTTGTGGGGTTGATGCTTGCCACACTTCTTACAGAAAGTCCGGCGGGTTTTAGGAACGTTCACCTAGTAAATAAACCGTTCAAAATGCGCAGTGTTATCAGATGCCATTAACACACCGCCGACCCACTCCACACGGCGGCAGCCCACGAGGACTCGACTCTCAACCTCCAGACATCACTCTGACTAGAAGGTGGTCCAGCCCCATGTGCTTCACGTACAGCAGGCTCCTACCAGCCCCCAAGGGGAAAGAGAGCATATTCACTTCACCCCCGGCTAAGTCTAGCTCTTTGATCCCATCACTTCAATTCCTGGCCCCGAAGCCCCGGTCCCTTCGCGATCAATCCGGACACTGGATTTCTTTGGCATGATGAGTCCACACAGGGGCCTGGACTCATCCCGGGAAGGCATCATCGAAGGGGGAAGGAAGATTAAACTGGATGTTACCGTACCCCAACCCCAAAGTCCTACCATGCTTGCGAGAGCGCTATCGGCACGCAAAGGGAGGTGGGAGGCCGGAAACGGGAGTATATAGGAGGTTCCTGGTCGCGCTTCCTCATGGGAGTTCGTGAGAGCGACCATAGAGTCTAAGACTGTGCGCAGCGCCGCCTGGCGGCTGAGAGGACTCCATTCGGAGCCGCGGACGGGAGCTTAAGGGCCCTGCCTAAGACTTCCTCTTGCCGCCTCGCTTTGCGACTTTTCCTCACTTAATCATTTTTTGACAGACGCTGATTCGGTGCGGCATTAAGTGAAGGAGGCGGTGCTCTTTCTGACTCTCTGGCCTCCATCTACCTATCCACGACAGAAGCCAGGACCAGTGTCAAGTGGAGGGGCCCCTCACCAGCATGTTCCATTCCTGTTCCACCTCAAGGACACTAGGACCATCTTTTTTGTAGCCAACTTCTGGTTCACTGAGGGCTTGGAGGGAGCCAGTGCTCTAGTTCATCTATCACATGGCCAGTTCAAATGCGTTGGGCACAAAAATAAAATAATCATGCACATAAATGTAGAATTACAACACCTGTTCCAAACACCCTTCTCTGCCCACTTTGCTCACCTCTCCACAGCGCACCCTGCCCCTGCCATTGCTCCTCGTTCTTCCCGAAATGGCTGGAGTTTTACAGCCAATTGAAAAAATAGAAAAAATAAAGAAAAAATGTATAATTACAAAGTAAGTACCTTGTTTAAAAAAGGAACAATGATCAGCATTAAAGCAACTCCTTTTTGTTGAGGGAGCAAGTCGGCTGCCCTAGGTTCTGAAAAGTGAGGTTGAAATTGTTCAACTCCAGCAATAGCAATAATCAGGCCAAGAGATAGAAAGTATCCAGCAGCTCTTCCCTTCCCTGTATACCTGTATGAACAAAAAGGGGGCCATATACTTACTAAACCTGACAAGCTCAGGGGGAGGGCTGCATGGCAGGCCTACCAAACTCGATGACCAAAAATAACCACAGGATGGTCTGAATATAAAAATTCCTAACTGAGCAGAACAGAAACATTCTCATAGATACAGAGAACTACTGTTGGTTACCAGATGGATAGGGGCTGGGGGGGGGTGGGTGAAAAAGGTGAAGGGATTAAGAAGTACAAATTGCTTGTTAGACTGACAAACCTTAAAGGGAAGGGGGGTTGGGGGGTGGGAAGAAATAAACCACAGAACTTATATGTATATATGCATAACCAATGGACACAGACAACAGTGTGGGGAAAGGCAGGAGGGGGGGGCAATGGGGGAAAAATGAGGAACATCTGTAATACATTCAACAATAAAGATAAGTTAAAAAAAAATTCCTAACTGGACTAACTTAAGTTGGGGGGGAGGGGATGTTCAAAACACTATTATCTGGTTTCTCTGCAGACTTTCTTCTTCCCCAGTGGCCCGCCAATGGTATCACTCTAAGTCTGGATGGCTGTGTTAGATTTTCTCTCCTTTTGTTTTTTTATATGCAGGACTATTCCTGTTTTTGTTTTAGTCTGAGGTAGAGTTAACTGCTATCAGATTGTAGTAACATTTATCTGAATAACAGTTGCTAATTTTAGGATTGGTGAAATGCTATGCCACTGGCTATGTCTAGCTGAATTAGAATAACATTTCCTAGGAATGTCTGCGGTCTGGTTTTGGATCTTTGCTAAACTTCCTAAATGGCTTCCAGGGTCTCCTTTCAATGTATTCCTTTAAGTGGTCCCTGGAAACATTACTACCCATTTTCAGCTTCTCTGCCTCTTGTCTGACAGAAGGACAGAATAATTGGGTATATGTTCACCTTTAGGGCTGCAACTATATCTTTAAGTTTCTGCAAATGAAATTGTTAAAAGTGAGTGAGTAATCTCAGATACTAAAATCATCCTCCAGGTAGAACAAGGTGAAGAGCTGTTCAAGGTAGCTAGCATGTGCCCCAGACTGTGCTCACCTAGTCATTAGAATTCCCAGGGCAAAAAAGGTAGGGAGTTCAGGGCAGGCAAAGCCAAAAGGAGGAAGCTTTTATGGAGAGTAAAAAGTTACTTTTCTTATCTTTCTACCAAAACCAAGTTTCAGGAAAATAACTCTTTGCTGTTTGTTTTTAGTGATGTTTTCTTCTGTAAGGTCCTATGAGTTGTATCTGTCCTTTATCTGGCACTATTAAGCTTCCAAGGTATCTTTCCAGACCTGTTGGTGATTTGCAGTCTGTGGTCATAGGGCTGGGACCTCCAGCACAGATCTCCTTAGCCAGTCAGTACCAACATCATTCTTTATTCAGAAGAATGAAGTAACTTCACCTTTAAACATTTCAATCTGTTTGTTGAGGCACCGGCAAGTTCCAGGACTAATATGGAACCTTCCCTAGAGGAATACTGGAGTTAGCTAGGCATGAAGGTAGGTCAAAGGAAGTGTCAGTGGGCAGGTTGGAAGAATGAAAAAAATGACAGTGTTTCTTTGGCTCAGACTCCTAGAATGCTTGACAGGACAGAGTTTGGGGGAAGAACATCATCTCACCATAGTTACTTTTACTTTTTTCACTTTTGTTATATATGTATTTATTATATCATTTGAGTATTGGTACCTTTTATTAAAAGGGTGGATGTGGTGCTATGCCATTGAAAAAAAATAGTTCCTAACTGGGAAGATCATGGCAAATAGTCATGTCCCAGACCTATAGCTTCCTCAGCAAAGGTCAATCCTTACTTAAGCAAGCCCTGCCCATTATTCTTATACATCTAGGATAATATACCTCTGAAATATCAGAGTAATTTTCCTTTCTAGACCCCTCGAAGGCACAACCACAGGCACCAGAGCACAAGACCACTAGAGTATGAACAGAACCCTTAATTGTTATCTTGTTTCCTGCACACCATCTCTATGTGCTGTAAATGTTCATTAACGATCCTGTACCCATCAATGTAAAAGAACTATGTGTTTCTCCATTTTGTTTTTTATCCAATCCTAGAGATTTCCCTGCTTTGCTTTCTCCCACCTCCTTATCTAACACCAATGGATTTCATGTACCTTCCTTATGTTCTCTCCTTTGATTCTAAATGTGTAAAAGGAAAAGCAAAACTGTCATTCTCCAGAGCATTTTTTCAATTCATTGACATCTTGCTTCCAGGCATATCCTCAAAACTGTGGCTCAAATAAACTCTTATAAAACTTTCCTATAGGTTTGGATATTATTTTGTTGACACCTGGCAGAAGGCATGTGCTAGGTTTCAAAAGAGTGAGTCTAGTAGAAAGAGACTTCAGGGTACTTAAAATAGATTGTATCAAAAAATTCTCACAGTAATTTTAGGAGGTAAGCAGTACTATTATTCTCATCTTACAGAAGAGGAAATTGAACCCATAGGCTGTTTTTTAAAAATTGAATTTGTTGGGGTAACATTGGTTTGCAAGCCATGGCTCTTTTTAAAAATTGCCAAATGTTAACATATTTAGTGGAGCCAGGATACAAACACAAGTGATATGACTCCAGAACCTGGGTTCCCTTACCATTCATTATATAACATGATTGTTGTGGCCTGGTAATTATAACAGTTAACAATTATTGAGCATTTATTATATGCCAGGCATTTACCTAACTGCCTTATATACTACTTCTTTTAATCCTAACAACCCACACAATTTATACCATTATTAGTATTTAATAGGTGAGGAAGCTGAGGAACAAGAGACATCAAATTTGCTTACCCAGAGTCACATACATGGTTATTTTGTAGAGCTGGAATTTAATTCCAGGTAGTCTAATACCAGAGCCTTGCACTTAACCACATCATACAGGGGAAGCAGGGGCATCTGCAGGGTGGAGGAGGGTGAGGAGAAAGAATTGGGCAGGGATGCAGGTGAAGGTGCCAGTGGGTTAGGTGCTGAGGAACTATAAAAGCCTATGGTCTCCTGCTTGCGTAACCCTCCAGGAACACCCATGGATCCTGAGCTGACTCTCTGATCATCCCATCCCTTTTTTGTTGTATGGTCTTTGGAAATAAGATAATAAAAACATGACCACTACTTTCTACATTTCTTTAACATTTCTTTGCCAAACAGCCAGTCTGTAGTCTCACAACATTTTCTTCTCTCCAGGTTATTCTTAGGCAGTCTCTTACTGGACTTAGAGGTTTTTTGTTTTGTTTTGTTTCGTTTTGTTTTTGTTAATCCTCATCCAAGGATATTTTTCCATTGATTTTTCTTAAATAGAGTGCAAGAGAGGGAGGGGAGAGAGAGAGAGAGAGAGGGAGGGAGAGAGAGAGAGATTGATGTGAGGGGGACACATCAATTGATTGCCTTCCGCACAACCTCCACCAGGGCCAGGGATCGAACCTGCAACTCAGGTAGGTGCCCTTGACCAGGAATCAAACCTGAGACCCTTTTGTCTGCGGGCCAAACTGGGCAGGGCTAGAGGTTTTAGATATTAATAACATGGAAATATGAAGACAGTGAACATGGCTTCTCTTAGTTCTTTCTATCACACCTTGTGTGACACAGCTTTTGGTTTCCATTCCCCTCACCAATCCTGGTCTCTGTTTTGGACATGCTCCTGCTCATTAATTTTCCCTAAGATGAGGCACTCAAAACTGAACACGGGATTCCAAATATGGTCTGGCCTTGCAGAGTAGGTGGCCTATTCAGGTTCCTCTGTCTAGATATTTTACTTCTGCAAGGAAGCCTAATATCACCTTGTAATTTCTGGCCGCCATGTTACTGACATGACATTTCTCTTGATTAGTATCAGCAAAGACCTCTGAACCATTTTCACAAGTGCTACTGATGCCCCACTTTCACCTGGGTCGTTTGAAGTTCAATCTCGGTGCCCAATTATGGGATGTGACCCTTAACCCTGGTAAAATACACTTAGTTGAATTTGACTTATCACATCAGGCGATCAAGATCTTTTGGGAAACTGCTCTGGTTTTCTCATCCCATCTAGCTCACAACAACCTTACACCATTCACTGATTAGCTAGGCTACTTTCTATAGAATCCTCAAAGGTCACGAATAAAAATGTTGCACATGAAAGCACCAAGTACAGAATGTTATATTACATTGCAAATATTCTGAGGTAACACTAGGCCACTTATTTTCAGTCTTTGGGTGCAGTCCTTATGTCTATCTAGCCAAGTGTGTTAGAGGAGTGCTCGTGGGCAGAAGGTAAAGAAGAACCTAGGTGTTTTTTTTTTTCCCTTGTCTTGCTCTCCCTCGTCCAGACCTTGCCTATCAATCCCCAGTCTTCACTCCAAGATGCATCTTGAGAAGGGACAGGGCATATGACAACACATAGAATCTGACTGAAGAAAAGGGGAGAAAAGACAAATGTCTGTGACCAACTCTCAGGCAAGCAACTGGAGCAGCTGTTCGGGGATGACTAATTGAAAGGATATAAATTGTCAATAAAATAGGAAGATCATACAACACTTGTCATTTGTCTATCTTATGCAGATGTGAGGATTAACCACTGTAGTATCCTACAAATGCTTCTTTAAAAAAAGTCCCATTGCCTGGACAGTGTGGCTCAGTTTGTTGAGTGTCATCCCATGCACCCAGGGGTCGCTGGTTCATTTCCTGGTCTGGGCACATGCCCGGGTTGCAGGCTCGATCCTCAGTAGGAGATGTGCAGGAGGCAGCCGATCCGTGTTTCTATCTCTCTCTCCCTCTCCCTTCCTCTCTCTGAAGTCAATGAAAACATATTTTAAAATAAATAAATAAGGTCTTATTGCCTTAAAATTTCTGATGGACTTCTAGTGGGATCTGTGATCTGTTTTTACGTTAGAATACAGCATCTGGGTCAAGTAAACATGGCAGTACCTGATGTGTCAAGTGGGCAAGCAGGTCAGTCACTAGGGACTCTGCTGCCACCCCAGTCTGCAGCCAGTACTGGCTGAATTTCCTAGGAGAATCCTCTGGGAGAAGACTGCTGCTGGAACATAGGATAGGAGGTGGCTTAAGTAACACACCTAAAACACTTAATCTGGTTTATTGCTTTATAGGATTAATGAGAAAAGTATAAATTAGGAGTTAATCCCTGAGGCCGACTCATTAAGGGAGAAAAATCAACATCCAGAGAAAATGGGGAAGGTCACAGCCTTTGTTGTGTGCTTACATTTGGACATTTTTATCTGTAGAAAAAATGCTTTCTTAGAAAATGACTCAGCAGGAGGAAGTCTTGTCTCTCCTTCTATCAGGCTCTGTACTTTTGGTCCTTTTGTGAGCACTCTCCATCCTTCATTGTCAAATTTAACTGTGTGACCCAAGTCTCCTCTGCCTCGGAGGACATGAGACTCTAAAGGCACTCTTCCCCTTTAGTCCCTTTGTTTTGTCTTTGTGGGTCTGCATTTATCTTCTTTCCTGTAAGTCTCCACTCCCTCTGTTGACCATCCCCACAGTCTTTTAGGTATGTTGTCCCTTTACCTTGAGGAGGTGGGCCTGACAACCTGTCTGCTCAACCGAGCCCCGTCTAGAGTCTCAGTGGGCCCAGTAATATTGAGAAGGGTTCTTTCAGAGGGGACTGAAGATAGAAGTGTCAGAGGTCCCAAGCAAATGAAGGGCGGGGACAGCTGGGGGGAGTGTAGAATAAGGACAGCAGCAGGGAACCAGATACCATGCTACTGAGAAGAAGAAAAAAAAGGCATTGGTTTAAGTCAGGAAACAAAAAAAGGGAACTGAGTGGCTGTGAAAGGGTGGGGTTTGCTCAGACTGTCCTTCCTCTCTGGACTGTAAGAATATGTCTCCAGGACCAGTGTCTTCTGAGATCGAGTCCCACCTTCAAAGTCCTGGCATCTCAATGCATCTGGGAAGCTACCTGCATTAAGTCAGGACTGAGGTGGGTCTGGGGCATGGCAGGGGCTGGGTAGCAGCAGCAAGTACCTTTTGTGGGACCCCTGAAGGCCAGAGATAAAGCATGGCTGGTGCCATACAGTTGGCTGGTGGAGGAGGCTGACCGAGGATGGGAATGTCATCAGCATAAGGCCCTGACAGTTCCTTCCGATGATCAGAACAGGCTGTAAGAGTCTTTTCTGAGGAGGGTTGTGGGGGAACAAGAAGAGAAAAAAGTGACATGAGGTGGCCATCTGAACAGGTAGCAAATGTTGTAAAGGGGCACCTGTGCAAAACTTGACTGAAAAGTAATATTGTCGGTGGCAGTAGGATAAAAATAAGCCCTTTGTTCAAATATTCCTTGAAGACCCAAAATGTGTATTTGTGTTATTGAGGCCCTTAGAAGAAAAACATTTTAAGAGGTAGATTACAAAGCAGAAAAATCTCACGTGCCACAATAGGCTGTTGACCTTTGTAAGATGAAGAAAGGCATCAGCTAAACCAGGGTTTAGGTAGGCTGCCTGCCTCAGGCTGCATAGGGCCAATGTTACCAGGATCAGAGCTGGCTTGTTGGAAGGATGGTGTGCACCAACCTCGTGGTAATAGTGGGTAAGGGACTGGGCCCGAAGAAAGCAGCCTCAGCCTCAGCCTCAGCCCAGACTGTGTGGCCAACCCCTGAGGTTTTTCCTATTACCATTGTCTGCCATGTGCACGGCTTTCTTTTCTCGGCTTCATCATTTCTCCCCTTCTTTCCTCTCCCCTCCTCCTCTCCAGCTCCCTTCTCCCCTCCTCCTTCTTTCTCTACCTGTATACCCTCTTCTTAATTCCCTCCTTTATTTTGTTCATTACCACATCCCCTGGAACAGAGTCAGAACTTAATAAATAATTGTTGAATTGTTTTTCTTGCCCCTTTCTTCTGCTCTTTTCCCTTTTCCCTTTTTTCCTTTCCCCTTACTTTCCTGATACCTTCTCCATAGGATTGTTGAGATCAATAAGTGTGTTCAAATATGTAAAGCAGTTAAAACAGGATTTGGCAATAGTAAGTACTAATATCTTAGTGTTTGCTATTATTTTTATTCTGTCTGAAACTTGCCAGTGTCCCTAGAGGGCCTGCCTAGAGCAAATGGTGTGGCATTTAGAACAAAAGGGATTACTGGCTCTGACCAAGACATCTTTGGATGTGCTGCTGGATCTCCAAAAGAAATCCCCGTCCAGTTTCCAGGCCATCCAGCTAGCCAAGCTCCAAACCTCTATCATATGCTGTGCATTTCCAGAGACAGGGCAGAAGCAAAGCCCAGAGGCAGGGGTCTACCAGCCCAGGGGCTGTCTTCTGTGCTATTAGTTGTGTGCTAGTTCTGCTCCTTCCCTCATTTTGCATGCCAAGCCTCTGAACCAAGGGTGTTAAAGCCTTTTTTGGAGCCTCAGTTTTCTGATAAAACAATGTCACCCTCCACATAAGCCACAAAATGCAAATACTCATGGAACCTAAAGCATTCTACCGTAACAGTATCCCTTAGGACTAGCCCTATCTGTTGTATTCTGACCCCTTTTATATTCAGATTATTTAATTTATCTGCTTGTGTTAAAGCCCAAATTTCTATTACTTATGTCTAATGATGTGTTTGTTTAGAATCCTTTGTAAACTCTTTTTGGTGAGAACTAGTACAACTTTCCATTCACTTCTAGGGTCTTGGCCTTATTTTAAGTCAACATCACTATGATTTACTATTTCCATTAGAGCAAATTTCCTACAGAGTTTCCTTTCAGTGGACTAGATCTATACCAGGAAGTGACTTAGGTATAAGGAGAAGATACGGCTTTTGAAAACCAGTTTGGGTGTTCTCCACAGAGTCCATAAATATCTGCTGCTTTTTACCCCAAAATGCCAAGATCTGAGTTCTAACTCTGGGGAATAAGGGAGTGCTAGAATTTTCAATGAGGCAGTGCTCAACAAGAAGCTAGAGGCAGACCTTGACCTAATTCACTCCAAAGCTGCTAGGTTATGCAAATGAAGCCATCAGGGGAGGGAGAGAGAGAACTCCTCTGAGGACCCTGAAACAAATGGGCCACGTGTGACTTTCAGTTTCTATGGAGGTTCGTGTGCACTGACTGAGGGTGTTCAGAGAGCATTGGAAACACAAGCCTCAATTTCAAGCTTTCCATCTCACTCCCTGAGAGCCTTCACCAGATGCCCTTAGGGTTAATGTTGGTCATCTGAACCTCAAGGAGTAGCTCATCTCACTGCCTTGCCTTCCTGAAAAGGAAATGAACTATAGTCTATTAGCTCATCTCTAGAAGAAGAAAATTCTAGGGAGTGAAGATAAGTTAAATTTTAGACAAGTTGAAGGTTGGAATATAATGGAGTTCAAGATCATTGGCTCAATGAGAAAACAGATTAGTCTGCAATAAAAGAATGAAAAAATGATTAGAAATGGAGAAGAGGTAAAAAGTAGGGGGAAAGCAGGCTCTCAGAAACTGCTAATGGGAATGGAAATTGGTACAATGTTTCTGGAAACTATTTTGTCAATACGTTTCAGAATGAAAAATGTACATACTTAGGACTTGGTAAATGATGCTTATTTAGAGATCCTAATACCATGGGAAAATAATCAGGAGTAATATTAAACAAGAACTTTAGATATTTTGGGGAAAAGGTGTGTTGGATGGATGGATAGGTAATGTTAAGAAAAGTAAGCAAACTACAAATAATATGTGCAATGTGATCTCAAATAGAGGAAAAATGCACAGAAAAAAAAAGAAAGGTAATATGCCCAAATAATAATAATGACTCTGGATAATGAGCTTATAATTGATGTTTTCTTTTTAATATTCCTGTAATTGAAACATTTTCTATAATGAACAAATGTTATTTTGATATCAAAGAAAAAAGTAAAAAATTTTAAACCAGGGAAAACAAAAACTAAAAAAAAAAAAAAAAAAAGCCAAAGGAGCACACAAGTCCAGAGTGAAAGATGGATGGACACTACAGCAGTTACCCTCAATCTGATGCTAAGTGTAAATTTGTGGATCAGCTCTACTTTCATCATCACTTGGCCAGAATCTACTCTCTCTGGTGCAGGGCAGAAGAGATGATGAATTCCAGAGACCCAGAAGTTTCCAAAACCACAGAAGAAAATGTAAAATGTTAACGTGAAATGTTGAAGAACAACCAGACCCGAGAACTCTTAGAAATGACTACAGCAGATGAGAATTTCCCTGGTTAGCATGCAGCCAGAAAACTGATTCTGCCTGGAAGTCCTCACCATAAATTTGGTTACCTGTAGCTCTGACACTGAAGCTTATCATCAAATAATTAGAGGCCTGAATAGAGCTTTTTGGAAACTTAACAAGAATAATTAAGCCTTGGTTGGTGTTGCTCAGTGGTTAGTGCGTTGGCCAGTGCACCCAAGAGTCTCGGGTTTGATTCCCAGTCAAGGGCACATACCTGGGTTGTAGGTTCGATCCCCGGCCCTGGTCAGAGTCAGGCAGGGGGCAGCCACTCAGTGTGTCTCTCTCACATTGATGTTTTTCTCTCTCTCTCTCCCTCCCTCCCTTCCACCCTATCTAAAAATCAATGGAAAAAATATCCTCAGATGAGGATTAACAACAACAAAAAAGAGTAATTAAATTTATTTATTGCTATGGTTATACTTTTTTTTTTTATCCTCACCCGAGGACTTTTTTGCATTTATCTTCAGATAGAGCAGGAGGGAGAGAGGGAGGAAGAGAGAGAGAGAGAAACATTGATGTGAGAGAGACACATCGAGTGGTTGCCACCCACACGACCCCAACCGGGGTGGGGGACAAACTGCAACTGAGGTACGTGCCCTTAGCGGGAACCAAACCCAGGACTCTCCAGTCCGCAGGCCGATGCTCCAACCGCTGAGCCAAACCAGCCAGGGCTGGTTATGTTATTTTAAAGAAGACTTCTCTTCTGGTTCTAGGGATAGGACATTCACAATCAAAGTCTCAGTCAGACCCTGAGAGATGTTTCTTGGAACTGAGAAGAGATTTTTCGTAGGCCAATAGGAGAATGGATAAATAAAGTGTGATATAGTCATCATATAGGATATTTTCTATATATAAAAGTGAAATAAAATGGATGAAAAAGATGAAGGGGTTAGGAAAATATATATATATATATATATATATATATATATATATATATATATGACACATAGACACAGACAACAGTATGATGATAGCCAGAAAGAAAGGGGGGTGGGGGGAGATGGAAGTGGGCAAAGGGGGGATAAATGGGGCCAAAAAGAGACTTGACATTGGGTGGTGAGCGCACGATGCAGTATGCAGATGATACGTTATTGAGTTGTACACTTGAAACCTGTATGGTTTTATTAACCAGTGTCACCCCAATCAATCCAATAAAAAATAAAAAATGTATGAACTAGAGCTACCAAGATAAATAAATCTTAAAACGGTACACTGAGAAAGAAAACAAATTGTCATTGAAGATTGTGTACCATTTATATAAAAATATAGAACATGCAAACCAATACTAAATATCTTTTATGAATACTTACATATATAGTAATAATATAAAAACATGCTAGGAATGACAAACACCAAAGTCAAGATTTTGCTAACCTCTAAGGCAGAAGGGGATGGATTGTAGAGGACACAAGAAGGTTTTTACTCTATGGATAGTATCATATTTCTTTTTTAAATTTAATTTATTGGGGTGACATTGGTTCACATAACCATACAGGTTTCAAGTGTAAAACTCAATAAAATATTATCTGTACAACTGCCCATGTGTGCCTATTGCCCCAAGTAAAGTCTCTTTCTGTCCCCATCCCCCTGCCTTTGCCCACCTCTGGAAGCAATTATGGCACAATGTTAGGTCCCTGTAAAGCTAAGTGATGAGTACATGAGTATAATGTTATTCTCTGTACTTTTGTCAATTTGCAGTATTTCATAATATAAAAGAAAATTCATTCAATCAAACTTTTACATCCACAGTAAGCAATAATAACCCAAGGGACCAAAAAGTGGGCATTCCACCTAACCCCTGAGCTTTTACCCCATCAACAATGAAAAGGAAAAAATGAGTGACTCTAGGAATCCACCAGTTAGGATCTCCTTGTGGAAGATTTAAAGGACAATGTAAGAAAACCTGGGGGAACTGAGAAGAATCTAGATGTGGGAAAAGCTACAGTTGACAGTTAACAAGGACAAATCATCTTTTCCAGCCTGGAAGACTATTGCAGAGGAAAGTGCTCCACAATCCTCTTATCCCCTGTATTTACCACCATTTCCTCTTATGCCTGATGTTCCTGGAAGATGAAGAGGGGTCTGTCCCAACTGCTGTTTGATGATAGCCATGGGAAATGACAGGATGTTGAGGTAGATGGCATCACACCTCATTGAAGGCAAAATAGTAATAATAATAAATCCCTCTGGGGGGCAATGAAATACCACAGAAACAGCAAGGGTTGTGGAGTCCAGATCAACGAGGTTGGGCAATCACATAATCTCCATGAGCCTCATTTTCCTCATCTGTTGTGAGGAATAAATAAAATAATGTGTGTAAAATGCCTGATATGTAGACTGCACTGAAACAGGAGTTCCCTTCCATTTCCCTGGGGAGAAAAGGGAATGGCCAGAATCTTGCTGGGCAATTAAGTAATGCTTTAACGGAGAAATAAAGAGAAAGCACTACTTCTTGGATATTCTGGCTAAGTAGTTATTTGAACTATGAGTGACTGGCTATTTTTAAGTAGCATCTTCTGGACTCTTCCCAATCATAGGCAGGCTATGAAGTTTTCTAAATTTTGCTCTGGTGTTGTCCCTAATAGTGTTTTATCTTAACATGAATAAAGATAGGAACCAAGGATGATTTAGTTTACTGATTCTGCAAGAAATATATATATATAAATTCCTTGGCATAGTGCAGTCTGTAAGATGACTGAACTCTCTTTCTGAATTCTGCTGCTCCATGGGGAGCTGGGAGGATGCAAAAGATAGCCACATGAAAATCTTTGCCTTTATAGTTTAATAAAGAGAACATTATAATGCTGGAATTCTATATTTTAAATGAAGAGTTCTGTGTCTTTCCTCCTCCTCCTTCTTTTTCTCTATGAACAACAGTGTGTGTGTGTAACATTCATGTCACTTCCATTTCCACTCCCTGAGTGAAGTGCAGGGTCAGCTTTCACAGTGTATCTTTTGTGGTTAAATGGACTCTATAGGCTTCTGAAATTGTTAGAAAAAAATTAGGACTTGCTACAATATGTACCCAAAGAAACCAAGTGCTCTCTAACACACAATGTCCATTACATACCAATCTTCAGGAAGACATAAAGATGTCTCCTTTCACATTATTGCTGGATGGACCAGTGGTGACTAGGGAAAAACTGTCCCATTTTCAGGCTGCATTTCCTGTAATAATATCACATTTGTTCTCATGATGAATTCTAATTAAGTACCTCTTCACAATCAAAGACTGAAGTTACATTAGACAAAATAAAATCCTGGATTACAAGGAAATAGGAGAAGGGGAAACCATGCCATGGAAATCCCAGTAATCCTCCAGCTCAGTGATCTAGAGGGTAGAGGCCATTTCACCCCTTGCTCACAGGGGCGATGGCTAGTGAGAAGCCTACTTACTTCCTCATACTTACACCAGCACTAAACTCTACCCCAACACGCTTGAAAGAGAGGAAGGCTCCCTCTTGTACAAACTGGATTTGTTCTTAAAATGAAAAAAGAGCAGAGGCAGCTTCCAGAAGGACCTGTCTTATAGGAAACAGGAGCAGAGTTCAAGACTAAAGCAGATGTTGGGTCTGAACAGGGAGTGTATCTACCAAGAGTTTGCAACAAAACCAAAAACAAAATGCTACTTGTGCTTTATTCAGCAAAAAAGAAAAAAAAAAAAGAGCCCTGGCTGGTTTGGCTCAGTGGTTAGAGAGTCGGCCTGCTGACCAGAGGGTCTCGGGTTTGATTCCTGGTCAAGGGCACATACCTAGGTTGCAGTTTGGATCCCCCACCTGGGTTGGGGTCGTGCAGAAGGCAGCCAATCGATGTGTCTTTCTCACATCGATGTTTCTCTCTCTCTCTCTCTCTCTCTCTCTCTCTCTCTCTCTCTCTCTCTCCCTCCGTCCCTCACCCTTTCCACTCCATTTAACAATCAATGGGAAAATATCCTCAGGTGAGAATTAACCAAAAAAAAAAAAAAAAAAAAAAAGCATAACTGGACAAGATTTGTTGGGAAGCTTCAGATCCAATTTACTGATTATGCTACTCAGTTTCTTTACTGATTATGCTACTCAGTTTCTTTCGGATTTTATTTTGTCTAATGTAATTTCAGTCTTTGATTGTGAAGAGGTACTTAATTAGAATTCATCATGGGAACAAATGCGATATTATTACAGGGATCTCTATGAGTTGGCAGTTACTGAGAATAGAGTATTATTAGTTCTGTACCTCTATCTCTGTGTAAATGAATAATTTTAATGTTAAAAGAAATCTCTTTGGGATTTGAGCAGAATCTGAATGTTAGAAAGGACTCTCATTAGTTGTAAACTCTTAAGAGTTTGTCATTCCTGTGAGAGACCCTTTAAACCAGGGAGTCAGGGAAGAGAGCTGTGTGGCAGGGTGTACGGAAAGGTTGGCTCCTTTGCCCCATTTTTTCTCAAAAGATTATTTACAAACCATGAACTAATCCACCCCCAGAAGACAACGGCATCCACATAGTGGATCATTCTGAACATCGTTGCTGTTCCTTTAACCTATTTAAAAAAAATATATGTCTTCATTGATTTTTTTAGAGAGCGGAAGGGAGAGAGAGATAGAAACATGGATGTGAGAGATAAACATCGATGGGCTGCCTCTTGCACGCCACCTACCAGGGATTAAGCCCGCAACCCAGGCATGTGTCCCGACTGGGAATCGAACCATGGGATGGCACTCAATCCACTGAGCCACACTAGCCGGGCCCTTTAACCTATTTTTGTCTCCCCAGTATGATAACAGACCTTCTACATGACAGAAAAGAGCAATATAACAGTGTGGATAGCCTCAAGCTTCAATAAGAAACACTCCCTTGCTTTCTGGTATAAGCAATAATCTCTGCTTCACAAGCAGGAAAAAACCCTGCTGACTTTATTCTGCTTCCCTAGTGACGCCAAAAACATAAGGAGTTTAGTTCAAGAACTAAATCCCCCCAGGAAAAAACCCACCACAAAACTTGAGAGGGAATTGTGATTTTTTTTCCAGTATTTATTTAGTGTTCTGTTTTTGTGACAGTATATTTTCATTTTATCTTACTAATGAAGGTTTGGAATTCATAATATAAGATTGTGCATAAACTTTAAGCGAATAACTGATATGAAGTGTTGTTTTGTGTGAATACAAAAATGGTGACTTTTTGTAACTTTCTTTGCCTTTCTGTATTTCAGTTACCTAAACTAAATCTTTCTGGGGTACTGTAAGTTTGGAGAGGCTAAACAGGTTATTTTTTATAAATGATCAGAGATGAGTAAGGCAAATGCATCATTTTTGCATGATAGTGTTTAAGAACTAATCTAAGCAAAAGGTGGGGAAAAGTCAAAATCAAAAACAGTTCCCTCCCTTAAAATTGTTTTTTAATTTCAGAACAAAGCTTCTATCATTTGTAGCTCTGCCAGTGGGTGATGGGCAAAATCAGTTGGTTGGCAGTTAGTATTCATCCATAATTGCAGGTGCAGCCTCCATATCCTTATTAGACTCCTTGTACAGACCCCCAGTGGGACAATGTTTGAAAAATTACATTCACCATCTAGGAAACTGGGAACTGAAAGTCCAATATCTGCCTCAGTGGAGTTCTGGCACCTGCTTTATTTCTTCTGGGGATATCAGAGTCAACAGCTGCACAGAGACTTTTGCTGTTCACAGACTCTACACTTATAAAAGGGTGGTTAGTATAAATTTGCCTCTAGACATTACCAAGCACACAGATACATGTCATTTGACATCCAGAGCATTTCATTGCCTTATACAAGAACTCAGTTTATGTGAGTTAACAAGTTTACAGTGTAGAACCAATTCCCCAATTCAATGTGTATCCATTTACCTGAAACTGACAGAGATGGGGGCTGTGGAAGAAGGATGTAAAGGTAGGAAGAAGGTCCTTTGTTAGCTTTGCACGTTTCTGTTCCATTTGAAACTAGGTGGTTAGGCTGAGGGAGTACCAGGAGGGATGAGGATTAATGTGCTGGGTTGTCAAGAATTTTCATTATCAACAGCATACAAGTGAGCTCCAGAAAGACGAAGATATGGCTGCAGTGATACTGGAGAGCATCTTTCTGAAGCGATCCCAACAGAAAAAGAAAACATCACCTTTAAACTTCAAAAAGCGCCTCTTTCTCTTGACCGTGCACAAACTTTCCTACTATGAGTATGATTTTGATCGTGGGGTAAGTTTCTCTGCCGTGAAACCTGAGTATCAAGGACTTGGCCTTAGATCTTCATTGGGGAGAAGGTAGAGGATTTTTGGTTGGAGGAGAAAGATGGAAGGGACTTTAGTACATTTTAAGCTCAGTAAAATGTTTCCTAGCGTAGAATTAGCTATAGCCATGTGTGAGCAAAAATCCAAAGGTGCTAAGAAGTCGTGGGGGAAATCTTACCATAGGATCTTGCCATTGGTGAGCAACCATTAAATGATTGTTGAGAATCAAATCCAAGACTTGAAAATTGCTTCCTTATTTTTTGTTATAAAGACACACAGCCATCCACTCTTCCATAGTATTTGCCTTCCATCTGGTAGTCAAAAAAGAATGAGATTAATAGATCTGGAAGTTGTTTTTTTTTTTTTTTTTTTTTTTTCAAAATGACAAGTCCTGATGATAATAGAGTGTGGGTGTCACCTCACTGTGTTGAATGAGTAGATAACAAAATTTAATCACCCGGTTGCTTAATCACTCTTTTTTCTTTTTTATTGAATTTATTGGGGTGACACTGGTTAACAAAATTATACAGATTTCAGGTGTGCAATTCCACAACACATCATCTGTACTGTTTCTCCATTTTCTTCATTCTCATTCTCAGAGAAGAGGTAGTAAGAAGGGTTCAATAGATGTTGAGAAGATCACCTGCGTTGAAACAGTGGTTCCTGAAAAGAATCCTCCACCTGAAAGACAGATCCCGGTAAGAAGAGATCATCGACAGAGCAGGGGTGGGGGTAGGGGAGCAGTTAAGAAACTTGGAACACTTCAATTCTCTGTAAATAAACTGGTGATGCTGTGCAATGTGGAACACAAAAAAGCTTTATAAAATTCTTCACTATGCCATTTATTGATACTACTGAGTTTCAGCATCTTACCTCCAGATGCAGAAAAACTCACTTACCTTGGAAAATTTGTAACACAGATTTCAAATGGCATCATATCAAGTTTTGAAACTGATCAGAGATGATTGGTTTTACTCTCTCAGTTACCATGATCAGATGTACAAGCGAGAGTTAGTTTGAAAGCCAGAATCCTAGGGCTCTGAATCATATGAGATTTTTTTTAATAGCTCACTTATTCGCCTGTCATTTCCCATAGCCTCTCCTGGGCATACCACCTACTGAATTAATTTTAAATATCATTTATTTTTTCCAGATTCTAAGAGTAATGAATACTTATTATGGAAACTCTCAAAAATATAAAAAAGCACACAAAAAAGATAAAATCATGTATAATCCCATCATCTAGCTAAAACAATTATTAACATGTTGGTGTATGGTTTTCTCCACCAGCAACATATGTACCCACACTAATATGTGTTATATATTTAAAACATAGAATCATACTACACATCTTGCTTTGCAACCTACATTTTCAATTTAACAATATATGAAAACTTTACCCCATGATAATAGATACTCTTTAATAATATGAGTTTCATGACTGCATAGTATTCTTTATCATGGATATACTGTATTGTAATTTGTTAACCGATCCCCTATTACTGCATATTTAAGTAGTTTCTAACAACTTGACGTTATAAACCATGGTGGAGGAAGATCCTTGCATACATCTTTATGTACTTTTGTTATTCTTTTCCTTTAATAACTTCCTAGAAGTAAAATTGTGCACTTTGGTTATTTTTATCTTTTTATTGAATTTTGTTTTCTAGAAGTGGAATTTGAATTTAATACACTCTTACAAACTATGAGAATATCGATTTCTCTACATTTGTTTCAATACCAGATATTTTAAATGTTTGTTGATTTGACAGACAAGAAAGATGGTATTTCATCGTTGCCTTATTTTGCAATTTTTGTTACTCATAAGGTTGAACAATTATATAACTACAGCTCACTTATGTTTTTCCATTTGTAAACTGCCTGTTAATTTTTTGCCCATTTTCTATTAAAATATTTACCTTATTCCTAGTATTTTAGAAGATCTTGATGTATTAAACATATTCATAATTTAACTATATGTTGAAATTATTTTCCCAGATTTTCATTTATCTGTGAACTTTGTTTATGGTGTTTTTACCACACTGGGTTTTAAATTAGTCATCAAATTAGTTCACCTCCTTTAAAAAAAATTTTTTTTCTTTATTGATTTTAGAGAGAGAAGAAGGGAGAGGGAGAGAGAAACAGAAACGTCAACGAGAGAGAACATCGATTGGCCACCTCCTGCATGCCCCCCACTGTGGATCAGGCCCACAACCTGGGCATGGCCCTGACCGGGAATTGAACCGGCGACCTCTTGGTGCATGGGTCGACGCTCAACCACTGAGCCACACCGGCCGTACTAGTTTACCTTCTTCATAATGGTTCTAACTTTTACCATTATATTAGAAAGGCCTTGTCTCCCACAAGATTATATAGTCAGTTGTTTTTTTCTCAGTCATTCAGTTTCATTTTTTATATTAAGCTCTTGAATCCATCCAGAATTTACTGTGGTATATGGTGTGAAATAACTACCTAACTCCTCCCTCTACCACCAATATTACTGGTTAAATGTCCCAGTACCATTTATTGAGTAAACTCCCTTTCCACAATGATTTGAGATGCCAGAGGTTTTTTTTGAATGAGTATATGCTGGATCCCATGGATATGTTTCCTTACTGGGTTATAGGAAGCAGTCACTAAGAATCTGCATTGTCTGTGCAGGAGAGCCTTCTGGACCTACTGCAAAGAACTCACGGTACCAAAGGAAATCCAGGAAAGAACAATGCATCAACCAATAACCATGATTTCTCCTTCTTTCATTGCAGAGAAGGGGTGAAGAGTCTGGTGAAATGGAGCAGATCTCAATAATTGAAAGGTTCCCTTATCCCTTCCAGGTGAGGTTATTTTCTCTCACCAGCTCTCAAAGGGACCTGTAATGTAATCATTAGGGATGGGATATGGGGCAAAGGGAAGGATACTAAGTCCCAGGAAACAAAAGTTGAGATGGACAAGGAGGCTGGCCTGAGAAATGTGACTGGCATGATCTAAGAGTGTTTGCTTTTCTATTTTCCCAATCTAACATAGTTTCTTTTAGTGTCTACACCTCAAAGAAACTCCATAATGGCATTAATTTTATTGTGGTGTATCTTGTATATGATAACTGCATTGAGAAAGATGCCCTGTTTGTCGAGTGAGCATTTCACTTCCTTCTGGTTCTGCATATCTGTCTAATGGTGGTCATGTGGGTTGAAAAGTCAGAAAAGGGGAGGGGAGGAGTATTAGGAAGTTCAGTATGGGGAAGGCTTATTAGACTTATATATAAACCTAAATTCTATTCTAGTCTGGGATGACTGAAGAGCCACATAGACATGTTTGGTAGATGCATTGTAAGCCATAAAGGAGAACAAGAGATTCAATCTTCAATTTGTCTTGCTTATGTCCTGAGAATTCTGTAAGTCACTTGTGAATATAGCAGCCTCTGCAACAGTGAAAGCCAGAAAAGGAAGTGGAAAGTCTCAGGGGAGGGGGCTTTCTGTCATGGATTGTTGAGCACAGCAAGACTAACAAGCAAAAAGAAAACTGTAAAAGATGAGAGACTGTATCAAAGTTTACAAAACTTGTGAAGGAGAGGTGTTTTAGACATAGTTTTGCTGCCATTGTGTTTCAACAAGATGACGTTTGGCTGGGCTAGTAGAAAAAGCTAAGCAGTAGATAATTCAAAATTAACTTACATTTGACTTTAGAATCCACTATGTGAGGTCTATTAAGTCTGTGAAACATCTAATATGTACAACACCTAGCACAGTGCCTTGTTCTTGTGAGATGTTAAAAAAATATTGACTGCTTGATTTGGTGATAGTGCTTAACATATACTTTACTCTTTTTGACATAGATTTGTGGTTCCATGTTTGGTTTACTTTGGCTAATATTGGCAAGGGGAGGCCACTAGGCAGCGAGGGGAAAATCAGCCATGAGTTATAAATTTGGATCAGTGTTATCCAAGTGAATAATTCATATGTACTAACCAAGACTTAAGTCATATAAATCATAAGTTCATTTTTCTATACAAACTCAAAGTTTAATAGGATCATAAAATAACCTTTGTTGGATAAACAAAAATCCTGTCTCCACCATGGGCTGAGGGAAATATTATGAACTAAATTTACACACAAATTGAAACATAAGTCAAGAGAACCTAGCAGTCAATAAGCTAAGACTTTCTAAGTCCTACATCCCTGATATGAATTACATAGGGATTCTACAGGTAGCTCACATGACCCTGGCCCAGCTGCTGACTGAAGGCCCTGCCTTTCTTTGTTTCCCACTATGAATATACAAAGTTGTAGCTTAAGATGAGCTGTTTCAAGGTCTTTCTTCTTTTATTCTGAATCCTAACTACTAAAGTCTGTGTGTCCATTGTCCCAGGTTGTATATGATGAAGGGCCTCTCTATGTCTTCTCCCCAACAGAAGAACTGAGGAAACGTTGGATTCATCAGCTCAAAAATGGTGAGAATTATTTGGAAAATAAACAAGTTTCCAAAGAAAAAAAGAAAGAAAGGAAGGAAGGAGGGAGGGAGTAAGGGGGAGGTGGGGAGATGGAGAGGGAGAAAGAGAGAAAGACAAAAGAGAAGAGAAATAAAAGAGAAAGGAAGAGATGCCCTGGATAGTGTGGCTTAGTTGGTTGAGCATTGTCCAATGCACTAAGAGGTTGCAGGTTCGATTCCTGGTCAAGGGCACATACCCAGGTTGCAGGTTCGCACTCCAGTAGGGGACGTGCAGGAGGCAGCCGATCAATGTTTCTCTCTCATCGATGTTTCTATCTCTCCCTTTCCCTTCCTCTCTCTCTCAAATCAATGAAAATATATTTAAAAAGAGAGAAAGAAAATGAGGAGTGAAGGCAAAAGGGAGAGAGGAAAGAATAGGTGGCAGGAGGGAAGTGAAAGAAAAAATAAAGAGGTGGAAGGGAAGGAGAGACAAAGAGAAGGGAGGAAGGGAAGGAGGGGGGAGAGGAAGAGAAAAAATAATTTTTTCCAATATTAGTGATGCAGTTGAGTTTAATATTTCATCATATAAATAAAAGATCACACGCTAGACCAAGAATTTCAACCCAGTTCCACCACTATCTCTGTAGTGCAATTTTGTAATTGTAGGTATCTCCATTTCTCTATTTATAAAAATGTCCCATTCTTTATACTGATTATAAGGGTAGTGTGGTATGGCATTCAATGATTATTGCAATATTTTTGAATCCTAAGTATGTAATACCTAGTCCCCCCATCCCACCCCAAATAGATGATTATGAGAGTGCTTGAAGTCAAAGTAGAGAACCTGGTTCCAAGCCCTCTTCTACCACTAATAAGCAAAGTGACCTCTGGCAAGTAGGCCAATAAGCTTCTTTGAGGCTTGGTTTCTTCTTCTGAATTTAAATTACCTACCTCCATACCTACTCCAAGTTTGTCCTAAGGATTAAATGATGTAATATATGTGAAAGCATGTGGAAAACTATAAAGCACTGTACAAGAAAGCACTGTAGTAGGGTGGGGGGGGGATGGAGGTGATGAACCAAAGAACTTATATGCATGTATACATAACCAATGGACATAGACAACATGCAGGGGGGTGGGGGAGCAGGATGGGGAGGAGGGTGTCTAGGGGGTAAAAAGGAGAAACATCTGTAACAAAAATAAATTAATAAACATTGAAAAAAAAAAAAAAAGAAAGAAAGCACTATACATATCTTCTTTGCGGATAAATATTTTCCAAGGAATTACTTCATGTTCCTAGCTCTGTGAGGATCTAAACTTGAACATGGTTTCAGCATTTCATACGGACCATACAGTGTGCTCAGATAAACTTGACAGTAAATGCTTGTAGCACAGGATGCATGCACACATATTTGTGTGTATATATAGCAACATGTCAAGTGACTGAGAGCTTAACTGGTTGAGTTGACATCAGGAAAGGCTGCCTAGAGAAACAGGAAGGATGGCAGACTGATAACAGCATGGTTGGGTTATTGCATGACAGCCCTTTGTCTTAATAACATTTAGATTCTGATACTCAGTAGCTGGCTACACCCGCTTTGTCTACTCCCTTGAATACAAGTCAATTGGTTGAAATAAAAATTACCAAATTTTTCAAGCTGAAAGAGGAGAAGAGTAAGGAAGAGAAGGGTCATTTATTGAGTTCTTGCTATGTGCCAGACACCAAGCTAAATACCTTATATTTATTTTCTCATTTAATTCTTATAGCAACCTTGGGCAAAAAACAACAATAATAAAAACGAATGTTTAATGAGCACTTATGTACCAGGCTTTGGGCCAATACTTCGAAAGTACTAGCTCATTAAATCCTCTCAATAAGCATATGAAAAACATATATTATTTGCTTATTTACAGAGAAGGGACTAAGGCTTAAAGAGATTAACTTTCTCAAGGACACACAGCTAGTGAGTGGGGAAGCCTGAATTCTTACCACATCCCGAGGTCTGTGTGACTCCAGAGACTAAGCTAATAATATAGTTTAATCTTGCTTGGTTCTCTAGCCCAGAAACTGCACCTGTAGTTGGGTGCAAGATACAGTCATGTGCTGCACAAGGACATTTTGGTCAACAACAGACTGCATATACGATGGTGATCCCAGAAGATCATAATGGTAGCTGAAGAATTCCTATTACCTAGTAATGTCATAGCGCAATGAATTATTCATGTATTAGTGGTAATGCTGGTGTAACAAGTCTATTGAGCTACCAGTCATATAAAAAATACAGCAATACTATTATTATGTACAGTACATAATACTTGGTAGTGATAATAAACGGCAATGTTACTGCTTTATGTATTTACTATACTATACTTTTTATTGTTATTTTAGAGCATATTTTTTCTACTTATAAAAAATGTTCGCTGTAAAGCAGTATGCCATTTTACACCAGCAGCAGGCTCATACATCTTGAGTTTACATCTCTTGATTGTATCATTTTCTCTTGTATTTGATTTAATTGTATGTACTTTTGTACAGTAACATGCTGTACAGGCTTGTAGCCTAGGAGCAAAAGGCTATACCATAAGCCTAGGTGTGTAGTAGGCTATATCATCTAGGTTTGTTTAAGTACATTCTATCATGTTCACACAAGGATAGAATCACCAAATGACATATTTCTCAGAACTTTGTCGTTAAGTGGAGCATGATTGTATTCTAGAGTAAGGTTATGCCGAGTATTACAAATAGGTGATATCTTGCACCACAGAGTTCAGGTCTTGGCATGTTTTGAGATAATAGGTCTGCTTTAGCCTTGAGGGGTACAACAAAAGCAAGTGCTTCAGTAGTGCTTATGATCCAGGATCCTCTGAGTTCTTTACATATATTATCTCATTCCTTCTTTATATTAATCATACGAGGCAGTTATTTTTATTATCCCTATTTATAGATGAGAAATGGAGGTACAGAGAGATTAAGACATGCAGTCAGTAAGTTGCAGGGTCAAGCTTTGAACTTCATGCTCTGAATGAACAGGCTATTTTCTTTTCTTTTTTTAAAAAATTAATTTTGTTACAGATGTTTCTCCTTCCTCCCTCCATTGACACCCTCCCCCTGATCCTCCCACCCTGTCCCCAGCATTGTTGTTTACGTCCATGGTTACGCATACATGCATATAAGTTCTGTGGTTTATCTCTTTCAAACTAGGGAAATATTTACAGAAGCTGATATATGAGCTGCAGAGGGCATATATATTTGTATTTCTTTGTTTCTCCCCACAGTGCCTCATATAGTGCCTTACACACAGAAAGAGACCAATAAATAGTTGTGTTAATTGATTTTTATATTGGAGTGTACAGCCATCACTAATGTGTGCTGCACGTTGATTGACAGCTAAGATTTAGTTTGAAAATAGGGGAAGGTGGATTTACTAGCTGAGGGAAACAAAAGAGAAAAAATGTGGCATGTACAAGTTAGTAATTCCTTTACACTTCAAATACTAATTTCAAAACCCGTTGTAGGTTAGCCCAACAAATATTTATTGATAAATATTTATATACTGAAGGTATGAGTAATGACCAAGGATACGTACATCCAACTTGTAAACTTGGTTTATTGACATATATCTTAACTTTACTATGTTGACTATTCACTGCTATTAAAGTTCATTAGATAAGTAACATTACAGTAAAAATAAAGCCAAAACAAACAGAAAACACAACCACTTCAGTTGGATCATCAGTGTGGGTAGGTGCAATTCTGCCTTCCCTTCCCTTATGTTATACCAAAGCCATTTTTTTCCAGTTGTTCCAGACCTGGGTGTATGTCCTGTTGAACCTGCTTAGGCTGACACCATGAGACAAAAGCAGGTGCCTTGCAACAAAGACTATAGTTTCTGGGATATTTAGATGCAAATTCTAACCACCCTAGAACAGACCTAGGTGCTAGCAATGCCAATAGTGAGATAGTCTGGGAGCCATACAATCCTACCTAGTGATGTTATGCCACTTTAGGGTAAAATACACCAATTAAAAATCACTAACATGCCCTGGCTGGTGTGGCTTAGTTGGCTGGGCATCATCCCGTGCACCAAAACGTTGCTGGTTCAATTCTGGGTCACAGCACATGTCTCAGTTGCGGGCTCAATCCCTGGTAGGGGGTGTGTAGGAGGCAGCCAATCAATGTTCCGCTCTCACATCAATGTTTCTCTTCCTCTCTCCCTCTCTATTCCTTTCTCTCTAAAAAATCAATAAAAATATTTAAAAAATCCACTAACATGCCTGGCCGGTGTGGCTCACTGGTTGAGCATTGACCCATGCACCAAGAGGTTGCTGGTTCGATTCCCAGTCTGGGCACATGCCCAGGTTGTGGGCCTGATCCCCAGCGGGAGGCATGCATGAGGCAGCCAATTGATGTTCTCTCTCATCGATGTTTCTATCTCTCTCTCCCTCTCCCTTTCTCTCTCTCTAAAGTCAACAAAGAAAAAATATGTTTTTTTAACTCACTAACATGAGAAGGAACTTCATCAGAATCCTGGCTGCCTCTACTGTGAAGAGGCACGAGGGACCCTTCTAAGGTGCTGGATCTGAGAGGTGGTTAAACGGTTATAGACAAATGTGGATAGCTGTATACCTTAGATCTGCGCACTTTATGATATGTAAGTTATATCTCAATTTAAAAAGTAGAGCCTCAGGTACCTCATATTCAACTGCCATTGTTTTTACAGTGGCACTTTCCATGCAAAGGTTGTATGACTGAGGACTTAGCCTTGGGCTCTCTTCTTCCATTTCCTTGAACACAGCAGTGGACACTTCTATGTTATAGCACCACAGATATTTGGCTGTATTCACTCTAGAATCTTTGTTTAGTCAAGGTCAAAAGAGCTTATCCTAATTGCAGCTTCAAAAATAAGACCTCACCAAAATGAATGAAAGAGTGGCCTTGGCAAAACTCCAACAACCAGTATGGGGAGGAATAAGTCATTCATTCCTGAAACAGAATTTTAGACACTGTCCTGATAAATATGGATATGAGACACCAGCCCATCAAGTATTTGGAGAATGTGCACCAACCATTAGTGCTTCCCAGACAGGGCTGGCCCTATGCATCGGTGAAGTAAGCAATCTCTCCTAGCCTTCCCACTTGAACACTGTCTTAGCTCAGGCTGTCATAACAAAATACCTTAGACTAGGTGGCTTAAACAACAAACATTTATTTCTCACAGTTCTGGAAGCTGGGGAATCCAGGATCAAGGTGCCTCTGATTTGGTTCCTGGTGAGAAATCTCTGCCTGGCTTGCAGACTGGCCACTTTCTCAGTGTGTCCTCACATGGCAGAGACAAAAAGAGGATTTCTCTCTTGAGTCTCTTCTTAGAAGGGCACTGATCCTATCGTGAGGTCTCCACTTTCATGACCTAATTCCCTACCAAAGGCCCCACCTCCCAATACCATTACACTGGGGGCTTCATAATATGAATTTTGTGGAGACACAAACATTCAGTCCATAACAAACTCTCTGCTTTTGCAATTCTCTCCTTAGTATCTGGAAATACCAGATCTGGATTAGCCAACAAAAAAGGGGCCATCATCTTAAAGGAACCTCTTAAGATGCAAACATTTGGCAATGTAGGGTGGGTTCTTAATGTGTGTGCTGGAGGTGGGGAGGGAAGGAAGTGTTATGTTCCTTCATTAGCATATTAGCATAGTTTAGTTTATCAGAATAACTAGTTGTTAGGAATTCTTGGCGTATCTACTAGTGTCCAGACCTGCACCCAAGAGTCTTCAAATCCCTGGATGAAGAGTAGTGTCATGGGAGGAGGGGTAGAGGGTGGAAGTGATGTGAGCAATCAGTTCTTGCTGAGAGCTGTATATAGAATATTGTTCAGAATTGCCAGTGCCTGGTAATAATAAAAGTCAGACATACGTTTGGTTGGTTTTACTATTATTTTAAAATTCTCTATGGATGATGCAGCCCCTTGTAGCCTATACTGAATCTGAATAGCTCTCACCATCCTGCACTTGTTGCAATGGTGAAAGGGAGTGCTGAAAAGGTGATGGGTGGGGGTTGGCAGGGTAAAGTGGTTAGAAATCTTCAAATCCATGTTTACAAAACATCAAGACAGAACTTATATATTTATTTATTTTTGTTAATCTTCACCCAGGGATATTTTTCCATTAATTCTTAGATAGAGTGGAAAGGAGGGAAGGGGGGGAGAGAGAGAGAGAGAGAGAGAGAGAGAGAGAGAGAGAGAGAGAGAGATGGATGTGAGAGCGACACATCAATTGGTTGATTCCACATGACCTTGACCAGGGCTGGGGATCAAACCTGCAACCCAGGTACGTGCTCTTGATCGGAATCAAACCCTTGACCCTTCAGTCTGCAGGCCGACACTCTAACCATTGAGCCAACCGCCCAGGGCTAGATAGCACTTTTTTTAAAAAAAGACAGCACTTTTTTTCCTTTACACCTGACCACCAGAAGCTTCTAGGCCTTCTCCGAAATCTTAAGTGGGTGGAGTATGACTAACAATCTGTTAAGAACTGGAGTTGGTCTCTATAGAGTAAGGTTTTGTTATTTTTTTTTTTAAGTTATGCAAGGCTTCTTGGTAGTAAAGGCTGAAATGTGTATGTCCTCAAATGTGCATATTCTTCGACCAGCCTAGGTCTTTGCTCATTGCTAGCTACTGTCAATTATTTCAGTTGTATTTGCTTCTCTGTTATCTAATAGCATGATCCCAGGAAGACTGGCTTAATTGACATCATGTTAAGGTTCTTGAGTTGTCACAGTATTAAAAAACATAATACCAATTCCTCCTATCTGAAGACCACTCTATTCTTTGCAAAGTACTTTGGCTTCTGAGAGATCTTTTGAGTCTCACAACCCTGGAAGGGAAATGGAGCTGCTGTGTTTATGTCCTGCAATGAGCTCAACCCACCTTGGTGGCGCTAGGAAGATTGAAACCATGTTTATTCTAGACAGAATCTAGAGGCAGAATCACCTTCATTTGCCCCTGAGCTTGCTCTGTTGACCAGTCTATGAACACAGAAAGCCTGATGCAGAAGTTCTCACTGAGGCAAATGTCTCTAAAAGATCACTCAGGGAGCTGGGACATTGGTATATTGAAAGCTGGAGTGAGAGTTTGGCTTGGATAAATTGTGTCCCTTATCTGGAAAAAACACCATAACCAACAGTTGCCTTATAAGAAGATTGTAATGGCCACATGGGAAAACAGATAACATATTTTTGTTCTTGGGCACTGGAGACATCAGATATTCTTATCATGTTGTTCAGCAGATAGTTATCATGACTGACCACTGAAGAGAACTACACAGGAACTCTCTAGGGCCAGGCATGGGAGTCAACTAGCCCTGTTGTCCGCTTCCCTTCAGGGTGGCTGATGAAGGGGCAGTTGTTTGAAGCTCACCACTAAGCTCAGTCAAAGAGGAAAACATGCAAATGGTGGATTCTCCTGTATGTCAGATGTGATCTTTCTCTTCTTTCCTGTTACAGTAATCCGGTATAACAGTGATCTGGTACAGAAATATCACCCTTGCTTCTGGATTGACGGGCAGTATCTCTGCTGCTCTCAGACAGCCAAAAATGCTATGGGTTGCCAAATTTTGGAGAACAGGAATGGAAGTAAGAGATCTGATCAATATAATTTCTCCCTTCTTTGACTCTATCCCACACTCTCTCAAGGGTCTATCAAACCCAGGTTTGTACATTTTGGCCATTGCCCAAAGGGGCCTGGGAGGGGGGACCTGAAATCCAGCTGGTGCTCTGTTCTCCAAGCTGTGCAATTTGCCACAGGTCTGTATCCACCCAGACTTTTCCTAACTTGCTTAAAGAAACTGTAGAGGAGAGCAAAGTCCCTAATCAAACCAGTCTCCAGTCCATTTCCTAACATGCATTGTGTGTCATCTCTGGTATCTTATTTTGCAGGCTTAAAACCTGGAAGTTCTCACCGGAAGACAAAAAAGCCTCTTCCTCCCACACCTGAGGAGGACCAGGTATACAGGAAAATTGGGTACTGCTACTGCTCAAATACAAACTTACAGTCACCTTGGAAAACACACCAGAGACTTAGAATTTCCCTGGGACTTGGTACTGTTAATTGATATTCTTTCTGAGACAGGGAGATTGTCCTTCTAATTAGGACTTCCCTTTCAGTGGAAAGATAGAGGGCTATTCGGAAGCTCTTGGCAACCATTTAATCCAACCACCTGTTTAAAACAAAACAAAGCCTGATTTTTTAAAATAGGAAATATTTTCAAACATAAAGTTGAAAGAATTTAATAGTGAATGCCCATACGCCCAATACCTTCATCCTACCACTAATATATTACTTCAAACTTGCTTTGTTGGTTACTTTTTGAGGTCTAGAAAGCCCTTCCTCCTATACAGGCATACCTTGGAGGTACTATGGGTTTGGTTCCAGACCACTGAAATAAAGTGAGCTGTATTTTTTGCTGGTGGAGGGTCTTGCCTTCAATTTGCAAAAAAACACAACATCTGTGAAGCACAATAAAGCAGGGTAGAAATTATTATGCTCATTTTACAAAAAAGGAAACTGAGATTCAAAGCCACTTAGTAGATCCATGTACCAATTTAGTGCCAAATAGGTTTGATTGTGTCTGTACATGGTTTTTGTCTAGAAGCTTTAAAAATACTGATGTCAAGTCCCATCCCCAAAGATTTTGATATAATTGATCTGGGGAACTGTCTGGGTGTTGGGATTGTTAAATAAATGCTCCCTACATAATTCTGATGTTCACTCCAAGCTGAGGACCCCTACATAAGTGTTTAAAAATGCATGCAGAATAAACCTTCGTATTATGCCTGATTTGGATTAGAATGGTGTCTCTAGTAAGCCAGAGAGTTGGGAGAGAACAGAATATGTGATGTCTAGCCAAACCACCCTGCTTTTTTTTCCCTACCTACACAGATCTTGAAAAAGCCACTACCTCCTGAGCCAACAGCAGCACCAGTCTCCACAAGTGAACTGAAAAAGGTTGTAGCCCTTTATGATTACATGCCAATGAATGCAAATGATCTACAGCTACGGAAGGGTGATGAATATTTTATCCTGGAGGAAAGCAACTTACCCTGGTGGCGAGCACGAGATAAAAATGGGTGAGTCTACACCAGCCCTTCCTGAGCCTTGTCACCGCCTACTTCACATGTGTGCAAAATCTTGCACGCAATTTCTCTTTGATGGAGGGGCATGTTTTTTATACCTCCATTTGAGATTGGTTCTGAACTCAGGGATACGGGCATATGAACCCGTGTCTCCCCCAGGAAGGGGAGTGCTGAATGATCTACCACAATGTCTCCTCTACAGGCAGGAAGGCTACATCCCTAGTAACTATGTCACTGAAGCAGAAGACTCCATAGAAATGTATGAGTGAGTATGCTTATGTTTCCAGCGTGCAATCTTCCAGGAGGTATAAAATATAGTATATATGATTTTGTAGTTTCAGCAAATTTTAAATTTCAAGATACTTATTAAAACCACTGCCAACTAGGTCAAATGATGTTACAACCCCAAGTTAGTGCCTAACTTGCCCTTGCCCCAAACACTGTCTGCTTATGAGAGCTGGAGAGATCACCCCCAAAATCCAGAAGAACCACACTCTAAGAAAGAGTTGACAGCCTGATAGGATACATTTGAAAGGGTGAAAATGTCAAACTGCTACCATTATCCTTTCTCCCTAATCATAGAAATGAATTGTCCTTGAGTGCCCTGTTCCTGATCCCTTCCCTGCAACACTGTGCCACCTTCCTTTACCTTCTACTCTCCATTTCCATGAATTTTCTGTACCAACCAGGCTTTGGGAAAGGGATGCAGTTGTGCTTTGCATATGATAGGCACTCAGTAAATAGGGGTTGAGTGAATTGACTGAATCATTAGGATGGACAAGCCCTGGAGGGCACTCTAATCTCAGAATCGATTACACCATGGCCTAGGAGCCACTCAACACTCTCCCTCTACAGGTGGTATTCCAAACACATGACTCGGAGTCAAGCTGAAGAACTGCTAAAGCAAGAGGTAAGTGTGTGACCACAAGCAAACAGCATTCTTCTTGCACAAAAAGTGAAGATGCTGAATTGAGGGCTTGCTGCTTCCCACCATTTCCAGCCAAGGCAGTGTCAAGGCCACCATTTTATTGGGTCCCAATTACACTTTTCAGTATGAACAGCAACGAGGCTGCAGCTGAATCATGGAACTTGGCAGTGAAATCGGGTGGTTCTACATTCTCCCAGATTTGGTTGGGTAGGTGGCATGCAGGTGTGAGCACCACTTCCTCCTTACAATCAGCTTCTTTTTTTTGTTGTTTCAGGGGAAGGAAGGAGGTTTCATTGTCAGAGACTCCAGCAAAGCTGGAAAATATACTGTGTCTGTGTTTGCTAAATCTACAGGGTGAGTGCTACTTTTCCAAGACCCTGGGGACAAAGGACAGGGGTGCCCACCCAACAGCTCCTTAATGGTGTGCCCCACCTATTTCCTCTGTCCCTTAAACTCAAAATTCATCTCACTCCACTTTTTGGGTCCTGCATGACCCTTGTTCCCAAGTTGCTGACTTCGAATCCACTTCTTCAGGGACCCTCAAGGGGTGATACGCCATTATGTTGTGTGTTCCACACCTCAGAGCCAGTATTACCTGGCTGAGAAGCACCTTTTCAGCACCATCCCTGAGCTCATTAACTACCATCAGCATAACTCTGCAGGTGAGTACTTACCAGGAGCACTAAAGAAAGCTGTGCCAAGCACCAGAAGAAGCAATTCAGAACAAGGTGATGAGGGGAAGAATAAGCCTCACAGGGCAGTCAGTGCAAATTAGCTGTGAAAGTCAACCCCTAGGATACCCGGCTGAGGTCAACTAAAGAGGTGGTCAAAGACAGACCTTATACCCATAGGGACTGACTTCTTATTTCGTGATTTATGCTCAGTGCTCAGGAAAGACATACAAGAGACTGGTGATTAATCAATCAGCAAGTATTCATTGAGTTAATACTCTGTACTCAGCAACTTCCTCAGTACTAGAGGATAATGCAAGAAAATTATTAGCCAAGGTTGTTGCCCTCAAAGCATATAAGGTTAGAAAACATCAGAAAACAGCTTGTAAGTACAGTAAGTCTTCACTTAACATCTCTGATAGGTTCTGCGACTTTAAGTAAAACAACATGTAATGAAACCAATTTACTGTAGGATAATTAATCTAAACAAGTGTTAAGTTCCTGGGCAGCTCATCAACATTATAGTGAAGGGACGTTATTCGAGGACCTGCTATAGTGTAGACAATCTAAAAACTGGAAGAGTGGTAAGGGAAAAAACTTCATGGAAAAGGCAGAATGTGAGTTAAGTCTGGGCTGGGATGTGGGGATATATTTAGTTGGGGAGTATATTTCAATTAGTATTTTCTCTCTTTTGTCCCTAAAAATTCTCTTATGAGAGGAGAAACTTCTAGAAAATTTTGGGTTTGTGAAGGTCTTCTGGGATTCAAAATGTACTAGAAAGATGAACATTGGAAGTGTGAGATTTTAAGTGAGGGTGTGTGAGGTATCCCACTGCCTACGCTGCACCGGAAGCATGACCTCCTTTGTATGTTTCAGGACTCATATCTAGGCTCAAATATCCAGTGTCTCAACAAAACAAGAATGCACCTTCTACTGCAGGACTGGGCTACGGTAACTGCTTATTTCTCTAGGGTAGGGTGGACTGGCCAGTTGCAAGGACTACCTTTGGCCAACCCAATTAGACCTTGCCTCACGAGTGTCCTTGCAACACACTGTTCTACACCAGCTGCCTCAAGGAAGGTTAAGACACAGCCAAACAAAAGTTATTTAATGATTTTCTCCCTCTGGTGGCCCCTACTGGGACTGCAATAACATAAATTAAAGTGATGTAAAAAAAATTGTGGTAGAAAAAAAAAACAACACACCACATAATCGTAAAGGGTTTTAAGTGGTTATCTAGTCTATTTTATTGCCTTATGGCTGACTTGCACCTAAAATTCCCAGTTTCCTCCAACCAGTAATCCCTGTCCCTGAAATTTACCTGAGTAAATATGAGATTAGTACTCCTGAGAATTTCCCTTTTGCTGCTTGCTTGCCTATTTCTACTCCCAGTAGAGATTCTTATCTATTGTAGGAATTATACATACATTACTACCAAAGATTCACGCTAAGGCTTTGTTGTTATAGGGTCATGGGAAATTGATCCAAAGGACCTGACCTTCCTGAAGGAGCTGGGGACAGGACAATTTGGGGTAGTGAAGTATGGGAAGTGGAGAGGCCAGTATGATGTAGCCATCAAGATGATCAAAGAAGGCTCCATGTCTGAGGATGAGTTCATTGAAGAAGCCAAAGTCATGATGTGAGTTACAGCCCAAACTCAACTCTCAATCCAGTTGCTGGAGTCTAGGAATTACCAGGACAATCCACTGTGGTTTTAAGGTGACTTTTAGTGAGAGAGATTTGGAACCAGGGCCTGAGGTCAACTTTTGATTGGTGGGAGTCCTAATTTCTAAGGTAATCATTTATCTGCCTGAGATATTGATTGAGATTAGTGCTGATTATGTGTGCTTACCATCTCAGTAGTATTTCAGAGTGGTTGTGGAATATGAGACTTTCAACAGGAAGACTGATTCTGATTTAGCCTTAGTATTCATTCAACCCTTGATTTGTTTCCTGTTCTATTGATGGGCCTCAAATCCCTGCTCACTCTCACATATTAGGTACTGTTGGGATATAGGGTGGGAAGGAGGAAAGTCAACTTACTATTGTGGTCCCTTATCTGACACTCTAATCCTAGGACAACCCCTTTCTACCCCAGCCCTTTTCTGACTGGTATGCAGAGCCAGAAGGGGAGGACTGGTTCATTGCCTCTCCTGTAGGAATCTTTCCCATGAGAAGCTCGTGCAGTTGTACGGTGTCTGCACCAAACAGCGCCCCATCTTTATCATCACTGAGTACATGGCCAACGGCTGCCTCTTGAACTACCTGAGGGAGATGCGCCACCACTTCCAGACTCAGCAGCTGCTGGAGATGTGCAAGGATGTCTGCGAAGCCATGGAATACCTGGAGTCAAAGCAGTTCCTCCACAGAGACCTGGTGGGACCTCAGAAGGATTGGCCTGGGATCAAGGGCTGAGGGGGTGGAAGTAGCAGAGGAAGACATATCGTACATGAATGAGGAGGGTTGCTAAAGCCGTCATTTCAGTTTTATCTAGAAAACAATGAAAGTTAGGTGAGCCTCTGCCTCAGTAGTCAGCCAGTCAAAAATCTCCAGCCTCAACACCACGAGTTCTGCCATGGTGGGAATGAGAGCAGTCACTCACTCCCAGCCTCCTACCACACCAAGGAAATGGCGGGGTCCTTCAGGGACAGAAGAGCAACCCTACTTCTCAAAGGGGGTGCTCATGACACAGAGCCATCATTTGGTTACATCAGAATCACAAACTGGGGGCCTGTGGGTGCATTAAAAAAAAAGGTTATATATTAGCAAACACTTAAGAAATATTTCATTTAAAAAAAAAACTGAATTTCCAGCTTCTCTCGAAAGCCTAGACCATCTTGTAACACCAGGTCCACAATCTCACAGGCCATGCTCACAGTGGGCTGGAGCTGAGGAACAGCTGCCTCCTTTAGACAAGCTGCATGCTCTCCACTTTCCTGGAATCTCCACCCACCCCACTTCACTCCATCAGTTTGCCTGCCTGGCCTCTGGAGGCATGAGTTTGTGCCCCCATCTATTTCAGCCAGGCCAAGGCTCAAAGGGCCCTAGTCCCACTAGCAGAAAAGCAGAAAACAAAGCACACTTGCCTTCTGTTCTCCTTTAATTATTGCAGCATTTCAGTGCAGGAAGGGGTGTTGTGGAATTGCCAATGTGAATGAAATCATTCTGCACATCCTCAGTGTTTACTTATGACTACATAGCAGGTTGCTTTACATGTGGTGGAAATGCATCAACGTTTCTCAGTGGCATCAACTGACTCCTGTTAGGTGGGAAGGTGTCTCTAGTTGAAGGAGATGAGGCTGCCCTGGCTTCACTCCCCTGGTGGGCAGAAGCTTGTGCCTTTAACCTGTGAGTAGGGATGGATTCTCACTGCTGTCTGTTGCACTACAGGCAGCTCGAAACTGTTTGGTAAATGATCAAGGAGTTGTTAAAGTATCTGACTTCGGCCTGTCCAGGTGAGTGTTCCTTTTTCATCTCTCCCTCTAAAAGTAGAAATAGCACAGTACAAACATGAGGAGGCATTATAGTTTTCAATTTTTTCCCTTTCTTTTTTTTTTTTCTCATTCTAGTCTTTTCCAACATCTTTCTACACTTTTTCTTTCCTGAATAATTTGTTTCTTCTTTCATCCTTTTGTTTTATTGATATATCCCTTTCTTCTCCTTTCTCCTTCCCTCTTTTTTTAAGCGAATGTTCCCAATACCTTATCTTGATCTGTTAATCCTGTTGACTTTCCTTCATCCCTCCTTCTTTCCTAATCAGTCTAAGTCCCACTGGCAACTGCTAAATAGACCGAAGGGTAGGAGAAGAAAAGAGAAAGGAAAGGGATAGAGAAGAGGAAGGGAGTGCCCATTAGATCTTATTTCACTTTACCCTTGCTGTAACCATATTGTCAATCAGGAAAGCTAAATCAGATATAAGAACAGGAATATGTTAAAAATAACATTTGTAGCCTGGCTGGTATGGCTCAGTGGATTATTGTCCCATGGACTGAGAGGTCCTGGATCGATTCTTGGTCAGGGCACATGCCTGGGTTGCAGGCTCGATCCCCAGTAGGGGGTGTGCAGGAGGCAGCCAATCAACTCTCTCACATCGATATTTCTATCTTTCTCTCCCTTCCTCTCTCTCTAAAAAATCAATAAAAACATATTTTAAAAAATAACATTTGTAAAGGACACTGACTGGCCTATAGGCATGTATTTGTGCAACTCTTGTGACTGTGCCAAGAAAAAGTAAGTAAATATCAAGCTCTCCAAATCTTAATACTAACAAGTCCTGAATCCTTTGCAGGTATGTTCTGGATGATGAATACACAAGCTCAGTAGGATCCAAATTTCCAGTCCGGTGGTCTCCACCAGAAGTCCTGATGTACAGCAAGTTCAGCAGCAAATCTGACATTTGGGCTTTTGGTGAGTGATTAAGATTATACAGATTATACAGATTATACAGCTCAAAGGAAGAGGAACCAATGGGGAAACTGACACTTTGCAACCTGCACAGAGAGATTATTTGTTCTTTCTTTTACTCATCTAATTCTTAGGGAATGCTGACTATGTCAGGCACCACAGGATTTCTGGGGATAAAACCAGTAAACTAGACACGATCCCTGCCTTCTTAGAATTTACAAAATATTAAGGGGAACAAACAATTCATTCAGTATTCGACAGCTTCTGAATACTGATTATGTACTAGGGACTCTGCCAGACCCTATAACCACAAAGACAAATAAGATGCTGTCTCTCTCCTGAAGGAGCTAATGGTCCAGTGCAACCCCAATTGGCCTCCAGTGTGGTCAGTACTATAGTGGAAGTTTGGACAAAAGACAAAAAGCACAGAGGGGCAAATCAGCTGAATCTAATCTTTGAGGTTGATCTAGGAAGGCTAGGGTTCTTGCTACCTGAAAAGACTGAAAACTAACTTAGGACATTTTTTTTCATTTTCTAGGGGTTTTGATGTGGGAAATTTACTCTCTGGGGAAAATGCCATATGAGAGATTTACTAACAGTGAAACTGCTGAACATATTACCCAAGGCCTACGTCTCTACAGGCCTCATCTAGCTTCAGAGAGGGTATACACCATTATGTACAGCTGCTGGCATGAGGTAAGTGTTTTATTGGGACCTCTTAAATTACTTCCCTGAACCTACTTTCCCATTTAGCCAGCCCGGCACCCAGTCCCACTCTCCCTGGCTGCATGGAACTGCACACATTCTAGGACCCCAGCCTGAACCCTAATCCTTTGATAGCCAGAAGCTTTCCCAAGCCCACTCCAATTCTCACTAGAGTTTCATTAGCAGATTTCAATATCAACTCAGCTTTAGGGAGAAGGGGTGTTGTGAGGCCATGTCACCTAGTATATGCAGGCAGCCAAAGGCACTCAGACAAATGTGTGGGAATTAAAAAAAAGAAAAGTCATTAAAATTTATGTTTATTCCCTTGGGAGTCATTGGTCCTTTCTTCTGTTTTACTGCCAACATTTTCTGGCTGTGGTCCTAAGTGAGATTTAAAAAATAAAGACCCTACGACCTGAAAGGGAGGTAAAATAGGTAGTGCTCTTTTTAAAAATATATGGTATATTATGGGGCATGTAGTAATTTGAAAATAAAGGGTATGTCCCACTATTACTAAAATGTTTTGTCGCTCTCACCTTTGGTTCTTCCAGAAGTGCCTTGTCCACTTTTCAGTAGATCCTCAGAAATCTCAATTTGGCAACCTAAATCTCTAGTAAAAAATAAATGCTCAACTCTTAGTTCTGCCCCACTAGAAACAGAGAAAGACAGACAGTGTCCAACAAGTGAATCTGGAACCCTCTTGGTGGGGTAAAAAATTGGGGATCTGGATCAGAGTATGGCACCTTTTCCTTCAACCAATGGCTGAGGTTACAAAGAAAGTATGAATAACCCCTTGGAGTCATTTCCCTTCTGTCTCATGTGCCATGCAGGATTAAGGGTGATTAGCTATGCTCCCTCCCAACTAGGACATCCTCACTCTGCTAGCTAACTGTTTCAGAGAGGCACTTTCCCCACAGCCTGTTTAAAGTGGTAGTCTCCAAACTGGATGCACATCAGAATCCCTGGGGAATGCTTAAAACTGCAGATAACTGGGCCTTATCTCCAGAGGTTCTGATGAGGTATGTCTGGAGTAGAACCCAGGCATACTTTTTAAACTTCCCAGGAAATTCCAATACTCAGCTAGGTTTGAGAACCACTGATTCAGAAGAACAAGAAATTGATGGCTTTTTGGTTCCAACGAATTAAGACCTTTCTGGCATGAATATGCCATGAATCACTAAATTCCTCAGGGGCTTACGGACCATCACATAAGGGCCTTAGTCTGGATCCCTGCCCAATGACGCAGCCCATGGTCTTAAAATGTTAATTCCGCCCTGGCCGGTTTGGCTCAGCGGTTGGAGCGTCGGCCTGCGGTCCAGAGAGACCCGGGTTCGGTTCCTGCTAAGGGCATGTACTTTGGTTGCGGTTTGTCCCTGGCCCTGGTTGGTCGTGCGGGTGGCAGCCACTCGATGTGTCCCTTTCACGTCGATGTTTCTCTCTCTCTCTCTTCCTCTCTCTCCCTCCCACTCTATCTGAACAAAAAATGAAAAAATGTCCTCGGGTGAGGATAAAAAAAAAAAAAATGTTAATTCCTTTGTTAATTTTGACTATGAGATGATAGAAACGGTGTTTGAAACCGAACTAAAAATTATCAAAGCTTATAGGATTTCAATTCTACCAACCACTTAAACTTGTTTGGTAGCCATTTTTCAGTTGAGGATACAAAATAAGAATGTAGCCCGGTCGGTGTGGCTCACTGGTGGTTGTCCCATAGCACAAGAAGTCACCAGTTTGATTCTGGGTCAGGGCACATGCCCAAGTTGTGGGCCCAATCCTCAGTGGGGGGTGTGCAGGAGGTGGCCAATCGATGTTCTCACTCATTGATGTTTCTATCTCTCTCTCCCTTTCCCTTCCCCTCTCTCTAAAATCAATAGAGAAAAACATTCAAAATTAGCATGCATTGGGGTACAATTATATAACGAAGTTTCCCTTTTCTAATCAATATGTTAGTTTAATTTGCAAATTGTCCTCATCACATTAATAACCTGAGTTACTAAGGATGAAAAGTGCACAAGTCTTTTATAGAGCACTACTATTTCTTTTCTCTTTTCTAACAGGTATGTTACTGGGCAGATAGTATATACTTAGTAAACATTTGCTGCATACTCATTGCATTTCCCTTGAATTCTGGATTTTAAAGCACTATAACACTCTACTTTTTCTTTGGTTTTAGAAAGCAGACGAACGTCCCACTTTCAAAGTTCTTCTGAGCAACATTCTAGATGTCATGGATGAAGAATCCTGAGCTCACCAATAAGCTTCCTGGTTCTACTCTCCTCCACAAACCCAATTTCACTTTCTCAAGGCAAACCCAGACTACAGGCCCTGGAGCCTTTGTGCTCTGGCAGAATACTCAAAGACCCCACTCTCCATCTTGGGCTGCCTCTCTTCTTTGATTCCCTGGGATAGTACCTTCTGAGCAAAGGCCAAGGAATTATCGTGCTTGGTACTATCCCCTAGAGAAGAAATTTCCCAAGAGTATTAAGACAAACTGAATTTGGGATGGAAACAGTTTTGTGGAGGGAGGGATGTAAATAGCCTCACCAGGGTTCCAACAGCTCTTTTGGGTAGGCATTAGAGCTTTCCAGGAGGGAGGCTGAATTTGGCAAGAATAAAACGGTGTCATAAAAATGGGAGGGGAGGGTGTTTTGATAAAATAAAATTACTGGAAAGCATGAAGTTTCTTGCTATCTCGATTAGTCATGCAGCCTCCCTGAAACGCCGTATCTCAGTGTTCCAGAAAACTGTTGTGTGGCATTGGTTTGGCACATTCCTACCTTGAGAACGCGACAGGGTCCTCGGCATTTAACCCTTCTGGCTCTCGGAAATTCTGCCTCTGAATCAGACACAAACTAACACGCTAAAGCACAGTGCCTTGCACATAGTAGGCATTCAATATTATTGGAATGAAGCTGACAAATGGAGATGAATTGTGCTGGAACCTCTTTTCCCTAACTCCGGAGGGGAAAACCATGAAAGAACTAGAGTCAGGCCCAGTGATCCCACTTCTAGGAATATACCCTAAGAAGCCTGAAACACCAACCAGAAAGAATACATGTACCCCCATGTTCATAGCAGCACTATTTACAATAGCTAAGATCTGGAAACAGCCCAAGTGTCCATCAGTGGATGAATGGATAAAAATGCTGTGGTACATATACACAATGGAGTACTATGCAGCTGTAAGAAAGAAAGATCTCTTATCCTTTGAAACGACATGGAGGGACCTCGAGAGTATTATCCTAAGCGAAACAAGCCAAGCAGAGAAAGACAAATATCACATGATCTCACTTATTTGTGGAATATAATGAACATAACAGTCTGAGGAACAGGGTAGACCCAGAGATGTGGAAGTAGGGTATAGACTGACACCCCTCAGAGGAGGGGGTGGTGGGGAAGGAGGAGATAAACCACAGAACTTAGCGCATGTATGCATAGCTGATGGACATGGACAACAAAGCTGGGGATGGGGTGGGGGATGGGGAGGAGGGTGTCAATGGGGAAAAAAGGAGAAACATCTGTAACAAAAATAAATTAATAAAAAAAGTAAATTAAAAAAAAAAAAAAAAAAAAGAACTAGAGTCAGGGACGGCCAGAAGGGCCCAGCAGCCCGGGCCTGGCACTTCCAAGGCAGCTAGGAAAGAGCGGGCCAGTTTCGAAGCAGGCAGGGGCGGGGCTGTTGGGCTGGCCAGGAGCAGACCACGTGGTGTGCAGTAACTTCCTTTTTTACTTTATTTTTTCTCTTTTTTTCGGAATAATGTCTGCATAGCGCCGCAGCGCCGGAGAAGGGCGCACAGGCGGCCGGGAGCCGCAGCCGGCGGGGCGGGCAGGGGAGTGGGCGCGGGAGCAGCCGGGGGGCGTGGCCAGCGAGGGCGGAGGGGAGCGAGCGGGGCCGGGATCGCCTCAGGATCCGGCCTAACGGCCCGAGCGGAGCTCGCTAGCGAGGCGGGCAACCGGCCGGGAGGCGCTGACCCGAACGAAGCGCTGAGGCTGCCGGGAGGAGCGTCCTGCAGGGGGCGGGGCCCGCGCAAGGGCTTGCGCAGGTGCAGTGCGCTCACGGGGGGCGGTCCCCCAGGCGGCGGGTTGTGGTTCCGGTTCCGTGGTGGAGACACGTGAAGGTCGGTGAGTTGGTACGGAGTTCATCTCGGCGCGCGTGGCCGGGCTGGGATGGATTCCTCTTCGTCTAACTCCGCGGCGGGTTTGGGCTCAGTGGACCCGCAGTTGCAGCATTTCATCGAAGTGGAGACTCAGAAGCAGCGCTTCCAGCAGCTGGTGCACCAGATGACGGAACTTTGTTGGGTGAGGAGCGTGGGACTGGGACCTGGCCACCTTACCTACTTTCCCCTTGTCCTTGCCCCGCGGGACTCGCCACGACGTCCGGGGTTCGAGGAGGGGGAGCACCCGACAGCACCCCTTAGTTCCCTTAGATTCCACAGGCCGAGCCGGATGGGAGAAAAAGTGACTGCTTCTCAGGGGACTGTCACCCCGGACCTAGGCTTTGTGGGTGCAGAGGACTGGGGATCATTGAAGACTTGTGCTGTGTTGTCTCAACCAGCATTTTAGGCCAGCAAGACTGTTCAGAGGCCCCCATACTGGGATCTTAATTTTGAAACTCCGAGTCCCAGGGCATCAGCGAAGCTCCTGTTCCTGGACTCCTCAGAGTTTACCTTGATTACCCAGTTTCTCTAACTGTCCTCTGTGAGAAATGAGTGGCTCTAGCCCACTAACTATACAAGTGATGTGATCTCCACACTTACTTACCTTTTTGTTGCATTGCTGTGTAATACCAAGCCGTTTGGGGTCTGAAGGTTGAGGAATTGAGTATGTCCTGTGAGGGGACTTTGGCGAAAGGGTGGAAGGAATTTGCACCTCGGGATCAAAGTGTTCTCTGGCTGCCAACGACAGCATAACTGCCCTGCCCTGACATACAAAATCCACAGGTTTGAGAGGCCAAGGGTAATTTTTTTTTTTTTTTGGAAGCGGAGGATCTGAGGCTTGTGTACAAACCATAGAACTAAAATTCATTTGAACTACTTAACTTGCACAATATACAGCCATCAGTTTCCATAGTCCTTTTCCCATAAACGTGGTATTGCTGGACTCTGACCCTTAACAAATGACTACTTAACTTCTGTCTGCCTTGGACCAGAATGCTTTGATTATTTTTAAAAATCTGATTTATTACATTTGGTCCAGTGTTGGGTGTAGTTAAGGACTCCCGAGAACCTGTAAGCTTTAGGAAAATTTGTAGTGTCCCATTCATCTTGGAATCAAGAACGTCTGGCTTAAGTAGACAAGGTTACAGAATCTCAGGTCATAGATTTTCTTTGGTAGGTTTTTTTTAGGGTGTCTTGTTGCAATGATTTTTCCTTTCACCCTTGTATTCTGCAGTAAATTTAAAGGCATTTAATACATTTGGCATTGTGGAGTTGTAACCAAATTCAGTGAAGGATTAATTCACTTGTATTTGCCATTTTCTTTGTTTTGTAATATCTCAGCTCCACAATTTTCTGGTCCTATGACGTTAGGCAAAGTATGTCTATGCCACCGCTCCCCTCTTTGTAAAATGAGGATTAATAATAGTACCTATTCTGTAGGCTTATGAGAATTTGATATGAGGCTGTAGAAAATTTCTCAGCACCAAGTAAGCTGCTGCCAAATGTGAACTATTATTAACACATCAGATACTGTTTTTAAGTGAAGTTTTTCCTTTAAACATCAAGAAGTTACTCCCCTTTCCTTTTTTAACAAGTTCCTTTTGTGATTCTTTTCTTATCCTGACCAGGAGAAGTGCATGGACAAGCCTGGGCCAAAGTTGGACAGTCGGGCTGAGGCCTGTTTTGTGAACTGCGTTGAGCGCTTCATTGATACAAGCCAATTCATCTTGAATCGACTGGAACAGACCCAGAAATCCAAGCCAGTCTTCTCAGAAAGCCTTTCTGACTGATTTCAGCATTACCTTTTTGGAAAAGGAAGGTAGTTTAAAAAAATGGTTGAAGAAAAGGCTACGGGGGGTTGGCTCCCACCTTTGGCACTCTTGGAGTATCCAGTCATCTGAGAATGAACAAAGACCAATTTTTTGTGTGTTTGGGGTTTGAGGGTCATATGTGTGTTTGGTTGTGTTGTTTTTTTTTAATGTTAATCTTGTGAAAACAATTAACAGATGAATGGAAAACTTTCCTAGATGCATATTACTGTATGTGGGACTATGTTTTTCTGAAAGTCCCATTAACTGCTTCCTCTAATTTGAATAGTGGAACTGCTTTTTGTAATTTGATAGTGGGACCACATGGGTAAAATCTGTTATTTGCATGGATTCGTTTCAGATGTCTAGGGACACTGATACACATCTTGGTGTCTCTGAGAAAGGGTGGCAATGGGGGAAGAGTGATTTGGTACTTCTAGTGTTTTGACCATCAGTGTTGGAAAAAAAATCTATGGAATGGTCATACAATACAGTTCAGCTTTCTAAATTATCTCCGTTCCTTATACTGTGATTTACTTAAATATCTATATAAAGTATGATCTCGAGGTAGTACAGGCAGCCTGAATATCTAGAGGCCTTTAGTTATAAAGGACTCTAGCTAGTGAACATAATTCTCATTACTAAAATGCCACAAGGAAGAAGTTAACTACCCTGTATATCAGGGTTCAAGAAAATCAAAGATGTGCCTAAATAAGTTGTAAAGATTTGGGCCTGTCAAAAACTAACAGCAGTTTAAAGTAGAGGTGCATGCCTAGAGTTAATCAATCAGTTTAGATTCCATTTACTGCATTCTTTTGATCACTGAAATAAAAGCTTCTACAAGATTCAACTGTGTGATTGAGAAGGCTTTCTATTGTGGTTATCGCCTGCACCCTGGAGAGATTTGGTGCGCACTGGTTCCAAGGCTAAAATGTAGTCAATCTGGGTACCTGCTCTGTGCAAGTTACAGCACAGTGTTCCAGGGATCCCTGACCTTTTTGTGAGAAAAGAGAACCTTAAGGTGAGATGGGGAGGGACAGAATTCAGTGCTGACAGTCAAATCCCTGTGTATAGTAGAAGAGATTATGTTGATTAGATTCTCCTCCTCTTCAAATCCTAGTGGACTGGATATAGACCTAGAGTAGAACTATTAATACTTGTTCAGTGCCTCTAGTGCAAATCCATGAAAGTTGGGGACATAACATATTTCTAGAAGCCTCCAGTCCTTTTAGCTTTCCTGTATATAGGCATAACAAGGAATTAAAAAAAAAAATCCTAATGAAAACAGTTCAGCAGACATTTAAGTGCTTACTTTGTGCCCAGGATTCAGCAGTGCACAAAAACAAAGTCCCTGCCCATGTGGAGCTTATGTTCTAGTGAGGGGAGACAGGCATTAAACACATAAATATGTGAGTATAATGAGTGCTGTGGAGAAAAAGCAGAGTAAGGGTGTGGGAATGTCCGTGGGACGGTATTTGAGGTAAGATAGAGTAGGCCTTCTTGGGACAATGGCATTTCAGCAGAGACTTGCATGAATTAAGTAACCAAGCCATGTAGGCTTCTGGAAGAAAACCATTTCAGGTAGAGGTGATGCAAGTCCAAAAGCCCCCAAGTGGGAGATGCATGCTGTGATGCTAAGATAGAGCAGTCAAAACGTCAGTAAGGCTGGAGTGAAGTGACTAAGGAGAATGGTAAGAAACTCTAAGAAATATGCCTGAGATGGATTGGGGCTGGGGGGCAGGGCAAGGCTGTGCGGTGATCATGTAGGGTATTATAGGCCACTGCAAGGACTTGGATTTTACCCAGCAAGATGGGAAGCTATTTGAGGATTTTAAGCAGACAAGTGATGTGACTTATAACAAGTTTTAGGAGAGTCTGGCTGCTGTGTGGAGAACATGTACATGGGAAAGAAGTAGTAGCAGCAGCAGCAGAGTAGTAAGAATAATGCCATTTTGAGGTCCAGGAAAAATCAGGCTTTTAGGGTAGGTATCTGGCATATACCTTGTGTCAGTATGCCCATATTGATTTTTTTCCTGCAAAATTTAGTGTGTTCATGTAAAACCTCAGGTCATAAAGGAAAGGTCCTTTGGTCTTTTCCTTCTTATGCTTCATTCTTCCTTATTCTTTTAATTATATTATATATTTATTTTATTATAGCATTGTTTCTTATTCTTCATCTAGTATTAAAGAGTTCTCATTACACTTAGACACAAACTTAAAATGTCTTTGTGTTACTGTATTGCTTGCTCAGCTAATATAATGAGAAGGAGGGTCTCTGTCAGATGCATAAAATATGCATGGGCACCAAGGGATGTGTTTGACACGACTAGGCACAAAATAATGGGAAAGAAGACTCAGAACATTTGCAACAATCCTCAAGGGGGTTGAGTGCCAGAGGAACAATTTAATCTTTTGTTTGTTTTGTTATTCTCAAATTTATTTTCAGAACCTTGATAAAATTGGTACTGTCAGCTCTAATGATATTCAAAGTTCTCATTTCAAATACTCAGGGTAGAACACTCAAGACTCGACTGTAAAACAAAAGGATTGGATTAGCAGACTCTTTTCCTGAAATGAAATTTTTTTTTTTTTAATCCTCACCCGAGGACATTTTTCCATTTTTTGTTCAGATAGAGTGGGAGGGAGAGAGAGGTAGAGAAACATCGATGTGAAAGGAACACATCAAGTGGCTGCCTCCCGCACGACCCCAACCAGGACTGGGGACAAACTGCAACCGAGGTACGTGCCCTTAGCGGAAACCGAACCCGGGTCTCTCTGGACCGCAGGCCGACGCTCTAACCACTGAGCCAAACCGGCCAGGGCAAGAAATGAAATCTTTTTTGAAAGCCTAATTAATATAGAAAATAGAAAATTAAGCAAAGCTGCTTTGGTGGCAGGGGTATCTGGAGGCGTGCCCGCTGTTGTGGCCTCTCCCCTCTACCCCCCATGCCCTTACCCCTAAGGCACTGACTTAGGATCACTAGGGTTTTAGCAAGCATACTGTGAAAACTGGAACCAGACTATCCCTAACACCCCTGTCCATGAGTCCATGAATGAACAATAGGAATCTAGACAGATACAAGGAAATCAAGCAAGAACTTCATATTTATTTACGGTAACAAATCTCCATAAGGAGTTTGGATTATAAACTGCAATGTCAATAACCCCCCTGGAAAATAGCCTTTACATGGAAGACAGTTGATTGTCCTTTTTTAAAAACCATTTTTTTCTCGTATCAATGCCTTAATTAAAAAAAAAATCTTGGTCTAGGGAGAGATTTTATTCCCAAGACCACCCAATAGTTCTCTTAAGACTCTTCATACTCTTTTTCAGTCTTATTGGCATTATCTGACTCAGAGTGGTAACCTTCATTTTCATTCCACAGAAGAGTAAAGATACTGTTTAGATTTATTGATCTCCAGTCAAAACACAACAGATACAGACCAAAAGCGATATCTAAAAAGATATGGAGGAAGAAAGGTCAAGAACTATGGCAAGAAAACCGCAGGTGGTACCACTAAAGTTGTTCAGGGCCTATGCTGCCTTTGAGAAGAATGGCAGTGCAGGTGATGACAGCAATAGGGAAAAGGAAATACTACATGGGAATTTTTTCGTAGGTACTGAAAATACCCAAGAACTTGTTCAGATAGTTCATTTGAATGTTTACACAAGTCACAGGACAAATCAAGAGAATCCCGCCCAGGGCTGGTTTTGTGATTGGCTTCCCCAAAACAGCTGCTTCAAGGCAATGCTCAAACTAGGTACCTCATACAGAAAGTGAGCCAACTGAAGAGCAGACAATACACCAGGAGGTTACTCTGGCCATTGTAAGGTCCCACCGTGAAGATAAGCAAGTGGAACTGATCGTTACACATAGGGCAGAAAAAGACTAGTCCTGTGATAAAAGAAAAGAATGAATTACTATTTTTAGTACTTACATAAGAAATGCTAAAGCAATTTGACATTAAATAACACCTTAACAAGTGGCCAGCTTTTGAGCAATTAGCCATTTAATGTATGAACTAATAAAATTTGTGTATCTAAAGCTTTATCTGCAAAAATCACTCTCAAGAAGCAAAATCAATACAATATAATTATGGTACCTTTGGCTACACAGAAATGCATAGAAGGGACATTTAGGATATAGCAAACCAGGATTCAGATGTACTGATCAGGAGCGCTACATGAACAAAAGGGTAAACAAAATTTTGAGAAGTATCAGCAATATAATGACAATAATAGCTATGCTTTATTGAGGGTATGCATACTATTTGCCATACTAAATATTTTACATGGGTCATCTTAAAAATACAACAACTCTATGAGAGAGGAACTATTATTACCATGCCCATTTTATAGATGGAGAAGCTGAGGCTCAGAGAAATGAATGTATTCAAGGTTACACGGCTAATAAGTTATAGGGATGAAATTTGAACCTAGGCAGTTTGATTCCAGAGCTCATGGTCTGAACTACTATACTAAATTGCCTCCTAATGTGTATTTAAAGATAGGAAGTAATGTTTCTTTAAAAGGTAGGGCTAGAATACCCAGAACATTTCATTCCAGAGATAGGATGGTATAGTTGAAAGAGCGTAAGTTTTATAGCTAAGCAGAACTGAGTTCAAATCCTGACTGCCAGCAACTGTGTGACCTTAGGGAAGTCACTTAACCTCTTTGATCCTCAGTTTCTCTATAAAACAGATATAATGCCTACCTTACAGGGTTGAAAAATGAGATCACATTGAAAATGCTTGGCAGACTATAGATTCTTTCATTGGTGCTATTTATTTATTATTATTATTCAGAACTGAGCATTCTTGATAACCCTGGCAGAGTCATCTGGGAGAACAAGAGAAAAGCAAGAAGTCACTTCAAATGAAGTTTATTAATTGATGAAGTGGCACAGTTAATGGAGCACATAATATTAAGAATCTTGAGTTTTATCTGGCAATCGATGGAAGCTATAGGAGGATTTTAAACAGTGGAGTGATATAATGATATTTTCGCTTCTTAAATGACAAAAGCACTACACACGTTTTAAAACTTGGTAGCAATATGCAATTGCTTAAATGAAAGTTCTCTTCTTACCCTCAAATATATATTTAAAGATCACTTTAGCAGCTGGATTAAAGCAGAGGAATAATAAGAGTATTTCACTAATTCAAGCATGAGAGTATGGAGGATTCAGTTCAGGTAGTGGAAGTGGGAATGGACAGGAGGAGACATTAGGAATGTGGGGGAGCTGTGAGAGAAATCTGGAGTAAAGTGGAAAGGGAGTAAAACAGATGATGGGAAAGCAGGTAGGGTGTAGAGAAATGTGCCAATAGCAGGATACTGTGGGATTCAAAGGGCAGCAAAAGTGACTGGAAGAGAGGAAGACAGCAGAACTGATCATGTTGAGTGGGCTGCAGAGAGGAAATTACACAAATGGCTCTCCCCAGTTCTACAGCTTCAGTGTCTGGGTAACCCCTGGAATTGTTTATTGTAGCTTAATTTAAGGAACATAAACATACTCCTAAGTCAGAAATACTTAAAAAATTACTCACAAATACAATGTTCTATAAACTTTTAATGGGAAAATTTAGAAACAAGCCAAGAGGGAAACAAAAGATAAAATGTCACTTGGGTTTTAACGCCCTACTTTTTAATTTTTTGTTTTTGCATTTATCTTCAGATAGAGCAGGAGGGAGAGAGGGGGAAAGAGAGAGAGAGAAACATCGATGTGAGAGAGACACATAGACTGGTTGCCACCCACACAACCCCAACCAGGGCCAGGGACAAACTGCAACCGAGGTACGCGCCCCCAGCGGGAACCGAACCCGGGTCTCTCTGGACCACAGGCCGACGCTCTGACCGCTGAGCCAAACCGGCCAGGGCAACACCCTATTTTTTTAAATTTAATTAATTAATTAATTAATTTATTTATTTATTTATTTTTTATAATTTATTTTATTATTAATTTGTTTTTGTTACAGATGTTTTTCCTTTTTTTCCCCATTGACACCCTCCTCCCCCTCCCCTTCTCCTCCTCCCCATCCCTGTTGTCCATGTCCATTGGTTATGCACCCATGCACATAGGCTCTGTGATTTATCTCTTTCCCCCACCACCCCCCCTCCTCTGAGGCCCGTCATCCCATACTCCACCCTCCATGTCTCTGGGTCAATTTCCTTGTTCAGTTAGATCAGTTCTCCTGTGTGTTGCCGGCTTCCGTTGGTGTGGGGGTCGCCCGGCTCCCCCGCTCCGCCTGGGTTCCCCCGTGGTGTGGGGGTCGCCCGGCTCCCCCGCTCCGCCTGGGTTCCCCCGCAACACCCTACTTTTATAAGGAATGGAGGAAGGAGTGGAAATACAAAAAGGAAAAAGGAAACTGGGGAGTCAGAGACTCAACAGTATTTGTTAAACTGTACTTCAGACCTATAGTTAATTCCTTAAGGTGGAAACCATTTACTACTTAACATGACTTACCTGTGTATTAAACCTGTGTTGTTCAAATTAAAAGTCTAATGTCACAATATTTCTAGATGTACCTTGTCACTCCAAAGGAAACAGCTATCCTTCATCATCATTGTATGGCTGGATACACCACCAGGTCAAAATAGCTGATCCTCATTTTTCAAGCACTTTCTTCTTTTTCTTTCCCTCAGGCAGGTCCCAGGGATGCTTTCTTTTCTTAAAGCTGTCAGCACTTGGGGTTCTTCCCATCAGATTAACTATTATTCCTAACTCACCCCATTCTTCCTATTTGAAACAAGCACATAGTCCTTTAGGGTGTAAAGGGTTTTGGTTTGAATGACTATGTGAAGATAGACACGGGACAAAGAAATATGGGGAAATTGTAACAAGTTACTGAATTTTACAAATTTCTATAGTCAACTCTGATTCACATTCCCTTCCTTACTGCTGCAGTGATTACCAAGATCCCCCTCGTTCTTTATTCTTTTTAAAAAATATTTTTTATTGATTTTTAGAGAGAACAGAAGGGAGAGGAAGAGAGAGAAACATTGATATGAGAGTGAAGCATTGATCTGCTGCCCACTGCACGCCTCACACCGAGGATCAAGCCTGCAACCTGACCTGAAATCAAACCAGCAACCCTTCGATGCGCAGGATGACACCCAACCAACTGAACCACACTGGCCATGGCCCTTGGACTTTATCTTTGAGTGGGCTTTTATTAAGCTTCCTACTTCACACAAAACTCAGAAGCCACAAAATAAAAGGTTGTTAATTTTGTGTACATAAAAAAATCCTAAGCAGTAAAAACTTCCATAAGTGAAGTTAAAAGAAAAACAACAAATGGGAACACATATTTGAAACTTTTCTACAAAGGACTAATTTCCTCATTATATAAAGGGCCCCTACAAATCAACAATGAAAGACCAATCACTCAGTAGAAAAATACACAAAGGATATAGAGAAGGCAGTTCAAAGAAATGGAAATACAAATGGCTCCTGAACATGTGAGAAGATGTTTATATTTAATAGACATTTTTAAAAAACCTACACTGAGCCCTGGCCGGTTTGGCTCAGCGGTTAGAGCGTCGGCCTGCGGTCCAGAGAGACCCGGGTTTGGTTCCCGCTAAGGGCATGTACTTCGGTTGCACTTTGTCCCCGGCCCTGGTTGGTTGTGCGGTTGGCAGCCACTCGATGTGTCCCTTTCACATCGATGTTTCTCTCTCTCTCTCTTCTTCCTACTCTATCTGAACAAAAAAATGAAAAAGTGTCCTCGGGTGAGGATTAAAAAAAAAAATCCTACACTGAGCCCTGGCTGGGTGGCTCAGTTGGTTGGAGCATCATCCCACACACCAAAAGGTTGTGGATTTGATCCCCTATTGAGGTGCTTATGGGAGGCAACTGATAGATGTTTCTCACACAGACGTTTCTCTTTCTTTCTCTCCCTCTTCCCCTTCCTCTCGCTCTAAAAAAAAATCAATTAAAACATATGCTCAGCTGAGGATTAAAAAAAAAAACAAAAACCCGCCCTGGCCGAGTAGATCAGTTGGTTGGAGCGTCATCCAGATGTGCCAAGTTTGCATGTTCGATCCCCGGTCAGGGTACATACAGGAATCAACCAATGAATGCATAAATAAGTAAAATGATGACTCTCTTTCCCCCCCTCTCACTCTCTCCTCCTTCCTCTCTCTCTAAAATCAATAAAAAGAAAAAAAACCTACACTGAGATATCATCTCATGCATTAGACTGACAAAGCAAAAATATGATACAATAAGATTTCAAGCACATCAGTGCTTTTGTGTGTGGGTGTAAGGAAAGAGGCACTATTACATTACTGATGGGAGTGTGAATTGGTACCACCTCCATGAACAGCAGTTTAGTAATATTTACCAAAATATAGATGTACAAAGCTTCTATTCCAGTAATCTGACTTCTAGGAATTCTTCCTACAGATATACTCACATGTAGATATTGGTTACATAATATTTTTACAATGAGATACCACACAGCTGTAGAAAAGAATGAGGAACCTCTTTATATACTGATATGGAATGACCTCCAATACCTATTGTTAAAACAGCAAGATTTAAGACATATATGGGGGGATTAAAATATATGTATACATTTGCTTTGGTAAGCGTACATTATCTCTTGAAGGATATTGTTAGCATTGGTTGCCTCTGGAAAGAGGAGCTGGATGGTCAAAGGGGAGGGGAATGAGGGAGAGACTTTTTTAGCTACATATTCTCTATGCCTTTTGATTTTTGAATCATGTGAATGTATTACCTATTCAAAAAATAAATATTATTTTAAAAATAAAATGTCTCCCCACTTCAGAACTCTGTACTAAAAAGTGGAAAGGTGTGATGGAAACCACTTCCAGGAATAAAATCCCTATATTTTAACTACAATACTTGAAGATGCCCACTCAAACAAGGCTGGGATAATGGTGGGGTGAGTAAGGCACTCACCTCATGTGCAAAATTTAAGGGGATGCCCAAAACTCAATAATCCAGATAAATAACATTTTATTATATTTTAAAATGAGGTTTATTCTCTTTTTTAAATGTTTCTTTAATTGATTTTTAGAGAGAAAAAGGAAGAGGGAGAGAGAGAGAAACATCGATGAGAGAGAAACATCATCGATTGGCTGACTCCTGTATAGCCCCTGCTGGGGATCTAGACCGCAACCTGGGCATGTGCCCTAACTGGGAATTGAACCAGGACCTCTTGGTGCATGGGTTGATGCTCAACCATTTAGCTACACTGGCTGGGCCAGATAAATAATGTTTTAATATAATTAAAAAATAAAAAGTTAAAAAATCCATAATGAACAAAATATCAACATTCTAAATGCCAGACCAAGCCATACTGGAGCCTGAGGCAAAAGGAAAAACGTAAGCCCCGTATACATGTGTTTTATGTGTTCTTGAATGGTTAATTTTTTTCCAGAACATTAAAACAGTTGAAAAAAATGTTGAACATTAAAAAGTAGATAGATTAAAACTCATAGAATTAAATTTAAATATTTACACCAAAAGCAGAATTTATTAAATTTTCTGTTCCTGGATTTTAATGGTAACAAACTCATCACTAATAGTTTCATTAAAACCAATAATAATTTTCATTAACTATTTTCCTAGGCCTAATTAGAATATGTATAATTTGGGGGAAGTGCTAGTATCTGGTAGAATTTAAATGCAGTAGATACTAGAGAGTCTCGAGATGAGAATCACAAGGATCACAACATAGACCCGGACTTTTTAGTTATGTCATGCTAAGGACTTTGAATTTTATTTTGAAGGTGGTAGGGTACCTCTAAAGTATTTTAAACACATTTCTTAGGAAGATTACAATCACATCAGGGCTGAGGACTGAAAAATGAGAAGACTGGAAGCAGATACCTGATAGATTTTTAAGGTACAAATGTAATTCCAGAGTAGATGGGCTAGGTTTTGATGACTAAGAGGAATAAGAGGGAAAATATGAGGATGACCAACCATTGAAGATTCCCCTATTTACAACCTGTTCTGTATCCAGATTATATTACACATTTGTTCCTGAAATGTGTGAAAGTAAGTAAATTACTCTCCTTTCTAAGAATCATGCCAAGCACCTTTTATTTTTGTAGAAGAGCTCACCAAAAAAAGTTGAGAATCATTAATCAATTTTCTCATTAAAAATGACCCATCTATAATACATAATATATACATGTACATATGTGAAGTGCATCCTTCTCCTCACCCTCACTATAGTCCTTTTTAAAAAAAGTCCTTTTCAAGAAACTGGCACCAAATCTGGTATTCTGCCAAATGTGCCAAGATTAAGATAAAAAATAATAAAAGAGGCAGTAGACCTCAGGTAAGTGGTAAGTTCACAATTTTGTTTTTTAGGCAAGCAAAAATATGTAAAGATGACAAAGTAGGGCAGAAAAAAATCTATTTACATTCTTCTATGAAAGAAAGGGAGATGGCCTCTTTAAAAAAATGTTTTATTTTAAAATTGATTTTTCTTTTTAGAGAGAAAGAGGAAAGAAGAGAGAAAAAGAGAGAAATATCAATCTGCTGCCTCCCACATGCCCCTGACTGGGACTCAAACCGTGAGCTCTTGGTGCATAACACGACACTCAACCAACTGAGCCACACCAGGGTGGAGATGGCCTTTTATTTATTTATTAACATTTTTTTCTTTATTGATTTTAGAGAGAAAGGAAGAGAGAGAGAGAGAAAGATAGAAACATTGATGAGAGAGAACATCGACTGGCTGCCTCCTGCATGCCCCCCCACTGGGGATCGAGCCCACAACCCAGGCATGTGACCTGACCGGGAATCGAACCAGCGACCTCTTGGTGCATGGGTCAACGCTCAACCACTGAGACACACCGGCTGGGCATTGTGTTTATATTTTTTGTTTTTTCCTTTTTGAAGAGGCAAACATCAAGTTAAGGAATGTGCCTTGCCTTTCTAAGGACTGAAGTTTGAGTAACCAGTAAATCCTTTGCCCTGTTTCTGTCTGTCATCATGTCCTAGTGAATCCTCAGTTCTTGCTGACAGTAAGAATTGTTCTTTTAATTTTGCTTTTCAGCTCAGAAACCTGCAATCAGTCTGCTACCTATCTTGTGAAGTCATAAACCTCTTTAAAAGCGCCATTTAGACCTCCCACTGGCCTTCTGAAGTCTGTCATTCTCCAGCTGAATGTGTTTACGTTTTTACCTAAACACATCGGCTACTCCTTACACAGTGCCTGGAACAGCATTCCCATGAACAGTGTTTCTTTTGGCAGGCACATTGCTGTTCATTTAGCCTGGTTCCAGAAAGTATTAAGGAATGACTTTAGTGTTCATTTAGGTGCAATACATGATTTCATTTCAAAGTGATGAAAGGAATGATTACCTTCTCACATTCAGGTAACTTGTTTAGAATATGGGGAGTTTCTAGCTAGGTTTTGGATTTTTTGAGAACTGCAAACTAGCAGCAGAAGAATTCTGACTACACAAGCAGGCTTTAAAAGTTGAGGATTCATGGGGAGTGTACCTTGAGTTAAATAATACAGTTGAATACACACATTCTAGATGAAATTGCAGGTAATGTCCAGAGAACTGATAGATCTTAAGTAACAGTTCTTGACCTTATTTAAAGAATTGCAGAAGTTGTGTTTATTTCATAGTGCATGGACTTGGATGACCCATTTTTAGTCTCTAAAATGTCTGATGGTGAATGGAGAACTTGATGGCAATTAACCTGCCACCTTTGCTATTCCATTCTCTCTTAAATCCACTGGTTTTCACATTTCTGTTTTCTCCCTATAGCTAAAGACAAATTGTCACAACTCTATCGTTTGCAAAGCTTGACTTTAAAGAAGTTTTTAACCCAAAATATTCATATTTTTGAAGAAAGATTTTCTGCAGTGATTTATGAGGGATATCACTTAATAATCAGCAATTATAGCCCTGGCTGGTTTGGCTCAGCTGTTAGGAGCATCGGCCTGCGGTCCAGAGAGACCCGGGTTCGGTTCCTGCTAAGGGCACGTACCTCGGTTGCAGTGTGTCCCCGGCCCTGGTTGGGTCGTGCGGGAGGCAGCCACTCGATGTGTCCCTTTCACGTCGATGTTTCTCTTTCTCTCTCTCTCTTCCTCTCTCTCCCTCCCACTCTATCTGAACAAAAAATGGAAAAATGTCCTCGAGTGAGCATTAAAATAAATAAATAAATAAATAAATAATCAGCAATTATAACAATGTACTGTAATAAAGGTCATGTGAATGTGGCCATTATTAAGTAAAATAAGGGTCACTTGAACACAAGCACTGTGATACCAAGATAATCCATTTGCTAACCAAGATGGCTATTAAGTGACTAACAGGGAGTGTATAGTGTGAAAATGCTGGACAAAGGGATGATTCATGTTCTTGGCTGGATGGAGCACAGTGGCTCCAGATTTCATCATACTACTCAGAATGGTGCAGAATTTAAAACTTATAAATTATTTCTGGAATTTTCCTTTTAATATTTTTGGATCATGGTTGACCACTGGTAACTGAAAACACAGAAGTCAAAACTGAGAATAAGGAGGGGACTACTGTATATAAAACATATTAAAGGTCCATACATGGGACTACATCAAACTAAAAAGCTTCTGCACAGCAAAAGAAACAACCATCAAAATGGAAAGGGAACCCACTATATGGGAGAGCATAACTGCCAACAGTACATCAGATAAGGGGTTAATTTCCAAAATATATAGGGTACTCATACAACTCAACAAAAGGAAGACAATGAATCCAATTAAAAATGGGCAGAGGACCTAAATAGACACCTCTCCAAACAGGACATACAAATGGCCAAGAGACACATGAAAAAATGCTCAACGTCACTAATCATTTTTGCATTTATCTTCAGATAGAGTGGGAGGGAGAGAGGGAGGAAGAGAGAGAAACATCGATGTGAGAGAGACACATTGACTGGTTGCCACCCACACAACCCCAACTGGGGCCCGGGGACAAACTGCAACCAAGGTACGTGTCCTTAGCGGGAACCAAACCTGGGTCTCTCTGGTCCGCAGGCCGACGCTCCAACCGCTAAGCCAAACCGGCCAGGGCTGTTCTAGTTTCTTAATCAGTACCTGGATCTTTCTGTTTCTTTGCCATCTGCGACAAGGTAGAACTCTATTCCCTTTGTTGGGTATAGATCACCGTTACTACGGAGCCCTGAATACTTAGAATAAATCCCACATTCCCATGCGTATTGAATTGTCCATCCAAATAATAAGAAGATAAAATTGAACTATGGAGAAACAGATAAAAGGTAAATAAACCCAGAATTCTTTCTCAAGAATTAGGCTAGGCAATTCTTGGAAAAAGGGTAAAATTGACCAACTTCATTACAACTTCCTTATACCACATAATTTTTTTTTTTTTTTAGTGTTTCCATACGAATTAAAAAAATGGCTGTTAATTTATTTCACTGGGAATCTCCTAGGAACAAGGTAAGAAGCAGCAAAGGACATATAAGACAGACAAATGAAATTAAAGAAAAATTACTTCAGAAGTAAAAATTTAAGCAATGTTATAGTTGGTGGGCTTTATACATGGACAAATATTCATTGAAATATATATCTTTTAAACACTCAAAAAATTAATTTTTCTCCTAAATAAAGAAAAAGATAAATGAAATAAAAGACCCTTCTTGGCAGAAGTAAAATATGAACAGAACTAATTTGGGGGTATAAGAATTAAAATAAGAATGAGAAAGCTAGAGTAAAAACTATGATGATGCTAACAGAAGTACCAAATAAAGCATCTTCTGCTTACCTGACTAAAATACTCAGTGCACCCAGGAGTTGCTAGGGCAAAGGCACGGGCCACAAAATTGGCAGCTTCTCCAATTCCCACTGCAAAGGGGTCACAAAGTTCATGGTTAAGTGAGGAAACGTGACTATACACAAAACTTGGCATATCTGTCCAATTTTTAACATAGACTACACTTCTTAAAGTTAAGTCCAGCCCATGTAAAGAATAAAAAGCTCTTATACATATGTACTGCATAAACTCTGAACGTAAACCCAATTCCAATTTAGCACTACATTTTTCCCATTTAAATAAATCCCAGCAGCTATAAAACAAGACAGTTCTTACTAGATTTTATCATTATTCTAGTGAGCCAAGATTGATAGTTTTTCTAGGTTGATAGTTTCTAATATGTTATGACCCACTAATCAAAGTATCAGTAAATGTGCACAAATGACTGCTTAACAGGAACAAATGCATCATGTTTTCCAGAGAAAAGAGCACCAGATAAGCATTTAATTTCTATTTTACTGTGTTTAAGAAAGCTCTACTTCTACCAGAAGAGAAGGCCAAAAAGGCAAGATTTTACTGAAAGACTCAGTCCCAATTTCTAGAAATTGATACCAACTTTATCCTTATCACTTTCTGTTATTTGTTCCCAGGATGCCCTCCTCATTAGAATAACTTCCCTAGGAATGTTGCTTCTCTACAGTGCAGCCTTCGGGCCGATGCTCTAACTGCTGAGCCAAACTGGCCAGGGCGATACTCCAAAAGTTTATGTGGAACCAAAAAAGACCCTGAATAGCCACAGCAATCTTGAAAAAGAACAAAGTAGGAGGGATCACAATATTGGATATCAGGTCATACTACAAAGCCACTGTAATCAAAACAGCCTGGTACTGGCACAAGAACAGGCACATAGATCAACAGAACAGAACAGAGAACCCAGAAATTGACCCAAGTCATTATGCTCAATTAATATTTGACAAAGGTGGCAAGAGCATACAGTGGAGCCAAGACAGCTGCTTCAATAAATGGTGTTGGGAAAATTGGACATGCAAAAAAATGAAGCTAGACCACCAACTTACACCATACACAAGAATAAACTCAAAATGAATAAAAGGCCTAAATGTGACTCGTGACTCCATAAAAATCCTAGAAGAAAATGTAGGCAACAAAATTTCAGACATCACACGTAGCAGAATTTTCACTGATACAATGTCTAAGGCAAGAGAAACAAAGGAAAAAATGAACACATGAGACTACATCAAACTAAAAAGCTTCTGCATAGCAAAAGAAACAACCATCAAAATGGAAAGGGAACCCACTATATGGGAGAGCATAACTGCCAACAGTACATCAGATAAGGGGTTAATTTCCAAAATATATAGGGTACTCATACAACTCAACAAAAGGAAGACAAAAAATCCAATTAACAAATGGGCAGAGGACCTAAATAGACACCTCTCCAAACAGGACATACAAATGGCCAAGAGACATATGAAAAAATGTTCAACGTCACTAATCATCAGAGAGATGCAAACTAAAACAACTATGAGGTATTACCTCACACCTGTCAGAATGGCCGCCTTCAACAAATCATCAAACAACAAGTGTTGGCAAGGGTGTGGAGAAAAGGGGACTCCAGTACACTGCCGGTGGCAATGCAGACTGGTGCAGCCACTATGGAAAACAATGTGGTGTTTTCTCAAAAAAATTAAAAATTGAATTACCATTTGACCCAGTGATCCCACTTCTAGGAATATACCCTAAGAAGCCTGAAACACCAATTAGAAAGAGTATATGTACCCCTATGTTCATAGCAGCACTATTTACAATCGCTAAGATCTGGAAACAGCCCAAGTGTCCATCAATAGATGAGTGGATAAAATAGCTGTGGTATATATACGCAATGGAATACTGTGCAGCTGTAAGAAAGAAAGATCTCTTATCCTTTGAGATGACATGGAGGGACCTGGAAAGTATTATACTAAGTAAAATAAGCCAATCAGAGAAAGACAAATATCAGATGATCTCACTTATTTGTGGAATATAATGAACAAAACAAGCTGATGAAAAAAATAGACCCAGAGACATAGAAGTAGGGTACAGACTGACAAACCTCAGAAGAGGGGGATAGGCGGGGGGTGGGGGGAGAGATAAACCACAGAACTTATATGTATGTATGCGTAACCATGGACATAGACAACAAAGCGGGGGGATGGGATGGGATCGGGAGGAGGATGTCAATGGGGGATAAAGGAGAAACATCTGTAACAAAAATTTTAAAAAACATAGATCATTGGGTTAAATATAATTTCTTTTTTATTTATTTTTATTTTTATTTTTAATTAAAAATCGTCTGACATCTGTTTATGATCCAGGAGGGTATGTAGGACATACAAAAATACAGAACAAGCCAGAGTGAGGCAACATTTGGTAAATATTATAGGAGAGATATGAACAAAGGGGTATGGGCCTGTGGGAGGCCGAGCACCTTCAGCTCCAATGTCTATTCTCTCAGGCCCAAATCAGGGTGGTGAGGCAGGAGCAAGAGCAGGAAAGAGGGGACAGAAAGGGCCCCTCTTTCAGAGACAGGGTCATAGATCTGGTGCCTGGGAGGACACAGGAAACGCTGAGGACCATTTCCATATTTTGAACTTGGAAATCCAGATGGACACTGGACCAAACACGTATGTGCTACTTCAACATGAACCTCCGCCTTGACAGAGTTCTCCCCGACAAGACCATGTGAGTTTGGGGTCACATTTGTTTCTTATCCACTTGAGCTTCAATGTTCACTTGTCCTTTGGGCGCCGTTTTTTGTCCTTAACATCTCTTCCTGTGATAAAAATGAAACGGCCTATATCTTGACAATGATGGTCTTTTCTTTAAAGCAGAGCCGAGTAATTCCCGTGGATGCGCATTGTCGTTCTGGGCTCCGGCAGAGGGAGGGTGGACTGGACTGGAACTGTGTGGGGACACTCGGGATTTGGAGGGCACTCAGAGCTTTTGCTGAGTTGCGGCCATGCAGGACTGTGGCCTGGCTGTTTTACTCCATCCCCTAGGTTAAATATAATTTCAATAGATAGTAAATTGAAGAGCACTTACTGAATATTAAAGCCCATCCCACCGGAACCATTCTATTAGGTATGTATCCCACTGGAACCATTCTATTAGGTATGTATGACCACCATGACCTACATAATGGCAGAATAATTATCAATCTATCAATTCCAGAACACTGCAATATAATAAAGTAATACTACAATTATTTATATTTTCTTCATGTAAAAAGACAATTGAAAAATGTAATAGTTCTTTATAAGGAGCATTATAGTAAGGAGCTTGGATCTTTTTCCTCTCAATGTTTTTCACCTCTTTTTGAAAAGGCTTGATTTTTGCCCTGGCCAGTTTGGCTCAGTGGTTAGAGCGTCGGCCTGCGGACCAGAGAGTCCCAGGTTCGGTTCCTGCTAAGAGCACGTACCTCGGTTGCAGTTTATCCCCCGGGCCTGGCTGGGGTCGTGTGGGTGGAAACCACTGGATGTGTCTCTCTCACATCAATGTTTCTCTCTCTCTCTCCCTCTCTCTCTCTTGCTCTATCTAAAGATAAATGCAAAAATGTCTTCAGGTGAGGATAAAAAAAAAGGCTTGATTTTTTAATAATAAAATTAACATGCGTGTTGACTGAGAAAAAAAATCAAAACATACAGAAAAGTACATGAAAGAAAATGTGCTAATGGAAAAGAAAAGCAAAAGGAAGAGAAGAGAAGCTAAATGATCAACCTTTAAAAAAAAAATGTAGAGATTCCTCAAATAGAACTGCCACAGTTCACATTAACAAGTCCTATCTTCTTTAAGATAAAGCTTCTTCCAATAAAAATGCTGTAGCTGAGAACCTAGGGTAGGCCAATGCAGAAGTCAGAGTGGCTAGACATTGTCTCCTTCTAGCAATGATTCTCTGATTGTATAAAATACTAAGATGAGGACTTGGCTGGGTGGCTCAGCAGGTTGTAGTGTCGTCCCATACACCAAAAAGTTGTGGGTTTGATTCCCGATCAGGTCACATACCTAGGTTGCAGGTTCAATCCCCGGTCAGGGCGTGTATGGGAGCAACTGATCAATGTGTCTCTCTCACATTGATGTTTCTCTCTTTTTCTCTGTCTCCCTTTCTCTCTCTCTAAAATCAATAAAAGTGTATCCTCCACTGAAGATTAAAAAAATAAATACTAAGGTGGATAATTTGCCCAGATTTTAAAATTCCTGTTTGTGTGACATCAGTGAAAATGTCAGAGTAGGAAACTCCAAAAGTCTTTCCCTTCATAAAAGCAGTAAGTAAACTGGCCAAGTCAAAATCAACTTTATAAGAACTCTGGAAATTAAACAAAAGTTTACAGCAACTATATTTGTCAAGGAACATCACAAAAATGTCAGAGTAGGTAACTCCAGAGTTCTCTTTCTCCACAAAAACAACTAACAAGCTGGCAAAAACTTTCAACTTATGTAGAACTCTGGAATGTAGTAAAACTAAACTTACAACAACCAGGGGAAAGCTTAATGAAGAAAGAAGCAGCTACATTACAGTAAAAAAAGTGCTGTGGTATTTTAAATCACCTGCCTACCAACTACCCATCTTCCCCCCTGCCCCTCCCCCCCCCCGCCAGGTCAGCAGCAGCCATGAAGGTGGCATTCTGAACACCTGGTACAGGTTGATATTGGCAGAAGGAGCAATAATGACCTTATTCACAATTATTGTGATTGTGTGTTTCAACCTGACTAATGACTACTTCAAGGACTGATGTAAGGGCCTGCCTTTATTTCACCTGACCCAGAGCATTTCCAGAGCTTACTGGGTGGCTTTTTCCAAAAACATTTAAAGGCAAAAGTATTGTCTGGTGCAGCCTGGGGAAAAGAATAACAGTTGGGACAAGCAATAGACAGACTGAAAAGCCTGGGAAAGAAGAAGTTGGGAAAGGAAATATGTGGGGGAATAAGAACTTTTAACAGCTCTCGTATACTAGGGAATTGAGAAAGCCATGTGCATGCCCAGAGCTGGGCACATGTTCAGAAGAGGCCTGAGAACACCTAAGATTTTATTTCTGCCTAACTTTCATGATTCATGCAAGCCAGAACTGAAGGCTAAGGCAGAGTTATAAATGGACTGGTTAAGCATTGAAGGAGTCTCCCAACACAGAGGCAATCCACAAAAATTGGGAGAGTACTATTTTCTTTCTCTTTTTCTTTTCTTGGCTCCAGGCATTTAAGAAAATTCTGTCAAAATACTAGTTGATTACTAATCTAATGGAATAAAAACTTCACTGGCCACATTAGAGAATAAAGACTTTACAAAATATTTTAGAAAAGTCATTAAACAAACAAACAACAACCCACAACAGGAAACAAAACAAAACCTGGGGAGGGGGGAGAATCATATATAAAGAATTATCATAATACTCAAAATATCCAGTTTTAGACAAAAAGTATAAGGCATACAAAGAAAGAAGAATGTATGGTTCATTCTCAGGTAAAAAAAAAGAAATTGATATTAATTCTCCCTGAAGAAGCTGAGACATTGGATTTACTAGAGAGATAGAAACATTGATGAGAGAGAACACTGATTAATTGCCTCCTGCAGGCCCCCCCTCACTGGGGATTTGGCCCACAATCTGAGCATGTGCCCTGACCAGGAATCGAACCGGCAACCTCTTGATGCATGGGTCAATGCTCAACCACTGAGCCATAGCAGCCAGGCTAAACCAACTGTCTTTAATATGCCCAAACAACTAAAGGAAACCAGGAAAACAATGTCACACCAAATACAGAATGTCAATAAAGAGAAATTATAAAAAGGAACCAAAAAGAAATTCTGGAGTTGAAAAGCACAATAACTAAAATTAAAATTTCACTCTAGGAGATAGTTTGAGTAAGATTCGGGCAAGCAGAAGAAAGAAATTGGAGAGAGAACAATCCAGATTATCCAGTATGAGGAGCAGGAAATAAAAACAATGAAGAAAAGTTAATAGAGCCCTGGCTGGTTTTGCTCAGTGGTTAGAGCATCGGCCCGTGGACCAGAGAGACCCAGGTTTGGTTCCCACTAAGGGCACATACCTCGGTTGCAGATTGTCCCTGCCTAGGTTGGGGTTGTGTGGGTGGCAACCAGTCAATGTGTCTCTTTCATATCGATGTTTCTCTCTCTCTCTTCCTCCCTCTCTCCGTCCTGCTCTATCTGAAGATAAATGCAAAATTTTCCTCGGGTGAAGATTAAAAAAAAAGTTAATAGAGCCTAACAGATTTGTGGGGCACTCAAGAATACTAACATACACACAGTGGAGTTCTCAGAGGGAGAGGAGAGACAGAGAGAGGGGAATAAAGAATATTTGAAGAAATAATGGCTGACATCTTCCCCAATTTGATAAAAGACCTGAATCTACACACCGAGAAGCTCAACAAATCCCAAACAGGATAAACTCAAGAAATCCACACTCAGACACATTATAGTCAAATGGTCAAAAGACAAAGAAAAAGAGAGAATTTTGAAAGCTTCAAGAAAAAAGTGATTGGTGTACATAAGAGCATCAATAAGATTAACAGGCCATTTCTTGTCAGAAACCATGGAGGATGGAAGGCAGTGGGGTTACATATTCAAAGTGTTGAAAGAAAAACTGTTAACCAAGAATTCTATACCTGGTCACACTATCCTTCAAAAATGAAGTACAGCCCTGATCGGTGTGACTTAGTTGGTTGAGCATCATCTCATGCACTGAGAGGTCACTGGTTCGATTCCCAGTCAGGGCACATGCCTGAGTTGCAGGCTCCATCTCCAGTAGGGGGCGTGCAGGAGGTTGATTGATGTTTGTCTCCCATTGATGTTTCTCTCTCTCTCTAGCTCTCCCTTCCTCTCTCAAAATCAATAAAAACATATTTTAAAAAAATGAAGTAGAAATTTAGAGGTTCTCAGATAAACAAAAATTGAGGGAGTTTGTTACTGGTAGACCTTCCCTACAAAAAATGCTAAAGGGGATCCTTCAGGCTGAAAGGAAAGGAGACTGAACACTAACTCAAAGCCATGTGAGGAAATAATGAACAATAACAAAGTTTACTACAGAGTTACATCTAAAAGCCATTATTATTGTATTTTTGGCTTGTAACTTCTCTTTTTATTTTCTAGAGTATTTAAAACAAAAATACATAAAATAATTATAAATCTATGTTATTGGAAACATAATGTGTAAAGATGTAATTTGTGGCATTAATAACATAAAGGGGGGTGGATAGAGCAATATAGGAGTAGAGTGTATGCAATTTAAGTTAAGTTGGTATCAATTCATTAGATTGCTATAACTTTAGGATGTTATAACCACATCCATAACCACAAAGAAAATATCTATAGAATATACACAAATGGAAATGAAAACATGTCATTACCAAAAAAATCAACTAAACACAAGGGAAGGATTGATGGAGGAAATGAGAGACCAAAAACTGTAAGACATTCAGAAAACAAATGGCAAAATGGCAGAAGTTCTTCCTTATCAGTAATTACTTTAAATTTAAATGAATTAAACTCTCCAATCAAAAGGTAGAGAGATTGAGAGAATAAATAATCATTGGGTCAAAAATAAATCACAAAGGGAAATTAGAATATAACTTGTGATGATTGAAAATTAAAACACAACATAACAAAACTATGGGATGCAGCATAAGCAGTGCTAAGAGGGAAATTTATAGCTGTAAATGCATTTAAAAATAAGAAGAATCTCAAATCAACAACCTTACTTTATACCTTAAGGAATTAGAAAAAGAACAAATTGAACCCAAAGCTAATAGAAGGAAGGAAATAATGATGATTAATGTGTCACAGAGATGTAAAACAGCTTAGGGGATACAGTAAATAATATTGTAATAATTGCGTATAATGCCAGATGTGTACTAGACTTATTGTGGTCATCACTTCCTAAGGTAGATGAATGTATGTTGTGCACCTGAAACTAATATAATATTTCATGTCAATTATAATGAAAAACTAGTCTATAAAAGATTAGAGTGAAGATAAATAAAATAGAAAAAAAACCCACAGAAAATTAATGAAACCAAAAGTTGGCTCTTTGAAAATATCAACAAAATTGAGACACCTTCAGCAAGACAGACTAAGACAAAGAGAGAAATGACAAATTAATAGAATCAGAAAAGAGAGCAGGGATATTATTGCCAATTTTATAGAAATAAAAAGATTATAAGAGGATACTATTAACAATTGCACATGAGCAAAGTGGACAACCTACATGAAATGGAAAAATTCCTAAAAACACACAGCTACCAAAACTTAATCATGAAGAAACAGAAAAATCTCAACAGATCTTTAATTAATAAGGAGATTAAATCAGTATCAACCCCCACCCCTAAAAAAGCTCTGAAACATGGTCTCACTGATAAATTCTACCAAACACTTAAAGAAGAATAACTCCAATGTTTCTCAAACTCTTTCAAATTTTATAAGGAGAGAACACTTGCTAACTCATTCAATGAGGCCAGAGTTACCCTGATACCAAAGCCAGACAAAGACACTATAATAATGGGAAATTACAACCGGCATCCGTTATGAATATTGATGTAAAAATCTTCAAAAAATACTAGCAAACAGAATTCAGCAAACTATTAAAAGTATTATCTACCACGATCAAGTGGGATTTATTCTTAGAATGCAAGAATTTTTCAACATATAAAAATCAATGTAATATATCATGTTAATAGAATAAAGGGGAAAAACACATAATCATCTCAAGCAATATGGAAAAGCCATTTGACAAAATTCAACACCTTTTCATAATAAAAACATTTTACAAAATAAGAATAGAAGGAAACTTCAACATAATAAAGTCCACATATGAAAAACCCATGGCAATAATCATACTCAATGGTAATAGCCTGGAAATTTTCCCTCTAAGATCAGGAACAAGGCAAAGATGTCCACTCGCACCACTTCTATTCAACATGGTATTGGAAATTCTAACCAGAGCAATGAGGTAAGAAAAAAAAAAAAAAAAAGGCATCCCTATTGGAAAGGAAGACATAAACTTATTTTGTTCACATATGACATAACTTTATATGTAGAAGACTCTAAAGATTCCACAAAAAAAGTTAGAGCTAATAAACAAATTCAACAATGTTGTAGGATATAAAATCAACATGCAAAAATCAGTTGCATTTCTATACACTAACAATAAACAATATGAAAAAACTTAAGGAAGCAATTCCATTTACAATAGCATCAAAAAGAATAAAATACTTATGAATAAATTTAACCAAGGAGGCAAAGGCTTGTATACTGAAAACTACAAACATTGATTAAAAGTTTTAAAGAAGACATAGACAAACAAACAAACAAACAAACAAAAAACCCATCCTGTGTTCATGGATTAGAAGACGTAATATTGTTAAGATGGAAGTACTACCCAAAGTGATCTACAGTTTCAATGTAATCTCTATCAAAATCCAATGGCAATTTTTCAGAAATAGAAAAAGCCATCCTAAAATTCATATGGGACCACAGGGGACACCTAAATAGCTAAAACAATCTTGAAAAAAAAAAAAAGAAAGAAAGTTGGAGGATTCACACTTTTTTATTTCAAAACTTATCACAGAACTATACAGTAATCAAAACAGTGTGGTATACTAGCATAAGGACAGACATATAGATCAATGGAATAAAGATCCCAGAAATAAACCCTTGCATATATGGTCAATTGATCTTTCACAAAGCTGCCAAGACCATTCAATAGGGGAAAGGACAATCTCTTCGACAAGTGGTTTTGGGAAAACTGGATGGGATATCCATGCACAAAAGAATGAAGTTGGACCCTGACCTTACGCCATATACAAAAAATTGACTCTAAATGGATCAAAGACCTAAAACTATAAGACTTGTGGAAGAAAGTATAAGGGAAATCTTCATGATATTGGTTTCAGCCATGATTTCTTGTATATGACATCAAAGTTACAGGCAACAAAAGAAAAAAGATAAATTGGATGCCATCAAAATTAAAGCTTTTGTGGATTAAAGGATACTAACAAGATCATGAAAAAACAAAAAACCATCCACAGACTGGGAGAAAATATTTTCAAATCATGTATTTGATAAGTTAGTTTCCAGAATATATAAAGAATTCCTACAACTCAACGACAGCAAAAAATCCACCAATTCAATTTAAAAAATAGGCAAAGGACCTGAATGGACATTTTCCCAAAGAACATATACAAATGGTCAATTATCACATGAAAAATGCTCGACATCACTAGATATTATGGAAATACAAATCAAAACCATAATGATGATAATGGCTATATGAGTATTCTGTATAAGCTACTTTGACAAGAGTATTATTTCAGGGAATGAATGTGATTGCTCTTCTGTAATGTTTTAGGGATTTGTTCAAAAATACATATAATAAAGATGGATATGAGTGCTTAAAAAACACAATGAGATACCACTACATACCCATTAGGATAGTTATTATTTTTTTAATGGAAAATAATGTGTTGGTGAGGATGTAGAGAAAGTGAAATCCTGTGCATTGTTACTGGGATGTAAAATGGTGCAGCCGCTATGGAAAACAGTTTGGTGGTTCCTCAAAAAGTTCAACATAGATTTACCATATGATCCAGCAATTCCACTTCTATGTATATACCTCAAACAATTGCAAGCAGGGACTCAGATACTTGTACACCAATGTTAATAGCATTATTCACAATAGCCAAAAGGTGGAAACATCCCAAATGTCCATTGACCAATGAATGGATAAACAAAATGTGGTATATCCATATAATGGAATGTTACTCAGCCTTTAAAAGGAATGAAGTCCTGGCCGGTTTGGCTCAGCGGTTAGAGCGTCAGCCTGTGGTCCAGAGAGACCCGGGTTCGGTTCCCGCTAAGGGCATGTACCTCGGTTGCAGTTTGTCCCCGGCCCTGGTTGGTCGTGCGGGTGGCAGCCACTCGATGTGTCCCTTTCACATCGATGTTTCTCTCTCTCTCTCTTCCTCTCTCTCCCTCCCACTCTATCTGAACAAAAAATGAAAAAATGTCCTCGGGTGAGGATAAAAAAATAAAAAAATAAATAAATAAAAGGAATGAAATTCTGATAATGCTACAACATGGATGAACCTCGAAAACATTATTCTAAGTGAAGAAACCAGATACAAAAGAACAAATATTGTATAATTCCATTTTATGTGAGGTTCCTAGAATAGGCAAAATCATAGAGACAGAAAATAGAGTAGAAGTTTCCAGGGACTGGGGGGAGCGGAGAGTGGGTAATAACTGCACATCTAATTGTGTAGGGGAGGTCTGAGAATGTAGACATAGACACAGAGTCAAATGAACCTGGGCTTAATTAAGTATTGGCTCTGTCATTTACTAGATGTGTGACATAGGTCAGTTAATTAACTTTTTAAAATCTCAGTTTACTCATATAAAAGAACAACCCCAGGTTCATAGTCACACCAAACTCACAGAGCAATTGTGAGGGTTAAATGATATAACACATATAGAGTACATAGCAAAGAGCTGAGTGCCTAATAAGCACTCAATGAATGTTAGCTATTATTAACCTTTGATAAGTTTCTGACATATAACAATAAATTTCTGTTGAAGGAATATATACAAATGCATATTTACTATAATGATGAAACTGATTGAAGCCTTAGGTGAGGAAAGGGGAGGAAGGCTTAGGAGGGGATGGGTCCAGCAGAACTTATTGAAAAGACAGCAACAGGACAGAACAGAACCCAGAAATATATTCTGTATATATTTGACAACATGATCGTATGCATATGACAGGTTATTTGCATATCAGTGCTACTTCTGGGATCAGCTCTCCCCTACCAAAAGAAATCATAATTCATGCCCTTTCTCCTTTTTTGCACTTTTTATTCCTTTATTCCTTAAGAAGGGGCTAGAAATCTGGCAATAAAGGTAAAATAACATATGTGTATGCTTGTATCTTAATTTTTACCTCCTTCCATGAAACTCTTACCATATTTTAAGCATTTACTAAATACTTCAAATCAAGCCTGGCACATTAGATTCTCAATTAACATTTGTCAGGTGATTGAATTTATAAGTGAGCTGACTATGCTCCCCTCTTCTACCCATAGGGATGCTCCCTGTGACACTTCTGTAAGAGCACTATTTTTAAATTAGCTAATATTTATAACTAATTCTCTTTAAAAAGGGTTTGAAGTAGTTTTCAGTGTTATTTATCACACAAGATAAAATAATTAAGGAATTGGGGGAGACTGTTGATTTAAGATAAAAGAAATATCAACATATGCCAATAAGGTTCACAGTTTTTAGAGGTGGATTGCAAAATGGGTTCTGAGCACTATAGCAGCCATAACAAGGAAAGTTAGTTACTCAATTCACATTGTCCATATGATTCAAAAGACACAATTACTCCGCTCAGTTACCAAAAATATAATTTTTTCTTTAAGTTATTATTAAAAATTATATATTGATGTAATAATTGCCTTCACAAATATTATACAGTAAATGAAAGCCGAATTTCATTGGTCTATTTTGTATTACAACCTTTGATGTAGTAGCCTCATGACATAACGCCAAAGTAGATGGATTGTAAAAGGGATCAAAACGATTTTGTGTAGGTCTGAAGCTGTGGTAATTAAGCTTCACTGAGTGAAAAAAAAAATCACTTATTCAGAAGAAATGATTATGAAATAATTAGTATTCCAAAAACATTTATTGTTCACAATTAAGTTTAGGTAAGTGTTAGGCAGTAGAGACTTCGTGGCTGTAATCTCTAATACGCATCCATAACGTCTCTAATGTTATCCCTATGTCTTTAAGGAGAATACCTTTGACATCATTTTATGAAAGTACTGGAACCTTTCAGGTCACGTGACTGAACAGGGAGCCATTTTAGTACCTCAAGTAGGTTGACCATGGAGAACCCTGAGAGACAGCTCTCCCAACTGTTGGAAAATGATTCAACACCACTAACTTTAACATCACAAATAATGAGTTTCCAAGATCCCAAAATTCTTGTTGACTCTGGAGCTGAAACTGCTGATCACTACGGCGTCCAAACTGTGGTTGACCAAGGCACACTAACTCTTGTCGACCATGGCGCCCAAGGCGCCCAAGACGCCCAAGCTGATACCTACATAGACTCCCAGGCTGCTGCCAAAACTCCTCTGGGAAACTTAATGGAAAGAAAAGGTAAGTGGTTTTACACCCCCCCCCCACACACACACACACAAGTTAAGGATAGTCTTTGAGAGAAGTCCGTTTGAACGGTGCGACCCACTTGAGGAGAAATGAGTGGTGTAACTTGTGTTCCTGTCCAAAGATGTAAAATAATGACGCTGGAAGAGAGGGGGCGGCTAATATGTTATAGTGTTTGGGCGGGATTCTAGTTATTTAATGGGTTTGCCTGAGGGCGTATTTGTCACCAGGCGAGGAGCAACCGAATGTGCCACCCCTTTTACAAATATCGCTGTGCAGTGGTAAAAGTCCTGTGGCCACTCGGAAGGTTGCCCCTGTGTCAAGAGAATTTGTTCTGAAGTCTTGCTCCGCGAGATCCCCGAGAGGCCTGGCCGAGTCTCCGTCGCGCTCAGCGCCCCTTGAGCCTTTCCCCCAACCCCACCCCTAACCCCACCTTCACCTCCTGACACGCGGCGACCTGGCCGCCGCCTGGAGGCCACCCGCCTGTCAGCTCGTCCAGATGGCCGCGGAGGCGTGGCGAGGCAGGGAGGGGTTGTGCACTGGGCTGCTACCTGTCGTTGCACAGTCCACCCGCCGCCCACCATCCCATTCCATGGCTTGTCGCCCGGGAGCCCACTCACGCCTCCTTCGGTACCTCAGGGCAGAGAGGCGGATCTATCCCGAGCGGCCTTTCGGGTGCTGCCGCTACAGCAGGTGAGTCGGCCAGGCGGAGGGTCTCCGGGCTGGTCAGCGCCCAGTGTCAGCGCAAGATGCTTCCCTCCCCTGCTAGCCTGGACCTTGAGGCTCGAAGGCTGGGACCGCTTGGTTTTCCAGGGAAATCCGTTTAAAGTCTAGAAGCTGAGCTCTTCCCTTGCAAGTTTAGTTCCTTTGGGATAAGGATGGAGCGGTCTTTGCCTCCAAACTGCAGCCAGCGGCTATGAACTTGAGAAAAGGCCAATTTCAGCTGATGCTTGCTTAGGCTGCCTGGAGCATGCTGTGGGGCGCCTTCCACCTAGCTATAATTCTAATTCCAGATCTAATTTCACTGAAGCTGATGGAGCTGGGGGATGAATGGTGGAGAGAGGTCACGTTAATTTAACTAGGTATCAAAGAATGCTTGCTAGAAAAAAGTGGATGCCTTTTCTTAAATAAGATACAATCAGTTCCTTGGATAAATGCAGGTAACAAAATTTTTAAAATATTAAAAACTCATTTCAACCAAGGTTGTCCACCTTCTCTGAAAGTTTCCGTATTTACTTTCTTTCATAAAAGAGTTGTTGTCAGAAAGGCACTGAAATGAACAAAATGTCCTAGTCTTAGTTTTGTTGAGAAATCTAAAAGTTACTGCTGATCTGATAAAATCTTGCTTAGTTGCTAGTTCTTCAAAGATCTGTATTTCTGCTCCTAATCTTGTGTTTGTTACTTTTTGTTCTTTTATGCAATGTTTCCAGCTTCAAGATTTTAAATTTAATTTGCTTTATTTTAATGAACTTTCCCTCTTATGTCTACAATGTGTGTGTATAACTGTGTGAAGCCGGAAGAAAAAAGTGATTATCACAAATAAGTAATGTCTCTCTCTGTCTTTTTCTCTCTCTCATACTGGCTGTCTTCTTTTCCACAGCTAGCCTCTCTTGTGCTTTCTATGCCTTTCTGGTAATTTCCAAAGTTATACTAAAGGATTGAAATTATAACTGCTGAGTGATTTCACCACAATAGGGCATCATACTAACTTGTATGTGTGTTTTTTAAAAAAAAGTTTCCAGTGCTTTTAAATTATATTCAAGTTCAAAACTCAGAGCCCAGTTAATGGTTTACAAAGTATTAGGAACTGTACATTAATCTAACTTAAGGTATAAGATTTTATAACTTGGTGTATAGTATAATGTCTTTATAACCTAAGAAAACTTTGTCAGGTTTCATATACATGCATTGCTTTCCTTCCACTTTTGAGAAAAATTTCCTCAGAAGAAGTATGGGCCCTACAACCCACTTTAGATCTATCCCAAATTGACGGAAAATAAGATGAAAAATAAAGATTAACTTGGCACTCTCCCTGCAGAGGCATGTAGTTTGTTTCACTTGCCCCCACGGTGTTGGTGAAATTGAAGTCCTTTACCTGAGAGTCTAAGAATATCATTTAAAAGACTAAATCATGTTTTATACCAGCTCTGACTTCATTTGTTATCATGTTATTTGGATTAATTTTTTTAAATCTTCACATGTTGTAGGGGAGATAAAAGACTTTAAAAAATAATAAAGTTATTTCAAATAAGGTATTTCAGAACTGTATACATACAACATTCCAGTGAGTACTGTGGGCAAGATCTTGTATAATTTAACCAGTACTACCAGAAATGATCAGCAGAGGGAGCAAGAGGAGTTTTTGGTGACTTTCTGTTGGTTTTGTTTTTGTTTTCATGAACTCAAAAACAAGAGATGAGTAAAAACCAGCATGAACGTCCTTATGAAATTGAGAACCAGTTTATATTGCGTCTGCCTCCGGTAAGAAACCCTTGTATCTCAGAGCAAATATCTTCAGTGCATAAGTATTAGCTCTGTTTGGATTCTGTATCATTTCTATTTAAGGCAGGCTATAAAAACTGAGAATATTTATTTCCCAAGAATCATGTTCTATTAAGCAGTCCTATCCTAGTTTGTACTCTTTTAGCATCATTTCTTTTGTCCTGTATATACCACCTATGGTGTGGGTTGATTTCCTAGCAAACATCTGTGGCTAGGATGGATTGAGTATCAACAGCCTGTTCATTGGACAGCCAAGATAAGAAGCTTCTAAAATCCTTTCTGTCACCTCAAAAGAGCCAGTGAGAGGGACCAGCTCTATGTCCTGCAAATTCATTACCATGCAAGACTGAAGCTCCTCTCAACATTGTTAGATTCTTTTTTCCCATTGAAACCTGTATTCAAGTATTATTTAGTCTATGAAAACTATATTAAGGAAGAGCTTCAGAAAGCTATTTCCCCAATTAAGGTTAATTAATGTACTCAGTAAACTGCAGCTAAGCCTTTCCTTAGCAACTATAACTAAAGGGCAGTAGTGAGAGGCAGGAATATAGAACTAGGAGAAGGCATTAACTGTAGTTACTAAAAGACAACGAGATTAGAGTCAGCCTCATCCTAAATTGACTTGCACAATGCACGGTATCTCATGGTACATGACATTTGCTCCTAATGTTTGGGAGGTTTAATATTTTATTTAAGGAGGACTGCCTCTGACATAACTGTTCTATTAGCTGCCAAGTAGACAATTCGTCCTTCTGATTTATCAGTTTACCTCCTTTTAGGAACATGCTGCTACTGTCAGGGAAATGATACAATCCAGAAGTGTCACCATGAAGGATAAACTAAAAATTGACTTATCTTGTAAGTAGTTAAATATCCATTCACCATACATCGAACAGTAATTTATTAAGGGATTGCTTTATGCCAGATGTTTACTCCATACTAAGGATATGACAAAGAATAGAATGTGACCTCTGTATTGATGGGCTCTAAGAGAGGCTTAAATCACTCCTATCTCTTCTTTTAAGAGGAAAGGAAGTAGATATTATGCAACTGGAGGTAATTATTACAGTATATATAAGGAAGAACTTGGGGGTCAACTGTGGGATTTGCATACTGCTGATTGTCTCCTACATATAAGCTTTGGGATTTCTGACTATGACAAGTGAATGTACTGTTCTTTGTTTACAAAAGTGACATACCTTTTTCTCTTTTCAATAACATTTATTAGGTTTTTTAAATATAGAGAAGCAGAACCTATGACAACTGCAGATCTGTGTGTCTGTGCATTTAAACTGTGATTGTCACTTTAACTTCAGTTCTAGCTGAATTGTCCATGGCAAATGGAAAGCTGCAGAGTTTTTTCTTTTTTTCATTTTATTATAAAATGTTCTTTTGTTCGGCTAATTTTACATGATAGTGTATGCATTTATTCAATAAAACTTTTATGTTAAAATAAAGTAAATAGAGACAAGTATATAAAGAAGGAAATAAAAAATAGCCCATAAGGCCACCACTCTAGTATCCCTATTGACATTTTTATCTTTTTTTTTTTAATTCCTCACTCGAGGATATTTTTACATTTATCATTAGATAGAGTGGGAGGGAAGGAAAGAGAGAGAGAGAGAGACAGAGAGAAACATCAACCTGAGAGAGACACATTGACTGGTTACCTCCCGAACGACCCCAACCAGGGCCGGGGACGAACCGCAGCCGGGGATGAACCACAACCGAGGTATGTGCCCTTGACCGGAATTGAACCTGAGACTCATTGGTCTGTGGGCCGATGCTCTAACCACTGAGCAAAACAGGCCAGGGCCCTATTGACATTTTTAAAAAGGGCAATACAAATTTATGGCTAGAAAATTCAAATAAAACAAAAAAGTTCAAAAGGAATAAAACTCTCCTTCACAGTGCCCCAAAGTCAATGCCAAAGATAACTAATATTAACCGTTTCTCCCTGTATTTCCTTAGACAAAATTTTTATGCATAATACCAACATTTAAATAATCTCTGTTTCTAAAGTTAATTTACACAAAAAGGATTGTGTCAAACATGGTTCTGCATCTTTCTTTTTTTCACTTACCATTAGAAGATTACACTTGAATCCTCAAAAGATATCCATATTTGAGACATCTGGGCAGGATTCAGAGTTGTTAGTATATGATATATATATATTTATAATATACATATTTTTATTTAAAAATTTTCTTAATCCTCACCCGAGGATATGTTTATTGATTTTAGAGAGAGGAAAGGGGAGAGAGAAAGAGAGATTGATGTGAGAGAGAAACATCGGAAACATTGATTGGTTGCTTTCCATACTCACCCTGACCAAAAATCAAATTCATAACTTTTTGGTGTACGGGACAACGCTCCAACCAATCGAGCCATCCACATATTTTTTTTTTTTTTCAGTATTTGGAGGTTGTGTAGAATTTTATCTTTGTGAAACTAACTAGAGGTTATAACTTGAGACTTACTAGCACCATTCTAGGATCAACAATTCCCTTACCCGAGCCTTTGAAAACATCCATGCATGACATGATTGAATGCTTCTTATGGTGTCAAAATGAATGGGTTTGAATGAATGGAATTTGCCTTTCGGGATGAGAATGAAACATTTACTACTTTATCCACATTTAGTTCACAACCATTACTAAGAAAATTTACTACTTTTGATCAAATGACATAAACTGGGGGGAAAGCATTCCATATACTCTGCCTTCTTTCCTCTGGGGAGTTACTAAATGCATAATTCTAGCATTATGAGAAATAGCAAATTTCACTGAAAGACTAGTCTGTCCCACGTAGGTCTTCATTATTCAAATCCTAGCAGGTTTAACAATACATTGAGAAGATGTCAAACATCGATGTGAGAGAGACACATGGTTGCCACCCGCACAACCCCAACCGGGGCCAGGGATGAACCGCAACCAAGGTACGTGCCCTTGGCTGGAATCGAACCTGGGACTCTTTGGTCTGCGGGCGACACTCTTACCGCTGAGCCATACCGGCCAGGGTGAAGATGTCAACTTTAATCTTTCCTGCTTCTCTTCAGCTGATGGACGTCGTGGGACTGTTGAGGTGAAAGATGTCTCACTAACTGCTAAGGTAGTTGACTTGCCTTGTGTTATTGGAAGCCTGAAGACTCTCGACAACAAAATCTTTTATAAAACGGCAGATATTTCCCAGGTATGGACGAATTTTTTATAGCTCTCACATCCTTCCAGGAATCCCTTTCTCTTTCCTTTTATCACTTTATTTTTATCTTTAGTTATTGATTTGAGAGAGAGAGACATTAATTTGTTGTTCCACTTATTTATGCCTGTATTCATTGGTTGATTCTTGTATGTGCCCTGACCGGGGATTGAACCCACAATCTTGGCATATCTTGACGAAGCTCTAACTGACTGAGCTACCCAGCCAGGGCCCTTTTCTCTTTCTTTCAGTGCTCCTTTCCACTTGGAGAATGGCTACTTGTCACTTCTAATTCCCAGCTAAATTGCACAGGAACACAATGGCATGTTTTGGTTTGGTGTTTTATCCATAACTTTTCACTACTTTGTTTTATCCAAATAGCTTTTAGGGCCCCCTGTTTGCCATTTATAGTGACTTTCTTATTTGAAAATAGTAATAGCTGGGATTTTCTTCTAAATGTTCTGCTAAAACAGTATGCTTTTAACTGTGGAGACTTACACTGGTTATGATTCATCATCTCTACTCTTTTTTTCTTTCTAAATCAAAATGCTAAGATATATCTGTTTTCAACATGTTCCTTCTACAGTGATAAACACTCAAGCTAAAAAAAAAAACATTCAGAGTCTACATACAGTGCTGCTGAGACACAGAGAAAATGAATATGAATGTATGTAATACTTGGTTTTCTGAAAATGCCAAGTAACGTTGTCCTTACGTCTGTGCTCTAGGACTTCTGGTGGTAAGAATGATCATGATTCATTACTAACCCAAGATTTGTGGCCATAGTCAACTTATTTGTTTTTGTCAAATGTAGATGCTTGTGTGCACTGCTGGTGGTGGTCTCCACTCTTCTTCAGAAGAACCAGTTACTTCTACTGATTTTAAAGGAATCAAGAAAAATGAAAAGAGGAGACGGAAAAAGTATGTCTGGAAGCATGGCAGTAAGTCACCAGCCCTTTTGCTCATTCTGGCTGACTGCATTTATCTGCTGAATCCTAATTACTTGTGAACCAGAGACCCATTTACCACATTTAGGTGTTTGGTTCATTAAGCGTCCAGACACTCTTAAAGGAATGAGTCATGTTATGAGCTAGTAGTTTATAACATGACCTTTCTCCTTACCAAATTCAGATAGATATGTGACTACTATCAATATTATATGTGTTTCACCATGTTGAATTTATTTTAGTTACTCCACCACTTAAAAATGTCAGAAAGAAAAGGTTCCGCAAAACAACAAAAAAGGTTAGTTGCATGCGATTTCTGTATCTACTGGGTGGATTGGAAAAGGACTATGAGGCAGGGGGAGACAGTTTGTTGGGGATTAATTAATTCATTCATTTGTATGTTCAATAAACATTTACTGAGTGTGAGTTAAGTGCCAGGCACTGTGTGCTAGCAATTGGGAATATATAGTGAATAAAAACCAACCTGGTCCTTGAAATTATAGGCTAGTCCTTTAGGGACATGGTTGTGACTTCAATTTGAAACTTCTGCTAATGCTTTTAGTTTTTAATTGCAAGATTTAGTTTTAAAGTGAACCCCTCCAGAACCTGAGAATTGGGAATTATGGTTATATTCCTAACCTTACCTTGGACTTTCAGAACCTTGGGCAAACTACAGGAGTACTGTGGCTTGGCTTTATATTTTTAATTAAAATTTTTAAAAATTTTGAAATAATTGCAGAGTCACGTGCAGTTGTAAGAAATAAAAGGGAGATAACATGTACCCTTTACCCAGTTTTCCCTATTGTAACTTTTTGTAAAATTATAGTACAATATCACAAAGAGGAAAATGACATTATTATAATTCACCAATCTTATTCAGATTTCTCCATTTTTGTTTTTAAATCCTCACTTGAGGATATATATATTTTTCTATGTATCTTCAGACAGAGTAGGAGAGAGGGAGAGAGAGGGAGAGAGGGAGAGAGAGAGAAACATCGACGTGAGTGGAACAGATCAAGTGGTTGCCTCCCGCACGACCCCGTCCGGGGCTGGGGACGAACCGCAACTGAGGTACGTGCCTTTGACTGGAATCGCACCCGAGGCTCTTTGGTCTGAGGGCCAACCCTCTAACTGCTGAACCAAACCGGCCAGGGCCAGATTTCTCCAGTTTTACTTGAACTCCTCTGTGTGTATGTTTAGTTCTATGCAGTTTTATCCTATATGTATGTTTATGTATCCACCTACACAGTCAAGATACTAAACAGTTCTGTAACCACAAGGATCCCTCATCTGGCCCTTTTATGGCCACACTCACCTTCCACCTACCCTACACCCCTAGTGTCTAACCCCTTGTAATCACTAACATGTTCTCCATCTCTATACTTTTGTCATTTTGAGAATGTCACATAAATGGAAACCTACAATATATAACATTTAAGACTGGCCTCTTTCTACTCAGCACAGTTTCCTTAATATCTGTGCAAGTTGTTGCATGTATCAATAGTTCATTCCCTTTTATTGCTGAGTAATTCCATGGTATGAATGTACTACAATTTGTTGAACAGTTCACGCATTGAAGGACATCTGGGTTGTTTCCAGTTTTTGACTACTATAAATAAAGCTGTGAGCAGGTTTTTGTGTGAACATAAGTACATATTCATTTCTTTGGGATAAATGACCATGAGTGCAATTGTTGGGTCATATGGTAGTTGCATGTTCAGTTTTATAAGAAACTGCCACTTTTCCAGAGTGGCTGTACCATTTTACATTCCCACCAGTAATGTATGTGTGATCTAACTTCTCTATATCCTCTATTTCCAGCATTAGTGTTGTAACTTTTGTTTTTAATTTTAGCCATTCTGATAGTTGTGTAGTGATATCATTGTGGTGCTAATTTGCATTTTCCTGATGACTAATGATGTTGAACATCTTCTCATGTGCGTATTTACTGTCTGTATATCCACTTCAGTGAAATGTCTGTTCATGCCTTTTGCCCATTTTCTAAATGGATTTTTAAAAATTGTTGAGTTTTGGGAGTTCTTTTTATGTTCTAAATATTAGTTTTTTGTCAGATATCTGGTTTGCAAATATTTTCTCCTAGTCTGTAGCTGGTCTTTTCATCTTCTTCACAGTGTCTTTCAAAGAGCAAAAGTTGTTTTGTTTAACGAGATCCAATTTATTGATTTTTCTAGTTAAGGATCTTGCTTTTTGTGTCAAGCCAAAGAACTCTTTGCCCAGCCCAGATCCTGGAGATTTTCTCCTATATCTTTTTTATATTTTACATTCTGCAACCCGTTTTTGAGTTAATTTTTGTAAAAGATATAAGGTTTAGTTCAAGTTTCTTTTTTTTTTTTTTTGCCTTTACATGTCCAATTGCTCCAGCTCCATTTGTTAAAAAGGCTATCCTTCCTCTACTGTATTTCTTTTGTACCTATGTCAACAATTGGTTGGGCATATTTATGTGAGTCTTTTTCTGGGTTCCTTGTTCTATTCCATTAATCTATGTGTTGATCTTTCTACTGATACCACATGTAGCTATATAATGTCATGAAATCAAGAAGACTATTTTCACTTTTCTTTTTAAAGATTGTTTTAACCTTTCTAAAGCCTGTACCTTTCCATATAAATTTTAGAAATAAGCCCAGCTGGTGTGGCTCAGTTGGTTGGGCATCATCCCATACACCAAGAAGTTTCTGGTTCAATTCCCAGTCAGGGCACGTGTCAGGGTTTCGAGCTGAATCTGAGGTGGAGTGTTTTTTCCCTCTCTCTCTCTCCATCTCATCTTCCTCTCTCTCTCTAATATCAATTTAAAAACATTAAAATGTTACATACTAAATTTTAGAATAAATTTGTCTATGTCTATAGAAAAGTTGTTGGAATTTTTATAGGAATTATTCAAAATCTATAGGTTAATTTGGGGAGAATTGACATCTTTACTAGTCTTTCAATCTATGAACATGGTTGCCTTGGCTTTTATACTGTCAGTCAATAGCACTCATTGAATGCTTACTAAATGTAAACCTAAGTTAAGAAGAGTTTTAGAACTCTTTAAACCTTAGTGAGGTATGACAATCGTACTATAACTTTATTGTTTATTATGTTTTATTTTATAGCTGGTTGATTTCAAACAAGTCGAAGAAGTCAGCTTTACTGAGGTAGAGCAGTCATAATATAACTTTATTGTTTGCCTTTAGTATGTTTTATTTCATAGCTCATTAATTTCAAACAAATCAAAGAAATCATAAAAGTTATGTTCAAGCCTTTCTTCTAACCTCTAATCCCCACCCCCATATACATACACTGAATTTGATTCACTGAAAAATGAATTCATTGATGTCTGATAACTTATAGAGGAAAAGATATAATTTGGCCAGTGATCCAGTGTATTATAATCTGCTTTTTTTCTCCGATATTTATTTAAAAAGCCATTTCTTGGAAGTCAGGGTTCACTTTCACCGGCAGTTGTTTGCAATCGCTATCCCCCCTCAAAGTTCTAATTTCTATTTGTGGCATGAAGAATTGGTTGCTGTGGAGATAATTTTCTAGAACTGGATTTAAGGGAGAACATGTAGCTAAGACTCATTGTTTAATAGGAAAATCTCTGAATAATAAAGATGTGGGGAAGTGGAATCTGGGAATTTGGATCTTTAAACTAAATTACTTCTAAATAACAAATTATAGTTCTTTGCCAATGTGGGTCAGGGAAAATAATTGAGGCTAAAGATTGTACCTCTGAGACAGGTCTTTAACATAGAGTTGCAGATTGAAAAAAATAAACGCATTAAGTAATTTGGGAAAAAATAAGCTTACCATACAAAAATCTAGATCCTGGTCAAGATTCCTTTATAAATAGCATTCCTTAAAGTAGAAATTGGTCTGGATGAATATCTTAAAGAGGGCTAATTATTTGAATTTATTTGTATGTAGGAAAAGGACATTCCTGAAACACACAGTGTGTTAAATGACATTACTGGTATTCCTCCCACCTCCACTCTGGTCCAGTGCACTGACTCTCCTGATGCGGAAAAGGAAGTGAAAAGACTGCTGTATTCTGATGCTGAAGCTGTCAGTGTCCGTATCCTTTTTTAGTATAGTCTGTTCCATCCTACATGTACTTGCTGACAAGCCCTCACTTCTGGTATTTGTGTGCCGATTTTGATGTATAGAACTTAAGATTTTTGGTAATGTTACTTTCTAGCTAGGAACAGTGAATTCACATAATAAAAATGTATTTACTTGTGTAATTCAATATAATGCAGTTCTTCACACTAGAAATCTAGATAGAAAGGCCTGAAGTTGGATTAAAATAAATAGCACTTTCAGCAGAGAGCCTCTTTTCTTTCAATGGTGTCTTCTCCTTTCTTTCTGCTTTTTTCCCTGACTGCCCCTCCTTTCAGGATGGGAAGTCACTGCAGAAGGTGATACCAAGGAAATAGAAAGTCAAGGCTCCATTCCAAGCTTTGAGATATTCCCAGGAACAAGTGGCTATGAGCAGGGTTATAGCTCATCAGGTACGTTCATAAAGGCAAAAAATAAACAAAAATAACCAGGAGCTTCAGAGAGGGTAGGTGTTGACCCTGTGTAAGATCATACTTCCTAGACTTACAGGCTAATTACAGGAAAAGGATGTCTTTGCTCTTCTTTCCTCTTATTGGTCACTTAGTACTTCAAGGGTTTTAGATTGATGTTCTTATCTCCCATCAATCCATAGTATTCTAAATTCCTATGGGCCCTTAGATTCTCTAAATATCTTGATCATTTAATACATGAATGAATGTTACATTTTAAAACATTTCCTGTCCTTGTTTTTTGAAGGGAATAATCTTCCTACAGGAAAAATTACTTATAAAATTCATTGCTTGCCCAGTAAATTTGAGGGGAAGGAGTACAATGGCAACTGGCATGGGATTCATTTGAAAACTTCAGGTAGTGTCACCTTCTTCTTGCTTAAAACCAATAGAATATCACATCCTTCGGGGGATACTCAGTGATTCTAGCAGTAACAGTGATGATGAAGAGGACAAGGATGAGGACGAGGATGATGATGATGATGATGATGATGACGATGAGGAATTTTACTATGATGATGAGAATGAAGAGGCGGAACAGCGTTATGAAGAGAATCTGCAAAGGGAGCTACAAGCCAAATTAATTGAATTTGGCCAGTGTAAGGCAAAGGAGGGAGCTGGTTCAATAGGTAAGTTAGAAGAAAAAACTAACAGGTGGGACAGAGTGGGTGGCAGTGCTAAAGATGGACTCTAAACACATGTTAGATGCAAGGCTAAGTTTGAAAACTTATTGCTCAGATGTATAGTGGACTTTTAGTTGATTTGGATTTCAGTTCACTAGATTAGGCTGTTTATTTTTACTATATTTTAAAATTTATTTATCTTTATTGTTGAAGGTATTACAGATGTCCCCCATTTTCTCCTGTTGCCCCCCTCCACTCGGTTTCTGTCCCACCCCAGGCCTTCACCACACTATTGTCTGTGTCTATGGATTATGCAGATATGCATATAAGTTCTTGGTTATTCTCTGCCTACCCCCCCTTCCCTCTGAGATCCATCAGTCTGTGCCATGCTTCCATGCCTCTGGGCCTATTTTGTTTGTTGGTTTATTTTGTTCATTAGATTCCCCATATGAGTGAAATCATGTGATACTTGTCTTTCTCTGACTGGCTTATTTAACTTACAATAATACTCTCCAGGTCCCTCCATGCTGTCTCAAAGAGTAAGAGATCCTTTTTTTTTTTATAGCTGCATAGTATTCCATTGTGTAAATGTACCATAACTTTTCTATCCACCCCATCTACTGATGGGCACTAGGGCTGTTTCCAGATCTTAGCTATTTTAAATAGTGCTGTTATGAACACATAGGTGCATATATTCTTTCTGATTAGTGTTTCAGGATTCTTAGGATATATTCTTAGAGGTGGGATCACTGGGCCAAACAGCAGTTCGATTTTTAATAGGCTGTATTTAGATACATAAAGCTTCTGTCTATCTCTGTTAGTCATGGAAATTCAGAAGCATATTGATTACATGGAGAAAAAGCTCCAAGAGGTTCAGTGCAGAGCACAAAGACAGAAGGATCTCATCAAGAAAGTAGAAAATCTGACACTGAAGGTAAATTCTTGTTGTCTGGTATAAAGGTATCTTGGTATTTTACTTTCAAAATCCCATCTTGTGTTTCCACTCATGTCCTCTCTGAGCAGCATTCTTGTTCACTCATGAAGCTAAACAACCTCTTAGAAACCCCTAATAATAGATATCCCTATTTTCTTTTATCTGAGTAATTCTGATAATCTCATATAAGCATTTTTTAAAGGAACCAGGAGATTTGAGATAATAGTCAATATTGAGCGTTTCTTATGTGAAAGGCACACAAAGAGCTTAGCATTTTACATGTATCATCTCATTTCATCCTTACATCCCTGAAATATAGATACTGTTACTATTCTCATTTTATAGATAAGGAATTGAAATTCAAAGAGTTTGAGTAAGTTGCCAAGGACCACAGAAAGCAGTAGGGCATAGAATAAACCCTGTTGTTTGTACCAAAATGTGTTCATTGCAGTGAAAGAGAATTAACTAAATTTGTTTTTAAAATTTTATTATGCATCATTGAACAAGAATGAATATCTTGATATACATTTCAACAAAAGGAAAATGTATGTTTAGCCATGTTTGCTTTCCTCTTTATAGTGAGGGAAATTCTGAAGCATCTGGAGAATTCCTTGCCAGATTTCATTTTCTGTAGAGCTGTAGTCATTGAAGGAGAGTAACTTGACATGGAACTATACCTATTTAAAGTGTTGTCTTTTGAATAACCAAGTGAGATAATAGATATGGATACACTTTCAAAGATACAGATATATGGTATATTATGATTGTTGTTGCAGGCAGTACTAGTTAAGAATAGTAATATTCTGCCTGGTCGGTGTGGCTCAGTGGTTGAGCATTGACCCATGCTCCAAGAGGTCGCTGGTTCGATTCCCGGTCAGGACACATGCCCAGGTTGTGGGCCAAATCCCCAGTGGGGGGCATGCAGGAGGCAGCCAGTCAATGTTCTCTCTCATCGATGTTTCTATCTCTCCCTCTCCCTTCCTCTCTCTTTAAAATCAATAAAGGGAGGGGGAAAAAAAGAATAGTAATATTCTGCCCTAGTGTAGGGAAATGGAAGCATTAACACCAAATTCTAAGCCAGCTGTTTTAATAGCTCAGTCAAAGGATTTGTGCTAAACTAGAAAAATGTAACACGAAGGCATTCCAACTATTTATTTTAGGACAAGAAAAATGCTGTGTAGGGTATATAAAATCAAATCGATGGTCTTGTAGTTAGCAGGTGACATTTTTATATTCTAAATCCTTTCGTTATGACTGACAGTTTTCTTGCTTATCAAATTATTTGCCAAACTGTTTGTTTCTCTTGGTTCTTTGTTTTGAGACTCAGCATACATCATTTATACAATTTGTTTTTCAGAATCATTTACACTCTGTGCTGGAGCAGCTTAAGTTAAAAGAAAAACAAAAAAATGAGCAGGTAATAAATGTGTTTTCAAATCAACCAGAAAATATTTGATACAAGTAATACCTCATTCCACCCTCAATCTCATTTCTGGCTGTTCTTTTTTTCCCCCCTCACCTGAGGATATGCTTTAATTGATTTTAGAGAGAGAAGAAGGGAGGGGCGGAGAGAGAGAAAAACATCAATGTGAGAGAGAAACATCGATCTGTTGCCTCCTGTACACACCCCAACCGGGATCTAATCTGGGTATGTGCACAACCTGGGTATGTGCCCTGGCCATAAATCAAACCCCTGACCTTTCCATGCCCAGGACGACACTCCAACCCACTGAGCCACACTGGCCAGTGCCTGGCTGTTCTTTATAAGAATAGTAGTGGTCAAGTCTTCTAAATGAGGGTAGCAGGTTGGAATAAAGTCTTTGTTAAAATTCACTAATTCAACAGATATTGAATGAAAAGCCCTAGATGTACACAATGTATTTTTAAAATTTTATTCTTCAATTACAGTTTACAATCAATATTATCTTGTATTAGCTCCAGGTGTACAGCATAGTAGTTAAACAATCATATACTTTACAAAGTGTTCCCCCTGATATTTCCAGTACTCACCTGGCACCATACATAGTTATTACAGTATTATTGACTATATTCATTATGCTGTACTTTACATTCCCGTGAGTATTTTGTAACTACCAATTTGTACTTCTTAATCCCTTCACCTTGAATAAGACAGATATAATACTTGTCCTCATGGAGCTAACTGTCTAGCAGGGAAGATTGATAGTAAACAAATTATACAAATTTAAAGGTGCAAATTGTGAAGAAGTGCTGTGAAGGAGAAAAAGTCAGTGGTGCTATTTGAATAAAGAGAGTCCTGATTTCATTGGTGGGGAGGGGGTCATTATCAATCTTCCTGAGGAAGTTATATTTAGGCTGAGACCTCTTAGATAACTCCAGGCTAAGAGGGGATGAAGAGCTTCTTGGTTGGAGCATATGCCAGGTCCCACACTGGGAAGAATTTGGCCTCTTTGAGGACCTCTGGAGTATTTAAAGCAAGGAAGAGAGTGACAACATAAGGTTGAAGAAGTAGGCTGAGGCCATATTGTATGGTCTCCTGCAGGCCATGATAATGAGGATGGATTTTAGTCAAGTGCAATTGGAAGCCCTTGAAGAGTTATAAGCAGGAGACTCACATTTAATTTAAATTTGTAAAAGATCTCTCTGATTCCTGTATGGAGAATGTATTGTAGGAGGGCAGGACTAGAAGATGGAGGCCAGTAAGGAGGCTGTGTGGTAGTCTAATAAGACATGATGGAAACTTGGACTAAGGTGGTGACAATGGAGATGGAAAGTTTATACACACACACACACACACACACACCCGTGTGTGTGTGTGTGTATATATAATATATATGCTTTATAACAGCTTTATTGAGATATAGTTCATATGCCATACAATTCACCCATTTAAATTGTATAATTCAATGGCTTTTAGTACATTCACAGAATTATGCAACCGTCACAACCAATTTTAGAACATTTTCATTATCTTAAAAAAAAACAAAACCTGTATCCATTAGCATTCACTTCTCATTTCTTTTGAATCACTCCTACCCTCCACCTCTAAGCAAACACAAATATACTTCATACTAGTCTACTTTGTCTATTCTGGCTATTTCATACAAGAGGAAACATATATATTCTTTTGTGTCTGACTTCTTTTACTTAGTTTAATGTTTTCAAGGTTAATCCATGTTGCAGCACATATGAATACTTTATTTCATTTCATGGCTGAATAATATTCCATTGTATAGATATACCACACTTTATTTATCCATTCATCTATAGATGGACATTTGGGCTGTTTTCACATTTTAGCTATCTTATCAAACATTTATATATGAGTGAATACATTTTAAAGGTAGAATTGATGGGATCTGGGTCAATTACTGGGTGTTGAAGGAGAAGGAAGTGTTAAGGATGTGTGCCACAAGAGAGTAAGCAGAGTGGAAAGAGGAGGGCAGTGTGTGATAAGTGAGGGTCAAGTAGCTGTATAGAAAATATATGCTGACTCCAGCCCTATACTGTTGAGGGTAACAATTTTAAAGAGATTGGAGGTCATATTATGTGGATGGGCTTAGCCTGGGGCTCTTAAGGTACAGACGATGCTGTCCTCCATCCCCATCCAACAAGGCCAGGAGAATTCTTATGTTCTATATCTTCCCTTCCCCTCAGCAAATCACTTATCCAAGTACTACTTATAAACAACCATATGTATGGTTAATGCCAAGATTGCTTTAGCACCCACTAAACATCTTTGTTTTATCAATGTTAGTAGTTAGTATTGGGGAGTGCTATTTTCAACATAGGAAGATAGCTGTAAGCTTTATTTACTCAGAGCCCTTTATATTAGCTCATTTATTCAATGTAGATTTATTGGGTGCCTACTTTAAGCTAAGTTCTGCGGGGAGCTACAAAATACATACAGCGCAGTCTCTGCCTCCAGTGCGGGAGAAATCCATGAAGACAGGGATTTAAAGGAATGAGAGCTCACTTTTGTCCATAGAGATCAGGGAAGACTTCATGGAGACATGGTGTTGGACTGGAGCCTTAAAAAGTGGGTAAGGTTTTAATAAGGAGATAGGGAATGGAGGGCATTCTGTATAGAAAGTAGCATGCACAAAATGGCTCAGAGGTATGGATACCAGTTTAGATTTTTGATGTAGGTCATAATGAGCCACCAAAGCTTTTTTTGTTGTTGTTGTTAATCCTCACCAGAGGATATTTTCCCATTGGTTTTTAGATAGAGTGGAAGGGCGGGAGGAAGAGAGAGAGAGAGAGAGAGAGAGAGAGAGAGAGAGAGAGAGAGAGAGAGAGAGAGAATATCGATGTGAGTGAGACACATTGATTGGTTGCCTCCCATGCGACCCCGACCAGGGCTGAGGTTTGAACCTGCAACTCAGGTACGTGCCCTTGAATGGGAATTGAACCTGCGACCCTTCAGTCCGCGGGCCAATGCTCTGACAGCTGACCCAAACCAGCCAGGGCCACCAAAGCTTTTTTACCTGGGGAGTAATTCAGGAGCATTTCTCTGCCAGCAATATATAGGAGAAATTAGAGTAGGGAAAGACTAGAGGAAGATGTAAGTGGTAGAAGGAATCAACTCAACAATTGATTGGACTTACGGAACAAAAAGGAGAACAAAGAGGAGTTCAAAGCCTAGGTAACTAGAAAGTGGTGTTTTTCTAACACAAATGAAGACAACAGGAAGAGGATTATTGGGTTTGGAGGATGGAGAAGATGATTAATTGAGTTGGGAGAGTGGAGAGTGGCTCGTGCGTAGAAATGCCCACTGAAGTTGTGGGGATAGATGAGTTAGCTAGGTTGACTACTCAGCAAGACGTCTGAACCTAGGGGAAAAGCTACCTTTAGAGGGTGGTGGGAAAAGAAAGAGCCCACAAAAGAGAAAATTGGAGCTGTCAGTGGTTGTAATCACGGTCAGCATCTGAGTGAAAAGAGCCTCTAATTTATTGCACGTGGCAATTATAGCCGTTTCGGTAGATGGTGTGCAGCATAGGATAATTTTGTAATGCTCCATTCTTTTCATTTCACATAATGAAAATCCACACTGGTATGGAGTGACCTAAATTGAATAATATTCAAAAACCATCTTTGTCCCAAAGACAGTATACTTCTGAGTGTTATTTGTGACTTTGCCATCTCAAGTAAAAAAATAATAATAAAATAAAATAAATAAAAATAAAATAAAATAAAATTCCTACACCACAAAAGTTTCAGGGCTTCTGACTTAAAACTCATCAGGATAAGAACACCATCTAGCTCCTGATTGGTCAGGACTCTGAACCGGTTTCCAAGTGTCTCTTAATGTGGCAAGAAGCAGCAGCTAAGAGCCAGTACAAGATCCATTGAGTTCAATGAGTCAAGAGGCTCTCCCAACTGCCTTACCTTTTGACTCTTTGAATATGGCTGCAGTGATCCCATCTCCATTGCTCTTACACTGAGCTGTGACCTCTGTACACTCTTCCGAGAAGTACAAATTTTTAACAGCAAGCCTATTTAATTTTTCAGCATATTCAATTTTGAAGCTTCCTTTTATAAATTTGTCATAATAAAGTACAATGTCACTGCTGCAGCATTGTGTACACATTCTTGACTGTGGCACTGTTCTTTGGAACATCACAAGACCAAGGTAACCATATAAATGTCAAATTACAGTTCTTTTTTGGTTCATATAAGTAAATTCTACATAAAGTAGTAGAACTTAAGATTTTGGATGAATTTTTCATGTTTTTTTCTGCCTCTCCCTACAGATCATTTCCCTACAGGAAAAATTGAAATACTTTCTGGAGAAGGGAGGAGAGCCTTCAGCCTTGCACACAAACCTTGGATTCCCTATCTAGACTAAAAACTGCATGAAACTGTGCATGTTTCTGTTCATTGCATTGTCTTATGCCGAATCATTTGTATTTGTTTCTGTGAGCCTTTTTTTGCTAATTACTTTTGAAGTTTTTAGTAGTGTATAAAGGGACAGAATATGAAAAAGTAGTAAACCTAAGGACCAAACTCAACTATGGGACTTTGCTTCTCTATGAATTTGAGAATTATTTATATTTTTCTGTTTTATGGTGCCATCCGATGATTCAGCCATGCTTGCCAAGGAGAGACAGTCTAGCCTGAAGGCCATGCAGCTGGTTTGCATGTTTTGCCTTTTCTTCAGTTTGCTTTATATATTTTCTAAAACATAGAACAAATGAAGTCATTTCTACCAAGGGCTAGGACTGGCTACAGTGAATTTAAGTGCCTACTTTGTGGCAGCTAATAGTACATTATGTCCTGTCTCTGTTCAGATAATGGGGGCTGCTTTCCTGCTCAGGGATGATTTTCTTTTTTTTACTTTTATTAATATTTATTTTATGCTGAATTTATTCCTGGGCCATACAGTTTTGTTTCTTCAGTTTCTTCTGGGATATTTTTTTTTTTCTTCTGTGCAGCCTCCTCTTCTGATTTAGGAACAATCTGCTCTTTTTCAGTAGGATCATCTCCATGGGCAAGGAGAGCTCATGTATGGGTGAATCTGCCCATGAGCTCTATAAATTCTATGCCGCATCTTGGGAGCTTTGTTCACCTGGATGTGCTCAATGACCAGAGAACCTACATCTAAACCCTTAAGTTAAGCATTACTCTCTGCATTTTTAAGTATGTGGAGCAAAAACAGCACTCTTTTTGGGCCACCAACCTTGTGTCCAGCCCCACTGTTTGGCCTGGGCACACCTACCAACTCCACCACTGTAATGATGGAAAGGCACACATTGCTTCTGTAAAGTGACATCTTTCAGATACTTGGTGGCTTTTTGAATATGCATACCCTTGATGACTTGGGCAGTTTCACAGGTGTTCTTAAAGTGAACATGAAGGTTTGAACCTCTTGATTTGCATGATTTTGTGGGATTTTTTTGGGGTCAAGTGAATAGTAAACCATCTTCAGAGGTCACCGCAGGCCACTTATGGGAAGCATCAGGGATGATTTCTTGTCACTATAATCTTTGTTCTGCTGTTGTAATTTTAGGACTGTGTCTGGTTGTTATTTGCTAGCTAAGGGAATAGTTAGAGCAGAGATGAAATTCCAAGCTGCTCTCCTTATTCTTAGCCTCTTCATCCTAACCCCCATCGGAAAAGGTTAGGGAAGACCAGATGCTTGTGATGCCTGTGAAGACTCCCTTAAAAACCATGGATGGATTTGTTTTTTCAGCTGTATTCTTAAGGTTTTCCACTCTGTATTCTTTAAGCAATAAATTCCTCATTTTAAATGTATTGCTGTCACTTTATTAAACCACTCACATGATGAATACACTCATATCCAAAAGGAAACTGAAGATTCAAGTAATAAACTATGATTAGGAAATGTCACAAGATGGTCTCAGTACTGGAGCTCCTTCTAAAGAATTCTTAGAATAACTCCTAAAGAACTAAGCAAATCATCTCATATTAACCATATAGCATTGGGATTTTGAGAGAGGTTAAAGGGATATAATAAAAATGGTAGCTCCAATGTTTGCACTGAATTATGTTGCAGTGGAACGAACACAAGGTTGGAATCCCAGCTCTACTACTCACCTTGGGCAAGTTTTTACACCTCTTAGAGCCTCTATTTCCTCATCTGGAAATCAAGGGTAATAATGCTTACTACCAAAAAGCATCTGAGGGTTTTCTGGAAATAGCTCAGCTAGACTCAGGTCTGGTCCCAGTTTATGAAGTTGGTGTTGCTCTAGGAAATGTGCTCGCAAGTTTTTTCTGCAACTTCAGGTGCTCCCATTCCAAGCTGAAGTTAGTAAGCCAAGGGCAGAGAAGAGGAGGTCAATATGTATGGGCAGGGCCTATGGAGGAGGGGTAGAGACAGAAGGAATGCTGGAGCTAACTAATGCAAGGAAGAAGTGGGTCTAACGGAGATAGACATGTTAAGGGAAAACAAAATGAAGCCAAGATTAGGAGAGAAGTTAGAGGAAACCAACCTCAGCTTGAAAATCAAGATGATATAAAAACATTTTTTTCATCCTGGCTGGTTTGGCTCAGCAGTTAGAGCATCGGCCCGAGGACCAAAAGGTTTCAGGTTTGATTCCCAGTCAAGGACATATACCTGGGGTGCAGGTTCAATCCCTGGCCCGTTAGGGTTGTGCAGGAGGCAACCGATCAATGTGTCTCTCTCACATTAGTGTCTCTCTCTCTCTCTCTCTCTCTCTCTCTCTCTCTCTCTCTCTCTCTCTCTCTCTCATTCTCCTTCCCTTCCACTCTGTCTAAAACAATCAATGGGGAAAAAAACCTTAAAAACATTTTTCCCCCAGAAACCCAGAATTTAAAAAATGAGAGGAAAGAGAATAGAGAAAAGGAATTGTCAGAGACAGAAGGTGGGAGAAGAGGCAGTTTTGGAAGGAAGATAGGTCTTTTCAGATGAAGGAAGGCAGAGGACTGGAACCGAAACACATAAAAAGTACCCTGGGCATATGGCTGGAGAGACTGAGGTCAGTGAGAATGGCAAATATGCCACAGGTGGCATCCAAAGGTGATAGATGTTGAAGAGCCCTATCCAGCCTCTGATACTGCAGCCCAAGAGCAGCCAGAGCTCTGCTGAGAGGCAAAGGGGAAAGGAAGACAACAGGAAGGGACAAGGTCAATTTCATGTGTCTGCAGTGCCCTTTCATTCCTTCTACTACCATATCTCATTGTAACCCTGGGCAACTGCTTTACCACTGCCTTCTAGTTCCCCAAAGGTTATTGCCACCCTGACTCCCCACCCCCCCACACACGTATGACACCTCATAAAGTTTTCTTTTTTTATATATAGCCCAGGGATTCTGACTTTTGCATGTTATAGATCTGCACTGTCCAATATAGTATCCACTAAACACGTGTGGCTTTTGAACACTTGACATATGTCTAGCGAAACATAGACGTATAAATTGAGATATGTGGTAAGTGTAAAATACACACAGGGTTTTTGTAGGGGGACTGCTCTGGGCTAGCACCCTGGCGACCTTCCACTATCCACATAGGCCACATAGACTGCCCTGGGCTTTAGTGGAATGCCCTGTAATCCTACGAGAATATGGGAAGATAGGCAATCTCAAGAGGAGCTCCTATAAAACCATTCTCACTCAGCTCCTCATCTTGAGGGAGGCTGCCCTGAGGCAGTTTCTCATCTGCCTTCCTCATTCTGGTCAGGCATGGGACTTTCTGCCTGTCCTCCAGCCCCAAAGAGAACATCTGCAGGCCATAAAACTGCTTAGCTGCAGTGTGGAATTGGCTACTCTGCAACAGGGTGCCCCACCATCCATGTTGCATGTCATAGGGCCCCTTTTGTTTCAGTGTCATCCTGGAGGACAAGGGATGCAGGGACCTAGAACCATTGCTGTCTTTGCCTTTGCTGTCTCTAAGTAATAAATTGCCTGGACCTATGTGGGTTTCTTGTTTCTATCAGCAGAATATGTAAGTCTGTTTTATAATTTCTACGACATTTTTAAAAAAGGGAATATAAAATATCATTAAGAATTGTTTTATACTGATTGTATGTTGAAATAACAATATTTTGAATATACTGTGTTAAATAAAAAGTTATTAAAATTTGTTTCACCTCTTTATTTTTACTTTTTAATACAGCTGCTACAAAATTTTAAATTGCTTATGTGGCTCACATTATATTTCTATTGGACAGTGCTGTTATAGATTGGTAAAGAAAAAAAAATTGGTGGTAGTGAAGAGGGACTGACAGAGTTTTGTTTTGCCAGAAAATGGCATTTGTAAAAAACTATCACCACCAATTATTTACAGGGACATTATATGTATAATCTAAATCTAAGGGATAGACCTTTCAATTGAATAAATGTAACTTTATGGAAACTTACTGTATTGTTCTTTTTTTTTTTTTTTTAATCCTCACCCAAGGACATTATTACATTCATCTTCAGATAGAGTGAGAGGGAGAGAGGGAGGAAGAGAGAGAGAGAAACACATCGAGTGGTTGCCACCCACATGACCCCAACCGGGGCCAGGGACAAACTGCAACCTAGGTACGTGCCCTTAGCGGGAACCGAACCCGGGACTCTCTGGTCAGCAGGCCGATGCTCTAACCACTGAGCAATACTGGCCAGGGCTGCATTGTTCTTTTTTGTATATTGTTTCAGGCTAGTAAAAAAAATCTTCAGGATTGATGAGGATGGTATTGAAGAACCATTGCCATAATAGCTCATTCTGTGAGAGGATAACTAGCTAATTGTGTAGGGCCTTGAGAAGCAACCACGCTAGGTAACTGTGGTGGATGCAGCTAGTGGGGGTGTCTTTTTGGTCCAGTGTGTGTTGGACTCATCTGGTAGCCTATGTTTTGCAGTACTCCTGGGGCTTCTTGGCCCACCCTCTCTTCTCACACACAAGTAAAGGAAGGGTGTGGAATATCAGAGTCAAAGAGTATATATAACCAGAGGAACCAAAGTAAACAAATACAAATTTATTCTTTTCAAAGCAGAATTCAAGGGAAAGGGGAAAAGCACCACAGTGAGTGGCAATCAAAGTTAACCAATTTGTTCCCAGCCCTGCCCCTTCATCCCAAACTTTTCTAGACTTATATGCCACCCTTGCCATCTCCCCCGAATTTCTTTGCCCATTACCATCCTCACAACAAGTTCTTGAAGCCAGCAAGCTAGGGCTTCAGTCTGGCCTCAATACTGTCCTGGAGAGAGCAAGGACATTCAGCAGGTCCCTCCACACCCCTAATGCAGCAGCTGTGGGAGAAGATGGGGGCTGGGAGCTGAGCCCTGGCCCTGAGCCCTTCCCTCTCCCACAGTCATGGATGTTAAAAGAATAAGAAGGGACTGAAGTATTCCTTTGTTCCCAGGGCCAGATTTTGGCAGGGATGCTCAGAGATAGAGGTGCCCCACCAAGCAGCTAAGTCTCCACAACCCTAGGGCAAGGCCCCCAGTTTCTCTCCCAGGATTGTTTGTCTTATTAAGGCAGCTACTTTTTTGGTTATCTGTCACCTATGTCAAAGAAACTTTGATGAGATTCTTGGCCTGAAATAGTCTCAGAGGCCACGAGTCTACCACTGAGAATGTGTGTTGAAGGAATACTCTATTCCACAGCTGGATATGGAGCTCAGGTCCCAAACACATACTTCAGGTGGTGTGAATATTCCTTAAAATGAATCTGGAGGCAAACCATCTCCCAAAATTGGCCTCTCCCTGGCCTCAGGGTTTCTCATTACTGCAACCTACCAGCCTAGTACCTGGAGCAGAGAAACTCAAACAGGTTTCTCTGCAAGAAAATATATCCAAACTTTGGGCCTTGAAGGAAATAGGTACTCGAGAGCCTTGATTTCAGCCTTTCCCTGGAGGGAAGGGCATATGTCCTCCTGGGTAGGGCCCTCCCTAGAGAACCATACAACAAACAGCCCCATGTCCTCCAGCCAGTCTGTCTTCCCTAACAATTTCACAGTCAACATGACTCCACTCTGCTCTCACTACTACCAGAGGCACACTCAAACTGGCTTTTTGGCTTCTATCAGATTCCGTCGAGAGTAAATTACCTATCAGTCCTAACTGTTCATTGATACTGTTTGACAACAACCTCAGCAAACACTCACATTCCTTATCACAGACGCTAACCCCACGAGACGTTTTCCTCAGGCTGCCTACCCAGCAACTCCCTTCACCACACTTTCAGTACAGGGCCATAAACTAAGCTGCATCACACACAATATACCTCTAGGAGACACATACATGACAGATGCCTAATGACATACAACATATCTCAGTAAATCCCACCTTAATTTGGATTCACAGTGCCCAAGGATCCATTTACCTCACTACAGGCAAACTGCTCCCACATGAGGTAGTGACCATCACTGGAGCCTTGAGAGATAAACAGACATACCTTAGAGATATTGCGGATTCAGTTCTAGACCACCACCACCACAATAAAGCAAGCCTCACAATAAAGTGAGTTGTAATCTTTTTGCTGGTAGAGGGTCTTGTCTTCAATTTGTAAAAAAAAAAAAAAAAAAAAGCAACATCTGTGAAGCACAACAAAGCAAAGTGCAATAAAACTTGGTATGCCTGTACTCATCTCGGGCATTAAGGTAAACACAGGAGCATAAAGTGTGAGTAACCCCATTAGTAAGAATTCAACACTTCACCTGCTGCTTCGGTCCACCTAACAGCACAACTCCTACATAACGAGATCTACATCTTTTCTACCATGCCTGGCCCACTGTGGTTGCCACAGGCCTTTAGCAGCCCTAGATCTCTTGAGTGGAGTGAGGGTTACAGAAAGGATTTTCCAGGACTTCTCTGGTAAAAGATTGTTTCATAACATCTGCCCTCCTAAGGCTTAGGCAGCCCTAAGCCTCAAAGACTTATGGGTTCTCTGTTCTATAGCAAATTTATTCTATCCCATTCCTGCCCACAATCTAGGCCACTACAAATATAGCTTCTCCTCACTCACGTACAGATGCCCAGGCTCTGTGTTTGATGCCCACCTACCACCTGCTCATCACACATCCAGACACCCAAGTCCTCCTGCCCAGAGACCTCATGAGCAATAAGGCAGATGTGATGAGGTCTGACACTGTGGGCCTCTGGCTTAATGCACCCTGATGATTCTAGAAGGAGGCAATCTTAGGCTCTTGGACCCAAGTTGCTGCCCTCCCTCCCATGCAGGAGATCAATCTAGCTTCCCAGCAGTTATACCCACTGGTGCACTGCTTCATTATAACACAGCACCCCAAGCATCTCATACCCTCCTGACCTCAGTGGCAGTCACAGCTTCCTTTAAGGCCCTGAGCCAGACTTAATAACTGGAAGGCACTAGAAGATGTACTCTGTGCCTTAGCCTGACAAAGGCTAGTAAAAGCCTATTTCTTTCTTCTTTTCTGCACGGGGTAGGTAAAGCTTGGATTTGCTCTATTTTGGTACCTGAAGCATTATTTAGAGGAGCCCAGGAAACTTCATCCAAGGCCCAGGTCTCAAGGGAACAAGATTTGGAGTGAGTAAAGAGAAGAGTGTGACTCTTCCTGTTAGATTCCTCTGTGGCCACAGACTTCCCTCTGTTGCTTTGGTCTTGAAGATAGCCCACCCCAAACATGAATGAAGAGACATCCTAGGGGAGTAGCCAGGATGTATCTATCTGTTCAACCAGAGGCTTGGGCTAACAAAGAGCAAGGCAGAACATTAATACTTCAAGATGTATTAGAATTTAATGTGTGAGTGAGGCCAGGGGAGTACTGATATACAGTAGATATGTAGGATAGATATGTATATATATAAACTTAGGCAAATGAAATCAATTTCAGGGCTCTAGGTTATAAGGTTCCTTTTGAAAGAAAGCTGCCTAAGTGGGCTCTGACTCTTTTCAAAGTTCCCAAGCTGACTCCCCGCTCCTCCCACTATCGGCCCTGAACAGTTTCCAGATAAAGGGACCATGGTATACGATGCCTAGGAAGTTAGTTCAGTTTGGTTTGGGTTCACCTTCCAGAGTTAGAGAGAATAGTTTTATGCAAAGGAAGGCCATGCTGTTGCCTGGATGGAAAGTGGCCAGTGCCTCCAAAGAATGGACCACTATTCAGGGTGGTCCCATTGCATCTGCCTTAGGATTAGCTGGGGACAATAAGCCACCTCATCCGATTTAGTCTAAAAGAAGAAAGGATGTTAGGCAGTCACATTCTTCCAGGCTAGTGGGTGGCTTCCCCTTCCTCACCCAAGGAGAGCAAGACCTCCTTGCTAAGTAAGCTGCAGCCCCTCCCCCAGGGCTGTGAGGGCAGACTCAGAAGAGCCAAGGGTGACTTCAGCAGGATTTGCAGAGCAACTCAGCTGGACTCTCAGGATGCTGAAGCCTTCAGGAAAGAGGATCGGGGTGGGAGAAGGGGGGGAAATCTAGCCCATAAGTATTTCTTTAATGTTTCCAAATGTAAGATGGAAGTAGGACCCAGAATGAACTGTTCCCCCCTTGAAGAAGGTCTGCCAGGGACTAAAGGAGAGGAACTGAAGATATTTGAGGAGGAAACATCTAAGAAGCATTAGGATGGTTAGAGATATGCCCTCGAGCTGAAGTAATATGATACATGCTGCCCAGATTTTTTCAGGGGCACATTGATGGAGAGGGGGTGTCTCTGGGATACCCTTTTACCTCCCTGAGTTGGACCAGAAAGTAGGGCTAACTCTTATGGATCCATAATGCTGGAACCCTGCGATCATTAGTCTTCCCAATCTCCATAATTCCATGGAGAAGGAAAGAACCAGCAAGCACTGCTTAGCTCTGCAAGGCAGCTTCTCTGCTCCTCATCTGAGTAGCCTCCAAGTGCTATTTGCCTGGGCTGCAACAGAAGCATACTTAAGGGACCAGTCTTAAACTTGAGGATTAAAGGGCACATTCTAGAGTCGGAGAAATCATGCCTTTCCCTCTCCCAGCCTCCACACACCCACCTCACATACCACTAGATCTCTGCTGCTGCCCAGAGCCCAAATAACTCAGAAATGTGGGGCCAGTGGGGACTGGGAAGGTTGGGTGAAGGCTGAGGGAAGGCTTTGACAGAACCAGGAGAGGGCTGTGGACTATAGGATGGGGATATGGCTCCATCAAGAGGCCAGCAGTGTGTTGGCAGTCACATCAGAGCTTCGCACACTGGGGAAGGCATGGCGAAGCTTCTCCATAATGTCCTCCAAGCACAGGCTGACATCTTGGTTCTTTGACCCCACATCATCTGTGTTGAAAAAGAGAAATTTGGAAAGGGAACTAGAGATTCCCTGATAAGGTGAAGGGGCTGTGGTAGGACACTACCAGCTGAAGGGAGGTGGTTAATATACATGTGTAGAATAAACAAATGAATGAATCAGTCAATAAGTCAGTCATCCCTGATGCTAAGCTCATAGCTATGAGGAGAAACCAGACCCAGCCTTAGCAGAACTTTAGGCAGGAAATCTGGGGCAGGACAAAGAATGGAGGAAGGGGCTAGGAGGGGCTGGGGGAACTCACCTGCAGCCTCAGTGTCTGGAGTAGTCTGTCCCTTTTCCTGGGGGTGACTGCCTTCTGACTGCTGTGGAGAGGAAGCTAGGGACGAGCCTGCAGAGCCATTGCCATCTGATTCGGTGGGTGGCTAGCAAGAGGTAATGCATGACTTAAGTGGCTTTGCCTTCCAGACCTTACTTTGACAGACTCTTGAGCTTAGAAAAGGCCTTAGAGATCTCATGCCTATCCCTTTGTCCTTGGACTTCAAGAAACTTTGGTAGTGCCCCAAACACTGGCCTCTCCTTTGAGGAAACTTCTTAGAAAATTCAATTACCCATTACCTTCCTCCTTCAACATGTGTCAAAGTCTCCCAGTTCTTATAAGAACGGCATTGCACCTAAAGGTCTCTTGCTGTCATGTCAGCTATAATTAAGCTGTTCAAACTCAATTCTCTCTAGAAATGTAGAGTTGCACATTTGATCCTCAGTTCATAACATTATATGTTAGAGAGCTCCAGGCATCTAGAGGCCATTCCTCGGAGGATGTGGGGAAAAGATAGAGGGTGGTATCATCTGGTACGTATAATGACAACAGATAATATTTACGAAGTGTTCACTATATTCCTGGCATTGTGCTAAATTCTTTAAATGCATTATCTCATTTTTATGTTTATCACAATTCCATGAAGTTGGTATATTATTATCCTTGTTTGACAGATGAGGGTACTGGGGCATAGTGAAGCTAAGTAACTGTCCCAACACCCTGCAGTCACTAATTGGCAGAACCATATTCAAACACAGGGCAGTCTGACTCCAGAGCTACACTATATCATATACACTATCTCTCAAAGAAGAAAGGGACAAAAAGTAACAAGAGCTCCCTTCGTAGAAAAAAATCTTTCTCTTGCTAAGCTTGCTTCTTTCCACCAAACATAAGAGCAAAATCAGTTTTGGATGATTCTTTGAATTTTGTTCTTTCAAGACCAGGTTCAAATGTGTTATAGGGAGGTGAGCTCTCAGAAGTCCTCCCTCTGCCCCAGGCCTCACAGTGGCTTGAGAGTAACACACAAGGATGGAGTGAAAGGTAGATGGAAGAGAACTGGCCAAGCAATGTGACATACCAGGCCTTTCCTTCCCCCACCTTCTACAATTGCCAGCCCAGTTCTCTTTAAAAGATCACCTAACAGCCATGGCCAAGGAGTTCTTTCTTTCCTCCCTGTCACATATCTACTCTTTGCTCTCCATCTCTATCCCCTGTACAGGCTGCTCTGCCCCTTCCCCTAGCTTCAACCTCACCTGCAGGAGCAGTTCCCTTAAGCGCTGCAGCTGGGACTCAAGTTGCTTGTTATGGTCTTCAAGGATCTGCATGCGTGTTTCCAGGTGGCTCTTGTGTTGCCGAAGGATCCGGGCCTCAGCCAGAAGCTCCTCATTGCGGTGGTCCTGTGCCACTTCGGCAGAGCCTTCAGCCAGGGTGGGTGCCTCAGCAGCCTCCTCATGCTGCCACTTTAGGCGCTTCAACTCTCCCTGGAGAATCCTGCCAAGGACAAAGAAGCCAAGACCTATGGCCCTAATGAGGTGTTGACTGTCCAGGTCCTAAATGATCCCTCATATCTAGGTGTGAGCAACCCCTTGGCTCTCCCATCCCCACACCCACCCCAGCCGTGTTCTTGCTTGAATGGCCATATCCACTTCCTCTCCAGCACATGTCATTTACTCTGCCAACCTTGGGCCTCAGAGCAGAGAGAGCTGACATTTCATATAACAAATGTCTCAGAGCTTAAATGTGCTGCTTTGGGGATTAATTCTGACCTTAACATCAGGCAGAAAAACAGCCTACGAAAAAATGAGGCATTAGGGCCACTGACTCACCTACTCCATTTTTAGATTTTTAGAAGACATAACATAAAATATCACCCATCTTGCCTCATCTGTCAACTACCTTCCTCTTTGGCCTACTTTGAATACCCATGTTGAGTCAACAAGAAAACAGATTCCGAAGAGATGGTCTTCTTTGGGGGATATTACTTTTTTTTTTTTTTTTTTTTTACAACAGAATTACTCTCTCCCCATTGTTTCCCATGGCCAGCCCACTGCTGCTCTAACGCAGTACTTCTCAAACTATCTGTAGTGAAGACTTATCAGGGTGATCACTTTGTAAGTTACATAAATGTCTAATCACTATGTCGGACACCTGAAACTAATATAATATTTTGTCATGTGTAATTGAAAAATATTTTTAATAATAATAAAAAAAGCTATTTGTAGTGAAATACCAGGGGGATTTTTTAATCCACTGTGGACCAACATATGGTCTGAATGTTCATGGCTAGTACACAGCTCATACCAAACATGACTTGTCACACAAGTTCAACAGTAATCAAACTGGTCTATACCCTATTCAATGAAGGTAAGTCCACTAATTATGTGCTGGGATGTCATGGCAATGTCCAAGTACTATAAGAGTTTCTAAAAGTTTACTCTCTATTTCTGTATTTATCTTATTTTGAACCACTAACAAACATCTTGCAGACTGGCCCTGTTCTAAGGACTTGCTCTTCCAAGTACAGTCTATGTGACAGTGGTATGGGCATGCCTGGGATCTGATTAGAAATGTAGGAACTCAGGTCCCTACCCAGACCTGTGAATCAAAATCTGCATCTTACCAAGATCCCCAAGTGACTTGTATGCTCACTAGTGTTTGTGAAGCAGTGTTCTGAGGGATACCATGTTACCGCATGCCCCTAAAGTGGCTTGGACCCTCCTCCAGTCCCTGCAGCCATCAATACTTTATGGAGTTAATGCCATTCCTGTCATCATATTCAACTTTGTTCTTCCAGTCCTCAACTGTGCTATGCAGTGTCACCTTCCTCTTCTTTTATCACTTTCACTAAGTGCTAAGTATCTCTTTCTATTCCAACCCTGAAAATTCCTTGAGGGCAGAGACATGTATACTCTTCTGTGTTCTCTGGGTTTGTATTCTTTGTGCTTGCATCTAGTAGGTACTTGAAAATATTTGGGTTGAGTTAAAGGGATTCAGATAATTACTAGAATAGCTAGCACTTATTGAATACTTACTCTAAGCTAGTTACTGGCTAACATGTTATATGCCTGATCACTTGATCTTTCCAAGTGCCCCTGGGAGGGAGGTACTATTACGATCGTCCCCATTTTACAGATAAGTAAATGGGAGATCATAGAATATAACTTGTTTGAGGCCATATAGCTAGAATGTGGAAGTGCCAGGACTTGCAAGCTGTCTGACTCTAGAAACCACATAGATCTGAGCCATCACCACACCCACCGGTTCTCATCCTCTAAGTGGGCCAGGATCTTCTCTAGCTCCCCCTTGTTTTCTGTGGCCATGCTGCATGGAACCTGCTGTCCAAAGCCTGGCTCCCGGTCTGTAATGGGGCTGGAGTGCCGCAGCAGGTACTGGTCCTCGTCTCTGTATGGGTGTGGGGAGAGGAAAGGAGATGGCCAGGTATTGAACCAAGAGACAGTTCAGGACATGAGTTCTCAGCTCCCAGCTCAGGCCTCAGGAGATGCATGCTGGAGGATTCACTTCTAAGTCATGTAGAGAGGGAAAAGACCATGTATTTAGGCTTATGAGGAATGGAAGTATTCAAAGGTGGCAGAGGTCATGGTTGGGTATATATACTAGGAGAGAGTGTTTTCAGTATGCTGGGGCTTGTGGGTTCTATTTAAAGTCTCCTGGGAAATGATTCCTGTTTTGAGCTATTCTTCCACCCCACCTTCCTCCCTTCACTTCTCCATCCCTAGAGGGATCACTGCCTGACTGAGTCCTGGTCAGGGCCAGATTGATCCATGCAGCTAGCAGCTCCTAGGCCCTCTGAGCAGGCCAGGTGCCTCCCTAGAGATGAAGGGCCCATTCTTAGGGCTATATCACCAGGAAGTCTCTCTGGCCACCCATCAGTCACATTTCTGGTGTCTCCCAGGGTTGCTAAGGCACTATCTGGGGCTTTGGCATCCTGAGTATAAGATAATGGCTCATTTCTGCAATGTTAGATGAGAGCATATTCTTCTTTCCTCAAAGCTGGGCATAGAAGGATGAGATCTTAGAACAGAAAGGGATCTGGGCAGATGGCAGGGGGGTAGTACATCATTAATTCCCCCTACTCAATTGATAGAGGGCAGACTGCTTCTCTTACTAAATTCTGTGCCCAGAAAGCAGCCTTCCTTCCTTAGGGCATCAAAGACTCTAACCACCATAACCCCCTCCCCTTGAGGATATACCTTTCCCAAATAAATGGCGGCAGAAGAATATTAAAGAAAACTAGCTATTCCTGGAAAAGAAGCAGCTGTGAAAACTCACATGCTGTCATCTGGGGACAGGCTGTCATTAAAGAAGGAGCAATTTTGACTTTCCATCTCAGCAAGCCTGGGAAAAAAAAGAGCAGGAACAGAAGGGAAAACAGGATGTGGGGCCTGCTTTCATCTCAAGGACTCTAATCCCACAACAGAATCATCAGTTTTGGGGGCTGCCCCAACTACACCTAAGTGTTGAGCTTCGCTGGCTTCCACACACCCCACTGTGAACACTCCCCTGGCCCTGATTCTTTTCTCTTTGCCCCAACTTAAAACCCCTTTCCCATGAGACTCCTTACAATCCCTGTCCCCCAAACCTGGTGGTACCTGCTGGCGAAATGCTCAATGCGGGAGTGTGTGTCAGCATGTGGCAACCTCGGGGAAGAAGCCGGCCTAGAAGAAAGCAGCAAAGACTCAGAGGATCAAAGACTGGGCAGCTGGATAGACTGTTTATTCATCACCACCCTACCTCTACCCCCCCTCCCCACCAAATTAGTGAGATGGGCAAGAGCTGATGGGAACAGGATACAGACACTGGATTTACAGGGTCTGGTTCTCAGGCTGGATTCCCAGTCAGGCCCAAGTTGAACTGCCCTGTCACTAGTCAAGTTTGCCCTGGAACACTTCCCTAGCCTACATGGCACTTAGCCCCTTCATATACCCAGGCTCAGTGAGGCTGCAGCCTCTGTCCAACCACTGGTACTCACGTCTCACTGTAGTGGGCCTCCAGCACTGATTGCACAGGCAGATAACCTCGCTGAGGGTGTTTGCTGAAATAATGCTTTGAGCGGAATTTGTTCTTTAAGGTTGTGGCAAAGTCCCTCATGTTCTCACTGGATGTGGTCTGAGGGGAAACAGGGTAGAGGGACTCACCTTAAAGGTTTTGGGATATGATGAGGTAGGTATGGCTGCTCCCCTAGAGCAGGGAATGTGACTGGTCCTCCACTCTTGTTCATGCCTACTACACCGGCTCCTAGAAAAAGGTCTACAAGCGCCCTGGCCGGTTTGGCTCAGCAGTTAGAGCATCGGCCTGCGGTCCAGAGAGACCCGGGTTCCGTTCCCGCTAAGGGCGCGTACCTCGGTTGCAGTTTGTCCCCGGCCCTGGTTGGGTCATGCGGGAGGCAGCCACTCGATGTGTCCCTTTCACATTGATGTTTCTCTCTCTCTCTCTCTCTTCCTCTCTCTCCCTCCCACTCTATCTGAACAAAAATGGAAAAATGTCCTCGGGTGAGGATTAAAAAAAAAAAAGAAAAAGGTCTACAAGGACAAATGCCAAACTGTGAACACTGGTTGTCTGAGAATTTGGACTGGAGGGGTGGAGATCAGGCTGAGGAGAGAGGAGGACTTTCATTTTATACTTTAAAAATATTTTTATTGATTTTTAGAGAGAAAGGAAGGGAGAGGGGGAGAGAGAGAGACAGAGAGAGAAACATCGATGTGAGAGCGAAACAGCGAAACATCGATCGGCTGCGGGTAGCAATAGAGCCCTCAACCTGGTCATGTGCCCTTGACCAGGAATCAAACTGGCAACCTTTTGGTGCACAGGATAACACAAAACCAAGTGAGCCACACTGGCCAGGGCTCATTTTATCCTTTAAACACCTCTACATAATTTGAATCTTTTACAATGAGCATATATTTGTTAATTTTTTAAATAACATTTGTATAAATTTTAGGGACATAGGTGAGCAGGAGGTAGAGGATGACCAATCTACCATCTTAAGCCAGTTTTCTGTGTATGACTTTTATAGTGTTTACTTTAAAATCATAATAAAAGAAAAATAAAGGGCAAGGTCCCTGCTCCCACTGGGTCACACATGTTTCTGTGCCAATAGAATTTGGAGAAGTGATGGCAGCTTAGAGAGATGGATTGTGGGAAAACAGGTTCAAAAATGGGGAGCTGGAGTGGAGAGAGCAGTGGGGGGAACTGGGCATATGCTTGGGGCTTTGGGCATATCTGTGGGACAGAAAAGATAAAGGAGCTGAGGGAGCACAGTTGGCTCAGGCAGGTAAGTCTGGAGCTGTGGATTCTGAGCACAGCAGAGGTGAAATTATGTAGCTGGAGTTCAATGATGCTGACTGATCTGGATTCAGGTGGCTATGAGGCACGGTTTCAAATGAAAATCAAGTGGAATTGGGAACCCAGGTGAAGAACATGCCCTCTTCCCCCTCAAGAGACTGAGTAATTAATTTGAGGACAAACTTTGGCATTGACTAGAGGGATGGAAACAATGACAAAGTAGCAGGTGAAGACCAGGTGACAGGAGCAATATAGGAAACGAGGCAGGAAAAACTAAAGTGAGCAACAGAAGGCTTGTTGCCTAGAACTGTCTTACTCTATTTTTTCCTGAAACTTCTCTCTGCAGGGAAACAGTGAGTGACTTTTATTTTATTTTTTTGTTAATCCTCACCCGAGGATATTTTTTTCCGTTGATATTTAGATAGAGTGGAAAGGAAGGAGGGGGAGAGAGAGAGAGAGAGAGAGAGAGAGAGAGAGAGAGAGAGAGAGAGAGAGAGAGAGAGAGACATCAATGTGTCACATCGATTGGATGCCTCCCACACAACCCCGGTCAGGGCCGGGGATAGAACCTGCAACCCAAGTACGTGCCCTTGACTGGGAATCGAACCCAAGACCCTTTGGTCCATGGGCCGATGCTCTAACCGCCAAGTCAAACTGGCCAGGGCAACAGTGACTGCCTTTTACTGGCTGAGAGTGTCCTGGCTGCTATACCCAGCTGCAGCCCTGGTGAGGGAGAAGCTCTGCTGGAAGAACAGAGAGGCTTGAATCCCCCAAACTGGTGAATCATCAGGACTGTTTGGAGAATGTTCCCCAGAGGAGAACAGAATACAGTTAGCCAATGCTTGGCCAAGTAGATCAAGGGCCCAGAGTCTGAGAGTTGCCTCCCCCTCCCTCTTGGCCCAGAGGCTCCATACCGGGGTGTAATACTCCATGATGGGGTAGTGCAGCTTGTTGCCTTTGCTGGCCCTGCCTGTTAAGAAGCAGGTCTGGCAGATGTCCACGTTAAATTGTTTCAGACTCCGGTACCTTGGGGAGAGGAGAGGTTGTAGGACAGAGGATCCAATAGACTATAGTGACCTCCCCATTCCCCTAATATCCAAATATACACACACACATCAGAAGGGGGTGGAGCATGGAGCCATAATGTGCTCTACCTCTTATACATAGCAGTGGCTGAGTCCTTACTAAATGACTAGCCTTATTCTAGAGAACATGAGTGTGCATGAAATCACATGTTTAGACTCCTCGGAAGTATGTGAAATAGCATTGTCTCACCATCTATTTTAAAAGTAAAGGGGTGTAGGTATAAATTGCTCATGACAGCAAATAGCTTTCTAAACAAGGATCACCCCAAAGGGTCCATCCAGTCTCACAGGACCACTACCTACATTGGATAAGTTACTCTTCCAATACAAATGCTGCTTATTCTATCAGCCCTGGGTAAGTTTGCTAAAAGCTATTTCCAAAAGTTTAAAAAAATATTTTTTACTGATTTTTTAGAGAGAGAGGAAGGGAGAGAGAGATAGACACATCTATGTGAGAGAGAAACATTGATCGGCTGCCTCCTGCACGCCCCCCCACTGGGGATCGTGCCCACAACCCGGGCATGTGCCCTGACCAGGAATCGAACTGGGACCTCTCAGTCCATGGGACGACACTCAATCCACTGAGCCACACCGGCCAGGCAAAAGTTATTTTTTTAATAATAACTCTATTATTACCCAATATAGACTATCCTTTCAGATCCAGTTCTAAAGGCTGGCTCAGCTGCCCAGACCTAGTAGTGATGAAATGCCTAGATTTAGAGAAGTCAGGGGATCCAACATCTGGTCCTGGATGTACACTAACCAGCTGTGTGAACTTGGGCAAGTCATATTCTACCTCTTTGCCTCATTTGCTTATTAAAAAACAGGGTGGTTTTGAAGATAGTGTGTGTTAATGCTTTAAAAGTTAAAAAACTGAGCATTGTGTGATGAAAGCCAATTTCAGAATAGTGGCTACCTCTGCAGGAGGTGAATGGGAATGTAATCAGAGGAACTTCAAATGTATATGTTATTTCTTAAGCTTGGTGGTGGGTATGTGCTGTGGGGTGCTGGAGCTGGCTCACAACAGCTCAGAAGAGCCAACTGTTACCATTTCAGGGATTTGCCAAGCCAGTTGTTAAATACAGCCATTATTAAAAATAAATTATATAAACTCACAATTAAGTAAATGATATTAAAAAATGAAGTAATAAATATTTAAAACCCATGAGGTTTTTATGTCTATTGGATCTGCATGGCAGAAATACTATAAATAGTGTGCAACTGCACATCTCTCCCCAACCTCCTGTGGGTAGCCAGACATCGGCCACAGTGGGAGTATTTACATCATGGAAATTAGCAAATGCTACAAATTATGTTTCTTTCTTGCTTTCTGGAGAGTCAGTTGTGAACCATTTGCCAACATACCATTTGGTACATAGATGTTCTTATGTCAGGCTGCTGGGGCTTCTGCGTTCTACTTAATACTCCCTGGGAAACCACAAGCAAATTACTTCCCTTTCTGTACTGTTCCCTCACCTACCCACTTTGGCTTCTCTATACATTTTTGTAGGTCTGGGATATTTCATAATACAATTAAAACAAAAGAAAATATTTTTGATTTTTAAAAAAGTTAAACATTCTGCAACAGAATTACAACAATATATAACAATGTACAATAGATGAGCTGTAATTATATAATTATGTAATATATTTTTGTAATATATGATTTATTTGCAACATGACTTATTTACAATTATTATAATTCCATCAGGTATTGTTTTCCCTACCTGAAGCCCTTGATGGGGCACTGCCTACAGATAGAGCACTTGGTCTGATGCTTCACTTGCTCAGCAATGGTGACTCGATGCAGAACAGCCAGCCACACCATGGATTGGGGCTCCAAGTTGACCCATTCCAAGAACTGCGAAGCTTCAATGACTGGCTTCCCAGTGCTCTAGGGAAACAAGAAGCCCAATGGGAATTACTGAGGCCCAAAGTGTCTTGTCCCTAGAATGGCAGCTCTCAGAGGAGAAGAACTAGCAAGACCTGGGTTGGCCTATGCTCCAGAGATGTCTACCTCTGTCCTGTCCTAGTAGAGCTGGCACCCTCTTTGGCAGGATTCTGACCCTAAAAGCCCAGAGAACCCTCTGCCCTGTTGTTCCATCCCAACAAACTCCCTTACATCTGAGTAGTTCAGATCAAAAGCCTAGCTCTTAGTCCTCCCTCCCTTCTTGCCACCCTCCCTCCCATCATCCCTCCCTTCCACCCTCCCCAGTTCCATACTCACAAAACGGAAGCAACTACGAACACTAGGCTCCACATTGCTGCCCCCAAAGGCTGCCACTTCCCCCAGCTGACGGGGCACCTGAATGGCCTCATGAAGCAGGACACCAAGGTGGCGTTGGTCACATTGACTGCCTGAGTTGGCTACTTGGCTGAAGAGGTCTGCTGGCCCAACCATAAGTCATGGCCAACCCCAATGCAGGAATGGCCAAAGAATGGAGCAAGGAGAAAGAGCAGAAAAAGAAAACAGGGAAAGAGCACATAGACTTAGCTAATGACTTTTGAAACTGGAATATCTAGAGGCCCATCCCTGACATTCTAGAAGCCCAATAGTTCTAAAAAGAGCATTCTCTGAGTTCATAGAGAAAAAGTGAGACAGATACAAGAGAGAGGACATCAGAAAGAGGATAGAGAGATGAAGACAGAGAGCAAGCTGTGTGTGAGAGCAGTGCCAGGCAGAGATATAATACTGTTGGGAAAACAGATTCTCAAGAAGCAAGATGAGGGGTTAAGGGGCTCAGGGGTGCCTGAACATGAGCCACAGTTAGTCTGCCCTATCCCCTCCTAGCTTATGTAGTCTGATACTACAGTATTCTCTCATTTATCCACACAAATGGAAAGAAACACTGGCATAGATAATCCAAAAAGAGGAGATAATTCAAAGCATTTGATCATCTAAGAATTATCTTTAAGTGAATGTGGAATAGACTGTGGTACTTATATTTGAATATGAGCTATATCTGCCCTTGTGGGAAATCAACCTTAGAAAAACTCCTTCAGAGATTATAGTCTGTCTGTTGCATACCTCACATAAGGCTTAGAAAACACACAAACATGGAAGACAGAGGACCTGGGTTTTAGTAATGGATCCATTACTGACTAGCTTGTAGAACCTTAGGTAAGTCACGAACTTCTCTATGTTGTGGTTTCCTTACTTGTAAATTAAAGATACATAATCATTGTCTATGCCATCTCAGAGGAATGTTGGAAGAAATAAATAATATCATAGCTATGGATATGCTCTGAAATGTTTTCTTCTCCGTAACATTTTCCCAGACTGCTATCATTTCTCTTCTGTGATCTGATTATAGCACATATCCTTTGCCACTCTGATTAGTCTAATAAACACTTTGTAAAAACTGCTTTCTGTGTACTTATGTCCTCCTCTGGACTGTAAACCACTTGAGGCAGGGACCATGTCTAACTGAACCTAGTTCTCACCACATTTAGCACAGTGCTTAACACACCATAGGCACTTGACAACTAAGGATGCTGCTGTAGAAAAGTACAAAATGCTGTACAAAAGATGAAGGATGGAGAGGAAAGCAAAGATACTATACACACCAGAGAGGTTAAAAAAGACAGAATTATATCCTGTGCACTGCCCAGTAATGGAGATTACTTCACCCTGCCTATGTAATCACATGGGAAGTCTCTCATAGAATGTGTGACATGGCTTGAGCTCCAGACTGGAGAGGGCTAAGCCTGATAGGCCATGGGGAAATAGAACTAGAAAGTCCGGGCTCTGGGTACTCCAGGATGCTAACTCAGATCCTGGTAAAGTAATTATATCAGATTAGAAAAAAACAAACCCACTGGAGTGACACTGGGAATAAAAACAGACTTTAGGTCCATCTTGGCCTTTGGCTATTGTGGGTTCTTTGCAATAGCCTGGACCAGGAAGTATCACTAGGTAGCCTGAGTAACCTTCTGCTGAGTCATAAGACCTACCTTCTGCTTGTCTTATACCCTTCTTCCTCCCACCACACCTCTCCCTCCACCCTATTTCACTTCCAGACTTTGGAGTTGTACTCACACTCCAATTTCTCCTTCACTTCTGTGCCACACAGGCATGCAATGCCAGTCTTAAAGGACAATGCCCGCATCTTTCCACTGCGACCACTAGGTTTAAAAAAAGAGATGGAGAACATGAATATATGTACAGTGTTACCATCTTAGCAGTCATTTCTCTCACAGAGTTGACCTCAGCAGGGCTCTGTGCCAACCATGTCCCAAGCTGAGTTGGGTCCAAGTCCACCATGGGAGCAACCCCTTCCCACCAGGCCCACTTGAGATGTCCAGTTGAATTTCACCCTGGAGGTTGCCAGGACTGCTACAAGCCCTTACCTATCAAAAACATTGAGGAGCCAGTTGAGGCTCATGTCCACACAGAGTGGCACATTGACCAGGATGCCTCTTTCCTCCTCCAGCCGTTCATATAAGGCAGTCAGGCAGTGAATGACCTCCACCACGTCCATCACATGTTCACTGGCCTGAAGATCATGCTCATTAAAGATCTCCAAAGCTGTGGTTAAAGTGACCAGGTCCACTAGGAAAGAAAAGAGGGAGAAAATATAGCCAAAAGTAGAACCCCAGGGGCTAGACAAGGAGGTAAGGCTACTAGCTTCACCAAATTTGACTCAATTTCCAGATAACCACTTATAAGTATGACACAAGCTTTCCCTTTACCAAGATACTCATCCCAAGTAAGGGAAAAGCAGTAAAAGGCCCCCTAAATTAATCTAAAATGTTTTTATACCCATATGTCCTTTATCATCAGTTTCAAGAAGATAGTGAGATGTGAGCAAACTCACTTCCTTTGTTGGACAAATCCCACATATTTCAACTGCAAATAGGTTTGTCCATAGACCTTGAGAACCTAGTCACCAGTTATGAAGGCTCAAGTGTGCCTGGGTAAGGGTGACATACCTCAGGAGGACTTTATAATTACCCCTAATGTCGGAAGCAGCCTAGCTAGACATGCCAGGAAGACTGAATAAAGAGTGCCTCTGAGAATGGCCGGACGGTACATTATATCTGCAGCCATGTTGTCCCCTAACCACTGGCATATGCTTCAACAGATCTGATGCTACATCCAATAACTCCAAGATGGCAAAAGAACACAAGCCCCCAATGGCTCCAAACCATCAGCTAGGATATTTCCTGCCATAAAACAGTTACTTGATTATCCATTTTGGACAGAGAAGAAGGGACAAGGAAGAGGGTAGCTATGGGTTAATTTGGAAATGAGTCTGGGACTTTGAGAGAATAGAAGAGCCCTGGAAAGAGCAGGTGTCCAGTCAGCATATCCCAGCCTTTGGAGAGTTCCCACCAAGTCAATCAACAACCCTTCCCAAGGTGGAATGAAAGTGGGAAACAGCTGACAGATGAGGAAGAGAAGGAGTTGGGGGTAAGGCCTTAAGGGAAATGTGATGGGAGACTTACAGCGTAGTGCCTTCTGGACTCTGCGTAGCTTCATTGCAGTGCGGTAGGCTGAGAACTTAATGTTGTTCAGATCAGCTTCAAAGAATGGAAAGAGACCCACTTAGGTCAGGAAAATGCAAATTAAAACCACAACAAGATACCATTATACATCCACCAGATTGGCAAAAGATAAAAGTCCAACAATAACAAATGTCAGGAATATCTACCCTACACAGGAACCCGGCATTCTTACCCAGGGTTTGGTATAACTCAGTCATCTTGGGATGGTCCCAGCATGTGGTCTGAGCCTGGTGGCTACAAACAAAAGCATCAGTAGCACCAGGGTCCACACCACCCCTCACCCCCCTCACACATGCACACACTACTCAGTGATAGGTTGGATGCAAGGAGCTGTGGAATCCAGGGTTCAACCCTGAGGATCCCAAAGCACAAGGGTTCACCTTTACCCTGGTAGAATCTTGAGCTCTTGAAATGAGGAGGAAAAACTGGACTGGATGAAGGAATCCCAACAGATAAGGAGTGACAGGGACAGGTAGAAAAAAAGACAAACGAGGGAGGGGGTGGGCAGGTGACTCACCCACTTCTGATTCAGATGGTCACTTACTTGATGTAGTAGGGAACTTTATTGGGTGAAATTGCTCTTTCCCAGGGAACCTGGACAGAGGCTGGTAAGGAAGAAGAGAAAGAGAAAGAAGCTGGCCACTAATGCTCTTCAGGAGTCTAGACACTCCCCTGCTTTGTCCTCCCAAGTAGTGGTCAAGCCCCAAAGGGGACACCTGACTCTTATTGCCAGATCTTAACAGCCCCTAAGGGTGTGGCAAAAACTAATGAATATACGTCTCTCCCTGACTTTAGGGCAATGAAAGGAGAAGAGGTTGTCATTGATATCCTCATGTGCCAGAGACGTGGCAAGGGCATGAACAGGAATAACTGAACTTGGCCACCCTGACAATCTTCTCCCTGACCAGGCCAGCATTTCTACCCACTCAATTACAGGCAGCTGGAGTGCTGCCGTGGATACGAAGTGGAACCCACATTCTTCCTAAGGCTCAAAGCCCTTCCCCCAAAAGGAGTCAAGCTACTCAGTCCTGTGGAACAATGGGGAACAGTACTGCCCATTTCTCTGTGGTGAGGAATTCTTTAAAGGATGTCCCTCACTGCTCAGTGTCTTTATCTTCTGGATATTCTAGGAGAGGCTCAGTTACCTGGCCAATGTTCTCACTGCCATTTCCCTGAGTACAAGAGCCCTCTGCAGGTATACATGCATATCAGTGATTATAATAGCTGTAGTTCTAACTGCCATTAACATTACTGAGTTCCTACTATGTGCCAGATAGTCTTCTAAATGCTTTGTGTACATATGTAATTTTCAGATCTGTGTATTGCCACCATTTCCACTGCTACCACCCTAATCTGAGTCACCATAATCCCTCACCTGGATCATTACAATATGCTTCCCAACAGTTCTTCCTGTTCCTACTCTCAACCCCCAACACTCTGACTCTGTTGAAACATAAGTCAGATCATGTCATTTTTCTGCTCAAACCCCTCCAAGGTTCTGCATTCCATTTAGAATAAAATCGCAAGCCCTGGCTGGTGTGGTTCAGTGGATAGAGCATCAGCTTGTGCACCAAAGGGTCATGGGTTCGATTCCTGGTCAAGGGCATCTACCTGGGTTTCAGGTTCAATCCCTGGCCCCAGTCAGGGCATATGCAGGAGGCAGTCAATCGATGTAGCTCTCTCACATCAATGTTTCTTCTCTCTCTCTCTTTCTCCCCCTTGCACTCTCTCTAAAAATCAATGAAAAAAATATCCTTGGGTGAAGATTAACAACAACAAAAACATCCCAAGTTCTTACCCTAACCTACAAGGCCCTCTGTGTTCTGGCCTCTTGCCATCACTCTGACCTCCCATTCTCTCCCTTCCTTGCTCACTTCTACTGCGGCCTCCTTGCTGGTTCTTAGGCATGCCCCTGCCTTAAGGTCCTGGAAGTTGCTGTTCCCTTTTCCCAGTATGCTGTTCCCTCAGATATCCACATGGCTCAGATATCCCTCACCTCCTTGAGGTTTCCTCTCCATTGCCATACTCTCAGTGAGGCCTTTCTTGACCACTCTATTCAGAATTGCAATGCCTCCCCCACCCTTAAGTTCATCACTTCCTATTCATGACTTAGCTGCTTTACTTTTTCTATAGCACTTGTCACCAATTTACCTCACACACTTTTTACTTATTTGTTTATGGTCTGGCTTCCCTCACTAGAATTTAAGCTCTAAGGTCTAAAGACTTTTCTCTGTTTTGTTCACTGATGTGGCCCCAGTGCCTTGAAGAGTACCTGGCCCACAGTAGGCCCTCAATAAATATTGTTGAAAAAATAAAGACATTTAATTCCTATAACCCTGTAAGCTAGGTAGTATTTTTACTTCTTTGTATATATGGGAAAACTGAGGTTCAGAAAAGTTAAGCTATTTTTTTCCAAGCTTGCACAGTTACTAAGTCAAGGAACTAAGATTCAGACCCAGATCTCTCTGATTTAAGAGCTTGTCCTTTTAACCACTATGCTACACTGCTTTATCCTTACTGTGTCTGGAATGTCAGGGTATACTGGGCTCCCACTAGGCCCCCAAGGAACAACAGCAGACTCTCTTGGAAGGTGGCTGAGGCTCTGTTAAGTAAAGTCCAGTTTGTCTCACGTACAGGAGAGGAAGTGCTGTGACCCAGGCCCAAAGTCCCTGTGGGCATCCTGGAGCTGCTTAAGCCTCTCACCAACTGATGCCTATGGAAAGGAAAGGTAAGAAATCAGTGGATTCATTCCAGATATTTACTGTGGGATTTTCAGGTGCCTCTGAGAATCTTTGTGAGTTCCCTTATAGGCTGACTCTTCTCCAGTTCCAGCTTCTCCCACAGCACTCCCAAGGATCAGAGACGAGCATTCCTAATTGCAGACCACAGTCACCCTTCATCTGTCCCTGTATACCCTAAGTATCCTTATTTAGACAGATCCCTTTCAGATCTTCATTTCAAGCACTCCCTGTAGCTTAGAGGTTGAGAAACCTGTTCCCTGGTCCCAAATTCTCTACTATTCTCCTGTGTAGGTCCCATTTCAATGCACCTTCACTTCCTTTGGGCCTACAGAAGTTTCCCCCAAGACTAGTTATATTGAGGCTCTTTCTTCCCCATGGCTCACTCCAGACCTCTCTACCTGTAGCTGTTTCCACCGGATGTTGATCTGCTCCAGGGCCCGGGAATTCTCCATTGACAAGTGCACATCAGAAATGGCAAGTTGATGGGCCAGATCATTCACCAACTTCACTCCATCTTTCATGGGGGAGAATTCTTCTTTGAACAGCTGTAGAATCAGGGCCCACGTCCCACAGTGGACAGAGAGTGGCAAAGAGAAACCACTAGTCATTCATCTCAACTCTTCCCTCTTTACTCCAAGATTTTGATCCAACAGCACAACCTAGGTGCTTGCCTATTAGGGTAACAGGACTAAGATGTGGGTGGCCACTGTCCTTATCCTCTTCTTTTCTTACAGAAAACACCAGAGAAAGAGAAGCCAGTAGAAGGACAGAGGAGACTCCAGCTAAACCAGCCCCCAAATCCAGCACATAAACTGGTAGGCTTGGTTGTAGTCCTGGTTAACAATGGACTCTCAGGGCAGGAATGTTGTCAGGGTCTGGGAGGAGTGTCAGGTATCAAGGTGGACTGTAACCAGGTGAGGGGGCCTGCATACCTTAAGAGCCTGGATGTGGTCAGGGAGTGAATCAATGAAGAGATCCCCAATGGGCTCCCAAGTGGCTCGGACTCCCTCAGCCTGAGTCAGAGTAGTGCTTAATTCTTCCATTGCCCCTTGGATCTCTAACAGCTGCTCCAGAGTGCGCTCAATGTGGCGATGCTGGTCCACACAGCGGGCTGTGAGCTTCTCCCATAGTTCACTGGCCACTGTTGCCTGCTTCCACACAAAGCGGCTCAGATTCTGGATCCGCTGCCTAGGAGAGGTATCTGCAAGGGCAGGCAGGAAGCCAGGTGAGGCCAACCAGGCAGGAGAAGCTCAGGGAAAGGCAGCCCTTTGTAAGATTTGCATGTGTGTACATGCATTTATGCATGTATTTATGCAAATACATATTTGTGTAAATAAACAAATATGTATTTATGCAAATACATATTTCCCCATGTTTGAGCTCCTTTTGCACATTCAGGTTTTTAAAAACTTAAACTTTTAATTTTCAAGTCATTACAGATTCATATACATTTGTAAGAAATAATACAGAGATATTGTGTACCCTTTACCCAGTTTTCCCAAATGGTAACATCCTGAAAAACTATAATACATTTTACCAACCAGGATATTGACATTGATGCAATCCACCAATTTTGTTCAGAGTTCCCCAGTTTTGCCTGGCCGGTTTGGCTCAGCGGTTAGAGCGTCGGCCTGCAGTCCAGAGAGGCCCGGGTTTGGTTCCCGCTAAGGGCACGTACCTCGGTTGCAGTTTGTCCCCGGCCCTGGTTGGGTCGTGCGGGAGGCAGCCACTCAATGTGTCCCTTTCACATCGATGTTTCTCTCTCTCTCTCTTCCTCTCTCTCTCTCCCACTCTATCTGAACAAAAATGGAAAAATGTCCTCGGGTGAGGATTAAAAAAAAAATTATCATACAGAGTTCCCCAGTTTTATTTATACTCATTTGTGTGTGGGTGGGTGTATTTTGATCTATGTGATTTTATCATGTGTAGGCTGATGGATCCACTACCATAGTCAAGAAATCACGTTGTTGTTTATCATCTATTATATCATGAGGATTTCTTCATATTCTTTAAAAATGGGCAAGATATATAGTGACTAAAATATTTTAAGAGGCAAAGTGAGGCAAATCCTCCAGCGCCTATTTACATGACCCTGGAATGTGGTTTTGCATTAGTGTCTGCTACCCTCTTCCATCCAGAGAAGGGATGCATTTCATGAAAGCCCAACCCCAGAGAAGTTAGTATAACTTGCCCAGCTTTTCCACCTAGGCTCCTAAACTGTAGGTTTCCTCTTCCTCCCTCAGATCTCCCCTCAGAAGTAGATTCAGAGCCCTAAAAGTCCAAGCTAACTGGAACTGTCCTGCTCTCTCTTGAGCTTGTCAAAGCTGAAGCCCACTGGGCAGTAATTGAGTACTAGCCTCCTACTGAGGGGCTCAAAGGAAATAAGAGGGTCAACGGCATCGACAAAGGGCTCAACTAAGGAAGAGTCCTTCCAGGTTATTCATAGGCAATTTCAGAGAGTTAAAGACTCTTATAGAAAAGAGGGTTTGCTAGGCAACCACTCAGACCTAATCTCCAAGGATCTCAGCTGCCTTATATGAACCTAGACCTAGAGTGGTCCACTCTATTGAGGGAAGGAGCCAGAAGTCACTAGGGTCAGTATCAAAAAGCCACAATCAATTTTCTTCTCAAATGTCATCACCTAACTTTTTAGATTTTAAAAAGTGGGTTTTTTTTATTAGTTTACTTTTGTTACAGATGTTTCTCCTTTTTTCCCCCCTTGACACCCTCCTCCCCCTCCCTTCCTGCCCCGTCCCCAGTTTTGTTGTCCATGTCCATTGGTTATGAGTACATGCGTACAAGTTCTGTGGTTCATCGCTCCCCTCCCCCACCCCCTCTTCTGGCAATTGTCAGTCTGTACCCTACTTCCACGTCTCTGGGACTACCCTGTTCCTCAGACTGTTATGTTCATTATATTCCAGAAATAAGCTATGGTACATATACACAATGGAGTACTATACAGCTGTAAGAAAGAAAGATCTCTTATTCTTTGAGACGACATGGAGGGACCTGGAAACTATTATCCTAAGTGAAACAAGCCAAGCAGAGAAAGACAAATATCATATTATTATTATTATTATTATTATTTTTTACTTGCTAGTAGATTCGAGCATTGCCACATGTCTCTCTATGTTGGAATAAAGCAGGATATTTTAAAAGGACATACTACTATTTTGATTCACTGAGTCAGTTCAATGCATTTGAGTCTTTTTTTTTCTTTTTTCTTTTTCATGCTTCATTAGAAGACCACACGTGATGCTCCAGAGCCACATACAGCTTTGGGCCACATGCTGGTGTACCCTGCTTCAGGCCCTGTTCTCTTTACTTTTTCGTACACTATTAATCTTTCTCCTCTCCAACTTTGGACTCCTAGGAGAAAACTATCCTTCTAGATAACAGCTGAGAAAGTGAGATTGGGGAAGGCAGGAAGGTGTTTAGTGGTTCATAGTTAAAGAAGAAGGGGGAAGAGAGGAAGATCACCCACCTTTGCTCTCCAAACGAGGCTCCTCTAATTCCTCAAATGGGTGCTGGGATAGGAAGGCCTGAGCTGACTCCAGCACAGAGTAGATATAGGGGCCCCGAGACTTGACATCTTCCATAAAGGCCTGAGAAGTTTAGTAACATGGTCAACAGGGAAGGAATGTCTTTCAATCGCTTTATATTCCATTCTGCAATCAACAACCTTTCTTTTCCTCAGGGTGGCTTGATTCTTTGACATTATTATGTACCTTTGGGCTACCTAGACAAAAGGAGTACAGTCCTCCCTACAGGAGAAGAATGATTCTGACCTTGGAACGTCTAGTAGTATGAAAGGGGTCTCTCTATGCCACAGGGTAGAGAGCATCATGGGGATTTGGGGCTGGGAATCTTGGTTTTCTGGAAGACTCAGAAAGTCCCCTGTAAGGGGCTTAGAGAAACCAAAACCAGAATGGGCAAGATTATAATTAATTATAATTAAGATTTTAATTAATTTTTTGTTGAAGTATACATAGAGAAAAGTATAAAAATCAAAAGTATACAGCTCAATGAATTTCCATTAAATGATTCCATCTCTGTAACCAGTACTGAGATCAAGAAACAGAACTCCACTAACATCCTGGAAGACCACCTTATGGTCCGGTCCCTCTGGTCACTACCTTATCCTCCCCACCTCTCATTGGGTAACCACTATTTTGTCTTGTAATATCACTTACTAACTTCTCCATTTTTGAACTTTATATAAATGGAATTATAGCCCCGCCGGTGTGGCTCAGTGGATTGAGCGTCATCCCATGGACTGAGAGGTCCCGGTTCGATTTCCGGTCAGGGCACATGCCCGGGCTGTGGGCTCGATCCCCAGTGGGGGGAGTGTAGGAGGCAGCCAATCGATGTTTCTCTCTCACATCAATGTTTCTATTTCTCTCTTCCTTCCTCTCTCTCTAAAAAATCAATAAAAACATATTTTAAAAAAATAATAAAATAAATAAATAAATAAATAAATGGAATCATACAGTCTATCCTCTTTTTGTATCTATTTTTCTTTTCAGTCAACATACTGTCTTTAAAATTCATTTATGCTGTGGCACATAATTATAGTTTATTTTCTTGCTGTATTGTATTCCATTCTGTATGAATTTTTAATTGAGATCTAATTGACATATCACATTGTATAAGTTTAAGGTATACAACATATTTAATACATTTATATTGCAATATGTTGCCATTGTAGCATTAGTTAACTTCTCTGTCATGTTACTCAATTATCATTTCTTTCAGTGCATTCTGTATTTATTTTTAGAAATCTCTGTTGTTATTTTCTTATTATAAAGGTAATATGTCACAGAAATCTTAGGAATTTCAGAAAAGTATAAAAAATTAAAAAGAACTCTAATTTCATCACCTAGAATTGTTAACTATTGTAAATATTTTTATATAGTTCCTTCTTGTGTTTTTATATGTATGTATACATATACAGACATCTATATAGATTTTTATACATTTGAGATCCACTTGTATATGGCTTTGTAACCTGTGTTTTTTTCACTTAATGTTATATTATGGTTCATTTTCCATGGCTCCATTAAAAATCAGGGCAGGCCAATATTTGATGGGAGTGCCACCCACAGAGCTTTAGGACCGCATGCAGCTTCCTGTTAGTTTAAGTGTCTAAGCAGAGACTGGGTGTTCTTCTGTCAGGATATTGCAGAATAGATCCCTTCCCAGCTGAGAGGCACACACTAGGCCTCCATCATTCTGACCTACCGCATGTGTCTCCTTCTCCTGTTGCACTAGGGCCACATCTCCTTGTAGGGGCAGCTGAGCTGACAATTCCTCATCCTTTTGGCTGAGCCAGTCAATAATCTCTTGGAGAGGGAGCTGAAGCTTTCCACTGTGGTCTGAGAAGGCCTCTAAGCGAGCACTGCAAACAATGGGTAGGACCAGTGATTTTCAGTCTTGTTTTATAAGTGGCAAAAAATTTTTCCCAAACAAACACTCATGTGTAACATGAATATATAAAACAGACCTTCTGAATCTTCTCTGGTTGAAGTAGGAAGAGGTCCAGAGCCCTCCTTCTTACCCACCCACAGAGGCACCTCCACATGGAGCTCAGTGCTAAAACCAGGGGGTATAACCATGGATGGGGAGGTATCCGAAAGTTAACTGGTTTAACATGTCACTTTGTGGACACCAGTTAAATCGGTCTCATGCCCAGCACAAAGCTTGGAAGGGCAGAAAACTGAGCAAGGGCATTAGAGGTGACAATGTTTTCTTGCCCTCTTGCCCTAGAGGAACTCAAGTCATGCCAAACTGCTCATCCACAGAAGTTTCTCAGAGCCTGCCCTCTGAGCAGGAGAGGATGCAGTAAGTGGGAAGGATAAGTCAGGGCAACATAGGCTAGAGGTTTAACATATGGCATATTAACAATATGTACTGTTGCCCAGCTGGTATGGCTCAGTGGTTGAGCGTCGACCCATGCACCAAGAGGTCACCAGTTCGATTCCCGGTCAGGGCACGTGCCCAGGTTGTGGGCTGGGTCCCCAGTGTGGGGCATGCAGGAGGCGGCCAATTGATGTTCTCTCTCATCGATGTTTCTATCTCTCTCCCTCTCCCTTCCTCTCTCTCTAAAATCAATAAAAAAAAAAAATAAAAATAAAAATAAAAATATGTACTGTATAATTATCTCTGTCAGCCTCTCTCCACAAATGAGCCATGAGCTGAGGTCCAAGTGGTAGGAAGCTGGATGTCAGCCTAGGCTGTGTGCAGCCATCAAGTCCATTCCTCTTAGCTGACAATAAGAATGATTCATTGCCTCCCTACCACCTGGACCAAGCTCTTTACCTAAATTTTTGTTTCCACTAATTCTCAGAGCAACTTTATTAGATAGGCACTACTATTGCCTAGAGAGGTTAAGTAATTTATCCAAGGTCACACAGTTAAGTCGCTGATAGAGTTATGATTTGAACTTAGGTGTATCTGACTCCACAGCCTGCATTTTTTTTTTCAACTTTTCCACACTGCCTCATCCCCACCAGAGCTCACCAGAAACTATAGGTTTGGGCTTTGATGATAGGGAGAAGGAAAGTGTGGGGGAGAGGAAACACATAGGGACAGGGAAAAGAGGAACAACTGATATAGAAATTATCTTCCAGCTCTTATTGATTTGCCCTTAGTTTGGGGAACACTAGGTGGGTTAATAACCAATGGATGGGAATAGAAGAATGAAAGGATGGAGAGAGTGCAGATGAGATGTACCAAGATGGAGAACAGTTATGAGAAGAGGAGGAGGAGGGAATAATCATATCCTTCATTTATATATCAGTGCTTTTAAGTTTAGTAAGCACTTTCAGATCTTATTTGAGTCCTCAGGACAACACTGTGAGATAGTTAGGACAGGTATTATTCCTCTACCCATTATTTTTTCCTTAAAAACAATCCGAACAAACAGAAGCTAAAATTCAGATAACTCAAACCACTTATCCAATATGACACAGCTACTTAAACCTGAGGCTCAAACCCAAGTCTCCTGCTTTCTGACGCAGGGGTTTTCCCTAGTGCCAGAGAAAGAAAGGGAGGAAAAGAGGACATTGAGGCTGATGAGAGGGTGAGGCACAGGCTGAGAGGAGAATGATAAGCTGCAGCAGCAAAAGGAGCCCAACACTCTCAGAGCCAAGCTCCTAGGGCCCTTGTTTGTAGGAGGAAGGCCTTACCGAAGGTTGTGAGACTTCTTCTTGATTTCATTCCAACACAGATTCATGGCTGATGGTTCCAGGCATTCAGCGGTACCAAGAGACCTGTTGATCAGCTTTGGGCTTAGGCAGAAAACCCCAGCACCATCCTGAGGAGGTGCAGGGGAGGTGGCAGCAGCTCTAACCTGAACAGAAACACAGACATCCTGTGATTGCTGGAGTGTGCCACACCCTGGTCTGCAGTAAGACAAGGGTGGGACAGGTGTGAACAAGGGGAGAGAAGGGCTTGTCCCAGGGGGTGTTTGGGGTGAGATAAAGGAAGACATGGTGGCTCTGCTCATTGCAAGGTCCACTCTTGGTATAGGTCGGTCACATATGACTGCTGACTACTATCAATATTACTCTTATTATTATAAATTCTGCCAGGACTACTGCCCAGATGTGATCTTGGAAGTCCTTGCATTAGGTAAGAGCTGCTCAGAATTTCCCCCAAATACTGGCAACCACAGCATTCAAGGTGAGCTGTAGGCTCCTATTTCAGGGTCCCATCGTTTATCCAACCTCTGGAAAAGAAAGCTCAGGAGCTGCCCCTCTCCCTCTTCCCCACCTGCATTCCCCACCACAGTTGGGAAGCCTAGAAATCATCCTAAAGTGTACTGTTTACCTTCCATGGAGTGAGAAAGGGCTAAAGCAGCATTTTGGATCCTGATCTCCAAACGACTCTGACCAGAGTGGGCAGCTAAGAGGACCAGCCATGGAGCCTGCCAAAAACTTGCCTCGGGCACCCAAGCTCACAGTCCATCACTTGCTTGCCCTTTGGGGGTAATGTAGGGTTTGGGGGAATGGGGTCCTGGCAAATAGCCCTAAGAAGTTAGCTACCTCCAATGTAATGCCAAGACTGCCCAACCAGGGGGTCATTTGGAGATGGAGGGAGGGGGAGTGTGGAGGAGAAAATCTCAGCTGAGCCTTTCCACCCTAGTCTCGGGAAACCTACCACCTGCCAGTCTACCTGCTTGCCTTCTGTGGAAAGAACATGGTCCTGCTGGTGTCTGAGACTGTCTAGTCTCCCCCACCCCAAGACTTCCACCCCACACAAGACTCTCCAGGCAATTTAGAAAATCAATCATTCCACTAAAACCATAGCTTGCAGCCATATACTAAAAGGGAAATGAGGGAGCAGCCAGGTTCTGTGGCAAGAGTTTCAACTCAGTCACCCTGTGCCACCATCAGCTGACACTACCTGTGCTGTGTAGGGACTCCGTTGCAGGATTGGGCAGCTCCATGATTATCCCTCAGCACGAATCCAGATCCAGTGCCTGGTGAGCCACAGGCAGAGTCCTGACAGGCTCTGAGCAGGCTCCCTCAGGGAAGGCAGGCAGAGCTGCGCCAGGCCAGGAGGCGGGAGCTGTCACCCTGTTTGTTTACTGACCCCCCAGGAATCTGGAGGGGGCGGCTATGTCAGGGCTCAGCTGGTGAATCAGAGCTTTGTCCCTGGGGAATTCCGGCTAGCTACCAACTGGGCCCGCCACACCGGGGCCAGGAGGGCCCTCCCAGGCTGGTAAGGATAGCAGAAGTGGGGCTGGGCATTCCATGGTGCTGAGGAGGGGCATGTAGAGAGTAGCGTCTGCTGATTTATTTTCTCCTGCTATGGATGACACAAAGGACTCACTTGGCTTCCAGGCCCACCCATCCCCTGAGGTGGAGAAAAGGATCAGATCACTTTGGTGACAAACATCTCTGATAAGCAATTTCCTAAAGGACTGGAGGGAGGATGGACTTGGAAATAAGCCTTGTCTTTGACTAAGTAAGTGTCCTTAGAGGCAGTGAGGAATGTGTGTGGCACACCTGGGGACAGAGCCATGGGATAGCAGGATCGGGATTTTGGGCAGAAGATTAATCCGAGCCCACTGTGAAAACACAGGGGTGCTCTGCCCTACCTTTGGGAGGCAGAGAGGGGTGGAGGGAAAGTCATATCCCCCCAGACCTCTCACCGCACACTAAGGCCAGGAGGAAATGGATAGTCTATAGACATAGTTGGACCTCTGCAGGGGAAGGAAAGGGAAAAATGGAACTGAGCAGCTTTATGCAGGGATCCAGTTCAGAGAGGCTCATGTGTCCTGCCTGCGCTGCTCTGGGCCACTGGCCTACAGGGCAGGGTCCCTTCTGGAAGTGGACACCCTCCTTCTGTAGCAGATTTGCCTGGGGAAAGGTTAACATTCCTCAGCCAGGCCCCCACCCCTCAGCACTAACGGAAACACTTCATTTTTACCAAAAAGGGTTCTGTTCCCATCCTCATTTATCTCCCACAGAAGCTTCTGGGCTTTCCACAGTTCCACATTGTTTCCATGCTGAGGCCCACCTACAGGAATAGTTGGAGCAGCTGCTTGACCCTTTCTGGGGATCTGGGATGGAGCCATCAGGGGTGGATGGGGGGTGGCAATGGATGGCAGGCTAAAAATGGGGAGTGGCTCTAGCTCCAGGTCACAGTTTTGCTTATGCTGGGATAATTGGGCTCAATCCAGTCTTGCAGATTCTCCTGGACCGAGAATGCCAGAGTTAGAAATGGTCCCTTGTGACCCAGCCACAACCAACCTCTCCTAGTTCTGTAGGAAGTGCCCACAGTGAACTGGCTCCACCCATGTTAGCCTTTCATTCCCTCTAGCCTTCTTCTTAGTTTCCTACCCTCCCCCCACTTGGCTCCTTTGCTATGTTGCTTCACTCTGTTCTCCCCTTCTAGTTCCCCCTTATACTCACAAGTTCACCTATCAGAGCCATGAAAACAATAGGCAAATAATGAACACTAATTGTTTTCTTTTCCTATCAGTGGCCTTCTACATCTGGCCACGATGTTTGCTTCTCACCCCCACTCCCAATAGAGCTCTCTCCTCATCTCTTGAAACTTTAAGACAATATCAGGGCCATAGGGAAGAAAGAGAAGTAACTGGCAGAGGAGAAGCGTTGGTCTCACCATTCTCAATTATAAAATGAAGCCCTCAGGTCCCTGTGCCTAGGCCATGAAGCTTGAAGGGGGCAGACAATGACCAAGGCAAGCCTTTTGAAAGAGCCCAGGCTTCTCAATCCCTTGACCTTATGAAATTTGCACTCTGGGGAATGGGTAGGTACACCAAGGGACTCGAGAACATGTTAGACATAGCACTTTCTTTCTGGCTAGCTGTGGGGAAAATAGCTTAGGAGATCCTGGATGTTATGCCTCTCTAGACTTTGACTGCTCCTCACTACTCTCCCCCAAAGTGGGCTCCCCAGCACTCACATTCTCCATCCCCACCACCTTTCTCCCTCCCTTCCTTTTCCCTGTATATTAATCTGCTATCTGCACCCCCAGCAGTGTTTCAGCACAGCAGCCCACCTGTGAGAAACTAGGAGATATTAATACTTTCTCACATCCCCATGGCTTCTGGACCCCAAAGCACTGTAGGGCTACCCAAAATATGCCTATGCTCCTCCCTTGTCAATTAAACTTTCCTGTGGGCCTCCCTGTCTACCCTCTCAGGATTACTGCCTCTCATACATCATCTGCCTACCTACCAATATACACAAGCAGGCACACACAGTACCACAACCACACTCCTAGGGGAGGAGAGAGAGAGGAGAGGCAGGTGTGAAGCTCAGGTGGGGCTGATCCAGGAGCTTCAAGTAAGACTAGGTACTTAAGAGGAGCACATGGAATGGGAGAGAACATTCTTCAGGTGCAGAATATAAGGTATGCCACAGTGAAGCCAAAACAAAGGAAGTTCCTGCCTTGTTCTAGGCCATGCCCGGTAGGAATACAGTCTTCTGGCATCCCCCTTGGGAGGTTAAGATGGAACCAGTGCCCTCAGCTATGGTGGGCCCTTTGGGTCGCCCAGCCCATTATACTTCCTTGCCCCATGCCCCCGCTAAAATGCCTCATGAGTGACAAGGGACGGGCCAGAAGGAGGCCCCGTGCTATCCAAGGGGTTTCATGCATATGGAGAGTGCCCCTGAGCCTTAAGAAGCATGGACACCCACAAGAATACACGCAGATTCCATGTTCACCTTTTCTTCACAGGTCTTCCTTTTGCTTATGGCTTCTTACCTGAAGCTGGGGGCAGGCACTTCGGAGGCTGCTGCTATGATGGAACTGGTCAGTTGCCCACCACTCATGACATCGTGGGAAGGTGTAAGGGCATCCCTGCATGACCATAGGTTTCATCAGAACCAAGGCTCATGTGGGATGAGGATGGGCAGTGCACCAACCTTTGAGTATATGCACTGAAAGAATAACAAGGGAAGATTTAGAATCAAGACCTAGAAAAGCCCTATCAATCCAGCACTTACCCAGAGGTGCCTCCATCAGTTATGTAAATAAGCATTCAAAGCTTACTGACCTACCCAATAGTTTTTCCCAGGTAACCATGTACCATACAAAACTTATTACTGATCAAGGAAGTATTTATTGTTTATTTATTATACTTTGTGCTAGAAACACAAAGATGATTTGCTGTGTGACATCTCACAGCCTAGGGATGGGGGTGGGGGAGGGGACAGCCATGTAAGCTCATAATTATAATAAACTGCCTATATGGCAAATGCTATAATTAAAGTTTGACCAGAAGGCTAGGGGAGCACAGAGTGGAGAACAACTAACTCTACCTGAGAACGTGCAAAGATTTCAGAGAGACTGCATTTGAGGTGAGTCTTTTTTTTTTTTTAATTTTTTTTTCTTCTTCTCATTTTTTTTATTAATTTATTTTTGTTACAGATGTTTCTCCTTTTTTCCCCATTGACACCTCCTCCCCATCCCCCCACCCCGTCCCCTGCTTTGTTGTCCATGTCCATCAGTTACATGCATGTCCATACATGCATATAAGTTCTGTGGTTTATCTCTTCCCTCCCCCCCTCACCCCCTCTTCTGAGGGTTGTCAGTCTGTACCCTACTTCCACATCTCTGGGTCTACCCTGTTCCTCAGACTGTTATGTTCATTATATTCCACAAATAAGTGAGATCATGTGATATTTGTCTTTCTCTGCTTGACTTGTATCGCTTAGGATAATACTCTCCAGGTCCCTCTATGTCGTCTCAAAGGATAAGAGATCTTTCTTTCTTACAGCTGCATAGTACTCCATTGTGTATATGTACCACAGCTTTTCTATCCATTCATCTACTGATGGACACGGGCTGTTTCCAGATCTTAACGATTGTAAATAGTGCTGCTATGAACATGGGGGTACATGTATTCTTTCTGATTGGTGTTTCAGGCTTCTTAGGGTATATTCCTAGAAGTGGGATCACTGGGTCAAATGGCAATTCAATTTTTAATTTTTTGAGGTAACATCATAGTATTTTCCACAGTGGCTGCACCAGTCTGCATTGCCACCAGCAGTGTACTAGAGTCCCCTTTTCTCCACACCCTCGCCAACACTTGTTGTTTGATGATTTGTTGATGGCGGCCATTCTGACAGGTGTGAGGTGATACCTCATTGTTGTTTTAATTTGGATCTCTCTGATGATTAGTGATGTTGAGCATTTCTTCATATGTCTCTTGGCCATTTGTATGTCCTGTTTGGAGAGGTATCTATTTAGTTCCTCTGCCCATTTTTTAATTGGGTTCTCTGTCTTCCTTTTGTTGAGTTGTATGAGCACTCTATATATTTTGGAAATGAATCCCTTATCTGATGTATCATTGGCAATTATGCTCTCCCATACAGTGGGTTGCCTTTCCACTTTGATGGTTGTTTCTTTTGCTGTGCAGAAGCTTTTGAGTTTGATGTAGTCCCATGTGTTCCTTTTTTCCTTTGTTTCTGTTGCCTTAGGTGATATATCAGTGAAGAATCTGCTGCGTATGATGTCCGAAATTTTGTTGCCTACATTTTCTTCTAGGATTTTTATGGATTCATGAGTCACATTTAAGTCTTTTATCCATTTTGAGTTTATTCTTGTGTATGGTGTAAGATGATGGTCTAATTTCATTTTTTTTGCATGTAGCTGTCCAATTTTCCCAACACCATTTATTAAAGAGGCTGTCTTTACTCCATCGTATGCTCTTGCCACCTTTGTCGAATATTAATTGAGCATAATGTGTTGGGTCAATTTCTGGGTTCTCTGTTCTATTCCATTGATCTATGTGCCTGTTCTTGTGCCAGTACCAGGCTGTTTTGATTACAGTAGCTTTGTAGTATAACCTGATGTCTGGTATTGTGATCCCGCCAACTTTGTCCTTCTTTTTCAAGATTGCTGTAGCTATTCAGGGTCTTTTTTGGTTCCATATGAACTTTTGAAGTATTTGTTCTAGTTCTGTGAAATATGTGGTTGGTATTTTGATGGGGATTGCATTGAATCTATAGATTGCTTTGGGTAGTATGGACATTTTAATGATGTTAATTCTTCCAATCCATGAACAAGGTATGTGCTTCCACTTTTTTATATTTTCCTCTATTTCTTTTTTCAATGTCCTGTAGTTTTCTGCAAATAGGTCCTTTACTTCTTTGGTTAAGTTTATTCCTAGGTATCTTAATTTTTTTTTGCTGCGATGGTAAATGGGATTTTTTTTTAGTTTCTCTTTCTATGAGTTCATCATTGGTGTATAAGAATGCCGTTGATTTCTTGACGTTAATTTTGTATCCTGCTACTTTGCCAAATTTATTTATTAAGTCTAGTAGATTTTTGATGGAGTCTTTAGGGTTTTCTATGTATAATATCATGTCATCTGCGAATAATGACAGTTTCACTTCCTCCTTTCCAATTTGGATTCCTTTTATTTTTTCTTCTCGTCTGATTGCTGTGGCTAAGACTTCCAGTACTATGTTAAATAAGAGTGGCAAAAGTGGGCATCCCTGTCTTGTTCCTGTTCTTAAGGGAAATGTTTTTAGTTTTTGCCCATTGAGTATGATGTTGGCTGTATGTCTTTCATATATGGCCTTTATTATATCAAGATATGATCCCTCTATTCCCAAATTGCTGAGCGTTTTTATCAGAAATGGGTGCTGGATTTTGTCGAATGCTTTTTCAGCGTCTATTGATATGATCATGTGGTTTCTATCTTTCATTTTGTTTATGTGGTGTATCACATTTATTGATTTGCGAATATTGAGCCAGCCTTGCATCCCTGGGATGAATCCCACTTGGTCATGGTGAATAATTTTTTTGATGTATTGCTGGATCTGATTTGCTAGTATTTTGTTAAGGATTTTGGTATCTATGTTCATCAGGGATATTGGCCTTTGGTTTTCTTTCTTTGTAGTGTCTTTTTCTGGTTTTGGGATTAGAATTATGCTGGCTTCATAAAATGAGTTTGGAAGTCTTCCTTCTTGAATTTTTTGGAATAGTTTGAGGAGAATGGGTGTTAGTTCTTCTTTGAACGTTCGTTAAAACCACCCCGTGAAGCCGTCCGGGCCTGGGCTTTTGTTTGCTGGGAGAATCTTGATTACATCTTCAATTTCCTTCATTGTTATCAGTCTGTTCAAGTTTTCTATCTCTTCCTGGTCCAGTTTTGGGAGAGTATGTGTTTCTAGAAATGTGTCCATTTCGCTTAGATTGTCGAATTTGTTGCCATATAAATGTTCATAGTATTTGTTAATGATCCTTTGTATTTCTGTGGTGTCAGTTGTTACTTCTCCTCTTTCATTTCTGATTTTGTGTATTTGGGTTCTCTCTCTTTGTTTCTTGGTGAGTCTAGCTAAGGGTCCATCAATCTTGTTTATCTTTTCAAAAAACCAGCTCTTTGTTTCATTGATCCTTTGAATTGTTTTTCTGGTCTCTATGTCATTTATTTCTGCTCTGATCTTTACTATTTCCTTCCTTCTACTTGCTCTGGGGTTTTCTTTTTGTTTGCTTTCTAGTTCTTTAAGTTGTGAGGTTAGTCTATTAGAAATTTTTCTTGTTTCTTGAGGTAGGCCTGGAGTGCTATGAACTTCCCTCTCAGAACTGCTTTTGCTGCATCCCATAGATTTTGTGTTGTTTTGTGTTCATTTTCATTGGTTTCCAGGAAGTTTTTAATTTCTTCCTTGATCTCCATGGTAACCCATTATTGTTTAATAACATGCTATTTAACCTCCAAGTGTTCAAATGTCTTTGCATGTTCTTGTTGCAATTGATTTCTAGTTTCATGCCATTGTGATCTGAGAAGATGCTTGATATGATTTCAATCTTCTTGAACTTGTAGAGACTTCGTTTGTGTCCTAACTTGTGGTCTATCTTTGAGAATGTCCCGTGTGCGCTTGAGAAGAATGTGAATTCTGTAGTTTTGGGGTGTAATTCTCTGTAAATATCTATTAAATCCATTTGGTCTAGTGCTTCATTTAGAGTCTCTGTTTCCTTGTTAATTTTTTGTCTAGAGGATCTATCCAGTGATGTCAGTGGGGTGTTGAAGTCCCTTGCTGTGATTGTGTTGCTGTCAATTTCTCCTTTCAAGTCCTCCAGAAGATTTTTAATATGTTTTGGTGCTCCTATATTGGGTGCATATATGTTTACCAAGGTTATATCTTCCTGTTGGATAGATCCTTTCAATATTATGTAGTGACCTTCTTTGTCTCTAGTTATGGCTTTCACTTTGAAATCTATTTTATCAGATATGAGTATTGCTACCCCAGCTTTTTTTTCCTTTCCGTTTGCTTGGAAGATTTTTTTCCATCCCTTCACTTTCAACCTATGTGAGTCTTTTGTTGTGAGGTGGGTCTCTTGTAAACAACATATATATGGGTCATGCTTTCTTATCCAATCCGCTACTCTGTGTCTTTTGATCGGAGCATTCAATCAATTTACATTTAAGGTTATTATTGATATGTACTTATTTATTGCCATTTTTGTTTAGTGTGGTTCTATTTTCCTTCCTATTTCTTCTACTAATTACAGCAGTCCTTTTAACATTTCTTGCAGTGCTGGTTTGGTGCTAATGTATTCCCTTAGCCTTTTTTTTTTTGTCTGGGAAACTCTTTATTTGACCTTCTATTTTGAATGATAGCCTTGCTGAGTAGAGTAGTCTTGGATTCAGATCCTTGTTTTTCATGACCTTGGTTACTTCATGCCATTCCCTTCTGGCCTGTAGTGTTTCTGTTGAGAAGTCAGCTGATAGGCTTATGGGGGTTCCTTTGTAGGTAACCTGTTGCTTATCTCTTGCTGCCTTTAGGATTCTCTCTTTGTCTTTAATTTTTGGCATTTTAATTACTGTGTGTCTTGGTGTGGGCCTGTTTGGGTTCTTCTTACTTGGGGCTCTCTGTGCTTCTTGAACTTGAATGCATTCTTTCTTCACCAAATTAGGAAAGTTTTCTGTCACTATTTCTTCAAATATATTCTCTAACCCTTGCTCATTTTCTTCTTCTTTGGGGACTCCTATGATACGAATATTATTACATTTCCAGTTGTCCCACAGTTCTCTTAAGCTGTCTTCCTGTTTTTTAATTGTTTTTTCCTTTTGGTTTTCTGATTGGTTGATTTTTTCTACCCTGTCTTCTAATTCACTGATCCGGTCCTCAGCTTCCTCTACTCTGCTGTTTAGTCCTTCCAATGTGTTCTTCATTTCTGCTATGTCATTCTTCATTTCTTCTTGGTGCTTCTTTATTTCCAATTGGTTGATTTTCAATGTTTCTATGTCTTTGCTCATGGTGTTGATGTCCTTACTCATGCTGTTGAGCTTCCTCAAGATCATGGCTCTGAATTCTAGCTCTGTTAACTTGCTTAACTCCATTTCATTTATCTCATCTTGTTCTTTCATTTGGGATCTGTTTCTTTGTTTCACCATTTTGGCTATCTCAGTGGGTTTTGGAGCCTGCCAAATTTTCCTTGTGGATGTTAGTGTTCTGCTGTTTGTGGCTCCCTCTCCGGGGTTTGGATGAGCGTGGGAGGACCCACGTTAAACACCACTGTCGAGTCTTAATTTCCTGGGTAGATTTGCAAGCCCAGAAAAGGTTAAGTTATCCTCTAGCTTTTTGCCTAGAGGCTATTAGTCGAGGTTACTTGAAGAACCTTGGGTTCTCAGGTGAATGAAAACCTCCCTCAGGTGTTCAGCGTGAGAGGATTTCCTGAGGGTGGGGCAGATGCTGGTAGTTAATGAGCCTCAATTTGCATTTCAATGGCCCACCTGGGTGTGGCTGAATCTTGGAGGGAGGGACTACCACCTCTCCCCAGAGCCCTGGGAAGGAGTAAGATGGCCACTGTCCTCTGTGGCCGCAACTCAGCAAAAGCTCTGAGTGCCCTCCAAATCCCAAGTGTCCCCACACAGTTCCAGTCCAGTCCGCCCTCCCTCTGCCAGAGCCCAAGTTGAGTGGCTGTGGCTATTTTAGCGCTCTGTCTGGTCCTCTGCACTGTGGAGCCGGCTTAGGTTTTAACCCCGAGGGCGGTGCTCACAGCATGGACCGCTGCTGTCCATGGGCTCCCAGCCCCCCCTCATGCCTCCACAATCCTACCAGGATCGATTCAGTGTCCCTGGTTGTATGGTCCTCGCAAGCTGCTTTTCTGTTGCTTTTTCCCGACGATTTGTCTTTATTTTAGTTATAATTTTAATTTGGTCCTGGGAGATGGTCTGTGTAGCTTCCATTCACTCCACTGCCATTTTGGAATCCTCCAAGGTGAGTCTTTTTTTAATATATATTTTTATTGAATTTATCGGGGTTACATTGGTTAATAAAATTATATAGGTTTCAAGAGTACAATTCTATAATACATTATCTGTATGTCGTATTGTGTGTTCACCACGCCAAGTCAAGTCTTCTTCCATCACCATTTACCTACCCTTTACCCTCTTCTACCTTCCCCCACCCCCCTTTCCCTCTGGCAATCACCATAATGTTGTCTGTGTCTATGAGGAGTTTTTTTTTCTTAATCCCATCACCTTTTTCACCCAGTCCCCCAACCCCTCTTTTACGACAGCTGTCAGTCTGTCCTCTAACTATGAGTCTGTTTCTATTTTGTTTGTCAGTTTATTTTGTTCATTAGATTCCACATATAAGTAATATCATATGATACTTGTCTTTCTCTGACTGCTTATTTCATTTAGCATAATACCCTCTAGGTCTATATACAAGGTGAGTCTTGAAGTACTGGTAGATGTTTGTCTTTGCAGAGAAGGGGAGAAAGGGAGAAGGGCATTCCCAGCAGAGGGATCCACCTGTCCAAATTGGATGTCACAAAAAACCTTAGTATGTTTAGAGTACAATAAGTTCAATATGGTTAGCATTTAGGAGGCACAGAGATAAAAAAAGACATGGTGCCTGCCCCATGAGGTGTTCACATAGAGAGAGAACAGACATGGGGAAAATCAGGCCATAAAGTATTACTTGCATTAATTATAGAAGTATTGATGGGATGGTGTAAAGGGATAGATGAGGTGAGTTCTACCTGGTCAGATCAGGAACAGTCTCTCTAGAGGAAATATACTTGAGGTGAGTCATGAAATAGAAATTGGATTGTCATTAGACAGAGAAGATAAAACAAAAAAGAACATTCCAAACAGCATGAAAATAAAATGTATGATGTGACCAGAATACAATGTAGGTGCCCTGTGGAAAGTAGCAGATGAGGTTGGAAAATGAGGCTGTGACCAGATTGGGTCATGCCTTGAATGACAAGCAGAGGATTCTAGGCTTTGTCTTATAGGCAACAGGGAGGCACAGAAGACTTTAAGCCAGGAAATGACAGGACCATATTTGCATTTTAGAAAGAGCCCTCTGGCTGCCTTGTGAAGTGATTCTCCCAGGGAAAGAACCCATTGAGAAGCTGTTATAATAGGCAGGCAGTTGTGGTGAGGATGGAGCAGAGAGCATGGCTTTGAGATACACTGAAGAGTTAAAATACATTGGGCTCTATGGTCAGCTGGATGTAAAGTGAAGGGTAAGAGAAGTGAAGGAGTCAAAGGTTTCTAATTTGGGAACTGGGTAGATAATGTCACCAATAGTAAGAGAGAGAAGGCAGGAGAAGGAGCAAATTTGGTATGGTAGGGGTTGAGGGCAGTGTTCCATAATAAGCTATGCTTGAGACACAGTCAGCTTTAGTGAATGTATACCAATTGACAGCTTAGTGAATGTACACCAATGTGATAAGAATGGGTAGCAAAGACAATGTTTGTAAATGATAAAAGTGACGTCTTTTAGTGCTGGGCAAAGACATACAAACCCTGATCCAAAGGGCAGGAAGTGAGCATCTTTAATTCCTAATGTGTATGATTAAATAACCACAATTTTTAGTCTTTATTTCAGTGCTACCCAACACTTCAGGTAATGAGAAAGTGTCCCTTCTTAAGATTAAAAAAAAATATCTCACTTCACCCACTCATACTTACAATAGTAGCTGTACTTTTAGTACATACAGAGTGAGAAAAACACTGATCCATTTAAAGATCTGTAGACTCCTTGCATTAAATACCCTTCCCTCCACTTTAGGGGTCCATGGTCCAAACATTGGGGACTATTATAGATCACGAAAGTGCAAAAATTTATGGACACCTTCTTGTAGTCAAATTCCCTAGACATTACACAACTACATAGCTCCTCGTTCCCAAATAGATTCCCCAAAGAATAGTTGAAAAGGTGGCTCCCCTCTGATCTAACACCAACATAAAATAATTAGTACTACAGATAAAAATGAAGTATTGCTATGAATGTGTTATAAGAATGAAGCTACAAAATGCTTGCTTTCCGACCTCTTTTTATATTAACATTTTTATTTTTGCCAATTACACAATGCGTGTGCTTCATAGAAAAACTGGAAAACATAAAAATCATAAGGGTGCAAATAAAACTAACCTATAATACTACCACCCAGAAATAACCATTGCTAACATCGATGAAGCCGTACATAGTTTTTCTATGAAAAATATATACATATACTTTAAAAATAAAATTGTCATCATAGAATATATTTGTACTGTGCTTTTTTCATTTGCCATTTATATCATGATCACTTTAGAATGTCACTTACTATTCCTCTAAAACTTGATTTTCTAATGGCAGCAAACATGATAGAGTGCTATGGTTGAGGCCATGGGCTTTGGCATCAGACAGACCTAGAGTCAAATGCATACTATTCTACCAATTAGCAGTGTGGTTTGGGACAAGTTAACTAACCTCTCTGAACTTCAGTGTCCTCATCTGAAAAATGGGGATGACAACAATACTTCTCTCACAGAATCATTCTAATGATTAAAATTAATAATGTATTTAAATAACTTAGCATAGTATCTGGAAATAGTACATTGCTCAATAAGTATTAGCTGTAATCATTGTTGTATACTACTCCATTGAGTGGATATATCATAATAGACATGTCACAATGCAATGAACAGCCATGTGCATATTTGTACTTTTTTCCTTGGGATAATTTCCTAGAAGGGAGAATTCCTGGATCAAAGGGTATGAACTAATTTCAAGCTGTGATGCATACTTCTAAATTGCTCTAGAAAAAAAGTTAGATCACTTTATACTACTACCACTGGCAATGTATGATTGCCAATTTCCCAGCACACTTGCCAACAGTGAAATAATCTTATTTTTAAAATATCTTTGCCAAATTTGTAAGTGAAGATGGCATCTTGAGGATTACTTTGTATTTCCTTAATTATTAGAGCTGCTTAATTTCCCCCCTACCTTTTTAGTGGCCAGGTATATTTCTTGTGTCATGAACCATCTCTTTTTCTCTTTTGAGATTCACCGCTCTACAGATTAACTTCCTGACCTTATGTCAAGTTGATTGTTCCCAAACAAAAATTAACCAAATAAGGAGTTGAAGAACTTGGAGGTCCAAATTCCAATGCAGGCAGAAATATATTCCTTCTGGTCCTAGCATGACTATCCTCAGCTATTTTCAGTCTTTTCCACTGACTGTGACCTCAAGTCATTTCACCTCTCTAGACCTTGGTTTGCTAATCTATAAAATGTTAATGTTTAAGAACTGCCACACATCAAAACCTTAGCATTCTCTGTATTTGTATAGCATGCTTTGTATCCTGCTGTACTGTCTTTCTTGACCCTCAGTGTGACCTGGTAAGGTTGGCCCAGCCAATATTATGATCCCATCTGACAGATGAAGATGCTGAGACATAAGTGAACCTGGGCCTCCTGACTCCTGGCCAGTGCTCTTTGTTCTACACAAATATTCTTTTTTCTGCCTCTCTATTTATCTCCACCCTGTTCCAAATTACCACTTGTACATACTGATTCTCTACCTGTTCTTCCTTCCAATTTGAAGATTCTGTGAGGAATTAGAGATGAATCCAACTTGGTCCCCAACTGGTCAAGTGTAGGAATAAGACAGAAACAAAAGAAGTATAACTAAGGGAGAAAATGATTGCACCTTAAGTGGAACACAGAAATCATGAAGTGAGAAGTCACGGAGGAAGTGAAGAGATTTAGGATGTATTTATGGAAAAGATACTTTTGATTTAAGGTGAGAAAGAAGATTTGGATGCACGGAGTAGTGTGGAGGATGCTTTTGGGGTGGAGATAACTCTTCTGTGCTCTCCTCTAGGGGTCCTGATGGATATCAAGCTGTGGCTTTTTGCCCCTAGGAATACTGATTTCCTGGTTCTCAAAGCTACACACAGGAGGACCTTACAGGAGGATTGGAGTGTGCCTCTGTGTGTGTGTGTGTGGGGGGGGGGGCAATATTTCTCTTGGGTAGAGATAAAACCTTTAAAAACACATGGGAAATACCAGGATTTCAGAATGAAAGCAAGATTGTTGGTTCATGGGGGACAAGGTCCATGTCTGATATTTATTTCTATCCCACATATTTTTAGCACAATGCCAGGCACAGAGCAGACACTCAATGAATGTTTCCTGAGTTGATTTATTGAATTGAACTCCAATTAGTTAAGTGTATAGCACTTCAACTTTGTAGGTACAAATCCCAGTAGTCACAAAGAGAAAGGTTTTGGATATATGTATTTTCTTGCATTTCTGTGAAATGATGTATGCAGAATGTTAGCATTTGAAGCAAGGCTTGAAATGGAAAAAACAACAACAACCTGCAAACAACCTAAATGTTCATTACTAGAGGACTAGTTAAATCAATAATTGTGTATCCATACAATGGAATTCTATAGATCTATTTAAAACAGAATTAAGAACTCTTTATGTGCTAATATGGAAATAATCTCTTAAGATATATTTTAAGTGAAAAGAAAACAAGAAAAAATAAAGTGGTTAGTTTATTTTTCTGTAAAAAAAAAAAAAGGAAAATATGTGCTTATATACACAATAAGATATCTCTGGAAGTATCAGAAAAGAAACTGTTGACATTGATTGTCTTTAGAGAAGGGAATCAAGTGGCTACTAGAGAGAGGTACAAAAATTCTCTCCATTCTTTTGGGATTTTTCCCTCTTTTTAAATATGTTTTTTAATTGACTTTTTAGAGAGAGAGGAAGGGAGAGAGAGACAGAAACATCGATATAAGAGAGAAACATTGATTGGCTGCCTCCTGAACACCCACCCCTGGGGATCGAGCCTGAAACCTGGGCATATGCCCTGATCAGGAATTGAACCAGGACCTCTCAGTCCATGGGTCAACTCTCAATCCACTGAGCTACACAGGCTGAGCTAATTTATATTTCTTTGATTAATATTCAGGTGGAGCAACTTTCTGTTTATTTATGGAAAGATTGGTGTAGAAGTTTTTCTTTTTAAAAAATCCTCACCCAAGGATACTTTTCCCATTTATCTTTAGTTAGAGTGGGAGGGAGGGAGGGAGGGAGAGAGAGAGAGAGAGAGAGAGAGAGAGGTGACAGAGATACACTGACCACTGTCTCCTGCACGGCCCCGACCAGGGCTGGGGTCCAAACTGCAACCAAGGCAGGTGCCCTTGACTGGAATCGAACCCATGACTCTTTGGTCTGCGGACCAATGCTCTAATCACTGAGCCAAACTGGCCAGGACTGGTGTAGAGCTTTTTCTATAGCCAAATAAATAATAAGAATTAAAACTTCCTGTATTCCATGTTTTACATATATTAACTAATCAGTCTACATACATTAAGTCATTTAATCCTATGAAGCAGCTACTGTTGTTGTCTTCATTGTGTAGATAAGAACATGGAGGCACAGAGGCATTCAGTTTAAAGTGATATTGTGAATATGAGCTGAGAAGCTGGGATTCTTATCTAGGCAGATGTGTCCCACAACACCAGTTCCTTCACTGTTACACTATTCCACCTCTGTAAATTGTATAACCCAGTCTCTGAGGCGCTGTAGTCACTGACCCTGAGCAAGTAGAGATTTTTGGCTAGGGGCCATCAGGTCGGAGCTCAAGAGCTGACTCATCATGCTACTACCCAGGCAAAGACCCAAGCAATTGAGAACGGACAGAGTGCAGTGAGTCTGGGGTCTGGAGTATCGCCCAGCTGGCAAACCCTACAGGGCATTTAAATGACCTTCCTAGGACATCTGAGAAATAGAATGCTGGTCAATTCCACTAGTCTGACCTCAGAGCTTCCCCAGTGCCTTAGAGCTCATTAAATAATTTTTGAATGAATGAATAAGCTTTTCCACCTATAAACTGGAGAAGTCTAAGAATCTAGCCTACAGAAATACTTGCAGAAGTGAACAAGTATGTATGCTGCAGTATTGTTTGCAATAGCAAAACTCTGCAATCAATTCAAATGCCCATCCACAGGAGAATAGTTATGTGGATTATGTCTGAGAGATGGCACAGAATGACAGTTAAGGGTATGGGCTCTGAGCCAAGATGCTCAGGTTTGCATGCTGGCTCTGCCACTTATCAGCACAAGTTTGGATAAGCTCCCTGACCTTACTGTGCTTCAGTCCCCATATCTGTAAAACAGGGATAACAAAAAGACCTACTTCATAGCCTTGTTGTAAGAAGCTAATTTATAGTTTTTGACATGTAGTAAGTACTCAAATCTTATTATTGTAGCCACTCACACAATGGAATATTATGAAGCTGTTAAAAAGAGGTAGCTCTGTATCCACTCATTTGAACAGATGTCAAAGGTATATATTTTAGGTAAAAGAAAACAAATGTCTGAATAATATGTTTGAGAGAACTCCAATTTTGTAAAAAAACTTTTGAAAAAATCTGTGTGTATTGTGTGCACAGAGAGAAAGCCTGCAAGGACACATAAAACTGTTTAGCGACACGACAGCACTTCTGGAGAGTTGTATGAAGGGGAGTCTCCTTTTGACTTTATACACTTTGTGTGTGTGTGTGTGTGTGTGTGTGTGTGTGTGTGCATGTGCACGTGCATGTGTATAAAGAAAAAAATGTATATATTACAACCAGCATTTAGTATTCTTGGCAGAAAAAATAAATAAGGAAGACTTCTAAATCAGAGAGGCTCAAGAAAGTACAGGGCCGTGGGAAGAAGACATCCCTTCTCATGGGCTCTCCAACCCAAGGTAATGCTGCATGATGGCCCTCTCTCTCACAGCACTGTCTTTCTACCTGACAGCATGGCACTAAGAGACAAGACACATATTTCACTGGTACCAAACCTTGTTATGTGTTCTTAAAATAATTCCTGCAATGTAGTAAAAAAACCAAGGTTCTGCTTCAGATGCTCTCACTTAATGAATAAATCATGGAAATTCAGATTGTCAAACTGGAAGGATCTTAGAGATTATCTAGGCCAACCCTCTCATTTACAAACGGAAACAATGAAATGTGTTCCTGAGAAGTTATTAGCTGTCAAGCAATTTTGAGATATAAAATTTATTTTCCAGTGACAAAATCAGAGACATATCCCTTGGGGAAAATTGTATGCTAAGAGCCAATTAATGCACTACATCTGAAACCTTTATACACTGCTGGTGGGAGTGCAAGTTAGTAAACTATTTGACGATATCTCCCAAAGGTGAAGATTCTCAGACCCTGTGATGGGACAATTCCCGAATAGATACAAACTGGATAGCAACAGTCACATAAGAATATCTACACAAGAATGATTATAGTAGCCCTAACTGCGAGCCAAAAACTGGAAGCAGCCTAACTGTCCGTGCACCACAGAACAGATAAATAAATCATGGCATATTCATTAAATGGAATGCTATACCATAGTAAAAAAAAAAAATGAATGAACTAGAGTCACATGGCACAACATAGATGAATTTCACAAATATAGCACTGAATAGAAAAAAAAACGGGAGAATAATTCAGACCATCGATATAAATTTTTAAGACATATAAAGCGAGTGGTATATGCTGTTTAAAGACACAGTCATATGTGGTAAAAGTATAAATAAATGCATTGGAATAATAAACACCAAATCCAGGAAAGGGGTTACTTTGGAGAGAGGGAGGGAAGGAGAGAGCTTTAATCACAGAAGGATAGACAAAGGATTTCAACTCTATTGGTAACATTTTTGTTTTGTTTTGTTTTTTCTTAAGTGGGGTAGTTGGTAACCTGATTTTCATTATATTATTCTTTAAACCTCTTTGAATAAAAATTTTTATAACACATTGTTTAAAAGAATGAAACAAATCCCATGCTGAAAGGAAAATTCATAGTTTTTGGAAATAACAAAATACTAAAAGAAATGTATAAGATATAAATGCTGTTCTCAAAATGACAAGCTTATTCCTTAAACCTGTCTCATTTTCCTGAAAATAGTTTCACCAGAGGGAACCTGCGAGAGAAGCAGCAGTTGGGCAAAGTGGACTGAAAATCAGGAGATAAGGATTCCACTTTTTCAGATATTTATCGACTTTGGGAAAGAGAATAATTTGATTAACCTCTCAATCTTTTTCACATTTAAAAATGCAGTGTTGAACTAGATTATTTTACAAGGCGCCCCCTCCATGTGACAATTTCGTCCAGCTATTTTTTTTTTTTTTTTTTTAAGCAGCAATTCCCAAAACTGTGTCTGAAAGATGCTAAAGTGTTTTCCACGTAGAAAAGTGTTCCCTGGTCAAATCAGTTTGGGATATACTAGATTAAACAAAATTAAATAGATTTATTTATAGTAGTCTTCAGAACCTTTATTTATTTTTATATCTATAATATTAAATGCCTTATTATCTTTTGTTTTAATATGAGCTTTAAATTAAGTTACAGATATTTAAGTAACAAATTGAGGATTTCTAAAATCAATTCATAATTACATAAATTTTACAGAAAGATAATTTGAAGGTCAAGCTAGCAGAATAGGCACTATGGAAAGAACTTAAAAAAAAAACCCAATAATATTAATAATAATTGTAGTACTAAAACATTGACAACTTTGCAGCTATGTGTCTGTCTGAGAAGTACACATAGTTACCTTAAATTGGTCTCTTTGAATGCAACTAGAGCAGTCTTCCTCAGCCTCCTTTTTAAATCATTGTCCCCTTAGAAGCCATTTTTATTTTATTTTATTTTATTTTTTCCATCACCATTTACCCCCTCTATGCTCTATTCTATCTCTACCCATACCCCTCCCCACCCCCAGAATCACTACACTGTTGTCCATGTCCAAGTCCTCAGAACCTTTAATGTGCTTATACACATTGTGAGTCTCCAAGAGGAGAATTCAGTTTTGAAACATTTTCAAAAAATTATTGGACCATAGAATGCACCCACCACCAACACTCCTTATTTTAAAAGAGCATCTATTAACTGTGTTCTGTGGAATATCAGTTTGGGAAATGCTGTCCTCGAAAGATTTATCTCGCTTGCTATTTAAGTTGCTGCTGTGTGTTTAGAATCCTTTGTAAGGGAGGAATGTAGTTTTATACTATGATTTCTACAGTGGGTTCTCTTTGAGTGAGTGTCCATGTCAAGTTTAGAAGGATATCTCTTGGGTTTCGGTAGTGAGAGCCCATCCTATCTGGCACTGTGGCAGATTTAACATGAGAAACTTCTGTGTATATGTTTCAAAGTGCTGCAACTCAGATGTGCTCTCTGCATCTGGCTCTTGGGCCTTTGCTAAGTTTACTGCTTCAAGCCATGCTCCCCTCCTTTGGGTGACTGTGGAGCTGAAGAGTCCTCTGGCCCAGAGCTCAGAGCTACTTAACAAGGGGGAAATGCCTTAGGGAACAAATCTCATAGGAAGAGGAGCCTTTTCTGCATGCCTTCATCCACCAGCAATAGTTTGCAGGAAGAAGATCTGTAGGATGGAGGCTGGCCTACCCAGGAAAAGAGGGGCTCAGTCTTCTTTCAGGGACAGGACACTTATCACTTCCACTTGAAGCATGGCCTTTTTGGGTGGGGGGGGGTTCCTTGAAAGGCCCTGAGGTTGTCTGGAACCATCTCCCCACCCAGATCCCAGAGGAAAAATCTCCTGAGGTTTGGGGGAACCACAGGGCCCTTTAAAAGGTCATTTATCTGAGTGCCTTTCATCTAGAAACAAGGATTTCTTTGGAAAAGTCAGGAGCTAAGATGAGCTAGATATAAAGCTTTTTAAAGGCTATTCTTCTCTTGAACAATCAAAAAGAAAACATAAGAGAAAAGTATGTTCTTTCCCAGACAGAACGCACCATGCTCTCAATGGAAGCAGGCAGCTGCCACTGCTGCTGTCCTCCTTCTCTAGTTCACTCCAGCCCAGCCCCAGCCCAGCAAGCTGCTTGGATCCAACACCCAGGCAGCTTGGCTTCACCTGACTACCAAAGGCAGTATAAGCCTTAACTCCCCACACAGTCTCAGGCCCACTTACCGGGCTGGAGCATTGGGCCTGATGCTGGGGAAAGGTATGGAGAGCAGAAGGAATGGGGTGCTTGACTTCAGGAGAGATAAGCCCGATTTCAAACCACTCCAAGCTATGCTCTCAAGAGTAGAAAGGTGCTTCCAGATAAAGGGGGTAGAAAGGAAAACAAGGAAAGAGCAAGGGGAAAATGCAACAAGGAAGATAGATTGAGCCAGGAAGTAAATGCGGAGATAAGGATGTACCTTCCGCCCCAGGCTCCTAGGTCAGAGCCCTGTTTACTCCATGGAGGCACTCCTGTGTCCTGTCTGCAAACCAGACACTCAATTGTTCAGGGAACCTGCTGCAAGTTCCCACGTTTCCTCTCTCCTCCCTTTTCAGCCAATGCTTTCCACACCCCTTCCCTTCCCTCTCACCAGGAAATCCACCCATGGACAAAAAGCATGGAATTGAGAACAAGCAAGCAAACAAACAAACAAACAAATAATACCCCTCTCCTCTTAAAGAAGCAAACTGTGGACCTTCTGATTCATTAGTTGCTCAAACTAGCTTGTTTCTATTCCTGGGCATCTTTTTTCCCCCCTATGAATCCAAGCAGTGGCCACTTCATTGGGGGTATGTTTTAATACAAGTTTTTCCCTAAAGGCACACGCAGGCAGCAGGCAGGCGTGTGTGTGCATGTGCGCGTGCGCGCGCGCGCACACACACACACACACACACAATCACCTCTGAAGCTTCCCCTCCCTCAGTCTTTTCCCCTCAGCCAGCAGAAAAAGGGTGAGGCTTAAAAATCATTTCTCTGTGGCCTACCTTCTGAGTCCGTCAGGTCTGAGGAGCAGGCGGCAACTGGGAGCTAGGAGGCCGGGGCTGGACTGCCTCTGTGAATCAGCAAAGAAGTCCCTGAGACAGGGATGCTGACAGCTGCTGTATGCACACTCTCCCTCTGTCTCTCCCACCTCCCTGCCCTCCTTCCCCTTATCCTCCTCCTCCCCTCTCGGAGCTGCTCTGTGTTGCTATGCAATCATATCACCGGGACTAACAGCATCACTCCAATCTCAGGCTAAGATACCCTTGACTGGGCAAACGCAGAAAGAGCAAGGACAGTTTTGTCAAACTCCCAGAGCCTTGGCGGCTCTCGGAAATTTCAATTCATTAGAAGCAGAGGAGGAAAGCGGAAGAGGCTGAGAGGCAGCCAGAGAGAGGGGGAGAGGCTTCCACTGAGGAGGAGGAGACAAAAGAGGCCCGGAGATCAATACAAGCTGCTGAGTGAGGAGCCTGGGCCCCAACTTCCACAGATCTAGCCCAGAGCCAAAGCCAACTTTAGAGCCAGCAGCTGGCAGGGCCCCTCGGTAGCCAGTCCAGGATTCAGTTTGTGTTGAAGGTTGAAACATTCAGCCCTAGAGTCAGCACTGGTACCCAAGGTACGGTCTTGGGCCCAGTACAGTCTGCCAGTCACCCTTAAGCTCCATCTTTGCCCCCTCTTAGAGCTACATGTAGAAAAATCCTAAACAATGAGGGAAACATGGACCTTGAATGATTCGAGAAAATGCAGCTCCTCCATTCCTTGAACAATTACCCCACTCGCTCTTTCTCCTTCTGTCCATACTAGCCCTTACTCTTTTCACTATTACTGTGTTAAAGAGAAGAGAGTAGGAGCTCCAAACACCCTGAGAGACCTGGGTGAAGCCACTAAAAAGATGGAGGGGGATTATATGCCTTTAGAGAGTGCCCAGCACACAGTAGGTTACCTACTGAATATTTGTAGGATGAGTAAATTGAATGGATGGATAGATGGATGGATGGATAGTAGTCAGAAAGCTCCCATCCCCATCCTCCTATATAAAGATACCCCTATTTAAAGCCCTAGAATCTGTAGGCCAGGGCAAAGGATAAGAGAAGCATTCTTTCCAAGAATGGGATGTGTATATGAGAGAGAAACAGACTGCTTTGGGTGTGGGTTGCTTAACTTTATTGATTTGCCTCTAAAAACTCTATAAGCTCTGAGGGCACTGGAATTTAGAACAGAAAATACTTCCCAGCCCTAAGGGCCTGGGATTAGTGTTTATAAACTGTCTGCTAGGACTAAGTATTATTATTATTATTATTATTGTTATTATTATTATTATTATTATTATTACCACTACTACTACTAGTAGTAGTACTATTATTGAAAACCCTCCGCCAGGAAATTACTAATGTGTATGTGTGTGTATTTTCTTTTGAGAGGATATTTTAAAAACTTAAGCTGCAGGTTTCAGTAAAAGACTAGTGATCAGGCCTGATTTCCTCTTCACAAACAAACAAAATGGGAATCAACTGCCACTTCCCCCAAGCTTGGCTTTCAGAGATGCATGAGTGGCCCCTCCTGCCTAGCCAAAGCAGCAGCAGCCAGGCCCCCATGCAGGCACAGAAAAGGCCTTTGATTTGTGAAGGGCCTTTTGGAAGTACATCCGGCTTCTCAATCTTCACACCCTCAACAGAGCATTACTTAGCTACCCAGTCTCACCCTGGCCTGGCCCTGTCTTAACCCTGCCAGCTTTTAGGGTTTCTCAACACCATCCAGCCCTAGAGCCCTAGGAGTCCTTTACAAGAGAATGACTTAGAGCGGGGAGTTGGCTAGAAGAAAGACCAGAGGGAACACTCTGACAAATTGTTTGGGCTGGCACAGACACAATGACTGCAACAGGCACACACAAAACACGTGGAAACCGGACTCATTGATCACCCCTGGCACCAGCTCAACAGCACGCTGAACAACACGAGTCTAGATCTAGAAGGAGGAAGGAGAGTAAGGTGGGTGGGGTACTTGTTGGCCATTTTGACTGCAGCTAGACTTGTGCAGATCATAAGGAGCACTTGAAATAATCTTTTACTTTTCTCTTTCTACCTCTAGAGAAAGCGTTCAGGCTGCAGATACAAAAACACAATATCAGCCTCCATGCAAATAAATACAGAGTTTGTTTTGAGGGGTGTAACAAAAGGCTTCCCAAAATTTTTCCCACTGACCATATCATGATGGAAAAGACCTCCCTCCTTGTTCCTTTGCTTAAGGCACTAAGGGCTCCTGTGCAAATGAGAATATTACCTGTGAGACAAAAAAAAACATTAACCCATCATCAGCTAGCAACACCTAATATTTAATTATTAGATTATAATAATAACAATAATAATGGCTAACATTATTGAGCATTTACTACAGGCTAGGCACTGTTTGAAGACTTACCCTAGATCTCTCTGGGTAATGTCTATCGGGGTGGGGAACCTTTTTTCTGCCAAGGGCCATTTGGATATTTATAACATCATCTGTGGGCCATACAAAATTATCAGCTTAAAAATTAGCCTGCTATATTTGGTCAGGCTAATTTCGTGAGATGTATGTTAGCTGGTATTGATTTCACAGGCCTTATATGGCCCACGGGCTGGACGTTCCCCATCCCTGGTACATGATTAACCGCTGTGCTATACTGTATTCACCTAGTAGTGGCCTGATCAGATATCAGGCCTGCATAGGTAATTAAGACAAATGTGACTAGGGCAAAAGAATTCCCCAGATAGTTTTTCTATGCTTTGTGCCTTTCCTCAAGCCATTTCCTCTACTCAAAATGTCTCCCTTCCCTTTAGAGGTCAGAGATGCAAGGGACCTTAGAAGTCAGACTTCTCTCTCTGAGGAGTCCCAACTGAGCACATACATTTTTGATTAAGGGCTGTGAATGGAGTATGTAAAGGAAAAGACAAATGACCTTGAAATGAGCCACACATTCCACTGTACTCCTCTACTCATTTATACTACATGCTTAACTCCTCTGGGCTTTTCAGTATGTGCCATCTCATAGGCCACTGAAGGTGCATTCATTACTGCTGTTGGTCTTTTGGAGTATTTGGAGGAGGGTTGTTTGGTTTTTGTTTCCTGGAGGGTGTTTGGATGGGTAGAGTCTCTAGTTGTGTTTCAGGAGAGGTAACCTCTTTTCTTAACATCACAACTGGATAGAAAAGTCCACTCTGACATTTAAACCCCAGGAAGACTCATATTCACCTGGAGAACATATGGACAAACCAGGACAAGCTCATAGTCTAGCTTCTATTTTTCTGAGGAGGGCAAAGAAAGATCAAAGTGGTTGGGACACAAGCTTTGACTGTGACTCCACCCTGGTAACCTCTTGGTATCACTGAGCAGGACTTTGCTAGGTGGACAAGGGAAGTAGGACATTTCAGGTAAAGAGAAAGTATGTGCAACAGCACAATGGTCAGAGAACACAGCTTGCTAAAGGACTGCAAGTACTATTCAAGTATGGCTAAGTTAAAATAGGGTAACAAGTGGGAAACGGGAAAAGGTGGCAAGAGATAAAGTTATAGAAGACACAAGGAGGCGCTAAAATACTATGCTGAGGATCATTAAGGTTTTTTTTGTTTGTTTGTTTAAGGCAAGCAGCCTCTTTGGTGGTGATCACTTTGTAGTATATACAGATGTTGAATTGCAATGTTGCACACCTAAAACTTATATAATGTTCTATGCCAATTTTACCTCAATTAAAAAAAGGCAAGCAGCATGGTCAGATTTTTATTTTAGAAATATTATTCTAATGGCTTTTCCAAAGGACAATTATTGAGTGCCTACCACATACTAGGTTAGGGGCACAGAGAAGACTCAGAAGCGGCAGCAATGTCAAATGAAACAATTAATTAACATATACAGTAGAGGGATATGTGCAATGGAGAATGAATTGGAGGGGAGACAGTCTGGAAGCTTGGCCACCTGGTAGGTGCCAGTTGTAGTACTCATCTGATGAGGGCCTGAAGAAGGAAAGTTGGTAGTAAGGGTAAAATGGTGCCGCCCACCCCAGTAGCTCTTCCTCATATTATCCTTCCCTTTTATCATTTCTTCCTAGCCTTACTACATGCTGAGTTGCTAAAGGAGAAATAAGCTATGAACAGCATTTTTGTCTTCTGAGGGTGGGAGAGGTGGTGTAAGTAATTCCCATTGCTGTTCCACAACCTTATTCATTGGCTCCCTGACTATATTTATGCAAAGTACTACTTCCAATTGTTTTCACTCTTCTCAAATGCCCAACCCGAGCCCACCTACCTCTGCAAATAACCGCCCTTCTTGTTTTACTGAGGTGGAAGCTACCTCTATAAAATTCTTCTCTACCTCAGAATTTTTTTCCATTTTCTTCCCCTTCCCCAGACAAAGTAATATCCTTTTTTCCTCCTCATTAAGGTCAATACCTCTACTCATGATCTCACACCATTCTCTTCCTATCTCCTATGAGACTTTCTTCATAAATTTTCCCTCTCTTGCTTTCACTTTCAATCTTTTCCTTGCCTCTGACACTTTCCCTGCTGTCTAAAAACATGTAAGGAGCAGAAATATTGCTGACTCCTGTGAGCTTGGAAGTGGAAATAATGTTTCCCCGCTAGAGAAAGCCCCATCCCACAACCCACACACACAACCAAGTCAAAAATGTTTTACTGACAAGTTGGAGAAAGTCTGGAGGGAACTAACATTATCAGGGCAAAGAATTCTCAGGTTTTAGGTAAGGCTGGGAAGTAAAAAGCAGCACTAAGAAAATGCAGAGGATAAGAATGATAAACCTTTGTCAGTTGTTTGCAGAGTATTTTTTGGCCACACTATTTTATTTATCTAGTAGAGGTTGCTTCCAATGAATGGTCATTTCATGCAGGAAAACTGAAAGGGTTAAGTAGAGGGGCAGACAGAGGTGAAATGTCTCAGAAGTTGGGATGTGAGAATGAGTCAGACAGGAGGGAAGGAGTTTCACCAAGTGTGCATGATATAGACAAGGAAGCAGGAAATTGGGAGATATGTTGGAGGAATATGTTAGGAATGTGGGCGCACAATGCTGAAAAGGCTAGATTTTGTCATTGGAGTTGATAAGAAATAATGCAAAGCCATGATAGCCTAAGGGATGAAGATTCAGTGTTGGTGCAGTCCATGTTCTGAGCACTCTCTGCTGCTTTTGTTGAACATCTCAAAATGAGGAATTCATCTTACACACTTGGTTACCTCCCACCCTCTTCTGCTGTTCTTCAAGCTTCTGTTAAACCAGACCCAGCAGCTGGGATGTTATATAACCAAATATTATGTTCTATTTATGTTTTCAAATATATTCCATTTAGACCACAACCATTCAAACTCCAGTTAAAGTGGTACAGTGGACAGAACACTGAATTGGGAGTCAGAAGACAAAGGGTCTAGTCCCAATTTTGCTACTAAGTTGCTGTTAACCTTTTTGAGTCTTAGGATTTTTTTCTTTCCACCAAAAAGAGGATAATATTTGCCCTGTCACTTGATTAGGTTGAGAATCAAACAGGATAATGGATGTGAATATATAGGGTGTCCCAAAAAATGTATACAGGGTATCTGTAGATTCTATTACATTTTGAAAATGAAATGTATTTTAATAAACACTGGCTTCATAATTACACTTTTTTGTGAATACATTTTTGGGACACCCTATATATTGAATATACTGAACTTATAAAGTACTATTCAAATGTAAGACGTTATTATTTCCATTGCTTCAAGGTCCTGGTGATTTTCCCAGCTGCAGAAGACATCAAGACCCAGAGTAAATTATAACAGTTAAGGAAGCACTGTTAGGAATATAATAAGCTTCCTGTTTCCATAATAGATCAGATATTGTAGTGCTTTAAGTAGACATACTGGCAAAGCAGTCATACTTGTATTCACCATCTTTCACATTATCAATCTTCTCATCTTCCTGCCAGCCCAGAATCCTAGACATATTCACACAGTAACAATCTTCACATATGAGATTTCCAGGGTAGGATATATGACACAATAAGAACTACTGGTTTTCTAGGCTAAAGAGAACTGGTACTGATTTGTACTTTTATTATGTTTAGATTGCTGGGGCAAGGTGGGCACTTCTTGCCTGTAACTTGCATTGAGAGGAGAAAGGAACTAACATTTTTTTGAGCTCATACTCTGTGCCAAACACCCTGTAAGGCATTTGACATCTGTTACCTCCTGTAATGCTCATAAAAACGTGATGAGGTAAGGATTATTGTTCCCAGCTCTGCTAACAAGGAAACTGCAGCTCAGAGATGTTAAGTAACTTGTTTAAGTTCATTAAGCTAATAAAAAATGCAAGCTGGGATTTCATCCCAAATCCATCAGACTCCAATGCTGATGTTCTCTCTTCTTCTCTTCTTCTTCCAGGCAGGGCCTCAATATTAAAAGTAGGGCAACAGTTCTTGGTACACTCGAAAGCACAAACTGGCATACTATCTGGCAAGTACATTGGCCACCAACATGGAGAGGCCCCTTTCAGGGATACCTTTAAATACTGGCTTTGTGTTTGTATCTAAAGCAAGCCTGGGCCTAAAAGACAAGAGCCACCTATCTTTTACATCCAGTAGTGAGCTCTACACAGCTCACAAAAGAAAGGCAAGATATTTGTCTGACAGAGGCAAAGTGACAATTTCAAGGTGAGAATCTGTCGGTGATAAAAGGATGCCTCACATAGTGCTGTCTGGCTAATAACCAAACAAACTCATAGCTACTCCAATAGCCCATCCTTAGATTCCACCTTAAATTCATCATGTAAGGTTGGGTAGCGTTAGAAGGTACCTACCTACCTGATGTGATTGGAGGAGGACTGAAATGCTATCATTAATCGAAATGACTTTCCCCACTGGCCCTGCCATGAGGCCTGCAATTCCCTATTAATAATTTATTTCAGGTTAAGGCATTTGTCAAAATATGTGTTATCTTTAGTCACTATACATTATACTCATTAGTTTATCACTTTCATTCTAATCACCAGACAGATATGGGACACAGGGCAAATTATTTTGAAGGGGAAGGCCAAGGGAAAGATTCACTGTGATGTATGATGAGCAGCTAGAGTCCAGTGGGGCCAGATTGAAACATTTAAAAACCCCAAGCACTGAAGAGATAATGTTATAAGCCTTACATGCCCATATATAATTCAAGATAAAGATAATACTAACATGTAAAATGCGCATAAGATGAACCCTGGCTGGGTGGCTCACTTAGTTGGGGCATCATCCCATACACCAAGGGTTGTGGGTTTGATTCCCAGTCAGGGCATACACCTAGGTTGTGGGTTCGATCCCAGTTGGGATGCATATGGGAGGCAACTGATTGATGTTTCTCATGTTGTTGTTTCTTTCTTACCCTTCCTCTCTCTCTAAAATCAATAAACATATCCTCAGGTGAGGATAAAAAAATAAGGATAAGATGTTTCAACAAAATCTGATCTTTCCCATAATTACTATTGCAATTCTTTTTTTTTATTTATTGCCAAACAATTCACTCTTTAAAAGTGTATAATTCAATGGCTTTGGGGATATTCAGAGTTGTACAACTACCATGACCACAATCAATTATAGAACATTTTCATCACCTTCCTGCCCAAAAAACTCCATTATCAGTCACTCCCCATTTCCCCTACACCCTTTCCAGCCCTAGGCAACCACTTATCTACTTTCTGTCTCTGTAGATTTTCCTATTCTGGACATTTTACATAAATGAAATCATATAATATATGGTATTCTATGTCTGGTTTCTTTTACTTAGTATAATGTTATCAAGGTTCTTCTATATTGTATCATGTATAAATGCTTCATTCCTTTTTTATGGATGGATAATATTTCACTGTATGGATATGGATATACCACCTTTTATTTTATTTAATTTTTTATCCTCACCCAAGGATATGTTTTTATTTATTTGAGAGAGAGAGAGAGAGAGAGAGAGAGAGAGAGAGAGAGAGAGAAACATCAATCATTTGCCTCCCACACATGCCCCGACCAGGGATCAAACCACAATCTAGGTAGGCGCCCTGACCAGGAATCAAACCTGCAGCCTTTTGGTGAAGGGGATGATGCTCCAACCAACTGAGCCACCCGGTCAAGGCGGATATACCACATTTATTTATCCATTCATCATTTGATAGACATTTGGGTTGTTTCCACTTAGGGGCTATTATAAGTATTGCTGCTATGAACACTAGTGTGCAAGTTTTTGTATGAACATACGTTCTCAATTCTTTTAAGTATATACCTAGAAATGGAATTGCTGCGCTATATGGTAACTCTATGCTTAACTTTTCAAGGAACCACCAGACTGTTTATCATAGTGGCTGTACCATTTTATATTCCCACCACATCAATACTTATTATTGTCTGTCTTTTTTATTATAGCCATCCTAGAGGGTATGAAGTGGTATCGCATTGTGTCAATCCTTTTCTGAAATATCAAATATACAATTCTTTAAAAAAATCTTTACTGCCTCTATTTTGCTGGTTTCCTAAGCATATGCCTGATCTGCCTATTATTAGGCCAACCAGGTCTGAGATCAGCTTGAATGGATCTGGTTCCTGGGGTTGAAGGGCATGTTAGGAAGGGCCTACTGTGTAAAACATTTCTAACACCAAACCAAGATACAAAGATGACTAAGCCACACTGCCTCTCTAATGGGGAGGCATACACCTACTCAAACAACTACAAAACAAAGTAGAATGAGAGAAGTGCTATAATAAGACAATGGAAGTACAAAGGGGTGTTAGGGCAAACCAGATGCAGTTCTAAAGAACAGTGCTAATCAGTTCCAAATGTCATCAAAGCAGCCCAACCCACCAGCCACAGCATGAAGCCAGAGTCTTCTTGGAAGCAGCCATAAGAGCAGGGAACAAGGCTCTTAGAGATAAACTGTTCTGGGCCTGAGAGGTATATTTGTCATGTTTTCATTTCAATTACTATTCATGCTTACTACCTACTGGCTGACTCTTTCAGACTTGTCCTCATTACTTTTAGTCTTATGTCAATGTGCAGGACAGCACTGAAGAATGGCTGTGAAGTGCTTTGTAATTCTAAAGTCCATTATAAATAATAATCTCCCATTGCAACCTTCTTACCAACAACAAGCAAATCCTACTCCAGCAGTTCCTCATTGCCCTCTCTCCAATTTCCTATTTTACCTAAATTGTTCCCAATATGCCTCTTTGCGTCAGTACACCCCAACTTCTGGAGATAATGCTTACCATCAGCTAAGCCTTCAGAGAGCCTTTGTAGTCTTAGAAGCACTTTGATTCAGCATTTTGCTTTAGAAATAGAAAGCAAGCCAGAGAGATTGCTCCCATTTCATACTGGAGATGCTGAGATTAGGTGACCCAATAATTTTAAAGAAATCATGTCATCAGACTGAAATTCTGGGTGTCTTCACTATCTTACCCCCGCCTCTACCCATGAGGAAACTGCAGCTATTAAGGTTGTGGGTATGGTGTACCTACTCCCCAGGTCCCAAGTCTATCTCCTGAGAGTAGCTAGGAGTAAGCAGGCTGCCTGAGCACAGCTAACTCCTATTCAACAGACCGAGAAGGTAATTTCACTTTTGAACTGCTCTCTACTTTTCTGAAGTGGGACTCAATTGTGCTTGAAAATGTCAAGCACAACCTAATTGCCCTCAACCATCTGTCTAAACCCTGCTCAGAGCAATTGGCCAGGGCGTTGTAAAAACACATGACTCTGCCTGAAGAAGGCCTTGAGGGAAGCCCTTTGAAAATTAGAGCCCTCTAATCATTTATTTATTCAAATATTTATTGAGAACTTACTAATTTTAATTCTTCCAAGTAGTAATAGCATAATGGTTGCCAGCATGGGTTCTGAAGAGCGACGGCCTGGGCTCAAATCCTGACTCTAATGCTTGTTTACTGACTTTAGAGTTTCCCTCCTGGTAAAATGAAAACAACAAAATTACACCTTAGGGTAGGTGTGAGGATGAAATGAGATCCATATGTGAAGTGCCTAGCCCGTTGCCTGGCACATTGGAAGCATTCAATAAATGTCAGCTGTTATTGCTATTTTTGCAGAAGCACAGCAAATCTGTCAGGGATCAATGGATAGGAGTAAAAGTTAATAGCCTTTCAGCCAGTTTCATGGGCCCATTGCTGGAATCATTCTGGGGAAGAAACACTTGCTGGGAAGAATGGTAGGAAAGATGTCCTGATCAGAGGAGGCATAGTAGGAATGACAATTGGATGCCAGAGAACTACTTGGTGCACAACTGAGGTTTCAGAAGAACATCAACATCAGAGGAAATTATTGCCCGTCAATACACTCTGTTCCACGGTAAATGATTCCTGCTAACACAACCGAGCCCCTACCAGTTGTTTTCCATTACACAACAAAGAGCACCATGCAGAGTTAAGGCAGTGATTCTTAGGTTTTTGCAAAGCCTGGAACCTGATAAATTATTTCAACTATCTCCCAGCAGAAGTTTTCCTGGAATTAGTCCCAAGAAAAGGCAATATGTGGCAGAGAGAAAATCCAACTAATGAACTAACTGAGGAGAGGCTGATTTAGGACTGCCTCGAGGGGGTAGAGGGTCTTTTGCTGGGATGAGGCTCAAAAGGAACTATGGAGGGTGGGGAGTGAAGATGAAAATACTGTTATGACCATGTTAATGACTATCAAGCAGGAATTTTTAACCCCATTCCTGGCTTTCCTGTCTATCGAGTGTCTACTCTGTGCACAGTACAAAGGACACAAAAGAAGCAATAAATGAGCTTCCTGCTTCCAAATTGTGATTAAACTGAAGTGGGGAAAATATTCTGCATATTCTGCCTGTTACTTAATTCCAGATTAGAGAGTACAATGCTAACAGCTGCACTAATTGCTTTTACTTTACATATAGCATTTAGAGTTAAGGCCTCTTGAACTCAATTCACAAAGTGACAGAAACCCATGCGTGGGCACTTCTGTCTGTTATAGGCTTGCAGCCAGAACTGTATTAAATTCTGTTTGTGTTCCCTGCCACACTAGTCTCACATTGAACTTTAAGCAACAACCAACCCAGTGACTTATCTCTGCTCCTCCCAGAGAAGGGCTGAAGGACCCCAAGGTCATACACACAGTGGGTTCACATCCTCTGCTAGCTCTGCTGTTTTTTTCTCAAGCCCCTTTGCCATTTGGAGGCTCTGTTTTTGTTTTCCACTCATGATGGGCTGAACCTCAGAAACAGTGGGCTGGAGAGCAACCATTTGTGAACAATCTATTTGTGAGGGAACCAGGGCAAAGGCAGCCTGAGCAGAATGAACCCTGAGCACCGATGGACTACCAACCCACACATGGGTACACTCTCCAGATTCCTGTGTCCGAGTTCCTCGTACCTCCCACTTAGGGTAAGAAGGTTCACAGAGAGGGGGAGGTACTAGGCAAGGCAAGTCATTTTCTATGATTATTTTTCTCTTCTACAAGATAGTCTCAAAAAGTTCTCCTTTGTTGGTCTGGGGTGGGTTAGCTGTAGTTCTGTTGACAGCGAAGAGATGGCCTCGTCCAGCTACGTGAATCTCTGGTTATACTACAGAGATGAGCCAGGTTTAATATCCATAATGTCTAGTCTTTTTTTTTTTTTCCTGTTCAAATCTACCAAGGGCCCAGCTATTCAAACAATCTCTGCTTACTGAAAGCTTGCTGCTACTGCTATTACTACTACTTAAATTTTTTTTATTGTATTGGCATACATTATTATTAGTTTTAGGTGTACAACATAGTAGTTCAACATTTTTATAGCTTAAGGTGTGATCACCCCGATAAGTCTAGTAACCATCTGTCACCATGCAAAGTTATTATGATACTGTTGTTTGTATTTCCTGTGCTGTGGGAATAAGAGGTACTAACTTCCATTTATAAAATAAATATTACTACTACTTTTATCACTGTTTCGTCCTCTTGGGGAAGCTCAGCCTGATTCCATAGCAACTGAGAAATCAATTCTGACCTCAAGGGCAAAGTCTGTGAGATTTCCAAGAGAGGCTGATATTTAAACTGGTCACCAGGCAGAGAAGGGCATTCACGCTGAGACAGTAGCATGAGCAAGGGCTTGGGTTATGTAAGTGAACAACTGAGTGTGGCTACAGTGGAAGGTATGAGAGCAGTGAGAGTGATGCCCAAGAAACTGGAACAAGGTAGGGTGGGGTGGATTATGAAGAATGCCATGCTAAGCGGGGGGGGGGGGTGGCGGTCAATGGGGTGTTCAAAGCAGATGAAACACAATCCAATCCATGTTTACAAGGAAAGCTCTGGTGGGAGTATGGAGGCTTGAGTGGCAAAGGTAAGGAGACCATTTAGGAGGCTCTAGCAAAGGGCTAGGTAAGAAATGAGAGCCATATCTAGGGTAGTGGTACCAGAGACTGAAAGATGATAGACTTGAACTACACTAAGAAGCAGTGGTGTGCTGGTAAACAACTGGCTTTTGGGAAAACAAAAAAACAACAATTCTTGATTTATAGTTTGTTGATTTCCATGGTTTATATACTTCCTCGTGGGTGATTTCAAGCTACCAACTAGACATCGCAGGATGTAGAGTTTGGAAGAGATGTGCTCAGTCGTCTTTCTCAAGCCAATGTGAGCCAGTATACCACTACAAAGTGACTGATTAGATGTGGGAAAAGAGAAAGCAAAATTAAAGATGATGGATGTATCTAATTTGTATGACTCCTTAGATGTTAAGTTAATAAAGAGAGGGAATGGAGGAAAAATAGACTTTGTTTGTCTGTCTGGGGTGAGGAGGATAAAGAGGTAAGGGGCATACCAGGAAGGAATTATGACTTTGGTTTCGGACATGTTGAGTTGGAATTGCTAGCCCTGAAATTCAATTATCAGAAAAGCTCTGCCTTGTAACAATAACTCACATTAATAATATACTTATAGTGTGCTAAGCACATTATGTATTTTTATGGTCTTTCAGCTTCACAACCACCCTATGGATCTAACAGAATAGCTGGCATATAGTAGTTGCTCAACACACATCTATTAAATGAATGAATGAATTGAGTATTGTTGTTTTCTTCATTTTACAAATACAGAAATGAGACACAAATTGGTTAAGTACCTTGCACAAGGGCACACAGCTGAGACTAAAACTCAAGCCTGCATGACTCCAAAACCACTCTGCTACACTATGTATGTGTGCTGTGGAGATAAACCATGGCAGGGATCTTTTCTTTTTATCTTTCAAACTCTAGTCTACCACAATGCCTATACATAGTGTTACGGACTGAATGTTTTCCCCCTGCCCCCAATTCATATGCTGAAGCCCTAACCTCCAATGTGACTGTATTTAGAGATAGGGCCTTTGTAGAGGTGAATAGGATTAGATGAGATCATAAGGGTAGGGCCCTGACCCAGTGGGATTGGTGTCTTTGTAAGAAAATGAAGAGACAACAGAGTTCTCTCTTTCTCCATGTGCATATACCCAAGGGAAGGCTATGTGAGGACAGAGTGAGAAAGTGGCCATCTACAAACCAGGAAGAGAACTCTTAGCTGAAGCTTACTTGGCCAGCATGTTGATTTTGGACTTCCTAGCCTCCAGAACAGTGAGAAATAATTGTATGTTGTCGAAGCCACTCAGTCTATAGTATTTTGTTGTGGTAGCCCAAGCAAATGAATATACATAGTACAGGATCATTAAATATTTGTTGAATGAATGAGGACTGATCCTAACTTTTATATTGGAATTACTGTTCTTCAGAGATAAGACCTAGTAAGACATCAGGAAGAAATAGGAGTAAAAAGATGCTCCACATGGTAGATCTTTAGTGGTAGATTTTTCTCTGATGGAAGCTTTTCTCTGTGGGACTAGTGAGAGGTTTCTTGCCAGGGATTACAACAATATCACTAGCCGAGTCTCAGAAATATCTTTTCTGAGAATCATATTCTGCTTCCTCCATTCTTGATTTACTTAGAACATTAGGAATGCCATGTGAGAATTATAAAAGTATGTATTGATTTAACAAATACATATTGAGTATCTACTGTGCTATACAATATGTCCATTATAGTATGTATTTTTTACCACAAGCCTGGGAGGTATTTCATATTATCCCATTTTGCCAATGAGAAAATTGAAGTTGATAGAGGCTAAATAATTTGCTCAAGATCATCTTATAAGTGGAATTACATATTTAAACTCATGGCTGACTTTTTGTTATTATCAATGAGAGAGAGAGGCACACACACTGATGTGAGAGAGAAATATTGATTGGTTGCCTCCTGCACGCACCCTAACCGGGGATTGAACCTGACAGGGAATGGAACCTGTCACCTTTCTGTGTAAAAGACAATGCTCCAACCAACTGAGCTACACCAGCCAGGGCTGTGGCTGACTTTTTAAAAAATTATCTTCTTCCTTTCCTTACTCCTACCAACCAGCAGGGTGTGTCATCTGTTCAAGAGATATTTTCTCTATCTCTTGCTTCTGCTTATTTATACAGGGGGGTACTGTGCTCTACATGCAATCTCTTATTTCATTCTCATGAAAACCCTATACATCTAGAGCAGTAGCTAGCACACAGTAAATATTTGATAAATACTTTTTGGAAGGATGACCATGTAATAGCAACTAACATTTGTTGAGTCTTCTATGGGTCAACATCCATTCTAAATACTTTACATGCATTAACTCATTTAATTTCCACATTTTAAATACACCTACTGGCTATAACTTTTAGGGTGTTTCACAGGCATCTCAAACTCAACAGGCTTAAAATTGAGCACCTCTTCCCTATAGCTCCTCCTTTCTATACACCCCTTACCACATCCTGCTCCCATGAGTAGACATAGCTGTCTGCCTAACATCCTACTGTCCCTGCTTCTGGAAGAATTGTGCATTATTCTTTGGGGAAAATGACCCTCTTCCATTTCATTGGTTCTTGTGGAATTATGAATCACAATACTTCTACCTCCCTGCTGCAGCAGGGGCATGTGATTCAAGCAAGGTCAGATTTTCTCTCTTAGAAATCTGAATCTCAAGTGCATATGAAGATGGAAGTTGGCTAGGGTTTAGATATCTAATGACAGCACCCTAAAGAGACATCCACAGTTTCCTGCTTCAGGGAAACCCATAGTTGCTCTCTGATCCTGTCCTTTCTAAGGCCTGGTAACTCAGTTATTTTTTTAGTTGTGACCTACCCTATTCCTTCCAATGAATTTTAGGGTTTTGTTGTTGTTGTTATTGTTAAAGTCAGTTGGAGTCTTTTTTATTTTTATTTATTTTTTTCTGTTTGCAATTAAATGACTGATTAAACCAAACTCAGTGAATGGTAGCATTTTATTTACCTAGTAGCTTAGGTTAGAAACCCAAAAGTAACAGGCTGATAACATACTCCAATATCATCAGCACAGTCTGCTATTGATTCTACTTCTTTTCTTTATAATCCTCACCCAAGGAGATGTTTTTGTTGATTTTTAGAGATGGAGGGAGGGAGGGAGGGGGCAGGGAGGGAGGGAGAGAGAGAGAGAGAGAGAGAGAGAGAGAGAGAGAGAGAGAGAGAAACATTGATGTGAGAAACATCAATTGGTTGCCTCCCATATGCACCCTGACAAGGGATTGAACCTGCAAACTTTTGGTGTACTGGGACTACACTCGAACCAACTGAACCACCAGGCCAGGGCTTGATTCTACTTCTCAAATCTTCCTAATTTGTCTCTACTCTTATTGCTACTGTCTTGATTCAGACTTCTGTCTTGCCTTTATTTTATTTTTAACTTATCTTTATTGTTGAATGTATTACAGATGTCCCCCTTTTTCCCCCATTGACCCCCTACTCCCCAATCCTGCCCCCCTCCTGCCTTTCTCCACACTATTGTCTGTGTCCATTAGTTATGCATATATGCATAGAAGTTCTTTGGTTTGTCTTTTCCTGCCCTCCCTCCCCTCTTCCCTTTGAGGTTCATCAGTCTAACAACCAGTTTGTACTTCTTAATTCCTTCATCATTTTCACCCATCCCCCCAGCACCTTCCCACCTGGCAAGCAACAAAATGTTCTCTGTATCTATGAGTCTGTTTCTGTTCTGCTTGCTCATTTTGTTTGTAGATACAATTGTTGATAGATATGCATTAAATGCCATTTTATTGTTCATATTTTTGTTCTCCTTCAAGAAGACCCTTCAACATTTCATATAATACTGGTTTGGTGGTGATGAACTCCTTTAGCTTTTTCTTGTCTGGGAAACTCTTGATATGGCCATAGATTCTAAATGATAGCTTTGCAGGATAGAGTAATCTTGGTTGTAGGTTGGTGCTTTTCATCTCTTTGAATATCTCTTGCCACTCTTTCTGGCCTGTAAAGTTTCTTTTGAGAAATCAGCTGACAGTCTTATGGGAGCTTCTTTGTAGGTAACCAACTGCTTTTCTCTTGCTGCTTTTAAGATTCTCTCTCTGTCTTTAACATTTTGCATTTTGATTATGATGTGTCTTGGTGTGGACCTCTTGGGGTTCATCTTATTTTGGACTCTCTGTGCTTCCTGAACTTGTATGTCTGTTTCCTTCATCAAGTTAGGGAAGTTTTCTGCCATTATGTTTTCAAATAGGTTTTCAATTTCTTGCTCTCTCTTCTCCTTCTGGCACCCCCAAGATGCGAATGTTGGTACTCTTGAAGTTGTCCCAGAGGCTCCTTACACTATCCTCATTTTTTTGGATTATGTTTTTCTTTTTGCTGTTCTATTTGGGTGTTTTTTGCTTCCTTATATTCCAAATTGATGGTTTGCTTCTTGGCTTTACCTACTCTATTGATTCTCTGTAAATTATTCTTTATTTCAGTTAGTGCATCCTTCATTTCCAACTGGTCCTTTTTTATGTTGTTGATGTTCTCACCAAGTTCCTTGGAATTCTCCTTAAGTTCCTTGAAGTTCTCACTAAGTTCCTTTAGCATCCTTATAACCAGTGTTTTGAACTCTGCATCTGATTGATTGCTTATCTCCATTTCATTTAGTTCTTTTCCTGGAGTTTTATTCTTTTCTTTCATTTGGGACATGTTTGTCTCCTTATTTGGCTGCTTCCCTGTGTTTGTTTCTACGTATTAGGTAGAGTTTCTATGTCTCCTAGGCTTGGTAGGGTGGCCTATTGCAATAGGTATCCTGTAGGGCCCAGTGGCACAGCCTCCCTGATCACTCCAGCTGGACCCTCAAGGTGAACCCCTTGTGTGGACTGTACACCCTTCTGTTGTAATTGGGTCTTGACTGCTGTTGGCATATCAAAGGGAGGGATTTACTCAGGCTGATCAGCTGCAAGGACTGGCTGTGCCCACTATCCACCGACCTTTGACTACCTTGGAGGATCAGCTGAGCAGGGGCCCACCACACAGAGCAAGACTTACTTCAGCAGGGCTCTGGTACCCACTGAATCTACTCATTGAGTGTGTCATTTGTGGAGGTGGTTGGGTGGTGGTGTTTCAATGTGCTCTGAAGCTGTCCACTGGGTGTGCTGGCTCTGAGGCAAGGTCAGTCACTGCCTGTGTTCTACCCAGGGCCACCCGGCATAAGCTACAAAGTGATCTGCTGATGGCTGCTTCTTGTGCCGGGCTTGGAGGTGCCCAGGAAAAGCCAAGTTGTGAACCAAGGCTGGCTGCTTCTAGTGCCAGGCCTGGGGCCACTTAATGAGAGGTACGGGGCTCGCTGAGAACAGATGCTGCTAGTTTGAGAGATTTTAGGAAAATCTGAAGCAGGAGCCAAGATAGACCAATCCTATGGTAAAGCCATTGGAAACAGCTTGGGTGGGCCCAAAAGTTGGGTGGGGCAGGGCCTCAGGGAATCACTATGGCGGGGCAAACAGTGTGAGCCAGGTTGCTGGAGTCCCGGGTATGGTGGCCATCTGCTGCCCCGGGGAATGGCTCACCAAAGGATCAACAGGCTCTAACAGCAAATCTGTCCAGGGGAAAGCTGCCCCTCCACGCTCTCCCCAATGCCTAACAATTCAGTTCTTCCCCGTATGTCTCTGGTGCCTTTCAAGCTGTTTCCCCCACGCTGGAGCCTGGAGGGTGTCAGTCAGAGTAAGTCCTGCATGGGGCCCTTTAAGAGGAACTGCATGGGGCTCCAGCAGCCTCAGCCTCCCTCAGCCTCAGTTCTCACTGGTTTTTACAGCCAGAAGTTATGGGGATTCTATTCCTGGTGCTGGAACCGTGAGCTGGGTGCCTGGTGTGGGATGAGGACCCCTCACTCCTCATGGAGGACTTTCACAGCTGATTTTTATCTGGCACATGTGGGTATGGGACCAGCCCATCCGTGCCTCTGCCCCTCCTACCAATCTCGATGTGGCTTCTTCTTTAATTTTATAGTTGTAGGACTTCCACTGAACTCGATTTCAGACGGTTCTGAATGATGGTTGTTCTGTAGTTTAGTGTAATTTAGATGTGGTTGTGGGAGGAGGTGAGTACCGCGTTTACCTGCACTGCCATCTTGACCAGAAGTCCTTGTCTTGCCTTTAATTGCAGCAAAAGCCTCTTAGTTGGTCTTCTTGCTTCTGCTTTAGTCCCTTCCAAAATACTCATGCTATAATGCATGCTCTCTGAAAACCCAACTCTGATCATGTTACTCCACTATTTAATACCTTTTGTGGTTCCCCATATACCATTTAAGCTGAGTTTGAATTCCTTGCCTTAGCACAAAAGACAACTTATGACTAAGCCCCTGCCTACAATTCTCCCTCTTAAATAAAAGATGTTTTTGTGTTAACATGACCCCTCTCCCCCACACACAGTACAAAACAATAGGCAGGAGATATTTTCAAAATATTCCCCCAAAAGACCTTAACTCCTAGAAGGGCTGACCATGTTTTATTCATCTTTGTAATCATAATGCCTACTCATACTAGACAGATGATATTTAATTCCCTTCACTCTCTTTCCCACGCTGGATATTCCCTAGTAATTCTTCAGTGGCATTATTTCATTCTATTTCTTTGTTGCTTTGACTCTTTTGCACAAGCCAAAATGTACACATTATAATATTTTCTTTCTGTAGTGGTTCCCCATGAACCCATGTCTCCCTATTCACAGCCTATGTGATCCATTCCATATCAGTCCCTTCCCCTTGGATCTTGCCTGGTCTTATGACTTTCTTTTGGCAAATAGAAGTGAGCATGTGAATGCTGAGGCAAGGTCAGAAGAAGCCTTACAACTTCTACCTGGTCCACTTGGACCACTCCCTCTGAGAACCCAGCCATTATGTTGTGATAATTCCAAGGCACATGGAGACAGCACATGTAGTTGCTCCAGTTGACAGCCCCAGCTGAGTTTCTAGCATATAGCCAACATCAGCCACCAGTGATGTAAGTGAGTCTCCTTGAACATCCAGCCCAATCAAGACTTTCAATGACTCCAACTCCAGCCAAGAATTGCCCAACTGAGCCTAGTCAGACCACAAGTATGAGGAGAAAAAATAGTTTTAATTTGGGGGTGGTTTATTACACAAGAGATCATCAGAACACTTTCCCCATTCCACCCTGTATCTAAAAAAGAATTATCATAGGTAAACTAGCTCATGTTGTAGAAATGAACTTTTCTTTTTTGGGGGGGTATGTGCCCCTAGCGGAAACTGAACCCGGGACTCTCTGGTCTGCAGGCCGACGCTCCAACCGCTGAGCCAAACTGGCCAGGGCAAAATGAACTTTTCTTTCCTAGTCACACTATCATCTAGTCTAACACGTTTTTCCTCCTAGAACAAGCATTCAGAGAAACTAACCTAGAATATTCAGCCTTAATCTACATCTTCAACAGCTTTGAGTTTCTGTTTAAATGATTGAATATATTAAATTAGAAATACTAGTGATTATAGGATTTCTGTAATTGCAGGCTTGTGATGAAGTATTCAGAAATTCATCCTAAGTAATGGTCGGGTACTTTTTCTTACAACTCTGAATGTCTACCCTAGAACTCTTCTTTGATAGCTATAGAAGTGGTGTCCAGGAGCCAATCCCTCTTCTGTTTGCCATAGAAAGATGCTTAACAACAGTAGACCACTGACATCTCATGCCCATCTATTTTCTAATGCTTCCCTTTCCTTTTTTCCTTAGTGGATAGTAACTGAATTGTCAGTTTTATTTTTACTTGGTGCATTTTCTGACAATACATGTAAGTGGCAACCATTAACAAGAACCAAGTTAACTATATTCTCCATCTCACACTTCCTCCATGCAAATCTTCAGCATCTTCTTGACTAAAGATTCTCACTTCAAAGGAGAATTGCTAGATAAAGAATCCTGAGCCCATCAACTGCTACCATTTCAAGCAAAATGTTTTCTTTAAAACCAATTGGAATCCGGCCGGTGTGGCTCAGTAGTTAAGCATCGAGCCATGCACCAAGAGGTCGCCAGTTCGATTCCCAGTCAAGACACATGCCCAGGTTGTGGGCCCAATCCCCACTGGGGGGCATGCAGGGGAGGGCCAATCGATGTTCTCTCTCATCACTGTTTCTGTCTCTCTCTCCCTCTCACTTCCTCTCTCTCTAAGGTCAATAAAGGAAAAAAAAATAAAACCAATTGGAGATAGCAACAATAAAAACTTATTGCCTTCTCCACATTAGTACTTAATGGTGGTAGGTTTGGGGAAGAAGTAATAATAATGATGATAGTTAACATTCATCAAGTGATCATTATATACTAAGCACTGTTCTAAGTGCTTTACATATATTAATTCATATAATTCTTGAAACAACTCTAAAAGGAAGGTGATATTATTACCCCTATTTTACAGATAAGGACACTGACACACAGAGATATGAAATGAATTATCCAAGGCCACATACCTAGAGTGTGGTAGACTATAGACTCTAACCTAGGCAATGTAGTTCCAGAGTCAGCTCTCTTAATCACTATATTATTAGGTCAAGTTTTTGTTCAAAGCTTCCAGACACTCAAACTTTAAAGAATGGAATAGAGAAAGTAGAATTACTTAGTGTCTATTTTTATTCTGTTTTCTCTATGTTAGAAAATTATTATTCATTGATCTGGAAAGGGTAGAACAATTACTGGTATGAATATTCTATCTTAAGACAAGTTAAGCAACTCTTAAGACAACATCTCAACAATCTATAAAAAATAAATTCTAGGTACCTGTGCCAATAATTTACCCATTGGCGTTCAGCTCTACCCCTACCATTCTATACTTTGCTCTGTACATTTCCCAGGCTGTCCTGCCAATTTATCCTGCTCTTCGGGTTTGCCAATAGGAGGCACTAGCAGGAGATCAGAAGGCAGAAGCTGTAGTGGCAGCAATAGTAGAGTTTCCAGACCTAGTTAAGGTGATACGACTTTGACAGACCTAGAATTGATTGTGATAATGTCTCTAACAGTGCAATAGTAGGTAAAAACTTGTGAGCTTCACTCTAGGAATTAGTTTCTGATTACTGAGTATAATTTCTTCTTCCCTTTGCCCCCCCTTTCCTTTTTGCTCTATCATTCCTTTCAAAATATTTGTAACTAATTCTTTTTATTCCCTGTTTGAAACATCAAAAGTAATTTCTCTTTACCTGACTGGACCCTAAGACCCCAAAGAACTTACAGATGAGACTATTTGATCCCTACTGATGATCTGAGAAACTGATGAATACAGAAATAGCATCAGAAGACTGAAAGCAGCAAAATCTTGTTTAAAAAAACTTTTTGTATTGTAAAGAATGATGCATACAGAAAAATGAGCACACAGAACAACAAATGGTCAAAGAAGAAATGAAAAGGAAAATCAAAAGATATCTTGAAACAATGAACACAGAAACACAACATACCAAAACTTAGGGGATGCAGCAAAAGCTGTTCTTAGAGGGAAGTGATAAATGCCTACATTAAGGGAAAAAAGATCTCAAATAAAAAACCTAACTTTACACCCTAAGGAACTAGAAAATAAAGAACAAACTAAGCCCAAAGTTAGCAGAAGAAAGGAAATAACAAAGATAAGAGTAGATACAAATGAAATAAAGACCAGGAAAATCATAGAAAAGATAAATAAAACTAAAAGCTGAGTCCGGCTGGTGTGGCTCAGTGGATTGAGTATCAGTCCCATGAACTGAGAGGTCCTAGTTCGATTCCTGGTCAGGGCACATGTCTGGGTTGTGGGCTTGATCCTCAGTGGGGGTCGTGCAGAAGGCAGCCGATAGATGTTTCTATCTCTCTCTCTAAAAACAAAAACAAAAACAAAACGAATAAAACATATTAAAAAACAAACAAACAAAAACACTAAGAGCTGATTTTTGAAAAGATACAATTGATAAAACTTTAACTACACTAAGAAAAAAAGAGAGAAGACTCAAATAAAAGCAAATATGAAGGAAGAGACATTATAACAGATACCATAGAAATATACAGAAACATAGAGACTACTATGAAAATTATATGCCAACAAATTTGATAACCTAGAAGAAATGGACAAATTCCTAGATACATACAACCTACCAAAACTGAATCATGAAGAAATAGAAAACCTGAACAGACCAATAATGAATAAGGAGATTGGATCAGTTATAAAATCCTCCCAAAACAGGAAAGCCCAGGACTAGATGGCTTCACTGGTGAATTCTACCAGACTCTTCCAAAAAAATATAGAAGAGGGAGGAAACATTTCTTAACTCATTCTATAAGGCCAGTATTATCCCAACATCAAAACAAGAAAAAGATAGCCCTGGCCGGTTTGGCTCAGCGGTTAGAGCGTTGGCCTGCGGTCCAGAGAGACCCGGGTTCGGTTCCCGCTAAGGGCATGTACTTCGGTTGCAGTTTGTCCCCGGCCCTGGTTGGTTGTGCGGGTGGCAGCCACTCGATGTGGCCCTTTCACATCGATGTTTCTCTCTCTCTCTCTCTTTCTCTCTCTCCCTCCTACTGTATCTGAACAAAAAATGAAAAAGTGTCCTCGGGTGAGGATAAAAAAAAAAAAAAAAAAACAAGAAAAAGATAGCACAAGAAAACCACCGACTAATACCACTTATGAATACAGACATAGTAAATCCTCAACAAAATACTAGTAAATCAAATCCACCCATATATAAAAAGTATTGCATACCATGACCAAGTGGTATTTGTCCCAGGGATGTAATATTGAGTCAACATACAAAAATCAATCAATGTTATTCGCAGTGTTATTAGAATAAAGAACAAAAACCAAACCATATGATCATCTCAATAGATACAGAAAAAAACAGATGACAACATTCAACAACCTTTTATAATAAAAGAGTTCAGCAAATGAAGAACAGAAGGGAACTTCCTAAACTTCATAAAGAGCATTTATCACATATCCACAGCTAATATCATACTTAATTCTGAAAGGCTGAAAGCTCCAGCCTGAGTACAGCAACAAGTAAAGGATATCTTCTTGCCCCATTTCCACTCACTATTGTCCTATTGGTTCTATTAGCCAGGATAATTAGTCAAGAAACTAAAATAACAGGTATCCAGATTGGAAAAGAAGTAAAAATATATCTATTTGTGGATGACAATCTTGTACAAAGAAATCCAAATAAATCCTTGAATAAACTATTTGAGCTATTAAACAAGTTCAGCAAGAATGTAAGATACAAAATCAAAATACTAGAATCAGCTGTGTTTTGAAACTGCTACAACTCCCTAGGGGGAAAAAAACACCTACTTTTTTAAAAAGGGCAAAGAAACTGAACAGACATTTCTCCAAAGAAAACATACAAATAAATGGCTGACAGGTATATGAAAATGTGCTCAACATCACTAATCATCAGGGAAATGCAAATCAAAGCCACAATGGAATATCACCTCACACCTATTAGGATTACTATTATCAAAAATATTCCAAAAATAAAAAGTATTATCAAGGATATGGAGAAAAGTAAACCCTCGTAAATTGTTGGTGGGAATGTACATTGGTGTAGCCACTACAGAACAATATGGAGGTTCTTCAAAAACTTAAAACTAAAATAACTATATCTTCTAGCAAGCCCACTTCTAGGAATATATCCAAAGAAATTGAACTTAGGATCTTGAAAAGATGTGTACATTTCCATGTTCATTGCAGCATTATTCACAACAGCCAAGGCAGAGAAGCAACTTAAATGTCTACTGATGGATGAATTGATAAAAAAAATATATGGTATATACATAAAGTAAAATATTATTCAGCCTAAAAATAAGGAAATTCTGCCATTTGCAACAACATGGGTGAACCTGGAGGACATTATTCTAAATGAAATAAGCCAGACACAGAAGACAAATACTACATGATACCACTTACATGAAGAATCTAACATAGTCAAATTCATAAAAGCAAATAGTAGAATGATATCGCTGGGTGCAGGAGGGAGGGGAGATGGGGAGGTAGTAGTCAAATAGTACATAGCTTCAGTAAAAAATAAAATAAAATAAATATAAAATAAGTTGTTCTTCTATACACTTGTAATGAAGAATGTAAAAATTAAACTGAGAAAACAATACAATAGCATCAAAAAGAATAAAATACTTAGGAATAAATTTAACAAAGGAAGTTCAAGACTTGTACATTAAGAACTACAAAACATTGTTGAAATTAAGTAAATGAGACTTAAATAGATGGAAAGGCATCTGGTGTTCATGGATTGGAATACAACTCAGCCATAAAAAGGAGTGAAGTACTAATACCTGCTGCATAATATTAAAATCATTATGCTAAGTGACAGAAATCAGGCACAAAAGGCCATATATTACATGATTCTATTGATATTAAGTAGTCAGAATAGGCAAATTCATAGAGACCAAAGAGATTACTGGTTGTCACGGGCTGGAGAGAGGGGGAATGGGGAATGACTGCTTAATGGGTATGGGGTTCCCATTTGGTGTGGTGAAAAAGTTCTGGAACTAGATATTGGTGATGGTTGTACAACACTGTAAATTTACTTAATGCCACTGAATTGTAAACTTTAAAATGGTTAAATGCTAAATATGCTATGTGTATTCTACCAGAATAAAAAAAAAAGTAGTAAAACGTAAAACAACTAGCCATAAAAGTGCTTAAAGAATCCTAATTATATAAAAATACAAAATATGAAACATTTAAGAAGTCAAAGTTAAACAAATTGGTGATAGAATAAGAAAAAAATGCTAAGAAAAAAACTCAATGCTCATTAATGTCACGGAAAAATCTGAGATCTAGACTAAAAGGAGCTAATGTAGTTAGTTATTAGCCTATATGTCTATTCTTATATAAATGGCTGATAGGGGCAGAGTTTTTCAAGCAGTGTGGATCCTAGCAAGACTCAATTATGGTCCAACCCCAAGAACCTAAGTCATAGGCCAAGAATCCTCAAGCTCTTTCCCTCCAGCTCAACTCATTTCCAAACACAAGGGAAATCACTCTTTGAAGTCGGGAAGGGCAAAAAATCAGAAAAATTGTACTCTAGCTCCCCATTCAGCTCAACACACTCATTTTCCCTACTCTAGCTTTCTCTGCATTTGTCAAGACTAAGTTGCAGAGGTCAAATACTTACTTCTTTGTAGTAGGGTAAATGTCCAGCAGAGGGAGATGTTAGGTTATCCTAGATTCTGCAATTAACATGGAATTCTAAACATGACCAAGATTTTTTACATAGAGCATTTTAAACTGGGTTAAGTTATTGAAATAACCTAAGTTTTACAATTCTCACCTGAAATTAAATAGGTTAATATATTTTTTACAATTATCCATTTAAAATGTGAAAGTTTCCAAAGTCTATTTAAAATATTCATTCACTCTGGCTGTATCCTCAATTCTGAATATAGAGAAAATTAACTAAATATTTTGTTAGAAATCTAGTTGTGCTTTACTTGCTTGAATATAGCCGTTATAGCTATATTGTATATTTTATCTTTGGTAGAAACATATGCAAATGCCTCTAAATCTGCTCAAAAACGTTTAAAAGAGAAATAATATTACGGTGACTTTTAGTAACCCAAATAAAATTTCAAAACCTACTTCCACTTATTTATATTTTAGAAAATTATTAGAGTGTACCTATTTTCCTTGCTGATTTTAAACAATCTCAAATATGTAAATCTGATAGTTACCTTTAAAAATTCTTAAAAGTTCTTGATAGTTGCACAATCACACCATACAATTCTCTTTGCATATTCACAAATTCCTAGACTGGAAGAAAACAAGGTATGAGATAGAAGAGAAGCAAGTAATGATTTTATGACTATAATTTTCTAAAATTATGTTATTATACAAAAGATAATCATTACACAAATGTAAGATCTTTAAGATTACTCATCTCATTCTTTTCCAAAACAGTCCTTACAAGTTTTTAAAACAGCTTTAGTGATATAATAACATAAAATTCATCCATTTAAAATGAAATAAAATTTAGTGCCTTTTATTATATTTATAGAGTTTAGAATACCTTTATCATCTTAAAAAGAAACCTCATATTCATTAGCAGCCACTCCCTTAGTACATTAGGGCTGCTATTACAGAATACCATATAGACTGGGTAACATAAACAACAGAAATTTCTCACAGTTCTGGAGGCTGGGAAGTCCAAGATCAAGGTGCTGGCAGATTCAGTGTCCAGTGAGGGATGCTTCCTGGTCCATAGACAGCCATCTTCTTGCTATAACCTTACCTCTTTAAAGGAGCAAGGGAGCTCTCTGGGGCCTCTTTTATAGGGTACTCATCCTATTCATTAGGGCTCCACTCTCATGATCTAATGACCCCCAAAGGTCCTACCTTCAAATATGATCACACTGGAGATTAGGTTTCAACATATGAATTTGGGGAGATACAAACTCAGTCTATAGTACTCCCCATTGTCTGCCACTCTATCCCCATGAGCCCTAGACTTAACTACTGTCTTTATAGATTTGCCTATTGAGCATATTTTCATATACATGGAACCATAAACTTGTGCTCTTTGTGACTGGATTATTTCACTTTGCATAATGTTTTCGAGATTCGTCCACAATATGTATCACTTCATTCTGTGGCTGTTTTTGGCAAACAGTGTTCCATTATATGGAAATAACATATTTTATTTATTCATTCATCAGTTGGACATTTGGGTTGATTCCACTTATGGCTATTATGAATAATGCTGCTATGAACATTTGTATGCATTTTTGTGAGGACATGTTTTCATTTCTGTTAGGTATATACCTAGGAGTAGAACTGCTCAATCATATGGCATTTCTGTTTAAATTTTTGAGGAACTACCAAATTATATTCCAAAGTGGCTACACCATTTATAATCCAGTCAGCAACTGTTTAAATTTCTCTACATCCTCACTTGTTTTTCTAATTATAGCCATTCTAACGTGTGTGTGAAGTGGTATCTCATTGTGATTTTGATTTGAATATACCTAGTGACTAATGACCTTGAGTGTCTTTTCATGTTCTTATTATCCATTCACATACTACTCTGGGGAGAAATATCTATTTGGGTCCTTTACGTATGTTTTAACTGGGTAGACTTTTTATTAGAGTTGTATGAGTCCTTTATGTATTTTGGATATTTACCCCTTATCTGATATATGATTTGCAAATATTTTCTTCCATCCTGTGCATTTTTGGTCTACTTTCTTGGTAGTCTCATTTGAAGAACAAAGTTTTTAATTTTGATGAAGTTTAATTTATCAATTCTTTTCACTCATCATTTGTACTTTTGTAATCATAGCTACAAAATCACCAACTCAAGGACACAAAGATTTACTCCTATTTTTTGTCCAGGAGTTTTAAAGTTTTCGATATTACATTTAGGTTTGTGATCCATTTTGAGTTAATTTCTATATATAATGTGACATAGGGGTCCAACTAGATTCTTTTGCATGGGGATATCCTACTGTCCCAGCACCACCTTCTGAAAAGACTCTTCTTTCCCCACTGAACTGTCTTGGCATCCTTGTTAAAAATCAAATTGACCCTAGATGAATGGGTTTATTTCTGGACTCTCAATTCTATTCCATTGATCTATGTGTACCCTTATACTAGTACAACACTGTCTTGATTAGTGTAGCTTTGTATTAAGCTTTGAAATTGGGAAGTGTGAGGCCTCCATCTTTGTTCTTTTTCAAAATTGTTTCAGTCATTTGTGGCACCTTGCATTTCCACTTAAATTTTAGGATTAGCTTGAATATTTCTGCAAAATGCCAGTTGGGAATTGATAGGGATGCACTGAAACTATAGATCAATTTGGTGGGTATTGCTACCTTAACTATAGTCAATCTTCTAATCTATTAATATGAAATGTCTTTGCATTTTATTTATGTTTTTATTGATTGTTTTAGAGAGAGAAGAAGGGATAGAAACATCGATGTGAGAGAACCATTGATTGGCTGCCTCCTGCATGCCCCCTACTGGGGATTGAGCCTGCAACCCGGGCATGTGCCCTGACCAGGAATTGAACCAGGACCTCTCAGTGTATGGGACGAAGCTCAATCCATTGAACCACACCAGCCGGGCTGCATTTATTAGATGTACTTTTACTTTCTTTAAATAATATTCTGATATGGTATATTATATTGGTTAAACCAACCTTGCAGTTTGTCATGAAGTACAATCTTTTTCATATATTGCTGGTTTTGATTTGCTAGTATTTTCTTGAGCTTCTTGAATGTGTAGACTGTTTCTCATCAAAATTGGAGCATTATCAGTCATTATTTCTTCAATGTTTTTTCTGTCCCTTTGTCTCCTCCTCTGTTATACTCATTATGAGTGTTTGTATGCTTAATGGTGTACCACATTTCTTTAAGGCTCTGTTCATTTTTCTTCACTCTTTTCTAATCCAGAATTTCCATCTGGATTTTATGTACTCTATCCTTTACTGATATTTTATTTTTGATGAGTCACTGTCATCATACATTCTTTTAATTAAATATGGCTTCTTTAAGTTCTTTGAACATATTTATAATAGTTGTTTTGAAGTCCTTGTCTACCAAGTTCAACATCTGATCCCTCCCCCTTTAAAGGCAATTTCTATTGTTTTTTTTCCTGTGTATGGGTCACATGTTCCTGTTTCTTTGCATGTCATAACTTTTTTTTTTTAAATCTAGACATTTCAAGTAATATAATGTAGCAGGTCTGGATACTGACAGTCCCTGCTCTAAAGTTTGTTGCTGTTGTTTAGTAACTTGGCTAGACTAAATCTGTAAAATCTATTCTCCCACAAGTGTGCAGCCTCTAATTTTCCTGTTAGGGTTTTTTTTCTTTTTATCTTTAAAGCTGGCTTCCTAAGGGTCATCCCTTGGTCAGCGGTTTAGCAGTCAGCCACTGATTGGTCAGCATTGTGATTAAGCCATTGAATCAGTAAGATTTTCATTTATTGCTGTTTGGTATGTGTGGCTTGGACACTGCTTTCACACTTCAGGGACTTTATAAGTTTGTCCTACATTTAGTCAAGAACTAATAGCAAATCAGTTTCCTTTCCAGTTGCTCCTGAGAGAATGAGGCCTTAGGTATGTTCACATTCTTCCATATCACCAGGCCGCCTTTGCTGTCTCTTTCTCTGATCTCCCTGATAAGCTTCTGGCTGGTCTGCCTCTATTGGTATCATCCCATGCTTTTGGCCTCCACTAATTGTTAGCTGATTTTTATTCTGGACTGTCTGTCCCTACTTGGAGGCATAAATTGCTCCACAATCCAAATAAAGTTAGGCCTCTCAGGCGGGACAAGGGTGTTGTTAATCTTTGAGGTTTTCTCTGACCCCCTCCTTGGCAGAATCTCTGTATTAAGGAACAATATCTGGGAGAGATTGGGAGCTGCCACTTGGCTGCCAAGCCCACCGGAATACCTCTTTCAGAGTTGGGTGCAGCCACTAGCTCACAAGTTATAGCCTCCTTACTACTATTATGGGTTCCACGGATTTTGAATAAATGGTTTTCAATTCATTATAAATCCTTTTAGCATTCTCCAGAGATTTCAAATGATTGTCTTTCCTAATTTTGACCAAGTAGACAGATACTTCTCTGGGGAGAAGTTCCACTGAGCTCTGCACATTGCCATCCAGAAGTTCTCCACATTACAATTTTCAAATGACTATGCAGAATCTGGTGATCAAGCTTGTGCATGTAGTCTACAAATCTGATCATAAAGAGAAACATCATTATTTCTAATTTTTTAAAGTGAAAATTAATGTTGAATTAAAAAAAGTTATATACTTTATTCTCCCTCATTACCCCAGGTAACAAAGAGTTGCCTATAAATAGATACAAGAGGCAAAGTACAGCATATAAAAATTCAGTATTAAATAATACATGAACATACATGATATTAACTGTGCTATTGTGTCCAGGGCTGGAATACTCATAAATGCTCAGGATGTCAAACTATTAAATAGGTGTTTATTCATTCAGCACTTTTTCCAGAAAGGCTCAGGCAAACTCTGTTAAAATGCACATTATCTCAGTAAGCTACTGCCTTCTGGTTAGTCTTCAGTTGCATTTCTTTAAGTTATACTTTGATTGGATACACTTTAAAGGTAAGAAAATCTTTTATACCTTTTTTCCCCCTTTTTGGCTGTTCAATGAAATTTTAAAGATTTTTCTATCATTTTATATGCCAAACCTTTGAAAAATAGACATTAAAGTCTAAACTTTACCAGAGAGAATCAAAAGGCAAAGTACTTAAGTTACTTCCAAGGTCATACAATTCATTAAGAACAAACCTAGAACTAGAAGCAATGGAAGGACTCCTTGACATTGAGCCTTCAGTTCTGTACACCAAATCTAGTTAGACAAACTCATATTCCTCCTGGTAAGCTGAAAAAAATTTGTTTTCCTATGACATACTTAAAAGTAGACTTTAATTTATATGTACTATTATGCTCCTTGGGAAGATATCCTTTTCTGAGTATTATACAAATAAAGCATTGATAATTCTGGTCAACAAAATATTCTGTTAAACACTGTTGCCAACTGTCTTAGTCAGATCATGTTGCTATAACAAAAATGCCACAGACTTGGTGGCTTAAAAAAAAATGAATTTCTCACAATTCTGGAGGCTGGAAGTCCAAGGTCAGAGTGCCAGCATGTCAGGTTCTGGTGAAAGCCCTTTTCTTAGCTTGTAGACAGCTATCTTCTTGCTATATCCTCACATGGTAGAGAGAAAGGTTACATCTTTCTTGTCTCTTCTTATAAAGGCACTAATCCTATTCATGAGGGCTCCAGCTTCATGATCTAATTACCTGCCAAAGTCCTTGCCTCCACATATCATCACATTGGAGGTTAGGGCTTTAATATATTAATATGGAGGGACACAAACCTTCAGTTCACAGCATCCACATTTATTAGAAATATAATTTTACATGACTCTCTATATTTAAAAACCTCAAAATTTAATGAAGTGAAAAGTAGTATCAATTGAGAAGAAATCTTAAAAATACAATGCCAATTTTAGATAATATTTTTTCTTTCTAGTAAACCACTTTGTGATATATAAGGTAAAGAAAGAATTTCTACTATGTTAATAAAAGTTATGTGAGGCACCACAGACTTATCTACTTTTCTTTCCAGATCACCCCAAAGAGGTAAAAGAATGATGAGAAAAGGAAAATAAAATGTTAGAAATCTAGCAAAAACTTTAGCATTGAACATTAAGTCAATATTTATAACATCAACAATTTTACACAAATACTGGGTAAAGAAAGTATTCTTTTGTACAATTGGGATAATAAACAAATTTTCTTTTTTTTTTCTTGACATTCTTTCTACCAAAACAAAATAGGTATTCTTATATAAATCTTGTTTTACTTTGCCATAAAGATTCTACAAAAAGTTTTCAAATAACTAGGTTTGACTTATTTGAATAGCCATAAATCTAATATTTTATTAAAATATGTTTTTATTGATTTTAGAGAGAGAAAGGCAGAGGGAGAGAGAGAAGCATAGACAGGTTGCCTCCCACACACGCCCCAACCGGGGACCAAACCCATGACCTGGGTATGTGCCCTGGCCAGGAATCAAACCAGCAACCTTTTGGTGCATGGGGCAATGCTCAACCAACTGAGCCACACTGGCCAGGGCCATATAGCTAATCTTAAATTAATTAAAACATTGATTGAGAAGTAAAATTGGGCAAAGAGGTGCCCAGGGAATAATTTTTTGTTGCTGTTGTTAATTCTCACCTGAGGACATTTTTTCCATTGATGATTAGAGAGAGTAGAAGGGAAGGAGGTAGGGAGGGAGGGGGGGGGGGGAGAGAGAGAGAGAAACACTGAGGTGAGAGACACAGAGATTGGTTGCCTCCCACCGGGGCTGGGGATTGAACCTGCAACCCAAATACGTGTCTTTGACCAGGAATCAAACCGGTGACATTTTGGTGCACGGTCTGATGCTAACCATCAAGCCATACAGGCCAGGGCACCCAGGGAATAATTACCGAACAAATGACAAACCTAAGGGAAACATTTTTTTCTTATAGAATGTAAACAAATTTAGAAAAGCTTCTTTGATAATCTGAATTTTGTTAGAGGTTACATAATCACATCCCTACACATAATTGCAAGTTCTACATGATCTTAAAGACAGAAATATCATGTTCTGAAAAACAATATGGAAAGGTATTTGAAGTACATATTTAAAAACAAGGAGATGGCAGTGTAGGTTAAAGCGGTACTCGCCTCCTCCCACAACCACATCAAAATTACAACTAAAGTACAGAACAACCATCATTCAGAACCACCTGAAATCTGGCTGAATGCAAGTCCTACAACCAAGGAATTAAAGAAGAAGCCACATCGAGACTAGCAGGGGCGGAGGTGCAAAACAGGTGGTCCCACACCTATGTGTGGCGGTTTTTAACTGGGAGGGATATCTTGGCTGTGTGGGTTGGGTCCCCCCTGAGGAGCAAGGAGTCCCAGCCCCACACCAGACCCTTCAGCCCAGGGTTCCAGTGCCAGGAAGAGGAGTCCACATATCTGGGGATTGTGGATGAGTGACACGGAGGCTGCTGGAGTCCCAGGTAATTCCTCTTAAACGGCTTGTACACGTATTTACTCGGATTCACTCCCTCTGAGCTCCAGCATTGGGGCAGCAGCTTGAATGGAACTAGGGACATATGAGGAGGAACTAACTTCTCTGGCATCAGGGCAAAGCTAGGGGGGACAGATTTCTCCCAGAAAATAGTGCTGGCAGAGGCCATTGTTCCTTTGCTGAGCCCTCCCAAACACAGAGCGGCAGACAGGCAGGCACCATATCTGTCTCCATCAACTTGGCTCACAGTCTTCACCCAGCCCTGGTGATTCCCTGAGACCCTGCCCCACCCAACATGCAGGTCCACTCAAACTATTTCCAGTGGCTTTTCCATATGAATGACCTGTCTTGGGTCATGCTTCAGACTTTCCTAAAATCCCTCTAACAAGCAGCAGCTGGCCTCAGTGTACCCTGTACCTGTCACTAAGCAGCCCCAGGCCAGGGCAGCCTGCCTTGGTTCACAGCTTGGCCTCCCCAGGCACCTCCAAGCCCAGCACAAGTAGCAGCCATCTGCAGGTCACTCTATAGCTTGTGCCTGGTGGCCCCAGGCAGAGCACAGACAGTGGCTGACTTTGCACCTCTCTGGAGGCCTCAGAACCAGTTCATCCTGTGGTCAGCTTCAGACCACACCCGATTACAACCCTACCATCTTCATGAGCAACACACTCAAGGGGCGGACTTGGTGAGCACCAAAGCCCCACTGAAGCAAGTCCTGCTCCATAGGGTCAGGTCAGAGCTCCACAGCAGCTCTCTGACTATAGTCACAGCTGGTCCTCACAGCTGATTGGCCTGGAGGTCAATCTGTCACAGTGATGCCAACAATCAAGGCTCAACTACAACAGGACTGTGCACACAGTCCACACAGGGGTGCACCTAAAGTGCCCAGCTCAGGTGACTGGGGAGGCTGAACCACTGGGCCCTACAGGAAACCTACTATACAAGGCCACTCTACCAAGTCTGGGAGACATAGCAGCTTTACCTAATACACAGAAACAAACATAGGGAAGCAGCCAAAATGCAAACACAAAGAAACATGTCGTACATGAAAGAACAGGAGAAATTTCCAGAAAAAGAACTAAATGAAATGGAAGCAAGCAAACTATCAGATACAGAGTTCAAAACAATAGTTATAAGGATGCTCAAGGAATTTACTGAAAACTTCAAGGAACTTAGTGAGAAATCAACAGCATAAAAAAGGACCAGCCAGAAATAAAGGATACACTAACTGAAATAAAGAATAATTCACAGGGAATCAACAGTAGAGTAGAGGACACCAAGAACCAAATCAAAGACTTGGAATATGAGGAAACAAAAAACACCCAATCAGAACAGCAAAAAGAAAAAAGAATCCAAAAATATGAAGACAGTGCAAGGAGACTCTGGGACAACCTCAAGTGTACTAACATTCACATCATGGGGGTGCCAGAAGGAGAAGAGAGAGAGCAAGAAATTGAAAACCTATTTGAAAACATAATGACAGAAAACTTCCCCCACCTGGTGAAAGAAATAGACTTACAAGTCCAGGAAGCACAGAGAGTCCCAAACAAGATGAATCCAAAGAGGCCCACAACAAGATACTTCATAATTAAAATACAAAAGATTAAACACAAAGAGACAATCTTAAAAGCAGTAAGAGAAAAGAGTTAATTACAAGGGAGCGCCCATAAGACTGTCAGCTGATTTCTGAACAGAAATTTTGCAGGCAGAAGGGAGTGGCAAGAAATATTAAAAGTAATGAAAAACAAAGACCTACAACCAAGATTACTCTACTCAGCAAAGCTATCATTTAGAATTGAAGGTCAGATAAAGAGCTTCCCAGACAAGAAAAAGCTAAAGGAGTTCATCACCACCAAACCAGTATTACATGAAATGTTAAAAAGTCTTCTTTAAGAAAAAAAAAAAAAGATAAAGATAAAAAAATGAACAATAAAATGGCAATAAATACACATCTATCAATAATCGAATCTAAAAATCAAAATAAACACACAAGCAGAACAGAAACAGACTCATAGATACAGAGAACATTTTGACTGTAGCCAGATGGGAAGAGACTTGGGGGGATGGGTGAAAAAGGTTAATGGATTTAAAAGTACAAATTAGTAGTTATAGTGTAGTCATGGGGGTGTGAAGGACAGCATAGGGATTACAGTCAATAATATTCTAATTATGTATGGTGTCGGATATGAGATTTTTCGGGATGATCACTTAATAAGTTTTATGTCTAATCACTGGGGTATACACCTGAAACTAATATAATATTGTACGTCAACTGTAAATGAAAAATAAAAAATGATTTAGAAAACAAACAAAAACAAAATTGGACTCGTATATGAAGTTACCCATTGGGGAAGCGATCACATTTACTTCCAAACAGCTAAAGCTTCTTTTTCCCAGGTATACAGCAACATTACACACCATTAAAATACTCCTTTGAAACATTTTCTTCATTTGGCTTCCAGCACACCAGTCCCTGACTTTCCTTCTAGCTCACTGTAGGGTCCTTCTCAGTCTTTTGCCAGTTTCTCCCCTTCTCTGATTTTTAACGTTGGCATACCCCAAAGCCCAGACCTTTGCCACTTTCTCTTTCCCAGCTGTACTAAATGATCTCATCCAATGTTGTGGCTATTCACTAATAACTCCCAAATTAATCTTGCCAGTCCCAACTTGCACCTTGAAATCTAGACTTGGATATTCAACTGACTACTCAGCATCTTCAACCTGACATGGCCACAATAGAACTCCTGATTCCACACTTCTCCATGTCAGTTCCTCCTCCAGTATGCATCCTCTCTGCACTCCAGAATTCACCTGGTTGTTCAACCAAAAACTCAAGTGTCATCCTTTACCCATCTCTTTCCCTCTTCTTATACTCAAGTTATTAGCAGATCCTATCTTCTCTACCTTTAAAGTAGAGCCTGAATCCAGTATCTAATGATCTCCTCTTCATCAACCACACTAATCTAAGACTCTTGCCTGGAACACTTTAATAACCTAACTGGTCTCTCTGCTTTCACCCTATATTCTCTTCAGTCTAACCTTCACACTGCAGTTCCGTATAGGCAAGTCAAATTATATCACTCCTCTGTTCTCAATCCTTCTAATGGCTTCCCATTACATACCCATTCTGGGCTATAAGGACCTTCATGAACTACTCTCTGGCCTTTTCTCATTTCATTTCTTATCATTCTTCTCCCTTAATCACTATGTTTTAATCTTACTGGCCTCTCTGCTCTTCTTTAAACAGGCCAAGTAAGTTAATATTTTTAAGCCTTTCTTTAAAAATAGTGTTCATTGTGTTTCTGATTTAAAAAGTAGTATATACTCATTGTAGAACACTGGGAAATAACTGGCAGTAACATTTTGTTATTTTTCCTTCCAGTTTTTCTTTTAATGGTTACATTAAAAAGTCAATATTAAAACATTACATTATGAGCATTTCCACATTCTATGAACATTTACTGTAAGCATCTTTTTAAAAGCCTTTTCACTTGCCTTTAACTCTGCCCAGAATGCTCTTTCTCCAAATATTCACATGGTTCATACCCTTATCTCATTAGGGCTTCTGCATGTCACATCCTCTCTAACCACCTTATCTAAAATAGCAACCTTCTCAACATTCTCTCTATTCCTTGCCTTTTCTTTATAGCACCTGATTTTACATATTTATTTACTTTTTTTAAATCCTCACCCGAGGACATTGGGAGGGAGAGAGGAAGAGAGAGAGAAACATCAATGTGAGAGAGACACATCGACTGGTTGCCACCCACATGACCCCAACCGGGGCCAGGGACAAACTGCAACCGAGGTACCTGCCCTTAGAGGGAACCGAACCCGGGACTCTCTGGTCCGCGGGCCTACGCTCTAACCGCTGAGCCAAACCGGCCAGGGCTATTTACATTTTTATTTTCTGTCTTCTCCGATGAGATATACTAAATTCCACAAAAGCCGGTACTGTGTCTTGGTAACAGCTGTATAGCACACAGAATACCTGGCACCTAGTAAGCTCAATAAACATGTACTAAATCAAAAAATGGATTGATCAATGGGATTCCATTTTGAACATTATCCAATAATATAGTTTAAGGTTTTGTTTTGCTTTAAAAGAAAAAAAAAAGAAACACAAAAATGTGTGCCCTAAAATAAAAAATTCAGTTTGATTTCTCTCAAATGATATGAATTTTATTAAAAGAGAGTTATTCAGTAGCACTGAAGCAAATTTTTATAGTTACTTTGCAGCAAGATATTCTACCTATTATAAAATTTTTATAAGGCTTCGGAATTATTCCTGAAAATAAAGTTGCAGTTAGTGCCTAAATGCTTAAAAATGGGGGTATATACATATATACACACACAATAGAGCAGTTTCATGAAATCAAACCAGTAATAAATAGGAATGTCTTGATTATCCCACAATTCTCTCTCCTTCCTTCTCTCATTAAATTGCTACCAGTGAAGTCGAAGGAATCAACCAATTGCTTATTAACTTTGTGTTGGTGCTATTGCTCAGTCAGAAAAATGGCAGTATCCATAGAGGTTTCATAGAGGAAGCAGAGTATTTTGCATAATTATGTCTGTGGCTTAACTGCCCACTATATTACCTGCTGTCTTCCATCAAGGCAGCTTATACTCCACAAGAATGTGAAAAATTCCACCACATAATGGATGTATCTTTTTATATATAGTTTGGTGAAAGGCAGAGTCTGATGATGAATTCATTTTCACTAGTGCATTAAATAATCTAGATTCTGAAAAACAAAGTTAGCCACATCAAAGCTCTCCTGAGCCATGATCAAAGGCCAGTCTAAGCATTCCCTGAGGATGGCAGTCTGTTGGTAAAAAGTATATGGAAACTCAAGGTGAGCCACTTGGCCTCACTGGCAACAATGAAGGAATTTAGTCCAGTATGCTTGGTTTGTTTCTGTCAGCATTCATTTCATGTTGATCATGGGGTTTATGCTGTCTGATCAGGGGACAGAAGAATGATGAATACTACTTCGTATGAAAAGTTGCAGGCCTTGTAAGCCCTCTGAAAATAAATAGTCCATATACTTGTTCCATTTCTTTCCCTGTAGGCACAAAAAGGGGAAAATTATTTATTGAATATTAAATATGCTTATTCTCTACCTTCTCTTCTTCGTCTAGGAAAAGTTCCCAGTGTCCTGGGTACACATACCAGAGTTAGCTCAGAGGAGACAGGATCATAACTGGAACTTAGTCACTAAGTAATAGTCAAACCAGAAAGTACCCAAAGTTTAAGGGCTAAATGTTCCTTTTATTATATTGGCAAAAAAATGTAGCTGTCCAACTGAGTAAGAACTGTGAAATGAAAATGGGTCATCACTCCCACCCTCTAGGAATTTAGCATCTAAAACAGATAATACAGGAGTAGACATTATTATATTACTGCCTGTATTAAATATGTACGCAGCAGAGTTTCTATAATAATGAGACAACTGTTTGGGTTTGTTAAATTAGCCTTATTATAATCACACTTTGAATATATGCAACTATACTCTAAAATGAGACACACGGTCACAACAGCAAGAGTCAAATTACAAGTAGTTATATTTTTAGAGAAGACTATAGACTAGAGGGTATGTGCCAATAAATTCACATAAAAGTCATAGGAATGAATTCAGAAGGTAAACAATTCACTTTGACTTTGTGGACGCAGCAAACTTAAGATTTGGGAAAAAGTGAAGGTATAAATTCTTTTGGTGAAATGAAGCTGTATGAAATCCCAGAATATGATAAAATAAATTTATTTACCCGAATGGAGCTCATGTTTACTGTCCTTTCTTCTGGGCATTCCTTAAAAAAAAACAACAACAAAAAACAACAAAAATAAAATAAAGAAATGGGACCATATGGGGATGGAAATACTTAGCAAAAATTATCAGAAAATTAAGATGGCTCTTCACTGATTCATTTACTACATTCTATTCCTACAACTACTCTTAGATTCATTTTGAATAAACACCCACTATAACCATCCATATTTCCTCCTAGAAGCACAAACAGAAGGAAAATAAAACCACAGTGGATAAAGTGAGAACCATTTTGCTAGTCTATGGCCTCATTTTAAAAAAGTTCTGTGTTCAGCCACTGGGGTGGAGATAGAAGGTATCAGAGAGGCCTTTTCTGAGGAATAGGATATCCAAACCGAATATTGAAGGATGAGGAGGAATTGTGGTGAGACAGTCTGGGAACACAGTAGATTCTATAAAACTGTGCTCTTTATGAAAACCCAGACCTAAGTGATCCCATTTATTCCCTGGCCTTAACTATCACCTACTGCATTTCACTGAAAAGTCATCAATTCTAATAAACAATATATTTTATACACTACTAAGAAAAAACTGCCTACTAAACTATACGTAACACAATGCCTTCTCAACACTTAGAATTTTAAATTTCATAATGATTATAAGAGCTTTAGATATAGGCAGATTTTCATCATTTATCATTTTTAAAAATTTATCTTTATTGTTGAAAGTATTACAGAAGTCCCTCCCCCCATTGACCTCCTCCTCCTGTTCCCGTCCCCCGATCATATATCATTTTTATGAACATGAAATCATAAATATATACAAAGTGGTGAAAATATTTCTAAAAACTTCACATTCAGAGTCCAACACTTCTGAATTATTTTATATGCAAGAGTTGTGGATATCTCTGTTTGTTTACACAACAGCATCCTCTGTGCCAGAGTGCTGATGATGCAACATTTCTTAAAAGAACTAAAAGCTACTGGTGCAGAGGCCCAGTTACATAAAGCTAACCTACTTTTGGCTCCTGTTTCAAGAGAAGTCCATAACATGCTTCACCGCTCCTCGCCCTTCTTCCTCCAAATCATTTGGTTTTTGAGACTTAAAACAGTGCTCCAATACTCTCCAATTTCCCCCCCAAGCTGCTGACATCCATTCTGCAAGGTCTGATTCTGGCAATCTGCCTGTGCACACTCCAAAACAGCAAATGACAACTATATCATGATGTTGCCTGGCTGACATCAATCAGAAGAAGCACCCTGATCTTTGAGAGGTTAAAAAATGAAAAAATTGTGTTCTTGGAACTGATGACATACAGTCCATGCTGATGAATTCCACATTTACATCTCTAGTTCCCAACCCCTATCCTGACTGCCAAACACCTATTTCAAACAGCCTACTTACACTTCTTGGATGTCTGACAGGCATCTCATACTTAAGTAGGTCAAAACAGAATATGATTCTCAACTTGACTTCCCCCCAGACCAAATAACCTCTCCTGTTCTTTCATCAGTATTCCTCTTATTAACAAATGGAACCACCATCAACCCAGACGGTCAGTTAAAAAAACTCAAAAGTCCTTTTCTTTTTCTCATTCCCACTTCTAATCAAGCTATCATCCAATGCTATCTGTTCTACCTCTGCAACATATCTCAAATCAGCCCACTTCTTTCCATCTCCATTACCACCACAAATCACTATTAGTTATCTCTTGTCTAGACTTCACCAACAGCCTCCCAGTTGGTGCCTCCGCTACAACTCAGGCCTCCTTTTATAACTCTATCCTCTGTGAAAAAGCCAAAGTCATCTCTATTTCTTTAAATTTTTTTTCCTTTATTGATTTTGGAGAGAGAGGAAGGGAGAGGGAGAGAGAGATAGAAACATCGATGAGAGAGAGCATCGATTGGCTGCCTCCTGCATGCCCCCCACTGGGGATTGGGCCCACAACCAGGGCATGTGCCCTGACCGGGAATCGAACCGGCGACCTCCTGGTGCATGGGTTGATGTTCAACCACTGAGCCACACCGGCTGGACCAAAGTGATCTCTATTAAATATCAACTCAAATCAGCCCACTTCTCAAATATTCTTAAATATCAACTCAAATCAACGCACTATCTCACAGGAAAGATTGGCAGTAAAGCCTAATGTTTTCAGAACCATACAGAAACATCATCAATTATAAAAATGGAAGTTTTACCTTCTGCTAAATGTACTCTGTGCCACTAGAATTTATCCTTCCAGAACTAATCTTTCTTAAACATTTTAAAAACAATTTTCTGATTTAAAAGAATATATCAATTCCATACTACAACTGTTTTTAAAATCTTTCAACTGTTTCCCATGGCACTCCTAACAGACCTGTAAGACAGATGGCTCCTATGTCTCTCCAACCTTATTTCATTCCATTCTCTCTTGTTGTTCCTTAAGCTCTAAATCAAACTGGCCTTCCTTTTTTTCTTGAACCCCTTGATCCATTTTACTGTTTCCAGTGCCTGGAATGCTCTTCTTCCAGCTATTCCTAGGCTGACTTAGTCTCATCTTTTAGAAGAAATCTCAGATCAAATGTCACCTCCTCAAAAAAGCCTTCTTGAACACCCATCCTTGACAACACTGCAGTCACTCTCTCACTCCACTCTGTTTTTGTCCTTCAAAGTCTTTCTCAAAATTTAAAATAATTATGTCTACTTATTTCATTACTTGCTTATTGTTTGTTCTCATTAGCATATAAACTCCACTGGGGCAGAAATGATATCTATCTTCTTAACCACTGTATTCCTAGTGCAAGAAGCATAGTGGACACTAAATAAATATTTGTTGAATGAATAAACAAAGAAACAACTAGCTATTAGTTCAAAGGTAATTTATGATAAGAAGACCTAGAGCTTCAGAATTTCCTGAAATGTAGACTCTACAAATATTCAAAATATATTTCAACTCAAAAAGTGAGCTACACTTTTTGATACTGAGAACTGATTGGTCAAATTAAATTTACTGAATTATCTTTAAAAATCTGGCTAATTTGAAATATTTACAAATGTGATACCTCTATAAAACTGCTAGAATTAAATTATACTAACACATACGGTACCAGAGATTATTTTTGGCACCTCAAAAGTAAGATACTTAGATAGTGAGCTGTTAATTGGTGATAATCAGAGCTCAAAACGCACTATCTCACAGGAAAGATTGGCAGTAAAGCCTAATGTTTTCAGAACCATACAGAAACATCATCAATTATAAAAATGGAAGTTTTACCTTCTGCTAAATGTACTCTGTGCCACTAGAATTTATCCTTCCAGAACTAACCTTTCTTAAACATTTTAAAATCAATTTTCTGATTTAAAAGAATATATCAATTCCTGATCACCCTAAACAACTTTGCTAACCTATGACAACCTGATAATAGTTACTACTTTGGAGACTGAGTCTTAAAACTAAGACACACACACGTAAAAAGAAAAAAATAATTGACTTATAAAAACCAATTCTACTCAATCTATGATTCATTACATGTTTTTCCAAGTAAGACCTGGATGCAACTGTGTTGAGAGGGTATAGAGAAATTGACACTCACCCATTGTTAGTGGTAATGTAAACTGGTATAACTTCTACTGAAAGCAATTTGACAATACCTAATAAAATTAAAAAGATATACCTTTAAAAAAAATCCTCATCCAAGGATATGTTTATTGATTTTAGAGAGAGGGGAAGGGAGGGAAAGAGGGAGAGTGAGAGAGAGAGAGAGAGAGGGAGAGGGAGAGAGAGAAACATTGATGTGAGAGAGAACATCTATTGGTTGCCTTCTGTACGTGCCCCAACCGGGGATGAAACGCGCAACCTAGGTATGTGCCCTGACTAGGAATCAAACCCACAATCTTTAGGTATATGGGGCAGTGCTCCAACCAACTGAGCCATACTGACCAGGGCAAAAGATATACCCTTTAGAAAGCAATTCCACTTGGAGCAATTTTATCCAACAGACACACCTGCATATGTTCGAAATGGTGCATGTAGTTCAAGAATATTCATTAGAGTATAATTTAATAACAAGATTAGAAACAACTTAAACCCTTAACTTATAAGTTGTATGCTTAACTTATGTTAGATCCATACAATAAAACACTACAGAAACATCAAAAAGAATGAGGCAGCCCTTTATGTACAAATATTAAACAAAAGCCAAGGTATTAAGTCAAAAAATCAAGAGGCAGAAAAGTATAGTGTATAGTGGTGGAAAATATAATTTACACAGAAATATACAGTATGTTTCTAGAAGGATATTCAAGAAACTGAGAGTGGCTGTTTTATCATAAAAAGTGTCCACATGGAGTTCCACTTCTAGGACGAGATCATGACAAATTCTGTGGACCCACTTCCCAGCAAAATGGGCAAAGCTGGAAAAAACTCTTTTTTAAAATCCAGCATTTAAAGTCTCTGGAAATTGTCCTAAGGGCATACAGCAAATATAAAAATATTTATTCAAGAAAATCTACTAAAATTCCATAAATAGCGAGTGTTTGGTGTATGTGAGCCATGACCTGTTCCTTCCTAGTTGAGTGTGGCTGAGGGGTCAAGGCTGTAAATGCCTACATTAAAAATAAAGGAAGATCTCAGTTCAATAGTCTAATCCACAGCCTTAAAAAACAAGAAGCAGGAGAACAAACTAAACCCAAAGCAAGAAAGAAGTAAACAATAAAGATCACAGCAAAAGTGAATGAAATAAAGAATATAAAAACAGTGAATCTCACAATTCCTGATTTCAAAACTTACTAAAATGTTACAGTATTTAAAATAGCATGGTACTGGCATGAAGACAGGCATATAGATCAGTGTTACAGAACAGGGAGCTCAGAAATAAAACCTCATGTATATGGTCAAATGATCTTTGACAAAGGTGTCAAGACCACTCGATGGGGAAAGAATAGTCCCTTCAACAAATGGTGCTGGGAAAACTGGATATCCACATGCAAAACAATAAAGTTGGACCCTTACCTTACACAAAATATACAAAAATTAACTCAAAATGGATTAAAGGCAATATAAGACTTAAAATAGGCAATGGGACTACATCAAACTTGAATCTTCCATGTATCAAAGGAACCAATCAACAGAATGAAAAGGCAACTTCCAGAATGGGGGAAAATATTTGTAAATCATGTATCTGATAAGGGATTACTATCCAGAATTTTTGTATAAAGAATGCCTACAACTAGCCCAGCCAGTGTGACTCAGTGGATTGAGTGCCATCCCATGGAGTGAGTGGTCCTGGTTTGATTCCCAGTCAAGGCACATGCCTGGGTTGTGGGCTCGATCCCTAGTAGGGAGTGTGCAGAAGGCAGCCGATTGATGTTTCTCTCTCACACTGATGTTTCTATCTCTCTCTCCCTTCCTTCCTCTCTCTATAAAATAATCAATAAACATATATTAGGAAAAAAAAGAATTCCTACAACTCAACCACAAAAAAACACCAACAAACCCAAATAATCAATTTTTAAAATGGGCAAAGGACTTAGACATTTCTTCAGAGATATACAGATGGCAAACGAACACATGAAAAGATTCTCTATATCACTGATCATTAGGGAAATGAGAATGAAAACCACAATGAGATATCATCTCACACCCATTAGGATGGCTATTATAAAAAAAAAAACACATCAAAAAAAAAAAGTGCTGGTGAGAACATGAAGAAACTGGAACCCTTGTACACTGCAGGTATAAATGTAAAATTCGTAGAGAAACACCTATGGAAAACAGTATGGTATTTTCTCAAAAAAGTAAATATAGAATTACCATATACCAGCAATTCCACTTCTGGGTATATACCCCAAATAATTGAAAGCCAGAACTTGAACAGATAATTTTATACCCAAGTTCACAGCAACACTATTTACAATAGCCAAAAGTTGGAAGCAACACAAGTGTCCACCAGAGGATGAACAGATAAACAAAATGTGGTATATGCATATAATCCTTAAAAAAGGATACTCTGACACAGGCTACAACATGGCTGAACCTTGAAGACATTATGCTAATTTAAGTAAGCTATTTAAAAAAGGACAAATACTGTATGAATCCACTTACATGGGGTGCCTAGAGTAGTCAAACTCATAAAGACAGAAAATAGAATAAAGGTTGTTGCAAAGGGCTGTGGGAAGGAGGGATTAGGCAGCTATCATTTAATAGACACAGAGTTTCAGTTTTATAAGATGAAACAGTTCTGTGGATGGAAGGTGGTAATGGTAGCACAACTGTCAATGTACTTAATGCCACTGAACTGTATATACTTAAAAATGGTTAAGATGGTAAATTTTATGTTTATGTGTATTTAATCACAATTTAAAAATTTCTTAAAAATTAGAGAAAAAGCAATGGAACCAAAAAGTTCATTCTTTGAAAAGATCAACAATACTGACAAACCTTTAAATAAGCAAAAAAAGGGGAGAAGATCCAAATTACTTAAATCAGAAATAAAGAGGAACATCACTAACAACTTCACAGAAAAAAAGTATTGTAAGGTATACCAATAAATCAGATAAATTATATGAAATTAACAAATTCTAGAAAAACAACTAAATGTTGAGAGTGACTCAAGAAGAAATAGAATATGTGTAATAGACCTCTAACAAGAAAAGCAGTTGAATAGTAATTTAGAACCTACCCACTAAAAAAAGTCCACGACCAGATGGTTTTTCTGATAGAATCTACTAAACATTTAAAGAATTAATGCCAATCCTTCACAAACTTTTCCAAAGAGTAAGAGAGAAAATACTTCATTCAACAAACTAAAAATAGAACGGAAATTCCTCAACCTCATGAAGGGCATCCATGGAAACCCCTAACATCATACTGGTGAAAAACTGAATTGTTTTCCCCACAATCAAGAAAAAGTAAACCATTCTTGCCATTTTTTTTCAACATTCATTGTACCTAAGGCTTTAGGGAATGCAATTAGGCCAAAAAATAAAAAATAAAAAAAAATAAATAAAGGCATCCATATTTGAAAGAAGGAAATAAAATGATCTGTTTTCAGGAAACCCTGAGGAATCCAATGAAAAGCTATAAAAAACTAATAAACAAGATCAACAAGGTTTCAGGATATAAGATCAATATTCACAAATCAACTGAATTTCTATACAGCAGCAATAAGCAATTGAAATGAAATTAATAAAACAATTCCATTTACAATAACATGAAAAAATAAAATACTTAGGAATTCAACAAAAGAAGCATAAAACATAAACTGAAAACTACAAAACATTGTTGAAGAAAACCAAAGAAGACCTAAATACATGGAAAGACATCTATGTTCATATATTAGAAGATATAACATTGTTAAGATGGCAATACTATACATTGATCTATAGATTCAAGATATTACCTATCAGAATCCCAACTGGTTCTCTGTAGAAACTGACAAGCTGATTCTGAAATTCATGTGGAATCTCAAGGGACCAAGAATAACCCAAACAATCTTGATAAAGAACAAAGTTGAAGGCCTCACACTTTCCAATTTCAAAGCTTATTACAAAGCTACACTCATCAAGACAGTGTTTTACTGGCATAAAATATACATAGATCAATGGAAAAGAATTGAGAGTCTCAAATAAATCCACACACCTATGATTAATTGGTTTTTGACAAGCGTGCCAAGACATTTTAATGGGAAAAGAACAATCTTCTCAACAAATGGTGCTGGGACAACTGAATAGCCACATGAAAGAAAAATGAAGAATACCTATATCACATCCTATATATAAATTAATGTAAAATGAGTGAAAAACCTAAATTTAAGAGCTAAAACTATAAAATTCTTACACAAAACACAGGAATAAATCTTTCTGATCTTGGGTTAGGCAGTGATTTCTTAATTATGAGCCCTGGCCAGCGTGGATCAGTGGTTAGAGTGCCACCCGCACATTGATAATACTGAAAATGACAACTGATGATAAAGTCCTAAGCAGAGCCCCACTCAACCCTGCCCACATATTGACACCAATCCATCGAATCAGTAGTCTTTGACTAAGATGCCAACTCTATATTATCTAGCTGACATTTTCCATCTTGTCTAGAAGGATTTTATAAGAGCTTCTACTTCTCCGCAACCTGTTCTTACTTGGCACCACCTCTACCCAAGCAAAACTGAACTAATAGTCACTCCCCCATCTTTATCACAACTGTATTTTTTCTCACTTGCCACACTGCAATATAGTAATATTTACAAGTCTGTCTCTGCCACAAGTTCAAGCTCTTGGAGGATAGAGACTTAACTTTGAACCCCCAGAGCTTACCACAATGCCCAAAATTTAACTGGTACTCAAAAAGGAATGACTAAACATGTTTTGCAATTCAGACACACTAAATTTATGGCATTTTCTATTTCTGCCATCATAGTATTCCTGTATAAAATCTAAAAGTCTTTTAACTATCCTTACCTTAAGCAAAAAGGAAACAGCATAACTCAATAGAGCAGGGTGATGGGTTAAATTTAAACTGGTTTTATACTTTGCTATTCCAATTTTTTTAAAGACTTCAGGGTCAAAATACGATCCTTTCTGGAAAGGTTTAGATGTCCACAGGCAGCCAACCATGGCTGTCAAATAGTGATTATATTCTTGATAGGTCTTGCTGCTGAATATAAACTCTGATTTTGTCTATTGGGAAAGAAAAAAAAATTGTCATCATCACCTATTCTCCCTTCCCTTCTTAGTCCCAGCAAATCTTGTATATCTCCACTCAACTTTTAAACAGTGGCAACTTAACAGAAGTTTATCAGCCATACCTTTAGTACCAACTCATTTTTCTTTGCAGCTGTCAAATTATTACGGTATCTAAAAGGGTGAACAAATAGAAGAAATATTTAATATTAAATGCCTTTGAAATGTAAACATAAACAAAAGTGTACATTTTAAATAAGCAGATGTGCATACACAAATGTCCAGCTGTGTAGTTAAAGTTTTAAATCATTTGTGGTACATTATCCTCAAGGAATACAAATCATTAAAGGCTCAAATATTGAGTTGTACATTTAAGACATGCACTTTGACTGTATATAAATTATATTTCAATAAAAAGGAAAAAACAAAGGAAGTGCTTTTAATGTTTCACTATTAAAAATTAATACAGATTGAAAAGTAGTCAGTTACTAACACAGAAATATATTTTATTAATGTGGAAAAATGGTACAGAAGGATAAGGGGGACATTTAAAAATGTAATCTTTTTTTTGTGCCTGAGAACTATTATCAAATTCATTTTTAAACATTTTATCCTTGGCATAGTCCTGCAAGTTATGCCAAAAGAGTCTACACTTAAGGACTAAAAAGAGTAATTTCAATCCATAAGTGGGGATCAGAATTAGAGGGGATCAGAAATAATACTTACAGTTTCATATAACTGGCAACAGATCCCCTAATCTCCCAGAAAATGTTCTTTTCACCAGAAAAGCTATGTAGACCTAAACTAGTTGTCAGAAAATAACTAATTTTTCTTTAAGCCACAGCAATGAGAATTAACAATGCTGAGTGCAGCAGCACCACTGCATAAAAGATCCGTAATTATAATTTTTAAAAATCTATATCCCCCACAGTGACATTTAAAGAGAAAAAAAACCAGTTAAGCCCGGCTGGTGTGGCTCAGTGGTTGAGCGTCGACGCATGCACTAAAAGGTCGCCGGTTTGATTCCCGGTCAGGGCACATGCCCAGGTTGTGGGCCCGATCCCCAGTGGAGGGCATGCAAGAGGCAGCCAATCGATGTTCTCTCGCATCGATGTTTCCATCTCTCTCTCCCTCTCCCTTCCTCTGTCTCTCTAATATATCAATAAAGAAAAAAAGAAATGAAAAAAAAACAGTTAAAATAGCCTCATACTGGAAGGTCATTCTCAAAAGAAAGCCATATTTCTTGTTTCATGGGCCCTGGCAGAAAATAGATAATACTTTTATTGTATTTAATATTTTATTGCATTATATACAATAAATGTATTGTAGTGTATTTATACATTATAACTTATTGTATAGTTGAAAAATGAACATAAAATTATAATGTACTAATTCATAAAATGGTAAAAAGGCTTTGTACCTGTGCATAATGTAACAGAGCTGATTCAAGATACTGGAATCCAGACTGAGGAGTGCGAGATAGAAGATCCCAGGAGGAAACAACACCACTAATGGAAGGCTATAATTCATATATATGTCACACACCTTTTGGAGAGAATATAATGTAAGTATATAGATTATTCCCCAGAACCCTCAACCAAGTTCACCCAAAGAATCATCGGTAGAGAATAAGCAATAATATACCCTCAAATTGGGGCATGCCTGGTTCATTGATAGAATAGGTAGCCACAAGCCTGCTTAAAAATGTACCTCACCAGCCCTGGCAGGTTTGGCTCAGCAGCTAGAGTGATGGCCCGGACCGAAGGATCATGGGTTCGATTCCGGTCAAGGGCACGTACCTGGGTTGCAGGTTCAATCTCTGGCCCTGGCCGGGGTCGTGCGGGAGGCAACCAATCAATGTGTCTTTCTCACATTGATGTTTCTCTCTGTTTCTCTCTCCTTCCCTCCCTCTCTCCCTTCCACTCTCTCTAAAAATCAATGGGAAAATATCCTCTGGTGAGGATTAGCAACAACAAAAAAAATGTACCTCACCAAACATCAACCTTATCATGGAGGGTTAGTTTTAGAAGATCATTAAAATCTTTCTTTTTTTCTGGAGAGAGATCTTAGAGTTGGGGAGAAAGGGAGCATTTCTTTCTCCTTAAGTTCCATAAATACTGATTTATCCTATTAGCTAGCTATCAACCTGGAAAACAAAGGAGCATGCTTCTAAGCAAATTATTTTTTGTTGTTGTTAATCTTCACCCATGGATATTTTTCCATTGATTTTTAAATAGAGTGGAAAGGGGAGGGGGGAGAGAAAGAGAAATGTGTCCACATCGATTGGTTGCCTCCTGCACGGCCCTGGGGCCTGGGATCGAATCTGCAACCCAGGTATGTGCCCTTGACCAGGAATCTAACCTGCAACCCTGTAGTATGCAGGCTGACACTCTAACCGCTGAGCCAAACAGGCCAGAGTCTTCTAAGGAAATTTAATACAAGACAATTAGGTATTGGGGAAGGGAGGAAGCCAGGAAAACAGATTAGTAGCTACTTCCTAGACAATAGTTCTATTCAGGCCAAATACTACAAAACAATAGACGAGCATCAGAATCATAGGTGCTGGGAGCAGCTGAAAGGTGGAAGCAAAGACCTGAAGAAACAAGAACGTACTTTTGATTTTTGCCAGGGGTTGGAGACATATACAGGATGAGTAAAAAGTGATGCTAGAGACAGACTTCTGTCTAAGGCTAGCATTATTCAAGAGAATGTCTATTAAAGTGGTACCTAGAATTTTTTTTTAAAAAAGCATTTGTTTTTCCACTTTGTTTTATGAAAGTCTGTTATTCAGGTGAGAACACAATCATTAACTTCAAAATATGTAGCTTATTTAACTATGCTAATAAGGTCATAGGCCAACTTAGTGATCATAAATAAAACTGAAATAACAGATGAGTAAAGCAGAAAGTCATCACAAAAATCTAAATAGGGTAAATGGGATGTGTACCACCTTCTCGTAGAAATCCAAAACAAAGTGCAGCAAGAAAGTACTGTTGCTTTCCAAGCGCAACGCATTAGTGGACAGCCACCCTACATAGTGAATTAGTTCAAACACAGACTGCATGGATCCACCGAAAGTTGTCTCTCTGCAATAAGAAACCATGACAATCAGATCCATATTAGTAAAATTCCTCACAATTTCCAAGCTAAAGCTGAATAGTATATAGCAAAAAGTTGTTAGGTATTTCAGAAAATGATCAGTGTTTCAATGTATAATCCACTTTTTTAAACCACCGTGATTAATCATAAAACTACACAGCCCTCTAGAGAACCATTAAGATCAATTCATAGAACATCCTCAGCAATCTATCTACTAGTAAATACCAGAGAAATAAAGGATTAAGCTCCAGACAGACTTTTGATAATATCCAAAGTAGTTAATACCTATTGTCCAGGGACCATAGCAGTCAGAAAATTAGTTTCGAAGTACACAAATCAAAACCTAGTTTTGCCTGAATTCCTGAGCTAACATGCTGTTAAAAATATTTTCACTTTAATTTAACTGTAATCCAATTCCTTCCTAAAACTGAATTAGCAAAATTTTTGGCATTTTTCATTCTTTTAGTAAAAACTAGTTTTGCATATTTTATATTCTTCCCAAATCACTGAATTGTGTCTCTTTAAATCACGGGTAAAATTGGTTCAATTCATCCATCTACTCACTCCTGTCCTTCAATCTATTCTTGAGTGGATTAGGGAAAAACCTAGAAATGTGATTGCATAGCTTTACCCCCTACTCTAGGTAGGCAACAGTGGTTATGCACATGGAAAAAGGAATAGTATATATAGTCTTGGAGCTTAAGAGATGATAATGACTCTACCATTTCCCACCATCATAATAGTTCAGTGTCATAGAGAGCAGGGAAAGATTAGACCATTCAAATAAGCGGCATCCACACAGTCAGCCAGCCATTTGCAAAACTATATTTTATGAATTTTGGCAGCCCTCGGTAAATGTGGCTGAAATAATTTGAACAATGGAGACTGTTTAGAAAAGTGTCATTTGAAGTGTGTCTCCAAAGGACACTACTGACATTTCAGATGAAACTATTTGATGTTCAGGATTGCCTCCTACTCCCAACCCACTGCAGTATGTGTAACACCCCTGGCTCCTACCTACTAATGAAGGGAGCACCTTCTTCCCAGTCACTGTGCCAACCAAAAATGCCCCCCTGGAGAACCACTGCTCAAAATGATTTCCTACCTTTTGTTCCTTGTGATTTACAACTACAATTTACTCGCTTTTTGAGAATCACATGGCATGTGGTCATATGATGGAGACATGGCATTACACCCATATCCCCCAATAGAAGGAATTACTGAGAACTTTTAAGAGCCATATTATATAATGACAAGTAGTATTACAACAAGCAAAGTTATTTATATTTATGTCCACTTATTTGTTTTAGGAATTTTAGAAAGCAGAGTTCCTTTTTAAATGCCCTCCCAAAATGTATGACACTAAAAAAGGATCCTAGGATTTTTGGAAAGAAAATATAGAACTTGTAAAACACCTTTATGATGATGCCTAAGACTTACCTTTCAAGTTGGCCAAAGATTATAGATGCTAACATACTATTTATTTTTAATAGAATTGAGGTGTTCAAAGAGGTTAAGCATTTAAATGAAATTTCTTTATGACAGTGGTTCTCAAACTTTAGCTTGCACCAAAATTGCAGAAGCATTTGTTAACACAGATTACTGGGCCCTACCTCCAGAGTTTACTTCAGTAGGTCTAGGGTAGGGCCTGAGAAATTGAATCTCTAACAAGTTCCCAAGTGATGCTGATGATGCTGGTCCAGGGACCACACTTTGAGAAGCACAGCTTTACTACCCACAAATGCTCCATTTCCTTCTAAAAGTGATGCATGATATATGGAAGCATTACAGTAATGAATATGAAGAGTTAAGAACAATTCCCAAATTACTACCAAGAAGCTTCTTTTCTCCATTGTCCTATCAAAGTGGGAGATTACCATAGGGATAAGAACATGAAGAAAAATAGGTCTAGGCCAATCTTTTAACCAAGCTAACCACCAGCTATTTGCAACTGAAGCTAAGGCACCCTCATCTGATAAAGAATTTGACTGATAATATAGAGAATTTGAAGATATAAAGAACTATTAATTTTTTAGGTATTATACTAGTATCATTTTTTATTTGTTAATCCTCACCCGAGGATATTTTCCCATTGATTTTTTTTTAAAGAGAGTGGAAGGGAGGGAGGGAGGAAGGAAGGGAGAGAAAGAGAGAGGGAGAGAGAGAAACATTGATGTGAGAGAGACATATCCATTGGTTGCCTCCCACACAACCCCGACCAGGGCTGAGGATCGAACTTGCAATCCAGGTACATGCCCTTGACTGGGAATCAAACCCATGGCCCTTTGGTCCTCAGGCCGATGCTTAACCACTGAGCCAAACCAGTCAGGGCATACTAGTATCATTTTTCAATAGCTGAAATGATGTCTGAGTTTTACTTTAAAAAATCTAATATAGAGCCCTACCGGTCTGGCTCAGTGGTAAGAGCATCGGCCTGCAGACCCCAGGGTCACAGGTTCGATTCCTGGTCAAGGGCATGTGCCTGGGTTGCAGATTCAATCCCCAGACCCAGGGCCATGTGGGAGGCAACCAATCGATGTGGACACATTGATGTTTCTTTCTCTCTCTCTCTGTCTCACCCTCCCTCCTTTCCAATCTAAAAAAATCAATGGAAAAATATCCTTGGGTGAGGATTAATATGGAAGAGGAGGAAAGTGAGAGGTGTTATAGATAATAAAAAAATTTAACTATGTGTTGATTAACTGTTGAAGCTGGATGATGTGCACATGGGGGTAACATCGTGCTATTTTTTCTTTTAATTGTTTTTAATTTTCTTTAATACAAAGTTTTTAAAACAATGTTAAAAATAATGTGGCTGATAACAGAATATAGTAGAAGCCAAAGATTTTAGGTAGGGTCAAAACAACCTAAGTCTTTTACTTTCAATTTGAGGGTAAAGCACACATTGTTAACAATAATCAACATAATGGAAATTCATGTCTATAACCAAAATACATCAGAGAAACAAAAAACAAAACTGTACTACAAAATTACAGATTTTCCTAGCCAGCATCAAAACTGACTTCACATATATAAGAATACATTTTATAAAGTGAGCTAAACTGAGTGGAAACCAAAGTTGCAAGTTTTAACATCAATTCTCCAATGTTTTGCTATATTAACTCTTGCAAGTCACTTAGATACTTAGGATTTGCCTTCTGACTTATATACTAGAACTTGAAGAAATAACCTTCCTCATAGATTGTGGGGAAGAAGAGTGAAAAGTAACAAAAACTCTTTCAGAAAAGTATGAATAACTATTTATATAAAACAATTAGGTCTCATGCCACACTATTAAACTCCATATGCAAACATTTTTATACAGATCCATCTCTCGTGGAGGGTTGTATGATAACTCACAGAGAACTGTCTGTCACAGTTTTCATGTGGATGTCCATAGAAAGCCCCAACAGCCAATTCTGCAGTAGCTCTTTCAGGTTCTCCAGAACACTACACTGAGGAGGCAAAACAAAAAGTCATTTGTAAAAACATTCAAACATACCATAGTGTTAAAAACTAACAATCTAAACCAGAGAGTCAGAAGTAGAAGGGGCCATGGAGATGACTGCATCCCATTCAGAACCCAACCTGATCAGTCTCCAGGAGACAGATGAACGCGAGTACAAGTTTATTTTGCCATTTTCTCTACTGGACTGACCCCAGCTTATCAGCCCAGGAACAGACTCTTGTTTCTCTAAATTACATTCATTTGTAACATATATTATATTATCAAATACAACTTCACCCACCCCTATGGTCTCTCCTCAGAGATCCTTTGAAGTTGCCACAGATAAGAGTTTCCCACCCTTTTCACCTTGACTACACCTACAATTTACTCTCTTGTTGATGGTGACAAAATTTATCTTGTCTTCTGTGACTGTGGAAAACAAAAAATTCTAGTCTTTCTTTTCTCAGGCCTTGTCTTGATTTTCCAGGAAATCATTGACATACAAAAATAGTTTTGACAGAAGTGTGCTTAGGATAAATCATATGTATAACTTTGAAAGCAATCCATACCACCCCAAAACCTAATACAGGAAAGCTTCTTAAACATCCTTAATAAACAATGGCCTAGACACTATCTGAGCATTTCCAGTGATATGGTGCTCACTGCTACTTTATAGAAACAGTTCAATTAATATTTTTAGAATGTGAATGAAAAAGGGGGTATGTGTAAGTTCAGTGACCGAAAGTAACCTCACATAAATTCCTAACCAGGCAGGTCATGATGGGTAGTCACACCCCAGACCTATAAGTTCATTAGTAAAAGGTTTTTAAGCAAGTACTGTCCATTATTCCTGTGCATCTAGGTTTAAGACACCTTTCAAACACCAGAGGTAATCCTCTTTTCCAGACCACCTGCAAGGGAGCTCCTAATCTTGTTAACCATCTTATAATCCAATCCCTGTCTTGCTTTCTCCCACCTTCATGTAATCTCATAAAATAAATTTACAAAAACATCTCTACAGGTTTGGACCTTTAAAAAGGGCAATGACTCCCCACTTTCAGGTGTGAATGAAAGCCCCTCTAGTCATCTCTCCTTCTTGTACTCTATACTTCTCTGCACTTCTTTCCCCCTTTCACTGATCCCATTCTTCCCAAATCTTTCAACTGCAGTTTCCAGAACCTCTATTCCATGGTAATCTAAACCTACACCTTCATATTCTTCAAAGTATGCTTTCTCTGTCTTCTTACTCTTATCATATCCTGGCTCTCCCTCACCACCCAGCCAGGGCGCAAATAAATTTCCATATCCCACTTCAACAATTGGAGGTAAGCACTGCCCCAGCTTCTCACTGCGAATATGGGAACAGAACGTAAGCCCCTTCTTTTAGAAGGTAAATATAAAATCAGAACTAAATCTCCTTTTAAGAACAGATTGTTAGCAGTAACATTAGCTGAATTTGTTAAGCTAAGATAAAAAACCCTACAGATTGCACTTGGCTATAGTCAGTTTTTTCTCATGAATTTGACTACCCTTTGGTTTTTTGAACACAACACAAAAGCCATCCATCTTCAACACTATTTCCAAACTATTACTCCACCTTCCTTATATTAAAAAAAAAAACACCTTTCTTTTTGATGTACACTACGTTTTACTTTTTATCTTTACATATCTCTGCTATCTACCTCCTGGAAACTCATCTACATTCATTGAGAACCTTAGCACACTCTGCCTCAAGTCCTGCCATCGATACCTCAGTTATGTCAGTGTCCATGAAAATGATCCACCCAATACTTCAGCTTCACAGTTCCTAGACCTCAAACCAGAGCCTTCACCTTTACTCTACCGTAGTTACGAACTCACAGCCACACACTAAACTTTATCATAACCTGAATCTATGATTATCCTTTCTTTGTTATGATCTCCTATTCTTCCAGCTTTCTCACACCCTCAACTCCAACTAGTTATTCCTGCTCTTTAACTTCAGGGACAGTCAATCCCTTGATTCTTCATTTTTAATGTCACTTTTCAGTCTTTTTAGCCTTCTCTTGGCCTCACCTACCTATCCAGAGTAGACCACACTGTCGATCATTTCACAACTCCCTTGTACTCCATTCCACCAGCAAAATCCTAACGGATTCAACCCCATAATTCACTTTGCTCCTACATCTGAGCTAAAGAAAAACACACAACTATCCAGATTGGCACCACTCCAACTTTATGGTCTCCAACTTCATCTGGGTCCTAAATGAAGCTCAATAATCCTATTACTTATCTTCAATCAGTTCTGTCTCATATGATTCTCAGTGGCTGTTCTAAGCACATAATACCCTCCTGACCGGCCCCCCCTCATTCATTTCTATCTTCTACAACACACTTCTTATTTTGAGAAATTTAACATTTTTAGGCACAAAGTATTTCAATTTCTTGCCTTTTTTTCCAACTGGATATGTGTGTGTGTGTGTGTGTGTGTGTATCTCCTATTGATATGTCTTTGTTCCTAGTCTTAGGGAATAAGTGGTACCTGCCAATCCCTCAACATCCATTCAAGCAAATCCCTCTATGTAGTCTTAAACCATTATCTTCATGTTTCTTCTGCAACCTTGCACCATCAATTATGCCCCATCCGTTCTCCATTTTCAACTTCTCCCTTTTCTTAACTGGCTTCTTCTAACTATAAATATGCTCAGGTTTCTCTCATTCTGGAGACAAAAACAAAAAGCAAAAAAAATCCACACTCTTCCCTTGATTCAAAGTCCCACTATAGCTATCTCTCTACCTCTTCTTTTTAGCTAAACTTTTTGAAACATAGGCTATACTCATTGTCTTATCTTCACTTCTCATTGATTCCTCAATTTCCACAATCTGGCTTCTACCACACTCCAATGAAACTGTTGACAAAGGTAGCTAAAATCTCTGTATTATCAATTCCAAAAAAATTTTTTTGGGTCCTTATCTTTCTGGACCTTTCTGGGATAATGACAATATTATTACTTCACTCCTTGATACTCTGGTATTGTCCGTTTACTTGGCACTATTGTTTTCCTGCTTCTTTTCATACTTTTTAAAAATTAAATTTGAGTAACATTGGTTATTAACATTACATTTTAATACTTCTTTTTTTTATTAATTTATTTTTGTTACAGATGTTTCTCTTTTCCCCATTAACACCCTCCTCCCCATCCCCCCATCCCATCCCCAGCTTTGTTGTCCATGTCCATCAGCTATGCACATATGCGCACAAGTTCTGTGGTTTATCTCTTCCCTCCCCCGCCACCCCCTCTTCTGAGGGTTGTCAGTCTGTACCCTACTTCCGGTTCCTTCATAGACTCTCCTTTTTAGCTGAGAATTAAATGAGTATTCCAAGTTCTGTCCTTGGCCCATGTCTATTTCCCTTTCTCCAGCCCTTCCTCTCCCCACCTTTCACTCTCAAATAGAAATATATATCGTCCGGCAGGTGTGGCTCAGTGGTTGGGCGTCGACCCATGCACCAAGAGGTCGCCGGTTCGATTCCTGGTCAGGGCACATGCCCAGATTGTGGGCCCAATCCCCAGTGGGGGGCATGCAGGAGGTGGCCAATCGATGTTCAGTCTCATCGATGTTTCTATCTCTCTCTCCCTCTCACTTCCTCTCTCTCAAAAAATCAATAAAAAGAAAAAAAAATTAAAAAAAGGAAATATATAGATGTGTGTGTGTGTGTGTGTGTGTGTAAATGTATATTTACTTATTAGGCTGGGCCATATGAAATTGCCAATTGTCAAACATCCCTGATCTACAAAAATGGCAATTTCATATGGCTCAACCTAATATTTATAGATAAGTAGCTCTCTAGACTGGTGGAATAAGAGAAGGAATAAAGAATAACCGAATTAGAAGATCAGAAGAGAATCACAAAAAGCTGTAAAATGAAGTTCCTGAAAATATATTAACTGGGAGAAGTGGTGTGTATTGTCATATAAATGATATTGGTCTAGTAGTCAATTACAAGTAATATAAACTTCAAATCCAAATTAATGTGATAGGTAATAAAATGCAATTTTATTATGACAAACTCCAGGACAACATATTTTTCCTGTAAATGTGGCCAACAGTAGGTGATTTAAGGTGAAGAAAAGTTATAAGGGCATCCATCACATAGGAGGTATTCAATAAGTAATGGTGAAATGAATAAGTGTTATCTACAAAAATGTCAACCACCACAATCAAACTAAATATGCTTAAGTATTTTCCAGTTTGTTTTTATTAATACTTATTTGCAACTTTTTCATCTGCTACAAGAGGAAATAGTTGAAGAAAACTGTATGCAACAAAAACCTTAGAAACAGAAAACTATACATTAACTTTGATTTCAGTGATGTAGTACCTCAAGTCCAGGTCCAACAGAATCTTGTTAGAAAACCACTATAGTAATGTGGGTTTGGAATCGTACCACTGGCCATAGGATAACATTCCCTACTCAATCTAAGCATGATAATTTTTTTTTTTTACCTTGAAATAAATGGTTGATGTAAAGAAGAGCTGTGCCAGACGGTCAAAAATAAATGGTTTCACCTCTAGGAATTAAAAAAAAAATTCAGAATCCTTTTAATATTACATTGAATTTCATAATACTCTAAACTTTCATGATACATACCAGAGAAACTACTAAAAGGAAACCAGCTCACTAGTTGAAGGAACTGTGATTGACAGCAGAAGCCATCCCAGAGAGGAAGACTCTTATACAGGAATGCTTCACAGGAATAAAACCCCTCCTGTAACACAAGTTGATAAGAAAACCTCTTATGGAACTCTCCAGTCTTGACTGCACTCTGAAAAACCAGTTTATTCTGTGATATAGTTGTGTTATTCTTAGACTAATTTTGTCATCAATATAATTAAAAGCCTTGGGTTGGTGCAAGACTTCCCCACAAAAAGAATCAGATGGTTAATATTTGGATATATTACCATCTTTACCAACATAGTTTTCAAATACCATAAACTTCATCAATTGGAAAGAAGGTAAAAAGTCAAGTTTCAGAATATTTTCAAAGACAAATAAATAAAATTGTATTATTTTGGAGTACGTGCAGTCACTTGAACAGTCAACAAAATATATACAATGCTATATAAAAAGGCTGGAATTTCAGTAGAGACCATAGACCTAATCCAAACTCTAGGCAGCTCCATCTGGAGAGGCCTGAGTGTTTAGGCTGTTTACGTTTCTACCAAAGTGAGGATCTAAGACTTTCCTTTTTCCCTTTGTCTCCCTCTTTATCCCCATGTCGCCCTGAGCCTTACATGGTGGTGTGCACCAGAACTCTATTCCCTACCTTCTTTTGATAGCATGAATTCTCTGGATAATCTCATCCATAACGTAGCCTAAAACCACCACCTATATCAAGAGGAGTCCTAATCTGCATCTCCAGCCCAATTCTCATTCCTGCACTCCAGAATCCTTATTTAACTGCCTACTACTTATGACCTCTTAGATGTCCCACAGGTATCTTTTAAATCAAATGTATCTTTCCTTCCAAGCCTGCTCCTCCTATACTCCCCTTTTCACTGAATGCCATCATCATCCTCCCAAGCAGGAAACCTAAAAAGTCATCTTAAATGTATCCCTTTATCCTCACCAGCATTATCCACACCCAATTTCCAATTCCATGGTTTCATGCCAAATCCTTAAGATTTATTCAACAAACATTTATTGAGCATCTCTTTTGTACCAGGTACCAAGCTGAACACCTGTACGTGAAGAAAATTTAGACATGGTTCCAAACAACTGGGAGCTCAAAATGTGTAGAAAATAGATGCTGAAAGTGCCATGATACAGGTAAACACAAGAGAGCTAAGGAAGCACACAGAACAAACATCTAATGGTACTGATACCTGAGTTGCAGGTTAAAGTACAATTCAGGGTTATCCAGGCCAAAGAATTAATTGGAACATACCCGACATTTAAAAATGTTTGTTGATTATAAGAACACAAGCAGTGACCCTGTGAGATTTATCTTACCAGTTAATTCAACCAATTGAATGCATCCGATTACATCTTCAGTTTGTTCTCTTAAATTATAGGCCATTCTCTCTTATTTACATAATTTAACAAATAATTTGCTTCAAATCCAACAGTACAAAGACAAATGTCAATTCAACTAGGCTCTATTTATAATGAGTTTTGAATTGAGCAAATATTGTTTACAAAAGATGTTGAGCACTAAAGAAAAGGTTTTCAATAGATAACCAAGTAAATTTTAGTAAGAGGTGGTAGAGTGTGTACAAGTGGAATCTTACTTGTAAGAAGCACTCTGCCTTGATGATAGTGTCCAGGAAGCTGGTAAATTCTTTTTCACATTCAGAATCATTCACCCTGTACCAAATACATTCTAGAGCAGAAACATTAAACATAAGCATCAGGCTGCACAGCAGTAAAAACTACATAAAACTTAATTACCATAACTCTAAAAAGTAACAAATAAATGACAAATATAAACAAGCGATCAGTCTCATACCCCCTAGCCAACTCACACTGTAGACTGCGACAGGTATGTGGAGGTGACAGTGAGATGTTCCTCACTAATATAGTGAAAAAATATACTGCTAAAATTCACATATAATGAATGTGACTAGCTTTATGTCACAGAATGATCCAAGAGACTATAAATGTATGAATTTAAATTTATGAACGTCCTCATTTTACTATTATTTGAATTTTTAAAAACCATGACTGGCTATTATTTAAACATTTTTAAAATTTAAAAATTCTTTTTTTCCCCCTGCTTTTACTTTTATTAGTATTTATTGTCCGGCCGGTGTGGCTCAGTAGTTGAGCATCGACCCATGAACCAAGAGGTTGCTGGTTCGATTCCCGGTCAGGATACATGCCCAGGTTGTGGGCCCAATCCCCAGTGGGGGGCATGCAGGAGGTGGCCAATCAATGTTCTCTCTCATCGATGTTTCTATCTCTCTCTCCCTCTCACTTCCTCTCTCTCTAAAATCAATACAGGAAAAAAAATTTTTATTAGTATTTATTTTATGCTGAATTTACTCCCAGGCCATAAATTTTTGTTTCTTCAGTTTCTTCTGGGGTATCTTTTTCTTCTGTGCAACCTCATCTTTTGGTTTAGGAACAACCTGCTTTTTTCAGTAGGATCATCTCCGTGTGGCGGGGAGAGCTCATATATGGGTTAATCTGCCTACAGGCTCTGTAAGTTGGCCTGGGCATACCTACCAACTCCACCACTGTAGCAACAGAATGGCACACATTGCTGCTGTAAATTGACATCCTTCAGATACTTGGTGGCTTTTCAAATACGCATACCCTTGATGGCCTGGGCAGTTTCATGAATGTTCTTTAAGTGAACACAAAGGTTTGATCTTCTTGATATGCATGACTTTGTGGGGTTTTCTGGGTCAAGTGAATAATGAACCATTTTCAGAGGTCACCTTAAGCCGCTTTCAGGAACAGTAAAATTAAAAAGTCTTAATATTACTTTTCTTTTCATATGGAAATTGTCCACTTATTAAGCAACCACAGTTCCAAGCATTATATAAAACATTAAAACACTTGTTTAAATAAATAAATAAATTTATGAATGCCCTGAACTTCAATTAGGGTGAGCTGAGGGTAATATAAGAATGGTAGGACTTTAGTACATGGAAATCTAATAAACTGTATCATATCCTGCCTAAAGAAAGATTCCAAGTAGAAAAAGGAGAGTTAACCTGGAACAGACTAAAACCAACTTTTAAACACTTGAAGAGTCAGGAGTTGCTCACATTCAGGAAAGAGACAATCTGGTAAAGAAAATACTATCTTTAGAGAAACTGACTCCCTTGGAGGAATTAAATGATCAGGATTTACTATGGCCTAGATGAAAAATTCCCTCAGTGCCCTTTCCCTCAATTCTATAATTAAGAAATCTAATGACTAATTTGGCTCCCATGTATACTCATAACAGAGAGGAGATATACTAGTTGGCAGACATGAACACTTTGGTCACTAGAATCACTTCTAGCATGAAATAATAAGGTGATATTCTGGCTTATGCAAGTCTACTCTGAGTCTGGTTAGCATTGATCCGTAGGTTCTGGGAGCTTAATGCCAAGTTTCTGGACATACAAAGATAAAAAGGCCTTGGACTGTGATGGTCATCAAGTGGAGACACCCAGTGAGTTTTGGTGGCAGTATTTCCTTAACAACACACCTCCTTTATTACTGCCCTTATAATTATAACAAAGGAAGCATTCAGGCTGTGAATATGATTATTATCCAAGAAATAATTATGGCATATGAAGGCTCCTCCTATCTAGAATCTGGCACCCTTATAAAAGAAACCCATTTGTAAACTATCTTGTTCCTCCCTTAATTATCCAACCTTTAAGCATCAATATTTACCTTCTTGTAATGTTTGACTCAACCAATGATAGAGCCTCAATAAGAGTGATTCATCTCTGACACAATTAATATAGTGAAGTAGCAGAGAGCTGTTCAGCACCGCACCCATCTGAGAAGGCAGCTGCAAAGATAGAGCAATCGGTCAACTTAAGGATGTAAAAAGTAGATCAGAGCAACAAGTAAATCATCAGACAGGAAATATATAACAAAAAGAAAGACCATGAGGAGCAAATGGAAAATGCAAATCAGCACATGGTCCAGTCACATACCTCTAAGCAATGAATGTTCTTTAAGAGTTGAGGGAAGGTCTTAAGCTGATCTACTGGAAATGCTCTATTCCTACTGAGGTAATCAGAAAGACTCATCCCTTTTGTTTCATATTCTTTACTGCTGCTACTGGAATTTAGCACTGGTATAAGTGAGTGAGAATTCCATTTCTAAAGAAGAAAGACAATAAAATAATCTATCAATAAACTAAACAGACTACAAACTACGAATGTAAAAGCAGTTGTTTAGGTGGTTCAGTGAATGGAGTCTGAATGTGGTTTGCATAGAATCCTGGGTAATAAAAACATACAAATATCTATAATCTCTTCTAACATCTGAATGGTTATTGCTTGGATTTAATAAAAGACGGCCTTGCAAAGTCATTTGAGGTTTTAGATACTTACTCTTTTTCCAGGACGGACATTAGCTGGACCTAACATCAGCTTCAGAGGTTCTGGAGAAGGTCCCTGATTCCTTTGCCTCACAGCAACTAGAGCTGTCTTCCACAGATTCTCTGAATTCTTAAAATAGATCTATAAATTTTGATATAAAGTACATGAGAGTAGGTACCCATAAGTTGAAGCAACATAAAATCTAAAACTCTTCATTAATTGAAAGTACATTGATTGTAAAATACTTTGCACCCATGCAAATCCACTTAAAGATTTTTTACTTATGAAGAATCTATTAAATACATCAAATTGAATCAAAATGAAGTGCCAATCCCTAAAAAAAGTCCCAGAAACAGTACCACAATACAGTATGCTGTGAACATTTCAGTCCAACTTTGTAAATTAATATAAAATAACACATTTCAATCTTAATATGACTTATCACTCCTTAATCCCTTACCTTCTTCTTTACAGGCAAAGATATAGAAATCAAAGTGGGAACAAAGAACTTATACAGCGACAACAAAGCATGGAGATAAGGCTGCTTTCCCTGAAATAAAATAAGAGTTTTCAATTCTGTGGTCAACAAGAAAAAAGAGTAACAATAAAATAAACAGATTAAACATATATTCAGTTCCTAATTTTACTATGCAATATCACCATAGGAAGATGCTATAGAAAATCAAGGAATGAATACCAGGCATTTAAATCAACCATCATAAAACAACCCTCGCCAACCTGTTGTCTTCTCTTTTATGACCTTTCCTTGTATTTTACTTCCTCCTTATATTTTCTCTCTTCTTCTTTGCCTATGCCTTAAACTGACCAGTGATACCTGCTAGCATAGCCCTGGTAACATACTCAGGACTCAAAGTTTACTCATTCTTGATTTGAACAAGAAGGTGGGAAGACAAAAAGGGAAGCCAAGAAAACAGAACAACAGAAATATTAATACACTATCATAATTCCTGAAAAATTGATTAGGAAATCTAGCAATGGGTATGTAGAAACCAAGCTGCTTCCTATAACCGAAACAAGTCTTAACAAAAACATTAATTTTACAATGAAACAAATCATTACTGCTGGATATACATGTTTGATATATCTGGCCATCCAGAGATAGCATACCACTAAAATGAATTCCAATGAAGTAACCAAATTACTTTATCATAGTACAATTTTGTTGAATCAAATATTGTACAAATAAGGAAGGCAGAAAATGGGGCTTAGAAATACAGTATTCCTATTTTATAACAGCTTCTTGAAATTAAATTTATTTTAGCAAAACCAAAATGGCCCCGTTTATCTATGCCAAAATATCTTCTGATCTTTCTACTCATATCAATTAGTATCAGAGTGTTTGCTTTCAGTTGAAATGTTTTTTGATAGAGCAAATATTTAGTAGTGGAGAGAACTTCAGAATGTATTGCCTACTTAACTAAACCTATCTCTGTTGTTAAAAAGTTAACACTCTCTTTTTTAAAAAAGGGAGAAACTTTCAGTTAAACATGGCATATTGAACATATGTGTTTAACTCTGGGTCCTCCCAAAGCCCTACTAAAAAGTAAAGAGATGAAAAAAGCATAAAGCACAAGTTCAAAGAGAACAAGAGAGGAGACAAGAGCAAATGAGATCTCAACAAGATTTTGAAACCCAGAATGAAGATGAACAAATAGTAACCAACTTAACAGAACAGAGAAAATGAAGCCTAAGGCAGCAACAGAAAAAAGTCTCAAAAGCAGTAGATCCATGCTTGAGAAATCCCAGAAAGACTAAGGAATTTGTGGAACCAGATACCTCTGAAAAGTGGAGCTGCAAGAGGGGCAAATATAGGAATGGTCGAAAGCCTACCAAAGAAGCAGTTAGAACCCCAAATTCCTTCACTACACTTGTAGGCAAACATCAGGGTTTTACTCTCTGAAGATACACAATAGAGGAAGGGTGTACCAGGACCTCTCTCCACCCCTTGCTTATGTCCCAGAGTTCTAGTAGCCAGGTTCCTATCCCTGTGATGGTTGATTTTATGTGTCAACTTGGCTGGGCCATGGAGTGCCCAGATATTTGGTCAAGCATTATTCTGGGTGTTTCTGTGAAGGTGTTTTGGATTATCTACTTATAAATCAATGGGCTTTGAGTAAAGCAGATTGCCCTCCATAATGTAGGTGGGCCTTGTTCAATCAGTTGAAGGCCTATATAGAACAAAAAGACCAACCTCCCAGAAGAAATAGAGAATTCCCCAGCAGACTGCCTTTGGACTCAAACTAGATCATCAGCTCTCCTTCGTCTCCAGCCTTCTGGCCTACCCTGCAGATTTTGGACTTGCTAGCCTCTATAATCATGTGAGCCAATGTCTTATAATAAATAATAAATTTCTCTTTGTGTGAAACACACACACACACACACACACACACACACACATACATACATACACATATCCTATTAGTTCTGTTTCTCTGGAGAAGCCTGACTAATACAACCCCTAGGCAGGAGACAGAATTCCTCTCTGGGAAAAGTGACACAGTCATCTAGGGGGCTCCCCAGCGAAAGAAACATTAAGATCTGACAATGAACAAGTCCTGTTCACGCATACAAGTTTCCAATCACCATTTTAGTGTTTTATTATTAAATATGAACTAACAAGGTTTACCAGGCATTAGAGAAAAGCCTCTACCATGAAAGGAACTAAACTAAAGAAAGGAACTCTGAGGAAACAGAGACAAATCTGGGAACATTAAAAAAAAAAAAAATCACAGCCCAAGACACACAGGTTCATGCCTGGTAGAGGGAGAATCCCAGAAATCATCCTCACCAACCCTTAAGATGACACCTAACTTCCCCTTCCTGTTCCAAAGATTGCTCTCAATAGGCCCTGGTGCTTGTAAAATAACAACATGCCTGTTCTGCTTCCTACCAGGCATGCTTGCCACTAGAAAGACAATTTCTGCGTTTTGTTTCCTCCATGGATCAGGAGTTATGGGGCATGGATACATGCTTTTACAGGTACCAGAAATTCACATATCCAATATATTTGTTCTCGTGTGCTGATTATGGCTGTTACCATTCTATATATTCGGTTACATGTGAGTATGGCTATGTCTTCTTGGCTTCATATTATTGGACTTGGACAAATTTAACAAAATCCAGCTAATCAAAACAATTTTATGAATGCATCTTTATACATGGGCATTGATAATGGGACAAGTTAGTAATGTACTGTATATTACAATGTTAATAATTAAGCCATACAGTTAATGTTTGGATTTAAAATTTTTAGACAATCAGGTACTAAATCACACACCTGAACATATACTATTTCAGTTAATACAAACCAGCAAGATCTTATTTATGGTAAGAATTTTCTTATTCTGTTGAAATGTTTTGCTATTAACACGAGAAAAAAGTACATCTTTTCCACAATTGTTATTAATGTGAAGTGAAATGCAATTTGGATGAAAAGTTATCATTAATATCCTCTCAGAGCTAAAAGAAGATATTGTACCCGTAGAACCAAAACAAGAAGCTATAAAACAAGAACAATCGTTGAATTGTACTAACAGGAAACCTCGCACTGGAGAAGCACAAATGTGCACATGCGTTTGTGTTTTTCATTAAATTTGAATGTCTTTGGGTAGGTCATGCAGGTTGCAGCAGTTAGGCAAAGGACTAGAACTTCCTATTGTTTTATACCCAAAGCTTCACAGACTTCTGTTGCCTGGCAGGTATAGTGGAAATAACAATGCAAGAGAGCTGTAAGGACAAGAGATAATGGTCAGGGAATATACTGAGGTTTAAGTATCCAGAAAAGAATGCTTTCCTAGATCACATCCACACAAAAAATAAACTGGTCACTTTATTCAATAAAATAAAGTAGTTGTTTCTGACTACTCCCTGACACTTATTTTCCAGCCATACCAACCCAGTTTCCTAAACAGTTTCTGCTGTTTTACATCTACATGCCTTTGCTCATGCTATTCCTTCTGTCAGGAGTGTGCTGCTCTTCCTTCTTGGCCTAATTAAATCTTATTCATCCCTTAAAATTTCTCTCTAGCATCACCACTCCTCCTTGTCCCCAGTTTGATTTTGTTTTATTTTGTTGACTGAGTTGCCTAGGCAATTAAGTTCTTGAAGGTAATGACTCATTCCATTTCATATCCCCAAAGCCTAGCTCAATACACTGGCTAGTTTGGGGTCTTTTTGGTACTCACCATTTTCGCCTGAAGATCAAGCAGTTTTCTCACACGAAATGGTTTGACTAGTAAAGGTAAAAAAAAGAAGTACTATGCATGTGGTTTACAATAAAAAGAACCCAATGTAGCTCATACAGTTTCTTCTTATAACACATCAAGCATATAAACACCCTATTCAGTTAAGCCATTAAGCAGATGCTCTTAGATAAAAGTACCAAAAAGCAATTCCTACAAAATCCTGTCACAGAACTAATGCTAATAGTTAACTTTATAAAGGCCAATACAAATGCTAATTCCAGAGTGAAAGTAATATAACTGGATTAAAAATACTCACCATTCTCTTTTTTGGTAAGTAAATATAAGAAATGGCAGACATAAGGGCACTGTTAAAAGAGAAAAAATTTTAAAAAGAGAGAAATGACAATACATCTTGAAAAGAACAGCAATACATTCTCCTCAAATGTCGATCTCATACTGATTAAGTAAAAAGGCCTGAGGACATCACTGAATAATAGTTTTACAAAGCTTCTCTTTTTCATACTACACAGTAGTGATTAAAAACAACAGTTTTAATTGGTATCTCATGATGTCATTTTAAAATTATTTTTGGTATATAAAAACACTGCAGACAGTCTGAAAAATAGAAAAACTTCTACCTAACAAAAATTCATAAATTCCTTCTAGAAGTCCATATTTATTAAGATACAAACTTAAAACTTTTATCATGAATTCCCACTTAAAAGCATTTCCCCATATTATTTGGTCTTCAAAGTGGACCATTTTCAATGATCATAACATTCCAGTGAGTGGATATAATACCATAATTTAATTACCATTTAGCCCTGGGTTTGGCAAATAGCACACACTCAATAAATGTGTTACTTATATTACTGAATGATGGGTTCCCTTATACAATTTCATTTTGAGTGTCCACTTGTCGAGGCTTTATTTTAGATCAGGGGTCAGCAAACTGCTGCACCTGTTTCTGTAAATCAATTTTATTGGAACACAGCCACATTCATTCCTTTATGTATTATCTATAGCTGCTTTCACTACACCAGCAGAGTGAGTAGTTGTGACAGAGACAGTATGACCCTCAAACCTAAATATTTACTACCTAGCCTTTTAAGAAAAAAATCTGCCAACACCTGCTCTAGATGTTAGGAAATTTAAAAATAAATTATTTAATGGGACTAGAGAAGGCAACAAAAACAGACTTTTTAAAAAACAAACTTGTATTTTGGCAGTCATGACTCTAAAGTTTAAAGTCTAAAGTATGGCATTTCATATTGCCTCTTAACAATGGATTCAGAAAGACTCTTGGACGTACTTATAAGAAGAATGAATTTAGATATAGGATCCTTTTTTAAAGGGAAGAATACATATTATGACCACATCTGCCATATTTGACACGAACTATATTAACTTTCAGTAAAAACTCACTGTCTCACATCCCTAAAATATGAACCATTAGTAACACTATTTATCATGTTGGGTATGAAATGAGTGTCATAATCACTTGGCCCAGGCAAAACAGCATAGGAAATCTGACATCTGATATTCTCCTTTAATCACATCTAGAAAGGAAAAACTCAGATGTACCTAAGACTTTACAATTGTTTTTCTGGAAAACAGCTAACCACCATATTTGAGTCACTCCAGAGTCAAACTCCCACCAAATTTTATAAAAATGACTTTTCTGAAGTAATGATCTTAAAAGTTAGGCTCCCTACTTCTTGATCTGGGTGATAGTTGCACAAATGTGTTCAGTTTATAAAAATTAATTGAGCTGATCATTTATGATTCATGCAATTTTCTATATGTATATTATACTCCAATAAATATATTTAAAATATAGAATAAAAGAAAAAAAAGTAGGCCCCCTTCTTTCCCTCCAGCTGAGCAAGAAACTGTCTAGTCAGCATCATGAAAACTACTCAAGTATATCATGACTGATTTGACAAATATTTATGAGTACTTTCTTTTCATTCATTTACTCATGAAACAAATATTTTATTGAGCAATGAATAAAAACAGACAAAAAGATCTGCTCTTATGAAGTTTACATTCTGTGTGCCATGAATTGTGTTACCAAATACTTGGGTTTTAAAAGGCACGGTCCCTGCCTGGAAGAACTGTCATTGAGTTGTTATTAAGAAAGGGAAAAGCATGCTTTATTATTTCCCTTTTTTTTTTGTTTTACAAAGTATGCATAAATACAGAATTAATTTGTATTGCAATTAGTTCAGTTTATGAACAAAACCAGCATGAGGTTAAAAGAGATGTCAAAAGTAAAGGAGAGTCAAACACATACTAATCATCATTCACCCACTCTTGTGTACCACAGGACAAGCTTCTCCCAAGAATTTATAACCATAAGCTGGGCCCTATGTAGGTCTGCAGTTTGAATTTACACTAGTGATATGAACAAGAAAACCTCAAGCAAAGAATTTATTTTATTTTATTTTATTTTATTTTTTTTAATCCTCACCCGAGGATATTTTTCCATTTTTATTTTCAGACAGAGTGGGAGGGAGAGATAGAGAGAGAAACATTGATGTGAGAGAGACACATTGATTGGTTGCCTCCCGCACAACCCCGACCAGGGCTGGGGGACTGAACTGCAGCCAAGGTATGTGCCCTTGACTGAAATCGAACCCGTGACTCCTTGGTCTGCGGGCCGACGCTCTAACTGCTGAGCCAAACCAGCCAGGGCCTCAAGCGAAGAATTTAAAGTGGTTCCAGCTTAGTTGTACCTCCTAGATAAATCAGATATCTGATAAGGGACTTCTATCTAAAATATAGAAACAACTCTTATGACTCATTAAAAAAAAGACAAGTAACCCAATTTAAAAATGGGCAAAGGATTGGAATAGAGGATATACAAATAACCAATAAGTACATGAAAATATGTTCAATATCACTAATCATTAGAGAAATGCAAATGAAAACCACAATGAGATATCACTGTATACCCACTAGAATGGATATAATCAGAAAGTCAGACAAATAAGTATTGATGAGGATGTGATGAATTGGAACCCTCATACACTACTGGTGGGAAGGTAGAATGGTACCGTCACTGTGGAAAACTGGTGGTTCCTCAAAATGCTAAACATAGAGATACAGCAATTCCATTCCTAGGTATATATCCAAAAGAATGGAAAGCAGGGAATTGAACATATACTTGTACGCCAATGTTTACTGAATAATGAAACTGTCATTATTTGCAGATGACATGATATTGTACACAGAAAACCCTAAAGACTCCATCAAAAATCTACTAGATTTAATAAACGAATTCAGCAAAGTAGCAGGATACAAAATTAACATCCAAAAATCAATGGCATTCTTATACACCAATAATGAATACTCAGAAAGGGAAACTAAGAAAACAATCCCATTTACCATTCCAACAAAAAAAAATAAGATACCTAGGAATAAATTTAACCAAGGAGGTAAAAGATCTGTTCTCAGAAAACTACTGGACATTGAAAAAGGAAATAGAGGAAGACATAAAAAAGTGGAAACATATACCATGTGCATGGTTTGGAAGAATCAACATCATTAAAATGTCCATACGACCCAAAGCAATCTACAGATTCAATGCAATCCCTATTAAAGTACAAATGGCATATTTCACAGATCTAGAACAAATATCCCAAAAGTTTATATTGAACCAAAAAAGACCCCAAATAGCCACATCATTTCCTTTTATCAAATCTCAAATCCTATTCAATTGTCAAGGCCCAGCTCAATACTCATACACTTTATAATGCTTTTGCTAATCACTCTGGCTTACAGTTTTCTCTGCCTTCCTGGAAATATCTCAGCAATTATTATCCTCACACTATTATATATTGTCTTTGATCATTTAATTCTTGAGTTATTTAACTTTATGTGCTTTCCTTAATCCCCCAACTGGATTATAAATCCTTGCAATACAGAAACCTTCTGCTAAACTTCGAATCTTCTGTATTGTCTAGTACAATACAACAAACACAATGGGAATGTCAATTTTTTAAAATAAGAGAAATTCGGTAAGTGGTTCACATGGTCTGCAAAGAGGATCCTCGAAAGTTTTCCAGGTGGACAGTAGATTGTTTTCTTAGAGTTATTAATATTTTCAATGGGAGTAATTATGCTAATCAAAATCAATCTACTGGCATCTCATGAAAAGCAATCCTCTCCTCATTAATTCTGATGAGGATTTTGCAGTGTTAATCAAGAAAATGCAGAATAAGTAACCCAAAGGACCCCATGGAAGTGGTTTAAAAGGGACAAGATGGACATCACTGCTCTCCATCAGCAAAGAGACTCCAATGTGGAGTTAATTATATTTGTAACATTTTATTTCCTTGAAAGATATAAAGCAAATATGGTAAAAAATATAAATATTTATAGCCCTGGCCAGTTTTGCTCAGTGGTTAGAGCGATTGTCCGCAGACTGAAGAGTCGCAGGTTTGATTCCCGATCAAGGGCATGTACCTCGGTTGCAAGTTTGATCCCTGGCCCCAGTCGGGGTCTGCAGGAGGCAACCAATGGATGTGTCTCTTTCACATTGATGTTTCTCTCTCTCTCTCTCTCTCTCTCTCTCCCTCCCTCCCTCCCTCCCTTCCACTCTATCTAAAAATCAATGGAAAAATATCCTCAGGTGATGATTAAAAAATATTTATATTTGTTAATCTGAGACAGGTGCAAGGGTGCAATGTTATTCTTTATATTTTGTGTTTGCTACCTTTTCAAATAAGTAAGGAAAAACACATTGTGTGGCACTTTGAAGCACATGTGGTACGTTAATATACAAGCACATACCATTTGATTGATGCATGATGCTGTTCAATTTTTACTTACCAGTGTATCGTCTTGCAATGAAGCAAAGAAGAAGCCATAGAGCAAGTTAATTTTCTCCTTGTGATCGATGAAGTCAAACATTGCAACCAGCCAACGATAAAAAAGTACCTATTGAGAGACAAAATGCTTATTTTTAGAGAAATATAACTGGCACAGAAGAACTTATTTCCTCCTCAGGGCTGTTTTAGAAGCCCCTAGCACAAAGCCGGATAATAGAATCTATCTCTCAGTAAAAATTTCTGTTTGAACAGAGTCTTTGCATTAAGCCATACTGTTCCAAAACCATAGGCTTTGCACAAAAAGTCAGTGTCATTACTCTGTAAGTGCCTCTTCCTTGCCAGCCCTTAAGTCAGGGGTGGGGAATGTCTGGCCCATGGGCCATATAAGGCATGAGAAATCAATACCAGCTAACATCACATGCCTCACCAAATTAGCCTGACCAAATATAAAATATAGCAAGCTAATTTTTAAAAAAAATATGGGACGCTTCATGAATTTGTGTGTCATCCTTGCGCAGGGGCCATGCTAATCTTCTCTGTATCATTCCAATTTTAGTATATGTGCTGCCGAAGTGAGCACAGCAAGCTAATTTTTAGGTTGATAATTTTGTATGGCCCTCAAATGATGTTACATATATCCAAATGGCCCTTGGCAGAAAAAAGGGTCTCCACCCCTGCCTTAAGTGGTTCTGAAGGACTTATCATCAAAGTGTTTAAAAAGATTACCTTGGTGCTACCACAACACTTGCCAACACAAAGCCAGGAGACTGCCTTAACCACAGAATCTTCTGATATTAGAGTAGCTGGAATCATGCATCTCAGTATCCGAGAGTTTACAGCACTCCCTGGAAAGCAGACAAACTCTAAATTAAACTGCATTTTAGTATCTTGATTTTTCTGTTACTATTATTCATTCTTGGTCCTAAGAATCTCACTTTATATTGAAGGCAATAAAAAAGCATGAGTAATCTGTGACATCTCTTATCATTACAAAACACAGTTCTAAACAAAAATGTACCTTTACCTTCTAATATAAATATAAAGCAAAGTCTTTGGCTCTAATATTTCTAGTTTAAAAGGGTGGTGAGTTCAGGGTTTCTTTTTGGGATGATGATGTATTTGGGAATTAGAGAGTAGTGATGACTGCACAAGTCTGTGAATGTTTTTTTTTAAAATTATTTTTCTTTATTGATTTTACAGAAAGAGGAAGGGAGGAGAGAGACAGAAACATCGATGAGAGGGAACATCGATGAGAGGGAACATCGATTGGCCGCCTCCTCCATGCCCCCCCACTGGGGATCGGACCCACAACCTGGGCATGTGCCCTGACCAGGAATCGAACCGGCGACCTCTCGGTGCATGGGTCGATGCTAAACCACTGAGCCACACCGGCCAGGCTGTGAATATTTTTAAAAAACCAAAACACTCTGGATTGGACATTTCAAAAGTGTGAATTTTATGGTATGTGAATTATACCTCAAAAAAAGTCTTCACTCACAGGAAAATTTCAAAGATTATTCTTTTGTTATTATTTTTAATGGCACAATAGATTCTAATTTATTTAAAGCTACCAACAGACATCTTACATCGGCTGCTGCTACATTTAAGAATAAATATATTTGTATATTTGTATTCTCCACCCCCCCACCCCCCCGCCAAAAAAAGTGAAGAGGATAGCAGAATGGAACAGCTATTCTTGGAATAAGATGGCAGTAATATTCTATATTGGTCCAATTTTTCCATCATACTCTCTGGCTTCCATGATATCTTCCCATCTGGTAAGAGAATTGATGTTGCACATAGCTTAGTATATACCCTATATCAAACTCTGCTTATTAAGGCTTCAAGTATTAAATAGGTATCCCATTGCCCGGCTGGAATGGCTCAGTTGGTTGAGCATCGTCCTGTGCACCGAAAGGTTGCCAGTTTGATTCCTGGTCAGGACACATACCTAGGTTACAGGTTTGATCTCCAGTAGAGAAGTGTATGGAGGGCAACCAATTGATACTTCTCTCTCACACTGATGTCTCTCTCTCCTTTCCTCTCTCTCTCTCTCTAAGCATGTCCTTGGGTGAGGATTAGAAAGTAAAATATTTTTTAAAAAATAGGTATCTCATTCATTTCTTTTTGTATTTAAACATTGTTTTATTTGCATTCTTGTGTGGTGATTATAACCATTCACTGAAGAAACACTATTCTCAACTTCTCATGCAAGCAGAATTCTCAAAAACATCTTGGATGCATGTGTCTTTAACCACTGTATTATATACCTTAATGTATGGCAATCACCTCCATTCATTATAATAACACTGTTCTCATCTTCTCCCACAAGTAAAATTCTTAAAATCATCTTGCATACGTCTTTAAACAGTTTCATATACATTAAACACCGTGATCACATCCATTCACTGAAATAACACTGTTCTTAACTTTGTCTGTAATTAGCATTCTCAGAAACATCTTATAGATGTCTTTTTTTGCCCTGAGAGTGAAGACTTCTCTTTATTTTTTTAAATAAAAATTGTATATATTTAAGATGCATGACATGTTGATATGATATACATATACATAGTGAAATGACTATTAGTCAGGCTAATTAACATATTATCTCCTCACATAGCTACCAGTTTTTTTGTGTGTGGTAAGAGCACCTGAAATCTACTCTTAGCAAATTTCCAGTATTCAATACAGTATCATTAACTATAGTCATCATGCAACACATTAGATCTCTAGATTTATTCATCCTACCTAACTGCAATAATATATCTATCAATTTCAACTGCATCATTCTGTGGAGAAGAAAGGAAGCAGTGGTGGCAGGTAATGAATCATAAGAATAAAAACCTCTGCTTTCCACTCTGTGGTTCCTTGTTTTTATTTCTCTTTTCTCCCACACCCCCATTCCCTAACCCTTCTAAAGTTTAAAAGTCTGACCACTAACACTTTACACATTTACCAAATTCAAAGGGGGACTTCAACACAGACTGTATTCTTACTTCCCAATGACTTTGAAACTCATTTATGGCAGGGGTGGGGAACGTCCAGCCTGTGGTATGGCCCATGAAATCAATACCAGCTCATATCACACGCCTCACGAAATTAGCCCAACCAAATATAGCAGGCTAATTTTTAAGTTGAATTTTGTATGGCCCTTGAATGATGTTATAAATATCCAAATGGCCCTTGGTAGAAAAAAGGTTCCCCACCCCTGGAAGTTACTTTGCACCTAATTATGACATTTGTAGCATACCTGCCCCTGAATATGCATTACAACTCAGCAAAAGAGCTACTACATATAAAAATCTAGTAGTGATGGGGGATATCATAGACTTAACTAAAAGGGTAAAAAGCAGTTATGGAGGCCACATTTGACATCACCAAATTCCAGCTTAATAGAAAAATTACAAGTTAGACTAAAAAGCCAGAGATTGTTTTTTAAATTATATATACAAGTTCTAAGTATGCAGAATGCATTTGAAAAGAGGCGTACATTTGCCATCAGACCTGGCAAATGTCATAAAAGCCTTCTAACCATTAATTTCTGAGATATCGAAAAAAGAAAACAGAAATTCCAAAATAGAAAACATCTGTACATTCTATACATGTTTTAAGGGGACAAGGGAGAGAAAGAATTGTTCTTGACAGACACTGATCAGTTAAACACAGATTCCTGGAAGGATATTAGAACCAAACAATCTGAAACCACTTACAAGAAGAGCCAATTATATTACATCAAATTTAACTTTCTAGGAAAACACAGAGAACTAATCAGGTAAAAGCAGAGAACTAAAATATCTGGGAGTCATATATTGAATTCAGCTAGTAATATGTTGTTGCTTTAAAATACACACACACACACACATACACCACTGTAAACATGATGCTAGGGTATACACAAAGGAACACAATATGCAAGAGCCAAGAAATAGTATATAGAGTATCCAGTTTTGATAGTTGTCTTATTTTTTTTTAAAAAAAAAGGGTAGAAAACCCAGTAGCAGTGTATAAACCCTATAAGGGGAGTTAGGAGATCTGAATTCTCCAGTTTTAACTGACATTTAAGCAAGTCTCTTTAACCACTCTGGGTCTCAGTTTCCTCATCTTTAAAATGAAGATGTACAGTGTCTAAAATATTTTCCAAGTCTGAATGTAAATGAGTAGGTTAAAACATTTTTCTCAAGTAAAAATAGTACTGGTCAGATGTTATTTCTTTGTAAGAACTTCACCCCCATGCCCATTCCAAATGAATTTAGGACAAGAAAGGAAGCATTTGTACAAAAAAAGCATCTTGATTGTTAAGGTCATAGATGCTGGAATGGAGCCAGCATCAACATGGACCTGTCAATGAAGTAGACCAAGTGATCTTTTAAGGTGCTTTCCAGCAACATTATTTAAATTATATCTATGCTTCTAACAGACTCAAGGATACAGAGAACTTTTTGTTGGTTGCCAGATGGGAGGGGTCTGGGGGGATGGGTGAAAAAGGTGAAGTACAAATTGGTTTTTGGGCTGATGAACCTTAAAGGGAAGGGAGGAGGGGGGCCGAAAGAAATAAACCAAAGAATTTATATGCATAACCAATGGACACAGGCAATAGTGTGGGAAGGCAGGAGGAGGGAAGAGGGTGTCAATGTGGGAAAAAAGGGAGAGTATCTGTAATACATTCAACAATAAAGATAAGTTTAAAAATAAAATAAATGAAATAAAATTTAAAAAAATTATATCTATGCTTCTTAAGAGAAATACTGAAAATGGCTCCCATGTATTTTGTGACAAGACTCTATACATTTTACTTGTAAAGATATGTGATAACTAGCCATTTTCAACATATGCACACAGAAACCTTTGACTCATAAGGTAGTTTGAATGGCCCTGGCCGGTTTGTCTCAGCGGTTGGAGCATTGGCCTGCGGACCAGAGAGTCCCGGCTTCAGTTCCCACTAGGAGCACGTACCAAAAAAAAAAAAAAAAAAAAAAAAAAAAGAAGAAGAAGAAGAATTGCAACTGATTCCAATGAACAACCTAATTCAAAGTCTGGGAGGCAAAACTAATAGCAAACTTATGACAAATGTATCCCCTTGACATACCAAATTTGCCACTGAGTGTCACATTTAAAAGAATGTCAATTTCTTCTGGAGCTAACCCATTCTTCCAAGCCACATTTTCCACAGTTTTCAAGTGTTTTTCCAAGGTTTTATCTTTACTCCGTGAAGTTTTAAAGGGACCTGGAAAAAAGGAACCATATTAAATAGTGGGATCTTTAAAATTCTTTCAGTCTCCAGCCTCAACAATTACAATTTTGGATAATTTAAAGGAATAGCTTTATGTATAAAATGTCTTTGTAAAAGCCCTTCAAAACCTTTAAAATTCTAGAATATTTAACAGCAATAGCACCTTCAGTGAGGAAAACTAAACCATGCCTTGGCATCTCTGCTCTAAACTAACTAAAAGCACTAAAATTAGACTATAAGGTGTTTCAGTAGTAGGGCAGTGGTTCCCAAACTTACAAATCACCTAAGGAGCCTTTAAAAAATCCTGATGCCTAGGTTGCATCCCATACCAATAAAATCAGATTATCTAAGAGTGGATGCCAGGCATCAGTGTGTTTTAAAGATTCTCAGGTAATTCCAATGTGTAGCAGTTTGGAAGCTGCTCTGCCAGGAATGTGCTTTGCTGTTGTACACCCAGTACCTAGCATACTGATATGCATATAGTAAGGGCTCAACAAATATCTGTTAAACAGATAAAAGCATGAATGACCAAAAATATGCTCTCCTTTAAATTTCCCTAACAAAAAAGTCCAGAATATTTTGACAAAAATAGGACTTTCGTAAGGAAAACCATCTGTCTTACCTTTCTCAAAGTATCTCACTGCTATCTGCAGAGTATCCTCTGCTTGCTCATCAACATCAGCATGTTCAAAATCTTCCACTGGACTGTTTTGTCCATTTTTCGAGATGCCTTTTGAGTTGCTTAGGTCCTCTTTCTGTCTCCAGGCCAAGAGATTAGTCTGATAACTATTACTACGTCGTGAAGTTCTCTTTGGTGTCTGAGAGGTCTTAACTCTCTTTTGAGGTGACATTACTGCACATGTTCTATACAGAAACAAGGGTCATTACCATTAATCAACCAAACTGTCCCTTTTTACTCCACAAAGACAGGGACCATATCTGAATGCATTCCAAACATTTAGTACACAGTACCTAACATACAACAAGTACACAATAAAAAACCTGACAAAAATCTAGACAACAAAATCTACAGGTTACCTTTCTAGGAAAGCCATTGACCTAACTAGGAATAGAGAGAAACAATTCTCCAAGGTAACATTGACCAGCTGAACTGGCCTTCTTGGAGGAAAATAAAATAGTAAGAATACAGGTTACATAGCAATTTCTCTTTAAATGGCTATATCACATAAGCGAGTCCAAAACTAAGCCATCTCATGAACTCAATCTTACTTTCTCCAATCACTCCTATTTTTCTCCACCCCTCTTTGATTTTGCTCTTCATCTTTTATGCTCCCTACTTTGTCAGTGCCAAATTAAAACTGCATAGCTCAAAAGTCAAACTGGTGGGCAAATTAAGGATTCTCAGAACAGAAAAACTCCCCAATAATTCACTTACTCAATAAATAATTACTGAACATCTATATGCCAAGCACAGTTCTAGCTATCAGGGATAAGATAATATAATAGTCAAGATCTCTGCTCTCATGAAACTTATGGGGGTGGGGAGGAGTGTGAGAGTCAATAAATAAGTACATGGCTAATAGTGAACATAATACACAGTGATGTGATAGAATCGAGGTAGGGGTAAGAAGCTACTTTGGAATAACTGTTCCAAGATAACCTCCCTGATTGACCTTTAAACTGACTTTTGCATGCAAAGAAGGAATCAGCTATGTGACAATGTGCTGGAAGAGTATTTCATGGAGATGGAAGAGTAAGACTTGCTAAAACTTTAAAGCACCAGTGAGGTAGTGACGAAAGAGACAGAGGGTAGTGGGAGATGAAGTCAGAAAGGAAGCCAGGAACTACTATTGGGACTTGTAGGCCAGAGAGTAAGGAGTTTGGATCTTTTTTTTTTTTTTTTATCCTCACCTAAGGACATTTTTTTGCATTTATCTTCAGATAGGAAGGAGAGAGGCAGGGAGAGAGAGAAACATCGATGTGTGAGAGAGAGAGAAACATCGATGTGAGAGAGACACATCGAGTGGTTGCCACCCACACAACCCCAACCGGGGCTGGGGACAAACTGCAACCGAGGTACGTGCCCTTAGCGGGAACCGAACCGGGACTCTCCGTCCGCAAGCCGACGCTCCAACCGCTGAGCCAAACCGGCCAGGGCAGGAGTTTGGATCTTAAGTGTCATGACAACTACTGGGGAATGGGGAGAGAGGGTTAGAGAGGGGAGTGATACCATCTAACTTATGTTTTAAGACCATTTTAGCTGCAGTGTGAAGAATGGGATGTTAGGGATCAAGGAGTGAAAAAAGGGCAATTAAAAGGGTCTTGCATAAGTCCAGAAGCTATATAACTGTAGTCTGAACTAAGTCTAATGTACAGTGATGGAAAAGGTAGAAAATGATTGTATTCGTCATATGTTTTGTTGGTAGACTGGGCAAGGCCATGATAAAACACTGGATGTAGGGAAAAGGAAAGAGAGGAACCCAGAAGACTTTTAAATTTTGGGCTTCAAGTGGCAAAAACTAAGGGAATGGTCGGAATGACACTCAATCCCACCTCCCTAGCGGATGAGGCCAAAGCAGGAGAGCACTATGCGTGTCCAATCCAGTGGAGGGGTTCCGGGTTCCGAGTTGTTTCCTAGGTTCCTAGCAAAGAAAGGCAGGCGAGCAGCTTCTGATACCTCACGGCTGACCGGCTGACCGGTCCCACAGCTTCCCAAGACTCGCCCCCCACCCCCAACACCCCTTCCTGGGCTCCAGGAAAACCCGACCTAGCCACACCTTGCAGGATAGTCCTGCTCAGAACTCAAGGAGACCCCCTTCGATGTCGGAGCCCCCTTTTCGCGTGGTATTTAAAAGTGCCTTACCTAATACATTCCTCTGTCCACGAACCTCCGCAGTTCAAACATCCCCTCCAGGATTCAAATGAACGGGCCCCGCCCTGCGCATGCTCCTCCGCGGCGACGCAGGGGCGGCCTGACAGAGCGGCGCGCTCTGCTGAAGTCTGATTGGTTGGATTCCAGCTCAACGGCGCCAGGAGGCGCGCGCGCTGACGCTGACGCAGACCCAATTTCGTCTTGTCGCTGGCCGCCCCCGCCTGGGCCCCAGGGACTTGCGGTGAGTAAGACGTTGCGGCGGGAATCAGCTGATTGGCTGGCGTCCTCGCTGTCCTAATAATGTGCGCATTCTTCATTTTGCGTAAAACAGAACAATCAGCGTCTGGGTTCTTGAATTTAACAAGATTAATTATAGTGATCGTCTTGCCCAGACTGGTCCCAAATGTCAGGACCTGGTGGGAAAATATGAAACTGCAAACTTCCCAGTAAAGACTGCCTCTCCCATGCTGGGCGAGAGACTTAGGTTAAAGGGTCTGTGACCTCTAAAGCTATCACTTTCCCCATATGAAACTAGGAGGTGGGAAGGAAAAAAAGGCTGGATCTGCACTCCTTTTACCGAGGATGGATACCTATACCTTCCAGGGTTTGCTAAAAAATGTGTCCTGAGCCAGTTGTGGCTCCTTGCACGTAACCAGCCAGTCTACCGTAGATTCCTAACTTTGATGAGTGATGGACCTTGAAGAAATTGGCTAAAACAGCAACAAGGGCTTAGTGTGAGACCCGAGCTTAGTCCCTAGTTGAATCTCTTACTACAGTAGGAATCAGAGAGGAAAGATATAAATTTAGCAGCTCTTGTTGATTTTTTGAGGTCAAAACATACCTATAAACTGTAGGAGGAAATTTGGCTTTCTTAGGGAGAGATGAAGAATCAAAGATTAAGTTGATGTTATTTGGGGGACTACAGCAGAAATGACTTTTTACCACATTTTATATTTGTATAGCTTTTCAGAGCACTTTCATGAACTCTTATTTAATCATGCATGAGAAATGAGTGTTCAGTGTTTTCATGGTAGCTGCTCTTCCTTTTCTACTAAAACTGAACATTTCTCGAGTCATTTTAATCATGTCAAACATTACACAGACTCAATTGGAAATTGGAAGTGATTCTAGGTCTTAGATCCCCTTCTTTTTTGTAGAGGTGACATAACTTGCCTAATGTGACAAGTATGTGGCACTGAAACATGTGCCACTTTGTGGACACATATAGTAAGAGACACTGGTTCACCTTTATTTAATATACTTGCAGTTATCTCTGAAATCATTCTTACACCTTCCCTTGGCGTCACCTAATGAAGCAGAATTCCCCAAACCTGGAAATTGCATTGAGATCCTAATTCTATAGTTTTCTTTCTTATGTGCTGACATCACAGAGGTGTGGCAGAACTTAAATGAGATTGGAAAGTTGGTAATCTCATTAGTATATTAAGTGATTATACTCCCCCTTCTTTCTTTCCCCTCATGCAGACAAAAAAAAAAAAAAGAGCCTGAATTCCTTGATATAACCATTGCTTTCCAGATTTCCATTATTTGTCCCAACAGTTTCCTTCAAATTTCAAAAATTTTTATTTTGAAAGAATGAGAGAAATAAGACAGAGGTATCAATTAATGAGAACAATGACGCTGAGGAAATACAATAATTTTACTCCACACAGATAAAACACCCCCAACTCTTTCCCCATCCCTGGCACAATAATATTAAAACCATCAAAGCACATCTACCAAGGAGAAACATTAGTATGTAATGAAGAAAGCAAATTTTCGTAGTGCTGGATCCAACTAACCCATATCAAATGTCCTTCCCTCAGCTAAACTCCACCCACCAGAATGATAAAGAAGTGTAGAGAAGACAACCTTGGGGGTAACTTAGATCTCTGCTTACACTAGCAGAGTTCAGTGAAGATTCAATAGGAGTAGTGAATCTATTTGGCAAGGAAACATTGGGTACAGCTCTTCGGTCAAATTTCAGATTTAAGAGAACAGTTTGAGATTCATAGACTTCTAACAGGACTAATTAATCCCTGCTCCCTCAACCACAACAGCGGAGAAACTGCCAAATCCTGGTTAGCTACTGATAATAGTGGAAGTGAGGCAGCTTTTGGCTTAAGAAAATAAATTTAAAAAAACACAAGTTTACTGCCTCACTATCAAACTGTGAGTAAAGGAGCTTAGGAGGTTGGGCTTGGACAAAAGCAAGGTGAAACTTCGAATTTTATCACTTGAAGAATTAGATTACCTATTGACTGCATATATTCCTTATTTTAATTAAACTCAATATGGAGTATTTAAAATTTAACCAACTGTTAAAAGTAGAGGCTAATTAATTTTACATATAAGTCAGTGCCTCAAATTGAAGGGATGTTTTCTTAAAGTGGTAGGATTAAGTTTTCAGCTTAATCTATCAGGGCATTCCCCCATCCCATGGGAATATATCAGTTGTTTTATACCAAAAGTAGGATTCTCTTTATAGGAGGTTTATTCTATTGTCTTCACTAGACTCAGTCTATAAAGTGAAGGATACAGATGAAGGATTAGTTGAAGATCAGAGCCTTCTCCTCCGCATGTGCATGCACACACACACAGTAAATACATTTTCCCACACATACAATCTCACAGTCACATGCTTGCTGGAGTCCATCTCACAAAAAACACTTCAATAGTTAGCCATATTACATGTACATGCAGCAAGATGTGAGAGTTTCCCCAGAGTGATTAAAGGTGGTACACATATGTCTATGTGGGGAGGTCATTTTAGGGTATAGGTGTACACAAGCCAACAGGGCCATTAATTTGTAGATTATATTTTTCCCTTTCCCCCAACATAAATAAATCAAATGAAAAACACACGCTGACATCTTCCTGGGTGTCATGGAGGCAACTGCCTGGAAGGTCCACTTTTTGCACTTCCACTTTCCTATGACAACTTCATTTTGCCCTGAGGGGCCTTCTCATATAAGGAGGGCTGCTCCTCGGCTTTCCCCTCATTTCCCAAGGGCGAGGGCTTCTTCTCAGAAGACCGGTCTTCAGGCTTGCGGGCAATCAGCAGGCGGCAGGTGAGCAGGATTCCAAACACCAGGGCATGGGCATAGCGTTTGAGAGGATCACCCACCAGCTGGTGGAAGAAGAGCACAACCAACACCAGCAAGAGCAGGAAGAAGTTGGCCACATCTTTGGGACGTCCAGGCACAAGGGTCATGACAATGCCACAGGCCACCTCAAGAGCACCGATGCTTTTACGGAGGAGAATGGAATTGATCCCCATTTTCTTCAGCAGAGGAAGGGCTCGGACATAGGTCTTGTAAGCACGTTTCTAGAGTGGAATACCATAAAGAAATCACTGTATCAACTATGATTTTAACATTAGAATGAAGAAAATACAAGCAAGGTCCTTCTTCCCCACCATTCCCTTTCCACACCAGCCAAGGGTGTCCTGTTTTTCACTGTTCCCCTAAATAAAAGCCTTGTAATTAAGATAAGAAAAAAAGCAAGCAATCTGCTGAGATCCCTGTGATTTCAATGATTTAAAACCTCGTAACAACACGGAAGGTAAGAGAATTTGGCTTTATAGTTTAAATTTTTTCTGATTATAAATCATAAACAACATTAAGAATTTAATAGAAAATTCATCGGGCCCATAAAAACTGGTATAGATTAACCACATCCATCCACATTTTCTAGTGCCTGCCTTGCCCAAACCCAGATGCATATGAATATCAACAAAAATGAAACAAGGCAAGGCACAGTATGGACTTCCCTAATTTGGAATCCATGATAATTCAGAAACTTCAGCTGAACTGGAGTTTATATTTGTGAAAACGGTAAAAAGAAAAGAAAAGAGAAAGAAAGAAAGAAAGAAAGAAAGAAAGAAAGAAAGAAAGAAAGAAAGAAAGAAAGAAAGAAAAGAAAGTGTGTACTAAGAAGTAGAAAATTAAAATGTAAGTAAATGTTAGCCCCTTGTGTGTTTTTAAAATAAAGTAAGACAAAAATCATTCTCATGGTCATTGAAATATATCCCCAGGTCTTTACAAGACACTCCTTTGATTAGCCCGGTTCAACTTCATTAATTTTAATTCAACAAATATTTATTGAACACCTACTATGGATTATTCGATGGAGATATACAGATGAATAAGACAGGGTCAAGAAGCTCTTGGTCTAGTGGGGGGAAAGAGATACATAAAAAGCATTATAAAGCAGCATGGTTAGAAGTATAGAATAGAGGTCTGTACAATGTCTAATTGTAGCCCAAAGGGATACATCATAGGACAAAGGAGGGAGTCACTGGATATATTACAAAGGAATATAATTACATTGACCTTAGAGTAATAGATAATCATATTTTTCACTATTCAGAGTGGCCTGATCCTCATTTTGGAGTAAATTGATGAGATTTCATTAAGTATCTTACTGGGTTGGCCCACTGCTTTGTTTTCATTAAGTATCCATTAGTTAATTCAATATTTATTGTCTCCTTATGCTAGGCACTGGACTAAGTACTCTGGATACAGAATTCAATTATTCAAAGGCCCTGCCTTCCTGAAGCTTGAGTTTATAAGAGGAAGAACAGTTATGCAAATACACAAGTGCAATAAAATATTATGGGTGCTCCATAAAATTATGTAAGTGGGTACAGTGGAGGTACACCAGAGGGAATGATCAAGTCTCCCTAGATGGAGAGTGAGAAAAGCTAGAGTAGAATCTTAAAAGAAAAACAGTTGTTTGCAAGATCAATAAAGAAAATGTATTGTAGGCAGGGAAAGCTGGATGAGCAATGGCCCTGAAAAACAAAATAGACTGGTGTGTTATGAATAGTACCCCAGTTCAGCATAAGTTGGGGGAGGGAGTGGAGACATGAAACATGAAGATATATATGAATCAGATCACATATGTTGTGTTGTGGAGCTGGACTTTATCCTGTAATCCAGGAGGAGCAACATAATTTGCTTATAAGGAAGCTGCCTCTGGAAATAATGTGGAGGATGGATATAGGGAGAGGTATGCTTGGAAGCAAGGAAACCAGGTGAGAGACCTGGAATAGAGTGATGACAGGATAGCAGGAAGGGAACAGAGTCAACAATACTTTGAATGCAAAATCAACAGAATTTGCTGTCTTATTGGATGTGGACACTGAGGGAAAGAGAAATCAAGAAAGATTCTCTGGTCTCTGGCTTGGGTGCCTGGATAGAAGTTTGGGAATGCACATAGAGGAACTGGTTGGGGGTGGCAGAGGGCAGAAAGGACTGAGGAATTCAATTTGGGTTTTTCTGAGTTGAAGTATCTGTGTGGAGATATTTGGTAGGCATTCAGTAAGAGAGGTCTGGGGTAAAAATATAAATTGGATAATCATCAGCATGTCCAGGTGGAATGTATACAGTGGGAAAAATTGTGTGACACACATTTAAGAAATGGGGAGAGCAATCGGTGTTCTCTCTCATCGATGATTCTATCTCTCCCTCGCCCTTCCTCTTTCTCTAAAAATCAATAAAGAAAAAAAAATGTTAAAAAAAGAAGTGGGGAGAGGAAGAGTGTCCACAAAATAGACAGAAGAAAGTATGGTCGGAGAAGTATGAGGAAAATTAGCAGAGACAGGGTCATGGAGGCCAAGAAGAGTTTTAAGAAGAGATTAATCAAATAAACATCCAGAAGTTGAATTGTTGGGTCATATGGTAGTTCTATTCTTAATTTTTTGAGCAACCTCCATACTGTTTTCCATAGTGGCTGAACCAATTTACAATCCCACCAACAGTGCATAAGGGTTCCCTTTTCTCCATATCCTCACCAACAAAATGAGAACACTAATTTGAAAAGGTATATGCACCACTATGTTCGTTTACAATAGCCAAGATATGGAAACAACCTACATGTCCATAGATAAATGAATGGATAAAGATGTCATATTCTCATTCTCTCTCTCTCTCTCTCTCTCTCTCTCTCTCTCTCTCTCTCTCTCTCTGGAATATTACTCAGCAATATAAAAGAATGAAATCTTGCCATTTGACAGACCTAGACGGTATTATGCTAAGTGAAATAAGTTAGGCAGAGAAAGACAAATACTGTATGATTTCACTTATATGTGGAACAGAAACAGACTCATAGCTATGGAGAACAAATTGATAGTTGCCAGAGGGGAAGCAGTGGGGGAATGGATGAAAAGGTGAAGGGGAATAAGAGGTACAAACTTCCAGTTAAAAAAGAAATAAGCCATGGGAATATAGTGTATAGAATAGGGAATATAGTCAATAATATTGATAACAACTTTGTACAGTGACAGATGGTTACTAGACTTATTGTGATGATCACATTGTAAGGTATATCAATGTCAAATCACTATGTTGTACACCTGAAGCTAATATAATATTATATGCCAACAATACTGTAATAATTAACAAAATTAAAATAGAAAAAAAGAAGAGAATAGTCAAAAGCATCAGATGCAAGACAAGTATAAGAATTGGGCAGAAAGCCAACTTGACCTCTCAGAAACATCTGGCACTTAGAACAGTGTTCACACTCTCTAGTTTTGGAGCAAATGTTAAGTCATTTCTCTCACTTCTGGACAAGTGAATGCACCCTTATTTCATGCATTAATTATCATGACTGGCACAAGATAATCCCCTATGAGAACTGTTAAAAAAACTGATGGTTTAGTGAAAAAAAAAAAAAAGCATGGGTTTGGATTCAAACAGACTTGGGTTCGAATCCCATCTCTTCCACTTTCTAGTTTCGTGTTCATAGGCAAATTATTTGACCTCCTTGAGCCTCATTTTCCTTAGCAGGGCTGTGACTAAGGTGAAGTAAGTGAGGCTATTCACCTTGAGTACAAAATTTAAGAGGGTATCAAGAAATACTCATTGATCAAGATAAATAATATCCATGACAAACAAAATGTCAACATTTTAAATAAAGGCAGGATCCAACTCTGCACTTGCACAACCCTGCCTCACTCACCTCTGCCTAATCCCATTCCTGTCAGATCCTGTCTTTATTTAAAATTTCACTTTACCCTAATCCCTACCCTGTTCCTGAGCATATAAGGAAATACAAAATGTTAGTCATTCTTACTTCCTCTTTCCACCTTAGTTTAAATTGGGGATTTGCAAAGAGAAAGTAGGAGAAGGGTTGACCAGTAGGAAGAGTAAAACCCTGGGCTGAACTGAGCCAGACCCAAGTGGAGCAGAGCAGAACTGAGGGTTAGGTCACCTGGTGGTGGGGAGAAGCCTGCCCATTTCCTAATACTATTAATCTAGATGCCACCTGCCCACTTTCTCCCCTTCTGCATTCCAGTGACAGTAGCAGGGGGACATTAGGGAAAGAAATCTAGACCCAAAAGGTTTGGTTAACACTTTTAAGTAAAGACTATTTCTAATTAGTAACACAAAGCTTCCCAAGAGGCAATTCCTAAATCCTAAGTGTAAGCTTCTGATATGGTGAACACAGGAGGGAAGAAGAGTTTCTTACCATCATTTTAGAACCAAGCCTTCCAGATGCTGGCTGAGTTGCTTGTTTGAAAGCCCTCCTTTTTTGGTTAGGGCTAACCACCCACTATTCAAGAATAGATTCTGATCTATACTGTAGTGGAATCTGTAGCCTGGGGCTAAATTCTGGGCCTTTAAATCAAGTTCCTATGACTTTAGTGATCTTTTTTTCTCTCCATTTGGTGTAACTCCATATTACTTTTTCAGTTGTTTATCTAACCTCTTAAATTGCAGCTGTGGATATTTTTATGCAGCTGTTGCCTCTTTCTTTCTTCCTTTTCTCAAGAAGAAACTGCATGTGGTAAGCCATGTCATCAAATCTTTAGTTCAAAGCTGAGTAGGTACAGACAGCATCTATTCTTCAGGACTCCAGACAGGGAATTTTTAATTTGTTAGAACTAGAACTAAGCTTAGATGAGGTTTTGATATCATAGGAAGACCTTTATTCTTTCTTCTGTGGAGTAGAATGGAGACATCAAAAGATTGCCAGTCCCATCAGTGTTTAGTCCAGGCCACCTCAGTTCTAACAATAGAAGGGCCACATGTCTTGAATCTATAGTAACTAAATCGATAAAGATTTTAATTATTCTGATAATAAGAATCAAGGGAGTTGACTGAGTGACTCTCCCAAAATGCTCTTGCAATTCACTTTGTTAGGCCTGATTCCTTTCCATTGCAATGACCGAGACCCTATAATCACAGTTTCCTTTTAGGGAAAGAAAGCAGGAAAGAGAATGTTTCAAATCCCTTAATCAAAAGCAATCATCCAGCAATATTCTTGGACTGGGATTCTTAAGATAAGCTAAATTCCAATTTTTCTTTTGTCCCTAAATTTCTTGGAGGAAATAACTAAGTATTTTATTACCTGTTTCCCCTTTTGTAAATTAAATAAGTATTTTGGAGATTTAGTCAAAGAATCATAGCATCATAGCATCAACCAAGGGCCACAGGCACACATTTTATCATTAATGAACTACATAGTTAGAAATCCATAAATTTGCAACCACAGTAATTATTTTAATAATAATAGTGTTGAATCAAGCAGGTTCATTCTTGTCATATGAGGAGATATGATTCAGACATGAGTCAAAAGCATATGGAGTCATTTTTAGTCATACCTTTTTTGTCATTTATTCTTCACAATACCCCAGGGTCCATGATTTCATATTAATGACATTAAATTTGAACAGCTCAAAACTGTCTAATAATATTCATCTTTGATTATAATTAATAACAGATCCAAGCCAGATACCAAGATAAAATGGAAACAGGGGGTAAGTGCTTTGGTCCAATTTAGTTCACTAATGCCAATTAAGTAAAAGAAAAATAATTTGGCTGATATACTGCATCATCCCATTTATATAATGGTCAAAAGCAGGTTAAACTAACTTATATTGTTAGAAGTCAGTATACCAATTTCCCTTGGAGAGGTAGTAACTGGAAGGGTCCATGAGGGGTATTTCTTAAGTGCTGGTTATGTTCTGTTTCTTGAACATAAGGGATTAGGGTGCTGGTTACACAGGAGTGTTCTGAAAATTCCTTGCACTGTATACTTAATGTGCACATTTCAGTACATATGTTATACTTTAATAAAATTTACAGGGAAACATTTTATGAAAGCAGAAGAGGGTACTGACAAAAAAAATCTCATACATATCATTAAATACTTATCAAAAACCATACTATGTACAACATAAAGAATGAACTGAATGTAGACTATGGACTTTAGTTAATAATAATGTATTGATATTGGCTCATCAATTGTAACAAATGTACCACACTAATGCAAGATGCTAATGTAAGATGTTAATAATAGGGGAAAACAGGGGGGAAAGGGGTATAGGGGAACTCTGTACTTTCTGCTCAATTTCTCTGTAACCTACAACTGCTGTCCCCAAAATAAAGTTTATTAATTTTAAAAAATTCTCAGTCTGGTTGCTATCTTACACCATAAAGCCTACATATGCTGCAAAATGTACTGACTCAAGTATGATTTTCCTGAATCTCTGTCAGAGAAAATGCCACATGTGGATCACAGCTCCTTTCTTAAATGAAATAAAAAGCCATCATGTTTAATTGCCAAATATCCACATGAATGATAAACACCTTTTAAACACTATATATAATATATAATATGTAAATATATAACCATTGTCCTTTAATGCTCACCTAAAGAGGAAGCTGGGAAACCTGGTCCTACTAACAAAGATGGATCCTACCCTGATTGCATTTTAGGGCATAAAAGTCTGACTTCTGCTGTTAGTCAAAAGTCACTCTGGCCCTGGCTGGTGTGGCTCAGTGGATAGAGCATCGGCCTGCTGACCAAAGGGTCGTGGGTTCTATTCCTGGTCAAGGGCAGGTACCTGAGTTGCAGGTTGGATCCCTAGCCCAGTTGGGGCACATGCAGGAGGCAACCATGGATGTGTCTCTCTCACATTGATGTTTCTCTCTCTCTCCCTCCCTCTCTCTCTCTCTCTCTCTCTCTCTCTCTCTCTCTCCACCTCTCTCCCTCTCTCTCCCCTCCCTCCCTCCCTTCCACTCTTTCTAAAAGTCAATGGAAAAAATATCCTTGGGTGAAGATTAACCAAGAGAAAAAAAAGTCACTCTGAAACAAGCACAGTTGTTGGCCACTGAGAGGCTATAAGCTCCAATGTAGTTTAGCTTGGGATGGCTAGCTGTGTAAACTAAGGGTCACCTTCCTTTCTGAGGGAATAAACGTATTGTGCCACCTCAAAGAGCAGTCACATCAGTGAATTACTATCTTATTGCCTAGTTGGAAAGCAATTAATGGCAGTGATTGGAAGCATAAAAGATTACCTACAGACATTAAATAAACTGCCCAAACATTTCTGGAGTGTTTCCCTAGGGTTACACAAACAGGAGGGCACTTAACTATAGATAAGCTTATAAATCAAATCAACAAACCTTCCCTATGAGGGGATGTAAAGAAGCAGAGACTTGCCCTGTCTTTCTGAAAGCCAAAAATCCCTTGGCTTCATTGTGACAGGATTTTTAGTGGTTTTTTTTTTTACTAGTCCATATGTGTCCCCTTGTGTTTCCAGGATGGAACCTCTGCTATAAAGGGCTGAATACCAAATGTACAGCAAGTCAACCATTCATATTTTCCTCATCACTGCACAGGAAACTGCTTAGCAGCATTTGTAAGTGCTCTCTCCAATTTCAAGTGAATTAATAAAGGCATTTAGTCAAGGGAATGGTTGGTCATGTTGAATTCACATGGGATTTAGAATACTCTATAATGACAACTTGCTAAATCTGGAGGAGGTATGCGACAACACACACAACATGGGCTGTTCAAGAAAGGCACCTGGAAATTCCGCATGGGATCTACTGTGCATTACCCAGCAGCAAGTGTGGAGTTTTCAATATTAACTGATTGCTTAAAGTCTGTTCACTGGGCAAATGAAAATAACATCATGCTCTTCTAAATGCCTGATTTTAATCCCTTAAACTAGTCTAAATGCCTGATTTCAATTCCTCAATTTAGGAATCCACTGCATAAAATAGAATCAATTATCATTACCATCTCACTCAGCATTTTTGGAACATCTATCATATGCAAACACTGTACCAAATGCTTCCATATGTAATCTCAGTTAATATTTACAATAACCTTCTGTGGCAGGTATTATTATCCTCATTTTACAGACAAGGAAACTGAGACACTAAGAATGTCAGGATTCGAACCCAACCCTATATGACTCAAAGCCTATATTCTTTCCATTAACTTCTCCTGGCTTCCCCAGTAGATACAGGAAAGAAGTTCATAGTATTTGTCTGTTAGGTTTTTACCAGTGATTCTTCAGAGAAGTGATAACACCTAAGCACAGCACTAATGGTTTTAGAACAAGAAAAAAAGTTGGCAGAAAAGAAAAAAACCTGAATTTGAAAAATTGGTTTCAAAGTAAAATGAAACTCCAAGGTATGAATTGGGGCAGTTAAATTGATACAAAAAAAAAGGAGAAAGAATGTGTCAGATATTTTCAAGAATCAGTTTTAAAATCTGACATCCAAAAAAGCAGTTGTAACCATTTAATGACTCCTCTACTGAGTCACAGACTTGGTTTCTAATCTCTGCTCCAACAACAGCTTATACTATGAATGGATCGATTATCAATCAGTAAAATAAGAATAAATAATAAATGACTAAAATAGATAATAAAAATGATAATAATAAATAATAAAACACCTCACAGAAATATTTTAAAGAACAAATAATATTAAAACAACAACAGTAACAACAACACTTTGAGATCTTATAAGAAAAGCTACTGCAGTCAATATAAGACTAACTCCATCAATGCAGAGAAATAATTCCTAAATGGAAAACAGAACATCCCAGATAATCATCTGAGCTGATCTAGGGTTGAGGTCCTGAGGGGCTATAGCTCCCTTCTAAGGATCAAGAAATAGCTCCTAAAATGCATAATTGAATCAAACAGAGAAATCTGAAGGGTGGTGACCAGCCAAGGCAGTGTTACAATGACTCATTGATTCACCCATCCATTCAACAAATATAAATTGAGCACCTTCTTTGTACTAGAACTGAATTTTCCCCATTCCCTATGGGTTCAAGAATACAGCTGGGCCAGCTCAGGCACTATTCAGTGGGCCCTACCTCAGACAGCCATCTCCAGCCTGGGGCTCAGTGCTCAATGGAGGAGAGGACCCTGGAAAAGGACAATCTAAAACCCCCCTCAAGCTTCATACTACTGTGAAGTCTACCTCTCAGCTAGATATGGTTCTTCCATTCCATTCAGATGCCCCTGAGCACAGAAGCACAGAATTATGCATACATACACATGCACACACAAACACACAATGGTTCTGTATTGCCGTATTAGATTATACCTATTTAAATATGTTCCTTTGTATGACATGAAATCTTCATATCTGTTTCTTCTGCCTTTCATTAGACTGCAATAGACAGCTCCACCCCCTAGGAAGAAACCTACTATAAACCCATTTGTGGCTGCTCCTCCTCATGAGCTCCTGCCAAGCTGGTAGAAAGCTTCCCGGTGACTCCATCTTAGTTGGATTGCCTGCAGAGCCTAACACTGTACTTAGAGTGCAGCTTGGGGGGGGGGGCTGGAAAGCAGCTGAACAGGGTCTGGGGGACAGGGAGTATACTGAAGAAGGGTACTGTGTCCTCAAGAAAAGGAAAAGCTTAAAATACCTAAGGTGCACACACAGAAACATACAAATATTATATGAAAGGTAAAGAAAAGCAAGAGCATATTCATTTATTTATAATCTAACACTACACTACTACTGTCAAGACAAAAATGTAGTGGCATTTCCCCTCCACCCAGTCCCTCTGCCTTTGGTGGCTTCTGCTACCCCATCTCCCCTCCCCTCCCCAATGCAGACTGCCTTGGATACTCTTTTTGACCTGATTTTAATTCCATCTGGTCAAATGTGTTAGGAGGAGGGGAAGAGAGATGGAGAAACACATTAGAATTTGCCACTGGGGCTAGACCTAGGCCCTTGAGTACCAGCCACTCTCCCCCATCCCAGGGTGATCCTATGGTGAGGGAGACATGAAAAGCACCAGCTCAAACCCTGAGACAGAAGCCAGAGCTACCTGCAAACATTTTCCAAGCATCTACAATTTGCCAGTTTCCATCCACTTGCAGCTCACATTGAGGGACCCCGGAAGGTTCTACAGTAGACTCCAGGATTGCTGTGTATTCCTATCAACCTGTGGGGCTATCCCTCCTTGCCACAGCCCTAAAGAGGAGTCCCTCTTGCCTCTTTTCTCTCTCCCTTCCTGTTCCTTCCCTAAGCTCCTTTCCTTCTTGACCTTGAGAGCCCAGTAATGGGCTCCCTCTTATTATTGGTGGTCTGGCAAAAAAAAGTGAGAAGCAGGTTGCCTTCAGCTAAGGCGGGGAAATAAAGAGGCACAGTGACAGAGGGAGAGGCCAGAGACCCAAAGTGCTGAAAACATCCTCTGCCATCTCCTCCACAGCAGAGGAATAAGTCCGCTTTACGCCCAGCTGGGGAGAACAGCCCAGCCCCCAGGTTGCAGAGGAGATGTTTTGGCCAGTCACCTTCGTGATTCTAACTCTGCAGAGGGAAAAACCTGCAGAGGGCCTGGCCCTGGGCATCCATAGGAGGCAAGGTGGGGATTACAGACTATTGCAGGGGAGAAAAGGCAGACTTCACAGATTGTGCAGATTAGCCCAGAAACATAACAAAATAAAACAAAACATCCAGCTCTCCCTTGAGAGAAGGGGAAGAAGCAAGCTCTTGGGGACATTTATTTGGGCCAAGACTGCTTTGTCTCAAGGATACAGACACAGCCCAGGCTGCTAGGGAGATACCATCAGCTCTCCGCCTGCGTTGAGGAATACCTTTCCCGCCCCTAAAAACTGCTCGGTTTGGTAGCCCATTCTCTACTAGCCCTTTCCCTTCTTCCCCTTTGTTCTTTCCGAAGATGAAGATAAATAAACTCTCCAGCTTGCTAAACTGTTAGCTTCAAGGGAAGGAATCAGACTTGCAGGCTGCTTTCCCGACTTTGGGTGTGCTGGAAGAAGGGAAGGGCTCCTGCCAGTGACAGGTGTTACGCAGGTCTCAGCCTTCTGGATTGCTTGGGGGCTGAGGGGTACTCGCTGGGCAACCCCTCCCCCAACTAGCATTCAGTAGCTCCGGAACAGTTACTCTCGGCATAGCCCACAAATGAAATCGCTGCTGTCCAGCTGCTTCTTCCGAGCTGCAAACTTGTTGGGGAGACGGGAGGGTCCGGATGGGGGTGGGGGTTAAAGGGATGGGACGGTGGACTAGGAAGGAAAGAAGGGGAGAGGAATTAGCTATCCCCTGGGGGTGCGCTCCTCATCACCCGTTTGCTTCACTTACCATCTCATTGTAGGCATCCTTGCTGAGCCTGGGTGTCAATTTGATAGTCCCCATAAAAACAAAGAAGAGTCCCAGGGCCACTGAGAGGGCCACGACAGTTACGGTTCTGGGGGATGCCATGGAGTCACCAGGGCAAGTCCCAACTAATCCTCTGCTTTGCGCAGTCTGTTTGTCTCAAGCGCTGGCAGTTAACACAGAGAAAACGAGAGGGACGCTGCGGAGGCAGCTGGCAGCTAGAATGACAAAGGGAGAAGGGGGGAGCTCGAGAGAAAATTTTCGAGATAGAGATTTTACCTCTCTCACTACAACAATCGCTGGGTCCTAATGCCCTACACCAGCTCCTCACTGGCCAAAAGCACAGTCTCAAAGTTAAAAGAAGACCTAAATTGAGATGGAAACGTCAAGTCTTAAATGGGGATAAAGTAGGTTAGGCTTCAAGCTCAGTCCCTGAGCAGGGTCTAGAATGAGGATTAGGGAAAATCTCATTTCTACCTCTTCCCACCAGACTCACTTTGCACCTCTGTATGCCTCTATCACTTTTTTTTTTTTTTTTGGTTTTTCAATCTCTCTCTTTTTCTCCCCTTTCCTTTCCCTCAATCAAATTGTTAGTCCTCAGAGTTGCTGTTTTCTGCAGTTGGTAACACTCAAGGATAAAACTGCAAAGTTATCAGGGTTGATTACTGTCAAAGGAGGCTTCTCTTTATTTTTCTCTGAAATCGTTCATGGCTCCCATTGCCCACTGGTTTAACTCCAGAGTTTTAAGCTTGTCATTCAAGACCCTGGGCTTATCTTCCAATAGCTCCCACTGCCACGTGCCACCCCTCATCTCCTATCTGCTCATGGTCCCATACAACCTGAGCTTTCCCACTTCCATTACATTCTCTTTCCCTACTCCATCACTCTTCACTAACATTCAACCTTTTCTTCAATGTCACCTCCTCTATAAAGCCTTCCACGATCCATTCCCAGCTGGATTTGATTTCTTCCTCCTCTAGTTTCTTGTAATAATAACAAATATTTATTGTCCGTTTACTAACTGCTAGACACTACCCTTTACTTGTATTAACTAAGTTATCTTTATAGAAATATCATGAGCTAGGTATGATCTCCCATTTTATGTATGGAACATTGAAGGACAGGGAAGTTAAGTAAGTAACTTGCCCAAAAGTCTATGCTAGTAAATGGAGATCCAGAATTCAAACCTAGGCAGTAATTTCCAGAGCCTGGGTTCTTAACCATTGGTCTACTGCCTCTTCGTGTAATAATTTACATCATTAGTATGGCACTTACCTGATACTGCTTAGCACTGTAATTACACACACACACACACACACACACACACACACACACACACACACCTACTTATTTGATAGGCAGTGTTCATTAAGGGAGAGAGAACAGTCTGTAGTCAGATTCAGAAGGTCCAAGGTTTAAATCCCAGGTCTGCCACTAACTCTGTGGTAGATAAGTCATGTAACTTATCTGAACCTCTAGTTCCACATTTATAAAATATAGATGAAAATCCTGCCTCAAAGGCTTGTTGTAAGAATTCCATGCATGTAAGTCAATTGCCTAGCAAGTGTCTAACATGTGATTCCTCCATGGATGTAGTTCTCTTCTTACTCCTTCTACCTTCCAAATCTACTGCACAATTAGTTTAGATTATAAGCATTTAATAGATAGGAACAACTTCTACATATCCTCCACAGTACCTAGAGCAACACCTTTTGTGCACCAGATCTTAATAAATATTTGTTGGGAAAAATTAATGAATTTAAATGCAAATATCTCTGGGAGTGGTAACACTTTAAGATTTAGCAATCATTTATATCTTATGGTGGAAGAATTTCAGACTCTTCTCTGATTATAATTCAACTTATAAATTACTGAGTCCCTACAATGTGCATACAAATGAATTAGACACTGTAGAAATACACAGGCAAATGAGCCATAGACCCTGTTCCCAGTGGGCTTGTTGTAGAGTAGAGAGTAAGGCTTATTATAGAGGAGGGAATTTCTTTATACATACAAGAAAGACTGGAAAGAATAAACCAAAATAAAATGTTTGTCTTTATAATTTGTCTTCCAAATGTCCTACACTGAATATGCAGTAAAATGGCACATAGGGAAACCCATTCACATAGTTAAGAAACTGATAAAATATATATATATATATATATATATATATATATATATATACACACACACACACACACACACACACACACACAAACGTACTATTTTTCCTTTCAAATTACATGATAATGAGCATAATACTGTTCGTTATAAAATGTATTAAATGATAAATAATAAATAATATAAGAAAATAATTTATGATCCCAACATGGAGAGATAAACATTGTTAATATTTTGGTCAATATTTTAATTGGCCTTTTTCTTAAGTTCCTCTCTATGTACAAAATAGATATAAATTTGTTTTTCAAAATTTTATCCTACTATAGAGTCAGTTTTATACCATGCTTTTCTTTCACTTGTTAGCATTTTTTTTCTATCATTAGACTGTCTTCCAAAACACAATCTTTTAAAATGATTTCATAATACTTCAACATCATTTGAATGTACTAATTCATTTAATTATTCTCTTATTGCTAGATCCTGACTTGTGCAAATGAAGATGTGATGCATATCCTTGTATATAAAAATTTTTCTGAATTCCTGAATTTTTCCTAGGATAAATTTCTAGAAGTTGAATGGGTCGAAATCCCAAACTTTTTATTTCATATACTATATACAGGGTGTCCCAGAAAAAGGTATATAGGGTTTCTGTAGATTCTATTACATTTTTTTTTTCATTTTTTGTTCAGATAGAGTGGGAGGGAGAGAGAGAGAGAAACATCAACGTGAAAAGGACACATCGAGTGGCTGCCACCCACACGACCAACCAGGGCCGGGGACAAACTGCAACCGAGGTACATGCCCCTAGCGGGAACCGAACCCGGGTCTCTCTGGACCGCAGGCTGACGCTCTAACCGCTGAGCCAAACCGGCCAGGGCAATTCTATTACATTTTGAAAATGAAATGTACTTTAATAAACACTGGCTTTATAATTGTTCAAAGTTGTATATACATTTTTGGGAATATATATTGTTTATTACTTAGAGAATGCCAGACACTATGCTCAGTGACTTGCATGTATTATGATATTAGTACTGTTAATTCTCTCCATTTTATGAATGAGGAAATAGAGCAAGGAGTGAAACAGTTCCTTGAGCTCAGATCAGGGCTGCCACCTTTGGGGTATTTAACTTAAACCTGTGTTGTTCCTCAGTATGTGGCTGCTGCTCTTTTAGTTCATTTAAGAGGTATGAATGTTTAAAAGACTCTTGATACATATTACTAAAGTGATTTCGAGGAAGGAAATTTACTCTCCCATCAGCAGTATTAGACTGTGTAGGCTTCACCACATCAGATCTGCATTGAGAATTCCAGTTTTTAATTTTCACCAATTTCATTCATTTAAAAATTTGCATTTCATGGAATATTAGTGTGTTAGAACATTTTTCATATATTTATTAGTTGTATGTATCTTTTCTGTTTATGTCCTTTTCCATTTTTATTTTGAATATTGGTGTTTTTGATTGATTCATAAGAGCTCTTTATACCATACTGACATCAATCATGTTTTAAATATTTTTCCCAGTTTGTGTTTGCCAAAAAATTTGATGGAGTCAACTCTAGCAATACTTTTATGATTTTTTCCATTGTTTTTCTGCTTAGAAAGTTTTTCCCAATCTCAGGATTGAACATCTACCTATATTTTCTTAAAGCTGTCTTATGTGGATTTCGTTTACATTTAATACTGATGACTAGTTCAGTTTTCATTGGTATGTGATGCTTCCGTTATTGCATATCAAGTTATTATCTTTTTACTAGGTCAGTCTCAAGGCTTTCTTTTCTTTTTTAGTTTTAATTTCTGATTTATTTATTTATTTATTTATTTTTATTAATTTATTTTTGTTACAGAGGTTTCTCCTTTTTTCCCCATTGACACCCTCCTCCCCATCCCCCCACCCTGTCCCCAGCTTTGTTGTCCATGTCCATCACTTATGCATACATGTGCATAAGTTCTGTGGTTTATCTCTTCCCTCCCCCCCACCCCCTCTCCTGAGGGGTGTCAGTTTATACCCTACTTCCACGTCTCTGGGTCTACCCTGTTCCTCAGACTGCTATGTTCATTATATTCCACAAATAAGTGAGATCATGTGATATTTGTCTTTCTCTGCTTGGCTTGTTTCACTTAGGATAATACTCTCGAGGTCCCTCCACTTCGTCTCAAAGGATAAGAGATCTTTCTTTTCTGTCCCACTGATTTCTTTATTGATTCTTGTGATAGCATTATAATGTTTAGCTATTATAATTTATGTATACATTTTACTATATTATAAGCCAAGTCTCCCATCATTATTATTCTTTTTTAAAAATTATTTGCTGATAAATAACATGTTATTAAACAATGAATGGGTTACCAAGGAGATCAAGGAAGAAATTTAAAAATTCCTGGAAACCAATGAAAATGAACTCACAACAACACAAAATCTATGGGACGCAGCAAAAGCAGTCCTGAGAGGGAAGTTCATAGCACCACAGGCCTACCTCAAGAAACAAGAAACATTTCTAATTGATTATCTAACCTCACAACTGAAAGAAATAGAAAGCAAAAAAAAAAAAAAAAAAAAAAAGAAAGAAAGAAAAATCAAGAGCAAGTAGAAGAACAGAAATAGTAAAGATCTGATCAGAAATAAATGACATAGAGACTAAAAAAAAAAAATCAATTTAAAAGATCAATGAAACAAAGAGCTGGTTCTTTGAAAAGATAAAAAAAGATTGATGGACCCTTAGCTAGACTCACCAAGAAACAAAGAGAGAAGAACAAAATAAATGAAATCAGAAACAAAAGAGGAGAAGTAACAACTGACACCACAGAAATACAAAGGATCATTAACAAATACTATGAACAATTATATGTCAACAAATTGGGCAATATAGGCAAATGGACACATTTCTAGAAACACATAGTCTCCCAAAACTGAACCGGGAAGAGATATAAAACTTGAACAGACCAATAGCAACTAAGGAAATTGAAGATGTAATCAAGAATGTCCCAGCAAACAAAAGCCTGGGCCAGGACATCTTCATGGGTGTGTTTTACTGAACATTCAAAGAAGAAATAACACGCATTCTCCTCAAACGATTCCAAAAAATTCAAGAAGAAGGAAGACTTACATACTCTTTTTATGAGGCCAGCATAATTCTAATTCCAAAACCAGGTAAAGACACTACAAAGAAAGAAAACTACAGGCCAATATCCCTGATGAACATAGATGCCAAAATCCTTAACAAAATACTAGCAAATCAGATCAAGCAATACATTAAAAAAATTATTCACCATGACCAAGTGGGATTCATCCCAGGGATGCAAGGCTGGTACCATATTCGCAAATCAATAAATGTGATACACCATATAAAAAAATGAAAGCTAAAAACCATATGATCATATCAATAGATGCTAAAAAGGCATTCGACAAAATCCAGCACCCATTTCTGATAAAAACGCTCAGCAATGGGGGAATAGAAGGATCATATCTCAACATAATAAAGGCCATATATGAAAAACCTACAGCCAGCATCATACTCAATGGGCAAAAAATAAAAGCATTTCCCTTAAGAACAGAAACCAGACAGGGATGCCCACTTTTGCCACTCTTATTTAACATAGTACTGGAAGTCTTAGCCACAGCAATTAGACACGAAGAAAAAATAAAGGGATCCAAATTGGAAAGGAAGAAGTGAAACTGTCATTATTTGCAGGTGACATTATATTGTACATAGAAAACCCTAAAGACTCCATCAAAAATCTACTAGATTTAATAATTTGGCAAAGTAGCAGGATACAAAATTAACATCATGAAATCGACGGCATTCTCATACACCAACAATGAACTCACAGGAAGAGAAACTAAAAAAAAAAAATCACGTTTACCATTGCGGCAAAAAAATTAAGATACCTAGGAATAAACTTAACCAAAGAAATAGAGGACCTCTTCACAGAAAACTACAGGTCACTGAAGAAAGAAATAGAGGAAGATATAAAAAAGTGGAAGCGTATACCTTATTCATGGATTGGAAGAATTAATATCATTAAAATGTCCATACTACCCAAAGCAATCTATAGATTCAATGCAATCCCCATTAAAATACCAACAACATGTTTCACAGAACTAGAACAGATACTTCAAAAGTTATATGGAACCAAAAATGACCCAGAATAGCCACAGCAATCTTGAAAAAGAGGAACAAAGTAGGAGGGATCACAATACCAAATATCAGGTTATACTACAAAGCCACTGTAATCAAAACAGCCTGGTAGTGGCACAAGAACAGGCATATAGATCAATGGAACAGAACAGAGAACCTGGAAATTGACCCAAGATATTATGCTCAATTAATATTTGACAAAGGTGGTAAGAGCATACAATGGAGTAAAGACAGCCTCTTTAATTAATGGTGTTGGGAAAATTGAATAGCTACATGCAAATAAATGAAGCTAGACCACCAATTTACACCATACACAAGAATAAACTGCCATCAACAAATCATCAAACAACAAGTGCTGGGGAGGGTGTGGAGAAAAGGGGACTCTAGTACACTGCTGGTGGGAATGCAGACTGGTGCAGCCACTATGGAAAACACTATGGTGTTTCCTCAAAAAATTAAAAATTGAACTGTCATTTGACCCAGTGATCTCACTGTTAGGAATATATCCTAAGAAGCCCGAAACAATCAGAAAGAATATATGTACCCCTATGTTCATAGCAGCACTATTTACAATTGCTAAGATCTGGAAACAGCCCAAGTGTCCATCAATAGATGAGTGGATAAAAAATCTGTGGTACATATACACAATGGAACACCATGCAGCTGTAAGAAAGAAAGATCTCTTATCCTTTGAGACGACATGGAGGGACCTGGAGAGTATCATGCTAAGCGAAATAAGCCAATCAGAGAAAGACAAATACCACATGATCTCACTTATTTGTGGAATATAATGAACAACATAAGCTGATGAACAAAATAGACCCAGAGTATGGTTCAGACTGACAAACCTCAGAAGAGGGGGATGGGGAGAGGGATAAGATAAACCAAAGAACTTATATACATGTATTTGTAACCAATGGACATAGTCAGCAATGCTGTGGGTGCAGGGATTGGAAGGAGGGTGTCTAGGGGGGAAAAAGGAGAAACATCTGTAATAAAAATAAATTAATTAATTTAAAAAAAGACAAAACAAAATTATTTGCTATTGTCCCCTATTTATTCTTTTTTTTTAAATCCTCACCCAAGGATATTTTTCCATTTATCTTCAGATAGAGCAGGAGGAAGGGAGAGAGAGAGAGAGAGAAACATCAACGTGAGAGGGACACATTGACTGGTTGAGTCCTGCATGACCCCGACTGGGGCTGAGGATGATCTGCAACTGAGGTACCTGCCTTTGACTGTAATTGAACCCGCGACTCATTGGTCCTTGGGCGATGCTCTAAGGGCTGAGCTAAACCGGCCAGAGCTCCTCTATTTATTCTTTTAGGTGAGATTTACAATCACTTTATCAAGATAAAATAACTGAATTTTGACTGGATTGAATTAAACGTAATTAATTTTTAAAAGTTGCTCTCTTATAAAATACAGCTTTCCCATTCAGAAATATCATAACAATTTCCATTTATTCAAATCTTGGTTGCTAAGCGATATACAAATATCCTTGTTTTTTCTTTGTATAACCTATTCATTTTTTAAACTTAATTCTAGAGATTTTATATCTTCTTTTCATCATGAATGGATTTTTTTCTCTATTATTTCTCTAACTGGTTGCTGCTGGCTTACAGAAAAATTATTGATTGGTATTCAGCACTTGGCTAAACTATTTTCTGAACTCTCTTGTTAAATCTATGAGTGTTTCAATTGATTCCCTTGTGTGTTCTCTGGCTAGACAACTGAATCAGCTGCAAATGATGATTTTGTCTCCTTTCCAATAGTTGTACCACATTTCTTTTTTTCATATCTTACTGTGTGAGCTACAGACCAGCTTCTAACATTTGCTTGGCCTGGGGCAAGAGTTCAAAATGGAGGCCCTCTTACCACACTGTCAAGGAACCATGAATTGGAACACAAGGAGAAGCAAGAAAGCCAATGCTTGTTACTACCGAGAAACAATCATTGTTATGAAAGAATTTATCACTATTGAGAGAGGAAGAACTTGATGAATTAATTTGTCTTTTTTCTTACTAAGCACTTCAACTCAAATTCTCCCTGCACATCAAAGCAGTGTCTGATATCAGCAGCAGCATAATTCACAAACCTTCATGGCGTTTGGATATATTTGCCTTTCGTTTCAAGTACATAGGGCAAGAGATATGAAGCATCCCCTTTACGGTTAAATGATGTTAATCATGAGGGCAGAGATTTAGCGTTTTGTGTTGTGCACTGGATCCTGAATGACACAAGTGCACATGTCTTCTTTAATAAATTTATTTTTGCGTATTTGTAATAATAAGAGATCCTAAAGCATGGGTCCCAGAGCAGAAGCCCTCTTGCCTAGGTGTTAAAAATGATACTGGTTACTCAGAACACTACTAAGCACTTTCAAATGACAGCAGCCTATCTTTGCCTTTGACTGTAGTAAAAGAGCAATTTCACCCATAAAGTTCCCTACATCAAGTGAGTGACAGAGTAGGTCAGTCAACTGCCCAACCCTCCTTCGCCTGTCTTTTTTTGTACTTGTCCCTGTCACTCCTTATCTGTTGGGATTCCTTCATCCAGTCCAGGTTTTCCTCCTCCTTATCTCAAGAGCTCAAGATTCTACCTGGGTAAATTCCACATATGAGTGAAATCATATGGTACTTGTCATTCCCAAACTGAACTACCAAGCACAACAGATACAGACTCATAGAGAGAAGGCTGACAGCTCTGGTGGGAGGGGAGTTGTTGAAGGGGAGGGATTAAACAAAAAAGGAAAAAAAGAGAAAGAACTCATGGACACAGACAACAGTATGGTGATTGCTGAAGGGGAAATGGGGCTGGAGATGGAAGAGGGTATAGGGAGGATAAATGGTGATGGAAAATAAATGAAATAAAATAAAGAGAAAAAATTTTAAAAGAAAACCACTGGTTATAAAAATGCTCAATGAACTCAGGGGAAGAATAGGTCAACTCAGTGAGAACTTCAACAAAGAGACAGGAAACATAGAAATAGAGATAGAAAACATAAAAAAGGACCAGTCAGAAATGAAGAATACAGTAGAAGGAATCAACAGTAGATCAGATGAAACAGAGGATGGAATCAGTGGTTTGGAAAATAAGGTACAGAAAACAATCAGAACAGCAAAAAGAAAAAACTGCAATTAAAAATAAAATTAAATAAGTAAATAAACGAGAGACTAAAGAGACACCACATCCAGTTGTAACATGTGAACCAGAAACAAAGACATTTAGGGGACAGCTGGAGAAATCTGAATACAGAGCACTGCTACTCAGCCAGCCCATCGATGTAGATGAACTATGTCACTAGGCATACCATTTAATTCGGCTGACATTTGGGTGGTAACAAGACTTTCTTGATGAAGAATGTGATGCACTGATACACTCTCTGGTGCAAGCTCCTTATCTCTCTGTGAGCCATCGAGCAGTCTGCAGACCACACTTCAGGAAGCACTGGACTAGATATTAGATAATATTCGTAGAGATCAGTGAGAGGTACTGTTATGTTTTATAAGCTGGGCTTATGGAATTATGTAGAAAATGTCCTTCTGCTTAGAAGATGTATGCTGTGATATTTAAAGATAAAGTGTTATGATGTCTAGAACTTACTTTCAAATGATTTATCAAAGAACAGATGCACACACAGATAAAGCAAATGTAGTAAAATGTTAACATTTGTTGAGTCGTGGTGGTGGATACACTGGCGTTCATTGTACCATTCTTTCAACTTTCTTGTATGTTTGAAAATTTTCATAATACAAATGAAGGGAGCAAAATAAAACAGGGAAGAATTTCTATGTTTGAAAACTGGAAATAAAGAACATAAGCCTTTTGCCATGTAGCATTCAAACTAGTCCCAAGTGAGATTTTCTTTTTTATGGTAAATTGCTTTCTTTTTTAAAAAAATATGTTTTTATTGATTTTAGGGAGAGAGAGAAGGGAGAGGGAGAGAGAAACATTGATGAGAGAGAACTATCCATCCCAGGCATGTGCCTTGACCAAGAATTGAGCTGACAACCCCTAGGTGCATGGGACGATGCTCAACCAACTGAGCCTCAACCAACTGGCCGGGGCACTTTCTATTGTTTTAATTGACATAACTTTGGTTTATACAATTGTATAAGTTTCAGGTGTGCAACATTATAATTTGACATGGAGTCTTCTGACAACCTAAATGAGTGACTTAATACTGTTTGCATTTTGTATTGATTTGTAAATGTGTTGTTTCATTTTAAAAAATAGAGAAAAGCAAGGAATACTTATGCTTGCCTGTATCAACTAGCTAACAGTTTTATAATTCAGATAGAAATGTATACATTAAAATGACACTGTCGAGCCCTGGCCAGTTTGGCTCAGTGGTTAGAGTGTCAGCCCATGGACCAAAGAGTTGCGGGTTCAATTCCAGTCAAGGGCACATACCTTGGTTGCAGTTCGGTCCCTGGCTCTGGTCATGGTTGTGTGGGAAGCAACCAATCGATGTGTCTCTCTCACATTGATGTTTCTTTCTCTCTCTCCTTCCCACTGTGTCTGAAAATAAATGGAAAAATATCCTCGGGTGAGGATTAAAATAAATAAGGTAAAATAAAATGACACTGTCAACAGCCAAAAAAAAAAAAATGACAGAAGCATGATTCTAATACCCTCTGACTTACAAGGTCTAACACTAACACAATCACCAGGAAGCTGATTATCCACAGCCAATCCTATATTTATCCAGTTGATATCCTTTGGTGAGTATCTAAATAAAAAAACAAACAAACAGAAAAATGACTAGAGTTAGCCAGAAGAGCTAAGGAAAGCATATCCCAAGCTGAGGAAACAGAATATGAAAAGGACCAGAATGGGGAAAAGTTATCTTTTTCAGGGAAAGGAACTCAATGTGTATAGAAATGGGGCTGCCTAGATCATGAGGAGGTTTTGAGGCCGCATCAAGAATTTGGGACTTTATTTTAAAAGCAATAAGAAGCCAATGACAGATGGATTTTAAGCATTGGAGAAACACATGGAGATGGGCATTTTAGAAAACTCACTCTGGTTGTAGAGAATGAAATGGATGGGAGCAAGAGTGGAAACAGCAGCAGCAGTTGGGAAGATGGCCCTGTCAGTAATAATCTGGTGAGAGGTGATAGTAACCTGCAGGGATGGAGACTCAGTGACACACTGGATGTTGGCAGGGGTAAGGAAAAGAAGGACTCAGAATTCCCAGGCTTCTGGCTTGATTGACTGAGTAGATTGGTATATTCATCCAGAGTATGAATATAGGAGCAAGAACAGATTCGGGGGTGGGGGAGATGTGAAACATTCAACATGAGATATGTTGATTTTTGAGTACCTAGAATATATCTAGGTGGAATCTACCTTGTAGGCAGTTGGATACAGGAATGAGAAAGATAACTCTGGGTCTGACTTAGATAACTAATAGATGGGATTGCCATTTACAGATATGGGGAAGAAAGGAGGAGAAAATAAAAGTGGCTTTACAGTTACACTTTACATTTAAATATTTTAAGTTATAACATAATATAACCCCATTACATAAAATGAAAAATAAGGAAATGGCAATACAACTTATATAGCTACTGTATATCAACATTTATCATTTTAGATTATTTTTTTCTCTTATTTGTAAATGGATATTTACATATTAGCTTTACATTCCCCTGGACCATTTTATTATCACATTAGGGAATTATGCTTATAGATGTGAACCAGATCTGCTTTGACAGACACTGCCCATATGGCTCTCATGTGCCTTATCTTTGACTACCAACAGAGACTCACTATGAGATTGCAAATTTTATCTTTATTTGGCTTTTTAGGTGAGATAGAAAACTAGATTTTAAAACTTGACTTGAAACTGAATTGAGATCTAATAACCTGGTCCCTACAAAGATGCGGCCCTCTTTGATGTCTCTTAGGGCCTGAGAAATTCTGTTCTTTTTTTTTTTTTTAATTGATTTTTAGAGAGAGAGTGGAAAGAAAAGAGACAGAGAGAGAGAGAGAGAGAGAGAGAGAGAGAGAGAGAGAGAGAGAGAGACATCGATTTGTTGCTCCACTTATTTATGCATTTATTGGTTGATTCTTGTATGTGCCCCCCTGACCAGGGATTTAACCTGCAACCTTCTCTTATCAGGACAATGCTCTAACCAACTGAGCTACCCGGCCAAGGCAGAGATTCTGTTCTTGATATATCTCTTTCCTTACATCTTTCCTACCACTTGGATATTTGTAGGGTTTTGCTTTAACTGTAGAGGTCACTGGGTGGTTTCTGCATCAAGGGTCACAAACTCACATGCCTACAGAGTGTGAAGAGTTAATATAAATATGTAAATCCAGTAAGACATTAAGTGACAGATATTAAGATTATCTTTTTTTGTATTGTGACCCCTGAATACTCTAGAAATTCTTGGGTAACAGCTAATGAGGCCACCAGCTACAGCAACTTGCATTCTTTGGTGGTTCTCAAAATGTGGTCTGAGAATCCCAAGTAGTCTATTATTTCCTTAAGGTTGTCGGCTGGTCTCTTAGAGTATTAGTGTTACTTTGTTTTTGGTTTGCTTTTATGTATTTGGTGTTTTATCCAAAGAAGTATCATTTTCCCCATTTGTTATGGAAGAGATTTGCAAGGTAAATGTTCTGCAGAGTCATTTACCTTATCATAGTGGTCCTAATTGAAAGATCATGAGATCCACAGCAGAGTGGTTACAACACCCCCACCTCCCATAGGGTCACAGCCTCATGACTTGCTCTACAGGCTGAAGTGGGATGCCTTAATTTTATCACTAGCTACCTTCTAGCGAGCAGTCACTCTGTGCTAGGCATTGTACAATTATAGTGCATTACATACACTAGCCCGTTCAATCCTCAAGACAGCCCTATGAAACAAGTACAATGGGTTCTATTATTATGCCAATTTTTACAGATGGGAAAATTGAGGCTCTGAGAGGGTAGGCCATTTGCCCAATGTCATCTTCTCCTAAGTGGCAGAGCTAGAAATTGAGTCTGCACAACATCAGAGCCTATTTTTTGGATGATTATTGATTCTGAAAATGTGTTATTTAACACGTATAAGCAGGGCCCATCTGCAGAAATTCTGATTTAATTGGTCTGGGGTGTATTTTTTAAAAGCTTTCCAAGTGATTCTAATGTGCAGCCACACTAATGAACAGTGCACTCTGCTTTGTTGCTTCAAAACTTAGTGATCTTAGCTGTATCTCAGGGAAATACAAGCCCATGGTGGGAAATGAGTGAAAAGTGAAAGAAACAAGGTTATGGTGGGGTGAGTGCTACGTTCAACTTATGCCTCTCTCTGTCTACTGAAGGCAACATATGTTCTTTATAAGGTAGGTGTGAACAACAAGCTCTGAGGAGAGTTTGCACGGTAATGGTTCTTACCTTAGCTTCACAAGTAGTGCTAATCGAGAACCTACATGGCATCAGACTGAATGTGTCAGTTATATAATAATTCCAACGGACAAGTAGCTATAAGCAGGAAATACTGCTCTTCAACTTTAACTCTTTGAGTTGCTTGCAAAAGAAAACTAAGATCATACTGTACAAGCATCAGCTTTTTGTAGCTGTCAGGACTAAGTTGGAAGCTGAGCCTAACCCAAATATGTCCAGCTCTTTCCAGATATATTATGTTCTGTGAGCACCGCCTATGTGCTGTGTTCTCTCCCACAGTGGAGTGTCTGGACAGTTGTCTGGTCTTCCTGGAGAGGCAGCGGCAGCAACTGAAATCCGAACATCAGAACATCCCTAGATCCCTGAGCACTGAACCCTGAGGAGAGAGCAAGCCCACTGCACTTCATTGTAACTGTAGTCTCTTTTGCCCTTGATTGAAGACCATGGAGTACAGAGTGAAGGTCCTCTACTCCAGCAACATCAGCATCACCTAGGAACTTGTTAGAAATGCAAATTCTCAGGCTTTGCCCCAGACCCACTGAATCAGAAACTCTGGAGATAAGACCCAGCAATCCGTTTTACCCCTCCAGGGAATTTTGATGCACACTAAAATTTGAGAACTGCTGGTTAAAAAGTAAAAGATTACAAGTGGAGACATAGGCATCAGACAGCTGAATTCAAGTTCTGGTTCCACTACTTACTATGTGACCTTTGGCAAGCTATTGATCCCTCTCTAAGTCTCAGTTACCTCATCTGTAAAATATAACTACCAATTTTCTTATCTGTAATATAGGTACTTACATGGGATAATGCACATAGAGCACTGAGCACAGGGCAAGGCACAGAGTAAAGATTCAATAAATGTTGAATCTGTATTATTATCATAAGGGCTGTTCTGGATAATCACTTTCATTTCCAATGTGATTGAATTACTTTGGAAAAGATCCTAATTATAAGATCAGAAACCAAATAGCGTGTCTTAAACAACTCAATGGGTATGGGGCAGAAAATATTTCATCTACCAGTTTCTTCACAGAATTGTTGAACATAAAGGGGGGAGCACCTTAAAAGTAATCTAGTCCTACCTTTCCATTCAGCCTAACAGTTGCTTTTATTTTTATTTATTTATTTGTTTGTTAATCCTCACCAGAGAATATTCCTCCATTGATTTTTTTTTTTTTACAGAGAATGGGAGGGAGGGAGGGAGAGAGAGAGAGAGAAATATGATGTGAGAGAGACACATTGACTGGTTGCTTGTCATACACTGGGGCTCGAACCTGCAACCCAGGCATGCACTCCTGATTGGAATTGAATCTGCTACCTTTCAGTCCATGGGCTGATACTCTAACAGCTGAGCCAAAGTAGCCAGGGCCTAACAGTTGCTTTTTAAAAATTTTTTTTTTCTTTGTTGATTTTAGAGAGAGAGAGAGAGAGAAACATCAGTGAGAGAGAACATTATTGATTAGCCGCCTCCTGCATGCCCCCCACTGGGAACCCGGCCCACAATCTGAGCATGAGCCCTGATAGAGAATCGAACCGGTGACTTCTTGGTACATGGGTCGACGCTCAACCACTGAGCCACACTGGGCGGGCCTAACAGTTGCTTTTAAAAGAAACACAGGTGCATAGCACCAGGAAAGAAAGTAAAGATGAGCAGCTGAGGATGGTGATTTGGAGAGGATTGAAATTACAGCTTCTCAGTAGCATCAAGTAGGCCCTTGATGCTGAGTCCAGACATGAAGCCAAAGTTCATGCACTAATGGCATTCTGGTGTGCAGCAGGACATGGGATAGATGTCCCCATGTTATTTCTCTATATCTAGCCCTGAGGGATGAGTGGCCAGAGTTGGAATGCTATTCACATTGAATTGCAAATTTCAACACTATAAAAAGCAAAGGGTTAATGTACCACAGTTTTCTTATCCACTTATCTACTGATGGACACTTGGGCTGTTTCCAGATCTTAGCTATTGTAAATAGCGCTGCTATGAACATAGGGGTACATATATTCTTTCTGATTGGTGTTTCAGGCTTCTTAAGATATATTCCTAGAAGTGGAATCACTGGGTCAAATGGCAATTCCATTTTTAAGTTTTTGAGGTAACACCATAGTGTTTTCCATAGTGGCTGCACCAGTCTGCATTCCTACCAGCAGTGTACTAGTATGCAGCTGTGAGAAAGAAAGATCTCTTACCCTTTGAGACGACCTGGAGGGATCTGGAGAGTATTATGCTGAGTGAAATACAGTCAGAGAAAGACAAGTACCACATGATCTCACTTATTTATGGAATATCATGAACAAAATAAGCTGTCAATCAAAATAGACTTAGAGACATGGAAGTAGGAAACAGACGGACAAACCTCAGAGGGGAAGAGGGTGAGAGGGTTGGGAAGAGATAAACCAAAGAATTTATATGCATATATGCATAACCAATGGACACAGACAATAGTTTGGGGAAAGCAGGAGGGGGGTGGGAGTGGGGATGAGGGGGTCAATGGGGAAAAAGGGGGAGATATCTGTAATACTTTCAACTATAAAGATTTTTAAAAAGCAAAGGGTTGGGACCCTATTAAGTGAGAAATTGAACATCAGTACCAGCCACGTATATCTGAGGTAGTAAATATCTGTTACCCTGGAAACCAGAATATAAAGGTAGGTAGGTAGTTTGGTGACAGTTTCCAGGGTAATTCTTCCCACATACAACATGAGACCTTTCCTATTATGTTAACTCTTTCTCCACATGCCCACTATGGAGATGATGTTCCACTATCATCTCCCTCTCTCCAAAGACTCCCTTTCTGACTTTCTTATTTTTTAATAGCCAGTGCCATTCTCCTAAGAACTATTGTCAAAACCCTTGATGTTTATCATGAACTGAAGGGCTCCAAAAGTAATATGTATCTCCAAACCTAAGAGATATGGTTTACAAAATTTTAGACACAAAAGTCAGGAAATGATAGATACTTCAATTGAAAAAAAAATTTTTTTTAAAGCTCACAGTGGATGAAACTAGCCATCTGTAATTCTTCCCCCAAGCGACTTCTTGTAAATATAATTTGTAGATATATTGCAGATGAAATTAAAATGCTTCCCAATATCTCACCTGGGAGCTACCAACCTAGAATGTAATTCATGTAAGATGAGCTGTTACCTTGGCAACTGTAACACGTAATGAGGATAGGAGGCAGGTAATATTGTAATGACAGAAGATTCTGGTAACTAGTTAGAGACAATGGAAAAAAGAACATGGGAGAGTCAGTGTTTATCCAGCACCGTTCAAGTAACTGGAACACTGGTCTGCTAGATGTGTTACAAATAACCCAAAGAGCCCTCAAAACCACTCAGCTCTGTATGTTCAAATTGCAAGTGACCTTCTGATTGCTAGTTTGGTTTCTCAGGTAAAATAATAGCTGGTAGGTATAACCCCAGATAAGAGATAAGAATATTTCAGTCACTAGAAACTATATTCTTCACTGGCATTTGGCTTGTAAGCCAGTCTCCTATAAATTCTCTTAGTGTAAATTAGTCCCTAAGAGTCTAAATCACTTCCACAGGAACTGATAAAATCTAGTCCTCAGTTTCACAGTCAGAACTATGGGGCTTTCACCAAGATTCATCAATTCACTTTTTTCTCTGATATTTTACTTTTTCTTTTCTTATTATCAATGTAATGCCAGTCCATTGAAGAAAAATTGGAAAGTATAGAAATGAAAAAGAAGTCAACAAATGAATCACCCTCAACCTCACTATCTAGAGTAAACAGTATCTAGATTGAACAGTCAGCATATTGTCTTTAGATGCGTTTTTTATTCACAAATTTCAGATCATATGGAATGCACAACTCTTTATTCTACCTTTTTCACTTAGGGTTGCCTTCTTCACATATTTCCATGTCATTACAAACTTTCAAAGACATAATTTTAAGTTAAATATTTATTGAAGTATAGCATACATACAGAAAAGTATATATATCCAAAGAGTACAACTGAATAAATTTTCACAAAGTGAACACACCTGTATAACCAGCACCCAGACAAAGAAATAGAATATTATCAGCTATCAGAAGCCCCCTAATGCCCTCTGCCAGCCACACCCCCCATGCCCTAAAGGTAATGATGACATCCTGACTTCTGACACTGTACCATGAATGTAATTTTGGGTGGCTTTGCAATAGTCTATGGATAGGCCATATTTTATGTAACCATTCCCCATTTTTCTAATGTTGGACCTTGAAGATGCTTTTTATTTTTGTTATTTTTTTATTTTTTTTAAATTTTTTTCTTTATTGACTTTTAGAGAGAGAGGAAGGGAGAGGGAAAGAGAGACAGAAACATCGATGAGAGAGAACATCGATCAGCCGCCTCCTGCACGCCCCCCACTGGGGATTGGGCCCACAACCCGGGCATGTGTCCTGACCAGGAATCGAATCGGTGATCTCTTGGTGCATGGGTCGATGCTCAACCACTGAGCCACACCAGTCGGACGATGCTTTTTATTTTTAACCATGAAACCCTTTGGGCATATATCTTTGTCCACATCTCTACTTCCTTAGAATAGATTCCTAGAGATGGAATTTTTTGGACAAATGGTATGAAAATTATAAAGGCTCTTGATGCTAATTGCTTCCTGGGAAGGCTGTATCCATTTACAATCCTGCCAGAAATGTGTGAGAGTGCCTGCTTCACTGTCCACAGACTTTGAGGAATATCAGTGCTTTTTTAACCTTCACCAGTTTGATAGGTAAAATACTATTATCTACTTGTTATAATTTGCATTTTCTGTCCTTACCAGTGAGGTAGAACAAAGCACTTTTTAACCTTATCTTTATTTTTATTTTTGAGAGTATGTTTATTAAAGCTGTGGACAGTGAAACATGGAAGGGCCTAGGATAGAAGAAGCAACAGGAGAGCCTAGGTGGGACTGCTTTGGCTCTCTAGAAACATTATGGGAAAGAAGTGAGCCAAGGTGGGGCTATTGTCAGCTCACTGGGGGCCTTGGAGACAGGTTAAGGAGGTTAGCCCGGGACAAGCTGCTGCTGCCCATTGCTCCTCTGGTTGCAAGTCTTGTGAGGACCCTTAGAGTTTAGGAGAAAGAAAATTCACTCGAAAAGGAGATTCAAGTGGGTATCCTCCAAGGAAGGATTACCTACCTTATATTTCTTTTCCTGGGAATTATTTCTCTATGCTTTTGCCAAGGTCTCTGTTGAGGTCACATTTTTCATATCAGTTTATATAAGCTCTTTATACAGTAAAGATAATGACCCTTTGCCATACCTGTATATCTTTTTCTGTTTGTTTGTTGCTTATGATTTAATTTGTTAATTACTTTTTTTGTCATATAGAAGTTCTTAAGGTTTATGTATTAAAATCTACCTACATGATAGGTTTTCTCTTTTTCTTTTTTTTTACTGCTTTTTGGTTTAGAAAGTCCTCTTCCATCACATTTCAACATAATCATCTATATTTTGTTTTAGGGCTTTTATGATTTGATTTTTTTGGCCTTTAACTAATTCATCTGGAATTTCAGTTGGTGCATGGTAGTAGGGCTGAAATGGGAATGGGCATTAACTGGGGTGCTTGTTAAAAACCCAGATATTCCTGCCCTGGACGATTTTGCTCAGTGGTTAGAGCATTGGCCCGAGGACCAAAGAGTCGTGGGTTCAATTTGGTCAAGAGCACGTACCTCAATTGTCATTCAGTCCCTGGCCCTGGTCGGGGTCCTGTGGGAAGCAACCAATCAATGTGTCTCTCTCACATCAATGTTTCTCTCTCTCTCCCCCTCCCTTCCTCTCTCCCACTCTATCTGAAGATAAATGAAAAAGTATCCTCAGGTGAGGATTAAAAAAAAAAATCACAAAACCCAGATATTCCTCAGCCATACCTGCTGAGATTTGGATTCTGTAGGTGTGAGATGGGGCTCAGGAACCCTCATTTGTTACAATCATTGCAGGTAGCCCCGCCCCCCCCATCCACATTTTGAGAAATTCTTGCAGAATGCAGCGTGGCCTTTGTTAGTACAGAGAGTTAGCACCTCCCATCTGAATGACTGCAGCAGTCTCCCTCAGCTTCCAGGTCACTGCACCTTAAAAACTTATCCTACACACAGCTCCTAGAGTTCTCTTCCAGAAACTCTTCATTAGCTTCCCATTGTTAAACTACTCATCCCAGCACTCCAGCATCTTCATTATCTTCCTGGACCTAGTGATCTGATCAGCTGAATCTCCAATGATTCCAGAACCACTCTCTCATCCAGCCAGACCTGCCTCCTCATGGCCCTTGGACACATATTGCTCATTTCTGTTTTCATGCTTCCGCCCCCACCTCCTTTCAAATAGGTTACTCAAATCCTATGCATTTAGCTCACTTCTCACATTCTCTTCCTTCCCTGACTACCAAGAAGATTGCTGCTTTCACAGAATTACCAAGACCCATTGTTGTATATTCTCACTTTGTTGGTCTTATCTTCCCATCATGTCACACGGTCTTGAAGGTGTGGTATGTGTGTCTATCCCTTAGAGCCTCTAACACAGTCCTAGACGAAATGAAAGAAAACCTGAAGAATGTGGCTAATGGAACTAAATCAGCCCTAACTGCCAAGTGATTTTAATACATGTTATTTCTGAGAGCTAATGCTGTAGCTCTCAGAAATGTTTTGCTTGGACCAAAATGAGAATGTTTGACACATTTCTACAGACTTCATTTTGTTGTGATTTGATTTGCTGATAACAAAGTTAGGCAAAGGTTATCTTGGTTTCAGTTCTTATTTACTTTAATAATACTGCTTATCATCTATTGTTACCATTGTAATTAGCTAGTTATTAATAATAGGAAGGAGCAAAAGGGAGGCCAGACATTATAAGCACAGTCATCTGGTCAGCTTCACCAGGAAGCAGCAATTTCACACTCCCCAGGGAACCATTGGTCCATTCCCTGCAGATCACTGGAGGAGGGGGAAGATGGACACAAGCGGAGTGATGTTGGGGTGATGTAGGGAAGCTATTTGCCTGTCAAGCTAGCCAGCAACAAAGATAATTGGCAAGAAGGGGTGGAGCCACTGCAAGTGTGAGAAATCATAGGAGGTTAAAATCCCCAGACAAATGAATTCTCTCTCTCTTGTTCCTCTGGTTTTGCTCCGGCTTCTTTGCACTTGCCCATGTTCCCTCCATAGCCATGTGGCTCTGGAAGCCACATGGCCCAAGGCCATTTGGATCCCACACGCAATGGACTACAGCTGGGAACACAAGCTAAGCTAGCCTGATGCTAGACTGGACTGTGAAAATATGGAGTGGAAACTCTGGGCAATGGCTTTAATTCTAGCTCTGCTGAAGACACAGCTGGATTTTTTCCTTGGTGGGATGGAGGGAGATGGGACCTTGGAAACTCAGGGGTTTAATTCCATGCAAATAAATAACACTCATTCTCCTGTGGGAGTCTCAGAAAATCCCTTTTCTCGTGACATTGAAAGAAGCCCACTTCCACTGGCAACAGGTGGGGACACAGAGAGCTCCTCACCAATAACACTATGACATGTACATTTATTAACTTTTTGGTTGAAGAGTCTAACCTTTTCTATAATATGAGGTATTTCTTTCTCCTCTTACAAATGGTTTCTCTTTTATAGAAGAAACTGCTTTATCATATTCAATAAATATAAAAGGGTTAATGGCTAAATGGTTACATTATAGCTTCCTTAATATCTGTTCTCTTTTTTACCCCTCAGGGTATGCCTTCTCCAATGACAGACCTGCTTTAAATAAGTTTGCTTGGATGCTTGGAACAAGTTGGGGTAGGGTGAGTGAAGATAAGCCCTTTCCCTTTCAGTTGACAAGGTGGGATTCAGTTCAATTAATCAGATATTTATTGAGCTCCTACTGGGCACCTGGCTCTGTGCTAGGCACAACAAAAGAAACTAAGATGAGGAATGATAAAGGAACAGAAGGGCAAGGGGAAAAGAAAGAGGAAGAAGAGGCAAGGAAAGGAGTAGAGCTGGCTATCCCCATAACTGGGGACTAAAAGAAGAGAAAGGGAAAAGAGAACCAAATGTGCATTCTCTAACCTGGTCTCACTTGATAAGGCTGTGCAGGCTAAGAAACCCAGTGCAGTGGTTTGAGCTCAAATTTTGCTTAAGAGCCATGAGAACAGTTAGGAAGGCCACAATTTGAGTCAAGCATTTACCAGTTCAAGCCTTCAGAATGGAAAGTAAAGGATCCCTCCTTTTAAAAAGGTATATATGCATGTGTCTGCATGTGTGTGTATATATACACAGTATTTAAAATTATTTTTGAATGATAATAACTAACATTTATTGAGTGTGTGCTTACTCTGCTCTAAACACTTTGCATGTATTAAATTATTTAATCTGTATCAGAACCCTGTGAGGTAGATGCAATATTGTGGACATTTTTTCAGATGAGGAAACAGGCACTAAGCTATTAAGCAACTTGCCCAAGTTCACACAGCTTATAAAGTGGCAGATCTGGGCTTTGAGCCTTGGTCTAGCTGACTTAATGTTTTCTGTTATTTGATGTACTGGTCCATGTTTAATTTACTGTTGTACTTACCAGGGTTAATGCATTGCCTAGCACATAACAGGCATGTTATGCTCTGAATAAATAACTTAAATGTTAACTATAAAGTGCTTTCCATTTAAGCCCAATTACTATTAGACATAAAAATTAAGTGTCATTAAATGTAGGTTCACTTGCTGTAAATTTTATTTCATTAAAGGAACAATTTTTTACAGCACATACATGTGTGCATCTTTCAGTGTTCTCTTACTCATTTAGCTGGGCTCGTGACCCCTTGAAAAATTAGAGGAATCATTGAATGTAGTCCAGGAGCTGGTAAATGAACTGTGTAGTGGTCTCTGGCCCCCTTCTGAGTCCTGTACTTGAAGAAAAAACTTCTTTCCCTGAGGTTTTAATATTTAGTAACCTTGCCTGGGATCCACTTAAGAAACCAGGTTTATCTTGTCGTAATATCATAATACTATAGGGTGCAATATAAAACAGAGGGAGAAGGAATGCCTGAAAAAGCCTATGGCCCAAAATAGGGCTGCTTTTTAAAAATATTGAGTTTTAGAGAGAGAGAGAGAGGAAGAGAGAGAGAAACATCAGTTTGTTGTTCCACTTATTTATGCATTCATTGGTTGCTTTTTGTATGTGCCCTGATCAGGGATCAAACTGGCAACCTTGGCATATCTGGGACCACGCTCTAACCAACTGAGCTACCAGGCCAGGGCAGGGCTATTTTTTATAAAACGCTTCAATTTGAGAAAATCCCCTTCATTTATTTTGAAGCTGATGCCTGCAATTCTGCCATTACAAATCTATTCTTTTGGTTTAAAGAGTTAAACCACAAGCACCCAAAAGAAGGTCAGCACTATTAGCACTACAGTGCGACTTTCTTTGTGATTTTCAAGGCTTATCCAGATCCACCAATGGGACAGTGTGAAGAGTAGGTGGTGGGATGGGGCGTGGGATGGGGCTTGGGGAGAAGAACTTGGGAGGGAAGGCGCAGGGCTATGGGGCGAGGAGTGCTTTAAAAAATGTTTTTCTTGTTGTTAATGCGAGGATACTTCCATTGATTTTTATAGGGGGAGGAGGGTAGAGAGAGAGAGAAACATATATGTGAGAGAGACACATCAGTTGGTTGGCTCCCACACGCGCCCAGGCCAGGATGGAACCTGCAGCCCAGGCACGTGCCCTTGACCTTGCCCTTGACGTGAATGAACCCGGACTCTGACTCCCGCCGGCCTGGTTTTAACCACAGCTCCACTGCAGCCAGGGCGAGCCGCGCTTTTGAAGGTCTCTAGAGAAGCGCCCCCTGCAGACCGGGGAAAGCTGCCAGGTCTGGCCGGCTGGCGCCTGGGAGGACGCCCGCGTACTACCGCTTCTGCCCCCGCGGACTGCGCACCAGGAAGTGACTGTACCCTGCGGCAGTGATTCAGGCCGCTCGCAGGTTTTTCCGTTTGCCGCCTCAGGTCTTTAAGAGGATTTATTGGTTACGAAGGTAAGAGGGTTAGAAGGAAAGGCCGGAAAACCCGGTTTAACTCTTACTGTACTGAAAACTGCTGACTGCGCCAAATTGCCCGAGGGGTGGGGAATTGAAAAGGCAGGCGGGGGTGGGGACGGGGACTGACCGGATCCAGAGCTGCAGCACAAGGTCGTGTCTAGCCTTCTGTCCTCTTGTGCTCTGACCTCCTCCCTTAACCTTCCACTCCGCCCTGCCAGACCTACCCAGGCCCTGCAGGCCGCCCAAATTCAGTGGCAACCTTTTCTAGTGAACCCTTCCAACAGATGTAGTGGGCAGAATTTGCCCAAAAGAGGGGGATGGAGGGGCTGGTGAGAGGGTCTGGTGGGAAAGGAAGGATCTGACTGCACCTGGGCTGCAGTTAAGACTTTAACCAGGAACCATGTCTGGGGCAAGGCGAACTGAAGGAAAGGTGAACAGAGTGTAAGCAGGACTTTGCCTGTGTGGGTGAACGTTTTTCTCCAAGGAGATCCTTGGCCCCCTTGTTCAAATCTACCTACCACATAGTCTCTGATTTGAACTTCTCTGAGCATTTCTGGCAGGTTAGCCATTCCAGCCCTAGAGAATTAGCCTACCTTCCTATCTAGCAGCTCTGAACCCTGGGTCCCATTCAGATCTTTTCCTGAGGCAGAAATAGAGCAGTTGTCACACACTTTTAAAAAAAATCCAAGTGTTTATTTAAAACAGGAAAAACCTATAAAAATTGTCTTTTCTGTGAACAAATGCCCCCTCTGACATGAAACAAAACTTTGACTAGTATTACTCTGCTGCCTTGAAAAATATATTTCATTACAGAATTTACTAAATATGATGAAAGGCTCTTTACTGGGAGAGATGGCTGGTTGGCACCCTAAAATAGTAGGATCTTATTTTATATAGTGTCTAATAATTTGGAGGTAAAAACCTAGATTGACAAGGGGTCTCCTGCTGGGGTACAGGGCAAGTAGAGCACAGTCTCATAATGGCAGTTACCAGTGAGAGGACCCACACACTCACAAAAAAGTCTAAAAGTCTAAAATGTAGCTGTCTTTAAATTCCTCAGCTTCCCTGTCCCTCCTTTGCCAACCTGAAAATGGGCCTAGAGCTGCCTTCATCCTTCCCTGCCAGCTGGAGGGACAGGGCCCCTTACCTGGACCAGTAACCGCTCCCTCCCCCTCTACTCTGGGCCTTCTCCACCCCCCACAAAACCATTCTTTATTCTTTGTCTCCTGCCTTTTTTGTTGTTGTTGTTAATCCTCACCCAAGGATATTTTTCAATTGATTTTTAGAGAGTGTGTGAGGGAGGGAGGGGGAGAAAGAAACATCCATGTGAGAGAGACACATTGATTGGTTGCCTCCCTCAGGAAAAGGGATGATCGAACCTGCAACTCAGGTATGTGCCCTTGACCAGGAATCGAACCCGAGGCCCTTCAGTCCCTGGGCTGACACTAGCCTCTGAGCCAAACTGGCCAGGGCTTTGTCACCTGCCTTTTCACTCATTTCCTCTCACTGGCTTTTGCCTTGTTTTTTGTTTTTTTATTTTTATATTAAGTACGTACATTTGTCTCATCCTGGGAAAATGTCTATCACAGGTCACACACTTTTGATAGTATTAGCAGGTGGTTCAGGGCAGGCCTTGAGCTCACCATACTCCAGCAGGCATTAATGCAGAAGGTTAGGAAAGGTTTTTTGTTGTGTGTGTGCTGTTTTTTAAGTTTCCCACATAATTGTACTTACCCTCAAACCACTAGCAGACATTATTACATCTCTCCAGTTTTGCAGGTTGGACATGTTGAGATACAAAGAACTCAAGTGACATGCTTTAAATCAGAGTGTAAGAAAGGGCAGCAACACATGTTGAACACTTTCTGTGTTAAGCACAGTCCTGAGCACCTTATATATATGAGCTCATTTAATTCACCCTACAACCCTGAAAGGTAGGTATTATTAGTCCTATTTTTATAGATGATGACACTGAGATCCATAGTGCTTTAAGTAACTTGCACAAAGTCACAGAGCTAGTGAGAAGCAGAGCTGGGATTAGGACATGGCTTCAAAGTCCATGTTCTTAACGACTTGCCTCTTCCTGGGAGTTGGGTGGAGGGTGCTATCAACAACACCTGAAACCTGGGCCAGCTTACATTTATTCTGTTAGAAATTTGAATCCCCTCAAATGCTTTCATGTTATGACAATTACTTTTTTTTATCATCACCCTAGGATACTTTTGCATTTATCTTCAGATAGAGTGGGAAGGAGAGAGGGAGGAAGAGAGAGAGAGAAACATCAATGTGAGAGAGACACATCGAGTGGCTGCCACCCACACGACCCCAACCGGGGCCGTGAACAAACTGCAACTGAGGTACCCACCCTTAGCAGGAACCGAACCTGGGACTTTCTGGTCGGCGACGCTCTAAGTGCTGAGCCAAACCAGCCAGGCCGACAATTACTTAAAAAAAATTTTTTTTAATCCTCACCTGAGGATATTTTTCCATTGATTTTTTTAGATAGAGTAGGAAGGAGGGAGGGAGACAGAGAGAGAGAAACATTGATGTGAGAGAGACACATTGACTGGTTGCCTCCCACACTACCTTGACTGGGCCAGGGATTGAACCTGCACCCAAGGCACATGCCTTTGACTGGGAATCGAACCTGCGACTCTTTGGTACACAAGCCAATGCTCCAACCACTGAACCAAACTGGCTAGGGTGACAATTCCTTTTTTATAGTACTTTGTAAACATACAAAATGGTGTATGGGCAAAATATTACACCACCCATGTCAGCATCCTCTAAGTTACCTAGTGATCATGGCATACTAATTTCACAGTTATAGAGGGAGCCATGGAAGAATCTTAGTTAATAAATCTATTTCATATATTGAACTTTTAAATGGATATCATTATGAATTAAGGTATGACTTACATTGGGATGAAGTCCGAGGTAGAGGGCAAAGGCAAAAATGCAGTTTCACAGCAGATCAGTAAGGTATCTGGTCAAGTACATTCACGTGTCCTGGAAACTCAAAAAAGTTCCACAGCAATGAATGATCAGGCAACATAAGGTAAATAGGTAACAACAGACTCCCGTTGTTGTTGGAGGAAGATGGATTCCCTCCACTTTCCAAAGTGCCCTCCCTCTGTTCTAACTCTTCCTGCTTTTTCCTCAGTTATTCCCACTATTCCTTCCCACTGCTGCCCTCCTTCAATATTTCCACTGCTACTCAGTCCAATATTGTCTTTAAACATTATGACAGTTATAATGAACACATACTGAGTTTTTGCTAGATACTGGACACTGTGCTCAGGGCTTTACAAACATTTCGATTTAATCTTCTGCTAAATACTTTTTATTAATTATCCCTTATTTAACTCTTACAACTACTATATGAGATAGTTACTATTGTTATCTCTATTTTACAGATGAAAAAAGGAAGATCAGAAGGAATGATTAACTTGTCAAAGGCCACCTAGCTAGTAAGTGGAGGAGCCAGGGGACTGCCCAAGTCTGCCTGACTTTAGGGTCCGCATGCCTAAAATATCAAGCCTCATTTGTCCCCACTGTCTGCCACTTCCCATTGCCTTTTCTCCTTCTTTCTTTGGCCTCAGACTCACTGAATGTGTCAGTGCCTTCCTAAAAGGCATCTCCCTTGGCCTTCAAGCTCTACATCCCTGGTTGTGAGTCACCAGCATCTCTTCTTGCTCCCCAAATATTGCCTTTCTCCTAGGTTTAGTCATCAGCCTTTTTCTATTCTCTTGAAAGCTCTTTAAAAGATATTACAGCAGAGGAGCACCATATCTGGGTCTCCAGAAACCTGGCTCACACTATTTGCCCCATCCTGGTGATTCCCTGAGGCCCTGTCCCATCCAGCTTTTGGGCCCACCCAAGCTGTTTCCAGTGGCTTTACCACAGGATTGGCCTGTTTTGGCTCCTGCTTCAGATTTTCCTAAATTCTCTCAAACAAGCAGCATCTGGCCTCAGTGAGCCCCATACCTCTTGCTAAGAGCCCCAGGCCTGGCACTAGGAGTCAGCCTTGGTTAACAGCTTGGCTTTTCCTGGGCACCTCCAAGCCCAGCACAAGAAGCAGCCATCTGAAGATCACTTTGTAGCTTATGCCTGGTGGCTCTGGGTAGAACACAGGCAGTGGCTGACCTTGCCCCAGAGCCAGCACACCCAGTCTACAGCTTCAGACCACATCGAAGCAACACCACCCAACCACCTTCACAAGTGACACACTCAAGGGGTGGACTCAGTGGGTACCAGAGCCCTGCTGAAGTAAGTCTTGCTCTGTGTGGTGGGCCCTTGCACAGCTGATCCTCTAAGGCAGTCAGAGGTCAGTGGTCAGTGGGCACAGCCAGTCCTTGCAGCTGATCAGCCTGAGTAAATCCTTCCCATTGACGTGCCAACAGCAATCAAGACTCAATTACAACAGAAGGGTGTACAGTCCACATGAGGGGGTGCACCTCAAGGGCCCAGCTGGGTGACCAGGGAGGCTGTGCCACTGGACCCTACAGGACACCTACTGCAATAGGCCACCCTAGGAAGCCTAGAAGGTATAGCAACTCTACCAAACACAAAGAAACAAACACAGGGAGGCAGCCAAAATGAGAAGACAAAAAAACATGTCCCAAATGAAAGAAAAGAACAAAACTCTAGGAAAAGAACTAAACGAAACGGAGATAAACAATCTAACAGATACAGAGTTCAAAACACTGATTATAAGGATGCTCAAGGAACTTAGAATTTCAAGGAACCTAGTGAGAACTTCAAGGAACTTAGTGAAGACCTCAAGAGCATAAAAAAGGACCAGTCAGAAATGAAGAATGCACTAAATGACATAAAGAATAATTTACAGAGAATCAATAAAGTAGGTAAAACCGAGAAGCGAACCATCGATTTGGAATATAAGGAAGCAAAAAACACCCAATCAGAACAGCAAAAAAGAAAAAAGAATCCAAAAATGAGGATAGTGTAAGGAGCCTCTGGGACAACTTCAGCTGTACCACCATTCACATCATGGGAGTGCCAGAAGAAGAGAGAGCAAGAAATTGAAAACCTATTTGAAAAAATAATGGCAGAAAACTTCCCTAACTTGGTGAAGGAAACAGACATACAAGTCCAGGAAGCATAGAAAGTCCCAAACAAGATGAACCCCAAGAGGTCCACACCAAGGCACATCATAATCAAAAGGCAAAAGATTAAAGACAGAGAGAATCTTAAAAGCAGCAAGAGAAAAGCAGTTAGTTACAAGGGAGCTCCCATAAGACTGTCAGGTGATTTCTCAAAAAAAAAAAAACAACAAAAAAACAACTTTGCAGGCCAGAAAGGAGTGGCAAGAGATATTCAAAGTGATGAAAACCAAGATTACTCTATCCTGTAAAGCTATCATTTAGAATCTATGGACATATAAAGAGTGTCCCAGACAAGAAAAAGCTAAAAGAGTTCATCACCACCAAACCAGTATTATATGAAATGTTGAAGGGTCTTCTTGAAGAAAAAGATAAAATATATGAACAATAAAATGGCAATAAGTACATATCTATCAACAATTGAATCTACAAACAAAATGAACAAGCATAATAGAAACAGACTCATAGATACAGAGAACTTTTTGTTGGTTGCCCGATGGGAGGGGGGTTGGGGGAATGGGTGAAAAAGGTGAAGGGATCAAGAAATATAAATTGGTTGTTAGACTGACAAACCTCAAAGGGAAGGGAGGAGGTGGGGCGGGAAGAGATAAACCAAAGAACTCCTATGCATATATGCATAACCAATGGACACAGACAATAGTGTGGGGAAGGCGGGAGGGGCAGGGGAGTGAGGAGGAGGGGGTCGATGTGGGGAAGAGGGGGCACATCTGTGATATTTTCAACAATAAAGATAAGTTTTAAAAAATAAAATGAGGGGGAAAATATTACAGCTTGTGCTTCTTATAGACACTTGACCAAATCTCTAGCCCTGACTTCTCTCCTGACATGTAGTACTGCTTCTATACTTGTTAGACTTTTCCATTTGGTTGTTTCCCTACCATTTCAAACACATGCTTCAAACATGAATTTGCTTTTTATTAACCTCCCTATTTTATCTTTATTTATCTACATGAAGCCTTCATCATCTTACTATTGCCTTAACAGTAAAGTCTGTATTTTCATTCAGGCATTAAAGTTCTTCCAGATCTCACTCTGATGTAACTTTTTAGTCTTATTTCCTCTATTCCCTAAAATGAACTATCGTTTTAGGCAGACCAACCTAAGCCACTGTCCTCCAAACACATGATTCAGCTCTCTGCTGTCCCTTCAGACAAGGGCTACCTGCTCTGGGAAGCCTTTCCTGAGCACTTATCAGGAACCAAGAATATGGTGTTAATTATTATCATCTTTTCCTGGGTCCACACTTGATCTACTTAATTATATTGTAATCTTTATATTATAACTCCTTCAGTGTCTAGTGTGGCACACTGCCTTGCATATAGTAAGCACTTCGTAAATATTAGTTGATTAGTTGGTTGTTGAGTGGGAGGGTAGAATACGGAGAGGGACTGGCCATAGAAGTGTATCCAAAGAGTTAAACTCTTTCCTGGAGGACAAAGACTATATTTTCCTTATCTTTTTATTTTGGGCTAGCCAGTGCCTAGCCTTCAGTAGTTCAGTTCTGCTCAGCAGGCCTGCTTTTACTGAGTGTTGACTCTGTGCCAGGCACTGTGCTAGGTGCTGAGCTTCCATAAGTGTTTTCAAATGAATGAAAGGGTTTGGGAGTTGTGTCTCCATTTCCCAGCTTCTGTTTGTCTACCTTTCATGCAAGTGAATCTCGGTGTTTCTGTGGTTGGCAGGTATTAATAGAAGAGTCCCAATGCACAACCTGAGATGCTTCCTCTCCAGAGTGGGTCACTTCTCCAAACCAGGACTGCTCCCCTGGTGTTCCAGAAAACCTCCGGGTTGGTCACAGCTTTTCTTGGACTCAGCATGTAAGGGAACCTTTACTCATGTGACTGCCAAGAAGTGTCAAAGAGGACAGAAAAGTCGGAAGAAACCAAGCTGTCTTGGACCACTAGATGGTTCCTGGCAGGAAAGGTAAGACTCAGGCTGATGTTTTTTCCCCTTAACAAGCCTGATTATCTGGGCCTACTGAAATTCTCTTTTCCTGATGTATCTAATGTGGCATGGCAAGGATTCAAAGGGGCACCTCAGGTAGGATACCCAGGGCAAACTTGAAGACATTTGAGGACTATTGTGGGAAATGCTTTGGAGTTGCGGAAAATATTCTCCTTGCCTTTAAGTGTGGTTTTCACAGAACGGAGACATTAGACTGGGACCTTGTCTCTCAAAAGGTCCAGGGCAGGTGTACTAAAAACCAGAGACCCAGAGAGAGATTAGATGGACTGGAAATGAATAGTCCCATTGCAGCCATGCAAACACAGATATACCTTATTTTATGCAACAAATGTATTTTCTAGATCAAATTATATTTTAAAAGCATTAGGGAGGTGGACTGTATAAAGGAACCCAACAGTGAAGCCTTTTGTAACATGACTAATTACCTCCTGATAAATCTAGATTTTTCTTATATTAGGTTTGCCCATCTGTTCTGCTTTGTTAAGTAGACAGCACCAAAATGGGCTCTTCTCCCATACTCTATCTCCCCAGGGGCATGAGAATTATGTCTTCTAAATAATACAAAAAATGCCAGAGAAAATAGTGGCAGAAAGTACTTATGCATAGTATAGGTACTTAGTACATATTTATATAATGAACTAAGTGCCTGAATTATTTTATTTGAGGCTGGCCGATGTTGTGACACCACTCTGGAGGCTGAGCTATGAAGAACAGCTCAAGGTTAGTACCCAGCTTAAGTCTTCACTCCTCTGTTCCATCAGGTGAATGGTGTTAGACTTGTAAGAAGCTTGACTGGACAGCTCTACCCAGACACCCCCAAGGAGTCCTTAAATTCAGTATACTAAAAACTCTGAAAATTTAACTTTAGGCCAGTTATGTCTTCCAAACTCTAGAGCCATATAGAAATGCCTGTTTCCTGCCTCACTTATTTTTTTGTTATTCTTACGGCTTTGGCTATATATGGCTATTTAAGTTTAAATACAGTCAATTCTGCTATAATGTTTGTTTTGAAAATGGAAATTTGTTCCAATGGATTGATATGTTAGGAAACAATTTGTACATAATACAAATTTCACGTTTGCTTAGGAATGATTTCATCTGTGAGAAACACCAGATAAAAGAAGGAAACCAAAGAACTTATATGCATAGCCCTTGGACATAGACAATAGTCCAGTGAAGGCGTGGGGTGGGGCAGGAGCCCGGTGGAGGGGCACAAAAGGAAAGAAAATGGGAGACATCTGTAATATCCTCACCAATAAAATAAATTAAAAAAAAAAGAAAGAAGGAAACTACACCCAGCTGAACTGAGTTGCATGAGAATCCATTCATAAAATGAACATACGCACACATCTCAGACATCTGCAGCTCTCTCAGTTCGTTGAGTGTGTTATGAGCCACACCCATTCACATCTGCTATTAGAAAAATAGCACATGGCCCTCCTTTCACCACCTCGTGATAACTCACAACTGGATAGCTACTTCCACAAGCAAACTTCAGGTATTTGTTAGGGCAAAGTGCCATTCTTATTATAGTATTTATCCATTTTATAACCATCTCACATGTAAAACTGCATTACTCTTTTTGTTAGGTTCCTATCTTTTCTGTGTCTATTACTGATAAAGTTTTGGAATATGTGTGCCCAACCCTATTTTTCCCATGAGACCTATGATTTCTTTTGCGTGATTTTGCATAGTGTGATGTAAGAACACTTATTTCATGTTATAGCAGAGCTGACTGTCTTAAGTTAATTAAAATTAAATAAGATTAAAAATTTAGTTCTTCAGTCACATGAGTCACATTTCAAGTGCTCAGTAGCCACATGTGGCTAGTGGCTACCATATTACATAGACCATAATACCAAAATAGAACATTTCTGTTACCACAGCAAGTTTTACTTGACAGCAGTCACATACATAACTTGAGTGTTCAGTCTGAAAGTTCAGATAAAATGATGAGCTTACACAAGAGCTCACTCTTGATCTTTCCCCAGTACCTTTTTAGGTCTATTACTTTTCCATCATTCTGGATTCCTTATCTGCTGAGACCATGACCCAAGTATCTGTGGAACAACCTTCTCTTATCCTATTTGTTTTCCATCCTTTGAGGTGATATTGCAAAAGTATTGTTTTATTGCTTATATTCTTTTGCAGGTGAAATTCGAAGCTCAGAAGAAAACTTTACGAAGACTAGAGTCTTACTTCCAAACGTTCAATGGAGTCAAAGTGACAACAGCTGCAGCCAAATTGGAGGGGTTCTGTTGTCTTCTCCATCCTATTATACCCTCTGTAAGCCCTCACATCCTGGTCAGTTGTTGGGTGATTAGTATGCATTATTAATTTGTTTACTGTTTACAATCACTTGGCAGGGCACAGGTACTTTTCATTTTACAGATGAAGTCATTGAGGCTCAGCGAGATTAAGTAATTCGCCCAAGGGTATACATCTAGAATGTGCAAGAACTGAGATTCACACTCAGGCCTATTTAATGCAAAATCCACTTTCTCAACCACTACACTACTACCTCCTTGGAAAAATTCTGACTTGGGAAACCTAAAGAGGCCTCAGAGAGGCAAAATTTAATTTATGGCAGAGGTTGGCAAACTATGGCCCTTAGGCCATGTCCATCTTGCTGCTTGATTTTGTAAATAAAGTTTTATTGGAACAGCTGAGCTCCTTGTCTATGGCTTGTCTATATGGCTGCTTTCACACTACAACAGTAGAGTTAAGTAGTTGTGATGGGAACCATATGGTCTGCAAAGCCTAAAATTATTTGCTCTCTGGCTCTATACTAAAAAAGTTTGCTGACTTCTGCTTTACAGCCAGATTGGAACTCCTTTCTACTATGAAGTGTCTATGGAGTGTCTTGATCTCAGTCACGGATTTTATCTATGCCATACTTTCCAAGCAAGCATTGCTTATTTGTCCTTATCCAGAGAAGATTCATTCATTCCCTATATTGTTGTCCTCCTTGATTTCATTTGCCCTGTTTTCCCTTTCTTTTCCTTCTGCCTCCTTCAGCCTGTCATCGATGGCTACCGAAATAAGTCCACTTTCTCTGTGAACCGAGGTCCAGATGGCAATCCAAAGACCGTGGGATACTACCTGGGAACTTGGAGAGGTCAGTCGATGTCCATGACTAGTAGAAATAACAAACCAAGGACTGAGAGGAAGGGGATGGTGCAGAGAACAGTGTCAGTGGGAGTGGAGAGGAGTAGGAAACATGGTGGCCTTAAAGGATTAGGTCGAATTGAAAGTCTTTGATGCCAAACTTGATCACAAAGTTAATTGTGGATACATTTTGTGGCTAGTCATTATAACATAGTGATAGGAATCACAATCCTCATCCTTTCTCCCTCTAAAAGCTGTATGCTTGAAACCTAGTAAGTGCTTGGTAAATGTTAACATTGCTGCTTCTGCCGCTGCTCTCTCCTCATCATGGTCATCATCATCATCGTCATTGTCATCATTGTATGCTACTTTCTGTACTGGGAGCAGTCTCCTCCTTATTAGAGTTGCCTTTTCTATTTCACATCCCCATATCCCCGAAAACTAGAGCTTTCTTTGATAAATTTGCCTTAAAAGAATCAATAGGGGAAATGTTGGTGAGGGAAATCATAATGGCATATTTCTAAGACTTAATTCCAGTATCCATTCCCAGATTCCATTCCTGAACTTTCCATTTGCCCATTTTAATAGATCCACTTGAAATACCATCATTTTATATTAGTCACACTCTTTAATATCCATGTACCTTAAAGTACAGTTCATTAGGGCAGGCACTTGGCTATTTCCCCCCTGTGTGCAGAATTAAATGAGTATATGATGTTATCATTCTATTATTCAGTAACAGAAAAACAAATCCCATTACATTTTATTTCCCTTTTAAAATCTAAACAGAAAGTAGATGTTGTCATATTGCTTATCTGTGGCATGAGATAAAATATTTTGTACTAGCTCATTAAGAATAGGCTTCTTGCCTGGCTGGTGTGGCTCAGGGGATTGAACATCATCCCATGGACTGAGAGGTCCCGGTTCGATTCCCGGTCAGGGCACATGCCTGGGTTCCTGGCTCTATCCCCAGTCGGGAATGTGCAGGAGGCAGCCGATTGATGTTTCTCTCTCACATCGATGTTTCTATTTCTCTTGAAAAAAAAATCAATAAAAACATATTTAAAAAAAAGAATAGGCTTCTTAATGGCTAGACTAGGAAACAGGTTTTCTCTGAAAAATGGCTTTGGGGTTGAAGTAGATACTTTGCTTCTCCATATCTGCATACACCTCTTTGAAGGAGGGAATTTGAGTTGCCAGACATTTTCTTCTAATCTTTTAGGTTAAAAATGTATAAATTAAATTATTTTTCTTTCCATAGACAGAAACGTCGTCTGTATACGATCTAACCATCTGAAAAACATCCCTGAGAAACACAGTCAAGTGGCCCAGGTAATAAGGAACAAGGGCTGGTTGAAGATGACCCAGGGCATTGCAATCTGGAACAGCAGCAGCCCTGACATTTTAATAATAGAGCTGCTTCAGGAGAGGTGGGGCTCTGTTCTGAAAGCATATCTCTCAACATGGAGAGAACATTGCTAGTGTTTCATTTCAGAGAGGGTGGAGAGGAGGAGAGAAAACTGCATCCATTACTGCAAATGTCAGACATCCAAGGAATTTTAATAGGAGGGAAGTATTAGGAAAGAGAGGTACTGCTGAGGGCAGTATAGCAAGTGACAGGTGTCTGAAATATTTGGAAGGCTAGTATTTTCGGCAGAACAGAATTGAGAATTATCATGAGAGATGTAGGATTGGTGGTAAAGCATCTACATCAGGAGGCTGGCCTCTGAGACATTTTTATATCCTTTTGTTTTATGTGCCCACTATTTATTGAGTGCCTACTATGTGTCAGGCACTGTGCTCAGTGCTGGGGATCCAAATAGACATGATGCCTGCCCTCATGGAACTTAAACAGGCAAAAGCTTTACTCATGATAACAGAACTTCCAGCTAAATATCCGTATTACCTGTTAATTCTTACCAGCACCCACCCTCCTAATAATTCAAGTTTCTGACATTTGGGTGGTGCCTTCTGATAGGCACCACGTGATCTCCAAGATTTCCCTACTAGGACACAGCTCCCTTCGTAAGATCATTCTTCAGAAATCCTCCTACATGGCCCTTGTCAGCTGATTCTCCCATTCTCTTCAGTGACTCTTCTAAACTCTTACCTCTCCTCAAATTTCCTACCCCATTGCCTTTACCCTTGCTCTTGGCAGATGACCATTCCTGGTTCTTCACTGGAAAATTGAGGCCATCAAACGAAAAATCCCTTTGCTGCTTCTCCTACCATCCACCAACTTTGCTAAAATTTTATCCCTCCTCCCCTCCTATCAGTGAAAGGCCATCGGTCCTCTCCCTAGCCAATGCTCTCCTTCCTTGAAATACCATCTTGAAATCATCTCCTCCTCCCTCAGGATCTTGCTCCTTCATTACATACCTTCTTTCTCCTGTTTCTTTACCTCCTTCCCCCCACATCTATCTTCTCCTTTCTTTTAGTTCATAAACATGTTAAATATCTCCAATCTTTTTAAAAAATCTGATGTTTCTTCCTTCTGCCCTCAACACTCCGTGGAACTTGATCTTGCCAAAGTCATCAGTGACCTCCATTTTGCCAAATCCAGTGGAAACTTTCTGATCCTAACTTGCTCAACTTTTCTCTGCCATTGGCACTACTTATTATTCTAATTTTCCTCCTTGAAACACTGTCTTTGTTTGGTTTCTGTGATACCATTTTCTGATGGTTTTCTTCCTATCTCACTGGCTACTTCTTAGTTTTCTCATGGGATCTTTTCCTCTTCTCCTTTCCCACTGTAAGTGTTGGTGTCCCCCAGGGTTCTGTCCTTGGCCTTCTTTTAAAATATATTCATGGGTGATTGTACCCAACTATAGCTGATGACTGGAATGACCACCTATACATTGACAACTCTTAAACATATATAGTTGACCCTCGAACAATGTGGGGATTAGGGGCACCGATTCGCTGCACAATTGAAAATCTACATATAAGTTTTGACTCCCCCAAAGTTAACTACTAATAGCCTACTATTGACTAGAAACCTTACCAATAATATAGTTGATTAACACATTTTGTATGTTGTATGTATTATATACTGTATTCTTACAGTAAAGTAAACTAGAGAAAAGTAAAGAATATTTTTTTTAAATCATAAGATTCATCTGTAATTTTTTTCAAATTGTTACAGATGTCCCCAAATTTTCCAATATATTTGTTGGAAAAACCTGAATATAAGTGGACCCACGCAGTTCAATCGTCTGTTTAAGGGTCAACTGTATTTGCATTCTGGCTCCCTCTTGAACTGCATTTCCAAAGGCTACTGAACATCCTCACCTAGCTGTCCTGCAGAGTTCTTCAAATCAGCATTGCTTTAGATGAAGGTTTCTCACCCTCCACAGTATTGGCATTTGGGGCTGGATAATTGATTGTTGTGTGGGGCTGTTAGGTACATTGTAAAATGTTTGTAGCATCCTTGACCTCTACCTACTACATGCCATTGGTTTTGACAATCAAAAATATCTCCAGATGTCTTTGGGGGACACACTCACCTACATTTGAGAACTACTGCCCTTAAAGTTATCTTCTTCTCTTTCCAGATGTGCTTCTTTTGTTCTCACCTTATTAAATGGTAGCACCCAGTACTAGAAGCATGTATCATCCTAGGCTCCTCTGTTTTAATTCTCCCTTCCTCCTCAGCCACATTTAATCAGTCTCCAAGTCCTGTGAGTTTTTCTTCTAAAAATACCTTGATTCCACCCTCTTCTCTCTATTTCCACCACCATCATCACCACCACCACTCTAGTCTAAGCTACCATCCTCTCTCGCCTCCAAACTGGCTTCACCGATTCCAGCCCCCTGCCTCAGTGTATTCTCCACACTGCAGCCAGAGCCATCCTTAAAATGCAAATGAATCATATAACTCTCCTTCTTAAAATTCTGCAGCAGTTGCTTAATGGCTTTTAAAATAAACTTTAAATTCCTTACCTTTTCCCTTAAAGAACTTCGTGATAAAGTCCCTGGCCTCATCTTCTGCCACATCTTCACATGTTTCCCCCTTTCCATTTGTATTGAACTAGAGTTATCCTGCCAGCCTTACTCCTGCCTGAGGCTGTCCTCTTTCAGAATGCCCTCAGTTTTTGTTGCCAGGCTTCTGCTTATGCTCTAAAGTTCATTTTAAAGCATCAGATCCTGTAGAAAATCTCATCTGACTCCTCAGTCTGATTAAGGAGTCCCCCACTTCTGCAATCCTGTATCCCGTTGCATATCTCTTCTTGTAGCGCTTGTTACACCATATTGCATTGTTGTACATTGGTGCTTCCCACACTGGATGTGGAGGTAGCAGCTATGTATTATTATTTTTAAAGGTTTTTTTTGTTTGTTTAATACATCTGAAAAGGATGCATATACAAAGAATTGAGACACGAGAATGCATTGGTTCAACACTAATGAATCTACAAGAATTAGGATTTGGGGAAGGTGGAGAAGATTACCAAAACATTTTTAAAAATTGGAAACTGCAGCCAAAATAAGCTGATAAAATCCCTGTTAACCCTTATGAAGAGTCTTCATAAGACTCTCTCCATGATTTTTATTTAACTAAAGAGCCTCAATTGGCTGCTCTAGTGTTCCTCATGCAAAACAGAAATAAGGGGATTCCCTTGATTGGTCCCCATGTTGTTAAATGTTCTCCCCACCCTCACCCCACCCCAACTTCTTAATGAAGCGGGTCTCTATCCTCATAACTTGAAGAGAATGTGAATCATTCCACATATATCTGTCTTCTAGCACCACACCTCATATATATCAGATCTTCAGATGTGTTCTAGGAACACCATATCATACACTATTTAACTGCACATCTACACTAAGCATATAAGAGAATGACTGACAAGGACAAATGGTTTTTTTAGTTATGTACTTAATCCATTTGGTATATTTCAAAAGGTGCAATACTTTGCTTCATTTATCAATGAAAGAAGTTAGACATTAACTTCAAAAAAATCAGCAAATGGCTAACAAATTTCCTTGAAAGTCAGTCACATACATAGTGCATCCTAGAAAAGAGGAGGGGCAAGAGAAGTTCCACCCACTTTCATCAAATACTGAACCTACTCAAGGGTGGAGGGAAAAGGCAACTTTCAAAAGGAGTATGTTATTAAATGAGGCATTTACTATACTCCTTCCTAAGAGCACCAGGTGGGGAACATGTTTTCTAAACTAGATCTAGGAAGTGCAATGTGGAATCACTCCATCCTCCTGGCCTAAAAGGCTGTCCAATGGTTAATGAATTTTTTTTAAATGACTAAATAAAAATACCCCTCCTCTCTTCCCCCCAAAAGAAAAAAAAACCTTGATGTCCCAGATCACTCTCTAGAGTGGAACCCAGGAGCACCTTCAGCAACCCGAATTAGTCTGTTACAGAGTCATCACAAGCATGCCTTGCTTTTAAACCAAAAAAAAGTTTGTTTTTTAAACAACAAAAAAACTAGTACTGATCACTTTTCTGACAATACACATTTACTCAAAATTAACTAGTATTGAGAGAGGGAAAGGGACCATTCCTGTGGGCCTTGTTTCACACAAGTGCATATGGTAGTTGCAGGGCATTTATCATTATTGCAAAAAAAAAATTTAATTTTTAATCTTGAGTTTGATTTAAACATTGCTTTTGGCATGATGCCAACACCAGCTGTGCAGAAAGGGCTCTGGAGAGATGGTCATAGCAGCACACACCTGCGGCTCTTTTTTGGTTCTGGAGGATCCAGGGCAGCCAATATTGCTTCATCAGATACATCCTTTTTTTTTTTTTTTTTTTTTTTTTTTTTGAGGGAGAGAGGGAGGAAGAGAGAAAGAGAAACATCAATGTGAGAGAGACACATCGAGTGGTTGCCACCCACACGACCCAACCCGGGGCCGGGGACAAACTGCAACCGAGGTACGTGCCCTTAGCGGGAACCGAACCTGGAACTCTCTGGTCCGCGGGCCGAACCGGCCAGGGCATCAGATACATTCTTTAGGCCTTTTCTGTGTGAGTACAGAACAGTTCACATACTTGATGGTGTTCAGGTCATGGGCCAGCTTTTCAATAGTCTCATGAATGATAGACTTCTGTTTGTTCTTGGCAAGTTTCTCAATAGTAGAGGGGTTATCTCTGAGATCAGTTTGGGTCCCAATAAGCAAGAAAGGAGTCTTTGGACAGTGGTGAGTTATCTCTGGCACCCACTTTTCTTTCATATTTTCAAATGAGGATGGAGAGACCACTGAAATACAGACTAGAAATTCATCTGTTTGTGGATAACTCAGTGGTCATAATCTGTCATCCTCTTGCCTTGCAGTGTCAAAAAGTCCAAGAGTATATGGTTTGCCACCAATCGTAACTGACTGCATAGTTGTCAAAAACAGTCAGTACATAGATGGAAATTTGTTTGTTGTGTAGGATGTCAGGAGACATGTTTTACCAATGGCACCATCACCCACAACAATGCATTTAATTGTCACCATTGCTGAAACAGTTTTCTATCCACTTTAAATATTTCAAATCCGATAATGGCTTAGCTTTGCCAGGGCATTGGCAGCACTGCTCGTGGTCTCCTCAGCTGCTGGCAGCATCTATGTATTATTTAACTTGGTAGCTTAGCATTTAACATGCATTCAAACATATAGTTGGTACTTATCAAGTGTTTGGTGAATGAATACCTCTTTGCAGTATTTACCCAAGTTTCTAGCCCTTCCAGCTTCTGTTGGGCAAATTTCTACCCTCCACATCCATCCAGACAAATTCCTCTTCCCTGCAAAATTTGTTCTGGACCTTAGATCCAACCCAGTAGATACTCAGATACAGGCCAGATGCCCATTGTAATAATAATAGTATCAGGTAGATAGACAGACAGCATGTGCTGGACTATTCTTAGTTTGTTTATACCTTTGTTTCCCTTTCCCTGTTACTGGTAGCATCATTCCATTCCATTAAGATGAAGGAATAACCATAGTCTTCCCCAATTTGAGGTTTGAGTATCTACTTGAGGCTTAACTCAAAATGTGAATTTTATGGGAGCTGTCAGCCAGAGCACCAAGACCTAAGAAGGGTCTTAACTATTAGCAAAGAAATACAAGTACCTAGGTTTTTTTTGTTTGTTTTTTTTTAATCCTCACCTGAGTATATTTTTCCATTCATCTTCAGATAGAATGGGAGGGGGAGAGAGAGAGAGAGAGAAACATCGGTGTGAGAGAGACACATTGACTGGTTGCCTCCTGCACGACCCCTACCAGGGTCGGGGACCAAACTGCAACCGAGGTATGTCCCCTTTGACCAGAATTGAACCCGTGACTCTTTGGTCCACGGGCTGATGCTCAAACCACTGAGCCAAACCGGCTAGGGTGCAAGTACATAGTTTTAAAAGTCAAATAGTACTAATAGGTTAGTATGGAAAAATGGTGCTCCTCTGCCCTACCCCTCCTTACTCTTGAGTTTTGTTCCTGAGAAACAATAGCAATTATTGTAGCTATTTCTTCTGGTGTTCTGTATTTCTAAATAGTACATTATTCTGATATGTTTTGATTTATCAAATTTACATATTATGTGTTGATTTCCAGTTATGGCATATAAGAATTTTTTTCTCTGATTTTGTCTTCCCTCCCAAACTACCTGTCTTATATCTTTATAGCACAATCTTTGGTTAAATTAATATTTAGTGTTTATATTGTTTTGACTAGGTAGATATTCACTCTTGAGCCAAGTAGGTATACTAAGATTTGATTTTTTTCTTTTCTTTTCTTATTCTTTTATTTATTTATTTCATTACAGATGTAATAAAAACCCTCCCTTTTCCCCCATTGACACCACCCTCCCCTTCACCGCACTATTGTCTGTGTCTATTAGTTATGCATACATGCATATAAGTTCTTTGGTTTATCTCACCCCACCCCCAACCTCTTCACTCTGAGGTTTGTCACTCTGTTCCCTAATTCCATGTCTCTGGGTCTATTTGTTCGTCAGTGTTATTTTGTTCATTATATTCCACAAATAAGTGAGATCATGTGAAACTTGTCTTTTTCTGATTGACTTACTACACTTAACATAATGCTCTCCAGGTCCCTGCATGTTGTCTCAAAGGGTAAGAGATCTTTCTTTATTACAGCTACATAATATCCCATTGTGTAAATGTACCACAACTTTTTTATCCACTCATCTACTAATGGACACTTGGGCTGTTTCCAGATCTTAGCTATTGTAAATAGTGCTGCTATGAACATAGGGGTGCATATACTCTTTCTGATTGGTGTTTCAGGCTTCTTAGAATATATTCCTAGAAGTGGAATCACTGGGTCAAATGGCAGTTCAATTTTGAATTTTTTTAGGAAACACCATAGTGTTTTCCATAGTGGCTGCACCAGTCTGCATTCCCACCAGCAGTAAATAAATGGTATTGGGAAAATTGGACAGCTACGTGCAAAAAAATGACTAGACCACCAACTTACATCACATACAAGAAAAACCTCAAAATGGATAAAAGACTTAAATGTCATTTGTAAAACCATAAAAATCCTAGAAGAAAATATAGGCAGCAAAATCTCAGACATCATACACAGCAGAATTTTCACTGATACATTGCCTAAGGCAACAGAAACAAAAGAAAAATTAATACAGGGGACTACATCAAACTAAAAAGCTCTGCACAGCAAAAGAAACCAGCATCAAAATGAAAAGGGAACCCACTGTATGGGAGACCATATTTGCCAATGATACATCAGATAAAGAGTTAATATCTAAAATATATGAAGTACTCATACAACTCAACAAAAGGAAGACAGACAATCCAATTAGAAAATGAGCAGAGGACCTGAATAGACACTTCTCCAAACAGGACATACAGATGGCCAGAGACATGAAAAAATGCTCAGTGTCACTAATCATCAGAGATATGCAAATTAAAACAATTATGAGGTATCACCTCACACCTGCCAGAATGGCTGCCATCAGCAAATCATCAAACAACAAGTGCTGGCAAGAATGTGGAGAAAAGGGTACTTTATTCATTTTTTTTTTTTTTTTTACAAATTTTTCTTTCATTTCATATGGGAAATTACAAACATATTAAAATAGAAAATGGTATAGCAAACCAAAAATATCCATTACTAGCTTCAACAATTTATCAATATGTGTCCAATTTTTCCTTTATTGATTTGAGAGAGAGAGGAAGGGAGAGGGAGAGAGATGAAAACATCAGTGGAGAGAACATTGATTGGCCGCCTCCTGCATGCCCCCCACTGGGGACTGGGCCCACAATCTGGGCATGTGTCCTGACCGGGAATCGAACTGGCGACCTCTTGGTGCATGGGTTGACGCTCAACCACTGAGCCACACCGGTCGGGCAATATGTGTCCAATTTTATTTTATCTATTCTGTCATCCAATTTCCACCTTTGGATTAGTTTGAGGCAAATTCCAGACATTGTATTAAAAAAATATATATAAATACCTACTTGAGTGTTAGTTCTAAAAGAAAGGACTTAGTTTTTAAGCATAACTCCATTCTATTATTACACCTAGAAACAAATGTTGATCCCATAATATCATCAAACATCCAGCAAATTTTCAGATTGTATGCTGATTTATCTCATAAATTGTTTGATCTTTATAGTTTATTTGTTTAAATCAGTGGTCAAACAGAGTAGACAGATTGTGTTTAATAATGTCTGTTCAGTCTCTTTTATTTAAAAAATTTAAAAATATGTTTTTATTGATTTTAGAGAGAGAGGAAAGGAGAGGGAGAGAGAGATGGAAACATCGGTGAGAGAAAAACACATTAATTGGTTGCCTCCCACACATCCCGGGGATTGAACCTGCAACCCAGGTACGGCCTGTGACCAGGATCGAACCCTCAATCCTTTGGTCCACAGGCCAATACTGTAACCATGGAGCCAAACCGGCCAGGGTTCTTCAGTCTCTTTTAATTTGTAAGTATTCCCTTTCTCTTAATTTATTTTTTGTCCCTGCAATTTATTTTTTGAAGAAACTGGTTTGTTTTCTGTGGAGATTCTCACATTCTGGATTTTCTGGTTGAATCCCCATGGTGTCACTTACCATTCTTCCTCTGTCCTCTGTGCTTCCTATAAAATGGTAGATCTGGAGTATTGATTAGATTTGAGTTTGATTATTGGCAAGAATGTTTTTATGAATATATATCTCATGGGCTCTCTTTTGGTGATGTTAATATTGAACAGTGGATTCAGGTGTCATCAGCCTGATCTACTCATTAAAAAGTTCCCCATCATCTTTTCACCTACTGGTTTTAGCAGTCATTTATGATCAATGTCTAGATCCATGATTTCATGAGGGGTTGCATGTGTTGATATTCTGAGTCTATCATGCCTTCTTCATTTATTAGCTGGAATTCTTCTAAAATAATTTTTTATTATTAACTATTTGGTTACCCTGGGTACTCATACAAGAAAGACAGGATAAATCCTTGGTTCTTTCACCTTCCTCAAAAGATGATCAGTTAAATTTGTTTGTTTTGGTATTATTATGAACTTATGCACTTTTAAAATACTTGATATGTTTCAATTTACTGCAGATAATATTTTTTGGTACTCAAATTGTTCCATTTTTGGCCATTTGGAACCTCTTTAAGTTGCCTCAGAGCCCAAATAGCTCTGGTAGTTCTGGAATGATAAGATAATTCTAGCCCATTTAAGTCTGTTCTCTGCCTGAGACTCATAGTCAGCCATTTCTTCAAGGAATCCTTGTCTCTTTTAGTGGGAAATGGTATTTGGAGGCCATAGTATGGGTGCTAGGAGATGCTCATTTATATTGGATTGGTCATATTTCAAAGACCTTTGTAGTGGACAGAGTTAGGGAATATTTTTTAAAGAGAAAACATACCATGAATTCATAATATCAAATTAGTGAAATCAAATTTAGAATGACAGTTTTTACTTAAATCCTTTGGTTTTATATTTTTATCTCTTGTCTCTTACAATAAACATTTTAGTTCTGACAATGTTAATGCAATTGCTTTTTTACTTGCTTTTTAATTTCATCCGTGTGTATATAATTTTGGAATCACAGTATCAATATTATTACTAAAAAATGATTACTGAAAAGAGCTCAGGGTTTCTTTCCAGTTCTTTTTGTCAAATTATTGTGACTCTTGAAATAATTTTTCTTTGTAGTTAAGCCAATAACTTGATACTTGATATACAGGTTTTTAAAATTTTCATTTTGCTTGCTTTCAAATTTTAGGGGTTGATTTTATTTTCTTTTTCACTTTGGTTAAGTTTTGTTTTATAATTAAGAAAAATATTTACATGATTCCAGAGTCAAATCTACAAAATAAAGATTCATTTAAAGTGGTTTTTCACCTCTGTCCCCTTTACCCAGTTACACCCCTCCTTCTGTGGATTACAGTTGTTACTCATTTTTGCTTATTTTAAAAAATGAAAATATATTTGTATCCCTCCCCTTTCTTGGCTGAAAGGTAGCTTAAAATGGACACTGTTCTGCACCTTGTTTTTTTTTCCATATAATAATATACTTCATTTTATAGGTACATAGTTCCATATGGTATGATGGATTTTACAACTTTTCGTTTTCTTTTCTTTATTGATTTGAGAGGGAGAGGAAGGAAGAGGGAGAGAGATAGAAACATCGATGAGAGAGAACATCAATTGGCTGCCTCCTGCATGCCCCCTACTGGGGGTTTGGCCCACAACCTGGGCATGTGCCCTGATTGGGAATCGAACCAGTGACCTCTTGGTGCATAGGTCAGTGCTCAACCACTGAGCCACACTGGCCAGGTACAACTTTTCATTTTTATTGGAATAAATAATTACCTTAGTTTTCTTTTTAAAATTATTTTTATTAATTTGTTTTTGTTACAGATGTTTCTCCTTTTTCCCCCATTGACACCCTCCTCCCCATCCCCCCTGCCTCATCCCCAGCTTTCTTGTGTATGTCCATTGGTTATGCATACATGCATATAAGTTCTGTGGTTTATTGCTTCCTCCCCAACACCCCCTCTTCTGAGGTTTGTCAGTCTGTAACCTACCTCTATGTCTCTGAGTCAATTTTGTTCATCAGTTTGTTTAGTTCATTATATTCCACAAATAAGTGAGATCATGTGATATTTGTCTTTCTCTGCTTGGCTTGTTTCGCTTAGCATAATACTCTCCAGGTCCCTCCATGTCGTCTCAAAGGATAAGGGATCTTTCTTTCTTACAGCTGAATAGTATTCCATTGTGTACATGTACCACAGCTTTTTACCCACTCATATACCGATGGACACTTGGGTTGTTTCCAGATCTGAGCTATTGTAAATAGTGCTGCTATGAACATAGGGTTACATATCTTCTTTCTGATTGGTGTTTCAGGCTTCTTAGGGTATATTCCTAGAAGTGGGATCATTGGGTCAAATGGCAGTTCAATTTTTAACTTTTTGAGGTAACACCGTAGTGTTTTCCATAGTGGCTGCACCAGTCTGCATTCCCACCAGCAGTGTACTAGAGTTCCCTTTTCTCCACACCCTCGCCAACACTTGTTGATTGATGCTTTGTTGATGGCGGCCATTCTGACAGGTATGAGGTGATACGTCATTATTGTTTTAATTTGCATCTCTCTGACGATTAGTGACGTTGAGCATTTTTTCACATGTCTCTTGGCCATTTGTATGTCCTATTTGGGGAGGTGTCTATTTAGGTCCTCCACCCATTTTTTAATTGGGTTCTTTGTCTTCCTTTTGTTGAGTTGCATCATTGGCAAGTATGGTCTCCCATATAGTGGGTTCCCTTTCCATTTTGATGGTTGTTTCTTTTGCTGTACAGAACTTTTTAGTTTGATGTAGTCCCATGTGTTCATTTTTTCCTTTGCTTCTCTTGCTTTAGGTGTTGTATCGGTGAAAATTCTGCTGCGTATGATGTCTGAAATTTTGTTGCCTACATTTTCTTCTAGAATTTTTATGGATTCATGAGTTACATTTAAGTCTTTTATCCATTTTGAGTTTATTCTTGTGTATGGTGTAAGTTGGTGGTCTAGCTTCATTTTTTGGCAAGTAGCTGTCCAATTTCCCCAACACCATTTATTGAAGAGACTGTCTTGACTCCACTGTATGCTCTTGCCATCTTTGTCAAATATTAATTAGGCATATTGTCTTGGGTCAATTTCTGGGTTTTCTGTTCTGTTCCATTGATCTATCTGCCTGTTCTTGTGCCGGTACCAGGCTGTTTTGATTACAGTGGCTTTGTAGTATAGCCTGATATCTGGTATGTGATCCCTCCTACTTTGTTCTTCTTTTTCAAGATTGCCGTGGCTATTCGGGGTCTTTTTTGGTTCCATATAAACTTTTAGAGTGTTTGTTCTAGTTCTGTGAAATATGTCATTGGTATTTTGATGGGGATTGCATTGAATCTATAGATTGCTTTGGGTAGTATGGACATTTTAATGATGTTAATTCTTCCAATCCATGAACAAGCTATATGCTTCCACTTTTTGATATCTTCCTCTATTTCTTTTTTCAATGACCTGTAGTTTTCTGTGAAGAGGTCCTTTACTTCTTTGGTTAAGTTTATTCCTAGGTATCTTAATTTTTTTTCTGCCATGGTAAATGGGATTTTTTTTTAGTTTCTCATTCTGTGAGTTCATCGTTGGTGTATAAGAATGCCATTGTTTTCTTGACTTTAATTTTGCATCCTGCTACTTTGCCAAATTCATTTATTAAGTCTAGTAGATTTTTGATGGAGTCTTTAGGGTTTTCTATGTGCAATATCATGTCATCTGCAAATAATGACAGTTTCACTTCCTCCTTTCCAACTTGGATCCCTTTTATTTTTTCTTCGTGTCTAATTGCTGTGGCTAAGACTTCCAGTACTATGTTAAATAAGAGTGGCGAAAGTGGGCATCCCTGTCTTGTTCCTGTTCTTAACGGGAATGCTTTTAGTTTTTGCCCATTGAGTATGATATTGGCTGTAGGTTTTTCATATATGGCCTTTATATGTTGAGATATGATCCCTCTATTCCCACATTGCTGAGTGTTTTGATCAGAAATGGGTGCTGGATTTTGTCGAATGCCTTTTCAGCATCTATTGATATGATCATGTGGTTTTTATCTTTCATTTTTTCAGTTAGGAATTTTTCTTGTTTCTTCAGATAGGCTTGTAGTGCTGTGAACTTCCCTCTCAGGACTGCTTTGGCTGTGTTCCACAGATTTGTTGTTGTGTGTTCGTTTTCATTGGTTTCCAGGAAGTTTTTAATTTCTTCCTTGATCTCGTTAGTAACCCATTCGTTGTTTAATAACATACTATTTAGCCTCCAAGTGTTTGAATGTTTTTGTATGTTTTTATTGTAATTGAGTTCTAGTTTCATGCCATTGTGATCTGAGAAGATGCTTGATATGATATCAATCTTCTAGAATTTGTAGAGACTTAGTTTGTGTCCTAACATGTGATCTATCTTTGAGAATGACCCATGTGCACTTGAGAAGAATGTATATTCTGCAGCTTTGGGGTGAAATGATCTGTAAATATCAATGAAGTCCAACTGATCTAGTTTGTCTTGTAAGGACTCTATGTCCTTGTTAATTTTTTTTCTAGAAGATCTATCCAGTGATGTCAATGGGGTGTTAAAGTCACCCACTATGATCGTGTTGCTATTGATCTCTCCCTTGAAGTCCTCCAGAAGTTTTTAAATATATTTTGGTGCTCCCGTGTTTGGTGTGTATATGTTTACCAGGGTTATATCCTCTTGTTGGATTGATCCTTTTAATATTATGCAGTGATCTTCTCTGTCTCTTATTATGGCCCTCATTTTGAAGTCTATCTTGTCAGATATGAGTATTGCTATACCAGCTTTTTTTTCATTTCCATTTGCTTGGAAAAATTTTTTCCATCCCTTTACTTTCATCCTGTGTGAGTGTTTTGTTGTGAGGTGGGTCTCTTGTAGACAGTATATATAGGGGTCGTGTTTTCTCATCCAATCAGATACCCCATGTCATTTGATTGGAGCATTTAAGCCATTTACATTTAAGGTTATTATTGATAGATAGTTATTAGTTGCCATTTTAATTTTATGTCTGTGTTCCTCCCTCTCTCTCTCTCTCTCTCTCTCTCTCTCTCTCTCTCTCTCTCTCTCTCTCTCTGTTTCTTTTTCTTCTTACAACAATCCTTTCAGCATTTCTTGCAGTGCTGGTTTCGTGGTGGTAAATTCCTTTAGCTTTTTTTTTTTTTTTAAATCTGTGAAGCTCTTTATTTCTTCTTCAATTTTAAATGGTAGCCTTGCTGGATAGAATAGTCTTGGATTCAGACCCTTGCCTTGCATTACTTTGTACACTTCATGCCACTCCCTTCTGGCCTGCAGTGTTTCTATTGAGAAATCAGCTGACATTCTAATGGGAGCTCCCTTGTAGGTAACACTCTATCTCTCTCTTGCTTCCTTTAAGATTCTTTCTTTGTCTTTAATGTTTGCCATTTTTATTATGATGTATCTAGCTGTGGATCTTCTGGCGTTCATCTTGCTTGGGATTCTCTGTGTTTCCTGGACTTGTGTGACTTTTTCCTTCACCAGTTTATGGAAGTTTTCTGTCATTATTTCTTCAAAGAGGTTCTCTATTCCTTTCTCTGATTCTTCTCCTTCTGGTACCCCTATAATGTGAATGTTGTTACGTTTTGTATTGTCCCACAGCTCCCTTAAACTCTCCTCCTGCTTTTAAAACTTTTTTCCATTTGCTGCTCTATTTGGGTGTTTTTCTCTACCTTGTCTTCTAAGTCACTGATTTGGTCTTCAACTTCTTCTGATCTACTGTTGAACCCTTCTAAGATATTTTTCATAACAGCTATGTCATTCTTTATTTCCACTTAATATTTATGCATAGCTTCTACCTCTTTATGCATAGCTTCTACCTCTTTTTTTAAGCTGAAGTAGTTCCCAGTGAGCTCTTCATAATTCTTATTAAGTTTCTTGTAGTTCTCACCAAATTGTTTGAGCACCCTTAAAATCATTGCCTTGAATTCTTTATCTGACAAGTTGCTTTCTTCCATTTCCTATAGATCCTTTTCTGGGATTCCTCTTTTTCTTTCCTTTGGGTGTTGTTTCTTTGTTTCCCCTTTTTAGCTGTCTGGTAGCTCTAGACCCAGTGAGGGATGTTTGGATGTGTAGGCAACTCACTGTATATCAAATAAGGCTACTGTGCCTCCCAGACTATTCTGTCGGGTGTCTCCTCTTGCCTGCTGTGGATCCTGGAGGATTGACAACTGGGGGCTGGTATTGGTGTCCTTGTAGGTGCTGCTGCTGGATTGAGTGGGCCCCTCTGAAGCTGTATTCCCTGCTGGTTGCTGGTGTCACCTGTAGCTGTATCGCTTAGGCCCAGCTGGAGCCGCACTCCCTGCCCACACCATGGGCACCTGGGTTGCACAGGCCCTTCTGAGCCCCAGCTCCCTGCTGGTCCCGTGGGCAGCTATGTCATACAGGCCCCGCTGGAGCCCTGGGTCCCCGCCGATCTTGTGGGCAGCTGGGTTGTACAGGCCCCATTGGAGCCCCTGCTTCCCACTGATCCCGTGGGGAACTGGATCACACAGTCCTTTCTGGAGATCCAGCGCCACGCTTATCTTGTGGACAGCTGGATCACACAGGCTCTGGAGTCCCAGCTTCCTGCAGGTCCCATGGGGAGCTGGATCCCCCAGGCCCCTCTTGAGCCCCAGCTCCCCACCGCTCTTGTGGGCCGCTGGGTCACACAGGTCCCTCTGGATCCCTGGCTCCCCACCGCTCTTGTGGGCTGCTGGGTCACACAGGCCCCTATGGAGCCCTGGTTCCCCACTGCTCTAATAGGCAGCTGTGTTGCACAGGCCCCTCTGGAGCCCCAGGTCTTGCTGCTGGCGGCTGGCGAGTGCTGCTGCCCAGTGGGGCTCAGCTCCTGCTCAGCCTTTGCTGTAGTTTTTGGGGATAGGTCTCAGCTGCAATCTGTGGTTCTTTTGCCTGGGGATGGATGTCTGCTCCCTAGCCTCTTTTGCTGGGGGTATGTCTTGACTCTGATCGGGCTGCTACTGTGAGGGATGGTGCTCGGCTCCCCGCCATTGCGGTTTCAGCAATAGGCACTTTGACAGCTCTGCTACTGTGCAGTGGTCTGTGTTGACACAGGGTGTCCACTGGTGCCATGGTGCCAGGTGCACCGGTGGGCTCAGGTTGCTGGTCCCTAGCCCCTCCCACTGCCTCCTCCCAGGGAAGGCCCCGGGATCTTCCAAAATGGCGAGACCTCCCCAAGGAGCAGGGAGAAATGCCCTGAAGAGCCGCTTACCACTGTAGCCGGCTGCTCCCCATTCACAGCACAGGAACCTTCTGCTCCGTGTCTCTGTACTGCAGGAGTTTGGTCGTCCACCTTCACGTCCACCACTCTCTCACACACTCTACCTTAGTTTTCTATGAACTTATTGGTAATTTGTTTTCCAGGTGCTTTAAAAGCTTTGTCAAACATTCATCAATATTCTCTATATGCTTCAAAACTTGAGTTCAATTCTTCCCCTGAAGATCTTTTCCTAGGAGTTTTCTGTCCTAGGCTCCCAGCACCTTCTGCATGGCTATTATCCTGAGACCCTTTTGCTGCTCTCCTGTCTTGTCTCCCCTGTTTTTTAGATCCCATCTTTCTTTTTCTGGTTTACACCTCATTTGGCTGTAGTATGAACTCCATTAGCTTCCTGAGGAAGGGTACCTAGGAGGTAAAGTTTTAGAGTCTTTGCATGTCTCTAAATGTCTTCTTTGTTTCCTGACATGTGACTGAGGTTTTTATAGATTTCAAATTCTGGGCTTGAATCATTTGCCTTTATAAATATGAAGACGTGGTTTCATTGTCATCTGGCCTTCAACGTTTTTGTGTAAGTCCAGGTGCTACTTTAAGTCTGGATCCTTTGTAGATATTCTCTCCCCTCTTTTTTTTTTTTTTTCTCTAGAAGCTTTTAGGGAATTTCTTTATCCCTGAAACTTCATGACCTCATGGACCTTTTTTTTCATTCATTGTGGTGGGCAACTTTCTAGGCCTTGTCACTCTGGAAACAAATACTTTCAGATGTGAGAAATTTTCCTGTATTATTTCTTACCTTCTTCTTTTGTTTTCTATTTTCTTTCTATACCTCCTATTATTTAGACTTTGGACTTCATGTATTGATTCTATAATCTGCTACTCATTCCTCTACTATTTTTTATTTCTTTGCTTTTTTGTGAAATTTTCTTGACATAAATGCCAACATCTTTATAGAATTTTTTCTACTATTCTACCTTTAGTTTTCAAAAGATTTTTCTTGTTCTATGATTGTTCCTTTAAGTAATATATTATAGTAATATGTGTGTGTGTGTTTCTGTTCTTTGAATTGTCTGTCTCCTTCAGGAATTTTTTGCTGTTTGTTTTGAGCATTGTCTTTCACAACAGAAGCTTTATCAAATAGCTGGTGATACTTGCCTGACTTCATATTTAAGAGTGAGGCCTTAAAAGAGTGATCAGCAATTTACCTTGAGTGGATTTGTTAATTCTTGGCTTCACTGCTGTGAATTTTGTGTGTGAGGGTTCCCCTTTGTGTCTGTTTCAGGAGGTCATTACTCTAGGGCTATTCAGTTTCATGAGAAAATCATCTGCAAGTTTCGTGCCTGGCTGCTGGCCTTGTAGAATTTGGATATGGAAGGGGGGTGGGGTTCCAACCATTAACAATGAAGATTTACATTGAAACTTTCTGTTTCCACTTTTCCACCACCACCGCTGTCCTTGGTAGCTCCAAATTCAGAGATTTTGTGGGTTCATTTTCTCCTGAGAAAAAAACACTCCAGTCTCCTGTTAGAGGAGGATGGACATTCTTGGTAGAATGAGGATGTTTGCCAGTTTTGTGTCTAGACTTTCAACCAAACCTTGTTTTTAGCCCTGTACCTTACCTCATCTCTGCCTCCTCCAGTACCTTGCACCTTCAAGTTTGAGACTTCCCAGGGCTGTGTGGAGCAGATAAGCCTTATATCTCATCAGGTCCCCCTTTGTAGGCTATCAAGATGTAGCTTCCTTCATCTTGCTAAGTAAGTTGTCACTCCAATCTGTTTTCCATCTTCTAAGACTTTATTTAGTTTGCCCTTGTTGTCTTTTATCTTTGTTATTTCTTTCATTTATTCATGTAAAAAAAATACTATTGAGCACCTACGAGGGCCTCACACTATTATAGGTGCTTAGGATACAATAATGAAGAAAATATTCCTTCCCTAGTGGAACTTACATTTTAGTGGGAAGAGACATATTTTAAAAAAACCAAACACACAGTGAAAGTAAATTATATGGTATGTTAGAAGGTGACAAGTGTGGCTATGGTCTGAATATGTCCCTCAGAATTTCATATGTTGAAATTCTAACCCCCAAGGTGATAGTATTAGGAGGTGGGGACTTTAGGGATGATTAGGTCATGAGGGTGGAGCCGTCATGATTACGATTAGTGCCTTATAAAAGAGATTCCAGAGAGCTATCTTATCATTTCTGCCATATGAGTTTACAGTGAAAAGATAGCTGTCTATGAGGAAGTGGGCTCTCATAAGATACTGAATCTGCCAGCATCTTGATATTGGACTTCCACAGTCTCCAGGACTGTGAGAAATATATTTTTGTATTTTGTAAACCATCCAATTTATGGTATTTTTGTTATAGCAGCCCAACTGGACTAAGACAAGTACCATGGGGAAAATACAGCAGGATCAGAAGGATAAGAAGTTCTAGGCCCTGGCCAGGTAGCTAAGTTGGTTGGAGTGCTGTCCTGTACAACAAAGGGTTGCAAGTTTGATTCCTGGTCAGGACAAATACCTAGGTTGCTGGTTTGATCCCCCCTGGGAGCATGTACGGAAGGCAACTGATTGATGTTTCTCTCTCTGTCTCCCCCCTCACTTCCTCTCCCTCTCCCTTCCTCTCTCTCTAAAATCAATAAACATATCCTCAGGTGAGGATAAAAAAAAAGTTCTTGGGCTGGAGGAGGTATGGTTTGTCATTTTAAATAGGGTCAAAATAGGCTTTATCAGGAAGGTGACATTTGAACAAGCAGTGGCCCTCAACTGAGGGCAGTTTTGCCCTGCAGGGGACATTTGGCAATGTGTGGAGACATTTTTGGTTGTCACCATAAGGGAGATAGTTTTGTGGTGCTACTGGCACCTAGTTGGTAAAGACCAGGGATGCTGCTAAACATTCTACAATGCACAGGAGGAGCCCTCACAATAAAGAATTATCTCCCCCTAAATGACAATAGTGCCAAGGTTGAGATACTTTGGAATTGATATTTAAAGGAAGTGAAGGTGTGGCCTGGCTGGTGTGGCTCAGTGGTTGAGCATTGACCCATGCACCGATAGGTCGCTGGTTTGATTCCCGGTCAGGGCACATGCCCAGGGTATGGGCCAATCCCCAGTGGGGGGCATGCAGGAGGTGGTGAATCGATGTTCTCTCTCATTGATGTTTCTATCTCTCTCCCTTTCTCTCTCTAACATCAATAAAGAAAAAAAAAATAAAGGAAGTGAAAGTGTGAGCCATGCATACAGCTGAGGGAAGAACCTTCTAGGCAAACAGAACAGCCATGGCAAAGGCCCTAAGATTGTGAGTGTGGCAGGCTTTTTGAAGAAACTGAAAGTAGGCCTATAAGAGTAGAAGGAGATGAGGTAAGATGGTTAATGGGGGCCAGATCATGTAGTGCCTCAGAGGTCATTGTAGGGACTTTTCCTCTTACTCTGAGCCATTGAAGATTTTGATGAGGGAATGTCATGATATGACTTAGGTTTTTAACAGGGTCACTCTGGTTGTTATATTGTGTATGGGGTTATTGGGGCATGGGTAGAAGCAGGGAGAGAGCAGTTAGGGGGCTGTTGCAATAATGATGAGAGATTATATAGACCAGTGGTAGTAGCAGTGGAGGTGCATATATCTTGAAGATAGAGCAACAGGATTTTCTGATGGATTGAATGAAAGGTGTAAGAGAAAGAGAACAGTAAAATATGGCTCCAGTTTTTTTGGGGGGAGCAACTCGAATGATGGAGTTACTAAAAACTGAGATGGGAAAAACTGTGGTAGAGATTTGGGAAGGATTAACAGTTCGGTTTTGGAATGGTGCACTTGAGAAACATATTACACATCTAGTGGATATGTTAAATAGGCAGTTTGATATATTAGTCTGGGGTTTAAGAGTTAGAAATCTGGGATTTGTTAACATGTAGATATTATTTAAAATTACAAGACTGGAAGAGATCACCAAGGGAGTGAGAGCAGATAAGAAAGACCATGGACCTTACCTGGGGCACTACCATTTTAAAAGGTCTAGGAAGAGAGGGGGAGTAGGAACGAGTAAAGGAGGCTTAGAAGAGCTGCAAGTGAGGTCAGAGGACCAGGAGAATGTGGAAGTCAAGAAGATAATTGAAGACAGTGAATCAAGAGCAGGGGCTCGTCAGGTATGCCAAATGCTACTAGTAAGATGAGACCTGAGAATTGACCATTGAACTGCATAACAAAGTCATTGATCACTTTAATGTGAACTGTTTTGATGGAGTGGTGGGAACCTGATTCAAGTGGCTGAATGAATGGAGAGGAACAGGAGGCAGTGAATACATTTGACCCTTGAACAATACTGGGGGTGGTGTTAGGGGCGTCCTCTACATATTACTTTTTTGCTGTTGTTGTTAATCCTCACCTGAGGATATTTTTCCATTGATTTTTAGATAGAGTGGAAGGAAGGGAGGGAGGGAGAGAGAGAGAGAGAGAGAAACATCAATGTGAGAGAGATACATCAATTGGTTGCTTCCTGCACAACCCTGACCGGGGATTGAACCTGCAACCCAGGTACATGCCCTTGACCGGAAATCGAACCCATACCCCATCAAACTGATGCTCTAACCACTGAGCCATTTCGATCAGGGCTGCATATAACTTTTGACTCCCTCAAAACTTAAGTACTAATAGCCTACTGTTGACCAGCAGCCTTACTGATGACATAAAGTCAATTAACACATATTTTGTATATGTATTATATACTGTATTCTTATAATAATAGAGTACTTTAGAAAAAGAAAATGTTATTAAGAAAATCATAAGGAAGAGAAAATACATATACAGTACTGTACATATTTATTGAAAAAAAAATCCGTGTATAAGTGGACCCATGCAGTTCAAACAGATGTTGTTCAAGGGTCAACTGTATATACAGTTTTTTAAAGAGTTTTGCTACAAAGAGGAACAGAAATGGAACAGTAGCTGGTGGGGAAAGTGGGTCAGGAAGGTTCACTGCCTTTAAATTTTTTTTTTAATTTTCAATTACAGTTGATTTGCAATATTATATTAGTTTCAGGAGTACAGCATAGTGATTAGATATTTATATAATTTATGAAGTGATCCCTCTGGAGTCTACTACCCACCTGATACCATACAAAGTTATTACAGTGTTATTGACTATATTCCACGTGCTATACTTTACATCCCCATGACTAATTTTAGAACTGGCAATTTTCACTTTTTAATTACTTTACCTTTTTCACCCATCCCCTTTATTTTTGAAGATGGGTGAGTAAGAGCATGCTTGTTATCAAGGACTGATCCAGTAGTGAGGGAGGAAAATGATGGTGCAGGAGAGAAAGAAGGGAGAATTGGTGGAACAATGAGCTTAAATAAGCTTATGTCTTTTATTTCTTTATGTCATTTTAGTAGGATTTTTATGAGGGATATTATTTTACTTTAATCAGAAGGCCACTTCATCCTTTTTTTTTTTAAGATTTATTTTTATTGAGATATAAATGATATAACATTGTGTAAATTTAAGGTTCACAATATGTTGATTTGATACATTTGTATATTGCAATATGATTATAGGTCTCTTCACTATTAATACTTAGGCATTTCCATATAAGAAAGAATAGGAGTCTCAGTCTCTATCTGATAAATGAACATACTGAGACCTGAGCTCATACCATGGAGAGGCTGTATTTAATATTTACCCATTATCTTCCAGGTCTGACTCAATTTTTCAATTTCCCATCCTTCTAGGACCTCAGCGACATTTGAATCTTGCTTCCAAAAAACATTCTTTGCCCACCAGCCAGTAAACAACAATTGAACCAGTTTTTCTTTAAATCACCAATCTTAAAATTTGAAAACATATGTTCAGTATATTTAGGCATATCTTATATTGCATTTATGTGAAATCACAGCAGAAGTGATTAAGTATGTATATACTTGAAATGGAATGTATATAGAATAACCTGAGATTGTACATACAAGTGAAATACCTTTCCTGTTCATTCATGCCTTCTTTCAATAACAATTATTAAGCAACTATTATTTTTGTAATATGTTTTTATTTATTTTTTAGAGAGAGAAGAAGGAAGAGATAGAAACATCAATGTGAGAGAGAAACATCGATGGGCTGCCTCCTGCACACCCCTCACTGGGGATCGAGCCCGCAACCCAGGCATATGCCCTGACTGGGAGTTGAACTGGGACCTCTCAGTCCACGGGACGATGCTCGATCCACTGAGTCACCCCGGCTGGGCTTGAGCAACTATTATGTGCCAGACTGAGGATACAACTCTAAGCCTTCATACAGCTTACTGTTTGGAATACAATGGATTCTGTCCCTCTGGAAGGTGAAAGGGCTGGGATCATGTTTCTTATATCACTGTATTAGTTTGCCAGGGCTTCCATAATAAAATACCACAGACTACATGACTTAAACAATGAAAATTTATTTTCTCTCAGTTCTGGACCTTTTTTCTTTTTTTTATCCTCACTCGAGGACATTTTTACATTTATCTTCAGATAGAGTGGGAGGGAGAGAGGGAGGAAGAGAGAGAGAGAAACATCGACGTGAGAGAGACATATCGACTGGCTGCCACCCACACAACCCCAACCGGGGCTGGGGACAAACTGCAACTGAGGTACATGCCCTTAGTGGGAACTGAACCCGGGACTCTCTGGTCCGTGGACCAACACTCTTAACCGCTGAGCCAAACCGGCCAGGGCTATTTTCTCTCAGTTCTAAAGGCAGTGTCCAAGATCAAGATGTTGGCAAGTTGGTTTCTTCGGAGGCCTCTCTTGTAGGTAGCCATCTTCTCACTGTTTTTTCACATGATCTTTCCTCTGTGTGTGCATCCTGTTGTATCTTTGTGTGTCCAAATTTCTTTGTCTTATGAGGGTACCAGTCAGATTAGATTAGGGCCCACCCTAATGACCTCATCTAACTTAATCATTCACTTTAAAGACCTTATCTTCAATACAGTCACATTCTGAGGTATTGGGGATTAGGGCTTCAATATATGAATTTGGGGAGAGTATAATACAGCCCATAGCAATCACCCAGCATGAATAATCAGCTGTGAAACTTGTTAGTTTTGCCTGTGTAATAATACTGTTTTCTTCCTAGTACTATGAAGTATTCCTCCGACAGTCCCCAGTGGAGCCCTGCCTTCTGTTTCATGAAGGTGGACACTGGCGTGAGCTCATAGTCCGCACCAATAGCCAAGGGCACACAATGGCCATCGTTACTTTCCATCCCCAGGAATTAAGGCAGGTGAGACTCACAGGATGATATGAGGCAGCTTCTGTAGGAACCCCCTACTATTACTATGCTGATGTTGGTTTTTGGAAGTTTTAGGGCACATAGCAGAATGGGAAGAGGGATGAGGGGAGAGGAGGAGGAGATGGCAAGGATACTCTTTAACTGTGCTGATGACATGATCACACCATGGAGACTGAGGCCAGGTTACTAAGTTAATTATCATGTCAGGACCCCTAAGTATTTTTACAAGAACTTTGCCCATGGAAGTTAGTAGGTGCTCTACTAAACCCAAAAACCAATTTAATATAAGATAGAATATAGTCAGAATTTTATAACCCAGATAATACTTTACATTTGTAATGCACTTGGAGCTTTCAAACGTTAATAGATTAAACCACTCCTATACTTGTGAAGTAGATGGGAGGAGAGGTATTGTCATCCTCATTTCACAGATGGGCAAATGGAGGCATAGAAGTACCCAAGGTTAAAGAGCTAGGAAATAGCCAAGCTAGGGCTTGAACCCAAGTATTTGATTCCTGGCCTTTTAACTCTATAGCTCCAACATAGTTTATGATGATATATCCTTGTGGCAAGCTAATAGTTAGGCTCTCTGTAGTGACCTGGGAATTTTAAAATGTTCCAAACTCAAAGAAAGGATTTAGTTATCATACTCATTCTCTTCCTAGCACTTTTCTTTCTCCTAGCACTTGTGTCCTCTGAGGTGGTGTTTGCGTGAGTGATTGGGATGTATGAAGTGAGAAGTATGAAGGGAATTGAAAGGTTATTGCTTCTTTGTGATGGGACAAAAGTTTAGTTTAGCTCCTGTTTACAAGAATAACTCACACTTTCTTTAGAGAACTATTAAAGGAGCTCAGACTAGAGAAAGTGTGTGTCTATATTATAGGATTTGTCAAAAGCCAATACAGAAAGCGATGCTTCTACTGAGATGTGAAAATAACTTATGTTTTGTCCTATAGAACATTGCTTTATGTTAAGTGTTATTTATAATAGGACTTGAGAAATGTGCCTTCTTGTGTGACTACTGCAGGGCTGATGACTGTAGAGCTAGGAGCGAAAACTTGTTAGAGATGAGTTTTTGCTTGATTCCTGATTTTGTGGTCTGGGCAGGAGGAGCTCTGTGTTCAGAAGGAGTCTGTAAAGGAGTTTTTCATCAAAGGGCCAGGAGCAGTCTGTGACTTGACATCACTTTACTTCCAGGAAAGGTAAACCTGGGACAGCCAAACAGCAAGCACAAGGTGGGTGGCTTGCCATAGTCTGGGTTGTGGATTGCTGAGGTAGGGCTGCTGCTTATGGAGGATCTGGGCTAAGTGGTATTGGCCCTCATATACCACTGAGGTCCGGGAACCCAGGCCAACTGTAAATGAGAGAGTGTCTGCATGCACATACTTCCATCCTTTCAGAAGGGAACTCCTACAGAGCTCTCAGGGCCATGCCATGGAGGCTGTGTCTCCTAGATGAGATGCTGGGGCCTCCTCCTCCAACTAACCACTAGAGATAGAATGGCCTGCCATTCCAAGATACTTTCTTCTTTTATTCTTTTCCAGCACCAGGACCCGTTGCAGCCATCAGCAATCCCCCTACCAGCTCCTATTTGGGGAACCCCACATCTTTGAAGAGCTCTTGGGCTTGAAGATCCGCATCTCTCCAGATGCCTTTTTCCAGATTAACACTGCTGGTGCAGAGATGCTGTATCGGACTGTGGCGAAGCTGAGTGGAGTGAATTCTGACACCATCCTCCTTGACATCTGCTGTGGAACTGGCAAGTGGCAGCGCAGGGCTGAATCTACATGCTGCTTAGCTCCCAAACTCCATTCACCCAGCACCTAGGGTCCTGGGTGGGGAGGTGGTAGTAGTGGTGCAGTAGTTTTAGACCTCATTGGTCTAAAACCCTAAAATACCCTCCCTTCATTCTCTCTTACTTCCCCAGGTGTGATTGGCCTCTCTCTGGCTCAGTATAGCTCCCAGGTCCTTGGGATTGAGTTGGTGGAGCAGGCCATAGAGGACGCCAGGTGGACTGCAGCCTTCAATGGTATATTGCTCACAGTCGGGGGAGAAATTAAGAGCTGCAGTTTTTTCTGTGCTATGAAAAGGGTTGTGTGGGAAAGGACATCTACTGTATCATTGACCTATGAAAAGGAAGGGAGGGTGTTCTGGAGTGGTCAGTGTTGGGTCCTGATGGTTTTCTGAAAGAGAGCCCAATAGCTAATCTTTTTTTTTTTTTCTATTCAGAAGCAGATCCTGAGGGAAGAAGTAAGCCTAACTGATAGCAAGGGAACTTGGCAAAACTTTGGATAATATAAAAGAGCCTCTTGACATTAGACTCATGAGGCATCAGAGCATAATACAATAGGTTTCAAACTATTTTTAGCAACAGAACCTTTTCTTTGAACAAAATGTTGTGCCAAACTGCAACATAGAAAACAGATCCCTTTGTTCCCCCTACCTTCAATAACAGAAAGAGGACTTGAATAAAAGTCAAGTTTTTCTTCTTGGTATCAGAATGTATGTATTGTGTGTCACAAAGTTGTAAAATAACACTGTCTAGCCTCTCAAGCCGAAAGGTCTACTGAGATATTTATTGCAAGGGAGAGCACAATGGAAAATGAAGCAGGTTCAAAAGCGTTTCTTTCATTCTTATTCAGAGGTATGCTAGATCTAAAGGGAGATGGCAGAGCCATGGCTCCTGTATATTTCTTTCTTTCTTTCTTTCTTTTTTGGTTAATCCTCACCTGAGGATATTTTTCCATTGATTTTTAGAGAGAATGGAAAGTAGGGAGGGAGGGAGGGAGAGAGAGAAAAACATTAATGGGCAAGACACATCGATTGGTTGCCTCCTGCATGACCCCGACCAGGGCCGGGGATTGAACCTGCAACCCAGGTATGTGCCCTTGACCAGGAATCAAACCCACGACCCTTTGGTCCGTGGGCTGATGCTCAAATCGCTGAGCCAAACTGGCCAGAACTCCTGTACATTTCTATAAAGCTGAAGCTCCCTGTACCCCACTCTTGGGCAGGAGTTTTCATTTATGTCATGTGGTCCTCTTTTCTGCAGGCATCACCAACTGTGAATTCTATGCTGGTCGAGCAGAGAAGATTTTGCCACAGCTGCTAAAGTCAAAGGAAGATGGGCAATTAATTGTTGCTGTGGTGAACCCAGCCCGGGCAGGACTGCGTAAGGATGAATAGCTCTCCTGCTACAGAACTAGTTGGGTGTTCCCATGATGTCTTCCAGCTTTAGCCCCATTCCCACACCATGCTAAGGGTACCCCTGTTGGACTGGCTCTGAACCCATTTTCTCCTCTATTCCTCACCAATCCTAGGTGCTGGCCAGTTGAAAGTTTGTGATAACCCAGATCATGATAGTTTAATTATATCAATAGCAATGTCTTTCTGCCTTCAGATTACCAGGTGGTTCAAGCTATTCGAAACTGCAGGGCCATCCGCACACTAGTTTTTATTTCCTGCAAGCCTCATGGTGAAACCACACGGAACATCATTGAGTGAGTCTTGACATCTTTTTTAAATTAGTTTTTTCCTGGTGATCAAAGTAGTGCATGCTTATTGTGCAGACTTTGGAAAATGCAGAGAAGTGTAAAGAACTAGAAAAAAGTTATTATACTGCCACCAAGAGTCAATTATAGGAACAGGTCTTGGGTAAGGCACAGTAAAGCAACTCACTTAAGTTGTAAAATTTAAGGGGTGCTCAAAATCTCAGTAATCAAAACACATTTCAGTGCAATATTTTCAAAAATCAAAATTAGTACAAAAATCTATGATGAACAAAATATTAAGATTGTTTAGAAAGGTGAAATCCACTCCTGTACCTACTAAACCTTGCCTCATTCACCTTACCCTAATCCTGGCCCTGGTTTCAATAAAACTTTATTTACATAAGTAGGCAACCAGCCTGCAGGCCATAGTTTTCTAACTTCATTTTCCAAAATATTGCATCAAAATATCATGTGTCTTGATTATTGAGTTTTTTTTTGTTTTTGTTTTTTTTTGGTATCCTCTTAAATTTTACACCCAAAGTGAACGCCTCTTGCTTCATTTCAGTTCTGGCCCCGGTCAATTATTTTTTATTTATGAAATGTTTTCTTCTTGTAATCTCTCTCTCTCTCTCTGCCTTTCTCCTCCCTCTTTTTCTTTTTATATAAGTAATACAATTTATTTGTAATATTCAAACTACATAGGTGGGTATAAAGTACAGATGATATGATTGGATAAAACAAGTGAGATTTAAAAGTAAACAAATTGAAGGGATTAAGCAAAACAAACAAACAAACAAACAAACAAACAAACAAACCTCATAGATACAGATAATAGTATGGTGATTACCAGAGGGAAAGGGGAATCGAGGGAGGCAGAAGAGAGTAAAGGAGGGATAAATAGTGATGGAAGGAGACTGAATTTGGGGTGGTGAACACACAGTACAATATACAGATGATGTATTATAGAATTGTATACCTGAAACCTATATAATTTTATTAACCAATGTCACACCAATAAATTCAATAAAAATAATTTAAAACTGAAGATAAAAGTAAATGAATTGAGCTTTCAAGTCAATGATCTAGAAAAAGAACAATAAAACTGAAGGCAACTGAAAGAAGAAATCAATAATGTTCTAAAAATCCAGAAATTAATGAACTACAAAACAAAAGCCTGTAAACTTGACAAATAAACAAGAAGGTGTTATTGGAAGAAGAAAACAAAATAGATATATAAACCTAATCAAGAATATAAAAGAATAAAATGTAAAAATATAAAGTCTTAACACGAGAAAATGAGCAAAACTACAAATATGAAGACATTTTTAAAAGTGATAAGAAGTACTTTGTATAACTCCCTTGCAATACATTTGAAAACCTAGATGGGCGATTTTCTGGGAAAATGCAAATGGCTAATACTAATTTCAGAAGATAGAGTAAACCTAAATAAACCAGTAACCATGGAAACAAAATTGAGGAAGTTGTGAAAGAGCTGCTTCTACCCAAAATGATAGCATGAGGCCCATTTGTTTTCAGAGTCTTATTTCCTTGTCTATTTTTGTACATTTACTCTTCCACTTGTAGTTTATTTTATTTTTATTATACTGTTTAAAATGTTTTTGAATATATGATAAAGGTGGCACCTCAAATCAATGGGAAAAAGATGGATTGTTCAATAAATGATGATGGACAACTGGGTAGCCATGGTGAAAAAAAAGTTGAATTTGTATCTCACACTGTGTACCAGGATATATTATAAAGGAATCAGAGATTTAAATGTAAAAAGGGAAAACCACAGTGTACTCTAGGAAATCATAGAATTTCTGTATAATCTTGGAGTGCAGAAGCCCTTTCTAACTATTAAAATTCAGAAGCCATATAATAAAAGGTTGTTAAATTTGGCTACATACACAGTAACTTCTCCATTATACCATGTACAGAAATGAATTCAAAATGGATTATAGAACTAAATGTAAGAGCTAAAACACGAAGTGAATCATTGTGACCTTGGGTTAGGCAAAACTTTCTTAGATATGATATAAAAACCCAAACAACAACAACAAATAAATAAAAATACATAAATACGTTGTGTGTGTGTGTGTGTGTGCGTGTGTGTGCATGCACATGTCTATAATTGGACATCATCAAAGTTAAAAAATACTTTTGTGTTGCAAACCCTTTCATGATTCATAAGCACATTTATAATATTTTCTTTTCATATCTTCTGTTCACTTTTCTTTTGGGCTGTTACTATTTTTTTTATGGATTTCCAGGGGTTTGTTATAAATTAAGGAAAAAAGGCTTTGTCTGTGATATGAACTGCAAATTTATTTCCAGCATGTATGTTGTCTCCTGTCTTTGCTTTTGGTGTTTTTTATCATGCAAGTTATTGATTTTTAAAACTGTTTTACTGAGATACAATTCATATACCATATAGATCACCCATTTATACAGTTCACTGGTTTTTAGTATATTTATGGAGCTATGCATCTGTCACAACAATTGTGGAACATTTTCATTAAGCCAAGAAGATATCATGCACCCCATTTCTCCCCAAACCCCCCATCTTCAGCCCTAGGTAACCACAAGTCTACTTTCTGTCTCTACTGATTTGCCTAGTCTGAACATTTCCTATCAGTGGAATCATACAATATGTGACCTTTTGTGTCTGGCTTCTGGATACCAATCCTTTATCAGATAAACAAATTTGCAAATATTTTCTCTCATTCTGTGGGTTCTCTGTTCACTTTCTTGACGGTGTCCTCTGAAGCCCAGAGTATTTAATTTTGAATATGTCCAGATGATTTTTTTTTCTTTTGTGGCTTGTGATTTCGGTTCTAAGGTATATTACTAATTGTAAATAGGCAGGTGTGCAAAAATTGTTTATATAATAGTAAACTATCTTTGTAAAAAAAATGAGTAAAGGATGAGAAGAATTGCCGACTCTCTCGGCCTGCTGAGGGTCGTCACAATGCAATGAACTACAAACAGACACTGCTTGGAGTGAGGGGGAGCATCTCAAGGGAGCAAATGCTCTAGATCTCTGGATGCAGCCTAATTTATTTGCAAAGTGGTTCCCTAGGTTACATGGTGTTTTAGGTAATTAAGTCCTTGAGGTCGCGTCTCTGCTGACCATAGAGCCAAGCCCAGCATATTTCCTGTCTCTCACTGTTTTCAGTGGAGATACATCATAACATATTCATTCACACCTGGGCATATTGCCCATTATCACTTTCAGGGCGGCTTTCCAAAAACCCATATTCATGCATACCTTATCTATTCACACGCATACTTTGATCCTTGGCTAGCCAGGCCACAAGAGTGCATACCTCTAGGTTACCTTTTGTTCATCCACCAAACCCCCAACCCTACAAAGAATATAGATTTGTATTTGCTTGTATATGCATAGACAAACTGTTAAGTTATATAAGAAACTGACAATAGTAGTTATCTATGGTGAGAGAAAACTGCAGAGATGGGAGTCACAGGTGGGAAGGAGACTTCACAGTATACCTTTTTATGTATTTCATTTTCAAATAAAATGGAAATATTCATTATGCAAAACAAGTTTTAAAATGCAATGATTAAGAGTAAACCGAGGATTCTGCTAACATTCATACTGCATAAAACAATAAACATGGCCTCAAAAAGGCAAGAAATATTTATTTTGAAAAGCCAGTATATGCATGTGGTAGAAAAAGTTCAAACAATACAAGAATATGTGGTGAATAATGAGTCTCTTTCTTACTTCTGACCCCTAGTCCTTCAGATATCACCACTCTTACTAGTTTCTTATGTAGCCTACCAGAGATATTCTGTGACTATGGAAGTGTGTATGTGTGTGTGTATACATGTACATGTATGTGTACATACATCCCTCTGTCTTTAAAAACAAACAAACAAACAAACAAACTATTAACACTGTTCTGCCCCATGCTTTTCAGTTAACAAAAGATTTTGGAGATTGTTTTACAATGATGTAGAATCTGTATCAATACTTATAGGTCTACTTGATTTTTTATATAGGCTAAAAACTATTTTTAAATAGTTTCCTTTTCTCAAAAAGTCCAAAACATATGAAGTTTTATTGAAAACAATAAAATACAGAAACACCAGATGCCCATTTTAAAGTAAAATTGATAGCACTTTCCAGAATTTTCCTAGTACTGCACCATTATTATCACTATTAAAAAACAAAACCAAGCTCCAGATCTAAAATAATTAATGAACTTACTTGTAAACATTCTTCTCATAAATATGTCACTTAACTAGTCCCTTACCACTGTTTTAAGGTTGTTTGTACTCTATTTTTACCACAGTTTTGTAGTGAATATCCTTCTACATATATCTTTGCACACATGTGAAATGTTATGTACATGTGATGAATAAGTATATGCAATAGTATATGTATTAGATAAATCCCTGATGTGGAATTGCTGGGTTAAAGGATATATATGCTCATAATATTTTTATATGTTTTCTAACAGAGCTGTAGACTCAACTTAATCAAAAATATCCTTTTGGGATTGTGATTAGAAGCACACTGAATTTATTAATTAATTTACAGAGGACTAAAATCTTCATAGTATTTTTTTCTATCCAGGTATGTGGTGTGTTTCTTCAGTTACTCTACTCTTATGTAAAATTTTCTAAAGGTACACACACACATGCATATATATTTTTTTCTAACATAGATCTTTCTTCTTAAGGTTACTTACTACAAGATATTATAAAGGTTTTATTGCTATTATGAATGAGACCTTTTTCATGACGTTTTCTAACTGATTATTGTCAGTCTTATGTTCAGCTACCGGCCTCTTTTATTAGTTTTATTTGTTTTACAGTTGATTTTCTTCCATTTTCTTGGTAGCTTGTCATATGATCACCATATAGACACAATTTTATTTATTTTCTTCCAATACTTTTTCCCTTATTACATTGGATGAAAAATGTTCTATTACAGGAATGATAGTGAAAATCTTGTCTTCTCCTGATCTGTTTTTTACTTTTTAAATCAATAGGCTTTATTTTCAGAGCAGTCTTAGATTTGCAGAAAAACTAAGCAGAAAGTACAAAGAGTTCCTATATATTCCCCCACTCTGCCAATAGTTCCCCCGTTTTAACATCATGCATTGGTGTTGTACATTTGATAAAATTATATAAAGCAATATTGCTACATTATTATTAACTAAAGTGCAAAGTTTACCTTAGAGTTCACTTTTTAAACAAATTTATTGAGGATAACTGAACCTTGTCTGGGCTTGCAAATCTACCCAGGAAAGTAAGACTTGACAATGGTGTTTAACGTGGGTCCTCCCACACTCATTTAAACCCAGTAGAGGGAGCCACAACCAGCGGAACACCAACACCCATGGGGAAAATTTGACATGCTCCAAAACCCACTGAGACAGCCAAAATGGTGAAACAAAGAAACAAATCCTAAATGAAAGAACAAGAGAATTTGACAGAAGATGAAATAAATGAAGGGGAATTGAGCAAGATATCAGAGGGAGAGTTCAGATTAATTATCATAAGAAAGTTCAACAGCATGAGTAAATATATAGAAGCATTGAAAACCAACCAATTGGAAATGAAGAATGACATAGCAGAAATAAAGAACACATCGGAAGGAATAACCAGCAGAGCAGAGGAGGCCGAGGACCAGATCAGTAAATAAGAAGACAGGGTAGAAAAAAATCTACCAATCAGAAAACCAAAAAGAAAAAACAACTAAAAAACAAGAGGACAGCTTAAGAGAACTGTGGGACAAGTGGAAATGTAACAACATCCGCATCATAGGAATTCCAGAAGAAGAAGAAAATGAGCAAGGGTTAGAGAATATATTTGAAGAAATAGTTGTTTATTGTGGTTCTATTTTTCTTCCTATTTATTCTACTAGTTACAGCAGTCCTTTTAAGATTTCTTGCAGTGCTGGTTTGGTGTTAATATATTCCCTGACTTGATGAAGGAAAAAGGCATACAAGTACAAGAAGCACAGAAATCCCCAAGTAAAAAGAACCCAAACAGACCCACACCAAGACACATAATAATTAAAATACCAAAGACTAAAGACAAAGAGAGAATGCTAAAGGCAGCAAGAGATAAGCAACAGGTTACCTACAAAGGAACCCCCATAAGGCTAACAGCTGACTTCTCAACAGAAACACTACAGGCCAGAAAGGAATGGCATGAAGTAATCAAGGTCATGAAAAACAAGGATCTGAATCCAAGACTACTCTATCCAGCAAGGCTATCATTCAAAATAGAAGGTGAAATAAAGAGCTTCCCAGACAAAAAAAGGCTAAGGGAATATATTAGTACCACACCAGCACTGCAAGAAATGTTAAAAGGACTGCTGTAATTAGTAGAAGAAATAGGAAAAAAAATAGATCCATGATAAACAAAAATGGCAATAAATAAGTACATATCAATAATAACCTTAAATGTAAATTGATTAAATGGTCTGATCAAAGACACTGAGTAGCTGACTGGATAAGAAAGCATGACTCATATATATGTTGTTTACAAGAGACCCACCTCACAACAAAAGACTCACATAGGCTGAAAGTGAAGAGATGGAAAAAAATCTTCCAAGCAAACGGAAAGGAAAAAAGAGCTGGGGTAGCAATACTCACATCTGATAAAATAGACTTCAAAATGAAGGCCATAACTAGAGACAAAGAAGGCCACTACATAATATTGAAAGGATCTATCCAACAGGAAGAGATAACCTTGGTAAACATATATGCACCCAATATAGGAGCACCAAAATATATTTAAAAACTTCTAGAGGACTTCAAAGGAGAAATCAACAACAATACAATAATAGCAGGGGACTTCAACACCCCACTGACATCACTGGATAGATCCTCTAGACAAAAAATTAACAAGGAAACAGAGACTCTAAATGATGCACTAGATCAAATGGATTTAATAGATATCTACAGAGAATTATATCCTAAAACTGCAGAATTCACTTTCTTCTCAAGTGCACATGGGACATTCTCAAAGATAGACCACATGTTAGGAAACAAACTAAATCTCTACAAGTTCAAGAAGATTGAAATCATACCAACCATCTTCTCAGATAACAATGGCATGAAACTAGAAATCAATTACAACAAAAACACATGAAAACATTTGAACACATGGAAGCTAAATAGCATGTTATTAAACAATGAATGGGTTACCAAGGAGATCAAGGAAGAAATTAAAAACTTCCTGGAAACCAATGAAAATGAACACACAACAACACAAAATCTATGGGACGCAGCAAAAGCAGTCCTGAGAGGGAAGTTCATAGCACTACAGGCCTACCCCAGGAAATAAGAAAAATTTCTAATTGACTATCTAACCTCACAACTTAAAGAACAAGAAAGCAAATAAAAAGAAAAACCCAGAGCAAGTAGAAGGAAGGAAATAGTAAAGATCAGAGCAGAAATAAATGACATAGATACTAAAAAAAAAAAAAAAAAGTTCAAAAGTTCAATGAAACAAAGAGCTGCATCTTTGCAAAGATAAACAAGATTGATGGACCCTTAGCTAGACTGACCCAGAAACAAAGAGAGAGGACCCAAATAAACAAAATCAGAAATGGAAGAGGAGAAGTAACAACTGACAACAAAGAAATACAAAGGATCATTAACAAACACTATGAACAATTATATGGCAACAAATTGGATAATCTAGGTGAAATGGACAAATTACTAGAAACATGTAGTCTCTCAAAACTGAACCAGTAAGAGAGAGAAAACTTGATCAGACCAGTAACAACTAAGGAAATTGAAGATGTAATCAAGAATCTCCCAGCAACCCAGCCAGTGTGGCTCAGTGGTTGAGTGTCGACACATGCACCAAAAGGTCGCCAGTTCAATTCCCAGTCAGAGCATATGCCCAGGTTGTGGGCCAGATCCCCACTGGGGGGTATGTGGGAGGCGGCCAATCAATGTTCCCTCTCTTCAATGTTTCTATCTCTCTCTCCTTCTCCCTTCCTCTCTCTCTAAAATCAATAAAGAAAAATTAAAAACAACAACAAAAAACAACAACACAAGAATCTCCCAGCAAACAAAAGCCCGGGCCGGGAGGCCTCATGGGTAAGTTTTACTGAACATTTGAAGAAGAACTAATACGCATTCTCCTCAAACTATTCCAAAAATTTCAAGAATAAGGAAGACTTCCAAACTCATTTTATGAGGCCAGCATAATTCTAATTCCAAAACGAGATAAAGACACTACAAAGAAAGACAACAGGCCAATATCCCTGATGAACATAGATGCCAAAATCTTTAACAAAATATTAGCAAATCAGATCTAGCAATACATCAAAAAAAATTATTCACTATGACCAAGTGGGATTCATCCCAGGGATGTAAGACTGGTGCAATATTCACAAATCAAAAATGTGATACACCACATAAAAAAATGAAAGATAAAAACCACATGATCATATCAATAGATGCTGAAAAAGCATTCGTCAAAATCCAGCACTCATTTCTGATAAAAAAAAAACACTCAGCAATGTGGGAAAAGAGGGTCCATATCTCAAGATAATAAAGGCTATATATGAAAAAACCTACAGCCAACATCATTTTCAATGGGCAAAAATTAAAAGCATTCCCGTTAAGAACAGGAACAAGACAGGGATGCCCACTTTCACCACTCTTATTTAACATAGTACTGGAAGTCTTAGCCACAGCAATTAGACATGAAGAAAAAATAAAAGGGATCCAAATTGGAAAGGAGGAAGTGAAACTGTCATTATTCGCAGATGACATGATATTGTACATAGAAAACCCTAAAGACTCCACCAAAAATCTACTAGACTTAATAAATGAATTTGGCAAAGTAGCAGGATACAAAATTAACATCAAGAAATTGACGGCATTCTTATACACCAATACTGTACTCACAGAAAGAGAAACTAAATATACAATCCTATTTACCATTGTGGCAAAAAAATTAAGATACCTAGGAATAAACTTAACCAAAGAAGTAAAGGACCTATGTGCAGAAAACTACAGGTCACTGAAAAAAGAAATAGAGGAAGATATAAAAATGTGGAAGCATATACCTTGTTCATGGATTGGAAGAATTAACATCATTACAATGTCCATACTACCCAAAGCAATCTATAGATTCAATGCAATCCCCATTAAAATACCAATAACATATTTCACAGAACTAGAACAAATACTTCAAAGGTTTATATGGAACCAAAAAGGACCCCGAATAGCCACAGTAATCTTGAAAAATAGGAACAGCCTGGTCAATGTGGCTCAGTGGTTGAGTGTTGACCCATGCACCAAGAGGTCACCAGTTAGATTCCCGGTCAGGGCACATGCCCCGGTTGTAAGCTAAATCCTCAGAAGGGGGCAGGCAGGAGGCAGCCAGTCGGTGTTCTCTCTCATCGATGTTTCTATCTCTCTCTCCCTCTCCCTTCCTTTCTCTCTAAAATCAATATAGAAAAAAATAAGAAAAATAAGAACAAAGTTTGAGGGATCACAATACCGGATATCAGGTTATACTACAAAGCCATTGTCATCAAAACAGCCTGGTACTGGCACAGGAACAGGCAGATAGATCAGTGGAACAGAACAGAGAACCCAGAAATCGATCCAAGACATTATGCTCAATTAATATTTGACAAAGCTGGCAAGAGCATACAATGGAGTAAAGACAGCCTCTTTAATAAATGGTGTTGGGAAAATTGGACAGCTACATGCAAAGAAATGAAACTAGACCACCAACTTACACCATACACAAGAATAAACTCAAAATGGGTAAAAGACTTAAATGTGACTCGTGAATCCATAAAAATCCTAGAAGAAAATGTAGGCAACAAAATTTCAGACATCACACACAACAGAATTTTCACTGATACAATGCCTAAGGCAAGAGAAACAAAGGATAAAATGAACACATGGGACTACATCAAACTCAAAAGCTTCTCACAGCAAAAGAAACAACCATCAAAATGGAAAGGGAACCCATTGTATGGGAGAGCATAATTGCCAACGATACATCAGATAAGAGGTTAATTTCCAAAATATACAGAGTACTCATACAACTCAACAAGAGGAAGACAAAGAACCCAATTAAAAAATGGGCAGAGAATCTAAATAGACACCTCTCCAAAGAGGACATACAAATGGCCAAGAGACATATGAAAAAATGCTCAGTGTCACTAATCATCAAAGAGATGCAAATTAAAACAACTATGAGGTATCACCTCACACCTGCCAGAATGACTCCCATCAACAAATCATCAAACAACCAGTGCTGGGGAGGGTGTGGAGAAAAGGGGACTCTAGTACACTGCTGGTGGGAATGCAGACTGGTGCAGCCACTATGGAAAACAATATGGTGTTTCCTCAAAAAATTAAAAATTGAACTGCCATTTGACCCAGTGATCCCACTGCTAGGAATATATCCTAAGAATCCTGAAACACCAATCAGAAAGAATATATGTACCCCTATGTTCATAGCAGCACTATTTACAATTGCTAAGATCTGGAAACAGCCCTAGTGTCCATCAATAGATGAGTGGATAAAAAATCTGGTACATATACACAATGGAGTACTATGCAGCTGTAAGAAAGAAAGATCTCTTATCCTTTGAGATGACATGGAGGGACCTGGAGAGTATTATGCTAAGCGAAGTAAGCCAATCACAGAAAGACAAATACCACATGATCTCACTTATTTGTGGAATATAATGAACAAAATAAGCTGATGAACAAAATAGACCCAGAGACATAGAAAGGAGTAGGATTCAGACTGACAAACATCAAAGGAGGGGGGCCGGAGGGAGGAATGAGATAAATCAAAGAACTTATATGCATGTATGAGTAACCAATGGACATAGACAACAATGCTTGGGGTAGGGTAGTGGGATCGGGAGGAGGGTGTCTTGGGGGGGGGGAAGGAGAAATATCTGTAACAAAAGTAAATTAATTAATAAAAAAATAAATTAAATTTATTGAGGTAATATTTGTTAATAACATTATAAAAGCAATAATTGTTCATAACAATTGTTAGTATCATTAACATTTATAGAAACAATCTTAAACAAACTTTCTTGATTCTGTTTATAATGGGACAGTGATATTTAATCTATTCAGTGTTAGCCATGGAAATAACTCTTCTGCTTTGTTGGTTTGAGTATAAATTGGTACAACCTTTTTTGGAACAAGTTAATGGTACATATCTTAGGGCCTTAAAAACATACAGCCCTTTCAACTCAGCAGTTCCACTAAATAACTAAAAATGTGTGCAAAGATATAACTATAAGAATATTTATGGAGGGACTTTTTTAAATAGCCAAAAGTTAGAAACAGCTTAAATTTCCAATAGCAAGGAGTTAGATAACTGAACTGCGTTTAGCTAACTTAATGAAATACCATATAGCCAATAAAAGTGAGGTAGCTTCACAACATAATAATACAGTGAAGAGATACTCATGATGCATTAACTGAAGAAACTGGTTGTAAAGCAGTAGGTACAATATATACAGTGTGACTCCATTTTAAGAAGCCAATTTAAATATACATTTTTGGAAAGATGTATTCTGAAAAGTTAACAGTGGTTATCCTTCTCTGAATGGTGAATGTATAGGTGAATTGTTTTCATTTTTGCTTGACTGCCTTTGAAATAAAGGGAAAAAGTATTCTACTTTGAAATATTTCACTAAAATAATTTAATTCAGTCATATTTATTAATTACCTATTGTGTGTAAACCATACAGAAAAGTATATGACCTAGGACCCTTGTTTCCACCATTGCACCCCTACTCTGTGTCACACACTGGGAACACAGAGATGAATAAGAAGCAGTATTTGCCTCATTTATACCCTCAAAAAAGATTATACTCCAGTGAGGAAGATGGTTAAAAAAAAAAACAGGTGGTTACATTAAACATGACAAATGTTGTTATAGAGAGAAACACAGGGGCTGTGGGAACACAGAGGCAGGGCTTAAAATGTAAGAAATTGTGTCCTTGGAAGTTCTTCTTGGTTTCCAGGAACTGCTATTATGATCTTTTTTTACAGGCTTTGCTGTCCTCCAAACTCTACTAAGAAGCTTCTCGGCGAGCCTTTTGTCCTGAGACAAGCTGTACCTGTGGATCTGTTCCCCCACACACCACACTGTGAGCTGGTGTTCCTCTTCACTCGATAAGCAGCCTCCTACAAGATGGTAGGCTCTTTGTTAAGGCTGAAGTTTCATTAACTTCCAGGTTTGGCATATTGTTACATTGCAGACCCCAAGAGCATTACCGGGGAAACCAATCTTTGGACCATGAGCAGGAAGAATAAAACAAGCCTTCCTAAGTGAGCCAGATTTATGACCTCAGTTTTCAGGTTCCCTTGCTCTCATGTGTGTTTATTTGCTATAACCACTCCTTGGCACTGGATCTAGACTCTTCTTTCCTTTTGTCGTCAGCTTGTCGTGGCTCCCTCAGTCCTAGTTTATAGTCTTGTCTCCTCTGACTGCCTGTGGTGTGGCGACACTGAGCTTTCTCAGCAGCTGGTAATAATTTCACATTGCCTTGGGAGTCTGTACTTGCCCAGAGATTTTATTAGATATGTTCTGCATTCATGTGGTAGCCAAGAATTAAAACTAGAAACAAGTCTAGCTTTTTTTTAAAACAGCAGAGTGAGCTATAAAGTGATTGCAGGGTGACTGCGTGAACTCAGTAGAGTTTCATTCCTTTGGGTTTTCTAGGCTTTGAGGCTTCTAGAATACCCTTTAAAAATGTGGTTACTCCTAGGAGCAATAGCACCAATTAGTTCTTACCTGTGGAGGGAGAACTGGTCGTAGTAGAGACCCCATGGGAAAGTAGGTCTTCAGAGAACAGACTGACTACCTATAATTGTGCTGTGTAGTATGGAGACAGAAAGCTCCAGAACCCCCTAATGATCCAATATATACTATAATAAACTGGATATTGAAACTGACATTCTCTGGTGCATGATTTCTTTTGTTTACTCATTTTTTATTTTCAATTACAGTTGACATATATCATTATATTAGTTTTAGGTGTGCACCCCAGTGACCAGACATTACTGGTTACCCCAATAAATCCCACACCCTCCCAGCACTATGCCTAGTTCTTAACAATATTATTGACTATATTCCCTATGCTGTACTTTGCATCCACATGACTATTCTGTAACAACCAATTTGTATTTCTTAATCCCTTCACCTTATTCACCCATTCCCCCATGCCCCCTGCCATCTGGCAACCAACAAATAGTTCTCTGTACCTATGACTCTGTTTCTGTTCTGCTTGTTCATTTTGTTTGTAGATGCAATTGTTGATATATATCTATTTATTGCCATTTTATTGTTCTTATTTTTTATCGTCTTCTTCTTCAAGACCTTTTAACATTTCATAAAGTACTGGTTTGGTGGTGATGAACTCCTTTAGCTTTTTCTTGTCTGGGACACTCTTTATATGTCCATCGATTCTAAATGATAGCTTTGCAGGATAGAGGAATCTTGATAGTAGGTCCTTGCTTTTCATCACTTTTAATATTTCTTGCCACTCCCTTCTGGCCTGCAAAGTTTCTTTTGAGAAATCAGCTGACAGTCTTATGGGACCTCCCTTGTAGGTTTCTCTTGCTGTGTTTAAGATTCTCGGTTTGTCTTTAACCTTTTGCATTTTAATTATAGTATGTCTTGGTGTGGGCCTTTTAGGGTTCATCTTCTTTGGGACTCTCTGTACTTCCTGGACTTGGATGTCTGTTTCCTTCACCAAGTTAGGGAAGTTTTCTGTCATTATTTTTTCAAATAGGTTTTCAATTTTTTGCTCTCTCTCTTCTCCATCTGGCATCCCCATGATGCGAATGTTGGTATGCTTGAAGTTGTCCCAGAGGCTCCTTACACTATCCTTATTTTTTTGGATTCTTTTTTCTTTTTGCTGTTCTGATTGGGTGTTTTTTGCTTCCTTATTGGTGCATGATTTCTTTAGTCAACTCTGGAGTTGTTCTTGGATACTTGCCCAACAACTTAGATTTTTTTCCCAACTTTTAACAGCCTCAGGACATGTAATTTAGCAAACACTGTCTGATTTACAAAATTATATCAGGCCAATTAATATTTCCAATTATTCTCAATCCTAAATACTTCTAGAGAAGCCTCCTTCTCAAAAAAAAATGGCTATTAAAGCAAATATATAAATATCCATTTACAAATACAAGAAAAATAATTTAAAATGATAAGAAATATTGATATATGGTAGCTATATAAGTTTTATTTCCATTTCCCTATGTTTCATTTTTGTAATGGGGTTATATTATGTTATAACTTAAAATATTTAAATGTAAAGTGTAAATGTAAAGCCACTTTTATTTTCTCCTCCTTTCTTCCCCATATCTGTAAATGGCAATCCCACCTATTAGTTATCTAAGTTGAACTGAGTTATCTTTCTCATTCCTGTATCCAGCTGCCTACAAGGTAGATTCCACCTGGATATATTCTAGGTACTCAAAAATCAACATATCTCATGTTGAATGTTTCACATCTCCCCCACCCCCAAATCTGTTCTTGCTCCTATATTTGTACTCTGGATGAATATACCAATCTACTCAGTCAATCAAGCCAGAAGCCTGGGAATTCTGAGTCCTTCTTTTCCTTACCCCTGCCAACATCCAGTGTGTCACTGAGTCTCCATCCCTGCAGGTTACCATCACCTCTCACCAGATTATTACTGACAAGGCCATATTCCCAACTGCTGCTGCTGTTTCCACTCTTGCTCCCATCCATTTCATTCTCTACAACCAGAGTGAGTTTTCTAAAATGCCCATCTCCATGTGTTTCTCCAATGCTTAAAATCCGTCTGTCATTGGCTTCTTATTGCTTTTAAAATAAAGTCCCAAATTCTTGATGCGGCCTCAAAACCTCCTCATGATCTAGGCAGCCCCATTTCTATACACATTGAGTTCCTTTCCCTGAAAAAGATAACTTTTCCCCATTCTGGTCCTTTCATATTCTGTTTCCTCAGCTTGGGATATGCTTTCCTTAGCTCTTCTGGCTAACTCTAGTCATTTTTCTGTTTTTTTTTTTTTTTTATTTAGATATTCACCAAAGGATATCAACTGGATAAATATAGGATTGGCTGTGGATAATCAGCTTCCTGGTGATTGTGTTAGTGTTAGACCTTGTAAGTCAGAGGGTATTAGAATCATGCTTCCGTCATTTTTTTTTTTTTTTTGGCTGTCAACGGTGTCATTTTAATGTGTAAATTTTTATCTGAATTGTAAAACTGTTAGCTAGTTGATACAGACAAGCATAAGTATTCCTTGCTTTTCTCTATTTTAAAAAATGAAACAACACATTTACAAATCAATACAAAATTCAAACAGTATAAGTCACTCATTTAGGCTGTCAGAAGACTTCATATCAAATTATAATGTTGCACAGCTGAAACGTATACAATGGTATAAACCAAGGGAATGTCAATTAAAACAATAAAAAGTGCCTCCGCCAGTGTGGCTCAGTTGATTGAACGTCGTCCAATGCACTGACGGGTTGTTCGTTTGATTCCTGGTCAAGGCACATGCCTGGGATGGATGGTTTTCTTTTATCGATCTTTCTCTTTCCCTCTCCTTTCTTCTCTCTCCCTAAAGTCAATAAAAACATATTTTTAAAAAATAGAAAGCAATTTACCATAAAAAAGAAAATCTTGCTTTGGTCTAGTTTGAATGCTACATGGCAAAAGGCTTGTGGTCTTTGTATCCAATTTTCAAACATAGAAATTCTTCCCTGTTTCATTGTGCTTCCTTCATTTTTATTATGAAAACTAAAGAATAGTACAATGAACACCAGTGTATCCACCACCACGACTCAACAAATGTTAACATTTTACTACATTTGCTTTATCTGTGTGTGCATCTGTTCTTTGATAAATCATTTGAAAGTAAGTTCTAGACATCATAACACTTTATCTTTAAATATCACAGCATACATCTTCTAAGCAGAAGGACATTTTCTACATAACATAATTCCATAAGCCCAGCTTATAAAACATAACAGTACCCCTCACTGATCTCTACTAATATTATCTAATATCTAGTCCAGTGCTTCCTGAAGTGTGGTCTGCAGACTGCTCGATGGCTCACAGAGAGATAAGGAACTTGCACCAGCGTGTGTATCAGTGCATCACATTCTTCATCAAGAAAGTCTTGTTACCACCCAAATGTCAGCCGAATTAAATGGTGTGCCTAGTGATATAGTTCATCTACATCGATGGGCTGGCTGAGTAGCAGAGCTCTGTATTCAGATTTCTCCAGCTGTCCCCTAAATGTCTTTGTTTCTGGTTCACATGTTACAACTGGATGTGGTGTCTCTTTAGTCTCTTGTTTATTTATTTATTTAATTTTATTTTTAATTGCAGTTTTTTCACTTGCTGTTCTGATTGGGTGTTTTCTGTACCTTATTTTCCAAACTACTGATTCCATCCTCTGTTTCATCTGATCTACTGTTGATTCCTTCTACTGTATTCTTCAATTCAGAAATTGTATTCTTCATTTCTGACTGGTCCTTTTTTCTGTTTTCTATCTCTATTTTTGTTTCCTATCTCTTTGTTGAAGTTCTCACTGAGTTGACCTATTCTTCCCCAGAGTTCATTGAGCATTCTTATAACCAGTGGTTTTCTTTTAATTTTTTTTTCTCACCCTAGAACATTTTTGCATTTATCTTCAGATAGACAGGGAGGGAGAGGGGGAGGAAGAGAGAGAAACATCAACGTGAGAGAGACACATTGACTGGTTTCCACCCACACGACCCCAACCCGGGCTGGGGATGAACCGCAACTGAGGTACGTGCCCTTAGCAGGAACTGAACTCGGGACTCTCTGGTCCACAGGCTGACGCTCTAACCGCTGAGCCAAACCGGCCAGAGCACCAGTGGTTTTCTTTTTAAAATAAATTATTTTCTTTTTATTTTTTTTCCATCACCATTTATCCTCCCTATACCCTCTTCCACCTCCACCCACCCTTTCTCCCCTGCAATCACCACACTGTTTTCCATGTCCATGAGTTCTCTTTTTTTTTTTACTTTTTCTTTTTTTTTAAATTTTTTTTCTTTATTGATTTTAGAGAGAGAAGAAAGGAGAAGGAGAGAGAGATAGAAACATCGATGAGAGAGAACATCAATTGGCTGCCTCCTGCATGCCCCCCACTGGGGATCAGGCCCACAATCTGGGCATGTGTCCTGACCGGGAATCAAACTGGCGACCTCTTGGTGCATGGGTCAACGCTCAACCACTGAGCCACACTGGCCGGACTCCTTTTTTTTTGTTTTGTTAGTCCTCACCTGAGGATATTTTTCCATTGATTTTTAGATAGAGTTGAAGGGAAAGAGGGAGGGAGGGAGAGAGAGACATAAATGTGGGAGAGACACATCAATTGGTTGCCTCCCGCATGACCCCAACAGGGGCTGGGGATTGAACCTGCAACCCAGGTATGTGCCCTTGACTGGGAATAGAATTCCTGAACCTTCAGTCCACAGGCTGACACTCTAACTGCTGAGCCAAACCGGCCAAGGCATCTCTTTTTTTTCCTTTATTGCTCAATCCCTCCACTGCCGTCCTCCCTGCCACCGCACCAGTGCTGTCTGCCTGCTCTCTATCTATGAGTCTGTCTCTATTTTCCTTGTTTGTTCAGTTTGTTGATTAAATTCCACATATGAGTGAAATCATGTGTTATTTCTCTTTCTGTGACTTGCTTATTTCATTTAATGCTGTCACAAAGGGTAAAATATTTTGCTTTTTATGGCCAAGTAGTTTTTTATTTTTCAATGATAGTTTACATTCAATATTATGTCATATTAGTTTCAGGTATACAATATACTGGTTAGACAGTCATAGACTTTTTTTTTTTAATTTGTTTTTGTTACAGATGTTTCTCCTTTTCCCCACATTGACACCCTCCTCCCCATCCCCCCGCCCTATCCCCAGCATTGTTGTCCATGTCCATCAGTTATGCGTACATGCATATACATTCTGTGGTTTATCTCTTCCCTCCCCCCCCACCTCCTCTTCTGAGGGTTGTCAGTCTGTACCCTACATCCACATCTGTGGGTCTACCCTGTTCCTCAGACTGTTATGTTCATTATATTCCACAAATAAGTGAGATCATGTGATATTTGTCTTTCTCTGCTTGGCTTGTTTTGCTTAGGATAATACTCTCCAGGTCCCTCCATGTCGTCTCAAAGGACTAGAGATCTTTCTTTCTTACAGCTGCATAGTACTCCATTGTGTATATGTACCACAGCTTTTTTTATCCATTCGTCTACTGATGGACACTTGAGCTGTTTCCAGATCTTAGCTATTGTAAATAGTGCTGCTATGAACATAGGGATACATATATTCTTTATGGTTGGTGTTTCAGGTTTCTTAGGGTATATTCCTAGAAGTGGGATCACTGGGTCAAATGGCAGTTCAATTTTTAACTTTTTAAGGTAACACCATAGTGTTTTCCATAGTGGCTGCACCAGTCTGCATTCCCACCAGCAGTGTACTAGAGTCCCCTTTTCTCCACACCCTCGCCAACACTTGTTGTTTGATGATTTGTTGATGGCAGCCATTCTGACAGGTGTGAGGTGATACCTCATAGTTGTTTTAATTTGCATCTCTCTGATGATTAGTGATATTGAGCATTTTGTCATATGTTTCTTGGACATTTGTATGTCCTGTTCGGAGAGGTGTCTATTTAGGTCCTCTGCCCATTTTTTAATTGGGTTCTTTGTCTTCCTTTTGTTGACTTGTATGAACACTCTATATCCTTTGGAAATTAACCTCTTATCCGATACATCATTGGCGATTATGTTCTCCCATATAGTGGGATCCTTTTCCATTTTGATGGTTGTTTCTTTTGCTGTGCAGAAGCTTTTTAGTTTGATGTAGTCCCATGTGTTCATTTTTTCCTTTGTTTCTCTTGCTTTAGGTGTTGTATCAATGAAAATTCTGCTGCGTATGATGTCTGAAATTTTGTTGCCTATATTTTCTTCTAGAATTTTTATGGATTCACGAGTCACATTTAAGTCTTTTATCCATTTTGAGTTTATTTTTGTGTATGGTGTAAGTTGATGGTCTAGCTTCATTTTTTGGCAAGTAGCTGTCCAATTCCCCCAACACCATTTATTGAAGAGACTGTCTTGACTCCGTTGTATGCTCTTGCCACCTTTGTCAAATATTAATTGAGCATATTGTCTTGGGTCAATTTCTGGGTTCTCTATTCTGTTCCATTGATCTATCTGCCTATTCTTGTGCCAGTACCAGGCTGTTTTGATTACAGTGGCTTTGTAGTATAACCTGAAATCTGGTAATGTGATCCCTTCTACTTTGTTCTTCTTTTTCAAGATTGCTGTAGCTATTCGGGGTCTTTTTTGGTTCCATATAAACTTTTGGAGTGTCTGTTCTAGTTCTGTGAAATATGTCATTGGTATTTTGATGGGGATTGCATTGAATCTATAGATTGCTTTAGGTAGTAAGGACATTTGAATGATGTTAATTCTTCCAATCCGTGAACAAGGTATATGTTTCCACTTTTTTATATCTTCCTCTATTTCTTTTTTAATGACCTGTAGTTTTCTGTGAAGAGGTCCTTTACTTCTTTGGTTAAGTTTATCCCTAGGTATCTTAATTTTTTTTTGCTGCAATGGTAAATGGGATTGTTTTTTTAGTTTCTCTTTCTGTGATTTCATCATCGGTGTATAAGAATGCCATCGATTTCTTGATGTTAATTTTGTATCCTGCTACTTTGCCAAATTCATTTATTAAGTCTAGTAGATTTTTGATGGAGTCTTTAGGGTTTTCTATGTACAATATCATGTCATCTGCGAATAATGACAGTTTCACTTCCTCCTTTCCAATTTGGATCCCTTTTATTTTTTCTTCATGTCTAATTGCTGTGGCTAAGACTTCCAGTACTATGTTAAATAAGAGTGGTGAAAGTGGGCATCCCTGTCTTGTTCCTGTTCTTAACGGGAATGCTTTTAATTTTTGCCCATTGAAAATGATGTTGGCTGTATGTTTTTCATATATAGCCTTTATTATCTTGAGATATGGACCCTCTTTTCCCACATTGCTGAGTGTTTTTTATCAGAAATGAGTGCTGGATTTTGTCGAATGCTTTTCAGCATCTATTGATATGATCATGTGGTTTTTATCTTTCATTTTTTTATGTGGTGTATCACATTTATTGATTTGCGAATATTGTACCATCCTTGCATGCCTGGGATAAAACCCACTTGGTCATGATGAATAATATTTTTGATGTATTGCTGGATCCGATTTGCTAATATTTTTTTAAAGGATTTTGGCATCTATGTTCATCAGGGATATTGGCCCGTAGTTTCTTTGTAGTGTCTTTATCCGGTTTTGGAATTAGGATTATGCTGGCCTCATAAAATGAGTTTGGAATTGTTCCATCTTCTTGGATTTTCTGGAATAGTTTGAGAAGAATGGGTATTAGATCTTCTTTGAATTTCGGTAAAACTCCCCTGTGAAGCCATCTGGGCCTGGGCTTTTGTTTGCTGGGAGTTTCTTAATTACATCTTCAATTTCCTTTGTTGTTATTGGTCTGTTCAAGTTTTCTATCTCTTTCTGGTTCAGTTTTGGGAGACTGTGTGTTTCTAGAAATTTGTCCATTTCTCCTAGGTTGTCCAATTTGTTGGCGTATAATTGTTCATAGTATGTTTCGATGATCCTTTGAATTTCTGTGGTGTCAGTTGTTACTTCTCTTTCATTTCTGATTTTGTTTATTGGGTTCCTCTCTTTTTGTTTCTTGGTGAGTCTGGGTAAAGGTCCATCAATCTTGTTTTTCTTTTCAAAGAATCAGCTTTTTGTTTTATTAATCTTATGAATTGTTTTTTTAGTCTCTGTCATTTATTTCTGCTCTGACCTTTACTATGTCCTTCCTCCTACTAGCTCTGGGTATTTCTTTTTGTTTACTTTCTAGTTCTTTAAGGTGTAGGGTCAGAAAGTCAATTAAGAATTTTTCTTGTTTCTTCAGGTAGGCCTATAGTGCTTTGAACTTCCCTCTCAAGACTGCTTTCGCTGTGTCCCATAGATTTGTTGTTGTTGTGTGTTCGTTTTCATTGGTTTCCAGGAAGTTTTTTATTTCTTCCTTAATCTCATTAGTAACCCATTCGTTGATAAATAACATGCTATTTACCCTCCAAGTGTTTGAATGTTTTTGTGTGTTTTTGTTGTAATTGAGTTCTAGTTTCATGCCACTGTGATCTGTGAAGATGCTTGATATGATTTCAATCTTCTAGAATTTGTAGAGACTTGCTTTGTGTCCTAACATGTGATCTATCTTTGAGAATGACACATGTGCACTTGAGAAGAATGTATATTCTGCAGCTTTGGGGTGAAATGATCTGTAAATATCAATGAAGTCCAACTGATCTAGTTTGTCTTGTAAGGACTTTATGTCCTTGTTAATTTTTTTTTCTAGAAGATCTATCCAGTGGTGTCAGTGGGGTGTTAAAGTCACCCACTATGATCGTGTTGCTATTGATCTCTCCCTTGAAGTCCTCCAGAAGTTTTAAAATACATTTTGGTACTCCCGTGTTTGGTGCGTATATGTTTACCAGGGTTATATCCTCTTGTTGGATTGATCCTTTTAATATTATGTAGTGATCTTCTCTGTCTCTTATTATGACCCTCATTTTGAAGTCTATCTTGTCAGATATGAGTATTGCTATACCAGCTTTTTTTTCACTTCCATTTGCTTGGAAAATTTTTTTCCATCCCTTCACTTTCATCCTGTGTGAGTGTTTTGTTGTGAGGTGGGTCTCTTGTAGACAGTATATATAGGTGTCGTGTTTTATCATCCAATCAGATACCCCATGTCATTTGATTGGAGCATTTAAGCCATTTACATTTAAGGTTATTATTGATAGATAGTTATTAGTTGCCATTTTAATTTTATGTCTGTGTTCCTCTCTCTCTCTCTCTTTCTGTTTCTTTTTCTTCTTACAACAGTCCCTTCAGCATTTCTTGCAGTGCTGGTTTCGTGGTGGTAAATTCCTTTAGCTTTTTTTTTTTTTTTTTTAAATCTGTGAAGCTCTTTATTTCTTCTTCAATTTTAAATGGTAGCCTTGCTGGATAGAGTAGTCTTGAATTCGGACCCTTGCCTTGCATTACTTTGTACACTTCATGCCACTCCCTTCTGGCCTGCAGCGTTTCTATTGAGAAATCAGCTGACAGTCTAATGTGAGCTCCCTTGTAGGTAACACTCTGTCTCTCTCTTGCTTCCTTTAAGATTCTTTCTTTGTCTTTAATGTTTGCCATTTTTATTATGATGTGTCTAGCTGTGGGTCTTCTGGGGTTCATCTTGCTTGGGACTCTCTGTGTTTCCTGGACTTGTGTGACTTTTTCCTTCACCAGTTTATGGAAGTTTTCTGTCATTATTTCTTCAAAGAGGTTCTCTATTCCTTTCTCTGATTCTTCTCCTTCTGATACCCCTATAAAGTGAATGTTGTTATGTTTTGTATTGTCCCACAGCTCCCTTAAACTCTCCTCCTGCTTTTAAAACTTTTTTCCATTTGCTGCTCTATTTGGGTGTTTTTCTCTACCTTGTCTTCTAAGTCACTGATTCGGTCTTCGGCTTCTTCTAATCTACTATTGAACCCTTCTAAGGTATTTTTCATAACAGCTATGTCATTCTCTATTTACTCTTGATTTTTATGCATAGCTTCTACCTTTTTTTTTTAAGCTGAAGTAGTTCCCAGTGAGCTCTTCATAATTCTTATTAAGTTGCTTGTAGTTCTCACCAAATTGTTTGAGCACCCTTAAAATCATTGCCTTGAATTCTTTATCTGACAAGTTGCTTTCTTCCATTTCCTATAGTTCCTTTTCTGGTGATTCCTCTTTTTCTTTCCTTTGGGTGTTGTTTCTTTGTCTCCCCATTTTAGCTGTCTGGTAGCTCTAGACATTGTGAGGAATGTTTGGATGTGTAGGCAGCTCACTGTATATCAAATAAGGTACTGTGCCTCCCAGACTGTTCTGTTGGGTGTCACCTCTTGCCTGCTGTGGATCCTGGAGCATTGACTATTCGGGGTTGGTATTGGTGTACCCTGGTGTGTGCTGCTGCTGGATCACGTGGGCCCCTCTGGAGCTGTGTTCCCAGCTGGTCAATGGTGTCACCGTTAGCTGTATAGCTCAGGCACTGTTGGAGCCATGCTCCCTGCCCGTACCTTGGGCAGCTGTGTTGCACCAGTCTCACTGTAGCCCTGGCTCCCTGCTGATCTTGTGGGCAGCTCAATTGCATCGTCCCTTTGGAGACCAGGCCCCACGCCTATCTTGTGGGCCACTGGGTTGCGCAGGCCTCTCTGGTGCCCCAGCACCCCGCAGGTCCCGCGGGTGGTTGGATCGCACAGGTCCCTCTTGAGCCCCGCCTTCCCACAGCTCTGTGGGCAGCTGGGTCACACAGGTCTCTGTGGAGCCCCAGGTCCTGCTGCTGGTGGCTAGGGAGCACTGCTGCCCATGGGGCTCAGCTCCTGCTTAGTCTTTGCTGTAGTTTTTGGGGATGGTTCTCTGCTGCTGGTCTGTGCCTCTGTAGCCTGGGGCTGGATGTTTGCTCCCCAGCCTCTGTTGCTGGGGGTATATCTCGACTCTGACCAGGCTGATACTGTGGGGGATGGTGCTGGGCTCCTGGCCATTTGAGGCTTCCGCAACCAGCACCTTGGCAGCTCCACTACTGTGCACTGGTTTGTGTTGACACAGGGTGTCCACTGGTCCGATGGTGCCAGGTGCACTGGTGGGCTCAGGTTGCTGGGCCCTAGCCGCTCCCACTGCCTCCTCCCAGGGAAAACCCAGGTTCTTCCAAAATGGTGGGACCTCCCCACGGCGCAGGGAAAAGCGCCCTGAAGGGCTGCTTACCGCAGTAGCTGGCTGTTCCCGTCCACAGCACAGGAACCTGCTGCTCCGTGTCTCTGCACTGCAGGAGTTTGGTCGTCTACCTTCACGTCCACTCACTCTCCCTCACACACTAGCTCGCTCTCTCACTCACTCACCCTCCCTCCGGCCCTGCCCGCCACCATCTTCCGACAGTCATGAACTTTACAAAGTGTTTTCCCTGATATTTCCAGTACCCTCCTGGCACCATGTATAATTATTACAATATTATCGACTATATTCCCTATGCTGTACTTTATATCCATGGACTAATTTTATAACTGGTAGTTTGTACTTCTTAATCCCATCCCCTTTTTTGCCGATCCCCTCATCCTTTTAAATCTTAGTCTAGAACAGTCTCACTTTTTTTTTTTTAATTCTCACCTGAGGATATATATATATATTTTTTACATTTATCTTCAGACAGAGTGGGAGGGAGAGAGAGAGAGAGAGAGAAACATCGATGTGAGAGGGACATATCAACTGGTTGCCACCTGCACAACCCCAACTGGGGCCGGGGACAAACTGCAACCGAGGTACGTGCCCTTGGCGGGAATCAAACCTGGGACTCTTTGGTCCACAGGCCAACGCTCTAACCGCTGAGCCAAACCTTCCAGGGCAGTCTCCTCACTTTTCAAATGGCACTGGGATATGCTCAGTCATACTCCTCCCCTCCCTCCCCTCCTCTCTTTTCTTCACCCCCTTCTCTTTCTGCCTCTTTTTATCTCTCCCTTTTACTGTCCCCCACCCCCAATTATAACAAAAAAATAAATAAATAAAAAAATTAAAAATAAAATTAAAAAAAAAACAAAAAATCAAATGGCACTGACTTTTAGAGACCAGTTCTGCTCCATACTAGAAATCTGCCTGATTATAATGTGACCAACTCTCCTGGTTTGCCTGGGACACTCCTGGTTTTAGCCCTGATTCTGCATTGCAGGACATCCCTCAGTCCTGGGCAGACCAGGATGGTTTATTTCCTTATGGTGTTGTTTAACTCCTTCCAGCTCTCGGATTTCCTATAAACTGGCAGTTGTTGGGTCTAGAGGTTTGATTAGATTCAGATTAAACCATTTTTGACAAGAACGCCTCATAAGTAAATATCATGTACTTTATGTCACATCACATCAGGAGGCACCTAATATCAGTTGTCCACTCTTAGTAAAGGTGATGGTTAAGCTGATGACCCTCAAAGCTTTCCATGTAACTTTCTCTTTGTAATTAGTGAGAAATCTGTGGAGTGGTACTCTGGTACGATATGACTGCCCTGGTCCCCAGTAACCTCTCACCTAAAGATTTTAGCACCCATCGATTATTGCTTCCTGACTCAGTATTTTTTTTCTAATTTTAAAACCATATTTCCTGACTTGGTGATTTAATTGGGGGTTGCAAAATGGTAATTTCCTAATTCTGTCATTCAGTCTTTGTTTCATAGCTGGCATTTTTTGGTGAGGATGAGCTTTTTCTCCTCTATAGGATATGAACCAAAAAGGTGAGATAAAAGCTTAATTCTTTCCTCTTGAATACCAATTTTCAGAGCAAGAAGTTGATACAATAGTTACTTCCAATAGTAGCAAAATAGTTTTATTTATTTTTTGAATATCACTTGACTTAATTGTTTTCCTTCTTATTTATTTATAATTTATTTTTAATTATAGTTGGCACACAACATTATATTAGTTTCAAGTGTACAATATAATGATTAGATATTAATATAACTTACTAAGTGATCACCCTAATAAGTCTAGTATTCACCAGGCACCATACATAGTTATTACAATATTATTGACTATATTCCCTATGCATTATTTAATTTTTTTTATTTATTGATTTGAGAGAGAGATAGAAGAAGGGAGAGAGAGAGAGAAAGAAACGTTGATTTGTTATCCTACTTATTTATACATTCATTGGTTCATTCTTATATATGCCCTGACCTGGGATCAAACCCATGACCTTGGTGTATTGAGAAAATGCTCTAACCAACTGAGCTACCTGGACAGGGCCCTATGTAGTATTTTACATCCTATGAATAATTTTATAACTGGCAGTTAGTAGTAATGTGTTTCTTATTTAATTCCAGTGTTTTACATTCAGTTCAGTCATTTTCTTTGTAATATTCAAATTTTCTCCATTTTCGCCAGTGGAGTCCCTTCAGGCTGGCTCCCATGTCCCTTTGACATGCCTCCACAAGTCTGTGAGAACTTCCTTAGATTCTGGCACAAGATTCCTAGGCTTCACCTTATACTTCCCTGCCCTAGTCCTGGAATCAGTCATTTCCAAGGAGCCCTGGTTCCTTTTATTTTAAAAAATATTTTATTTTATTATCTTTTACATTTATCTTTATTGTTGCAAGTATTACAGATGTCCCCTCTTTTCCTCCCCCACTCCCACTCCCCCTCATTCCTTTACTGCACTATTGTCTGTGTCCATTGGTTATGTATATATGCATATAAGTTCTTTGGTTTATCTCTTCCCACCCCCCACCTCCCTTCCCTCTGAGATTCATCAATCTGTTACATGTTTCCATGCCTCTGGTTCTATTTTATTATTAGTTCATTTTATTCATTAGATTCCATAAATAAGTGAGATCATGTGATACTTGTCTTTATCTAACTGGCTTATTTCACTTAGCAGAATACTCTCCAGGTCCTTCCATGCTGTCTCAAAGGGTAAGAGATCTTTCTTTTTATGGCTGCATAATATTCCATTGTGTAAGTGTACATCTTTTTTATCCACTCATCTATTGATGGACACTTGGACTGTTTCCAGATCTTAGCAATTATAAATAATGCTGCCATGAACACAGGGGTGCATATGTTCTTTCTGATTGGTGTTTCAGGCTTCTTAGGATATATTCAAAGAAGTGGGATCACTGGGTCAAATGGCAATTCCATTTTTAATTTTTTGAGGAAACACCATACTGTTTTCCATAATGGCTGTACCAGTCTGCATTCCCACCAGCAGTGTACTAGGGTTCCCTTTTCTCCACATCCTCACCAGCACTTGTTGTTTGTTGATTTGTTGATGGTAGCCAATCTGGCTGGTGTGAGATGATACCTTGTTGTCATTTTAATTTGCATCTCTATGCTGATTAGTGACATTGAGCATTATTTCATATTTCTTGGCCATTTGTATGTCCTATTTGGAAAAATATTCAGGTCCTCTGTCCATTTTTAATTGGATTTTTCTCTTTCTTTTGTTGAGTTGTATGAGTACTTTATATATTTTGGATATTAACCCCTTATCTGATGTATCATTGGCAAATATGTTCTCCCATACAGTGGGTCCCCTTTTCATTTTGTTGCTCATTTCTTTTGCTGTGCAGAAGCTTTTTAGTTTGATGTAGTCCCATTTGTTTATTTTTTTCCTTTGTTTCTCTTACCCTAGGTGATGTATCTGTGAAAATTCTGCTATGTGAGATGTCTGAGATTTTACTGCCTACATTTTCTTCTTGGATTTTTATGGTTTCATGACTTACATTTGCACCTTTTATCCATTTTGAGTTTATTGTTGTGTATGGTATAATTTGGTGATCTAGTTTAATTATTTTGCATGTAGCTATCCAGTTTTCCCAGTACCATTTATTGAAGAGACTGTCCTTACTCCATTGTATGCTTTTCCCACCTTTGTCAAATATTAGTTGAGCATAATGTCTTGGGTTGATTTCTGGGTTCTCTGTTCTGTTCTGTTGATCTATATGCCAGTTCTTGCACCAGTACCAGGCTGTTTTGATTACAGTGGCTTTGTAGTACAACTTGATATCCGGTGCTGTGATCCCTCTTACTTTGTTCTTCTTTTTCAAGATTACTGTGGGTATTCGTGGTCTTTTTTGGTTCCATATAAACTTTTGGAGTATTTGTTCTAGATATGTGAAATATGCCATTGGTATTTTAATAGGGATTGCATTGAATCTATAGATTGCTTTGGGTAGTATGGACATTTAGAAACCGAGATCTGCTCTGGTTGGTTTGGCTCAGTGTTTAGAGCATCAGCCTCTGACTAAAGGGTCTCAGGTTCGATTCCGGTGAAGGGCACTACCTGAGTTGCAGGTTTGATCCCCAGTCATGGTCGGGGTCATGCTGGAGGCAATCAATCAATATGTCTCTCTTACATCTATGTTTCTCTCTCTCTCCCTCCCTCCCTCTCTCCCTTCCTACCACTCTTTCTAAAAATCAGTGGAAAAAAATATCCTCGGGTGAGGATTAACCAAAAATAAATAAATAAATAAATAAATAAATAAATAAATAAATAAATAAATAAATAAATAAATAAATAGAAACCAAGATCTGGATGCTGCATATTAGAAGCAAAATCTAATAGTCCTGTGTTCCAGTCTGTGAGCTATAAAACATTAGTACAGAGACCAAGCGTCCCAATTTACTGTGAACCTGAGACTTTTGGTGCTAAAACCAGGAGTGTCCCAGGCAAACCTGGAAAAAAGTTGATCACCCTAGATTGGTCATATTGTTGATGCATAGTAATGATTAAGGAAGAACAGTGGAAATTGGGGTTGGGATATGTGAACCAGTAGTAGCTGAAGTAGCTGTAAATTCTCAAGAGTTTTAAGGGTTTTCACTAAATGATCCCTTTTATCTGTAAAATCTCTAGGTCTAGTGCAGGGATTTCACAAGCTTGAGTACATTAGTATCACCTGGAGAGTAATTTAAAAATACTGATCCCTGTGCCCCAGACATTCCAATTTAATTGGTTTAGGCATCCGTATTTTAAAAATTCCCCCAGTGATTCTTACGTACAGCCAAGGTTGAGAACCAGTGGTCTAGGTGGTCTTTATGTTTCAGAGTGCGGGCCCTGGACCAGCAGCATTGACTTGTTAGAAGTGCAAACTTCAAGCTCAACCCAACTGGATCAGAAACTCTGGGGGTGGGGCCCAGCAAACTGTTTTAACATGCCTTCCTGGTTTTCACCCTCATGTATAGAAACCACTGGTTGAGAGCATGGTTCTCAGCCTTGGTTGCACATTAGAATCACCTGGGGACCTTTTAAAAGAGCCCTCTGGGTGTCATCCCTCAGAGATTCTGATTTAATTCATTTTGGGTGTGGTCCTAGCATCATTATTTTAAAAGTTTCCCAGATGAGTATAATGTACAGGTAAGCATGAGAATCACAGTTTAGGGTTTTTTCTCTAAGTTCAGTGTTTGGCTTGATGAGTAAAAGTGCACATCAAGCTGCAGATAAAAACTAACTAGTTGGGTAAAACATAGGCCAAATACAGGCATACCCCATTTTATTGCACCTTGATTTATTGCACTTCACACATGTTGTGTTTTTTACAAATTGAAGGCAAGACCCTCCAACAGCAAAAAGTTTAGGACTCACTTTATTGTGATGGTTTGGAATTGAACTCACAATAACTCCAAGGTATGCCTGTAGCTTGCTTTTCTGTTTCGTCCTTGTCTAGACCCACCCAGGGTTTCTGAGTACTGGTTGGCAGTCCTTTGCAAAGGTTTTCATGGCTTTAAGCATTCTCTTTCTTCCTGCAGTTATTTTGGTGGATGTGGTAGAGTGTGGGTTTAGATACAATTAATTGCTAGTAATCCTAGTTAAGCCTTAAAATTAACCCTCATACACGACAAGAGAAAAGTGAGCTCATTTTAGTATTAAAGTAGGACAACTGTTTTAAGGGTTTGTCCTCAGCCTGCTTCCTACCTGTCTTCTAGAATTGTCTTCTCATTTGGTTCATCTTATAGTTGCTGAAACTCTGAGTTTTTGCCATTGCCTTTATTGCAGGTCTGGATTTTCACCTACAGCAGTCGTTCTCAGTCTTGGCTGAACATTGGACTTGTCTAGGAACTTAAAAAAAATCCTGGTTCCTGGGGCTTGGCCCTACTCCCAGATATTCTGATTTAATTGGTCTGGGGTGTGGACCAAGCATTTGGATTTTTAAAAGATTCCCCCAAAGTGCTTGCAATGTGCAGCCAGGGTTATGATCCTCTGACTAGGGCAATGGTTCCCAAACTTGTCTGCATGTTAAAATCCCCTGGGGATCTTTTAAAACTTCCAAAACCCAGGCAACACCCCAGGCCAATGAAATCATCACAATCTCTGGGTGTTGGCAATTTTGAAGTTCCCCTGGTGATTTCAATGTGCAGCCAGCGCTGAGAATCACTGGGATAGGGTATTTGATTGTTTTGAGTTTGGAAGGGAGAAAAGAATGATTGGCGTTTGCTGAGATTTAAGTCTTTCAACCCTTCACCTTCAAAATCACATTGACAATTTATAATTTACAGGGTCATCACTGTCATTTTTTGAGAAATACATTTTAAAATGGCATGCCCATAAAGTGCAGTCATGAACTAATTGAAGCTCTCTTAGGGCTCACCAATTAATGCAAGTGCAAACAGAAAATTGAAATGGAATATAATTATTATGTCCCAGACGTAGAAGTTTTCCATCAGCTGTTTCGACTTGTGGACATAAAGGGGCCACATATTAACCTGACAAGCTCAGGAAAGGCCTGCATGGCAGCCTTGCAGACTCAGAGACCTAAAGTAACCACAAAGGATGGTCTGAAATGAAAACTTTTTAACTAAAAGAAGTTTATGGCAGGTAGTCATCATGTCCTAGACTGGTATCTTCTCTGACAGAGGTCAATCTTTACCTTAACTGAGCCTATTGTCTTCTGCATCTACCATAACATACCTCTGGAATGTCAGAGTAACTTCCCTTTTTCCCGACCCCTCAGGGCACAACCAGTGCACCAGAGCACAGACTATAAATCCTCTCATTGCTATTTTTATCGTGTTATTTTGTTGACTATTTACTATCCTGTACCCACCTATGTAAAAGATGTATTATTTTACTTTTTTATCCGATCTCAGAGGTTCCCAGCTTTGCTTTTTCCCCCACCTCCCTAATCTAGCACCAGTGAATTTCATGTAACCCACTTATGTTTTCTCTTTTGACTGTAATGTATAAAGTAAGGTGCAAAACTGCCATTCTCTGGAGCATTATCTCAATGTGTTGAGATTTTGCTTCCTGAAAATTGTGAACAGTTTGGCTGAGATAAACACTCAAAAATTCTTCACAGGTTTGAATGTTTCTTATGTTGACAGATCCCATCATCATATGCATTTCCACATTATATTTCTCATTGTTTCTCTTCAAAGGAGAGTAAATGGGGTGGCAATGCCAACATCTAGCCAGAGTCACACAGTGGAGGAACATATCAATATCCTTAAGTTCGTTCTTAACTGCTGGGGATCTTCAGGGTATATGGAGAGGAGAGGTCTTTGCTGTGAGGACCTGAAAGGAGTTTAAATATTTGAAGGTGTTGACATTCACTGCTTTCATTTACTGATCACCTTTACTTGTAACCTTTTCAAGGAATGCTTGAGAAGAAGAGAGGGCTGTATAGCACTTAGCTGTTTAATAGTCACTCTCCTCCAGTTAGAATGTAAGGCTTAAGGGGATAAGGGCAGCATCCTGTTCACCCAGCCCAGTATCTGAAATGTAGCAGGTACTCAGAGTGGCAATATAGCATACTGGCTAAGAAGACCAGCTTTGGAATCAGGCTGACCTGGCCTTGAATCCTGGCTCCTTCACTTACATGCTGTGTGACCTTGGGCAAGTTATTTAACCTCTCCAACCTTTTGTTTCTTGCCCCTCTCCCTATAAAAGATTAATAAAACAGCTTACCTCATGGGATTGTTGTGACCCATTCAGAGAAACAATATATGTAAAGTACTGCAAATTGCCTGGTACATAGTTGGCATCCACTAAGTGAGAGTTATTCTTAATAATCCAATTATTTGTTGAAGGAATAAATGGATGTCATAGCCTGCTTTTCCTTTCTTCTCTTGAGATTATCAAGAAAAAAGACCCCAATCAAGTCAGTTTGATTTCAATACTTAATTTCAGGCAAACAAAACCAAACACATTGGGAAGAGTCCCTTCCCTGTTGATGTGGGTGTTTCTCAGCATTTATGTTATAGTCAAATATTACAGCTTCTAGTAAAAAGTTTAAATACAGTTTGAAGAAAAATAAAGCATAGAAAACAGATAAGGCCATCCCTCTCATTTTGTCACCCTCATAATATTGGCTGCTAAAATAGCTCACTTGTCAAATCCCTTTGTACTACGGTGAGAAATGCTAAGGTAATACATGTTTTCTGAAAATAACCATGATGAAGTATCATGAATTAAGGGCTTTGGTATAGAAGTGATGGAGTTCCCTTCTGAGTAGCATAGCTCAGGAACTTAAATTACCCATAACACCTATTGCCTTACCCTTTCCACCCCCTAAAAGGAAACTTGTTTCTAGGGATGGGTTTTTATAAGACTAAACATACTGTAAATGCTGCATGGCATCTTGGATTAGATACTGGTCAGAAAAAGAACACTAGTGGGAAAAACTAGTAAAATCTGAACTAAGTCTGTCATTTAGTAAATAGTATTGTGCTAATGTTAATGCCATAGTTTTGATGAACATACCAAAGTTATGTGTGGTGTTAATGTTAGGGGAAGCTGGGTGATGGGTATATGGGAACTCTGAGTTATATATACAACTCTTGTGTAAGTCTAAAATTCTTTTAAAATCTAAAGTTAAATAAAAAAACTAAACATACTGATTGAAAGCTAATTCTAGAAAAAACAAGTCTGGGCAGGTGTTGAGGCCTGGACTCCAGGTTGAGAATAGTGCTCACCCACATACCCAAATATATGCTAGATGTTTGACTGTAAGCACTATCTTTGACAAGGTGACAAGGGGGAGGTAGTAGCATGTAGCAATTCTTTTACAATAGGAATTTTGGGCAGCCTATCAAAAACAATTCCTTTCTCTCTGTATAAGCTAGCCTGCTTGAAAACATAGCAGCCATTAAAAGAGGTTCAAATAGATGTTTTCCTAGCTGCCACCTTAGAGTTTGGTCGGCTAGGTGTTTGGAAGGAATTTCTCATAGTAGTGCTAAACCTGAAATGGTAACTGTGCCCTGAATGTGATAAGGGGAGTGAGAAGAGGAAGGATCCAGCTCATTTTAAAGCATCAGCCCATTTTAAAGCATCAGCCCCCTTAGCATTCATTTTTTCTCTCTTCCCTGAATCAAATGATCTGCAGAGGTAACGCCTGTGTCATTTAAATGGCAGGTGTCTCAGTAACCAAGTGTGACCAGCATGACAATTTTTAAAAATGTGTGATTATAAAAGGTGTTAGCAGAATGGTGGAATCTAAAAAGAACTCTGGCGCTCTTCATTCTCTTAGGTTCTTTAGGGATGAACTCTTCCATGTATGTTTTCCATAGCTGTGATCATCATGTCTGCCTATTTCCTATTTTTCTGTTTTCACTTAACATTATTTCACATTCTAGTTCCCACCTGCACAGTGCACATAATTGTCATCTCAGATAGCGGTGGGTGTGACATTCTTTTGTATCGAATGGCATGATAGTTCTTAGGCCTGGCTAATTTTTTTCTGAGCAGATATAAAAGGCCTGTTGTCTCTTAGCACCAGAGGTCTATTTTAGTTCCTGGAAGTGGCAACTAGCATGAGTGTGGGATTGTGTGGGATTCCTTGAGTCATCATTGCACAGCACAGTTTGAGTGCTTTGTTAACATGGCTCTGCCCAACACCCGACAGCAGAGGCTCCTGGGCTCCCTGGACCTGAGCCAGGCACTTCATGGGCACAGGCGTGGAAATACTACAAGCCCCCTGACTCTGGTGACTCTCAGCTGATACTATTTCTGTGCCAAAGCAAGAAGTTCCTGCTGCTTTCTTTCTAACAACTTAGCCTGTCTTTCCCACAGAGATTGATTTGAAAGAAAAGGCTAGGGGAATGGGATGATAGATTATTACAGCTAAAGGATTAAGGCACAGGTCAAGAGTGCCATGGCTACAGTTCTTTTAGGTTCCCCCATGAAAATGAAGTGGAATGAAGGGATGATTGCAAGGCCTGAAAAGCTGAATGATAGCTCTCACTCTCTACATACTTTCCCGCCAGAAATTCAAGTTTTGGCCATCCAATAAAGGTTTACCAAGACGATGTCAGGAAAGTACTCAGAGCAGGAGAGGCCTGTGGGCCCCTGGTCAGCCTTGCTGCCTCAACCCTCCTGCTGTCCCCAGAGGCAGGTGGCAGGCATGTGTGTCTGCACTTCATTGGAGTGGTTCCTGGACCTCTGAGGGGAAGGGACAGCAGAAGAGGCCCTTCTGTCTTACTCAAGACACAGGGTGGTTGGAGCCAGGAGTTCAGATCCTCCAGCCCTGGGGGAAGAGTGGGTAACATCTGATATGTGGGTGGTTTTCTGCAGACCCTTCCTTTCCTCAAGGACCACTGATTCTCCTCTCATTTCCCTTGTGGGGGATGGGCAGCTTTGGAGCTTTGGGGACTCAAACAAGAAGGCTCTGGAGTGGCCCAGAGCTGGCTGCACTAATAGCAGGTCCTGGGCTTGCATCCCCTCGTACTGCTGGGGCTGCACACCCAGTTGCCCCACTTCTGCTTTCTCTCTCCCTCTGTCTAGATTCTAGGGCAGGGATCAGGCCCCACCAATGGCTGCAGGCAGTCTGGCCTGTATGCCAGTGAGGAGGGTTCCTGTGCCCACTGGCCCCACAGTCACTGTGCTTTGTGCTCTTGGCTTCTGTGCTGGGACAGAGTGGGATGCCAGTAAGAGGAGAGGGGGTACAGTCTGAGGCCACCAGCCTCCTGAGTATCTAGAGAAAGGAGAGGCCCCTTCAAGCTGCTCAGTCAGAGGTCCTTGTCCTGATGGGCTTCCTACTTTGCCCTTCCCCAGGACTAAAGGCTTGGTGGGGCTGAGCATGGGGCTAGCTTTTGGAGTATGTGACTATGGGAGCAGAAATCATAAATAGCTTAGGGCAGTGAATGGAGCAGTAAGAGCAGGGCTGTGGGTGGGTAGCTCTGGCCAGGATTACCTTGGCCCCTCCCCTGGGGTTGGGGGTGGGGATCTCAGCTTTGCTGTCCCCCACTCAAGCGCTAGCCCAGCTTCCCAGGCTGTTATCAAAGGAAAGCAGGCTTCCTGCCTCCTTCCTCCAAGATAGCAAGTCTGGGACAACCTGAGGGGAGTGGAATCACCCCCATTCCCAGTCCCTGGCAGACAAATACTAAAGCATCACTTAATAAAGACCCCTGAAGCTCCCCACCACCAAAAAATGTTTATAGGGGTGAGTGACAAAGCAGTGAGTCCAGGCTTGATATCCCACCCATAGCCAATGGCATTTTATAGTTAAGAATGCTAGTTAGCACGATTCTCTTGAGAAGAGTGGTGTTGTATGAGATGCATTTGGTTAAGTCTTGCCAGTAGCAACTGCCTTGAAAACGAGTGATGCTAATATGTTATTAGGAGTGAAGAGTAATATTCAAAACACAACTGGTAGGCCCAAGCACCAAGTGCTCAAATCTCCAGGGGATTTGTAGCTAGGTTAGCTACTACTGGTTGCATGCTCCAACCCTAAATTATCACAATTCTTCCTTACCCCTTACTGTGTACTAACTGTATGACCCATGTCCTGAACACCACAGTGGATATCAACCATGCTAATAAGGTACTACAAGATGTAAAGGATGAGTAGAAACAACATGTGAATGTAGAGTGGTGTCCATAGTTCAGGAGTTGAAAACCATTCAGAGCAGAATGACCCCTCTACCTATGCATATTGACTTCCCTAGTCAGAAATCCCAGGCCTGTCTTACGAGACAAAATGGACAAGTACCCATAGCTGCGTGGGGCTTGTTGAATGATGGACAGGATAATATGCTTGAAGTGCCTCTGACAGGAGCTAGTCTCTAAAAGTCCTGAAGGAAGGAGGCCAAGACCTTGACAATGAAAGGAGAGAAACTCCAAGGCAACCACTTACTTGAAAGAAAATATGCCCTCTAGGCTTAAAAAACTATTGTTGATCTTCGTCCCTGAGCTGCCATGCTGAGACAGATTTGTAAGACCTCTTTGACAGATTTAGGATTCTCAAGGACAAGGATGGGAGCCAGTGGTTGGCAGTGATTATAGTTACCCTAGATTATCTGTGCTCTTTGTACCTTAGAATCTAAGACCTCTCTTTGGGTTGTCTTTGCCGAAAAGAGGGTACCTCTACCAGAAAAGAGGTATAGCTATCTAATGATCTATTCTCCTTCCCTAATCATAATAACAGTAGCTAACATTTAATGAACTATTCATTATGTACCGGGCACTATGCTAAGCATTATGATATGGATTGTTCCCTTTGATCCTCACAACAAGCCTGTGAGGTAGGTAGGGTACTCTTATTCTTGTCTTCACTGGGAGAAATTGCCAGGTCAACTAGCTTGATAAGAGGTTGGAAAGTACAGTAACAGCCTGCAGTAACAAAATTAAGATTCATTCAAAAATAAATGAGTGTGCTGGCTGTATTTGGAGGATATTCTTTAAATAACTTCCTGTGATTGATGGATTCTATGTAGAAAAATTTGGTTGACATCCAGGAATACATACATTGTACAAAGGGAAGTGTGTCAATATACTGAAATTCAACTTTGTCAGAGGTTGTTTCAAACTAAATTCACCCTGCCCACATTCATAGGTGGCACTCCCACCTCCTTTTAGTTATATTTCCCCTTCCCACTGGGTCGAAAAGTATGCCTGCCTCGTAAATACACATGCCATAAAGAAATGTGGATGGTCCAATTTTCTTTGAGAACCTTGGTTTGTTGATGAATTACAGTCTCTCCTGCCTGATAAAACTTCTTTAGTAGATATTTGCTGTATACCCGGGTGAGAATGATTGTCAGCGATATTTATTGGGCAAATTGGAGGAATGTAGATGGGTAAAGAGTGGCCAGAGAAGACCCAGGAAAGGTGTAGATCATGTGCCACATAACGACATTTGGGTCAATGATTGACTGCATATTCTGCAGTGGTCCCATAAATTTATAATGGATTATAAGCAAAAAGTTTGTTTGCAATGTTGAAAGGAAAAGCTGGACCCTACTAAGATATTGAATGTACTGGTAGTTCTGGGTGGTTTAAATAGATGGGGAGGCTCAGCATGCTTTCCACCCACCATGTTCCCGCCCCAGGCTGGAGCCTGGAGTTGGCCAGGGGAGGAAGGGAGCCTGGGAGCCCACCCTCCACCCACCCACCCAAACCTCTGTTTCCCTCCTTCCTTCTCTCTCTTTCACCTCTTCCCTTAATTATTTCTCGGCTCAAGCTTTATCTTTCTGGGTCTCTTTTGATCTCTACTCTCCCTTTCTCTCCTCTTCTCTTTCTTCCCTCTCTCCCTTTCTCCCTCCCTCCTCCTGATGTCTCTTTTCCCTCAGTACCTTCCTCCATAGCCTTCACCCAGGCCCCCACAATGTGTGTGTGCATGCATGTTCACACACACATACTTTGTCTTTTCTTAATTTTTTATCCTCACCTGAGGACATTATCCTCAGATAGAGGAGGAGGGAGAGATGGAGGAAGAGAGAAAGAGAAACATCGATGTGAGAGAGACACATCGACTGGCTGCCACCCACATGACCCCAAATGGGGCTGGGGACGAACCGCAACTGAGGTATGTGCCCTTAGCGGGAACTGAACCTGGGACTCTCTGGTCCATAGGCCGACGCTCTAACCGCTGAGCCAAACCAGCCAGGGCTACTTTGTCTTTTATATAATACTTTTACTGTACCTTTTCTATGTTTAGCTATGTTTAGATACACACATACTTACCACTGTATTACAATTGCTTAAAGTATTCACTACAGTACCAGCAATACAGGTTTGTAGCCTAGGAGCAATAGCTACATCACAGGTATATAGTGGGCTATACCACCTAGGTTTGTGTAAGTACACTCTATGATGTTTACACAATAACAAAATTACCTAACCATGCATTTCTCAGAATGTATCTCCATCATTAAGTGATGCATGATGGTATTTGGACAGGGAAGATAGAGCCCTGGCTCAGGCATACAGAAGATCTGTATTTTAGGAGCAGCTTTGTCAGTGATCAGCTGTAAATTCTTGGGCAAGTCACTTAACCTCTCTGTACCCTAAGTTCCTCATCTGTTTAACAACTGGGTTGGACTAGAGGCTCTATAACATTCCTTCCAGCTCTATGACTAAAAGGCTGAGTCTCAGTCAGAATCCCGTCAGACCCACAAGGTACCAGGTGTGGTTCTTAGAGATGAGGCCATATTGCAATGTGTAATAGGAAATGACACAGACTTAGACAGTGTCAGACCCTCCAATTGGGGTTCTAAGACTGATCATTCTGTGCAAAGTTTTTATCTCTCAGAAACAATTATGGGCTAGTTGGTTTATACTGCCTGGTGAGACCATATAGGGTAGGAGTTAAGAGCGTGAGTAATGGCATTGGACCTTAGTTTGAAAACCAGTTCTGCCACTTCCTAGTAGGTGCCCTGAGACAAATAATTTGACCTCTGTGAACATCAGTTTCTGCCTCTGTAAGATGATGATAATAGAACAACCTCATAGGCTTGTGGAGATGAAAAGCAATAATGTCTGAAAGCACTTAGCTCAGGACCTGGCAAAAAGGAAGTGCCTAGTCAACTATATCTATGACTACTATTGGTGTACTCATTGCTATCAACGTAATTCTCCAGACATGGGCATAGCTAAGCTTCAGCATTTTCCCTGGATATAGCCTTTTCCTTCTAGATGGAGCTTGAGAAAAGCATAAATAGATTATTCTGGCCTAAAGCAGCTCTAGAGTCAGATCTGGGTTTAGTTCCCTGCTCTGCTTCTTATGAGTTCTGGGACCTTGGGCAAATTATTTAACTTCTCTGCCCTCATCTGTACAATACAGGCAGGTATAGTGCTTATCCCCAAGGGTTGTGATGAATATGATATAATGAATGTGAAGAACGTAGCGCTGTGCCTGACATCTAGAAGCCAGTCAATAAATGGTGGTTGTGATACTGATGGTGAAAGTAATCATCGTTGTAAGAATAAATGATTACCTCCACTACCATTACCCTTGTTGGCATGGGGAGTTGAATGTGTTCAAGTTTGTAGTTTTTTCATACCTAACCAAACTGTTAGGAGAGGCAGCAGTTGCTATTCCTGAAGGGACAGCAAAGGAATTGTTGCCAGACTTCACTGACAGTGGCTGGAAATTTAACACTGAGTTGTTTTTGGAAGCATGACGGAAAATGATTCAGCAAACCATAATTCTCAGCAGAAAAGTTCTATTTATTTCTGCCAGTCCCCTTACACCCAAAAACTGTAGGGTAAAATGTACTTCTAAACTGGCCCTGTACTTCTAAGGCTCATTTTAGTTGGTCAGCCAGAACATGTTCACAAGCTTCCTCAGGAGCAACTGGGTGCAAAGGTGTGTGGTCTGTATTTTTTGCCAAGGTTGTCTTCATTCTCAAATAGATGCTACCTAACTTTTCTTGAGCCTCTTGGTGGGTGTAAGATTCTTTTGATGGCTAGAATGCAGATGTAAAGGAACAATAGGAGTTCTCAGGAATGTGATGTTCGAGTAGGTGGAGTTGTAGGGGACTGTAGGGGTGTTAATTAACAAATAGAAATTGAAAAGCTGAAGTAGTCCTAATGTTTCTGGAGATGAGCCCATATGCTGAGGGAGGGATATTAGATGTTTCTTTTGATGTCCCTCCATTATTCTCTTTAATACTCTGTTAAAAGTCAAAAAAAGAGAAAGAAGACAGCCAGTCACTGCAAGTGAAGCTAAGCTCCAGGTTTCTTGTCCTTCCCAAACCACTCCAGGTTAGGAAGGTGTTGACCACTTTCTAAGGGAGTATAGACTGCACCTCACCAGGCACCCGCCCTCAGCCCTAACCTCATACTTTCTCTCACTCTTGCTCTCTCCCCTCTGCCCTTCATTTAAGGAATACTAACCACAAGTTTCAAAGATGTCTTCATAGGCATCTTCCAGCATCATCTCCTCTGCATGCCAGGTAGCCATTCTCTTTTTTGCTTTGGGTTCTGAGGTTATAGAAAAGAAAAATGGATTTCAATTTTGGACAGAGATTTACGGGTAATTTCTGATATCTACAAAAACACTTCCTCTATTCTTATACCAGATTTTTTCCACTCAACTCTCATCTTCACCCCCCATCTCCAGATCAGTGCCTCTCTCCTCCTCTTCAGTTCCCCTGGCCAAGTCCAGGCCCCTCCATATAGGTGTAACAACTCAAGACTCGGGGGTAGCCTGAGGGCCAGATCCCTTAGAGAGCAGAGATGACATTATAATATTGATAGTTGTTGACTATCACAGTGACTGGGGTCCCAATGAACACTGAGAACGAGGGGCAATTAACAACAATGGGCCTTCAAGTCATCACAGCTATTTTTCTTTAATGCCTTTATTATATTGGGAAAAATCATATATGCTTATTATAAAAAGAAAATTTCCAATAAAACAAAAATCCAAAGAAAGACACCGAGGCCTTTTACTTATCACCTAGTATATCACAACTGGAGAAAACCACTGCCAATATTTTAGTGATCTTTCTACAGATATTCTATACATGTATACCCATCATGCTGTAAATGCTATGCTCTGACTTGCTATTTTCTCTAACAAAACATCAGGTTGTGTAAAACTTTCCATGTTAGTAAGTATAAGTTAACAATAGCCCTTTCAATATCTGCATAGTATTCCATTGTATGGATGCACCATAATTTAGTTATTTCACATTGTTAGACATTTAGCCTGTTTCCAACTTTTAGCTATTGTACACAATGCTGTAACTGAACAATCACAAGCATCCTTTTTTGGGGTACATGTGTAATTATCTTTGGATATAGTTCAAAAAATGAGATGATTAGTTCATAGGGTTTCCACATTTTTATTTTTTTAAATTTATCTTTATTGTTCAAAGTATTGCACATGTCCCTCCTTTCCTCCCCCATTGACACCCTCCTCCGGGTTTCCACATTTTTAAAGTTCATTCTCTCTCTCTCTCTCTCTCTCTCTCTATATATATATATATATATATATATATATATATATATATACACACACATATACATACATACATACATATATGGAGAAAAAGAGAGGGAAAGACTCCCCATAAAGGTTGTACCAATTTGTACTTCCACCACTGGAAATGATAACTTTTACGATAACTCTATACCCATTCAAACAAAGATTTTGTGTCAGCCAGTGCTGAGCAATCATACAGGAGTACCAGGTGATGGTCCCCAAGGACTCTCTCAGTCCTTCATACACTTCTTCTCCTGACCATCAACCGTAATATGAGAAAACAGTTTCAGGCTCAAAATAGGAATGCTGTTTTATAAATTGTGAGAAAAGGTCTATATACTTTTTCTTCTCTGACTAACCACTGATCCAGTGTTACCTTCAAAAAGATCATCATCATCATCATCATCGTAGTACTCATTGTCATCAGTATAAGTTGCTGGGGGCTGAAAGTCAGCACTGTGGTTGTAATGAAGCTCAGTAGTGATTTGAGCTCCATTGTTCATAGAACATTCACCTTTCTCCATGGAGTCATCTAAAGCAAATGTCACTGATACATTCTTTTTAGGTCTTAATCTTAAGCCTTCTTTCTGTACAGCAAGAAGATGAAGGGGAAAAAAGTCAGTTGGGTGCCCAACAGTTTAGAGATTCGTCTCTGTGGCAATAACATTTAAAGAGCCAATTTACCTGTAGGATTGGCTTTAGGGGCCTAGCTTCCATTGAATGTTGTCCTAGGGGCTGTTCTTTTTCTTCTGACATTTCTATGTTCATAGGGAAGCTAGGGAAGATGAAAAGGACACAGCAATAGTGAAAATAGACACACTTTAAGCTCCTTAAATGCAGATGTTACCCCATTCCTGCCAAATGCATTTGAACAGTGAAAGGGACAATAGAGCAAGAGAATATTTAGGCCTTTTATTCCTCAAAACCTGGATCACCTCCTGTTTTCTTCTTTTTCATATTCCTTTTCTCTCTCATCTTTCCTTATTATTGGATCAGAGAACTACAAGTGAAGAATGTGAGGTGGCTTCAGGACATCCATGTAGAGAATATTGCCTATAAGCTCCTTAAGGGGCTTGTGTTTCTTTTCTCCTCCACACACCAAACCAGGGAATAGAAACCCTGTTTTGGAGAAGCTCTAATGTTGATAGGTTGGTTTTGCCTTTCTGCATCTCATCCCACTAATGTGACCACTCAAGTTGTGCCAGGGGTAAGGTGTACCTAACAGTGCTGGAAAGTTTGTGGTCACTGACCTAGCCCCATTTGAGCCATCTGATCTTGAGAGACTTGCTCAGAACCACACAGAATCCAAACATCTCCCAGAACCCCCTGCTTATGTTAAAGATTGACTCCTGCATATGTTCTTATCAACCTAATAGAGGCAGCTCATTACCTGTCTGGTGCACATCTTTCCTCAAAGCCTGTAGTATTCTTGGAGGTTGGGATGCTCGAGGTGAGTGACTGCTGGTGAGCACACAGCTCTTCCTGTTTATTCTGAATGGCAGCTAACAGCCAGCGCAGCCCTTCAACTACAGACTGATGGTTCCTTCTTTGGAGGTTTTGAATAGCTGAACAGGGTTCCTGTGACAAAAGAGAAGACTCCAGCTTAGGAACCTGGGACCACTGGGGACCACAGTCCCTATCACTCTCAGCCAAGGAATCTACATAAGCTCTGCTGTGCCTAGAGAAGCTCTAAGACTTACTAGGAGAAACAGTATTCACACCTGAAAAGATAAAAGAAAGCTACAAAAGCTAAGGTAATTTAACATGGTTGTGGGTAATGTCTTGGATGTGTGACCTTGGGCAAGAGACTCAGTTTTTGAGCCTCATCCATAAAATGAGGATATGAAGCTTCCAACTTTACAAAGCAATTTTGAAGGTCTGATGAGAAAACAGATGTGAGAGTGTTATAAGAGTGATATTATCACCATCGAGTCAGAAATCATCACTGTAGATGTTGCCTAGCAGGGAGAGGCTTTGCCTGAGATCCAGCATATGGGGCTGATTATGGAATGGCGCAAGGTATGCATCAGCTGGGCTTGAGAGGGCAAGGGAGGGGAGGAGTTGACACTTACCAATCGGCACATGGACTTGTCATTCACTATCTTTTCCAGGAATAGATATTTAATAATATCACAAGGTAAGAGGGCATTCTTCTTGTCTTGTTTGTTTGCCAGTCTAGAGCAGGGCACAGGAGAAAGGGTGGGAAGAAGAGAGGAAGAGTGAAATAGAAATAGAGGCCAAGGGCAAGAAAAGAAGGGAAATAGGGGGAGAACCAATTGTGGTACAACTGCTACATATCCAAGAACTAGCTTTAAAGACATACATAATGAAATGAACCAGACATTTTTCTAGCCAATTCTCAATGAAGGAAATAATAGCACAAATTATTTGAATCCAAGATCATCCCCAGACCTCATTTCTCGCTTCCTCTCTACACTATACTATCACACTTTAATTAGAATTGCTAATTGGAATATGAACAGATTTGGAGTTTTTAACATCCTCTCTCAGACTCTGTTCATGCTTGAGTTGGAGGTGCTAATGAGGAACAAAAAATGCAAAAAGGGAGTGGGGGTTGAGGATTGATGGGTCATCTGAAGTATCACCCTGGAATCAGTGCTAGTTACATGACTCTTGGGCAGTCTGGGAAGGGAGGAGGCCATTGGCATCAATTATACAAAATAGGGGTGGTTTTCTGCCACCATTTCATGGTCAGAGACTGAAGCCAGAAAAGACAAACAAATTCAGGAAGACAGTCTTCAGGAAGAGTCAAGGGATGGGAGTGGGAGATCCAGATATTAATCTCCATTTCCCTTTGATGCTTGCCTTCAAAATAACCTTTGCACAATTAGGTAACATGTTCACCCATGGCAGTGTATGGTAGAAAGTATCTCTTGAAAACAGACCCTAGAGGACTGGGCCACACCCCCCTCACTGAGCTGAAGGGAAGAGGAGGTCTAGCTGGATGTGACAAAGGGACCACCCAGCTCTTCCTTTGTCTACTTGTCTTCTGAAGGCACAAAATGAGAAGGGAAAATTGAGCTCAAAAGCAGAGGCTTACAGTAGGATGGGTTTTCCTGCCACTCTTGCATCAGACAGCAGATGTGTTAAGGTGATCTTCACTTCCTGCATGCGTCCTAAGTCGCTGGAATCCAGGACAAAAACAAGCCCATGTGCCTGTTCGTAGTAGTTGGGCCAGGTTTCTCGGCCCTTCATATCTCCATTCAGGTCATAGATGGAAACTTCATATTCATCTAGCAGGACTGTAGTTAGTTTAGATTTCATACAACTCTCTATCTTGCTAGGAAGTACTATATATAAGGGAAGAGAGGAGAAGCAACCAGAAGGGGATATAGTTAGATGAAAGAATTTATTAAATAAACTTTGGCTAGAGCCTGCCCTGAGGAATCCCACTGATGTATCTTGCCATCCTGCTCACTCATTGATTCGTCTTCCTAAACCAGCACTTTGCCCAGGCTACACTCTCCTGGCTCAGTAATCTTTGGTGAGTGGCCACCCAGGAGAGAATATAGATTCCTTTGCTTCCTAATCTGCCAGACCTATCTCTACCCTGTCTGGTGTCCACAGTGTCCCTGGTACACACCTAGTCTCTTCCTCCCTCTGCTCCTTGGCTTACATTCCCCCCACTCCACAAGAATGCCATAATCTTTTGTGTCCTGAGCCTTCACAAGATGCTATTCCAGCAACTTAGAACATTTCTTCCACTGCTCTTTCCTTGGTTAATGCCTATTTTTAAAAGTGTATCTATTTAGGTCTTGTTTTCTCTAGAAAGTTTTCCCTAACTCATACCACCATCCCCTAGTCTGGATAAGGTGCCTTTCTTCTGGACTTACCACTATCACGGCACATATGACATTGTTATAAATTCAACGATTTACTTATCTGGGTTATGAACTTCAACAGGACAGGAACCCTTTCAGTTTTATTCACCATTATATTCACGATGCCAAACACAGAAGCCGGCACATAGGTGCTCAATAAATATTTATTAAATTAATTTGATAAACAAATGAATGAACAGGAGGCCCTTCTTTCCCACCCTTTCTTCAAGGCACAGGAAGGCTTCTTTAGGAAAGCCTCTCTGACCTCCCTCATTGAACACATGGTCCGTTAAACTGGCCCTTCACTTCATTCTGTGCATGCCATGTCTCCCAAACTAAAATAGTGAGGAAGGGGCTCTGCATTAGCATACACACAGTAGGTATTCAATAAATGTTTATGGTGCCTATTACTGTGGATGAGTATGAAGTCCTCTTCATATCTCCTCCAAGAAACCACACCAAATTCAGATACATTTTCCCTTTCAAGGCCATGGCTAGAACATACAGTTTCACAGGACATTTCATACCTCATTCTGCTCCCATAGAAATGCAGTTCAAAAGGACAGTCTTTATACACATTCCAGTCTGTTGAACTGACAGTTCTGACCTAGCTCTCTGCTCACATAAGTAGAAAAATGATTTTATAGATTCTCTATACTCATATCTGGAAGTTCTAAGGCCATAATCAGTAGCTTTTTATTTCTAGTCTCAGATCTACCTGTGATATTTTCCATAGGATTGGCAGAATGAGTCATTTAGCTGAGAAGTTAGTAAGATGCTTTCAGATCTTTGGAAATGTATGATTATATACACATTTATATATATATATATATATATATATATATATATATATATATATGCATGTATATGCATATATTATCATTATATTTTAATGTGATCTTATAACCTCTTCTGTTTTCACGTTAATGATTTTTTAAAATTATAGCTTTCAAATAATGTACAATTTTCAGTCACAACTTTGATGTGATATTTGCTATGTCTGTATTTTAGTACTTAAAAATAATAAGTGACTTTGTTAAAACTCTAAAAGTAATTTGAATTTGTTTCCTATATCAAGGGAAGCTTTATATTATTTTTTCCACATCCTAAGAAAACATTTTCCCTAGTCATTTTTTTCTTTTATCTTGAAACCTTACCAATTCCTTTAATAACGCAATCTGTTGTTGGTAAACCCTAGAAGCCAAGAGAAGTTGTTCTCTGACACTTTACATTTCTCTCATTTCCTCTATTAATTCATAAACTCCCTGATGACAGGTAATAAGTGTAATTCATCTCTATATCCCTGGTGGAATATTTCACAAAGCACAACAGTCTGGGGATTGTTGACGTTTGAGTTACATCCGGGTGATAAAGTCCTACCCTACACCAGCTGAATCAGAATCTCTATGCTGGGACCCAAGTATTTGCATGTTTAACAAACTCCTATATTTAACAAAATCTCCAGGTGATCCTTCTGCACTTTAAAGCTTAAAACCCACTGCCCTAGAGAGCAAAGAAACTCATGCGTGTTGTGTCTCAGCATCATCTGGTGCTGCTTGTTAAGATTTTGATTCCATGGGCCCTTCCCAGTCCAAAGTGTCTGAGCCTCCAGGTCCTGGATAAGTAAGTGTGAAAGCACCCCAATTGATTCTGATTTTTGGCTCTCAGTACTCACTATACTAAAGAATCGCCTATGGAGCTTTTAAAAACTATGACATTAGGCCTCCTTCTCTGAGGGTTTGATGCCGTACATCAAGGGAGGGACTCAAGCATCATGTTTTTTGTTTTTTTTTTTAAGCTCCTCAGGCGATTGAAATGTATAGCCAGGTTTGAGAGGCACTGCTCTAAATGTCTCATTTAGGGCACCTGCTTGTGCTCATCCTTAGGGTTTTCACCCCATGTGACCATGCCAAACAAAACCGTTATAGTGAATGGTGTCATTGAGAATAATGGCTTCTGGCCCAGATATTTTATAGCTGGCATCTTCAAATGTTCACACAAGTTACTACTTGTAGATTGGAATTTCCTTTCTAGGCTATAATCTGTTCTTGGCAATCATAAACATTTGCAGGAGCAGGGGAGGTGAGCTATTGCATATAGGGTACAGAGCAGCCTACTAGATTGGCTCTGGTAGTCTTGTATGGACAGGCAGTGGACCGAGACATTCCTTAGAATGTGACATCAGTGGCACTTTGCTTCTTGGCCATTAGAAACTTCTCTGTGAATGAGGTCACAACTCCAGGCTCTATACTCTAGGAATTAGAATGGAAATCAGATACTATTCTCACAGACAAAATAGCATATGGCTGATTGCAGATGAGTGCTTCCCCAAAACGGCTGCCCATCAGAAACACCTGGGGAGTTCTTAAAATATAGATTCCCAGGCCCTACCCAGACTGCCTGGGAATCTAGGAGTGGGGCTGAGTGGGGGCTTTAAAAATTATCCTGATGCTTACCTTTTTATCATGTTTGCTTATCAGTATTGGAAGAGGCAAGGAGTCAAGTTTGCTGCCTATAGGATGGGATACTAGGCTGAACCATTGGCTAAAATGTAATGCTTGGGGCTGCCACTCTGACAGTGGGGTGGGGGGAGTTATAAAGAAGCAACAGGTAGCCTGAAGAGAATGGTGGAATAGGGGAGACCATTCATTCCACAAATATTTACTAAGTACCTACCTGATGATACTAAAAGTACGGGGACTAAAGATACAGAGCTGAAAAATATCCATTAATTCTCCTCAAGGGTATAACAGTCTAGGGAATGGATTTTCAGTTGTGCAATGATGTTGTGATAAGTACATGATAGAAGGAGGCATGGAATAGAGTGAGAGCCAAGGAAGAAGGCACTAGGTATTAGGGATGGATTTCCTGAGGTCAAGCTTAGACTGTGTCTACAGGTATTTGATTAAACGGGTAAATAATGGAGAAGATGAAATGCTAGGTAGTGAGACAGCATTACAGAAGGCACAGTCATGTGAACTAGATCATATGATGGCAGATGAATGGCAAGTCATTTGTTTTGGCTCTATCAGGTCACGTGCAGAGAGCATGAGAAATGAAGCTGGAAGAGAAGTCAGAGATCAAATCTTGGAGGAACCTGTGTGCCTCTAATGAACTTGTTTTATTTTTAATACAATGGGGAGGCATTGAATGGTTTTGAGCGGAAACGTGCCATGATCAGATTTTTGCACTAAGTCCTTTAGGCAACTGTGTTGACTGAATGCTGGAGGGACAACTAGAGATGGCAAGATCAGTCAGTAGGCTGTTGCTGGAGTTCAAGGAAATTGATGCAGGTTTCCAGTAGGGCAGTGGCAGAGGAATCAGGTTAGCCCTTTCCTGTACTTTGCTGAGGGCTTCCAAGTTATATAAAACTCAATCACATCATCATACCCCCACTTTTATTTAATAAACATCAATGGAGGGCATCCTATGCCAGCCTATGTGCTCTTTGATTCATTGGCTAGCAGTAAGCTGTGTCTTCACAACTAGAATAAGTAGCTCCCTGCAATTGTGTAAGTGCTTCTTGAAATGTATTAAACTGGAGATTTGATATTAAAATTGCATATCTCTGAACTGACAATGTTTTTCAAGTCCCAACCCTCTATATTAACTGTCACAAAGTGTTTCGTGTTATTAAATTTCTTCATCATCCCACACTTATTTCTCTTATCTAGACCAAATTCCACTTTAATTGAGCTCAGAAACTAGATAGTTTTTCAAACATGTTATCCTTCATAATTGACTGCAGTGCTTTCCAAAGTTCGAGTACATTCATACACTATTCGAGGACCTTCAATTAGGATATCTTGTAAAAAAGGGAGAAGGTGACAGACATTACATGAACAGGCTGATAATACCCCAGGAGAGGATTGTGTATGTGTGTTGGGAAGTGCTCATCTTTAAAAGAGGGAACCTGAGGGCCGTGAAGTAAGGCTGGGAAGAAATGATTATTTCCATTGGTCCTTGGGGCCCATGAGAGACCTAATCCAGTATCTAATGCTCTTAGTTCCTTACCTCTGTGAAAAGCCTCCATAAAGACAGTTTTGCCTGAATTCTCCAGACCAATGATGATGATGGTCACATTCCTGTTAATGGAAAAGAAAAATGAGCCAAAGCCTTGAAAGCAGTTAGTTCTTAGGCTAAACAAATAATTGTACTCTTCCTTGGTGTTCGGGGCTCTGCCTACAGTAGTCCCAACATATGTACTATAAAACGCACAGCCAAGGTGGCAGGAGGTGATGTAGGACACCATCCCCAAGGTCTCCAAGGATGCTTTTCTTCCTTGAGTCACTTGCTTTGTAGAATTGGCCATTCTCCTCAAACCTTGTCCTCAATCTTGCAGACACTGACTAATCACTTCCACTAACAATATATATCATGAAGATTTGTCCCATGAGAGACTGTGAGCAGATACATTGGAGGAAACAGTGGAATAGGACTAGGGAAATAATTACAATATTACCTTCGTGTCTTTTCAGTATTTTCTCGAGGCCAGCAGGATGTCAGTAGCTTGAACATGATTTAGCTTAATTCTGTAATATTAAGGGGAACAAATAAACAAGAAATTAGCCCCATTAGTAACACTGAACTTGTCAGCTTATGACTACACATGTGCTGATAAACAGAAAGCCTGGGATGGACAGAAGTCCATTACTTTATTCTAGCCACCCTTGTCTATAAATGTCATAGAACAAGGGATGAGTAATCTTCAACTCTATTGGCAGGTTCCTTCAAAATTGGGTGATTTCTTGTTAAAACAACCTACATAGCCTTGATGGCATCAGGTGTGGCCTGTCCCTTCAGCCATAGATCATCCCTGTTAGGAATATCTTCATTCAACCTTGAGTGGGGTAGGGTGGGGTGATGCCTTAGAGAAGAACCAGCTTAGATTTCAAGAAAGACCTATTGGAAGACCTGTTCTAAGTAACAACTGTCTACTGTGATTGGTTCTCTTACTGTTTCTGCTTCAAAAATGTTGGTTTTGGTGATCCATTGTCATAGATTTCATACAATTCCTAGAGCTGTAAGGGATCTTAGAAATCATCTAGTCTAATAGATTTCAAACATCAGTCCAGGTGCCCCACTCTCAAAGATTCCCTGGGAGCTGCATAAGCTCCCCAGATTTCAAAGTGTAGCCATATTTGGAAGTGATTGCCTAATTAAAAAGGATAATTTAGAAAATCACTTCGAGGTTCATCCATGTTGTAGCATGTATTAGTATTTTGTTCCTTTTTATGGCTGAATAATATTCCATTATATACCACTTTTTGTTTGTTCATTCATCAGTTTATGGACATTTGGCTCTTGTGAATAATGCTGCTATGCACATTTTTGTACAAGTTTCTTTGTGGACATATGTTTTCAGTTCTCATGAATATATACACTTAGGAGTGTAGTTGCTGGGTCATATAACTCTATGCCTAACCTTTTGAGGAAGTACCAGACTGTTTTCCCAAGTGGCTGCAATATTTCACATTCCCACTAGCAGTGCAGGAGGGTTCCAATTTCTCCACATCCTTGCCAACACTTGTTGTCTTTTGTTTGTAGCCATCCTAGTGGGTATGAAGTGGTATCTAACTGTGGTTTTGATTTAAATTTTCCTAATGACTAATATATTGGATCCCAGAGCTTGGGGGAAGCTCTGGTTGGGTTAGCAAAGTATTTCAGCTGATACTCATATGGGCTTTGCTTAGCTCTCTGATGAGCACAGTGTATGTACCAGCTTATCAGTGGATAACAGCACGGTTCTCCAGAGTCATCTACTGTTTTGGTGAATTGTCATTCCCAAAAAGGGAGTCACATTTCATAGCATTTCTTAGAGCACAGTTTGTTCCCTAGGAGATCATTTGGCTTGTCATAAGGACCCCCTAGAGAATGGCTTTGGTTTATGCTAGACAAAAGGGAAACCTTATATATGGTCTGTGAGCAAAACCAGCTTTTCTCCAGCTTTGTTCATGAAGCTGATAAGACCTGGAGCCTGAAACACCAGAGCCTGATTGTCTGGGTTCCACAATAGCCATCTCCCTTTGAGACAAGCCAGTAGCAGCTTCATGCCTATTTTCTTATAATTGGCAGAGCTTCCTAGCTTGAGCTCCGGCTCTCTGTTAGTGCCACCAGGAAAGGTCAAACTGGCATCACACAAGTTATTCCTTAAAAACGTATCATAAGGGAGGCTTAGTGGGATAACTAAATAGGAAAATTATTGGACTAGGGCTTACTGGTCATTTCTTTCATTTCCAATGCCTCTCCTGGGTATCCTGGGATGAAATAACCTAAATTCAACCTACTGTTCTCAGATTTCTTATCTGTAGACTAGAGATAACAATATATTTTGCTTACCTTGAGGTGGTTAAGTATTTATCAGATTAGAAGTTGGTTCTTTATGATGAAAGACATAAGATATGTAGAGTGAGAGGAAGATATATTGAGATTTCTAAACTTCATACCAGATTAACAGCTCAGTTGCCCATTTATGAGTATATAGCGATGACCTAACAATGGCTGTCAATGTTCTGACATATTTATGGCAACCACTGCCTGGTTCATAGCAACCAAACTCACATCTTTCTACCTTGTATGATTACAGCTAATTACTAAATGAATTTTTAGTCATCATATTTTTTTTAGTTTACAAAGTATTTATATAGAACTTACAGAGTGCCAGCACTCAGACACTTTATACATATTAACCCATTTAATCCTTATTACAAAATGACAAAAAGTAGGGGCTATCATTTATACTTTTAAGATATGAAGTTCACAGCAAACTTTTTTTAATAAGAAGAAAGAGTACACTCTAAAATAGCAATAAAAAGTATTTTAGAGTAAATTTTTAAAAGAGAGAGAGAGAGAGAGAGAGAGAGAGAGAGAGAGAGAGAGAGAGAGATGAGGTTCACAAAGAGGTTACATAACTTGTCCAAGGTTACCTGGCTAGTAAGTGGTAAATCAGAATTGAAACCCAAGTGGTCTGGCTTCAGAGTCTGTATATTAGGTTAAAGGTCTTACAAGCTATGTGAGTGAGAAGACCTCGGGTATCAGAGAAACTTCCCCACTCTGTGCCTTTCCATCTCTTCTAGCCAAACTATACCGTACTTATTCTTTTTTCAGTGAACTTTAAATTTTTTTTTCTTTATTGATTTTTAGAGAGAGAGGAAGGGAGAGGGAGAAAGAGATAGAAACATCGATGAGAGAGAACATCGATTGGCTGCCTCCTGCATGCCCCCCACTGGGGATCCGGCCCACAACTTGGGCATGTGCCCTGACTGGGAATCAAACCGGTGACCTCTTGGTGCATGGGTCGAAGCTCAACCACTAAGCCACATTGAGCCACACTGGCTGGCTTCAGTGAACTTTTTTTTTTTCTATTTTTATTAATTTATTTTTGTTACAGATGTTTCTCCTTTTTCCCCCCTAGACACCTGTGAACTTTTTAAAAAGTAAGTTGACATACAATATTATATTAGTTTTAGGTGTACAACATCATGATTCAACATTCATATACCTTATGTTGTGATCACCACAATAAATCTAGTAACTATCTATCACTGTACAAAGTTATTTAGTGAACTTTTAAAAAATAAACTTTATTTTAGAATGGTTTTAGATATACAGAAAAATTGCAAAGACAGTATAGAGAGTTCTCATATTCCCTGCACCCAGTTTCCCCTAGTATGGTACATTTGTTATAATTAATGAACCAATGTTAACACATGATTATTTACTAAAGTCCATGATTTATTCACATTTTATTAGTTTTTATTTAATGTCCTTTTTTTTTTTTTTTTTCCACGATCCCAATTAGGATACCACAGTACATTTAGTTGTTAAATTTCCTTAGCCTACTCTTGGTTGTGATAGTTGTGCAGACTTTGATTTTGATAACTTAGGAGTACTGGTCAGGTGTTTTGTAGAACGCCCTTCACTTCGTGTCTGTCTGATATTTTTCTCAAGATTACACTGGAGTTATGTGTTCTCAGGAGAAAAACCACAGAGGTAAAGGCCCTTCTCATCATATCATATCACGAGTACATGCTATCAATATGACTTATTGCTGATGATGTTGACCTTGATCACCTGGCTGAGGTGGTACTTGTTAGGTCTCTCCACGGTAAAGTTACTTTATTCTCCCATGGTCATGTTGTACTCTTTGGAGGGAAGTTACTATGTGTAGCCTACCCTTAATGAATGGAGAGTTATACTCTACCTCCTCGAGGGTGGAGTATCTACATAAGTTATTTGGGATTGTTCTATATGGGAGGTTTATCTAGTCTCATCCATTTGTTTATTAAATCATCTATTAATACAGTATGGACTAATGGGTATTTATTTTATACTTTGAGTTATAATCCAATACTACTTTATTTACTTGCTAAATTTATTCCAGCTTTGGTATTGGGAGTTCTTTCTATTTACTTCTGTATTCCTTTGACATACATCCACTCTTGTGGTATATATATATATATTAGTACTTCCTCTCTTGCTGGTACTGTAAGAGGCTTCACGCTCATCTTCTGTATTCCCTGCCCTAGTCTTAGAATCAGCCATATCTCCAAGGAGCCATGGATCCTTTCATTAGAGAATGGTCTTAGAAACCAAGATCTGGGTACTAGATATGTTCATTGCTACTGGAGTCTCATTGCTTCTAGGCCCTCTTGGATGACACAGTAAGGACATATATGCATGTATACTAACTTGTGTATATACACATATCTATAAACATTTATGTGGCCATGTTTATCTACATTGAACTAAACATGAGATCATACTGATGCTTTCAAATCTAACCCATCACAATGTGGATCATTCTAGCCTTTTCCCTTTGCTTGGCTATAACCTTCCCCTCCAACAATGAAAAACCTGACTTCTACCATCCACAGAATATTTACTTGAATGTTTAATTCCAGTATACAGCTATAGCAGTATCAGAATTGTTAACTCATATACCCCCATGGGAAGCCACTTGATCAGCTAGAATATAGTGCTATGTACAGTTCCTTTTACCTTTAATGTTGAAGATTCCACTTATTTCCAAAGTTACTTGGGTCAGCACACTTATACTACCTCCTTCAATGAAGTTGTTTCATACATTTGTAATACACATCCTGTGATAAGTTAATTTTATGTGTCAACTTGAGTGGACCACGGAATGCCCGGATATTTGGTCAAAATCAGGGTGTTTCTGTGAGAGTGATTTTGGATGGTATTAACATTTAAATAGAATGAGTAAAGCAAAGTGTGCTTCTTAATATGTAGGCCTCATCCAATCAGTTGAAGGCTTAAATAGAACAAGAAGGCTGCCCCTCCCCTAAGATAAAAGAGGATTCTTTCTGCCTGGCTGCATTCAAAATAGGACATTGGTTTTTTGCCTGCCTTCAGACTCAAACTGAAACAGTTGTTCTTCCTGGTTTTGAGCCTGCTACCTTCAGACTGGAACTATATCCATCAGCTCTCCTGGAACTGCAGTTTGCCTGTTCACCTTACAGATCTTGGAATTTATCAGACTCCAAAATTGCATGAGCCAATACCTTATAATAAATCTATATACACAGAGAGATACCCAACAAATAAAGGGGGAGGAATCCAAACACAACACTACAGAAAGTCATCAACATACAAAAGAAGAGAGCAAGAGAATAAGAAAGGAACAGAGAAGAACTACAAAAGCAATAAGAAAACAATTAATAAAATGGCAATAACTACATACTTATCAGTAATTACTTTAAATGTAAATGGATTAAATGTTCCAATCAAAAGACATAGGGTGGCTGAATGGATAAGAAAACAAAACCCATTCATACGCTGCCTAAAAGAAACCCAGTTCAGATAAAAAAAACACACAGACCAAAAATGCAAGGTTGGAAAAAGATAATTTGTGAAAATGGAAAAAAAAAAAGAGCTGCAGTAGCAGTACTTACAGCAGACAAAATTACTTTAAAACAAAGGCCAGGAATCCGAGATGGCAGTGGAGTAGGTGGAAGCTACACTCACCTCCTCCCAAGACCAAACTGGAATTACAACTAAGTTATAGAACAATCATCCTGAATAACCAACTGAAGAGTACCTGAAGAGAAGTCTTATAATGAAAGAATTACAGAAGAAGCCACATTGAGACTGATAGAAAGGGTGGAGACATGAAAATGGCTGGTCCCACTCCCACGGGTGGCAGCTGAGATCTAGGAGGAATATCTCAGCTGAGGGGAATCCCCCTGAGAAGCATGGGGTCTCAAACCCAAGCCGAGCTCCCCATCCCAGAGCATCAGAGCCAGGAAGAGGCACCCACATAACATCTGGCTGTGAAAAACAAATGGTTTCTGTCTGTCAGAGAGAGACGGGAGTCCACTAGAGACACAGGAACCCTCTTGAAGGGCCAAAACACGAAATTTCATTTGCAGCCACTCAGCCTGGGCTGCAACAGAGGGAGGGCTGAGCAGACTAGAATTGCATGAAGAGAAACTGGAGTTTGTGGTTCTCAAGGGAGAGCTGAAAGGACAGCCACCACTATCCCTGTTCTGAGTCATTCTCCCATGCTGAAGACACCATCTTTCTTGGGTGGAGCACTCCCCTCTGTGCAGTATCAGCCTGGGAGAAAGCAATAGCCTCACCCTCTGGCCTGCTTTTGCCTCACCCTGCAGAGAAATGCCCTGTTGAGGAGTCAGCTGCCTTGGCCAGGTTGTACAGATCTGGGCAGACTCAGGGATTATCAGTGACTGAGTTGAGTGGCTTTGGGGCAGAGGCCATTCCCCCATCATCCATGAATCTGAATGGTACTTCCAGCTCACAGAGATCTGTCAGAACCCCCTCCAGGCTCCGGAGGCCCCAAATGACCAACTCCTAGTGGCTCTGCCCTGCCAAGGTCAGGGCAAATTCTGGCACAGACTGAGTTGTGTGACTCTGGGGCAGGAAACACCTCCCCCGCCCTCCCCAAAGCCTGACAAACACTGCTCCCTCATGGGGCAACCACTCACCCCTACATGATAACTCACTGTGAACCTACCTCATACAACTTGGGTACCACCAGAGGCTCTTTCACTGACTGAGCCTACAGGGAAGCCAGCAGGCAGAGGCAGATGGAGGCGGGTCATGGAGGCTTGGGACTTTTGCTGATCTGCCCCCAGGCCTGATGCTGGTAAAAGCCAGCCTTGGTGTGCAGTTTGGCCCTTACCACATGAAACCAGACCTAGCAGAGGCAGGCACAAAATGTGGATCGCTTATACTCCAAACAGGTTGCCCAGGACAAGTCACAGGCAGCATCTGATATTAACTTGCACCAGAGTCCATCCCAAGAGACCCAGAACCAAAAAACCCAGTGGCCAGCTTCAGACATCAGAGAAGGATCCAATAAGCTTCACAAACATCATATCCAAAGGGAGATCTAGGCAGGCAACACCACCTGCTGAGACAAATTTGGCTTTGTGTGGTCAGGACCTGCACATTAGCTCATACAACATGGTCAGGGTTGAGCCTCACAGTCAGCCTGCCTGAGGATTGATCCTAGCCATGAATGAGCCAATAGAAATCAAGACTCAATTACCACAGGAGAACCCACATAACCCACAGAAGGAACATTCCTGAAATACCCATCTCAGGTGATCAAGGAGATTGCACCACTGGATCCCACAGGACACCTACTACATAAAGCCATCCCAGGAAGACTGGGAGTCATAGCAGATCTTGCTAATACATAGAAATGAGCACAAAGAGGCTGCCAAAATGAGGAGACAAAGAAACAGTGAAAGAACAGAACTCTCCAGAAAAAGAGCTGAATGCAATCCAGGCAAGCAATTTATCAGATATAGACTTCAAAGTAATGGTTATAAGGATGCTCAACAGCTTGAAACAGGACATAGAAACCATAAAAAGGACCAGTCAGAAATGAAGAATACAATATTTTTAAAAATATGTTTTTATTGATTTTCAGATAGAGAGGAAGGGAGAGGGAGAGAGAAAGAAACATCCATGAGAGAGAGACATCAATCAGCCACGAGACTGCAACCTGGGCATGCGCCCTGACCAGGAATCGAACTGGCGACCTCTTGGTTCGTGGGATGACGTTCAATCTACTGAGCCACACCAGCTGGGCAAAGAATACAATATTTGAAATGAAGAATACAATGGAATGATTAAACAGTAGGTTAGATGAAGGAGAGGATCAAGTGAGCGATTTAGAAGGCAGGTAGAAAAAACACCCAATCAGAGCAGCTAATAGAAAAATGAATTAGCCCAGCCAGTGTGGCTCAGTGGACTGAATGTCGCCCCATGGACTGAGAGGTCCTGGTTTGATTCCTGGTCAGGGCACATGCCCGGGTTGTGGGTTTGATCCCCAGTAGGGGGCATGCAGGAGGCAGCCAATCGATGTTTCTCTCTCACATTGATGTTTCTATCTCTCTCTCTAAAAAATCAATTAAAAAACATTTTTAAAAAGAAAAACAAATTAAAAAGAATGAGGATAGTTCAAGGGACCTTTGGGACAAGATGAAGCATAACAACATCTGTATCATAGGGGTGCCAGAAGGAGAAGAGAGAGAGCAATTGATTGAGAACCTATTTAAAGAAATAATGACCAAAAAAGTTCCCTAACCTGGTGAAGGAAAAAGACACACAAGTCCAGGAAGCACAGATGGTCCCAAACAAGATGAACCTAAAGAGGCTCACACAGAGACACATCATAATTAAAATGGCAAACTTTAAAAACAAAGAGAGAATCTTAAAAGCCACAAGGGGAAGACAGTTACTTACCTACAAAGGAGCTCTCATAAGACTATCAGCTGATTTCTCAACAGAAACACTTTAGGCCAGAAGGGATTAGCATGAATTATTCAAAGTGATGAAAAGCAAGGACCTACAACCAAGACTAATTTACCCAGCAAGGCTATCATTTAAAATTGAATGAGAAATAAAGAGCTTCCCAGACAAGAAACAGCTTAAGTTGTTTGTTACCACAAAACCAGCATTACAAGAAATGTTAAAGGGCCTGCTTTAAGAAGTAGAAGAATAAGAAAAAATACAAAGGAAGATAGTTAAAAGAATAAAATGGCAATAAATAAGTACCTATCAGTAATCACTTTAAATGTAAATGGCTTAAATGCTTCAATAAAAACACATAGGGTAGCTGAATGGATAAGAAAATAAGATGAATATATATGCTTACTACAAGAGACCCACCTCAGAACAAAAGATACGCACAGTCTGAAAGTAAAGGGATGGAGAAAGATATTTCATACAAATGGAAAAGAAAAAAAAGCTGAAGTAGCAATACTTATATCTGACAAAATAGACTTTAAAATAAAGGCTATAGTAACAGACAAAGAACACTACATAATGATAAAGGCAGTAATCCAACAAGAGGATATAACTTTTTTATTTATTAATTGATTGATTTTTTAAAAATTTATCTTTATTGTTGAAAGTATTACAGATGTCCTTCCTTTTTACCCCATTGACACTCTCCTTCCCGCTCCCCGCACGCCCACCTTCACCACACTGTTGTCTGTATCCATTGGTTATGCATGTATGCACATAAGATCTTTGGTTTATATCTGTGCCCCCACTCCCTTATCTCTGAGGTTTGTCAGTCTGTTCCCTACTTCCATGTTTCTGGATCTATTTTGTTCATCAGCTTATTTTGTTCATTAGATTCTATAAATAATTGAGATTATATGGTACTTGTCTTTCTTTGACTGGCTTATTTCCCTTAGCATAATACTCTCTAAGTCCCTCCATGTCGTCTCAAAGGGTAAGACAACTTTCTTTCTTAGAGCTGCACAGTATTCCATTGTGTAAATGTACCACAGCTTTTTTACCCACTTATCTATTGATGGACACTTGGGCTGTTTCCAGATCTTAGCTATTGTAAATAGTGCAGCTATGAACATAGTGGTGCATATATTCTTTCTGATTGGTGTTTCAAGATTCTTAGGTTGTATTCCTAGAAGTGGGATCACTGGGTAAAATGGCAGTTCCATTTCTAATTTTTTGAGGAAACACCATGTTGTTTTCCATAGTGGCTGCACCAGTCTGCATTCCCACCAGCAGTGCAGTAGAGTACACTTTTCTCTACATCCTCGTCAGCACTTGTTTGATGACTTGTTGATGGTAGCCATTCTGGCAGGTGTGAGATGATACCTCATAGTCATTTTAATTTGCATCTCCCTGACGATTATTGACATTGAGTATTTTTAAATATATCTCTTGGCCCTTTGTATGTCCTGTTTGGAGAAGTGTCTATCCAGGTCCTCTGCTCATTTTTAATTGGATTGTTTGTCTTCCTTTTGTTGAATTGTGTGAGTACTCTACATATTTTGGAAATTAACCCCTTATTTGATGTATCACTGGCAATTATGTTCTCCATACAGTGGGTTCCATTTTCATTTTGATGTTGATTTCTTTTGCTGTGCAGAAGCTTTTTAGTTTGATGCAGTCCCATTTGTTTATTTTTTCCTTTGTTTCTCTTGCCCTCGGGGATGTACTAGTGAAAATTCTGCTATGTGTGATGTCTGAGATTTTGCTGCCTACATTTTCTTCTAGGATTTTTATGGTTTCACGAGTGACGTTTAAGTCTTTTATCCATTTTGAGTTTATTCTTGTGTATGGTGTAAGTTAGTGGTCTAGTTTCTTTTCTTTTCTTTTTTTTTTTTTTGCATGTAGCTGTCCAATTTTCCCAACACCATTTATTGAAGAGACCATGTTTACTCCATTGTATGCTCTTGCCACCTTTGTTAAATATTAGTTGAGCATAATGTCTTGGGTCAATTTCTGGGTTCTCTGATCTGTTTTATTGATCTATATGCCTGTTCTTGTGCCAGTACCAGGCTGTCCTTTTGTTGTTGTTGTTAATCCTCACCCAAGGATACTTTTCCATTGATTTTTCAGAGACAGAGAGTAGAGGGGAGGGAAGAAGAGAGAGAGAGAAACATTGATGTGAGAGAGACACATCAATTGGTTGCCTCCCATGTGACCCTGACGGGGACTGGGTACCAAACCTGCAACCCAGGTACATGCCCTGGACTGGGAATTGAACCTGCAACCCTTCGGTCCACAGGCCGATGCTCTAATCACTGAGATAAACCAGCCAGGGCAAAGCTGTTTTTATTACAATAGCTTTGTAGTATAACCTGATATTTGGAATTGTGATCCCTCCAACTTTGTTCTTTTTAAAGATTGCTGTGTCTATTTGGGGTCTTTCTTGGTTCCATATAGACTTTTGGAGTATTTGTTCTAGATCTGTGAAATATGTTGTTGATATTTTAATGGGGATTTCATTTAATCTATAGATTGTTTTGGGTAGTATGGACATTTTAATGATGTTAATTATTCCAATACATGAACATGGTATATGCTTCCACTTTTTTATATCTTCCTCTATTTCTTTTTTCAATGTCCTGTAGTTTTCTGAAAACAAGTCTTTTACTTTCTTGGTTAACTTTTATTCCTAGGTATCTTAATTTTTTTTTATTGCAATGGTATATAGGATTTTTTTTTAGTTTCTCTTTCTGTGTGTTCATTATTGGTGTATGAAAATGACAACCATGCCCTGGCCAGTTTGGCTCAGTGGTTAGAGTGTCGGCCTGCGGACCAGAGAGTACCGGGTTCGGTTCCCGCTAAGGGCATGTACCTTGGTTGCAGTTTGTCCTTGGCTTCAGTTGGGATCATGTGGGTGGCAACCACTTGATGTGTCTCTCTCATGTCGATGTTTCTCTCTCTCTCTTCCTCCCTCTCTCCCTCCCGCTCTATCTGAAGATAAATGCAAAAAAAGAAAAAAAAGAAAATGACAACCATTTCTGGATGTTGATTTTGTATCCTGCTACTTTGCTGAATTCATTTATTAAATCTAGTAGTTTTTTGGTGGAGTCTTCATGATTTTCTATGTACAATATCATGCCATCTGCGTATAATGACAGTTTCATTTCCTCCTTCCCAATTTGGATGCCTTTTATTTTTTTCTTGTCTGATTGCTATGGCTAAGCCTTCCAGTACTATGTTGAATATTCAAGAATGGCAAAAGTGGACATCCCTGTCTTGTTCTTGTTCTTAAGGGAAATGCTTTTAGTTTTTGCCCACTGAATCTGATGTTGGCTGTAGGTTTGTCATATATGGCCTTTATTATGTTGATATATGATCCCACTATTCCCACTTTGCTGAGAATTTTTATCAAAAATGGGTACTGGATTTTGTCAAATGCTTTTTCAGCATTTATTGATATGATCATATGATTTTTATCTTTCATTTTGTTTATGTGGTGTATCACATTTATTGATTTGTGAATATTGTACCAGCCTTGCATCCCTGGGATAAATTCCAGTTGGGCTTGGTGAATGATTCTTTTTATATATTGCTGGATCTGATTTGCCAATATTTTGTTGAGGATTTAAGCATCTATGTTTATCGAGGATATTGGCCTATAATTTTCTTTCACTGTAGTGTCTTTATCTGGTTTTGGAATTAGGATTATACTGACCTCATAAAAAGAGCTTGGAAGTCTTTCTTCCTCTTGATTTTCTGGGCACAGTTTGAGGAGAATGGATGTTAGTTCTTCTTTGACTGTTTGGTGAAACTCCACTGTGAAGCTGTCCAGAATAGGGCTTTTGTTTGCTGGGAGTTTATTGATTACTGCTTCAATTTCCTTAATTGTTATTGGTCTGTTCAGGTTTTCTGACTCTTCCTGGTGGAGATTTGGAAGATTGTATGATTCTAGGAATTTGTCCAGTTCGCCTATGTCATCCAATCTGTTGGTATATCATTTTTCATAGTATATTCTTACAATCCTTTGTATATCTGTGGTGTCAGTTGTTGCTTCAACCCTTTCGTTTCTGATTTTCTTTGAGTCCTCTCTCTTTGTTTCTTGGTGAGTCTGGCTAAAGGTTCATCAATCTTGTATATCTTTTCAAAGAAAGAGCTCTTGGTTTCATTGATCTTTTGTATTTTTTTTTAGTCTCCATGTCATTTATTTTCACTCTGATCTTTATTATTTCTTTCCTTCTATTTATACTGGGGTTTTCTTTTTGTTCTCTTTCTAATTTTTTAAGTTGTAGCGTTAGTTTATTAGAAATTTTTCTTGTTTCTTGAGGTAGGCCTGTAATGCTATGAACTTCCCTCTCAGGTCTGCTTTCAGTCTGTCCCATATGTTTTGTGTTGTTGTATGTTCATTTTTATTGGTTTCCAGGAAGTTTTTGATTTCTTCCTTGATCTCATTGGTAACCCATTCATTGTTTAATAACATACTATTTAGCCTCCATGTGTTTGAATGTTGTTGCGTGTTTTTATTATTTTTTCTTTTGCTTTTATTGTTGAAAGTATTATAGATGTCCCCCCCTTTTCCCCATTGAGCCTCTCCTTCCCACTCCCACCCCCCTCCTGCCTTCCCCAGCCTAATGTCCGTGCGGATTGGTTGTGCATATATGCATATAAGTTCTTTGGTTTATCTCTTCTTACCCCTCCTGTCCCCCATCCCTCTGAGGTTTGTCAGTCTGTTCCTTACTTCCATGATTCTGGATTTCTTTTGCTCGACAGTTTATTTTGTGTTCCACAAATAAATGAGATCACATGGTACTTGTCTTTCTCTGACTGGCTTATTTCACTTAGTATAATACTCTCCAGGTCCCTCCATGTCGTCTCAAAGGGTAAGAGATCTCTCTTTCTTACAGCTGCATAGTATTCCATTGTGTAAATGTACCACAGCTTTTTATCCACTCATCTACTGATAGGAACTTGGGCTGTTTCCAGATCTTAGCTGTTGTTTGCTAGGTTTCCTTTAGTTCTTTGTCCATACTTTCCTTTAGCTCTTTGAGCATATTTAAGATAATTAATTTAAAATATTTGTCTAATGAGCCCTGGCTGGTTTGGCTCAGCGGTAGAGCATCAGCCCGCAGACCAATGAGTCACGGGTTCGATTCTGGTCAAGAGCACGTACCTGGGTTGCAGTTCGTCCCCGGCCCTGGTCAGGGTCATGTAGGAAGCAACCAGTTGATGTGTCCCTCTCACGTCAATGTTTCTCTCTCTCTCCTTTTCTCTCCCTCCCACTCTATCTGAAGATAAATAGAAAAATATCCTCAGGTGAGGATTAAAATATATATATATATATATATATATATATATATATATATATATATATATATATATATATACACACACACACACACATATATATATCTCATGTTTTGGCCTGCTCAGGGAGTTTCCATCATGGCTCTGTGTCGGGGGACTCCTTCAGTCCTTATTCAGGCTCCTTACAACTCAACCTTAGATTTCACTTCCTGCTTGAACTGAACCTGGAAATCAACCAGAGGTGAAACCTTAGGGTTTTCTCAAGTATTTTCTGAGCAGCATTTTTCCCTGGATACGCCTGTGGCTTCTAAATTCCCCAGTATACATGCACGCTTTTGAATTCTCTAATTTCTCAAACGAATTTTCTCTATGGCTTTTCCTCCCAGGCTTTAGGTGGTATATTGCATTGCTCAATCATAATCTTCACCCCAGGCAGCTGCAGGGTTTTGTTTGCCTTAGAATATTTTCGAGCAATGCCCATCACTTTTCTTCCCTGAATGAGTTGAGTTAGGTGAAACAGAGACTAGAAGCTTGTATCAGTCCTTCAGGCAGCCCCCAGAGAGGTTAGAACAGACCTACACAATAATTTGTGATTAAGGTCTGCTCTGCCCTCTTCAGAACCAGGGTCCAGGGTTACACACTGGGAATGCAGGTTGCCATCTTAAGGCCACCACTGAGCTGGGGAGAGGGTGGGGCAATGGCTAGTAAAAACACCACAAAGCTTTCTTGCCATTTTAGTTTCTTTTATTTTGAATCAGTGTTCACTTGGTTGCTGCAAACCTTTGATTGTTTTTCAGAGTTCTGACAATATTGGTTCTGACAGTTTCTGCTTGTTTTTCAATGTTTCTGTGGAAGATAGAGTTTGAAGCTGCCTCTCCTTCAATTTTGCTGATGTCGTTTCCTTACACACTGCAATATTGACAATTAAAAATTTTGATGTTTAACATCTTGTTTAATCTACAAGATTACCCTCCATTCCTTTTAAAAAAATTATTATACATTAAAACAGACTTTAAAAAAGCACATCTATACAATTTTAACACACATAGATTAATCTATCTGCCACCATTATCTATTTACAGGATAGCTCCATCACTCCAAAATACTCCATCTTGCTATCCCTTTATAGTTACACCTCTCCCTTTACCCTCTTCCACATACCCCTAACCTCTGGCAACCAATAATATATTCTCTATCATTACAGTTTTGTGATTTCAAGAATATTATGTAAATGAAATCATACAGTATATAACCTTTTGAAACTAGCTTTTTAACCTCAGCCTAATGCCTTTGAAATTCATCCAAGTTATTTTGTGTATAAATAATTGGTTTATTTTTTTATCACTGAGTTATATTTCATTATATGGATGTACTATAATGTATTCTATTCTTTGAAGGACATTTGGATTATTTTCCATTTTTGGCAATTATAAATAGAGCTATAATAAACATTCATATTCAGGATTTTTTGGTTTTGCTTTTTTTTACTTTTTATTTTGAAATAATTATAGTCATAGAAAGTTGTGAAAATAGTACAAGGAAGTCCTGTGTACTTTTTAAAAAAAATATGTTTTTATTGACTTTTTTAGAGAGAGGAAGGGAAAGAGAGATAGAAGCATAGATGTGAGAGAGAAGCATTAATCTGCTGCCTCCTGCACGCCCCCTACTGGGGATCGAGCCCTCAACCCAGGCATGTACCCTGACTGGGAATCCACTGAGCAACACCGGCCCGGCGGTCCTATGTACTTTTAACTTGTTTTTTCCTATTATTAATGAAAATGGTTTGCATAACTATAGTATAATATTAGAACCATGAAACTGACATTGATAAAATGCACAAACATTACTCAGATTTCACCAGTTTTATATGCACACTCATTTGTGTGTATAGTTCTATGCATTTAAAAAATAACAGCTTTTTTGAGACATAATTCACAAACCATACAATTCTTGAATTTAAAATGTTCAGTTCGGTGATTTTTAGTATGTTCAAAGAGTTGTGCATCCATCACTGCAATCAGTTTTAGAACATTTTGTTTTAGTATATTGTATTTCCATTTTCACTTGTCTTGAGGTATTTTTTATTTTTGTTTCTTCTTTGTCCCATTGGTTGTTTAATAGCATATTGTTTAATCTCCACCTATCAGAATTTTCTGGTTTTCCTCTTGTAATTAATTATAGTTTCATACCACAATGGTACGATGCTTGATATGATTTCCATCTTCTTAAGTTTATTACGACTTGTTTTGTGGCCTAACATGTAGTCTATCCTATAAAATGTTCCATGTGCACCTGAAAAGAATGTATATTCTGTTGCTTTGGGGTGAAATGCTCTGAGGATAGCAACTATATCTATCTGATCTAGTATATCATTTAATAAATCTGATACACCACATAAACAAAATGAAGGATAAAAACCACATGATCATATCAATATATGCAGAAAAAGAATGATAAAATCCAGCACCAATTTATGATAAAATGGAAATAGAGGAAACATACCTCAATGTAATAAAGGACATGTATGACAAACACACAGATAACATCATACATATGATCTATCTTGGAGACTATTTCATGTGCATTTAAGAATGTGTATTCTGTTGCTTTTGGATGGAATGATCTGCATCTATCTGTTATGTGCATCTGACCTAACCTGTCATTTAAGGCCAATGTTTCCTTATTGATTTTCTGTCTGGATAATCTATCCATTGGTGGATCTGGGGAATTAATGACTCCTGCTATTATTGCTACCCCAGCTTTCTTTTGGTGTTCATTTGCATGGAATATCTTTTTCCGTCCCTGCACTTTCAATCTGTGTATGTCCTTACATCTTAAGTGAGTCATTTGTAGGCAGCATATAGATGGGTCTTGTTTTTTGTAATGCATTTAACCACTTAACGTCTTTTGATTGAAAATTTAGTCCATTTACATGTAAAGTAATTATTGATGGGTATGTACTTATTGCCATTTATTTGTTAATTTTTTTCTGGCTGATTTGTAGTTCCTCAGTTCCTTTCATCTTCTCTTGCTTTCTTCCTTTAAGATTTGATGATCTGTATTGGTATGCTTAGATTTCTCTCTCTTTAACTTTTGTTCTACTGTAGGCTTTTGTGGTTACTATGAGGCTTATATAAAACAACTTGTATTTATAACAGTGTATTTTAAGTTGATAACAAGTTTGAACACATTCTATAGCTCTACATTTTTACTCTCCACACACTATCTGAAGATAAATGGGAAAATATCCTCAGGTGAGGACTGGAAAAAAAAGATGTAAATTGTAACATCAAAAGCATAAATCCTTACCTGAGGATATTTTTCCATTTATCTTCAGATAGAGTGGGAGGGAGAGAGAGAGAGAGAAAGAGAAAAACATCGATATGAGAGAGACACATTGATTGGTTGCCTCCTGCAGGACCCCCAACCAGGGCCCAGGGCAGAGGACCGAACTGCAACTGAGGTACATGCCCTTGACCAGAATCTAACCCACGACTCTTTGGTCCACAGGCTGATGCTCTAACTGCTCAGCCAAACTGGCCAGGGCATAATTTACATCTTTTTATCTTGTGTATTTATTTATTTATTTTTTAATTTTTTTTCTTTGATTTTAGAGAAAGGAAGGGAGAGGGAGAGAGAGATAGAAACATCGATGAGAGAGAACACCGACTGGCTGCCTCCTGCATGCCCCCCACTGGGGATTTGGCCCACAACCTGGGCATGTGTCCTGATCGGGAATCGAACTGGTGACCTCTTGGTACATGGGTTGACACTCAACCACTGGGCCACACCGGCCAGGCATATCTTGTGTATTTATTAACAAATTACTGTAGTTACAGTTATTTTTACTATTTTTGTCCTTTAAACTTCGTACATACTAGCTTTATAAGTGATTAACCCACCACCTTACAACATTAAATTATTCTGAATTTTAGTTATATGTTTACCTTTTCCAGTGAGCTTTATACTTTAATATGTTTTCCTGCTACTAATTAGCACACTTTGTTTCAACTCAGAGAAGTCCCTCTGTTTTCTGTTCTTCTTCTTCAATTTTCCTGCCTTGATGTGTGGTACCTAAATCTTTTTTTAAGAATTCTATTTTGGTTTATCTATACAGGTTTTGAGTATTTTTGGTATGTACTTTTTAGTGGTTGCTCTAATTATTACATTATACATAAGTATAATATCTACTAATGCCAACATTTTAACTTTTGGGAAGCTTTCAGCCATTACCTCTTCAAATAATTTTTCAGCCCCATAGTCTTTCTTCTCTTTTTCTGAGATTCCAAAGATAGGTAAGATTTAAATATGCAGAGAGGAAATGGGAGAATGTTTCAGGCACAGAGCTTGGCACATCAAAGGCTACTGTTGATAGAAATGGGAAAATTGAGTTGTGGTGGTAGAGGAATATGTATTTGATTTTGCTGTGTTGAGTTTTGAATGATTATAGGACATCCAAAAGGGAGATGGCCTGTAAGTTATTGATCTTCATTTAGTGATAAACTGATTGAGTTTAGCTTTATTCCAAAGTAGTCTGTTCTCTCTTGGCTTGGTCAGAGGAATACAGTGCTCTGGTTTGGATAGTATTTTGGTTGAATATATGTGTCATAGATGGTATACCAAGTATTTTCTGTGTACCTCTCCAGATCCATTCTCCACCCTGTTATACAGCCTGCTCTGTGCCCCGGGAAGCTAACCTATATGGATCACATCAGTGAGTTCCCTTCCCTTCTAGGCTTCTGCTAGGGTCTGAGCAGTGGAGATCCCTGGCCAAACTTCAGGGATGAAACTGAGGCAATGGTGTTTATTCCTGGCCTTCTCCTTACAGGATCACCTCAGGCTGGCTGCTGTCCCTTAACTAAAGGTCACAGCTCCTCTCAAGGGGACACTATATACCACATTTTTCTTTTTCTGGTATCTGTTTCCTTTCCTTATCCTTTTGGGCATAGGGGTGGAACCAAGTTACTTTACCCTCTATCCCTCTTGGTTTTCCCACACCCTGCCCATACCTTTGTAGATAGTCCTTTTGTTAAACTTTTCACTAATTATGCTAATTTGAGTGTACCATCTGTTTCCTGCTGGAACCCTGACTAATACTGATGATGTCTCAATTTTCGAAGACTTTGAGTACAATAAAATAAGCCTAACATAAATATGACTAAATATAATCCCATCTGTCTCCTTTTTATTAATCTAGGCTCTTGCAGTGCGCTTCCAGATAATCAATTGTGAACCTTGGTCTTCAGATTATCATAGTTATGCCAGTGTATGGAATGTTAACAGTAGTTAGTATTTATTAATAACTTGTTTTTCCATGCACTGTGCTAAACATATTTTACATGCATTATTTCACTTAACTTTCACAACAAACCTATGAAATAAGTAATGTTTTTTTTTTTTTATGTTTTTATGGGTGAGGAAACTAAGACTCAGGGAGATTAAATATCTTCTCTGAGATTTCAGAGATAAGAAAGTATAGCTAGGTTATAAACTCAGGTCTGTCTGACTCCATAGCTCATGTTCTAAACTCAAAGTGTTGTCCTCAGATCAGCAGCATTGAGGAGCTTCTTAGAAATGTAGAATCTTAGCATTAACCTCACACCTCCTGAATCAGAATCTGAATTTTTACAAGATTCCCAAAGGATTCACATGCATATGAAAGTTTGAGAAGCAGTTCTTTAAACCATGTTGTTCTGCAGCCTGACTACTGTAGAAAGTTGTTTGATTAGTGCTGGGTAAAAATAGCATTTACCAAAAAAAAAACAAAAAACAAAAAAAAACAAAAAAAAAGTGACTATTTAAGGTGATAGATATGTTAATAGGCTTGATTGTAGGAATCTTTTATACACACACACACACCCCATAGGTGTATACCTTAAATATATACAATTGTATTTTGTCAATCACACTTCAATAAATCCAGGGAAAAAAGAATATTTAACATTCTGTGCTCTTTAACATTGGCACCATATGGCCTTCTAGCTGGAATCTGCAAAGCCAGTGCGGTCATTTCTAAGACAGAAGCATTAAGAGCCAGTTGGGAATGTAACCTGATGAGAGATGTCAGGAAGCAACTGGAGTTGCCGCTGATGTGGAAAGGAGAGCTTGGACACTGGTTGCTGCCAGGAGTTTTTTATGATTGGATTTCAAACTTGTTTTACATACACTTTTACATGCACCTTTATGAAAGGGTTAGAAATGTTTTAAAGGGTAAAGGTAAACGCTTGCAAAAGGCAGAAACTGTGAAAAATTGTGTTGCTTGCATGACCTTTGCTCAGCCTTCTGTTGAGTATGGATAAGGATTATCTGGATTATCCTCAAGGCAATGAATCACCCAGCATATGCAGGACAAGATACCAGACCAGTCCAACTGCAAAGTGGACAATGGGCCAGGCAGAGTACATCAGCAGGAATTGCCAGAAGCTAAAAGTAGAGTATATATAGGACTTCCGATCAAGATGGCGGCATAGGTAAATGCGGTTATTGCGTCCTCCCACAACCACATCAATGTTACAACTAAACTACAGAACAACCATCATTCAAAACTGCCTGAAATCAAGCTGAATGGAAGTCCTACAACTAAGAAATTAAAGAAGAAGCCACATCGAGACTGGTAGGAGGGGCGGAGGCGCGACAGGCTGGTCCCACACCCACCTGTGGCAGATAAAATTCAGGAGGGAAATCTCGGCTGGGAAGGTCCTCCTTGAAGATTGAGGTGCCCTGTCCCACACCAGGCACCCAGCTCAGGGTTCTAGTGCCAGGAAGAGAAGTCCCCATAATTTCTGGCTGGAAAAACCAGTGGGAACTGAGGCTGAGGCAGCTGGAGCCCCAGGCAGCTCCTCTTAAAGGGCCTGCGCACAGACTTACTCGGACTCGCTCCCTCCAGGCTCCAGCATGGGGGAGGCAGCTTGAAAGGCACCAGAGACATATGGGGAAGAACTGAGCTGTTTGGCATTGGAGCGAGGGCTGGAGAGGCAGCTTTCTCCTGGACAGATGTGCTATCAGAGGCTTTTGTTCCTTTGGTGAGCCCTTCCCTGGGCCAGCAGATGCCGCCAAATCTGGGACTCCAGCAACCTGGCTCACACTGTTTGCACTGCCCTGGTGATTTCCTGAGGCCCTGCCCCACCCAACTTTCAGGCCCACCCAAGCTGTTGCCAGTTGCTTTACCATAGGATTGGCCTGTCTTGGATCCTGCTTCAGCTTTTCCTAAATTCTTTCAAACAAGCAGCATCTGGTCTCAGCTAAGTAATACACAGAAACAAACACAAGGAGGCAGCTAAAATGAGGAGACAAAGAAACAGGTCCCAAATGAAAGAATAGAACAAAACTCCAGGAAAAGAACTAAGTGAAATGGAGTTAAGAAACCTAACAGATGCTGAGTTCAAAACTCTGCTTATAAGGATGCTCAATGGACGTAGTGAGAACCTCAGTGAACTTAGTGAGGGCCTCAAGAGCATAAAAAAGGACCAGTCAGAAATGAGGGATGCACAGGTAGAAATGAAGGAGGCACTAACTGAAATAAAGAATAGTTTACACAGATTCAATAGTAGAGTAGGTAAAGCCAAGAAGCAAACCATCGATTTGGAATATAAGGAAGCAAAAAACACCCAATCAGAACAGCAAAAAGAAAATAGAATAATAAAAAAAATGAGGATAGTGTAAGGAGCCTCTGGGACAACTTCAAGCGTGCCAACATTTGCATCTTGGGGATGCCAGAAGGAGAAGAGAGAGAACAAGAAATCGAAAACCTATTTGAAACAGTAATGGCAGAAAACTTCCCTAACTTGGTGAAGGAAACAGAGATACAAGTCCAGGAAGCACAGAGAGTCCCAAACAAAATGAACCCCAAGAGGCCCACACCAAGACACATCATCATCAAAATGCAAAAGGTTCAAGACAGAGAGAGAATCTTAAAAGCAGGAAGAGAAAAGCAGTTAGTTACCTACAAGGGAGTTCCCATCAGACTGTCAGCTGATTTCTCAAAAGAAATCATCTCAACCAAGATTACTCTATCCTGCAAAGCTGTCATTTAGAATTGATGGCCATATAAAGAGTTTCCCAGACAAGGAAAAGCTAAAGGAGTTCATCCCCACCAAACCATTATTATATGAAATGTTGAAGGGTCTTCTTGAAGAAAAAGATAAAAAAATATGAACAAACAAAATGGCAATAAATACATATCTATCAACAATTGAATCTACAAACAAAATGAACAAGCAGAACAGAAACATTCTCATAGATACAGAGAACTTTTGTTGGTTACCAGATGGGCAGGGGCTGGGGGGCTGGGTGAAAAAGGTGAAGGGATTAAGAAGTACAAATTGGTTGTTAGACTGACAAACCTCAAGTGGAAGGGGGGTTGGAGGGTGGGAAGAAATAAACCAAAGAACTTATATGTATATATGCATAACCAATGGACACAGACAACAGTGTGTGGAAAGGCAGGAGCAGGGGAGCAGGGCGGGAATGGGGAGGAGGGGGTCAATGGGGGAAAAATGAGGAACATCTGTAATACACTCAACAATAAAGATAAGTTTAAAAAATAAATAAATAAAAGTAGAGTATATAACCTACACCCCAACTGTTATTCAAGGCTGACCCCATTTCGGCTCACTCCACCTGCACCCAGACACGTGCAATAAAGCTGTTTTGCTCTACATTGGCCTTGTGTTGTGGACGTCATCTCCCACTGGCTCAGACCCTTTACTTTACAACACCTGTAGCTGCTGCACTTAAGAGACTCCTGAATCTGTGTGTACTTGGCTAGTCTGCAGAAAAAGTGCTCTGCTCAGAAAGTTTAGTGACCTTAGGCTTTCCTTTCTACAGTGCTTCTTGCTTTCTTTCCTCATTTCTTAGTCATGTTAATCTAAAAATAAAAGGCCAAAATAAGAGAGAACAATCATTTGATACAAAAAAAAAATGCTATTTGGGAAGCACTGATTCAGGCAGAAGCCCAATTGGGGTTCTGATTTGGAGGCAATGAGTATTTATGAGAAAGGGAAGGGGAACAATTACATCAATAGAAGGAAGGCCTTTCCAGTAGTACAGATAAGCTAACATAGTGACGCTAATTCTAAATAATGTTTTTAATTTTCAGGCTAGTAGTCATAATATCTGCTTTTTTGTGATTTTGCAAACAGTTCTTTGGGACACAATGCTGTTTAGGCCTATTCCAAGGTTATTTTGCCCTGTTTTAACATTCTAAAGGTTTGAGGTATAAGACCTACAAGGCAGCCCTGGCTGGTTTGGCTCAGGAGTTAGAGTGTCGGCCCATGGACCAGAGAGTCCTGGGTTTGGTTCCCGCTAAGGGCACGTACATTGGTTGCAGTTTGTCCCCGGCTCTGGTTGGGGTTGTGTGGGTGGTGACCAGGCGATGTGTCTCTCTCACGTCGATGTTTCTCTCTCTCTCTTCCTCCCTCTCTCCCTCCCACTCTATCTGAAGATAAAAATGCAAAAATGTCCTCAGGTGAGAATAAAAATTAAAAAAAAAATAATAATAATAATAAAGAACTACAAGGCAGTTCCTCTGGGATGGCAGCTGCAGCTCCATTTTATTTATTTATTTATTTAATATGTTTTTATTGATTTTTTAGAGAGAGAAGAAGGGAGAGAGGGAGATAGAAACATCGATGAGAGAAAAACATCAATCTGCTGCCTCCTGCATGTCCCCCACCAGGGATTGAGCCCACAACCCGGGCATGTGCCCTGATCGGTAATCGAACCTGGACCTCTCAGTCCTTGAGATGACACTCAATCCACTGAGCCACACCGGCTGGGCCCATTTTAAAGTGACTTCATTTATATTATCTTTTTACAGTCCTACTCTGTGTACTTCCTCTCACCCATTGCTTGTCCCTGTCAATACCTGCTTTAAGAAAGCATATCAGATGATAAACCTATGAAATGTGCTCCATCTCACTAGTCATCAGGGAAATTCAAAGTAAAAGCAAAACAAGATACTACTTCATACCCATCAGAGTGGCTACAATGAAAAAAGACTGACAATACCATGTATTGATGAAGACATGAATCAATTGGAACTTTCAGCAACTTTTGGTGGTATTTTAAATTTGTACAACTACTTTGGAAAACTATATGGCAGTATCTACTAAAGTTGAACTTATATACACCCTATGACCAAGTAATTCCACTCGTGGATTTTTAATCAAGAGAAACTCTCGCATGTGTGCACAAGGATACACATGCCTGTACAGATGTCCATGGAAGAGTTCTCTTAGTGATAGTAAAAACTGGAAAACAACTTAAATGACCATCAACAGAATGAATATATAAATTATGGTATATTCATCTGATGGAATTCCATAAAGCAGTTAACATGATTTATAATTACGTGTAGCAACATAGAACTAGAGTAAAACGTATCAAAACCATACTGCTGAGGTAAAAAGTCACATAAAATTCTGTATAATTACATTTATGTAAAATATAAGAACACAAAACAATATCCTATACTGTTTATAGTACATGCATAGATAATAAAAGAAAACGTTCTTACTAAATATTTATACAAACACACACACACACACACACACACACACACACACACACACGTCCAGTTAGTTGCAGAGCTAGGACGAGAAGCCAGTATTCCTTCTCTGCCACCGCCTCCTCCTCCTTCAACTGACTTTATCTTTTAGAGCAGTTTAAAGTTCACAGCAAAATTGAGGGGGACAGATATTTTCCATATTCCATACTCTTCTTTAACCTAAGTAATGGAGGCTTCAAACTCCAAAGGGTCTGTACAATCATTAATTTAGCTCCCTGTTTCCAGTAGTTAAGCTTTGTGTAGCTCAGAACACATTTTGGGAGCCTGGTGAGTTTGGGGGATCAATAGGGTTAATTGTCTCTTTTACACAAAGGTAGGGGGCAAGGTTGCTGTAAACTTTTTTTTCTACATCCTCACCCTCTGCCTACTGGCCAGGAATGCTGAGTTTGACCTGCTTAAGAGTATCAGTAAACAGGGTAATGTGAAACACTAGTAAGCAGGTGACTGTTCCAACCTAAAGCCGAACTCCTCCAGTACTTCTCTGTCATGTTTGACTAGATCTGGCTGCAGCTTCAGGACAGAACATAAAAGCTATAAATGATCTTCAGTGTAATTAAAATGGACTATTGGCAGAGTGCTTGAATCAAAATTCTGAGTTCTGAACAACACAGGTTTTAATGTTAAGGACCTATAAGGTATTTAGGAGAAAACAGGATTCTTGAAAATGAAAACCAGTACATGGTCCCTGCTCTCCCTGACCTACTGTGGTTACTTTTTCTCAATTACTTATTAATTGTCTTTAAATGCCTCAGGCTGTTAAGACCTTGAAAATCTATCAGAGGGGTATGTAAGATAGAGAGAATAAGGTAAAGTTTTAGAAGGGCAGGGAAAAAAAGAAGAAAAGAAGAGACTCTCTTGACTGTGTTTTGTTGTTCTTTGATGTTGGAATTGATGGTCTGCCCCGCCTATTTTGGACATTTGATCTAGTAGTGACTCAAGAAGAGCCTTGAAAGAGGTTTATATACTCAGCACCACCACTTACTAGCTCTGTGACCTTGAACAAATTAATTAACCTCTTTGAACTTCAGATATGGTTTTTGAGGTATGTAAAGCACTTAGCACAGTGTCTTGCATGTGATAAGAGCTCAGTAAGTTAGTGATGCTCATTCTTATTGTTACAGCATCTTGGAAGCAAAGGAGGACAGCATTTTGAGTAGGAGAGGGAAATCTACTTTATATAATGCCAAATGCAGCAGAGAGGTCAAGGAGGATGACAACTGAGAAAAGGCAAGGGTTTTGAGGCTTGATTAGAAATGCTGAGTATTATTTATATCTGAGACTTATTTTCTGAGCTCCTTATTGTTACTGGATATGGGAATCAGAGTTTAAAGGGGGGATAAATGGTGATGGAAAGAGATATGACTTAGGGTAATAAACACACAGCATAATACACAGATGATGTATTATAGAATTGTACACTTTAAACCTATATAATTTTATTAACCAATGTAACCTCAATAAATTCAATTTAAAAAAACTTGAAAAAAAAGAATCACTACAAATAATTTTATCTAAAATGAACTCAATTCTATGCTGTCAACAAAGCACCTAAATAAAAATAAAGAGGTATTATGAATAAAAAAGAGAAGATCTATCATATTTTGTGGTCAGGATACATATCTACTTTAACTTTGGAGCAAGCTATGGTTATAGGGAGAATGTGTAAGAAGGTGGCTAGAGCTGTGACAGCCATAGCAGACTCTTGACAAGCTGTCCATTAGAACTTTCTGTAATGCGAAAGTGTTCTCTATCTGCACTGACCAATATACACATGTGGCTCTTGAGCACCTGAAATGTGGCTAGTGTGACTGAGGAACTGAAATTTTAATTATATCTTAATTAGTTTAAATTTAAAGAGCCATGTATGAGTAGTGGCAACCATCAGTCTAATTGAGGAAGCAAGGCATATCCTCTTGAAACCAGTTAAATGCCAAAAGGATTGGGGTCAGACAGTAGAGACTTAATTGTTCAGAAAAAGAGCAATACCCTTCTGGGCTGGAGAACTTAGGGAGAGCAGATGAAACTTGGGCTTGACCTTGAAGTATGTGTAGCATTTGGACAGGAGGAAAGAAGGCAGGAAGGTCATTCCAAATAGGTTGGAGGTGGTAAGCAAAGGTTTAGAGTTAGAAATACCTCCTGTATGAAAAGTTTGAGGAAAATGGCAATTCTAGAATAGAACATTCATATTAGGAGTTAGGTGGGTTTGAGTCAAGTCATGGACAGCCTTGAATGCTAGAACAAAGTGTTTAGGTTTTGTCTAAATAGACCAGTATTTGGCAATGCTTTCTTAAAACATAGATTCCCAGGCTCCACCCTGACCTACCAAATCAAATTTTCTGGGTTGCAGCTTAGGAAATCAGTATTTTAAGCAAGCTCCCCAGGTGTGTACAATGTACATTCAAGTTTGAGATATTTTAGGTAGGCGGAAGGGAGCACTTGGTAGCTTTTGGTCAAAGGAGTGATATGATGATGGAGGTATCATAGGAAACTTGATAAGAGAGGAAGGTGTAGGATATGGAAAATAGGTAAGGAAACCAGTTAGGTGACTGTTGAAGTAGTCCAGATATGAACTTCACAAATCCAGATCTTCCTTCTGGTATCCCTGGAATTATCAAACCAATTCCTAATATTTCCCTGAAGGCCATATTTGAATTTTCCACACAGTTTATTTGCTGTTTTAAATGATGAGGGCCTGTGACCAGGCACCAGAGCCCGACTCACTAGGTTCAAATCACAGCCCTGCTATCTAAGCTGTTTTAGCTTAGACAAGGCACTTAAATTTTTTGTGCTTCAATGTCCTCATCTATAAGCTGGAGATGATCGGAGCTCCTATTTCTTAAGGGCATTGTGAGTATTAAATAGGATCGTGAATGGCTTACAACAGTACTTGGCACAAAATATGTGCCTAATTAGTATCGGTATTAATATTTAAACTAAAGAGTCCTTTTACTTTATTCCAATTTATATAATACTTAAAGCTAATCAGTTATATTTCACCAAAAAAAAAAAAATGCTAAATTTGCCCATTAAATATATTAAAACCAAGCCCTAGACTTTTTGCCTAAGTTATATTTCAAAGCATAATTTTTCCCTCAATTTAATATATGACTATCCTTCATAAAATAAGTCTAAATAGAGGATGAATTGTTCTACCCACTGAATGTATTAACTTATATATGTTTAGTTCCTGGCCATGTACTTTTTATATCATAAAAACTCTGTACATTTTATATTGCTACTAGCTTTCAACAAATGCTGTTTATGATATTTATTTTATAAAAAAAGGGAATAAACTTTTTTTTTGTTCTAGGGGACTGATAATGAAATTAAATCCCTTTCTTATGCGGGCATGTGGCCTGGTGTCAGTGACCCCAAGATGTACCCTGAGAACTTTTTCAAGGAATGAGAAAATCTCTTTAGGTGTTCTCAATGGTCTTTGGCACTAATTCCACGCCAGCAGGAATCCCTAATATGGGGTGCGATGAAGAAGGAAACTTTATGTAGTGCAAAATATCTCAATAGTGATACAACATGGCTATAAAAAGAACATGGCTGTGAGCTGGTTCTGGGGCCAGGACCCTGTCTGGCTAAATAGCTCTGCTCCTGGGTGGGATTTCAAGATGACAGTGGGGTAGGTGGAAGCTACACACACCTCTTCCCAGGACCAAACTAGAATTACAACTAAATTAAAGGACAATCATCCTGAATAACCAAGTGAAGACGGCTGAAGAGAAGCCTTATAACCAAGGATTTACAGAAGAAGCCACATCAAGACTTGTAGGAAGGGCAGAGATGGGAAAAAGACTGGCCCCGCACCCATGGGCGGTGACTGAGGTTCCAGAGGAATATCTCAGCTGTGGGGGTTGCCACTGAGAAGCATGGGGTCTCAAGCCCAAGCCAGGCTCCTCAGCCTAGAGCACCAGAGCCTAGAAGAGATGCCCACATAACATCTACCTGTGAAAAGCAGCAGGGTTTCTGAACACCAGGAAGAGACTGAGTTGGCTAGACACACAGGCACCCACCCTTAAAGAGGCAACACACAAATTTTGTTCACAGCCACTCACCCTGGGCCCCAGTGGAGGGAGGGTGGAGCAGACTAGAATCATCTGAGCAGAGTCTGGGGTTTGTGTCTCTGGGGAGGGATGTAGAGTGATAGCTGCCAAGATCCCTGTGCTGAGTCATTCTTCAATACTATAGTCACCATCTTTTGTGGGTGGAGCACTCCCCTCAATGTGGCATCAGCCTGGGGGAAAGCAATTGCAGCATACTCTAGACTCTCTTTCTCACCCCACCCTGCAGAGCTTAGGCCCTGCTGAGGAGTCAGCTGCCTTGGCCAGGTGGTATTGGTCTGGGAAGACTCAGGGGGTGTCAATGACTGAGTTGCCTGGCTTTTGGGGCGGGGGAGCATTCCCATGATACACATGACTGGCATATCACCCTCACAGGAAACACAACAGAACCACTGTCCCAGCTTCTGGAAGACTCAACCTCTGGGCTCCTGAGGTCCCACCTGCCTGATTCCTAGTGGCTCTACCCTACCAAATTCAGGGCAAAAAACTGGGACAGAGTCATGTGACTCTGGGGCAGGGAACCATATCAACCACCTTTCCTGAAATCTGAAGGGCACCTCCCTCTCAAGGGAGATCCACTAACCCCATCATCCCAACTCTGTCAGAGGCTCTTTCAGTGACTGAGCCTGACAGGCAGCTGACAGGTGGAGGCAGATCTTGGGGTACCTTGGGACTTTGGCTGACCTGCCCCCAGGCCTGGTGCTGGCAAAAGCCAGCTGTGGTGCACAGCTTGGTCCTCCCCGCATGCACCCAAACCCAGTAGAGGCAGCCATAAACTGTAGATCACTTGTAGCTCCAAACAGGTTGCCCAGGGCCATACACAGATAGTATCTGACACTAGCCTCCACCAGAGTCCCTCCCAAGAGGCCCAGAGCCAATATACCCAGCAGCTAGCTTCAGACAACATCAGAGCAGGACCCAATAAGCTTCACAAACAGCATATTCAAATGGAGATCTCAGCAGGCACTAAACCCTGCTGAAGCAAATTCTGCTTCATGTGGTCAGCACCCACACAGCAGGTTGCATGCCATGTTTGGGGTTAAACCTCAAGTCATCCAGCCTGATGGTTAATCCCACACAAGAATGGGCCAACAGCAATTAAGACTCAATTACAAAAGGAAGACCCACATAATGCACACAAGGGATATTCCTAGAGCACCCAGCTCAGGTGATCAAGGAGATTGTGCCCTTGAGTCCCACAGGACACCTACTACATTATGCCACCCACGGAAACTGGAAGTCACATCATATCTATCTAATACATAGAAACGAACACAAAGAGGCAGCCAAAATGGGGAGACAAAGAAACAGGCCCCAAATGAAACAACAGGAGAAGTCTTCAGAAAAAGAATTTAATGCAATGCAGGCAAACAATTTATCAGATATAGACTTCAAAGTAATGGTTATAAGGATGCGGAACAGTATGAAAAACACATATAAACCATAAAAAAGGACCAGTCAAAAATTAAGTATACAATATTTGAAATGAAAAATGTACTGGAAGGAATAAATAGTAGGCTCAATGTAGCAGAGGATCGCATCAGCAATTTGGAAGACAAGGTGGAAAAAATACCGAATCAGAGCAGCTAAAAGAAAAATGAATTAAAAAGAATGAGGAAAGGGACCTTTGGGACAACATGAAGCATAACAACATCAGCATCATAGAGGTATACCAGAAGAAGAGAGCGAGCAAGGGATCAAGAATCTATTTGAAGAAATTATGACTGAAAACTTCCCTAACCTGGTGAAAGAAAAAGACACACAAGTCCAAGAATACAGAGGGTCCAAACAAGATGAACCCAAAGAGGCCTATACAAAGACACATCATAAATAAAATGGCAGAGAAAAAAGACAAAGAGGGAATCTTAAAAGCAGCAAGAAAAAAGCAGTTCATTACTTACAAGGGGGCTCCCATAAGACTATCAGCTGATTTCTCCACATTTCAGGCCAGAACGGATTGGCATGAAATATTCAAAGTGATGACAAGCAAGGATCTGAACCCAAGACTACTCTATCCAGCAAGATTATCATTTAAAATGGAAGGAGAAATAAAGAGTCCCCCACCTCCAAAAAAAAAAAAGAAAGAAAGAAAGAAAAGAAAAGGCTAAAGGAGTTTATTACCACCAAACCAGCATTGCAAGAAATGTTAAAGGGACTACTGTAACAAGAAGAAATAGGAAAAGAGAGGAACATGGACACATAGAATAAAAAGGCAATAAAAAAAAGTACATATCAATAATCATTTCAAATGTAAATGGCTTAAATGCTTCAATCAAAAGACATAGGGGTAGCTGACTGGATAAGAAAACAAGAACCACATATATGCTGACTATAAGAGACCCATCACAGAACAAAGGTTCACACAGACTAAAAGTAAAGTGATTGGAAAAGATATTTCATGCAAGTGGAAATGAAAAAAAAGCTGGTATAGCAACACTTATACATGACAAAATAGACTTTTTTTCTATTTATCTTCAGATAGAGTGGGAGAGAGAGAGAGGGAAAGAAAAGGAGAGAGAGAGAAACATTGACCTAAGAGGGACACATCAACTGGTTGCCTCCTGCATGACCTCGACCAAGGATGGGGACGAACTGCAACTGAGGTACGTGCCCTTGGCCGGAATCGAACCCGCAACTCATTGGTCCACGGGCTGACACTCTACCGCTGAGCCAAACCGGCCAGGGCAACAAAATAGACTTTAAAACAAGGCTATAGTAAGAGACAAAGAAGGACACTACATAATGATAACAAGAGAACATAACCTTTGTAAACATTATGCACCCAACACAGGAGTGCCTAAATATGTAAAGCAAATGTTGATGGACATAAAGGGAGAGATTGAAAGTAATACAATCATACTAGGGGATTTTAACACCCTATTGACATCAATGCGTATATCTTTCAGACAGAACATCAACAAGGAAATGGTAGCCTTAAATGACACACTAGATCAGATGGATTTAATCGATATCTTCAGAGCATTTAACCGCAAAGTAGCAGAATACACATTCTTTTCAGGTGCAAACTATAAGCATTTCCTTTAAGGTTTAGGATAGACTACATGTTAGGACACAAAACAAGCCTCAATAAACTTAGGAAGATTGACTGTGTATCAAGCATCTTTTCTGACCATAATGGTATGAAACTAGAAATCAATCACAAGACAAAAACTGAAGAACACACACAGACACGGAGGCTAAATAACATTTTACTAAACAATGAATGGATTAACAATGAGATAAAGAAAGAAATAAAAAGTTGCCTTGAAACAAATGAAAATGAGAACACAACAACGCAAAATCTATGGGTCACAGGGAAAGCAGTCCTCAGAGGAAAGTTCATAGCATTATTGGCCTACCTCAAAAAGCAAGAAAAATCTCAAATAAACAATCTAACTTTACACTTAAAGGAACTGGAAAAAGAACAACAAACAAAGTCCGAATTGAGTAGAAGGAAGAAAATAAAAAGATCAGAGCAGAAATAAATAAAATAGAGTCTAAAAAAAAAAACAAAACAAAAAAACATACAAAAGATCATCGAAACCAAGAGCTGGTTCTTTGAAAAGATAAACAAGATTGATAAACCTTTAACCAGACTCATCAAGAAAAATGAGAGAGGACCCAAATGAATAAAATCATAAATGAAAGAGAAGTAACAAATGACACCAAATAAATACAAAGGATTGTAAGAAAAGGATTGTAAGAAGATGTTACAAACAACTATATGCCAACAAATTGGACAACCTGGAAGAAATGGATATATTCCTAAAAACATACAATCTTCCAAAATTGAATCTGGCAGAATCAGAGAATCTGACTAGACAGATTACAAGTAGTAAAATTGAAGCAGTAATAAAATAAAATAAAAAACTCCCAAAAAGCATAAGTTTTGGACTGGATGGCCTCACAGGTGAATTTTACCAAACATTCAAAGAACTAACACCTATCCTTCTCAAACTATTCCAAAAAAATTCAAGAGGAGGGAAGACTCCTGAGCTCATTTTGTGAGGCTAGTATTATCCTAATTCCAAAACCAGATAAGGACACTACAAAGAGAGAAAACCAAGGGCCAATATCCCTGATGAACATAGATGTTTAAATCCTCATCAAAATATTAGCAAACTGAATGCAGCAATACAGTTAAAAGATCATACACCATGATCAAGTGAGATTTATTCCAGGGATGCAAGGTTGGTACATTATCTGCAAATTAATAACTGTGATACAGCACATAAACAAAATGAAGAATAAGAACCACGTGATCATATCAATAGATGCAGTAAAAGCATTTGATAAAATCCATTTATAATAAAACCTCTCAGCAAAGTGGGAATAGAGGGAACATACCTCTATAAAGGCCATATATGACAAACCCACAGCCAACATCCTACTCAGTGGGCAAAAACTATAAGCATTTCCTTTAAGGTTGGGAACAAGACAGGGATGTCCACTTTCACCATTTTTATTTAACATAGTACTAGAAGTCCCAGCCACAGCAATCAGAACAGAAGAAGAAATAAAGGCATTCAGAATTGAAAAGGAAGAACTAAAACTGACATTATATGCAGATGACATGATATATAAAGAACCCTACAGATTCTACAAAAGAGCTACTAGAACTGATACAAGAATTCAGCAAAGTAGCAAGATACAAAATAAATATCCAGAAATCAGTTGCATTTTTATACACCAATAATGAATTATTAGAAAGGGAAACTAAGGGAACAATCTCATTTGCAATCTCTTCAAAAAATAAAATAAAATGCCTAGGAATAAATTTAACAAAGGATCTAAAAAACACTGTACTTGAAAAGTTATAAGACACTGAGGAAAGAAATTGAAGAATATACAAATAAGTGGAAGCATATACCATGTTTATGGCTGGGAAGAATTAACATTAAAATATGTATACTACCCAAAGCAATCTATATATTCAATGCAATTCCTATCAATAATACCAATGGCATATTTCACAGAACTAGCATAAATATTCCAGAAATTTATATGGAACTACAAAAGGCCCTAAATAGCCACAGCAATCTTGAGAAAGAAGAACAACATTGGAGGAATCACACTAACTGATTTTAAACTATATTATAAGGCAATAGTAATCAAAATATAATGGTACTAGCATAAAAACAGAGCTATAGATCAAAAGAACAGAATAGAGTGCCCAGAAATAAATCCATGTCTTTATAGTCAATTAATATTTGACAAAGGAGGCAAAAACATATAATGGAGTAAGATAGTCTATTCAATAAATTGTATTGGAAAGAGAGAGGACCCAAATAAACAAAATTAGAAATGAAAGAGAAGTAACAACTGACACCACAGAACTACAAAAGATCATTAATAAATACTATGAACAATTATACACCAAAAAATTGGACAATCTAGGTGAAATGGACAAATTTCTAGAAACACAGTCTCCCAAAACTGAACCTGGAAGAGATAGAAAACTTGAACAAACAAATAACTAAGTAAATTGAAGATGTAATCAAGAAACTCCCAGCAAACAAAAGCCTGGGCCTGGACAGCTTCACAGAGGTGTTTTACCAACATTCAAAGAAGAACTAACACCCATTCTCCTCAAACTATTCCAAAAAATTCAAGAAGAAGGAAGACTTCCAAACTCATTTTATGAAGCCAGCATAATACTAATTCCAAAACCAGATAAAGACACTACAAAGAAGGAAAACTACAGGCCAATATCTCTGATGAACATAGATGTCAAAATCCTTAACAAAACATTGGCAAAGCAGATCCAGAAGCATATTAAAATAATTATTCACTATAACCAAGTGGGATTCATCCCAGGGATGCAAGGTACAATATTCACAAACCAATAAATGTGATACACCACATAAACAAAATGAAAGATGAAAACAATATGATCATATCAATAGACACTGAAAAAGCATTTGACAAAATCCAGCATCCATTTCTGATAAAAACACTCAGCAATGTGGGAGTAGAGGGATCATATCTCAACATAATAAAGGCCATATATGAAAAACCTACAGCCAACATCATACTCAATGGGCAAAAACTAAAAGCATTCCCCTTAAGAACAGGAACAAGACAGGAATGCCCACTTTCACCACTCTTATTTAACATAGTACTGGAAGTCTTAGCCACAGAAATCAGACAAGAAGAAAAAATTAAGTGGTATACAAATTGGAAAGGAGGAAGTGAAACTGTCATTATTTGCAGATGACATGATATTATACATAGAAAACCCTAAAGACTCCATAAAAAATCTACCAGATTTAATAAACAAATTTGGCAAAGTGGCAGGATACAAAATTAACATCAAGAATCAACGGCATTCTTATACACCAACGATGAACTCACAGAAAGAGAAACTAAAAAAAAACAATCCCATTTACCATTGTAGCAAAAAAAGTAAGATACTTGGAATAAACTTAACCAAACAAGTAAAGGACCTGTTCATGGAAAACTACAGGATATTGAAAGAAAAAAATATAGAAGAAGATATAAAAAAGTAGAAGCATATACCTTGTTCATGGATTGGAAGAATTAATATCATTAAAATGTCCATACTACCCAAAGCAATCTATAGATTCAATGCAATCCCCATTAAAATACCATTGACATATTTCATGGAACTAGAACAAATACTCCAAAGTTTATATGGAACCCAAAAAGACCCCGAATAGCCACAGCAATCTTGAAAAAGAAGAACAAAGTAGGAGGGATCACAATATCGGATATCAGGTTATACTACAAAGCCCTTGTAATTAAAACAGCCTCGTACTGGCACAAGAACGGGCATATAGATCAATGGAACAGAACAGAGAATCCAGAAATTGACCCAAGACATTATGCTCAATTAATATTTGACAAAGGTGGCAAGAGTATACAGTGGAGTCAAGACAGCATCTTTAATAAATGGTATTGAGAATATTGGACAGCTACATGCAAAAAAGTGAAACTAGACCACCGACTTACACCATACACAAAAATAAACTCAAAATGGATAAAAGACCTAAATGTGACTCATGAATCCATAAAAATCCTAGAAGAAAATGTAGGCAACAAAATTTCAGGTATCACACACAGCAGAATTTTCACTGATACAATGCCTAAGGCAAGAGAAAAAGGAAAAAATTAATACATGGGACTACATCAAACTAAAAGGCTTCTGCATAGCAAAAGAAACAAGCATCAAAATGGAAAGGGAACCCACTATAAGGGAGAGTATAATTGCCAATGATACATCAGATAAGGGGTTTATTTCCAAAATATATATTCATACAACTCAACAAAAGACAAAGAATCTAATTAAAAAATGGGGAGAGGACCTAAATAGACACCTTTACAAATGGGACATACAAATGGCCAAGAGACATATGAAAAAATGCTCAATGTCACTAATCATCAGAGAGATGCAAATTAAAACAACTATGAGGTATCACCTCACACCTGCCAGAATGGCTGCCATCAACAAGTCATCAAACAACAAGTGCTGGCGAGGGTGTGGAGAAAAGGGGAGTCTAGTACACTGCCGGTGAGAATGCAAACTGGTGAAGCCACTATGGAAAGCAATATGGTGTTTCCTCAAAAAATTACAAATTGAACTGCCATTTGACCCAGTGATCCCACTGCTAGGAATATATCCTAAGAATCCTGAAACACCAATCAGAAAGAATATATGTACCCCTATGTTCATAGCAGCACTATTTACAATAGCTAAGATCTGGAAACAGCCCAAGTGTCCATCAATAGATGAGTGGATAAAAAAGCAGTGTTACATATACACAATGGAATACTATGCAGCTGTAAGAAAGAAAGAGCTCATCCTTTGAGATGACATGGAGGGACCCGGAGAGTATTATCCTAAGCAAAACAAGCCAAGCAGAGAAAGACAAATATCACATGATCTCACTTATTTGTGGAATATAATGAACAAAACAAACTGATGAACAAAATAGACCCAGAGACATAGAAGTAGGGTACAGACTGATAATCCTCAGAAGAGGGGGTGTGGGGAAGGGAAGAGATAAACTACAGAACTTATATGCATGTGTGCATCACCAATGGACATAGACAAAAAAGTTGGGGATGGGGTGGGGGGGTATTGGGAGGAGGATGTCAATGGGGATAAAATGAGAAACATCTGTAACAAAAATAAATTAATAAAAATAATTTTTAAAAAATCTGGAAACAGCCCGTGTCCATCAATAGATGAGTTGATAAAAAAAAACAAAAAACAAAAAACTGTGGTACATTTACACAATAGAGTACTATATAGCTGTAAGAAAGAAAGATCTCTTATCCTTTGAGAGGACATGGAGGGACCTGGAGAGTATTATGCTAAGCAAAATAAACCAATCAGAGAAAGACAAATACCACATGATCTCACTTATTTGTGGAATATAATGAACAAAATAAGCTGATGAACAAAATAGGCCTAGAGACAACGAAAGAAGTAGGGTCCAGACAGACAAACCTCAGAGGAGAGGGGCGGGGAGGAGGGAATAGATAAACCAAAGAGCTTATATGCATATATGCATAAAATGGACATAGACAACAATGCTCTGAGGGGTGGATGGGATCGGGAGGAGAGTGTCTATTGGGGGAAAAGGAGAAACATCTGTAACAAAAATAAATTAATAAAAATAAATAAATAGTGTTGGTACAATTGGACAAATATGTGCAAAAAATGAAACTAGACCACCTTCTTACACTTTACACAAGAATAAATTCAGTATGGATTAAAGACTCAAAACCATAAAAATCCTAGAAGAAATCATAGCCAGTAAAGTCTCAGATATTTCTCATGACAATATTTTTTCTGATACAGTTCCTCAGGCCAGGAAAACAAAAGAAAAATAAACAAATGAGACTACATCAAACTAAAAATTTTTGCACAGCAAAGGAAACCATTAACAAAATGGGAATACATCCCACTGAATGGGAGAATGTATTTGCTGATACATCTGATAAGGGCTTAACACATCTAAAATGTATAAAGAATTTATAAAACTCAACACCAAAAACCAAACAATCCAATGAAGAAATGAGCAAAAGACCTAAATAGACACTTCTCCAAAGAGAATTTACAGATGGCCAATAGACCTATGAAAGGATGCTCATCATCACTAATCATCAGAGAAATGTAAATTAAAACCACAATGTGAGCCTGGCTGGTGTGGCTCAGTGGTGTGGCTCAGTGGATTGACCATCATCCCATGGACTGAGAGGTTCAGGTTTGATTCCCAGTTAGGGCACATACCTGGGTTGTGGGCTCGATCCCCAGTAGGGGGCGTGCAGGAGGCAGCTGATTGATGTTTCTCACTCACATCGATGTTTCTCTCTCTCTCTCCCCCTTCCTCTCTAAAAAAAAATCAATAAAAACATATTTAAGGCCTGGCAGGTTTGGCTCAGCGGTTAGAGCGTCGGCGTGCGGTCCAGAGAGACCCGGGTTTGGTTCCCGCTAAGGGTATGTACTTCGGTTGCAGTTTGTCCCCGGCCCTGGTTGGTCGTGCGGGTGGCAGCCACTCGATGTGTCACCTTCGCATCGATGTTTCTCTCTCTCTCTCTTCCTCTCTCTCCCTCCCACTCTATCTGAACAAAAAATGAAAAAGTGTCCTCGGGTGAGGATAAAAAAAAAAAATTAAAAAAAAAACATATTTAGAAAAACACAATGTGGTATCACCTCACACCTGTCAGAATGCCTATCATCAATAAAACAACAAACAAGTGTTGGTGAGGATGTGGAGAAAAGAGAACCCTGGTGCACTATTGGTGGGAATGCAGATTGATACAGCCACTGTGAAAAGCAGTATGGAGTTACCTCAAAAAATTTTAAATGGAACTGTGTCATGACCCAGCATCTGGGAACACACCCAAAGAAACATGAAACACGAATTCAAAAGAATATATGCACCCCTATGTTCATTGCAACATTATTTATAATAGCCAAGATTTGGAAGCAGCCCTAATGCTCATCAGTAGATGAGTTGGATAAAAAAGCTGGGGTACACTTACATAATGGAATACTACTCAGACCTAAAAAAGAAGGAAATCTTACCTTTTGCTACAGCATGGATGAACCTAGAGAGTATTAAGCTAAGTGAAATAAGCCAGTCAAGGAAAGACAAATACCATATGATCTCACTTATATTTGAAATCTAATGAACAAAATAAACAAAGTGGAAACAGACCCATAGATACAGAGAACAGACTAACAGCTGTCAGAGGGGAGGGGTTTGGGGGTTCGTGAAAAGGTTGAAGGAATTAAGAAAAAAAGAAAGACTCATGGACACAGACAACAGTACTGTGATTGCAAGAGGAAAGGTGGGTTGGGAGGAGGTAGAAGGTGGTATAGAAGGTGGTACACGGAGGATAAATGGTGATGGAAGGAGACTTGACTTGGGGTGTTAAACACACAATACAATATACAGATGATGTATTGTAGAATTGTATACCTGAAACTTGTATAGTTTTATTATCCAATGTCACCTCAATAAATTCAATAAAAAAAGTTTTTAAATAAAATAAAATAAAAATAAAATAAAACAGCTCTGCTCCTGCGCCAGTCTGTTCCTCCCTGCTCCACTGAAGTATCTTTGGTGTTTTTCAGCTCAGCCGGAGAAACGCAGTCCTCTTTGCAAATGGTAAGTGCTCTCCCTGAGCCACTGGGGAGCTGGCTTATATAGACATAAGTCCCTGCCTCTGGTCCCTGATTGGTTCACCCTCATGCAAATGAGGACTCATATTCTTGCAGTTTGATTGGTCCAAAAAGCACTCTCCTCATTGGTCAGAAATGAGCTTCTCTGATTGGTTGGTGATGATTTAATGGGGGTAGCTGCACAGCTTTGATTGGATGGGGAAAGCCTCCATCCTATTGGTTGAAATAGGATTCCAGGAACTCCTTTATAAGGGCTGGCTCAGCTGGCAGAAACACAGTGCAGGCAGGCAGTTCAGTGCAGAGGCACGTTATTCAGTACAGGCTTCTCCCTGAACTGCAGTTTGTGTGAAAGGCCCCTGTGTAGAAATGGCTGCTAGGCTCTGTTTTTTAAAAATTGAGCCCAGTTAGCCACCAGGAACCCTTCTTAGTGGGTATCTTTTTTCTCAGGGTCCACAGTGTCTAACTTGGTATGTAGTTTGTTAACTCGCAGCTGCTGCTTCTCTCTTCATCCAGGCCTCACCAGAACAGAAGCTTCTCCCGGCTTCTTCAGTCTCTTTTGACAGCTGCCTGAAGTGACTCTAAAGATGTACCTTGCAGTGTTGAGGGCAGACAGGGAACGAAACAAGCTAGCCACCTAGACACTTCTGAGACAGGCTAAACCAAGAAATTGCCTTAGACTCTTCTTTCTGTTTTCAGAAACAAAGGTACTCCTAACTTGGTTCACTTAGGTTGTTACATGAATAGATTAATACATATTTTCCCTACCATCTCCCTACTTGTCCTCTTCCCTTCCCTGGAGTCACTTACTGTTACCAGTTTCTTGTGCATCCCCCCCAAAATATTATATACACACTTGTATATGTACACCCTTCATTTTTATACAAATTGTAACATACCATAAATGTTATTCTGCACCTTGCTTTTTTCATTTAATATATAGATTACTGTTTCATATCAGTATATAGAGCTTCTTTATGGCTTCATGGCCGCACAGTATTCTGTAATAACTGGAGATGTACCAGAATTTATTTAAGCAGTCTTTATTAGTGGATGTCCATCTTTGGGTATTATAAATCATGATTATATATGTTATATTTCACATGTGAGAGTATATCTCTAGGATAAATTGGTTAATACACTTTTATCATTGGCTTATTCAGTTGTTTGATGGTTATAAAACCACAGTACTATATGTGGAATCAAAGATTCTAGGAGGTCTAGACATGCCTAACTACATGGATGTCACAGTATGTTATACTAGAAGGGATCTTAGAGATCCCAGAGAGGGCCAAAATCACACAGAGACTTAGAAGTGATCCAGGATTAAAACCCGCAGTTTTTGTTTTTGTTTTGTTTTTTGTTTGTTTTTACTGCAGTCTATAACAAAACTCTTTTGACACAGCTGATTTCTGTCTGAACTGAGAGGACTGTATGTTAACTGGCTTGCTGTGATCTCACTTCCCTGTCTTTACCTGATTTCTCTTTCCAGAATCTAACTTTGCCAATGTAATTTACCCTACTTTCCCTGCTGTTCTAACTCCTCCCACTAATAACTCCATATTTTAAAAAAAATTAGAGCTGAAGTCCTTTATGGTTTGAGAACCCTTTAGTAGTAAGGCCAAGTAGGAGAGGCAGGCGTGCTGGGGAGGTGATTCGGTAATGCCACATGATTCATGATCTTACCTGTTACTTTCTACTCTTAGCTTATCCATTGAGTCAGCATGCAGCCCAGACAGGGGAGTCCCTTTCTCTTCTTGGCACTGATAGAATCTCTCTTTCCCTTGGTCATAAAGTTGAGCACCTCAAGGTCCAAAAAGTATATAATTTGACCCATAAGAAATAATATGAAAGTTGTGCAGATAGTTTAATTCTTACTGAATTGTACTAGGGAGCAAACTACAGGTGATATTCTTTGTGGTTAGCCCTAGGAAATCAAAAGCCTTGGCATCAGGGACAGTCCCTTGTGTGTGGAATGACTCTTAAGTCTGTCTTAGCTCTGGCCCAGGCCACAGAGGGGTCAACTGCTGCCAATATTTATGAAATGTGTACTATAATGAAAGATAAAATCATTCTAGGGACAGATTGTAGAGCTGTCCCTAGGACAGTTTTTTTCAAAGCATGATTCTCTGAGCACCTGCATTGCTCAAAGGATGGGGCCCTGGAGTCTGTAAGTAGTCCTTCTCCCCAAGTGATTGTTCTGTGAATGTAACTATGAGAACTATTGCTTAAGGAATAGTAAATTGGGAAGATGGTCGTGAGACTTTGAATTTGGGGTGGCCTATAAAATTAGTGACATGAGCTGACTAGCAATTCCAGGTAGCATACAATTATTTCATTTGATATTTCATAAAGACTAGGTTAGGTGGCCCCTACATCCTCCCACAGATTCTGTGATTCTATCATAACCCTTATCATGCTGTGTCATAACTGAATGTTTTGTGTCTTCCTCGTATAATCTAGAGGGTTCTTAGTTATGAGCAACAGAAATTGACTGGCTAATTTAAGCTGAAAATGTTTGTCTTGAAAGCATATTGAATAGCTCGCAGAATCACAGCTTTGACTGGAAAACCAGACTCACTGCTACACAGCTGCCATAGTTATTACCACCGCCACTGCTAGCACCATTAGTGTGTTAGCGCAGGTCCTCGGAGGAGCAGATACCAAGCTGGGGTTACACATGGAAGAGATTTATTGGGAAAAATGCTTGTGAAAGAAAATAATGAGGAAACTGGGAGAGCTGTCCAATTGTGGTGTAAATCTGACCTTTATGAGTGAGAGAAGGAAAGAAGATTGGGTAAGAAGAGTCACAGACTGAAGTGCAGTACTAATAAAGTTTGGTGAGGCTGATGGGGAGTCTTGTTGCCAAAGTCACAGGTGACATATTCCTGTGTCTCCCAGAAATGGGCCTAACTTAGCATCCCAGTGGTGCTCAGTCATTGGCTGGGAGCAGTGTGGCCTCAGAACAAACCAGCAATTATTAGGGTAAATTGAGAGCATAGCTACTAGGGCACAGGTCAATTACACTCCCCACATTGGAAGAACCAAGTGACACATTTTAATGACTGTCTCAATTGGAGAAAATTGTCCACTTCTTTGGGTCACTTGGCTCCCAATTCAAGGGATGGATCCTAGGATTGAGTGAGCCTAAGTTACATGCCTGTGCCTCGACTGTAAGGGGGACCTGCTTCCTACCAAGATTCCTATGTCCTCTCTCCCAAAGAAAGGGGTTCAAATGCTGGACAGCAACACCCCCACAAAGGACAAATGTGCACTATACTCCCTGAGAGCAGAGATCTTTGTCTTGCTAATTGCTATTACAAAAATTTACAAATAAATGTTTATTGAAGTAATTAAAATAATGTGGCCAGCTGGTATTCAAATGACCTTTTGCGCACGTACACACACACACACACACACACACACACACACACACACACACAAAATCAATTTAGCCATTAGGGAAATACAAATCAAAAACCACTGGGGTGGCCCTGGCCAGTTTGGCTCAGCGGTTAGAGCGTTGGCCTGCGGTCCGGAGAGACCCAGGTTCGGTTCCCGCTAAGGGCATGTACCTCGGTTGCGATTTGTCCCCGGCCCTGGTTGGTCCTGCGGGAGGCAGCCACTTGATGTGTCTCTTTCACGTCGATGTTTCTCTCTCTCTCTCTCTCTTCCTCTCTCTCCCTCCCATTCTGTCTGAACAAAAAAATGGAAAAGTGTCCTCGGGTGAGGATAAAAAACAAACAAACAACAAAAAAAACCCCACTGGGGTGGCTATAATGAAAAGACAGCTAACAAGTGTTGTTGAGGATGTGGAAAAACACACTGCTGATGGAAATGTAAAATGGTGTGGCAATCCCTCAAAATTTTACATGTAGTTACCATATGATCCAGCTTTGTACTTATAGGCATATACCCAAGTGAATTGAAAACATGTTTATGCAAAAATGTATACATGAATATTCCTAGCTGCATTATTCATCATAGCCAAAAAGGAGAAACAACCCTGTGATGGTTAATTTTGTGTCAACTTGGCTAGGCTGTAGTGCCCAGTTGTTTGGTTCAACACCAATCTAGATGTGTTGTGAAGGTATTTTTTTAATCCTCTCCCGAGGATATTTTTCCGTTTATCTTCAGATATAGAAGGAAGGAGGGGAGGAGTGAGAGAGAGAGAGAGAGAGAGAGAGAGAGAGAGAGAGAGACATCAATGTGAAAGAGACACATCGACTGGTTGCCTCCCGCATGACCCTGGACTGAACTGCAACCGAGGCATGTGCCCTTCACCGGAATCGAACCCCAACCCATTGGTCCACGGACCGAAGCTCTAACCACTAGTCCAAACCGGCCAGGGCTGCGAAGGTATTTTTTAGATGTGATTAACATTTAAATTAGTAGATGTTGAGTAAAACAGATTAACATCCACAATGTGTGGGGGCCTAATCCAATCAGTTGAAGGTCTCAGAAACAAAGACTGAGGTCCCCTGAAGAAGAAGGAATTCTGCCTCTAGACTGCAGCATAGAAATTCTGCCTGAGTTTCCAGCCTTTGTACTCAAGACTGCAACATCAACTCTTTCCTGAATTTATAGCCTGCTGGCCTGTCTACAAACCAGCCCCTATAACTGTGTGAATCAATTCCTTAAAATCTCTCTCTTCCCCTTCCCATTCTGTTTCTCTGAAGAATCCTAACTAATACAAACCCTATGTCCATCAACAGATTAATGGATAAATAAAATGTGGTATATCCATACAATGGAATATTATTCACCACAAAAAGAAATGAAGTACTGATATGTGCTATAACATGGATGAAGTTTGATAACATTATGCTAAGCAAAAGAAGCCAGACACACAAAAGGCCATATGTTGTATGATTCCATGTATGTGAAATGTCCAGAATAGAAAAATCCAAAGAGATAGAAAGTAGATTAGTGATTTTTCTAGGTTGGGGGGAGGAGGCAATGGGGATTGAAAGCTTAATGGGTACTGGGTTTCTTTTGGGAGTTATGAAAATATTCTGGAACTAGGTAGTAGTAATGGCTGCACAACTTTGTACTAAAACCACAGAATTGTACACTTTAAATGGGCAAACTGGCCTGGCCGGTGTGGCTCAGTGGTTGAGCGTCGACCCATGCAAGAAGAGGTCATTGGTTCAATTCCCGGTCAGGGCACATGCCCAGGTTGTGGGCCCAATCCCCAGTGGGGGGCATGCAGGAGGCGGCCAATCAATGTTCTCTCTCATCGATGTTTCTATCTCTCTCTCCCTCTTCCTTCCTCTCTCTCTAAGAATCAATAAAGAAAAAAAATATTTTAAAAAATAAAAAATAAATGGGCAAATTGTGTGGTATATAAATTATATCTCAATGCAGCCATTATTTAAAGAATAAATCATATCTATTACAAACTTCATCTCCCATCCCTTCCCTCCACCAGAACTGCCTGGCAAAACCCTTCATCCGCAAATTCCATGCTGCATTTTGCAATAGTATTTCTTTCCTTTCAATGCTAACTGAGATGATCATTTTAACTGATTTTTTAAAATAAAAATGCTGGCCCTGGCCAGTCTGAGTCAGCGATTAGAACATCAGCCTGTGGACCAATGAGGCGCGGGTTCAATTCCGGTCAAGGGCACATACCTCAGTTGTAGTTTGTCCCTGGCTCTGGTTGAGGTCATGCAGGAGGCAACCAGTCGATGTGTCTCTCTCACATCGATGTTTCTCTCTCTCTCTCCCTCCCACTCTATCTGAAGATAAACAGAAAAATATCCTCAGGTGAGGATTAAAAAAAATAAAAAATTAAAATTAAAATGCTAGGGGTGAGGGCTGCAGGGAACTCACTTGTGTTTTGACTCCAGGCCCAGATGCTACTGATGGAGAATACTGACAGGGAATAGCTTAGAACAGAATAGGCAAAGGTCTTTGTCCTCAGGGAGCTTATAGGGAAAAGAAAAGGCTCAGAGGATACATGGATGAGTTTTGCATCAGGTATCTTTTAAAAATTCTAAGAGTCCAAATTCATCATTCTATAAAAGAAAGCCATTCTTCCATCCTGGCTACTGATTATTTGACCTTGTGTATAACCTCCCACCAGCTAGTGTTCTGTGACTGTACTATCAGCCACTTGCTGCACATCTCTCCTTCCTCTCCTGTTCCCTTGGGGATGCCAGCTACCTCTTACAAGTCAGCTCTGGTTTCAGTGCCTTTGTAAGCTCAAACTATCCCTGAGCCATATATGATTCAGAGGGGTTCTGAATGCTAATAAAGATACCAAGAGCTTTTAGACCCATTTTCTGTTCCTGCTGAGTTGGGAGTTGGAGGTGGGGTGGGTGAGGAGTCAAATTTGGGTTACCTTTTCCTGCAGAACTTTGGTTTTGCTTGAAGAAGAGGAAACTGACCCCAAACACTAGCTAGCACTCATGGGACAGGCAGCCTTGGGGTATCACCTCAGATGACCAGTCCTTGTTAATCCTCACCCAAGGATTTTCCCCACCATTGATTTTTAGAGAGAGTAGAAGGGAAGGGGGAGGGAGAGGGGGAGAGAGAGAGAAACATGAATGTGAGAGAGACACATCCACCACTTGCCTCCTGTATGTGCAGGAAGGTGATTGAACTTGCAACCCAGGTACGTGCCCTTGACCGGGAATCGAACCTGTGACACTTCAGTGCACAGGCCAACCACAGAGCCACACAAGCCACAGCAGCCAGGGCAGGAGATCAGTACACTTAATGGGGAAGGGGTTCCCAGGGCGTCGGCTGACCATCAAAATTTCCAGCGTCTCTAGTCCTAAGAAGAGTAAGGGGCTGAAGTCTGAGATTGCCTGAAAGAAGAAAGAGAGTTGGACAGAAACAGGGCAAATTCTCAGTTATTTCTCCCAGCAGGACAAAAGGAACAGGGAAATAAGAGACCAGAGGATTTAATGACCTAAAGCGCCAGAGAGTCCTGGAGCTGAAAATAGAGAAGATGGTGGGTGAGGGGGATCAGATGGCAGGGAATTTACAGGTCTATACCAGCCATGGAGGAATCCAGAAAAAGTGTAACAGCAGGGGCTCTGCCTTCAAGGAGCATATGGTAATTTACTTGTGGACTAAAAATTAATACACTTGAAATAATTTGTAATTTGGTACTAAACTATTGACAAAAATGCATTGTAGGAACTTTGAGAAGGGGCAGATCATGTAGGCTGGCATCCTCTGTGAGCTGAATGGCTGACTCAGGCAGTGGGTCTCCCAAGGAACTTTATTCCCTGGCTACAGTGGCTACAGCTTTTAAAGATGAATGTGCCTGAGTCTTTCCTAGAGGAAGCATGGGTGAGGAAGCTTCATCATCATCACCATTTGTCAATCACTATTGTTATCAACAAGAACTACAATAAACATTAATTGAGCATCCCTCCCTGGGTATACACTTCTGTTGGAGAGGCAGGGCAAATAGAAATTCTTGAAGGACTAGTACAAGACAGCCTGTGCCAGTAGCAAAAAGACAGAGGGAAAAGTGAGGCTTGGGGAAGTGAGAGAAGGCTTCCTGGAGGAGGAAGTACAGGCATACCTTGGAGATATCACAGGTTCAGTTCCAGACCACTGCAATAAAGTGAGTCATAATCTTTTTGCTGCCAGAGGGTCTTTCCTTCAATTTGTAAAATTTATAGTATCTGTGAAGCACAATAAAGTGAAGAACAACAAAACAAGGTATGCCTGTATTTGAGCTGACCCTTAAAGGAAGGTTAGGATTTGGACTACAGAGAAAAGAGTGAAGGGGGTTGTAAACGGCCTCAACAAGGCACAGAGGTGGGGGTGAGCAAGGCAAGTATGATTAAGTGAGAAAACCTACTGGACTGGAGCAAAGGGTATGTTGTAGGGTAAAGTGGGCAATAAAGTTGGAGAGGGAAGTACTAGTGTAGTGATTATAGAGTCTTGAATGGCAGACAAAAGGAGTTGTTTTGGAACAAAGTAGGAAGGGCTTGTAGATTTATGTATTTGGGGAGTGATAAGGGCACAGGGAAGGAGAAAAGGCTAAAGGAAAAACATTGGGATTCCACATTCTTCCTAGCTTCAGTCTCCAGTGTTACGGTGACCCTCATCCTATCTCAGCAAACTGAGATGAGTTTGTCATCTTACTTGAGTTCCATCTTGAGACTAGGTTCCTAAGAAGCCCCCAAGAAGTTCTGCATCATATACTGTTGGTGGAGAACCTTGTGCCAGGTGGAAAGTCCCAACTAATCAACACTATGTGTGAGGTGTTTTCAGATAGTGTTGAGCTGCCTTGTGAAACAGACAAGTGGAAAGATCAGCCTTCTAGCCCAGCTGGTAGCACAGGTGCAGACCAAGATGGGGCGACTGTTTCAAAGGCAACACCCTTTAGATTCTAAAGTTTAGAAGTTGATCTGTCTTTGAATCAGCCCTGGGGAAAGGAGACAGCAATTGCAGGGATCTTAAAAACCAGCACCACAACAAGACTGTCTTTCATCATATTGGTGGCTGGTACTTGACCACTCTTTTTCTAGATTCTTTTTACTAACTTCCTGCAGCAAAAATAAATTGGCACAGGCTCTGCTACATTTATATTATTATCAGGATGCAGATGTTTTCTCTTTTTCTCTGGGGTTTAGAGTTATGCAAATCAAGGTATGAAAACAAAAGCTCAATGAGGTGGGGAAGTATTGCTCTTAAGAATCCAGGCAATTTCCAGGGCTCTTTAAGATACCCCTTTTAGTTTTTATTAACAGCTCTCTTGACTTCTCTCCAGTTTATTTAGAAATTGGCACCTCTTCAGAACCTTCCAACCAAAGACCTGTAAGTTCATTCTAAAGTTCCTATCCTGGCCTCATTTTGCAAGTGGAGAAATCAAGGCATGTAATATGAGCTTTCAGTGTCTGTGGAATAACCTTGAGTCTTGACACCCCCCTATCATTTTCCATCTTCCTTCTGCTGCGTACAATTTTGCCTGGAAAGGAAACGCTATGGCACAAGTGCCTCCCAGGTCTTCCCCTAACCCTACCGTGGTATTATCTGGAGGGCAATAGGACCTAGGGAGGTTCAACCCTGAGGCTCAGAGAGACACACCTGCCTAACCGCGTGGGTTGAGCGAGTGTGGGAGCGAGCTAGTTAGGGAGGGCGGGGTAGAAGCGGGGCGTCTGCTGCTTTGGGGGGAAAGGATAGCTGTGGCTGCCTCCGGGTCCAGAAGTCGTGGTAAGAAGTGCTTCTGAAGATTGGTCCAAGCCCCCTTTTTTCGCCCCTCCACACTGAGCATCCCGCCCTTGAACAGGCAGGCTGGGTTTGTTTGGCCCCAGTTGCTCCTCCCATTTCGCCGGCCCCCTTCATCAGTGCCTTAGTTCCCGAAGTCACGGTCCTCTCACTGCTGACCCGGACTGCAGATGGCACTCAAGTTTGACGATATCTGCCTGGCCAGGTTGGCGCCCCGCACGTCGTGCTTTTCGAAAGCAAAGTTTCTTCATGGGAAAGAAGCCCCTCCAGCTTCCTCTTAATCTTGTAGCGCGCGCGCGCTCAGCTTCTCTCCGCGAGGACTGCGCTCAGGGACAGGGTTGTGGCTTTGCTCCTGCCCACCGCCTGGCTGCCTTGGGGGCGGAGCTTGCGAAATCCGAGGAGCCAGCCTGCGAACCCTCGACTGAGCGTGGGTCCTGAGAGAGCACCTGGCGAGCGGGCGAGCTAATAGGCACTCAGGCTGCGTCCCCTCTACTGCCCTGGCTCAGTTCTTGGCTGATCTGAGAGGGCATACGGATCAGGACTCCTCGAGAGGAGCTCTGAGTGTCGGTGCTCCACGGAGCGGCTATCCTGCCCGGGGGCGCTGAGAAAGGAGGAGCCCACACGGAAACAGCTGTCCCCATGGCCCTTCAACCGCCTGGAACTGGACTCTGGACAGGGCACTAAAATGCTTGCTTTTGCCTTGTCCAAGTTTCACAGCACGTGTACTGACGATTGGAATCCCAAGCCAATCAAGAATCAAGTTCAAAGTGGTACTCCTGGGCTCTCCATCCCAGACTCCAACAAGTCTAATTTGAGACTAGAAGAGAGAGATCTTCTGCTCTAACTAGTAGATCTCCGTTCTGGAATTGGACTTGACAGCTCTTCTCACCAATATTTGGACTGCAGTGGCTACAGGGTTCTCCTAGGGGGTTGGAGGAGGGTTCTCTGAAGATCAGACCAAAACGCTCTGAACCTCGACAATGGACCGAGTTTATGAAATTCCTGAGGAGCCAAATGTGGATGCAGTTTCATCTCTGGAGGAAGATGTCATCCGTGGGGACAATCCCCGATTTACCTTTCCATTTGGCATCCTTTTCTCCACCTTTTTGTACTGTGGGGAGGCTGTATCTGCCTTATACATGGTTAGAATCTATCGGAAGAATAGTGAAACCTACTGGATGGCATACACCTTTTCCTTCTTTATGTTTTCATCCATTATGGTCCAGTTGACACTCATATTTGTCCACAGAGATCTGGCCAAAGACAAACCTTTATCACTGTTCATGCATCTAATACTTTTGGGCCCTGTTATCAGGTGAGTAACTTTTTAATCTCTTCTCTCTTCTACCCTTCCCCCACCTCACTCCCAACTTGTGCAGAGAAAGATGAAGCTAATATTTTCAAGACTGATACTGTGCCTCTAATTGGTTCTCTCATTTCCTCCCACTCTTGGCTTCCCTATCTACCATACCATCCAAAAAATCTTATCTGAAATCTTAAATGCCACCATGATGAACATGTGGCATGTACCTGTGTTCCGAAACTTTGTATGATACCATTGCTACAACTTCATTAGATAATGTTTGCTATCTGGATTTGGATTGTGAAAATTGGTATGGGACCAACTGATGTGGTCACCTTGTGCACACAGGCCATACTTAGCTTAAGAGTGTGTTATTTCGACTCTGCCTTTTAGACGCTCTATAAATTGAATGAAAGTTCCTAACACCCTCCATCCCATCTCACATTCAGTTTCTTTACCCTGAACTGCTTGGGCTGGTGCTGCTACTATTTAAATTTTTTCCAGAGTTATTTGAAAATATTTTAAGCCATCTGTAGCCATCTGGTACCCCAACTCACTGTAGTTCATTTTTCTCTGTCAGTTCATCCATCTCCTGTTTATCTCTTTGTATCTTTCTGAAATAAAGGTACGTGGTTAGAAGGGGGCAAAGAAAGATAGTCCATCTGGATTCTGTAGCACAATGTAATAGCATCAAGTCTTTCAGATAGGTATAAGAATGAAGGTATAAGAATGTGCCTTATCCCACGAAGACAGTCATCTGTGTCAGCAGTCTCATCTGGACACTATGGGATTATCCACATAGAGAGGCATTGCAAAACTTATGAGGTCAGGAGAAAGGAATGGACCAAGTTTGTCTAGATTGCAAGAGAGGCAGAAACCTGCAGTCAGCTGAGGAATATGGGTCAGAGTGCTGATGTTGTAATTGCAATGGGAAGATATATTATCCTTATGGAAATAAACACAGTCCAAAGCTGATTAAGCATGGAATTCCCCCCTTTAAAAGGTTTTTAACAATATATGTTTAAATGGGGAGGAATTGATTAGGCTTCATCAGAGAAAATATGGATATAAACAGAAACAGTGGCCTGGAATTCAGGAGACCTGGTATCTAACCCTCCCTCTGTCACTGACTAGTTGCATAGCCTTGGTGAAATCTCTGACGATGCCTTGGACCACAGCCCCTTTCTCTGTAAAATAAGTGGGTTGTATGGGCTAGATCATGGGTCTCAATGCTTACAGAGGCCAGGCAGGCATCATAAATAAGTAAAATGGGCCAAGTATGAGAAAAACAATAGCTTCATGTGTGATTATAAATGAAAATAAAGCTCAATATTAAATGATGGAGAGTAGTGAGGACTGTGGCAATCTGGAGTCCACGTGATCTGCCTCCTTTGAGGCAGCCGCTTTATAGCTCCCACCCATTGTTTCCCTGTTGGAATTCAGACTCAGTATTGCCAGATCCCCCTACTTTCCAGGAGAAGCTCTCAAAATAGGATTTTATATGAAATACCATGCTTTTAAATTTTGACACCTGACTAATTAAATGAAAACATGGTATGGGACAAACAAACCACAGCTGTTGGTCAGATGTTGTTCAGCTGGCCCATATCCAACCTTTGGACTAGATAATCTAAAAAGGTCCTTTTCAGTTCTAAATCTTTGAAGTTAAGCTGTAAGAGGAAGATCTCATCTTCAACTTGGAACCAAGAAATTTAGAGATGTCACTAGAGGACATTGCAATCCATTCTTTTCTCTCTTCAAATGCAATATATTGAGTTAACAGATCAAGCACTCTCAAGATGCAAATTTCAGCAAGTTCCTCACCAGTCCCCAGTTCTGACTTCCCCTGTTTGCTTCCTGGCCTCCCAAGCCATCTTTGATTTGGACCCTCCATATGGAGTGTTGAATACTAGATTTTATTTTTGTCATTTAGCTTCCACTAGAAATGAGTGGAAAACATTTATCATCTCAGTCAGTTTAGCCCCACAGCAGGGAAAAACAATTAAAAGCTTATAAATTATATCCTCGATATGCTTATTTTCAAGGCAAATTACTTTTTAAGTAGGTAGGAACTTGATTAGTGCTATTAGGCACCAGAAGGTGTTTGGAGGGCCTGGCTCCCTTATATAAATGCAAAGAAAACTTCTGGAAATGCAAATGTACTCTAACTTACTGAAGCTTATAAGCAAGGCAAACACCCTTACTTAAACCAGTAAATATCCTTAAGAATAGAAGCATAAAGAAAATGCTTTATGCCATTGCCTCCTTGAATATTTTATTAAGCAATAGCATTGATGAGCTTGGGTTAAAATCTAAAACCTTTTGTTAGAAATGCATTTAGGCATTTTTCCTAAATAGGAAGAGAATGTTGCTTTAAAAAAAAATTTTTTTTTTCTTTATTGATTTTAGAGAGAGAGAGGAAGAGAGCAGGAGAGAGAGACAGAAACATCGATGAGAGAGAACATCAATTGGCTGCCTCCTGCATGCCTCCCACTGGGGATTTGGCCTACAACCTGGGCATGTGCCCTGACCGGGAATTGAACCAGCGACCTCTTGGTGCATGGGTTGATGCTCAACCACTGAACCACACCGACCGGGCGAGAATGTTGCTTTTTATTTCTCTGTCCTATCCTTCTGTCTTTTTCTCTCCTGGGTTTTAGAGTTTGTCCCTAGAAAGTGAATGTTTCAAACTACACGCTTCAGATTGGCACACAAGCACCAATCTCAAAGGGATTCTGTGGAGAATGGCAATCAGCACATGTTCCTCTTGGGAGCCACAGGCTTAGAGAACATATACATCTCTGCTTGTCTTTGGTCTATTTTTCTGTTAAATTACATTGCTATTACTATTATCCTTTCCTCCCATTATTTGTCACCCTGTATTCTTTTCTTCCTTCTCATTCTTTCATTTACTCAGCAAATACCCATTTTTCAAATACTCACTATGTGATAAGGGTGGTGGGCAAGATATACACACCCTCTTCAGTCTGTCAGGAAATACGGCATAATTTTCACAACTGCTCTTACTTATCATAAGAAATAGTCCACAGTTTCCATTCATTTCAGGGTGCATGGAAGAAGTGGTAATTCAGGTGTTCCAGAACAAGATGTTCTAGTTGCTTCTCTTCTATTCATTACATCAGAACTGCAAATGACTTCTGATTTATATGGGGAAGATGGGAAGGGTACAGCCAGAAATGTGGTCTTATCATTATTTCAAGGGTGGTAGGCTCTCATAAGGATGTTTTCCTCTTTGTAAAGAAAGAATTGAGTTTAAAAAATGTTGTCCCCAAACAGGTCAAGAGGCCCCAAAAGCAACCTGTAGAGAGATCCCTAGGTATATAGTACATTTGGTTCTGAGCTGTCAAGTCTCTTAAGTACCATTGTTGCTGAATGGCTTTTCCATGTATATGAGAGGTTTTCTCTAGATCCCCTTCAAGACTTGTTGTCTGAGACAGTCACAGTTGTGAGTTTTGTTTTGAAAAAATAGAACTCAAAAGCCCCAATTATGGAGCTGAATGTTTTGAATAAGGAACACTTGACTTCAGGAACTTGAGTTGTTATGACAACCAGGGCCTTTTGGAACATCATTATTCTCTCTCAACACATTGTTTACTTAATATCTTGGTGTTTAAAGCACTTTTCTACCTTAGGCTTATTCTTTTTTAAAAAATATTTTTTCCTTTATTGATTTTAGAGAGAGAGGAAGGGAGAGAGAGAGGGAAACATCCATGAGAGAGAGCATCAATTGGCCGCCTCTTGCATGCCCCCCACTGGGGATCAGGCCCACAATCTCGGCATGTGTCCTGACCGGGAATCGAACTGGTGACCTCTTGGTGCATGGGTCAACATTCAACCACTGAGCCACACCGGCCGGACCCTTAGGCTTATTCTTAAGGAGACAAAGCAATTCCTTAACTCCTCAAAGAAACACTTCTGAAATGGTGTTCTTGGGTCAGTGGATAACTGATTGAAAAAGAGAAAAAAAGAGGATTTAGACTCAAGTAACTTGTAGAAGTCACCACTAACTCTTTGACTCATAAGAAATGAGTAGAATGGGAGAGAAGGAATGGCACAAAGTAGCACCACCTCTCTGAGTTATTTTCCCCTCCTCACTAAAACCTCCCTTCCCAGGACAGCTTTAGTTAAGTTCCCATGATGCTTTACTTCTGCAGATGTTTGGAGGCCATGATTAAGTACCTCACACTGTGGAAGAAAGAGGGACAGGAGGAGCCTTATGTCAGCCTCACCCGAAAGAAGATGCTAATAAATGGCGAGGAGGTGCTGATAGAATGGGAGGTGGGCCACTCCATCCGGACCCTGGCTATGCACCGCAATGCCTACAAACGTATGTCACAGATCCAAGCCTTCCTGGGTTCAGTGCCCCAGCTGACCTATCAGCTCTATGTCACCCTGATCTCTGCAGAGGTCCCCCTGGGTAGAGGTGAGTGGGGTCAGGATTGGGGAGGGCTCCACTTAATCAAGGGTCTTAGAAATCTAGACCTGAGCTGTCCACAACACTGGACAATAACTTTCTGTGGCTATTAAAATGAAAAATTAAATTAAACATTTACTGTCTCAGTAATACCAGCTATATTTTAAGTGTTCAATAGCTATGTGTGGCTAGTGGTCACTTATTGTATAGCACATATATTACAGAACATTTCCATCATTGCAGAAAGTTCTATTGGACAGCACTGGTAGGTAGTCAAAGAACTTGGGAATCCAGACATCTTAGGTCTGCCAGTTTTTTTTTGTTTTTAGATTTTTTTTTTTTTGGTTCTTTGTTAATCCTCACTGAGGATATTTTTCCCATTGATTTTTGTTTTTTTAGAGAGAGTAGGAGGGAGGGAGGGAGAGAGAGAGAGAGAGAGAGAGAGAGAGAGAGGAAAGAATAAAAGAAAGAAAGAAAGAAAGAAAGAAAGAAAGAAAGAAAGAAAGAAAGAGAGAGAGAGAGAGAGAGAGGGAGGGAGGGAGGGAAGAAGGAAAGAAGGAAGGAAGGAAGGAAGGAAGGAAGGAAGGAAGGAAGGAAGGAAGGAAGGAAGGAAGGAAGGAAGGAAGATTGGTTGCCTCCGGCACTCGCCCTGACCGAGAATTGAACACATGACCCTTGGATGCATGGGCTAACACTCTAACCACTGAGCAACACTGGCCAGGGCAGGCCTGCCACATTTATTAAACTGCGGTAAGCTATTTAGACTAAAAATGCCACAGATAAACCCTCTCTGGGCTAGTAATGAACCCTCTCAGAAGAAGCTAGTAATACCAGTAGACAGTAGGACATTTTCTCTAGCTCAGAGTGTTTAAATTATACTGAGGATTTTTGTTTGGTTGGTTTGTTTAGGGATGACTATATATATATATATATATATATATATATATATATATATATATTTTAAATATGTTTTCATTGATTTTTTAGAGAGAGAGAGAGAGAAACATTGATGTGAGAAACATCTATCAGCTACCTCCTGCACGCCCCCTACTGGGGATTGAGCATGTGCTCTGACCGGGACAGTCCATGGGATGATGCTCAATCCACTGAACCACACCAGCTGGGCATGAAGCACCTTTTAAAATTACATTTTCTGCCCGGCCGGTATGGCTTAGTGTTGACTCATGCACCAAGAGATCGCTGGTTCGATTCCTAGTCAGGGCACATGCCTGGGGTTGTGGGCTTGATCCCCAGTAGAGGATGTGCAGGAGGCAGCTGATAGATGGTTCTCTCTCACATCAATGTTTCTATCTTTTTTCCCTTTCCCTTCCTCTCTAAAAATCAATAAAAATATATTATAAATAAATAAATAAATAAAATTATATTTTTTGCTCAGGCCTGAATCAATCTGAGTGTGGGGAGGGTAGGAATCTGTATTTTTTTTAATGTACCCAGTGATTTAATCACTTCTCCCAACTCCAGTAGGGATCAAGAAAATGGGTGTGGAGTGAATACTGATGAGAGTCAGGCCTGATCCCAGTTCTGACTTTCTCTGTAATCTTTGGAGGAAATAACCAAAGAGGTCCCTGTCTTAATTTCCCATTTGTAAAAGAGGGATCCTGAGATGAGTAAGCCCTTTGGCAGAAGATGAAATGTGAGCCAGTGTTTTCAAAGTCGAGATAAAGTACTGTTAATGAGTTTTAACAGCCTGAGATTAGTTTCATCTGCTTGGGCTGGAGCTGGTACAGCTGTGGGTACAACTTTGGACCATTTCCTTATTATTAGGTGGTGACCCTGCTTGGCAAAGCCCCATGTCTCAAATAAATGTAAGAAGGAAATGTTCCTTCTTTTGTGTTTTTCTCCACTAAGAATTGTTCATGAAGTTCTATTGGTCTTGATTCTTTTCACATATCTAGAGTGGGCAATAGTGGGGAAGAAAGATCTCTGGAAATGATGTTGCTTTTCCTCCTAAGAATTTTGAAGGTCGTCAAATCATCTAATTAAAATATATATACATTACAAAACTAATACATGCAGAAACTAATGGACCTACAGATAACTGTATATTCACAGAAGAATTTCTGGAAAGATATGCAAGAAACAATTTACTCCTGGGGAGTGGAAGTGAGTCAGCCAACTTTTACTTTTACTTAATACCCTTCTATATGGTCTGAAATTTATTTTTGTTATTGTTGTTAATCCTCACACAAGGATATTTTTCAATTGATTTTTAAATAGACTGGAAGGGAGGAAGGGAGAGAGAGAGAGAGAAACATGGATGTGAGAGAGACACATCGATTGGTTACCTCCCTCACGACCCTGACTGGGGCTGGGGATCGAACCTGCAACCCAGGCATGTACCCTTGACCGGGAATCGAACCCGTGACCCTTTGGTTAGAGCCAATGCTCTAACCACTGAGCCAAACCATCCAGGGCTGGTCCTTATTTTTATTTATTTATTTTTTAATCCTCACCTGAGGATATTTTTTCCATTTATCTTTAGATAGAGTGGAGGAGAGGGAAGGAGGTGCTCTAACCACTGAGAAAAACCAGCCAGGTTGTCCTTATTTTTTTTATTTTATTTTAAAATATAATGTTATTTTTATCCTTATTTTTTAATTATAAAAATCTGATGAGATAAGGATTCAAAACCATGCAGGATATGTATAAAAGAGGAGATAAAGCCCTGGCTGGTTTGGCTCAGCGGTAGAGCATTGGCCCACAGACCAATGAGTCGCAGGTTCGATTTCGGTCAAGGGCATGTACCTTGGTTTCGGTTAGTCCCTGGCCCTGGTCAGGGTCGTGTGGTAGGCAACCAGTCGATGTGTCCCTCTCACGTGGATGTTTCTCTCTCTCCCTTTCTCTCCCTCTCCCTCCTACTCTATCTGAAGATAAATAGAAAAATACCCTCGGGTGCAGATTAAAAAACAAAAGAGGAGATATAATCTCACTTCCCAAAGGTAATTTCTGTTAATCATTCAGTATATATCCTTCCAGACTTCATTTTACTATGTAAACAAAAAACTTACATATAATATATATGTATATTTTTGCCCCAAAAGGACTGTATTAAACATTCTGTTAAACCAGATGTCTTTTTCAAAAGTGAGCCAGTATGTCTTTCTTCAACAGTTATTTATACATACATATATAATAATAATGATAAATATATAATACATATTTTCCTTATATGAATTGGATCATTCTTTCTTATTTCCCTAATCTTCTGTTGGTAGTATTAAAGTTTGTTTCTAATTATTCCATGCAAATTTTTTTTCTAATTTAAAACTATGCTCCAGTGAACATCTGTGTACTGGAATGAGACTTTGTATAATAAATTCTGAGCAGTAGAATTGCTGGGTAAAAGGATATGCATGTTTAGAATTTTATCAGTACTGCCAAATAACCCCCCAGAAGGTTGTATGAATTTATACTCTCACCAATAGTGTATGAATGTGCCTGTTTCTTCATATCTTAAACTAAATATAATTTAGTTGTATAATTATAAAATAACTTATTTAAAAAAATAATTTGCATTCTTTATTATGAATGAAGCTGAGCATCTTTTCATGTTTGGTCATTGTGTTATTTGAATTGCTTATTTATATATTTTACTCACTTTTTATAGTAGCTTTATTTTTTTTAATTTGTAGGAGCTGTTTACTTATTCTTGCTATTAATCTTTTATCTGCTGTAGATAAGTATGTATGTATATATTTGTATAATGTTTCTGGATGTTTGTGTACATACACACATATTTTAAATGTGCATATACATCATACATGTAACATGCGCAGCACACATGTACCACCCATGTGAAAGATAAACAATATACTTGTATATTCTGCCATTCTGAAGGATTAAATTTTTATGTATTCAAATTCTTTATTTCTTTTAGATTTTGTGGCTTTTTTCACAAAGGCTTTTCACAATTCATATCTGATAGAGCAATTTAGCCTGATATTCCAAATAGATGATTTTCCACAATCAATGTCAATTCCTCCACCAAAAAACAAAACAAAGCAAACAATAATAACAACAAATGAAATAACATTTCTGTGACTGGGTTTACATTAAATTATTTAGGCTCTTTTGGAAGGAATTTACATCTTTACAGGATCAATCAATTTTATATTAGAAGATAAGATATTGCTCCATTTTATTAAATATTTTAAATCACTTTGTTGAGGTATGATTGACAGACAAAAACCTCTACCTATTTAATGTATACAACTTGATGACTTTGGAGATAAGTATACCTCCATGAAATCTCACCATAATCCATGCCATAAGTGTGCAAGTCCAATAGCAAGAATAGTTCTCTTGCTATAGGTCATTCACATATTTGTAAGGCTTATTCTAGGTGTTCTCTCAGTTTTAAAATCTCCTGATTTCCAAAGTGTCATGGTGGTGCCTAAGTAAAGTAAATGCACCTATTACACTTTAGGAAATAGGGGATGATGGTGATGATGATGATGATGATTATAGGAGCTAGCATATAGCATTTACTATGTTCCAGGCATTTCTCTAAGCCCTTTACATGTAATTATTTCATTTAATCTTCACAACAATCCTATGAGATAATTATTGTTATTATCTCCATTTTACAAATGAGGAAATAGAAGCACTGAGAGGTTAATCAAATTCCCCAAGATTCCATAAGTAATAGGTAGCAAAGATTGGATTGGAACTCAGGATGTCTGCCTTTAGAGCCTGTGTTTCTAAACATTACTGTGCAAAGGATGAAAAGGAAGCTTTTTCATGGCCTTGTTTTCAGTTCTTCAGTGATTTCTTCTATTAAAAACTGTCTGACAATACCATCTCTTTTAAGGTTTTGTAAACAACTTTTTGGTTTAGTTTTCCTCTTAACTTCTCCTTGGTACTCCTTTTCCACTCCCTTTTTCTTTTGGAGGCCATCTGGATTAGCATAGATAACCATATTCACTAGCAGCATTATGATCTCTTATGGCATGAGTCTATTTGTAGGGAGACAGATGGAAGGTGTTTTTTACATTTATTGGAAGCATCAGGCTTTTCTTCTTTTATTACACTACTATAAGTAAATGAGTTCTAATTAAAGGGAAAGCATTACCACACTTGGATAGATGTACATACACTCTGACGTTCCCAACTCTTGAGCATCAAGTCTTGAGGATGGGACTGAGAGTGGTTTAGAAAGCTAAGACTATAGCAAAGAATTATGTTGCACACCTTAAACTAATACAATGTTATATGTCAATTATATCTCAATAAAAATGGAAAAGAAAATAAAGTTAAGAATAGAGACTTTAAGAAAGTCTCCATTCCAGTCTTTGAGATTCCAACACTCTAGTTAGAGCTGAAAAAGATGTAGAAAACAAAGCTGTGCTTCTTCCTTTGGGTTTCCATAGAGATGTCGTCACTTTTCTTGCAGATTATCTCCACTGCTCTAGTTCACTGGATGCAGTGTTTTTATGGGAACAGAAAGCTCAAGTAGTTTTGTTTTTTGGATGAGTGCCCCTTAAGCCCCCTCAGTCTCCTTGTGAGCACCAGATTTTTCTTAGTTACCAGTATCCTTTGCTAGTATAAAGGAAGGAAAGGAAAGGGTCATGGTGTGATCTATAGTTGAGATTTAGTGTAGCAGGTTAGGAAGTATTCTGATCTTTCAGGCCCCTACTCTAACATACAGTGGTAAGGATGTTATAGGCTAGGAAATGGAGTTTTTATATTTTAAACCACTCTGTTGAAAGTTTAGCGATTCCTAAAGTATACCAAAGCATTGGGGTGACAAATTGCCATTGCTGATGATTAATACAAGCAACTCTAGAGTATCTCAGTGAGTTGAGGAAACTGAGGTACATAGATACTTAGTGACTTTCACAAGCTTCCACAGAGCTGAACCAAGGAATTCTAAACATAAGTATTTTATGCTGCCTCTCTAAACTCAGAATTCTTCATTAATTCCACAAACATTTATTGAGCACTTACTATATTCTAGGCAGTATGTTAAGCTCTGGGGATACAGCAGTAAACAAAATAGACATGGACACTTCTGCCCTCATGGAATTTCCAGTATACATTTTGACACATTCTTGAAGCACCCATAAACAAGATTAGTTCCTTGAAGAAAATATACATCAAGGAAGGAACTTTTATAACCAAAGGCATTCTCTGTGACTCTCCTAAAACTGGATTGTTTCAGATGAGAGCTCTTTCTGCCTCCTTCATTGTTTGCTCAGAAGCCTGTTTCATCAGATAGATGCTGTCCTGTCTCTTTATATGTGCTCCCCTTGTATTAGTGACCTCTCAATGCTAGTTTTGAGACCCACTCTTTTAAAAAAGTTCATTGTGTATGTTTGTATGATTATTAAAATATTACAGTGTCTGTTCATCATGGGAAATTTAGAAAATAGAGAAACATAGAAAAAAGATTTTAAAAACTGACATAATCCCTATTATAAAAATATATATTTTAGTTTATTTCTATTTTCTTTTGTGCATGCTATTTGTTTACATAGCTGTGTTCATACATGAGTTTGCTCCTAGGTGGGGCCCTCATGTCTCACCTATCATCTCTCTGGACCTCTGGGTCAGAATATAAGCTTCACCAACATTGACTGAATGCCTACTTTTGTTTCTTTTTTTTCTTCCTACAGTTGTGCTAATGGTCTTTTCCCTGATATCTGTCACCTATGGAGCTACCCTCTGCAATATGCTGGCTATCCAGATTAAGTATGATGAATACAAGATTCGTCTCGGGCCACTAGAAGTTCTCTGCATCACCATCTGGAGGACATTAGAAATCACTTCCCGCCTCCTGATTCTGGTGCTCTTCTCAGCCACTTTGAAATTGAAGGCTGTGCCCTTCTTATTGCTCAACTTCCTGATTATCCTCTTTGAGCCCTGGGTTAAATTCTGGAGGAGTGGTGCCCAGATGCCCAATAACATTGAAAAAAATTTCAGCCAGGTTGGCACCCTCATAGTACTGATTTCCATTACCGTTCTCTATGCTGGCATCAACTTCTCTTGCTGGTCAGCTTTGCAGTTGAAGTTGGCGGACAGGGACCTTGTTGAAAAAGGTCAGAACTGGGGACATATGGGCCTGCACTATAGTGTAAGATTGGTAGAGAATGTGATCATGGTCCTGGTTTTTAAGTTCTTTGGAGTGAAAGTATTACTGAATTACTGTCATTCCTTGATTGCCTTGCAACTCATTATTGCTTACCTGATTTCCATTGGTTTCATGCTTCTTTTCTTCCAGTACTTGCATCCATTGCGCTCACTCTTCACCCACAACATAGTGGACTACCTCCATTGTGTCTGCTGCCACCGGAACCCTCGGGGCAGGGTTGAGAACTTAGAGCCATCATTTGATGATGAAGCAAGGCAAAGCATTGTCTGATTCTATCTCCTGGGTATTTGGGGATGGGTTTGGGGTGGCCAAGAGCAACTCTGAAATTTAAGGAGAGGATGAGGCTCGAGGGTGAGTGCCCACCAGGACATTTTCTTGAGTTTTCTGGTAAGCCTTTCAGAAGAATGAGCAGCCCCCAAATAGGTTTTATTTCCTTAAGATTGGCTGCTATGTTTGGACACCAGGGTAGCCATCATATATTCAGAAGGGTCGGAGATAGCATTTACACTCCTCCCACCCAGGTCAGCTGTCTCGCCTCCCAGTAGGATAACTTACCTCCATGCACCTTAGGCTCTCTGTGACCTTCCAGCTCTGCTCATTTGCTTGAGGTGCATTACTGAGCTTTCCTCAGACTGAGCTGAAAGCCCAGAATCTGACAAAACTATATCCTGACTGATCAGAGGATGCGACCATTTACTAGCTATGGTTACCCTTCAGGAACATTCTGACTAATGTGAAACCTGTAACCATAAGTGTGGCTGGGGTCTTTAATTCCAATGAGAAACTCTAGTTAAGAAGAAAAACACTACTATTGAAAGAGCTGCTCCCCAAAAGAGTTAGCTCTCCATTAGGATTTTACTAGTGATCATTCATTAAGGACCTCTATTTTCAGCGGCCGATTGTAGGCACACTCTGAGGGAGTGGAGAGTAGGATTTCTTCAGGGCATATGCCAGAATGAATGACTGTTTTTCTCAGGGAACTGCATGGGCTGGCAGCTGTATAGTGAAGTGGCTGAGTAAAATCTCTCACTTTGTGTCTCATTATCAGGGATTCCCTCCAACCAGGCTTTTCTGTGCTTTTGGTGTTTTACTACTTGATATGAACTTCAAAGAAGGTGAACTGTAATTAAAAATGTTTATAATGTGTGGAAGAAATGATTTAATTGTGTCTTCTACTGTCTTGAGTATTTTGTTGGTTTGTTTTTTTAAGGGAGACAGAATGTAATAATAGCTGGGACATCACCTTCATGTTGTTTGCGGTTGGAATGGTGGCTGACACTCCAAGGTAGAGTGAAGACAGAGGAAGGAAACATAAATCATCTGACACAGGATTTTCTTTTCTTTAAAAAATTTTTTTTTCTTTATTGATTTTAGAGAGAAAGGGAGAGGGAAAGAGAGATAGAAACATCAATGAAAGAGAACATTGATTGACCGCCTCCTGCAAGCCCCCCACTGGGGATTTGGCCCACAACTTGGGCATGTGCCCTGACTGGGAATCAAACCAGCGACCTCTTGGTGCATGGGTCGACATTCAACCAATGAACCACACCAGCCGGGCAGGATTTTATTTTCTAATCAGGAGCATATGTTTATCATTCCCATACCCTCAATGGATGAATGCATATCTCCCTTTCTTATGTATCTCAATATTTACATCTCAAATCATTTAGGTATTTTGATGGGGATGTCACGCCTCTAAGGTAATGAAGGAATTGAGGTTACTATATCCACTGCCTATTGGACCCAAGAATCCCAACATTTAGCTAACTAATGCTTGCCCCTCACAGACCAGGAAGGTGAGAAGAATTCATTAGTAGCATATAACAGTATTACAGTTGCTGTGAGGAACAGTGAATAGTCCAATTTAAGACTTCTCATTCCCATCCAGTTTTACTCCTGGGATGGTGCTAAGAATTCATCTTTAGCTATTTCTCTTCCTCTTATTCAGTGTCAGGACATATTGCCGGAACTCCTCCTTCTAAGTAAGTAGCAGGGTTGTTTGCCAGAAGTGTCCTGTTTCCTGGCATATCTAGTGTGGTTTTCCCATCTTCAACCGCTGCTGGGGACTAAAAGGGTTGGATAGAACTTAATTTGGGGGAGACTGAAGTGACTTGCTTTAGAGCAGAGATTTCCCTTTTCAACCCAACTCCTTCATTCCATCTTTCATGATGAAAAAGAAACTTATGTGGTCATAAAAAGTTCACACTGCTCTCTTCTAACTATGTGATTCAACGTGAATATGAAAGAAATAATCTATCAGACCTCTAAAGAACATACTGCCTCTGAAATTCAAACAAGAATTTCTTCCCAGTGTTTAATATGCCCTCCATTAAAAGCAGAAACAATGTAGAACTATAATTTGGGCCATAAAAGCCATGTGAATCAGCTACATAAGGGGTGGGTGCTATGGGAACATAGAGAGAGAGAGAGACACTGAGCTAGAGTGGAGATACACAGGGCAGAAAAGTATGTCTTGGTACTGAACCAGGCATATTTTCCCAGTGTATCCTCCCCAGCCTCAGTGACTTCATTTCGCAGGAATGTAGGAAGTTTAGGGTAAAGGGTGTGGAGCAATTTCTGACCTGAAAAACCTGCTGCCCTTACCCAAGGAAAAGAGACTCTAGTGATACATTATGCAAATGAACCCTCAGAACCTCCTATAGGTGATGGCCTTTCTGTTCTACAGCAGTCTTCTAGATACACAGGAGAAGATGGAATGGTGGAATATGATGGTGGGGCAGGGATAGTGCCCCCTTTCACCTGCAAATACTTCTTTAATTGACTACTCTCTTTTTCTTTTAGTATGTTTTCATTGATTTTTTAGAGAGAGGAAGGGAGAGAGAGATAGAAACATCAATGTGAGAGAAAAACATCGATCAGCTACCTCCTGCTCGCCCCCTACTTGGGGATCGAGCCTGCAACCTGGGCATGTGCCCTGACCGGAAATCGAACCAGGACCTCTCAGTCCATGGGATGACACTCAATCCCCAGAGCCACATCGGTCGGGCAATTGACTACCCTCTTTTTACCATCTGAAATCTTAAAGCAACACAGGGTACTAGTGTAGAGGCAAGTCTGATTGAGTAGGAGAGGAGGCAGAGATTGGGCCAGAAAATCAGTCTTGGAAAAGGAAGGCAGAACCATGAAGTTGGGGAAAAGGAGATAGGCCATTGTAACAACAGCTTTTCTCATATTGGAAATTTGGCAAGCTAAGTATGGACAAATGAACATGGTAAAGAAATGTATTATATATTAAACTGTGCTGCAGGAATTTTTAAAACATACAATACCTGACTAGTCAGGGGCACCGACCTCTTTTCCCTTAGATTGTCAGACAGCCAATACAACAATAGCCATCTGGTGTGAATGAATCAAAATTATACCTATTTTTTGTCAGATTGGCAAAAATATATAATTTTTGGTGTGCCGCAGAATTTTAGTAATTAGTTTATGTGTGCCATGAGATGAAAAAGGTTGAAAACCACTAATATATTCTCAAAAATATTTATCTACCCCAAAGTGGTCAATTTGATTTGTTCCACAAATGCTTAAAGACTATGGGCATAGAACTGAGGCACTGTTGGAGAATTGAATAATTAAATAATAGCTCATATTAATGAGCACTTACTATATGTCTAGCACTGTGCTTTATATGGATTATTTCATTCAATCCTCAGGACAACCCTTATGAGGTAGGTACTGATATTATCCTGCATTTTGCGATGAAGATTCGAAGACATAGAAAAATGAAGTGAACGGCCCAAGGTCACAGCTAGTATCAGAGCCAGGATTCAGTCTTAGACACTAAGGTCCAGAGCTTACACTCTTAATCATGATACAAGCCTCTAAATCCTCTTATGTCCTTTGTGAGATTATTTTAATATGTTAGTGATTTCAGGAATATTTTCTGGGCTGTGGCTGGATTCACATCAAACATTCTTTCGCACAAACACTCCTTATCAAGGGGCACCATTCAATTCACTCCAGAGAGAGGATTCAAGTCCTAAAAGCCCTGGGATGAACACCAGGTGTTTGTTCACATGTACTTGTAGGTTGGTATGGAACTGGGGATGGGGTGGAAGAGAATGGTAAAGGGACCCATTTCCTTTCTAGTTTCAGGATTTTCCTTCCTGTATGTTCTTAAACACACATTTTCCAGACCCTGGTTTTGGGGGGAAAAATGGAGGGAGCAATTTTCACTCAGATTTGTATGAATCTTCTTCCAGAAACAACCTATCAGAGCAGGGCAGTGCTGAAACCCATTCTCCTCTTGCCAACACTGCCCTTACTCTCACTAAGAAGCTGACTTCTAGTTCTTAGAGCAGGCCACAGAATGTAGATGGTGGGGAATAATACCCCCACCCCACAGCTGTTACAGTCCTGAGAGCCTAGGTCAACCTTCAGTGCTCTTTCAAGCTACCGCCCTCAAATCTGCACCTCACAAGGTTACGGTCCTTAGCATTACAGAGTTGATTGCTATTTCACAGTGTGGGGGTGGAGTGGGCAGCTGTAGGGTAGGGTACTCACCAGGACATTCCATCTAAGCCCATGGGGCTCTGTTTCTGAGAAGTCCTTTAATACAAAATCAGTGGACTCTCCAAAATATTTATCTACCCCAAAGTGGGAATCCTCGTTCTCTGAAGCTTTTGCTATTGGGCTTTATTACTATCTTCAGAGGAAACATATGCCCATAATCTTATGTCTTTCCTTCTGAAGGACTTGCACCATTAGTCACACACTTTAGGCCTCAGAACCTCTGGGGTACTCAGTGCAAGTTACCTCATGAGCCTTGACAACAAAGCATATAGTATGTAAAACTGGGAAATAGCAAGGCCAACTTGAGTGAGAGATGAGAACTAAGTGTGAAAACATGTTCTGTGTATGGAAGTAATATCTGAATAGCACTGCATAATATTAAAAGGCATATTTACATACATTAGCTCTGTTACTGTTGTATCATTGTTAGGAAAACTCTTCTGAGTTGTACATGTGGATTCACATTGTTCTAACCTTTAATTCATCAAACAATTATTAAATTCTTATTTTATGCCAGGAAAGCCTGTGTGAATATCTCAAAGTGCTTTATAGAGGCTCAGAGACTCAAAGGAAATCCCAAATATTGAGTGTAAGTGATGTTGGAGATAAACAGGCACTCTCATGCATTACTGGTATGAGAATGAAGTATTGGCATAAATTTTTGGAAGGCAATTTGTCAGTATTTGTCAAAATTAAATGGGCATGCTTTTTTTTTCTCAGAATTTTAACCTCTAAAATTTTTTTCCTATGGAAACAGTCACAATTGTGCAAAGAGATATGTATAGGAATGTTCATTGCAGCACTTTGTAATGGTGAAAAATTGGTAACAACTTAAATTTCCATCTGTAGGGAAATAATTAAATTCTGGCAATTCTAAAGTTGTAATACTGTTTAGCTATTAAGAGGAATGGGGTAGATGTGAGAGAAAAGGCAGCTGGAAAAAGTAAGAGGAAAAAAGTATAGGATGAAGTTATGAAGAATTACTCAAAATTTGGAAACAAGGATGTGATAGGAAGAATAATGCTCCCCTCTCAAAGAGCTCCCCATCCTAATCCTCAGAACCTATGAATATGCTATGTTATGGTAAGGAGGAGTTGGGGGATTGAGGTTGCTAATTAGTTGACATTGAAATGGAGAGTTACCCTGGATTATCCAGGTGTACTAGATGTGATCATAAAGGTCCTTATAAGAGAGAAGGTGATGTAAAGATGGATGCAGAAATATATGAATATATTACACTGTTGGATTTAAAGATGGAGGAAGGGGCCACAAACCGAGAAATGAAGCTCTGGAAGCTATAAAAAACAAGGCAATAGATTCTCCCATAGAGCCTCCAGAAGAAGCAGAGCAGTGCTGACACCTTGACTTTGGCTCAGTGAAATGGTTTTGGACTTCTGACCTCCAGAACTGAAAGAAAATGTTTTCTAAAACTAACTAATTTATGGTAATTTATTATAGCAGCAGCGGGAAACTAACACAAAAGGAAAAGATAATTACTTAATGCTTTAATGTCCTGTTAAGAGCATTTTCTAGCAGGCCTGTCCGAGTGTCATCTGACTCTCTAGGTTTAGAGAATTATAATTTAACACAATTATTTAGGGTCCATTCATTTTATAATTCTGTAAAAGTGATAGGATGCAATGATATTATTTTCTGTCTACCTAAAGAAACCACAATTTTGGTTCTTATTACCCTATAGGACATTAATCAGCTTTGATTTTAACTTAGCAATATTATTTTAGCATTTCTTTTTTTTTAACTGACTATCAAATACCAGTTCTCATATCCTCTTTTGAGTTAATTTTGCCACCCTACTAGTTTCCTCCTTCACATGAGTTAAAATTAAACTTTGACACATGCTCACTCTATTGGTATGAAACTTAAAAAAAATTGAGAAAAATACTTTAACAATGACCCCACATTTGTAAAAACTAAACAAAAACAATATGATGGTGGGGGAAACTGGCGAAAAATGCTCCAAACTCTTTACAGCAGTTCTCTGGTCGAAGAGGTAGGGGAGATTATTGGGAATATCTTATGTGTTAAGTAGTTTATAATATTTGAATTTGGTATAATGTTATATGATATTTGTAATCAGAAAAATATATTAATTCAAAAAGTAAATATATGTAAGTGAAAAAAGCCAGTCAAAGAAAGACAAATACCATATGTTTCACTCTTATGTGGAATCTAATGAACAAAATAAACAAAATATAAACAGACTCATAGATACAAAGAACAGACTGACAGCTATTAGATTGGAGGGGTGTTGGGAGTCTGGGTGAAAAAGGTGAAGGGATTAAGCACACACACACACACACACACACACACACACACACACACAACAGAATGGTGATTACCAAAAGGAAAGGGTGGGTAGAGGTAAAAGAATGAAAGGAGACTTGACTTTTGGTGGTGAACACACAATACAATATATAGATGATGTATTATAGATTTGTATACCTGAAACCAAATAATTTAATTAACCAATGTCACCCCAATAAATTCCAAATTTAATAAAAAATTTAAAAAGTAAATATATGTAGAAACAAACATTGACTGTATAAAAGAATAATAGTAATGACTTATTTGGGGATAATAACAAGATGAATTGAAATAGTAGATCACAATAACAGAGGCTAATCCATACAAGTTGCTGACCTGGGCCCACACTGCCGACATTCCTAAAATCTCTCAAAAGTCCACAGACCCCAAACAAATGGCAGCTGGCCTCAGCATGCCCTATACCTCTTGCTAAGTAGCCCCAAGCCACGCATTGTGGCAGCCAGCCTCGGTTCACAACACAATCACTCCCAGTTACTTCCAGTCCCAGCACAGGCAGCTACCAATTGCATATCACTCTGTAGCTCCTACCAGGTGGCCCTGGGCTGGGCTGGGCACAGGCAGTGGCTGACCTGGGCCTACACTGGAGTCCCTCCCAAGAGGCCCCAGAACCAACACACCTGGTGGTCAGCTTCAGACCACACCAGAGCACCACCCAATTAGTGCCACACACACCAAAAATGTGGGCTCAGCAGGCACCACAGCCCCTTTAAAGAGAATCCTGCTTCATGGGGTCAGCCCCTGCACAACAGCTTGTCCATTGTAGTCATGGCCAGTTAGTTCTTACAGAGAATCAGCCTGAGGGTCAATCTCACCAACTGACGTGCTCAACTACAACAGAAGGGTACACACAACCCACACAAGGGTCACCCCTGGAGCACCCAGCTCAGGTGACAAGGGAGACTGCACCACTGGGCCCCACAAGACACCTGTTACATAAAGCCACCCTGAGAAGACTGGGAGAGAAGTAGCAGATCTATAGACACAAACACAGGAAGGCAGCAAAAATAATACAAAGAAACCTGTCCCAAGTGGGAGAATAAAGCAAAATTCCAGAAAAAGAACTAAACAAATGGAGGCAAGCAATCTACCAGATGCAGAGTTCAAAATACTGGTTACAAGTATGCTCAATAACCTTAGGGGAAGAATAGATGATCTCAGTGAGAACTTCAAAAAGAAGATTTAAAACCATGAAAAAGGAGATAGGAAACATAAAGAAGCAGTCAGAAATGAATAATATAATAACTGAAATTAAAAATACACTAGAGCCCTGGCCGGTTTGGTTCAGTGGTTGGAGTGTCAGCCCATGGACCAATGAGTCACGGGTTCGATTCTGGTCAAGAGCACATACCTTGGTTGCGGTTTGTCCCCAGCCCTGGTCTGGGTCGTGCGGGAGGCAACCAGTCGATGTGTCCCTCTCATGTCAATGTTTCTCTCTCTCTCCCTCCCTCCCACTCTATCTGAAGATAAGTAGAAAAATATCCTTGGGTGAGGATTTAAAAAAAAATACACTAGAAGAAATAAACAGTAGGTTAGATGAAGCAGATGACTCAATCAGTGATTTGGAAGACAAGATAGTAGAAAACACCCAATCAGAACAGCAAAAAGAAAAAAGAATCGAAAAAAATGAGGATATACTTTAAGGCACCTCTGAGAAAACATAAAGCATAACAACATTTGCATCATAGAGGTACCAGAAGGAGAAGAGAAAGAGCAAGAAATTGAAAACCTATTTAAAGAAATAATGACTGAGGTGACTTCTGGGAAAGATGGCAGTGTAGGTAAATGTGGTACTCACTTCCTCCCACAACCACATCAAAATTACAACTAAACTACAGAACAACCATCATTCAGAACCACCTGACATCGAGCTGAATGGAAGTCCTACAACTACGAAATTGAAGAAGAAGCCACATCGAGACTGGTAGGAGGGGTGGAGGTGCGGAAGGCTGGTCCCACACCCACGTGTGGCAGATAAAAATCAGGAGGTATACCTCAGCTGTGAAGGTCCTCCCTGGGGAGCAATGGGGTCCCTGACCCACACCAGGACCCCCAGCTCAGGGTTCCAGAGCCAGGAAGAGAAATCTCATAACATTTGGTTGCAAAAACCAGGGGAACTGAGGCTGAGGCTGCTGGAGCCCCAGGCAGTTCCTCTTAAAAGGCCTGTGCACAGACTTACTCGGTCTTGCTCCTCCAGGCTCCATTGTGGAGGAGGCAGCTTGAAAGGCACCAGAGACGTACGGACAAGAACTGAGTTGTTTGGCATCAGGGCCAGAGCTGGAGAGGCAACTTGCTCCTGGACAGACATGCTGGTGAGGCTGTTGTTCCTTTGGTGAGCCCTTCTCCCACAGGTCCGGCAGACCTGCGCCATATCTGGGACTCCAGCAACCTGGCTCACACTGTTTGCTCTGCCATGGTAATTCACTGAGGCCTTGATAATTCACTTCATCCAACTTCTGGGACCACCCAAGCTGTCTCCAGTGGCTTTACCACAGGATTGGCCTGTCTTGGCTCCTGCTTCAGATTTTCCTAAGTTTTCTCAAACAAGCAGCATCTGACCTCAGTGAGCCCCATACCTCTAGCTAAGTGGCCCCAGGCTTAGCAACAGAAGCAGCCAGCCTTGGTTCACAGATTGACTTTGCCTGGGCACCTCCAAGCCCAGCACAAGAAGCAGCCATCTGCAGATCGCTTTGTAGCTTATGCCTGGTGGCCCTGGGTAGAACACAGGCAGTGGCTGACCTTGCCCCAGAGCCAGCACACCCAGTGGCCAGCTTCAGACCACGTCGAAGCACTACCACCCAACCACCTCCGCAAGTGACACACTCAAGGAGTGGACTCAGTGGGTACCAGAGCCCTGCTGAAGTAAGTCTTGCTCTGTGTGCTGGGCCCTTACACAGCTGATCCTCCAAGGTAGTCAGAGGTTGGTGGTCAGTGGGGACAGCCATTCCTTGCAGCTGATCAGCCTGAGTAAATCCCTCCCATTGACGTGCCAATAGCAATCAAGACTCAATTACAACAGAAAAGAGTACAGTCCACATGAGGGGTGCACCTCGTGGGCCCAACTGGAGTGAACAGGGAGGCTGTGCCACTGGACCCTACAGGACACCTACTAAAATAGGCCACCCTAGGAAGCCTAGGAGGCATAGCAACTTTACCAAACACAAAGAAACAAACAGGGAGACAGCCAAAATGAGGAGACAAAGAAACAGGTCCCAAATGAAAGGACAGAACAAAACTCCAGGAAAAGAACTAAACAAAATGGAGATAAGCAATCTAACAGATACAGAGTTCAAAACACTGCTTATGAGGATGCTCAATGAACTTAGTGAGAACATCAAGGAACTTAGTAAGGACCTCAAAAGCATAAAAAAGACCAGTCAGAAATGAAGGATCCACTAACTGAAATAAAAAATAATTTATAGGGAATCAATAGTAGAGTAGGCAAAGCCAAGAAGCAAACCATCGATTTGGAATATAAAGAAGCAAAACACACCCAATCAGAACAGCAAAAAGAAAAAAAAATCCAAAAAATGAGGATAGTGTAAGGAGCCTCTGGGACAACTTCAAGTGTACTAACATTCGCATCACAGGGGTGCCAAAAGGAGAAGAGAGTGAGCAAGAAATTGAAAACCCATTTGAAAAAATAATGACAGAAAACTTCCCTAACTTGGTGAAGGAAACAGACATACAAGTCCAGGAAGCACAGAGAGTCCCAAACAAGATGAACCCCAAGAGGCCCACACCAAGACACATCATCATCAAAATGCAAAAGGTTCAAGACAAAGAGAGAATCTTAAAAGCAGCAAGAGAAAAGCAGTTAGTTATCTACAAAGGAGCTCCCATAAGACTGTCAGTTGATTTCTCAAAAGAAACTTTACAGGCCAGAAGGGGGTGGCAATAAATATTTAAAGTGATGAAAAGCAAGAACCTACAACCAATATTACTCTATCCTGGAAAGCTATCACTTAGAATCAATGACCATACAAGAAAAAGCTAAAGGAGTTCATCACCAACAAACCAGTATCATATGAAATGTTGAAGGGTCTTCTTGAAGATGAAGAACAAAAATATGAACAATAAAGTGACAATAAATACATATCTATCAACAATCGAATCTACAAACAAAATGAACAAGCAGTACAGAAACAGACTCATAAATACAGAGAACGTTTTGATGATTGCCAGATGGTAGGGGAGTTGGGGGATGGGTGAAAAAGTTGAAGGGATGAAGAAGTACAAATTGGTTGTTAGACTGACAAACCTCAAAGGGAAGGGAGGAGGTGGGGTGGGAAGCAATAAACCAAAGAACTTCTATGCATATATGCATAACCAATGGGCACAGAAAATAGTGTGGGGAAGGCAGGAGGGGGGCGGGAGTGGGCAGAAGGGGGTCAATGGGGGAAAAGGGAGGACATCTGTAATACATTCAACAATAAAGATAAATTTAAAAATAAATAATATATAAAATAAAATAAAATCCAAAAAAGGAAATAATGATTGAAAACTTCCCTAACCTGTGAAGGAAGTCGACATACAAGTCCAGGAAGTGCAGAGAGTCCCAAGCAAGATGAATCCAAAGATGCCCACAGTAAGGCACGTCATAATTATAATGCCTAAGGGTAAAGGCAAAAAGAGAATCTTAAAAGCAGCAGGAGAAAAGCAGTTAATTACATACAGGGGAGCTCTCATAAGACTGTCAGCTGATTTCTCAAAAGAAACTTTGGCCCGACTGGTGTAGCTCAGTGGTTGAGCATCGACCCATGCACCAAGAGGATGCTGGTTTGATTCCCGGTCAGGGCATATGCCCAGGTTGTGGGCCCAATCCCCAGTGGGTGGCATACAGGAGGTGGCTAATCGATGTTCTCTCTCATTGATGTTTCTATCCCTCTCTCTTCCTCTCTCTCTAAAAAAAAAAAAGAAACTTTGCATGCTGGAAGGGATTAGCACAAAATATTCAAAGTGATGACAAAGTAAGGACCTAAAAAAAAAAAAAAGGAGGACCTACAACCAAGATTACTCTACTTAGCAAAGCTATCATTTAGAATCAAAGGAGAGATTGAGTTTTCCCAGACAAGAAAAAGCTGAAGGATTTCATCACCACCAAACCTGTATTACAAGAAACGTTAAAGAGACTTTTAAGAAGAAGATGATAGAAAAATAAGAAAATATTACAAGGGAAAGAAATTTTCACAAAGGCCAACACATAATAAAAGCAGTGGATCAACTAAGAATAAAGCTATTACAAAGGTTAAAAGGCAAAAGAAGGAAGACCATGTGTAATTACAACAGTAAATTAAGGGGTACATACAAACACACACAAAATAAATAAAACATAATGACAAAAACATAAACATGAAGGGGTGAGTAAAAATGGTGGTGATTTTAAAATATGTTCAAACTTGAGCAACCATCAACTTAAAATAGACTGTTATAAACATAGCTTGCTTGGTATATATGAAGCACATGGTAACCACAAATAAAAAATCTACAAGAGATATACAAGAAATAAAGAGAAAGAAATCCAAACACAACACTATAGAAAGTTAGCAACATATAAGAGAGCAAGAGAATAAGAGAGGAACAGGAAAGAACTATAAAAACAATCCAAAAACAATAAAATAAGTATATACTTATCAATAATTACTTTAAAAGTAAATGAATTAAGTGCTCCAATCAAAAGATAAATGGATAAAGAAAAGGGTACATGTAGACAGTAGCGTATTACTGGGCCACAAAAAAGAATGAAATCTTACCATTTGCGACAGCATGGATGGACCTAGAGGGTATTATGCTCAGTGAAATAAGTCAGACAGAAAAAGACAAATACCATATGATTTCACTTATATGTGGAATCTAATAAACAATAAACAAACAAAACAAAAACAGACTCATAGATACAGACAACAGCTGATGGTTGCCAGAGGGGTGAAGGTTTGAGGGGCTGAGTGAAAAAAGGTGAAAGGGTTAAGTATAAATTGGCAGTTATAAAACAGTCATGGGTATGCAAAGCACAACATGGAAAATATAGTTAATAATATTGTAATAACTATGTATTGTGCCAGATGGGTACTGGACTTATGGGGGATCACTTTGTACATTATATAATTGTCTAACTGCTATGCTGTACACCTTAAACTAATATAATGCTAAATATCAACTGTAATTGAAAAACAATTAAAGTAGATACATGTGAAAATGGTTCACATAGTGTCTGCCCTCAACAAGTTTAAGATCTAGTTAGAGAGAGAGAGATATGTACTGCATATAACTAGAAATATAAGTCAAATTATGATAGTTACCCTTGAAGGAAGGGGGCTTGTCATCTATGGAGTGCTTATTAGATACCAAGGTCCATACTGGATTATTTATATAATTTCACTTCAGCATCACAGTGATTCTCAGAGGTAGATGCTACCTATTTCTATTTCTCAGATGATGAAGCCGAAGTTGAGAATGAATTGCCCAAGGTCACACAACTACTAAGGAAAAAAGCCAGAATTTAAATCCTGGTCTTTCTGAGTCCAAAGTTCCTGTTCATTACATTCTACCATGCTGCCTCACATTGATGTTGGATCCATAGTCTGAACTCGGCAGGACTGAAGTCAGTGGGTATTTTATACTCATCTTTGGCTTTTTAAACAGGGCATGGTCATTCACACATAGCACAGATGGGAATAGGCAAACAGCCCCTATCACTAATATTTACCCCAAAGAACCTTTGGCTTAGCCTGCTCTATATGGTTCCCCGTTCTCCATGTACTCATATTCTCGGTTTTGGACTCCAGTTCCTCATTGGTTTTTTGTTTTTTTTTTGTTTTTTAGTTTCTCATTGTTTACTTGACCCACTTGGCTCTGCTTCTCTTGTTTACCATCCTCTGCCTGCCACACTTGACTTTCCAATTTGGTCTTCCCCTTTGGATTGGCTCACTTGCCAATGAAACATTCCTCCTGCCAGCCTCAGCCCCAGGTACCCACACCTGCTAGGCAAGTTCCCTTGTCTTCCAGCCAGGAGCGTGGGATTGAACAGGCATAGCCAGGTCAGAAAACTAGAATGCCCTGGGAGTGGCATGTAAGAATCATGCTTAGGGGCCAAGCCAGGAATTCAGTGCTAGAGTAGAAAAGTTGGAACTTATTTAATTGAGAATGAAGTTGAAGCTGAGGTTTGAAGGATGGGAAGGCAAATAACAGGGCAAATTTAAAGTCTACAGGTATAAGCGGCCTGGAAACCAGTGGGGCATTGGGTGCCGAGACAGGAACAGAAGAAATGCAAATGCTTGGTGCTAAATGAATACTTCTGAGTGGGTTCAAGTGTTTTATTGCATAATTATTGGAGCTTGCTTCTGCTTGGGCTTCTCCTATAAACCCAATAGTGTCAGTCAATGAGCTAAAAGCAGCGTTCTGCAGGAGCACTGAGGAAAGAGATTCAATTCTGACTGAGGAGCTGAGGTCCACAGAGGATGTGAAATGTGAGCTAATCCTTGAAGGATAAGTAAAACTGCTATTGGTGGTGGGTAAGGGTGCATTTTAGCAGTGGGAATGCTATAAGCAAAGACACAGAGGTGTCAAGGTCTGTGACATATATATGTCCACTGAACAGCAAGTAATTACAGGGTGGCTGGAATATAGTGTGCATTTGGGGTGAGGCTCCATGAGAGATAAGGTTAGAAAGGTAGACTGGGAGGTGGGGGAACCGTGGAGGGCTTTACATACATTAGCCAAGAATCCTGAATTTGAATCCATAGGCCATGGAGAACCATAGATAGCTTTTTTCAAAAATTATAGAAAATTTGACATTTTGGGGTAATGTATGAATTTTAACACATTTATAGATTTGTGTAACCACCACTAGAATCAGGATACAGAACAATTCCAATACTCCCCCAAATTTTCTTGTAGTACCCTCCCCACATCCCTAAACCCTGGCAACCACTGATCTTTCCTCTGTCCCTGATCTTTTGTCTTTTTGAGAATGTCATATAAATGGAATCATACTATTATAGTCTCTTGCACTGAAGGTTTTTGAGCAGAGGAGTGACATTATTAGGGCTATTTCAGGAGGATCTCTTTTATATTTGTGTGAAAGAAGGATTAGGTGAGGGTAAAACTAAAAGCCAGGGGACCAGCTGCAAAAGTTCAAACCAGAGATGACCATTCTATTGGCATATGTGGTATATATTCATTAAAGGGCTGATTGTAGTTAATAAAACAGCTGTGGGAAGAAGATAAATAAAACTAGGTCATGTTTACACATCTAAAATGTTTTGATAAACTTTAGCATGATTACCCCAAGGATATAATAATACAAACAGAGACAAAAACAAAACAACAAGCTAACAAAAAATCAGGTCACAAAATAACGCATACAGTACAGTCCAAATTTTATTTTTTTTAAAAGACATGTATATAGCTCTGACTGAGTGGCTCAGTTGGTTGGAGCATCGTCCTGTATACCAAAAAGTTGCCGGTACGATTCCCAGTCAGGGCACATACCTAGGCTGCAGGTTCGATCTCTGGTCGGGGCATATATGGGAGGCAACCAATCAATGTTTCTCTCTCACACGATGTCTCTCTCTCTATAAAAATCAATAAGAACATATCCTTGGGTGAGGATTAAAAAAAGAGAGAGATGTATATATATTCATAGAAAAATGTTTGAAAGACATGTCAAGAACTTAGTTTGTAATTGCTGCAGGTTGGGTGGGATTAGTGATGACAATTTTCTTCTTTATAATATTCTACATTTTCAAAAGCCCTACTTTCTCTCATTCTGCTTCTCTTCCCCCACCCTGAAAACTTGAAAATAGGTAGACTATTTCCTATATATGGACCATACTTTCTTGTTTGTTTGAATGATTCATAATTTTTTGTAGAAAACTGTATATTTTGAATAAGTTGAAATTCTGGATTTGTTGTTACTGCTTGTTGTGAATTGTTGTTGTTTAGTGACTTTTCTAAACTATTTGTTTAAAGTCTGTATTCTATGTCATGTGTGGCTGCTGACATCTGTATGCCATTATCTTAGTGGTCAGTTAGTGTTTTAACAGAACTTTCCTTTAAATGCCTGGAGCCAAAACAAAGAAAAAGAAAGTAATATTCTCCCAAATTTTGTAGATTGGCTCTTTTCTGGTGTAGTCCTTCAGTGTTTAGCTAGGCTGTTAACATCTTCGCTTTGACCTTCACTTTCTGCTTGCCTGGATTCTGAAGATCAGCCGGTGGTGAAAGCTCAGGGTTCTCTCAGGCCTGTTTAGAGCATGTGTTCAGACGGGGGCTTGTGTGTGGCCTTGTTTTCTTGGTATACCCAGGAACTTTAAAAAGCCCTTATTCCCTCATGTATCTCCTTTCCCAAACTCTTTCTTCCCATATTTTTTCAGTTTCTTTATTGCTTGTCCCAACTGATACCCTTTGACACAGGGTGCAGTGACAAATACCTTTGCCTTGAAATGCTTTTAGCAACGCCCCCTCCACCCTCGCCCCCACCCCCACCCCGGTAAATTGCTTCAGCCCTTGGAACACTTGAGGGTGGGCAAAACAAACAGGCCCTTATGATCATTCTTTAAGGAACCACCAGACAGGTTGAAGTACACATGCCCAATTCTTTGAGAATAAGGTTGTTTCCTTTGATACAAGCATTCTGAACCAAGAGGGTGGGCCGGTATCTTCACAGCGGCCACCAATTTGGTGAATGAGGAGGGATGGAAAGCAGGCAATTTCAAATACCCCAAATTCTCTCTTACTGCAATTACAGCAGCTTCTTTCTTCATTAAGCTTTTCCTTGTTTTGGTGTAAAATTTTTTTACTAGGTTCCAGAGTTCCTGGAAAGTTGATTATGACAGTTTGCCAGCTTATTAGTTGATTTTGTGGGGGGACAGAGCCCTGGAATTACCTACTCCACCATTATTGTTGACCTCAGTTTTTAAATTTTTTATAAGGATAGTAATGCCACTTCTAAGCTCTTAATATGCCCGAGCTAAAGCCAGATATCCACTCATTATTTTTTTATGCACAAATTGTCTTAACTTTGGCCAGTGCAATCCCCTTCAAAATGGCTTTTAGTACTTTTGACAGACTCTCAGTAATCTCTGACAGGTTCCTTGCTTTCTGCTACAAGAGATCTCAGGCTCATCTTGTACACTTACTGACTTGGGTTCCTTTAGGTGGAAAATGGTATTTAAAGACCAAAGCCTGGATGCTGAGGTTATTTGTTGCCATTGAGTTGTCATTGCTTCTAGGCTTTTCAGTGGATAGACCTAGAAGAAACATTTTTAAAAATGAAAAATATCAAAAGTTTGTAATGATATTTCCAATTCAAATTTAATAGTACAAAAAATTAATAGTACAAGGTTTTGCCTAATTTCTTTATTTTGTACTTATATATTTTTTCTCTTATGCTGACCATCTTGGTTTCTAACTACATTAACGTCATACTTATTTGTTTTATTCTAAATAAACCAATAATAATTTCAAAGTAACCATGCTAATATTGCTATTAACAATGAGACTACTGAAAGCAGTTTAAGATCTTGTTTTGTGGTTCATTTTGTCCTTAGACCATATATCACTAGGGATGTATAGCCAAAATACTGTGTTTTACAGTCACTTGAAGTTTTTCTCTTCTTTATATAATTATGCCACCAACATAATATACAGGAAGGTTCATTTATTTCTCTTCATTTTCAATTGTTAGAGATTGTTTTTTATTTTCCTTTTGATTTAATTTTATTTTAAATTATGCTTCCAAAATTAAAACTAGATTTTAAAAAAGGTACATTTAGAGAAGTATAGCTTCTATCTCTATCACTGCACTCTGTTTTCTCCTTCCCCCAGTTTTTTTAAAATTTATTTTTAATTTTGGTTTATACTTTTGATGTTTCTTTTTTTTTTTTTTTTTTTTTGTTAATCCTCACCCAAGGATATTTTTTCCCATTGATCTTTAGAGAGAGTAGTAGGGAAGGAGGGATGGGGAGAGAGAGAGAGAGAGAGAAACATCGATGAGAAAGAGAAACATTGATGTGAGAACATCACTGATTGGTTGCCTCCTGCAGGGGCCCCAAATGAGGTGGGGATCAAACCTACAACGCAGGTATGTGCCCTTGACTGGGAATGGAACCCGAGACCCTTCAGTACACGGGAGATGCTCAAACCACTGAGCCACACCAGCCAGGGCATACTTTTGACGTTTTTGTTGAAAAAACTATAAGGAAACATGTGTGTATATATGTATATCTTCCCTTTTTGTACACAAAAGGTGGGCTACTATAAAAATTATTTCTTGCCTGACCAGTGTAGCTCAGTGGTTGAGCGTTGACCCATGCACCAAGAGGTCACCAGTTCGATTCCAGGTCAGGGCACATGCCCAGGTTGTGGGCCCAATCCCCAGCGAGGGGCATTCAGAAGGCAGGCAATCAGTGTTCTCTCTCATTGATGTTTCTATCTCTCTCTTCTCCTTTCCTCTCTCTCTCAAATCAATAAAGAAAAAAATTATTTCTGCCTTGCTTTTTATCAATTAGTATATCCTGGATATCATTCTATGTCAGTATATGAAGATTATCTTCATCCCTTTTTATAATTGTGTATTATTTCATTATGTGAATGTACTTTTTTTTAGTTTTTGCTATTACAAATAATGTTACAGTGAATAGCATCAGGCCTATGTCATTTTGCATTTTTTCCAGTATGTCTTTGGAACACATTCTAGGAAGTAAGATTGTTTTATTGCATGCATATGTAATTTTACTAGATAGCAACAAATTCCCCTCCATAGGGGCTATACGATTTTGCATTCCTACCCACAATATACATATTAGAGTTCACAAGTCTTTACATCTCTCCACAGAGCCAGCGTGGATCAGTTAGTTTGCTAACTCCGGCCTTCATCGAAGACATTGCCTCCCTCACCATTCATCCCCCAGATATATACCAGAGCTTGCAGCCTATTATCTTTCCTATTACATGCCCTGTGTTAAAAACAAACAGGTTGGGGCTGGGGTGGTGGCAGCGATAGCCCCCCACTTCTGCTGCCTCCTTGGTCCACGGGCGCCCATCTGACCTGCCCACCAGCTGGCCAGCCAAGTCAGGAGCCAGAGGCGGTGGCTGCGGTGGCTGCCCGGGGGGCGGCAACAACTTGCTACTGCTTCTCACAGGTGAAGGGGCCATGGGTGAGTACGTGGCAGAAGCTGACATCATCTCAACTGTTGAATTTAATTACTCGGGAGATCTTGTAACAGGAGACAAGGGTGGCAGAGTTGTTATTTTTCAGCAGGAACAAGAGAGTAAAAGCCGCCCTCATTCTAGGGGAGAATATAATGTTTACAGTACCTTTCAAAGTCATGAACCAGAGTTTGACTATTGGAAAAGTCTAGAAATTGAGGGGAAAAGTAACAAAACTAAGTGGTTACCACAACAGAATACTGCTCATTTTCTACTCTCTACAAATGATAAAACGATTAAATTATGGAAAATACGTGAATGGGATAAAAGAGCAGAAGGTTATAACTTGAAAGATGAAGATGGACGACTTCGAGACCCATTTAGAATTACAGCACTGTGGGTCCCAATATTGAAGCCCATGGACCTCATGGTAGAAACAAGTCCACGGCAAATTTGTGCAAATGCTTACACATGCCATATAAATTCCATTTCCGTAAACAGTGATCATGAAGTATCTTTCTGCAGATGACCTGAAAATTAATCTGTGGCATTTAGAGATCACAGATAGAAACTTTAACATCGTGGGCACTAAGCCCACGAACATGGAGGAGCTGACAGACAGCATCACTGCGGCTGAGTTCCACCCGCACCAGTACAACATGTTTGTGTACAGCAGCATCAAGAGGACCATCTGGCAGTACGACATGTGCTCCTTGGTCCTGTGCGACCAACAACTCTAAGTTTTTTGAAGAACCTGAAGATCCTTGCAGTAGGTCTTTCTTCTCAGAAATAATTTCCTCCATCTCTGATGTGAAATTCAGTCATAGTGGTCAGCATATGAGGACCCGAGGCAACCTGTTGGTTAAAGTCAGGGATCTCAACATGGAAAGCCATTCCTTTGAGACCCACCAGGTCCACGAGTGCCTTCGAAGCAAGCTGTGTTCCCTGTACGAAAGTGACTTCATCTTCAACAAGTTTGAGTGCTGCTGGAATAGTCTGGACAGTGCGATCATGATGGGGTCCCACAACAACTTTTTCAGGATGTTTGACAGAAGCATGCAGAGGGACGTGACCCTGGAAGCTTCCGGAGAGAACAGCAAGCCTTGAGCCAGTCTGAAGCCTCCGAGAGTGTGTACAGGTGGGAAGAGGAAGAAGGATGAGATCAGTGTGGACAGTATGGACTTCAATAAGAAGATTCTGCACACGGCCTGGGACCCCACTGATAACATTATTGCCATGGCTGCCACTAACAACCTGTACATATTCCAGGACAAAGTCAACTAAGAAGGGGGCAACCGCGCCCTGGCCGGTTTGGCTCAGCCTGCGGTCCAGAGAGACCTGGGTTCGGTTCCCGCTAAGGGCATGTACTTCGGTTGCGGTTTGTCCCCGGCCCTGGTTGGTCGTGCGGGTGGCAGCCACTCGATGTGTCCCTTTCACATCGATGTTTCTCTCTCTCTCTCTTCCTCTCTCTCTCTCTCCCACTCTATCTGGACAAAAAAAAAATGAAAAAGAAGGGGGCAAACGCATCTCATCCTGCGTAGCTAAGCTGGGCGGTTTCTGTCGGGGAAGGAATGTCCTCTGAGTGGAGTGCAGGGGTGCACACCCTGTTCCCTTCCTAGACTGGAGCCTGCATGCACACAGCCAGGGGGACCGTGGGGGTTGCTGTGCAATCAAAGAACCCACTCCATGCATCTGAGCCATCCTTTCCAGTTTATAGACCAAAAAATTAACACCCAACAGAAAACTTGTCCCATATCTCTCTTGTCCCTCTGTCGTCTGACTAGGGCTCTCATGCTACTGGGCAGACACCCCCGCACCCCCACACACACCTGTATCTTCCATCACACCTTCTGGTGTAACCACCTAATAAAAGCAACACACTATACAAAGTGTTTTAAGTAAAATACACACACGCACACACACACACACACCTGTAAGTAATGAGGAATGAAGGATTGTGGCAAGCCTTGGCTTGCTATGAGCCTCTTCTCAAGCTGCCTGTGACTGAGGAAGGTTTCTGAAACATGTTCAACAGCCCTGACAACATGATTGCAAATGAGTCCACATTGCTGCCTATACCAACCATGTGATTTTGCCTAGGCCTCTGTGACCAGAAGGCATGGCCTAGCATACATAAGGCAGAAAGGGACATTAGACATGCATCTTTATACTTCTCTGAAGTAACTGTTTACTGTTCATTATTATCAACTTTGAAATAAACCTATTGAAGGATCCCAAAGAGAAACACATCTTTGTTTTTTATCTCCTTTAAAATTTTTCAATTATAGTTTACATTCAATATTATTTTGTATTAGTTTCAGGTAACACATTTTTTGGGGGGGTAATCCTCACCTGGGGATATTTTTTTTTTATCCTCACCCGAGGACATTTTTGCATTTATCTTCAGGTAGAGCGGGAGGGAGAGAGAAACATCGATGTGAGAGAGACACATCGACTGATTGCCACCCGCACAACCCCAACCAGAGCCAGGGACAAACTGCAACCGAGGTACGTGCCCTTAGCAGGAACTGAACCCGGGACTCTCTGGTCCACGGGCCGACACTCTAACCGCTGAGCCAAACCAGCCAGGACTCGGGATATTTTTTTTCCATTGATTTTTAGAGAGTAGAAGGGGGGGATAGAGGGGGAGGAGAAGGAGGGGAGAGAGAGAGACAGAGAGAGAGAGAAACCCCAATGTGAGAGAAACACATCGACTGGTTACCTCCCACGTGTGCCCCAACTGGGGCCAAGTATTGACCTGAAGCCCAGGTACATGCCCTTGACAGGGAATCAAACCCTGGACCCTTCGGTGCCCATGCTCTAACCACAACAGCCAGGGCTCATTGTTTTTTTTTAATCGTTTTATTATTTTTCAATTATAGTTGACATACATTATTATACTAGTTTCAGGTGTATACCCCGGTGATTAGATATTACATAACTTTCTAAGTGATCATTTTGATAAATCTCACACCCATCTGACACCATCCATAGTTATTAGAATATTATTGACTATATTCCCTATGCTGTACTTTACATCCCCATGACTATTCTGTAACAACCAATTTATACTTCTTAATCCCTTTACCTTTTTCATCCATCCTCCCAGTCCCCACCCCAATCTGGCAACTGTCAAAATGTATTTATGAGTCTGTTTCTGTTCTGCTTGTTCTTTTATTTTGTTTTTATAGGTTCAATTGTTGATAGATATGTATTTATTGCCATTTTATTGTTCATATTTTTAATCTTTTTGTCTTCTTCTTAAAGAAGACCCTTTAACACTTCATGTAATATTGGTTGGTGGTGACTAACTCCTTTAGCGTTTCCTTCTCTGGGAAGTTCTTTATATGTCCTTCCATTTTAAATGATAGCTCTGCTGGGTAGAATAATCTTGGTTGTAGGTCCTTGCTTTTTATTGCTTTGAATATTTCTTGCCAATCCCTTCTGGCTTGAAATGTTTCTGTTGAAAATCAGTTGATAGTCTTATGAGAGCTCTTTTGTAGGTAACTGACTACTTTTCTCTTGCTGCTTTTAAGACTCACCTTTTGCATTTTAATTATGATGTGTCTTGGTGTGGGCCTTTTTGGATTGATCTTGTTTGGGACTCTGCACTTCCTGGACTTGTATATTTATTTCCTTCACCAAGTTAGGGAAGTTTTCTATCATTTTTTCACTTAAGCTTTCAATTTCTTGCTCTCTTTTTTCTCTTTCTAGGACCCCTATCATGCAAATGTTGGTATGCTTGAAGTTGTCCCAGAGACTCATTACACTATCCTCACTTTTTTGGATTCTTTTTTTTTCTTTTTGCTGTTCTAATTGGGTGTTTCTTGTTTCCTTATATACTCCAAATTGCTGATTTCATTCTTGGCTTCATCTACTCCACTGTTGATTCCCTATAAATTAGTCTTCATTTCAGTTAGTGTATTTTCATTTCTGACTGGTTCTTTTTTATGCTGTCGAAATTCTCACTAAGTTCCTTGAGCATCCTTATAACCAGTGTTTTGAAATCTGCATCTAGTAGATTACTTGTCTCCATTTTAGTTCCTTTTCTGGAATTTTGTTCTGTTCTTTCATCTGGGCTATGTTTCTTTGTCTCTTCATTTTGGCAACCTCCCTGGGTCTGTTTCTATGTATTAGGTAGAGCTGCTATGTGTCCCAGGCTTGGTAGAGTAGCCTCTCCAATCACTCAACCTGGGCCCTTGAGATGGGCCCCCTCCACTGTGTGGGCTGTGTACACCCTCCTCTTGTAGTTGAGCCTTGATTGCTGTTGGCACATCAATGGGAGGGATTTACCCCTTAGCCAATCAGCTGCAAGTACTGGCTGCAACTACTGACTACCATGGAGGATCAACTGTGCAGGGGCCCACCCCACAGAACAGAACTTACTTCAGCAGGGCTCTGTTGCCTGCTGAGTCTGCCCCTTGAGTGTATCACTTGTGGAGGTGGCTGAGTGGTGGTGCTTTGACATGGTCTGAAGCTGGCCACTGGATGCACTGGCTCTAGGGCCTCCCAGGAGGTGCAGGCCAAGGTCAGCTACTGCCTGTGTTCTGCTCAGTGCCACCTGACATAAGCTACAAAGCAATCTGTAGATGGCTTCTATTTGTGCTGAGCTTGGAGGTGCCCAGGCAAGGTCAAGCTGTGAACCAAGGCCAGCTGCTGCTAGTGCCAGGCCTGGGGCCACTTAGCGAGAGGTATGGGGCATGCTGAGGTCAGATGCTGCTTGTTTGAGAGATTTTAGGAAAATCTGAAGCGTGAGCCAAGACAGGCCATTTGTAGGGAAAAGCCACTGGAAATAGCTTGGGTGGGCCCAAAAGTTGGGTAGGATGGGGCACAAGGGTGGGGGGCAAACAGTGTGAGCCAGGTTGATAGAGTCTCAGATATGGCACCTGCCTGCTGTCTCTGTCAGGGGAGGGCTCATCAAAGGAACAATGGCTTCTGCCAGCACTTCTGTCTGGAAGAAAGCTGCCCCTCTAGCTCTCGCCTGATGCGGAACAATTCAGTTCCACCATATGTATCTGGTGCCTTTCAAGATGCTGCCCCAGCACTGGAACTCAGAGGGAGTGAGTCCAAGTAGTTTTGTGCATGGGCCCTTTAAGAGGAACTGCCTGGGACTCTAGAAGCCCTTCGTCTCCCTCAGCTACAATCCCCACTGATTTTTACAGCCAGAGTTATGAGGACTTCTCTTCCCAGCACTGGATCGCTAGGCTGGGGTGCCTGGTGTGGGGCTGGGATGCCTCACTCCTCAGGGGGTACCTCTGTAGTCAAGATATCCCTCCCAATTTTTATCTGCCACATGTGGGTGTGGGACCGGCCCATTCCATGTCTCCGCCCTTCCTACCAGTCTCAATGTGGCTTCTTCTTTAATTCCCTATATGTAGGATTCTCATTCAGTTAGGTTTCAGGCAGTTCTAAATGACTGTTTAGTTGTAATTCTTTTTAAAAATAAAGGATGTGACTACATTTTTTCTCTTTTTAAAGTTTATTTATCTTTATTATTGAGGGTATTACAGATATCTCCCATTTTTCCTCCATTGTCCCCTCAACCTGGTTCCTGCCCCACCCCAGGCCTTCACTACACTATTGTCTGTGTCCATGGATTATGCATATATGCATATAAGTTCTTTGGTTATTCTCTGCCCACCCTCCCTCCCCCCTTCCCTCTGAGATCCGTCAGTCTGTGCCATGCTTCTATGCCTCTGGGCCTATCTTGTTTGTCAGTTTATTTTGTTCATTTTTTTTCTTTTATTAACTTTATAAAGGGAGAAAGAGAGAGAGAAAATAAACATTGATGTGAGAGATACATCGATAAGTTGCCTCCCATACACGCCCTGACCAGGGATTGAACCCATAACTTAGGTATGTGCCCTGACTGGGAATTGAACCTGTGATCTTCCAGTGCATGATGCTCCAACAAAATGAGCCACACCAGCCAGGGAGTTTAGTTGTAATTTTGATGTGATTGTGGGAGGATATGAGTACCGTGTTTACCTATGCTGCCATCTTGACTGGAAGTTAACACATCATTGTTTTTCTTTCCAGTTTCATTGAGAAACAACTGACTTACGCCATTGCATAAATTTAAGGGGTACAGCATAATGGCTTGATGTACATACATTGTAAAATGATTACTACAATAGGTTTAGCTAGTTATTGTTCATACTTCTTTCATCAGTGGCACTTGCCTTCACTTCCATTCCCTGCTTCTCCAAGTGTTTCCTTGGGGCGCTTGACATTCTGTGGCAGGTCAGCAGGCTTGAGAACTGCAATGTTGACTTTTCACAAGTGAATAAAATGTTTTATAAAATATCACAGGCTCAGGCTCTCCCTGCTACCGTTGGCAACACTGTGAAGGAAAGAATATTCATTGCCAATGTTCCTAGATTTTCTTTTTTAGAACTCCATTTTTTTGTGCTCCCAGTGCTTTTTCAAGGTGCTCTCTTTCTGATCTCAAATACTCAGAGCCCTGGTGGTCTCTGCACCCTAACAGCTTCTTGTGATAATATGTCACCATGTTCTTCTCCCAGAGATTTTGTCCTCTGGCTGTGAAAAGAAAGAATCTGTCTTTGGCTGAAAGGATTTCAGGAACCAGGGAGGTTGGCAATGACAGGATGGGGGGGGGGGTGCAGTGTACAAATTTAAGATGAGATGTTTTCCTGAAATCATGCCATACAAGCATCTGTCAGGACTGTGACATAGCAAACTGAGAGAGGAACTGAAAGAAATTTTTTATATAATGGCAAACTTTCACAATAGCATATCACTTATTTCTAGTCATGGTACACATAAAGTACTTGCAGCTCATTAAAGCTTTTCCCCAGAGATGACTTGATGTTTCAGTGCTGATCTACAAGGTGCAATGCAAAGAGTTCTAGGGAGACTCTAGGGCCCAAAAGATGTTTTCCCCTAGACTTTTACTCTTCTGGAAAATTTCACTCATGTGTGAAAATATATATTTTAAATTATAAAAGCAATGCATGGTTCTACATAAAGATGACAAATTAAACACATGAATTTGTTTTTGCTCCTTCACCGAGCCCCATTTTAATGGTAGTGAAAGAAAACCTCCAAGACTTGCAAAATAATAACAAAACTACAAAGATTGGTATCTATAATATGTGTGTAGAATATGTAAAAATGACAGTGAAGGAATTTTTTTAAAGGCATAACCCACAAGAAACAAGAGAATAAGAAATAAGATAGAATCGATAGTATTTTGAAAGCTGGAAAACAAATGGTGAAGTGATTAATTCACTCAGCAGATCTGAAGAAGCTGAACCTTATAACAATAGTGAGAAAATGAAGAAAATGAAAATTTAAATATATATTAATTCAAGAAATTTTCCCAAAACTGAAAGTCATGCATTTCCAGGTTGAAAGATCCCATGACTAATGAAAATGGACCCACACTAAGACACATCTTCATAAAATTTCTCAAAGTTGGGTTTAAAAGATCATACAAGCTTCCAGTGAGAAAAAAGCAGGTCATATATAATGGATCAAGAATCAGAATGGCTTTGGATTTCTCAATTATCAATACTGGAAACTAGGAGATGATGGAAAAGTGCCTTCAAAATTCTGAAGAATAGCCCTGGCCGGTTTGGCTCAGCGGTTAGAGCATCGGCCTGCGGTCCGGAGAGACCCGGGTTCGGTTCCCACTAAGGGCATGTACCTCGGTTGCAGTTTGTCCCCGGCCCTGGTTGGTCGTGCGGGTGGCAGCCACTCGATGTGGCCCTTTCACGTTGATGTTCCTCTCTCTCTCTCTCTCTTCCTCTCTCTCCCTCCTAATCTGTCTGAACAAAAAATGAAAAAATGGCCTCGGGTGAGGATTAAAAAAAAAAAATTCTGAAGAATAATTATTTTCAACCTGGAGCTCTGTCTCTAGCCATGCTCTCAATCAAGTGTGGGGATAGAATGAAGACATTTTCAGACAAGCAAGGTCTCAAAAATTTACCCCTTATGCACCTCTTGGTTAAAACAAGAGTTTTAAACCAAGAAATATAAAAGACTTGGGTTAGTCGGAAAGGATCCAGCATAAGAAAGAGGCAAAAAGTGATCTCCAGGATGATGGTTAAGGTAGATCCCAGGATGACAGCTACACACCAGAAAAGAATAGAAGACAACCAGCTCATACAAGCCAGAGGCTTCAGTAGAGATAGCAAGATACCTGATGCACCTAAACACATGGAGAGCAGATGGAGGTAACTGATGAAGTGTTTAAAGTTGAATTCCTGCTAAGCCACTTAAAGAAAATGATTTTTAAAAATAAAATAAGTATTAGCTCCAGGCAAAACAAATATTTGGTTCAGTAAGGAAAAATATTCATGATGCTTCATGGCTCAACTGCAAATAATGTCTACTTAGCCACCATACCATATAAACGCTGTATAGTGGTCTAACCAAAATCATGCCTATACTGGAAGAATGTAGGGATAGGAAGTGTCCTTGAGTGAGCTGGAGGACAGGGTGTGTGTAGGTATGTCGATAGACAATGCCAAAAATGTAGAAGTCAAGAAATAGCAATAAGATAATGTTATTTAGAGAACCAAAATAAGTACCAAAAGCATCAGTTTAAAGAGTTGCAAGTTCTTGCCTCTGGGGAGTGAGAAATTATGGGGAAGGAGGGGAAAAGCACTGCTTTTCATAACTAAACTTGTAGAATTATTTAACTCTGTAAACTATGATATTGTATAACTTTAATAAAAATAAAAATAAGTTCAGATATAAAGAAAAGGAACTTCCGGTCAAGATGGCAGCGTAGGTAAATTTGGTATCGCATCCTCCCACAACCACATCAAAGTTACAACTAAACTACAGAACAACCATCATTCAAAACTGCCTGACATCGAGCTGAATGGAAGTCCTACAGCTATGGAATTACAGCAGCAGCCACACTGAGACTGGTAGGAAGGGAGGGGACGGGCTGGTCCCACACCCACGTGTGGTGGATAAAAATTAGGACACCTTGGCTGGGAAGGTCCTCCCTGAGGACTGAGGTGCCCCGTCCCACACCAGGAGCCCAGCTCAGGGTTCCAGTGCCAGGAAGAGAAACCCCATAACTTCTGGCTGGAAAACCAGCGGGAACTGAGGCTGAGGCGGCTGGAGCCCCCGGCAGCTCCTCTTAAAGGGCCCGCGCACGGACTTACTCGGACTTGCTCCCTCCAGGCTCCAGCGTGGGGGAGGCAGCTTGAAAGGCACCAGGGTCATATGGGGAAGAACTGAGCTGTTTGGCATTGGAGCGAGGGCTGGAGAGACAGCTTTCTCCTGGACAGATGTGCTATCAGAGGCCTTTGTTCCTTTGGTGAGCCCTTCCCTGGGCCGGCAGACGCCGCCATATCTGGGACTCCAGAAACCTGGCTCACACTGTTTGCCCCGCCCTGGTGATTCCCTGAGGCCCCGCCCCACCCAACTTTCAGGCCCACCCAAGCTGTTGCCAGTTGCTTTACCATAGGATTGGCCTGTCTTGGATCCTGCTTCAGCTTTTCCTAAATTTGTTCAAACAAGCAGCATCTGGTCTCAGCTAGTCCCATACCTCTTGCTAAGTAATACACAGAAACAAACACAGGGAGGCAGCCAAAATGAGGAGACAAAGAAACAGGTCCCAAATGAAAGAGCAGAACAAAACTCCAGGAAAAGAACTAAGCGAAATGCAGATAAGCAACCTAACAGATGCTGAGTTCAAAACACTGCTTATAAAGATGCTCAATGAACTTAGTGAGAACCTCAGTGAACTTAGTGAGGGCCTCAAGAACATAAAAAAGGACTAGTCAGAAATGAAGGATGCACAGTCAGAAATGAAGGAGGCACTAACTGAAATAAAGAATAATTTACGCAAATTCAATAGTAGAGTAGGTAAAGCCAAGAAGCAAACCATCGATTTGGAATATAAGGAAGCAAAACACACCCAATCAGAACAGCAAAAAGAAAAAAGAATCCAAAAAAATGAGCATAGTGTAAGGAGCCTCTGGGACAACTTCAAGTGTGCCAACATTCGCATCTTGGGGGTGCCAGAAGGAGAAGAGAGAGAACAAGAAATCGTAAACCTATTTGAAACAATAATGGCAGAAAACTTCCCTAACTTGGTGAAGGAAACAGACATACAAGTCCAGGAAGCACAGAGTGCCAAACAAGATGAACCCCAAGAGGCCCACACCAAGACACATCATCATCAAAATGCAAAAGGTTCAAGACAAAGAGAGAATCTTAAAAGCAGCAAGAGAAAAGCAGTTAGTTACCTACAAGGGAGTTCCCATCAGAATGTCAGCTGATTTCTCAAAAGAAACTTTGCAGGCCAGAAGGGAGTGGCAAGAAATCTTCTTCAGAGTGATGAAAAGCAAGAACCTACAACCAAGATTACTCTATCCTGCAAAGCTGTCATTTAGAATCGATGGCCATATAAAGTTTCCCAGACAAGAAAAAGCTAAAGGAGTTCATCCCCACCAAACCATTATTATATGAAATGTTGAAGGGTCTTCTTGAAGAAAAAGATAAAAAATATGAACAAACAAAATGGCAATGAATACATATCTATCGACAATTGAATCTACAAACAAAATGAACAAGCAGAACAGAAACATTCTCATAGATACAGAGAAATTTTGTTGGTTGCCAGATGAGAGGGGGGTTGGGGGAATGGGTGAAAAAGGTGAAGGGATTAAGAAGTACAAATTGGTTGTTAGACTGACAAACCTCAAAGGGAAGGGGGGTTGGGGGGTAGGAAGAAATAAACCAAAGAACTTATATGTATATATGCATAACCAATGGACACAGACAATAGTGTGGGGAAAGGCAGGAGGGGGACAGGAATGGGGAAGAAGGGGTTAATGGGGGAAAATTAGGAACATCTGTAATACATTCAACAATAAAGATGTTTTTTTTTTTTAAAAAAGATATAAAGAAAATGCATGCCCATTATATAAACTTAGAAAATTTGGGAAAGCAAAAAAAAATTTAAATCACAAAGAAACTCACTACTTATCAGTATCCATATTTAATATTTTGCTATATTTCCTCTCAGGATTTTTACATGCCCAATTTTTTCTGTTAATTTTAAATATATGGAAGGAACACTTCACAAATTTGTTTGTCATTCAATTTTGCATAGTTCTGATTATCCTGATATCTTGGCTTTTCTCTATATTAATGTCAAAGCATATACATTTTCCTGTTATATTCTTTTAAATGGCTGTGTAGTGTTCCACTGTGTAGGTATACTATAATCAATTTGACTGTTCTCTACTACTGAGCATTTAGATTGTTTCCTTTTTTGCCACTATAGCTAATACTGCAATGAACATCTTTATTCATTATTTTTTCCTGTACTTTAAATTATTTCCCTAGTATGTATTCTGCAGAGTAGTATATTCTGCCCCCTAAATTCATATGTTCAAGCACTATCCCCTAATGTGGTTATATTGGAACTAGGGAATATAATTGATGATAAAGGTTCAGTGCGATCATAAGGATGAGGCTATATTTCCATAGGACTGGTATCCTTTTAAGAGGAGTAGGAGAAAGAGATCTCTCTCTCTGTCTCTTTTCCTCTATCTCTCTCTTTGTGCACTCAGAAGAAAGACCACGTGAGGATGAAGCAGAAGGCAGTTTATCTGTAAGTCAGGAAGAGAACTCTCACCAGAAATCAAACTTGATGGCACCTTAATTTTGGATTTCCAGCTCTGGAACTGTGAGAAAATAATTTTTTGTTGTTTAAGCCACCCAGTTTGTTGTATTTTGTTATGGCAGCACGAGCAGACTAATACACATGTTTACTTTGTATCTTAAAGCACCCATGGATGGAAATGTCAACGTAAGAAACGTCCAAACCTAAGATTTTTTATGAGTTTATTTGAGCCAGACTGATGACAATTGCCGGGAAGCAAAATCTTAACAGATTGAGAAAATGCACCAGAGAATGGCAGTTTTGCACCTTATTTTATACATTAGAATCAAAGGAGAGATGTTAGGCTGTTACATTGGGGGTAGATTAGAGAGGCAGGAGAAAGAAAAGCGGGAAAATCTCTGAGATTGCATAAAGAATAAAATGAAGAGACATATACTTCTTTTACATTGGTGGGTACAGGATAGTTAACAATTAACATTTACAGCACATAGAGATGGTATATGGGGAACAAGATAACAATGAGAGGTTCAGTGGTCTCTGCTCTGGTAAGAGATTGTGCCCAGAGGGTTCTGGAAAAAGGGATTACTCTGACATTCTAAAGGCACGTTATCTTTGATGCAAAAAGACAATAGACAGGCTCACTTAAGGTAAAGATTGACCTTTGTCAAGGAAGTTACCAGCCTAGGACATGACAGTCCACCATAATTTGCTTTTAGCTAGGAAGTTTTCATTTCAGACCATCCTATGTGGTGGTTACTTTAGGTCTCTGAGTTTGCAAGGTCACCATGCAGGCCTCCCCTGAGCTTGTCAGATTTAGTATGTGGCCCCTTTTTCATCCACAGAAACTAGACTTTTGGTCTATAGTGTATACAGATATCAAATTATATAATATTGTATGCCTGAAATGTATAAAACGTTATTAAACAATTTTACCTCAATTAAAATAAATAAATAAAGCCCCCATGTAAAAACATTAATGTCCTTGGGGAAGACACACAAAGGGCTATTGTCAGTTGTTCACGCTCTAGTGTGACAATTTAACATGCTGCTTTTTCCTTTACAATGAAGTGAAACACTGGCACCTGGAGGTGGAACTCATTGCAGCTAATAAGGGATTGGCAGAGCTTCTGGAAGTCACAGAGACCTGGCAGTACTGAGTTAATAAATGCTGAAACAAGACTTAATAATGATTTATATTTGTAGCAGTGTTTTCTTTTTGCTCAATGAGTTGTATAAATTGTTTACCAATATGAATAAATATTACCTGTCCTCCTCCTCTTCAAAATATATCCTAAATCTACACTTTCTTTCTATCTCCACTGCTCTGACTATAGACCAAGCCACTCTGATAACCTTTTCTTTGCACCACTATCAGAGTATACTTGTTTTTTTTAAAATTTTTTTCTTTATTGATTTTAGAGAGAGGAAGGAAGAAGGAGAGAGAGATAGAAACATCGATGAGAGAGAACATCGACTGGCCGCCTCCTCATGCCCCCCACTGGGGATCGGGCCCACAACCTGGGCATGTGCCCTGACCAGGAATCAAATTGGTGATCTCTTGGTGCATGGGTTGACGCTCAACCACTGAACCACACTGGCTGGGCTATCAGAGTATACTTGTAAATATTGGAAACCATATCTGCTCTCTTCCCTGCTCAATACTGCTTTCTATCACATTTAAAATAAATTTCAAACTCCTTACCATGTTATATTGTATATGTGCAATGTTTTATATTGTCTATAATTTACTTCAAAACCCTTCAGTACCACTGTGTAATATACCTTACTTAATTTACTATAAGATGTATTTTTTTCACTTTTTATCACCCCTAAAATTGGGGCAAATTTTATCATTAATGGTATGTCATAGTTTGAAAACAATTTTTTTTCTTGGTGCATAAAAGAATGACAGGTCTCACAACCTATGACATCTTGGATTCGTAGAAGCAATAATTTAATGAAATGGCTTATCTGTCTACAAAATGATCTTTTGAAATACTGGTCTAGGGTGTGGGCAGTGGAGGTAGGAAGAAGGGGTGGATTTAGTATATATTTCATTATTTTTTTTCCTTTTTATTGAATTTATTGGGGTGACACTGGTTGTAAGGACAGAAAACAAGGTTTTCTTTTTTTAATGATTTCCCCCCACAATTTATGAGAAGTGCCTGATAATTAAACACAGAGATTGCTGATGTCTGTAACTTCAAATCGCCTTTCTATCCAACTGAAAGGGCAGGAAAGAATACTAGAATTAATAGAAAGTATTAGAAGAGTAAGAAAACTAATCATAGTGGGGCACTAGCCATAGTTAGAAAAATGGTAACCATCCTTTACAATGTTAATCATGATTGCTTTGTTCTGATTAATGAAAAGCCCATTCTACCCTGGCTGGGAGGTGTGTGCCTTCGGAGCTTACCTCAGGAATGCTGTCCATTCTAATCAGAGGACAAGGGGGACTACTAGACATCTTGGAAAGATTAACAACCTGATTATTGTTAACACTGGACCCTGGACCTGTGACTTTGACTTAGCGACCAGCCCCTGCAGCCCCTGTCCACATTCCTCTCCCCTTACCTGCTAAAGATATAAGAGCCACCCCCACCCAGCCCATTGGCTGAACTGTCTCCTGAAGAATCAACAAACTGAAAGTCCTCAAGGCAACCAACCAACCCCAGCATCTGTGTGACTTAACATACGACCCCCTTCCAATAAAAGGGCAACTCACCTATCTTTTGTTGCCCAGTGCCACCTGGTAGTCGGCCCTTTCCCTGTCTATGGGGAAAGACAAAATAAATTTCCTCCTTTTTCTCTCTTCTCTCAGTTGTGAATTCTTTCACAAGCCCGCCTCATCAGCTCAATAAAACCCTAACATTTTGGTGGCCTGTATGGGAGCGGTAGCCTTCTCCTCTCCTCTGGCTTCTGGGACTTGCAGCTGCGGGAGCAGTAGGCAGTGGCAGCTCGCCCGGGCTAATCCCATAATCCTGTCCCTAGAAGTTTGGTTCCCCTCCCTCCCCTCTCTGATTTCCTGAACGCCCTCCTGGTGCCTGTTCTCCTCGGTCAGCACAAGGCCAGCAGCAATCGGGCAGCAATTGGTCAGCAATCGGTAAGTCTAACAGATCTTGGGGAAGTCTCAAGTAAAGTGACAGGCGTCTCCCCTACAAGGGTCCCTGGCGCCAGGTCCTGGCACTCGGGTTTTGGCCGCGTAGGACACTACTGGCCGTCTCCCTCAAGGCTGGATCTGGTCTCCGGTGGCCCTAGCCAGATCCTCCGTCCATGTTTGTCTGGAAGCGCAAGGACGCTTTCCACCAGACTCCCACTGCTTTCCCTCGACTATTAATGTTCCCAAGAAACCCTTCATTTTATTCTTCCTATCACAACAATACAGCTTGGCCGAAATATAAATCAAATTACCAGGAGCTTTGGCCCGAGATCGGGTCTCTTAACTATAACTTCACCCTTTCCTGTAATCTCCTCTCTTCTCATTCAAATGGGAGACCACAAGATTTGTCTCTGGGATAACTGGGAAAAATTTGACCCTCAAACTATAAAAAGAAAAATATATAAAAGTGAATCTTTTAAACGCTCCAAATTCTCCTCCTAGTAGGCCAGAACTGCAGCTGGTTGCAGGCTGCAAAAGCGGCAGGGGAACCACTCCCCCTCCCTTTTGAAAAGGAAAATGTGGCACTTTTAAAACCAAACTGCTGCAATCCTGGGAACAAGCTGCAGGGCCTGATATCTCCCTCCTCCCCCCGCCTTTTCTCCAGCTTCCTAAAAGTTGCAGTAATATTTATATATACATAATACATAGTTTTCCAAAGTCTTTAATAACTTAATACTTTGGAGCTTTACTAGGTTAAATAAAAATTATTAAATATCTAGGAATTTTGAAATAACAAAATACTGAAATATTAATTGAGCTAAGTTTGCCTGCTTTTGACTTTTTATTACAGAAAGGCTGTAAAGTGAATTGGAACTGTTAATACAATGTCTTGTGCTTTGTTGAAGGTGTGTTTAAAATATGTTCATAAACGCCAATCTAAGGAATGCTGGTTATTTACTTTTTGGTTATCATTGGAAATTGAGGTTTCTAAGAATTATAAGTTCAAAATAAGTTGGAAAGAAATTATATAGTTGTAGTAATAGAAGGCATAAAGTATGGAAATACATTTTTGCAGGACAAGGATTGAAATTGAGTTATTCTAATAATGGTTATTTCTGAATGGGAAAAAAGGTTTATGCAAATTGTAGGAAGAATTGTAGAAGGTTATGAAGAGTATAAAAGTTCGTGAAAGTTTTAAGTTTATAGAAAAACCAGTCAGGTTCCAGTCCCCTTCCTCCTCTGGTGGACCTAGAATTTCTTTTTTTTTTTTAATCTTCACCCGAGGACATTTTTGCATTTATCCTCAGACAGAGTGGGAGGGAGAGAGGGAGGAAGAGAGAGAGAGAAACATCGATGTGAGAGAGACACATGGACTGGTTGCCACCCACACGACCCCAACCAGGGCCGGGGACAAACTGCAACCGAGGTACGTGCCCTTAGCAGGAACCGAACCCGGGACTCTCTGGTCCTCAGGCCGACGCTCTAACCGCTGAGCCAAACCGGCCAGGGCTAGAATTTCTTTTATTACACTGCCTCTTGCCCTCCTTGGTGTGGGGGAAATCTACCTGCCACCTTCGGAGTAAGTCTTTCTTCAAGACGCCATCAACGTTGAGATGGAAGGAAGCCTGCCCTCTGGACGTGGAGTCATTGCCCACATGACTGGACCCAGGCAACACAAAGCAGCTCTTCTCAGGCACTCTCCTAGTACTTAATCCCTTAGATTGGAGCCTACACTTCCTTTCTTTCAGCGGACAGTTCACAGCCCTTAATGCCTTTATTAAAAATTGAACTGCCATTTGACCCAGTGATTCCACTTCTAAGAATATATCCTAAAAAGCCTGAAACACCCATCAGAAAGAATATATGTACCCCTATGTTCATAGCAGCACTATTTACAATCGCTAAGATCTAGAAACAGCCCAAGTGTCCATCAATAGATGAGTGGATAAAAAAGCTGTGGTACATATACACAATGGAACACTATGCAGCTGTAAAAATGAAAGCTCTCTTATCCTTTGAGACGACATGGAGGGACCTGGAGAGTATTATCTTAAGCGAAACAAGCCAATCAGAGAAAGACGAATATCACATGATCTCACTTATTTGCAGAATATAATGAACAAAACAAACTGAGAAACAAAATAGAGCCAGAGACATGGAAGTAGGGTGCGGACTGACAAACCTCAGAAGAGGTGGATGGAGGGGGGCAGGGAAGAGATAAACCACAGAATTTATATGCATGTATGCGGAAACAAGGACATAGACAATAATGCTGGGAGGGGGTGGTATTGGGAGGAGGGTGTCAGTGGGGGGAAAAGGAGAAACATCTGTAACAAAAACAAATAAATAAACATTAAAAAAAAGTTTCAACGGGTCTTCTTACTTGGTATTTAGGAATTTCCCTTTTTTAGCCTTAAAAGTTATCAAAAGCAAACGAAAAAATCTTGCATCTCTTCAAAAATTAGTAATTCAGATTATGTGTATGGTCTTTATGTGAGTGTATATATAATGTAGTCTCTGCCTCTGGATAGCATTGCTAGGGTATAATATTTTATTGGCCTCCAGAGATTAAAATGCTTATATAGGTTAGGCAAGATCCTGTAGTCTGGAAAAAATATTTAATATTAAAACCGGTTTAAGTTTAATCAATATCTTTTAGAATTATTACCATAAATTATATATCTATTTTACCTAGATTTACAAAGAGATTACAATATAATCCTTTGGTTAAGTATATTTGACAGCCTTCCCAAAGTTTACATTTTAAAAGGCTTTTTCAACTGAGAAGTGACTTTGTTACTCTGATGGGCCCTGGAATACCTCAAGGATTTATTCTCTCTCCAAAGTTTTAAACTAATTAGGTCTATTTAATACACTCGAAATTACATGGGAAGCTTTGCCAAATAAAAATTAATAATAATAACTGTTCTATTTGCATACATATATTTTTACTAAAATGGACGTTCTAGAAATTTCAGTCTGCTCTAGGAAGGAATTTATAATGATTAAAAGCCAAGTTCAAGCAGGAAACTCTCAGGAATAGCTGGTGTCCTGTCAACAACACCGGGCAGTCCAAGAATAATGATTCCCTATAGAAGGCATCCAGCAATAATACTCCAGATATTTGAGATCCACACACCTTGGGGTATTTATAAATTATTTCTAGCACACAATGCATACTTCCAATGAGTCATGTGCAGTATTTTTAAATCTTGCATATATTATTTGTTCTTTACATATTAAAATTGTGTATTAAATCTAAAATCATGGACTTTATTCTCTTATGTCATCTCATAATTATTATTATTTACCAAGAAATTATCTTGGAATGTTATAGCTTACAAAAAAAGCAAAGTTCTTTATTAATTGTGTTATAATCAAGTCTATAACCATGTCATTTTAAGTTTTGTCATTTGTAGGCAGTCATTGTTTTACTCTGATGTATTTGCAAATATGTTAGTCTTTGGAATGGTTCGTGAAAAGGACTCTGACCTACTCTAGATTACAGGTTTCTAAGCAGATCATCACTTTGAAATATAAAACTTTAAGAAATAACTAGACTCACAGAAATACTGGCCAATGATCAGGAAATTATACTTTCCTAAACAATACTGGAACATTTATATTTTTCTCCCTACCTAATCCCTCTAGAATTTGACAACTCTCAGTGAGTAAGTACAATATATTTATTTGCATAAATCCAATAAGAATCTGTTCTCTTTATAATAGAAAACCAGGTTCCAATTGTAGTTTTATTAACCAGGACTTTGACTGGAATGTCATAGAGGAAAAAGACATGCCAGGACTCTGGATGTCACCAGAAAGCTTTAAGAAATTGAGATTGACTTTGAAACCAATAAGAAGACCTCAGAAAATGGCCTGATATCTTGCTTGGTCCGTGGTTCACTGCAGTCTTTCCAGGAAGGAACGAAGGTTGCTTTCTGAAAGATGGCAAGGAAAGAACCTCAAGACATTTTGGGGACCTCAAGGGTTTAAGGAATCCACCCAAACCCTTGCAAGCAAGGCCAAATGGGAACTGTGTATCCTGAGGGGCTGACTGCTGACTGATTCGTAGAGCTCAATCTAAAGATTCCTTATGAACAACTGATTTCAGCCAAACAAAATTGAGAAAGCCTATCAATTGCTATTCTTATTGTATTTATACAAATAATCAGGCCAAATTAAAACCAGACCTAATACAGTCTCTTTAATAAAAGGAGGGTAAATTGTGTTTCAGTGAAAATCACAACGCCCAATTGTGAATATTGGACTATAGCACAGTTGATTGTCTTCAAAGTTTAAAGTCTTGTTTTTATCTGTGAACTAAACTAGTTTCTAAAGCCTTCTAGTTGTCTTGAACCCTCCAAACTAATGTTTCATTTTTCCTCCTATCCTTGGACTTGGAATTACCTGAACATCAAATGACATCACCAAAGATATTTAAACTACAGACAAAAAAGTCTGTCAAATTGTCACTGTTTACTTTCATTTGAGCAAAAGAAACTCTACACCTCATTGACTGACAGCCTTGTGGACTCAGAAACTGGTTTATGATTTGCTGTGTTAATTAACCTTGGTGCTCTTCTTTCTGTTTACATGGGATATATACATAACTTTATATAATATAGATCACTTATCTTGAATTAAATCTATTTCTTATAAGTCCCCATAGGAGCCTCAACTTGAGGCCTACTCTTGTGAACCCATTGAGGACCTCAAGCTCCTCTTCCAATAAAAACCTGTTACAGATAAGTAATATAATGACTGAACATTAATTCACTCCTTACAAAATAGCCACCCTCCCGCCCCAGTGGTAGCCTTCAAAGCTGTCCATTACCAACCCCTCCCTCTAGGTAACTCTTATCAGGACGCACAGGCAGGGACAGCTATATGTCCTAACTAAGCTTGAAGAAGTTACTGAAGAATGGCCTTCACCCATGCTTCCTAGTTTTGAGTCTGTTGTTATGAAAAACAATTCTAGTACTTAGAGGGGGGAGTTGTAAAGACAGAAAACAGGTTTTTTATTTTTTTTATGATTTATGAGAAGTACCTGGTAATTAAACATGGAGATTACTGATGTCTGCAACTTCAAACTGTCTTTGTACCCAACTGAAAGGGCAAGAAAGAATATTAGAATTAATAGAAATATTAGAAGAGTAAGAAAACTGATCATAGAGGGGCACTAGCCATAGTTAGAAAAATGGTAATCATCCTTTACAATGTTAATCATGATTGCTTTGTTCTAATGAATGAAAAGCCCATTCTGCCCTGGCTGGGAGGTGTGTGCCTTCGGAGCTTACCTCAGGAATGCTGTCCATTCTAATCAGAGGACAAGGGGGACTACTAGACATCTTGGAAAGATTAACAACCTGATTATTGGAACACTGGACCCTGGACCCGTGATTTTGACTCAATGGCAACCAGCCCCTGCAGCCCCTGTCCACATTCCTCTCCTCTTACCTGCTAAAGATATGATGAGTCTGGCTGGTGTGGCTCAGTGGTTGAGCATTGACCCATGCACCAAGAGGTCGCTGGTTTGATTCCCGGTCAGGACACATGCCCAGGTTGTGGGCAATCACCACACTTAGTATATATTTTTAAGTGGAGAAGAACCAGTCAATGTTTATTCACATTGATAAGCAATTTATATAATTCATTGTAAAATTAGTTTCAACCCACACTCTGAGGTGGTTAGTTAACATTTGAATCATCCTATTCAGAAATATGCACTTCAGGAGTGGTTAGCATTTGAAAGACCCTACTCAGGTTTCCACACCCCAACCCCTTGAGGTTCACATTTTCTTACCTGAACCTGTGCTAAAGCAGTTAAACTTTCTTAGTGCCATGAGCCCCTTCTATCTACTGGTGAACCCTTTTAGAGTTATGTTTTTAACAATATATGTACCTTTATGGCTTTATACAGTAATAGCAAAGATTGTTCTTGTGTCTGTGAGTACATCAGCATCATCAGGGCACTTCTCAGAGAGTATTGGAATGGGAACGTGGATCTACACTGTTACTAAACTCAAGTAGCTGTGCCAGGCTGTGCACCACCCTTGAGGAGGAGGCCAGGAGTCATGCCAAGCAACTTTGTTTGCATAAACCACACTGCATTTTTTTTACTGAATGATTACTCTCAAACTAAAATCACAAGAGAAACTTCTCATTTAAATGTCAGTTAAAATTAAGACCTCTTAAGAGCTGAATGTAAAAATTTCGGGGTGGGAGATAAGTAACATATATCTAGTAGTTGAAGAAGTCTAAATTGTGTACCTTTGAAGAACTGTTTCCACATTAAGTTGTCAACGTAAGAAACATTCAAACCTGTGAAGAATTTTGGTGAGTTTATTTGAGCCAAACTGACAATTGCCAAGAAGCAAAATCTCAATGGACTGAGATTGCTCCAGAGAATGGCAGTTTTGCACCTTATTTTATACTTTACAATCAAAAGAGAAGACGCAAGTGAGTTACATGAAATCCATTGGTGATAGATTAGGGAGATGGGAGAAAGCAAAGTGGGGAAACCTCTGGGATTGGATGAAAAGTAAAATGATAGACACATGCTTCTTTTACATAGGTGGATACAGGATAGTCAACAGTCAACAGTTAACTCCATAACAATGCAGGGATTTGGGGTCTCCACAGAGCAGTGCCTGTGCATTGAGGGGTCCAAAAAAAAAAAAAAAGGAAAATTACTTTGACATTCCAAAGATGTGTTATCATAGATGCAAAAAGACAATAGAAAGGCTCAGTTAAGGTAAAGATTGACCTTTGTCAGGGAAGATGCTGGCCTAGAACATGACTGCCTGCCATTGTTATAACCTGACGGCGAGATAACCAGAGACGCACAGCCGAATTGTAAAGGAGCTTTCGCCGGTGGGCTGCGGAGGGCAGAGTTTCCCCTCAGATCAACAGCCCCAATTCTTCTTACTCGTCCCATTTTAAAGACAAAAACTCCCTCCTCCTTTTGCCCCCTCCCCTCAGGGAACCAGTACAATAGTGGGAGTGACAGAGACTACAGAAGTCAAAATTAGCATTATTCACCCACAGGCACAAGTACCTGCAAATACCTATACTCAGGAAACTGCAAATGCCTCCCAACTCATGGGGCAACTATAATCTTGGGCAAAATTCCTTTACGTCTAGGGGTAATTAACCTATTATTGGAAGAATATCGAGGAATGTCTATTGGTGATAAAATGGAGTCTTTTAGTCGCCTTAACCAAGGGGCCTACATAAAATAGAATCTAGTTGCCTTAGCCTTGGGGCCCAGATCATTCCCCACTGGTTTTCCTGACAAGTCAAATCATTGACTCAACTTAGTTTTTTATGAGGCCGTTTATTAGACATGGCCCAAAGGCTAGGAGTAAACATAATATAAACCAATTTTCAGGTTGTCGCCTTTTTCTTTCTTGTTCCTCGATATTTTTCCTAACTAGTGAGAAACTTTCTTGAATAATCCCTCAATTATTCGCATAAAAACAGCATTTTTTCCCCCAGTGCAACACATAATCCTCCTCCCTTAAGAAATAAGAGGTTTAGTCCTCTCCTGTTCTGCAGGACCGTTTTTAAGTTCCCAGTTCCATTGGTGCCCAGGTCTGTAAGGACTCCCCTGTATAGTCATAACCAGAAAAATCAAAGTCCTGATAAACACAAGAGTCTTATCTGGAGGGGCCCGAACAGTCCGTTTTCCTTTTTCCCCCTCAGCCAGGAATGGTGCTGCCAGATCAGGATGCCGTTGGTCCAGGTAGGATGCAGTGTATAGTCCCTTCCAGGCCAGAATTAGTCCCTGGGTGGTGAACTTCTTTGCCCATATCGAGTCCCCAGGCTGGAAAGGGTGCACAGGGTCTGAGGCAGGCACAGGCAGGGCGTCGCAGACGTGTTTCTGGACAGCTTTCTGGGTGGACTGCAGGGCCTGCAAGAACTGTAAGAGGGCAAGGGGGAACAGAGTGGTCCAGTTTTCACCGGTTTCTAAAGTAAATTTGGTTAAGATTCCCTTCAAGGTCCTGTTCATTCGCTCTATCTGCCCGGAACTCTGTGGGCAGTAAGCATAATTGAGCTTCCAATTTATATCTAACCCCTTAGAGATATCCTATGATCTCTTTGCTATAAAGGCGGGGCCATAGTCTGGTCCAAGGGTGAGGAGTAGCCTAAACCTGTTACTTCCTTTACTACATCCCAGACTGTTATTCCATTACCAGAGGCAAGCTTCCCCTCTACACAATCCTTCTTTAACTTGCATAGACCCTCTGTGACTTTCCTAGTCCTTCCCCTGACATTAACCTGAGAGCTTGTTCAATCTACCTGCAGTCTGCACATTCCCCAGCTTTCCTTCTCCTCCTCCCTATTCAGACCCAAACATTCCTGCTTCCCTCCACCTTCTCCCTTTCCCTGCGACCTTACTGGACATTACCTGCCTCTCAGGAGTTCAGTAAGCTTGGTGTAACCTAAGTGGGTAGTCTGGTGCAGCTGGTTGACTAAAGTCCGACCTAGAGCCCCTGGGACCAACAACCTCCCATCAGGCAGAGTCCATCTCCCGTTTGGCTCTTGGGTGGCTTGTTTCTGTTCAGCCAAGTCATTTTTTGACCTAGTGTATCTGGAGAGGTCATTCCCCACTGGTTTTAGGGCCACTCCCAAGCTTTCTGGTGTAGCAGATTTTCCTGTGCTTCATCGGAGTTCCCTTTTTAATGTCCTTCCCGGCCGAGGTTAATAACCCTCGGACCCTGTAGATGGCGCTATGCAAGTGCGCTGTGGCAAAGGCGTATCTGCTGTCAGTATAGATGGTTACTGACTTTCCCTTGTCCCATCAGAGAGCCTGGATTAGGGCTATGAGTTCAGGCCGTTGGGCTGAAGTTCCCCTAACTTCCAGAGTTACAACTGCTGCCCCAGCATACCTGATTTATTCCTGGACATAGCTGCTTCCGTCCGTGAACAATACCTCATCTGATGATGGCAGTGGGACATCCTTGAGGTCTGGGCGGGCCGTCTGCACTATGTCGATTACCTCCAGGCAGTCCTGTAGAGGTTTCTCCGGGTCATCATCTGGAGGCAGGCTGGCAGGATTGATGGCCAATGGCCTGGAGTGGCAGTGGCCAGTAATTGAACAGTCACTGGAGAAGATCACAGTATTCTTCCCAAAGTCTATAGTCCTCCTTGAAGTCCAGGGGTAGGTTAGGGGCCCATTGGCTCGGTCAGGACCGAGTCTGCTGCACCAGTACCTACCAGAAAACTAAACCTAGTTTGTCCCCTGTTGTCTTGTTATTCTTGGCTCCTGAGGGCTCAGTTGGAAGGAACCCCAGCCCTATTATTTTCCAAATTAAAGATTTTACTCTGTTCCTCTACACCTGACTTTGCCCTTGTCTCTTCTATCCCTAACTGGAACCTAGGCCTGCCATCCTGACCCTTCCTAGGGGGCTGTTTTCCATGGGCCCTCTTTCCCTTAGGGCTGATACTACCACCTTTGCTATTCTTTTATCCTGTTTTCCCCAGGGGTTTCCCTATTATTGTATACCTTTTGAGCTTTTTAACCAATTAGGCCTATAGGCCTAACTGGAGAACACGGTGAAAAGTGTCCAAGGAAGCCCTCCCATGGCAGTATTTTGGTCCCACCGTGGGCAGAGGGATGGGAAAATTTCCTCTGACCCCAGGTCTACAAAAGGACGCAGGAAAGGGGAACACAGGGCAGAGTATTTTTCAACTCTCCAAGAGCACTTCGCACATGCGCCTGGGATCCCTATTTTTAACTCCCCAAAATTCAGAGAAGCCTGTTGGAAACTTGCTGGCGCCAAACCCCAGGCGGCAGACGCCCTCCCCGGGAAACCCTGCCTTTCCCCACGTTTCCTTTGATAGCACTTTAGCACTTTCCCAGCCGCCTGATGCGGCAAAATTACAACTTGTGCTATCCTAGTTTCAGGTAAAACTTGCACAATGGCCTTAGTGGTCCAGGCCACAACCCCCATTTCCCCCAAATAATCAGAACCAATAACTCCAGGCAACACCTGGAACCCCCCACAGTGAGACCATTCCTTCCCAAGACCAAACCCACCACTCCACCAGGCAGTGGCCCACAGACCCCTGCTGGAATAGCTCCCGGCCCCACCTCTGGTGTGGCAGAGGTCCAGCCCCGCACTCCCCGAGGTGGCACCTTAGAGATCCCGATCATAGTTCTGGCCTCCACCCTGCCTGGAACACACGAGCAGAGGTGACAGGCATTTCCCCCACTGTTTGACTGGGTGGGGGCTGGCCCTTGTATCACTTATTACTCTGTTAACTGCCTGTAGCAACCGAGCCACAAAATAGAAAATTTTCCCCCTTTTTTTCCGTGAGCTGCATGCAGCAGGAGGGAGCGCCCGAAGGGACCGTGGTACTCTCGCCCTTGGTCTCTCTTGCCCGCGCAGTGGCGGGAAACGCCACGGTGTCCTGCTGGTCACACGTCCCCAGGGGCAGGGCCCCTTGCAGACATCAGCCTCTGCGCAGGCCTCAGCACAAGCCGCCCCAACAGGCGCCTGGAGGGCGAGGGGGGATGACACTCCCCCTCTCTCCCCACACACACCCTTTTGTTGGGAGCTCTTTCCAGGCCTTCAAAGCACAGCTGTAGCGGAAGACAGTGGGGGAGCCTTTAAGGACTCACAGCCCCTCTCGGCTTTCCTCAAGTCTTTCACTACACCTTGCTTCCCTACCTTATTAGCCTCCTGCATGCCCCCTACTGGGGACCCGGCCTATAACCTGGGCATGTGCCAACCAGCGACCCCCTGGTGCATGGGTCCACGCTCAAGTGCTGAGCCACACCGGCTGGGCCTTTTGCTGTATCTCTGCCCCGCAGGCACTTCCCTACCTTTTCCCAGGCCTCCCCTGGGGCCCAGTCTTTGCCCACTACCAGTATTCGTGCCCCTAGCGGGAACCAAACCCAGGACTCTCTGGTCCGCAGGCCAGTGCTCTAACCACTGAGCCAAACCGGCCAGGGCCACTATCCAACCGCAACAAAGTTGAGGGAGACACAATAGGGAGGCAGACAAGGACAAAAACAAGGGAAGACACACAAGACAGAAACTTTCGCTTCGTCCGCCTGGCCGCTCCCCTCGAGGAGATTTCAGACGCCTCTTGGCATGTGGCAGGTTGGTATAAACCCCCAACTCGGATCAGGTTCGCTGGTGGAACACCAGAGTGCTCCAAGAACCTGATACCGCCTTATAGCCGTATGAGGTCGCCATAGAACCACAGGGTAGGACTCACTCAGGCTCCGTAACCAAAGTTGTGGAGCACGGTCACTCACACACAATTACATTCACACAGTCACACTCACACACGGTCTGAATTTCTTACCAGAAGTTTCTTTCCTGAAATTTCCTATCCTGAGCGGCACCTATGCCACTAGGTGGCGACTCTGGTGGGACTCGAACCCCCAGGCTGCTGGGGAGGTGACTCTGGTGGGACTCGAACCCCCACAGTCACACTCACACACCGTTGGGGAGGTGATCAGTCTCCCCTTCCGCCCCAGGTGGCAGACCAGATTTGAACCAGAATTTACCAGATTTGAACTCCACCTAACGTCTTAGGGGATCCCGGAGAGGAGAGGATGTGCCGCGTCCGGCCCTCTCACTCTCACCCAGATGGACCGGTCACCCAGAACTCACCTCCAGAAGCTTTACCAGGTCTCCTTTAATATTCTTTAAGGGGACGTCTTGGCGTCTCCCGGCTGCTCATCGGAAACCCAAGTAGGATCTTTTGGGGACCTGGAACTCAGGTGGCGCCTTCCCCTCAGACCTATAGGGGTCCGGCGGCTGGATCGGGAGAGGCCACCCGTCCTAGGCATCTAGCCCTTGGTGTAGCAAAACACCAGGGATCTCGCTGGGGCCTCCAAATGCTGTAACCTGACGGCGAGATAACCAGAGACGCAGGGCCGAATTGTAAAGGAGCACTTTATTTCGCCAGCGGACTGCGGAGGGCATAGTTTCCCCTCAGATCAACAGCCCCGATTCTTCTTACTGGTCCCATTTTAAAGACAAAAACTCCCTCCTCCTTTTGCCCCCTCCCCTCAGGGAACCAGTACAATAGTGGGAGTGACAGAGACCACAGAAGTCAAAATTAGCATTATTCACCCACAGGCACAAGTACCTGCAAATACCTATACTCAGGAAACTGCAAATGCCTCCCAACTCATGGGGCAACTATAATCTTGGGCAAAATTCCTTCCCGTCTAGGAGTAGTTAACCTATTATTGGAAGAATATCGAGGAATGTCTATTGGTGATAAAATAGAGTCTTTTAGTCGCCTTAACCAAGGGGCCTACATAAAATGGAATCTAGTTGCCTTAGTCTTGGGGCCCAGATCATTGTTACCACTGTTACCGCTTCTGCTCCCATGCCATTGCACATGAGCCTCAGAGACAACTACAGCTAACATCTTACCGCTTCATAGGTGACTTTTAAAAAGATATTTCTTCCACCCAAGTCTGTGTAAATATTTTTTTTCCTTCATATTTTTCTTCCTGTTGAAATTCTGACATGAATCCTGGGTATAATGGACTCCAGTGAAAGGCACCTTGTCTATTTTGAAAACATTATGTGACCTCTGGTAATTCCTTTCCTGTATGAATATTGACTTTCTGGAGTAATTAGTGTATCAGTTATTGTACATGATTGCTTTGTGAATTGTGCAAATATCACCTATGCAGCCTTGTTTGATTTATTTTCTCTGGTTTATACTGTTATTAAAAGCATATTGTATTACAGTCATGTTTTTAATGCATAAAGTAAAACACAAAGGATTGCAATGAAAACCAATTGTGTTGAAATGCTATTATCAAAATAATAAAGATACAATTTTGACATTAATATGTGTGCTTCTTTATTAACCCAGCAAATAACAAGATCTAGCAGCAGGTCTAATAATCACCATAATTTTGAAATAGTGATGAGTATAAATGGTCTTTTAAGATACTGGCAACAGCTATAATGTGAAGTCAAAATATCTTCAATATATGTTGGTGACAAAGTCATAGGTACTGCTAGTAAGACTGTGGTATGTTGACATTCAGTTAGAAATTGATAAAAATACAGGCATAATTTTTCCCATCAAAGTCCACAGACTCCCCTGAATTCTCTCCACAGGACCAAAGATTAGGAAACCTTACACCACAGACTCTATTAATTAGCATGAGATGTAGAAAATAACATTTCATTGGTGAAATGAATTGTGTTCAAAATATGTGGAGTGGCTAGAAATATTATCTAGGTGCCTCTACCCTTGCATGAATAGAATATAATAATCTGACAAGCCAGCCCCATAGTTCAGCACTCTTTGGAATGGCATTCTAGGCCTCAGACTCTGTGTGGCTCTGTATCCCTCTATGTGGTAGCCATCCTGCCAGATAGTCCCCAGTGATGCCTTCCTTGTGTAGTCCCTTCCCACGGTGAATAGGGATGATCTTTGGAACCAGTAGGATATTATGAAAATGACAGTGTGTGACTCCTAAGACTATGTCAGAAAATACTTTGTAGCTTCTGTCTTGCTCTATCTTGGATCACTGCTGTGATCTTGTTCTGAGAACATTCAAGTAGTCCTACAGAGAGGTCTAGGTGGTGGGGAACTGAGATCTCCTGCCAACAACTAACACAAGCTAGCTAGACATGTGAGTGAACCACCTTGGAAGCAGACCCCCAGCCCATTCAAGCCTTCAGATGACTGCAGCCCTAGCCAACATCTTGACTACAACCACTCAACTAAGCTGCTCCCAGATTTCCGATACCCAGAAACTATGTGAGGTAATAAATGTTTGTTTTGAGGCACTAAATTTTGGAGTAATTTATAACATAGCAATAGATATACCACTTAATAGAAGATTTTCCCTCTCTGCTCAGAAAATAGGCTGATACTGTTACTATATCATTAGGTCATCTGTTTCAGGTAAATCTTTTATGCAAGGAACTTCCTGGAGTTCCTAAAGGTCAGAGAACATGGACTTTCACTCAGTTTACAAGATGACGCTATATGGCTGCTTTGGTCCCTGATGGCTAATAACTGTATGAGCCATAGAATTCTTTCTGATAATTATCTTCACTGTAAAGTTCTATCTAGTAATGAGGCTGTGGGAAAGGTGACCTATAGCCCTCATGTACCTTTAATCTTCAGAGGTTCCCTAAGTCTACCAAAAGCAATGGGCTTATGTCTATTTGCAACACATTTGCAAAGGCCTGCAAGGCCTTAGATAATCAGACTTTTTTTTTTTTATCCTCACTTGAGGACATTTTTTCCTTTATCTTCAGATAGAGCGAGAGGGAGAAAGGGAGGAAGAGAGAGAGAGAAACATCAATGTGAGAGAGACACATTGACTGGCTGCCACCCACATGACCCCAACCGGGGCCAGGGACAAACTGCAACCAAGGTACGTGCCTTTAGTGCAGTGGTTCTCAACCTTCCTAATGCGGCGACCCTTTTATACAGTTCCTCATGTTGTGGTGACCCCCAACCATAAAATTATTTTCGTTGCTACTTCACAACTGTAATTTTGCTACTGTTATGTCTTAGGCAACCCTGTGAAAGGGTCGTTTGACCCCCAAAGGGGTCGCAACCCACAGGTTGAGAACTGCTTCAGCGGGAACCGAACCCGATACTCTCTGGTCTGTGGGCCGACGCTCTAACCGCTGAGCCAAATTGGTCAGGGCATCAGACTTTTGTTTTAATCTACCTCTCTGAACTCATTTCTTAGCACTTACTCTCACTTCTCTCCAGCAATACTGTCTATATCTGTTTGCTAGGGGTGCCGGGTACAAAGTACCAACCAAACACAGGATGGCTTAAACAATAGAAATGTGTTGTCTCACACTTTTGCAGGCTAAAAGTGGATATCAAGATGTTGGCAGGATTTTTTCCTTCTGAGAGCTGTGAAGAAGAATCCATTATAAGCCTGCCCCCTAACTTCTGGTAGTTTTCTGGCAATTTGGGGTGTTCCTCGGCTTATAGAAGCATTGCCCTGATCCCTGTCTTCATCTTCACATGGTTGTTCTCCCCGTGTGCATGTCTGTGTTAAAACTTCCCCCTTTTTTAAAGACATCAGTTATATTGGATTAGAAGTCCACCCTATTCCAGTCTGACTTCACTTAACCAATTACATCCAAATAAGGTCACAGTCTGAGGTACTGGGGGTTATGCCTTGTGGACTCTGAGAAAGAAGATATCTACTAAGAAGGGCTCCTGGTGGCTAACTGGACTCAAATTAAAACAAAAAATGAACAAACAGAGCCTAATGACCATTTCTACACTGGGGGCCTCTTACGCAACTGCACTTCAGGGAGAAGCCTGCACTCTGCACTGAACTGCCTGCCTATGTTTCTGTCATCTGAGCCAGCCCTTATAAAGGAATTTCTGGAATCCTATTTCAACCAATAGGATGGAGGCTTTTCCCATCCAACCAGGGTTGCTCAGCTGTATCCCCCATTACATCATCACTGACCAATCGGAGCAGCTCATTTTTGACCAAACAGGACAGTACCTTTTAGACCACTCAAACTGCAAGGATTTGAAGTCCTCATTTGCATGAGGACAAACCAATCAGGAACCAGGGGCGGGGACTTTCTGTCTATGTAAGTCAGCTCCCCTCTGGCTTTGGAAGTGCACGTCCTCTTTCCACTGAAGACTGAAGACTACATTTCCCCAGCTGAGTTGAAACACCCAAGGTGTCTCTCTGCAACAGAATGGAGCAGACCAGTGCAGCACAAAGCTGACTGGCATGGAGCAGAGCAGCGCTGTCTAGCTGGTGAGGGGTCTGGCCCCAGGGCCACCTGGCCCCAGAGTTGCCTTACAGTTGTGCTGTTCTCACAGCTGTACTGTAAAGTAACTGAACTGTTTTACACTGAATAAAGTTTCCTTCTTCACTGCACCTCAAATTGGGGATTGCTGTTGGCATTGAATTGGCACCAACGACCATTGGTTGACAGCTTTCAACATATGAATTTTTGAGAAGACACAATTCAACACATAACACTGGACTTCTTGCTGTTTCTCTAGCACACTGAGCTCATTTCCATCTCACTTCCTTTATACTAGTTCTTCCATCTAAAACCCCAAAGAAGCATGACTGTTCCCTTCTCAGCATATAAGTGTCATCTCATATGTCACCTTCTCAAAGAGGCCTTCCCTGATTATACTCTAAAATATTCTCTCCACCATATGTACATCATTCTCCATTGCCTGTTTCAGTTTTCTTCATAGCTCTCATCACTACCTGAAATATATTTCTTTTTATCTGTTTTTATCAGTCCTTCTCACAAGAGTATAAGTTACATAAAGACAGGAAACTTGTCCATCTTATTTATTGCTGTTTCATCAGCTCCTAACACAGTGCCTGTTTGAGAATAAATATTTATTTATGTATTTTATTCTTTAAAAATTTGTTAAATGTTATTATTATTTTTATTTATTTATGTTGTTGTTGAAAATATTACAGATGTTCCTCTTTTTTCCCCATTGAACCCTCCTTCCCGCTCCACCCCCCACCTTTCCCAGCCTAGTGTCGTGTTGATTGGTTGTGCATAGAGAGTAAATATTTAATAAATATTTGTTGAATAAACAAACAAGCTAATGTTCACTTGGTTGATTCTCTGATTTAGTCTCTGGAAAGCCCAGTAGAATCAGGTTTTCCCTGAGAAAATGGAAGCTATTGTAAACTCAAGATATTCCTTTCCCTCCTTTGAAATCCTCTTTAAAAGACCAATTATAAAACAATAAAATAATATTACTTCTCTCTCCCAAAGTTACCTGTTGTCTCTCTGCTTGTATTACCAGGAAACCACCTGACGGCAGCAAGAGATCAGAGAGGTCAGTGACAAGGCAGAGACACATTTTTAATGTTTCCTCAAAGATTGTCTACCACCTGCTCTCTCTCCAACCTGGCTAGTTCTCTTAAGGTCCAGTAGGCACACATTAATGTGCCTGGCTGGACTACCTATTAGGAAATAAAAGGGATCCCCTTTCGTTGGATCAACTGCTGAGAAAAGGCCAGTCAACTAAGATGACTTCCAATTGAGATTTCTAAATATAGGAGCCTTAAATTAGAGCAATGGTTACACTTTGTTCTTCAAGGTTTTTTCTTTGTTTTTTTTGTTTGTTTGTTTGTTTTGTTTTTTTAGTAATTGTCCACTTTAAGTTCTGACCTGCCTGAAAGTAAAGAGATGAGCTTACTGACTTTCCACCTGCCTCCCAGATCTCAGCTATAGGACAGGTGCAAAGATAAAGTAATATCTAAACAGTCTCTTGGGGTTTTTTGGTTATTGTTTGTTTTCATATTTCCTTAACCGTCAAAAGAGGACTCTAAACGGAACTTTTGATATGTATTCACCTAAACTCAGGCTTTTCTTGTAATAAAAAGAAGGGATTGTCTGTGGTTTGTGAACTGAGAAGATTCAAGTAAGGGTGGGGAGGTTTAGTTTCTAAACTATTTTTTAAAAGAAAAATTCTTGTTAAATAAAGGGAAGAATTAATTTAATTAAACCATTTGTGAGATAAGTTCCCAACATTTTTTCATTTAATCTTTTTCCAAACATGCTCAAGTCAGTAGTTTTTGCACCCTTGTGGGCTGCAGAGCCCTTAGAACAGTGCTTCTCAAATTTAATGTGCACATAAATAACCTGGTGATCCTGTTAATATGAAAATTCTAATTCAGTAGGTCTGGAGAGGGAATTATAGGATAAATCAAGTGGATTTTAAAGCTTCCTGTTTTAAGCACTCATTTTGGTTCAGCCAACGTCCAAATGCCCAATGCAGCCCTGTTTTCCAAAGCCCTCTGCTGCAGTACTCCATTCTAACTACTCTTTCTTGCCAGACCCCTAATTTACAGATCTTTCTGTTTTACCTCATTTTAAAATTTACCTGTTTTTAAAAAAATATATTTTGCTTGCCCTGGCTGGTTTGGCTCAGTCGTTAGAGCGTCGGCCCGCGGACCAGAGAGTCCCAGGTTCGGTTCCCGTAAGGGCACGTACCTTGGTTGCAGTTTGTCCCAAGCCCCGGTTGGGGTCATGTGGGTGGCAACCAGTCCATGTGTCTCTCTCACATCGATGTTTCTCTCTCTCTCTTCCTCCCTCTCTCCCTCCCACTTTGTCTGAGGATAAATGCAAAAATGTCCTCGGGTGAGGATAAAAAAAAGATTTTAAAAAGTCAGCATTTCCTTATTTAAAAAAACAATCATTTATATCCTGCTTTACTTGCAATCAAAATATTTCTAACTCATTTACCCCACGGCACCATGTTATTATGTTAATGATAGGGGTAAAAGTCTGTCAATCTTGAGCTCTGAAAACTTGAGGCTTTACCTTCATTCTCAGGCAGAGTAGGAAGTTCAGAGCTAGTGAATAGTCACAGGAAAGTAATTTCTTGCCATCTGTATTAGTTTCCCACGACTGCTGTAAGAAATTAGTACAAATGTGGCGGCTAAAGGCAACATAAATTTATTATCCTACAGTTTCGGATGTTATAAATCTGCAATGGGTCTCACTAGGCAAACATCAAGGTTTCGGCAGGGCTGCATTCCTTTCTGTAGGTTCTAGGTTCTAGGGGAGAACTCATATCCTTGCCTTTTCCAGCTTTTAGAGGCTGTCTACATTCCTTAGTTTATGGCCCCTTTCCTCCATCTTCAAAGCCAGAAACAGAGGGCTGAGGTCTCACATCACATCACTCTGACTTCTACTGTCTCCTTCTTTCACTTTTAAGGGTCCTTGTGTTTACACTGAGCCCACATGCATAATCCAGAATAAACTCTCTATTTTGAGGTCAGCTGAATAGCAACCTTAATTTCATCTGCAACCTTAATTCCCTTTTGCCACTTGACAAATGTTTATTGAGCATCTACTATGCATAGAGAGCTTCATTCTCTGCCTTAGAGAGCCACCTGAGTGAGAGAGGACTTAGTCATGTAGGGTAAATAAAAATACAAAGTTTCAAAGGCTGCAGGAGAGATAAGATAAGAGGAAATCCTGCTATGAAAATTAGATGAGGGTGTGGTGTGACTGTTGAGGTGTTCAGAGAAGGCTTCCTGGAAGAGGCAGAACTTGCTTAATCAGTCTTAAAGAAAGAGCAAAATTTGAATATTGTTTTTAACAATATTTAAACATTGAACGGAATTCAGTGAGTTGAACAAGTCTTACATACTTTTAAATTATTTCAACAAGGAGGCCATTAAACTGAGGTGGTTGTAATGCATTGGTGGCCCATGCAAGCAAATCAAAACCTATGCCTGTAAATGCCTCAAGGTTAAAAAACGAAAGCCTAAAGATACTTAATCACAAACAGTCAACTAGACTTGATGCTATAACCCATCAAATCATTTCCTTTTTTTTTTTTTTTGCTTCTGTACCTTCTCTTTATAAGTAATTCCCCTAGCTAGTGTCGGTGGAGTGCCCCTAACCACTTGTGGTTTGGTGCTGCTCAATTCAAATAGATTTTTGCTCAAACAAACTCTTTAAATATTTAATATGCCTCAATTTAACTTTTAACCATATACATTTTTGAGTGTAGCTTTCCAATGTAACACTTGTAAAATGAAAGTACTCACTGCTATTCAAGTGATGTCTCCATAACACTTACCAACTTCAAAAGCGCTGTTATAAGCTCACTTGATGTTCACCAAAGCCCTGTGAAGGAAGTAGGGAGGGCAGGGAACCACCTGAACTTTGTCATCATGAAGTCCTCAGGTCCCTTTCCAGGCCTAGGTCTATGCCTCATGTTCCTTCTTCCTGGCAGCCACAGAGACGAAGCCTGTTTTCTCTCCTTTTGGTAGCTGTCTTCCTAAGCCTAGCTGTAGAATGAAACACAGTCTCTCCACCTCCCCCACTTTCTTCCTGCCATTTAAGTCAAGCAAACGGGCTCATTTATTTTAAGGTTTATCTGCTAACTACTTTGGACAAACAGGGGATAAAGCTAACATAATCTTACAAAATTTATATAATAAATGGCCTTTAATCTATACTCTCTGCTCCCTTTTTTAATGCTAATAGCAGGTATTATTGTATTCAGGCCTTCAGCTTATGTTTTCTTAGAGATCATTATCATCATAGCAGCAAGCAGCCATGGAGTGCATTGTTCTAATTGCTTTACATATTTTGACTCATTTAATTTTCACAAAATTTAATTTTATGAATAAATAAATGAAGCAGACTTCAAACCCAGGTAGACTGGTTCTGGAATCTGTGTTCCTAACCACTATGAAATATTGCCTCACTGCCTTTTCCCTGCCACCATCCTTCTTCTGTCTGTCAATATAGGCTACTACTTGGACATTTTGTCCATGAGGAACCAGTGCACACTAAGTTACAGACGAAGAAACTGAGGCCTAGAAAAGGTAGACTTTCCCAAGGCAGTATTCACTGGTAGTGAGTGGGGAGCTGGGAGTTAAATCAGCTCCATCACATCATGTTATCTTCAAGAAGGGCTACTTTGTGAGGTCTGGTTCTGATCCAACATAGTGAAAAAAAACTTATTTCAAACCATTCCACATGCACTAATCTCTCTTATCATTATGGAATGTTTCATTTTTGGACACTGTGATCAAAGCCAGATCAATACCTTTAAAGGCTCTAAGCTCTAAAAAGAAAAGGATGTCCTCCCAGCACCATCCTCTATGGATACAAATTAAAAACAATTATAAACAGTAAAGTAAATACAGCAAAATATTAATTTTCTCATCATGACTACTTAATTTTTTCCTTTTGAAATTGTAATAATCAAATACTTAAAATAATTCTTAGAAGCCTTTTTTTCTGGGCGTCCTAAGCACATGTTTAAACTGTTAAGTAAGTAATTTAATACTGGCTGATACATATTAATTCCTGGAAAAGGTGTACGAGAGTTATTGTAAAGGTAAGTTGGAGACAAACGATGATGATGACGACTAATCAGGAAGAAGACAAAATAAGCAAATCAGGGTGTGGCTCTGTGTTTGAAATTTACAGAAATCCACCTACATGGGTGGGATCGTCAATCTACAGGAAATCTTTCCAAAAGACTATGGCTTATAGTATAACTGTAGACGAGTTACTGATGACGTTAAAGTACTCCCTAGAGGTCTCCAGGAAGCAGTGAACTGTAAACTTAATGTCAGTCTATAAACCTGGGAAATGCAAACATTTAGACAGTATTGTGAAACAAAGAGGGAGGGGAGGTATTGTAATCTCTAGAGCCAAAAGAAAGAAAACAATTCTTGGAGAATTTACAAAAAAAGGAGATGAATGGTAAGAATTTTTTAGTGTGTCCAGCATTGCCCGAGGAAGAGAGGCCTCAGATTTGGGCCAGAAATATTGGATTAGCTGGTATAATCTTATTTTGAAAGGATCCAACTGATCCTGCTGCTGCAGCTTAATAATAAAATTTCATTAAAGATCATCCGACTATCTTTGCTCAGGTTTTATGTTCACCAACTTATCAATTGACTTCCAGTACTCTGGTTTTGGGAATAGGGCCCCTAACCACTGGCTCTATTCAGTATGGCATATGTAATCCTTCAGGTAATACACAAATTGTGATCTAGGTTATATATTATTCTCTTATGAATCACAAGATCTCATGGTTGGAGGAGACTTCAAGGACATTCAATTAACCATCAATCTGGTGCTGAAATTAATTCCCCCTATAAAATAACTGGCAAGTGGTTGTTTATTTTTTCTTGATGTATCAGGTAACAGGAAAATCATTACCTCTTCACTTCTTTGAATACTGTGTTAGAAAATTCTGCTTTATATTGAACAAAAATGTGCTACTAGCGTCTCCAGTCTTAGGTTGACACCTTGAGTCCACAAAAAAAACCCAAAAAAATCCTACACCTTCTGTACCCCTACTCCCACCCCCATCCCCCAAAATAACACAGATAAGCTCATGTACCTGACAAACCTTTCTTCCAGGCCAAATTCTCTAAATTCTTTAATGCTTCCTAATATAGGATGGTTTCACATCATCATCCTTGTTACCTTCCCACGGACAGGCTTTAGGTTATTTTTTAAGGTATAGTCTCGGGCATGGTGAAGTATTTTTGTAAAATTTGCAAAATATATTTTCATCACAAATGGTTAAGATAACTTTTTCCACTTCTCCTTCCCCTATGTCACACTTCCCCTCATGTCAAGCAATGCTGAAATGGCCATGAGCATTTCTAGAATAAAGTTAAGGGGAAGTTGTGTTGGTGGTGTATTTAGTTTGGTTTAAGAGACTATATATTGTGTGGTTTACTGACTCTTCTGTGTATAGTTAACTGATTATTAGCTGTCTTAGTGTAGGAATGGCTTCCAGGAAGACTCCAACCACACATCCTCTGTGCTAATTTCACTCAGCGTTGTGACACTAAGTTGCAGGTGTATTAGGCAGCTACTGAAAATGCTATGTTATTTTCTGAGTTTTGTGATACTGAAGAGATTTTTCAGCTTTTTAAAATATAAAATGTGATATGCATTAAGTTGTACCCTTACAATGGGTAAATTTTATGGTATGTAAATTATACCTCAATAAAGCTATTAAATATGTTATGTGATTTCTTTTCTTTAAGTAAATACTTATTTTATGCACAAAACAATTTTATGCCCAAAGTAAAGTAAAATAAAATAAGAGTACATAGCCAGGTTTGTACAAAAAGCTACACCAAACATCATGTTTAAGGGTGAAATGTTGAAAGAATCCCCTTTGAGTCTGGGGATTAGACAAGAGGATTGCTATTACTACCTTTGTTCAACATTGTATTAGAAGTTCTAGTGAGTACAGTAAGCCAAAAAAAAAAAATAAATAAAAGGTATAAGAATCAGGAAGGAAAAAATAAAATTGTCATTATACCAAAAATATGACTGTGTTTGTAGAAAATCTAAGACTAAATACAGAAATATTATTAGAATTAATAAGTGAACTTAGCAACATTGCTGAATACAAAAATTGGTATGTAAAAACCAGTTGCGCCTGGCTGGTGTGGCTCAGTGGTTGAGTGCCGACCCATGCACCAAGAGGCACCGGTTTGATTCCTGGTCAGAGCACATGCCCAGGTTGTGGGCCCGATCCCCAGTGTGGGGCATGCAGGAGGTGACCAATTGATGTTCTCTCTCATCAATGTTTCTGTCTCTCCTTCTCCCTTTCTCTCTCTCTAAAAATCAATAAAGAAAAAAAAAATTTAAAAACCCAGTTGCATTTTTATTTAGTTTTTTCGCATTTTTAAACAATAACCACAATTTAAAAAATAATATAAAAGATATAATTTACACTCATGAAATATAAAATACTTAGCAGTAAATGTGACAAAGGAGGTGCAAGAGGAAGTTGAATAAAACATTTACATGAAAGTGCAAAAGATCAAGAATAGCCAAAGCACTCTTGAAGATGTCAAGATTTATCATAAAACCATAGGAATTAAGGTTGTGGCATGGGGAGAACTAAATAGACAATTCCAGAACAGACTCATGTGTATATAGACATTTGATGTACAATAGAACTGATATTTTAGATCAGTGAAGAAATTATATGTTGAAAATATGGAGTTCTCACAATTAGTTTTCCATATGGAAAAATAATAATTTGGACCCCAGCTCACACATACATGCAAAAAAAAAAAAAAAAACACTCTAGATGGATTTGAAACATAAATATGAAAGGCAAAAATATAAAATTTTTAGAAGAAAATGTTAGAGAACATCTTAATGATCTCTGGATAGTGAAGGATTTCTAAAAGAAGGCAGAAAATGTATCAATCATAAAGGAAAAGACTGGTAAATCAGAGTACATTAAAATTAAGAACTTCATTTATCAGAAAACACTGTTAAGAGAGTGAAAAGACAAGCCATAAACATAACTAATGAAGGATTAATATCAGATTGTAAAGAGAACTCTAAGAATCTATAAGGCATAGAAAAATAAACCAATTGAAATATAGGCCAGAAACCAGAATAGGTGCTTCTCAAAAGAGAAACCTTAAATGGCCAATAGCTGAATTATAGGATGCTCAACCTCATTAGTAATCAGGGAAATGAAAGTGAAAATTAAAATAAAATAGTATTTTACACTCATTAGAATCATAAAAACAAAAAAGTATGGAAAATACCAAAGGTTGACAAGCATGTGGAGGAAGTAGAATGCTCATCCATGGCTTGTTGGAGTGTACATTTATGTGAGCACTTTGGGAAAGGGTTTGGAATTACACAGTAGAGTTGAACATATGCAAATCTCAGGATCCAGAAATTTTACTCCAGGGTATATAACTTAGAGAAACTGTAGCACATGTACATCATTCCATCAACATTGTTCCATCATCATATCCTAAAAATAGTAAAATGAATAAATAAATCATAGTATATTCATGCAATGGAATATTATATAGCAGTGTAAATGAACTGAAACTAGATGTACCAACATATATGAATCTCAAAACACAACATTGAGTGAAAAAGCAAATCATGGGAGCATATATACATACAAACACCTAGGTTCCATTAATTAAAAAGTTCAAAAACAGAAAAGGCTAAATAATATATTGTTTAGGGATGCATTTAGTTAGTAAGACTATAAAAAAACACACAAGGCAATGATTATCCCCGATTTCAGGATAGTGTTTATATCTGATAGGGGAAGAAAGAGTGCTAGCAGGAGGATGTGATCAGGGAGGGCCCCACAGCAGGCTTTAAGACACTGAAAATAAATGTTCTACTTTTTTAACTTAAGTGGTGGGTACATAGATATTCATTTAAATTATTCTTTACATTATATCAATGTTTTATATATCCTTCTGTGTATATTTTACCATTTTATAGTAGAAAAAAATCAGTGCTCAGAACTGAACACACAACTCTAGCTAATCAATCATACTAGGAGACAATCACCTCTCTTGTTCTGAGTACTTTGACTCTGTTTTGTGAACCCAGGTGTATATTTATACTGCTAAATGTTCTCTTATTTGAGTTGACCATTCTTTTCATTTGTCTTCCCAGTCAGCCAAGCTCTCCCCAGAACCAGATCATACTCTTCGATTCTGATCATCCTCCAGATACTGAAATTTCTGAGCCTTCCAGGCTTGAGGTCCAAATTGCAGCTGGCAGATGTGACAACTCTTCTGAAAGATCATCTTAAAGCACCTTCCTTAACAGGCTCACTTCCTGTCCTGCTTCTCCTGAGGTTATGTGTTTATAGCCCAGCCTAATGAAAGCAATGCCTCATATTAGGTCATGTTGATAAGATGATGAGAGCATATTCTCACTCAAGACTGCTATTTCCTGAAGGGATAAAAACCCCACCAGGGAAAACCCCTGTGGTTCTCATAGGTAGGGCTGTGGTTCTCATAGGTAGGGCTGGTCTGCTACCAAAGCTAACAACATAGTTACATCCAGATGAGGAAGGATGAATGCACTTATTTATTCCTGGACACTCTGTGGGTAGATGTACATCTTTCATGTCTTAAAGACTCACAGATCTTGAGCTGGAAAGAGGTCCCAACCCTGAAGAACCTCTCCAGAATCCAGGTTGCTGAGTCTTTCCTGCTGCCTAGAGAGGTTCCAAATCACCTTTTGAGAATGGCAAACTGGGTGGTTAACAATTGGCTCTCAGTTTTGGTTCTGGTAAGTGATATTTAACTACCTATTAATTACTCTTAACATCCTGTTTGTTCATATTTGTAAAGCTATTTGAAAGGGAAAGATTCCATGCCAATATTGGACCCATCAAGGCCAGTTATCAGTTAGAAAGTCCAACTCTATGCTCCATATACTCTTCTGTGTACAATATATTTCACCATTTTAGAGAAGGAAAAAAAATCCGGCTCTAGAAATTAATTGGTAAAAAGACAAATAATATGTTCTTAAGCCACAAGTATTTGAAATTTCAATCTGTTTTCATTTTCTATCTTCTCTTTTTCTCTTCCATCTGACTTCTAACTATTGTCATGGAGCATTCTAGTCTCTCCATCCTTCCTGTACTACTTATATCAAGATTTCACAAGGCCATGGCCAGGTATCTAAGTGGTTAGAACATTGTCCCACCCAAGCTTGCAGGTTCGATCCCCGGTTGGGACAAGGGCACATACAAGAAGCAACCAATGAATGCATAAATAAGTGGAACAACAAATTGATGTCTCTCTCTCTTTCTCTCTCTCTCTCCCTTCCTTTTTCTCTCTCTAAAAGCAATAAAAAATTTTCATAAAATCGTTGAACGTTTGAGTTAGAGGTGATCTTAGAGTCTTAGAGATAATCTGGCAGAGCACTGTCCATTAGAAATAGAATGTGAGCCACATATGTGATTTAAAATTTTTTAATATTTACATTTAAAAAGGTAAAAAGAAATAGGTGAAATTAATTTCGAGCAATATATTTGTTAAATCCAATATATCAACAAGTTTATCTTTTCAACATGTAATCAATATTGAAAATATTAATACGATCATTTATATTCTTGTATTTTTACTAAGTCTTTGAAATCTGTTGTGTATTTTACACTTACAGCACATCTCAAACAGGACTAGCCATATTTCAAGTGCTTAGTAACCACATGTGGGGGTAGTGACTATGGCATTGCATAGTGCAGATAATATATCAACTCCTTGATTTTCCAAGGGAAAATGAGACCCAGATTTCACACCATGAATTGATTGCCTAATGATCACTCAATCCCAGCTCCCCAGTGTTCAGGCCAGAACTCCTGCATTGGCGCGCGCGCACACACGCACACACACACACACACACACACACACACAAATACTTTTCATTCTTTCATTTCTGAGCCACCTCTGAGCCTGTGTCCTTTCTCACTTTCCTTGATCTTCATGTCATAGCTCCCTCTAGAGTTCTCTCTTTCTTCCTGTTTTCCTTTGGGTCCCATAAGACTGCCAGGTACTCCAGGGAAAAAGGTGCGGAGAGCAATCACGTCCCCCTGGAGAACTGTTTGTTCTGCATTTAATGAAAGGCCCAGCATTTATTTTCGCAGGTTATACTATGACATATTTTTAGCATTTCAATGCCCTATGTTTAATTCTTTTTGCACTAGTTTAGGAAATAGCGCATCTGGCAATTAGTTTCAGTTCTGCTATTATTTGAGTAACCTTGATCAAATTATTTATCCTCTTTAGACTTCAGATCACCTGTGGGTATGTGTGTGTGTGTGTGTGTGTGGGGGGGGTATTAATGAAGTGACTGAATTAGATACAAATGTAAGGGTGTTTCTAGCTTTAAAATCCTCTGCGCTTTCTATCCCTCTCCTATTTTTTGCTTGGAGAGTTCATTGCCCATGGTGATGAGTCACATTTAACTGTCTAGCTTTGAATTTCCATCCCCCGACACGCTGGCAGGCTCAAACTTCTTGCTATCTCTGACATATTCTCCTATGCACTATTTTTTTAAATGAAAAAATAAATTACTCAAAAATATTTTTACTCCTCTTTCCTGTCAGGTCTACTACTCCACTTTTTTTTTTCCATTCATAGTGGAGGAAATGATAGTCAAGGTGGGAAATTGAATTCTTTACTCTCAGATGTCACTGTATTTCATCATTCACCTTTCCTACAACTATTTATTGGCTGACACAGAGTTCCTTGCCTCTGTGTCCCTCTCGGATCCTGAAATACTTCTGTTCCCTCTAAATTAGTTTCTCTCCTCTATCTTCTGAATCTTGAGATATCTGTGGCTTTCATTGCTTTTTCCATTAGGATCAAAGAATCTCTGGAAGACACTCATCTCTGGAAAGGGTTTCTAAGCAAAGGATGCAGGAAGAAATTAATTGGTAAAGCCAGTCTGATAATGATGGAACTCCGTAGCCAGCATTTATTGAGCTCTTACTATGCACCAAGCATTGCATTAATTATTTTACATGCATTATTTCCATGTAAGACTCACAGTAGTGCTATGAGGCAAATATTGTTATTATTATCATTTTATAGGTGAAGAAATTGATATTCAGAGAAGTTAAATCACATGTCTGTCTAAGATTACAGAAATAAAAAAAGGGTGAAGCTAGAATTTGAGCCCAGGGAGTTTGACTCCAATATCACAAATTAAATCACTATGCCATGCCGCTAGAGGTGTGTGAGTGGTTCAGATATAGTGAATTTGAATGGGCAATGTCCTAGGCTAAAGGACCTTTACCCTGGGCTGAGATGGTTCTGATCCATCCTGGGGCCAGGGATATATATTAGAGGTATCCTGCCTGCAGTCTTGCTCAGTTACAAACTAGCACCTCCAAGCTTCTGCTATGGCCCAGTTGGTTGGTCTCCAAGGCAGTGGGCAGTGGGTTCAAATTTCCCCCTTTGCCCATGCAGAGACAGAGCTTGGGATAGACAAAAGCAGATCATTAAGAACTCAAATGAGTCCAAAGCAATGATAGGTTAATTTGAAAAGAGACTCACAATCTAAAAACAGGATAATGTGTGTCAGGGTGTAATTAAAGAGGCCAGCCCATCTGGAATGGTTTAGTCCTTTTCAGATGAGCATTGTTACAGCTGTTAAATTTATTCTTTGTTTCTTTAGAAATCCATTATTCACTGATTGCCATCTTTTAGGTAATAGTTTAAATGCTCTAGTCTAGGAGCTGGCAAATGTTTCCTGTAAAGGGCTGGGTAGTACATATTTTAGGCTTTGCAGGACAGATGGTCTCTGTCATAACCACTCAACTTGTTCACTGTTATCATGAAAGCAGCCATAAACAATACAGAGATAAGTAGGCGTGGCTAAATTCAATACCACTTTATTTATAGACACTGCAATTTGAATTTCATACAATTTTCATGCAATAAAATATCATTCTTCTTTTGAATTTTTCCAACCATTTAAAAATGTGAAAACAAAAAATGTAAAAACCATTCTTAGCTTGTAGGCTGTATAAAACAGGTGGTGAGCCAGATTGGACCCATGGACCTCGGTTTGCTGATCCTGCTTATTAGCGTCTAATGCATGAAGTTCTAACTCACTCTGAAAGTAAGTTGGGTACTAGAAGGATTGTATTCATTTAAAATGAAAACAGATACACACAAAATAGCCAAAAGTAACACTGTTTCCCACCCCTTGTCTCCTGTTGCCCATACCCAAATTTCACTTTATTCTTTGCTTTTTTTTCCCCTTCCTCTAGGTTACTTGGTTGGCACTGAATGTTTTCTTGTTTACACATGCTTTCCTGTCATATGAGAAGGGTGACAAGTACTACTACACAAGAGAAATCCTGGGGGTGAGTGTAATAGTTATAACGTGGGAAATCTAGGCATTTTTCTTGTCTCTGACCCCAGCTCCTTTGAGACCCAATTTCTTAATTTCCTCTAGGGCTAAGGCTGCCAGAAAAGTTACAGGATGCTCAGTTAAATATGAATTTCAGAAAAATAAAAAATCATTTCTTTTGGTATAAGTATATTCCAAATATTGCCAGGTATACAGTAAGTCCTCACTTAATGTTGTCATCAATTGTTTCTACAACTTCAAGCAAAACAATGGATAACAAAACCAGTTTTACCATAGGCTAATTGATATAAACAAGAGTTAAGTTTCTATGGCACCTCATGACCATTTTCTTTCTTTCTTTCTTTCTTTCTTTCTTTCTTTCTTTCTTTCTTTCTTTCTTTCTTTCTTTCTTTCTTTCTTTCTTCCTCACCTGAGGATATTTCTCCATTGATTTTTTTTTAGATAGAGATTTAGGGAGAGGGAGGGAAAGAGAGAGAGAGAGAGAGAAACATCGATGTGAGAGAGATACATTACATCAACTGATTGCCTCCCACATGACCTCAACCAGGGCCAGGGATCAAATCCACAACTGAGGTACATGCCCTTGACTGGAATTGAACCCATAATTCTTTGGTCTGAGGGCAGATGCTCTCACCACTGAGAAACCAGCCAGGGCATGAACATTATAATTAAATGACCTTAAACTAAACGACTTATTCTAGGACCTGCTGTACTAAAAAAATTATAGGTTTCCCCTGCGATCTGAAAGTAGAGCATTCCTATGAAACCTTTTGTAAGCCAAAATGGCATAAAGCAAAGAAGCAATTACCATTGATTTATATGGAAAACTTTTTGAGCATTCCTAAACCTCCCAAAATAACCCACCAAATCATACCAAATATGCTTAATTACATCTAGTTTTATGCTAAGTGTAACACTCTTGTGAACTCTGATGCTTTAGGACACACCTTGCTAACAGATGCACATAATGAATCAAGGTAAAGCACAGATGCTCACAAACACAGTTCAAAGCTATGGCGTGGTGCTGAGATGCTGAGGTAGTTCCTGGGAAGGGGCTTAGCAAGGCCACTCACTGCTCAGGGTGTGCACTGCTTCCAGAAGACCTGCAAAACAAATGCTGAATGCTATTTTCAGTTTTAACCTTTTTTTTTTTTTTTTTTTTTTTTTTTTTTTTTTTTTTTTGTAGAAACGGAATCCTCTGTGTTTTGTTTGTTTGTTTGTTCCCAGTTAGGAGAAGAGGTACTAATGTAGGTTTTTCTTAAAAGCTAAGTGGCAGAACGCGAACTTTCGGAAATTGGGGTGATACCTGTATTCTTTTTTAAAACCTGATGTTCAAATTTAGCCAGGCATTCTGTATTTTTGTTCACTAAATCTAACAGCCTTATCCAGGGCACACTCCCCAGACCCATTAATGAAAACATGCAGTAAAGTCAACTGTTAAGTAGTGGTTTTCAAACTGGTTTCCACAGAAACTCAGGTGTTCCTACAGCGTGTGAGGGGAAGGCTAACTGCTCCGTGCTCCTGCTTCTGCCCCTACTTCAACCAAAGCAGCCTTTATCTGTCTTATGGACTCCTGCTTATGATTTTAAGAGTTTGGTTAAAAGTAAATAAACAACTTCAAACCACCGCTGTGGATGATCTCACAGAAAAACAATTTCCATCAAACAGGGATACTTAGGAAGGCCTGTGGAGTTGGGTGGTACTGCAGAAGTCAAGGCCTGCAGAAAGGTGGGGTAGGTCAAAGTAACAGGATGGAGAAGGCTGGGGAAGTGGCAGATTAAGAACAGAAGATGTGGCCCGCCTGATGTGGCTCAGTGGTTGAGCGTCGACCCATGCACCAAGAGGTCGCCGGTTTGTTTCCCGGTCAGGGCACATGCCCAGGTTGTGGGCCTGATCCCCAGTGGGGGGCATACAGGAGGCGGCCAATCGATGTTCTCTCTCATTGATGTTTCTATCTCTTTCTCCCTCTCCCTTCCTCTCTCTCTACTATCAATAAAGGAAAAAAAAGAATAGAAGATGTGGTATATATATATACAAGAGAATGCTCTTCAGCCACAAAAAGATGAAGTATTGCCATTTGTGACAATATGGATGGATCTTGAGAGTATTATGTTAAGTGAAATAAGACACAGAAAAGGACAAATACTGTGTGGTTTCACTCATATGTGGGATATAAAACAACACAAACAAACAAACAAAACACAAAGAAACAATAAAACAAACTCATAGATTTAGACAACAGAATGGTGGTTACCAGAGGGGAAGGGGAGTGGGAGAAGATGAAGTGGGTAAAGGGGGTCACATACATGATGACGGAAGGAGACTGGCTTGGGGTGGTGAGCACACAAAAGAGGATACATGTGTCATATTATAAAGTTGTACACCTGAAATTTATGTAATGTTACCCCAGTAAATTTAATATATATAAAAAAAGAATAGAAGAGGAAGGGTCAGGGGTGGGTAGGGCACATTGGTGTGAAAGTTTTCAGGGAGAAGCATGGAAGTGAGAATGGTTCTCTCACAGTCTCATTAATCTGGTCACTACCAGATTACAGAAGCCAAAGTGATTGCTAACTCTGGCCAGTTATTCAGTAACAACAGGTAAGGGATTTGATTAAATCACTTTCATCTTGACAAGTGCCTTTTTCTTTTTCTTCTCACCAGAGGATGTTTTTATTGATTTGAGAATGAGAGAAAGGGAGGGAGGGAGGGAGAGAGAGAGAGAGAGAGAGAGAGAGAGAGAGAGAGAGAGAGAGAAGAATATCGATCAGTTGCCTCCCACAAGCACTCAAATCTGGGATCGAACTCTCCACCTGGGCATGTGCCCTGACTGGGAAATGAACCCAGGACCCTTCAGTGCATGGGACAATGCTCCAACTAATTAAACCACACTGGCCAGGGCTGGACAGTGCCTTTTTCCATTAGCTTTCCACAAAGATTCACCCAGTGTACATGTTTAAAGATAGCTTGTCCTTTTTAAAAAATCCTTCTTTACGTACCATCATCAAAGGACCCATGTTGAGATCCCAACTAATCTGAATGTTCTGTTCATGGCTTATTTCACCCTGCTGTTTTCCATTTTAAATGTTAGTTCTTGATCCTTCTTTGGCAACAATAACTCCAAAGGAAGTGTTAAGTTGTTTTAAAAATGGCTTTTTATTAAGAGAATGATGCAATAAATGTGACTAATTATTAAGAGCTGAGTTAGTTTATGATCAAATAGTCAGCAGCAGAAAAATGAGTCATGCTCATTTCCTGTGGGCATTTCATTTTTAAAGGTCCTCTCAATTAAAAAATCAATTATAGATAATGCTGCATTCAAAGAGATCAAATGATATAGAAGTGTATGAGTAAAATGTGAAAATTACCCTCCCATCCCATGCCCCAAAGATAACCATTTATTAATAATTTGGTGTGTATGTGCGTTCAATGACATTAAGTTGGTATCTTGAAATCTTCCATGGTAAGAGTATATATTTTTTAATTTTTAAAATTTTTCTTTATTGATTTTAGAGAGAGAAGAAGGGAGAGGGAGAGAGAGATAGAAACATCGATGAGAACATCAATTGGTCGCCTCCTGCATGCCCCCTACTGGGGCTTTGGCCCACAACCTGGGCACATGCCCTGACCTGGAATCGAACCGGTGAGCTCTTGGTGCCCGGGTTGACACTCAACCACTGAGCCACACTGGCCGGGCCATGGTGGGAGTATTTACATCATGTAAATTGGCTAATGCTGGAAATAAAGACCCCTGTCTCCTCCAAAAGCTGATTGTTAAACATTTACTACCTCCACACCACTACATATAGCTCTCATCCTTTTAAGAACTTAGCATTCCATGGCATTGATGTGCCATAATTTATTTAATTATTCCATATGGTATTTCTTAAACTTGTACTCCCTCTAAGAAAATGCAGAGTTATTTGATTCAGTATGAAGCAGAGCAAATAAGTAGCAGAAGAAGGAGTTTAAATCCATAGTCAATGAGGCATTAATGACAGCAGCAGTTGAATTAGAATACCAGTTAGTGTTGATGTTGAAAAGTGAACATAATCTGGAATATTTCAGTGTGCTGCAATGGGAAAAAAAAAAAAGATTTGATCTAAAAAGAATCCATATGATACAAATGGCCCCCACAGAATATGGAGCTGTGAAATTGAAGTCCTATATTTTCAATTCACTTGCCAATTTTAGCCTTAAGAAACCTCTGTGACTTAAATAAGCAAGCTGTGGGAACCACTGTGGAAATGTAGGATCTTTGAGATGAGCAGAGAAAATTTACTCAGAAATGAAACAAGCTGTTTCTATCAAAAAACAGTCAGAGTGTGACTCAGCAGAGGGAGAGACACAGGTCATGTGGAAGAGCCAGAGATGGAAAACAGTAGGGCAGCTCTTGTTCACTGCACCGCCTGACATTGTAAGCCATTATGGATACGAGGGAGATCTTGTTCTGGCTTATTGAACCAATGTCATCTTGCTCTAGGTTTAGGTTGTATGGAAAAATAGCTTTGGTGCCAAAACGATTACTAAAAAAAAAAAAAAAAAAAAAAGGCTGAGAAATTGTTAACTCTAACCCATATTCTTCCTTTTAGTAAGTCATTGACAGGCACACATGTAAGGCTAGCCAGTCAGCTGAAGAGCAACAATAATTGCCTGGCTGCTGTGAGATTGTCACGCTCCATAGCCTGCAGTTTCAAGTATATGGAGCCGACTCAAAGACAGGTTGTGCAGAGTTGAGGAGAGAAGTTGGATTTAGCTACCTACCATTGAGTTGAGCATATTCTTTCCTAATCAAGCCTCTTTCTGGGCTAAATACTTCTTCGAAGCACCAATTCCTTGTCTCCTTTTCTAGCAGCTTCTACTGCTGGATCACATTGATCTTGGTGTCTGTTGCCTGGCCACCCAAGGAAATCAGTTTGAAATTCTGTTCTCAGAAGTTGTCCCTTCTCAAATCTCTACCTAAGTCTGACATTTTTGCTTTAAGAGATTCACTAGGTTTGCCTAGGCTTTATTCAGTTATTAAAAACATCTTAAATATAAGTGGTTACATTTTAATTATTTTTATTACATGCTTATAATTGCTATATTAGAAAATACAGAAAAAAATTATTATCATCCCCATTTACAGATGGGGAAACCAAGAGATAGACAGTTAGATAATTTGGGGCAGTGAAGCCAAGATTCAAAGCTATACAGCTTGCTTCCAGAGTCTATACTCTTAAGTGCAAACTCTATCAGGTCTCTATACCTGATACATTGAATTATAAACTTAACTTTCAATAATAAATTAAAAGTGTGGATAACAAAGTATATGGATTGTTGCTATTAATTAACTGGGCATTTAAAAAGTTACCAAATTATTAAAGGTGATAAGTAAAAATCTCCCTTTTTAGTTATGTGCCGTTATAAGTATTACTTTTAAAATATAATGTGGAAAGTTTATTTTTTACCTTATTAATAACTTGATAATAATGACTTACCTATATTTAATGTCCAGATTTAAATTTTAATTCAAAAGGTCTCTTTCATATGCTATCGCAAAGTTTGGTAAATTACATTGGTACTAGATATGTAAAGAGAAGATTGTATTGTTACTAATAAATACTGTTTCTCATTTTAAAAAAAAAAAAGAAAATATAGAAAAGAAAAAACACATTCACCCTCTGTAATTATACTTCTAAATATATAAGCTTTATTTAAAATGCAAATAAAAATATATATCATCCTCAAGATTGTTTTACAAATGAAAACAATAAAATCATAACTGAGTGCATTACATAATATACTAGTTGCATCCATAGAATGTGTTTGTTGACATGGAATCATTAAATCCTGTTTAGTCCATACTGATAAATGTATAGCCAGACATTTCCAAATCACTGTCACGGAAATTTCTCAATTTAATATTAAGTTCAGCAAATTTTCCGTCATTTGCAAACTGTTCTAGCTACTGAGAAAGAGGGGAGGAAGCTGCAGCTTACCCATTTCCAGGTCTCAGACAAGTGGACTGGGCTTGTGCTCCCTTGCTAAACGGTGAGATGAAGCAGCTCATGGCGTCTTTCCTCTGCTCTTAGTCGGCGTTGGCCTGGGCCCGAGCTTCTGCTCGCTGTCTGAATTTTAACAGCATGCTGATCCTGCTTCCCATGTGTCGGAATCTGCTGTCCTTCCTGAGGGGCACCTGCTCAGTGAGTCTCAACCACTCTTAGGTCAACTTTCACATTAAAGAAGGTGATTTAGAACACCTGAAATGGAAAAAATAAAGAATTAGGGTGAAGAGTCAAAGAACAATAGTTTTTCTGTGTTTTTTTTTTTTTTTTTTTCTGAATAGCAGTACATCTTGTATTACCTTTAGGGCATTCATCTGAATGTCAGTTTATAAAGTACATTCAATTAAACTAAACCTATAGAAAAAAACAGACATATCACAGGGTTTCTAGGAAAAAATAAGAAATAGAATGGGAAATGACTATGGTATAAAATGTAATTTCTCTTAAGTTTCACAACCACTCTGAAGTATGTATCATTTATGGTTTATAAATAAAGACTTAAAAATTTAAAAAAAAAAAAACAGACACGAGACCCTAGACTCCTTAGTCAGACAGCCCAACACCAAGGCCCTAGGAATGGAAGCCAGAGGTCTTCTTTGGTAGCCAAGAGGGTGGGCAAGGGTGGGTAGATATTGCCATGCTCTTTGTAAGACATGTTGATTATGGGTTAGTGAATTTCATAAAGCTGCCTGGAAGAAACCTGATCTCTATCACTTTACATTTGTAGCTTTGCAGGCGCACCCTGAGAAAGCAACTGGATCACAACCTCACCTTTCATAAGCTGGTGGCATATATGATCTGCCTTCACACAGGTAACTGAGGCAAACCATGAAACTATAGGCTTCTGGGCATTCAAAATCTAATTTCATTCATCCATACATATAGGCATTCAAAAAATATGTATTTTACACCTGGCATTATTTGCCAGGCACTGTTTAGGCCTATTTTCATGGAACTTACATTCTATTCCTTTGGGAACAGAGTGAGTATGAAAAAAAAACTCTTGGGTCTCCCTACAATCAAGGTTTATTGGGCACCTCCTGTGGACTTAGCATTCTGCTAGACACTATATATAGGATTCTTCTTTTCTAGTGGGGCATACCTGCCATGATGCTCCTGGGACACCTCTCACAATCCTTTTCATCTTTCCACTTAGCTATTCACATCGTTGCACACCTGTTTAACTTTGAACGCTACAGCAGAAGCCTACAGGCCACAGATGGATCCCTTGCTTCTGTTCTCTCCAGCCTATCTCATCAAGAGACAGAGGGGGATTCTTGGCTAAATCCCATCCAGTCCCCAAACATGGTGAGTTGACTGAATGGCAAAGTATCTGGCTCTGGTCATGAACAGGAAAGTATGATATCTTTGGTGGATATTGCATCAGGCTGACATTTCTCCTTTCATAGACAGTGTTACATATGACATTCACCAGCATTCCTGGTTTCACTGGAGTGATCATCACAATAGTTCTGGTTCTCATGGTGACTTCATCTGTGGAGTTTATACGGAGGAGTTATTTTGAAGTCTTCTGGTATACACACCATATTTTTATCATTTACTTCATCGGCTTAGGGATTCATGGCATTGGGTAAGGTCCTCAAACTCCTTTGTCATGCTCCAGCCCCTGACCTTGCATAATTCTTTGCTTCAAACTGTCCTGCTTTGTCTATTTCAGTGGGATTGTCCGGGGTCAAACAGAAGAGAGCATAAAGGAGAGTCATCCTCACATGTGCGCAGAGTCTTTTGAGAAGTGGGATGATCATGACTCCCACTGCAAGCGTCCCCAATTTGAAGGGAACTCTGCTGAGGTAAAAACGCTATGGACAAGGATAGACTTTGGTTAGGGGCTGTTATTTATATTGTTATTATTATTTATTATTGCCATTATTAGTTTGGCCAATATATCCACAAAATTCCTACCATCAAGGAACTTCACTATCTCTGGTAACAGGCTAGGGAATTAGCATTAGCAGAGGACCCTGAAAAGGAAGGACTAATGGCTAGTGTATGTTGTGAAACCCTCTCCAAAGGTAGCCCATGTTATTAATACTGTTTACCATGGGCCAGGTTTGCTGTGTAATATGGATTACCTCATTTATACATAGCAATAACCTATGAAGTAAGTACTTCTTCTGTCTCCATTTTGAGACAAAAGGACTGGGATTCATAGAGAAGTAAACTCTCAAGGTCTCACAGTAAGTAACTAGCAGAGCTGGAATTCAAGCCCAGACATTTTGGATTCCAAAGATTGTGTTCTTGACAACTGTACTGTCCCAAAACTTAGCTGTGAAATCCCAGTCAATGATTTTGGGGAAAAAAAGGCATTTTTTTAGCTTTATTGAAGTATAATTGACAAATAAAATTGTATACATTTAAAGTGTACAATGTGATGAATGATGTACATATACTTTGTAAAATGATTACCACGATGAGGTTAATTAACACAACCACCACTTCACATAGTTACCATTTTTTGTGTGGTGAGAATGTTTAAGATCTACTCTCTTAGCAAATTTCAAGTACACTATACAGTATTATTAACTATAGTCACTGTACTGCACATTAGATCCCCAGAACTTATTTATTTTATAACCAAAGATTTGTATCCTTTGAACAACATCTCCCCCTTCTGGATCCCCCACTCTCACCACCAGTCCCTGGTTAACCACTTTCTTACTATCTGTTTCCATGAGTTCAACTTTTTTTTTTCTTTTTAAACTTATCTTTATTGTTGAATGTATTACAAATGTCCCCCCCACCTTTTCACCCCTTGACCCCCTCCGCCCCACTGCCACCACCCTCATGCCTTCCCCACACTATTGTCTGTGTCCATGGGTTATGCATAGATGCATATAAGTTCTTTGGTTTATCTCTTCCCACCCCACTTCCCCCCTTCCCTTTGAGGTTCATCAGTCTAACACCAATTTGTACTTCTTAATCCCTTCAGCTTTTTTGTCCATCCCCTCAACACCCCTCTCATTTGGCAACCAACAAAAAGTTCTCTGTATCTATGAGTCTGTTTCTGTTCTGCTTGCTCATTTTGTTTGTAGATTCAATTGTTGATAGATATGTATTTATTGCCATTTTATTGTTCCTAGTTTTGTTGTTCTTTTTCAAGAAGACCCTTTAGCATTTCATATAATTCTGGTTTGGTGATGATGAACTCCTTTAGCTTTTTCTTGTCTGGGAAACTCTTTATATGTTATGGGTTCTAAATAATAGCTTTGCAGGATAGAGTAATCTTGGTTGTAGGTCCTTGTTTTTCATCACTTTAAATATTTATTGCCACTCTCTTCTGGCCTGCAAAGTTTCTTTTGAGAAATCAGCTGAAAGTCTATGGGAGCGCCCTTGTAGGTAACTAACTGCTTTTCTCTCACTGCTTTTAAAATTCTCTCTTTGTCTTTAACCTTTTGCATTTTGATGACAATGTGTCTTGGTGTGGGCCTCTTGGGGTTCATCTTGTTTTGGACTCTCTGTGCTTCCTAGACTTGTCTGTTCCTTCACCATGTTAGCGAAGTTTTCTGTCATTATTTTTTCAAATAGGTTTTCAATATTTTGTTCTCTCTCTTCTACTTCTGGCACCCCCGTGATGCGAATGTTAGTACACTTGAAGTTGTCCCAGAGGCTCCTTACACTATCCTCATTTTTTGGATTTTTTTTTTCTTTTTGCTGTTCTGATTGGGTGTGTTTTGCTTCCTTATATTACAAATCGATGGTTTGCTTCTTGGCTTTGCCTACTTTACTATTTATTCCCTATAAATTATTCTGTATTTCAGTTAGTGCGTACTTCATTTCTGACTGGTCTTCTTTTATGCTCTTGAGGTCCTCACTGAGTTCCATGAAGTTTCTTGAAATTCTCACTAAGTTCATTGAGCATCCTTATAACCAGTGTTTTGAACTCTGCATCTGTTAGATTGCCTATCTCCATTTCATTTAGTTCTTTTCCTGGAGTTTTGTTCTGTTCTTTCATTTGGGACATGTTTCTTTGTGTCCTCATTTTGGCTGCCTCCCTGTGACTGTTTCTATGTATTAGGTAGAGTTGCTATGTCTCCTAGGCTTCCTAGGGTGGCCTATTGTAGTAGGTGTCCTATAGGGTCCAGTGGCACAGCCTCCCTGATCACCCCAGCTGGGCCCTCGAGGTGCACCCCTTGTGTGGACTGTACACCCTTCTGTTGTAATTGAGTCTTGATTGCTATTGGCACATTGATGGGAGGGATTTACTCAGACTGATCAGCTGCAAGGACTGGCTATGCCCACTGACCACCAACCTCTGACTACCTTGGAGGATCAGCTGTGCAGGGGCCCACCACACAGAACAAGACTTACTTCAGCAGGGCTCTGGTACTCACTGAGTCCACTCCTTCAGTGTGTCACTTGTGGAAGTGGTTGGGTGATGGTGCTTTGACATGGTCTGAAGCTGTCCACTCAGTGTGCTGACTCTGGGGCAAGGTCAGCCACTGCTTGTGTTCTACCCAGGGCCACCTGACATAAGCTACAAAGTGATCTGCAGATGGCTGCTTCTTGTGCTGGGCTTGGAGGTTTCCAGGCATGGCCAAGCTGTGAACCAAGGCTGGCTGCTTCTAGTGCCAGGCCTGGGGCCACTTAGTGAGAGATATGGGACTCGCTGAGGCCAGATGCTGCTTGTTTGTGAGAATTTAGGAAAATCTGAAGCAGGAGCCAAAACAGGCTAATCCTGTGGTAAAGCCACTGGAAACAGCTTGTGTGGGCCCAAAAGTTGGGTGGAGCGGGGCCTCAGGGAATCACCGTGGCAGGGCAAACAGTGTGAGTCCCACATATGGCAAACATCTGCCTGCCCTGTGGGGGAAGGGCTTACCAAAGGAACAACGACCTCACCAGCATGTCTATCCGGGAGCAAGCTGCTTCTCCAGCTCTGGCCCTGATGACAAACAACTCAGTTCTTCGCTGTATGTATCTGGTGACTTTCAAGCTGCCTCCCCTGCACTGGAGCCCAGAAGGAGCGAGTCCCAGTAAGTCCATGCGCGGGCCCTTTGAGAGGAGCTGCTTGGGATTCCAGCTGCCTCAGCCTCAGTACCTTCTGGTTTTTACAGCCAGAAGTTATGGGGACTTCTCTTCCTGGCACTGGAACCCTGAGCTGGGGGGCCTGATGTGGGATGAAGACCCCTCACTCTTCAGGGAGGACCTTCACAGCCAAGATATCCCTCCTGATTTTTATCTGCCACACGTGGGAGTGGGACCAGCCCGTCCACACCTCCGCCCCTCCTACCAGTCTCAATGTGGCTTCTTCTTTAATTTTGTAGTTGTAGGACTTCCATTCAGCTCTGTTTCAGGTGGTTCTGAATGATGGTTGTTCTGTAGTTTAGTTTTAATTTTGATGTGATTGTGGGAGGAGGCAAGTACCATGTATACCTACGCCACCCTCTTGACTGGAAGCCCCTCAACTCTTTTTTTTTTAAAGCATTCTTGAGGTCAGCTTTCATTGGTGTTATAAAAATATGCTCAGAAATTATTTTTAGATAGTGGATGATCAAGAAATTGGATTCCAGGGAACTCAAGGTGTGCCTCGGGGTAATTATATGGATAGTATGGCTTACTTTTGCTTGCTCACAAAATATGTTAGATTGAAGAATAAGAAGGGAAAAGTTAACTTGTGGTGCCTCAAAATGCTCTGAGGATTATTAAAAAATTTAAGTCAGATGCAGAATGAAGAGCAATACCTCAGTCCTCATCTAGAAAGGGAAACATATCTAAGAAATTCCCTAAAGCTGGTATTTTATTTATTTTTTTTTATTTATTTATTTATTTTTTTATCCTCACCCGAGGACATTTTCTCATTTTTTGTTCAGATAGAGTGGGAGGGAGAGAGAGGGAGAGAGAGAGAGAGAAACATCGACGTGAAAGGGACACATCGAGTGGCTGCCTCCCACACGACCCAACCACGGCCGGGGACAAACTGCAACCGAGGTACGTGCCCTTAGCAGGAACCGAACCCGGGTCTCTCTGGACCGCAGGCTGATGCTCTAACCGCTGTGCCAAACCGGCCAGGGCTAAAGCTGGTATTTTAAATCAGTGGGAAAAAAGTAAGACTGTTCAACATTTTCTTTAGGATAATAGGATAGTCATCTAGGGGAAAAAAAGCTGTATCTTTATTCTACACTTTACATTAAAATATGGATCAAGGATGCATGGATCAAGAATTTAAATGTTAAAAGAAGAAAGAAATCATGAAAGCACCCTAAGATCACTTGGGAAATTTTTTTCTACTACTGGAATATTAGTAAAAATATTCTGTAAATAAGATAAAAAAAAACAAAAAAACCCTGAAGCCAGAAAAGGAAACATAACAAATTTTGATAAATATATATTCAAATTTATTATCTTTTATATATACTATATATACACACACATAATTTTGTGTAGCAAAAAAAAACTATCATAAGTAATAAAGACAGGCAACAAATTACTAAGTAGAAAAAGTATTTACAGACCATAAACTAATTTCCTTATATATAAATGATTCCTACAAATCAATAAGAAAAAGCCTAATAACCTGATAAAAAGATATAGATCACAGAAATGACTATATGTGTTAATCTTAAATATATGAAATGATGCTAAATGTTTTTCATAATGGAAGAAATGCAAAAAACACCTACACTAAGATACTTTTTTTTTAATCCTCACCTGAAGATATTTTTCCATTTTTGTTCAGATAGAGTGGGAGGGAGGAAGAGAGAGGGAGAGGGAGACAAACATTGATGTGAAAGACACATCGACTGTTTGCCTCCTGCACGACCCCAACCAGGATGAACTGCAACCGAGGTACATGCCCTTGACCGGAATCGAGCCTGTGACTCATTGGTCCACGGGCCGATGCTGTAACTGCTGAGCCAAACTGGCCAGGACAAGATACTTTGTTTTTAACCAAACAGGTCAGCAAAGATAAAAAAGTCTTCTCATGTGCTGTGCTGGCAATGCTCTCATGCATTGCTGGTGAAGGTGTACACGTGTATAACAGCTTGTAAGGGTGATTTGGCAGTATTTGTCAAATTTTAAAATTCTGCTTCCAGGAGTTTTACTAAAAATACACTCGCATATGTGGTAACATGTATTAGGTTATCCATTGTAGCATTACTTGATAGAACAAAAGATTGGAAATAAGTGTCCATCAATAGAGGACTAGTTAAATTATGGACTTTCTTACAATTATGGGCCTTTTCCACAGCCATCAAAGAGAAAGCAGCAGCTCTATAGGTACTAATATGGAGCAGTCTTTAACATGTTAAATGAGCCCTGGCCAGTGTGGCTCAGTTGGTTGGAATGTCGTTCCATACACTGAAAAGTCATGGGTTCAATTCCCAGTCAGGGGGCACATATCCAGGTTTCGAGTATATCTAGGTTACCCAGGTTGTGGGTTTGATCCCTGGTTCATACAGGAGGCAACTGATAGATGTTTCTCTCTCACATTGATGTTCCTCTTTCTCCCTCTCCCTTCCTCCCTTCTTCTCTCTAAAATCAATTATATATATATATATATATATATATATATATATATATATATATATATATATATATATATAATTTCTCCTCAGGTGAGGTTTACAAAATAAAAAAGATTTTTAAAAGATGTTCAATGAAGAAAAAAGGCAGGGAAGTGTGTATAGTCTGCTACCATTTGCATTTTAATTCCATATTATCACTTAAATGCATATTCTCCAGAAGGATTTACAAAATAATAACATTGATTGCCTCTGGGGAACTGGGGGGGGGGCAGGGATGGAAGGGAGAGTTGTACTTTTGAATTTTGTGCAATGTACATGTATTACTTATTTTAAAAAGCATTTTAAAAGAACATTCCTGGCATATGTTAACAGCACATTTTTATTTCAAAAGTCAGAGGAACTTGCAAGCTATAACCAGAGACCTTCTGTATCATCCGACTAGAGGCCCTTAAAAACAGGAAATACAAAGCTTGATCAGCCCCTTACTAGCTAAGGCAGTTAATCCCCTGTCTTACCTTGCACTCAACATCTACCTTTTCCCCATATGTTACCTGAAATAAGGTATACTTGGCCTATTTGGAGGTATACTTAAAACTCAAGGGTTGCTTTGATTAGTTAGTTACATAATATCCCAAGAGAGAGAACACCAGTTTTGCCATCTATTTGAATATACTGGTTTGTTTCTTATATAAACATTAAAAAATACTCTCTCCACATTCTCCCCATTTAAAAATTATGAAAACAGCCCTGGCAGGTTTGGCTCAGTGGTTGGAGTGTTGGCCTGCAGACCAAAGGGTCTCGAGTTTAATTCCCAGTCAAGGGCACGTACCTGGATTGCAGGTTCCATCCCTGGCCCCGGTCAGGGTCCTGTGGGAGACAACCAATTGATGTATCTCTCTCACATTGATGTTTCTTTCTCTCTCTCTCTCTCCCCCTCCCTTCCTTCCACTCTACCTAAAAAAAAAAATCAATGGAAAAAATCCTTGGGTGAGAAATAAAATAAAAAATAAAATAAAAAATAAAAAATAATAAAAATAATTCATGTGTATTGTAGAAAGCTTAGGAAATGTAAAAAAAAAAAAAATAGAAGAAAATAAAAATTTCAGAGTTCTACCACTTAGACATAATAATTTTCCCCCTTCATCTATATCATTGGATGTTTTCTTCTGTTGTCAAATATTCTTTTGAAATATTAGTTTTTAGAAAGCCATATGGTATACCATTTTTCACTTTTTTTTCTACATGGTCATTTTTAATGACCTTGAAGGTGTTGTAACATGTCCGCAAGATAACTAGAGACGCACAGCCGAATTGTAAAGGAGAACTTCATTACACCAGCAGGCTGGGAGGGGGGGGGGTACAGCTTCCCCAGATCCTCAGCAAGGATTCTTCTTGCTCGTCTGATTTTATTTTATTTCATTTATTATTTTTTTTATTAATTTATTTTTGTTACAGATGTTTCTCCTTTGTTCCCCATTGACACTCTCCTCTCCATCTCCCCTACCCCATCCCCAGCTTTGTTGTCCATGTCCATAAGTTATGCGTACATGAGTATAAGTTCTGTGGTTTATCTCTTCCTTCTCCCCCCACCCCATCTTCTGAGGGTTGTCAGTCTGTACCCTACTTCCACATCTCTGGGTCTACCCTGTTCCTCAGACTGTTATGTTCATTATATTCCACAAATAAGTGAGATCATGTGATATTTGTCTTTCTCTGCTTGGCTTGTTTCGCTTAGGATAATACTCTCCAGGTCCCTCCATGTCGTCTCAAAGGACAAGAGATCTTTCTTTCTTACAGCTGCATAGTACTCCATTGTATATATGTACCACTGCTTTTTTATCCATTCGTCTATTGATGGACACTTGAGCTGTTTCCAGATCTTAGCTATTGTAAATAGCGCTGCTATGAACATGGGGGTACATACATTCTTTCTGATTGGTGTTTCAGGCTTCTTAGGGTATATTCCTAGAAGTGGGATCACTGGGTCAAATGGCAATTCAATTTTTAATTTTTTGAGGTAACACCATAGTGTTTTCCATAGTGGGTGCACCAGTCTGCATTCCTACCAGCAGTGTACTAGAGTCCCCTTTTCTCCACACCCTCGCCAACACTTGTTGTTTGATGATTTGTTGATGGAGGCCATTCTGACAGGTGTGAGGTGATACCTCATTGTTGTTTTAATTTGCATCTCTCTGATGATTAGTGATATTGAGCATTTCTTCATATGTCTCTTAGCCATTTGTATGTCCTGTTTGGAGAGGTGTCTATTTAGGTCCTCTGCCCATTTTTTAATTAGGTTCTTTGTCATCCTTTTATTGAGTTGTATGAGTACTCTATATATTTTGGAGATTAACCCCTTATCTGATATATCATTGGCAATTATGCTCTCCCATACAGTGGGTTCCCTTTCCAATATGATGGTTGTTACTTTTGCTGTGCAGAAGCTTTTAGTTTTATGTAGTCCCTTGCGTTCACTTTTTCCTTTGTTTCTGTTGCTTTAGGTGATGTATCAGTGAAGATTCTGCTGCGTATGATGTCCGAAATTTTGTTGCCTACATTTTCTTCTAGGATTTTTATGGATTCACGAGTCACATTTAAGTCTTTTATCCATTTTGAGTTTATTCTTGTGTATGGTGTAAGTTGATGGTCTAGTTTCATTTTTTTGCATGTAGCTGTCCAGTTTTCCCAACACCATTTATTAAAGAGGCTGTCTTTACTCCATTGTATGCTCTTACCACCTTTGTCAAATATTAATTGAGCATAATGTCTTGGGTCAACTTCCGGATTTTCTGTTCTGTTCCACTGGTCTATATACCTGTTCTTGTGCCAGTACCAGGTTGTTTTTTTGTTTTTGTTTTTTTTTTTTTTTTTTTTTTATCCTCACCCGAGGACATTTCTTCATTTTTTGTTCAGATAGAGTGGGAGGGAGAGGAAGAGAGAAAGAGAGGAACATTGACGTGAAAGGGACACATCGAGTGGCTGCCACCCGCACGACCAACCAGGGCCGGGGACAAACTGCAACCGAGGCACATGCCCCTAGTGGGAACCGAACCCTGGTCTCTCTGGACCGCAGGCCGACGCTCTAACTGCCGAGCCAAACCGGCCAGGGCCAGGCTGTTTTGATTACAGTAGCTTTGTAGTATAACCTGATATCTGGTATTGTAATCCCACCTACTTTGCCCTTCTTTTTCAAGATTGTTGTGGCTATTTGGGGTCTTTTTTGGTTCCATATGAACTTTTGAAGTATTTGTTCTAGTTCTGTGAAATATGTTACTGGTATTTTGATGGGGATTGCATTGAATCTATAGATTGCTTTGGGTAATATGGACATTTTAATGATGTTAATTCTTTCAATCCATGAACAAGGTATGTGCTTCCACTCTTTTATATCTTCCTCTATTTCTTTTTTCAATGTCCTGTAGTTTTCTGCAAATAGGTCCTTTACTTCTTTGGTTAAGTTTATTCCTAGGTATCTTAATTTTTTTGCTGCAATGGTAAATGAGATTGTTTTTTTAGTTTCTCTTTCTGTGAGTTCATCATTGGTGTATAAGAATGCTGTCGATTTCTTGACGTTAATTTTGTATCCTGCTACTTTGCCAAATTCATTTATTAAGTCTAGTAGATTTTTGATGGAGTCTTTAGGGTTTTCTATGTATAATATCATGTCATCTGCGAATAATGACAATTTCACTTCCTCCTTTCCAATTTGGATCCCTTTTATTTTTTCTTCATGTCTGATTGCTGTGGCTAAGACTTGCAGAACTATGTTAAATAAGAGTGGCGAAAGTGGGCATCCCTGTCTTGTTCCTGTTCTTAAGGGAAATGCTTGTAGTTTTTATCCATTGAGTATGATGTTGGCTGTAGGTTTTGTATATATGGTTTTTATTATGTCGAGATATGATCCCTCTATTCCCACATTGCTGAGCGTGTTTATCAGAAATAGGTGCTCGATTTTGTCAAATGCTTTTTCAGCATCTATTGATATGATCATGTGGTTTTTATCTTTCATTTTGTTTATGTGGTGTATCACATTTATTGATTTGCGAATATTGAACCAGCCTTGCATCCCTGGGATGAATCCCACTTGGTCATGGTGGATAATTTTTTTGATGTATTGCTGGATCCGATTTGTTAGTATTTTGTTAAGGATTTTGGCATCTGTGTTCATCAGGGATATTGGCCTGTAATTTTCTTTCTTTGTAGTGTCTTTTTTCTGGTTTTGGAATTAGAATTATGCTGGCCTCATAAAATGAGTTTGGAAGTCTTCTTTCTTCTTGAATTTTTTAAAATAGTTTGAGGAGAACGGGTGTTAGTTCTTCCTTGAATGTTCGGTAAAACTCCCCCATGAAGCCATCCAGGCCTGGGCTTTTGTTTGCTGGGAGAGTCTTGATTACATCTTCAATTTCCTTTGTTGTTTGTGGTCTGTTCAAGTTTTCTATCTCTTCCCAGTCCAGTTTTGGGAGACTATGTGTTTCTAGAAATTTATCCATTTCACTTAGATTGCCGAATTTGTTGCCATATAAATGTTCATAGTATTTTTTAACGATCCTTTGTATTTCTGTGGTGTCAGTTGTTACTTCTCCTCTTTCATACCTGATTTTGTGTATTTGCATTCTCTCTCTTTGTTTCTTGGTAAGTCTAGCTAACGGTCCATCAATCTTGTTTATCTTTTCAAAAAAACAGCTCTTTGTTTCGTTGATCCTTTGAATTATTTTTTTTGGTCTCTATGTCATTTATTTCTGCTCTGATCTTTACTATTTCCTTCCTTCTACTTGCTCTAGGGTTTTCTTTTTGTTTCCTTTCTAGTTCTTTAAGTTGTGAGGTTAGATAGTCTATTAGAAATTTTTCTTGTTTCTTGAGGTAGACCTGTAGTGCTATGAACTTCCCTCTCAGAACTGCTTTTGCTGCATCCCATAGATTTTGTGTTGTTGTGTGTTCATTTTCATTGGTTTCCAGGAAGTTTTTAATTTCTTCCTTGATCTCCTCGGTAACCCATTCATTTTTTAATAACATGCTATTTAGCCTCCATGTGTTCAAAGGTCTTTGCATGTTCTTGTTGCAATTGATTTCTAGTTTCATGCCATTGTGATCTGAGAAGATGCTTGATATGATTTCAATCTTCTTGAACTTGTAGAAACTTAGTTTGTGTCCTAACTTGTGGTCTATCTTTGAGAATGTCTCATGTGCACTTGAGAAGAATGTGAATTCTGTAGTTTTGGGGTGTAATTCTCTATAAATATCTATTAAATCCATTTGATCTAGTGCTTCATTTACAGTCTTTGTTTCCTTGTTTATTTTTTGTCTAGAGTATCTATTCAGTGATGTCATCGGGGTGTTGAAGTCCCCTGCTATGATTGTATTGCTGTCGATTTCTTCTTTCAAGTCCTCCAGAAGATTTTTAATATATTTTGGTTCTCCTATTTTGGGTGTATATATGTTTACCAAGGTTATGTCTTCCTGTTAGATAGATTCTTTCAATATTATGTAGTGACCTTCTTTGTCTCTAGTTATGGCCTTCATTTGGAAATCTATTTTATCAGATATGAGTATTGCTACCCCAGCTTTTTTTTCCTTGGAAGGTTTTTTTCCATCCCTTCACTTTCAACCTATGTGAGTCTTTTGTTGTGAGGTGGGTCTCTTGTAAACAACATATATATGGGTCATGCTTTCTTATCCAATCAGCTACTCTGTGTCTTTTTATGGGAGCATTCAATCCATTTACATTTAAGGTGATTATTGATATGTACTTATTTATTGCCATTTTTATTTAGTGTTGTTCTATTTTCCTTCCTATTTCTCCTACTAATTACAGCAGTCCTTTTAACATTTCTTACAGTGCTGGTTTGGTGCTAATGTATTCCCTTAGCCTTTTTTTTTTTGTCTGGGAAGCTCTTTATTTGACCTTCTATTTTGAATGATAGCCTTGCTGGGTAGAGTGGTCTTGGATTCAGCTCCTTGTTTTTCATGACCTTGATTACTTCATGCCATTTCCTTCTAGCCTGTAGTGTTTCTGTTGAGAAGTTAGCTGATAGCCTTATGGGGGTTCCTTTGTAGGTAACCTGTTGCTTAGCTCTTGCTGCCTTTAGGATTCTCTCTTTGTCTTTAATTTCTGACATTGTAATTACTATGTGTCTTGGGGTGGGCCTGTTTTGGTTCTTACTTGGGGCTCTCTGTGCTTCTTGAACTTGAATGCCTTCTTCCTTCATCAAATTAGAGAAGTTTTCTGTCACTATTTCTTCAAATATATTCTCTAACCCTTGCTCATTTTCTTCTTCTTCGGGGACTCCTATGATGTGAATATTATTACGTTTCTAGTTGTCCCACAGTTCTCTTAAGCTGTCTTCCTGTTTTTTCATTGTTTTTTCCTTTTGGTTTTCTGATTGGTTGATTTTTTCTACCCTGTCTTCTAATTCACTGATCCGGTCCTCAGCTTCCTCTACTCTGTTGTTTAGTCCTTCCAATGTGTTCTTTATTTCTGCAATGTCATTCTTCATTTCTTCTTGGTGCTCCTTCATTTCCAATTGGTTGATTTTCAATGTTTCTATGTCTTTACTCATGGTGTTGATGTCCTTACTCATGATGTTGAGCTTCTTCAAGATCATGGCTCTGAATTCTAGCTCTGTTAACTTGCTTAACTGCATTTCATTTATCTCATCTTTGGTAGAGGTCTCTTGTTCTTTCATTTGGGATTTGTTTCTTTGTTTCACCATTTTGGCTATCTCAGTGGGATTTGGAGCCTGCCAAATTTTCCCTGTGGATGTTAGTGTTCTGCTGTTTGTGGCTCCCTCTATTGGGTTTGGATGAGTGTGGGAGGACCCACATTAAACACCACTGTCAAGTCTTACTTTCCTGGGTAGATTTGCATGCCCAGGAAAGGTTCAGTTATCCTCTAGCTTTTTGCCTAGAGGCTATTAGTTGCGGTTACTTGAAGAGCCTTGGGTTTTCAGTTGAATGAAAACCTCCCTCAGGTGTTCAGTGTAAGAGGATTTCCCGAGGGTGGGGCAGATGCTGGTTGTTAATAAGCCTCAATCTGCATTTCAATTGCCCATCTGGGTGGGGTTGAATCTCCGAGGGAGGGGCTTTTGCCTCTCCCCAGAGCCCTGGAAAGGAGTAAGATGGTCACCATCCTGTGTGGCTGCAACTCAGCAAAATCTCTGAGCGCCCTCCAAATCCCGAGTGTCCCCACACAGTTCCAGTCCAGTCCGCCCTCCCTCTGCTGAAGCCCAAGGTGAGTGGCTGTGGCTATTTTAGCACTCTGTCCCAGCCCTCTGCACTGTGGAACCGTCTTGGGCTTTAACCCTGAGATTGCTGCTCACAGCTAAGACCGCTGCTGTCCTTGGGCTCCCTAGCACCTCCGCAATCCTACCAGGATTGATTCAGTGTCCCTGGTTGTATGGTCCTCGCAAGCTGCTTTTCTGTTGCTTTTTCCCAATGATTTGTCTTTATTTTAGTTATAATTTTAATTTGGTCCTGGGAGATGATCTGTGTAGCTTCCATTCACTCCGCTGCAATTTTGGAATCCTGAGCTACAAAATCTTGATATGGCTCTTAGGGTCCTTGTCTGACGGATGTAAGATCCAGTGAAATTTTCCCTGTTTTTAGGAGCTCTTTCCAGGCCTTCAAAGCACAAACATTAATCACAGCTGTAGCTGAAGACAATGGGGGAGTCTTTAAGGACTCATAGCCTTTCTTGGCTTTCCTCGAGTCTTTCACTACACCTTGCTTCTTCACCTTATTAGCCTCCTGCATGCCCCCCACTGGGGATTTGGCCCACAACCTGGGCATGTGCCCTGACCGGGGATCGAACTGGTGACCTCTTGGTGCATGGGTCGACACTCAACCACTGAGGCACACCGGCTGGGCCTTTTGCTGTATCTCTGCCCTGCAGGCACTTCCCTACCTTTGCCCAGGTTTCTCTTGGGGCCCAGTTTGGGGCCCACTACCAGTATTTGTACCCTAATCAGAACCTTCCTCAAATCCTTCTCTAAGAATGTTTCACTATGCAACCCTAATGAGGTCTTCTGGGCACTAGGGCTGCTATCCATGATTAGACTAACCATAACAAAGTTGAGGGAGACACAGTAGGGAGGCAGACGAGGACAAAAACAAGGGAAGACACATAAGACAGAAACTTTAGCTTCATCTGTCTGGCCGCTCCCTGCGCAGGTGAAGACTCACACAGGCTCTGTAACAAGCGTCGTGGAACACGGTCACTCACACACAATTACATTCACACAGTCACACTCACACACCATTTGAATTTCTTTCCAGAAATTCCCTATCCTGAACGGCGCCTATGCCACTTGGGAGGTGATCAGTTTCCCCTTCCGCCCCAGTGGCAGGTCTGAATGAACAGAATTTGCCAGATTTGAACCCCACCTAACGTCTTAGGGGGATTCCCAGGAGAGGAGAGGCTGTGCCACGTCCGACCCTCTCACTCTCATCCAGATAGACCGATCACCCAGAACTCACCTCCAGAGGCTTGCAACAGGTCTCCTTTAATCTTTTTTGGGACGTCTTGGCATCTCCCGGCTGCTCGTCGGAAACCCAAGTAGGATCTTCAGGGCCCTGGAACTCAGGGGGCGCCTCCCCTCAGATCTATAGGGGTCCAGCGGCCAGATCAGGAGAGGCTGCTCATCCTAGGCATCTAGCCTTTGGTGTAGCAAAACACCAGGGAATCTCGCTGGGGCCTCCAAATGTTGTAACGTGTCCGCGAGATAACCAGAGATGCACAGCTGAATTGTAAAGGAGCACTTCATTACACTGGTGGGCTGGGGGGTGGGGGTAGAGCTTCCCCAGATCCTCAGCAAGGATTCTCCTTGCTCATTCGATTTTAAAGACAGAAGCCCCATCCCCCTTTTGCCCGCCCCCAGGGGACCAGTACAATAGTGGGAGTGACAGCGATTACAGAAGTCAAAATTAGCATTATTTACCACTCACAAGTACCTGCAAATGCCTCCCAACACGTGGGGCAACTATAATCTTAGGCAAAATTCCTTTACTTTTAGGGGTAATTAACCTATTATTGGAAAAATATCGAGGAAGGTCCATTGATGATAAAAATGGAGTCATTTAGTCACCTTAGCCTCAGGGCCCAGGTCAAGGGCATTATGCTAATTGAAATAAGTCAGACAAAGACAAATACCATGTGGTCTCACTTATATGTGGAATCTAATTTTTTAGAAAACGGAACTCATATATACAGAGGAGAGATTGATGGTTGTCAGAGGCAGGGGATGAATGGTGGGCAAAATGGGTGAAAGTGGTTAGCAGGTACAGACTTCCAGTTACAAATAAATAAGTCCTGGGAATGTAATGTACAGCATGGTGACTATAGTTAATAATACTGTATTGCACGCTTCCAAGCTGCTAAGAGAGCAGATCTTAAAAGTCTTCATCATAAGAAAAATAATTTTTTGTAACTATGTAAGGTGACGGATGTTAACTAGACTTACTGTGGTGATCATTTTGCAGTATACACAAATATAGAATCATTATGTTGTACACTTGAAACTAATGTAATATTATATGTCAATCATATCTCAATACAAAAATTAATTAAAATTAAATTAAAAAGACAGTTTGATATTGACAAAAAAGTCTGTATGGTATACAATTTTTTTCTTAGTAAATAATATACTTGGCCATTACTATACTTGTATATTTGTGCCCACCTTAATTTTTTTTATTTTTATTTTTTCTCTTTATTGATTTTAGAGAGAGAGGAAGGGAGAGGGAGAGAGAGAGAGAAACATCGATGAGAGAGAACATCGATTGGCTGCCTCCTGCATGCCCCCCACTGGGGATTGGGCCCACAACCTGGGCATATGCCCTGACCGGAAAACCAATTGGCGACCTCTTGGTGCATGGGTCGACGCTCAACCACTGAGCCACACCGGCCGGGCCCACCTTAATTATTTCTTTATGCTCCATTTCCTAGAAGTGAAATTCCTGGGTAAAAGAGAAGGAATGCTTTCCAGACTGTTGAGATGTATAGCCAAATTGCTCCCTGGGAAGATGCTACTAATTTGCACTTTCACCAATGGCACATGTGAATGTGCCCATTTCCCTGCATCCCAGTTAATGGTGGGCAATATTTTTTAAAGCTGTTGTTCAATTTGAGAGGCTGAAATGCTAATTAGTTTTAATATTCATTTCTCTGATTACTTCTGAGGCCAAACTTTTTTCCACATTGTTATTAGTCATTTCTTAAATAATTTTTTTATGTCTTCTGAATTCAGCTAGGGATTTGTCCCAAATGAGAAGTAGCATCAAATTGTATAATGCCCATTTTCTGGTTCACTAGCTCCATCTCTGCCCCTTGTCTCCCCAGAGATACCCAAGGAAGTTATTTACCTAAATGAGCACAAAAAACCTCATCTCATACAATTCTGATGTATCATGCTTGAACAATTGTGCAAGAAAGGACATGACTTAGCATTGCTAGAAAATACATTTTTAGTAGCTCCTGTGCATATGGAAGCAACTTGCTACCTTTAAAAAGATTTCAGGGATAAAAAAGGCTGCTTTAAAAAAATGCAGACAAGATAAAAAGCATATTACCATATTAGGTGTTTTGAGCACCTGAGAAAAGAGGTGATGGATAAGTACCAAGTTTTATATATTGTTACCAACAGTGTCAGCCACTGACTTTCCCTTTTGTGCTAGTTTGTTTAGTTTTATTTCACATATAAATTCTCTGTTGGTTTTTTGGATTGGGCAAGCTGTCTTGGAAACTAGTCTTAGATTCTGAACATTAAGTTATCTATCATCTATCTATCTATCTATCTATCTATCTATCTATCTATCTATCATCTATCTATCTATCTATCATCTATCTCATGTACTTTATTTCTGTGCTTTTCTTTTGCTTCCTGGTTGAGACCTGTAAAATTTTAGGAAGTGATGTTTTATGAGTAACAGAGTAGCAAACAGAATCATTGTAGTTTATTCCTTTCTATTTCTGTCCTCAAGATTTGGTGAAATTAGTGGCTTAATGATACACAGCAGAGAACTCAATAAATACTGACTGAAGGAATGACTTTCTACACAAATAAATCCTAAACAAGAGATTAATGTATAACCTCATTCTTTACTCTGTTTCTGTGCAGTCTTGGAAGTGGATCCTTGCACCAGGTGTTCTTTATATCTTTGAAAGGATCCTCCGATTTTACCGCTCCCAGCAGCGGGTTATGATTACCAAGGTAAAGCATATGTACTTTCATCTTGTCGAGATAAGAGTTATGTTCTTCCTGATTATAAAAATAAATTGTCATGTTGTCACTCTGAAGGGAGTAAAAAAAGATCTTGAGGGATAACATACTTCAGTTTCTTCAGTGCCGGACAGAACTATGGCAAGAGGGGTTTGGCATAAATCATCAGCATGAGTCTAGGTCAGAGGCAGCAAACAGGCGGCCTGTATCAGATCTAGCTCACAGACATATTTTGTTTGACCCACACACTCATTGTTTAGAAAGTTGAATTGGTTGCTAACACATAAAAATCTGGATGGCGGCTTTCACATTAAAAATGGGGGGAAAAAAGAGAAACATCTGTAACATAAATAAATAAATACATTTTTAAAAATTGCATTTCTGGCTTCTCTTGAAGAATCAGGCAACTTCATACGGCCGAGTTGCAGTTCCATAGTGCAACCAATGTCTGGACCAGTGGTTCTCAACCTTCCTAATGCCGCGACCCTTTAATACAATTCCTCATGTTGTGGTGACCCCCAACCATAAAATTATTTTCGTTGCTACTTCATAACTGTAATTTTGCTACTGTTATGTCTTAGGCGACCCCTGTGAAAGGGTTGTTCGAACCCCAAAGGGGTCGTGACCCACAGGTTGAGAACCGCTGGACTCTGGGCTAAGTAATTGCTACTTCCTTTAGTAAGCACTTGTGTTAACAGTTCACCACTGTCACCAGCCCTTCAGCTTTATTCATTTTCTTTATCTACCTGCCCCTGTCGCCATTTGAAATTGCCTCCTTTGGCCTCTGTGTTTCATTCATAGGTTGTCATGCACCCATCCAAAGTTTTGGAATTGCAGATGATCAAGCGTGGCTTCAGCATGGAAGTGGGACAGTATATTTTTGTTAATTGCCCCTCAATTTCTTCCCTGGAGTGGCATCCCTTTACTCTGACCTCCGCTCCAGAGGAAGACTTCTTCTCCATTCATATCCGTGCAGCGGGGGACTGGACAGAAAATCTCATAAAGGCTTTTGAACAACAGCATTCACCAATTCCCAGGTAGGTCCTGGAGAGCCACAGAGGCCCAGACCAGGATGCAGACAGGCAAAAACAAGAATGCAATTTCTCTTTGAACCTTATATCCGTACAATAGAATATAATAGAAATAAACAGGCAGAAATCAGCAGTTGGATCTGCTATGGCTCTGGGAGACTGTTTGAGGCTAGGGGTGGAGGTGAGACTTCAGTTGCTCATTGTCTTCTGTCTTCTGCCAGGATTGAGGTGGATGGTCCCTTTGGCACTGTCAGTGAGGATGTTTTTCGGTATGAAGTGGCTATGTTGGTTGGAGCAGGAATTGGGGTCACTCCCTTTGCTTCCATTTTGAAGTCCATCTGGTACAAATTCCGGCATGCAGATCACAACCTCAAAACACAAACGGTATACTCCCTTATAATACTTTTCATCTGGTTTGGGCCTGTCATTGCTTTCATGGGCTGAGCTCTTTACAATTGATGAGAGAGTAACCACTCCCTGGAGTTATGAGAACTTCTCTTTGCCAAGGCATCTGCTTCTGCAGACTGATAAGAACAGGGTCTTTGTTTTCAATTTGGACTTTAAAATTACCTTGAATCAAAGATGACATTGGTGGGCGGTCTCTCTCTATAAGAGTTGTCGGGACTCTGGACATTCGTGCTGCCTAGGGTCTGCTGTTCTGTACAGATGAATTTTCAGGTTACCCTAAACTTGATCAACAAATATACAGTACTTCTACCTAATCATGTCACCACAATGCACATTGTAAAGGGCACTTAATAAGGCTATGTTCTCTCTTGGTGATTCCAGATATATTTCTACTGGATCTGCAGAGAGACAGGTGCCTTTGCCTGGTTCAGTGACCTATTGGCTTCCCTGGAACAGGAGATGGAGGAATTAGGCAAAGTTGGTTTTCTAAACTTCCGTCTCTTTCTCACTGGATGGGACAGCAACATTGTGAGTTCAAACAACACACTAATTCCCATGTTGGATGCAAGCTGAATGTCAGACAAAAGACAAGGCATGCTGATTGGAAATAATTATTTCTTGTGATTTCTTTCCTGCCCTCACCTTCACACCCAAGTTTGTTTGTTTGTTTATTATTGTTGAAAGTATTACAGATGCCCCCCTTTTTCCCCATTGACCTCCTCCTTCCCACTCTCACCCACCTCCTGCCTTCCACAACCTAGCTCACACCCAAGTTTAAAAGTGCTGAAGGAAGAGACAGCTATCAGGACCTGCTTTTTCTAACCTTTTATTTCTCTGACTCCAGGCTGGTCATGCAGCATTAAACTTTGACAAAGCCACAGACATCCTGACAGGTCTGAAACACAAAACCTTCTTTGGGAGACCTATGTGGGATAATGAGTTTTCCACAATAGCTACCAACCACCCCAAGTAAGTGCATTCTCCTCTGGTTAGTTGAGTTTACAGACTTAGGGTTTAGGAAAGGTATGATGAACACTCTTGGGAAAAGATCTCTGGGGCAGAAATTATTTGCACCATTCTTAGATTCTTGCTTAAAACTGAGGAAATTCCATCTGGGGTTTCAGCCAAATAAGGGTCATGATCTTGTAATTGATGAGAACATGTTTGTTGCCCCACAAGCCCCCATTCAAATAGTGAGGCAAGGAGACTCCGTTCTGATCTATATTACCAAAACGAAATAGAAAACTGGAATAATTCAAATGCATTGCTTTTGGCCTTAGTGACGTCTATTTAAAGTAGCAAGGGTTTGGAGTGCATCATCTAGTTAACTGATGACCTGACCTCAGTCTTTCTGGGGGGGGGGGGTGGTGAAACATGCTAGATACAGGAAAACCTGGTGCCATTTTGATGGGAAGGGGATTAAGCTGATTGTATTAGATAAATCCCAGGAACAAGTTGGCAGGTGAAGATCAATTAAATTCCACAAACATGATTGGTTGCCTCCTATAAGCTTAGCACTTACTATTCTAGAAGCTTTGGAGGTTGAAAGAGAAATAGGATATGGTTCTTGGCCTCAAAGAGCACACATTTTAATAAGAGATGCATAAAATCAACTCAAAGCAGAATGATGTACTCCATGAAACAGGTACGTGGACATTGAAGGAAGGAAAGTCTATGCCCACATAGGGTGATCAGTAAAGGCTTCATGAAGGCAGTGGTCACTTAGTGACTCGGATTCTGATGATCCTGGTTCTAATGATGGTTCTGACACTTTCCAGTTCTGGGACCTTGAGCTAGAAAACCCTCTGATGTTCAGATTTCTCATCTGTAAAATGCAAGTTATGTTAGTAGATGTCTACTCTCTCACGTGCAGGATTCTTATGAATATTAAGTGATGCAATATATAGCAATGCTTGTAAACTGTAAAGCAGCATATAAGCAAAAGAGATTATTTTAATTAGTGTGTCAAGTTGACCATAGTTGACATTATGAGAATGGATGAGATTACTACGGGAGAGAGAGTATTAAGGAATGTTTATATTATATAGGAAGGGAGAAAGATGAACCAGGGAAGGAGGAGAATGTAGAGTGGTGTCACAGAAGCCAAAGGGGGAAGTATTAGAGAAACATGGTCCACAGTTTTGGAGGAGTGGGAAGGTCCAGGAAATACTTATTTAGCATAAAGATAATCTGAGCAGATTTATAGAGAGAACAGGAGCCAGTAGACAGGAATAAAATAAATACACAAAAGGGGGGAGAGGGCTAAGATGGTCATAATAAAAGATAGGTAATAATAACAGTTGGCAAGAAAGTGAAGAGATTGTAGGACGGTTCTTCCTACATTGCTTGTTGGAATGGGAAATGGTGCAGAACTTGAGGAAAACTTGGACATTTCCTCAAAATGTTAAACGTAGAGTTACCACATGATCCAGCAATTTCACTCCTGAGTATATTTCCAAGAGAAATAAAATACATGTCTACACAAAAAGTTGTATAGAAATGTACATAGAATTGCCAAACAGTGGAAGCAACCCATGTGTCCATCAACAGATGAGTGGATAAACAAAATGTGGTACATGCACACAATGGAATATTATTTGGCCACAAAAAAGAATAAGTACCAATACGTGCTATGACATGGATGAACCCTGAAAACAGTATGTTAAGTGTAAGAAACCAAACACAAAAGGGCACATATTGTAGGATTCCATTTATATGAAATGTTCTGAACAGGCAAACCTAGACAGAAAGTAGATTTGATTGTCTAGGGCTGGAGGTGGGCGGTTGGGAAAAAATGGGAAGTGACTGCTAATGTGTATGGGGTTTCTTTTTGTGATGATGCAAATGTTCTTGGATTAGATAGTGGTGATGGTCACACAACTTTGTGGCTATACCAAAAAACACTAACTGCATACTTTAAAAGGGTAAATGTTATGACATGTTAATTACCTTGATTAGGAAAAAAAGAGGCGAGAGAAAGGTATGAGAGAAGGAAGGAGAGGGTGAGACCCAGAGAATAGTTAGAAAGATTATCATCCACTACCTCTTTGGTGTGAGAAATTTTGAAGTGGGAATAAGTACACAATGAATGGCTTTAATGGCAGCTAACACATATGTACTTGTTATGTGCCAGGCATATTTCTAATTGCTTTATATATATTTTTTTCATTTAAACCTCAAAGCAACCCTGTAAGGTGGGTACTATTTTTATCCCCGTTTTACAGGGGGGAAACTGAAACACAGAGAGGTTAAGAAACTTGCCTAAAGTCACACAGCTGGGGTAAGTGTCAGAGCTGGGATTTGAACCCAGGCAGCCGGCTCACTAGTCTAGTTAGCACTTAACCACTACAGGGCACTACATCTGAGCATCTGTTCTCAATAGAATAGGCAAGGCTGAGTGCCGAGTGTGATAAAGGCTAAGAACACATTTGGAGCTTGCAGGAAGAAAAAGTGAGAAAACTACTATGAAGAATGTGAGAAGGGTGTCAGCAACTGAATTTCTATGCACGGTTGTCAGTAGTAGAGTCCTCGTCATTTTTCCATACTCACTAACATCACAGCCTTTACTACATTCTAGCCAACTATTCTATTCTTACAGGTCTGTGGTGGGAGTCTTCTTATGTGGTCCTCAGGCTTTGGCAAAGAGCCTGCGCAAATGTTGTCACCAATACTCCAGTCTGGATCCTAGGAAGGTTCAATTCTACTTCAACAAAGAAAATTTCTGACTTATAGGAATAAGGACCATAATCTGCATTTAGTCTCTCCTTTGTATCTTCAACAACTTACTTGGTCTGGTCAAGTTTGGGCAGCTACTTAAAGACAATAATGTACCTCTTAAGCCTTGACTCCCTGGCATTCGGTTTTGGTTGGATTCAACTTTGTTTTCACTGAACTTTAAGAACCTAAGAACTTCAGAAGTCACAATAATTGCAAAGCCCATGGATCCTTTCCTCGGGAATAACCGCAAATCGTTTTGGAATGTAATGACTACAGCAAGGCCTGATAGCAGAGGTGGGTGACAATTTAACCCCAGGTGATTTTGTTCATTGCACGTGTTACTATCTCCTGGACTTTGGGTCATATTCTCCCCTCTCCCCGACCCTCAAAAAAGATTTCTAAGTAGGGTGCTTTTTTAAAATAAAAATTTATTTAAGAATAAATGACAAAACATAATAAGCATAAATAAAACATAAAATTACCAAGAACTCCATCCCTATATACACTATGTACATTCTTACTGTTATTTTTAAACATGGTCTTATCCAGTGTGAACAGCTATTTATGCTTTATTTTTGTTTGTGAAAAAGTGAAGGATTTTCTTCTTTGCTTGATTAATAAATATTTTGTTACTTTATCTGGACTCTCCATTTGGGAAAGAAAACCTTGAAAGTATGCTAATCATAACTGAAATAGTATAATTGAGAGTTAGCTATACTGTCATTAGCTTGCATTGCTCTGTTGAAAATAATTGTGAAAACTTGAACTCGATCTTAGGACAATTTATTTAGTCAAGCAGGGGTTCTTTATCATCATTTTTATTAAGGGGGTTTATTAATCTCTAGTTTTAAAAAAAGATAATTTAGAATCTTGGTAACATTATTTTTTGGTCCTACCTACTTATTCATTATGGAATCACTCCCCTAATGACATAAGCAAAATGCCTTTTCTTTCTCCTGTCAAAATGCTTTTTTATTTCTCTCATTCTCCTGGTTCTGGGATATTAGTAGTCACAGTGAATCAGTAGAAGGAAAGACCAGGGCCCTTAAAAGAGGGAAAAAAACCCATACTTTATTGTGCCCAAAGACAATTCAACCTATCAGATTTATAAGAATGTTTCTACTGAATTAGCATTATAGCACCTATTTCTTTCTCTATCATTAAATTACCAAAAATGAATAAATGATTGTTTCTAATTATCCAGAAACCTACATGACTTGAAGGATTAGTAAGACTGATTTTTTTCAGTTACTAGTCTGAACAAAATAAAGGTAAGCCAGGAACTCACGGTAGTGAATTATGTTTCATTTATTAATTGGCCATCAGTAAAAAGTACTAATGGATGTTTCCATAGGAATAGATTGGGGTACTCCTACTGTTGCCAATTTCCTGGATTTCAGCTGTCTAAATTTAATAAGGCTTTAGAAAAATGCACAATGGCACCTTGACAATATGGTTCCTATTAGACAGCTGCTGATCAAATGATAATTTGATTTTCAATGACTTTGGTTTGGAATCTTAGTATTCCTTGAATGAGTTCCTAATGATAAAGGCTTCCCTCCTCTTGATCCCAAAGTCTAAATTATATGGACACTTCCCATATATGACTGCTGCTAAAACCAACATATCAAGTTCGAGAATATTCATGGAAGTAGGCAGAAAAGGTAATGATAATAATAAATTCTATACATAATCAACATCCAAGCCCAAATTGTGGATGTGCAGGACACCCAGAAAGCTCCTAAACTGTTTTGGGCAAGTTTTTCTTCCTATGTTGTAATATGAAGTATTTTATTCAGCAAACTCTTATAGTAAATGTTTATATATCAGAGTAGAAAATCCCTCAATTTTAATGTCTCTCATAAAGTTGATTATCTTTGCATTCTTTGCTTGACATGTAAGCAATATGCTATTACATTCTCTAAGCCTATTGCAGGCTTTTAGTTCATTTGACCATAATCCTAATCTGGGGGTAGGATTCTGAGAATATAAATAGGCTTGAGTAGTTCCAGTGGAACTTTACTAATTATTAAGGCACCTCATAACCTCTTGAGGTTGGCCTCATGGAGAGAAATCATGTTCCTCCTTAGTGCCACTATGAGAGAGCGAACACTAGGCTGGAAGAGCCATAGTTTAGAGCTAGGGCACTAATTATGTTCATATCTATCTGTAAAGAAGCAGGTAGGGGAGGGCCTAATGAGCAATCTGACTGCTTGTGCTCTATATTTGGTCCTCTTAAAATAAATAGGAATGTAAAAGCTTTAGGGTTTTCTATGTTTTAATTTCCCAGGATAAATTTGGTTATAGGATAGGTCTATAGGTTAGTGACTATCTAAAAGGTAGGATGAAATGTATTTTGTTCATTTGATTTCTGTTCAGTTTTTATTTTATCTTGAACATATGAAAAAGTAGTGGCTTTTGTAACTTTTAAGTTGCAAGTCTACACAGACTGAAGAGTTTTAGAACAGACAAGGAAATATCCACAGTCTCTTGTGTTGTTGATACACTAGAACCAGTGGCTAATACATCTTTGTCTTAACTCTGAACTATGCATGTGAATAGACCTGCTATTGACAAAAAATACATTTTGATATTTGGATTTTTCTAAACTAAATACACTGCTCTGCTAGGCTCTTTGCTTTGTTGGCCTTCTGACCATTTTATAGCTCTAAGCACATGCTACTTTCTTCCAGTAGACTCAGAAATTCTAGCAAGTTCTCAAAGGGCAAATGTTATTCCCACTGGAAGCAAATTAAAAACTACGTTTCAAAAAAACATTGTTTCTGAGAAATTCTCAAATATCATCAAGAAGAATAAATGGTTAACTTAAAAGAAAAACAGAGCTATGGCAATATAACATTGAAGTACAATATTGCAGTAAGGGTAGAAAATACATCTAAGGTTTCACCCTTGGTATTCAGCTTTTTAAAAGCAAAAAGGTCGTGTATATCAATTTGCAGTATACTAAAATTGTGTTCAAAGTTTATTTCGTGTCACAGAAAATATACAAACTAAGACAACATAATGATCTAGTTTGTTTCTGAGAGAAGGTGATGGGAATCCTCCACCTGGCACCAATATGAGTCATTCAAGGGTTAGGATGTAGAAGTCATCTTTTTGCAAAATTTCAACAAAGTTATTGTATTAATTTCCAGATTTGTTGCCAGGTATTTTTGAAAACCTGTAAGGAAAAGTTGGGAGAAAGCCATTAGAAGTGGAGACAAAGTTCTCTTCCCCAAACATCAGGAAAAAAAAAAAAGAAAAGGTGGGGGAGGGTGACTATGCATAAGAGCAAAACACCAGGGGCAGATTCCTAAGCTGTCTCCTGCCTCTCAAAAGTAATCAGCCTTTATAGCAGGGTTTCTCAACCTTAGTACTACAGACAATTGGGGCCAGATAACTCTTTGTTATGGGGGGATGTCCTGTGCATTATAGGATATTTAGAAGCATCTCTGGTTCCTACCAGTGAATGCCAGTAGCACCATCCCCCAAAGAAGTGACAACCAAAAATGCCTGCAGTTGAGAACCGGTGTTCTAATGGTAATGGTATATAAGCCTGTCAGCGGTGGCAGTGATGGATCACAGTTAGCGAGGTATAGGATGGAGGGAGAGCCAATATTTTGGCAACAGTATGCACCGATACCAGCAAATAAACATTAAAACCTTGCCTGTATAAATTGCATAGAACTACATACACACAACACACACATACACACAAATTAATGTAGGCTTAAAAAAATGGTGAAAACTGTGTAAGGTCTGTAGTATAGTTAGCAGTAAGGTGCCAATGTCGATTTCTTGGTTTTGTACTACAGACCAAAAAGGTATCGTACAACAGCTTCTCAAGATGTTATCACTGGGGGAAACTGGAGGAAGGGTACATGAGGTACTATTTTTCCAACTTCCTGTGAATTTACAATTATTTCAAAATAAAAGGTAAAAAAAAAAACTTGCCCTGAGGTTTATGTGTGAGGCTTTGAAATGAGATATATCATAAGAATACATAAAGAAAGAACTTTCAGAAACATTTCCATCTCCATTACCCCAAAACAATAATTTCCTCACATTTCAGGGAATGCCTTCTCTGGCATAAATAAATTAGGAAAAGCAAAAGAGAGGAAGTGTTGATTATATGTTCCTCTGAATATAATAGGTACTCTATACTTTTACTGAAGAAAAATAAAATGCCTTGGGTATGTGAACTAAAAAATTAAAGTACTGGTCAGACTGAAAGTCTAGCTACCCATTCACCTATGATAGATATGATGTTTATTTCCAGTCTGGATGTTTTAATGATACTACAAATATGGATTAAAATACAATGTATTTAGTAAAGACTGCTAATTAGTGTAAATGAATTCACTAGTATATGATGATATATGGATGGAAATTATAATACAAATGGGGTAAAAAGTAGAAATTTCAACTGATATTGGGACAATGTGAATTTTAAACTTTTTAGAAAACAGAATTTTTTATGCAATACAAGCTGTTGCAGAAAAATTTTAAAAAGGAAACACCAATACATGTAATCAAGTTAGGTCACATGGTTATGATCCTTTTTACCTGACTGGTGAGCAAGAAAAATAAGGGCAGCAGTGCACAGCAACCTCTTAAATATATAATGACTGATGGTGATGGTGGACATTCACTACCTTACTTATGTGCTACAATAGTTCAACCTCAAAATATTCAATATAAAGTAAATACTAGAAACTAAAACATTTATACATTTTACTGAAATGCTTTGTATTTTTCCCATTTTGATGGAACAGTTTGGAATAACATAACACAACTGATTCTGGAAGGATATATATACCAAACTATATATAGAGGTTATGTCTGGGGATTGCGATTAAGGAAGCAGAGCTTTTTACCCCGAATTTTTCACATTTCTGTATCTGATTAATTTTGTTAAATTGATATGTTACTTTTGCCATAAGGAAAGAAGGGTTAAAAATGATTATAGCTCATTTAATAGCTGAACAAATGCCCTGTAGCCTTCTGTTATCCTGATAGGGGCTGACCTACTGAAGGGCGAAGAGTCTAGCCTAGAGGAGCATAGGCCTCAGAGTCTTGAAATCAGGAGAGTCTTGTTGGTTAAGGTTGGAAATATATACCCCAAATGCACAAGGAGCTTGTCCGACTCAGGCCAGGTAAGTCTGCTCACCTTTCAAGGTGCTCCAGTGGATTTCTGTATTTGTTCCTTCAAGATGAGGATACTCTGCCTCTGTTCAGGAGGCAGCATGGCGATCTGGTCTGCAGTCAGTTGAAGAACCTGCATAATTAAAGCAGCCTGTAAAGAGCAAAAAAAGGTAGTGAGTTTTAATGATAGTAGCTTAAAACAAAAAAGCCAACACCAGCTTTGGTCCAAAAGGAAAAATATTTCACACATAGAAAATGGCTCCTCGCCCTGGCCGGTTTTGCTCAGCGGTTAGAGCATCGGCCTGTGGTCCAGAGACCCCGGTTCGGTTCCCACTAAGGGCAAGTACCTCGGTTGCAGTTTGTCCCCGGCCCTGGTTGGGTTGTGAGGGTGGCAGCCACTCGATGTGTCCCTTTCACATCGATGTTTCTCTTTCTCTCTCTCTCTTCCTCTCTCTCCCTCCCACTTTATCTGAACAAAAAATGGAAAAGTGTCCTTGGGTGAGGATAAAAAAAAAAAAAGAAAAGAAAATGGCTCCTCAAATCAACCCAAACCAAACCAAAAAAAAAACCAAAACCAGCTGGCGAGAAAAGGCATAATGAAAAGCACAAGCACAACATCCTAAGATTAGAAGACTCAAAATAGACACCTTTATGAACCCAAAGTTCTTGTAGACTAAAGCGTATCTGTGAGCCCTGGGAAATTTTCAGTTTTAAAAATATTATTTCTATTGATTTTTAGAGAGAGAAGAAGGGAGAGCGAGAGAGAAAGAGAAACATTGATGTGAGAGCAGAACATCGATTGGCCGCCTCCTGCATGCCCCCTACTGGGGATAGAGCCGGCAACCCAGGCATGTGCCCTGACCAGGAATCAAACCAGCAACCTTTTGGTGCATGGGACGACGCCCAACCAACCGAGCCATACCAGCCAGGGCGAGTTTTCAGTTTATAATCCTTTTCAACGTCTCTCCTTTTCTCAAGTTTTAGCCCTTCCATAAGACGTGAGCTCCCCACAATGGTCAAATACAGAAACAGAAAGATACTTGCAGGGAATCTGCTACTGTTTTTTAGGGAAAAGGTAGAAAGGGGAAGAGGAAAGCAATTTGGATTTCCAGGTCAATCTGGCCTGCACAAAAAGACGGCTACTGGCAGATGAGTCTGAAATGTAAGATAAGCTACCATTTACATATATCTATTTAAGGATTTTAGGACAGGCCCACAAATTTTTAGGTTAACAAGATCATAAAGAGTTCTAAGAGTAAACATCACTTCCAAAGGGACTCTGCAAATCCAGGACTCACACACGGTAACTAAAAAGAAGAGTCCAAAGAATTTGTGCACATTGAGGCAGTTAGGCAGAGTTGCTTACCTTCTCATGGTCCTGTGGAGTGACTTGGTTCTGGCCAGGACTAAAGCCACCAGGCTGGCCTCCACCCTGGATATTTGCTCCTTGCATGCCTGCTCCCTGCATGACTGGGACCTATGTGCACAAAGAGAAATGAGGAGAGATTTTTGGAACTTCTCATACAGGCAGCCAGAATCCAGTAACAGCAATGTTAAAAATATGATCTGATTATGGATATGAGTAAGAAAAGCAAATTAATGATTCTGAAGATCATTTCTTACTGGTAGCAATGGCAGAAGGCAGGGTTTAGGCAGAGATCAATTAGCAAGTTAGACACATTTGCTTACAACAGCTCCAGCATCAACAAATATCACACAGCACAACTGGATACCATCAAATCAAGCAAAATTCAGCCACATAAGCACAAAGAAAACAGAGCATCCTGGAAACTAGTGTTCAGTGGAAATAGAAATGAAAGCTGACAGATTTTAGAGATAATGGATGCTGGTCCACTGGGGAAGCTACATTCACAGGGATACCGCCTACCTCTAGTTCAATCAGACATAGGTTGTTCATCCCAAAGGGCCCTATCCCACAAGTAAGGCAGAGACGATCCTAATGGCAGAGGCAGAAAGGAGATGGGAAGGCCTCTGGGGAGAAGATTGCTATTAGCCCAATATTTGTTTTTTTGTAACTTTCCAGAGAGAATATGCAGCAGATGCTAAATACATACCAAGAAACATGACTGACCCACATTAAAAGAACAAAGTGCAGTTATAACATACTTATTAATATTTGAGATCTTTGGTGAGTTCCATCTTTGAAAAGACTACCAGAACCCAGGAAAAGGCCTCAGAGCACCTAAAATAACTGTTAAATAGTCCCTATGCTGGAGTTATGTTCACATTCAGGCATTCACCCAGAGCTTAGGTACTCTTATTAAATACAAATTGTTAACAAACTTGTTACCTGCTTCCCCAGCAGATTAGAAGCAGCAAAGCATAAAAGAAATGAGGATAGACTGTTAGGAGCAGATACCATGACAGCAATATGAGGAGCCAGGTGACAGCCTGACGGTGAAGGAAACTAGAAACCAAACAGGAAATAACTCTGCTTTCTATTATAGCATATACAATAATGGATACATTTAATGATGACCTTGAGTAGTCAAAATGACTAAAATAAATTTTTGTATTCTGTTTAAGAAAGGAAGCATAATACACTTTATAAGTTATTTTCATTCGAGTAGTTTAAAAATTTGGTAGAATAGTTCTATTATCTAGAACATTCACTTACATACATTAACTCATTTCCTAAAGACACTAGAGATGAAGCATTGGTGTGGCTTTGTACAGCTTGCTAAAATATTATCACTTCCTGTTATTAATACTGAATCCACAAACCAGTCTGAACTTTCATAATCTGTTACAGACCTGAAACATCTCTGAGAATAACCGTTTTGAAGCTTCAGTCAATACTAATTTGAAGTACTCTAATGTGATCTAATCATTCACTAATTGCCATTTAAAGTTTCCAGGAGTGTCTATTCTAAGCAGACAAGTAATAGGGGGTGATCACACATCTAGGTTTGCCTAAGACAGTCCCAATTGATGCTTTTGTCCCAGAGTAAATACAGCAGTACTCTCATTCTCAAATGTGTCCCAGTTTGATGAGAAGTTACATAATCACTCTAGCAATAATAATCCTTTTACTGATGAGTTTCCAACTTATGTGTACTGAAATTAATTTTAAAATCTGATTTAAAATGATTAAGGATATATTGTTAAGTAAAAAAACAAGGCACAGAACAGTGAAAGGAAGGAAAAATAAAAATATATGTATATTCATGTTTGAAAAAAATAAGAATATACTTATTTGCTAGAAAGATACATTAAAAATCTAATAAAGGCAATTATCTATAGGAGATGGGGTCACAGGGGAGACAGGTACAGGGGAAGAAGTGAGGTTCTTATTATATATCTATTATATATGAGTGAATGTAGTTTATATATTTATTTATAAGTGCACACACTGACAATTTTTTAAAAGGTCTGAAAATAAAATTTTTATTTTCTCTACCTCAGATCTAATTAGCTTTATAGAATCTACTAATGAAAACTATATAAGCCTAATATTACAGAGTAATGATTTCAAGTACTAGCAGAGATAAAGGAGCAAGACATTATCCAGAAATAGTCCTCTAACCACTATTTTCAGTGTCTTTCTCCATAGAATTATTGACAGAATTATATAAGCACATTATGTAGTATTTGTTGTCTATTTCCCCAACTAATGGAAGCCCACAGGAGCAGGGACTTCTTTTGTTCACACTGCTATATCCCTAGTACCTATAGCTCTGCCTGGTACATAGTAGGTGCTCGATAAATATCTGTTAAATGACTGAATGAATACATAAAAACCATTTTTATTATGAGGCTACTGACCATAGTGGGCACAATAAACATTGAGGTCCATTAACACATTTTTTAAAAGCACAACTTGAAAAACAATAGAGAACAGTTTCCTTCTACACACACCAAAAACAACATACTCATAGTCATTTTAAAGAGGGGGAGGTAGACACACATTTACACATACACAACATGCAGGTAACAGGACAGAGTGGTACAGGGGAAAAAACAGTGGGTCCTAGTCTTTGCTCTGCCACTTTTCAGTTGTGTGAATTTAGACAAGTCACCTGAATTCTTGGGTCTCAGTTTCCAAACCTACAAAATGAGAGAATTGGATGATTGACATGTTCTATTTCAGCTCTGACATTCTCTCCTCTCTTCCTCTCTCCTTCTCTCTCTCTCTCATACATACACACCACACACCACACACGAGGGGAGGAAGGCACAGAAGCATATGAAAGAGAAAAGAGAGAAAGAACTAGAAGGAGGAAGGCACATAGGAAAAAGGAAGGTGGAGGGGCTAGAAGAAGATGAAGGTTCTAGTATATAAAAAAATCAGGGAAGATACACACCTCCCCACAACCAATTGGGGGTGAAGAGGAAGGAGATGACAACAGGCAGACAATCACAGACAACCACATACTCTCATAGCTGGAGAGAGACAAATAAAAAGAAAGCAGAGATAAGAATTCAGTTCCATGGGTTTTAAGGTGAGCATCAGTAAACCACCTTTTGTACTCACTGTTCATTTAGGCAATGCAATGAAAGCAAATTAAAACAGGTTTCTGCAAACCTAAGATTATCTAAATGATCACTAAGAACTCTTCATATGCTCTAATGCAGTGGCTCTTAGGGTTGCACATTAGAATCATTCAGGAGAGTTTTTTTAAAATGACCCATGTCTAGATTCTACGGATATACTCTTTTTTAAAAAAAATTTATTGATTGATTTTGAGAGAGAGAGAGAGAGAGAGAGAGAGAGAGAGAGACATCGATTTTTTGTTCCACTTATTTATGCATTCATTGGTTGATTTTTGTATGTGCCCTGACCAGAGAGCGAACCCACAACCTTGGGGTATGGGGTTGATGTTCTAACCAACTAAGCTACCCGGCCAGGGCCCAGATATACTCTTTATCTCTGAATTTTCTGGTCTTCTGCTCTGAATGGAAAAGCTCATGAGACTGTGAGACAAAGATGCTCTTTTGGACTATAAACCTGTTAACCAGAAAATGACTACTCTAAGGGACAGAGAAACTAAAGGAAAGGAGATTCTAATCTTCCCCAACAAGCTGAGAAATAGCCCAAATCAGAAAGCAGTAATAATCAGGCTCAATAATCAGTTCTAGAATAGATCAAGATTTCACACAGAAGCCAGAAGTGAATGTGTCATACATACCTGTCTGGATCCCTGGGGGCCAACTGCCCCCATGTTAATAGGATTGGGACCCTGGATTCCACTAGGTATAGGGCCTCTAGGGCCAGGGACTGGGCCCCTTGCATCCATGCTTCTGGCCTCCATCCCTCTGACTTCCATTGCACGGGCCTCCATGGCGCGGGCCTCCATTGCACGGGCTTCCATTGCGCGTGCTTCCATCGCACGGGCCTCCAATCCTCTGGCATCTAATCCTCTCGCCTCCATGGCTCGTGCCTCCATGGCTCGTGCCTCCATCCCTCGTGTGTCTATGCCTCGGGGATCTCTTCCGCCTATAAAGTAAGGTCCAAGAAAACCATTGTGTAGCTATCCACCTTTACTGCAAGAAGAATCAACAACCCAAGAAAGACAGAAATTAATTCCTCTAGTTACATCTCCCCCCAACTACGCGAGACTTTCTCCTCCCAATTTCTCAGATTTGCAGATAAACCTTAAAATGCCTGCCAACCCTACTGCCCCAGCATTCTTTATCCCAGATTAGAGCCTAACACAGCCGGATTTATCACCAACCCACAACTACCAGTCAGTGTTGTGATGTGGTCTGCCCTTACCTCTGCCATCCAAGGGTGGACCCCGCTGATCTAGCATGGGTCCTCTTGGCTCTGCCATTAGAGGTCTGGGCTCGGCTAATGGCCCTCCCCTCATCTCATGTGGGGGCGGGCCACGGTTGTCATGGCCAGGGACATGGTGCATGGGTGGACCCTGATGAGGTGGTCCCAGGTAACCTCTACAGATGGAAAAAATTATTATATTTTAAAACAGAACCCCAGAATAAGACAAAAGTGTCAACCAAAAGATCAGTAAGTAAAAATCAGACAAAGAACTGATGCAAACATCAGTCTATGAATGCTAAAAAAATAACACCAAACAGGTTGAAGAAAAGCTATGGAGATGTAAATCAACATATTCTAGAATTTCATATTTGGTCAGGGTACTCATAATTAAGGAATTGATGGATATCTATTACATATAATGAGTATGTAGTATAGTGCTTAAGGACATTGTTACCATATGGGTTCAAATCTAGGCTCCACCATTTATTAGCTGTGTGATCTTGGGCCCATTTACTTAACTTCTCCATGCCTCGGTTTCTTCATCTGTAAAATGGGACTGATATTAGTATCAATCTCACAGGTTTGTGTGGGTTTAATGAGATGATCTAAATAAAATACTCAGAGGCATAATCCCCATTAATACCAATTATTATAGTACTATTTTTATTGCCATTATTAATAAGCAATATAAGTTTTTCCTGTCTAGGTATGTGGGCTAGAATTTCTAATTTCTGAAGATGGGAGTGGCCATGGTTAGTTCAAAATGACATACTCAAGTACACAGTTCTGTCCGAGGAGAAGTGCTTAGTCTTGAACAGCAGCTAACAGGTACAACTGCTGTGGAAAGACTTTGTTCTCAAAGCAAGGGAAAATTCTGATTCCTCTAAGCTTTTCCTTCCATGTCATTGCTTACCTAGGCTCTACCTCTCCAGTTACAGAAAGTAAAGTGCCCCCACGTGGGTCATTTGGAGCATCTCCTAACAGACCTCGAGGAGTTGGGATGTTGGCAGGCAAGGGCCCACGCTGCATAGCTGCTCTGGGGTCTTGCATCGGCACTGACAGGGAAACAAATGGGGAGTTACTGCTGTGAAGACACATAAGGAAACAAGAAATGACTCTATACACCACTGACAACATAATTCAGACACCTTAGAGCGGGTGAAACCTCACCACAGCAGACTCCTCTTGCAGCTCAAGAACAGAAGCAGGGTGTAGGCAGAATCTGTGCCATGTCAGAGGTATGGATGGAATTATATAAAGAGCAAACTGGGGAGCAACCTGCCAAGGACTAGCACTGCAACCTGAAGAAACTTATGCTCCTGGTTTTCCTTATAATCAATCTTAGTTCAAGGACCAGAGTCACAAAAGAGAGGGAGGGTCTTGGCATATGTGAACACTTCCATGGCCCTGCAAGAACCTGCTGTCTCCTTACAGACTGCTATTCCATCCAAGCCTCCTGACACCAGTAGGGAGGGAGTACAGCCTCGGACAGATGCCCATATCATCCATGTTCTCTGCCCTGTGTGAAGAGGTCAATCTTAGGCTTGTGGCCCCAACAGGAAAAAATTAAAAAACAAAAACCCAAAACACTGCCCTTTTGGGTTCTGAACGTGAGGATGACTGCCAAGCAGCCCTTGTCCTCTCAACGTCCCACCCTGAACACCACAAGCAAAAGGAAACCCACAGATACAATGGGTACCTTGAACTCGCTCAATTGATGCAGGCCCGGCAGGTCCCACGGGCGAGTGCTGTAGGGTTCCTAGGTGAGCAGTAAGTTGCAAAGGAGAAAGAGCAGACACTTAAAACGGCTTGCACATGCACACAGAAACATTCACACAGACACTGGAGATTTATACATGTAAGTTAAAAAGCCAAGAGTTCATTAGTTTGCCACTGCAAGTCTTTGATAATAAACAAACATCATGGCAACAGTAAACAAAGACTAATGAGATGACAAGGGCACTAACACTAAACAAAGGTGGCAGAAGGCAAGAGGAAGTATATTCTTAAACATCTGTCTCCTTTCACCATTGCAAATGTACCAAAGAAACAAGGATTCCAGGAAAAGAAAGACAAACTAGGTACAAATGGAAAGATTCTTGCTTCCTTGCTGGGTACTGAAGGAAAACCATAAAAGGAAACTCATCTCACTTTGTCTCTTCATGAAGACAGACTTGAGATAGCTTCAAAACTCGAGCCATTTCCCTTTGTTAACTTTTGACCAGAAAAATGAAGATAGCTATAGTAGGAAGGAAGTATGATTGAAACCCCAATTCCTTTGCACTACTATAAAAATACTTTAGGATATATACACAATCTACTGATTAGCTGAGGGGAGTGGGGCACAATTGCACAAAAGCATGGGGTGCTCAAATGAAGTATTTGGCCAACAGCTTGTCCTACTATCAACCATCTGACAAGATTATTAGTTGTCATTTCAGTAACCAACCCCAGTATACATAGACAAGGAGTTAGTATCTAGTCCCATTTCTTAATATTTTGCTTTAAAATAGGTTTCACTGATAGGCCATAAGCTAAGAAGTAACTTAAGCTTCTCTATGCTTGTCCAAAGAAAATATTTTTGGAAGTTAATAGAGGTGGTGTGGATTAACAAAAAGAGGACAGATTCTAGAATCAGAGACTTCAGAATCTTAGCTCTGTCACTCAGTAGCTGGAAGAGAAGATGAGTGCCCCAAGTCTAGTCCATGTTACTCAGATATAAGTATTAACTTACCATGTCTCCTTCATTAACTAAGTCAAAACTCTGAGCTTCCATCTCTTTACCTGAAAACTGAGGTGCTGCCCCCTAACTCACAAGGTTGTTTATGAAAATGGAAGTGCCTCACCTACAGTATGCACTCAGTTTCGTTAGTTCCTTCTGTTTTCTCACTATCTCTCCTCCTAATGTTTTCAACTGAACCACTGCATTTACCTTTTCTTCAAACTCCAGTAACATACAGAAATAATGTAGAGATTTTGGAGTGCCTACTGCTGTGGTATCCAGTGTTACTGCCAAAGTACAACATATAACTATCAAGTAGGCTTCATAGACTTTTGGTCCCCTCCCAGTTTTCTCTGGGGTTTCAATTTAGTCTTCCACATACCCAGCCACATAATACATGCTCATTTTGAAAATTCCTTACTCAATCAACAGATACCCATAGAGGGAGAGCGAACATGTCAGCAGAATCATTAGACTATCAGGAAAAGGTGATATAAATTAAATGGCAACAAAAGATCCTTTGCTTCATCATCAATTCTTGTAGAGATGGGCTCTGAATCACTAGATGGAAAGTCTAGACAAGAGGTGTCCAAATGAATTTTCTGCAACAATAGAACTGTTCTATATCTGTAATATCCAGAAGGGTATCCACTAGCCCCATGTGGCCATTGAGCAGCTATAATATGGAAATTAATTTTAGATTTTACCTAATTTAATTTAATTTTAATTACTTTAATATTCAAATAGCTATATGTGGTTAGTGGCCGCCACACTGCCATCTTACAGTGCAGATATAGAACATTTCCAAGTCCAGTCCACATTAATCAGATATTATTATTTATTTACCTTGTGCCCTCTCCAATGACACTGGTCCACTTCCTGGCATTCCAACCTGGGCCTGCATTCCTCCTAGAATATAAAGGACAAGAAAGAAAAGACAAATTAGAACACTGGGAAAAAAATTAGCACAGTGGCTGAATTAACAAATTTCCTCATTCTGTCCCACAAGCAGAAACCTATAAAGGAAGATAACTACCACCAAACAATGCAGTTATATAGAAGATGGGAATCTGTTAGTATACTTTAAGCTTCAGAGACAGAAGTGAATTAAATAATACTTAATCTCATTGGTTATCAATACCTTGGCAGGAAGTTCTGTAATACAGAACAATGGCATTTACCCACGTAACTCCTCTTACAGGAGACTACACTATTTCCAGGGTATTTTGTAAATGTCTGGGTACACTGTTTCAGTTGTAAGAAAGATTTGTGGGGGCATGGCTAGCATTTAATGAGAAGCTAACAGGGATCCTGCAATGTATGAGATAGTCCCACAACATCAAGAATTACCCTGTCTTGCAAAACTTTCAAAGGTCTCGCTGAACATTCACACAAATGCAAACCTGTTTATGGTCATCTGAACTTAAAATCAAAGTCTGTTTTATTTTTAAACAAAAAGGTCCTTTGCCCTGTTTATATATGTGTTATATTTTCCAGAAATTCAGTTATTGAGTAAATTATGGGTATATTTTGTTTTGTTAATAACTTTACCAAGAGCCCAGGCTAGTATGGCTTGGTTGGAGCGTCATCCCATTCACTGAAGGGTCACAGGTTTGATCCCCCAGTCGGGGTGTGTACCAGAGACAACCAATCGATGTTTCTCTCTCTCTCTCTCTTCTTCTCTAAAATCAATAAAAACATATCCCTGGGTGAGGATTAAAAAAAAAAAAAACTTTACCAAGAATATTCAGTTTCAAAAAATCACATCACCATTGTCAACAGTCCTTGTGGTATTTGAGTTGCCAAAAAAAAACCAAAACAAAACAAAACAAAAAAACAAAAAAAAACACACAAAAACACCATACCTGTATCTGTCTACATTTGTAGCTTTTACAGTCATGGTATAGGTATAAGCATCTGACTGCCACCTTTTGCTTTCAAGTGTAATTTTACCTGAACACTCGTATATCAAAAATATTTTGTTATAAATGAATTTCTTTTAACTTATCCTTTATGTTACAGTTATGGCATTATACTGATTTTTTTGGGGGGGGGAAATCATGTTAAATAGGTTATATCATCTGTGCATTTCATTTTATTTAAAAACATTTTTTTTCTTTAATTGATTTTAGAGAGAGAGGAAGTGAGAGGGAGAGAGAGATAGAAACATCGATGAGAGAGAACATTGATTGGCCGCCTCCTGCATGCCCCCCACTGGGGATCTGGCCCACAACTTGGGCATGTGCCCTGACCGGGAATTGAACTGGCGACCTCCTGGTGCATGGGTTGATGCTCAACCACTGAGCCACACCGGCCAGACTGTGCATTTTACTTTAGGATAGTAAAGAGTCACTGCAAAATATCTGTTATGAAGAGGGGCCACTGGGTCTAACAGAGTTGAGAACCACTGGTCTAGTCTAACCAGTCAGGCTATGATGACTGCTATACAAAGAATAATCACGTACCACAAGTCCTTGTCTGGTCCTTTCCACATAGAAATACTTTTTTCCTCAAAGGAACAATATATGCTACAAGTGGGGAAAATAGACAAGCTGAACTGTTTGTAGTCATTAGTACTTACCTAAAATATTAAGTACATTTCACATTCTCTTATTCCATTTGACATTCCAGACATCAAAGAGCCATGGATAAAAAACCTGAACCTGTGCTAGCCCAAGCCCTGCTACTAAGTGTGATTTTGAGCAAGTAATCTGATAAAATTAATGTATTTCCAGGCTTCCTCATAAATAATGTGAAGGAGTTGGCCTAAAACCAGTGGTTCTTAGAATATGGTCCTCAGACCAGTGGTGTCAGCATCACCAGGGACTTGTCAGAACTGCAAATACTAAGGGTCCTACCTCAGACCTGCTGAATCAGAGTCTGGAGGCAGGGACCAGCAATATGTGTTTTAATAAGCTCTTTGGGTGATTCTACTACAAACTAAAGTTTGAAAACCACAGGTCAAATTGATTTCAGAGTTGTCTTATAGCCATAACATTTTATGATTTATTCAGACCACTCCAAAATGATACAAATATTTAGGATCTGAAGAAAGTGGTGGCAGAAGGAATTATGGGCATAATTTCTCATGTTATAAACTATCCCATAATGGCACTTCTATTGTATGCACTAGCTTCCCAGAAGTGGAATTGGTGGGTCAAAGTGTATATGAATTTTTAATGTGAGATGACTTTCTTAAAAGGCTGAAAAACTTCACATTTCCGCCAGCAATGTAATTAATAATACATTTCCCATCAATAGTGTCATCTCTCTTTGAAACTTTCGCTAGTCGGATGGGTCTAAGTAAAGCAAAATCTTGCTATTTAATTTGCAATCCCCTGACTATAAATGCATTTGTTCTTGCTGCTATTTGGATTTGCTCTTCTATGAAGTGCCCACCCATTTTCTTTACCTACTTTCCTAGTAGGTTATTCTCCCTTCTCATTAACTGTCAAAGAGCTTTGTAAGGGTACCTCAAAAATCTTAGTGAAGTTTTCATAACTTAAGTATAAATGCTACAAACGCACAAAAAAAATCACTTGAAAATGCATTTACACTTAATATCAACTTTTTAATTTATTAATTCCCCCTTCTTGATATCATTTAAAAAAATTATTTTTCTAGTTCTTTAAAACTAGGACTTAAAGTTCCTTTATTTTTTAATAATCTAGGCATTTAAGGATATTCATTTTCCTTTAAGTACTGCTTTAACTATTTCCTGTACTTTTTTTAAATATAAAATGTACTACTTTTTGTAGTCTTTTAGATAATTTATACATTTCTATTTTTGCTTTAATTCAAGAATTACCTAGAGCAGCAGTTCTCAACCTTCCTAATGCCGCGACCCTTTAATACAGTTCCTCATGTTGTGGTGATCCCCAACCATAAAATTATTTTCGCTGCTACTTCATAACTGTAATTTTGCTACTGTTATGTCTTAGGGGACCCCTGTGAAAGGGTCGTTTGACCCCCAAAGTGGTCGTGACCCACAGTTGAGAACAGCTGACCTAGAGTATGTTTCTATTATAACTTTTTTTTCCAGTCACCTTTTGATTATTTATTTATAACTTTATTGACTTATAATCAGAGAATGCAGCCTGTAAAATCTCTATAGTTTAAAATTTGTTTGTATTTTATGGCTATGTACATGGCCAAGTTTTGTTTTTATTTTTTTTACTGTGCCATGGTCATTTGTGGGGGGGGGTACATTCTCCAGTCAAAAGATATAAGGCACCCTCTATATATTAAATCAAACTTATGGATTCCATTATTTTATTTCTTAATGTCCACTAACACAATGTTACTCAAAGTATGGTCCACAGACAATGCTGATCCACACTCTGTGTTAATAGCTCATGACAACGTAAGTACAGAAATAGACAGCAGTCACGTAGAAACCTTCTTAGCAATTTGACATTGCTGTGATATCTGAGTGCATGGTCAGTGTACTTGTCTTACTGAACAGGGTATTTGGACATTTTTCAACTCATGTAATGAACTGCATATGTCACAGCTTGCATACTTGTCATGTAGTAGGACCACATTACAACTATTTTAAAGTAAATTATGTGCCTATAATAATTCGTAAATATATAAAATACAGAATCTATTTCTTTCACTGAAAGATAATTTAAGTTTAATTACAACACTATAGGGTAAATGACAATTGTGAGTTGATAAAATTTCTTTGAAAATCCCTTCTTCCATTTTTTGTCAACTTGTCTCTGTATAAAACAAAACACTTTAAATTTTTTTCTTTACTGATTTTAGAGAGAGAGGAAGGGAGAAGGAGAGAGAGGTAGCAACATCGATGAGAGAGAACATCGATGAGAGAGAACATCGACAGGCCGCCTCCTGCATGCCCCCCACAGCACATTGGGCCCACAACCTGGGCATGTGTCCTGACCAGGAATCAAACCAGCGACCTCCTGGTGCAGGGGTCAATGCTCAACCACTGAGCCACACCGGCCTGGCCAAAACAAAACTATTTAGATTCGAATTATGCCCCATGAGTAGTGTTGCAGTCAATCTAACCCAGATTAGATAAATTAACAAGAATCAAGTTTGCTGTACAAAAAACTTTTAATATTGATATACATTGTGTGTTCATACAGATGTTTCATATGGAGAATTACTATTTCACACATAACAATTGTTGAATGACGAAAAGCTATAAGTGTAATAGCAATACTCTCTTAATTCCTATATATACATTTTCAATGAACATACTAAGTTTTTAAAATTCTTTTTTCCCTTTGCCTTTGGTCTGAGTATATTTATTTTTTATTGATTTTAGAGAGCGAGAGGAAGAGACAGAGAGACACTGAGGGAGAGAGAAAAACATTGATTTGTTGTTCCACTTATTTGTGTATTCATTGGTTGATTCTTGTATGTGCCCTAACGGGCATTGAACCTGCAACCCTGGCGTATCGGGAAGACACTCTAACCAACTGAGCTACCCAGCCAGGGCCTGGTCTGATTATATTTAATAAAACGTGATTTTATGTCTGTTAAATAAGAAGAAATGGGTCCATGTATCCTGTCTGTTTTTCTTTTTTCCATGTGTTTTTACCCTAATCTAACAGTCTCTGGCTTTTAATGGAAGAATTCAGCCCATTCACATTTAGTAGAATAATGACTATACACAATTTTATTCCTTCCCCCTTACTCTACGTTTATTATTACATACTTCACAATATTGTTTTCTTTTCTCAGTATTTGCTGGCTTGGTTTAATTTCCATTCATTCTAATTTTCCCTTCATTAATTTGGAAGTTTTACTGTACCTTTCCACTTTACTGTTCTTTTCCCTGTTCTCATAATCAAACATAGGATCTGTATATAAGAAATCAACTATTTCCTCCACCTAGGATATATATTTGCTAGTTGTATATTAATTTTATATTAAGACCTATCCCATTTGCAATAAAAAAAACTTTAGCAAAACACCAAAATGGTGAAGACTCTAAATGCAACGTACCTCCAGGAGCTAAGGAACCAGGGCCAGGTCCTGTTACAGCAGTTGGTATTTGCCCTGGTGCTGGAACTCCAGCCTGCATAGAAGCTTGCATCAAAGGAGGTGCTCCATTGACATGCATGCCACCCTGACCAGGAGAGAAACCAGAGTATGTAGATACCTCTGTAGACACACAAATTCTATGACCTCAAATAACTCTTCAAATTGACACCCCAAATATTCTACCAAATATCCTTTTTGTATACACGTCTCATGCAGACTCAGGTTTATAACACACTTTGAACGGAAGATGTAATACACACAAAGAGCCTGGTTATAATACAGTCAAGATGGACCTATTCTAAAAGCCAAGACTGACAAGTCTTATTTGTGTGGTGAGGCTACCTATTGCTGACTTCATGACTAGGGCCTGGCAATAAGAGTAAAAAAAAAGTGCCTTGAACTCGAGAAAAAGAGGAGACTGAGACATTTTTATAAAGAAACTGCTGGCAGTCTGTATTTTTAAGATGAAATTTAAAAAATCTGACCAATCTTTTCTCATCCCTGTCCTGAGATATAATTCTGGTTTGGGAGAAATGCTATTTTTTTTAATGCTACATTAAAGCTCCTGAAGGGAAAGGGACTGTTATGTTTTAATCTGTGTATTCCCCAGAGAACTGAGCAGTCCCTTGGAATAGAAAGCTCAATAAAGAAAGAGTAAAAGCTAAGTTATATTTTTTTAAAAATCACATATACTCTTAGAGAACACAAACAAAACCCTAAAACAGAACACTGTATAGTGAGGTGGTTAGGAGAAAGGCTATGAGGTCACACAGAACCAGGTTTAGATCCTGGATATGTCACTTACAATTACGCTATTTTTCGGCCAGTTAACCTCTCTGAGTCTTAATTCATTTCATTCTATTTCTGAAAAAATATTTATTGAATTAGAGCAGGGGTTAGCAAACTATGGCTCATGAGCCAAATCTGGCTTACTCCCTCATTTCATAAATAAGGTTGTATTGGAACACAACCACGCATATTTGCTTATTATGTATTGTCTGTGGCCAATTCCACACTCCAACAGCAGAGTTGAGAAGTTAGGACAGATTTCATGGCCTGCAAAGCCAAAAACATTTACTATTGGGCCATTTACAGAAAATGCTTGCCCACTCAAAGGTTTATTGTATGATCCATGCAAGTTGTTTGTCTTTGCCAATCTGATAGGTAAAAAAAAAATGGTAGCTTTTTGTACTTTCTGTTTACATTTATCCTTTTTTGAGGTTGAACGCTTTTCCATATATTTAATATATGTTTGTATTTCCACTTTTGTGAACTGTTTATGTCCATTGCAAACTCTTCTACTGAGGTATTGGTAATTTTCTTACTAATTTATAGGTCTTTTTGCTTATCGTGAAAAATGCCAGATATATAAATTATATAGAAAATAAAATTAACCACACAGCTTAGGGAATAAATTATATACACAACTGAAATCTCCCATATGGTCTTCCTTAATTGAACCCTGTATCCCATTCCTAGACAGCCACTTAAGAATTTTTCCAGATGTTTTGAAATTTTATGTAAATCATTATACACTGAACATATTCTTTGCAACTTGCTCAACATGTTTCTGGGATATACGCAGACACATATATCCCATATTTTGGGACTGCTTCCACATTCACTTATTTTCACTTCTGTATGGTATGTTTTTAAGTTATCTGTGTTGATACCATGTATCCTAGTTCATCTTAACTGCTATATGAAATTATGTTTTTGAAAGTCATTCTTGGTGACACATGTAGTGTATTTAACTCTTGTGGGGTATACCATATTTTCTCCATTCTTCTGCTGATGTACATTTAGGATGTTTCTAATTTTTCATTATTATAATGTGGCAATAAACATTCTTAAACATGATTAAGGGCTCTTAAGTAATGAGCCTATTGTCCATGTGTGTAGCAAATACTTTTTCCCCAATTTGTCATCTGTCTTTGGTGTTTATTTTCTTTTTCTCCATATAGAAATTTTTCAGTTTTCAAATGTATTGATATTTTATGGCTTCAGGGTTTTGTGTCACACTGAGAAAGCTAGTTTTTACTTTTTTCATTGGTAAGAATGGAGATAATAAGAGGGCCACCCTCATACAATCTCTGCAAGTATTAAATAACACAATGTATATGAAATAACAAAGTGCCAACCACAGTGTTACACATGCATAGACACAAAATTAGCTTATAAAAAGGGCATACAGGAAGGACCTCTTTGTTTTACAAACTTGGCACTGAATCTACATTCATTCAGATGCCGCATACCCTGCAACCTGGAAACTGCTTTTATGCCTGGAAATTGAAATTATCGTCTCTGGTGTCTGACCATTCTTCTTTCAATATATCCTCCTAAAATAAAAATGACATTCTAAGACATAAAGGAAATGTTAAAGGGTAAAGCCCTACCAGAGACTGGGCCCCAGGGGCCTGAGGATTCTGCTGGTTCATTGACACACCGGCTCCTGGAGGAGGCCCAGTGCTGTGGACTTGCTGAGGGTTGCCTGTCATCAGCGTTGGGATATTTGTCTGGCGATGCAGAATTTTCTAAAAAGTAAAAAGACAAATCTATGAGCTGTCTGTTTAACAAAGCAATCAGGTAGTTGCTACCCCCACTCAAGGTTTACCCCAGCATTTCCATAAAAGAAGCAGTAGCACTCACCAGGGCAATCTCTGGATCCACAATTCTCATCACTACCTGTGCTTGTAGCAAAGCATATGCCAGTTGAGGGTTTTGGAGCAACATGTTCCGTGCTTCCTGGGGACTATTCTGGACACAGAGCTGAGAAGATGAACAGAATCATTATCAGGTTCAATATTTATTACTTAGAAATTGATAGTGTCTTAAAGCCATTCCCATCTGAGAAGAGTAATGGTTTTTGCATAGCACACAAAATCTTGGTCACGGCAGGCAAGAGAAGGAAGAGGCATTTCAAATACCATAATACCATCATTTAGGAAAAAATCCATATTTTAATATCTACATCTGATTTCTATGGGCCACAAAAACCCAGCCAGATTGTGATGATGTGTTTGTGTACAAAAATGGAAAGCTCTTTGCACAAAATGTAAAATATACTGTGCACACATGGAATAGTGAAGGTGCAAGAAATGGTGGTCAACAGGCACACCTTCTACTTGAGCTCAGGGAATCATTTCCATTTACTTTATCAATTAACTCTTGAAAATTTGATGTGATTGGATTTATTCATATTCATAACTTAATGCCTCCTCCCACCTTCATCTGTTTCATCAGCTCAAACATCTGCTCTGGTGGAAGACTGGCAACTGCTTTGCTAATGGACTCAGGGGCATCCTCAGGACTGATGGTCTCTCCATAAGGTGATTCAATGACAGGGGCACCAGTGCCAAGGCCTGATCGGGAAGAAAGTACAAAAAAGTTAACATGGGAAAATAAAGAGCTAAATCATTTCAAATATCCACTTTCCAGGGCTGCTGTAAGGACCAGATGATAACTTTAAATTCTCTGGAGCTGAGAAATTAAGTAATTTGCTAGTCTCTTATTTCTGTGGAAGAAAGTGTCAGAGTGTATTTTCTGCTCTCAGAGTAAAGCTGGGACCAGAATCACATAGGTGGACAATGTTAACCTAAATTAGGGATTAGGCATATCAATTTCCTTTGACAAGCAATTTCCAAAGCAAAAAGTTTAAATAGAAAAAGATGCTAATTTCAAAATGGAATTTCTGGATCTATAACGTCATAAAAAAGCCATAAGAATGCCTTAGCATCCCCACCAGTTACAGATCTGGCAACATGGTTACAGGAGCGGCAAACATCAATGACATAATTAGTACTACTAATCACCTGGTGAGCCTGAATTCATCTTCAATTGGAATTAACTCCTTGGCAACTGAAGGACTTCTAAAGTCAACTTTACCTTGTTTCTCAAAGATACACACTTCCCTAATCAGGTACTTCAGGTGGGTCAAGCAAAGAAGCTGTGTGGGTAACCATTTAAGCAGATGCTAAAACATACCATAAATGGAAAACCTTCATTGTTTTCATCTTTAGTAACTTATACAACTTGGGTTTATACTCACTCTTCAGCTCTTCTTTGTTCTTTTCACTGGCAGCATTGTCCACTCGAAGTGCTCTCCCACTGAATTCACGCCCATTCAGGTTCCTCATGGCACTAAGTGCTGTCTCTTGGTCTTGGTATTCACAGAAGCCATAACCCTTTGGCTTTCCTGTCTCCCTATCATATACCAACCTGAAGAGCAGAACCAAGTATCAGGCATAAATGTTACATACACACAGGGTTCCTGCAAACATTGCCATGTTCCAATTTGGTGAACTGTAAGGCAAATAACTTTATCAGTCTGACAGCCTCACTGAAATATTTTTTAAACACTGAAAAATTTTATTTTTTAATTATAATTGACATTCATAAACATTTAAAAAAAAATGAATCCCTCCCCCAGCTCGGTTGACAAGACAGGGCAGGTCATAAGCATCAACAGCTTCTCTGTGACTAGTGATGGGGCTCGCTCAATTTGGTGTGGTGGACAAAGCCCACATCCAGCAGTGTTGTCAGTAGAGATGACAATCACAGGGGTGGTTGAGGAGGGAATGCTCACAGCTCCACTTGCTTGAGGTTGTAGTCATTGTTAGAGAAGACACTTTTTTTTACTTGACTGTGTGCATATGTAGCAGATTCTGGAGAAAACTCAAACCAGTTACACATATCTGGCTGATCCTAAAGCTGAAGACATGTGCATGGAAACATAAAAGGGCCCAGCAGAGAGTAAAAGCCTGGGCATACTTGAAAAACAGCATGAAATTTGAATGCAGTCTGCATTTTAAAAATGTATCTTTTAGTAAAAACGAATGTGAATTGTATGGTATGTGAATTATAATCTCAATAAAGCTGTTATAAACAAAAAAAGAAGAATGAGTGTGAAAAGTCACCAGTAAAAACCTTGCCATTATTACTAAGGGCCAAATTTGTGGTGATTTTTGAGAAACTCCCACCAAGTAGTAAAAGGGAATCGCACCTGAAACTAACAACAGGTCCAACCTCAGAAAAGATGTCCTTTAATTGCTCTTCAGTAGCCTCATAGGGAATGTTCCCCACTAAGGAAGAAAATTAGATAATATTAAAATTCTGAGTTTGTTAATCTTCACCAAGGATATTGTTTCCATCGATTTTTTAGAGAGAGTGGGAAGGAGGGAGGTATGGGGAGACAGTGAGAGAGTGAGAGAGAGATGTGAGAGAGGCACCTCAATTGGTTGCCTCCCACAGGCACCCCCATGGGGGCGGGGATCGAACCTGCAACCCAGGTACCTGCCCTTGACCAGGAGTCGAACCGGTGACCCTTTGGTGTACAGGCGGACGCTCTAACCACTGAACCACACCGGCCAGGGCTGTAACCTAGATCTTTAGTAAGAAAATAAACACTACCTACTTATACCACAGAAAATGTAACTGGCTCAAATACAGTGCTCCTCCAATCCTAGTTATGGTACTCCCTTAGATAGGATTTCAATTTTTGCTGACTTTAATTGCAAGAGAAATAAACCACTGAGACTAAATACAAAAGGTGCAGACACTCCTAAATTCCAGTTCACAGATTGATCAGACAAGAGTTAGATTTTCCTTAACTTTGGTGAAAATACTTAGGAATTGGTATTTACCTGAAGGTCTGCAAGTCTTATCAATAACTACTAAAATAATAACGTAATTTAAATAAATTTTTTGGTTAATCCTCACCCGAGGATATCTTTCCATTGATTTTTATATAGAGTGGAAGGGAAGAAGGGAAGGAAACAGGGAGGGAGGGAGGGAGAAAGAGAGACAGAGGGAGAGAAGAGAGAGAGAGAAACATCGATGGGATTGGTTGCCTCCTGCACGACCCTGACTGGGGCCGGAGATGAAACCTGCAACTCAGGTACGCACTTGACCGAAAATCAAGGGCTGACGCTCTAACCCTTGGGCCAAACTGGTGCGCCAAACAGGCCAGGGCTCAATATTGTAATTTTTAAAACCGGCTCATATGTCCATATTTATACACACACATACACACACACACCACTCAAAGGAGAATGGCCCCGATGTAGTGGAATGTTTAAAAATTATTCTGCATTGTTTTGTCATGCCCTTCAAATGGTGCTTTAAAATCACCACACATATTTAAACACACACACAACTTATTTAGGCTTAAAAGATTACTTAGAATAGATTCGATCCTCTTTAAAATTTCTTTGACGAGGTTCATTTACAATCCACCTTAAGATGCCAGGTAGTCTCTACCACTATCAACGAACTAAAATGTAACAGGCTGTAAGCACAGCATGAAAGTCCTTATAAGAGGGTGGGAAGTGGACATAAATACCTATATCCTCAGCAGAATCTGTATTCTGAAACAGGAGGTGAGAAGTAGTATCGGACAGTTGTTAAGCGCCCTCGCTTCGAGAAAATAACTGAAGCTAGAAAATCAATGGAAGGAGAAACGCACAGAAGCTAAACGCTAGTTTAACTTCCCCAGCCACATCGTGGAAAAGCTGCCAAACCTCGGGAGAAGGGGAACATCACTTTGCCCACGAGTTCATCAGCTTGGCCGCTCCACTAAACAGGCAGATAGAGCGGCACGCCTGACCTCTCCTAGGTTCTTACGGCGATTCAAAAGGTGCAGGGGGCGTTCCTCGCTGCTCACTGCCTCTTTTTGTCCCTCCCAGATACTTGGCAACACCGAATTCCTCTTACCGAACACCGAACGCAGAGAACGATCTACCGCAGGGTCTCTTACATTCAAACCCGCCATCGCTCTCTTCCTGTGACTTCCGGTATGCCCGAGCACACTTCCGTACTGCGCGTACGCCCAGCAACCAACACGCTTCCGTACTGCGCGTGAACCGGAAACGCCTGGGCGGGGCGGACGCTGGGCCCCTCCCCAGGCGTCATTGCGTCACAGGAGGCGTGCCTGACGTCCAAGAGGGCGTTAACCCTCTGGGTAGGGCTGCAACCTGAGGCTAGCTTCTTTCTGAGCCGGGTTTAGGCGTTTCCAGGCGAATAGAATCTTTTATTATTCGTTCTTTCCTAGGCTAATACAAGTAATCCTTGACCACAATAAAGATGGCAGCAGCGGCCTTTCCAAGGTAACTGGGAAGACATTTCCTAACGACTGTGGCACTTTTGATTTTAATTACGACCTCTTAGGGGAGGGAAGTGCTTGGCCCCGCCCCAGCGGCGTGCAACTGATCATTTCGTGTAAGCTGTGAGGGTATAGAGGTGGGGAAAGAGAGTCCAGGCAGCCCAGAAGAATGAGAGGCATTCAACAGCAGAGCATTGACACATAGTTGAGAAGATGGGGAAGTAAAGGGAGAACAGACCTCTGTCTACTCTTGTCTAGCCCCTGGGCTCCTTGTGCTTGGTGGTGGTGAGAGGGCGGGCGGCAGAAAGCATTAGAACAGGAAACATCATTGAATGGTGGTACACAGCAAGCAGCTGAGGCATGATTTGAACTGAGGTTGCTTTGGCTCCAGAGACTGAATGCTTACTGTTGTATCTACTGCCTCCCAGTATAACAGAAAATATGGATGGCTCAACATATTTTATTACCATTAAAAAAAAAATTTAGAGTATGTGACTTGGTGATGGTGGATCAATGACTCAATAATGAACCACCCAAGAATAGGTTGAGGCACTTAGCCAGGGCTTGTTCTGCTGCCATTAACCATCTGTGGAGAATGGGCTGTTGGTTCTATCACTTCATCAACCATCCCTACCGTACTGGTTATAAAAGAGGAGGTGGGTGCAAGGCATATTTCCTAAGCTTTTGCTTTTTTATATTTGAGTTTCACTTATAGGCCGTGTGCTAACGACTTCAGTGTCTGTTGTCTATGAGAGTCTTTTCCATTTACTGTAACACTCCCAGAGTGACACATTTTTTTTGCCTCCTAGTTATAGCAAAATGGAGACAAGATGAGACATCTGACACTGTCGTAGGTATTATGACTGAGCCTCAGTTAACACAACGATGTAGATGCTCTATGAAGAGACAGAGAAAACTAGGAAAGATACATTTCTACACAAATGAGACTAAACGTATGGGGTAGGTGTTATTTGGGACCATTGAGTAGAAGAGAAAGGCACATGATGCAGAATCAAATAATTTGGGAAACCACTGTCAAGATTTTTGAGCATTGGCAGAAAGTTTTGTGGAAAAGTTCTGAGTTCTTATCCAATCTTGTTGATGACACTTAGAATCTTAGATAACATACAATTGAAGGGTACAAAGATATTCAAGATTGTGAGGACACAGAGACTTGTGTTCTTTCTCCTGGCCATAGAAGATCAAACTTCTAAGGCTGGGTCAGTACTACTTCATGCTTGACCTACATTTAAAGCTCCTCAAAGAGTCATGGAATGAAATCCCTCATTGATCCTCTAGGGAATACCTGAAAAAAATAGCAAGTCCTGGACAGACATCATTGCATGAAAAAGATCCCAGAAGGCACTGTAGCATTACCAATGTTAGGAGAAATACTCGGTGAACAGCGCCTGAAGAGCTAAGGAAACTTGGGGCCCTCAGAGAGCACCTAATGCTTACACAGATCCTGGTCAGTATCTGGATGTAAATACCAATTAGCTTGCTTTCCAGAAAGAAACATCATTCCTAAGTTTGGCACTACTGCATTATCACACTTGTTCTGTAGCAATATCTGTACTTTTGGGGAATATTTAGATTCAACTCTGAAGCTACTCTATAGAGAGTTGGTTGTCCAGTCCAAAGCTGGTCATTCTAGTCTTTCAATTTTAGCATTTTCATTTTTTATTTCTTACCGATCTACTTTTGTTCTTAATTCACATTCAGTGAATACATTTCCTGTATTCCTTTCCCAGAAGGTTCAGGATTCTTCATCTGCTCAAAGGCTGCCTTATGAGATACATTGCTTGGGAGCAGGCCAAGGAATTAGGTGGTCAACTTAATTGGAGGAAGATTTCCCTTGTTCTTGAGAATGGAATGGTGACCTCTTGTTGCTGAATGAGGACTGCTTCTAAGTCAAACATTGGGGAAAATTGAGTAAGAGAAGGAAGTCTGATTTTTTCCCTTTCAATCTACCAGGTTTTCTTGTCTAAAACTTATGTCTATTTGGGGGTATGTTCTTTTCCAGAACCAGAACTCTGGGAGGCTGTTGCCTTGGCATGTACAATCCAGGGTTTAGCAAAATGAAGGTGGATATCACTGGACAGTACTTAAACTCCAAAAGTATGCTGCTAGGTGAGCATGGCTGGGTAGAGAATGTGGATAATGGTATCAAGTTGGGGTAAAAAGGGTGATATTGATTAAAAAGAGCTAATATTTGTGAAGGGCCATATAGCTTTCCTATATGGATCTCACTTGATTCTCACAATTCCTGGGAGATAGTTTTAGAGGGTTTTTTTTTTTTTTTTGGTTGTGATAAAATATCCATAACAGAATCGACCATTTTAACCCTTTTTTAAGTGTACAGTTCAGTAACATTAATAATATTGATATTGTGCAACCATCATCACTGTCCATCTCCAGAGCTATTTATTTTTCCAAACTGAAACTCCATACACATTAAGCACTAATTCCCCATTCTCCCTTATGCCCATCCCCTGGCAACCACCATTCTAATTCTGTCTCTTATGAATTTGACTACTATCGGTACTTCATATAAGTAGAATCATAACACTATTTTTCTTCTTGTGACTGACTTATTTCACTTAGCATAATGTCTTCAAGGTTCATCCATGTTGTAGCATGTGTCATAATTTTCTTCCTTTTTAAGGCTGAATAGTAAATATCCCATTGTATGTATATACTACAATTTGTTTATTCACTCATTGACAGACACTTGGGTTGCTTCTACCTTTTGGCTATTGTGAATAATGCTGCTGTGGCCCTGGCCGGTTTGGCTCAGCGGTTAGAGCGTCGGCCTGCGATCCAGAGAGACCTGGGTTCGGTTCCCGCTAAGGGCATGTACTTTGGTTGCAGTTTGTCCCCGGCCCTGGTTGGTCATGCGAGTGGCAGCCACTTGATGTGTCACTTTCATATCGATGTTTCTCTCTTTCTCTCTCTTCCTCTCTCTCCCTCCCACTCTATCTGAACAAAAAATGAAAAAAAATGTCCTCGGGTGAGGATAAAAAAAAATAAAAAATAAAAAATAAATAATGCTGCTGTGAACATGGCTGTAAAAATATTGATTTGAGCCCCTGCTTTCGGTTTTTTTGGGGTATATACTAGGAAGTGGAATTGCTAGATCTTATGGTAATTCTATGTTTAATTTTTTTTGAGGAACCACCATACCATTTACCACAGCTACAGCACCATTTTTCATTCCTACCAGCGATGCCAAAAGTTCTCATTTCTTCCTCACCAACACTGTTATTTTCTGTTTTTTTTGTTTTTGTTTTTTTTTTAATAATAGCCACCCTAAATGAGTGTGAAGTGGTATTTCATTGGGATTTGATTTGAATTTCCCAACTATATTGGAAAAATCTATTGTTCTCCTCTCCTGTGTGTTTCCTTTATTTTCATGCAGAACGCTTCACTTCTGACAATTCTGGTGACCAAATGTGGGTTGTTTCCCCCCCACAAGTATTTCTCTGTAACACCAAAAGGGTGTCCTATAATTTAACTCAATTTTGATACTATCTAGTGTCAGATCCCATAGGTTAAGGGCTCAGTCCTACAAGATTGCCCCCATTCCTCTTCAGATGCCAGTCTCAAATCCAGGTTGTCACTTGTGCTTCTGACCAATTGGCTATAAATCAGTTTCCAATGACCCCCTCTTTGGATTCAATTAATTTGCTAGAGTGTCTCACAGAATTCAGGAAAACAGTTGCTTACATTTACCAGTTTATTAAAGCATATGATAAAGGATACAGGTGAACACCCAAATGAAGACATACATAAGGTGAGGTCTGGGAAGGTCCTGACTTCAGGTGCTCTGTCCCCATGGAGTTGGGGACCCTCTTGGTAGGTGGATGTGTTCACAAACCTGAAAGTTCTTTGAACCCCCTACTTTCAGGACAGTTATAGAGGCTTCATCATGTGGACATAATTAATCATTAACTCTATTTCCAGCCCCTTTCTCCTCTCTGGAGGATAGGGGGTTAGGCTGCAAATCCCAAGCTTCTAATCATGGCTTGGTCATTCTGGTGACTAGCTCCCATCTAGGAGCTCACCCGGAATTGCCTCATTGGAATAGAAATGCTCCTAATGCTCTTATCATTTAGGAACTTACAAGGATTTTAGGAGCCCTGTGTCAGGGATGGGTTCAAAGACCAAATATGAGAATAAGAGATGCTCATAGTGTTCTCATCACTAAGAAATTTACAAGAGTTTTAGGATCTCTGTGCCAGGAACTAGTGGCAGAGTCCAATAAACATATTTCTCTTATCTCACTTCTAATGATTAGTGAGGTTGAACATCTTTTTTAAAAAAATTTTTTTTCTTTATTGATTTTAGAGAAAGAAGGAGAGTGAGAGAGATAGAAACATCAATAAGAGAACATTGATCAGCCGCCTCCTGCACGCCCCCCACAGGGGATCGGGCCCACAACCTGGGCATGTGCCCTGACCAGAATCGAACTGGCGACTTCCTGGTGCATGAGTCCACACTCAACCACTGAGCCACACCGGCCGGGCAAGGTTGAACATCTTTTTATGTCTTATATCCCATTTGTATATCTTTGGAGAAACGTCTCAGTCCTTTACCCATTTTAAAATCAGGTTTGGCCCTGGCCAGTTTGGCTCAGCGGTTAGAGCATTGGCCTGCAGACCATAGAGTCCTGGGATCGGTTCCCACTAAGGGCACGTACCTCGGTTGCGGTTTGTCCCCGGCCCCAGTTGGGGTCGTGCGGGTGGCAACCAGTCAATGTGTCTCTCTCACCTCGATATTTCTCTCTCTCTCTCTTCCTCCCTCTCTCACTCCCGCTCTACCTAAAGATAAATGCAAAAATGTCCTCGGGAGAGGATTAAAAAATAAATAAATAAAGAGCAAACATTTTTTATAAAAATAAAAAAAAAAATCAGGTTTGTTTTTGCTGTTGAGTTAGAGGAGTTTTTTTTTTTTTTTTTTTTTTTTTTTTAAATAGACTCCGAATACTAATCCCTTATCAGATATATGATTTGCAAATATTTTTTCCCATTCTGAGGCTTGCCTTTTAACTCTGTTTATAGTGTCTTTGATGTATAAAAGTTTTTAATTTTGGTGGAGTCCAATTTATTTATTGCTTGTGCATCTGATGTTATATCCAGGAAATATTTTCAAATCCAATGTCATGAAATTTTGCTCCTGTTTTCTTCTAAGAGTTTTATAGGTTTAGCTAGTACATTTAGGTCTTTTATCGAGTATGAGTTCATTTTTGTATATGCTTTAAGGGTCCAGCTTCTCCCTTTTGCATGTGGATATCCAGTTTTCCCAGCACCATTTGTTGAAAAGACTGTCCTTTCCCCTCATTGAGTGGTTTGGCATGCTTGTCGAAAATCATTTCACCATATATGTGAGGGTTTATTTCTATGCTTTCTATTCTATTCCATTGATCTTTATGTCTTTATGCCAGGACCACACCATTTTGATTATTGTGGCTTTGTAGTAAGTTTTGAAATCAGGAAATGTGAGATCTTCAGCTTTGTTCTTTTTCAAGAGTGTGACTATTCAGAATCACTTGATATTTCATATGAATTTTAGGATGGATTTTTCTACATCTGCAAACATGTCATTAGGGTTTTAATAGGGATTGCTTTGGAATTTTAGATCACTTTTGGTGGTGTTGATATCATAACAATATTGAATCTTACAAATCATGAACACAGGATATCCTTTCATTTATTTGTGTATCCCTTAGTTTCTTTCAGCGAACTTTGGAAGGTTCCAGTGTAAAAGCCTTTTACCTCCTTAGTTAAGTTTAATCCTTAATATTTTAGTCTTTGTCAGATAGATAGATAAATAATTGACATATAACACTATATTAGTTTCAGGTTTACAATGTGATGATTCAATATTTGTATATATTGCAAATTATCACTATAATAAGTCTAGTTAACATCCATTACCACACATAATGATAACTTTTTTTCTTGTGATGAAAACTTTTTTTCAATAATTTATTTTTTATTAATTTATTTTTTTTATTACAGATGTTCCTTCCTTTTTTCCCCATTGACATCCTCCTCCCCACACCAGCCTCCCCCATCCCTCGCCTTCACTGCACTGTTGTCTGTGTCCATTGGTTATACATATATGCATATAAGTTCTTTGGTTTATCTCTTCCTGCTCCGCCCCCCTTCCCACTGAGTTTTGTTAGTCTGTTACCTACTTCCCTGTCTCTGGGTCTATTTTATCAGCTTATTTTGTTCATTATATTCCACAAATAAGTGAGATCATGTGATACTTGTTTTTCTCTGATTGTCTTATTTCGCTTAACATAATGCTCTCCAGGTTCCTCCATGTCGTCTCAAAGGGTAAGAGATCTTTCTTTCTTACAGCTGCATAATATTCCATCGTGTATATTTACCACAGCTTTTTTATCCACTCATCTACTGATGGACACTTGGCCTGTTTCCAGATCTTAGCTATTGTAAATAGTGCTGCTATGAACATAGAGGTACAGATATTATTTCTGATGGGTGTTTCAGGCTTCTTAGGATATATTCTTAGAAGTGGAATCACTGGGTCAAATGGAAGTTCCATTTTAAATTTTTTGAGGAAATACCATATTGTATTCAATAGTGCCTGCACCAGTCTGCATTCCCACCAGCAGTGTACTTGAGTCCCCTTTTCTCCACATCCTGACCAGCACTTGTTGTTTGATGAATTGTTGATGGCAGCTATTCTGGCAGGTGTGAGGTGATACCTCACAGTCATTTTAATTTGCATCTCTCTGATGATCAGTGACAGTGAGCATTTTTTCATTTGTATGTCCTGTTTAGAGAAGTGTCTATTCAGATCCGACACCCATTTTTTTTTTAAGATAAAATAAATTCCAGTTTTATTTTTTTTATTTATTTATTTTTTTTATTAATTTATTTTTGTTACAGATGTTTCTCCTTTTTCCCCATTGACACCCTCCTCCCCATCCCCCCACCCTGTCCCCAGCCTTGTTGTCCATGTCCATCACTTATGCATACATGCGCATAAGTTCTGTGGTTTATCTCTTCCCTCCCCCCCCACCCTCTCTTCTGAGGGGTGTCAGTTTATACCCTACTTCCACATCTCTGGGTCTACCCTGTTCCTCAGACTGTTATGTTCATTATATTCCACAAATAAGTGAGATCATGTGATATTTGTCTTTCTCTGCTTGGCTTATTTCGCTTAGGATAATACTCTCGAGGTCCCTCCATGTCGTCTCAACGGATAAGAGATCTTTCTTTCTTACAGCTGCATAGTACTCCATTGTGTATATGTACCACAGCATTTTATCCATTCATCCACTGATGGACACTTGGGCTGTTTCCAGATCTTAGCTATTGTAAATAGTGCTGCTATGAACATGGGGGTACATGTATTTTTTCTGATTGGTGTTTCAGGCTTCTTAGGGTATATTCCTAGAAGTGGGATCACTGGGTCAAATGGTAATTCAATTTTTAATTTTTTGAGGTAACACCATAGTGTTTTCCACAGTGGCTGCACCAGTCTGCATTCCCACCAGCAGTGGACTAGAGTCCCCTTTTCTCCACACCCTCGCCAACACTTGTTGTTTGACAATTTGTTGATGGCGGCCATTCTGACAGGTGTGAGGTGATACCTCATTGTTGTTTTAATTTGCATCTCTCTGATGATTAGTGATGTTGAGCATTTCTTCATATGTCTCTTAGCCATTTGTATGTCCTTTTTGGAGAGGTGTCTATTTAGTTCCTCTGCCCATTTTTTAACTGGGTTCTTTGTCTTCCTTTTGTTGAGTTGTATGAGCACTCTGTATATTTTGGAAATTAACCCCTTATCTGATGTATCATTAGCAATTATGCTCTCCCATAGAGTGGGTTCCCTATCTGTTTTGATGGTTGTTTCTTTTGCTGTGCAGAAGCTTTTGAGTTTGATGTAGTCCCATGTGTTCATTTTTCCCTTTGTTTCTGTTGCCTTAGGTGATGTATCAGTGAAGATTCTACTGCGTATGATGTCCGAAATTTTGTTGCCTACATTTTCTTCTAGGATTTTTATGGATTCACGAGTCACATTTAAGTCTTTTATCCATTTTGAGTTTATTCTTGTGTATGGTGTAAGTTGATGGTCTAGTTTCATTTTTTTGCATGTAGCTGTCCAATTTTCCCAGCACCTTTTATTGAAGAGACTGTCTTTACTCCATTGTATGCTCTTGCCTCCTTTGTCAAATACTAATTGAGCATAATGTCTTGGGTCGATTTCTGGGTTCTCAGTTCTGTTCCATTGATTGATGTGGCTGTTCTTGTGCCAGTACCAGGCTCTTTTGATTACAGTGGCTTTGTAGTATCATCTGATAATCTGGAATTGTGATCCCTTCAACTTTGTTCTTCTTTTTCAAGATTGCTACAGCTATTCGGGGTCTTTTTTGGTTCCATATAAACTTTTGGAATATTAGTTCTACATCAGTGAAATATGTCATTGTATTTTATTAGGGACTGCATGGAGTCTATGGATTGCTTTGGGTAGTATGGACATTTTAATGATGTTGATTCTTCCAATCCATGAACATGGTATATGCGTCCACTTTTTTATATCTTCCTCTATTTCTTTTTTCAGTGTCCCAGAGTTTTCTATGAAGAGGTCCTTTACCTCCTTGGTTAAGTTTATTCCTAGGTATCTTAATTTTTTTGTTGCAATGGTAAATGGGATTTTTTTAGTTTCTCTTTCTGTGAGTTCATTATTGGTATATAAAAATGCCAGTGATTTCTGGATGTTGATTTTGTATCCTGCTACTTTGATGAATTCATTTATTAAATCTAGTAGATTTTTGATGGAGTCTTTAGGGTTTTTTATGTACAATATCATGTCATATGCAAATAATGACAGTTTCACTTCCTCCTTTCCAATTTGGATCCCTTTTATTTTTTCTTCATATCTAATTGCTGTGGCTAAGACTTCCAGTACTATGTTAAATAAGAGTGGCGAAAGTGGGCATCCCTATCTTGTTCCTGTTCTTAAGGGGAATGTTTTAGTTTTTGCCCATTGAGTATGATATTGGCTGTATGTTTTTCATATATGGCCTTTATTATGTCAAGATATGATCCCTCTATTCCCACATTGCTGAGTGTTTTTATCAGAAATGGGTACTGGATTTTGTTGAATGCTTTTTCAGCATCTATTGATAAGATCATATGGTTTTTATCTTTCATTTTGTTTATGTGGTGTATCACATTTATTGATTTGTGAATATTGTACCATCCTTGCATCCCTGGGATGAATCCCACTTGGTCATGATGAATAATTTTTTTGATGTATTGCTGGATCCGATTTGCTAATACTTTGTTAAGGATTTTAGCATCTGTGCTCTTCAAGGATATTGGCCTGTAGTTTTCTTTCTTTGTAGTGTCTTTATCCAGTTTTGGAGTTAGGATTATGCTGACCTCATAAAATGAGTTTGGAAGTCTTCCGTCTTCTTGGATTTTCTAGAATAGTTTGAGGAGAATGGGTGTTAGATCTTCTTTGAATGTTCAGTAAAACTCCCCTGTGAAGCCGACTGGGCCTGGGCTTTTGTTTGCTGGGAGTTTCTTGATTACATCTTCAATTTCCTTAGTTGTTATTGGTCTATTCAAGTTTTCTATCTCTTCCCGGTTCAGTTTTGGGAGACTGTGTGTTTCTAGAAATTTGTCCATTTTGCCTAGATTGTCCAATTTGTTGATGTATAATTGTTCATAGTATGTTTTGATGATCCTTTGTATTTCTGTGGTGTCAGTTGTTACTTCTCTTTCGTTTCTGATTTTGTTTATTTGGGTCCTCTCTTTTTGTTTCTTGATGAGTCTGGCTAAGGGTCCATCTATCTTGTTTATCTTCTCAAAGAACCAGCTCTTTGTTTCATTGATCTTTTGGATTGTTTTTTTAGTTTCTATGTCGTTTATTTCTGTTCTGACTTTTACTATTTCTTTCCTTCTACTTGCTCGGATTTTTCTTTTTGTTTACTTTCTAGTTCTTTAAGTTGTAGGGTTAGAAAGTCAATTAGGAATTTTTCTTGTTTCTTGAGGTAGGCCTGTAGTGCTATGAACTTTCCTCTCAGGACTGCTTTTGTGGCATCCCATAGATTTTGTGTTGTTGTGTTCGTTTTCATTGGTTTCCAGGAAGTTTTTAATTTCTTCCTTGATCTCCTTGGTAACCCATTTGTTGTTTAATAACATGCTATTTAGCCTCCAAGTGTTTGAATGTTTTTTGTGTTTTTATTGCAATTGATTTCTAGTTTCATGTCATCATGATCTGAGAAAATACTTGATATGATTTCAATCTTCTTGAATTCGTAGAAACTTACTTTGTGTCCTAACATGTGGTCTATCTTCGAGAATGTCCCATGTGCACTGGAGAAGAATGTGTATTCTGCAGATTTGGGTAGAAGTGTTCTGTAAATATAATTAAGTCCAACTGATCTAGTTCATCATTTAAGGACTCTGTGTCCTTGTTAATTTTTTGTCCAGAAGATCTATCCAGTGGTGTCAGTGGGGTGTTAAAATTACCCAGTATGATTGTATTGCTATTGATCTCTCCCTTGAAGTCCTCCAGAAGTTTTTAAATATATTTTGGTACTCCCGTATTTGGTGTGTATATGTTTACCAGGGTTATCTCCTCTTGTTCGATTATTCCTTTTAATATTATGTAGTGACCTTTTTTGTCTCTTATTATGGCCCTCGTTTTGAAGTCTATCTTATCAGTTATGATTATTGCTACACCAGCTTTTTTTTCATTTCCATTTGCTTGGAAAAAATTTTTCCATCCCTTCACTTTTGTCCTGTGTGAGTCCTTTGTTGTGAAGTGGGTCTCTTGTAGACAGCATATATATGGGTCGTGTCATCCAGTCAGCTACCCTATATCTTTTTATTGGAGCATTTAAGCCATTTACATTTAAGGTTATTATTATAGATAGTTATTAGTTGCCATTTTTCTTTTATGCCTATGTTCCTCTCTCTCTTTCTCTCTGTTTCTTCTTCTTCTTACAGCAGTCCCTTCAGTATTTCATGCAGTGCTGGTGTGGTGGTGGTAAATTCCTTTAGTTTTTTTGTATTTTTTGTCTGTGAAGCTCTTTATTTCTCCTTCAAGTTTGAATGATAATCTTGCTGGATAGAGTAGTCTTGGATTCAGACCATTGCCTTTCATTACTTTGTATACTTCATGCCACTCCCTTCTGGCCTGAAGCATTTCTATTGAGAAATCAGCTGACAGTCTAATGGGAGCTCCCTGGTAGGTAACTTTCTGTCTCTCTCTTGCTTCCTTTAAGATTCTTTCTTTGTCTTTAATGTTTGCCATTTTAATTATGATGTGTCTAGCTGTTGGTCTTTTTGGGTTAATCTTGCTTGGGACTCTCTGTGTTTCCTGGACTTGTGTGACTTTTTCCTTCACCAATTTAGGGAAGTTTTGTGTCGTTATTTTTTCAAACAGGTTCTCTATTCCTTTCTCTGATTCTTCTCGTTCTGGTACCCATATGATGCAAATGTTATTACGTTTTGTATTGTCCCAAAGCTCCCTTAAACTCTCCTGCTTTTTAATTTTTTTTTTCCCATTTGCTGCTCTATTTGGGTGTTTTTTCTACCTTGTCTTCTAACTTGCTGAGTCTTCTAATCTACTATTGAATCCTTCTAAGGTATTTTTTATAACAGCTGTCATTCTTTATTTCCTCTTGACTTTTATTCATAGCTTCAACCTCTTTTTTTATGCTGATGTAGTTCCCAGTGAGCTCTTCGTAATTTTTATTAAGTTGCTTGTAGTTCTCACTGAATTGTTTGAGCACCCTTAAAATCATTGTTTTGAATTCTTTATCTGACAAATTGCTTTCTTCCATTTCCTGTAGTTCCTTTTCTGGCTATTCCTTTTTTCCTTTCATTTGGGTGTTGTTTCTTTATCTCAACATTTTAGCAGCCTGGTAGTTCTAGGCCCAGTGAGGGATGTTGGAATGTGTAGGCAGGTCGGTGTGTATCAAATAAGGCTGCTGTGCCTCCCAGACTGTTTTGGTGTATGGCTCCTCTTGCCCACTGTGGGTCCTGAAGGATTGATACCTGGTGCCTGGTAGTGGTCTGTCGTGCATGTCTCGGCTGTCTGAGTTTTGCTGCTGCTTGGGCTGGGGCACCGCTCCTGATCAGCCTCTGCTGATGCTGCTGGGGAGGGGTCTCAGCTGCCGATCTGTGCTGCTGCTGCTGCCTGGGGTGTGTGGGTCCACCTGGTGCATACTGGGGTGCGTAGGTCCTGCTGGTATGCTTCTGGGGTACGCTGCTGCCTGGTGGGGCTCTGCTCCTGATTAGTCGCTGCTGGGGGCGAGTGTCAGCTCCCAGTTTGCGCTGCTACTGCTGTTGCTGTTGCAGTTGCCATGGGGTGCTCTCAGCTCCCAATTCTCTGCTGCTGTTGGGGGCTGAGGATGCTCCGCTCTCAAGACTTTGCTGCTGCCAGGGGACAAGCTCCACTCCAAATCTGCTGCTGCAGTTTCAGGGGCAGGTCTCGGCTGCTGGAGTCTTGCTGCTGCTTGGGCTGGGGCACCGCTCCTGATCAGCCTTTGCTGGTGCCACTGGGGATGGATCTCAGCTGCTGATCTGTGCTGCTGCTGCCTGGGGATGGATGTCTGCTCCCGATCCTCAGCTGCTGTTGTGGGGGTGGGGCTCCACTCCCGCCAGTCACTGCTGCTGTTGGGGAAGGTGCTGGGCTTGATCAGGCTTCTGCTGTGGGGGATGGCACTCAGCTCCGGCCGGTTGCAGCTACTGCATCAGGCACCTTGATAGTGCTGCTACTGTGTGCTAGTCTTCCTTGACACAGTGGAGTCCCCTGGTCCAATGGTGCAAGGCGCTCTGGTGGACTCAGGTTGTTCAGACCTAGCTGCTCTCCACTGCCTCCTCCCAGAGAAGACCAGAGATCTTCCAAAATGGCGGGCCTCCCGGCTGCACAGGGAGAAGCACCCTGACGAGCAGCTTACTGTGGTAGCTGGCTGCTTTCTGTCCACAGTACAGGAACCTTCTGCCTTGTGTTTCTGCACTGCTCAAGGTTGCTCGTCCACACTCACATCCACGCACACTCTCTCTCACACTCTCACACACTCAACCTCGCTCCAGTCCTGCCCACCACCATCTTTTTTCTCTTTCTAGTTCTTTAAGTTGTAAGGTTAGATAGTTTATTAGAAATATTTCTTGTTTTTTGAGGTAGGCCTGTTTTGCTATGAGCTTCCCTCTCAGGACTGCTTTTACTGTGTCCCATAGATTTTGTGCTGTGTGTTTATTTTTATTAGTTTCCAGGAAGTTTTTGATTTCTTTCTTGATCTCATTGGTAACCCTTTCATTGTTTAATAACATGCTATTTAGCCTCCATGTGTTTTTGAGTGTTTTTAATATAATTTATTTCTAGTTTTGTGCCATTGTGATTTGAGAAATGTTTGATATAATTTCAGTCTTCTTGAACTTGTAGAGACTTAGTTTGTGTGCTAACATGTGCTCTATCTTTGAGAATGTCCCGTGTGCACTTGAGAAGAAAATATATTCTATGGCTTTAGGGTGAAATGTTCTGTAAATATCAATGAAATACAGCTGATCTAGTGTGTTGTTTAGGGTCTTTGTTTCTTTATTAATTTTTTGTCTAGAAGATCTATCCAGTGATGTCAGTGGGGTGTTAAAGTCCCCTACTGTGATTATATTGCTATCAATCTCTCTCTTGAAATCCTTCAGAAGTTTTAAAATATATTTTGGTGCTCCTATATTGGGTGCATTTGTTTACCAGGGTTATATTCCCCTTGTTGGATCGATCCCTTTAATATTATGTAGTGCCTTTCTTTGTGTCTTATTATGGCTTTCATTTTGAAGTCTATCTCATCAGATATGAGTATTGCTACACCAGTTTTTTTTTTCTTTCCATTTGCATGGAAATTTTTTTTTCCATCCCTTCACTTTCATCCTGTGTGAGTCTTTTGTTCTGAGGTGGGTCTCTTGTTGACAGCATATATATGGGTCACATTTTCTTATCCAATCAGCTACCCTTTGTCTTTTGACTGGAGCATTTAATTGATTTACATTTAAGGTTATTATTGATAGGTACTTATTTGGTGCCATTTTTATTCTCTATGCCTGTGTGTCCCCCCCCCCCCACACACACACACTTTCTCCCTCTCCCTCTCTATTTCTTCTTCTTCTTACAACAGTTCCTTCAGCATTTCTAGCAGTGCTAGTTTGGTGGTAGTAAATTCCTTTAGGCTTTTTTTTTTTTCTGCAAAGCTGTTTATTTCATCTTCAATTTTAGTAATAGCCTTGCTGAATAGAGTAGTCGTGGATTCAGACCCTTGCTTTTCATTACTTTGTACACCTCATGCCACTCCTTTCTGGCCTGCAGTGTTTGTATTGAGAAATCAGTTGACAGTCTAATGGGTGCTCTCTTGTAGGTAACTTTCTGTATCTCTCTTGCTGCCTTTAAGATTCTTTCTTTGGGGGACATATGGTCAAAATGGCGGTGTACGCAAATGTGGTACTTGCCTCTGCCCACAACCACATCAAAATTACAACTAAACTACAGAACAAACATCCTTCAGAACTGCCTGAAATTGAGCTGAATGGAAGTCCTACAACTATGAAATTAAAGAAGCAGCCACATCAAGAGTGGTAGGAGGGCAGAGGTGCTTATGGGCTGGTTCCACACCTACATGTGGCGGATAAAAATCAGGAAGGATACCTCGGCTGTGAAGGTCCTCCCGGAGGAGCAAGGGGTCCCCTTCTCACACCAGGTCCCCAGATCAGGGTCCAGTGCCAGGAAGGGAAGTCCCCATAACTTCTGGCTGTAAAAACCAGTGGGAATTGAGGCTGAGGGAGGCCAAGGCTCCTGGAGTCCCAGGCAGTTCCTCTGAAGGAACCGCCCATGGACTTAGTTGGACTGGCTCCCTCTGAGGTTCAGCATGGAGTGGAGGCAGCTTGAAAGGCACCGGAGACATATGGGGAAGAACTGAGTTGTTTGGCATTGGGCCAAGTGCTGGAGAGGCAGCTTTTTCCCAGACTGATGTGCTGGTGAGGCAGGTTATTCCTTTGGTGAGCCCTTCCCCCATGAGGCCCACAGACAGGCACCATATCTGGGACTCCAGCAACCTGGCTCACACTGTTTGCCCCACCCTGGTGATTCCCTGAGGCCCTGCCCCACCCAACTTTTGGGCCCACCCAAGCTGTTTCCTGTAGCTTTACCATAGGATTGGCCTGTTTTTTTGTTTGTTTGTTTGTTTGTTTTTATCCTCACCCGAGGACATTTTTTTTTTCATTTTTTGTTCAGATAGAGTGGGAGGGAGAGAGAGGAAGAGAGAGAGAGAAACATCGATGTGAAAGTGACACATCGAGTGGCTGCCACCCGCACGACCAACCAGGGCCGGGGACAAACTGCAACCGAAGTACATGCCCTTAGCTGGAACCGAACCTGGGTCTCTCTGGACCGCAGGCCGACGCTCTAACCGCTGAGCCAAACCGGCCAGGGCAGGATTGGCCTGTTTTGACTCCTGCTTAGATTTCCCTAAATTCTCTCAAACAAGAAGCATCCGGCCACAGCGAGCCCCATACTTTTTGCTAAGTGGCTCCAGGCCTGGCACTAGAAGCAGCCAGCCTTGGTTCACAGCTTAGCTTTGCCTGGGCACCTCCAAGCCCAGCACAAGATGCAGCCATTGGCAGATCACTTTGTAGCTTATGCCTGGTGGCTTCAGGTAGAACACAGGTAGTGGCTGACCTAGCCATAGAGCCAACACACCCAGTGGACAGTGTCAGACCACGTCGAAGTACCCAACCACCTCCATAAGGGTCACACTCAAAGGGTGGATTCAGTGGGTACCAGAGCCCTGCTGAAGTAAGTCTTGCTCTGTGAGGTGGGCCCCTGCCCAGCTGATCATCCAAGGTAGTCAGAGGTCAGTGCACAGCCAGTCGTTGCAGCTGATCAGTCTGAGTAAATCCCTCCCATTTACATGCCAACAACAGTCAAGATTCAATTACAACAGAAGAGTGTAAAGTCCCCATGAGGGGTGCACCTTGAGGACACAGCTGGAGTGACCATGGAGGCTGTGCCACTGGACCCTACAGGACACCTACTACAATAGGCCACCCTAGGAAGCTAGGAGACATAGCAACTCTATCTAATACATGGAAACAAACACAAGGAGGCAGCCAAAATGAGGAGACAAAGAAACATGTCCCAAATGAAAGAACAGAACAAACCCCCAGGAAAAGAACTAAACGAAATGGAGATAGGCAATCTAAGAGTTGCAGAGTTCAAAACACTGGTTATAAGGATGCTCAATGAACTTAGTGAGAATTCCAAGAAACTTCGTGAGAACGTCAAGGAACTTAGTGAGGACCTCAAGAGCATAAAAGAGGACCAGTCAGAAATGAAGTATGCACTAACTGAAATAAAGAATAATTTACAGGAAATCAATAGTAGAATAGGCGCCCGGCCGGTGTAGCTCAGTGGTTGAGCGTCGACCCATGCACCATGAAGTCACCAGTTCAATTCCTGGTCAGGGCACATGCCCAGGTTGTGGGCCCAATCCCCAGTGGGGGGCATGCAGGAGGTGGCCAATCGATGTTCTCTCTCATCGATGTTTCTATCTCTCTCTCTCCCTTCCTCTCTCTCTAAAATCAATAAAGAAAAAAAATTTTTTAAAAATAGTAGAATAGGTGAAGCCAAGAAATAAACCATCAATTTGGAGTATAAGGAAGCAAAAAACACCCAATCAGAACAACAAAAGGAAAAAAAAATTTAAAAAAAGGTAGTATAAGGAGTCTTTGGGACAACTTCAGATGTACCAACATTCACATCATGGGGGTGCCAGGAGAAGAGAGAGAGAGCAAGAAACTGAAAACCTATTTGAAAAAATAATGACAGAAAACTTCCCTAACTTGGTGATGGAAACAGACATACAAGTCCAGGAAGCACAGAGAGTCCCAAACAAGATGAACCCCAAGAGGCACACACCAAGACACATCATCATCAAAATGCAAAAGGTTAAAGACAAAGAGAGCGTCTGGCCAGTGTTGCTCAGTGGTTGAGTGTCGACCCATGCACCAAAAGGTCACCGGTTCAATTCCTGGTCAGAACACATGCTCAGTTTGTGGGCCTGATCCCCAGTGGGGGCAAGCAGGAGGCGGCCAATCGATGTTCTTTCTCATTGATGTTTCTATCTCTCCCTCTCACTTCCTTTCTCGCTAAGATCAGTAAAGAAAAAAAAAAAGACTAACATAAAAAAAAAAAAAAGACAAAGAGAGAATCTTAAAATCAGCAAGAGAAAAGCAGTTAGTTAGCTACAAGGGAGCTCCCATAAGACTGTCAGCAGATTTCTCAAAAGAACCTTTGCAGGCCGGAAGGGAGTGGCAAGAAATATTTAAAGTGATGAAAAACAAGGAACTACAACCAAGATTACTCTATCCTGTAAAGCCATAATTTAGAATCCATGACCATATAAAGAGTTTCCCAGACAAGAAAAAGCTAAAGGAGTTCATCATCACCAAACCAGTATTATATGAAATGTTGACAGGTCTTCTTTTAAATGAAGAAGAAGAACAAAAATATGTACAATAAAATGGCAATAAATACATATCTATCAACAATGGAATCTACAAAGAAAATGAGCAAGCAGAACAGAAACAGACTCATAGATACAGAGAACTTTTTGTTGGTTGCCAGATGGGAGGGTGGTTCAGGGGATGGGTGAAACAGGTGAAAGGATTAAGAAGTACAAATTGGTTGTTAGACTGATGAACCTCAAAGGGAAGGGGGGAGGTGGTGTGGGAAGAGGGAAACCAAAGAACTTATATGCATATATGCATAACCAATGGACACAGACAATAGTGTGGGGAATGCCGGAATGGGGTGGGAGTGGGGAGGAGGGGACCAAGGAGGGACAAAAAGGAGGGACATCTATAATACATTCAACATTAAAGATAAGTTTAAAAAAAAAACAAAACAAGATTCTCTCTTTGTCTTTAATGTTTATTATTTTATTTTTTTATCCTCACCCGAGGACATTTTTCCATTTTTTGTTCAGATAGAGTGGGAGGGAGAGAGAGGAAGAGAGAGAGAAAGAAACATCGACGTGAAAGGGACACATCGAGTGGCTGTCACCCGCACGACCAACCAGGGCCGGGGACAAACTGCAACCGAGGTACATGCCCTTAGCAGGAACCGAACCCAGGTTTCTCTGGACCGCAGGCCGACGCTCTAACTGCTGAGCCAAACGGGCCAGGACTAATGTTTATTATTTTAATTATGATGTGTCTAGGTGTGGGTCATTTTGGGTTTATCTTGATTGGGACTCTATGTTTTCTGGGATTGTGTGACTTTTTCCTTCACCAGGTTAGGGAAGTTTTCTGTCATTATTTCTTCAAAGAGGTTCTCCATTCCTTTTTCTGATTCTTCTCCTTCTCATACCCCTGTGACACGAATGTTTTTATGTTTTGTGTTGTCCCAAAGTTCCCTTAAACTCTCCTCCTGCTTTCACATTATTTTTTCCACTTGCTGCTCTAATTAGGTGTGTTTTTTTTTCTACCTTACCTTCTAACTCATTAATTTGGTATTCAGCTTCTTCTAATCTACTGTTAAATCCTAACATGGTGTTTTTTATATCTGCCCTGTCACTCTTCATTTCCACTTGATTTTTATTTATAGCTTCTACCTCTTTTTTTATGCTGGTGTAGTTCTCAATAAGTTGCTTGTGAGTCTCACTAAGTTGTTTGAGAACTCTTGAAACCATTGCTTTGAATTCTTTATCTGACAAAGTACTTGCCTCCATTTCATGTAGTTCCTTTTCTGGCGATTCCACCTTTTCTTTCATTTGGGTGCTGTTTCTTTGTCTCACCGTGTTAGCAGTCTAGTAGTTCAGGGCCAGATAAGGCACACTGGGATGCATAGGCAGGTCAATGTGTATCAGATAAGACTGTTATGCCTCCCAGTCTTATTGTGGTGTCCTTCTTGTGGGACCTGGTGGACTAGTCTCCTTGATCTTCTGAGCTGGGTGCTCTAGGAATGACCCTTGTGTGAGTTATGTGGGCTCTTCTGTTGAACTTGGGTTTTGATTGCTGTTGTGTGTTTGTGAGTGGGCTCAGCCCTCAGGGTGGTTAATTGTGAGTCTCAAGCCCTACAGTGTTGACTCTGTAATGCCAACTGTTATATGTGTTGACAGAACAAAACAAAGCAAAACCAGACCAAACCAAAAAGACCTCTCCCCCAAAATCAGCATCAATAATAATGAAAGCAACCACCTCAATAAAAAGATTAAACTACAAACTAACAAAAAGAAAACACACACACACACACACACACAGAATACTAGAATGTGTGAGACAAAAAGGGGAGAGGGAGAAAAAAAATATGAAAGTAAGGAAGGCGGAGACCAGAAATAGGGTAAGTATAAAAAATACACGGTAGCCCGGCATGTGTGGCTCAGTGGATTGAGCTTCGTCCCATGGACTGAGAGGTCCCAGTTTGATTCTCAGACAGGGCACATGCCAGGGTTGTGGGCTTGATCTCCAGTAGGGGGTGTGCAGGAGGCAGCCAATCAATGTTTCTCCCTCACGTTGATGTTTCTATCTCTCTCTCCCTTCTTCTCTCTTTAAAAAATCAATAAAAATATAAAAAAATAATAAAAATAAAATAAAAGGTTGAAAATAATGATTGAAATAATAATAGTAATTTTAGAAAGTTATATTGCTAAATTGACTAAAATATACAATAGGAACATAAAAAATGGGGAAAGAAAAGAAGAGAAAAATATTGAGTTAAAAATAAAAATTAAAAACACACACAGCAAAACAACCACCACAACAAAAACTTTGGATGTGCTATTTATGGAGCTCACTGGATTTTGCTCTGATGTTGTTGAATCTGGCCTCTTGGGTGGGGGTCCCTCTCCTCTTAGGCAGTTCTCTGGTGCAGGACAATGTGAATTGTTGTCCCAACCTGGTCCTGGGCCTCCTGGCTGAAGCCCGGCAGGGCGAGATCCCAGGTAGCCTGGAGGCTGGGTCACTTTTGGGGCTAGCCACTTGTATGTATTTGTTCTGGGCTCCTTTCCCTTCCCCCAAGGCACTTGGCTCTGTGGGGTATCAGGACCAGTCAGGGTGATTCAAACAGATTTGCATTGGTGGTGGTGCCTGTGGCTTATAGGAGGGGCAGCAGTCTCTTCCTCTCCTTCCAATGCCTCAGCTCTGCCTGGGTTGCTGGCACCCCCTGGTCACCACCCCAAGTGGGGGAGAATAGAAAAAAAAAAAAGAGAGAAAAAAGATAAAAAAAACAACAACAATGCCCTGCTTGCCTCTTTAATCTCACTGGGCAGGGCTTCTGCCCAGGTTCCTACTGGGCCAGATGTCTGAATCCCCAGTGTGGCCTGGCCCTGCTACTGGACTTAATATATTTTATAACTGGAATTTTGTACCTTTGGTCACTTTCACTCATTTTATTCACTCCTCACCCCCTGCCTCTGGCAACAACCAATTTGTTCTCTGTATCTATGAATTTTTTTTTCGGATTCCATATATCAGTGACATCATATAGTATTTGTCTTTCTCTCTGACTTATTTCAGTTAGCATAATGCTCTTAAGGTCCATCCATGTTATCACAAATGGCAACATTTCATTCTTTTTTTTATGGCTGAATAGTTTTCCATTGTATATGTATACCACATTTTATTTATCCATTCATCCATCCATGGACACTTAGGTTGCTTCCATATTTTGGCTATCGTAAATAATGCTGCAATGAACATAGGGGTACATATATCTTTTCAAGTTAGTGTTTTTCTTTCCTTTGGATAAATAACCAGACGTAGGATTGCTAGATCATATGTTAGTTCTATTTTTAATTTTTTGAGGACTCTCCATACTGTTTTCTATAGTTGCTGCTCCAATTTACATTCCCACCAAAAGTGAATGAGGATTCTCTTTCTCTTCATCCTTCCCAACACTTGTTATTTCTTGTCTTTTTGATAATAGCCATTTCATAGGTGTTTTGATTTGCATTTCCCAGGCGATTAGGAATGTTGAACACCTTTTCATGTATCTGTTGACCATCTCTGTATGTCTTTTTTTGAAAAATGTCTATCAGATCCTCTGCTCATTTTTAATCATTGTTTTTGTTGTTGTTATTGAGTTGTATGAGTTCTTTATATATTTTGGATATTAAACCCTTATCAGATATGTGATTTGTAAATATTTTCTCCTATTTGGTAGATTGTCTTTTCATTTTCTGGATTGTATCTTTCGCTATGCAGAGCTTTTTAGTTTGATGTAGTCTCATTTGTTTATTTTGTTGCTTTTGCTTATTCTTTTTATTGCTATTATAAATAGAATTGTTTTCTTAATTTCCTCTACAGATTGAACATTGTTAGTCTATAGAAATGCAATAGATTCTTATGTGTTGATTTTGTATCCTGCAATTTTGTTGAATTCATTTACTAGTTCTAATGGGTTTGGAGGGTGGGTATTAGGTTATGCTACATATGAGATCATCTGCCTGCAGAGGTGATTTTAACTCTTCCTTTTCTATTTGGATGCCTTTTATTTATTTTTCTTATCAGATTGCTGTGGCTAAAATCTCCTTTGTGATATTGAATATTGTTTACCTGAGAATGTCAATTTCATCTTCATTTTTGAAGTACAGTTTTGCCATATGTAGAAATCTTGGTTGACATTTGTTTTTTTCCTTTCAGCCCTATAAATATATTATCTCATCCCTTCTGGTCTTTGAAGCTTCCACTGAGAAATTCACTTATAATCTTATTGAGGATCCCTTGTACATGAAGAGTTTTTTTTTTTTTTTTTTTCTTGCTCCTTTTACGATTCTCACTTTGGTTGTTGAGTGTCTGATTATAATGTATCTTGGTGTAGGCCTCTTTGGGTTTATCTTACTTAGAGTTCATTATGATTCTTGGACTTGTAAATCCAAGGTTTTCCTCACATTGGGAAAGCTATCAGTGATTATTTATTCAAATAACTTCTTTGCCCCTTTCTCCTTTCTTTCTCTCTTAACCTTCTGGAACTCTCATAATGCATATATTGCTTGATGATGTCCCATAACTTTCTTAATCTGTGTCCACATTTTTTCTTCATTCTATTGTGGTTTTGTTTTTGCTCTGTAGAGTCCATAATTTTGAATGATCTGTCTTCAGCTTCACTTATTCTTTCTTCCTGTTTGTGTCTACTATTGAACCCCTCTAGAGAATATTTCAATTCAGTTATATTTTCAACTTTAGAATTTCTGTTTGGTTTCTTTCTATAATTTTTATCTCTTTGGTGTTATTCTTATTTTTAAAACATATTGTTTTCCTCATTCCTTGTGTTATTTGTGTTTTCCTTTGGCTCTGAGCATATTTAAGACAGTTGTAGTCTTTGTCTCATAATTCTGGTGCCTGTGTTATTTTTCAGGAACAGTTTCTGCCACTTTATTTTCTTCCTTTGAATATGGCATATCTTCTTGTACGCTTTGTGATTTTAAAAAAAATTGGGCATTTGAAAAACACAGTTTTGCAGATAGACTCTGTGCTGAGGAAGACATTTACTAATTAGCAGGGATAGCTGTGTGCCTTGTGATAAGCCTCATTTGGAGGTTTAAAGTCTTCTTAGACCTTTTCTAGGCACACATCTTGGCCTGTTGTGTGCTTTTTTTTTTTTTTTTTTTCAATTTCCCTAAATAAACATCTGTTTTGAAGTGTCTTAATTTCCCAAAGAGTTTCATCTTTGCTTTTTTTCTGGTGACTTTTGATGTTCTATTGTGTTTTCTAATCTAATATCTTGCCCCGGGTGTTGTGAAGCTGTAGGACTTCTGCAGCTGTCTTGAGCAATGTTCACCATTTCCTGTGGCTTTTCCTAGCCTGAGATCCAAGCTATGCCACTTTTCTCTGTCTGAACTCTAAGTTATGTAAAACAGAGATCAGTACCTCAGGTAGTCCCCGGGCAGATTAGAACAGCAAAAAAAGGTCCACCTTTTTTCCTCCAGTTAGAGGATGGCATTGGCAGCTGGGTCACTGCTCCCCTTAAATGGTGCTGTGGGCACTGTGGGGAAGGAGAGGTGAGTATGGGTAAGTAACAACACTATGGTATTTCATACCATTTTCTGTGTGCCTTGTTTTTGATTAAGCATTTCCTTGGTTGCTGTAGCAGCGGTTCTCAACCTGTGGGTTGCGACCCCTTTGGGGGTCAAATGACCCTTTCACAGGGGTCGCCTAAGACATAGCAGTAGGAAAATTACAGTTATGAAGTAGCAACGAAAATAATTTTATGGTTGGGGGGTCACCACAACATGAGGAACTGTATTAAAGGGTCGTGGCATTAGGAAGGTTGAGAACCACTGAGACTGTTTTCCAGATATCCTATAAAGTTATTTTAGCCAGTCTCTAGTTGCTTGTTAAAATGTTAATGTGGAGCTTCCTAATCTGCCAAGTTGCAGATGTCACTAAAAAAAAGTAGTGTTCTATCTATTTTATGAACAAGGATACCAAAGCTCAGAAAGTGACTTGTACAAAATTATACAGCTAATAAGAATCAAAGCTAGGATTTAACTCCATTTCTTTTTTCAAGTTCTGTGATTATTTAAAATAAGCTTTGTATTTTAGAATAATTTTAGATTTACCAAAACGTTGCAAAAACAGTACAGAGAGTTCCCATGTCCACCCACCCCCTGCCTTGCACACAGTTATCCCTTTTTATCAACATATTCGATTAGTATGGTTCATTTATCACAATTAATGAACCAACACTGATGATATATTATTATTAATTTTTGTTGATCCTCACCTGGGGATATTTTCCCATTAATTTTTAGATAGAGTGGAAGGGAGGAAGGGGGAGAGAGAGAGAGAGATACATCGATGTGAGAGAAATGCATGGATTGGTTGCCTCCTGCATGACCCTAACTGGGGCTAGGGATCAAACTTGCAACTGAGGTACGTGCCCTTGACCTCAATCAAACCTGCAACCCTTTGGTCCACTGGCCAAGGCTCTAACCACTGAGCTAAACCGGTCAGGGCCTGATATATTATTATTAACTAAAGTTCATACTTTGTTCAGATGTCTTTAGTTTTGGCCTAGTGTCATTTTCTGTTCTTGAATCCAATCCAGGATACCACATTACATACCACATTACATTGTCATTATGTCTCCTTAGGCTCCAGTTGACCATGACAGTTTCTCAGAATTTCTTTGCTTTGATGACCTTGACAGTGTTGAGGAGAACCACTGAGGTATTTTGTAGACTGTGCCTCAATTGGGATGTTTCTGATGGTTTCCTCACGATTAGATTGGGGTTATGGGTGTTTGGGAAGACCACACAGCTAAAATGTCATTCTCATCATATCATATCAAGATCAGTTGGCCACAATAGTATTTACCAGGTTTCTCTTATGTAAAGTCACATTTCCTACTTTCTATACTCTTTTATATATATATATTTTAGAAGGAAGTCACTAAGTCCAGCCCACACTCAAGAAGCATTGGAGAAGATAAACCTCCACTTCCTGGAGGATGAGAATCTACACAAATTATTTAGCATTCTTCTATAAGGAAGAATTATTTGGTTTCTCAAATTGTTTCAGCCTTGTCCTTTGGAAGCTATGTCACTTTGGTTCCTATGTCCCTTTGGCATGACTCCATTTTTTTTTTTTTTTTTTTTAGCACTTTCTTACTTTCTGGCACTGTGGGATGCTCATTTTGCATATTCCCTGCCACAACCACTTTTCCAAGGAACCCTGGTTTCTTTTAGTATCAGGATGTTTTCCAGAATATGAAAGCTCTAGTACATTGTAGTAGTGTCAATGAAACCCATTTGGAGGGGTCTGTGTGTGTAGGAAGTGGTTAACAGGGGCAAAAGAAAGAGAAAGCTAGAAAGGTCATAATCTAATTCTCTTCTGAATGATGGTTTATTATACATTTGGTGGCAATTTAAGAGCACAAACTAAGAGTCAGGTACCTTAGGTTCCAATGTCACACTCTAGCTGTGTATCAGTGAACCTCAATTTCCTCATTTACAATATGGGTATGATAACCTCATGAGGTTGTTGGCATGGTAATGAAATGATATAGAACACATGCTTTGCACAGCGCCTGCCACATAGTAAGCATTCATATGTTAGCTATTGTTAGTTTCAATTCTTTACATGTCTGAACTAGCTACTATAATGTCATGAACAACTGTGAATCCTCACTCTTTTTTTGTCTGATGCCTATATTATTCATCTTAGTTCTTGTTATATTTCTTTCCCTAGGAATAATTTTTATGTGACCCAGTGCATGTTTTCCTTTAAGATCATCACTGAGAAGCTGCAAGTGCCATCACTGCCCTGTGCTGGACAACCACTAGAGGGTATCTATGAAGGTGACAATTCTTGGGACCATTGGCTTGAAGTAACTGCCTCTTCCCCAGACCCCTGTTCAAGTTCAGTCCACTCTTGAGTCTTTATCAAGAGGGGAAGATAAAGTTTTACTTCCTAGAGGGTGAGAAAATTGTGTTGTTTGCATATTATATATTCATACTAAAGTGCACTGAACATCAAATCTCTTTTTGTTAATAGAATAAAAATTATTTATTGCCCTCCTAGCAAATTTAGTGTTCCCTTGTCAGGTGAGCTCTTCAAAGTGATTCCTTTGAGAAGAAATAGTTTTCCTTTTGATCATGTGATTCTCTTCCTAAAGGCCCCTCCTATTTCACTGTGGATGAAGTCTAAAATTTCCCTCCTGTGTGTCAGCACCCCCTATTAGATTACCACATTTTTTTTATACCTGTGAGCCTTCTCCCATGACACCCATGCCTGACATGTTTTTTTTTCCTCATAATTTCCTTTGCTAGCCTATCATTGAAATAACTTTTGAAATTCCACCTGGAATAATTTAAGGAATGCTAATACCTCCCTGGCCCTTGATATATGTATGGTGTAAATGTTCAAAGCATTCAACATTTGGTTATATTTCTTCTAAATATTTGTATTAATGTTGTGTTCTCCCTAAAGAACATGTAAATATCGCCCTGGCCGGTTTGGCTCAGCGGTTAGAGCGTCGGCCTGCGGTCCAGAGAGACCCGGGTTTGGTTCCCGCTAAGGGCATGTACCTTGGTTGCGGTTTGTCCCTGGCCCTGGTTGGTCGTGCGGGAGGCAGCCACTCGATGTGTCCCTTTCACATCGATGTTTCTCTCTCTCTCTCTCTCTCTCTTCCTCTCTCTCCCTCCCACTCTATCTGAACAAAAACTGGGAAAGTGTCCTCGGGTGAGGATAAAAAAAAAAAAAAAAAAAAGAACATGTAAATATACCAGGCAGGGCAGTGCTAAGTATCTGCTTATTGATAATGAGGAGGAAGGTAAAGACTCTCTATATTAGAGTCTAATAGGTCTTAGAGTATAGTTTTGAATAAAGGAACTTCTTTTGTTTGTGTAGTACATCTGAAAAGAATGCATATGCAAAGAATTGAGATATGAGAAAGCCTTGGTTCAATGCTAATGAATCTATAAGAATTAAGATTTGGGGAAGGTGGAGATTACTTACACATTTTTAAAAATTGGAAACTGCAACCAAGATAAGTTACCAAAATTCCTGTTAAACTTATGAAGAGTTTTCATAAGACCCTCTCCATGATTTTTATTAAACTAGAGAGCCTCAATTGGCTGCTCTTAGGTTCCTCATGCAAAACAGAAATAAGGGGATTCCCTTGATTGGTCTGAATAAAGGGACTTGTTACATCTAAGGTTGTCAGTTTCACCATGCCTTCCTTTTTTTTTTTTTTTTTTTAAATCCTCACCTGAGGATATTTTTCTATTTATCTTCAGATAGCGTAGGAGAGAGGGAGGGAGAGAGAAACACAGACAGACAGACAGACAGACATCAATGTGAGAGGGACACATCGATTGGTTGCCTCCTGCACGACCCCAACCAGGGCTGGGGACCGAACTGCAACTGAGGTACGTGCCCTTGACTGGAATTGAACCTGCGACTCTTTGGTCCACAAGCCGACGCTTTAACTGCTGAGCCAAACTGGCCAGGGCTCACCATGCCTTCTTTAATCCCTTGGCTATTTATAAGAAATTAACTCCCAACTCAGTTGAAAGCTGGATGTTCTCTCAAAGAGATTGCTAGTTCTGAGTCTCAGATCTTGGAACCTTTATTTATGGTTGGCCACATGGGGCCTGTAATCTCAAGCAGTGTCTAATCTTTCTGTAGGAATTGACTGTTTTACATTGTCATTTCTAGTTCATGCTGGTGCAGCCTTCGTCCATGCCTGTGATTGGAACCTTCATGCTGTAGCTGCTCTGAGACAAAAATCTAGATATAAATGGAGTAGCAGATGGGTGCCAAATATACTTTAAGGATAATGGGAAGGTGAGTGCAGGGGAAATATATCTTTTGATAACTCAGAATGACTTTCCACATATACTACCAGGCAGTGACTTTCAGAAAATATCCATTTCTTCAAAAACAAAACATGACCAACTGTGTTACTTGCCTTCATCACCTCACTATACAAAGTACTGTTCTCTTGTTGAATGATTTTACTCAGAGTTTGCATGATACACTGTAGAAAGTTAATTGCATGTAATTGGGTCAGGGAGGGGATTAAGTAAGCAGCCAAGGTCAGGGAACAGTACAGAAAGATAATAAAGTGGTTGAAATAAAACTGTGGGACTTTAGAATTTTAATGCTGTTTAAAGATGTGGATTGCCTGCTTTAAAAGAAATTGGGGGAAAAAAACAATGGGAGAAATGTTAAGTTGGAGTGAAAACTCATGAAAGATGAGTCAACCTCATTTCCTACAGAACAAAGTGGAGAAGAATTTTTTTTCTTCTTTTCAAAATACACAACTGGAAAAGAGAATTGGGAAAATCTACATAATAATTTTCCCTCCTGCTGTGCTATGGCTGTGTCCCATTTAATAATACCGTTGTTGATCCTCATTTCATTTTCTTTACACCTCTTGTAGTTTAAACTGTTGCACATTTCAGTGTAATTCTGGGGCTGGTCCTTTGCTTTGAAGAGGGCTGGTTCATTTCCTGCCAAGTGTTACATCAGGACACTAGAATCTTTCCTGAGGAAGAATCTTCAGCATTTTGGAAGCAGGGAAATAAAGAAGCACTGTCATTATCTTCAGCAAATTATCAGTGACCACTGGAAATATAAAGCTACCTGGGTTCCTGTGAGGGAAAGCCAGAGTGGCAAAGGTGGGCTTAGTCTGTAGAAACTTGCATTGCCAGTCTTCATCAGCAAGTGCACAGTAAACCATGGAGTACACAGATCATAAAATCCTTCAGCCAATGAAATCTTTTGCTGCCCATATGGATCACATGGTCGTGGATCTGAACTGTCGCTCCTGTCCTCTAGTTGACTAGAGCAAGTGAATCCTGAAGCACAAGGATTCCAGGTGTGAGTGAGCTTCCATACTTATTGCCCTTGCTTCTGAGTGAACTGTTTTACTTTTCTAGGAAAAACAGCTTTATTGTGATATAATTCACAAAGTATATAAATCAGTGGTTTTTAGTATATACACAGAGTTGTGGAACCATCACCACAATCACTTTTAGAATATTTTCATTACCTCAAAAAGAAACCCTGTAACTTTTAGCTATAACCACCCTAATCCTCTATTCCCTCAAGTCCTGGGCAACCATTAATGTGTATTTTGTCCCTATATATTTGCCTATTCTGGACATTTCGTATGTTGCAAATGGAATCATATAATATTTGGTCTTTTGTGACTGGCTGCTTTTACAACCAGTAAAACGTAATGTTTTCAAGGTTTATTTATGTTATAGCATGTTAGTACTTTATTCCATATACATATGTGTGAGTGTGTGTATATAGTATTATATATCTATAATAGCAGCTATATTGAGATATTATTCATATAATGTATTATTTAGATATTATTCATATAAGAATATGAGATATTCATAGAATGTACAATTCACACATTTAAAGTGAACAATCCAGTGGCATTTAGGATAACTATGGAGGCATGCATTTATCAGTCATTTTAGAATACCTGATTCAATTCTTTTGGGCCTGTACTTAGGAGTGGAATTGCTGGGTCATATGGTAATTCTACATGTAACTTTTTGAGAAAGTGCCAAACTTTACATAGTGGCTGTACCATTTTACAGTCCTGTCATCAATATACAGAGGTTCCAATTTCTCCACATCTTCACCCACACTTGTTAGTTTATGTTTTCTTGATTATGGCCAGCATAGTGGGTATAAATAGTGGTATCTCCTTGTGGTTGTGCTTGTTGGTCGTTTGTATAACTTCTTTGGAAAATGTCTATTCAAGTCTTTTGTACTTTTTTTTTTTTTTTTGGTTAATCCTCCCCCGAAGATATTTTTTTCATAGATTTTTTTTTTATAGAGAGTGGAAGAGAAGGGGGGGGAGAGAGAGAGAGAGAGAAGAGAAGAGAGAAACATCGATGTGAGAGAGACACATTGATTGGTTGCCTCCTGCATGCACCCTGACTGTGGCTGGGATTGAACCTGCAACCCAGGTATGTGCCCTTGACCGAGACTTGAACCCATGACCTTTTAGTGCATGGGCCAACGCTCTAACCACTGAGCCACACTGGCCAGTGTGTTTGGCTGGTTTGGACTGTTTGTCATTTTGTTGTTGAATTGTAAGAGCTCTTTATATATTCTAGATATTAGACCCTTATCAGGTATTTGGTTTGCAAATATTTTCTTCCATTCTGTGAATTGTCTTCTTTTTTGAAGACTATTGTTTTAGAGTAGTTGTAGGTTCACAGCAAATTTGAGGGAAAGGTAAAGAGATTTCCCATATACCCCCTGCCTCTACACACTCACAGCCTCCCCCATTTTCAATATTCTCTACCAGAGTGGTACTTTTGTTACAGTTGATGAACCTATGTTGATACATCATGATCACCCAACGTTCATAGTTTACCTTAAGGTTCACTCTTGATGTACATCTTATGGGTTTAGACAAATGTATAATGACACATATCCATCATTTTAGTATCATATAGAGCACTGCCCTAAAAATCCTTTGTGCTCAGTCCCCTCCTACCCCACAACCTCTGACTACCACTGATTTTTTGTACTGTTTCCATAGTTTTGCCTTTTCCAGAATGTCATTTAATTAGAATCACATGGTATGTAGCCCTTTCAGATTGGCTGCTTCACTTAGTTATAAGCATTTAAGGTTCCTCCATATTTTTTCATGGCTTGATAGATCATTTCTTTGTAGCACTGAGTACTATTCCATTGTCTAGATGTACTACAGTTTATTTGTTCATTCACCTACTGAAGGACATCTTAGTTGCTTCCAAAGTTTTGGAAACTATTAATAAAGCTCCTATAAATATTTGTGTTCAGGTTTTTGTGTGTGGACTTAAGTTTTCATCTCCTTTAGGTAAATACTAAGGAGTGTGATTGCTGGATTGTATGGTAACAATAAGTTCAGTTTTGTAATAAACCAGCAAACTGTCTTTCTTTCAAAGTGGCTGAACCATTTTATATTCCCACTAGCAATGAATGAGAGAGTTCCTGTCACTCCACATTCTTGTCAGCATTTGGTGTTGTCTGTGTTCTGGATTTTGGCCATTCTAATAGGTGTGTAGTGATATCTCCTTGTTGTTTTACTTTACAACTTCCTGAAAACACACGATGTGGATTTTCTTTTCATATGCTTACTTGCCATCTGTATATCTTCTTTGGTGAACTGTCTGGTAAGGTATTTGGCTCATTTTTTAGTTGGGGTGTTTGTTTTCTTATTGTTTATTTTTAAGACTTCTTTGAATATTTTGGATAACAGTCCCTTATTAGATGTGCCTTTTGCAAATATTTTTATACAGATATACGTGACATATAACATTATATCAGTTTCAGGTATACAACATGATTTCATATTTGTACATGTTGCAAAATGATCAGCACAGTAAGTCTAGTTAACATCCGTCACTACACATGGTTATAATATTTTTCTTGTGATGAGAATTTTTTTTTTTTTATCCTCACTCGAGGACATTTTTCCATTTTTTGCTCAGATAGAGTGGGAGGGAGAGAGAGGAAGAGAGAGAGAGAGAAACATCGACGTGAAAGGGACACATCGAGTGGCTGCCTCCCGCACGACCCCACCAGGGCCGGGGACAAACTGCAACCGAGGTACACGCCCTTAGCGGGAACCGAACCTGGGTCTCTCTGGACCACAGGCCGACGCTCTAACTGCTGAGCCAAACCGGCCAGGGCGTGATGAGAATTTTTAAGATCGTTCTCTTAGTGACTTTCAACTATACAGTACAGTATTATTAACTATAGTCACCATGCTGTACATTACATCCCCAGGACTTATTTTATAACTGGATGTTTGTTTGTTTTGACCACCTTTATCCATTTTGCCCACTCTTTACCCCCACATCTGGCAACCACCAATCTGTTCTCTGAGTTCAGTTTTTTTTGTTTGTTTTAGATTCCATATATTAGTGAGGTCACATAGTATTTGTCTTTCTCTGTCTGACTTATTTCATCTAGCATAATGCCCTCAAGGTCCATCTGTGTTGTCTCAAATAGCAAAATTTCCATCTGTTTTTCTTCAAATTTTATACTTTATTTTTTATCTGTTTAAGATATAATTGACATATAAATTAGTTTCAGGTGTACAACAAAATAATTTGACATTTATATATATTATGAAATGATCACCACAATGTCTAATTAACTTTCATCACCACACATAGTTAAAAATTGTTTTCTTGTGATGAGAACTTTTAAGATTTACTCTCTTAGCAACTCTCAAATATACAATGCAGTATTATTAAGTATAGTCACCATGGTGTAAATTACATCCCATTGCTTATTTATAACTGGAAATTTATACCATTTGACCCCCTTAGCCCATTTCTCCCACTCCTTACCTTACCTCTGGCACTCCCCTCTCCCCCAGTCTGTTCTCTGTATCAGTGTTTGTTTTCTTTCAGAGCCTAAATATAAGTGAGATCATAGGGTATTTGTTTTTGTCTGACTTATTTCACTTAGCATAGTGCTCTCAACATCCATCTATGTTATACAGATGGCCACATTTCATTGCTTTTTATAGCTAAATAATATTCTGTTGTACATATATACCACATTTAAAAAATATGTTTTTAAATTGATTTTTTAAGAGAGAGAAGAAGAGAGAGAGAGATAGAAATGTCCATGTGAGGGCAACATTGATTGGCTGCCTCCTGCATGCCCCCCACTGGGGATCAAGCCTGAAACCTGGGCATGTGCCCTGACTGGGAATTGAACCAGGACACCTCAGTCCATGGGACGACGCTCAATCCACTGAGCCACACCAGCCAGGCTATATCACATTTTCTTTATCCATTGATAGACACTTAGGTTGCTGCCACACCTTGGCTGTTGTAAATAATGCTGCAGTGAACATGAGCGTGCATATATCTTTTCACATTAGCATTTTTGTTTTATTTGGATAAATACCCAGAAGTGGGGTTGCTAGATCATATGGTAGTTCTGTTTTTAATTTTTTGAGGAATTTCCATACTGTTTTCCATATTGGCTACACCAATTTACATTCCCACCAACAGTGCATAAGGGTTCCCTTTTCTCCTTATCCTTGTCAATACTTGTTATTTTTTGTCTTTTTGATGGTAGCCATGCTAACTGGTGAGAGTTGATATCTCATTGTGGTTTTGATTTGCATTTCCCTAATGATTAATGATGTTGAACATCTTCTACGTACTTGTTAGCCCTTGGTATGTCTTTGGAAAAATGTTCATTCAAGTCCTCTGCCCATTTTTAAAATCAGATTGCTTGGCTTTTTACTATTAAGTTGCATGAGTTTCTTATATATTTTGAATATTAACTTATTATCAGATAGATGGTTTGCATATATTTTCTTTCATTCAGTAGGTTGACTTTTCATTTTGTTGATTGTTTCTTTTGCTGTGCACAAGCTTTTTAGTTTGGTATATTCCCACTTGTTTACTTTTGCTTTTATTGCTTGTGCTGTTTGATGGCGTATCAAAAAAATAATGCCAAAAAAAAATTATTGCTAAGACTAACGTCAAGGAGCTTTCCCCCTATGTTTTATTCTAAGAGTTTTAAGGTTTTAAATCTACATTTAACTCATTAATACATTTTAAGTTCAATTTTTGTGAGTGGTATAAGATAGGGGTGCAATTTTATTCTTTTGCACGTGCTTATCCAGTTTTCCTAGCACCATTTATTGAAGAAACTATATTTTCCCCATTGAGTATTCTTGGTTCCCTTGTCAAATATTAGTTGACCATATATGTAAGGTTTATTTCTGTGCTCTTGATTCTGTTCCATTGGTCTTTGTGTCTATTTTTATGCCAGTAACTCTGTTTTGATTACTATGATATGTAATATAGTTTGAAATCAGGAAGTGTGATGCCTCCAACTTTGTTCTTCTTTCTCAGGATTGTTTTGGTTATTTGGGGTCTTATGTGGAGACAGTAAAAATGATCAGTGGTTTCCATGGTTGAGAAGGAATGACTAGACAGAGCAAAGAAGATTTTTAGGGGAGTGAAAATACTCTGCATGCTACCATAATAATGGATATATGTACAACACTAAAAGTGAACTGTAATGTAAACTGTGGACTTTGGTTGATTATGATGAATCAGTATAGCTTCACCAATTGTAATAAAGATACTTCTGTGTTGGAGGATGATGAAAATGGGGGAGGCTATGCACATATGGGACCAGGGTATATATGGGAAATCTCTCTACCACCCATCAATATTGCTGTGAACTAAAACTGCTCTATAAAAATAAACTTAATAAAAAATCAACTAAATATAAAAGAAAGCAATAATGGAGGAAATGAGAACAAAACAACTGACACATAGCAAAAAGGCAAAAACCCCTTCTTATCAGTAATTTAAATATAAATGAATTGAATTCTCCAAACGAAAGATTGGCTGAATGGATTTTTTAAAAATCTCATGATATACTATATACTGTCTGCAAGATGCTCACTTAATTTTTTTTAACTGGAATTTGTTTCATTTTATTGTTTACTACAATAAGAATGAATGTTTATTATAGCAGATTTAGACAGTACAAAGTATACAGAAGAAGAAATGTAATTCATTACTTTGCACTCACAGACACCCACCATTAACATTTGATGCCTTTCTCTTTAGTATTTTGATCTAACTTTGAAAAAGAAAACCTCTATAACAAATATTTGTCACTTTTAAATGTCATGACTTCTCTGTTACTAAGGTAAAGTTTGTTGAAATTAGTTAAAATCTGTTTGCAACGTGAAAAATTCAATCAAACAAGTGTTTGGCATGAAAGAGACAAAATATTCCATCCATATTTTTTTTCATTTTATTTAAGATTTAAGAAAAAGTCAATTTAGGCCATCCACTTTTGTGTTCAAATTTGTGACCTGAGTAACTAAACAGATAAGTCAGATTCCCAAACATTGGCTATTGATGTAGAAGTTTTATTTCGGATACCCAAAATATCTAGATTTTTTACATTCATTGATGGATCTCAGATCATTCTTTGACTTTGTACATATATGAGCTGTGATTTTGCTAATATTCTCACATACTAGTTAAAATTTTATGTAAACTCAAACATACCATATTCATTACAGCTTTTTAAAAGTTGAAGATTTGCTAATCGTATTTTGAGAGTTTTCTTATTTATTTATTTAGTTTAATTTTATTTTTCAATTATAGTTGACATTCATTATTATTTTCAGGTGTACAACATAGTGCTTAGACAATCATATACTTTATAAAGGATCAATCCCCTTGATATTTCCAGTACCCACCTGACATCATACATAGTTGTTACAATATTATTGGCTATATTCCCTATGCTATATTTTACATCCCTGTCACTATTTTGTAACTACCTATTAGTACTTCTTAACCCTTTCACCTTTTTCACCCTGCCCCCAATCACCCTCCCCTTTGGTATCCATCAGTCTGTTTTCTGTAGCTATGAGTCTGTTTCTGTTTTGTTTGTTCATTTATTTTGTTCTTTAGATTCTGCACATAAGTGAAATCATATGGTATTTTCTTTCTTTCTTTGACTTATTTCACTTAGCATAATACCCTCTAGGTCTGTTCATGCTGTCAGAAATGGTAAAATTTCATTCTTTTTTATGACCCAGTAATATTCTATTGTATATATGTACCACTATTTTTTATCTACTTATTTGTTGATGGGCATTTTGGTTGCTTCCATGTCTTGGCTGTTGTAAATAACATTGCAATGAACATAAGGGTACATATATCCTTTCAAATCAGCGTTTTGGATTTCTTCAGATATATACCCAGAAGTGGAATCACTGGGTCAAAAGGCAGTTCCATTTTTCATTTTTTGAGAAACTTCCATACTATTTTCCACAGTGGTTTTACCAATCTGCATTCCCAGCAACAGTGCACTAGGGTTCCCTTTCCTCTTCATCCTTGTCAACTCTTGTTGTTTGTTGATTTATTGATGATAGCCATTCTGAACTGGTGTGAGGTGATATCTCATTGTGGTTTTAATTTGCATTTCTCTGATGATTAGTGACGTTGAGCATCTTTTCATATGTCTATTGGCCATCTGTATGTTCTCTTTGGAGAAGTGTCTATTCAGGTCATCTGCTCATTTTTTTAAGTTGGATTGTTTGTTTTTTTGCTGTTGAGCTGTCTGAGTTTTTTATAAATTTTGAATATTAAGTCCTTATCAGATGTATCAACATCATTCAGTAGGTTGTCTTTTTGTTTTGTTGATAGTTTCCTTTGCTGTACAAAACCTTTTTAGTTTGCTGCAGTCCCATTTGTTTATTTTATCTTTTGTTTCCCTTGTCTAAAGAGTTATGTCAGAAAAAAATATTAGGAGAAATGTCACAGGGTTTACTGCCTTTGTTTTCTTCTGGTAATTTTATGCTTTTGAGTCTTACATTTAAGTATTTAATCCATATCGAGTTTATTCTTGTATATGATGTAAGTTGGTGATCTAGTTTCTTTTTTGCATGTATCTGTCCAATTTCCCCACCACTACTTAATGAATAGATGGTCTTTACTGCTTGTATGTTCTTGCCTCGTTTGTCATATATTAATTGGCCATATAGGTGTGGGCATATTTCTGGGAAGATGCTTACTTTGGACACAAATAGGTTGAATGTGAAAGGATGGAAAAAAGATATCACATGATAGTAATAACTGAAAGAGAGCTCAAGTTCCTATACTAATATCAGGAAAAAATAGATTTTAAGTAAAAATGGTAAAAGAGACAAATAAGGGAACTATATATTAATAGAAGTTTCAATATAGTAAGAAAATTTAAGACTGATAAACATTTGCATATCTAATAACAGATCCTCAAAATATATGAAGCAGAAGTGGACAGAACTGAAGGTAGAAAATGACAGTTTTACAATGATAGAGACTTCAATATTTCTTTTTCAACAGTGGATAGAACAATTAGGTAGAAGATCAATAGGAAATAGAGAGCACCATAATAAATTAGCAAGACCTAATAGACATTTATACAGAACACTCCACCAAACAACAACAGAATAGATATTCTTCTCAAGTGCACATGGGACAATCTCCAGAACAGACCATAGTATTATACCACAAAACAAGTCTCAATATATTTTTAAATATATCAGAAAGCATCTTCTCTGACAATAATGGGATCAAGTTAGACATCGGTAACTGAAGGAAAACTGGGAAATCCATATATGAGGAAATTAAATTTTTATATATGTGAAAATGAAATGACCAGTGGATCAAAAAAGAAATCATTTTACAATATATAAATGTATCAAATCAACATGTTGTAAACTTTAAATTTACACAATGTTATATGTCAAATATAAATGAACACTTCTGTAAATAAATTTAAAAAAAACACAAGGAAAATTAGAAAATGCTTAAAGACAAATAGAAACAAAACCACAACATATTAGGGGGACTGGAAAGTAATGTCGTTTCTGCACGTTTCAATATTCGGTTGTTATTTATCAGCTCATTGTGTACTTCAAAATTGTGCCAAAGACATTTTAAGGTTAGAGTGACTTATGGGATGCAGGAAAAGTAGTGCTCAGAGGGGAATTTGTAGCTATAGATGCCTACATTAAAAAAGATCTCAAAATAATAACTTAGCTTTATACCTTAAGGAACTAGAAAAAGAAGAGTAAACTAAATCCAAATCTAGCATAAGAAAGGAAATAACAAAGATCAGGGCAGAGATAAACAATGTAGAGAATAGAAAAATAATAGAAAATATTAATGAAACCAAAAATTGGTACTTTGAAAATATTAGCAAAATTGACAAACCTTTAGCTAAACTGCAAAGCAAAAAGAGAGAAGACACAGATAACTAAAATCAGAAGTGAAAGTGGGGGCATTACTACTGACCTTGCAGAGATAAAAAAGATTATAAGAGAATACTATGAACAATTATGTATTAATAATAAAAAAGATGTCAAAACATAATATACTGATATACAATTGTTCATGGTATTCTCTGCCCTGATCAAAATCTGTAAAAAGAGACAAAGAATGCCATTATATAATGATAAAGGAGTTAATTCATCAGGAGGATATAATAATTATATATGTATAAATATATATACATATCTATCTATATATTCAATATCAGAGCACCTAAATACAGGGTTTGGCAAAAGTAGGTTTACAGTTGTGAGTACACGAAACAGAGCTTATTCTTGTATTATTTATTAATTGTTGTATTATTTATTTATATTATAGCTTTAAACCTACTTTTGCCCATCCCTGTATATTAATGTATTAAGGGACTTCGTATCTTACTTCCAACATTGTTATATCACCCAGACAGAAAAATCAATAAGAAAACATTCCACTGGGCTTAGACTATACTTTATACTCAGTAGGCCTAACAGACATATAATGAATATTTTCTCCAACAGCAGCAGAATACATTCTTTTCAAGCACACATGAAAGATTCTCTGGGACAGATCACATGTTTAGTCACAAAACAACTCTTAACAAATGTAAGGATATTGAAATCATACCAGGTATCTTTTCTTATCACAATGGTATGAAACTAGAAATCACTAAGAGGTGGAACACTGGGAAATTGAAAAATTTTACAAATATGGCCCGGCTCAGTGGTTGAGTGTCGACCCATGCATCAAGAAGTTGCCATTTCGATTCCCGGTCAGGACACATGCCCAGGTTGTGGGCCAAATCCCCAGTGGGGGGCATATAGGAGGTGGCCAATCGATGTTCTCTCTCATCGATGTTTCTATCTCTCTCTCCCTCTCCCTTCCTCTCTCTCTAAAATAAATAAAGAAAAACAACAACAACAAAACAAACAAACCCCAAATTTTGCAAATATGTGTATGTGGCACTTAGGGTTGCCACAAAGCTTCAGTTTGTACAAAACACAGTATCTGCAAAGCACAACAAATCAAAGTACGTGACTACAGTGGAAAGCTTGGGCTAAACCAGACATAGTGTCTACACAAACCAAGGCATAGTTACAACCCTCGCCTGTAGGGAGGGAGACCACTATAATCAATGTGCTTATCGCATGTCGGTTGGGAACAGCAGTGAATGAGGTATGCCTGTACTGATATATGCTACAGTATTGTTAATGTAAGAAACATTCAAACCTGTGAAGAATTTTTGTGAGTTTATTTGAGCCAAACTGTTGACAATTACTGGGAAGCAAATCTCAATGGATTGAGATTATGCTCGAGAGAATGGTAGTTTTGCACCTTATTTTATACATTGCAATCAAAAGAGGAGACATAAGTGGGTTGCATGAAATCCATTGGTAATAGATTAAGGAGGTGGGGGAAAGCAAAGTGGGGAAACCTCTGAGATTGGACGAAAAACAAAATGATAGACATATACTTCTTACATAGGTGGGTACAGGATAGTTAACAGTCAACAATTAATTCCATAACAATGAAGGGATTTATGGTCTCTGCTCTGTTGTGGTACCTATGCTTTGAGGGGTCCAGAAAAGGGGAATTACTTTGACATTCCAAAGGTATGTTATTATAGATGCAAAAAAACAATAGACAGGCTTAATTAAGGTGAAAATTGACCTTTGTCAGGGAAGAGTCTAGCCTAGGACATGACTACCCACTATAAACTGATTTTAGTTAAAAAGTTTAAATCTCAGACTACCCTATGTGGTTACTTTAGGTCTCTGAGTTTGTAAGGCCACCACACAGGCCTCTCCTGAGCTTGTCAGTTTTAGTAGGTGGCCCCTTTTCATCCACAACATGGATGATACTTGAAAACATTATGCTAAGCAAAACAAGCCAGTTTTCAAAGACAATGTATTACATGATTTGACTTATAGGAAATGTCCAGAATAAGGAAATCTATAGAGACAGAAAGTAGATTAGTGTTTTCTTAAGGATTGGGAGGATAGAGGTGAGGGGGAGTGACACAGCTAAATTATACAGGGTTTCTTTTTGAGGTGATGAAAGTGTTCTAAAATTGATTGTAGTTGTGGTTGCACATATCTGTGAATATGTTAAAAATCATTGAGTTGTACACTTTAAATGGGTTAATAATGTGGCATGTGTATTATAATCCAATAAAACTATTTTTAAAAAGTATTACTTGATTCATGGGGGGTGTAATTTGCAAGACGTCAGAATAGGAAGCCCCAGAACCTCATTCCCACACAGAAACACCAATTTAACAACAATATACAGAGCAATTGACTTTCTAAGTAGTCGAGAAACCAGTTAAGCGGTTCCTGCACCCCAGAAGAACACGAGGCCAACTGAACCAAAGCCTGTTAGAAAAAAAAAAAAAAAAAGAAAGTATAGCATTCACTCAGGAGAGCTCCTCTTCCCAGCATAGTAGGCATGGTGGGAGAAAACTTCCAACTCCCTACTTCTCCCTGAGGAGAGAAAGATAAGAGTACAACATACATCCAATGTTCTGATTAATGGTGTGACTGTGTGAGACACTGGTTTTTGTCTTGCCTGAATCTGAGCTATGACAAGAATTTGGTGCCAGGTTGGGGGCATCTGAGAACAAAGATCAACATGCACTAGAGTTTGCAGTACCATAAACAGACACTAGATAGAGCTTCATTGCTATGGCTTAGTACACAACCAGAGAGGTTGCAGTAGCGCAAACAGACACCAGAGGGAGCGCATGAGTAGAAAAACCAGAGAGGTTGCAGTAGCGCAAACAGACACCAGAGGGAGCGCATGAGTAGAAATGGGTAAATCTCTTCAATTAGATTACACACAGGCCCAAGGCCAAGGCATTGCCAGAAAAAGTGTTATAGAGGCCCCCTGAATCTCCAGCTGGGTGATTGGAGAAAGTCTTCCCTGTACCAAACCAGACCACAAAGACTGGGAGCGATGGCTGATTTTTTAAATGTCGAAGTCCCAACAGAACATAACAAAGTACACAAAGAAACAGGGAAACATGGCCCAATCAAAGGAACAAATTAAATAACCTGAAATCAACCATAAAGAAACAGAGATATATGAGTTACCAAACAAATAATTCAACATAACTGCCATAAGTATGCTTGGTGAATTCAAAGAGAGCACAGATGGACAACTAAAGAAAATCAGAAAAATATGCATAAAGTAAAATAGAATATCAACAGAATTAACAATTATGAAGAAGAAACAAGTGAAATTTAGGAACTGAAGAATATAATTATAGAACTGAAAAAGTCACAGAGGGGTACAATAGTAGACTTAATTAGTCAGAAGAATCAGTGAACTTGAAGGACTTAAAAATAATTGAGGCCAAGGTAAAAAAGAATTAAGAAAGGGAACAGAGTGAGGGGATCAATGGGAGGAAGAACGAGAAAAGGGGACAGAGAGCCTATTGAAGAACTAATGGTCTAAAACTTCCCAAATCTGAGGACAAATAGACACACAAATTTAAGAAGATCAAAAAACTCCAACTAGGAAAAATATAAAGAGACCTACACAAAGACACATTTAATCAAACTGTCAAAAGTCACAGACATAGAGACAGTCTTGAAAGCAGCAAGAGAAGAACAAGTCATCACACACAAGTGAACTATTAAATTATCGGCAGACTATATTTCCTATACTGTATACATACCATATGGAGATGTAAAGTACGGCATAGGGAATATAGTCAATAATATTATAATAACTATATATGGTACCAGTTGGGTACTGAAAGTATCAGGGGGAGCACTTTGTAAAGTATATGGTTGTCTAACCACTATGCTGTACATCTGAAACTAATACAGGTAATATTGAATGTAAACTGTAATTGAAAATACTAAAAAACATTTAAAGAATTATCAGCAGATTTCTCAGTAGAAACCGTGCAGGCTAGAAGAACCTGGGAGGATATATTCAATGTGCTGAAAAAAAAATACAAAAACAACCTGCCATCAAAGAATAACTGATAGCCCTGGCTCAGCAGTTAGAGCATCAGCCCGCATTCCAGAGAGACGCGGGCTCGGTTCCCGCTAAGGGCATGTACCTCGCTTGCAGTTTGTCCCTGGCCCCGGTTGGGGTCATGTAGGTGGCAGCCAGTCGATGTGTCTCTCTCACATCGATGTTTCTCTCTCTCTCTCTCTCTCTCTCTCTCTCTCTCTCTCTCTCTCTCTTCCTCTTGCTGTATCTGAAGATGAATGCAAAAGTGTCCTCGAGTGAGGATAAAAAAAAATTGATTAAAGGGCAAATTATTAAAATAGTTATAACTATAAATGTTGTTAATGGATACAACATAAAAAATGTAAATAAGGCCATCAAACCAAAGTGTGTTGGGGCAGTAAAATGATAGAATTTTGTATGCATTTGAGTTATATTATTATCAGATTAAAATAGACTTAAAACTGTAAGATGTTTTATGTAAGCATCATAGCAATAACCAATTAAAAACTTGCAGTAGACACACAAAAGATAAACAGAAGGAAATCAATCCATAGCACTATGAAAAATCATTAATTCACAAAGGATGACAGCAGGAGAGAAAGAAAAAAACAAAGTGGGAGATGAAGATGGCAGTGGATTAAGTGATAGCTACGCTGACTTTCTCCCAGGACCAAACTGAAATTACAACTGAAATATAGAAAAATCATCCTGAATAACCAACTGAAGACTAGCTGGAAAAGACCCTTATAGCCAAGGACATAAAGAGGAACCCATATCGAGAATGGTAGGAAATGTGAAGGCACGAGAGGGCTGGCTGGGCTTCCACAGGCAGCAGCTGAAGTGCTGGAGGGATATCTCAGCTGTGAAGGTTCCCCCTGAGAAGTCTTGGGTTTAAACTGCAAGCTGGGCTCCCCAGCCCAGAGTAACAGAACATGGAAAAGTGCCCACATAACATCTAGCTGTGAAAAGTACTTGGGGTTCTGCTCAGCAGGGAGAGATGGCTAGAAAAATAGGCACCCTCTTACAGGGCCAACATACTAAGTTTCATTTGCAGCCACTCACTTAGGGCTCCAGCAGAGGGAAGGCAGAGTGGAATAGAGCTGCATGTGGAGAGTTTGAGGTTGGTGGCTCTGGGGAGAGAGCTAGGAAGGCAGCCACCAGGATCTCTGTGCTGAATCACTCCCGCATGCTGCAGAAGCCATCAGGTAGAATATTCTCATCAATACAGCTTTAGCGCAGTGGGGAAGCAATTGCTTCACCCATTGGAAACTCTCTTGTCCCACCCTGTGGAGTTTACACCTGGCTGAGGATTACAACCTGGGGCTCATTAAGTGACTAAGACTGGCAGTCAGCCTGCAGGCAGAGGTGGATTGCTGGGTGCTCTGAGTCTTGGCCTGACCTACTCCTCGGCCCAGGGCTAGCAAAAGCAGACCTTGGTGTTCAGCTTGGTCCTTTCCATACACACCCAGCCCCAGCATAAGGAGCTATAAGCTGCAAATCACTGATAGCTCCAAACAGTATACTCAGGGCCAGTACAAAGAGCACCAAACATTGGCCTGCATTAGAGACCTTGTTAAGAGGCCCCAAACCAATAAACCCATTGGCCACCTTCAGTCAACAGAGCAGGACCCAATAAGCTTCACAAGCAGTATATCGACAGGAAGATTTTGGTGGGCTCAAAACTCTGCTGAGGCAAATTGTAATTTGCATGATAAGCATCTGAACAGCAGCCTGCACACTGTGTTGGAGGTTGAGCCTCACTGTCAGTCAGCCAGAGGACCAAGCCCATGCACAGATGATCCAATAGCAATCAAGACTCAATTACAATAGGAAGGCACACACAGCACATGCAAGGGACATTATTAGCGCACCCAGGTCTAGTGATCAGGGAGACTGTGCCACTGGGTCCCACAAGTCACCTACTCCATAAGGCCACCCTACCAATACTGGGAGTCATAGCAGATATACCTAATACAGAGAAACAAACCCAAACTGGCAACCAAAATGGGGAGACAAAGAAGCCCCCAATGAAAGAACAAGAAAATTATCCAGAAGAAGAGCTAAATAAAATGGAGATAAGCAATTTATCAGATATAGAGTTCAGAGTAATGGTAATAAGGATGCACAACAGCATGAAAAAAATATAAAAGGTATGAAAAACAACCAGTCAGAAATGAAGAAACAGTAGAAATAAAAAATACACTGGAAGGAATAAACAGCAGATTAGAGGAAGCTGAGAATTGAATCAGAGAATTAGAATACAGGGTAGAAAAAAATCACTCAATCAGAGAACCATAAAGAAAAAACAATGAAAAAACAGGAGGACATTTTAAGGGAACTGTGCAATAATATGAAACATAACAACATCTGCATCATAGAAGTACCAGAATAAGAAGAAAGTGAGCAAGGGATAGTGAATCTGCTTGAAGAAATAATGATAGGAAACTTCCCTAACTTGGTGAAGGAAAAAGTCACATAAGTACAGGAAGCACAGAGAGTCCCAAGCAAGAAGAACCCAAAGAGGCCCACGCCAAGGCAAATCATAATTAAAATGCCAGAAATTTAAGATAAAGAGGGAATCCTAAAGGCAGCAAGAGAAAAGCAATGTATTACCTACAAAATATCTCCCATAAAGCTGTCAGCTCATTTCTCAATGGAAATATTACAGGCCAGAAGGGAATAGCACTGAGTATTCAAGGTAATGAGAAGCAAGGATCTGAAACCAAGACTACCCTATCCAGCAAGGTTATCATTCAAAATAAGAGGTGAATTAAAGAGCTTCCCAAAGAAAGGCTAAAGGAATTTATTACCACCAAACCCACATTGCAAAATATGTTAAAGGGATTGGTGTGATAATATGAAGAAATATATATATAGAAACATAAGTATAATGAATAAAAATGGCAATAAATAAGTACCTATCAATAATAACCTTAAATGTAAATGGATTAAATGCTCTAATCAAAAGACATAGGGTAGCTGAATGGATAAGAAAACATGACCCATATATATGCTTCCTACAAGAGACCCATCTCAGAACAAAAGACTCACACAGAATGAAAGTGAAGGGATGGAAAAAATTTTTCCGTGCAAATGGAAACAAACAAAAAAGCTGGGGTAGCAATAATCATATCTGACAAAATAGACTTCAAAATAAAGGCCTTAACAAGTGACAAAGAAGGTCACTACATAATACTAAAAGGATCGATCCAACAAGAGGATATAACCTTGGTAAACATATATGCAACCAATATAGGAGCACCAAAATATATTTAAGAACTTCTGGAAGACTTTAAGGGAGAGATAGACAGCAATGCAATCATATTAGGGGACTTTAACACCTCACTGACATCACTGGGTAGATCTTCTAGACAAAAAAAAATCAACAAGGAAACAGCAACCTGAAACAACACACTAGATCAGATGTATTTAATTAATATTTACAGAATATTTCACCCAAAAGCTGCAGAATATATAAGTGCACATGGGACATTCCCAAAGATAGATCACATGTTAGGATGCAAACAAGTCTCTACAAGTTAAAGAAGATTGAAATCATATCAAGCATCTTCTCAGATCACAATGGCATGAAACTAGAAATCAACTACAATAAAAATTCTTGAAAACATTCAAACACATGGAGGCTAAATAGCATGTCATTAAACAATGAATGGCTTACCAATGAAATCAAGCAAGAAATCAAAAACTTCCTGGAAACAAATGAAAATGAACATGCAACAATACAATATCTATGGGACACAGTAAAAGCAGTCCTGAGAGGGAAGTTCATATCACTACAGTCCTACCTCAAGAAACAAACAAAATATTCTAATAAATTATCTAACCCTACAACTTAAAGAATTAGAAAGAGAACAACAAGAAAAGCCCAGAGCAAGTAGAAAGAAAGAAATAATAAAGAACAGAGCAGAAATAAATGACATAGAGACTAAAAACAATACAAAAGATCAATGAAACCAAGAGCTGGTATTTGAAAACATAAAGAAGAACGATGAACTTTTAGCCGGATTCATCAAGAAACAAAGAGAAGACCTAAAGAAATAAAATCAGAAACAAAAGAAGTGAAGAAACAACTGACACCACAGGAATACAAAGGATTGTTAGAAAATATTATGAACTACTATATGCCAACAAATTAGGCGAAATGGACAAATTTCTAGATTTATACATTCTTCTAAAACTCAACAAGGAAGATTCAGAAAACCTGAACAGACCAATAACAACTAATGAAATTGAAGCAATAATCAATAAACTCCCAGCAAACTATAGCGCTGGTCCAGATGGCTTCACAGGGGAGTTTTACCAAACATTCAAAGAAGAACCAACACCTATTCTCCTCCAACTATTCCAAAAAACTTGAGAGGAAGGAAGACTCCCAAGCTTTTTTTTTTTTTTATGAGGCCAGCATTATCCTAATTCCAAAACCAGATAAAGACACTACAAAGAAAGAAAATTACAGGCCAGTATCCCTGATGAACATAGATGCCAAAATCCTCAACAAAATATTAGCAAATTGGATCCAGCAATATATCAAAAAGATTACTCACCATGACAAAGTGGGATTTATCCCAAGGATGCAAGGCTCATACAATATTTGCAAACCAACAAATGTGATACACCATATAAACAAAATGAAAGATAAAAATCATATAATCACATCAATAGATGCTGAAATAGCATTTGACAAAATCCAGCACCCACTTCTGATAAAAATGCTGAGCAAAGTGGTAATAACGAATCATACCTCATCATCATAAAGGCCATATGTGACAGACCTAAAGCCAACATCATACTAAATGGGTAAAACTAAAAGTGTTTCCCTTAAGAACAGGAACAAGACAGGGAGGCCCACTTTCACCACTATTATTCAACGTAGTATGGTAAGTCTTAGCCACAGCAATCTGACAAGAAGAAAAAATAAAGCATCCAAATTGGAAAGGAAGAAGTGAACCTGTCATTATTTGTAGATGGCATGATATTGTACATAGAAAACTGTAAAGACTCCACCAAAAACTTACTAGATTTAATAAATGAATTGAGCAAAGTAGGAAGATACAAAATTAACATCCTGTAATCGATGGCATTTCTATATAGCAATAATAAACTGTCAGAAAGATAAACTAAGAAAAAAATCCATTTGCCATTGCATCAAATATATTAAGATAGCTATGAATAAACCTGACCAGGGAGGTAAAATACCTGTTCTCAGAAAACTACAGGACATTGAAGAAAGAAATAGAGGAAGATGTAAACAAGTGGAAGCATATACCATGTTCATGGATTAGAAGAATTAGCATGATAAAAATGTCCATACTACCCAAAGCAATCTATAGATTCAACGCAATCCCTATTAAAATACCAATGGCATATTTCACAGATCTAGAACAAATACTCCAAATATTTATATGGAACAAAAAGAGGTCCCAAATACCTGCAGCAATCTTGAGAAACAGGAACAAAGTAGGAGGTATCACAATTCCTGATATCAAATTATACTACAAAGCCACTGTAACAAAAACAGCATGGTACTGGCACAAGAACAGGCATATAGATCAATGGAACAGAACAGAGAACCCAGAAATCAACCCAAGACATTATGCTCAATTAATATTTGACAAAGGAGGTAAGAGCATACAATGGAGTAAAGATAGTCTCTTCAATAAATGGTGTTGGGAAAATTGGACAGGTACATGCAAAAAAATGAAATTAGACCACCAACTTACACCATACACAAGAATGGATAAAAGACTTAAATGTAAGTTGTGAAACCATAAAAATCCTAGAAGAAACCACAGGCATCGAAATCTGAGACATCACACCTAGCAGAATTTTCACCGATATATCGCCTAGGGCAAGAGAAACAAAGGAAAAAATTAATAAATGGGGCTACATCAAACTAAAAAGCTTCTGCGAAGCAAAAGAAACCAGCATCAAAATGGAAAGGGAACCCACTCTCTGGGACAACATATTTGCCAATGACACATTGGATAAGGGTTTAGTTTCCAAAATATATAAAGTATTTATACAACTCAACAAAAGAAAGACAAAGTATCCAATTAAAAAATGGGCAGAGGACCTGACTAGACACTTCTCCCAAGAGTACATACAGATGGCTAAGAGACATGAAAAAATGCTCAAAGTCACTAATAGTCAGGGAGATGCAAAGTAAAACAACAATGAGGTATCACCTTTTCCAGAATGGCTACCATCAACAAATCAATAAACAACCAGTGCTGGTGAGGATGTGGAGAAAAGTATACCCTAGGAAAATGCTGGTGGGAATATAGACTGGTGCAGTTATCGTGGAAGTCAGTATGGAGTTTCCTCAAAAAATTAAAGCTGGAACTGCTATTTGACCCAGTGATCCCACTTCTAAGAATATATCCTAAGAAGCCTGAAACACCCATCAGAAATAATATATGTACCGCTATGTTCACAGCAGTGCTATTTATAATAGTTAAGATCTAGAAACACCCCAAGTGTTCATCAGTAGATGGGTGGATAAAAAAGCTGTGGTACATTTTTACAATGGAATACTATGCAGTTGTAAAAAAATAAAAATGATCTCTTACCCTTTGAGATAGCATGGAGGGACCTGGAGAGTATTATGCTAAGCAAAGTAAGCCAATTAGAGAGACACAAATATCACATGATCTCATTTATATGTGGAATCTCATGAACAAAATAAACTGATGAACAAAATAGATCCAGAGACATGGAATCAGGGAACAGACTGATGAACCTCAGAGGGAAGGGGGAGGGATGGTGAGGAGAGATAAACCAAAGACCTTATATGCATGTATGCATAACCAATGAACATAGACAATAGTGTGGTGAAGGAAGGGGAGTGGGAGTGTGGAGGAGGTCAGTGGGGGGAAAAGGGGGGTCATCTGTAATATTTTAAACAATAAAGATATATTTTTATTTATTTATTTGTTTTTTTATTTTTTTCCTTTATTGATTTTAGAGAGAGAGGAAGGGAGAGGGAGAGATAGAAACATCGATGAGAGAGAACATCGATTGGCTGCCTCCTGCATGCCCCACACTGGGGATTTGGCCCACAACCTGGGCATGTGCCCTGACCAGGAATTGAACTGGTGACCTCTTGGTGCGTGGGTCAGTGCTCAACCACTGAGCCACACCGGCTGGGCTAAAGATATATTTTTAAAAAGGAACTATAAAACAACCAGAAACAACTGTCTATTACTGCATGATTGTACATAGAAGACACACACACACACACCATGGAATATTATTTAGTCTTAGAAAAAAGGACATACTGCCATTTACAACAACACTGATGAACCTAGAGGACATTATTTTCAGTGAGATTTGTCAAACAGTGAAAGTAAAATATTGTATGGGCTCGTATATGAATCTAATGATGAAAAAAACCTCATCAAAACAGAGAGTATAAAAGTGGTCACCAGGGGCTTAGGAGTGGAGTACATGAGGACATACCGATCAAAGTGTACAAGTCTTCAGTTGTAGGTGAATAATCTGTGGGAATCTAATGTACATACAGATGCGACTACAGTTCATAATAATGTGTTATGTATTTGAAATTTGCTAAGAGAGTAGACCTTAAGTGATCTTAACCATACACGAAAAGATACTTACGTGAGGTGATGAATATAATGACCTGTTTTTGATAATTATTTCAAAAATTACATATATGACAAGTCATCACATTGTACATTTTAAATATATACAATTTGTTAATTCTACCTCAAAGAACTGATTTAAAAATTCTACAATTTATGGAATTCAGAGGAAGCAGTACTGAAAGGAAAGTTTATAGAGGTAAGTGCAGCTGAAGAACATATATACATACCCCATGGACATGGACAATAGTTTGGTGAAGGCCAAGGGAGGAGAAGGGGGGAGAGGTGTGGAGGTGGGCAAAGGGCAGGGAAAACGGTACACCTGCTATTATGTTATCATTAAAGATTTTAAAATAAAAAACTAGAAAGGTCTCAAAAAGACAACTTAACTTTACATCTCAAGGACTTAGGAAAAAAAGCTCAAAGTTAGTAGAAAGAAGTATATAATAAAGACTAAAGCAGAGGTGTATGAAATAGAGAATGGAAAAACAATAGAACAAAGCAATGAAACCAAAAGTTGGTTTAAAACATTGATAAAATTGACAAACCCTTAGTTAGACTAGGAAAAAAGAGAGAACACTCATGTAACTAAAATTAAAAATGAAAGAGGGGACAGTTGATGTCACAGCAATAAAAGGATTATAAGAAATTACATGAACAGTTAAACACTAACAAATTGGATAACCTAGAGGAAATATATCCTAAAAACATACAACCTACCAAGACTGAATCATGTAGAAAAAAAAAATCTGAACAGACCTATAACTAGTAAGTAGATTAGAGTTGTAATAAAAAGCCTCCCAACAAAGAAAAGCCAAAGACCTGATAGCTTCACTGGGAATTCTACCAAACATTTAAAGAATTAATCCAATCCTCCTCAAATTCTTTCAAAGAATCGAGGAGGAGGGAACACGTCCAAACTCATTTTGTAAGGCTAGCATTACTCTAATACCTAAACCAAACAAAGACATAAGAAAACTACATACCAATATATTTGATGAATATTGATGCAAAGACGGTCAAAGAAATTCTAGCAAACCAAATTCAATGGCACATTAAAAGGATTATACACCATGACCAAGTTGGTTTTATACCTGGAAATAAAAGATGGTTCAACCTATGAAAATCAATCAATGTAATACACCACATTAACAGAATGAAGGGCAAAAGCACATGCTCATCTCAACAGATGCAGACAAAACATTAAAAAAATTCAACACTCTTTCATGATTAAAACACTCAGTAAACTAGGAATAGAAGGAAACTACCTCAAGGCAATAAAAGTGAAGTATGAAAAGCCCACAACTAACATACTCAGTGGTGAAATACTTAGAGCTTTCCCTCTAAGATCTAAGTTATCTGATTCCCACCCTCACCACTGCTATTCAAAATAGTACTGAAAGTTCTATACAGAGCACTTTGACAAGTAAAAGAAAGAAAAGGCATCCAAATAGGAAAGGAAGAAGTAAAATGATCTCTGTTCACAATTGACATGATCTTATATGTAGAAAACCTTGATCTCCACCCCCCCAAAAAAACTGTTAAAACTAATAAATGATTTTTGCAGAATACAAAATCAATAAACAAAAATCAGTTGCATTTCTGTACACTAACAATGACCAATTTGAAAAGGAAATTAAGCAATGTCACTATGGTGTATATATCTAAAACACTGAAACCAGGACATTGAAGAGATACCTGCTCTTCCATGTTTATTGCCATATTATTCACAATAGCCAAGATATGGGAACAGCCTACGTATCTGTTGACAAATGAATGGACAAAGAATATATATATGTATATGTATATATACACAATTAATAGTATTCAGTCTTAAAAAGAAGGAAATCTTGCCATTGCAACAACATGGATGAACCTAGAGGACATTATGTTAAGTGAAATAAGTCAAACAAAAAAGGACAAATACTGCATGATCTGATTTATATGTGGAATCTAAAAACATCAAACTCATAAAAGCAGAAAATAGATTAGTACTTGCCAAGGGATGGGGGTAGGGAAATGTTAGTCAAAGGGTACAAACTTTTCAGTTTTCAGGATGCATAAGTTCTGGAGATCTAATTTACAACAATGACTATAGGTTGTAATACCGTATTGTATAATTGAAATTTGCTAAGAGAGTAAATCTTAAGTGCTCTCATCACAAACAAAAACAAAATAGTAACTATATGAGATGATGGATATGTGAATTAGCTTGAGCTGTGATAATCATTTTACAATGTATACATATATCAAAACATATACACTTTCTATTTGTTAATTATACCTCTATGAATTTGGAAAATAAAGTAGCCACATATCAAAATAGGTTCTAAATTAAGTTTCTATTTATTTTGTTTTTAATTCCTCATGTTTCATTTAACTCAATATATCCAAAATATTTTGTGAATATATAATTGATGTTTATTTTTAAAACATTAAGTTAAAGAATGATGCTAGACACCAAAGCCTTTGGGACCACTAAATTCTTGTTTAAGGAAACAAATAGAGGTCATAATAATTAAAGTCCATCTTCAGTTTTTGCTAGGAAGATTGCAAGATTTAAAAATCCAAAGAAAAAGTATGTATAAAGTGATCAATGTCAATTGTCTACATCAAATAATAAATGATGCTCAATAAACTGTAGGCATGAAATATATGGAAAATTCAGTTAAATTTTTTCATATACTTTGAGGCTCAAATATTAATTTGTTAGCAAATAATGTGAGCTTTGAACTCAAATTCCATGTTAAAAGGCCTTTCTTAAAATTAAAACTTAAAGTTACTCACAATAAAAATATTTAAAGTTATAAACTGTATCCATGTAAAGTTATAAATTGTATCCATAGATTTAGTCACTAAGAACATTTTACTGGTCCCTTTCTACAGGAACAATCAGTTGCACACATCCAGTTATCTAGGAGGCAGGAAATATTCTACTTCTAATTGTTCATTTTAAAAAACATTGATTTTATTTATTTTTTATTACCTTTTATTTTTATTTTTTAAAAGTTTAATCATTTTTATTGAATTTATTGGGGTGACATTGGCTAATTTAATTATAGGTTTCAGGTATACGAATCTATAATACATCATCTGTATATTGTATTGTGTGTTCACCACCCCAAGTCAAGTCTCCTTCCATCACCATTTGTCCCCTACCTTCCCCCACCCTTTCCTCTGGCAATCACTATACTGTTGTGTCCATAAGTCTTTCATTATTTTAAACACGTTGTTGACCGCTCACGAGTTAACTCATGTTTGTTTGTTTGTTTGTTTTTTTTTTTTTTTTTTTTATTAATTTATTTTTGTTACAGATGTTTCTCCTTTTTTCCCCATTGATACCCTCCTCCCCATCCCCCACCCCATCCCCAGCTTTGTTGTCCAGGTCCATCAGTTATGCATACATGCGTATAAGTTCTGTGGTTTATCTCTTCCCTCCCCCCCCACCCCCTCTTCTGAGGGTTGTCAGTCTGTACTCTACTTTCACATCTCTGGGTCTACCCTGTTCCCCAGACTGTTATGTTTATTATATTCCACAAATGAGTGAGATCATGTGATATTTTTCTTTCTCTGCTTGGTTTGTTTCGCTTAGGATAATACTCTCGAGGTCCCTCCATGTCGTCTCAAAGGATAAGAGATCTTTCTTTCTTACAGCTGCATAGTACTCCAGAGTTAACTCATGTTTGTAGTTGCATTAGCTATTTCAATTTTTGAAACTCAGGGTAATATAGGATTATTGTATTTGTGACTCTTCGCCCTGAGGGTTGAAGTTCGAAAAACAGCACACCGTTCTACATTCTCACGCGGACTCCTTTTCTTCCCACTCTTTGGGAAGTATAAAGTGGTCTAAAAAAGTAGCATTCTTTCTGATCAATTGCGCTTTATTCAATGCATTCAAAATTTACTGTAATTACAATAGACAACATAAAATAAAATACAAAAAATTTCTACTTTAAGTAGCTAGGGACTGGATATTTGCTGGTTCAAATGAGTGCAGCTCAGTACTTAACACTTCTTCTGGTACTTCTAAAAGAGCTCCTTACGTTGATTCACCTTTTAGGCTTTCAGGGCAACTAAAGACCATGTTTTAAGAAAAATAGTCACTGGTATATAAAAAAAAAATCCAACTAGAACATGTAAAGTGTGTTTCAAAAGGAAAGCGGAGCAAAACCAGATATATTTGCAAAACGTGTTGCGTACCATTACACGTAGGTGATTGCACAGTATACCACACCAAAAAAATTTACTAAAATATATAATATGTATAAAATATAATATGTAGCAGATATGTACAAAGTTTCATTTAAATTCATTATGTATAAATAAAGTATACTGAAGTTTATTTAGATTGTTTCACTTTCATACTCAATTACGAAAAAATAGCCCGTGACATGAGATAACTTCTGCATAAAATTGCCGGTCAACAATGTGTTAAATTGAATTTACTGAGGTGACATTGGTTAATAAAATTAGGTATACAATTCTATAATACAGCATCAGTATATTATATTGTGTTTACCACTCCAAGTCTAGTCTCCTTCCATCACAATCTATCCCTCCTTTACCTTCTTCTACCTCCCCTCACCTCCCTTCCCTCTGGTAATCACCATACTGTTGTCTGTCTATGAGGTTTCTTTGTTGTTGTTGTTAATCCCTTGACCTTTTTCACCCAGCCTCCCAACCCCTCTCCCCTCTGACAGCTGTCAGTCTGTTCTCTGTATCTATGAGTCTGTATCTGTTTTGTTAGTTTATTTTGTTCATTAGATTCCACATATAAGTGAAATCATATGGTACTTCTCTTTCTCTGGCTTATTTCATTTAGCATAATACTCTCCAGATCCATCTATATAGTCACAAAACGTGAGATTTCCTTTATTTATTTATTTATTTATTTATTTATTTATTTATTTATTTATCTATTTATTTATTTTCTTTATTGATTTTAGAGAGAGAAGAAGGGAGAGGGAGAGAGAGATGGAAACATCGATGAGAAAGAACATCGATTGGTCGCCTCCTGGATGCCCCTCACCGGGGATCAGGCCCACAACCTGCGCATGTGTCCTGACTGGGAATCGAACTGGCGACCTCTTAGTGCATGGGTCGATGCTCCACCACTGAGCCACACCGGCCGGGCCTTTCTTTTTCTTTTTCTTTTTCTTTTCTTTAAAGTATGTTTTTATTGATTTTTTAGAGAGAGAGGAAGGGAGAGATAGAAACATTGAGGTGAGAGAGATACATCAATTGACTGCCTCCTGCACACCCCCTACTGGGGATCGAGCCCAAAACTCAGACATGTGCCCTGACCAGGAATCAAATCGGGATCTCTCAGTCCATGGGGCAACACTTAATCCACTGAGTCATACCGGTTGGGCAAGATTTCCTTTTTTTGTTTTGTTATGGCTGAGTAGTATTCCACTGTGTAAATGTACCACGGCTTTTTTATCCACTCATCTACTGATGGGCACTTGGGCTGCTGCTTCCAAATACTGGCTATTGTAAATAATGCTGCAGTGAAACATAGGGATACAGATATTCTTTTGAATCAGTGTTTCATGTTTCTTTGGATATATTCCCAGAAGTAGACTTGCTGGGTCAGAAGGCAGTTTCATTTTTAATTTTTTGAGATAATTCCAGACTGCCTTCCACAGTAGCTGCACCAATCTTCATTTCCACCAACAGTGCACGAGAATTTTCTTTTCTCCACATCCTCGCCAACACTTGTTTGTTGATTTATTTATAATAGCCATTCTGACAGGTGTGAGGTGATATCTCATTGTGGTTTTAATTTTAATTTCTCTGATGATTAGTGACGTTGAGCATCCTTTCATATGTCTATTGGTCATCTGTATGTCCTCTTTGGAGAAGTGTCTATTCAAGTCTTGTGCCCATTTTTATATTGGATTGTATGTCTTTTCGGTGTAGAGCTTTATAAATTCCTCTATAAAGTTTGGATATTAATTCCTTAGCTGTATCAGTGAATATGTTCTGCTATTTAGTGGATTGTCTTTTCAATTTGTTGATGGTTTCCTTTGCTGTGCAAAAACTTTTTAGTTTGATGTAGTCTCATTTGTTTATTTTTTCTTTTGTCTCCCTTGCCCAAAATGATATATTAGAAAAAATATTGCTAAGAGAAATGTCATAGATTTTACTGCCTATGTTTTCTTCTAGGATTTTTATGGTTTTGAGTCTCATATTTAAGTCTTTAATCCATTTTGAGTCTATTCTTGTGTATGGTGTAAGAAAATGGTCTAGTGTTTTGTTTTTGTTTTTTGTGCGTATCTACAATTTTCCTAACACCATTTATTGAATAGACTATCTCTACCCCATTGTATGTTTTTGCCTCCTTTTTCAAATATTAGTTGATTATACAGACATGGGTTTATTTCTGGGGTCTCTATTCTGTTCCATTGATCTATATATCTGTTTTTATGCCAGTAACATGCTGTTTTGATCACTGTGACCCTGTAGTATAGTTTGATATCTGGTAGGGTGATTCTCGGATTTATTAAATTCTAAATTGTTTCTAGGATTATAAAAACTTTTCATTAATATATTAGGTGATTTTAAATATCCCAGAATGTAGTTCTATTTTATCTAAATATAAAAACAAATAAAAAACTAAAAATAAAAATAACTAACCAGAAAGGCAGATAGTATTAACGAGCATAGTCTATGTCATCTTATATAAAAAGGATAAAATATTTCTAATATTACTAACATGTTGAAACTGATTAGGAAATGAATTATGGATACTCATCAAAAGAGTGAACACATTTCTAAATAAACATATAATATAGTCATCTAATAAAATATGAGTAATTTTTGGTAAGAGCCTATTTACAGATACTTCAGTGCTTAAAGGTTAAATGTTTATGAAACAAAGCAAATTTTATAGTTACTACAATGTATCAAATTGTAACATAAGGCAGGATGTTGTAGTAAGATACTATCTCAAATCAATGAAAAGTAGACATACAGATAGGGAAAAATAAAACTAACTCTATTCACTGAAATGATTATTGATATCGATAGTCCAAAGGAATCTACAAAAATCCCTCTAAGAAATAATAATTGTATTTAGCAAGGTGAATAATGATGCTAATAATGAATTTGGAAACTGAAATTTAAAACCACAATACCATTTACAATACCTCCAAATAAATAAAGTACTTAGGTATAAATATAAAAAACCATGTGCAGTATCTGTATGCTAGAAATCACAAAATACTGATGAAAGAAATAAAATAAAACTTAAATATATAGACATACCATGTTCATGAATTGGAAGACCCAATGTTGTAAAGATCTCAATCTTTCTAAATTGATCTATAAATGTAATATAGTTCCAATCAGCACCCTAGCAGGACTTTTTGTAGCCATAGATAAGCTGATTCTAAAATTTATATGGAAATGGAAAGGAACAAGCTTAGCCAAGATAATTTTGAAAAAGAAAAATAAAGCTGAAGGAAGTATGCAATCCATTTTATTTTATTTATTGTGGTAAAAACACATATAATTTACCATCTTAACCATTTTAAGTGTGTAGTTGAGTAGTGTAAATTTGTAGTGTAAGTGCTTGACAGCTTTTTTTTATTATAATGTAAGGGCCTGACATTAAGCTTTTTATTGCCAAGGCATTTATTTCAAAGACATCATCTTAAATAAACATATTTCCAGCTATACAGCTAGACAAAAAGCCAGGCTGCCCCAGCTGTGAAGTTCCCCTTTTAGAAAGCCCTGAGTGATCTAGATAACTGACCACTTGAGTGACCTTGCATTTCCATTTTTGTGCTGTAATGATCAATGTTATGTTTGAATTAATTAATTAATTATACATTTTTCCTTTTAATTGAATTTAATTGGGGTGACACTGGTCAATCTTATGTTTTAAATTCACCAATACAGAGTGAACCCACAAAACTCTAGGCACCCCAACCTTGACCCAAATAAAGGCAGAATCCCAGGTCTGTGTTTTCTTTCTCCCTCTACCTCTGACCTCACTTTGTGGCCCTGGGTGAGCTGTGTGCCCTTCAGGACTTGTGAGTAATAAACCTTGTATTTTCAAAGTTTCTTGATGGTTGTTGCTGAGGTGCATCTTACAGTCATAATACCTCAAGGGCTGTTCCAGCCACAAAATTGGCTCTAGTCACATTGGGAAATGTCTGTGGAGATGCCACAAGTAGTACAGGCCCAGGTGAGTGCTTCAGGTATTCCTAACTGATAGCATTACTATCCATAGGCCAAGACTGACACAAAACAATTGGTGTAGTTGGCAGAATTGCATGAATGCCCTTTAGCTGCAACTGACTTACTAAATGGCTAAGCCAGGTAGGCAATGCCATCTGGGAAGGCAGCAATGCTTGTTGGAGTGGAGGTCTGTTGCATTGCTTTGTGCTTTTGCATATTGCCTCTGCTGTGTGTTACCTAAGATATCTATCCTAAAATATTACTGCTGCCCAAATAATTCAGCGACCACCCCAGAGCAGCATGATCAAGGTCATAAGGTCTAATGAGATGATTAGACCACTAATTGTAAAGGCCTTAATTGACTATTAATATATGTGAAGTTCTTCTTGAGGCCAAGAAGAGCAAAGGAGGATGAACTGGATCACCAGGCTATTGTTACTGCACAAGGAGAGGCTCCAGGCTGAAGACATGCGGAAAGGATATTACTGTAGGTAAGAAAGAGGGAGACCTCTGCCTGTGACTGCTGAGGCTGTGAGTTGGGCCAGAACTACCTGTCCTAACTTGGATGAGTGAAATAGCCTTGCAAGAGGAAACCAGTGGCACCACCAAAAGGGAAATACAGCAGAGGTCTATGGTTTCTGTATCACCCGCTCACTTGCTGCTGTCACTCTTTGCCCCCTGACCTGATGGGATACTGTGGGTCAAAACAAATATAAATGTCCTGAATGTCTGGTGCCAACATCTCCTAATAATCCAGAGGAAGTACACCAGCTCCATAATAAATGCAAAACCCCTGTGGAAGCTTCCTGGGCATTGCTTAGTGCCACAACATTCTAATATGCCAAGGCTTTGGTTAAGCTCCATAGGCCTAAGGACTTTATCCAAAGAACCTGTGCATATAGTGCTAGTGGAGGCCGACTCCAATTCTGGGGAGGTGGATTGGGACACCTTGGAAAGGAAAGTGGCTGCCTATGAAGACATTTCACAGGACATCATCCACAAATTTTTCTGGTAACAACACATAAGGTAAAGGTAACAGGAGAAAATCAGGCAGCAGAAACTGAGATCAGAAACTATACCTTAACTAAAATTTAAACCTTCCTTAAAGATTTAGTGTAACTGGAAGGAGAGAAGGAAGCTGGATGCTGATTGTGGATTTTTGGAACAGGCTCTGAATTGATACTCACAGCTGCTGAAATGCGTCAACTGGATGGTATCTCTAAAGACCCTAAAATCCATTACCTTCTCAGAGATCCATCTGGTCTATATGTTTGCTTCCTCTGAGTTATCACAGATCCTGAGTCCCTTTCAATTTCTTCTGAATGGGGTAAAACCAAGAACGTACCTCATGAGGCATCCCTTCCATCAAGGAATCCTCTAGTGAGGATGAAGAGGGAGAAGGCAAGGCAAAGGCCCGTAGAGTCACTGATATTTGTACCAGCACCTTCTCTCTTCATCTGGATATTTATTGCCCTTCCTTCCATCATGGTGATTATTGCTAAGGCTCATAGTGAATGGAAAACATTAGATAAGGTCCTGCTGTGCAAAATTGGCATAGTCCAACAGGTTTATCATTTCTGTGACCCAAATGACCCCCTCTCCATTTCTAACCATGAAGAGGCCCCATTTGACCCTGAGTCCAGATAATTCTTTTTATAAGGTGTTCCCCCTAATTACAGGGTGGCACTACTATATTTTACTGGGACTATTGAAACCATCCAAAAGGTACTAGAGGGTGAGACATGGTTGCTAGACATGGAGGAGATTCTCACCCAAATGCTCAGATACTTCAGATTCATGCCTCTCCACTCCTGCTACCCTAGAAGGGTCTCCCTCGAATGAATTTCCTTCACAAGAAAGGGCTCCTCATTTCCTCCCCAATAAACTCTTTATCTAATTTTGCCCCTTATAGGAGTATACAGGCAAACCTTCACTGGAAGTTGTGAAAACTCAGAGTTCCTGGACACTTGATCCCTGGACAACCAGTCTCTGAACTCCAGGCCCTAAAACTAGCATTATCCTAGCTACAGCCCCTTTCTTCCATCCATCCACTTGCTACACAGTTGCTATCTAACTGCTAGGCCCCTCTCCTTTACCTTGAGGACTGGTATCCACCTAAGCCCCTATCCTAGGAAATTGGTAGCTCCCTGAGGCTTGTCCCAACTCCCAGGGACAATCACTCCTCTACCACTCTGGTGGTCCATTGAGACAATAAGAATCACCCAGCTGGTGTGGCTCAGTGGATTGAGTGTCATCCCATGGACTGAGAGGTCCCAGTTCGATTCCCAGTCAGGGCACATGCCTGGGTTGTGGGCTTGATCCCCAGTGGGGAGCGTGCAGGATGCAGCCGATCGATGTTTCTCTCTCACATCGATGTTTCTATCTCTCCCTTCCCCTCTCTCTAAAAATATCAATAAAAACATATTTAAAACAATGAACAGTCCTTTTTGGTCCTATTAGACACGGGGGCCCAAGTCACTGTCATTCCAGGTAATCCCTCCAAATTCCTGAAAGGGGAGCTCTTCTACTTATAAGATGTTGCCCATAAAGCAAGAAAAGGTGGTACAAACTCATTCAGATATAACTATTGGGACCATTCACATCAAACAGCTTCCTATGGTGGTGGACCTCCTGGCTCTTTCTTTCCCTCTTATAGGCATGAATTCATTAACACTATGCTGTGCCACAGAGAACAAGCATAAGTCCCTGGCTTTCCTGGAGGGACTTGCCAAATGGATGCCAAGCACTCTTTCTCCTCCAGTCAAGGTAACACACTCCCTGATATGTACTTAAAGAGGGGCACTGATACCCTGGCTGGTGTGGCTCAGCTGGTTGAGTGTTGTCCTGTGCACTGAAAGGTCACCAGTTCGATTCCTGGTCAAGGCACATACCTAGGTTGTGTGTTCAATCCCTGGTCGGGGCATGTATGGAAGTCAACCAATCAATTGTTTCTCTATCTCTACATCTCCCTTCCTCTCTAAAATCAATAAAAACATATTTAAAAAATATAAAGACGGGCACTGAAGGCCTGCACACCCTGTCATTAACAGTTTGCTTGAGTCATTAATGATTTGCTTGAGACAGGATTTATTAAGCCTACAATCTCCCATTTGACTGATACTTAAGCCAGCCACTAGTGAATGGTGTTTCACAATTTACTATCAAAACCTCAGTGCTCATATTCCCCCATTAAGGCTTCAATTCCTAATATTATAGAACTGATTGGGGACATACAACGGACCCAAGAAGCATCCTTTGTGGTTCTGTTCTGTTTCCAGTCTGGAGGAATCTCAGGCTCAATTTTGCTTTCACTTTTGAAGGGGCTCACTATACATTTATGCAGCACCCAATGGGATATTTAAACAGCCCTGCAACTGCACATAACCTCTGCTGCCAGGATTTAATTAACCTTACAGTGGGAAAGGTACTGTTTTTGGCATTATACTAATAACATTATGAGGGGTACCTCTGAGGAATCAGTATGGGCAGATCTGTACACCCTCACAAACCATCTACACCAATGTGGCTGGGCAATCACCCTTCATGAGATCCAAGGATCAGCCTCATCTGTCAAGTTTCTGGGCATCATCTAGTACTGCAAGGGCCAGAAATTCCCCCAAGAATCAACCATCAATTATTCACCATTAAACCACCCACTACACTTAGACAGACACAACACATACTAGGTCTTTTCAAGTTCTGAAGGCAACATATCCCTAATCTCTCATTAATTCTTAGACCTATATATACAAAATCACACAGACCTGCCACCTATCATTGGGGCAAAGCCCAGCAGTATGCTGGAAGCTTCCTAGCAGACAGTCCAGCAAGTCCCACCTGGCTCTACATTTTGAGTTGAGTCCTGACTATGCTTTGTGGAGTCTCTGGACCAAAAAGGAGTCTATCTGGCTTCCCATAGGGTTTTGAACTAAGCACCTATCTCTAGTGGCAGCCTGATATACTCCCCTTGAGCACCAACTTTTGTTATCCTATTGGGCTCTTTTAGAAACCAAGGCCTTAACTGGTTCTCACCTGGTACTACTCCAGACCCAAGTTCCTATAATGCCCTGGATTAGAGATGCATCCCAGGAGAAGCTTAGTGTGGCCATTGATGGCTCCTTGGTAAAATGGAAATGGTATCTTCAGGAGAGGGTTAATCATGATGTAAAAGGCCTTTCCAAATTGCAGGAAGACATGGCTTCACCCAGGCTCAGCCTCTTGCTGAGAGCTTTGAGGTCATAATAGTGGCACCCCTGATTTTTCCTCCTCTGGCTACTCGGAGGGCTCTTTGGAGTCAGTGTTTTTCCCAGATGGCAGCATCACCATTGCATGCAAGGCAGCTCTCTGGAGGGCCATGGTATTCCACCTGCCCTCAGGCACCTCTCTAGTCAAGGAGGGCACTCCCAGTTAAGACCAACTGGTGGTACTTGTAGTTGTTCACCTAGCCTTAAAGAAGGGGCCTATCACAGATCCACGTTATCACAAACTCCTGGGCTGTTGCTAATGGCCACAGATTGGTCTGGTCAATAGCTAAGGAATAATTTTCTCAAATAAAATAAGCCCATCTGGGGTGCCCAGATATAGAAGGAATTAGTAGGGTCCCCAATTCTTATAATAGTTACTCACGTTTCTGCTCACACTAACCACTCTACACCAGAAACCATTTTCAAAAGTGTTGCACACTTATTCACTAATCCCTCCACACTCTGACTAATACAGACTCCTTAGGGTACCAACCCTTCCTACCAGCACACAAAATGGGCCCACACAACCTCGGGTCATTGGAGAATTCATGACTTAATAACTTGGGCTCAAGTGAGGGGACTTCCCCTCTTCCCTAAGGCAGCCAAGATTGTGATAGATGAGTGCATTCTCTACTCCCAAACCAAACAATGGAGATGATCCAGATAGGGACATATTCCCAGCAGAGACCAACCATACTCCCCATGGCAGATTAATTTCATTGGCCCATGGCCCCCTTCTACATGGAATTCCAATATACCATCACAATCATAGATATTTACATGGGACTTCTTTTGGTGACTCTCACCCGGAATTCCTCTTAAAAGCAGGTAATATATATATTTTTTTCTTCAATTTGTATTTATTTATTTTTTAATTTTTCTATTAATTTATTTTTGCTACAGATGTTTCTCCTTTTTCCCCCATTGACACCCTTCTCCCCACACCCCAACCCCGTCCCCAGCTTTGTTGTCCATGTCCATTGGTTATGCATACATGCATATAAGTTCTGTGGTTCATCTCTTCCCCCCCAGCATTCCTTCTCTGAGGTTTGTCAGTCTGTACCCCACTTCTATGTCTCTGGGTCTATTTTATTCATCAGTTTGTTTAGTTCATTATATTCCACAAATAAGTGAGATCATGTGATATTTGTCTTTCTCTGCTTGGCTTGTTTCGCTTAGCATAATACTCTCCAGGTCCCTCCATGTCATCTCAAAGGATAAGAGGTCTTTTTTTCTTAAAGCTGCATATTATTCCATTGGGTATATGTACCACAGATTTTTTATCCACTTATCTACTGATGGACACTTGGGATGTTTCCAGATCTGAGCTATTGTAAATAGTGCTGCTATGAACATAGGGGTACATATATTCTTTCTGATTGGTGTTTCAGTCTTCTTAGGGTATATTCCTAGAAGTGTGATCACTGGGTCAAATGGCAGTTCAATTTTTAATTTTTGAGGTAACACTATAGTGTTTTCCATAGTGACTGCACCAGTCTGCATTCCCACCAGCAGTGTACTAGAGTCCCCTTTTCTCCACACCCTCGCCAGCACTTGTTGTTTGATGATTTGTTGATGGCAGCCATTCTGACAGGTGTGAGGTGATACCTCATAGTTGTTTTAATTAGCATCTCTCTGATGATTAGTGATGTTAAGCATTTTTCAAATGTCTTTTGGCCATTTGTATATTCTGTTTGGAGAGGTGTCTATTTAGTTCCTCTGCCCATTTTTTAATTGGGTTCTTTGTCTTCCCTTTGTTGAGTTGTATGAGTACACTATATATTTTGGAAATTAACCCCGTATCTGATGTATCATTGGCAATTATGGTCTCCCATATAGTGGGATCCCTTTCCATTTTGATGGTTGTTTCTTTTGCTGTGCAGAAGCTTTTTACTTTGATGTAGTCCCATGTGTTCATTTTATCCTTTGTTTCTCTTGCCTTAGGCGTTGTATCACTGAAAATGTCTGAAATTTTGTTGCCTACATTTTCTTCTAGGATTTTTATGGATTCATGAGTCACATTTAAGTCTTTTATCCATTTTGAGTTTATTCTTGTGTATGGTGTAAATTGATGGTCTAGTTTCATTTTTTTGCATGTAGCTGTCCAGTTTTCCCAACACCATTTATTAAAGAGGCTGTCTTTACTCCACTGTATGCTCTTGCCACCTTTGTCAAATATTAATTGAGCATAATGTCTTGGGTCAATTTCTGGGTTCTGTGTTCTGTTCCATTGATCTATATGCCTGTTCTTGTGCCAGTACCAAGCTGTTTTGATTACACTGGCTTTGTAGCATTACCTGATATCTGGTATTGTGATCCCTCCTACTTTGTTCTTCTTTTTCAAAATTGCTGTGACTATTCGGGGTCTTTTTTGGTTCCATATGAACTTCTGAAGTATTTGTTCTAGTTCTGTGAAATATGCCGTTGGTATTTTGATGGGGATTGTGTTAAATCTATAGATTGCTATGGGTAGTATGGACATTTTAATGATGTTAATTCTTCCAATCCATGAACAAGGTATGTGCTTCCACTTTTTTATATCGTCCTCTATTTCTTTTTTCAATGTCCTGTAGTTTTCTGCAAATAGGTCCTTTACTTCTTTGGTTAAGCTTATTCCCAGGTATCTTAATTTTTTTGCCTCGATGGTAAATGGGATTGTTTTTTTAGTTTCTCTTTCTGTGAGTTCATCATTGGTGTATAAGAATGCCATCAATTTCTTGACGTTAATTTTGTATCCTGCTACTTTGCCAAATTCATTTATTAAGTCTAGTAGATTTTTGATGGAGTCTTTAGGGTTTTCTATGTATAATATCATGTCATCTGCGAATAATGACAGTTTCACTTCCTCCTTTCCAATTTGGATCCCTTTTATTTTTTCTTCATGTCTGATTGCTGTGGCTAAGACTTCCAGTACTATGTTAAATAAGAGTGGTGAAAGTGAGCATCCTTGTCTTGTTCCTGTTCTTAAGGGAAATGCTTTTAGTTTTTGTCCATTGAGTATGATGTTGGCTGTAGGTCTTTCATATATGGCCTTTATAATGTTGAGATATGATCCCTCTATTCCCAAATTGCTGAGCGCTTTTATCAGAAATGGGTGCTGGATTTTGTGAAATGCTTTTTCAGAGTCTATTGATATAATCATATAATTTTTATCTTTCATTTTGTTTATGTGATGTATCATATTTATTGATTTGCGAATATTGTACCAGCCTTGCATCCCTGGGATGAATCCCACTTGGTCATGGTGAATAATTTTTTTTGATGTATTGCTGGATCCAATTTGCTAGTATTTTGTTCAGGATTTTGGCATCTATGTTCCTCAGGGATATTGGCCTGTAGTTTTCTTTCTTTGTAGTGTCTTTTTCTGGTTTTGGAATTAGAATTATGCTGGCTTCATAAAAGGAGTTTGGAAGTCTTCTGTCTTCTTGAATTTTTTGGAATAGTTTGAGGAGAGTGGGTGTTAGTTCTTCTTTGAATGTTCGGTAAAACACCCCCGTGAAGCCATCAGGGCCTGGGCTTTGTTTGCTGGGAGGGTCTTGATTACATCTTCATTTTCTTCGTTGTTATTGGCCTGTTCAAGTTATCTATCTCTTCCCGGTTCAGTTTTGGGAGACTATGTGTTTTTAGAAATGTGTCCATTTCGCTTAGATTGTCGAATTTATTGCCATATAAATGTTCATAGTATTTGTTAACGATCCTTTGTATTTCTGTGGTGTCAGTTGTTACTTCTCTTTCATTTCTGGTTTTGTGTATTTGGGTTCTCTCTCTTTGTTTCTTGGTGAGTCTAGCTAAGGGTCCATCAATCTTGTTTATCTTTTCAAAAAACCAGCTCTTTGTTTCATTGATCCTTTGAATTGTTTTTTTTGGTCTCCATGTCGTTTATTTCTGCTCTGATCTTTACTATTTCCTTCCTTCTATGTGCTCTAGGGTTTTCTTTTTGTTTGCTTTCTAGTTCTTTAAGTTGTGAGGTTAGATAGTCTATTAGAAATTTTTATTGTTTCTTGAGGTAGACCTGTAGTGCTATGAACTTCCCTCTTAGAACTGCTTTCGCTGCATCCCATAGATTTGTGTTGTTGTGTGTTCATTTTCATTGGTTTCCAGGAAGTTTTTAAATTCTTCCTTGATCTCCATGGTAACCCATTCATTGTTCAGTAACATGCTCTTTAGCCTCTATGTGTTCAAATGTCTTTGCATGTTCTTGTTGCAATTGAGTTCTAGTTTCATGCCATTGTGATCTGAAAAGATGCTTGATATGATTTCAATCTTCTTGAACTTGTAGAGACTTAGTTTGTGCCCTAACATATGGTCTATCTTTGAGAATGTCCCATGTGCACTTGAGAAGAATGTGAATTCTGCAGTTTTGGGGTGTAATTCTCTGTATATATCTATTAAATCCATTTGATCTAGTGCTTCATTTAGAATTTCTGTTTCCTTGTTAATTTTTTGTCTAGATGATCTATCCAGTGATGTCAATGGGGTGTTGAAGTCTCCTGCTATGATTGTATTGCGGTTGATTTCTCCTTTGTAGTCCTCCAGAAGATTTTTAATATATTTTGGTGCTCCTATATTGGGTGCATAATGTTTACCAAGGTTATATCTTCCTGTTGGATAGACCCTTTCAATATTATGTAGTGGCCTTCTTTGTCTCTAGTTATGGTCTTCAATTTGAAATCTAATTTATCAGATATGAGTATTGCTACCCCAGCTTATTTTTCCTTTCCATTTGCTTGGAAGATTTTTTTCCATCCCTTTACTTTCAACCTATGTGAGTCTTTTGTTGTGAGGTGGGTCTCTTGTAGACAACATATATGGGAATCATGCTTTCTTATCCAGTCAGCTACTCTGTGTCTTTTTATCGGAACATTCAATCCATTTATATTTAAGGTGATTATTGATATGTACTTATTTATTGCCATTTTTGTTCAGTGTGGTTCTATTTTTCCTCCTATTTCTTCTACTAATTACAGCAGTCCTTTTAACATTTCTTGCAGTGCTGATTTGGTGCTAATATATTCCCTTAGCCTTTTTTTTGTCTGGGAAGCTCTTTATTTGACCTTCTATTTTGAATGATAGCCTTGCTGGATAGAGTAGTCTTGGATTCAGATCCTTGTTTTTCATGACCTTGATTACTTCATGCCATTTCCTTCTGGCCTGTAGTGTTTCTGTTGAGAAGTCAGGTGATAGCCTTATGGGGGTTCCCTTGTAGGTAACCTGTTGCTTATCTCTTGCTGCCTTTAGGATTCTCTCTTTGTCCTAATTTTTGGCATTTTAATTATTATGTGTCTTGGTGTGGGCCTGTTTGGGTTCTTCTTACTTGGGGCTCTCTGTGCTTCTTGAACTTGAATGCTTTCTTCCTTCACCAGGTTAGGAAAGTCTTCTGTCACTATTTCTTCAAATATATTCTCTAACCCTTGCTCATTTTCTTCTTCTTTGGAGACTCCTATGATGCGAATATTATTATGTTTCCAGTTGTCCCACAGTTCTCTTAAGCTATCTTCCTGTTTTTTAATTGTTTTTTCCTTTTGGTTTTCTGATTGATTTATTTTTTCTTCTCTGTCTTCCAATTCACTGATCTGGTCCTCCGCTTCCTCTACTCTGCTGTTCAGTCCTTCCAGTGTGTTCTTTATTTCTGCTATGTCATTCTTTATTTCCACTTGGTTGGTTTTTATGGTGTCGATGTCCTTACTCATGCTGTTTAGTTTCCTCAAGATCACAGCTCTGAACTCTACCTCTGATAATTTGCTTAACTGCATTTCATTTATCTCATCTTCAGTGGAGTTCTCTTGTTCTTTCATTTGGGATCTGTTTCTTTGTTTCACCATTTTTGCTATCTCAGTGTGTTTTGGAGCCTGCCAAATTTTCCCTGTGGGTGTTGGTGTTCTGGTATTTGTGGCTCCCTCTACTGGGTTTGGATGAGCATGGAGGACCCTCCTTAAACACCACTGTCAAGTCTCACTTTCCTGGGTAGATTTGCAAGCTCAGGAAAGGTTCCGTTATGCTCTACCTTTTTGCCTGGAGGCTATTAGCCTCAGTTACTTGAAAAGCCTTAGGATCTCAGTTGGATGAGAATCTCCCTCAGGTGTTTATAGTGTAAGTGGATTTCCCGAGGGTGGGGCCGATGCTGGTTGTTAATGAGCCTCAATTTGCATTTCTTTACCTCGTTGCCTCACCTGGGAATCTCCGAGAGAGGGGCTGCCACAGCTCCGGGAAGGAGCAAACTTGGCTGCCCTTCTGTGTAACTGGGAAGGAGCGGGCTGGCCACCACCATCCGTTGTGGCCGCAGCTCAGCACAAACTCTGAGCACCCTTCAAATCCAAGATGTCCCCACAGAGTTCCAGTCCAGTCCACCCTCCCTCTGCCGGAGCCCCAGGTGAGTTGCTGTAGCTTTTCAGTGCTCTGTCCTGGCCCTCTGAGCTGTGGAGCAGCTGGGGCTCTTAACCCCGAGGGCGGGCACCGCTGCTGCTCACAGCTAAGGCCACTGCTGTCCGTGGGCTCCAAGCCCGCCACCCTCACGCACCTTCACAGATCCTACTAGGCTCATTCAGTGTCCCTGGTTGTATGGTCCTCTCCCGCTGCTTTTCTGTTGCTTTTTCCTGACGATTTGTCTTTATTTTAGTTGTAATTCCCATTTGGTCCTGGGAAATCGTCTGTGTAGCTTCCATTCACTCCACTGCCATTTTCTCCTCCTTCATTGATCCTTTGAATTGTTTTTTTTCATCTCCATGTCGTTTATTTCTGCTCTGACTTTTACTATTTCTTTCCTTCTACTTGCTCTGGGGTTTTCTTTTTGTTTGCTTTCTAGTTCTTTAAGTTGTGAGGTTAGATAGTCTATTAGAAATTTTTCTTGTTTCTTGAGGTAGGCCTGTAGTGCTATGAACTTCCCTCTCAGAACTGCTTTCACTGCATCCCATAGATTTTGTGTTGTTGTGTGTTCATTTTCATTGGTTTCCAGGAAGTTTTTAATTTCTTCCTTGATCTCATTGGTAACCCATTCATTGTTAATAATATGCTATTTAGCTTCCAAGTGTTTGAATGTTTTTGTTGTAATTGAGTTCTAGTTTCATATCATTGTGATCTGAGAAGATGCTCGATATGATTTCAATCTTCTTGAATTTGTAGAGACTTAGTTTGTGTCCTAACATGTGGTCTATCTTTGAGAATGTCCCGTGTGCACTTGAGAAGAATGTATAATCTGCAGCTTTGGGGTGAAATATTAATTAAGTCCAACTAATCTAGTTTATCTTTTAAGGACTCTATGTCCTTATTAATTTTTTGTCTAGCAGATCTATCCAGTGGTGTCAGTGGGGTGTTCAGGTCACCCACTATGATTGTATTGCTATTGATCTCTCCCTTGAAGTCCTCCAGAAGTTTTTAAATATATTTTGGTGCTCTTGTATTTGGTGCGTATATGTTTACCAGGGTTATATCCTCTTGCTGGATTGATCCTTTTAATATTATGTAGTGACCTTCTTTGTCTCTTATTATAGCCCTTGTTTTGAAGTCTATCTTGTTAGATATAAATATTGCTACACTAGCTTTTTTTTTCATTTCCATTTGCCTGGGAAATTTTTTTACATCCCTTCACTTTCATCCTGTGTGAGTCTTTTGTTGTGAGGTGGGTCTCTTGTAGACAGCATATACATGGGTTGTGTTTTGTTATCCAATCAGCTACCCTATGTCTTTTGATTGAAGCATTTAAGCCATTTACATTTAAGGTTATTATTGATAGATAGTTATCAGTTGCCATTTTAATTTTATGTCTGTGTTTCTTTCTCTCTCTCTCTCTCTCTCTCTCTCTCTCTCTCTCTCTCTCTCTCTCGTTTCCTCTTCTTCTTCCAACAGTCCCTGAAGCATTTCTTGCAGTGCTGGTTTGGTGGTGCAAAATTCCTTTATTTTTTTTTTTAATTTTTTAAATTTTTTATCTGTGAATCTCTTTATTTGTTCTTCAATTTTGAATGATAATCTTGCTGGATAGTGTAGTCTTGGATTCCGACTCTTGCCTTGCATTACTTTGTACACTTCATGCCACTCCCTTCTGGCCTGTAGCATTTCTATTGAGAAATCAGCTGACAGTCTAATGGGAGCTCCCTTGTAGGTAACTTTCTGTCTCTCGCTTCCTTTAAGATTCTTTCTTTGTCTTTCATGTTTGCCATTTTTATTATGATGTGTCTAGCTGTGGGTCTTTTGGGGTTCATCTTGCTTGGGACTTTCTGTGTTTCCTGGACTTTTGTGACTCTTCCTCCCACCAGTTTAAGGAATTTTTCTGTCATTATTTCTTCAAACAGGTTCTCTATTCCTTTCTCTGATTCTTCTCCCTCTGGTACCCCTATAATGTGAATGTTGTTATGTTTTGTATTGTCCCACAGCTCCCTTAAACTCTTCTCCTGCTTTTTAATTTTTTTTCCCCATTTGCTGCTCTATTTGGGTGTTTTTTTCTACCTTGTCTTCTAAGTCACTGATTCGGCCTTCAGCTTCTAATCTACTGTTGAACCCTTCGAAGGTATTTTTCATAACAGCTATGTCATTCTTTATTTCCTCTTGATTTTTATGCATAGCTTCTACCTCTTTTTTTAAGCTGAAGCAGTTCCCAGTGAGCTCTTCATAATTCTTATTAAGTTGCTTGTAGTTCTCACCAAATTGTTTGAGCACCCTTATTATCATTGCTTTGAATTCTTTATCTGACAAGTTGCTTTCTTCCCTTTCCTTTAGTTCCTTTTCTCGTAATTCTTCTTTTTCTTTCCTTTTGGTGTTGTTTCTTTTTCTCCCCATTTTAGCCATCTGGTAGCTCTAGACCTGGTGAGGGATGTTGGAATGTGTAGGCAGCTCACTGTATATCAAATAAGGCTGCTGTGCCTCCCAGACTGTTCTGTTGTGTGTCGCCTCTTGCCTGCTGTGGATCCTGGAGGACTGACTACTGGGGGGCTGGTATTGGTGTGTCCTGTTAGGTTTTGCTGCTGGATCACGTGGGCCCCTCTGAAGCTCTGTTCTCCGCTGGTTGCTGGTGCCACCTGCAGCTGTATGGCTCAGGCCCTGCTGGAGCCGCACTCCCTGCCAGCACCATGGGCAGCTGGGGTGCACAGGCCACTCTGGAGCCCCAGCTCCCCTCTGGTCCCGTGGGCAGCTGGATTGCACAGGTCTCTCTGGAGCCCTGGCTCCCTTCAGTTCGTGTAGGCAGCCAGGTCACACAGGCCTCTCTGGAGCCCCGGCTCTCTACTGATCTTGTGGGCAGCTGGGTCATACAGGTCCCTCTGGAACCCTGGCTCCCTGCAGATCTTGTGGGCAGCCAGGTCACACAGGCCCCTCTGCAGCCCCAGATCCCTGCAGATTTTGTGGGCAGCTGGGTCGCACAGGCCCCTCTGGAGCCCTGGTTCCCTGCCGATCTTGTGGGCAGCTGGGTTGCACTGGTCCCTCTGGAGCCCCGGCTTCCCACTGTTCTTGTGGGCAGCCAGTCGTACAGGCCTCTCTGGAGCCCCAGGTCCCACCGCTGGTGGCTGGGAGCACTGCTGCCCAGTGGGGCTCAGCTCCTGCTCAGCATCTGTTAAAGCTTTTGGGGATGGGTCTCAGCTGCTGATCTGTGCTTCTGTTGCCTGGGGATGGATGTCTGCTCCCTATTCTCTGTTGCTGGGGGTATATCTCAACTCTGATCAGGCTGCTACTGTGGGGGATGGTGCTGGGCTCCCAGCCATTTGCAGCTTCTGCAACAGACACCTTGACAGTGCTGCTACTGTGCACTGGTCTGTGTTGACACAGGGGGACCACTGGTCCGATGGTGCCAGGTGCACTGGTGGGCTCAGGTTGCTGGGCCCTAGCTGCTCCCACTGCCTCCTCCCAGGGAAGACCCAGGATCTTCCAAAATGGCAAGACGTCCCCGTGGCACAGGGGAAGCGCCCTGAAGAGCCACTTACTGCGGTAGCCAGCTGCTCCCTGTCCATAGTACAGGAACCTCCTGCTCCGCGTTTCTGCACTGTATGAGTTTGGTCATCCACATTCACGTCCACTCACACTCTCTCTCACACTCACTCACTCTCTCATGCACTCACCCTCCTTCCGATCCTGCCTGCCACCACCTTTCCAGTAATATATTTCTTACTAAATTTATTCTTGTTCTCTTTGGATTGACAGATATTATTGACTTTAACCAGAGTACTCACTTTACCTCTCAGAAGACTCAACAGTGGGCTCCTTAACAATATTCTTCAGAACTTCCATCTAGGCTACAACCCCCAGAGAGTTGACCTCATTGGGTCTCATAATGGCCTTCTTAAGGAGACACTATTAAGATTACTTTCAGGCAAGTGGTCCCCAAAATGGATCAGACTCTTGTCCCAGGTCCTCACCTTTCTTGATTCTTGCCCACCTGAGTCATTCTACCCTACAAACCAGTTATTATACAGCCCCCAAAGTTACACTTTTGATCATCTCTGGCAATCCTCAAGCTTTTACCTTCTAAGACAATGTTCTTTTTACTTTGTCTGCTAAGTCCATTTTTCCCTTCTACTATTGACTTTTCAACCATCTTGCCATCTGCTTCATGCCAGTGACCTGCTTGAGAGCAGATAGTTCAGTGTGATCTCCTCATTGTTGAATGACCTTAGGCCACAAGCCCACCAAGTTAGTGTGAGATCATTTCTTTGGAAATCCTGACAAGAGTGAGGACTCCCTGAAAGGAGCCACCTCAATGCCTGCCACTCTCCCCAAATACAGTAGCTACAAGCGCTGGCTAATGAAACGAAATTCCCCTACTAATTTACAGAAAGTGGAAATCATTGCTCTGGGACCAAACAGTGGCACAGTTTGGGTGTCTGAAAGGACAGAAACTCTTCGCTTGGTAGACTTGAGCCATATTCAGAGATAAGAGTATGGTGATAAAGCTATAAGTCATGGACTTACCCCAGGATAGACAAGGTAACCCATGACTTTCTCCCTGTGAGCAACTGCACTCAGCCATTAATCAATACACAAATAGCTCAGGCAGAAGGAACCCAACCAAAGCTTATTAAATGTTGATGCTCTATGTCAGCAATTTTCAACTAGTGTGCCACAAGAGGCACACTGATGTGCCACAAGAATTTTTTTTAATCCTCACCCCAGGATATTTTCCCATTTATCTTCAGGTAGAGTGGAGGGGAGGAAGGGAGAGAGAAGGAGAGAGAGAAACATTGATGTGACAGGGACACATCAACTGGTTGCCTCTCACATGACCCCAATCAGGGCTGGGGATGAACTGCAACCAAGGTACATGCCCTTGACCGAAATCGAACCTGCGACTCTTTGGTCCACAGGCTGATGCTCTAACTGCTGAGCCAAACTGGCTAGGGCCACAATAATTTTTAAAACATGCAATACCTGCCCAGGCGGTGTGGCTCAGTGGATTAAGCATCATCCCATGGACTGAGAGGTCCCAGTTTGATTCCCAGTCAGGGAACATGCCGGAGTTGTGGGCTCGATCCCCGGTAGGGGGCATGCAGGAGGCAGCCAATCAATGTTTCTCTCTCACATCGATGTTTCTATATCTCCTTTCCTCTCTCTCTAAAAAAAATCAATAAAAACATAATTTTAAAAAAAACACGCAATACTTGACTATTTAGTCAGAGGCACTGGCTTCTTTTCCCTTAGATTGTAAAAAAAATGATAATAGCAAACTCAACAATAGCTATCTGGTGTGAATGAATCAAAATTATACCTATTTTTTTTGGTCAGATTGGCCGAAAATATATATTTTTGGTGTGCCACAGAATTTTAGTAATTAGAAAAAGGTTGAAAATCTCTGCTCTGTATGGCTGTGGCTATTCTTATTGTTTTTAAAATATATATTTTTATTGATTTTAGAGAGAGAGGGCAAGAGAGAAACATTGATCAGTTGCCTCCGTACACACCCCGACTGGTGATCAAGCCTGCGACCTGGGTATGTGCCCCGACCAGGAAATGAACTGGTGATCTTTTGGTGTATAGGATGACCCTCAATGCTCAACCAACTGAGCCACACTGGCTAGGCCACTTATTGTTTTGCATGGCCTGGATGCAATTGCACCACAGGGTGGAAAAGCAGGGAATGTTGGAGAGCCCTCTTGGAAGGGCTCAGGCCAGCATGTCACTGAGTCTGGGAGACAAAATAATTAAATGCCTTTAAAGGCAGTGGGCCCTCTGGAACTGATATCTAGGGGGCCCATAAAATATGATGCACAATAAATATAAATATCACTATAAGCTAATTGGCCCTATGATAGCCCATACATAAAACCCACCTGGTTACACAGACTGTGCTCCTATAATTTGTCCTCATAGGTCAGTCTTGGGAATGCCTAAAAAGCATCCATAATATCTATTTTATCCTGGGATATAAATGTGCCTATAATCTTTATGTGCTTTAGATTAGTTTCTCAGGGAATGAAGAGGCAGCCACCCATTTTTTTTTTTTTTACCTCTGATGACCCCAGGGAGCTCTTAACAATTTGTTCCACTAGCAGCAGGCATCATATATGCAGTTCAGTCCTCAGTTATATCAGGCTGGCTAGCCTATCCCCAGCCCATGACCAATACCCCAATTAGATAGCCACATGAGAGAATCACCTGTCCCTGGGTGGCCACCACTCCAGAGGATCTCACCCCTAAGTGAGTTGGACTCATCGCTGGAGATGCCTATGATTCCTATACCAGAGATGACATCCCAGGGACATGTCACCAGGTTGGAGATCTCACTGCTCACCCAGTTTGCCCTTCTCCCCATTTTACATGGAACTCAGAAGAACTCAACAATGGAGACTAAGACTTACTGGGAACAATAGACTATATATACTTCCCTGATGAAATCAGGAGACAACGCACTGGAATATTATTTTGCCATATTTTCCTGGTGCTTGCCTGATGACCCTACCCTATACCACGGGCCCTGTCAGACTGAGAGTACATTCCCTGCTGACTACAGGACAGCAGTATATCATATTTGCCCCTTGTGGCACACCAAATGTGCATTCAGAAACAGACAGCTCCTCTGCCTACAAATACTGTCCATTTAGATTGCTTTCCTTCACCTGCTCCTCTTCATCTTCCCCTTCTGTGTGCTAACATGGGAATTCCCAACCATGACTTCTGCTGACCACAGCAAGCCCACATCACAGTTTCCCTGACATTATTATAACCTCTTCAACCACACTTCACCTGCAACACTGGCAAGACGCTTCACAAACACCACCGCCATTTTTATCCAATGGGCTGAGAAGGCTGCTCACACATTGAGAATCAAAAATTGCTGAACTTGTCATAGAATCTCCAGTTGCCTGTACCCCACCTTAAATGCTTACTCTGCTGATATATTGAATTTCAGCCAACTCCAATAAACAACATTTTTGTCTTGGGCTTCCCTTCAATTAGGTGCCCCACCTATTTTCTGCCCCAAATGCCTCAAGGAGTCATTTTGGAGTAGCCTTAAAGGTCACCTTGGTGATTTTGTGCCCAGGCACAAATAGCTCTTAGCCTACAGACCTCTTTAACAGCACCACTAGAACTCATATAGCAGAGATAGACAATGAATGGGTGCAAATTCCCAGGTTTTACACTGGAGGCTCTGATGGGAACTTCTGCCTTTGGACTTTATTGCAAGCCCACATCACAAAGCTCTCAACTACTGTATTATTCTCTCCCCCAGCCGTGGTGAGGGGAGTTGTGCACAGAGTGCTGGGAGCATGGGTCAGCTAGTTGGGGGGTCTGTAAGTGAGGCACCCCGTGGGTCCCATGGGTGGGGCTTCTGGTGCAGTTCATGAACTGACTAGTAGGATCTGCATCCAGTTGTTGAGTTCCCCATACTGGCTGCTGAGAGTTCTCACTATTTTCCCCTGCTCCTTGCTGCCCCCAGATACTTCAGCTGTGCTGATGCCCTCAGTGTTCTGGGTGGGAGAGGAAAAAATGGGCTTCCTAGGCAGTGCTCCATAAGACTGTGAAACTTGGGCTCTCATTTTTCTCTTCTTTTCCCCTGGGAAGAAATTGAGGGCCAAGGGATCTCTCTTAGCACGGAGCTGTGCCACATTAAAGGAGGGGTGACTGACTGTTCTTATCCTCTTCAATGAGTCTATCCTCGGGTTTTTTTTTTTTTGGGGGGGTTTGTTTTTTTTTTTTTTTTTTGCTTCACTATGGTGCTGAAACTTCTCCACTGGACTCGTAGGCTCCCATAAAGGAATTATCTTCTGTAGTTGGTTGTTAAAATTAATGTTTCTGTGGAGGTTTGAGGGCTAAAATCTCCTATTCTGCCATCTTACTGCCATCTTTGTCTAATCTACTTTTTAATCACTGTATTCTTTGTCCTGTGTGGCTACTGAAGTCTTTGTTTTGTTACCTAGGTGGTCAGCTAGTATTTTGACAGGGTTTCACTAAAGGCCTGGAGCTAAGAAAAGAGAAAAAAGGAAAATTAAAAAAATAAAGTACTCTCTGAGTCTTTGCAATTTATTGCTTAGTAACATTCCATTGTATGGCTATACTATATTTTATCTATCCATTCATTAATTGATAAACATTTGAGGTTTTTTTTTAATTTTTATTTATTATGAACAATGCTGCTATGAACATTCATGTCCAAGTTTTTGTGTGAACACACTTCCAAATTGCTTGTGTATATACCTAGGAGTGGAATTACTGGGTTATACAATAACTCTATGTTTGACCTTTTGAGGAACGGTCAGACTGTTTCCCACAGTGGCTATACCATTTTATATCCCGGCCACCAATGTATAAGGGTTTCAATGTCTCCATATTCTCACCAGCATGTGATACTATCTGTCTTTTTTATTATAGATATCTCAGTGGGTGTGAAGTGGTATCTCTTCATGGTTTTGATTGTGATTTTCCTAATGACTAATGATATTGAGTCTTTATTCATGCATTTATTGACCATTTGTATATCTTTTTGGAGAAATGTGTATTCATATTTTGTACCTATTTTTAGTTGTCTTCTTGTTGTTGAGGTGCAAAAGTTCCTTATATATTCTAGATACATGTCTTTTATCAGAGATATGATGTGCAAATATTTCTCCCATTCTGTGTATTGTCTTTTTAATTTCTTGATATTGTCCTTTGAAGTACAAAGTTTTAAATTTTAATGAATTTTTATCTATTATTTTGATAGGTTTTAGTGTCATATCCAAGAGATAATGACATGATCCAAGGTCATGAATATTTATGTCTATGTCTTCTATGAGCTTAAACGTTTTAGTTCTTACATTTAGATATTTGATTTATTTTGAGTTAATTTTTATAAATGGTATGAGGTAAGGAGTCTAACTTCATTGTTTTGCATATGGATATGCAATTGTACCAGCACCATTTGTTAAAAAGACTTATTTTTCCATTACATTTCCTTGACATTCGTTGTTTATGTTTGTCTTTATGCTAGTACAATACTGCCTTGATTCTATAGGTTTGTAATGAGTTTTAAAATCAGGAAATATCAGTCCTTCAATTTTGTTCTTTTTCAAGATTATTTTGGCTACTCTGAGTTCCTTTAATTTCCATATAAATTTCAGAGTCAGCTTGTCAATTTCTTCAAAGAAGGCACCTGGGATTTTAATAGAAATTGTATTGAATTTGTAGATCAATTTGGGAAGTGTTGCTATATTAACAATATTAAGGTCTTCTGATCCATGAACATGGGCTGTTGCATTGGTTTCCTATTGCAGGTGTAAAAAATTTCCACAAACATAGTGGCATAAAACAATGCAAATTTATTATCTCATATTTCTGCAGGTCAGACATTTGTAATGGCTGTGGTTACAGCACTAAGCCCATTTTTGTTGGTTATGATGCTAGTTAAATATTGTATCTCAGGATTCCATGATTTCTTTCTTACCTCATCCTTTGTTATTCCTTAAATAGGGAAGTTAGAGGAAAACCATAACTTATATTTTACTTAGTATTGTCATGTTGTTTGAAAAGAAGTGGAATTGTAGCTATTAAACTTCTACTTCGATGCAAAAAAAAAAAAGAAAGAAATTTGGAATGGGTTTAACTGGGTGAAAATAAAGATGTCCATGGGAGGAATCCATTTCCTTGCCTTTTCCAGATTCTTGAAGCTACCTCTATTCTTCATGGCTTTTGGCACATAGACCTTACTCTGTCTTAAAAACCAATGGTGTAGCATGTTTTAATTTCTCTAACTCTCTTTTTTTTTTTTTTTTTTTTTTTTGGTACGTGCCCCTAGTGGGAACCGAACCCGGGACTCTGGTCCGCAGGCCGACGCTCCAACCACTGAGCTAAAACGGTCAGGGCGAATTTCTCTAACTCTTATCCTTCAGCCTCTCTCTTATAAAAACAAAAACAAACTAAAGAAAACTTCCAATCACATTGGGCTCACCCAGATAACCAGGATAATCTTCCCATCTCAAGCTCCTTAACAAATCATAGTTGAAAAGTCCCTTTTCCTTTTTCTTTTTAATTTTTTAAAATTGATTTTTGGAGAGAGAAGAAGTGGGGAGGAGAGAGAAATAGAAAGAGAAACATTGATTTGTTGTTCCAATTACTTATGTACTCTCTGGTTGATTCTTATGTGTGCCCTGACCTGGGATTAAACCCACAACCTTGGTAACCTTGGTGATCGATGTGAGAGAGACACATTGACTGGTTGCCACCCACATGACCCCAACCAGGGCTGGGGAAAAACTGCAGCCAAGGTACGTGCTCTTAGTGGGAACCGAACCCGGGACTCTCTGGTCTGCGGGCTGACGCTCTAACCGCTGAGCCAAACCGGCCAGGGAAAGATGTTGGCATCTTTAGAGGCCATTATTCTGTCTACCACAGATATCTTTCCATTTATTTAGATTGTATTTAATGTCTTTTCAGAATGTTTTATAGTTTTCAGAGAATAAGTTTTACATTTCTTTTGTTAAATTTATTCCTAAATATTCTCTTGGTTGTTTTTTTAAATAAAATTGTTTTCTTAGTTTCTATTTCAAATAGTTCATTGCAGAAATACAATTGATTTTTGTATTTACAGAAATGCAATTGATTTTGTATGTTGCTCTTGTATCCTGCAGCCCTGTTGAACTCATTTATTAGTTCTAATAGTTCGTTTGTGGATTCTCTAGATTTTTTTTTCAAGATTATTCCATCTACAAATAGAGTTTTTTAGTTCTTCATTTTAAGTTGTATACCTTTTGTTTCTTTGTCTAGCTTAATTGTCCTGGCTAGAATCTCCAGTACAGTGTTGATTAGAAGTGGCAAGAGCAAAAACCTTGTCTTGTTCCTGAATTTAGGGGGAAGAGCATGCAGTCTTCCACTATTCAGAATGATGTTGGCTGTGGGGTTTTTGTAAATGCTTTTTATCAGGTTGAGGAAGTTCCCTTCTACTCCTAGTTTGTTGAGTGTTTTCATCTGAAAGGGTGATGAATTTTGTTGGGTTGAAACCTCTTTGGGAGCTTCCCAGATATAGCCTGAAACTGGCTCTCATACGAGGAGGGCAGGGAGAGACCGAAGGAAAAGACAGACCACTCCAGATTGGTAGATGGTAGGTTTAATAAGCAAGGGAACTTACGAGGTTTGCCTTGGGCAATCACAAGATGAGTTGTTTTCTGCACCCACCCACAATATCTTCAAAGTTCATATAAAGGCCCTAACTGGCATCAGTCATGTACCCAGGAGGCCTTAACTGGGGTTAGTCACGTACCCAGTCCATATAGTCTTAAAATCACATTTCTATCTCAAGGCTATGTCCTTGGAACAGCTTCTGGGTGCAGGGAAAAATAAATAGAGCACACATTTCAAAACACAGGGGTGAGGATGAGGAGCCTCTGATTGCTCGGGTCCAGCTTGAGGGTCAAACTGGTGGTCACATCTCCTTGATGACCTTCCCCAACACTCTACCCCTTGTGATCAGCTCTTACATTCATATACTTTCCCCCTTTTCCACACTGTGCCCTGAGCAGTCAGCAAGGGGTTTCACTAGCATAGAGGTGGATCATTTGGTGAATATCTTGCTGCATTAGAGGCAGGTGCCACAGCAACAATACAGGCATATGCAAGAGAAAACACAGATTAAGACAATAATTCCCCAAATCAGTGACAACCTTTTCCCACCAAGAGCCCCATGATGTGAACCATTGATTTATTAAGTCCCTTAGGCTGGGGATTGGATCACACAGGGCATTCACTTGTGCCCTCAGATGATTTAATAAAGATGGCACATTCACAGACTCATCAGGTATAAACACAAAACAGTCTGCTTGGCTAATGGCACAGGTACCTTCTTGTGAGGCAGTAATACGGTCCAAGGACATCCTATTTTGGAGGACAGCTTTTGTCATTAGAGACATTTCAGTGTTCAGTAAGGACAGACTTAGTTGGCTATCATTCAAAGCTTGTTGCGTGGACTTGGTAAGGGCTTCTAGGTGTTCTATAATGGCCTCCAGGCCAATGGAGGAGAAAAAGATGGTGGCCAAATGACCATACCAATGGAAAACAGAATGTGCCCACTTGGCCTTGAGGAGAGGAAGGTTGGCAGTTATTGTTACCATGGGGCATATTCTCCCTGTGCCCAGGGAAAATCCAGAGTGCAGTGACATAACCACCCAGGTGGAAGCCACGGCCAAAGATTTGTGCCACACAGCCACTGGGTCCCATTTGAGGCCACCCAGTAATTACCTGGGTGATGTGATCAGTCAGTGCCAAGCCAGTCACTATCCTTTAATATGATAGAATAATGCATAGTTCCAGTGATATCCATCCTATATTCCTGGTATAATTGGGTTTGTTTTGTTTAGAATGATTTTTCTGTTCCCACGGTAAGGCGCAAAAACCCATCCCAAAACAGCAGAATTATCTATGGCTCTAATGGTGGTATTTTTAATTAAGAGTATTAGTCCTAGCTTGTTCTTCCTTAATGTACTGCTTTTAGGGCCTTCAAAGCCCCTCCCTGGAGTGGTGATACCCACCAGTGCAATCCTGATTAGCTAGAGAGTGGCAACTGCCCACGTACCCAACAGCTGAATTTACCCCTTTGTCTGGCAAATGAACGGCTCCACACTGTATAAAGGTATATTTCCTTTAGGTGCCCATCCAATAACTGGACACTATAGGAGTAACAGAAGTCTAAGGCCAAAAAGACAGGAGAGGCAGCATGTCAAGAATGAGGAGATAGACTGGGGATGGGATATGCCAGACCAGGACGCCCACCTTCTCCCCTCTTTTAATGGTGTGTGTTTCATTCCAGGTACAGAATGATTTCATAGATTCAGCTTGCAGCAGGACAATGGGGTCCTAGTGGTTATTGAGTGGTTCCTCCTCACCCAGGGGTGTGAAGTAAGTCATCCATCCTGCTAGGATGTCCTGTTGCAAATTCCAGTCAATAATGCCTTTCCCAGGCATGATGGGACTTGGTGTTTTTGGCAGTATAGCACGTTGATCCACAATGAGAGTTGGAGCAATGACTGTCTCTTGCAACTTCCATACCTTTATATACCTTCATGGTGTTGGGTGTCTCCACTGGAGTCCCCGGTCTGGCATATGGAGCACCAGGACTTACGGGGTGATTATTCAAATACATCAAAGCCTGGGGTGGTACTTTTATAATGCTTTACTTGTTAGTAATGTAATCTGCTGCTTTAATAGTCCATTCTTCTTTTCTACCAACCTTGCTGTTTGTGGGTTATAGGGGAGATGGAACCTTCATTCACTGTTATGTTCTTTTGTCCAGTCTTGAATATCATGACCTTTGAAATGTGACCCACCCCCATCACTATCTATTTGACAAGGGTAACCATATGTGGTACTCAGCTTTTCTAATCCCCTAATGGTGGCAACCTGGTTTGTATGACTACAGGGTAAAGCTTGGGTTAAACCAGACACAGGATCTACACAAACCAAGGCATATTTACAACCCTCACTCGCAGGGAGGGGGGCAGTATAATCAATTTACTAAACCCTCACGTGTTGAGAACTCTGGCAGATGGCCCAGACTCCTTTGGCAGACCAAAATGTTAGGGGTACTTTTCCCTTGTCTCTGCTACAGTGTCTGACCCTTAACTCTGGAATTACAGACACATCTAACTCAAATGGTAGCCTTGCTTGGGAGATGCCCATGGCTTTAATATGTTATACTAGTATTTGTGCCTTCTCAAAGGAAGCTTGACTTTTTAAAACAGTTTGATTGATTTTATTTTTTTCTTTTCTCTTTTTTTATTAATTAATTTATTTTTGGCACAGATATTTCTCCTTTTTCCCCAGACACCCTCCTTGATTGATTTATTTTTTAAAAAGAGAGGAAGGGAGGACTTCCGGTCAAGATGGCAGCGTAGGTAAACGCGGTATTGCGTCCTCCCACAACCACATCAAAGTTACAACTAAACTACAGAACAACCATCATTCAAAACTGCCTGAAATCAAGCTGAATGGAAGTCCTACAACTATGAAATTAAAGAAGAAGCCGCATCGAGACTGGTAGGAGGGGCGGAGGTGCGACGGGCTGGTCCCACACCCACGTGTGCCGGATAAAAATTAGGAGGACACCTCAGCTTGGAAGGTCTTCCCTGAGGACTGAGGGGTCCCCGTTCCACACCAGGAGCCCAGCTCAGGGTTCCAGTGCCAGGAAGAGAAGTTTCCATAACTTCGGGTTGTAAAACCAGCCGGAACTGAGGCTGAGGCGGCTGGAGCCCTCGGCAGCGCCTCTTAAAGGGCCCTTGCACGGACTTACTCGGACTCGCTCCCTCCGGGCTCCAGCGTGGGGGAGGCAGCTTGAAAGGCACCAGAGTCATATGGGGAAGAACTGAGCTGTTTGGCATTGGAACGAGGGCTGGAGAGGCAGCTTTCTCCTGGACAGACATGCTATCGGAGGCTTTTGTTCCTTTGGTGAGCCCTTCCCTGGGCCAGCAGATGCCACCATATCTGGGACTCCAGCAACCTGGCTCACACTGTGTGCCCCACCCTGGTGATTCCCTGAGGCCCCGCCCCACCCAACTTCCAGGCCCACCCAAGCTGTTGCCAGTTGCTTTATCATAGGATTGGCCTGTCTTGGATCCTGCTTCAGCTTTTCCTAAATTCTTTCAAACAAGCGGCATCTGGTCTCAGCTAGCCCCATACCTCTCACTAAGTAATACATAGAAACAAACACAGGGAGGCAGCCAAAATGAAGAGACAAAGAAACAGGTCCCAAATGAAAGAACAGAACAAAACTCCAGGAAAAGAACTAAGTGAAATGGAGTTAAGCAACCTAACAGATGCTGAGTTCAAAACACTGCTTATAAGGATGCTCAATGGACTTAGTGAGAACCTCAGTGAACTTAGTGAGGGCCTCAAGAGCATAAAAAAGGACCAGTCAGAAATGAAGGATGCTCAGTTAGAAATGAAGGAGGCACTAACTGAAATAAAGAATAGTTTACACATATTCAATAGTAGAGTAGGTAAAGCCAAGAAGCAAACCATCGATTTGGAATATAAGGAAGCAAAAAACACCCAATCAGAACAGCAAAAAAAAAAAAAAAAAAAAAAAAAAGAATCCAAAAAAATGAGGATAGTGTAAGGAGCCTCTGGGACAACTTCAAGCGTGCCAACATTCGCATCTTGGGGGTGCCAGAAGGAGAAGAGAGAGAACAAGAAATCGAAAACCTATTTGAAACAATAATGGCAGAAAACTTCCCTAACTTGGTGAAGGAAACAGACATACAAGTCCAGGAAGCACAGAGAGTCCCAAACAAGATGAACCCCAAGAGGCCCACACCAAGACACATCATCATCAAAATGCAAAAGGTTCAAGACAGAGAGAGAATCTTAAAAGTAGCAAGAGAAAAGCAGCAGTTAGTTACCTATAAGGGAGTTCCCATAAGACTGTCAGCTAATTTCTCAAAAGAAACTTTGCAGGCCAGAAGGGAGTGGCAAGAAATATTCAGAGTAATGAAAAGCAAGAACCTACAACCAAGACTACTCTATCCTGCAAAGCTGTCATTCAGAATTGATGGTCATATAAAGATTTTCCCAGACAAGGAAATGCTAAAGGAGTTCATCACCACCAAACCATTATTATATGAAATGTTGAAGGGTCTTCTTGAAGAAAAAGATAAAAAAAATATGAACAAACCAAATGGCTATAATTACATATCTATCAACAATTGAATCTACAAACAAAATGAATAAGCAGAACAGAAATATTCTCATAGATATAGAGAACTTTTGTTGGTTACCAGATGGGTGGAGGCTGTGGGGATGGGTGAAAAAGGTGAAGGGATTAAGAAGTACAAATTGGTTGCTAGACTGACAAACCTCAAAGGGAAGGGGGATTGGGGGGTGGGAAAAAATAAAACAAAGAACTTATATGTATATATGCATAACCAATGGACATAGACAACAGTGTGGGAAAAGGCAGGAGGAGGACGGGAATGGGGAGGAGGAGGGCAATGGGGGAAAAATGAGGAACATATGTAATACATTCAACAATAAAGATAAGTTAAAAAAAAGAGAGAGGAAGGGAGAGAGACAGAGAGAGAGAAACATTGATTTGTTGTTCCACTTAGTTACACATTCATTGGTTGATTCTGTGTGTGTGTGTGTATGTGTTTTTTTATCCTCACCCAATGATATATGTTTTTAAATTAATTTTTAGAGAGAGAGGAAGGGGGATGATTGATAGATTAGATAGATAGATAGATAGATAGATAGATAGATAGATAGATAGATAGATAGACAGACAGACATTGATGTGAGAGACAAACATTGATTGGTTGCCTCCTGTACCTACCCTGACTGGGGATCAAACCCGCAACCTAGGTATATGCCCTGACCAGAGATTGAACCCACAGCCTTGGTATATGGGATGATGTTCTAAGCAACTGAGCTACCTCTGATCCTCAGTCCCACACTTACCCTTTATTTACCAGGTGTTATTAGGGATAGAGGCACTGTGCCAGTGGGGAATAAAAGTGCTCACAAACCCCCAAATCTCTATGAAGACTTGCACCTATTTCACATTTTTAGAGGTTGGATAGGCTTGCAAATTATTATTCACAGCTTCTGCAACAATGTGTATCTTACCTGACCAAATAACTCCCAAAACTTTATGGCAGTGCCTGGGCCTTCAATTTTCTGACAGTTCATCACATATTCTCTCCCTCGAAGATGTTCCATCAAAGTTTACAGAGTGTCCTGCAGCAGAGGCAAGTCTTCACATGTTAACATGCCATCAATGTAACGAACCCATTTTACTGATTTGGGGAAGGAGAACAGGAAGAGGTCTCAGGCTCCCATCTCATGACATTTGAGGGGCTGTGTAGGTGGCCTTGGGGAAGCACTTGAAAGGTTTGTTATTGGCCCTCCCAAATAAAGGCAAATTGATCTTAATTATCAGAATCCTGTACTTGTCAGAATCTCTCCATGAATCTCCTTGGAGATGAAATACCTTGGGAGGAGTGCTTTTGCAAAAGCATCAGAGTAAAACAATAACTGTCTGCAAGTGACAAAAGACTTCAAAATGGTCATAATTAAACACCTACCGAGAGTTCACATATATACACAAAATGATTCAATTGACTTAGTTATCCATTACAATGTTACTCAGCTTGACCACACATAAAATTCCATTTTCAAGATTTCTTTTCTACAAACCCTCAGCAACTTCCACAAACCTTTTGCAATGTTCGTATACCTTTTAGTTTTCGTCCTATATTTTCCCTTCTTATTTTGAAACAATCATTTTACTTTAGGACAAAATTACTTTCTTTAAAAAAAATTTTTTTTCCAGACAGAGCTGGAGGGAGAAAGGAGGGAAGAGAGAGAGAGAAACATCGATGTGAGAGAGACACATCGAGTGGCTGCCACCCACACAACCTCAACCGGGGCCGGAGACAAACTGCAACCAAGGTACATGCCCTTAGCGGGAACCGAACCTGGGTCTCTCTGGTCCGCGGGCCGACGCTCTAACCGCTGAGCCAAACTGGCCAGGGCCAAAATTACTTTCTTTTTTCTTTCTTTTACCAACCCCCTTCCACTCGTGTCCTTTATATATTTCCTTATCCAAAAAATGTTTTAAATTTTCTTTTTCTTCAACAAAAATTCATCTCCTTGCCCAGCCCATGTGGCTCAGTGGTTGAGCATCGACCTATGCATCAAGAGGTCCCTGATTCAATTCCCAGTCAGGGCACATGCGGGGGTTGCAGACTTGATCCCCAGTAGGGGACATGCAGGAGGCAGCCGATAGATGTTGATGCTTCTCTCTCATTGATGTTTCTATCTCTCTCTCCTTCTTTCTAAAAAATCAATAAAAACATTTAAAAAATGTATCTCCCTGTCAACCGATGGTCATTGGTGCCAATTCTATGCCAACAGGAATCCCCAATTTGGGGTGTGGTAAAGAAGGAAACTTTATTCATTGCAAACAGCTCAGTTGTGATACAGCACAGTTGTGAAACAGTATGACTGTGAGGTGGCCCTGGAGCAAGGCAGCCCTGGAATAAGACCCCTCCCTAGCTAGAAAGCTCTGTTCTGCTCTGGTCTGCTCCACCTACTCCAGTGCGGTCCAGTCTGTTTCACCCTGCTCCTGAGCCAGTCTGCCCTGCCCTACTCTGGTGAGACTTCTTTGGTGTTTCAGCTCCAGCCAAGGAAAACATTCTTCAGTGTTTGGTGGGAATGGAAATTGTACTCTGCTCTCTGAGCCAGAGGGGAATTGACTTATATAGACAGAAGTCCCTGCAACTGGTCTCTGATTGGTCCATCCTCATGCAGATGAGGACTCCAAATCCTTGCAGTTTGATTGATTCAAAAAACACTGTCCTGATTGATCAGAATGGAGCCACTCTGGGTGGTGAAGATGCTGATTGGTCAGAACTGCGTAGCTCTGATTGGATGGGGAAAGCCTCAGTCCTATTGGTTGAAATAAGATTCCAGGAACTCCTTTATAATGGCTGCCTCAGATGGCAGGAACAAAGTGTAGAAAGGCAGTTCAGTGCAGGAAGCAGGCAGCTGAGTATAGGCTTCTCCCTGAAGTTCAGTTTGTGTGAGAGACCCCTGTGAAGAAATGGCTGCTAGACTGTTTTTTTCTTTTCCTTTTTTAAAAATCTGAGTTTATTGGGGTGACATTGGTTCACAAAACCATACAGTTTTCAGGTGTACAATTCAACAAAACATCATCTGCATATTGCATCTTGTACCCTTCACCCAAAGTAAAGTCTGTTTTCATCCCTATTTATCTCCCCTTTGCCCTCTTACTCCTCCCCCCACTGTCTTTCCCTCTGGTTAGCACCATACCGTTGTTGTGTATATACATACATATATAACACATAGACATAAATGACAGAAGTCTGTATTTTTTAAAGCCCACACACACTTTTTTTCCTTCAGTCTCTGTGAGTAATGCTTTGACTCCTGCGGTATTTACATTTCAAAAAGATGATAAAAATTACAACTTCAAGAGAAAGAAAGAATGCAAATTTTCTCTTATGAGTTTTGTTGTATATTTACCTAATATCAGAATTCTAGGGTAATTGCTATTTAAAATTTTCCTTTGTATTAGTTATGTAAAGGCATGGTACACTCCATCCTTTTTATTATCAATCACCATAACATCCTCCCCTTTGCCCTACTCACTTTCTCAGGGATTCCACCTCTTAGCATCCAAGCAGGCTTTGTCACAAGTGCTTTGACCTTAATCCACGCAGCTTGCACCCTCCTAGCTTTGCAAAGCTGCACACTAAGTTCTCCAACTTATTATTCTGCTCTACCACCATTCTTCCAGCCCTGAAGCTAGCAGAGTAGTGAACAACCATATGTCCTACTCTAATCACAGTTTCTCTTACAACTCTCTAAATTGAGTTTCAGATTCAGGTTGGACATGGAAGTCCAGCCAAATTACCCACAGTAGAGGTCAGCCCCCTGCAGCAGCCATTTGTTTCCCTTCTTTGTCACAGTGTGCTATGCACAGTTCTCAAACAAATGCATTAAAGCAGCTGGCATTTTCATGGCATACCCATACTCACATTTCAGTCCACAAGCATACGATATATGGGCCACCTCTCCCCACCTAGAGGTATATGGCCAACTCAGGATTTTCCTCTGTGGATACCTCTTTCCCAAGGCTGATTTCTTCAGTCTCCAGGCTGGCCATCAGATTGCTGGGTTGCAACCTCTTTGGGAGCTTCCCAGGTGTAGTCTGAAACTGACCCCCATATTCAAAAGGCAGAGAGAGAACAAAGAAAAAGGCAGACCACTCCAGATTGGCAGGTAAGCAGGTTTAATAAACAAAGAAATTTATGAGGTTTGTCTTGGGTAGCTGCAAGATGAGTAGTTTTCCACACCTGCCTGCCAAATCTTAAAAGTTGAGGCCCAAACTGCATTCAGTCACATACCCATGGGGCCTTAACTGGGGTCAGTTATGGATCCAGTCTAGATAGTCACAACATTACATTTCTATCTCAAGTCTGTGTCCTTGGGAAACTTCTCAGAGCAGAGAAGGCTAGCAAAGCACACATTCCAAAGCACAGGGGTGAGGGTGAGGAGCTTCCAGTTGCCTGGATCCAGTTTGTGGGTCAAATTGGCTGTCACACGTTTCTGATGACCTTTCCCAACAATTTTGTCATATACCTTTTCTGCATCTATTGTGCTGATCATGTGTGTGTGTGTGTGTGTGTGTGTGTGTGTGTGTGTGTGTGTTTTGTCTTTAATTCTATTGATATAGTGTATTATATTGATTTTCAGATGTTAATTGTATTCCTGGGATAAATCTTGGTCATACGCTTGGTCATGATGTTTAATACCTTTTTATATCTAGCTGGATTCAGTTTGTTAGTATTGTATTGAGGAGTTTTGGATCTAGATTCATTAAGATTGTTGGTCTATAGTTTTCTTTTTATGTGATGTCTTTGTCTGGCTTTGGTACCAGGGTAATACTGGCCTCAAAGAATAAGTTGGGATAAAAAGATGGCGGCAGGCAGGACCGGAGTGAGGGTGAGTGTATGAGAGTGTGAGAGAGAGAGGGTGAGTGGATGTGAATGTGTATGAGTAACCTTGAGCACTGCAGAAACGTGGGGCAGAGGGTTCCTGTGCTGTACACGGGGAGCAGCCAGCTACCACGGTAAGCAGCCTGTCAGGGTGCTTTTCCCTGCTCAGCCGGGAAGCCTCACCATTTTGGAAGATCCCTGGTCTTCTCTGGGAGGAGGTTGCGGGGAGCAGCTAGGGCCAAGCGACCTGAGTCCCCCAGTGCGCCTTGCACCGTTGGACCAGTGGACCCTGCTGTGTCAACGTGGAGCAGTGCACATTAGCAATGCTGTCCACGTACCTGCTCGCCGAAGCAGCAACTGGCCAGGAGCAGAGCACCATCCCCGACAGCAGCAGAACAGTGTCAGCTTAGGAGCAGAGCAACACCCCCAAAAGCAGCAGCCGGATCAGAGCCAAGCACCACCCCCAGCAGCAGTAGCACCAGCTAGGGAGCCCAGCACCTTACCCCACAGCAGCAGTGACTGGTGGGAGTGGAGCCCCACCCCCAAGAGGAGCTGAGGCTCAGGAGCTGACATCTATCCCCAGTACAGATTAGCAGCTGAGACCCATCCCCAGCAGCATCAGCAGAGGCTGATCAGGAGCAGTGCCCCAGCCCAAGCAGCAGCAAGGCTCAGGCAGCCGAGACCCACCACTGACAACTGCAGCAGCGGATTTGGAGTGGAGCACCTCTCTGAGCAGCAACAAAGTCGCGAGAGAGAGCTGAGAATCCTAAGCCCCCAACAGCAACAGAGGATTGGGAGATGAGAGCACCCCCATAGTGCTGCTATGAACATGGGGGTACATGTATTCTTTCTGATTGGTGTTTCAGGCTTCTTAGTGTATATTCCTAGAAGTGGGAGCACTGGGTCAAATGGCAATTCAATTTTTAATTTTTTGAGGTAACACCATAGTGTTTTCCATAGTGGCTGCACCAGTCTGCATTCCCACCAGCAGTGTACTAGAGCCCCCTTTTCTCCACATCATCGCCAACACTTGTTGTTTGATGATTTGTTGATGGTGGCTATTCTGACAGGTGTGAAGTGATACCTCATTGTTGTTTTAATTTGCATCTCTCTGATGATTAGTGATGTTGAGCATTTCTTCATATGTGTCTTAGCCATTTGTATGTCCTGTTTGGAGAGGTGTCTATTTAGTTCCTCTGCCCATTTTTTAATTGAGTTCTTTCTCTTCCTTTTGTTGAGTTGTATGAACACTCTATATATTTTGGAAATTAAACACTTATCTGATGTATCATTGGCAATGATGCTCTCCCATACAGTGGGTTCCCTTTCCATTTTGATGGTTGTTTCTTTTGCCATGCAGAAGCCTTTTATTTTGATATAGTCCCATGTGTTCATTTTTTCCTTTGTTTCTGTTACCTGGGTGATGTATCAGTGAAGATTCTGCTGTGTATGATGTCCAAAATTTTGTTGCCTACATTTTCTTCGAGGATTTTTATGGATTCATGAGTCACATTTAAGTCTTCTACCCATTATGAGTTTATACTTGCATATGGTGTAAGTTGATGGTCTAGTTTTATTTTTTTGCATGTAGCTGTCCAATCTTCCCAACATCATTTATTAAAGAGGCTGTCTTTAGTCCATTGTATGCTCTTGCCACCTTTGTCAAATATTAATTGAGCATAATGTCTTGGATCAACTTCTGGGTTCTCTGTTCTGTTCCACAAGTCTATATGCCTGTTCTTGTGCCAGTACCAGGAGGTTTTGATTACAGTAGCTTTGTAGTATAACCTGATATTGGTATTGTGATCCCACATACTTGGTTATTTCTTTTCAAGACTGCGGTGGCTATTTGGGGTCTTTTTTGGTTTCATATGAACTTTTGAAGTTTTCTTCTAGTTCTGTGAAATATGTTGTTGGGATTTTTATGGGGATTGCATTGAATCTATAGATTGCTTTGGGTAATATGGACATTTTAATGATGTTAATTCTTCCAATCTATGAACAATGTACGTGCTTCCACTTTTTTATATCTTCGTCTATTTGTTTTTTCAATGTCCTGTAGTTTTCTTCAAATAAATCCTTTATTTCTTTGGTTAAGTTTATTCCTAGGTATCTTATTTTTTTTGCCGCAATGGTAAATGGAATTGTTTTTTTAGTTTTTCTTTCTGTGAGTTCATCATTGGTGTATAAGAATGCCGTCGATTTCTTGACGATAATTTTTTATCCTGCTACTCTGCCAAATTTATTAATTAAGTCTAGTACATTTTTGATGGAGTCTTTAGGGTTTTCTATGTATAATATCACGTCATCTGCGAATAATGACAGTTCCACTTCCTCCTTTCCAATTTGGATCCCTTTTTATTTTTTCTTCACGTCTGATTGCTGTGGCTAAGACTTCCAGAACTATGTTAAATAAGAGTGACAAAAGTGGGCATCCCTGTCTTGTTCCTGTTCTTAAGGGAAATGCTTGGAGTTTCTGCCCACTGAGTATGATGTTGGCTGTAGGTCTTTCATATATGGCCTTTATTATGTTGAGATATGATCCCTCTATACCCACATTGCTGAGTGTTTTTATCAGAAATGGGTGTCGGATTTTGTTGAATGCTTTTTCAGCATCTATTGATATGATTATGTAGTTTTTATCTTTCATTTTGTTTATGTGGTGTATCACATTTATTGATTTGTGAATATTGAACCAGCCTTGCATCCCTGGGATGAATCCCACTTGGTCATGGTGAATAATTTTTTTGACGTATTGCTGGATCCGATTTGCTAGTATTTTGTTCAGGATTTTGGCATCTATGTTCATCAGGGATATTGGCTTGTAGTTTTCTTTCTTTGTAGTGCCTTTTTCTGGTTTTGGAATTAGGATTATGTTGGCTTCATAAAATGAGTTTGGAAGTCTTCTGTCTTCTTGAATTTTTTGAAATAGGTTGAGGAGAGTGGGGGTTAGTTCTTCTTTGAATGTTCAGTAAAACTCCCCAGTGAAGCCATCCGGGCCTGGGCTTTTGTTTGCTGGGAGAGTCTTGATTACATCTTCAATTTCCTTAGCTGATATTGGTCTGTTCAAGTTTTCTATCTCTTCCCAGTCCAGTTTTGGGAGACTATGTGTTTCTAGAAATTTGTCCATTTCACTTAGATTGTCGAATTTGTTGTCATAAAATTGTTCATAGTATTTGCTAATGATCCTTTGTATTTCTGTGGTGTCAGTTGTTACTTCTCCTCTTTCATTTCTGATTTTGTGTATTTGGGTTCTCTCTCTTTGTTTCTTGGTGAGTCTAGCTAAGGGTCCATCAATCTTGTTTATCTTTTCAAAAAACCAGCTCTTTGTTTCATTGATCCTTTGAATTATTTCTTTTGGTCTCTATGTCATTTATTTCTGCTCTGATCTTTAGTATTTCCTTCCTTCTACTTGCTCTGGGGTTTCCTTTTGTTTGCTTTCTAGTTCTTTAAGTTGTGAGGTTAGATAGTCTATTAGAAATTTTTCTTGTTTCTTGAGGTAGGCCTGTAGTGCTATGAACTTCCCTCTCAGAAGTGCTTTCGCTGCATCCCATAGATTTTGTGTTGTTGTGTGTTCATTTTCATTGGTTTCCAGGAAGTTTTTAATTTCTTCCATGATCTCCTCGGTAACCCATTCATTGTTTAATAACATGCTATTTAGCCTCCATGTGTTCAAATGTTTTTGCACGTTCTTGTTGCAATTGATTTCTAGTTTCATGCCATTGTGATCTGAGAAGATGTTTGATATTATTTCAATCTTCTTGAACTTGTAGAGACTTAGTTTGTGTCCTAACATGTGGTCTATCTTTGAGAATGTCCCATGTGCACTTGAGAAGAATGTGAATTCTATAGTTTTGGGGTGTAATTCTCTGTAGGTATCTATTAAATCTATTTGGTCTAGTGCTTCATTTAGAGTCTCTGTTTCCTTGTTAATTTTTTGTCTAAAGTATCTATCCAGTGATGTCAGGTGGGTGTTGAAGTCCCCTGCTATGATTGTATTGCTGTCAATTTCTCCTTTGAAGTCCTCCAGAAGATTTTAAATAGATTTTGGTGCTCCCATATTGGGTGCATATATGTTTACCAAGGTTATATCTTCCTGTTGGATAGATCCTTTCATTATTATGTAGTGACATTCTTTGTTTCTAGTTAAGGCCTTCATTTTGACATTGATTTTATCGGATATGAGTATTGCTACCCCAGGTTTTTTTCCTTACCGTTTGCTTGGAAGATTTTTTTCCATCCCTTCACTTTCAACCTATATGAGTCTTTTGTTGTGAGGTGAGTCTCTTGTAAACAACATATATACGAGTCATGTTTTCTTATCCAATCAGCTACTCTGTCTTTTTATCAGAGCATTCAGTCCATTTACATTTAAGGTGATTATTGATATTTACTTATTTACTGCCATTTTTTTTAGTGTGGTTATATTTTTCTTCCTATATCTCCTACTAATTACAGCAGTCCTTTTAACATTTCTTGCAGTGCTGATTTGGTGCTAATGTATTCCCTTAGCCTTTTTTTGTCTGGGAAGCTCTTTATTTGACCTTCTATTTTGAAAGATAGACTTGCTGGACAGAGTAGTCTTGGATTCAGCTCCTTGTTTTTCATGACCTTGATTACTTCATGCCATTCCCTTCTGGCCTGTAGTGTTTCTGTTGAGAAGTCAGCTGATAGCCTTTGGGGGTTTCTTTGTAGGTAACCTGTTACTTATCTTTTGCTGCCTTTAGGATTCTCTCTTTGTCTTTAATTTTTGGCATTTTAATTACTATGTGTCTTGGTGTGGGTCTGTTTGGGTTTAAAAAAGAAATCAACAGTATTCTTATACACCAATAATGAACTCACAGAAAGAGAAACTAAAAAAAATCCCATTTACCATTGCAGCAAAAAATTAAGATACCTAGGAATAAACTTAACCAAAGAAGTAAAGGACCTGTTCTGAGAAAACTACAGGACATTGAAAAAATAAATAGAGGATGATATAAAATGTGGAAGCATAGACCTTCTTCATGGATTGGAATAATTAACATCATTAAAATGTCCATACTACCCAAAGCAATCTATAGATTCAATGCAATTCTCACTAAAATACAATGACATATTTCATGGAACTAGAACAAATACTCCAAAACTTTATATGGAACCAAAAAAGATGCCAGATAGCCACAGCAATATTGAAAAAGAATAACAAAGTAGGAAGGATCACAATACCAGATATCATGTTATACTACAAAGCCACTGTAATCAAAACAGCCTGGTACTGGCACAAGAACAAGCATATAGATCAATGGAACAGAACAGAGAACTCAGAAATTGACCCAAGACATTATGCTCAATTAATATTTGACAAAGGTGGCAAGAGCATACAGTGGAGTAAAGACAGCCTCTTCAATACATGGTGTTGGGAAAATTGGACAGCTATATGCAAAAAATTAAAGCTAGACCTCCAACTTACACCATACACAAGAATAAACTCAAAATGGATACAAGACTTAAACATGACTCATGAATCCATAAAAATCCTAGAAGAAAATTCAGGCAACAAAATTTCAGACATCACACACAGCAGAATTTTCACTTATAGAACACTTAAAGCAAGAGAAATAAAGGAAGAAATTAATAAATGGGACTACATCAAACTAAAAAGCTTCTGCACATCAAAAGAAACAATTATAAAAATGGAAAGGGAACCCACTATATGGGAGAGCATAATTGCCAACGATACATGAGATAAAGGGTTAATCCAAATTATATGGAGTACTCCTACAATTCAACAAAAGGAAGACAAAGAATCCAATTAAAAAATGGGCAGAGGATCTAAATAGACACCTCTTCAAACAGGACATACAATGGCCAAGAGACATATGAAAAAATGCTCTATGTCACTAACCATCAGAGAGATGCAAGTTAGGTATCATCTCACGCCTATCAGAATGGCTGCCATTAACAAATCATCACACAACAAGTGTTGACGAGGATGTGGGGAAAAGGGGACTCTAGTACACTGCTGGAGGGAATGCAGACTAGTGAAGCCACTATGTAAAACAATATGATGTTTATTCAAAAAATTAAAAATTGGTCTGCCATTTGACACAGTGATCCCACTTCTTGGAGTATATCCTAAGCCCGAAACACCCATTAGAATGAATATATGTACCCTTATGTTCATAGCAGCACTATTTACAATCACCAAGATCTGGAAACAGCCCAAGTGTCTATCAATAGATGAGTGGATAAAAAAGCAGTGGTATATATATACACAATGGAACACTATGCAGTTGTAAGAAAGAAAGATCTCTTATCTTTTGAGATGACATGGAGGGAGCTGGAGAGTATTATGCTAAGTGAAATAAGCCAATCAGAGAAATACAAATATCACATGATATCACTTATTTGTGGAATATAATGAACAAAATAAGCTGATGAACAAAATAGACCCAGAGACATAGAAGTATGGTATAGACTGAAAAACCTCAGAAGAGGGTGTGGAGGGGAGGGAAGAGATAAACTAAACAACTTATATGCATATATGCATAACCAATGAACATGGACAACAATACCGGGGGTGGGGGTGGGATCGGGAGGAGGGTGTCAATGGGGAAAAAAGGAGAAACAACTGTAACAAAAATAAGCTAATTAAAAAAAAAAAAAGGAAAGATAGTTTTGCAGAGATATATGATTCTTGTAGGATTTTTTTTTTTTTTTTCATTGAGCACTTTGAAATGTCATCCCAAAGCCTTTTGGCCCTCATTGTTTGGAATAGGAAGTTAGCTCTTAATCTTATTGCAGTTTCCTTGTAAATGATAAGTGGTCTTATCTTGATGCTTTCAAGATTTTCTCTTTGGCCCTGGCTGGTTTGGCTCAGCGGTTAGAGCGTCGGCCTGCGGTCCAGAGAGACCCGGGTTCGGTTCCTGCTAAGGGCATGTGCTTCGGTTGCAGTTTGTCCCCGGCCCTGGTTGGTCATGCGGGTGGCGGCCACTCGATGTGTCCCTTTCACGCCGATGTTTCTCTCTCTCCCCCTCTCCTTCCCATTCTATCTGGACAAAAAATGAAAAGATGTCCTCAAGTGAGGATAAAAAAAAAAAAAAAGATTTTCTCTTTGTCTTTTGCTTTCAGCATTTTTACCGCATGCATCTTAGGGTGGGCTTCCCCACCTCACTTATTCTATTGAAGTTCCCAGATTCTTGGATATGTAGATAATGTTTTCATTAAATTTTGGAAGGTTTCAGTCATTATTTCTTTGAATTTTTTCTGCTTTTTTGTCTTTCTCTCTCACCTTCTCCCAGTACTCCCATTTTGTGAATGTTGGTGTGTTTAGTGTTGCCCAACATTTCTCTGAGGCTAAGTATATTTTGCTCTATTCTTTAAATTATATAATTGCTATCGACCAGTCTTTAGGTTTGCTGGTTCTTTCTTCTTCCATTACAAACCTCCTGTTGAACCCCTGTATTTATTTATTTATTTATTTATTTATTTATTTATTTATTTATTTAAGTATTGTACTTTCAACTTCAAAATTTCTATTTGGTTCTTTTTCTTATAATTCTGTCTCTTTAGTGATATTTTCTATTTGCTGCAGTATTATCATCACAACTTCATTTCTTTAAGCATGATGTTCCTTATAATTTATTTAAATATGTTTATAATAGCTAAATTGAAGTTTTTCCTGTTAAATCCAATATTTGATTACTCTTTCAGGCACTTTCTGTGGCCTGCATTTTTTTATGGATCCCTCTTTCCTGTTTCTATGCTTAGCTCTCTGTTATTATGTACTGCTTCTCCCTTGGGAAAAATCTCTGAGTCATTCTTTGGGCACTGTGTGGATGCAGCAGCCTCTGGTCTTCTCCTCTTGCTCCTCCTGAAATGGAGCCTTTACTTTTAGAGTAAGATGGAGCAAGGGCAATTGGGGCCTCAGTTTCTGGCCTACCATACCTGGTGCAGAGCCTTTGCCCTGTAAGTAGGAGCTGGGTGAAGGAACAGTGCCCCAACTTCTTGGCCATATTCACCAGAAATGTAGTTTCTTTGACATGGAATGAGAGGGGAGAGAAGTGCTGGTGGCTTGCCTCTCCCAGTGAAATATGGTAATCCTTGATTTGGAGTTGAGGGGTGACAGAAACCTGTATTCTTGTCCACATCCTCCTGGAGGGGAGCTTCTATTAAGCCCAGCTGGGATATGGGGAGAGGGGGAATTGGTCTTAGCAGAACTGCTACCAATTCTTGATGTTCTAATTGAGTTTTACTAGATTTTCTTGAAGAAATGTTTCTGCATTTGCTGTTTGCCCTATGACAATTTCCAGGGACTTTAAATAATTGTTTTATTAAATGATTTCATCAGTTATGATTACTTTACTCTGGAGTAGATCTCCAGTGCTCCTCATGTGTTATTCTAGATGTGGAATTCCTTCACTTCTACCTTTAACAAAATGCTGCTGTTTCTGAGAAATTTTATTGTTTGGTGGATCAGATAGCATTCAGTTCATGAAGACAGTTTTGGTCTGTATAGTCATTTTGTGTCCCATGGTCAGGTGTTCAGTATCTATCAGGGCCCATCAGTAAATCAGTAGCTATTTTTCAAATGGAGAATTGTTGTCAACAGAGGAGAGCATGGTCTTACTCATAATCCATAGTGATGTTAACAGTGATTTTCTTTTCTTTTTTATTATTATTTTTTTAATTTATTGATGTTAGAGAGAGAGAGAGGAAGGGAGAGGGAGAGAGAGATAGAAACATCGATGAGAGAGAACATTGATTGGCTGCCTCCTGCATGCCCCCCACTGGGGATTTGGCCCACAACCTGGGAATGTGCCCTGACCAGGAATCGAACCGGTGACCTCTTGGTGCATAGGTGGATGCTTAACCACCGAGCCACACCAGCTGGGCTTAACAGTGATTTTCTTTTGGGGCCTGTCAGAGGTTTTATACTGTTTCTCTGCCTGCTACAAACATGACATTTTGAATAGCATTGGGTCTACTGGATCATAAGACCCAAGTGGTAGATAAGCTTCCACTGCAATTAGGACCTGCTCCAAAGCTGTTTTTGCTCTGAGTCACTAAAAAATGGATCTTTACAAGGTTCCTGGTAAATGGGACAGAGCAGTATATCAAATATAGTATGGTAAATATTGCCTTCAAAATCCAAAGAGGCTCACCAATCACTGTGCCTCTTTTCTTTATGATAGATGATGCAAGTGCAGGGGCTTTATCCTATTTTAAAAGGCATAACCAGACATGCCCCATACCACTGGACCATTAGAAACTTCAACAATCTGGCAGGCCCCTGGACTTCTCTAAGTTTCATCCCTTCTTCCTTTGACATATTGTGTCTTGCTAAGGTATTTATTTATTTGCTGTTTCCTATTCACTGGATTCACTTAGCATAATATCATAAATATAATGAAGCACTGTGACGTTCTTTGTGATATCAAGACAATCAAGTATCCTTTGGACTATGTATGCCACTGAGCAGAAAAGTTAACATAGCTCTGGGGCAACAATAAAGGTGTACTGCTATCCTGTTGTCCCTGCCCTGTAAGTGTAAATGGTTTCTGATTTTGTTTACTGATAGAAATGATACAGAGTGTATTTTTCCAGGTCAATAAGTGCATACCAACAGAAATATCACATATGGACCCTCAGCTGCAAATGGTCTCACTTGATTAAATTTGTGATATTTTTTCACAAACCATCTGACTTACAGTGGCCAAACAGGTGAGTTAAATGAGGATCTGGTAGAAATGGCCTTTATAGCATCTTTCAATTTTTGACATGACATTGATCTCTGCAGTTCCTCCAGGGACACAATATTGCTTTTGGTTTAACTATTGTGGTAAGGGGGGCGGGGGTGTTCCAGGGGCTTCCACTTGGATTTTCCTCCTGTAATAATTCTCACTCCATGGTCAGAGAATCAATTTTGGTATTCTGCCAGTGAATAAATATATCTATTCCCACTATATATTCTAAGTCTTGGGAAATAACCATAGGATGCATCCTTCATCCCACCATAAAACATATTCAAGCCCAGAGTCCATATATCATCTAAAGTCCACAGATTCTCTGTTATCAGTCAATAATAGCAGTTATTTTGGTTGTTTAGGGATCAGCATATCTTCACAGCCAGTATCTAATAATCCCCAGAAAGTCTGAGTATTTCTTTTTCTCTAGCACGGTTACCCTGATAAATTACCACAAGACCCTTGGGGGAAGATTCATGATACACATTTGTGGCTGCATTGCAGGATCCTTCCTCAGTCAAGGGACTCTCTGTCTGTGAATTGGCTTACCACTGGGAACTTTCTAAGAAGCCATGAATTTTCTTTATGGTGACCAAAGGAAGTTAGATTTCTTCCCAGTAGACCTATATTTTTTCCTTTTATATATGTCAAGCAGAACTTTAATAGACTGACCGTATATTTCATTTCTAGGGATCCTATGATAAATTAGCCATTGCCACAGATCCTCATGGATCAAAACCCTCAGGTTACCATTTAGTCCCTGTGTGTTATTGTGGTAATGGTTCCTATTTTGTGATTAGGCTGCCACCTGATCTTTATAACTTTGTGATTCCATTAGGTCCCACAATTTGAGATCAGGGAATGTAATTTCATTGCAGTATCCACCATCATCATCTTTGGCCTTCAGACTATGGCCAACACAGAGCTTGTCAAGGATGCAGGCGCCCCCTCACCAATGCATATTTTTATGATTTTTAAAAAATTTGAAACAACCACAAGTATACAGAAAACATATAAAAAAAAGTGGCAAATACAAGTAACTTTTTTTCTTGGAAACTTTAGAGAGTAAGTTGCCAACCTGCTGCCCCTCTACCTCAGTGTGTGTTTCCGCAGATACTTAAGCATGTACTTCTGACAAACAAGGACATCCTCCTATATAACCACAAGACAATCATCAGTTTCAGGAGATTAACACTGATATATCATTACCATCTAATCCTCAGACCCCACTCAAGTTGTGCCGACTGTCCATCAGAGCAAAGGGACTCAGGATGAATTATGTATTATGTTAAATTGTAATGACTTTTTAGTCTGGAATAATTCTTTGGTCTTTCTTTAATGTTCATATCTTGAAAGCTTTGAAAAAATTACAATTATTTTATGGACTGTTCCTCAATTTGGATTAGTCTGATATTTCCTCACGATTACATTGATGTTATGGTATCTCTGGTGGCTTTGCAATTAGTCAACTGGTTAAGGTGAAGTGCATTTCCCCAAATTCCCTTTTCTGTATGTTTCTTGTTGTGGTGGGCCACAAAAGAGATTCTTGTGGGAGGTTCAGAGGGTGGAAGTGAAGCAGCAGTCATTTTGTAGTTTGCATACATTGTTGCTTATCTGTTGGCTTACCTTGTTGGTGTGGGATATGAGCTGTGCCTGCAAGTGTTCCGTCTTAACCTTGAATATTCTTACGCTTCTCCAGGTCAGGTGTAGGTTTAGCTTCGTGACGAAGGGCCTAGCTTCTGTGGGATACCTACACCACTAAGGGCAGAGGCGACATTAACTGCTGGCTCGTGCTTGTGGTTTCCAGCTTGTCTTTGTTATCCCCTGCTTTACATCTACCTTACCTTTGCAATGGCCTGACCTGCAGACTGCAAGCTCCAGCATCAGACGCAAAGACAACAGTCTTGCATACACTGCTTAACCAGCTCCCACAATTGCATAAAGGCAAATCTGCAACAAATATCTTATGGTCCCGTTTGTTTCATTGAACCATGACTGATAGAGCATCGTTAGCAGAAATAGTACAGCAGTGATGCTGCATTCTTCTTATCAAGTCTTATCAGCTAATAAATGATCTCTATTTGTTCCATTACTAATGATGTTCACTTTGATTACTTGATTATGGTGGTATCTACCAGGTTTCTCCATCGTGAAGTTATTCTTTTTATTTTTTTGTAGTGAATAAGTATTTTGTGAGGAGATACGTAAATAACCCATTCTTCATCAAAATTTAATTTTATTTATTTACTTATATCAGTATAGATGCATGGTTTCCCATTTTATTCAATAATTTGTTACTATCATTAATTTGATGCTCAAATTGCTACTAATTGGATATGCCCAGGTTGTGGGCCGGATCCCCAGTGGGAGGCATGCAGGAGGAGGCCAATTGATGTTCTCTCTCATCAATGTTTCTCTCTCTCTCTCTCTCTCTCTCTCTCTCTCTCTCTCTCTCTCTCTCTCTCCCTTCCTCTCTCTCTCTAAAATCAACAAAGAAAACAATATTTAAAAAAAAATTGAGAGAGAGGTCGACGAAAATGGCGGTGGAGTGAATGGAAGCTACACAGACCATCGCCCAGGACCAAACTGGAATTACAACTAAAATAAAGACAAATTGTCGGGAAAAAGCAACAGAAAAGCAGCTTGTGAGGACCATACAACCAGGGACACTGAATCGATCCTGGTAGGATTGCGGAGGTGTGAGAGGGGGGCTGGGAGCCCACGGAGAGCAGCGGCCTAAGCTGTGAGCAACGCCCGCCCTCAGGGTTAAAGCCCCAGCCGGCTCCACAGTGCAGAGCCAGGACAGAGCGCTAAAATAGCCGCAGCCACTCACCTGGGCTCCGGCAGAGGGAGGGCGGACTGGACTGGAACTGTGTGGGGTCATTCGGGATTTGGAGGGTGCTCAGAGCTTTTGCTGAGTTGCGGCCACACAGGACTGTGGCCTGGTCATCTTACTCCATCCCAGGGCTCTGGGGAGAGGCGGCAGCGCCTCCCTCGGAGATCCAGCCACACCCTAGTGAGCCATTGAAATGCAAACTGAGGCTCATTAACTACTAGCATCTGCCCTACCCTCTGGAAATCCTCTTACACTGAACACCTGAGGAAGGTTTTCATTCAACTGAAAACCCAAGGCTCTTCAAGCAACCACAACTAATAGCCTCTAGGCAAAAAGCTAGAGGATAACTTAACCTTTGCTGGACCTGCAAATATACCCTGGAAAGTAAGACTCCATGGTGGTGTTTAACGTGGGTCCTCCCACGCTCATCCAAACCCAGTAGAGGGAGCCACAAACAACAGAACACCAACATCCACAGGAAAATTTGGCAGGCTCCAAAAACCACTGAGATAGCCAAAATGGTGAAACAAAGAAACAGATCCCAAATGAAAGAACAAGAGACCTCTACCGAAGATGAGATAAATGAAAGGGAGTTAAGCAAGTTAACAGAACTAGAATTCAGAGCCATGATCTTGAGGAAGCTCAACAGCATGAGCAAGGACATCAACACCATAAGCAAAGACATAGAAACATTGAAAATCAACCATTTGGAAATGAAGAAGCAGCAAGAACAAATTAAGAATGACATAGCAGAAATGAAGAACACATTGGAAGGACTAAGCAGCAGAGTAGAGGAAGCTGAGGACCGGATCAGTGAATTAGAAGACAGGGTAGAAAAAATCAACCAATCAGAAAACCAAAAGGAAAATCAATGAAAAAACAGGAAGACAGCTTAAGAGAACTGTGGGACAACTGGAAACGTAATAATATTCGCATCATTGGAGTCCCTGAAGAAGAAGAAAATGAGCAACGGTTAGAGAATATATTTGAAGAAATAGTGACAGAAAACGTCCCTAATTGGGTGAAGAAAGAAGGCATTCAGGCTCAAGAAGCACAGAGAGTCCCAAGTAAGAAGAACCCAAACAGGCCGACATCAAGACACACAGTAATTAAAATGCCAAAAATTAAAGACAAAGAGAGAATCCTAAAGGCGGCAAGAGATGAGCAACAGGTTACCTACAAAGGAACCCCCATAGGGCTATCATCTGACTTCTCAACAGAAACACTACAGGCCAGAAGGGAATGCCATGAAGTAATCAAGGTCATGAAAAACAAGGATGTGAATCCAAGACTACTCTACCCAGCAAGGCTGTCATTCAAAATAGAAGGTCAAATAAAGAGCTTCTCAGACAAAAGAAGGCTAAGGGAATACATTAGCACGAAACCAGCACTGCAAGAAATGTTAAAAGGACTGCTGTAATTAGTAGAAGAAATAGGAAGGAAAGTAGAACCACACTAAACAAAAATGGCAATAAATAAGTACATATCAGTAATCACCTTAAATGTAAATGGATTGAATGCTCCGATAAAAAGACACAGAGTAACGGATTGGATAAGAAAGCATGACCCATATATATGTTGTTTACAAGAGACCCACCTCACAACAAAAGACTCACATACGTTGAAAGTGAAGGGATGGAAAAAAATCTTCCAAGAATATGGAGAGGAAAAAAAAGCTGGGGTAGCAATACTCATATCTGATAAAATAGATTTCAAAATGAAAGCCATAAATAGAGACAAAGAAGGTCACTACATAATATTGAAAGGATCTATCCAACAGGAAGATATAACCTTGGTAAACATATATGCACCCAATATAAGAGCACCAAAATATATTAAAAATCTTCTGGAGGACTTCAAAGGAGAAATTGACAGCAATACAATCATAGCAGGGGACTTCAACACCCCGCTGACATCACTGGATAGATCCTCTAGACAAAAAATTAACAAGGAAACAGAGACTCTAAACGAAGCACTAGACCAAATGGATTTCATAGATATTTACAGAGAATTACACCCCAAAACTATAGAATTCACATTCTTCTCAAGTGCACATGGGACATTCTCAAAGATAGACCACATGTTAGGACACAAACTAAGTCTCTACAAGTTCAAGAAGATTGAAATCATATCAAGCATCTTCTCAGATCACAATGGCATGAAACTAGAAATCAATTGCAACAAGAACATGCAAAGACATATGAACACATGGAGGCTAAATAGCATGTTATTAAACAATGAATGGGTTACCGAGGAGATCATGGAAGAAATTAAAAACTTCCTGGAAACCAATGAAAATGAACACACAACAACACAAAATCTATGGGATGCAGCGAAAGCAGTTCTGAGAGGGAAGTTCATAGCACTACAGGTCTACTCAAGAAACAAGAAAAATTTCTAATAGACTATCTAACCTCACAACTTAAAGAACTAGAAAGCAAACAAAAAGGAAACCCCAGAGCAAGTAGAAGGAAGGAAATAGTAAAGATCAGACTAGAAATAAATGACATAGAGACCAGAAAAACAATTAAAAGGATCAATGAAACAAAGAGCTGGTTTTTTTAAAAGATAAACAAGATTGATGGACCCTTAGATAGACTCACCAAGAAACAAAGAGAGAGAACCCAAATACACAAAATCAGAAATGAAAGAGGAGAAGTAACAACTGACACCACAGAAATACAAAGGATCATTAGCAAATACTATGAACATTTATATGGCAACAAATTCGACAATCTAAGTTAAATGGACAAATTTCTAGAAACACATAGTCTCCCAAAACTGGACCGGGAAGAGATATAAAACTTGAACAGACCAATAACAGCTAAGGAAATTGAAGATGTAATCAAGACTCTCCCAGCAAACAAAAGCCCAGGCCCGCATGGCTTCACGGGGGAGTTTTACCAAACATTCAAAGAAGAACTAACACCCATTCTTCTCAAACTATTTCTAAAAATTCAAGAAGAAGGAAGACTTCCAAACTCGTTTTATGAGGCCAGCATAATCCTAATTCCAAAACCAGAAAAAGACACTACAAAGAAAGAAAACTACAGGACAATATCCCTGATGAACACAGATGCCAAAATCCTTAACAAAATACTAGCAAATTGGATCCAGCAATACATCAAAAAAATTATTCACCATGACCAAGTGGGATTCATCCCAGGAATGCAAGGCTGGTTCAATATTTGCAAATCAATAAATGTGATACACTACATAAACAAAATGAAAGATAAAAACCATATGATCATATCAATAGACACTGAAAAAGCATTCGACAAAGTCCAGCACCCATTTCTGATAAAAACGCTCAGCAATGTGGGAACAGAGGGATCATATCTTGATTTAATAAAGGCCATATATGAAAGACCTACAGCCAACATCATACTCAATGGGCATAAGCTAAAAACATTTCCCTTAAGAACAGGAACAAGACAGGGATGCCCACTTTTGCCACTCTTATTTAACATAGTACTGGAAGTCTTAGCCACAGCAATCAGACGTGAAGAAAAAATAAAAGGAATCCAAATTGGAAAGGAGGAAGTGAAACTGTCATTATTCGCAGATGACATGATATTATATATAGAAAACCCTAAAGACTCCATCAAAAATCTACTATACTTAATAAATGAATTTGGCAAAGTGGCAGGATACAAAATTAACGTCAAGAAATCAACGGCATTCTTATACACCAATGATGAACTCACAGAAAGAGAAACTAAAAAAACAATTCCATTTACCATTGAGGCAAAAAAATTAAGATACCTAGGAATAAACTTAACCAAAGAAGTAAAGGACCTATTTACAGAAAACTACAGGACATTGAAAAAAGAAACAGAGGAAGATATAAAAAAGTGGAAGCACGTACCTTGTTCATGGATTGGAAGAATTAACATCATTAAAATGTCCATATTACCCAAAGCAATATATAGATTCAATGCAATCCCCATCAAAATAACAGTGACATATTTCACAGAACTAGAACAAATATTTCAAAAGTTCATATGGAACCAAAAAAGACCCCGAAGAGCCACAGCAATCTTGAAAAAGAAGGACAAAGTGGGTGGGATCACAATACTGATATCAGGTTATACTATAAAGCTACTGTAATCAAAACCACCTGGTACTGGCACAAGAACAGGCATATAGACCTGTGGAACAGAACAGAGAACCCAGAAATTGACCCAAGACATTATGCTCAATTAATATTTGACAAAGGCGGCAAGAGCATACAATGGAGTAAAGACAGCCTCTTTAATAAATGGTGTTGGGAAAATTGGACAGCTACATGCAAAAAAATGAAACTAGACCATCAACTTACACCATACACAAGAATAAACTCAAAATGGATAAAAGACTTAAATGTGACTTGTGAATCCATAAAAATCCTAGAAGATTATGTAGGCAACAAAATTTCGGACATCATACGCAGCAGAATCTTCACTGACACATCACCTAAGGCAACAGAAACAAAGGGAAAAGTGAACACATGGGACTACATCAAAGTGAAAAGCTTCTGCACAGCAAAAGAAACAACCATCAAAACAGATAGGGAACCCACTCTATGGGAGAGCATAATTGCCAATGATACATCAGATAAGGGGTTAATCTCCAAAATATATAGAGTGCTCATACAACTCAACAAAAGGAAGACAAAGAACCCAATTAAAAAATGGGCTGAGGAACTAAATAGACACCTCTCCAAAAAGGACATACAAATGGCTAAGAGACATATGAAGAAATGCTCAACATCACTAATCATCAGAGAGATGCAAATTAAAACAACAATGAGGTATCACCTCACACCTGTCAGAATGGCCGCCATCAACAAATCATCAAACAACAAGTGTTGGTGAGGGTGTGGAGAAAAGGGGACTCTAGTACACTGCTGGTGGGAATGCAGACTGGTGCAGCCACTGTGGAAAACACTATGGTGTTACCTCAAAAAATTAAAAATTGAACTGCCATTTGACCCAGTGATCCCACTTCTAGGAATATACCCTAAGAAGCCTGAAACACCAATCAGAAAGAATACATGTACCCCCATGTTCATAGCAGCACTATTTACAATAGCTAAGATCTGGAAACAGCCCAAGTGTCCATCAGTGGATGAATGGATAAAAAAGCTGTGGTACATATACACAATGGAGTACTATGCAGCTGTAAGAAAGAAAGATCTTTTATCCTTGGAGATGACATGGAAGGACCTCGAGAGTATTATCCTAAGCGAAACAAGCCAAGCAGAGAAAGACAAATATCACATGATCTCACTTATTTGTGGAATATAATGAACATAACAGTCTGAGGAACAGGGTTAACCCAGAGACGTGGAAGTAGGGTACAGACTGACAACCCTCAGAAGAGGGGGTGGGGGGGAGGGAAGAGACAAACCACAGAGCTTATATGCATGTATGTATAACTGATGGACATGGACAACAAAGCTGGGGACGGGGTGGGGGGATGGGCAGGAGGGTGTCAATGGGGAAAAAAGGAGAAACATCTGTAACAAAAATAAATTAATAAAAAAAAATTGCTACTAATTGGGAGTCTTTTCAAGCTGTCTTATTTGTTCTTTTGACATACCCCACCATTCTCTAAGCATTTCTTTGGCTCATTGCTTTCTGGTACAAAATGGTACTCCAAGCCCATCTTATCATTTTCCTGGTCCAGCCCTGTAATAAGCCACTTCACGAAGGAGCTCTGATTTCTTTTAACAGTAATGGTATTTAGAAAATAAGATCTGAGCGCTGTGTGTGATCACTGCTATTGGATGTTATTGCTTCTAGGTCCTTTCAGTGGACAGAGCTAGAAAATAAGTATAGAGGGGTGTGTGTGTGTATGTGTGTGTATTTGTGTATATTTATCTCTTTAGCTGTTTATCTAAATGTGCATATATACATATACACACATTTATATCAATATTTATTTTTTAAAATTTTAAATTGATTTGTGAGAGAGAGAGAGAGAGAGAGAGAGAGAGAGAGAGAGAGAGAAACATTGATGTGAGAAACATTAATTGGTTGCCTCCCACATGCACCCCGGTTGGAGATTGAACCTGAAACCTGGGTGTGTGCCCTGATCAGAAATTGAACCTGCCTCCATCTGGTGTGCAGGATGACACTCCAACCAACAAAGCCACATCGGCCAGGGCATCTATATTTATTTTTATATTGAAAACTGTGTTCTTATTGATACCCCCACCTCCAATACCACACGTTTATTCTAGTTTTTCCATATTGGCAACTCTCTTCTGTGACGGTGAGAAACCTGGCTTCAGTTATTCTTGATAATTTTATTAGGCTCCCTGTATGCAATTAATCTACGTTTCCTGCACTGCCCTTTATCTTACATAAGCAGGATGTCCATGGTGGCAGGAGGTCAGATCCTGAGCAAGATGAAGAGTACATTCATGAAATGAAATGGTAGCCTAAAACAAGGTGTCAGAGCCTCAGCAAGGCAAAGACAGCATGCAGGGGTAAGACCTGGCACGGGATGTCGGATTCAAGAAAATGCGAAGGATGTCCGTGAAGGGAAGAGACTTTCTGGTATGGGATGAGAGAGTTCAAGCAGGAGAAGGATGGTTTCCATACAGATAAGGGAGCAGCCTAGAGCAGGGTGTTTGAACCCAAACAGAATGTGGATGATGTCTCCAGGGAGAGGCTGCCTGATGTGAGGTGTTAGAGCCCAAGCAGTGTTTTAAGAAGCATCTGTGTGGGAAGAGGGGTAGCCTGGCATTGAGGAGTCAGAGGCTGAGCAAGGCAGGGTGTGGAAGGATCTCTACAGGGCAGTGGACTGGCATGGGGTGTCAAAATCCGTGTGGAGTTAAGAGGCCATCCATACAGTTGAGAAGGAGAGGGGTGGGCAGTGTGCAACATTTGAGACTGAGTGGAATGGAATGGGTATTCCCACAAAATGATAGCCTGGCATGGGGTGTCAGCAGCCAAGAAGGATGAGGTGGGCATGCATGCAGAGGGATAGCTGAGAATTAGGTGTTGAAGCCCTCTGGATGCCTCCCTTGCCCTGCCCCAACCAAATGGCTTTCTGACTGAATTTCCCAGAAATGGGAGGGAAGAGTAAGTATATTAATACATTTTTCTAATGCTTTGGTGAAGGGAGTGTCCTATGTATCTTCCTAGGAAGTATGGTTAGGGGTAGCTAAACAGTTTGCAAGTATATCCATTCCATTATATCCATTTCCCTGAACCTTTGGACCCCTTCTACTGTAGGATATTAGAAAAATTCATGCATTTTTATTTCAATGACCTCAGGCTATCTTTGAGTTCAGGCTTTGATTAGCCAATTTAACAGATCATTACAACATACCTCAGTGCATGATTCAACACTTAAAATTTTAAATTCTGGGTGAGTATACCTGTATCAATGACTTCAAACTTATCAAGTCTTACGTTTATTCCCCCTAGGTCAACATCTTTAGAACTTACTTCCATACATGCTTCCTGTTGCTCCTGTCAATACAGACTGGTGAGGTCCTTTGAGTCTTTTGAGGTATAGACTCTCTCTCTTGATCAGGCCTGTACTTCTCTAATTTGTGCTATGTTGGCCTCTAAATCTCCTTATGGACTTTGAGCAGATAGATGAGAATGTGGATCTAGGGGAGGATAAACACTAACTTGTCTGGTAGCTGCTCCAGCAACATTTATTGAAAAGATTGCATACAGAAGAAGCCTCATTCCATAGGTGTGTGTGTGTGTGTGTGTGTGTGTGTGTGTGTGTGTGTGTGTGTAAGGGTTGAGGGGAATGAGGCAGTACTTCTGAGCTACTCAGAAAGGAGGGACTGTAAAAGCTGGGCATAATTTATATTAGTCAATTTTCTTTTTATCTCACTTTTCTATCCTTGATTCCTTGCTGAAAAGTACTGGTGATGGCTAATGTTATAATTTATGTTCCAGATAGGAATATAATTGAGCAGTGCCACTTCATGATAGTGATATGGTGGCTCACAGAATTTTGTATCTCCTCTGTGTTGGAGATGAAAGTTCTACATGTGTACAAAGGACAGGAATGGCTTCTGAGTAACAGAATGGGTGGCCTGTGCAGATTTTTTGTGCCCTCACCCTCATCCAATTCCTATTCTTCCTAGATCCCCTCTCTGTCCTAGGAGGTTTATCCCTGTAGACTGTGTATTCTTGGTCCCATTGCCTGTTGGTTTGTAGTTGGACTTGATAGGGGGTAGAAATGGTAAGAGATCTAATAGTGGGAAGCGAGGAGGTCAGAGTAGTATTTCTTCCCCACTCCCTCCCTGCTCTGGCACTGCATCTCTGGCAGTAGCTGCATACCAGCACAAATAGAGCACTTGCTGGGCTCTTCCTCCTTCATGGTTCTAGCACTCACTGGGCTCTGGTAACTCTATTACTTCCCTTGATCCTTTGGCTCTAGGGATGGTAATAGTTTCCTACTCAAACTTCACTATCTCTTGTTATTTCCTGGAACCCTGATCACTCACTCTAAATAGTATTTTCACAAACTATTAATCTGAACCACCTCAAGTGAAGTATTTTTCTGCTGAGGCCCTGCTGATAAAGTCTATTCATATCTTCATCTTTTGCCTTATCTCCCCATGATTTTAAAGAACAATAATGCTGGAACTGGAAAACTCCCCACTTGGGTGTTTTTCTGTACACTTTCTGGGTTGTTCTACAGTGCTTGGAGATAGAGCACCAGGGAAATAAAAATGACTCATTGAGGAAGGTTACCTTTTAAAAAAAAAGAAGTGTAAAAATTTACACAAGTAATACACGATCATGATGGAAAATTTAGGAAACCACAAAGAGAAAATAAAAATCTCCAGTAATCCCACTCTACATAAATAACCATTGTTAACAGTTTGATGAATATCCTTTTAAACCAAGATGCACACTTCTTTTAAATATCTACAATTCCTGAAGCAGTGCTAGCTTGAAATCTTGGGCTTCTGGAATTTTCACTACTGCCCCCATCTATGGTAGTGTGTACAAATCAGGAACAATTGAAAAAAAGAGAAGCACAGAGGAGGAGGAAGCAGACCTTGGGTAGTTTCAGAGTTCAGTCCCTTTCTGGACTGTCATATTTGATGCACTGGATGGACCCCACCCACACTAAGTCCTGCTGTGCTGGGCTGGGCTTGTGTGTTCTCTGGGAGGGGCTGTCTTCTCCAGTTGTCACGCTCAGAGGAATCTAAGCCAGAAGCATAGGTAAACAAGCCACAGTTGCACAGCTGGCTGCCCAGCACAAAGCTCCTTTGGAATACTAAATGGAAACCTCTAGAGCCTAAAGTAGCTCAAAGAGAGAAGTTAAGACCCAATTAATTCTCCAGCAGCCCTGAAAAGGTTAATCCTAAATGGACTACCGACACACACGTGTTCCCACAGGGCAGAATGTAATCTTAATGTGGGTAATAACTTCAGTCTTTGGAACTTATTTTTTAGATGCCAAGGTCACTTTGTTTTCCCTCAGAATCCTAAGAGCCCCAAATTTCTGCCATTTGATTCCTATGTCTCCTCCAAAGAAATAATACTATTATGTATGTGTAGAACATATTGTCCCTATTCCCTGTATTTGATTTTCCATTGCCCAGTGTTATGGTGACCTCAAATAATCAACCCTTTTGACATCAAGTTTATAAATTATGCTGGGAAATAGATCCCAGAGAGGAGAAATCTGACAAGCGGAGATGTACACAGAGCAGAGGCTACTCTGAGCTAGCTGACTGATGCCAATACAGTTTTTCTTCCTGAGGGATGTCCCATCTGATTATTTGTCTCACTAATTCAGAGCAACTGAAGCATGAACTTTCTATAAGTTTCCTCCTCTGGATAGTTACCAGTAACAACAGGAGGATGGAATCTGAACATCATCTTGAAGCTTGTTTTTTCTTTCTTATTCTATTATTCTTCAAGCCCCTAGTGTCACTCTAATAAGATCCTGTTGTGAGTCTGCTTTTTAAAAAAGACATAAAGAAAGAGATATGTGAAAAAGTTGTCACAGGTCAATCATGGGACTTAGAGTGCAGAGGAAGAAGTCTTCTTATTTAATAAGGAAGATGGCCTTACACTTTAATTCTGCTAGTTAAATGCCTTTCTTTTTGGAAATCGTGTGCACCTTTTCAGTTCATGCTGAGGTGAGATAGTTGCAGATTTACTGAGCTTCAAGTAGAAAGGTATCTGGGAAGGGTGGACTCTCAGTAAACTTGTTTGTTTGCTCAAAATGAGTGCCAGGACTCAACAAATTTACTGAAACTTCTTACTAACTGCTTGTACATTTAATTGCAGTTAATTTTTGGCAGACTTTATTCTCACATACCTTCCTCGGCTATGTATTAAAATACCCCCATAACTGTCAAACAGAAGTTCGAGAAGAACCACAAAGAGAATTTTAGGAGAAGGAGGCAGAGATTAAACCCATAAAGAGATGTGTAGACACTTCCTCCCTGTAAGTCTGAAGAGAAAGATTTTGAACTGAATTATCAAAAAGAAATGGCAACAAGGTAGGTGGAGATGTAACTTCAAGATCCTTGAAGATGAAGCTTATAATATTAGAGTAGGTATAAGCAGAGTGGGGGAAAGTCTAGTAATGCAGATTGTGGTGTGCAATGTTCAGACAGTGTGCTACAGCATCAGCAAAAACTGTCCTTTTCATTCAGGCAACTGTGGATGATCAAGTAATTGAGGCATTTTAGGGCAAGCACAAGTCTATTACAACAACCACCATTCATTCATATTAAGTATTATATATGGTGCCAGAGCAGTCTTTAAGGGTGTTCTTAATAACAACAGAAAAATTGCATGATTCATGCTTTCCTCTGATTCTAGCCCATGCAATAGTCACTGCCTGTAAGGGAAGGATTCATTTAGTAATGATATAACAGGTTACATAAAAAGAACTTCTGTGATTGTCTTCTGGAGTATTGAGATTTTTTCCCACTCTGCAGAATGGGGGAAGGAGAATATTGATGAGAAAGACTTCCAAGGGGATAGAAATGGTGAAAGCACTTTTGGAAAGTAGAAAAGGCAGACTGAATCCTAAGGGCCTTTGGCTAGGGAGTGGGTCTGGTCTTGAGAAGGGACCTTGAAGTTGCATATTACAATGGCCTATATGTGGAATATTTCACATCTATCATAGCCTGTTGTTGTCATAATCAAACTTTATCATTTTGCAGGTGAAAAACCAAGGAATAGTGAGATAAATGCCATAGTCATTTTTTTCAAGTACACATGATTAATTTAATGAATTCATATCTTTTAATTCCCAGCCCTGGCAAGATCCTATTGGACTATAGTGCCCCCAAATGGAAATGTACCAAAAGAAGGTGGGTCCTACTCAAGTTTGAGGAACCAAACACAGGGTCAACTGAACTTAACATAGATGCCAAAGTACTTTTTGTTTTTTAAAATTTGACAGAAACAAAAAAAAAGTTGAAAGTATTAGAAGATATCTTCTGCCTTCAGCACTTGATTTGAACATGCCGTGAGCACTGAATCATCCTAGCATGGTGTAATAGAAAGACATAGGATTTAAGTACTTATTTCTTCACTTAGTATTTAGTATTATTAATGTTACCTAACTTCTTGAGCCACAGTTTTCTCATCTGTAAAATGGAAAGAATAACAATGCCTACCTTATGGTGCTATTGTGAGGATTAAAAGAGATAATGCATGTAAAGCACTTTATACAGTGTTTGGCATATAGAAATAGCTCAAAAATGTTCATTAATCTTTCCTTTTCCACTTGTACAGGAGTTTGTCTAGTATGCTTAGCTTGAGTCAAAAATGATGCCTCTGAAGAATTCTCTGAATTCAGTTAAAGTCCTTTGGGCCATTTGTAGAGTGATCCATCTCTCTGTAAGTAAGCATTTTCCCAAATATGGGTTTTAGCATACACTCAAATGTGTTTTTGTTCATCTAGCAAAACCCCAGCCCACAAGAACTTTATCTTTATGACTCCTTTTTCCTGTTCTTCATTATCTTACACCCCAGAAGACAGGACCAAATTTCACAGTCAGCTCTGTAATTCAGCATGAAAATTCACCATAGCTGAGGGGTTTTGCTTTCCCTCAGACAGGGTTTCTTAGCCTCTGCCTATTAATGTTTTCAGCTGGATACTTCTTTTTTTTAGCAAGAGGGAGAGAGGGAGGAAGAGAGAGAGAGAAACATCGATGTGAGAGAGACACATCGACTGGCTGCCACCCACACGACCCCAACTGGGGCCAGGGACAAACTGCAACCGAGGTACATGCCCTTAGCGGGAACCTAACCCAGGTCTCTCTGGACCGCAGGCCAACGCTCTAACCTCTTAGCCAAACCGGCCAGGGCTCAGCTGGATACTTCTTTGTTGTGTGTGTGTGTGTGTGTGTGTGTGTGTGTGTGTGTGTAGGGGGTTGTGCTGTGCTGTGTATAAAAGGATGTTTAGCAGCATCCCTGGCCTCTACAAACTAGTTACAAGTAGCATCCTACTCCTTCTCTGAGTTGTGAAAACCAAAAGTGTCTCCACACATTGCCAAATGTCCCCTGAGGAGAGGGGCAACATTGTTCCTGGTTGAGAACCAGCCTAAGAGGAATGAATCTGCTATCTATTTAGCACACAAACATTCTGTAGGGGTAGATTAATGGAATCTTTAGGACTTATTGGAAATTTAAAGGACAAGAATGAGTGTGGGAAAGAAGAGTTCAGACAGAAGAACAGCCTGGATTTTGAAAGAGAACCTATTTTATATGCCAGGCCTTATGGATACAGAGATTAATGGCACAGGTCCTGCTCTGAAGGAGCTCACATTTCAGTGGGAGGGCCAACCACGTGAACAGTGAGAATGTGGTGGAGTAAGTGCAATGTCAGAAAATATGTACACAATGCAATTGGACAATGGGAGCATAGAGGAGGGGCACCAATCTTAATGTGGTGCAGGGAAGCTTTTCCAGAAAAGATCACATTTCAGTTGGAGAATGAGTAAATATTAGCTTGGGAGAAAATAAAGGTAGGGTAGAAGAGACAGAGAATTTGGGGTTTGGAGGGAAGTGCAAATCATTTAGATTGGCTGGGAGAAAAGTGCTCAAGACAAGGAGCTGTGATAGAGAGAGCTTGTAGGATAGATAGGAAACAGACCATGAAAGTCCTTCTAAGCCACGTGAAAAAAATTCTGAAGACTATCAAGAGCCATTAAGTTTCTCCATGATTCTGTTTGGATTTAGGGATGATTACTTCAGCAGCAGTGTGGAAAATAGATCAGAAGTAGGGTGACTAGTCAGGAGGCTATTGTAGTCCAAGTGAGAAATGATTATGTTTTATGTTAGGGTAGTGGCAGTGGGAAAGCATTCATGATCTATTTAGGTGCTGAGAACAATAGGATATGGGGACTAGTTAGGTTTGGGGACAGTTTCTAACTTGTGCTACTTGTAGTGCTATTCATTAAGGATGGAAAACACTGGGGTCAGAGAGGTTTGGAAGGAAGATGATGTTTAAGTTTGGAACAGCTGAATTTGAAGTGGTTGTGATCATTGAGGTAGGGCTATGTGATAGGCACTAAGTATATGAGTCTGAAGATCAGGAGAAAATTTAGAGTAGCAATACAAGATTGAGAGTCATCAAGGCAAATAGAAGCCTTGAAAATGGATGAGACTATCCAAAAAGAATGTGTATACTGAAAAGAGATGAAGGCTAAGGATATTCCTATGGCTTGGTCTTCACTTCATTTTTGTCACATTCTCAGATGCTTTCCTTGTCTAACATATATAAAATATCACCCCTGTCTCTCTCTATTCCTTTACCATGCTCCCCCCCCCTTTTTTTGGTAACATGTCACTATCTCATATTATATTATGCATGTGACCCATTAGCTTTTTGGTTACTATCATGTATTTACAATAGGTTAATTCATAGGCATTAAAATGTTCAACCATTTGTAATCAATTTTTAAAATCTCATTCAATTTAAAGCTTCTCCTCTAGCCCCCAACCTCCAGTGCAGCTTGACTGGAGATCCCACAGATCTCTAGTAAAGGAAAGTGACTTGGTCTTTTCTTTTATTGTCCTTGCTCCACCCCCTTCCCTACTTGCTCTGTTGCTTCAAGCTCCTTCAGTATTCAGGGGTGGGGTGGATAGGGAGAGGGAGCCTTAAAGGACAGTGAGAGGCTTAATTGGCTGGGGCCAGTATAATTTGGCTATCAATACCCTTTGTGAAGTAGATGCCAAATACTGCCTTTTTGTGTGATATGTTTTTGTGATTTCTTCAGGGACCCCATTTACTCCCTATCCCCCCTACTGGGGACCTCTTCCCTGTACCATTCCTAATAGAAGCAATGTACCATCTGACTGTCTTACCCCTTGACTCTCACCCACACAACTGTCTTCTCAAGGAATCCTCATTCTTCTGTTGGAGTTGCCAGCTACAGTCAGAGAAAACTATCTGGCCCATAGAAAACCTGATACTTTAGAATGCTAAAGATTTGCCCTGCCATTGTGAACAACTTCAACTAGACTTCTGCCTTCAGATTTCTTCAGGTAAAAGTCAAGCACAAGTGTCTATCTTTTGCAGACATCAAAGGACACATATGATCTCTTCCTGTTTCAGTGGCAATGCAGGCAAGAAACCTAACATTTTTCTGTGTTGCAGCAAGACTCCAGCCTGTAAGTAAGAAGCCAGTCTACCCTCTTGAAAGGTTTAATTGGGACCTTTTTGCTTGACTTTAGCAGGGAAACAATAACACTTTCTACTCTCATGAATTCTCTTTAAAAAATCTTTTCTCTTCCTCCAGTTGATCTCTAGAATTCTCTTATATAGACTGGAGTTGAATGGTGAGGAATGATCATTGAAATACGTTTGGGTACGTCTTAGCAAGTACTAGTTTATATATTTATTTATTTTTGAGAGGCAATGTAGAATACTAGTGAAGAATCTTAACTTTGGAGCCATAACGTCTGGCTTCAATTCCTGACTTAACCATTTGACCTCTCTGTGCCTCAGTTTCTTTATTTGTAAAGTGGGGATAATAATAGTATCTATATCATAGAGTTTTTGTAAGCACTAAATGTGTGTGTATCTTAGATCGATACCTTAAAACATGTAGAATAATAGTGCTATGTGAGTTTGCTATTATGGTATTAGTACTATTTCTTATTTTTCATTGACTTAGAATGTAAGCTCCATGCATTTGAGATTTTTTTTGTCTGTTTGTTTACTGTTACATTTTCAACTCTTAAAAACAGTGCACATAACAGGCACTAGTAAATGTTAGTGCCCTCGGACTTCTCCTGAATACATTAATGTGACATTTAAGCTTTAAAAGTTAAGGTGTTGGCAGGGAAAGCAGGTCTGAAAAGATTAAGAAAGATAGCCAGGAAGCTGTGATGTTTCAGAAACCATAGGAGAGGAGACTGTAACAAGGAAGGAATGGGCAAGGGTGTCAAACATCGCTAGTGTGTCAAAGAAAAGTAAAACTAAAATATGGTCATTGTGTTTTGTAACAAGGGGCCCCTATCTTTTTGCTTTCATATCCTGGTAAGTAATGGTTTTCTTCCCCCCAGAGATGCTTTTCTTAGAATGAATGACTACTTAAAATAAATCTTTGAATAGGTCTTAAAAAGTTTTTAACCCTGCATTGTTAACTTCCAAAGGACAAACCAGTCCTGCACTACTTAGTTTTGGCCATAACCACAAAGGACCCATTCTTAATATGATTCAGTACATTTTCCCCGACCTGGACTCTCCTCTTGAATCAAACAGCAAAACTTGCTGTTGACATCTGCATACAATTCCATGCCAGTTCCCCACCTAAGAATGTTCTTCTCCCCTCCCCTAACCCTCACTTTTCAAGAGTACAAGTAGAATATATAAAGAACTATTATAACTCAATAATAAAACAAAACAAGCCTTGGGCGGTGTGGCTCACTTGGTTGAGCGTCATCCCATGCACTGAGATGTTGCCGGTTGGATTTCAGGTCAGGGCACATGTCTGGGTTGTGGGCTCAAACCTCAGTAGGAGGTGTATAGGAAGCAGCCAATCAATGTTTTTCTCTCTTTCTCTCTCCCTTCCTCTTGCTCTCTAAGATCAATAAAAACATATAAAAGACAAATAATTTAAAATGGACAAAAATATTGAATAGGCATTTCTTCAAAGAAGATACACTAATGGCTAAAAGTACATGAAAAGATAGTCAGCATCATTAGTTGTTAGGGAAATGCAAATCAAAACTACAATGAGATACTTCATACCCACTGGGATGTCTATAATCAAAAAAGCAGTAACAAGTGTTATTGAGGATGTGGATAAATTGGAACCCTCATACACTGTTGATGAAAATGTAAAATGGTGTAGCCACTTTGGAAAGCAGTCTGGCAATTCATCAAAAATTACTATATGATACAGCAATTCCAATTCTAGGTACATACACAAGATATCTGAAAACATATGCTAAAAGTCCCTCACACATGAATGTTTATATCAGCATTATTCATAATAGTCAAAATATGCAAACAACCCAAATGTCCATCAACTGATGAATGAATGAGCAAAATGTGGCATATTCATACAGTGGAATATTATTTAGTCATAAAAAAATGAAGAATGATTTGAATGATGTCTCCAAAAATGGAGTAGAGAACTCCAGGGCTCTTAGAAAGGCTGTACTTAGTTACTATATAAAGTCCATATTTCTTAACATGGCTCACAAGGCCTCTGAAGTTCTAATACTTAGCCATCTGTTATGGGTGAAATTATGCACCTTTCTAAAATTCATATGTGGAAGTCCTAAACCCCAGTACCTCAGAATATGTCATTGCAGATGTAATTAGTTAAGATAAGGCCATTAGGGTGGGCCCTAATTCAATGTGACTGCTGTCTTTATAAAAAGGGGAAATTTGGACACAGAGACACGTGCACAGGGAAAATGCCATGTGGAGATGAAGGCAGAGAATGGGGTGATGCATCTATAATCCAATAAATGACAAAGATTTCCAACAGACAACTAGAAGCTAAAAGAGGGAAACTGGTTTGCAGGACTGGTCTGTTCTTTGGAGGTTGATAATGCAGAGCTAAAAACTTTTAAGATTCTTCCTCATACCCTTCAGAAAGAGCTAACCCTGCAGACACTTTGCTCTCAGATTTCTAGCCTCCAGAACTGTGAGACAATATATTTCTGTTGTTTAAACCACTCAGTTTGTAGTACTTTGTTATGGCAACCCTAGCACACTAATACACCATCCTCTAGCCTTATCTGTGATAATTTTTCCTTACACTTTGTGCTCCAATAGCACCACCTTCCTTGTACTTCCTTTGGATAAGACTAGTGTTTCTAGCCTTTTGTTCTTGCTTATGTTATTCTTCTGCCTGAAATGCCTTTTTGGTCTAGCTAATTCCTATTCATATTTCAAGATTGCTTTTTCCAGGGACCCTTCACTGACCACTTCCCATGAGGCTAGTGTAAGTGGCCTTGCTAGGTGCTCCCACATATCTTGTGTATCTCCCCAGCTCTGCACTTTACACATTGTATTATAAGAAAGGTGTGGGGAACCTTTTGTCTGCCAAAGGCCATTTGGATATTTATAACATAATTCTCAGGCCATACAAAATTATCAACTTAAAAATTAGCCTGCTATATTTGGTCAGGCTAATTTGGTGAGGCATGTGATGTGAGCTGGTATTGATTTCGTGGGCCAGACATCCCCTACCCCTGCATGGTTTTCTGTCTCCATCCACCCCATGCAATGAATAGTGAACACCGTGAGGAAAGAGTCACCAAAATCCCAGTGCCTAGCATGGTATACTTTCCACATAAGTATATGCTCAATTCGTATCTTTGAATGAAAGGACTTTTTAGAAATTTCAGTATTTATTTATCTTATTTCTCCCTATAGCACCTACTAAAGTGCTTTGCATATAACGGGTGCTCAGTACATCTTGACTAGTGGTTCTAAAATGAGGACATTTGGAAATAGCTGGAGACATTTTTGGTTGTCACTATTGGCATCTAGTGGGTAGATGTCAGAGATTCTGCTAAACATCCTACAATGCACAGGATAGCCTCCAACAGCAAAATATTATCTGTTCCAAAATGTTAATAGTGTGGAGGTGGAGAAACCCTGATCTTGACTGAATAAAAGACTGAATTTACTTTTTACACCCTGTACTCACTATAGATCACTAGTGCACTAAATATGCTTGCTTGGGAAGCCTACTATTTTTATTCATTCATTTTTTTCCCAGAAGTAAACTATTACTCAACAAGAAATGAAGAGGAGTGTCCTGGCATCCAGAATTAAGACTTTGGCAATTTAAAATTACCTGATCAATAAGAGAATACATATAAATTACAACATTGTTATGCCTGGGATGCTCTATGGCAGTGAAAATGAATAAGAGCTACACCTATCAACAGGGATAAGTTTCATAAGCATAAAGTTGAGTGAGGAAAGCAAATTGCAGAAAGTACAGAGTTATATTATTTCTGTAAAGTACTATATATTGTTTAGGAATAGACACATATGTAGTAAATTTATAAAGACACACATGGAAATGATCAAGATCAAATCTGGGAGAGTGAAAACCTTGGGATGGAGATGTTTACAGAGGGCTCAGATTGCAGTGATAAAGCCTTATTTCTTAAGCTGGGTAGTGGGCATATGCTTGTTGTTAATTATTCATTATACATTTATGTATTTTTGAAATATTTAATATTATTCAAAAAGTGCAATTGCTCAATACTGAGGCATCCTGTAACCTGAGGCTGAGGAAAAACTCCATCTTATCAGTTTGCACTAGGCAGAATTCCCTCAACGTGGTAAAACCAAACCACTCATTGAATCAAATCATTCACCGTGGGACAGGAGCTTACATACTATACATAGGATAATAATCCGTAAGTTCCTGTTTACATTATTACACAGGATGGTGCCTGGGTTTGCTTGCATTGAACCCTCACAATATTTGGCATAAGAATACAAGCACAGATCCTTGTGGCAAACATAGAGGATCAAACAGAAATGGACAGCAGTTTGCAAAGCATAGAATCTTTGTAAACAGGCCATTGACTAACTTTGTTTTGGTTCATTGTTTATGTTTGTCTCTATGTATTTGCAACTGGTTTAGCGATGCTGTCTTAGAGTAAAGGAGTCAGAGCCTCACACATCCTCATTAATGAGGTGGCCTTTGGAGAATGAGAAACTGCACATGTATAAAGAAGTAAAAACATGAAATAATATCTGGAAATTTTGCTGCGGAATAAGAAGATTCAACTAAATGTTTTCTGAAGTCCTTTTGGCTGAGGGTATTTCCAGCTCCTGCCAAGCACCACTTACAAAGAAGGAGCAGAGAAATGCTTAGTCTGAGTTCTTACAGTCCAGGTTAAGAAGGTGAAAACATTCAAAGCCCAAGGCTGAGCAGAGAGGCCTCGAGGATGGAGCTGGCAAAGCTAGAGAGAACAAAACGATTTCCTTTTTGAAGTGGCTTCTTTGCACTTCAGGGTGTGGGCAGGGTATTGAAGGATTCAACTATGGAAGAAAACACTTGGTAGACCCTGGGAGCTGAATTTTACTGTTTTGTCTCCTAGAATTAAAATTATTTTCTTTCTCTATTAAAGAGTTTCAAAAAAGATGTTTTGTATTGTCAAGGCTATACATGCTCATTATAAGAAAGTGGAAAAATACAGAAAAAGAGGAGGAATATGAAAATTTATTTAGTTCCACCACCTATAGACAACAGCCACCATTAATATTTTGCATATTTCTTTCTAGCCTTTTTTCATGCATTTCCATTAATTGTGGTGATCATATTTTATATTAAATGTTGTATCCTACTTCCAATTAATAGTAGACATAAGCATTTTCCTGTCATTATGAACTATGTAAATACTCTGGTTCCCACTATCTGCCATTTTGTTTTCTATGGTTTCAGTTATCTGCAGTCAGCCGCAGTCTGAAACTTAAATGGAAAATTCCAGAAATAAACAATTCATAAGTTTTCAATTGTGTGCCATTCTGAGTAGTGTGATGAAATCTCATGCTGTCCCGCTCCATCCCACCCAGGATGTGAATGATTCCTTGTCTAGTGTATCCACACTGTATACACTACCTGCCCATTATTAATATCTGGCTGTCTAGGTTATCAGTTCAACTGTCATGGTATTGCAGTGCTTGTGTTCAAGTAACCCTTATTATACTTAATAATGGCCTCAAAGCGCAAAAGTAGTGATGCTGGCAATTCAAATATACAAAAGAGAAGCAGTAAAGTGCTTTCTTTAAATGAAAAGGTATGTATGTATAAGGGAAAAATAATATATATAGGGTTCAGTACTATTTGTGGTTTCAGGCATTTCCCGGGGGTCTTGGAATGTATCTCTCATGGATAAAGAGGGACTACTGTGTCAGTTTTATTGGCTATATAATATTCCATTGTACAACTACACTAATTTACTTAACCATTGAACCATTAGATTTCCCCCCTAGTATTTGATTACTCCAAATAATACTGTGATTAACATTATTGTACAAAAAGTCTGTGAAATATACGTTCATTCATTATATAACTATTAGTGAGGCCTACTATGTGTCAGGGGCTATGCTAGGTGCCAAGTTTCTGCCTTGGTGTCTTATATTGAGATAGGAAACACTGGAGGAGGAGAAAATTTAAGAGAAAAAATGGTAGGTTCATCTTTGGATGTGTTGAGTTTGAAGTGCCTGTAAGACATCCAAGTGGAGATGTCAAGAAAGCAGAGCTCAGTGGCAAGGTCTAGATACAGATATAAAATTACAGTTGTGGCCATATAGATGGTAATTAAAGCCGAATGAGTGAAAGAGATCATTAAGGAGAGAGTATATGTAGCCTCACCTTGAGACTATCTGAATTTTAGAGGTTAGATATCAGAGTGGAACCTACAAAGGAGACTGAGGAGAGGGCAACAGAGTAGGAGGAAAAGCAGAAGAGTATGGTGTCATAAATGCCACAGAAAGACTTTCAAGGAGAAAGAAATAGTTAACAGCATTAAATGTAGGGGAGAGGTCAAGTAAGGTAAGGACTGAAAGTGCTTTATTTATTTATTTATTTGTTTTTTTTATTGGCATGGTTGGGTATCTTTTTTATCTTTATTGTTGAGAGTATTAGAGATGTCCACCCCACTTTTCCCCCCATTGACCCCTTCACTCGGTTCCTGCCCCACCCCAGGCTTCCATCACCTATTTTGTGTGTCCATGGGCAATGCATATATGCATACAAATTCTTTGGCTAATCTCTTCCCACCCCCCACACCCCCCTTTCCTCTGAGATTCATCAGTCTGTTCCATGTTTTCATGCCTCTGGTTCTATTTTATTCATGAGTTTATTTTATTCATAAGATTCCACATATAAGTGAAATCATATGATATTTATCTTTCTCTGACTGGCTTATTTTGCTTAACATAATAATCTCCAGGTCCCTCCATGCTGTCTCAAAGGGTAAGAGATCCTTCTTTTTTATAGCTGCATAGTATTCCATTGTGTAAATGTACCACTGTTTTTTTTTTTCCAACTCATCTACTGATGGACACTTGAGCTGTTTCCAGATTTTTGTTGAGCAGTTTCAGTGGAGTGTTAGGGAAGGGAGCCAAATTGCTGAGTGACAAGAAAGGGAATGGAGATTGCAAATGAACCTGTAAAGTACATTTTCAATAAACTGGCCAATAAAGAGGAGCTGGGGAGGTATCTAGTGTGTAGGGAGGACTTTTTTTTTTTTTTTAAAGATGTTAGAGACTTGAGTGTGTTTAATTGCTGATGACATTTGAGAGGGACTTGAGCTTGGTTAATGGGTGATGAGAAGAAGGGAGGGAAAGAGAGGAAGGGAGGAAGAGAAGGGGAGAGGAATCTACAATTAATGGGTAGATATGAAGATTTTAATGTATCTTGATATATATTGCTCACATGCTTTCTAACAGGGTTTTTAACCAACATACGCTCCCACCAGCAATTATGAGACAGCTTGTCTGGTGACCACTTTGTCATCATTAAGTGTTATAAAAACAAACAAAAATACCTTTGCCAAAGAATCTCATTATTATTGTAATTTGCTCTTCTTTGATAAATAGCGAGTTGAATGGTTTATCAGTTGTGTCTGTGTGTGAATTTAGTCTTATGTCATTTGCCCAAAACGTTTCTATTCTACACAGACATTTTTCTTTGCCATGAAAGACGGAAAGTCAAAGGTTCAGAATGGTATCATATTTTATCTCTCCAAATTATATGGTCTAGAGTCTTCATCTTCTTAAAAGTACAGGGCAGTTTGACAACTTTTGGCTCAGCTGAGCGTCAGAGGCAGGTAATTTAACATTTGAGAGAGTGACTACAGATGGAAGTGAAAGCAGGGTCTGATCTAGTCTTAGACCCCTATCCTTAGTTCTCAAGCTCCCTTTCCTAACCCGAGAGGTCATCCTTCTAGTGATTTAAGGCTTTGGCTCCCAGACCTCCCCTTGGAGTGGCACGGTCCCCTACTAAAGAGCCCTGAGCGCTGTGCGGCCCCTTTAAGAGTCCAGCTCCTCCCCGCTCCAGGGAAAGTTGCAGCTTTTTCCGCCTCCCTGGAGGGTGAGAAGGGCCGGCCGCCTGAGCGAGGTTGCAGTCTTCCCGGAGCTGTAGACCCTGCCTTGAATCCGACACTGGGACGTCTCGCCCTCTCGTGGCACCTGTTGCAGGTGACAGGTAGGTCCGCGGCCAGAGGCCGCCCCTTCGCCCCCGATCTGGGGCTCCACCTGGGCCCCCAACCCCTCTTCGCTGCGCCCCCACCCCCATCTCAGGGACCTGCGCCTTTCCCTACCCTCTTCGCTCTCCCAGTCTTTCTTGTCCCCTTTCCCCTGCCTGCCTCTCCAGACTGCAAGCCCCACGTCTTCACTCCCGTCTGTTTGGGGCGGTCCGTCCCCTCCAGTTGGCTTTCTCCCGGGCCCCTTCCTTAGCCCAGCAGTCGCTGTGCCCCTCTGTGTCCTCCGTCTCGCCTCGCGCGGAGTGGCCGACTTTTCCCGCCTGCGGGAGCTGGGGCACGTCCCAAGAGTCGGCCCTGGGGCGGGGTTGGGGCCGAGTTCCTAGCGGGAACTGTGTCCTAGGAGGCGTCGAGTCACCTTTTCGCCGGTTCCTTTCGCCGCGCCCCGCCGTCGCTCGTGGTCTCAGCTCCGTGCTTCTTCCGGACGTCCGACGGCATCGGCTTCCCTGACACCGGCTGGCCCGCCACAGGTAAAGGCTACATGCAGGCCAGTTGACCCCAGCCCTGCCTTAGTGGGCTCCCCCAGCACTTGCGGCTAGGGACCTGGCTGTGTGCTCTGGAACTGAACTGCTTTTACTTGCCACCTTTCAAGCAGGGTTCGGGAATTTGCTCCTAAAGGAGGGTCCTCAGAGCCCACAGAAAGGGCATAGAACACTTCTGTCTTCTGTGATGGTTTGTAAAGGGGTATATGAACGCTTTCAGCCCTTAATGTAAAATGAAATGGTTGGTTTTTGGTGGTGAAATCATTTGGGTAGAATTCTGGTGGCTTGAACAAGTGATCTGTTTCTCATTAACCTTTTCTTCCCCAAGTACCCTGCTTCTTCAGAACCAGAGGACCTAGCATTCCAGAATACAGCTTTTGGCAGGGTTGCCCCTAGACCTTGAACGTTTGTGGCAGAAATTAGTCTTCAGTACACCCTAGATCTCCTATTTTTAACTGGCTTCTTTTCTGCTTTTTCAGGTTCCCACCTCCACCCCTCATAAATCCATTAATATTAAGGCATTAATGACCTAATGTGTTTACCCACTGGGTTGTGGAAAGAACAATGTCTGATGCAAAGAGTTGAGGCCCTGAGTTTTTTGTTGCAGTTAATTTTTTTTTTTTTTTAGCACCTGCTGGAAATCTTAGTAGAAAAAGACCACCAACTTGGCTTGTGAGATTTTTCCTGGAAGGGGGTGAACATTTCTGATAACACAGCTTCAGGAGACACTTTAGGTCAGAGCCTGCTGAGGAATAATTAGTCTGTGAGTGTATGTAGCATTCTGGATGGTACTCTCTGAGCTTTTCCCCTTAAAGGCTGCTACTAATAATGGTTGTTAGAATCCACTGAGCCAGGCGCTGTGATAAGTTCTTGATATAATTATCTCATATAATCCTCATAACTCTATGCAGTAGGCAATACAATTATAACTGTGTTGTGATGAAAAGGAGACTCAAAGGTTAAGTGCCTTGCCCCAAATCACCCGTCAGATGAGGGGCAGAGCTGGGTCATCTGACTGCACAGCTGTATTCCTATCCCCTGTCACACCACCTCTGTTGTCTTAGATGTTAGGAACACAAAATAGCTCACAAGTGAGGACTAAGTGATTAAAAATTCCCCTTCCAAGCTGAAGCAAACATAAGTTTTGGTCCTTGACTCCACCCTGGATGCACTGTGGAGACTTTGGATCACTTACCTCACTGGTTTCTTACCCATGTCACCATTTCACTTCCAATAGGGGTTCAATCGCCATGTTGCCACTATATGTACACACCCCTGAGTGTACCCAGCTGAATGTGACATCTGGGGCTCTTAGCTTAATAGTAATTGTCCTGAAGTTAAGAATGGGTAACTCTGGATTCTAGGGATGTATGCCTGACTTAACTTCTTCCTTTCCTGCTGGCTAGGGGAGAAATGAGGATGTGGTATATGAAAAGGATTCCCCAATACCCAGGCCAGAGAACCTGAGCGGGGCGGTGTTTGCTTGTTTTATGGTGGGATGGATGGAGTACCTTAGGCAGGAACAGTCCGGGAGAAAATGTCTTCCCTGATCTCATCTCTGGGCCTTTGCTCAAACTTCTCTTTTTTCTTTTTCTGAAAAGATAAATTGCCACCCATACCTCTCCTGCCATTAATTCCTATTCATCTCTCAAGATTTAGCTCTAAAATAACCTTTGGGACAGACTTTCTGAACAACACAATTCCTTCTCCTAAGCAGAAACACCAGTTTTTCTGTGTTCTAAACCACTTTGTTCACACCTCAGCAAAGCCCTTAACACTTCTCTTAGTTGTTTTCTCACCTGGAAGGTTGTAATCTCTTTAAGGGCAAGGTCTGGATCTTGGAGCTCCCTTTGTCTTAAGCATGAGAAATTAACAAATATTTGTGCTAAGAACTGGGAATACCATGCCTTCAAGAGCCTGAGGTCTGGTGATGGTGGGATTAAAGTACAAAACACACCTTTCTGAGCCACTTGAAATCTGACAGCTAGGAATTTGTACTTAAATGTCCCCTCAATGAGGCCTCCCTAACCATCCTGTAACCCTTCCTTGAACATTTTTTTTTTTTTATCCTCACCTGAGGACATTTTTTCACCTTTTGTTCAGACAGAGTAGGAGAGAGAGAGAGAGAGAGAAACATCGATGTGAAAGGGCCACATCGAGTGGCTGCCACCTGCACGACCAACCAGGGCCGGGGACAAACTGCAACCGAAGTACATGCCCTTAGCGGGAACCAAACCCGGGTCTCTCCGGACCGCAGGCCGACGCTCTAACCGCTGAGCCAAACCGGCCAGGGCTCCTTGAACATTCTATGTGCCCCTTCCTTACCTTATTACTCTAATGTATCATAGTGTGTATCCATTTTTTCTTATTGTCTGTCCCTCTTGTCCCTCCATAATGTAAATTCCTTATGGGTAGGATTGTCTGTTTGTTTTATTCACCAGTGAACCCCAGCATCCATAAGAGGGACTGGCACATAGATGCTTACTAATATTTGTTAAATGAATGAATGAATGACATTACTGTTCTAGGAATTGGCACTTTTTTGTGGTCTCCTGGAACTGAAACTGAGTGACCCCTACCTATCACCCAACAGCTGTAAGGTTGCCCTGGACCCAGTTCTTACTGTTTTCCTTCTGCTGAGTTTTGCTTTGAGATTACATTCCTGATGACAACTTTGACCTAGTTGGGACTACTTCCTCTCTCTCTTTTAAAGGCATGAGTCTCTGAATGGAAATTTCTGAAGTTTAAAGTGGAAATGTAAAGATAGTGTGCTTCTGGTGGGTAGGAAGGGAGGCTGCACTGAGAGGACGGGATGTGGATAGTCAGATGCCTTGAGATATTTTAGGCATTTTAGGCAGTAAGAAGCTGGAGAAAATTACTGTGCAATAGGGAAGTGAACAGCCCAAAAGAATAAAAGATGCCACAAATTAAGCTTCTTGTCTCAAGTCACCCTTAGCTTTTTAAGCTTGAGATAGTTATCGGATTATGAACTTTATGAAAAAGTCATTGCTGAGTGCTACTTGTATAGTACTTGACTAGTTTTTATTTTTAATTGATTTTTAGAGAGGGAGGAAGTGGGTGGGGAGAGAGAGAAAGAGGGTGAGAGAGAAGGGAAGAGAAGAGAAGAGAAGAGGAGAGAAGAGAAAAGAGGAGAGGAGAGGTGAGAAGATGGAAGGAGAGGGATCTGTTGCCTCCCCTATGCACCCTGACTAGGGATCAAACCTGCAACTTAGGCATGTGCCCTGACTGGGAATCAAACCCACAAACTTCTGGTGCATGGGACTACTCTCCAACCAACTGAGCCTCGCCATCCAGGGCAGTACTTGACTAGTTTTATGTTAGGAGAATTATACTGTGAGGAAACCACATGTAACACAAAAGAAAAAAGTACTATTCTATTTAAATGTGCTTTGAGATATTCAGAAAGAAAAAAGGGCTAGAATCCCTTAAAAGACAGACTTAGAAGGAAAGGGGCCCTTGATATGGTGGTAAATATCTGATTCTTCACCGTTTGATGTGTGTTAACTTCTTTGAAACTCAAGTTTGTACAGAAAACTTCTGCTTAGCCCCCTATTCTACTAAATTTATCTCCCCAACCTCTGAACATTGGAGTGACACAGGACTCAGTCCATTGATTTTTTGCCATCCAAAATCTTCCTAGAAGCGCTCATCCAGTCCTGTGGCATTACATACCATGTGTCTATGCATTCATCACTCGAAAATTTATGTCTTCGACCCAAGCCTTCTAAGTCACAGCCTCATATATCCAATGGCCTATTCCACATTTCTACTTGGATGTCAAATAGACATCTCAAATGTAACATGGCCAAAACAAGACTTTTGATTCCTCTCACATCCCCAGCCTCTTCCCTCAACTTCCACTATCTCAGTAAAATGGCACCAACATCCGTTCAGTTGCTCAAACCAAGAACCTAGGGTCACCTTTGATTCCTGTCATTCTCGCAACCTCCCAACATCCAATTCATCAAGTCCTATTGACCTGAACTTCTAAGTGTGTCAAATATTCTGCAAAAATGTATCCATCTCATTTGTCTATCACTCTAGTCTGAGCCACCACAAGGCTAAAATAAATATCTTTGCACAGTGCTCAAGGATGTATATAGATATAAGATGCACACATACAAATATTTGTGTGGGATAGCTTTCTATTAGGAGAATTGTTATGTCAGATATGTATTTTAAAAACGTGAGTAGGCACTGCTGAAGTGACATCTAAGAAGGTTTATACTGTCACCATTGAGAGTGCCTTTTCTTATGCCCTTAGTGAGGATGGACATTCTTTTCATTTTTTGCCAGTCTGAAAGGTGAAAAATAGTATCTAACTGATTTATCTTGTATTTCTCTGATCACTGGCGAAGCTGAGTATCTTTTCATATATGTCAGCTATTTGTATTTTTCCTGAGACTTGCTCCTTGATATCCTTTGCACATTTTTCTTTTGGCTTATATGTTTAATTTGTTTGCAAGAACACTATATTTATTAGGGATATTTACTCATTGCCTGTTACATAGTGCAAAATTTTTTTCTCTCTAGTCTGTCATATGTCATAACTTTGTTCATGATGTGTATCTCTCTTATAATCAGATAAAACACACTATAAAACATTTAAAAACATGTTCATTAGATTTGGCAATTAGGAGATCAGTGACGACATCAGTGCAGCAGGAGGAGAGAAAGGCAGATTGTAGAGAGTTGGGGAGTGAGCACGGAGGACTGATAAGGAATATAGTATACACTTTGAAGGGGCTTGGCTATGATGGGAAGGAAAGAGTGTTTCTTATAGATGTTCAATAAAATGTTAATTAATTTTGTTTTAAATATAGGAGAGGTGAGCCCATTTATGTGTAGATGGCAGAGAGCTTGATGATGCAAGGTTGTTGAGAAAGCAAGAGGATGGGGGCTCCAGAGTGAAAGAGGTGGAAAGACTGCCCTTAGAGAAAGGGAGGTGGCTCTTCCATTCAGACAGGAGGGAAAGAGGGTAGCATTGGTGAGGCTGTGAAGAAGGGAGGAGCTGTGGAAGGACAGGATTTTGAGAGAGGTCCCATCTGATGAGAGTGCTGAGAGGTTGGAAAGGCATTTGAGAGGGATGGAAAGAGGAGCCCTTTAGAGGTATATCACCCAGATTGCCACATCACAGTGAGCCAATAAAGGTTTGGATAACTTGAATGTGTCTCTACCCCAAGTCACAGAACCTGTATCCATTCTGTCCAGCACTCACCAGACCAGGAGTAGAAACAGAGTGTGGACAGTCTAGTTTGGGGGATATTTCTGGGTGGCTGTGACAGAAATATAAGAAGGCACGAGATTGGATACTGCTGGCAGAATAGTTGAAATGATGGGCCACTGTGGCTTTCATATCTGTAACTATCTAAATCTACCTTGAACTCAAGTAATTCTTAAGACATGGGAAATTTCCGTGGCACCTACACTGTTTCTTGTTTGTACCTCTATCAATTCAGGTATCAGAATAGCTTTAGTATGTATCAGTGTCTTTAAATTACTGCTTTCAACTTATAAGAAAACATGAATTGATTTACTGAGGTCCTACACTGTGCCAGTTTCTAGGCTAGGTGCTTGTGATAGTGGAGAAGATGATAGACAATGGCCTTTTTAAATGGAACTTATTTCAACAGGGGAGATATGTGTTAAACAATGTATCACATAATCAATAATTTAATCACAACTATGATAGTTCTCTGAAGTTCAGTTTTTTTAGAAATGAGATTGTTACATTACTTTCTCTAACAGGTTTTACCAATTTACATTTTATTTATTTATTGTTGATACTATTACAGATATCCCCCATTTCCACCCTCCTTTGCCCACCTCCACCCAGCCCCCTGTGTCCATGGGCTATGCAGATATGCACATAAGTTCTTTGGTCAATTTCTTCCCGCCCTCCCCTTCCCTCTGAGATCTGTTAGTCTGTTTGATGCTTCAATGCCTCGACCTATTTTGTTCATCAGTTTATTTTGTTCATTAGATTCCACATATAATTCCACAGATTATGTGGTATTTGTCTTTCTCTGTTTGGCTTATTTCACTTAGCATAATAATCTCCAGGTCCATCCATGCAGTCATGAAAGGGAAGAATTCCTTCTTTTTTATAGCCGTGTAGTATTTTATTGTGTAAATGTCCCACAGCTTTTTTATCCACTCCTCTACTGATGGAAACTTCGGCTCAATGTCACCAATTTACATTTGCAAACAAAGTATGAGAGTACCTCCTACATCTTCCCTCTTTAAAACTGAATATTGTCTTTTTAAAAATTTGCTGAATTAATAGGCAAATATAAAAATTCTATTAGCAGTAGGAGTGAAACTTTTACTTTTTTACATCTATTGGTCATTTGATCTTCCTCCTTTAAGAATTATCTGTTTATGCTCTTTGTCTATTGGATACTTCTCTCTTTGTTTCTAGTACATCTCTCTTTCCATGTTTGAAATCATTAATCACTCTTCTCTTGCTCCTCCCTTAGCTCTGGAAACACTAAAATAGATTTCATCCTCTCAGGCCATTCCTTTTTGATCTCCTTTGAACTTCTTTCTAAATTATTTTTTATTTATTGTTTTAGAAAGAGAAAAAGGGAGAGAGAGATAGAAACATCGATGAGAGAGAACATTAATTGGCCGCCTCCTGCATGCTCCCTCTGGGGATTGGGCCCACAACCTGGGCATGTGCCCTGACCTGGAATCGAACTGGCGACCGCTTGGTGCATGGGTTGACGCTCAACCACTGAGCCACACCAGCCGGGCTAAACTTCTTTCTTACCTACTTTGGAAATGTTGGTGTGCTTAAAGACTGACTATATTTTTATTACTTAATCCAGTAAAAAATAACATATAAGTCTTCTGTTCTCACCACATTCCATTCCCCAGAGGTAACAATATTAAATTTGTATGTCTTTACAGACTTTTTTCATGCCTATATAAATATTTCCTTCCTTCCATTCAGTCTGCATATACATGTTAAAAAATACAAATGGAATCGTAATATATGTTTTGCAGTGTATTTTTTCCTTAATATTTGTGACAAGCTTTCAATGTCAGTATATATAGAACTACCTCTTTATTTTTAACAGTGAGATAGTGTTCCATTATATGTATGTACCATAATTTAATCAGTTTTCTATTGGTAGATGTTTAAATTGTTGTATTTTTTCTTTGCTGGTTCGAACAGTGAGCATGCTTATGATATATATTTGTGCATCTACTTGAATATCAGTAGGATAAGTTTTTCAAAATGGAATGGCTCTATCAAAAATTGGTCAGTGGTGCTAAAGATTCAAAGAGGTCTAGGAAGATAAAGACTGACTATTGTCCATTGGGTTTAGAAAGTTCTCGGTGACCTTAGAGCAATTTCAGGGGAGTGGGGGGATATAATTCTAGACTTTGGTGGGTTGAGAAGTGATTGGGATATGAGGAATTGGAGGCAGTGAACATGGACCATTCCTTAGTGAAATTTGGCTCTGAAGAGAGGGTGGTAGTAGGGGAAGGGTTGAGATCCAGGGAAGTTTTTTTTTTTTAAGTTTAGAAGGGACTTAGATGTCTTTAAAAGGTGATGGCAAAGAAAGGATAATTGATAGAGCAAAGTCCTTACAGGACAAAGTCCTTATGCCAGATGGGAAAGGATCCAGAATGAGGTGGATGGATTACCCTTAAACAAAAGGAAGGACATTAGTGTTGAGAATAACAAAAAGTGATTAGATATAGATGAAAATAGGTTTATATATTTGACAGCAGGAATTTACCTGAGAGCATTTTTATTTCTCTATGATGTAAGAGGAAAGATCATCCTCTTAGAGCAGTAGTTGAGGTGGGGCAAGGTTTGGGTTGGAGATTTGAGCTACTTAAGGAAGGTTTAAAATAGTTATCATGGTGACCAGGAGAGCAAATTAGGACCAGGGAAGCATACTGGGAGTATCAGGCAGTGTTGAGGTGAGCTTGAATCTTAGTGACTAAGAATCACCAGATTGTGATTTTTATTTTCTCCAGTAGATCTCAGGAGTCCCAGTCATAAAAGCACAATAGGTGGGCTCTTCTAGGGTTATGTTTTTATCAAATATTTGCAATGAAAATATGGGTTATTGAGGATATTGACAAGAGTGCAGTCGAAATAATAGAATCCAGACTGTCTAGGAAAGGAAGTGAAGACTGGAAGGAGCTGACAGGGGAAATGTAGAAGGGTCTATAGAAAGACAAACCCTCCCCTGTGTGCTCTGAGAACCAGTGTGAACAGTCTAGAAGGATAGGGGATTGTAATTGGAGTGGTCTTTGAATTAGCGATATCAATAGTGGAGAAGTTCTGGGTTATAAACTCTTGGGTGTGGCTGAATGTGATATATGGTATTTTTTATATTAGCTCATTCATTCAACAAATATTTATTGTGTGCACATTATGTGGCAGACAGTGCTCTTGGCACTGAGAGTATAGAGATGAATAAAACAAAGTCCCTTCTCTCATACAGCTTACTCTGTAGTGAGAGAGATAATTCATTTTTACAAAATGAAAGGGCATCTTCATTGATATGCTGATTACTGAATGTGCAGTTCTATTTAGAAATAATAATAATACCAAGGTCAAATATTTACATATATGGGACTAGGAATGCCCATCTAGACATTTTGAGTGCCTTACTTAATTGTAAGTTATATTAACTGAATTATGAAAATTCCTACCTCCTCCCCACTTAGAACTTTTTAAGGTACTTTCATATGCTATGTCAGAATTGAAGATAAAACAAATATATGCACATGTAATTTAGAATTTTAGCAGTTTTAATACTTTAGTATTTTTAATATTTTAATTTTTTTTAATGTTAGGACACTGCTTCTAGCTGTAGACCAGATGTCAACAATGCATGTACTAATCTGTTCTAGGGATTTGATGTAAAGTGTAAAGTAATAATGGTTAAGCAGGCAGTTTGGGAGGGAAAAAGGCTTCCAGTATGTTAATATTTTACCTTTATTTTATATTCTTTAATATATATCAACTCCTTCATGCGCATATACTCATGTGTTTATTAATATTTTATTTGAAAGAAATTAGTATCCTTATTGACCTTAAATAACACCTTAAAAGTATCTGCCATGTATACAGTTCATTTTAAGTTCAACTACAGGTTGGTTGATTGTGTTTAATGTTTCTGTGGCCATAGCTAGATTCCTAAAATTAAAAAAGAAACCAAATGCGTGAAATCACAGTTGTGTGTGAACATGGGTTGGATTAGTCACGAACCATCGTGGTTTCTCATTTAAGGGGACTGTCTGGGTGATATTTAGGTGAAGTGGCCTGCTAGAAAGAATTAGATGGTAGCTAGAGTTCAGTTTAGAAATCGCCACCATCTGTGACCCTGGCAGGAGAAAGGGGTCTTCTCTGTGGGGGCTGCTGGTTTATCAAAGCTTGTTGATAATGAAAGGAAAGATAATGGTGTTCCACAGTGATGAGGCTTATCATTGAAAAATGACAATGTTTTGGATCTCAGCAGACTTTAAAAAATGTTTTATGCATATAAATGACCTGGATTTTAAAACATTCTGTTCTTTTAGTTGGGGATTTTCAATCTTTTTAACCTTTGATGCTGTAAAGGAAAGGGACTTTCCCCTGGCTGGTTTGGCTCAGCGGTTAGAGCTTCGTCCTGTGGATCAAGGGATCATGAGTTCAATTGCAGGTCAAGGGCATGTGCCAGGTTCGATCCCTGGCCCTGGTCAGGGTCGTGCAGGAGGCAATCAATCAATGTGTGTCTCTCACATCGATGTTTCTTTCTTTCCATGCCTCCCTCCCTCCCTTCCACTCTATCTGAAAAATCAATGGAAAAATATCCTCGGGTGAGGATGAACAACAACAATAACAACAACAATAAAAAAAAAAAAAAAAGAAGAGGGACTTTGGCAGAGGAGAGGATGAACTGGACATCCTTCACCTGATCAACTTCATGGGGCTCTTGTGAATCCACTTGGCTTATGTGAGAGGAAGCTTCAGGTGTAGGTCTTGCAAGCTAGAATGCCAAATGAGATTTGTCTTAATATATGCATTTTCCCTGCCAGGGTGGGTGTTTGGATGCATGGTCCTGTTTTTATGATCTTTTCTACTTCTATGTACCACGTTGAAGGAGATATGCCTTCTAGGATTGGTGGTAGGTTTAAGGCACCTGGAGTTGTTGAGGAGCAGGAAAAAAGTGTGAAATCATGAAAATAAGACCACATTTCATGCATCCAAGTAACCACTCTGCAGGAGAAATATATATATTACATATTACACACACACAAACACACACACACACAGTGTGACAAAGTAGGTTTACAGTTGTTTGTATGAAAATGATACAGTAATTAACAAATAATAATACAACAGGGAACCTTGTTTTGCATGCTCACAATTGTAAACCTACTTTTGCCCCACCGTGTGTGTGTGTGTGTGTGTGTGTGTGTGTGTGTGTGTGTGTGTGTGATATTTAGCTTACCTACCTCTGGGATTCACTTTAAGGAAGTATATATTATTTTCAGTGGGGATTTCTTCAAACCATTTTTGAACAGAATTTGGTGGTATGGAAAGGTAACTTGAAATATTGGGGGGAATCACTTTATAAAATATATAATAATCTAATCACTATGCCATATACCTGGAACAAATGCACAATAAGATAGAATATTAACTATAATTGAAAAATAAAATTTAAAAAAAGGTAGGCTTGCCCGGTCAGTGTGGCTCAGTGGTTGAGCATCGACCCATGCACCAAGAGGTCCCAGTTCGATTCCTGGTCAGGGCACATGCCCAGGTTGTGGGCCAAATCCCCAGTGGGGGGCATGCAGGAGGTGGCCAATCGATGTTCTCTCTCATCGATGTTTCTATCTCTCTTCCCCTCTCCCTTCCTCTCTCTCTAAAAAAATCAATAAAGAAAAAAAATGGTAGCCTCATGGATTCAATCTGTAGGAAATTGTCCACATTTATGATTCTAAGGGCTAACAAAGAAGACTATATTTTAGGTACTGCCCCCACCCCATATTCTCCTACCATCCTTGAGAAGGAATGTCCTGGATGAGGAGAATGGGTCTTTTCCCATGTGTACAGTTACTCTGAACCTGTTGTATACTATTGCAAGGAGAGGTCAGAGAACTGAGAAAGTAAACCAGACCAAGGGCCTCTCAAACATTCATCTGTTATTAGCTGAGGACTTTTTAAAAACTCTGCCTCTAGTTCTAGGTAGGATGTCCCCTTTTCCAAATATCACCATGTATGAGCAATATTATCAGAATATGAAGATACTGTATGCCATAGTGGTTAACAGCTCGGACTCTGGAGCCAGATTATGTGGGTTCAAAAAATGTACTATCAGTTATAGGACATATGACCTTGCGCAAGCTATTTGCTCGATATGTGCCTCACTTTCCTCATTTGTAAAACATGATAATATAGTACCTACCTCATAATACTATTGTGAGGACTAAATGATTCCATGTATGTAAAGTGCTTAGAAAAGTGCTTGGTACATAGTAAGCATTATGAAAATGTTAACTGCTTTCTTCTTCCCCTCCCCCAGCCCTTCTCCTCCTCCATCATTATCATCATCACTGTCATCATCATCATCACCACTGTCATCATCACCATCATCACTATCATCTTAAAAAGAGCAAAAACTACAAAACACTTCAGTACATGCAAACTCCACTTTTGTAGAGCCTATTTTCAAAAAGATTGTTGGGACAAAAGAAACAGTGCAAAACCAACATCACAATCTTGTAAAATTGAGTGCTAGTTATACATTTTTGTTGTTGTTAGGGGAAAATAAAATACTTAGCTATCATAACACTTTTGAGAATGGACACAGTGTGGGCAGGCCAGGTATATTGTCTGAGGCATGGGTATGCTCCATGAGTGGGCTTGCTGGAGTCTACAACTCAGCTAACCACTGGGAAGCCTCAGTTGCCCTTTGGTTTTAGAGGCTTAATTCTGTCTCCTCTACTTTGTTCCCACTCTTGTTTTTTATTCTTTTTTTATCCTATTTTAAAAATTTATGCTATTTTGTTATGTTTTATGTATCTTGGTAAGTCACTTTAAATCCTGTCTGGAACAGTGTATAAATAAGTACCTTTTAAACTGATCATATCTAATTACTAACATTTGCTTAATATTTATGCTTGTCAGCCTACTTCTGTGCAGAGAGGTACAGTGGCTTTCCATCTGGGCAAGAATACTGATTAGATTTCTCAAATTTCATAGTAAGATGTCAAAAGAGCCATATGCTCATATATTTTCCAAAGCATATGGTTAGTAATAATTCAAATTAAACAGCTACCAACATTGGGTGCTTATTCTAGACCAGGCACTATTTTATGCCCTTTACTAATGATGTGTACTTGAATCATCATAGCCTTAGGCAGGAACTCTTGTTATTAATCACTGTTTTTACAAATGTGGAAGGTGAGACACAGGGAGGTTGAATAACTTGCCCATGGTCACACAGCTAAAAAGTACTGAAGCTATGATTTGAACCCAGGCAGCCCGGCCCTAGATCCAGTGTTCATTGGCACTATTCCATGCTATATTGCTCTTAATAAGAAATGTAGCACAGCAGAACTCTAAATCTTAGTAGAAGAGGCTGTTCTGTATTACAAAACATTAACAGGTTCTGCAGATTTTATATCAGTGTTATGTCTTCAATATGCCTTTTTCCATCTCTACTACAAATGATCGTACTTTTGGCTCTCATCATCTTTCCCCTGGATTTACACCACAGCCTTCTCAAATCTATATTCTGCATAACTGTCACAGTGATCTAACACATCCTTGCCTTACCTAAAATACTTCAATGGTTCCCATTGTCAAAGGCTACTTAGCCATGTTGCTGAGCATAGCTTATTAAGCTCCTCTGACCATGTGATATGATCCCCACCTGCCTCTTCCACATCCTTCCTTACAATTTACTATACAGTATATCTGCACTGCTTGTCTACACCATGTTGCATTATGCCTCCATGCTTTTGTAAATGCTGTGCACTTTACCTGGTTAACCAGCTGGTACATGTTTACAACCAGTTCACATGCTACTGCTGGTATCTCTTTCTTGTTCCCTGTCCCTAAGCTGGAGTAGATGCCCCACTTTGGTATTTTCATAATAGCTTGTACTCATATTTCTTTGAACATGTTCTTTTTATGATTATCTATTTAAGTATCTCCTTTGATAGACTGTGTGCTCTTTGTGGGCAGAATCTATACATTATTCTTTTATCGTTAGACAGCTAGCACATCACTTTGCACATAGTTGGCCCTCCTAACTAATGAGCATTCTGTAAACAGCAAAGAATATAGAACTCTGGGTCAGTGAAAGAAGTAGGGTTTTGAGGGCCCGAAACCACAAACAGAGATAACTACCAGGACAGCAGAGGGAGGTTTTACAGAAGAATCTTTGGGGCCAGATACATGTCCATTATTTAATCCAGGAGCCAGAAGGGGCTTGGGGTGATGGAAAGGAGTCTATATCTAAAGAGAACTTAGATAGATCTGAGAAACCAGAATTAGCAGCTTTGTAATTTGGATCTACCTTAAATTTGTCTGAGTGGCCTTGACTAGGAATCTGAGAGAGACACATTTTAATAAACATATTTAGAATTGTTTTTTGGAAGGACATCACCCTAAAATTGAAAGGCACAATTGATAAAATAACCAACATAGTATTCCAGTGTAAACATTTTATTGACTGTCAGCAATGTTGCATGCTCACTCAGCTGTTACCTACCAAAAGATGTTATCAGTAGATGCCTTTGTGCATAGGTGACTGGATCTAGATAAGGGGATTTAGGGAAGACTGCAACCCTAGAAACTTTCTTTTCTTTTTTTAAAAAAATATTAAATTTATTGGGGTTATATTGGTTAATAAAATTATATAGATTTTAAGTATACAATTCTATAATACATCAACTGTATATTGTATTATGTGTTCACCACCCAAACTCAAGTCTTCCATCACCATTTATCCCCCCTCTTCTACCTCCTCCCATCCTCCTTTCCCTCTGGTAATCACCATACTGTTGTCTGTGTCTATGAGGGCTTTTTTTTCTTTTTTAATTCCTTCACCCTTTTCACCCAGCCACCTCTCCCCTCTGACAGCGGTTAGTTTGTTCTCTGTATCTGTGAGTCCGTTTCTATTTTTTGTTTGTTAGTTTATTTTGTTCATTAGATTCCACATATGAGTTAAATTATATGGTATTTGTCTTTCACTGACTGGTTTATTTCACTTAGCATAATACTCTCTAGGTCCATCCACGCTGTAGCAAAAGGTAACATTTTCTTCCTTCTTTATGGCTGAGAAGTATTCCATTGTGTAACTGTACCACAGCTTTTTTATCTACTCATCTACTGATGGGCACTTGGGCTGCATCCAAATCTTGGCTATTGTAAATAGCACTGCAATAAACATAGGGGTGCATATATTGTTTTGAATCAGTGTTTCAGGTTTCTTTAGATATATTCCCAGAAGTGGAATCAATGGATCATAAGGCAGTTCCATTTTGGTTTTAATTTGCATTTCTCTGATGATTAGTGACATTGAGCATCTTTTCATGTCTATTGGCCATCTGCATGTCCTCTTTGGAGAAGTGTGTATTCAGGTCCTTTGCCCATTTTGTGTGCGTGTCTGTGTGTGTGTGTGTGTGTGTGTGTGTGTGTGTGTGTTTCAACCAAGTGAATATTTTATTATTTATTTATTTTTTTATTGTTGAAAATATTACAGATGTCCGCCTTTTTCCCCATTGACCTCCCTCCTTCCCGCTCCCACCCCCCTTCTGCCTCTCCTAGCCTAGTGTCCTATCAACTGGTTGTGCATATATGCGTATAAGTTCTTTGGTTTATCTCTTACCACACCTCCCACCCCCCATCCCTCTGAGTTTTGTCAGTCTGTTCCCTACTTCCATGACTCTGGATCTCTTTTGGTCAACAGCTTATTTTGTTCATCATGTTCCACAATAAGTGAGATCATGTGGTACTAGTCTTTCTCTGACTGGCTTTTTTCACTTAGCATAATACTCTCCAGGTCCCTCCATGTCATCTCAAAGGGTAAGAGATCTCTCTTTCTTATAGCTGCATAGTATTCCATTGTGTAAATGTACCACAGCTTTTTTATCCACTCATCTACTGATGGGCACTTGGGCTGTTTCCAGGTCTTAGCTATTGTAAATAGTGCTACTGTGAACATAGGGGTGCATATATTCTTCCTGATTGGTGTTTCAGGCTTCTTAGGATATATTCCAAGAAGTGGGATCACTGGGTCAGATGGGAGCTCCATTTTTAATTTTTTGAGGAAACATCATATTATTTTCCATAGTGGCTACACCAGTCTGCATTCCCACCAGCAGTGTGCTAGGGTACCTTTTTATCCACATCCTCACCAGCATTTGTTGTTTGTGAATTTGTTGATGGCCGCCATTCTGGCAGGTGTGAGATGATGTATCATAGTCATTTTAATTTGCATCTCTCTGATGATTAGTGATGATGAGCATTTTTTCATATGTTTCCTGGCCAATTGTATGTCCTATTTGGAGAAGTGTCTATTCAGGTCCTCTGCCCATTTTTTAATTAGATTATCTGTCTTCCTTTTGTTGAGTTGTATGAGTACTCTATATATTTTGGATATTAACCCCTTATCTGATGTATTATTGGCAATATGTTCTCCCAGAGAGTGGGTTCCCTTTTCATTTTGATGCTGGTTTCTTTTGCTGTGCAGAAACTTTTAAGTTTGATGTAGCCCCATTTATTTTTTTTCCTTTGTTTCTCTTGCCCTAGGTGATGTATCAGTGAAAATTCCACTACATATGATTTCTGAGATTTTTCGCCTATATTTTCTTCTAGGATTTTTATGATTTCACAGGTTACATTTAAGTCTTTTATCCATTTTGAGTTTATTCTTGTATATGGTGTAAGTTAGTCTAGTTTCATTTTTTTTTTTTTTTTGCATATAGCTCTCCAATTTTCCCAGCACCATTTTTTGAAGAGACTGTCTTTTCTCCATTGTATGCTCTTGCTTCCTTTGTTAAATATTAATTGTGCATACTGTCTTGGGTCAATATCTGGGTTCTCTGTTCTGTTCCATTGATCTATATGCCTGTTCTTGTGCCAGTACCAGGCTATTTTGATTATGATGGTTTTGTAGTATGACTTGATATCTGGTATTGTGATCCCTGCCACTTTGTTCTTCTTTTTCAAAATTGCTGTGGCTATTTGGGGTCTTTTATGGTTCCATACAAACTTTTGGAGTGTTTGTTCTAGATCTGTGAAATACACCATTGGTACTTTAATAGGGATTGCATTGAATCTGTAGATTGCTTTGGATAGTATGAACATTTTAATGATGTTGATTTTTCCGATCCATGAACGTGGTATATGTTTCCACTCTTTTATATCGTCCTCTCTTTCTTTTTTCAATGTCCTGTAGTTTTCTGAGAACAGGTGTTTTACCTCCTTGGTTAAGTTTATTCCTAGGTATTTCTTGTTGTTGTTGCAATGTTAAGTGGGATTGTTTTTTTAGTTTCCCTTTCTGAGTGTCCATTATTGGTGTATAAGAATGCCACCGATTTCTGGATTTTAATTTTGTACCCTGCTACTTTGCCAAATTCATTTATTAAATCTAGTAGATTTTTGATGGAGTCTTTAGGATTGTCTATGTACAATATTATGTTGTCAGCAAATAGTGACAGTTTCGCTTCCTCCTTTCCGATTTGGATCCCTTTTATTTTTTCTTCATGTCTGATTGCTGTGGCTAAGACTTCCAGTACTATGTTAAATAAGAGTGGTGAAAGTGAGCATCCCTGTCTTTTTCCTCTTGTTAAAGGAAATGCTTTTCGTTTTTGCCCGTTGAGTATGATGTTGGCTGTAAGTTTTTCATATGTGGCCTTTATTATGTCGAGATATGATCCCTCTATTCCCCCATTGCTGAGTGTTTTTATCAGAAATGGGTGCTGGATTTTGACAAATGCCTTTTCAGCATCTATTGATATGATCATATGGTTTGTATCTTTCATTTTGTTTATGTGGTGTATTACATCTATTGATTTGTGAATATTGTACCAGCCTTGCATCCCTGGGATGAATTCCACTTGGTCATGGTGAATAATTTTTAAAATATATTGCTGGATCTGATTTGCTGATATTTTGTTAAGTATTTTGGCATCTATGTCCATCGGGGATATTGGCCTGTAGTTTTCTTTCTTTGTAGTGTCTTTATCTGGTTTTGGAATTAGAATTATGCTGACCTCATCAAAAGAGTTTGGAAGTCTTCCTTCTTCTTGAATTTTTTGGAGTAGTTTGAGGAGAATGGGTGTTAGTTCTTCTTTGAATGTTCAGTAAAACTCCCCCATGAAACCGTCTGAGCCCGGGCTTTTGTTTGCTGGAAGTTTATTGATTACATCTTCAATTTCCTTAATTGTCATTGGTTTGTTCAAGTTTTCTGTGTCTTCCATGTTCAGTTTTGGGAGACTGTGTGATTATAGAAACTTATCAATTTCACCTAGATTGTCAAATTTGTTGGTGTATAATTGTTCATAGTATTTTTTAACAATCCTTTGTATTTCTGTGGTGTCAGTTGTTATTTCTCTTTTGTTTCTGATATTGTTTATTTGGGTCCTCTCTCTTTGTTTCTTGGTGAGTCTGGCTAAGGGTTCATCAATCTTGTTTATCTTTTCAAAGAGCCAGCTCTATGTTTCATTGATCTTTTGAATTGATTTTTTAGTCTCTATGTCATTCATTTCTGCTCTGACCTTTACTATTTCTCTGATGATTAGTGACGTTGAGCATCTTTTAATATGTCTATTGGCCATCTGTATGTCCTCTTTGGAGAAGTGTGTATTCAAGTCATTTGCCCATTTTTAATTGGATTTTAAATCCTCACCCGAGGATATTTTTCTATTATCTTCAGATAGAGTGTGAGGGAGGGAGGGAGGGAGGGAGGGAGGGAGAGAGAGAGAGAGAGAGAGAGAGAGTGAGAGAGAGAGAGAGAGAGAGAGAAATATGAGAGAGACACATCGATTGGTTGCCTCCCTGTGACTCCGACCAGGGCTTGGGTCCGAACCACAACTGAGGTATATGTCTTTGACAGGAATCGAACTTGTGACTCTTTGGTTCATGGGCCAGCACTCTAACCACTGACCAAACTGGCCAGGTTGTTCGTTTGTTTTTTTGGTGTTTTCTCTGAGTTCTTTATAAATTTTGGATATTAACCACTTTTCAGATGTATCTTTGGTGAATATATTCCCCCATTCAGTACGTTGTCTTTTCGTCTTAATGGTTTCCTTTGCTGTGCAAAAACTTTTTAATTTGATGTAGTCTCATTTGTTTACATTTCTTTTGTTTCCTTTGCCCAAAAAGATATGTCAGAAAAAATATTGCTAAGGGAAGTGTAAGAGGTTTTATTGCCTCTGTTTTACTCTAGGATTTTTATGTCCTGGGAACTTTATTTTCTAGATGGAAACTTTTTTTTTTTAAGTTTGCAGACTCCCCACATAATTTGTATTTTGTCTTATTTTTCCATGCTTTAAAATTCACTGTCTCTTAGGGTAAAGGAGGGATAGATTGTGATGGAAGCAGACTTGAATGGGGGTGGTAAACACACAATACAATATACAGATGATGTAGTGTAGAATAGTATACCTGAAAGCTATATAATTTTATTAACAAATATCACCCCAACAATTTCAATAAAAATAAATTTAAAAATAGATTTTCAAATAATTAGGATTTTTTCCCCCAAAGTGGGCTGGATTTTGCTAGCCTTTGTTTTAGAACTCATAAGCATAATAGGTATTAATTCTGATAATACTTTAGATTGGTCTGCTTCAGATACTGTAATTGCCTTGGTCACAATGAGTTAATAGAGTCCACTTTGGAATGTACTTTATGGCAGCACAAATCCTTATTCATATCCTGTCCTATTTGCACCAGGGCAACTCCATTACAGTCATCAGAGTGATTTATTCTTTCCTAATTGACATACATCATAATTGTAGGCAAGCAGAATCATGATAACACATGGCAATTTGTAAGAATGGTTTCCCTTCTCCCTCCTTTAAGTAAAGGGTGTCCCAACTTTTTTGATCACTTCTTTACATCCAAAAATTTTCATCACCCCAAATATATATAGGTTTATTTTAAAACTATGTATTTACCACTGTGCTAATATTATCCATTATAAAGCATTCACAAAAATGAAATAAAGGATGAAAGATGAAATGAACACTAAAATTAATTTTAATATTTATTAATGGTATAATAACTTGGGCTCTCATTTCAATGACAGCAGTGACATTGTGTGCTTCATTTAAACAAAATCTTGGTTTATGATACAGCTCTTTGAAGGTCTGATTCTAAGTTCTGTTTATTTTATTTATTTTTTTGTTATTCCTCACTGGAGGGTATTTTGCCATTGATTTTCAGATAGAGTGGGAGGGAGGGAGGGAGAGAGAGAGAAACATCAATGTGAGAGAGACTCATCGACTGGTTGCCTTCTGCACAGCCCAAACCGGGGCCAGGGATCAAACCTGCAACAGAGGTACGTGCCCTTGAGGGGGAATCAAACCTGCGACTCTTTGGTCCACAGGCCCACACTCTAACCACTGAGAAAAACCGGCCAGGGCAGTTCTGTTTATTTCTATACTTGATTTTAATGACTGTCATAGCTGAGAAAGATACCTTGCAGAACATATACAAATATAAGAAGTGCATCATTGGATGCACTCACTGAATAATCATACTCATATTATCATTCCAGAAATCAATTAGACGTTTTGATGCTGTTCTATCTTTCCTACTCTGAGCATGTTGTCTTTTCACATTTTTAACAAATGGTTGAAAACTCCCTAAAATTGTTCATTGGCAGAATAGAATAGGAAGATAAAGCACAAATTTTAGTCAACAAAATTAAATAATGGGACAACTTCTTTTTTAGATTACACAAGTAAGTGAGATCATACGGTATGTCTTTCTCTCTCTGACTTATTTCACTCAGCTTAAAAAACCAAGTTCACAGATATGGCAAACAGATTGGTGATTTTCAGAGGTGGAGGGTGGGTGTAGGCAAAATGAATGAAGGGAGTCAAAAAGTACATAACTCCAGTTATGAAATAAGTCAGTGGATGTAATATACAGCATGGCTATGCTATTATAGTTAATTTATACTGTATTGCATACTTGAAAGTTGCTTAAGAGAGTAAATCTTAGAAATTCTCATTACAAGAAAAAAATTTTGTAATTATGTATGGTGACATAATAACAAGACTTGTAGTGATCATCTTGCAATATATACAGATATTGAGTCATTAGGTTGTACATCTGAAACTAATATGATGTATGTTAATTAAACCTCAATTAAAATAGTGAAGGATAATACTCTCCAGGTCCCTCCGTGTTGTTTCAAAGGGTAAGAGATCTTTCTTTTTTATAGCTGCCTAGTATTCCATTGTGTATCTATGCTAAGTGAAATAAGCCAATCAGAGACAGACAAGTATCACATGATCTCACTTATTTGTGGAATCTAATGAACAAAATAAGCTTATGAACAAAATGGATCCAGAGACATGAAAGTAGGGAACAGACTGACAAACTTCAGATGGAAGGAGGGTGGGGGGGTGGAAAGAGATAAACCAAAGAACTTATATGCAAATATGTATAACCAATGGACACAGACAACAGTGCAATGAAGGTAGGGGGGTGTCAATGGGGGAAAAAGGAGGGACATCTGTAATAAAATATTGATTAATTAAAAAATAATAATGGAAATATTTTTAAGTCTACTCTGCTTTATTTATTATCAATGGAAGAAAACCCACCTTTGACATAAAACAACATTTTATTTGAATGCATTTAAGATCTCCTACTGCCTTATAGGTATTTTGAGATTGTAAAACTTCTGATTACAAGAATGGTTAGTTACATTTAATCTTAAATGAAAAAAAAAACAATTTTATTGAGGTATAATTTACATACAATAAACTGTACATATTTAAAGTATACAATTTGATCAATTTTGACATCTGTATATATCATGAAACTATCACTAAAATCAAAATAGTAAACATATATATCACCTTCAAAAGTTTCCTTGTGCCATTTTTAAAATCTTTCCTTCCTGTCCCTCTCTGTACTATGCCCTCCTTGAAACTACTGATCTATTTTCTGTCACTGTAGATTAATTTGCATTTTCTAGAGTTTTATATAAATGAAATTATGTAGTATGTATTCTTTTTGTCCAACTTTTTTCAGTCAGCTTAATTATTTTGAGTTACAGCCATTATTGCTATATGTCAGTAGTTTATTACTTTCTGTTGCTGAGAAGTATTTCAACAGATATACCATAGTTTTGTTTTGTTTTTAATCCATTTACCACTTGATGGACATTTAAGTTGTTTCCAGTTTTTGGTTATTACAAATAATGCTATTATTAACATTCACATGCAAGTCTTTGCATGGACATTTGCTTTTGCTTTCCTTGAGTAAATTCTTGAAAGTGAGAAGGCTGTGTCATATGAGAGATGTATGTTTAACTTTTTGAGAAAGTACCAAACTGGTTTCCAGTGTGGTTGTACCATTTTTACATTTCCACTGTTCTGTATGAGAGTTCCAGTTGCTCTAAATCCTGGCCAACATTTGGTATATTTTAAATTTTAGCCATTCTAATAAAGTGTAGCAATATCTCATTGTGGTTTTAGTTTGCATTTCTCTAATGCTTAATGATGTTGAGCATCTTTTCATGTGATTATTTTGCTATTCATATATCTTCTTTGGTGATGTAATTGTTCAAATCTTTTGTCCACTTTTAAAATCTGTGTGTGTTTTTTTTAATTCTATAGCTTTGAGAATTCTTTGTATAGTCTGCATACAGGTCCTTATCAAATATAGTGTTTGCATATATTTTCTTCCACTATATGGCTTGTCTTTTTATTTTTTTATCATTATCTTTCAAAGAGCAGAAAATTTTAAGTTTAATGAAGTCCATTTTATCCAGTTCTGGATCATGCTTTAGGTGTTGTATTATGAAATGTTTGCATTTTTTGCATGTGGGTATCCAGTTTTTCTAGCACCGTTTGTTGAAAAGACTATCCTTTCTCCACCAAATTCCCTGTACCTTTACAAAAAAAACAAAGTGACTGTAACAAGGATTTATTTCTGGACTCTATTTTTTTCATTGATTTATTTGTCTATCTGTATGCCAATATCATACTCACTTGACTACTGTAGATTTATAATAAATCTTGAAATCAGGTTTTGTAAATTTTCAAACTTGGTTCTACATATGTTTTGAACCTCACAACATGTTATTTAAATCTCTTTTAAAAATACAATCACCTGTTTAGAGCAAAAAATATATAACAATAAGAAAAAATATTTTTACTCACATAACATTCTGTGTGCTCTTCATTTCTTCTTGTAGACCTATTATTTCTATCTGGTATTATTTTTCTTTTGCCTGAAGGACTTCCTTTAGCATTTTTATAGTACAGGTCCACTTGTGATTAATTATTTCAACTTTTGCATGTTTGAAAAAGTCTTTATTTCACCTCAATTTTTGAATATTTCTCTAGGTTTAGACTTCCAAGTTGATAGTTTTTTCCTTTCAGTATTTTAGAGGTGTTCCACTGCCCTTATTTGCATTGTTTTCTATGATAAATTTGCTTTCATCATCATTGTCTTTGTTCATCTGTATGTAACGTCTTCCTCCCCCTGGCTATTTTAAGATTTTCTCATTATCTTTGGTTTTAAGCAATTTGAGGATTGTGTGCCATATGGTGTAGTTTTCTTTTTATAGATTTTGTGCTTGAAGTTGATTGTGCTGCTTGGATCTGTGAGTTTATAGTGTTCATCAAATTTAGACAAATTTTGGCAACTATTTACTCAAATATTTTTTCAGTTTCCCATTTCCTTTGGTGACTCCAATTACATGCATGTTATGCAGCTTAAAGTTGTTACAAAGCTCATCAGTACTCTGTTCTGTTTTTTTTTTTTTCTTCCAGTATGTTTCATTTGAATAGTTTCTATAGCTATGTCTCCAAGTTCACTAATCTTTTCTACTACTGTGTGTAATCAGATGTTAATCTCATCCTGCATATTTTTCATCTCAGACATTGTAGCATTTATTTCTAGGTTTGATTTGGGGCTTTTAAAATATTTTTCATGTCTTTATTTAATTTTTTGAAATATGGAATGCAGTTTTAATAAATGTTTTAATGACTTTGCTGATTCTAACATTTGTGTCAGTTCTTGGTCTGTTTTTTATTGCTTGTTCTCCTCAGCATGGACTGTACTTTTCTGTTTTTTTATATGCCTGTTAATTTTTCACTGGATACCAAATATTGTGAATTTTACCTCATTGGGTGCTGTGTATTTTTATATTACTATAAATATTCTTGAGCTCTGTTCTGGTAAACAGATTGATCCTTTCAGACTTTGCTGTTTAGATTTGTTAGGTAGGGCCAGAGCAGTACACAGTTTAGGGCTAATTATTTCCCATTACTGAGGCAAGACGCTTCTGAGTACTCTGCCCAGTGCCTTGTGAATCATGATGTTTTCCAGTTTGGCTGGTGTAACAGGCACTACTTTTGGACCTGTGTGAGTGACAGTCACTGTTCTTTTGAGTCCTTTTAGCTGGTGCTTTCCCTGGTATAGGGTAATGTTCTCACAGGCATGCCATGCACTGCTCAGTCCTTTGCTGTATACGTGAGGGAGACCTCTGCAGCTCTCTGAAGATCTCTCTCTGTGTGGCTCTCACTCTGCTATGAACTGTAGCCACCTGGGTTTTCCCATACTCTCAGCTCTATCACTTCAACTCAGGGAGTTCACCAGGCTCTACCTATACTCCTTCTCCCTGCATAATGGCCTGCAAACTATCTCACGACAGTTGAGCCTGAAAAATTAGAGGGCTCATCCTATTTGTTTCCTGTCTCTCAGGGATAACAGTCTTTTATTATCTGATGTTCAGTGTCTTGGAAACCACTATTGTTTCATGTATTTTATCCATTTTTTTTTTGGGGGGGGGAAGGGATCTTGTTCCTCACAGGGCAGAAATCCATTCTTTTTTTACTCCATCTTGGCCAGAAGTAGAAGTCCACTGACATTTTATAATGCCAAATTTTCATGACTAGTCATAATTTGTAGCCCAGTTTCAATTCTAATCTTTCAAAATTGTGGATACCACCAGGCTTATTGACATGGCTAGATCAGCTGTGAATATCTATATCAAAAAATATACAGAATCTGACACCCAGCAGTATTTATCTCCTCAGATCACTAATTAGTTTCTGTGTAAAACATTGTCATTTACTTAACAGTGGCAGTTTAATTCAGAGCTTATTGGTTAAACTAATATCCTTTGAAAGACTGATTCACTTTTTCATGTTCAGTGAGGTATACATTTTACCAAAAGTGTCCATTGTCTTTGGCCCAAACAGTATGATACTTTTATTACACCACTTTGTTGAGATGTGACTAATAATGCAATAGAATTTATATTCAAAGCAATCACATAATTACTACGTTGAAGTTTAGAGGAATAATTTAACACAATTTCAGTTGTTTTACCCTTGAACATGGATCAATTTTTCTGAAATTCTTCTGTCATCTCTAAAGTTGTTTAAAGCATAGTTTTTCACTTAAAAAAATGCCTGAAACCTTAAATGGTGTCTAGATGCAGTTTTACTCGAAATTCATCTATATTCTTTAAAAAAATTTTTTTCCCTTTATTGATTTTAGAGAGAGAGGAAGGGAGAGGGAGAGAGAGATAGAAACATCGATGAGAGAGAACATCGATAGGCTGCCTCCTGCATGCCCCCCACCAGAGACTTGGCCCGCTGGCTGAATGAATGTCCTACAACTTGGGAATTAAAGAGAAAGCCACATTGAGACTGGTAGGAGGGGCAGAGGTGCAGAACGGGCTAGTCCCACACCCACATGATATCTTGGGGATATCTTGGCTGTGAGGGTCCCCCTTGAGAAGCAAGGAGTCCCAGCCCCACACCAGACCCTTTAGCCCAGGGTTCCAGTGCCAGGAAGAGAAGTCCCTGTATCTTGGGGCTGTAAAAACCAGAGGGGATTGTGGCTAAGTGACAGGGAGGCTGCTGGAGTCACAGGCAGTTCCTCTTTAAGGGCCCACACACAGATTTACACAGACTCACTCCCTCTGAGCTCCAGCATTGGGGCAGCAGCTTGAAATGAATCATGGACCTACAGGGAGGAACTAACTTCTCTGGCATCAGGGCAAAAACTGGGGGGGGGCAGTTTTTTCTCAGAAAATAGTGCTGGCAGAGGCCATTTTTCCTTTGCTGAGCCTCCCCGCCCCCTCCCCATCCCCATCACAGAGCTGACAAGCAGCACCATATCTGAGTCTCCATCAACTTGCCTCACAATCTTCACCCTACCCTGGTGATTCCCTGAGACCCCACCCCACCCAACTTGCAAGCTCACCCAAGCTGTTTCTAGTGGCTTTTCCATATGAATGGCCTGTCTTGGCTCATACTTCATACTTTCCTAGAATCTCTCAAACAAGCAGCAGCTGGCCTCAGCATGCCCTGTGTACCTCTTGCTAAGTGGCCCCAGGCCCAGCACTAGTAGCAGCCTGTCTTGGTTCACAGCTTGGACTCTCCTGGGTACCTCCAAGCCCAACACAAGTAGCAGCCATCTGCAGATTGCTCTGTAGCTAGTGCTGGGTGGCCCCAGGCAGGGCACAGGCAATGGCTGACTTTGCACCTCACAGGAGGCCCAGAACCAGTGCACCCTGTGGTCAGCTTCAGACCATGCCAGATTACAACCCTACCACCTCCACGCACAACACACTCAAGGGGTGGACTCGGTGAGCACCAAAGCCCCACTGAAGCAAGTCCTGCTCCATAGGGTCAGCTCCTACACAGCAGCTCTTTGGCTGTAGTTGCAGATGGTCCTCACAGCTGATTGGCCTGGAGGTCAGTCTCTCCCAGTGACACCAACAACAATCAAAGCTCAACTACAACAGGACAGTGCACACAGTCCATCTGAAGTGCCCAGCTCAGGTGACTAGGGAGGCTGAGCCACTGGGCCCTACAGAAAACCTACTATACAAGGCCACTTTACCAAGTCTGGGAAATATAGCAGCTTTATCTAATACATAGAAACAAACACAGGGAACCAGCCAAAATGCAGAAACAAAGAAACATGTTGCACATGAAAGAACAGGAGAAATCTCCAGAAAAAGAACTAAATGAAATGGAAGCAAGCAATCTATCAGATACAGAGTTCAAAACAGTGGTTATAAGGATGCTCAAGGAGTTTACTGAGAACTTTAAGGAACTTAGTGAGAACATCAGCAACCTGAAAAAGAACCAGTCAGAAATAAAGGATACACTAACTGAAATGAAGAATAATTCACAGGGAATCAACAGTAGAGTAGACACTAGGAACCAAATCAAAGATTTGGAATTTGAGGAAACAAAACACACTCAATCAGAACAGCAAAAAGAAAGAAGAATCCAAAATTATGACGATAGTGTAAGGAGCCTCTGGGACAACTTCAAGTATACCAATGTTCGCAGCATGGGGGTGCCAGAAAGAGAAGAAAGGGAGCAAGAAATTGAAAACCTATTTGAAAACATAATGACAGAAAACTTTCCTTACCTGGTGAGAGAAATATGCATATAAGTCCAGGAAGTTCAGAGAAGTCCCAAACAAGATGAATCCAAACAGGCCCACACCAAGACACATCATAATTAAAATGCCAAAAGTTAAAGACAAAGAGAAAGTCTTAAAAGCAGCAGGACAAAAGCAGTTAGTTTCATACAAGGGAGCTCCCATAAGACTGTCAATTGATTTCTCAACAGAACCTTTGCAGGGCAGAATAGAGTGGCAAGAAATATTCAAAGTGATGAAAAGCAAAGACCCTCAACTAAGATTTCTCTACCCAGCAAAGGTATCATTTAGAAATGAAGGTCAAATAAAGAGCTTTCCAGACACGAAAAAGTTAAAAGAGTTCATCACCACCAAACCAGTATTACATGAAATGTTAAAGGGTCTTCTTTAAGAAGAAGAGGAAGAAAAAAAAATATGAACAATAAAATGGCAATAAATACACATCTATCAATAATTGAATCTTAAAATCAAAATAAACAGGCAGAATAGAAGCAGACTCATAGATACAGAGAACATTTTGACAGTACCCAGATGGGAGAGGGGTTGGGGGATGGGTGAAAAAGGTGAAGGGATTTAGAAATACAAATTAGTAGCTATAGTGTAGTCATGGGGATGTAAAGTACAGCATAGGGAATATAGTCAATACTATTCTAATAACTATGTATGGTGTCAGATGGGTATGAGATTTCTCAGGATGATCACTTAATAAGTTTCATAATGTCTAATCACTGGGGGGTATACCTGAAACTGATATAATATTGTTTGTCAACTATAATTGAAAAATAAAAAATGATTGAAAAAAAGTTAAAAAAAAAAACTGGTCTTCAGAATTGAAAGCAACTTGAGATAGCTCTCCCTACCTCTTCATGAAAACTAGCTGTGTTAGTGGTAATGCTCATTTATTAATTATTACTATCTCCTAATTATAAGATTAGGGTATAAATGGGATATATCCACTTGAATATATAATTCTACATATGTTCGTTATATCAAGCTTATTGTTTTGTTAGACTTGTTTATATATCTATACATTTTTATCTGCTTGTATGATCAGTAATTAAGGAGGGTATGTTAACCTCCCATTCTGATGGTATATTTTTTAGTTCCCTCTTTATTTTGTAAGCATTTGTATTAAAATATTATCCTGAAGTTTGAGAAATAGATGTATGTAATTTTCTAACTAAACAAACTATCTTCTCCAAAATATCTTCTTGTCAGCATGAAGTCCCACAAGGATGCAATATTAAGATATTTCATCTGAGTCTTGACACCCCACTACTAACATGGAACGAATTGTCCATGAGAGCTCAGGTTTGGACACTTAATGTAATCCAAGCTGTGGTTTTCTCAGTAGATAATCCTTGCCCTTTTATTTTTTTATTTCTTAAAAAAATTGTTTTTTCTTTAAAAAATTTTTTTATTGTATTTATTGGGGTTACATTGGTTAATAGAATTATATAAGTTTCAGGTGTACAATTCTATAATACATCATCTCTATATTGTATTGTGTGTTCGCCACCCCAAATCAAGTCTCCTGCATCACCATTTATCCCCTCTTTACCCTCTTCTACCTCCTCCATATCTCTTTCCCTCTGGTAATCACCATACTGTTGTCTGTGTCTATGAGGTTTTTTTTTTGTTGTTGTTTAATCCCTTCACCCTTCTACCCCAGCCCCCAACTCCTTCCCCTCTGACAGCTGTCAGTCTGTTCTCTGTATCTATGAGTCTGTTTCTATTTTGTTTGTTAGTTTATTTTATTCATAATCCTTGCCTTTTTGACTACACACCTGTGAGTAAGTTTCAGTGAAGGGCCTTAACAAGTTTTCTTGGGCTTCAGTTTCTCCACTAAACCCTAGTGTCAGTCAATTGGGAGAATATGAAAGGTCACAAGGTTTCTAACTTCAAATCTTGCTGGTTTTCTTATTTGTGCTTCCCTTATTTTTCTAAGTTATATTTTTCAAAATGTGATGTACCATTTACCATAACAATATATCACATAACTCATTGCATATGAAAGCATTATTATTATTTTAAATATGTTTTTATTGATTTTAGAGAGGATGGGAGAGGGAGGGAGGGAGAGAGAAGCATCGATGTGAGAGAGAAACATGAATCGGCTGCATCTTGCACGCCCCCTACTGGGCATTGAGCTTGCAACTCAGGCATGTGCCCTGACTAGGAATCAAACCGGTGACCTTCTGGTGCATGGGATGACAACCAACTGAGCCACACTGGCCAGGGCAAAATTATTATTTTTATTCTGTATTTTTCTTTTTGAGTTTCTAGAAAATGTTCTTTCCTGTAGTAAGGAGGTGGTGGGGGGTGGTGAGGCAGGCAGCAGGTTTCTTTTTGGAGATGTTAATGACAGGTTTAGCACAATTATGATTTGTTCTTTGACCTATAAGTTATTAAAAAGTATCTTTAAATTTCCAAAATGTATTGGGATTAAAAAATATCTTTTGCTATTGAAATCATATTTAATTTCCTTGAGGTCAAAGGCCATAGTCTTTATGAGAAATATTTCTTTGAAATTATCAAGACGTGCATTATAACCTAGTACAATGGTCATTTGTGGGGATAAATGTTCCATATGTGCTTGAAAAGAATGTGCTTCTCCAACTGGATATAGAATTCTACATATGTCCATTAAATCAAGCTTATTTTGTTGTTCAAGTTATCTATAGGCTTACTAATTTTTTATCTGCTTGTACTAGCAATACAGTCATGCACCACATAATGTTTCAGTGAACAACAGACAGCGATGGTATACCATAGCCTAGGTGTGGTAGACTCTATCATGTAGGTTTGTGTAAATACACTCTATGATGTTCAAACAATTACAAAATTGCCTAATGACACATTTCTCAGAATGTGTCTCTGTTATTAAGTGGTGCATACTGTAACTGAAAGAGGTATGTTAATCTCCCATTTTGATGGTCAATTTTTCAATTTCTCTCTCTAGTTGTACTTACTCTTCCTTTATATATTTGGAGGTGTTTTATTAGTGCATATGAGTTTATTTAGTCTATATAGTGATCTTCTTTATCCTTGGTAATATTTTTGTCTTGAAGTTTTATTTTTTAGATATTAATATAGCTATCTCAATTTTCTTTAGGTTAGCATTTACCTGATATATATTTTTCTATCTTTTTTTACTTTTAATATTTCTTTGTCCTTATGTTTTAAATATGTCCCTTGTAAAGTGGCACCATAGCTGCATTTTAAAATTTTATCCAGTCTGTTAATCTCTGTATTTTAAAGGGTGATTTTTGCTAATATATGCTATTTATGTTTATTGATATATCAAAACTTGTTTTTACCTTCTTACCTTTTGCTTTCTATTTGTCTTATTTTTTCTATTCTTTCCTTTTCCTGATAGACTTTTAAATTTTTTTTTTTTATTATTATTATTCTGTTTTCTTCTCCCCACTACTGATTCTGCAAGGTCCCATCTTAAGTTAGTTGGCTGGTAACGGGATTAGTGTTGGAAATCTCAGCAACCCATGGTTGAAGGTAGGGCTGGGGTGGGATGTGGATTTACTGAAAGGAGTCAGATTTGCAAGTCATGGGGAAGAGGAGATAGGGAGATGATGGAGGTCATGGCTGGTGGACACTGAAAACTTTTTTATTTTACAGTTGTGAGATAAGAATGTCTGATAGGACTGGAGGAATGGGAAGTGGGAGGAATGTGAGATGAAGTCTTAAAATAGAACCTGAAGGATTAGGTACAGGAACTGCACTAAGGGCAAGTGAAAAAGATACCTAGGAATAAACTTAACCAAAGAAGTCAAGGACCTATTTGCAGAAAACTACCAGACATTGAAAAAAGAAAAAGAGGAAGATATAAAAAAGTGGGAGCATATACCTTGTTCATAGATTGGAAGAATTAACGTCATTAAAATATCCATACTACCCAAAGCAATCTATAGATTCAATGCAATCCCCATCAAAATACCAACAACATATTTCACAGAACTAAACAAAAACTTCAAAAGTTTATATGGAACCCAAAAAAGACCCCGAACAGCCACAACAATCTTGAAAAAGAAGAACAAAGTAGGGGGCATCACAATACTGGATATCAGGTTATACTACAAAGCCATTATAATCAAAACAGCCTGGTACTGGCACAAGAAGAAACATATAGATCAATGGAACAGAACAGAGAACCTGGAAATTGACCCAAGGCTTTATGCTCAATTAATATTTGACAAAGGTGGCAAGAGCATACAATGGAGTAAAGACAGCCTGTTTAATAAATGATGTTGGGCAAATTGGACAGCTACATGCAAAAAAATGAAGCTAGACTACCAACTTGCACCATACACAAGAATAAACTCAAATTGGATAAAAGACTTAAATATGACTCATTAATCCATAAAAATCCTAGAAGAAAATGTAGGCAACAAAATTTCAGACATCATAGATAGCAGAATTTTCACTGATACAACACCCAAGGCAAGAGAAACAAAGGAAAAAATTAATACATGGGACTGCATCAAACTAAAAAGCTTCTGCACAGCAAAAGAAACAACCATCAAAATGGAAAGGGAACCCACTGTATGGGAGAGCATAATTACCAACAATACATCAGATAAGGGGGTAATTTCCAAATTATATAGAGTATTCATACAACTCAACAAAAGGAAGACAAAGAACCCAGTTAAAAAATGGGGAGAGGACCTAAATAGACACCTCTCCGAACAGGACATACAAATCGCCAAGAGACATATGAAAAAATGCTCAACGTCACTAATCATCAGAGAGATGCAAATTAAAACGACTATGAGGTATCACCTCACACCTGCTAGAATGGCTGCCATCAGCAAATTATCAAACAATAAGTGCTGGCGAGGGTGTGGAGAAAAGGGAACTCTAGTACACTGCTGGTGGGAATGCAGACTGGTGCAGCCACTATGGAAATCAATGTGGTGTTTCCTCAAAAAATTAAGAATTGAACTGCCATTTGACCCTGTGATCCCATTTCTAGGAATATATCCTAAGAAGCCTGAAATACTCATCAGAAAGAATATATGTACCCCTATGTTCATAGCAGCACTATTTACAATAGCTAAGATCTGGAAACAGCCCAAGTGTCCATCAACAGATGAGTGGATAAAAAAGCTGTGGTACCTATACACAATGGAACACTATGCCGCTGTAAGAAAGAAGGATCTCTTATCCTTTGAGACGACATGGAGGGACCTGGAGAGTATTATGCTAAGCAAAACAAGCCAATCAGAGAAATACAAATATCACATGATCTCACTTATTTGTGGAATATAATGAAGAAAAAAAGCTGATGAACAAAATAGTCCCAGAGACATAGAAAGGAGTACGGTTTAGACTGACAAACTTTAGAGGAGGGGGGTATGGGGGGGATGAGATAAATCAAAGAACTTATATGCATGTATGTGTAACCAATGGACATAGACAACAGTGCTTGAGGGGTCGGGGGGATAGGGAGGAGGGTGTCTGGGAGAAAAAAGGAGAAACATCTGTAACAAAAACATATTAATTAATAAAAACAAATAAATAAAAATTAAAAGGAAAGATTTATGGGTGACAACTAGGGTCCATCTGAGTTTGGAGGCCAGAAAATTGATGATAACTATGTTATCCAGGAGCTACTGATTTTTTGACCAGTGCTTCAGCCATAATCACGGATATGAGAATTCATTTCCACAATGCATTTGATTGCTCTGTTTAATATTTTGTAATTGTTTTGGCCGTTATCCTGCCTGATTCAAGCCAATAGAGCACTGGCTCTAGAATTAGAATGCCTGGGCTAGAATCCCAGCCACTTCATTTGCTTGCTGTTTATTTGTGGACAAATTAACCTAACTTCTCCTGAGTCCTCATTTATAAAATGGAGATAATAATAATACGTCATTCTCAGGGTTACTGTGAGGATTAAATTAGTTAATATATGTAAAGTACTTGTTGCTTGGAATACGGTAAATTCTCAATAAATGGAACTGTTAGGGTGATGACAACAGTGATGATTAATAATATTGGTGGCATGTGCACTGCTGTGTGCCAAGTATTGTGTTAGGTGCTGGTCCAGATGTATAGAATAAAATTGACAAAGTCCTTATTCTCATGGAGAGTATATATTCTCCTTGGGGATAAGAACTAAGATGACTTCTTTAAGACTATCTAAGAAAGGGCCTAGGAAAGGGGCTTAGTGTTGTATACATCAATAAAGACCAGGAAATAGCCAAGTTGAAATGTTGAGGTTTCTGGAACCTGTATAGCTTTGCTGTCTTTATATTTCTATTGTCCAGTAGGTCATTAGTAAAAAAAAGAAAAAAAAATTAAATTGAAAAGAGCTTGTTGTCTAGTTTCAAGGGAGAGCAGAGAAGGTAAGTATGAACCTCATTTCTTTTCTTACTCTCTCTCCTGGGCTCTGACTCCTGTGACTACCATATGTATATTTTCAGATATAGTCTCTCTTCCTGAGGTCCTGCCTCTGACTTCCTGGGTCTAATTACCTGGATATGCTTTATGCAGCACAAACTGAATATGACTAAGACTATGCTTCCTGCCTTATTTGTAAACCTGTTTCTTCACTTAGAGCATATACAAATGTTTACATAAATACTTTACCAAAGAGATCATTCAATATCTTCCTGCAACTACTTCTTTTTCACTCAGGGATGTATTTTCATATAGATCTACCACATTTTTAAGTGGCTGCATAGTATGCTGTTATATGGAAGTATTATTTGGTTTAATGAGCCCTCTGTTAAAGAACTTTGTTTCTCTTCCAAATAATGTTGCAGTAATATTCTTGTACATATATACCCTTCCATGCACATTTGTTTGAATATTTATTTATTTTTAATCCTCACTTGAGGATATTTTTCCATTGATGTTTTTTAGATAGAGTGGGAGGGAGGGAGGGGGAGAGAGAGGGAAACATCGATGTGAGAGAGACATATCGATTGGTTGCCTCCCATATGACCCCAACTGGAGCTGGGGATTGAACCCACAACCGAGGTAAGTGCCCTTGACCAGGAATCGAACTCGAAGACTCTTTGGTCTGTGGGCCAACGCTCTAACCATCAAGCCACACCAGCCAGGTCTGTGTGCATATTTCTATTAGATAGATTCTTAGAAGTGGTGTTGTTTGACTAAGGAGTATGTATATTTTGCAATGTCTTATGTACTACCAAATTGTGACTCTGTGCTTTATTTTTTTTTATTGTTGAAAGTATTACAGATGACCCTCTTTTTCCCCATTGACCCCTCCTTCCTGCTCCCACAACCCTCCTGCCTTCCCCAGCCTAATATCCATGTTGATTGGTTGTACATAGGTGCATATAAGTTCTTTGGTTTCTCTCTTCCCCAGTCTGTCCTTTAATTATTAAAAAAAATTTTTTTTCTCTATTGATTTTAGAGAGAGAGGAAGGGAGAGGGAGAGAAAGATAGAAACATTGATGAGAGAGAACACTGACTGGCCACCTCCTGCATGCCCCCCACTGGAGATTTGGCCCACAACCTGGGAATTGAACCGGCGACCTCTTCTTGGTGCATGGATAGACACTTAACCACTGAGCCACACCGGCCAGGCCCAGTCTGTCCTTTAAACCTATCTTTTATACTATAGCTAGAGTGACTTCTGTAAAATGAATTTGATCATGTGACTTCCCAATATCAATAACAAAGCAACAACAATGATGTTTGATGGATTTCTATTGTCTATATAATGAATTTAAAAATTCTTAATTATTAAGAGTATTTGAGAGTTATGTAATCTGGCCCTGACCTATCTCTCTTACCATTGTCCCCCACCAACAAACATATGCTCTGTTCTATAAGGCAAAATCCACCTCTTCTGTAAAACCTTCCATGTATATAGCACTCTCTTTTCCCTCTCTATACAAGATAGAATTAGTTACTTCCTTCTCTAAGTTCCACAGCATTTAATTTATTATCCCTCTGATAGCACTTAATACACTGTACTATCTTATGTTTATCTGTCTCCCCTACTACTCTGTGAACTTCTTAAGGACAGGAACTGTTTTACCGACCTCTCTATTTCCGGCATTTTGCACAATGCCTATTAGAGTGGGTGCTCAACAAAAGTGCATGAAATGGGTGAAGATATCCTTGAGGTGTATTAGCAATAAGAACTTTGGGAGATAGAGTAGGTGATGGAAGTTGTGAAATGTAGCAGAAAGCTGACTGAATCCTGGGAACATGGAAGCTGGTCAAGAAAGGAGAAATGGACTTCAACTGGCAGGAGTCCCCATGTGGTTTTCTCCTCCACTACAGAGACCAGCTGTCTGATTTTCTGCATTAATAGATTTGGGGCTTGATAACATTTAATGTATTGAAAATTGAATAATTGAGGATCTGCTTGGTGGAGGGGAAGTTTGACTCATTTGGTCGGAGGTCTTTCTTGACCAAGATTCTTATGCTGAAAAACCCAACCCTTTCGCAGAGTCATGAATAAGTTTTTCTTCTTGAAAAATCAAAGCCTCTTACTTTCAAGGGTAGGATTCAGGTGGGGGCAGGAATGGTAAATAGATCATATATTTCTACATTGTCTCTTTAGCCTGACGCAAAGGGAAAGTAGTCTACTAGGGAGTGGGCCTATTCTGGAGTAAATTATCTGTGTGAAATTAGTTCTTACCTTATTTCAGGTAGCTCTGGTAGCTCTCCTAGTTTGGTCGCTTTGAAGAAAGAAGAATAGAAGAAAAAATAGAATAAGTCATGTCGGAGATGCTTGACCTCTCTTTTCTGTCTGAGATGGAAAGGGATTTGATCCTCAATGTTCTACAACGAGATGAGGAGCTCCGGAAAGCAGATGAGAAAAGGATTAGGTAAGAGTCCCAGAAAAAGCATGGGTTCCCAGGCCTTTGACCAATGATATCTAGATTTTTCCTAATACCTCTCATATGACTTTCAGAGGAACTTCTGTGTGAGGTTTACAACTTCTCATTGGCTCAGGCTGGACTCTGAGGTGGTTGCTTTCACAGAACTAAGTAGTTTTACTGTCTCTACCCCACAACCCCTATCTAATTAACCTATGCAGATACTGAATCCACTTATACTTCTCTTTTGGGTCTTGGCAGGCGATTGAAGAATGAATTACTGGAGATAAAAAGGAAGGGGGCCAAGAGGGGCAGTCAACACTATAGTGATCGGACCTGTGCCCGGTGCCAGGAGAATCTGGGCCGTTTGATTCCTAAGACTAACACTTGTCGGGGTTGTAATCACCTGGTGTGCCGGGACTGCCGTATCCATGAAAGCAATGGTACCTGGAGGTGCAAGGTGTGCGCCAAGGAAATGTGAGTGTCACCTATGGCTGACTAGAGAGAGGAAATGAGGCCCTGGCTGTGCTGAGAATTTCTCCCCTCAGCCTTTGTTGGTTGAATATCAAGGACCATTCTTTATCTATCTGTTATTTTCTTTTATTCCTTCCCAGAGAGCTGAAGAAGGCAACTGGAGACTGGTTTTATGACCAGAAAGTGAATCGCTTTGCTTACCGCACAGGCAGTGAGATAATCAGAATGTCCTTGCGCCGTAAACCTGCAGGTACCAGACCTTTCTGGAGGTGGTTCCTTGAGGTGTTTGACCTCAGTAATAGATCCTCTAGTGTGAAATCCTCATGTATTCTTACTGGTAGTATCTTACCTTCATGGGATCAACTTGATTGTGGGGAATATAAAGATTATATTGCCATCCCTTTTGCAAGTGTGATATGTTTCCCTTCCCCCCTTCATCACCACCACTCTGCCATGTTTTTGTTCATCTTGAAGTGAATAAAAGAGAGACTGTGGGACAGTCCCCCCATCATCAGTCACAGATGGGTGATGTCTGGCCAGGAAGAAAAATCATTCAGGAGCAACAGAAAGAGCCCAGGTAAGAACCAAGCAATCATTTCAAGAACTGCTACACATCTCTTTAATTCTATTATTATTTTTTTTTACTTTGTTCTGTTTCTAAAACAATAGATGTTCACTATAGGAAAATTGGGAAAGTACCAAAAACAATAAAGAAGGAGGGAAAAAATATTCCTAATTCTACTACCCATATGTAAACATTAACACTTTGGAATATTTTCTTTATAAGGACAATTTGGAGATACATACAAATAACACATACTCATGAAAAATTTAATCAGTATAGGAAACAATAAAAAAAGTAACAAATCACCCAAATTCTTACTTTCCCAGTGTTCACATTATGTGAAATTTATTTCAGATATCTTTTTTGCATATATAGAAATAGAGGGATGGGTGAATGGATAGACAGAAAAAACTTTGTAATATAGGATCATAATATGTTAAATTAAAAACATTTTGTTTAATTTTACTTGAATTTACCAGAATATAACACTGAAATAGAGTTGAAGAACTACTGCTAATCTTCAGATAAACTTTTTTCCCATAAAAGATATTAGTCATCAACATCCCTCTAAGCTTAAGAAAGAAAATTATGAAAATATTGAGCAGTTATTAATTTTTTTCTATTGTCTTTTTGTTAAGAAACTTTTTAAGATAAAATTCACATACTGTACAAGTCATCCATTTATAGTGTACAATGCAGTGGGTCTTAGTATATTTATAGAATTGTGCAACCATCACCCCAATTGATTATAAAACCTTTCATTACCTTAAAAAGAAACCTTATGTCCTTTAGCTGTCACTCCCCGCAGCCTCCCTATCCTTCCTCATCCCTAAGCAATCACTGATTTACTTTCTATTTTTACATATTTAGCTATTCTGGATATTTCATTTAAAAGGAATCATACAATATATAGTCCTTTGTGACTGTGTTCTCTCACTTAACAGGTTTTAAGGTTCATCTCTGTGGTGACATATATCAGTACTTCATTTCTTTTTATTGCCAAATAATATTCCGTTATATGTAGATACCACATTTGTTTATCCATTCATTTGTTGATGGACATGTGGATTGTTTCTACTTTTTGGCTCTTATGAGTAATGCTGTTATGAACATTCATTATAAGTTTTTGTCTAGACATATGTTTTAATTCTTCTTAGGTAGATAGATACCTAGGAGTAGAGTTGCTGGGTCAAACAGTCATTTAGTCATTTTTTAATCTACCTGTTTCAATATTACACATTATCAATTGCCTCTCTGCTATAAAAGAGGAAATTAGATTTATTACACTTCTAACTCTTTCCCCTACTCCAAATTTTTATTACTCAAATTATTACAGCATTTACATGCTGTTATGCTATCATAAATCATCAGCTTATTTTATCTGTTTAGTTTTACTTCATATTTAAAAGGATTGTATACTTATAACCATGCATTGTACCATGACTTCTCTGTATTTCTGAATTCTTTACTTTGATTTATATCTTAGTTACCTGGATTTTTTCACGGAGAAATTCCTTCAAGAAGGGCTTGCAGGTGCTATTTTTACTTCACTCTTTCATGTTAAGAATGTTTGTCTAGACAGAAAAACATGGCAATGGGCAAGACTGGAGTTAGGGTAGTGTGTGAATGGATAAGCGTGTGCAAGAGAGTGTGAATGGGTATGAGTGTGGGTGGGCATCTGTCTATCAGTGCAGGAGCTCAGAGCAGGTGGTTCTGGAGCTTTGGGCAGGGAGCAGTAGACTGCCGCTGCACGCTGCGTGGCAGGGTACGTCTCCACACTTGGGGTTGGAAAGCACCATGATTTTGGAGGATCAGCTGGGTCCTCCTAGGGAGGAGGCAGTGGGGAGCAGCCAAGACCCAGCACCCAGAGGCCACAGGCACATTCAGCCCTGGTAGACCAGCGGCCTCTGCTGTGATCCACTGGGCCTGTACACAGCAGCCACGCCCATCTAGGACTCATGCATGGCACCCAAGCCCACCCAGGACCTGTGAAGGCCAGCCACACCCACCTGGAATCCTCGGATGTCAGCCACAACCCTGCACACCTGCACAAGACAGCAACACCCACACAGGACCCACACATGACAGCTGTGACTCTGTGGGACCTGTGCATGACAGCTGTGTCCCTGATGGACCTACAAACACGAGCCACCAGCTGTCAGCCCTGTAGGCCCCGCAGCAGTCTAGAGTTGCTGGCCCCACACCAGCCCAGGGCTGCCGGTACCACAGACCCTGCTGTGACTGAGAGCCACTGGCCCCTGCTGCCACTGCCACCAAGAGCCACTGGACCCACTGTTGCCACCACCAAAGCCACCAACACCCCCACATGACTGGACAGGATATGAGATCTGGCCCCACCACAACCTTATGCCCCTGGACACACCAACCCGCCATCGTGACCGGTTCTGCATAATCTGGCCTTAAACTGCAAGATTGCGAAAATGATGAGAAAAAGAAACAACCTCCAAATAAAAGAAAAGGCGGAATCACCAGAAAAGGAACTAAAAGAAATGGAGGCAAGCAATTTGTCAGATAAAGAATTCAAAGCAATGTTATTAAAAGTGCTTTTATTATGTTGAGGTATGATCCCTCTATGCTCACAATACTGGATATCACGTTATACTACAAAGCCACTGTAATAAAAAATACACCCTGGTACTGGACCAAGAACAGATGTATAGATCAATGGAACAGAAGAGAGAACTCAGAAATTGAACCAAGCCATTATGCTTAATTAATATTTGACAAATGAGGCAAAGGCATACTATGGAGTAAAGACAGTCTTTTCAATAAATGGGAAAATTGGACAAGTACATGCAAAAAAATGAAACTAGACCATCAACTTATATCATACACAAGAATAAACTCAAAATGGATAAAAGACTTAAATGTAATTGGTCTAACCATAAAAATCCTAGAAGAAATATAAGCAGAGAAATCTCAGACATCTCATGCAGCAGAATTTTCACCAGTACAATGCTTAGGGCAAGAGAAACAAAGGAAAAATAAACAAATGGGACTACTTCAAACTAAAAAGCTTCTGCACAGCAAGAGAAACCAGCATCAAAATGAAGGGAGAATCCAGTGTACAGGAGAGCACATTTGCCAATGATACATCTGATAAGGGGTTATTTTCCAAAATATATAAAGTATGCATACAACTCAACAAAAGGAAGACAAACAATCCAATTAAAAAGTGGGCAGAGGACCTGAATAGACTCTTCTCCAAACAAGATGTACAAATGGCCAAGAGACATATGAAAAAAATGCTCCATGTCACTAATCATCAGAGAGATCCAAATTAAAATGACAGTGAGGTATCACCTCACACTGACCATATGTGTACCATCAATAAATCAACAAACAACAAGTCCTTGCGAGGATGTGGGGAAAAGGGAATCCTAGTGCATTTCTGATGGGATTATAGACTGGTGAAGCCACTATGGAAAACAGTATGGGATTTGACCCAGTGATACCACTCCTAGGAATATATCCTAAGAACCCTGAAACACCAATCAGAAAGAATATATGCACCCCTATGTTCATAGCAGCGGTATTTACAATAGCTAAGATCTGGAAACAGCCTAAGTGCTCATCAGTAGATGAGTGGATAAAAATGCTGTGGTACATTTAAACAATGGAAAAGTATGCAGCTGTAAAAAAGAAGGATCTCTTACCCTTTGAGACAGAATGGAGGGACCTGGAGAGAATTAGGCTAAGCAAAATAAGCAAGTCAGAGAAAGACAAATATCATATGATCTCACTTATATGTGGAATCTAATGAACAAAATAAACTAATGAACAAAATAGATCCAGAGACATGGAAACAGGGAACAGAGGGAAGAATTTCAGAGGGAAGGGGGGCGGGAAGAGATTAACCAAATAACTTAATGTGCATATGTGCGTAACCAATGGATACAGAAAATAGTGTGGTGAAGGCCTGGGTGGGGTGAGGGAACAGGGTGGAGGGGGACAATGGGGGACAAAGGGGGGACATCTGTAGTACTTTCTACAATAAAGATTTAATTTAAAAAATTATTATTTTACACAAGAAAAAGAAAAAGAAACCCCATAAAGTTCAAAAGATCATGGCTAAGAAAACAGAAGAAAGATTTAACTCAGCAAAGCTCTGTGCAGACTGAGTGAGTGATTGATTAGGCAGTCCTGGGATAAGTCAAGGAAAACAAAAAGTCTTCAAGATTTGTAGCCCCAGATATCTCTGGAGGACCCCAACAGAGACAGACGAGACCACTGGGGTGTCATCTCTCAGGGCACTGGTAAGAGCTAGAGGATGGTTGAATGAGCTGGGACATTTAAGAGAATTTCAGGAGACTGAAACTCAGGACCTCCAAGTTGCCTTTTGCCCCTCCCCTAAGGTTACAAAAAAAGAAGTATACAGAAAGCCATATTCTATCCTTAAAGTGTAGTTGGGAGTGGGGAAGAGATAAATTGTTTCAAGTTGAGGTGAGAAGCCTGATAAGAAGAATTCACACACACACTATATCAGAGTTAAGAAAATACATAGGTGGAACTTCCCATGTTAAACATGGATAAAATGAAAAGAAATGGTCTTGCAAATATATAAATATGGCATTAGGTGGGGGAAAATAGATATAACTTGCAATATGAACAAAGAACCCATTCTGGAGAAGAATATTGCCCTAGGAAAGTAAGTTGCTTTCTTGCGAGTCTTTTATAATGCACAGGAATTGAATAAGAATATAGATTTGATCAAGCGCAAGAGTTCATGTACAGGCTGATAAAGTATCAAAATTAGAGGAAAGGGAAGATTGAGAGGAAAGAACAAATTAAAACCTAAATAAGATAAATAATTCATTCAAATAAGTAAATTAGAAACAGCAAAAGGGAAGGGAGAAAGGGAAAAAGGGAACGAGGGGAAGAGAAAACTGGCTGAAAATCAAAGTAATAGCACAGAGGAAAGGGTTGGGTTAATCATGCCTAATTGCATTCATCTTTCTCTTTTTTTCTCTTGCAATTAATAGTAAAAGAAAAGGACAGAAATGGAGGATAAGGAAATCCAATGTCCCTGAGGTGGGGAACTTACCTAATGAAACAGAAAAAGAGTTCAGAGTATATGGTACAAAAATTTTTCCAGCAATTAAGAACTCATCAAGGGTACACCATATATTAGGGAAAAATGATACACCACTGAGACATATTCTTGTTAAGTTACTAAACTTCAGAAAAAATAAAAGGAATTTATTCACATACACATACACACGCACGCACACACACACACAAGTTACCTACAAGGGAGAAAAACAAGAAGTAGCTAGCTAGCCTCAGATTTCTTCACAGTTACATTCAATGGCAGAAGACAATAGAGTAATATCTACAACATTCTGAGGGAAGGAGTGACCTGAGAATATAATATCCAGCCAAGATATCTTTCAAGTATAATGACACTAGGCAGACATCCTTTTTTTTTTTAATCTTCACCCTAGTATATTTTTCCATTTATCTTCGGATAGATTGGGGGAAAGAGAGAGAGACAGAGACATCCCCTGGTTGCCTCCTGCATGACCCTGACCAGGGCCGGAGACCAAATCACAACCGAGGTATGTGCCCCTGACTGGAATCGAACCCGCAACTCTTCGGTCCACAGGCTGAAAAAAAATTGTATTATTCTATTTATTAAAAATGTCCAGAATAGCCCTGGCTGGTTTGGCTCAGTGGTTAGAGCGTTGGCCTGCAGACCAAAGAGTCACGGGTTCAATTCTGGCCAAGGGGCCTACCTCAGTTGTAGTTCGTCCCTGACCCCTCTGGGGCCATGCGGGTGGCAACCAATTGATATGTCTCTCTCACATCGATGTTTCTCTCTCTCTCTCTCTCTCTCTCTCTCTCTCTCTCTCTCTCTCTCTCTCTCCCTCCCTCCCTCCCACTCTGTCTGAAGATAAAATGGAAAAATATCCTCGGGTGAGGATTAAAAAAAAAAGTCCAGAATAGGCAATTCTACAGAAAGTGAAAGTAGATTAGCATTTTCCAGGGACTGAAAAGAAGGAGAATGAGAAGTGACTTTTTATTTGTTTTATTTCTAACTTTCCCTCAGCCAAAGACAAATAACTTTCTCACATTTTATATGATTGTTGAAAACAACACAGAAATATATCAAATGAGTAACAATACTGCTTCTGCCCCAGACAATTATTGTTAATAACTGTTAATAGTTTTGGTATATGGACTACCAGACTGTCTAAATGTATGCATATGGGTTGGATTCTTAAATTATTTTTAGTTTTTTTTTTTCAATTACAGTTTACATTCACTATTATTTTGTACTAGTTCCAGGTGTATAGCATAGTGATTAGACAATCATATACTTTATGTGTTTCCCCCAATATTTCCATTACCCACCTGGCACCACACATAGTTATTATGATATTAATGACTACATTTTCTGTGTTGTAGTTTACATCTTCATGACTACTTTGTAACTACCAATTTGTACTTCTTAATCCCTTCGCCCTTTTCACCCATCCCCCCAAACCCCCTCCCCTCTGATAACCATCAGTCTGTTCTCTGTATCAATGAGTCTGTTTCTATTTTGTTTGTTCATTTATTTTGTTCTTTAGATTCCACATATAAGTGAAATCATGTGGTATTTGTCTTTCTCTGATTGATTTATATTACCATTTGCAACAGTATGGATGGACCTAGAGCGTTACTTAAATTTTTAATTTTTTTTATTAATGTCACTATATGCACATTAAGTGAACGAGGAAGAACTTTAAAAACTCAATAATACAGATAATTCTATAGAAAATGGACAAAAGATTCTAACAGACATTTCACCAAAGACAATATACAGATGTGCAGTAAGCACTTTAAAAGATGCTGAATATCATTAGTCACTACGGAAATGAAAATTAAGATTACAATAAGATACTAGTGTGTATTCTCTAGAATGGCTAAAAATAAAAAGACTAACCATGGCAATTGTTTGTAAGGATGTCGAGCAACTGGAATATTCATACACTGCTGGTGGGAATGTACAACAGTTAAGCCACTTCTAAAAACAGTTTAGTAGTGTCTTAACAAGTTAAATGTGTACCTATATTGTGATTCATTCATTCCATTTCTAGATATTTACTCAAGAGAAATGAAAGCATATGTCCATATAAAGACACACATGAATGTTCACAGCAGCTTTATTTTTAATATCCAAAACCTAGAAACAACTCAAATGTCTATCAACAGGTAAAGGGGTAAATTGGCATTTGTTCATACAGTGGAATACTACTCCACAATGAAAAGAAATGGACTACTGATAAGTGCAACAACATGGATGAATATCAAAATAATCATGGTGAGTGAAAGAATCCAAACAAAAAGGAAGACACACTATATGATTCTCTTTATATAAAATTCTAGAAAATGCAAACTAAATTTTAGTGACAGAAAGTTAGATGGATTACAAAGGGGCACAAGGAAAGTTTTGGTAGTGATATATGTGTTCACAAACTTAATTGTGGTAATGGTTTCATGAGTATACACATAAGTCAAAACTCATCAAATTGCACACTTAAACATGCAGTTTATGTCAGTTATAATTCAAGTTGTAAAAGGAATAAAATATAGGAAAATAGAACATCGATATCTTTCCATGTCAGCACCAAGGGTCTACATCATTCCTTTTGCTATCTGTATAGTATTTCCTTGTATGTCCTTGAATAACATTGTTTCATTCAACGTCATTTCCTTATAACGTTAATGAGAAAAAAAAATCTTGATTCCAGGCCAGGGCCACTGTCTGTGTGGCATTTGCATGTGCTCCCCATGTCTGCGTGGGTTTTCTCCAGATACTCCAGTTTCCTCCCACATCCCAAACCCGTGTATGTTAGGTTAATTGGTGTGTCTAAATTGTCCCAGTGTGAGTGAATGAGGCTGGGTGTGAGTGCACCCTGTGATGGAAGGGCATCCTGTTCAGTGCGGGTTCCCACTTTTTGCCCTGAGCTGACAGGCTCTGGTCACTGGTGACTGTAAACTGCAATACGCAGATTGAAAAATAATTATCTTACTTGTTTTTATTAATCTTTCTTAAATGTATATATAACTCACATTTATTTCAATGATTAATATTAGAAGTGTTTTTGGTGTTTATTTAGAAGTTTGGTAGTGTTTTTGTGAGCAGAAATATGCTATATGTACTTAATTGTTGTTTATATCAATTCGCCTCTGATAAAATAGGTTTTGTTATATATCATTTCACTTAAAGTCACAGTTTCCAAGAACCTGTGGGTGACATGAAGTGAGGAGTTACTGGAGCGTGATTTTATCCACACAGCCTTTTGTGGGTGACTCATCTGTTTTAGGTGATGAGGCCCCCTTTTTCCTTTGTAGATAAGGATAAGAATGGCTTTTATTTCCTGAACCTGATTAACACATCTGACATCATCGGTTAGAATGTAATTTCTGAATCCTACTGCTTCTGGCTATCTATGACTTTTTGTCTCATTGGACCCAGAAGACTCCTATTTATTCTAAACATGAAAACAGATTAAGCGGTCATAAATGATCTTTCCATAAAATTATGGAGCTTCAGAGATAATCTAATTCAACTCCTTTATTTTTACAGAAAAAAAAGGCAGGATAAGTGATTTACTTAAGATCATACAGATAGTTAGAGCCCAGGACTCCCATCTCTTAGTTTATTTTTTTACTGCACAGATGTCAAATAATTGCTTTTTTTGCCCTAGGGTTGTTTGTATTAGCTCTGGATCTGTATGTATTAATCTTTAGGGGAAAATACAGGCAGAAAACACTCTCTGTGGACCACTGTTAAACTACCTCTCTAGAGGAATAGTTCCACTTTGGGTTCTTTATTCTATGGAGCAAAGGAGAAAAAGAATAATTTTGAAGTTAAAATAAAATCAAGCTCCCTGCTGTGTATTATACTATAAAGCTAATGCATCTCTTAAGAAATGACTGCTGTTTCACCTCTTGCACGCCCTAGGATTTCAACCACTGTCTGTTTTCATAAAGCTATCTCAAACACCATGTGATAACTTGGAAAATTTATTCTTTGCTGCCTAAGACATAGATTTTGTTTACTTCAGTCTTTGTTCATTTACTATTTAGTTCATTTGTTAACTATCTATGAATGCCTACTATTTGCCAGGTATTGTTTTAAGCAGTGTGACACACTGGTGAGTACAACAAAGTCCGTTGCTTGTGGAGCTTAAATTTGGGTTTAGAAAACACAGACAATAAATAATGAAGTAAATATATTGTATATAAGATGTTGTCAAGTGCTATGGAGAAAATGAAGTAGACTTAAAGGATAGGGGGTGCCAGGAAAGCATGTGTGTACATATGCTGTTTTGTTAAGGATATCCAGGGAAAAGTCTTAATAAGGTGACATTTGAACAAAGATGTGAAGCAAATGGAAGAGCAAACCCTGAGAGTATCTGGGGAAAAGCATTCTAGGCAGAGAAAGCAAAAGATATAAATACCCTAAGGTGAGTTTGTGTTTAGCATGTTTGAATATTCTGGAACTGACTTAGAAGGGGGTAGTGGTAGGATATGAAGACAGAGATCGGGTGAAAAGCAGATCATGTAAGACTTTGTTGACACTTGTAAGGACTCTGTCTTTTACTCCAAGTGCGATGGAGGGCTCTGAGTGACATATTATTTTTACTTTTTAAAAATTGAAGTTAAATTCATATACTATAAAATTCATCATTTTAACACTTTAAAAGTGTACAGTTCAGTGGCTTTTAGTGCTTTCAGAATGTTGTGTAACCATCACCACTATCTAATTTTAGAGCATTTTCATTACTCCAAAAAGAAACCGTGGAACTATTAAGAAGTCATTCCCCATTTCTCCCAGCCCCTAACCTGTTTTCTGTCTCTGAATTTGTCTATTCTGGACATTTCACATAAATGGAGTCAACAAAATGTGGCCATTTATGTCTGGCTTCTTTAACTTAACATAATGTTTTCAAGGTTCATCCATGTTGTAGTATGTATCAGAAATTCATTCCTTTTTATTGTAAATAATATTTCACTATATATATAGACCACATTTCATTTATCCATTCATGCATTGATGGATATTTGGGTTGTTTCCACCTGTTGGCTATTGTGAATAATGCTTCTATGAAAGTTTGTGTACAAGTTTTTCTGTGGACACATGTTTTCAGTTCTCTGGGGTATATACCTAAGAGTGGGCTTGCTGAGTCATATGGTAATTCTATATTGGATTTATATTTTAAAAGTTCATTTTGCCTGTTGAGTTGAGTATAGATTGTGTGGAAACAAGGGCAGAAGTAGGGAGTTCAGTTAGGATGCTATTGCAACCATCCATGAGCTAGAAGATGGTGGTTTGGACCAGAGTAATGGCAGTGGAGAGGATGAGAACTGGTTATTTTCTATATATACATTGAAGATATAGCCAAGAAAATTTGCTAACACATTGGATTTGTATTGTGAGAGAACAATGGGAGTCAAGGATGGTTCTTAAAATTTTGGACCCGAGAAATGAAAGGAGGGAGTTGCCATTTGATGAGATTGAGGGGAGAGCAGGTATTAGGGAGGATTGGGGCTTTGGTTTTAGACTTGCTGTGTTTGAATATCCAAGCAGAGATGTCAAGTAGGCTCTCAGAAATATAAGTCTGGCCTTTGAGTGAGAGATATATTTAGGAGTTATTAATTTATAAAGAATAGGAGACTAGATAAGATCATTTAGGAATAATTCTAAATGGTGAAGAGAAGCAGTCCAAGGAATAGACCTGGACATATTCAAAGATTAGAGGTCTAGGACACGAGGAAGGACCATCACAGGAGACTGAGAAGGAGTAGCCAGTGAGATCAGAGGACCAGGAGAGTTTAGTGTCCTTGAAGCCAAATGATATTACTACAAATACTTGAGGAAAAATATTTTTTTCTTTGCTTGCTACTCTCACAAATTCCTTAAGGTTAAGGGCCCAAGAATTGTGTCCTTTCCTTTAGAGATGAGGACTGCTTTTTTGAATGCTAAGATTATCCTTCATTAAGCTGAAAAAGAATTCTGGTCTCCTGAATACTGTATTCAAACCATATTGCTTATTTATGTATATACTTTAAGCCCTACTGAGGACATTTAGTCAAGACTGCAGTCAACAAATATTTGAGTGCCCACTCTATGCTAGTTTCTCTTTTAGGCATTGGGAATGCAGTAGTGAACAAGATACATGCTCACTGATCTCACAGAACTTAGTCTAATGGAGAAAGACATTAAACAAATCATTTGTTTAAATCATTGAGCAAATTAACTAATTTCTTTAAAAGGCATAAACAAATACTTTGATATGTAATTACTGCTACCAAGAAATCACGGTGCTTTAAGAGCACATAGGAAGGTTACTAATGCAGACTTGGAGTGGCATGGAGATCTGGAAGGATTGACAGATACGTAGATACCCGAAGGAGTAGATTTAGCCAGATGAAGAGAAATGGCCATTGTGAGAAGAACATCTCAGGAAGAGAAAAGAGGGAAGAGGAAGAATGTTATCAAATTCAGGGAAACAAAAGAGCCTTACTATTCTGGAATGTAAAATATAAAGCGAAGTGAAGGGTAAAAGATGAGTCTGGAGAGGTGAGCAGGGGTCAAGTCATAAAGATTTTCCTGACATGCAAAGAAGTTTGAACTCAATCCCAAGAGCAATGGGGAACTGCTGAACAGTTGTTTTTTTAAAGGCTTATCTTTATTGTTGAATGTATTACAGATGTCCCTCCTTTTTCCCCTATTGACCCCCTCCTCCCGGCTCCCCTCCTCCCTTCCCCACATTATTGTCTGTGTCCATTCATTATGCATATATGCATATAAATTCTTTGATTTATCTCTTCCCGCCCCCCCACCCCCCTTCCCTTTGAGGTTTCTCAGTGTAACAACCAGTTTGTACTTCTTAATCCCTTCACCTATTTCATTCATTCCCCCAACCCCCCTCCCATCTGGCAACCAACAAAAAGTTCTCTGTATCTATGAGTCTGTTTCTGTTCTGCTTGTACATTTTGTTTGTAAATTCAATTGTTGATAAATATGTATTTCTTGCCATTTTATTGTTCATATTTTTTATCTTCTTTTTTTTTCAAGAAGACTCTTCAACATTTCATATAATACTGGTCTGGTGGTGATAAACTCCATGACCTTTCTCTTGTCTGGGAAACTCTTAATATGCCCATTGATTCTAAATGGTAGCTTTGCAGGATAGAGTAATCTTGGTTGTAGGGTCTTGCTTTTCATCACTTTGAATATTTCTTGCCACTCCCTTCTGGCCTGCAAAGTTTCTTCTGAGACATCAGCAGACAGTCTAATGGGAGCTCCCTTGTCGGTAACTGCTTTTCTCTAGCTGCTTTTCAGATTCTCTCTTTGTCTTTAACCTTTTGCATTTTGATTATGATGTGTCTTGGTGTGGGCCATTTTGGGTTTATCTTGTTTGGGACTCTGTGCTTCCTGGACTTGTACGTCTGTTATTTTCACCAAGTTAGGGAAGTTTTCTGTCATTATTATTATTATTTTTTTTAGTTTTATTTATTTTTGTTACAGATGTTTCTCCTTTTTTCCCCGTTGACACCCTCCTCCCCATCCCCCCCACCCCGTCCCCAGCTTTGTTGTCCATGTCCATCAGTTATGCATACATGCATATAAGTTCTATGGTTTATCTCTTCCCTCCTCCCCTACCCCCTCTTCTGAGGGTTGTCAGTCTGTACCCTACTTCCACATTTCTGGGTCTACCCTGTTCCTCAGACTTTTATGTTCATTATATTCCACAAATAAGTGAGATCATGTGATATTTGTCTTCCTCTGCTTGGCTTGTTTTGCTTAGGATAATACTCTCCAGGTCCCTCCATGTCATCTCAAAGGATAAGAGATCTTTCTTTCTTATAGCTGCATAGTACTCCATTGTGTATATGGACCACAGCTTTATTATCCATTCATCCACTGATGGACACTTGGGCTGTTTCCAGATCTTAGCTATTGTAAATAGTGCTGCTATGAACATGGGGGTACATGTATTCTTTCTGATTGGTGTTTCAGGCTTCTTAGGGTATATTCCTAGAAGTGGGATCACTGGGTCAAATGGCAATTCAATTTTAATTTTTTGAGGTAACATCATAGTGTTTGCCATAGTGGCTGCACCAGTCTGCATTCCCACCAGCAGTGTACTAGAGTCCACTTTTCTCCACACCATCAACAACATTTGTTGTTTGATGATTTGTTGATGGTAGCCATTCTGACAGGTGTGAGGTGATACCTCATTGTTGTTTTAATTTGCATCTCTCTGATGATTGGTGATGTTGAGCATTTCTTCATATGTCTCTTAGCCATTCGTATGTCCTGTTTGGAGAGGTGTCTATTTAGTTCCTCTGCCCATTTTTTAATTGGGTTCTTTGTCTTCCTTTTGTTGAGTTGTATGAGCACTCTATATATTTTGGAGATTAATCCCTTATCTGATGTATCATTGGCAATTATGCTCTCCCATACAGTGGGTTCCCTTTCCATTTTGATGGTTGTTTCTTTTGTTGTGCAGAAGCTTTTGAGTTTGATGTAGTCCCATGTGTTCATTTTTTCCTTTGTTTCTGTTGCCTTAGGTGATGTATCAGTGAAGATTCTGCTGCGTATCATGTCTGAAATTTTGTTGCCTATGTTTTCTTCTAGGATTTTTATGGATTTACGAGTCACATTTAAGTCTTTTATCCACCTTGAGTTTATTCTTGCGTATGGTGTAAGTTGATGGTCTAGTTTCATTTTTTTGCATGTAGCTGTCCAATTTTCCCAACACCATTTATTAAAGAGGCTGTCTTGACTTCACTGTATGCTCTTGCCACCTTTGTCAAATATTAATTGAGCATAATGTCTTGGATCAATTTCTGGATTCTCTGTTCTGTTCCACTGGTCTATATGCCTGTTCTTGTGCCAGTACCAGGCTGTTTTGATTACAGTAGCTTTGTAGTATAACCTGATATCTGGTATTGTGAACACACCTACTTTGTCCTTTTTCAAGATTGCTGTGGCTCTTCGGGGTCATTTTTGGTTCCATATGAACCTTTGAAGTATTTGTTCTTGTTCTGTGAAATATGTCACTGGTATTTTGATGGGGATTGCATTGAATCTATAGATTGCTTTGGGTAGTATGGACATTTTAATCATGTTAATTCTTCCAATCCATGAACAATGTATGTTCTTCCACTTTTTTGTATCTTCCTCTATTTATTTTTTCAATGTTTTGTAGTTTTCTGCAAATAGGTCCTTTACTTCTTTGGTTAAGTTTATTCCTAGGTATCTTAATTTTTTTGCCATGATGGTAAATGGGATTTTTTTTTAGTTTCTCTTTCTGTGAGTTCATCATTGGTGTATAAGAATGCTGTCGATTTCTTGACGTTAATTTTGTATCCTGTTACTTTGCCAAATTCATTTATTAAGTCTAGTAGATTTTTGATGGAGTCTTTAGGTTTTTCTATATATAATATCATATCATCTGTGAATAATGACAGTTTCATTTCCTCCTTTCCAATTTCGATCCCTTTTATTTTTTTCTTCATGTTTGATTGCTGTGGCTAAGACTTCCAGTACTGTGTTAAATAAGAGTGGTGAAAGTGGACATCCCTGTCTTGTTCCTGTTCTTAAGGGAAATGCTTTTAGTTTTTGCTCATTGAGTATGATGTTGGCTGTAGGTCTTCCATATATAGCCTTTATTATTTCAAGATATGATCCCTCTATTCCCAAATTGCTGAGCGTTTTTATCAGAAATGGGTGCTGGACTTTGTCGAATGCTTTTTCAGTGTCTATTGATATGATCTTTCATTTTGTTTCTGTGGTGTATCACATTTATTAATATTGAACCAGCCTTGCATCCCTGGGATGAATCCCACTTGGTCACGGTGAATAATTTTTTTGATGTATTGCTGGATCCGATTTGCTAGTATTTTGTTAAGGATTTTGGCATCTATGTTCATCAGGGATATTGGCCAGTAGTTTTCTTTGTTTGTAGTGTCTTTTTCTGGTTTTGGAATGAGAATTATGCTGGCCTCATAAAATGAGTTTGGAAGTCTTCCTTCTTCTTGAATTTTTTGAAATAGTTTGAGGAGAATAGGTGTTAGTTCTTCTTTGAATGTTTGGTAAAACTCCCCTGTGAAGTCATCCGGGCCTGGGCTTTTGTTTGCTGGGAGAGTCTTGATTACATCTTCAATTTCCTTCATTGTTATTGGTCTGTTCATGTTTTCTATCTCTTCCCGGTCCAGTTTTGGGAGACTGTGTTTCTAGAAATTTGTCCATTTCACTTAGATTGTCGAATTTGTTGCCCTATAAATGTTCATAGTATTTGTTAACAATCCTTTGTATTTCTCTGGTGTCAGTCGTTACTTCTCCTCTTTCATTTTTGATTTTGTGTATTTGGGTTCTCTCTCTTTGTTTCTTGGCGAGTCTAGGTAAGAGTCCATCAATCTTGTTTATCTTTTCAAAAAACCAGCTCTTTGTTTCACTGTTCCTTTGAATTGTTTTTTTGGTCTTTATGTCATTTATTTCTGCTCTGATCTATACTATTTCCTTCCTTCTACTTGCTCTGGGGTTTTCTTTTTGTTTGCTTTCTAGTTCTTTAAGTTGTGAGGTTAGAGAGTCTATTAGAAATTTTTCTTGTTTCTTGAGGTAGGCCTGTAGTCCTATGAACTTCCCTCTCAGATCTGCTTTCGCTGTATCCCATAGATTTTGTATTGTTTTGTGTTCATTTTCATTGGTTTCCAGGAAGTTTCTAATTTCTTCCTTGATCTCCTCAGTAACCCATTCATTGTTTAATAGCATGCTATTTAGCCTCCAAGTGTTCAAATATCTTTGCATGTTCTTGTTGCAATTGATTTCTAGTTTCATGCCATTGTGATCTGAGAAGATGCTTGATATGATTTCAATCTTCTTGAACTTGTAGATACTTAGTTTGTGTCCTAACATGTGGTCTGTCTTTGAGAATGTCCCATGTGCACTTGAGAAGAATGGGAATTCTGTAGTTTTGGGGTGTAATTCTCTGCAGATAGCTATTAAATCCATTTGGTCTAGTGCTTCATTTAGAGTCTCTGTTTCCTTGTTAATATTTTGTCTAGAGGATCTATCCAGTGATGTCAGTAGGGTGTTGAAGTCCCTTGCTATGATTGTATTGCAGTTGATTTCTCCTTTGAAGTCCTCCAGAAGATTTTTAATATGTTTTGGTGCTCCTATATTGGGTGCATATATGTTTACTAAGATTATGTCTTCCTATTGGATAGATCCTTTCAATATTACGTAGTGACCTTCTTTGTCTCTAGTTATGGCCTTCATTTTGAAATCTATTTTACCAGATATGAGTATTGCTACCCCAGCTTTTTTTTTTTCCTTTCCGTTTGCTTGGAAGATTTTTTTCCATCCCTTCACTTTCAACCTATGTGAGTCTTTTGTTGTGAGGTGGGTCTCTTGTAAACAACATATATATGAGTTATGCTTTCTTATCCAATCAGCTACTCTGTGTCTTTTTATCGGAGCATTCAATCCATTTACATTTAAGGTGATTATTGATATTTACTTATTTATTGCCATTTTCGTTTAGTGTAGTTCTATTTTCCTTCCTATTTCTTCTGCTAATTACACCAGTCCTTTTAACATTTCTTGCAGTGCTGGTTTGGTGCTAATGCATTCCCTTAGCCTTTTTTTGTCTGGGAAGCTCTTTATTTGACCTTCTATTTTGAATGATAGCCTTGCTGGGTAGAGTAGTCTTGGATTCAGATCCTTGGTTTTCATGACCTTGATTACTTCATGCCATTCCCTTCTGGCCTGTAAGTGTTTCTGTTGAGAAGTCAGCTGATAGCCTTATGGGGGTTCCTTTGTAGGTAAGCTGTTGCTTATCTCTTGCTGCCTTTAGGATTCTCTCTTTGTCTTTAATTTTTGGCATTTTAATTACTATGTGTCTTGGTGTGGGCCTGTTTGGGTTCTTCTTACTTGGGGCTCTCTGTGCTTCTTGAACTTGAATGCCTTCTTCCTTCACCAATTTAGGGAAGTTTTCTGTCACTATTTCTTCAAATATATTCTCTAACCCTTGCTCATTTTCTTCTTCTTCTTCGGGGACTCCTATGATGCGAATATTGTTATGTTTCCAGTTGTCCCACAGTTCTCTTAAGCTGTCTTCCTGTTTTTTAATTGTTTTTTCCTTTTGGTTTTCTGATTGGTTGATTTTTTTCTACCCTGTCTTCTAATTCACTGATCCCGTCCTCAGCTTCCTCTATTCTGCTGTTTAGTGATTCTAATGTGTTCTTCATTTCTGCTATGTCATTCTTCATTTCTTCTTGGTGCTTCTTCATTTCCACTTGGTTGATTTTCAATGTTTCTATGTCTTTACTCATGGTGTTGATGTCTTTACTCATGGTATTGATGTCCTTACTCATGCTGTTGAGCTTCCTCAAGATCATGGCTCTGAATTCTAGCTCTGTTAACTTGCTTAACTGCATTTCATTTATCTCATCTTCAGTAGAGTTCTCTTGTTCTTTCATTTGGTATTTTTTTCTTTGTTTCACCATTTTTGCTGTCTCTGTGGGTTTTGGAGCCTGCCAAATTTTCCCTGTGGATGCTGGTGTTCTGCTGTTTGTGGCTCCCTCTACTGGGTTTGGATGAGTGTAGGAGGACCCATGTTAAACACCACTTTCAAGTCTTACTTTCCTGGGTAGATTTGCAAGCCCAGAGAAGGTTAAATTATCCTCTAGGTTTTTGCCTGGAAGCTATTAGTCGCAGTTACTTGAAGAGCCTTGAGTTCTCAGTTGAATGACAATCTACCTCAGGTGTTCAGGGTAAGACGATTTCCCGAGGGTGGGGCAGATGGTGGTAGTTAATGAGCCTCAATTTGCATTTCAGTGGCCCACCTGGGTGTAGCTAAATCTCCGAGGGAGGGGCTGCTGCCTCTCCCCAGAGCCCTGGGAAGGAGTAAGATGGCCACCCCCCTGTGTGGCCACAACTCAGCAAAAGCTCTGAGCGCCCTCCAAATTCCGAGTGTCCCCACACAGTTCCAGTCCAGTCCACCTTCCCTCTGCCAAAGCCCAAGATGAGTGGCTGTGGCTATTTTAGTGCTCTGTCCTGCCCTCTGTGCGGTGGAGCTGGGTTGGGCTTTAACCCCGAGGGTGCTGCTCACAGCTAAGACCGCTGCTTTCCATGGGCTCCCAGCCCCGCTCTAGCACCTTCGCAATCCTACCAGGATCGATTTAGTGTCCCTGGTTGTATGGTCCTTGCAAGCTGCTTTTCTGATGCTTTTTTCTGACGATTTGTCTTTATTTTAGTTGTAATTCCAGTTTGGTCCTGGGAGATGGTCTGTGTAGCTTACATTCACTCTGCCGCCATTTTGGTTCCCCGAGATGTGGCTGTCATTATTTTTTCAAATAGGTTTTCAATTTCTTGCTCTCTCTCCTCTCCTTCTGGCACCCCATGATGCAAATGTTGGTACTCTTGAAGATGTCCCAGAGGTTCCTTACACTATCCTCAATTTTTGTTTAATTCCTTTTTCTTTTTGCTGTTCTGATTGGATGTTTTTTGCTTCCTTATATTCCAAATTGATGGTTTGCTTCTTGGCTTTACCTACTCTACTATTGATTCCCTGTAAATTATTCTTTATTTCAGTTAGTGCCTCCTTCATTTCTGACTGTGTCCTTCATTTCTGACTAGTCCTTTTTTATACTCTTGAGGCCCTCACTAAGTTCATTGAGCATCCTTATAACCAGTGTTTTGAACTCTGCATCTGTTAGATTGCTTATCTTCATTTTGTTTAGTTCTTTTCCTGGAGTTTTGTTCTGCTCTTTCAGTTGGGACATGTTTCTTTGTCTCCTTATTTTGGCTGCCTTCCTGTGTTTGTTTCTATTATTAGGTAGAGTTGCTATGTCTCCTAGCTTCCTAGGGTGGCCTATTGTAGTAGGTGTCCTGTAGTGTCCAGTGGCACAGCCTCCCTAATCACCTCAGCTGGGCCCTCTAGGTGCACCCGTTGTGTGGACTTTACACCCTTCTGTTGTAATTGAGTCTTGACTGCTGTTGGCATGTCAATGGGAGGGATTTACTCAGGCTGATCAACTGCTAGGACTGGCTGTGCCCACTGCCCACTGCCCACTGACCTCTGAATACCTTGGAGGACCAGCTGTGCAGTGGCCCACCATACAGAACAAGAATTACTACAGCAGGGCTTTGGTACCCATCGAGTCCACTCCTTGAGTGTGTCACTTGTGGAGGTAGTTGGGTGGTGGTGCTTCGCTGTGGTCTAGAGCTGTCCACTGGGTGTGCTGGCTCTGGGGCAAGGTCAGCCACTGCCTGTATTCTACCCGAGGCCATCCAGCATAAGCTACAAAGTCATCTCCAGACGGCTGCTTCTTGTGCTGGGCTTGGAGGTGCCCAGGCAAAGCCAAGCTGTGAACCAAGGCTGGCTGCTCCTAGTACCAGGCCTGGGGCCACTTAATGTGAAGTATGAGGCTCGCTGAGGTCAGATGCTGCTTTTCTGAGAGAATTTAGGAAAATATGAAGCAGGAACCAAGACAGGTTAATCCTATGGTAAAGCCACTGGAAACAGCTTGAGTGGGCCTGAAAGTTGGGTGGGGCGGGGCCTCAGGGAATCACCAGTGTGGGGCAAACAGTATGAGCCAGGTTGCTGGAGTCCCAGATATGGTGCCAGTCTGCCACCCTGGGGAAGGGCTCACCAAAGGAACTAAGGCCTTCCACAGCAAGTGTGTCCAGAAGAAAGCTGTCCCTCCAGGTCTCGCCCCAATGCCAAACAACTCAGTTTTTCCCTGTATGTCTCTGGTGCCTTTCAAGCTGCCTCCCCCACCCTGGAACCTGGAGTGTGTCAATCTGATTAAGTCAGTGGCGGTCCCTTTGAGAGTAACTACCTGGAGCTCCAGCAGCCTCAGCCTCCCTCAGCCTCAGTTCCTGCTGGTTTTATAGCTAGAAGTTATGGGGATTTCTCTTCCTTGCACTGGAACCCTGAGCTGGGGGGCCTGGTGTGGGGCCAGGACCCCTCACTTATTAGGGATGGCCTTCACAGCAGGCGCATCCTGATTTTTGTTATCACATGTGGGTGTGGGACCAGCCTGTCTGTGCCTCTGCCCCTCCTAGCAGTCTTGATGTTGCTTCTTTAATTTTGTAGTTGTAGGACTTCCATTCAGTTCGATTTCAGGTGATTTTGAATGATGGTTGTTCTGTACTTTAAATTTTGATGTGTTTGTGGGAGGAGGTGAGTACTGCCTTTACCTACGCCACCATCTTGACTGGAAGTCTATGCTGAACAGTTTTAAAAGCATACTCAGATGTTTATTTTAGAAACGTCACTTAGGCTACCATTGTGAATAGGTTGGAAGGAAGCCTGATACCCGGCAGGAGAGCCCACTTCCTTTATATCTTGGCTCTCGGGTTTTATTCTAGTGTGCCATTTGAAGTGCCCAAGCCGAAAAGTGGAAAGAGTGCACTGGAGGCTGAGAGTGAGAGTCTGGATAGCTACACGGCTGACTCAGATAGCACATCCAGGTAAGATTCCCCCTAACTCCCTGCACATCTGCTCAACTCAAGTTCCCATTTTGTTCTATAAAATCAGGATGCAGGATTCCTATGCCTTTAGTGTTCCTGACTTCTCCTCAGCAAGTTTGAATGACATCGTCTCTCTGACCTTGTCACAAGTCTTTCAGTAGAATTTCAACTGTTGTCTCTGATCATAGCTTTCAGGGGCATGCTAACTTCCAAAGGCTGCTGTGCTTTGGAGAAGTGTTCCTGGACCAGTAGCAACAAATGCTGTGGTCCTTTAGGAATGGGAGTGTGTTTGTATTTGTGGAAAGTTGTTTATCTGATCATCTGCATCCCTTCAAGGAAAAGCTGATGTGAGGTGTATCTTTTGGATTTGGTTAATACAATGACCCCAAGCCAGTAGCTCCCCTTCTGTAGAGCTTGGTCCCTAGATAGAAAAGAAAGGGAAAGAGGTGGTTTTGTTATAACTTCTGTATCTACCTACAGGAGAGACTCTCTGGATAAATCTGGCCTCTTTCCAGAATGGAAGAAGATATCTCCTCCCAAATCTCAAGTAGAAAAGGTAATAGATAATCTGTGTGTGTGTGTGTGTGTGTGTGTGTGTGTGTGTGTGTGTGTGTGTGTATGTGTGTCTTTCCCTCCCTCCCCCTCCTCCTCTCCCTTTCTCTCCCTCCTCCTCCCTCCTTCCTTTCATCCCTCCTTCCCTTCCTCCCTAGCTCTCCCTCTGCTCTTTCATTTCTCAGGAAGAATTTAAAAAAAAGATTCAACTAAACAAATTTTAGTTCAGGTTCACTTGGTTTCTAAGCTTTTGCTTGAAACATGTGAGAAAATAAATGTTGTACTACTTCTTAGGATTAAATTCCTAAGATGAAGCTTTCCTTTAAGTTTATAATAGTTTAGTGAATCTCTGAGCCTTATTCTTTTTTATTTTTATTATATTTTTAAAATTTATTTTTCAATTACAGTTTACATTCAATATTATTTTATTTTAGTGTCAGGTGTACAACATAGTGGTTACACAGTCATGTACTTTACAAAGTGATCACTTCAATATTTCAAGTACCTACCTGGCACCATACATAGTTATTACAATATTATTGACTATATTCTCTATGTTGAATTTACATCTCTGTGACTATTCTGTAACTATCAATTTGTACTTCATAATCCCTTTACCTTTTTCACCCAGCCTTCAAACCCCTCCCCTGTGGCAGCTGTCAGTCTGTCCTCTCTATCTATGAGTCTATTTCTATTTTGTTTGTTCCTTTTTTGTTGTTGTTCTTTAGATTCCACATATAAGTTAAAGCATATGGTATTTTCTCTGTCTGAGTTATTTCACTGAGCATAATACCCTCTAGGTCCATCCATGCTGTCACAAATGGTAAGATTTCATTCTTTTTTGGAACAAATAATATTCCATTGTATATATGTACCACTATTTATTTATCCACTTGTCTATAGATGAGCACTCAGGTTGCTTCCATATTTTGCCTGTTGTAAGTAGCGCTGCAATGAACATGGATTTCTCATTTTCTTTCAAATTACTGTTTTCGGTTTCTTTGGATAAATCTCCGAAAGTGGAATCACTGGGTCAGAAGGAAGTTCCATTTTTAAGTTAAATTTTTTTTTTCTTTTTATCCTCACCCGAGGACACTTTTTTGCATTTATCTTCAGACAGAGAAGGAGGGAGAGAGGAAGAGAGAGAGAGAAACATCGATGTAAGAGAGACACATTGGGTGGCCGTCACCCCAACCGGGGCCGGTGACAAACTGTAACCGAGGTACGTGCCTTTAGCGGGAACCGAACCCTGGACTCTCCGGTCCACCGGTCGACGCTCTAACCGCTGAGCCAAACCGGCCAGGGTTAAGTTAAATTTTTTAAGGAACCTCCACACTGTTTTCCAAAGTGGATGCACCACCAACAGTGCACGAGGGTTCCCTTTTCTCCACATCTTTGCCAACACTTGTTGTTTCTTGGTTTATTGATGATAGCCATCTGACAGGTGTGAAGTGATATCTCATTGTGGTTTTAATTTGCATGTCGCTGATGATTAGTGATGTTGAGCATCTTTTCATATGTCTATTGGCCATTTGTATGTCCACTTTAGAGAAGAGTCCATTCAGGTCCTTTGCCCATTTTCTAATTGGATTGTTTGGTTTTTGGTGTTGAGTTGTATAAGTTCTTTATATATTTTGGATATTAACCCCTTATCAGATGTATCATTAGAAATATATGTTCTCCCATTCAGTAGGTAGTCTTTTCATTTTGTTGGTGGTTTCCTATGCTTTGAAAAAAATTTTTAGTTTGATGAGTCCCATTTGTTTATTTTTTCTTTTGTTTTCTTTTCCTGAGGAGATATATCAGAAAAAAATATTACTAAGGGTATGTGAGACAGTTTACTGCTTATGTTTTCTTCTAGGAGTTTTATGGTTTCAGGTCTTCTTACACTTAAGTCTTTAAACAATTTTGAGTTTATTCTTGTATGTGGTGTAAGAAGTGGTCTAGTTTTATTTTTCACATGTATCTGTCCAATTTTCCCAGCACCATTTATTGAACAGACTCTTTACTCTATTCTTCCCTTCTTTGTTATTTATTAATTGACCATATAGGCATGGGTTTATTTCTGGGCTCTCTATTCTGTTCCATTGGTCTATGTGTCTGTTTTTATGCCAGTATCATGCTGGTTTGATTACTGTGGCTTTGTGGTAATGTTTGATAGTATGTAGTATGTGGTAATGTATCATAGCAGGTAGTATGATACCACCAACTTTGTTTTTTTTCCCTCAAAATTGCTGAGGCTACATAGTGTCTTTTGTGGTTCCATAGGAATTTTTGGATTATTTGTTCTAGTTCTGTGAAATATGCCATTGGTATTTTTATAGGAATTGCATTGAATCTATAGATTGATTTAGGTAGTATGGACATTTTAATGATGTTAATTCTTCCTGAGCATGATATATGCTTTCATTTATTTGTATGTTCTTCAATTTCTTTCTTCAGTGTTTTATAATTTTCTGAGTACAAATCTTTTACCTCCTTTGTTAAGTCCTAGCTATTTTATATTTTGATGCAATTGTAAATGGTACTGTTTTCTTAGTTTCCCTTTCTAATAATTCATTGTTGGTATAAAAAATGCAACAAATACCTCAATATTTATTTTGTGTCCTGCTACTTTACTGAATTCATTGATCAGTTCTAATAGTTTCTTTTCTTTTTTCTTTTTGGTGGAATCTTTAGGGTTCTGTCTATATAATATCATGTCATCTGCAAATAATGACAATTTCACTTCTTACTTTCCAATTTGGATGCCTATTATTTCTTCTTTTCTGATTTCTGTGGCTAGGACTTCCAGTATTATGTGGAATAACAGTGATGAAAGCAGACATCCCTGTCTCATTCCCGATATTAAGGGAAATGCTTGTAGTTTTCCCCATTGTGTATAATGTTAGCTGTGGGTTTGTCAAATATGGCCTTTATTATTTTGAGGTATGTCCCCTCTATTCTCACTTTGCTGAGAGTTTTTTTTTTAATCATAAATGGATGCTAGATTTTGTCAAATGCATTTTCTGCATCTATTGATATGATGATATGATTTTTATCCATTTTGTTTTTGTGGTGTATCACATTAACTGATTTGTGGATATTGAACCAAACTTGCATCCAAGGAATAAATCCCACTTGATCATCGTGTATGACCTTTTTAATGTATTGCTGGATTCGGTTTGCTAATATTTTGTTGAGGATTTTAGCATCTGTGTTAATTAGGGATATTGTCTTTCTCTGTAGTATCTATATCTGGTTTTGCAATTAAAATAATGCTGTCTTCATAAAATGAGCATGGGAGTCTTCCCTCCTCTTGAATTTTTTGGATAGTTTGAGAAGGATAGGTGTTAATTCTTCTTAGAATGTTTGGTAAAATTCACCTGTGAAGCCTACTGGTCCAGGACTTGTGTTTTTTGGGAGTTTTTAGATTATTGCTTTGATTTTGTTAGTTATAATTGGTCTGTTCAGATAGTCTGTTTTTTATCGATTCAGTCTTGGAAGATTGTAGGTTTCTAGGAATTTATTCTTTTCTTTTATATTGTCCAGTTTGTGGGCATATAATTGTTTGTAGTATTTTCTTATGACACTTTGTATTTCTGTGGTGTCAGTTGTTACTTATCCTCTTTCATTTCTAATTTTATTTGGGTCCTGTCTCTCTTTTTCCTAATGAGCTGGTTAAAAGTTTATCAATATTGTTTATCATTTCATTGATCTTTTATATCTTTTTATTTTATTACATTTTTTGTTACTCCTCACCTGAGGATATTTTTCCATTGATTTTTTAGATAGAATGGAAGGGAGGGAGGAAGGGGAGAGAGAGAGATAGAGAGAGAGAGAGAGACATTGATATGAAAAAGACATATCAATTGGTTGCCTCCTGCATGATCCCAGCTGGGGCCAGATATCGAACCTGCAATCCAGGTACATGCCTTTGACCAGGAATCGAACCCATGACTTTTCAGTCTGCGAGCCAACACTAACCGCTGAGCCAAACTGGCCAGGGCTATATTAAAAAAAATTTTTTTTTCTTCTATTGATTTTAGAGAGAGAGGAAGAGAGAGATAGAAACATCGATGAGAGAGAACATCACTGGCTACCTCCTGCATGTCCCCCACTGGGGATCGGGCCCACAACCTGGGCATGTGTCCTGACTGGGAATCGAACCGGCGACCACTTGGTGCATGGGTCAACGCTCAACCACTGAGCCACACTGGCCGTACGCTATATGTTTTTTTTTAAAGACACGTTTATTTATCCTGATCAAGCCATTATATTTAGTAATCAATATCATGTCTGCAAAAAAAAACAAAAACAAACCTACATTAAAACCCTTTGTTGGAATGCCTTACACTTTGCACAGAACGGAAACTAAAATAACCTGTATACAGCCACAAATACTGTCCTCAAGTTTTTTGCCCAAACACATGAGTATTGTCTAAACAGGTCTTTGTAGCACCTAGGTCCTGCCAGCACTGTGCTTGGCTGAGTTCACAAATCTCTTGTAATATGTAGCTTCCCTGTCAGTTCTCAGACTCTCCTTCCCAGCTACACTTTGTTTCCTGTCAGTAATAGAAACTTTTTGCCATAGCTGCTGGTACTGCTGGAACTGCCATAACCACCTTGGTTTCGTGGTATGGCAAAGGATTAGTCTTCACCGCCATAGGGGTGAGAGTTTCTGCCTCCAAGTTTCCCCCTTTCATGGGTCCAAAATTTGAAGATTGATTGTCATAATTACCCGAATCATTGTAGCTTCTGTCACCTTCAGAACTGCTTCCATCATTACCAAATACATTATAGCCATCCCCACTGCCACCGTATCTACCACCACCATGCCATGGCTGCCGCCAAAGCCACCTCAACCACTGAACTTTCCTCCATAACCAAAGTTGTCATTCCCACCAAAACCACCTCTACGACCACCACCAAAGTTTCCAGAACCACGTGACATCTTTGGCTGGATGAAGCCCTAGCCATCTCTTGTTTAGCTAGGGTCTCCTTACTTCACGTTATGGTCATTCATAGTATGGTATTTCTGAAAGGCAGTCTTGTCTATGGAGTCATGGTCATCGAAGGTTACAAGAGCAAACCTCTCTTCTTGCCATTGCCTCAGTCAGTCATGATTTCAATCACTTCAATTTTCCCATACTGTTCCAAATAATCCAGTGTCTTCTTTAATACCACCAACCAAAATCTTTTTCACAGTTAAGTAGGCACCGTGTCTTTGAGAATCTTCTCTTGAGACAGCCCTCTTTCGTTCCACAGCTCTTCCATCCACCTTGTGTGACCTTGCATTCATGAATGCATCCACCTCCTCCACAGGGGCATATATGACAAACCCACAGCCTCTGGAGTGCTTGGTGTTTGGATTTCTCATCACCACGCAGTCTGTGAGCATTCCCCACTGCTCATATTCACTCCTCAGGCTCTCATGGGTTGTTTCAAAGCCCAAACCTCTGATAAAGAGTTTCTCCAGCTGTTCAGGCTTTGGAGTAAACATTGACTTAGACACGAGGACTGCGGGAGAAGACTTTAATCACGCTTACTTGTTAAAGTCTTCTTTAACAATACAGGCAGAAAGTTGTATTGTTTCTTTTAGACTCTAGATCGTTTATTTCCACTGTGATCGTTAACTTTCTTCCTTCTACTAACTTTGGGCTTTGATTGTTGTTCTCTTTCTAGTTCCTTTAGCTGTAACATTAGATTGTTTATTTGAGATTTTTCTTGACATAGGCCTGTATTGCTATGAATTTCCCTCTTAGAACTCCTTTCACTATGTCTCATAGATTTTGGGTTGTTGAGGTTTTTTTGTTTTTTGTTTTTTTTCAGTCCTCACCTGAGGATACATGCCTATTGACTTTTAGAGAGAGGAAGGTGGAGAGAGAATGAGAGAGAGAACCGTTGATGTGATTGAGAAACATCAATCGGTTGCCTCTCATATGCACCATGACCAGGCATCGAACTCATAACTTAGGTATGTACCCTGACAGGGATTTGAATCCACAGCTTTTTGGTGTATGGGATGATGCTCCAACCATCTCTACCATCTGGCCAGGGTTGGGTTGTAGTGTTTTCATTTTTATTTGTCCCAAGGTATCTTTTTAAAAAAACTATCTTTATTGTTGAGGGTATTGCAGATGTCCCCCTTTTCTTTCCCTATTGACCCCTTTCACATTTTTCCCACCTCCACCCAGGCCTTCACCGCACTATTGTCTATGTATTGGTTATACATATATGCATATAAGTTCTTTGGTTAATCTCTTCCGGTCCCCCTCCCCCCTTCCCTCTGAGATTTGTCTGTCTGTTCCCTGCTTCCATGTCTCTGGATCTATTTTGTTCATCAGTTTATTTTGTTCATTAGATTCCACATATAAGTGAGATCATGTGGTACTTGTCTTTCTCTGACTGGCTTATTTTGCTTAGCATAATACTCTCGAGGTCCCTCCATGCTGTCTCGAAGGATAAGAGAGCCTTCAAGATATCTTTTGATTTCTTCCTTGATCTCATTGTTAACCCATTTATTGTTTAGTAATATGTTATTTAACCTCCATGTGTTTGTGTGTTTTCCAGTTTTTTTCTTGTCATTGATTTCTAGTTTCATTCCATTGTGCTTGGAGAAGATGCTTGATATGACTTCAGTCTTCTTAAATATATTGAGACTTGTTTTATGTTTTAACATGTGGTCTATTCTGCAAAAAGTTCCATGTGCACTTGAAAAGAATGTATATTCTGCAGTTTTGGGGGGAAATGCTCTGAAAATATCAATTAAATCCATGTGGTGTAATGTGTCATTTAAGGGTTCTGTTTCCTTTTTGATTTTCTGTCTGGAAGATCTATCCATTGATGTCAATGGGTTGTTAAAATCCCCTACCATGACTATATTGCTGTCAAATCTCTCCCTTTACGTCCAGCAAGATTGCTTTACGTATTTAGGTGCTCCTATGTTAGATGCATAAATGTTTACAACGGTTATGTCCTCTTGTTGGATTAATTTGTTTATCATTATGTAATATCCTTCTTTGCCTCTTTATGCTTTTCAATTCTATTTTGTCTGATATAAGTACTGATAGCCCAGCTTTCTTTTCATTTACATTTGCATGAAATATCTTTTTCCATCTTTTACTTTCAGTCTGTATGTGTCTTTTGATTTGAAGTGGGTCTCTTGTAGACAACATATAAATGGGTCTTGTTTTCTTATCCATTCAGCTACCCTATGTCTTTTGATTGCAGCATTTAATCCATTTAAATGTAAGGTGATTATTTATAAGTACTTATTTCTTGCTATTTTATGATTCATATTTATGTTTCTTTTTTTGAAATATGTTTTTATTAATTTTTTAGAGAGAGAGGAATGGAGAGAGAGATAGAAACATCGATGTGAGAGACATACATCGATTTGCTGCCTCCTGCATGCCCCACACTGGGGATTGAGCCCACAACCCTGTCATGTGCCCTGACTGAGAATCGAACCAGGACTCCTCAGTCCATGGGATGACACTCAATCCACTGAGCCACACCGGCTGGGCTATTTCTCTCTCTCTCTTTTTTTCTTTCTTTTGTCTTCATAGAGAACTGCCTTTAACATATCTTGTAATACTGGTTTGGTGGTGATGAACTCCTTTAGCTTTTTCTCTTGGAAGCTCTTGATTATTTTTCAAGTTTTGATGGTAGTCCTGCTGGGTAGAGTTATCTTGGTTCTAGGTCTTTATTTATCATTACTTTCAATATTTCATGCCAGTCTCTTCTGGCCTGAAAAATTTCTGTTAAGAAATCAGCTGACAGTCTTATGGGAAACCTTTGCAGGTAGCTAACTGTCTTTCTCTTGCTGCTTTTATGATTTTCTCCTTGTCTTTAGCCTTTGCAATTTTAATTATGATGTGTCTTGGTGTGGGGCCTTTTGGGTTGTCTTGCTTGGAACTCTCTGTACTTCCTGTACTTGTGGTCTTTTTCATTCATTAGGTTAGGAAAATTTTCAGTCATTATTTCTTCAAATAGATTTTTAATCCCTTGCTCTCTCTCTTCTCCTTCTGGTACCCATATGATATGGATGTTGTTACACTTGATGTTGTCTCAGAGGTTCCTTAAAGTATACTAAACTTTTAAATTGTTTTTTTTCTTTTTGATGCTCTGATTTGGTGTTTTCTGCTACTTTCTCTTTGAAATCACTGATTCAGTCCTCTGCTTCATCTAATCTGCTGTTGAATCCTTCTAGTATATTCTTCATTTCAGATATTGTATTCTTCGTTTCTGACTGGTTCTTTTTGATGGTTTCCATGCCATTTTTTATGCCTATTATCTCTTTGTTGAAGTTCTCTCTGAGTTTATCTATTCTTGTTCTAATTTCCTTAAGGATCCTTATAACTATTGTTTTGAACCCTGTATCTGGTAGATTGCTTGCCTCTATTTAATTTAGTTCTTTTTCTGGAGATTTCTTCAGTTCTTTCATTTGGTGCATGTTTCGTTGTCTCCCCATTTTGGCTGCCTCTCTGTATTTGTTTTTGTATATTAGGTAGATTTGCTATGTTTCCCAGTCTTGGTAGGTTAGCCTTATGTAGTAGGTGTCCTGTGGGTCTCAGTGACACATTCTCCCTGATCACCTAAGCTGGGTGACCCAGGACTGTCCCTTGTGTGAGTTATGTGAGTCCTTCTGTTGTAGTTGAGTTTTTATTGCTGTTGGCCTCTCTGTAGGTGATGTTGACCCTCAGGCTGGCTAACTGTGGGGATTGACCCCCCAACCACAGTGTACAAGTTGCTGTGTGTAGGCTGACCCCAAGAAGTGAACTTTGCCCTAGCAGTCAAATGGGAAAGAGATATTCTGGTGTCTGCCAAGACCTCCCTTTGAGTATACCAGTTGGGGAGCTAATTGGATCATGCTTTCATGTGGTCTGAAGCTAGCCACCAAGTGTGTTGGTTCTTGGGCCTCCTGAGAGAGATTCTGTTGCAGGTCAATGTCAGATGCTGCCTGTGATCAGCCCTAACATACCTGTTAGGAGCTACAAAGTAATCCATGGTTGATAGTTGCCTGTGCTGGGCCTGGGTGTGTGTATGAGGGGCAAAGCAGCACACCAAGGCCAGCAGCCACCAGTACCGGGCCTGGGGCAGGTCAACACAAGGCTCAGGTTATCCCAACACTTGCCACCACCTATCAGGTGCCTGTTAGGCTCAAGTAGTGAAACATCCACAGGTGGTACATGAATTACTTAAGGCAGGTTCTCTGTTAGTCACCAGGTAGGGGTAAATGGTGTTCATCAGGTTAACACAGATTCAAACTTAGCACCAGTGCTGGGTGTGACACCACTCAGCAAAAGTCTCTGGATACAAGGTCAGGTGCCATCTGTCTGTGGTCTGCCAACCATTGGGCTGGGTCTGGGTCTCAGGGAGTCATCAGGTTAGAGCCAGTTGTGTTCATCAGGTTGGAACAGATTAAGATTTGGCCATGCAGAAGGATGGCTCTGCACAGGAATGATGATGCCTGTCAGGCACGTGGAAAGATGTCCCTTGCCCTAAAGCTACTCAACTTAGCCTCTCCTTGTGTGATTCTGGCATCCCCTACACTTGCCTGGAACTTCTCGAAAACTTTTGAAGGAAGATTATAATGTGGGTTCAGTCTGGTCACTACCAGTAGATCCCATAACATTATATGAACTTGGCTGGGCAGGATCTCAGGGAATCGGCAGGGTTGGGCTAGTGCAATTCTTCAGGCTGATGCTGTGGTGGGGAGTAGTGGGCCCAACACAGGAACAGTGGTACCAGAAAGGCATGTAGGGGGAAATTGCCCTAGTCCAAACAACACACAACTCAGTCTCTCCTTGTGTGTCTCTGGTACCCCCTGAGGTTGCCCAGAATTCCGAGAGTATTTTAAGAAAGACTGCAATTCAGCCCCAGGTTGGTTGCTACTGGCAAAGCTCACAGCTGAGTGTGAGCTAGGGAGGGTGTGCCTAAAGGAGTTGGCAGGGTGGCGTTTTTGTAGCTATCTCCAGACTGATGCCATATGGAGGGGAGTGCTTGACCCAGGATCTGATGGCTTCTGTGTGTGGTGTGGGAGAGGGACTCAACACAGGCACATTGATGGCTATCCCTCTAGTCCTGTCCCTGAAGCCACACAACTCAATTTCTCCCTGTATGATGTCAGTATCCTATAAGTTACAATCGCTCTACTGGAGCCCAGGGTGAGTGCTTGCAAAGGAGTTTGTGCACTGTGTTTTTCAGAGGGCACATGGGTTTCCAGCAGTCTCCCATCTCACCTAGGGGGACAAAATCCCAGCTGATTTTAAAAACCACATGTTATGTGGGCTTTTCTTCTGTGTATTGGTGCCCTGGGCTGAGAAGCTCGGCATGGGGCTGAGACCTCTCACTCCTCAGGAGGGATCTCTACAGTTGAGATATCCCTCTAGATTCTCAACCATGGCACGGGGGTGTGGGGCCAGACCTTTTTGCATTTCCACCCTTCCTACCAGTCTTGAAGTAGCTTATTCTGTAAATCTTTAGTTATAAGACATCTGTTCAGCTAGTCTTCAGATGGTTATCCTGATTAATTGTTCTGTAATTTAGATGTAGTCCTGGGAGGGAGTGAGTGTAACTTCCACCTACTACACCATCTTGGATCAATTTACTGTGCCTTATTCTTTTTGAGGCTATCCTTTCACTTAACTAATTGTCCTTTTCCATTTTCTTGCCCTATTCCTTCCTAGGAAACTCAGCCTGAAGGTCAAAATGTAGTATCTGTTGAAGAGGGTGAAATGATATTCAAGAAGAACACCAGAAAAATCTTCAGGCCTTCAGGTAGCTGTCTTCCCTTCATGGCCTTTTGAGATTGACGTTCTAAGTACCCTTGATGAGTTCTTGGTATGGAGAGTAGTAGGTATCTTTTGATTTGCGATTTTGGTCTTCCACTCAGAATATACTAAATCTGTGATTGATCTTCGCCCGGAAGATATGGGGCATGAAAGTGGCTCCTTGGGAGACAGAAGCAAATCTGTCCCTGGCCTCAGTGTGGATATGGTAAGTATTTAACCATATGGTAAGTATTTGTATTTAACTTGGTCATTAGGTGAAATTTTATATATCTAGAATAAACTTTAGTACCTGATAATCTCAATCAATGTGTTTAATTATTTAGGAAAAGGTAACATGAATCTTTATTTTCCTAAATTACTAAAGTAAATCTGGTTGCTGAATTGCTTAAAGAAAGACTGTCTTCACTGTCTCTTTTATCTGCTAATACATTGCTTGGTATATGGTTGGGTGCTCAAATAAATACTTATTTTGATTAAAATGTAAATAGATGGCTGGGTTGGGGCAGTCAAATGGGAAAGAGATATTCTTTTTTTTGTTATATGTACTTTGTTTTATTTTTTATTAATTTGTTTTTGTTACAGATGTTTCTCCTTTTTTCCCCATTGACACCCTCCCCCCATCACCCCCCTGCCCCATCCCCAGCACCGTTGTTCATGTCCATTGGTCATGCACACATGCATATAAGTTCTATGGTTTATCTCCTCCCCCCCAACCCCCTTCCTTTGAGGCCCGTCAGTCTGTACCCCACCTCTATGACTCTGGGTCAATTCTGTTCATCAGTTTGTTTAGTTCATTATATTCCACAAATAAGTGAGATCATGTGATATTTGTCTTTCTCTGCTTGGCTTGTTTCGCTTAGCATAATACTCTCCAGGTCCTTCCATGCCATCTCAAAGGATAAGAGATCTTTCGGAAAGATATATTCTTAATCTTATTCTTTGGTATTTGAGAAAGATGGTTGGAATATAGTTTGGGAGCCTGAAATGGAGGAAAAAAATAAGGATATGTGTACATATTCACATGACACCTCAGAGTTTAGCAACGATTATGGCTTCCACTAAAGGAAAGATATTAGTCTTTGAACTATTTCTTATTTTTATTAACTCTGAATTTATATTTATTGCTTTAGGAAGAGGAAGAGGAAGAGGAAGAAGAAGAAGACATTGATCACCTGGTGAAGTTGCATCGCCAGAAACTAGCCAGAAGCAGCCTGCGAAGTGGCTCCTCTATGGTAAGTTCTGTTAGTTCTTTGACTGTAGACATGTTTGGATACCACGAAGGAAGGAAGCACCACCTTGGAGCAGAGTCAGAATCTGGAGAAATCATAGTCACTCTCTCCAGGTAACCTAGATGCATTTGTTCCTGTCCTTAATTTAGACCATAGTTGCCTTCTGCACAGCTAGGTGACTTCCTCAGCCTCTGCCCTAGAGATTATTATGTTGGGTAAAACTTAGGGCTAGAGACATGCTTCCTCACAGCCTTGTGAACAGGGACCTGTAACTTCTTTCCTAAAGTGTTACTCAGGCCATGAAGTAAGCAAGATCAGATTTCTTCATTAGAGCCCAAACCAAATATCACATTCAAGGATAGTGAGTGTCATGAGAAGGGCCCTGGCAGAATTAATTGGCATCAGAGTATGATTAAGAAGCAACAGTACCAATCAGAATCAAGAAATTAAAAGAACATTTAAGCATCAGGGCCTAGTTACATCGTAAGTATGAAGATTTAGGAGGAACAAGAGTTAGGAACCAGGGTGATTAGAGTTTGTTACTGCTCACACACAGGAAGAGAATAGCAGATTTGCAGAGTTTATCACTACTTGAGAGGAAGATATCTTTTTACCTCTGGTGGGGTTTTCTCCCCAATTCTGATCCATTCACTTTTTCTGTAGCCCTTGATAGGGATAAGATAGATAAAAGAAACCCACAGATAATTAAGGTACTTTGTTTTAATTAGTAACTGCCCTCTTCCAGTCAATGTTTTAGCATATATAACAAATACCAAAAATGTCTACCTTATCTCTATACCTTTCCCATCTTCTAGGGCAGGTGAAAGTTAACAATAAAATGTGTAAAAAGAGGAGAAGAGGAGAAGCTAAGAGCCTATGTGAGCCATGAGCTGATTTATTAACCTGAAGGACTGTGAGAATGCTACTAGATGTCTCATACTCTGAGTACAAGATTGTTGGCAGTACTGGCTTGTTGTAGGGACTTTTGAAACTTTTGTTTTATTCAGTGACTGTGGTTTTATCATGAGGAAAGATGTGAGCCATGTGAGTGGGGGAGTACGCCTTCGCCAGATGTTTGTGGGTGCTTTATCTTCAGAGTACAATAGGCAGCACGATGAGCATCTATAGTGAAGCTGGTGATTTCGGGAACATCTCTGTGACTGGCAAGATTACCTTTTCCCTGAAGTATGAGCAACAAACACAGACTTTGGTCATCCACGTGAAGGAGTGCCACCAGCTGGCTTATGCCGATGAAGCCAAGAAGCGCTCTAATCCGTGAGTGTTTCTAGAACCTGACTGATGCTCTGAGATGAGAGCTTAGACCCTGGCATCTACTTGGGAACTCTTGAACTGAGGTTATCACTTCATGGGTGGACAAGGATGTGTGATTGAGAGTGGTTAGGAGAGATGTAGGAAAGGGACCAAGATTGGGAAATGCAAACATTGGCATATCTAAGAGGGCTTGATGTGACATTTTAATTTCCTCATGGCATATGTATATGGAGAGCATGGAAGTGAAGAATGGGTTGAGAAAATATGGTAAATTACTCAGTACTCTCCTTGGTTTCCAGATATGTGAAGACTTATCTGCTGCCTGATAAGTCCCGGCAAGGAAAAAGAAAAACCAGCATCAAGCGGGACACCATCAATCCACTATATGATGAGATCTTCAGAGTAAGTATCTGGAGCCTGAGGGAAAGGGAACATATTCTGTCTTGTGCACTAAGTAAGCTGTAGCTATTCTCCTGCTATATGGTTGGTTGACATGGTTTTCAGTGGCCATGTCTGTGTCTGAGGATACACTATGGGCATCTGTTCACATCTTGACCTCCTAGAGAAGAGAACAAAGGTAATCTGGCTTTCTTGGATTCTTGTGAAGTTGGAGATTTACATGGTCACAAATCTCCTTAAAAAGTCATTTGGGAGATCAAAGATGGTGGCAGAGTAGATGGAAGTTACACTTACCTTCTCCCAGGACCATATCAAAATTACAACTAAACTACAGAGCAATCAACCCGAAGATTCATCTGAAGACTAACAGAAGAGAAGTCATAACTAAGGATATACAGAAGAAGCCACGTTGAGACTGGTAGGAGGGGTGGAGACGTGAAAAGGGCTGGCCCTGTACTCACTTGTGATGGTTTAGAATCTGAAGGAATATTTCAGCTGAAGAGGTCTCCCCAAAGGAGCAATGGACCTCAACCCCATGCCAGGCTCCCCAACCCAGAGCACTACATAATACCTGGCTGTGAAAATCAGCAGGGATTCTGTCCACCCAGGTATGATAGAAGATTGCTGGAAACCCAAGTGCCCTCTTAAAGAACCAGTTCACAAAATCTCATTGTAGGCACTCACCCTGGGCTATATAGAAGGGATGGTAGTTTGGAGGGGACGAGTCATACAGGGAGAAATTGGGTTGAGTGGCTTTGGGGAAAGGGCTAGAAGGACAGCTGCCAATGTACTTGTGCTGCATCTCTCTTTTATACTGACCACAGATGCCATCTTTCCTGGGTTGAGCACTCCCCTCCATATAGCATTAGCCAGGAAAGATACACTAGCACCTCCCACTGACTACCCGAGACCCCACTCTGCGAAGATAACTGCCAGTGGAGAGATCTGCTCATGGATTCCAGCCTGGACCTGTGTTGCAGTCTTTCCTGAAAAACTCTAAAGGAAGTTGAGGCAAACTCAGGGAATGCCAGAGACATACAAGGAGAGACTGAGATGTGTAGCTTTGGATGAAGGCCATTTTTTCCCACATGCATAAGAAGGCACCACCATTCCTACATTTAGCTGGTCTCCACGATCCCACAGCATCAGCCTGAGGAAAGGCACTAGCCCCTTTCTGCCAACTCCCTCAGGGCCCACTTCCTGCAAAGGTCTGCAGGCCTCAGGCAGGTAGCAGCTGGCCTTGGTATACTCTGAGACTTTTGCTGAGTGGCCTTAGACCCAGCACTGGTGCCTACTTTGAATCTCTATGAAACACTCACCCCTACCTGGTAACTCACTGAGAGCCTGCCTCATGCAACTTATGTACTGCCAGAGGCACTTTTAGAGGGTGAGTCTAACAGGCAGCCAGCAGATGGTGATGAGTTTTGGGGTGCATTGGGACTTTTGGTGATCTGTCCCAGACTCAGTAGTGTTGTCAGCCAGCCTTGGTGCATAGCTTGGCCCCTCCAGTGAGAACTCAGGCCAAGTAAAGGCAGCTACCAACCATGGATTTCCTTGTGGCTCTGAACAGGTAGCCCAGGACTGGCTACAGACTGCAATTGACATGCACTACAGTCCCTCCCATGAGGCCCCAGAATCAACACATCATGGCTAGCTTCAGACCACATCAGAATATGACCTGATTAGCTCCACAAGTGGCACACAGAAAGGGAGGTCTCAGCATGCACAAGAACCTTTAGGTGCAAGTTCAGCCTCATGGGGGTCAGTGGCTCATGCACTGTGGTCAGGGTCAATCCTTAGAGGCAGCTAGTCTGAGGATCAACCCCACCCACACTTGGACCAACAGCATTCAAGACTCAAATACAACAGGAGGGATCATGTAACCCACATAAGAGATACTCCTAAAGCACTCAGCTCAGGTAATCAGGGAAACTACACCACCAAGACCCACAGAACACCTACTACATAAGACCACCATACAAAAACTGGGAGAAATAACTTATCAACAGAATATGTAGAAACAAACACAGACAGGCAGCCAAAATTAGGAGATAAAGAAACATGTCTCAAATAAAAGAATACAAGAAATCTCCAGAAAAAGAAATAAATGGAATGGAGGCAAACAGTCTACTAGATGCAGTGTTGAAAATAATGGTTATAAAGATGCTTAAGGAACTTAGAAGAAGAATAGATGAACACTGAGAATTTCAAAAAAGAGATACTAAGCATAAGAAAGGACATAGAAACCATAAAAAAAAGTCAGAAATGAAGACTATAATATCTGAAATGAATACACTAGCAGTAATCAATAGCAGATTAGATAAAGCTATTTGGATGATTAGCTGACTTGGATCAGTGATTTGGATGACAATGTAGCAGAAAACACCCAGAGTATTAAAAAGGAAAAATTAAAAAAAAAAAAAAGAAAAAGAAAGAAAGTTCAGGGACCTATGTGAAAACATCAAGCATAACAAGATCCACATCATCTGGGAATCAAAGGAGAAGAGAGAAAGCAAGGAATTGAAATATATTTGAAGAAATAATGACTGAAAACTTGCCTCACATAGTGGATGTAAAAAACACACAGGTCCAGGAAGCACAGAGAGTCCCAAACACGATGAGCCCAAAGAGACCCACACCAAGACACATCATAATTAAAATGGCAAAGGTTAAAAACAAAGAGAAAATCATAAAAGCAGCAAGAGAAAGACAGTTACCTGCAAATGTACCTCTGTAAGACTGTCAGATGATGTCCCAACAGAAAATTTTCAGGCCAAATGAGACTGACATGAAATACTCAAAGTGATGATAAATAAAGACCTAGAACCAAGATTATTCTACCTGGCAAGGCTGCCATTTTAAATGGAAGGAAAATAAAGAGCTTTCCAGTAAAGTAAAAGCTAAAGGACTTCATCACCACCAAACCAGAATTACAAGATATGCTAAAGGAAGTTCTGTATGGAAAAAAAAAAAAAAAAGAAAGAAAGAAAGAAAGTGGATTCCAAGATGGTGGCAGATTAAGTGGAAGCTACACTGACCTTCTTCCAGGTCTACACAGGAAATAACAAATACAATATAGAAAAACCATCCCCAAAAACCAACTGAAGACTAGCTGGAGAGAACCCTTATAATCAAGGACATAAAGAAGAGCCTACATTGAGATTGGTAGGGGAGACTTCCGGTCAAGATGGCAGCGTAGGTAGACGCAGTATCGCATCCTCCCACAACCACATCAAAGTTACAACTAAACTACAGAGCAACCATCATTCAAAACCACCTGAAATCAAGCTGAATGGAAGTCTGACAACTACGAAATTAAAGAAGAAGCTGCATCGAGACTGGTAGGAGGGCGGAGGCATGACGGGCTGGTCCCACACCCACGTGTGGCGGATAAAAATTAGGAGGACACCTCAGCTGGGAAGGTCCTCCCTGAGGACTGAGGGGTCCCCGTCCCACACCAGGCGCCCAGCTCAGGGTTCCAGTGCCAGGAAGAGAAGTCCCCATAACTTCTGGCTGGAGAAACCAGCGGAAACTGAGGCTGAGGCGGCTGGAGCCCCCGGCAGCTCCTCTTAAAGGACCCGCACACAGACTTACTCGGACTCGCTCCCTCCGGGCTCCAGAGTGGGGGAGGCAGCCTGAAAGGCACCAGAATCATATGGGGAAGAACTGAGCTGTTTGGCATTGGCGCGAGGGCTGGAGAGGCAGCTTTCTCCTGGACAGACATGCTATCAGAGGCTTTTGTTCCTTTGGTGAGGCCTTCCCTGGGGCGGTAGATGCCGCCATTTCTGGGACTCCAGCAACCTGGCTCACACTGTTTGCCCCGCCCCGGTGATTCCCTGAGGCCCCGCCCCACCCAAATTCCAGGCCCACACAAGCTGTTGCCAGTTGCTTTACCATAGGATTGGCCTGTCTTGGACCCTGCTTCAGCTTTTCCTAAATTCTTTCAAACAAGCAGCATCTGGTCTCAGCTAGCCCCACACCTCTCGCTAAGTAATACATACAAACAAACACAGGGAGGCAGCCAAAATGAGGAGACAAAGAAACGGGTCCCAAATGAAAGAACAGACAAAACTCCAGGAAAAGAACTAAGTGAAATGGAGTTAAGCAACCTAACAGATGCAGAGTTCAAAATACTGCTTATAAGGATGCTCAATGGACTTAGTGAGAACCATGGTGAACTTAGTGAGGGCCTCAAGAGCATAAAAAGGGACCAGTCAGAAATGATGGATACACAGTTAGAAATGAAGGAGGCACTAACTGAAACAAAGAATAGTTTAGGACTTCCGGTCAAGATGGCGGCCTAGGTGGATGCAGAATCGCGTCCTCCCACAACCACATCAAAGTTACAACTAAATCACAGAATAACTATCACTTAAAGACCGCATGAAATCAAGCTGAATGGAAGCCCTGTAACTACGAAATTAAAGAAGCAGCAGAATGGAGACGGCATACTGCCCTCCAGGACCCTCCTTGTCGCCTGAAAGGAAATGAGATCCTGCAGCCAGGGGCGCCTGCGGAAGCTGAGCGACCCCCCCACCATGGAGGAACCCAGGAGTGAGGGAGCCGAGCGACCCCCCCCACCATGGAGGAACCCAGGCAGAGGGAGCTGGGCGACCCCCCCACCACGGAGGAGCCCAGGCGGAGCGGGGGTGCCGGGCGACCTCCCCACCACAGAGGAGCCCAGGCGGAGCGGGGGGTGCCGGGCGACCCCCCACCACGGAGGAACCCAGGCGGAGCGGGGGGTGCCGGGCAACGCCCCCACCACAGGGGAACCCAGGCGGAGCATGGGAGCCGGGTGACCCCCCCACCACGGAGGAGCCCAGGTGGGGTGGGGGAGCCGGGTGACCCCCACACCAACGGGGGAGCCCAGGCGGGGCGGGGGAGCCGAGCGACCCCCACACCAACGGAGGAAGCCGGCAACACACAGGAGAACTGAGCAAACTGAACAACGAAATTGACCCAGAGACATGGAGGTGGAGTAGGGGATGACGGGCCTCAGAGGAGGGGGGGAGGCGGGGGAAAAAGATAAATCACAGAGCCTATGTGCATGGGTGCATAACCAATGGACATGGACAACAGGGATGGGGAGGAGGAGAAGGGGAGGGGGAGGAGGGTGTCAATGGGGGAAAAAAAGGAAAAACATCTGTAACAAAAACAAATTAATAATAAAATAAATTATATAAAAAAAAAGAGATTGGTAGGAAGTGTGGAGGCACGAGAGGGCCAACTGGGCTCCCAAAGGCAGCAGCTGAAGTGCTGGAGGCATATCTCAGCTATCAGGGGTTCCCTCTGAGAAATCTAGGAGCTAAACTACAAGATAGGCTCCCCAGCCCAGAGTAACATAACTGGGAAAGGTGACCATATAACATCTGGCTCTGAAAAGCACCAGGGGTTCTATCCAGCAAGGAGAGATAGCTAGAAACACAGGCACCCCCTTAATGGGACAGTGCACTAAATTTCATTTTCAGCCACTCACCTTGGGCTCTGGGAGAGGGAGGGTAGAGTGGACTAGAACTGTATGAGAGTCTGGGGTTGGTGGCTATGGGGAGAGAACTGCCAGGATCCCTGTGCTGAGTCATTCCTCACTCTGCAGAAGCCATCTTCCTCAGGCAGAGTTTTCCCATCCAGGTAGCTTTAGCATGGGGATAAGCAGTTGCCCCACCCATTGGAAACTCTCCTACCCTGCCTTGTAGAATTTACACCTGGCTGTGGACTACAACCTGAGTCTCATTAAGTGACCAAGATGAACAGTCAGCCTGCAGGCAGAGGCGGATCTCTGGGTGCTTTGAGTATTTTCCTGACATGCTCCTCTGCCTGGGGCTAGTAAAAGTAGACCTTGATGTTCAGCTTGTTCCTTGCCATAAGCACCCAGCCTTAGCAGAAAGAGCCACAAGCTGTGGATTGCTGATAGCTCCAAACAGGGTACTAAGGGCTAGCCACAAACAGTGTCTGACATTGGCCTGCACCAGAGACCCTCCAAAGATGCCCAAAGCCAATAAATCCAGTGGCCAGCTTCAGGCAGCAACACAGCAGGGCCAAATAAGCTTTACAAGTAGTATATCCATAGGGAGATTTTGGCAGGTTCAAAATCCTGCTGAGGCAAATTGCCACTTCATGAGATAAGCACCAGCACAGCAGCCTGCATGCTGTGTTGGAGTTGAGCCTCACTGTCAGCCAGACTGAGTGTCAAACCCACTCATGGACAAGCCACTAGCAGTGAAGACTCAATTACAACAGGAGGGCGCACACAACTTGCACAAGGGACACTATTAGAGGACCCATATCTGGTGGTCAGGGAGACTGTGCTACTGGGTTCCACAAGACACCTATGACATAAGACCTCTCTACCAAGACTGGAAATCATAGCAGATTTATCTAATACCGAGAAACAAACCCAAACAACAGCCAAAATGGAGAGACAAAGAAATAAACAACAAATGAAAGAACAAGAGAATTATCCAGAAGAAGAGCTAAATGAAACAGAGAGAAGAAATTTATCAGATATAGAGTTCAGAGTAATGATTATAAGGATGCTCAACAGCATGAAAACTGTGAAAACAACCAGAAAGGAAGAATAATATAGCAGAAATAAAGAATACATGGGCTGGTGAGGGTGTGGAGAAACGGGGACTCTAGTACACTGCTGGTAGGAATGCAGACTGGTGCAGCCACTATGGAAAACAACATGATGTTCCCTCAAAAAATTAAAAATTGAACTGCCATTTGACCCAGTGATCCCACTTCTAGGAATATATCCTATGAAGCCTGAAACAACAATTAAAAAGAATACATGTACTCCTTTGTTCATAGTAACACTATAATCGCTAAGATCTGGAAACAGCCCAAGTGTCCATCAGTAGATGAGTGAATAAAAAAGCTGTGGTACATATATACAATGGAATACTATGCAGCTGTAAGAAAGAAAGATCTCTTATTCTTTAAGACAACATGGAGAGACCTCGAGAGTATTATGCTAAGCAAAATAAGCCAATCAGAGAAAGACAAATACCACATGATCTTACTAATTTGTGGAATAATAATGAACAAGGTGGGCTGATGAATGAAATAGACCCAGAGACATAGAAGGGAGTATGGTTCAGACTGACAAACCTCAGAGTAGGGGGGTGGGGGGGATAGATGAGATGAACCAAAGAACTTATATGCATCTATGTATAACCTATGGACATAGACAACAATGCTGGGGGGGGGGGGATGAGGAGGAGGGTGTCTGGGGGGAAAAGGAGAAACATCTGTAACAAAAATAAATTAATAAAAATTGGAGAAAAAAAAGAATACATTGGAAGTACTAAAGAGAAGATTGGAGGAAGCCAACATAATTAAAATGCCAATAATTAAAGACAAACAGAGAATCTTAGATGCAGCAAGTAAAAAGCAACAGGTTACCTACAAAGGAGCTCCCATAAAGCTGTTAGCCGACTTCTCAACAGAAATACTACAGGCCAGAAGGGAATGGCATGAAGTATTCAAGGTAATGAAAAGCAAGGACCTGAAACCAGCAAGGCTATCATTTAAAATAGAAGGTGAAATAAAGAGCTTCCATGTCCACTTTCGCCACTCTTATTTAGCATAGTACTGGAAGTCAGCCACAGCAATCAGACATGAAGAAAAAATAAAAGGGATCCAAATTGGAAAGGAGGAAGTGAAACTGTCATTATTCACAGATGACATGATATTGTACATGGAAAACCCTAAAGACTGCACCAGATATCTACTAGACTTAATAAACAAATTTGGCAAGGTAGCAGGATACAAAATTAACATCAAGAAATAGACGGCATTCTTATACACCAATAATGAACTCACAGAAAGAGAAACTAAAAAAACAATCCCATTTACCATTGTGGCAAAAAAAATTAAGGTACCTAGGAATAAAAAAAAAAAAAAAAAAAAAAAAAAAAAGAGCTTCCAGCAAGGCTATCCAGCAAGGCTATCATTTAAAATAGAAGGTGAAATAAAGAGCTTCCCAGATCCCCAAAAATTTTTGCTACAGGAACTTATTGCCACAAAACCAGCAGCATTGCAAGAAATATTAAAGGGACTGGTGTAATAATAGAAGAAATATATAGAGAGAAATAAAGGCACGATGAATAAATATGGCAATAAATAAGTACCTATCAATAATAACCTTAAATATAAATGGATTAAATGCTCCAACCAAAAGACATAGGGTAGCTGAATGGATTAACAACCATGATCCATACATATGCTATTTACAAGAGACCCACCTCAGAACAAAAGATTCACATAGAATGAAAGTGAAGGGATGGAAAAAAATTTTCCATACCAATGGAAACAAAAAATAAGCTGGGATAGCAATATTCATATCTGACAAAATAGACTTCAAAATGAAGGCCCTAACAAGAGACAAAGAAGGTAACAACATAATACTAAAAGGATTGATCCAACCAGAGCATATAACCCTGATAAACATGTATGCACCCAATATAGGAACACCAAAATATATTTTAAAACTTCTGGAGGACTTTAAGGGAGAGATCAACAGCAATACCATCATAGTAGGGGAATTTAACACCCCAGTGACATTACTGGATAGCTCTTCTAGACAAAAAAATCAACAAGGAAACAGTGACCCAAGTGACACACTAAATCAAATGGATTTAATTGACATTTACAGAACATTTCACCCCAAAGCTGCAGCATATATATTTTTCTCAAGTGCACATGGGACATTCTCAGACATAGACCACAAACTAAGTCTCTACAATTTCAAGAAGATTGAAGTCATATCAAGCATCATCTCAGATTGTAGCACCATTTAACTAGAAATCAACTACAATAAAAATACTCAAAAACATTCCAACACATGGAGGCTAAATATCATGTTATTAAACAATGAATGGGTTACCAATGAGATCAAGGAAGAAGGAAGAAATAAAAAAATCTTCCTGGAAACAAATGAAAATGAACACACAACAACACAAAATTTATTGGACAGGGTGAAAGCAGTCTTGAGAGGGAAATTCATAGCACCACAGGCATACCTCAAGAAACAAGAAAATTTTCTAATAAATTATCTAACCCTACAACTTAAAGAACTAGAAAGAGAAGAACAAGAAAATCCCAGAGTAAGAAGAAGGAAGGAAATAATAAAGATCAAAGGGAAATAAATGATATAGAGACTGAGAAAACAATACAAAAAATCAATGAAACCAAGAGCTGGTGTTTCAAAAAGATAAACAAGATTGATAAACCTTTAGCCAGACTCATGAAGAAACAAAGAGAGAGGACCCAATTAAATAAAAAATGAAAGAGGTAAAGTAACAACTGATACCACAGAAATACAGAGAACTGAAAGAAAATACTATGCACAACTATATGCCAACAAATTGGACAACCTAGGGGAAATGGACAGATTTCTATAAACATACAGTCTTCCAAAACTCAACTTGGAAGATTCAGAAAATCTGAATAGACCAATAACAACTAATGAAAGTAAAGCAATAATCAAAAGCTCCCAGCAAAGAAAGGCCTGGTCTGGACAGCTACACAGGTTTGTTTTACCAAATATTTAAAGATGAACTAACACCTATCCTTCTCAAACGTATGCAAACACCCAAGAGGAATGAAGACTTCCAAGGTATTTATGAGGTGAACATTATCCTAATTCCAAAACCAGATAAAGACACAACAAAGAAAAAACATTACAGGCCAATATCTCTGATGAACATAGATGCTAATAACCTCAACAAAATATTAGCAAATCAGATCCAGCAATATATTAAAGAAAGTTATTCACCATGACCAAGTGGGATTTATTCCAGGGATGCAATGCAGGTACAGTATTTGCAAATCAATAAATGTGATACACCACATAAAATGAAAGATAAAAATCATGATCATATCAATAAATGCAGAAAAGCATTCAACAAAATCTAGTACCCTTTTTTGATTAAAAAAAAAAAAACTCTTAGCAAAGTGGTAATAGAGGAATCATAACTTAACATAATAAAAGCCATATATGACACACCTACAGCCATTATACTCAATGGGAAAAACCTAAAAGCATTTCCCTTAAGAACAGAAACAAAAGAGGAATGTCTGCTTTCACCAACATAGTACTGGAAGTCTTAGCCACAGCAATTAGACATGAAGAAAAAATAAAAGGCATCCAAATTGGAAAGGAGGAAGTGAAACTGTCATGATTTGCAGATGACATAATATTTTACACAGAAAACCCTAAAGACTCCAACCAAAAAACTACTAGATTTAAATAAATGAATTCACCAAAGTAGCAGGATACAAAATCAACATGCAGAAATCATTGGCATTTTTATACACCAATAATGAACACACAGAAAGAGAACCTAAAAAAAAAAAATCTCATTTACCAATGAAACAAAAAAATTAAGATTCCTAGGAATAAATGTAACCAAGGAGGTATAAGACCAGTTCTCAGAAAACTACAGAACATTGAAAAAGGAAATAGAGGAAGATAAAAAATAGTGGAAGCATATACCATGCTCATGGATTAGAAGAATCAACATCACTAAAATGTCCATACTACTCAAAGCAATCTATAGATTCAATGCAATCCCTATTAAAATACCAATGGCATAGTTCACAGATGTAGAACTAATACTCCAAAAGTTTATATGGAAGCAAAACAGACCCTGAATAGCTTCAACAATTTTGAAAAAGAAGAACTAAGTTGGAGAGATCACAATTCCAGATATCAAGTGATACTAAAAAGCCATTGTAATCAAAGCAGCCTGGTACTGACACAAGAGCAGGCATATAGATCAATGGAACAGAACAGAGAACCCAGAAATCAACCCAAGACATTATGGTCAATTAATATTTGACAAAGGAGGCAAGAGCATACAATGGAGTAAAGACAGTCTCTTCAATAAATGGTGTTGGGAAAATTGGATGGGTACATGCAAAAAAATGAAACTAGAGCACCAACTTACACCATACACAAGAATAAACTCAAAATGGATAAAAGAATTAAATGTAAGTCATGAAACCATAAAAATTCTAGAAGAAACCATAGGCAGGAAAACCTCAGACATGTCAAGTAGCATAATTTTCACTGATACATCACCTAGGGCAATAGAAACAAAGAAAAAAAAATGGGACAACATCAAACAAAAAAGCTCCTGCACAGCAAAAGAAACCAGCATAAAAATGAAGAGAGAACCCACTCTACGGGAAAACACATTTGCCAGTGATACATCAGATAAGGGGTTGATTTCCAAAATATATAAAGTTCTCATACATCTTTAGCTTTCTTTTTTTTTTTTTTGGTCTGGGGAACTCTTTATTTCACATTCAATTTTAAATGATAGCCTTTTAGATATAGTAGTCTTGGATGCAGGTCCTTGCTTTTCACTACTTTGAATACTTCATGCTTTTCCCTTCTGGCCTGAAGTGTTTCTGTTGAGAAATCAGCTAACAGCCTTATGGCAACTTTCTTGTAGTTAACTAAGTGTCTCTCTCTTGCTGCCTTTAAGAGTCTCTCTTTGTCCTCAATCTTTACCATTTTGACTATGATGTGTCTTGTTGTGGGTCTGTATGGGTTCGTCTTGATTGAGACTCTCTGTGTTTCCTGAACTTGTGTGACTTTCCTTTACCAGGTTAGTGAAGTTTTCTGTCATTATTTCTTCAATCAGGTTGTTTATGCCTTGCTCACTTTCCTTTCCTTCTGGTACCTCTGTGATACAGATGCTGTTTGTTTCATGTTGCCCCTAAGTTCCCTTAAATTATTCTCATTCTTCTAAATTCTTTTTTCTTTTTGCTGCTCTTATTGAGTATTGTTTTGTACCTTCTAAATCACTGATTTGATCCTCTACGTCATCCAACCTACTTTTTATTCTTTCCAGTGTATTCTTAATGTTTTTCTTCATTTCTGACTGGTTATTTTTTATGATTGCTGTGTCCTTTTCCATGCTGTTGAGCATCCTTATACCCATTACTTTGAACTCTGTTTCTGATAAATTTCTTGCCTCCATTTCACTTATCCCCTTTTCTAGCGATTCCTTCTGTTCTTCCATTTGTGGCTTGTTTGTTTGTCTCCCCATTTTAGCTGTCTCTTTGTGTTTGTTTTTATGTATTACATAGAACTTCTATGGCTCCCAGTGTTGATGGGGTGGCCTTGTGTAGTAGTCCTTTGGGACCCAGTGGGGCAGTCTCCTTGATCTCTTGAATTGGTTGTTCTAGGAATGTCTTTTATGTGGGTTATGTGGGCACTCCTACATAATTGTAATTAGAGTTTGATTGCTGTTGTCCTGTACATTGGTGAGCTTGACCCTCAGGCTGGCTGACTGTGAAGCTCAACCCCAACATGTCATAGAAACTGTTGTACAGGTGCTTACAGAACAAAATAAGACGAGACAAAACAAAAACTCAACAACAATAACAAATACAACAACAAAAGAATAAGAAAAAAGAGAAATAATAATAAAAGAGACTAAAAGACTAAGAAAAGGAAAAAAATAAAATAAAAAATAATATGAAAGGAAAGAAGGAAGAGAAACAACTTTTAATAATAATAAAAAAGTAAATAAAGAATAGGAAAAGAAAACTGGAAAAAATAAGAAACGAAGAGAGAGGAAAATTAGAATAAGAAAAGGAAAGAGATATAGGAAGTATCAAAGAAAAAAAGAGAAGAAAAGAAAAACAGGAAAAACATGAAATCGAAATGCTAAAATAAAGAATAGTGTAAAGAAGAAAAAAGTGAAGTGTGCCCCAGCAAAGTTGAGTGCCTGCTGTCATCACCCTTTAGAAAAGCTGTTTGTGAAGATTGTTGGATCCTGCTCCATTGTTGTGTGAAACTGGCCACTTCGTGTGCCAGTTCTGGGCCTCCAGGAGGTTCTCTGGTATAAGCCACTGTCATATGCTGTCCCCACCTGGCCCTCGGCAGCCTGTCCGAATCTCGGATGGGTCGAGCTCCTAGTAGTCTAGTGGGTAGGGCTTCCAGGGCCCAGAGTTTGGGTCTGCTGTGGGTCTCATACTTTGAATTTCCACGCTCTGAGCTGCTCTTCCTTCCTCCACAGAAGTGTGCTCAGCAGGGGTATCTGAGATTTGGCAGAGGTGATTCAAACAGTCTCCCATTGGGGTGGTACCCATAACCTGCATGGTGAGGACAGGCACTTCCTCTCCTTCCCAGGGCTGCATGGGCTGAAATCGCAGGGGAACTCAGAACTGCTTCACTACAATGCATTGTGCAGCATTATTTATAATAGCCAAGCTGTGGAAGCAATCCAAGTGTCCATCAGTCGATGACTGGTTTAAAAGGTAGTGGTACATACATATACAGTGGAATATTGCTTGGCCATAAAAAAGAATGGAATCTTACTTTCCACAACAGCATGGATGGACCTAGAGGATATTATGCTAAGTAAAATAAGTAAGACTGAGAAGGACAAATACCACATTATTTCACTTATTTGTGGAATGTAAAGAACAAAATAAACAAACAAAACAGAAGCAGAATTACAGATACAGAGAACACAGTGATAAGTGCCAGAAGGGAGGGGATTTTGGGAGGCGGCTGGGTGAAAAAGGTGAAGGGAATAAGAAGTACTAATTGGTAGTTACAAAATAGTCATGGGGATGTAAAGTAAAGCATAGGTAATATAGTCAACAATATTGTAATAACTGTGTATGGTGCCAGGTGAGTACTTATAATATTAGGGTGAGGGGACACTTTGTAAAACTTACGATTGTTGTACACCTGAAAGTGATAAAAAAAAAATAATGTTGAATATAATCTGCAATTGAAAAGAAAAAAAATTTAAAAACATCATTTGAGATCAGGAATCTCAGTTTTTGTTTTTTTTTAATGTTCCAGTATTCTGTTACTCACTCAAGGAAAATGTAACTTCCAGGTCATCCATGGAATATGGTAGGTTTTTGTCAAATGTGGCAAGTGGAGGCTTTGAGTGAGGAAACTCATAGTGCTTAGGGACTAGAGTAACGTGATATTTACTACTATGGGCTTTGGGGTATGGTTGCTCAGATTTTGGAATAATATTTGCTGAGGAATTATCACTAATTATCTTGGGCTTCTCCTTGTTTTTCACAGTATGAGATCCCAGAATCTCTCCTGGCCCAGAGGACATTGCAGTTCTCAGTCTGGCATCATGGTCGTTTTGGTAGAAACACTTTTCTTGGAGAGGCAGATGTCCAGATGGATTCCTGGAAGCTTGATAAGAAACTGGATCATTGCCTCCCTTTGCATGGAAAGGTAGTCTGCTTTTACAACTCAGGTAGTTTGGATCTGAGGTGGAATTGTCTACAGTACCCTTTGCTGGTACATGTTGGTAATATCTTTGAATGTAGTTTGCTGTATAGTTCTAGTGCACCCTGCTGGAGTTTCTGAGTTTGACAGTAATTTCAGATTCACTTGTATGGTGGGCAGAGGGTGAAGCCATAGTTTTCCTTTGAAAAGTCTTTCATATGTGTGCCACGTTTTTCCTCCTAACCTTCCAGAGTCTTGGGCATATCCTAATATCCTAACTTGCACCTCTTCTCCAAGCTAACCTTTTGGGTGTATCCTAATCTGCAACCCTTTTCCAAGCTAACCTTTTCACTAAAGAAGTGGGAAATAAAGCAATTCATGGAGTTCCAGTTGCTGTGCTCTTGGTCACACAAGCCAGGGAACTGGAGATGGCACCTCAGGTGAGAGTTTAGCAGTGTGCATAACAGTGGCTGGGATCTGAGTGCAGATTTGAATCCCAGTTCTGCTATTTGCCAGGTAGTTAAGTCACCTAATTTATAAAATAACTTAGGTAAGTCACCTAACTTCTGTGAACCTTAGTTTCTTCATCTATAAAATGGAGATAATAATATTCCTCTTTTGCAGCATTGTATGCAAAGTACCAATTAGTGCCTGGCACATAATGGACCTTCAATAAGTTGCTATCATTCTGTTTAAGATGAAGTTGCTAAAACAGAGTTAGGACTTCTTGATTACCAGAACTGTTCAGTGGCAAGGTTCCTCTGCAAAAATGCTTTTATACTACCATTTTAAATGCTAAAAATAGAACATGGTACATAGAATATCTTTGAAAAGATAGACAAGAAGCCAGTCGTAGTGGCTACCTCTAGGAAGAGAGACTGAGGTGGGAAGGCAATTTAGTTTTCTCTATATGCCCTTTTATAATGTTTGAAATTTTTACTGTGTGTATGTGTGTGTTATATACACTGCTTATTAAGAAATTAGAAATTAAAGGATTTATATGCACATGGTTCAAAATTAAAACAACATAGACATGTATAAGAAGAAAAGTAGGTTCCATTCCCTAGAAATAGCCACTGTTTATCAACTACTTGGATATCATTATAGAAATTTTAAGCAGCACAGATGTATACATTTGGATTTGCATTTTTTCCTTTTTACACAAATGGGCTCATACAAACCTCATTGTGTGTGTATATATATATATATATATATATATATATATTGTTTTTTATTTAACGGTTTATCATTTATGATGGACAGCTTTCTCTGCCATCACTTTCAGATCTATATCATTTTTATTGCTATATAGTATTCTTTCATGTGCCTGTATTATAATTTATTTACCATTACCCCACTGATGGGCATTTAACTTGTTTGCTTTTTTTGCTGTTAAACCTATGCTGTAATATATCTTGGACTTCTTTTTTGAATGTGACTGTAAGAGAAATTTCTGGTGATGGAATTGCTGAGTCAAAGGAAATGTACATCCAATATTTTGATAGATACTGCCCTCCAAAAAAAAATCAGTAACAAATTAAATTTGTCCCTTTGAATACTAGTAAAACAGGAAAGAAATGATCACAAAACTATAGTATATTATTAGAAATTTAGAATTTCTTAAGCATTTGGCACACAAGTCATTCTCTCAGGGGCCTACAGTTGATATAATTGTATTGGAAATGTTACTATAAACCATCATGAACTACTGCCAATAAAAATGTTTCACATCAAATAAAAAGCTGCATTAAAATGGAGATATTTGTTCTTTGCAATTATTTTGAGCCAGAATGAAAATATGCTGCTGAAACAAACACGCCAATTTCCAGCTAAGGCTAAACTCCAGTTCTTAAGAGTCCACTGAAGTTCACAATCTAGGAACTTAAATTTTGTACACATTTTATAAACAACACAAATAGCATTTCAGTATTACATATCTATTTTAAAACATTCTACATTTATTGTCTCTGATTTGTTTGTGTTTTTCCCCAGTAATCCGTTTTCTCTTCCAGGCATCTTCTTTATTCTTTTTTTTTTTTTTTTTTACATTGAATTTATTGGGGTAACATTGGTTAACAACATTATACAAATTTCAGGTGTACAACTTTATAATACAACATCTGTGTACTCTATTGTGTGCTCACCACCTGAAATCTAGTCTTCTTCCGTCACCTTGTATTTGACCCCCTTTACTCTCTTCATCCTCCCTCCATCCCTTTTCCCTCTGGTAACCACTATTACCTCCCTTTTCTCTCTTTCATACACTAAACTTTGTGCCTTCTGGGTATGTGGTACATTTTTCTAAAGCGATAAGGGTTATGCCCTCCTGGCATCGATATACTCAGTGATGAGGACCTAGTTTAGAGGAGCCCTGGTGAACACAGGCAGGTGAAAGGGCACCTCTAGTGTACATCAGCTCATGCTCTGGATACCAAAGCATTAAGAACAGAGCCATGCTGTGAGAGCCAATAGAGTGAAGCAGTTCTGCTACCAACAGCCAAAGATGATAGAACACTTGCTGTTCATCCCAGACATTCATTCATTCACTTTTGCATTCATTCAGTAAATAATTGTGGAGCACATACTATGTGCCAGGTACTTTGCTAAGTGCCGGGAATACTAGGATGAACAAAAACAGGCTTGATTTCTGTCCTTCTGGCATTTAGATTCTAGTGGTAGAAATAGTCATTAATCAAAAATAATGTAAATATATATGAAATTTAAAATTATGGCATATTCAAATCCCTGTAACAGAGTTCCACCTAGCCTTCCAATCTTTGCATGCTCTCTTTTAAAAATTTCTGTTTAAAAAAGAAATAAAAATAAAAAATACTGTTCATCTTTGAAGATCATTCAAGTGATACATGCCATTCTTATTTTAAAGACTCTATAGATATATAGAGAGTAAAATGTGAAAGCCCTCTTTCCTTTCACCATTCCACTCCCTTCCTTAGAAGAAACAAGTATTAAGTTTTTCTGTATCCTTCAGGGGTTTTCTATACAGTGTAGTAGAATGGTTAAAAGCATGGACTATGGAACCAGTCTGTCTGAATTTGAATCCTGCCTCTGCCAATTACTGTGTGACCTTGAGTAAATTACTTAACCTCTCTGTTTCTCTATTCCATAATCTATAAAATGGGAAAAATAGTTCATAGGGACTATCTTGAGGATTAAACAAAATGATATACTTAAAGTACTTATAATAGTGCCTGGCACAGAGTAAGTAGTATTTAAGTGATAATGATAATAATCATTACTTACATACACATATATACACATGTACAAATTTGAATATATTTTAATATAAGTGGGATACTTTTCTGCATCTTGCTTTGGTAACCTAACAGTATATGTTATGTATCTTTTCATGTCAGCATGTAGAGATTCACTGCATTCTTTTGATGATTGCAGGCCATATGCCATATGAGGGCATTAAAATCACTCATTTAACCTTTCCTATATTGATTGACATGTAAGTTGTTTCTACTTTTTGGTTATTACTAACAATACTGGTAGCAAGATCCCTCATCAGGGTGTCAATCCCCTGTGAGTTTGTGTGGCAACCTTGTTGGATGACCTTTGAGGGTATTTGGAATTTAGTAGCTGTATCACCAAGTAGCAAATTAGCGGGCATTGCAGAAGACTTCGTTGGTTCTTCTGCATCTCCTTCTAAAGAAATTACCTTAGAAACCTGTGGCTGCCATGGCCTAGGGACTCTGGATTGTATTCATAAGCAGAAGGATCCTCATGCTGTGAAGCTGTTTGGGGGAGGTTCCAACAACTCCTGAGAAGCTCAGCTTGACCTATTGGCTTTCCCTGTGTTTCAGATCAGTGCTGAGTCCCTGACTGGCTTGCCATCATACAAAGGCGACTTGGTGGTTTCACTGAAATACATCCCAGCCTCCAAACTCCCTGTTGGAGGTGACCGGAAAAAGAGTGAGTTTTTTTGGGACCCTGGATTTAGCACTTATCTTCTGTACAGGATCTGTATGAGGTGGTCCTGGCTAGTGGCGAGCACTGTTGGAGAGACCAGATTGAGATGAGCCCTGGATCATCTTCTAGGGAAGATTCCTTTACTTACTAAGTAAGCCTTTTCTGCATTTTTTAACCAGAAGGGAATGCCTCAGGGTTGGCATTTAATTTTTTTTAGGCCATTAAGCTAACTTGGTCTTGGTCTAGTTGTGGCACACTACTAAGAGGGCAGAATAGAACAGAAATTTTGGGGCTGAGAAAGGATGGCTAGAAGGGGCAGTAAAATATGAGGGATAGGAAGTTGAAGGCTGAGGAAGAGTGAATCAACATAACAGGCATTGTGCTTGCTAGTGACTATGGATATGTAGATGAATGGGACATGACATTTGCCCTCCTTTGAGGAGCATAGTTTAGCAAGAAAGACAGTCATATACAAAAAGAACACAGGTACAGGAGTGATCAATTCTTTTGGGTTATATTTGGGAGAGCTTTAAAGAGGAAGTAATGATGAAGCTGGACTTAAGACTTTACCACGCAAAAAAGGAAGAGGATGGGGTAAGAAGAGCATTTCCAGAAGAGGAAACAGCATGAGCATGATAAATGTGGATTGTATATGAGTGTGAGGGAGTAAAGTCCTTACTTTAGTGGGGCTGGAGTTACAGTATGTAGATGTGGAAATGGGGCTGGAATTGCTGCTGAGGCTGGAGCCCGACTGAAAAGGGCCTTGAACATAATGAATGGTAAGCTGAAATTGATCTATTGGCAATGGAAAGTCAAAGTTCTTAAAAAGAGAACTACAGCAAAGTCTAACTATAAGATGTGGCCAATCAATGACCTCCCCAAGGAGGTTGTACAAAATGACTAGAGAAGGGAGGCAAGGATAGAACCATAGGGAATATTACCATCATAAAGACTGAAGAGAGAAAGAAAAGCCAGTGAGATAGGGGCTTATCAGGAGAGAGCAATGCCAGAAGAGAGCTTGAAGAAGGGAGTGGGGTTTGTGAACAGTACTGAAATATTACTGGGAAGTCAGGCCCAATGAGGACTGAGAAGACATGGCTTATCAGTGTTAGATTACATTTTCAGTAGAGTAGTTGAAGCACAAACCAGATTTCACTAGAAACTGAGCAGAGTGAATGAGGCAAAGAAGTAGAGGTGTTGAGTGTACTCTTTTTTTTTCAGGATAATTGATGGTGAAAGAAAGGAGAAATATAGAGATCAGCCTGAAAATGAGATAAGGTTGAAGGGCAATTTACTTTTTAAAAGACTTTTAAAGGAAAGGTGAGATCAGCAGATATTTAGACTAAGGGGATGGGACCAGTGGAAAAACAGATATTAAAAATGGGAGGTGGGAGTTAAAGTTGATGATGCCTGATGAATCCTGTGAAGTGCGAGTGGGATCAAGAACACAGTGGAGGAGTGCTTTTTTTTTTTTTTTTTAGTCTTTTAACAAATATTAAGCAACTTTATGTCTCTAAGCCTCAATTTTATTATCTATAAAATTAGGACAATAATGGTATATATCTCATAGGGTTATTTAAAAAATTTAATGCTTAACACAGAATATGATACATAGTGAGATTTTGACAAGCATTTATTGCTGTTGTTTTTATTAATTGAGTGCTTATTGCTTACTGTCAGGCACTTTGCTAGGTACTGAGAATCCAAGTCAGGTGCAGTCCAGTTACAGAGCTTGCTGCCTTCAGGAGCAAAGAAAGGAAATGCTGTGTAGATAAAGCTCAAGAGAAATCTGGATGTGTAGGGGCTCACTTGCTATGGCTGACATCCCTTACAGGTAAAGGTGGGGAAGGGGGAGAGCTCCAGGTATGGATCAAAGAAGCCAAGAACCTGACGGCTGCCAAATCAGGAGGGACTTCAGACAGCTTTGTCAAGGGGTGAGTCCTGGACCAGCATGAAACTAACCAGTTTTAGGACAAGAGAGCTGAGAGAAACCCAATTTAACCTTTCTCTGTAGATATTATACTTGTGTGTTCTACCACCTCCAGCAACCAACATTTTTCCTGAAATTAGGTAATGGCGAAACCACCACTACTGCGTTTGCACTGGTCTGAGCTCAGTTTGGACTGGACTGTAGTGCTGATTGCCAAAGAGGAGGGTGGTAGACATAGGTTTGACATTTACTTTGTTATAGACTTATGTTCTTAATTAATCCTTAATTAAAAAAAAAAAAACTCTGTCCCCTGACTGTTAAGATTTGGGGACTCATGACTTTGTTCCCCACAATATTTAAGCAATGCTAGCTTTCCCCAAATTATAGATCACCCACTGAATTGAGTTTTCTATTAAGTCATGTTTGGCTATGCCTGTAGTTATTACCACTGCTTTATTTAAATAGGACCTTGCCCAATAGTAATGGAACCAAATATTTAAAACCCATTTTAATATAATAACATTATATTAATTTTCTCTACAGGTTGAAGGAGTTGAATCAGATGAATGATCTAGTGGAGGCAGTAGGAACTCTGCTTCAGATCCAAAGGCAGAAATATGTATATTAGGATCTGAGAGTTTGCTCACCTCCCTGGGCTAGGCCTGTGGTAGTGAAAGGAGAATTTAGATACATATTGCCAGACTTAAGTAGGTTGTTGTTTACTGCCCCCTCCCCTGCCAGATACCTCCTTCCTATGAGGAACAAGGCCAGTAAGCGTAAAACTCCTGTGATGAAGAAGACCCTGAATCCCCACTACAACCATACATTTGTCTACAATGGTGTGAAGCTAGAAGATCTACAACACATTTGCCTGGAACTGACTGTGTGGGACCGGGAGCCCCTGGCCAGCAATGACTTCCTGGGAGGGGTCAGGCTGGGTGTTGGCACTGGTGAGAGCTTCTCCCCTCCTCACTATCTTAAAGGCTTCTTGTATATTTCACTCCCAGTATACCCAACTTCCTCCCTACAAAGCTTCTCTATGACAAAAGTTGTCTTCTTCCCTTTGAGTTAATATTCAGCCAATATTTACTGAGTGTCTACTGTGTGCAGGCCTAGAGGAAGACACCTCATGCACTCTTATGTGTACAGTTAAATGTGACCCTGATTGCCAGGAACACCATCATCCTTCCACCAAAAAAATATGAAAACCTACCTATAATTTTTACCTATAATTTCCATCTTCTGTCCTGTAATAATGAAAGAAGTGTCCTTTCTAGCAAAGGCCAATCTCTTTCTAAGCGTTCTGGATCATATTCTCACCTCTCAATGACCTCAGTTATGAAATCTTCTATCTCTCCTGTCTGATCAGTTTCATTCTCTCTGCCTCCCTACTGGAGGTGAAAACAGATATGCTGTGGTATTTCTGATCTTAAGAAACAGAAATAACCTTCCCTTGATCCTACAACTCCCCTCTAATTTATTAAAAATAATTGTCTCCACTCCCTCACTTCTCCTTTAGTCTTCAGTCCACTGTGATCTTACTTATGTCCTACCACTCCACTTAGCAATTGCTTCTGCCAAAGTTTTGTTTTCATCTTACTAGAATTTTTAATGCTATTCAACATAGCTGATCATTTCCTTTTCCCTGAAATACTTAGCTCTTATTGATATTATACTCTTGATTCCCTTTTAATTCACTGCTTACCTTCTCAATGTTCTTTGTGGGTTCCTCATTCTATATCCAAACTCTAAATATTGGTATTTCTCAAGGCATAGTATTGGATCCTTTTCTTTTCTCTCTCTATAGTCTCTGTATTCCTGTGGCCTTAAATAGTACTTGCATATTAATAACTCATACAAAGCATTTAGCACACAGTATCTAGGATGATGTTTTTACCAATGTAAGCTAGTTCATGTCAGTTCCCTGCTTAAAGCCCTTCAGTGGCTTCCTGTTGTACTTAGAACAACGTTCTCAGCATGCCTACAGGCCCCATATGATCAAGACTTTATCTGTTCCTTTATGATCCATCCCTGTATCTCTCCTGCTTGCTTACTATTCTCCAACCACAATGACTTTCTTTCTGCTCTCCAAATATACCAAGCTTATTCCCACTTTATAACCTCAGCAATCAGTGTTCTCTCTGTCTGGAAAGGCTGGCTCCTCCACATCTTTCAGATTTTGACTCAAATGTTTCCTTCTCAGAGAGGCCCTCAGACCACTCCATCCAAAGGATGCCCTGATCTAGGCACTACAAATCATCTTGTTTACTAACATCATGACATTTACCTCATTATCTGAAATAGTCTTGTTGATTTACTTGAATATTTTCTGTCTTCCCTATTTAAATGTAAGCTGCAGCCCTGGCCAGTTTGGCTCAGCAGTTACAGCATCGGCCCACAGACCAGAGAGTCCCAGGTTCGGTTCCCGCTAAGGGCACGTACCTCGGTTGCAGTTTGTCCCCGGCCCCGGTTGGGGTCGTGTGGGTGGCAACCAGTCGATGTGTCTCTCTCACATCGATGTTTCTCTCTCTCTCTTCCTCCCTCTCTCCTTCCCACTCTATCTGAAGATAAATGCAAAAATGTTCTTGGGTGAGGATAAAAATAAATAAATGTAAGCTGCATAAAGGCAGGGCTTTCTCTACTTTGTTCACCATTGTATTCCCTAGAGCCTAGAAGAGTACTGGCATACAGTAGGCACTCAGTAAATGTTTATTGAATGAATGGATGTACAAGAGAATAGGAATGAGGCCACATATAATCCTAACTTTAGGCCTGGAGTTTACAGCTAGAGAAGAAGGTGCCAGCTTCTTCATTTTTAAAAGAAAACACATTTAAGTCAAGTTGGCAATAACAGAAGGGCAGTAGCTCTGGCACGAGGTGTCAGACGCCAGAGCTCTACACCGTCCTCAGAATAAGAGGTCTCTGACTACCGGTGTCCCATTTGGAGTCCCATGTCATCAGTCAGAAGTCTCTTGATAGAGTCTCAGAAGCACAGAAATAGCTTTGCAGGATCATCATGGAACAGTTCCCAGACTGCTGTCCCTACCAGCCCATCTTCATAGCACACTGTCTTTTATGCGGTGGCTGCCCTCGTTGTATAACCCATCTTTTCTGATGGACTGAGGGATGGGGTCCCTGTTCAGCCTTCCCTGGTGTTTTTTTCTAGGGATCAGTCATGGGGAAGTGGTGGACTGGATGGACTCGACTGGGGAAGAAGTGAGCCTGTGGCAGAAGATGCGACAGTACCCAGGGTCTTGGGCAGAAGGGACTCTGCAGCTCCGTTCCTCGATGGCCAAGCAGAAGCTGGGCTTATGATTCCCTGCCATTCTCTGCAGGTCCAGCCTTGGCCAGGGCAAATTCGAGGAAGTAAAGAAACCAAGAGTAAAGATTTATAATTTAATGTGTGTGTGTTATGTCTGTGTGTATACAAACATGTATTTCTACAAATCTCATTATGCTAGAGTATTGCAGACTCATTCCCCTTTTGAAAGCAGGCTCAAGAATAAGAGTCTCCTCAAAATGTTTTTATTTGTGCATAATCTAGTATACTTGCAGAGTCCATTCTTTCTTATATCTTTGAGGTTTAATTAACTTATAGAATGTTTTAAAACAACTTTTTATCTCCTGTCTTACTCTCTTTGTTCCTACTTCCCCAGGAAGCCCTGGCTACCTCTGGCATTAGTACTAATCTAAGTTTAAATATGTTCCTGATCTGAGGCCAAGGCTCTGGGAAGCAGGGTTGGGTTACTAAAGACAGGAAATAGTAGAAAGGTGAGTAGGTCTACTCTTTCTTCTCTAATTTATGCTTTTAACTCATTTTCTACCTTGATAAATTTCTGGAACTTAGCTTTTAACTCCTCTTGTTTTTTCAAGCAGTTTCCACCTTGCTTGAATGTAATGGTTTTTATGAAATGCTAAGAAAATTCTTCAGTTCCTTCTGGTTCTAGACACATTCACTATACCATATAATGGAGCTGCTTTAAAAAAGCACTTTAATTAAATAATAGCCTTTTGACCAAGCCATGGACATGCCCAGCAAGTACTTCTTAGTGGTTCCAGAGGAACAGTGACTGAGGCTGAAGTGTCTTCCAGTCTGTGTTGAATTCTTTACATTTAAACTGATAGAACAGTTGTTGGAGAGCTCATTTCTCTAATGAAAGGCAAGACATCTTCACTTTCAACATGTACCACATCTTTCTTAGCGTTTGTGTCCACAATATATTACCACACAGAATATGGTCTACATACCATTATGGTCACCAGAATAGCCAAGTACTGTCTAAACTGGTCCAGTGTTTCTCCAGGCTGGGCACTGTTAGTGCTCTAAGAGAATGTGTTCAGAGAATCTCCCAGTTACTCTGATTTCCTTCTTGAAGTGGTTTCAGTTCTTTTTTTTTCTGTTGTTTCCTAAACTTGACCTAGATGTAATATGGGAGTAATGTGTTGAGACTGTTCTAAGAAGGGTCTTAGTGATCTAAGGTTTATTTTCTGAAACTCGCTGTTCCAAATTGACCTTTTTATTCTTCATGTGTATCTACACAAAGTTATTTGTGAAAGGAGTGTATACTGGAGAAGAAATCCCTGTCAATCTAGTCATCTGCTTGCTGACTCTCCTATAAAGCTACTGGATTGAGGGAAGCTAAGGTGGTTTCTATTGTATGTGTGAACTGAATGGAGGAGTGTTTTTAAAAGGTTTATTTGGTGTGGATTGATATCGTAATGGAAGGCATAACTTGGGGTACTGGACTGTAACTTGCTCCTTTGTTCTCCACCCCCTGAAATGTACTTGTTCTTCAATAAAGTGTTCTCACTTGTCAAGTGTTTGCATTTGTTAATTCTATAGATGCTTTGTCTCTGATGCCCTGACTTCCTGTTATTGCTTTTCATGTAACTTGAAGGATAAGAACCAACATGACAGGTGCCCTTGCCTAACCATCCTGTACAGATTCAAAGAAAATTTCCCTTTTCCCGAATTGCTTCCTGATGCCTCCACTGAGCTCTGATCCATTGACCTTTGTCTTGGTATCTAGGGAAAGAATTGAGAAGCCATCTTAAAAGTGGCACCAGTTTTCTTTCTCTCAAGTACCAAGAGAACTCCTCCTTTAGCTTTGTGCTCCCTGCCCACCACATGCTAGAGGAAGGAGAGTGATGTGCACAGGGGGAGATGTTCCCAGCTGTAAGTGATCCTTCAACTTCCCTAGGCAGTATAACACAGATGCTAAGTAACCCATCTCAGAAATAAGGCTCTGGGTTTCTAGATAGGCCCAAGTGACTCTTCACCTCTTATGCAAAAAGGGCATTACTATATATTTGATGCCTTCTGCGTAAAGGCTTTATGCTAGGTACATTATATATTATTGCTTTAATTTCTCCAAGAACCATATGAAGTAGGAAAATTTACCTTTTCACAGGTGAGGAAAGTCAAGGCAAGAGTTGGGATTTGAATCAAGTTCTGACTCTACAGTACCATGCTGCCTCCTGCAAGGATGATATGTGTATTATGGGTAAAGATTCCAAGGAAGGAATAACTCCTCTCTTCTAAAATATCCAAAGAAACAAGTTTAGTTTACAAAGTAGGACAATCAGAATGCTTTGGAAGTTACCTAGCCAGCTGACTAACTAAATAGCTTGGGGGGGGGGGGAGGGTAGCAGAGAAGGGTACAGAGAAAACAGAAGCAGAGGTATAGACAGGGTTAGGGTTAGGCTAGCCCCTTGGGGTCTGGCATTGTACCAAATCCTGCTGCTGTCTCCTTTCCCTACTTAAGGAACTGAGATTTCTTCAATCATAATTCAAAGGAGGCTACAGTAAAACTACTTAAAGAAAGCAAGATTGACTTGCTTTGACTATTCACTAAACAAAACAAAAGCTCTTCAATTTTTTAAAGCATTTATATGTGAGAGTCAGGCCCAGATGGGAACTCTGTTCAAGAGGCAGTAGGCCTCTTCATGTTATCACTAGGCCTTTGACCTACTCCCCTGCCCTGGCTTGCCATTTTGCATATTAATGATAAAGACAAGAAAGGGCATTCATTTTGCCTTTAGAACCATAGACCCTGTCTGACCAAATACTTCCCACATTAACTCATTTTATTTTGCCTTTTGCCTATGACTTGCCTCCTGTGTGTCACAACTCCTGTACTTCCCTAGAGGGAACAGAGAGAAAGAAACCTTTTTGCTCCAAGTTTGATAATTTCCTCCATGTCTCATTCCACTAAGCAACTGTCTAACTTTTGATTTTGCATTTTAAAAATGAGATTGCCACTAAATCTCCCACCCCCAGTGGAAACAGCTTCTCTATGACTTATCACTACCGCCATATGTACTGGGCTAATGATTTATGTCCCATCTCTCTGCTTTGGGGAGTGAATTTTCAAAACTTGAAAGCCTTTCATTTACCTCTCTCCTCCTAGGCCCACTCTGAGTCTTGTGTGTGACTAGGATTATATATAGAAGGTGAAACCTTTCTCCTTGCTTGGAGCTGTCAACTGTCTTTAAATGAAAAGTAGAAAAAGAGGTAGAGGCAGCATATTATAATGTTTAAGAACATTAACTCTGGAGCCAAACTGTATCTAAATCCTGACTCTGCCACCAACAGACTGTTGAGTGTGGCTGAAGCCAGAGCAGGGATCTAAGTATAGCCTCACTTCCCAATAGCCCTGCCTCAAATTTACTTTCATACCTGGCTCTTAAGGCTAGACTTTGTGCTGCCATAGCTTCCACCTGCTCTGTGCTCATCTCTTAAAAGTGATTATCTGACAAAGTTAATAAATGAGGCTGAATCTGTCTTTTTTTTCCTTTTCCACTGTTTAGTTTTACAGAAGCTTGCAGTGGTGCTTTTGAGGGTTCCTAGATCATAAGCTTGGAACTCCTCTGAAGAAGGGACAGCTTTGGCTACCTTTTATTATGGAAATGGAGGCTCAGTAAGACGATGTCTGTGAGGCAGCCGGAGGGGCCAAAGAAAGCATTCTGCTCTGGCCTGATTTTTCTTCCTAAGCTCCCACCCACAGCAGCACTTCCCTAACTCTTAGATGAACCAATGGTGAACATAGAATTTGTAGACTAATGCCCTAAAAGGGGAAATGACAAGTCCAAGAATGTTTTGAAGCCCCTCCCACCTCCAATGATACAGTTAACCAACTTATGAGTAAAATCCAGGTACACTCGCAAAAGTGTCCTGTTTGTTGTGATGGTGCTGCCCTCTGCTGTCACCTCAAGGTAGAGGAACCATTTAAAATAGCCAGTTATCGGTGATCCCACCCAGAGACATGTTTGTTGTGGGGGCAGTGCACCAACCACAAGGAACGACATTTCACAGACAAGGTAAATTGGCATTCAAGAGCCAGGCTCCTGCATACAAATGGCCAGGAAACATATGAAAAAATGCTCAAAGTCACTAATCATCAGAGAGATGCACATTAAAACAACTATGAGGTATCACTTCACACCTGTCAGAATGGCCGCCATCAACAAATCATCAAACAACAAGTGTTGGCGAGGGTGTGGAGAAAAGGGGACTATAGTACACTGCTGGTGGGAGTGCAGACTGGTGCAGCCACTATGGAAAACAATATGGAGTTTCCTCCAAAAATTAAAATTGAACTTCCATTTGACCCAGTGATCCCACTTCTAGGAATATACCCTAAGAAGCCTGAAACACCAATCAGAGAGAATATATGCACCCCTATGTTTATAGTAGCACTATTTATAATAGCTAAGATCTGGAAACAGCCCAAGTGTCCATCAGTAGATGAGTGGATAAAAAAGCTGTGGCACATATACACAATGGAATACTATGCAGCTGTAAGAAAGAAATATCTTTTACCCTTTGAGACAGCATGGAGGGACCTGGAGAGTATTATGCTAAGTGAAACAAGCCAAGCAGAGAAAGACAAATATCACATGATCTCACTTATTTGTGGAATGTAATGAACAAAATAAACTGATGAAAAAATAGACCCAGAGATATGAAAGTAGGGAACAGACTGACAAACCTCAGACGGAAGGGAGGGTGAGAGGGCGGGAAGAGATAAACCAGAGAACTTATATGCATATATGCATAACCGATGGACACAGACAACAATACTGTGAAGGTGCGGAGGGAGGACAGGAGCAGGGAGGAGGGTATAAATAGATAAAAAATAAAAAGAAACAGGCTCCTGGCTTTGAGTTCAAGATGGAGTAGGAATATCCTGAGGTCACCTCCTCTCATTGACACAAAAACTACAGCTATATATAAAACAGCTATCTCTGATAACAACCTGGAGATTAGCAGAACAGATTTTCTAAAACTACGAATATAAAGAAAAAGCTACATTGAAATGGGTAGGAGAAGTAGAGACTAAGTCTAGTCAGGACTTACCCTACTCTCCACTCCCCATGTGGTGACTCACAAGTAGAAGAGATATCACAACCATGGAAGTTGTCCTGTTAGAGTAGGGGTACAAGCCCTAGCCTGGGGGACCTGCACTAGGAAGAGGAGCCCCCATAACATCTGGCTTTGGAAACCAGCAAGGCTTATGTCTGGGAGAGCCAAAGGGTTGTAGGAAACCCAGGCTGTGCTCTTTCTGAGTCCTGGCACAGAAGCAGCAGTTTGAAAAGCACCTAGGTCATATGTGAAGATGATACATTGACTAATTTTAGGGTGTGTACTGGAGGGGAAGTGCTCTATTGGAACTTTCTCTTGAGTCAGAGGTGATGATGGGTGCCATTTTCCCCCTTTCTATAACCTAGCTGGTCTGACACTAATGGACACCATTTCTGACACTCTCCATTAACCTTGCTAACACTGTTCACCCCACTCTGGCATGTCCCGGAGGACCCACCCAGGCTAGCACCCCTCCAAAGTGGCTCCTGACCTGCTACATCCAGTGGGCAGCCTCAGTCAGCACCAGCACACAGCAGTGTGTCTGCAACAGCATGGCTGGGCCTCGCAGCCAGCCACACTGAAGGCTTTCCTTGCACACCAGTGAGCCCACAACACTTGTGGCCAGGACTCACAGTCCGTGGGCCAGGGACCAGTCTTGCCTGCTAGTGTGTCCATAGAAGTTGTGGCCCAGCCACAACAGGAGGCCATACTAGTCCATCCAGGGAACACCTCTGGAGCACCTCACTCTGGTGACAAGGGGGATTCCACCACTGGGCCCCACAGGACACCTTTTAAATAAGGCCACTTTTGCCCTGGCAGGTTTGGCTCAGCGGTTAGAGCATTGGCCTGTGGACCAAAGAGTCACAGGATCGATTCTGGTCAAGGGCATGTACCCCAGTTGTGGTTCGGTCTCCAGCCCTGGTCAGGGTCATGCGGGAGGCAAACAATCTATGTGTCTCTCTAGCATCGATGTTTCTCTCTCTCTCTCCAAACCCCCTGCCCTCCCACTCTATCTGAATATAAATGGAGAAGTATTCTCGGGTGAAGATTAAAAAATAGTAATAATAAACAAATAAGGCCACTTTTTATTTTATTTTTTTAAATTATTTTTCCTTTATTGATTTTTAGAGAGAGAGGAAGGGAGAAGGAGAGAGAGATAGAAACATCGATGAGAGAGAACATCGATTGGCCACCTCCTGCATGCCCCCCACTGGGGATTGGGCCCACAACCTGGGCATGTGCCCTGACTGGGAATCGAACCGGCGACCTCTTGGTGCATGGGTCGACGTTCAACCACTGAGCCACACCGGCCGGACAAGGCCACTTTTTAAAGACCAGAAGATTTAACTGACCTACCTAATACATAGAAACAAATGGGCAAAATGAGGAGAGAAAAAAAAATCTTCCAAACAAACAAACAAAAAAGCAGAACAAAACCCCAGAAAAAGAACTAAATAAAACTGAGGTAAGCTGTCTACTAGATGAAGAGTTCAAAGTAATTGTCATAAAGATGCTCATCAAACTCTGTAGACATGTGGATAAACTCAGTGAGAACTTCAACAGAGAGAAATTATTTAAAAGAGGACCTATCAGAACTGAAGAATATAACATCAGAAATGAAAAATACACTGATACACTGGAAGGAATCAACAGCAGATCAGATGATGCAGAAGAATGGATCAGCAACAAGGAAGACAGGATAGTGGAAATCACCCAACTGGAAGATCAAAAAAAAAAAAAAAAAAAAAGGAAGAAGTAAAAAGAATGAGTACATAGCACAAGGGACCTTTGGGACAACATCAAGCATACTAACATTTGAATCATAGACATTTCGGAAGAAGAAGAGAGAAAGAGAGAGAGATGTAAAACCATTTGAAGAAATAGTGACTGAAAACTTCCCCAACCTGGCAAAGGAAACAGACATCCAAGTCCAGGAAGCACAGAGAGTCCCAAACAAGATGAACCCAAAGAAACCCATACCAAGACACATTATAATTAAATTGTTAAAAGTTAAAAATAAAGAGAGAATCTTAAAAGCAGCAAGAGAAAAACAACTAGTTACATACAAAGGAGTGCCCATAAGACTTTTCAATAGAAACTTTGCAGGCCAGAAAGGAGTGGCACAATGTATTCAACATGATGAAAGGGGAAAACCTACAATCAAGAATACTCTGCCCAGCAAGGTTATCATTCACAATTAAAGGATAGATAAACCACAAAACTTATTTTCACGTATGCGTAAACAAGGACATGGACAATAATGCTGCGGGGGGGATTGGGAGGAGGGTGTCAATGGGGGAAAAAGAAGAAACATCTGTAACAAAAATAAATAAATAAACATTTAAAAAATAAAAATAAAAAGGCAGATGGAGATTAAAAAAAAAAAAAAAGATTTTCCCAAACAAGCAAAAGCTGAAGGAATTCATCAGCACTAAACTAGCATTACAGGAAACATTAAGGAAATTCTTTAAGTGGAAAAGAAAAGGTCAAAACTAGAAATAAGAGAATAAATGAAAGGAAAAAAACTCACTAATGAAGGCAAAGATATAGTAAAGAGAGTAGACCAACCACTTATAAATCTAGTATGAAAACAATTAAAATGGCAATAAGTACATACCTATCAATATTTACTTTAAATATAAATTGACTAAGTTCTCCACTGAAAAAACATAGGGTGACTGAATGGATAAAAAAACAAGACCCTTACATATGCTACCTATATGAGACTCCGGATTGAAAGACACATACAGACTGAAAGTAAACAGATGGAAAAGATATTTCATGAATATGGAAACAAACAAATAAAAAAGAAGCTGGGATACCAATTCTTATATCAGACAAAATAGACTTTAAAACAAAGGCTATAACAAGAGACAATGAAGGATCCAGCAATTTCATTTCTGGGTGCTCATCTGAAGAAAACGAAACACTAATTTGAAAAGATATATGCACCCCTATATTCACTGCAGCATTGTTTACAATAGCCAAGATGTGGAAGCAACCTAGGTGTTCATCGGTAGATAAATGGATAAATAAGAAGTAAATATATATGTACACATACACACACAGACACATACACACATTAGAATATTACTTAGCCACAATAAAGAATGAAATCTTACCACTTGCGGCATCATAGATAGACCTAGAGGATATTATGGTAAGTGAAATAAGTCATAGAAAAACAAATACTATATCATTTCACTTATGTGTGGAGTCTAAAAAACTAAACAAATGAATAAAAAAATAGATTCATAGATACAGAAAAACTGATGGTTGCCAGAGGGTTAGATGGTGCGGGTATGGGCAAAAAGGTGAAAGGGATTAAGAGGACAAACTTAGAGTTATAAATAAGTCACAGGGATGTAAAGTACAGTATAGGGAATGTAATCAATAATATCACAATTACTTTGTATAGTGACAGATAGTGGACTTTTTGTGGTGATCACTTTGTAAGGTGTATATATGTGAAATCTCATTATGTTATACACCTGAAACTAATATAATATTGTATGTTAATTATACTTTTAAAAGATTTTATATTCCAGAATGGAAATTAGACATGAGGCCAATGTTTTATTTACTCTCTTTTAAAAAGTGCTGTAAGATACACAAGGTTGTTTATACTTAACTTCAGAGAGAAGTACCCTATGCCATAAAAGTTTACAATCTGTATTTGGAACAAAGTAACTGGGAACTGGGAATGGGACATTATCCAAGTTCTCCATGAGCTTGTTTATTTCCTTGTACAAAAAGAAGAGAAAACCCACTATAGAGCGGCTCTGTTCCTTCTGGACAGGAAGGAATTGCTGTGGTCTGATTATGCTGGGTGAAAATAAAGCCTCTAATCATTGTCCTGGCTGCAGGTGGTCTGGTGTCACCAGGTTTCCCCTTCAAACCTGGCAGTCCATCAAACCCAGGTGGCCCTTCAGGAAACATGTTATACATGTTGTAACACAAACAACCTCAAACTTGTTCCAAAGCACTAATTTAAATGTTTATGTATATCTCATAAGCCCCAAATACAGAAAGGAGTCACTAAGAATAGTGGCTTAAAAAATGGCCAAACAATATTATTAAATGCTGACTAATGTTAAAAAACACACAAAGCCCACAGCCAGTTAGTGAATGAATTTAGGATTTACTTATCTGGAAGACTTTGGAGAGCTGGGAGAGGCCCAAGTTAGGAAAGAAAAACCTTCTACCACCAACCCACTGCCCAGGGCCTCTCCTCAGTCTCTACCTGGCTTCTTATGCTCCTCCAGTGCTACCTAAAGCAGAGACTTGCTTAGGGAAACTATTACACGGCCCTAAAAAGGTGCCTGGAAATGTCCCAAGATTGGTGAACCTCACCCATCTCAGAGTCCTGTCCCTAGAATTGTGGGAAACCATTTCCTCCTTTTATTAGGCCCAGGTTTCAGCCAACTAGGGAAACTTTTCCCTTGATCTCAACCATGCCATGGCTCAAGTTCACTCGCATACGTCCCTTTGTTCCTGGCGCTGGGTCAGCTCCTGATTGCTCAGTAGGTAGTCATCAATGAATGTGAAGATTTCCTCTGGGGCAACAGGTTCCACATAGCGTTCCCGGTCAATCCCCTGCTTGTCAATTAACACCATATTGAAGTAGGAGCGAGTGAGATGCTGGAATTGCCTAGAGAAAGGAGCCCAGAGAGGTGTGAGATCTTGTCTGGGCTCTATCCCACCAGGCTCTACTACCCTCTGACCTTTTGCAGCTCTACTAATGGACTAATTACTTCCCCAATTGATCCCTTGTCCCCATCCCCTCCACTACCTATCTCAAACCCCTTTATTTCTCTCTGGTAAGACCCTAGACTTGCTGCCCTTGTATGTCTAGCTCACCCCAGATGGAGCAGCTAAATTATTACTAGACTATGCTTCCCTCATAGGCCCCTTACGCAAGGCTAACCAATATAGCAAATCTGGGCTGCATGGAAAAACTCCAGGGAGTACCAGTCACATGCACTATGATGTGACTAGTGTTTTCTAGAGTTGAACTGGGCATACTTGCACAACTATACATGATAACTCATAGATCAATCCTGATCAGCTCTTCTATCTGTAGCTGAAAGTCTACAGTGTCCCTCCTCTCTGAGTGTTTCTCAGTCTCTCTCCTAGCTGGGACTGAATTTTTTCTGTCTCTACTGAGAATGAGACCTAGAAGCAGGTAGTGTATATAGAACAGAGAGCAGTGATGGCTTTATTGTCTGTGAGTATATGTAGAGGCACTGGAAAAGTGCTAATGAATAGATAAAGAGAAAAGTCAACTATCATGTATCACTTATAGTCTGTTCTTCCCTAGAGGCAGATAGGTATGATTCAGATTTTACTGCCTATTGGAGACTGAAGACAAAGAGATGAGGCCATGGGGCAACAGGCTCAGAGGCCTATCTGAGTCATGTTTGGGTCTGTGTCTCAGCACTCGCTGTGCTTCAGAGTCATGTGAGGTACCTTATTTAAAAAAAAAAAACACAACAAAACACACTCTTGAGGTGGTTTGGGATGGGGCTTGGTCATCTGTATTTTAAGCACCCCGCCCCCTCATTTGATTCTGATGTTCTGCCACTCTCTGGTCTTAATTAATGCACCCAAAGAGTTCACACACAAGTAGTGCCCAAGAAAGTAGTCTAACTGATTCTCCCACAACCGTCCTGTTACCAGTGTTTCACCTAGGGTTTCTGCCCACCCCTTCCCAATGGCCCTCCAGCCTTGACCTGAGCTCCTCGATGATGTTGGCTGACAGTTGTAGCTCCCTGATGCGTCCCACCTCCTGAGGTGGCTGCCCCACCAGCTCGATGATGGTCACGTGCCGCAGGTCTAATCCACAGGTGGATTGCTGGGAGGGGAGAGAAGGTTTTATGGAATAGGGCCTCAGACTCAAATCTATGACTACTTAGCTGATTTTTCCAGGGACTACCTTGAGGCAGTGTGAGAAAGGAGGGGCTTCTCTCCCAACCATCATATGATGGGGTCTACAACCTCTTTCCTCTATGATTCCTGACTTACTTGCCCTAACAGTGTTTCCTTTATTCTAATGAAGTGCGTGAAGCTGGTTATAATGTGTGGGGTAGAAAAGAGAAATGTAATTTATAAATTACAGGAACACAATCCCTTCTTGCTTAGTTTTGCACAGATTTTAAACTATGTAGGTTCTTTTTTTTTTTTTAGATACTAATGGACATATAACATTAATTTCAGGTACATAACATAATCATTCAATATTTGTATATATTATGAAATGATCACCACAATAAGTCTAGTTAACATCTATCACCATACATAGTTATAGATTTTTTTCTTGTGATGAAAACTGTTAAGATCTACTCTCTTAGCAATTTTCAAATATACAATACAGTATTATTAACTATCGTCATCATGTTGTTCATTATGTCCCCATGACTTATTTATATTACAGTTGGAAGCTACATACGTTCTTAATGGATAGCTATTGTGATATGATAATAATGGCTATTATTTACTGAACACACATACCTAATGCTTTACAGGCATAATCTAATTTAATCCTCATAATACCCCTAACAAGGCAGGTGATATTCTTATTCCGTAGAGGAAAAGAGTAACTTGCCCAAATTTGCATGACCATAAAATGCTAAACCAAGATTTAAACTTAGGGCTGCCACTGCCTACCCAAGTGTGTAGTCCTTACCATTAGTCTACAATCTCCATCTCCAGGATTTCTCCCAAATAGTGCCAGTGATCTTTTCATTACCCTTTGTTTCCTTCCTTACACTAGGCAGGACACCCTGTAATCCTACCCTGGCTCTTTGTCCTGCATTGTCCTGCAGGGTTATCTCTTTGCCAGTTACCTGGGGCAAGGTTTAAAGCCTTGGTGAACACTCCCTGGTGCCCAACCCTTGTCTAATCTTTGGGCTACTCCTCTAGTCCTAACCTTCAGAGTCACTGTCCTCATTGGCTGGTTCCAGTTCTTGTTCTTGCTTTCTGTTCAAGCTGAGGTATTGCCTTTGTTTGCGTTTTTCTTTTTAATCCCTGGAGGAACTAGGTCCTTTTTGGTCTAGATACTCAGGGTCATGCTTTTGATAAAGCTGTTTCCATCATGGGCCTTTGAATATTGACTGGGCAACTTATAAGATTCAACCTTTAGAAAATCCGTAAATAGCTTCTTGTTTTACCTGGGTATCCAGCCCCCTTTGCAGCTCCTTAGAGCTGGTTCTCTTAGTGTGTTCATCATACCCTGAGTTCTCTTTAAGAACTTAGTCTATTTTTTTATAAGTCCCAATGGTCATATCTATTCCATCCTATCCACCTTTTCTTCCCCACAAGTGGCTTTGGTTAGGTATCTTGTAGTGTGTTAAAAATCATTGTGCAATTCCCTCATTTTACTTTGAAATATAACAACACGTTTCCATTTGTTCTGCTACAAGTAGTGGTTAAGAGCACAGGTCCTGGAATCAGACTGAGTTCAATCCTGGCTCAGTCACTTACTAGCTAGTGATCTTGGGTAAATCTTTAAACTCTCTATGCCTCAGTTTCCTTACCTTTAAAATAGGAATACTAATAGTACTTATATCTTAAGGGTTGTTTTGAGAATTAAATGAATATGTGTAAAGCACATACTTATATACCTGGTACCTATCTAGCACTTACCATCTAGGTATTTGTTAATGCTATTATTCCTTGAAAACATAAAGATAATTTAATTTACATTAGATCATGCCTGTTTTATAAGTCTCTCTACAGTGCTCTGCCAAACTCCCTTCCTACCCTTCACCAAGACCCCTGCAAGTCACACCTACCATTCCAGGGTCCTCACTGTCTTTTTAGTAAAAACATAGCAGTTTTTAAAATGTGCTTAATTTGTCTAGAGTAAAAGTGATCAAATGTCCACTGTTTGAGGAAGTACAGTTTGTGCTGAAGAAAGAGCAACTTTTTGATTTGGAAGAGGTAAGGGAGTAATGGTGAGTAAGGGTGAGGTCAGAGGGTATATAAAGAGCTAAGCCCTAATTAGGGGAGTGGGTCTCACCTGTAGCATAGAGATCTGCATTTTGTAATATCGGTTGGAGGGATCAGGAGCTGAGATAATAAGGAGGCGTTGTTTCTCATAGAACTGATCCAGAAGGCCAGCAGCTGAGTTGACATTGACATTAATCTTCATAGCTAGAGCAGAAGCAGATGGCCAGTCAGAGTATGGCCTTCTCCTTCATCCCAACATGGGTAACAACATCTTGAGGAGTTCCAATCTTTCAGGTTAACCCTTTTTGGTTGCTTCTCCCTTTCCTTGGGGTAAATCCTGAAAGAACACTTGTAGATTTTAAATCCTTTGTCTTGAAGTAAGAGTATTCTGAAGGAGAACACTAGTTTTTAAAATAAACACTTTTTAGAAGACCCCCCCTCATTCCCACATCACACATATTGCTATTGAACCCCTGTACCATACACATTGGGAGATCCTTCAAAGTAGCCCTGATCAATATGTCCACTCTCCCCATTCTCTGGTTTCACTCACGAGCACAGATGGGTGGTGATCCTGACCACTGGCGGCTGGACTGGCAGACCCGGGAGGGGGTCCCTTGGCGTTCATAACCTCCATCACAGTGATATTCACAGGTGGCACCATAGTTGTCCCCCGCTGAGGTGCAGGTGAGGTAGCCATGCTGTGGTGGTTTCAGTGTTGGGCAGCGTCTCACTGTCAGTGAGGAGTTCAAGTTAGGGGCTATGGTATCTCTTTTAGAAAAAAAAAATGGTTAAGAGGGTGCCAATGCTGGATTTTCTAGATCAGACCTAGGGTGGTCAGAATGAATGACTTTTTTTGTGTTTCCACTTGCCAGGAATAGAGCCAAACTTTTATTTTCTTAAGGAATTAAATCTGAAATGTAGACAAAGGTGTTCATAAAATCTGGAAGCACAGGTGAGTATACACATTGTCATCAAACGACTTTATTATTCTGTAAATTAGTATTGCCATTTAAAAAATGTTTTTGTTGATTTGAAAGAGAGAGAGAGGAAGGGAGAGAGAGAAACATCAATGAGAGAGGAACACTGATTGGCTGCCTCCTGCATGCTTCCTACTAGGGATTGAGCAGGAATCGAACCAGCAACTTTTGGGTGCATCAGATGACACTCAACAAAATGAGCCACACAGGCCAGGGCTGATATTGCCATTTTTGTTTTCAGACTCTGTGGACACCCTACATAAAGATAACCACCTTATAAAATTACTTTTAATACTAAAAATAAATAGGAGAAGATTTAAATATCCATCAGTGGGAGAAGTACTAAGCAAATTATATTCTTAGAAGTAGATTAATTATTATGCTGTCCTTAAAAATATTTCTGGTGGCAATGGGGGTGAAGGGGGTGGATGGAGGTGGAAAATGATATAAAGGGAGAAATGGTGTTGGAAAATATAACAAAAATTAATTAATTAAAAAAATTCTTAAATTATATAAGAAAAACAAATAGTTCTGAAGAATTTTTTAAAGAACATGGGAAAATTACTTGTATTATAATGAAAACTTATAAAGGGTTATCTAAGTTTGGATATACAATATGATCTCAAATATATATATATATTATAGTATGTGTAGATGAAAGACTGGAAAGAAAATACTAAAAGATTGACAACAATTGCCTTTGGACAATGCGATAATAGACTTTTTCCCTCTGTATATTTCTATATTTCCCAAGTGTTCAAAAATGAGCATGAATTATATTTATAATGAAAAAAACAAAACAATACAATATAACACTAAACAAAGAGGAAGGATCAGGCAGGCAACACCACTGATTTCAGCAGAGGCAAAAGACTGAGAATGAAGCCTGATTAGATTTGATAATTAGAAGGTCAAGAAAAGAAATAGATAAAGAGTATTTTTGTAGAAATTAATCTAGATTTAGGAGAATGAGAAAACCCTTTTGGGGAGTCAAGATTTCTGAAACATGTGTATGCACAATATCGTGCAGACTTCCTGAATGACCCTTTTTTAGTGAACTTGTTTTTTCCCTCTCCTAATCTAAATGAGGTGTCTGTTTCAGGCATAGAGAGGAGAGGGTAGTGGTGAGCACCTAGAGGGTCAGGGCAGAACAGGAATAATGAACAATGTGGAAATGGAAGACTTCTTTCTGACCTTGTACTTTCACAATGAACTTGCAGCTGGCCCGGTTGTAGGCTCGGTCATAGGCAGTGTAACGAATCACATGCTCTCCTTCAGGAAAGTGAGAACCAGGCTCAGGGCCCCGAAGTGTCACCCTACATGGGACAGAGTGAAAGAATCACTGAGGAAAAAGACCCTTAGGTTCGAGGTCTGGGGCACATCATCATAATAGCCTCAGCCTGAGAGCCTGGGAGAAGCTGCTAGGAAGCATAAGGGGAATCTGTTACTCACCTGGTAATGGTGCCATCAGCAGTATCTTTCACCAAAGGTGGGTCCCAGTATACTCGAGCAGTCAGTTTCTCCGGCTCTGCCATTTTTTCACGTGAGTGGGGACAACGGATCTTGGGGGGATCTATGTCTGCCAAGGTCAGAAATCAGGTGCTGACTCGTGGGCCCCCTGTCTTCCCTGGAGGGAACCCATGGAAGCAATACCACACCACTGAGTAGGTAAAAGATACACTCTCTATTCAAGATGCTCAATGAAACTGGAGAAGAAAGCCCAGCTGCAGGGGAAGTGATCGCTTCTTTAAGCATGTGCCCAGAGTGCCACTCTCATAGCAAGCAGGAATGCCTTCTGCAGTAAGGATTCCACATCCTTTGTGGATACAATACCAGGGTGACTCTTTGCATCAGGACAACTGGGAGCAAGCAACATTTACCTACACATACAGGCTCGCCTCCACTCCATTGCCCGTCTTCCATGCAGATTCTACTGCGGTCACCTTCTAGGTGGTAGCCACTGGAACAGCTGTAGTCACAGCGGGAGTCAAGAAGCACCCCATTTGTGCAGGTGTAGGTGCCGCTCGTGATGAATGGCAACGTGCGACATCTCATCTCTAAGAGAAAACCAAGTGGCAAGCTCAGTGGCCTGTGGGACTATCTGGAGGTGATGCCTGGGCATCTAGCACAGGGACAACCATATCAGAGATAGCATAAAATACAGAAAACCCTACCCCAAACTGCCCTTACATTTTTGTACCTAATTGCTTTCTTATTTTTATATTATAAGGTACAGAATTGCTGGGGAGGGGTGTTTCTCAAAGAAGTAGATTACTTGTCCAAGTGCGTGCACTTGAGAATCACATCTGAGTTTAGATGCCAGCTCCACCCATTACAAGCTCTCTGACTTGAACAAGTTACCTCACTTCTCTGAGTCTCAGTGTTTTCACCACTAAACTGTGGATACTTCACAGAACTGTTGTGCAGATTAAAAGGGATGATGCATATAAACCTCTGGGCTCATTTAGAGCCTCAGCTGCTATTAGTTTTTATCTCTTGTTCCTCAAATGTTAGATATCCTTGAGCAAATTCAAAGCTCCTTTTTGAGTATAATTTTAGTATTGCCACAAGCACTCTCACATGAGGCTCACTTACGTGTGAAAGTAGGCTGGCCCTGTGTCCAGGTGAGAATACAAGTCAGTGCCTGGAGGGCCACTTTTGGTGGTACTTGATTAAAGAAGAATCCATGGCCCAGCGGGTGTGGCTCAGTGGTTGAGCATTGACCCATGCACCAGGAGGTCACCAGTTCGATTCTCGGTCAGAGCACATGCACAGGTTGTGGGCCCGATCCCCAGTGTGGGGCATGTAGGAGGCAGCCAATTGATGTTCTCTCTCATTGATGTTTCTATCTCTCTCTCCCTCTCCCTTCCTCTCTCTAAAATCAATAAAGACAAAAAAAAAAAAAAAAAAAAAGGAATCCATGTGCTTTAGATACCGCATGTACCAGAAGTGGAGACTGCTACCATGAGCTGCTTGTGAGCCTGTGCATGCCAAAGTCTAGTCTGAGATACCTGATACTTGAAAGAAGTAAGCAAGCCACATATTCCTTTACATTTCCAAGTTCTAACCTTGCATAAATTCAATTACTGGAGCTTTGCATAAAGATTCTATAAGCTATGTTCATTTTGCTTCTTGGTCAAACCAGACTTGAAGATTATTGCCTTTTATGTTTTCTAGTATCCTCTATGCAAAAATTACCTCTTTGAAATCAGGGCCAAGAACAAAAAGTTTGTCTTTGCAGATGAATTTGTTTTCTTAGTATTATGTGGCAGTGAAAATGATATATCCAAAATGTTTGTCCTTTTGTCTCTTATGAGGAAGGGCAAAGTCAGATTCACTCTTCAAATATAGTAATTAACTCATTCTAGGCACCGGAAATATGTACATCTTCATTCCTTTAACTGGTTTTATGTTCACTTATAGACTTATATTATTTAATTTTGTGAGGCCAATTCAAATTTATTTTGGAAAAATGGGGTCCAAATATTAAAACAAATTAATTACAGTTATCTAGAGGGATGTGGTGGCTGCCTTATTTCTGGCTATCAAGATTTTCTCCTCCATAGCATCTTTTCTGACCAACCCAATTTCTCTCTGAATGCTCAGCATTCTGTATCTGGTCACACCACCTTTATGTACACACATTTGTGTTTCTATCCATTAGTCTATAAGTTGCCTTGGGTTAACTGAGGAATTGAGTAAGCTACTGAAACAACCAGTACAGGGCCTTGCACACATGAGTGTCCTACAAATGGCATTCAGAGATAGACACATGGACAGACAAAGCACAGCTGGTAAAAACGGGTAGGCTGTAGAACTTGAATAAGAGTTAGGGATTTGGGAGCCGAGAGGGACATGATTTGAAATGTATGTGTATTAGCACCACCACATTCTAGCCTAAGGATTCTTAGTGACTGTCCAAAGAAATTGAAGAGTAACAGATGTCTCATTGCTTCACTGCCAAGACCTTAGGCCAGGAAGTATAGCAGTTTGCCACAAGTGGGAAAGAGTCTGAGACCACACATGCTTGAGAGCTCCAGAAGAAGGCCCAGGTCCATATCAGGCCCCAGAGCCAACTCTTACATTCACTCCTTGGCCCCCCGAACTAGAATGGCTGGTTGCTACTTAAATACTCATATTAACTGGACAATAACCACAGGGAGAAGAAATGAGCTAGAATGTTAGGATGGGGCAAGGCCACTTTGGGCACTTGTGGAAAATTCTCAATTTGCACTTGACAGAGGGCATAGTAACATCTCCATGCATATACATTCAGTGACTGGCTGGCTGGCTGGCCTCGCTTGTATACATACATCAGCATCTGCACACACACCACTTACGCCTGCAATAGGCGGTTCCAGACCAGCGGCGGCTTGGCAGGCATTGTACCGAACTTCGTCCAATCAGTCGAAATCCTCTGTCACAGGAGAGCTCACAACGAGTGCCCAGGCTGCTGTAATAATTCCCTCCCCTTGGTGAGTAGCATGTGGCTTCTCCGTCTTGGATATTTAATGTATAACACCATCGGGGGACTGTAGCAACAGAAGAAAAGTAAACTAGAAGTACAGTAATTAAGACAGTGTATTGGTGAAAGGACAGACACATAGATCAATGGAACAGAAAAGAAAGCCCAGAAATAGACCCACACAAGTATGTTGAAATGATTTTTGACAAAGATACAAAAGCAATTCAATGGAGGAAAGAGCCATTTGAACAAATGTTGCTGGAGCAATTGAACTTCCATAGGTTAAAAAAAAAAAAAAGGAAAGAAAGAAAGAAAGAAAGAAAGAAAGAAAGAAAAGAAAGAAAGAAAGAAAGAAAGAAAGAAAGAAAGAAAAGAAGAAGAAAAGAACCTTGACCTAAGTCTAACATCTCACATAAAAATTAATTCAAAATGAGCCATGGATTTACATGTAAAAAGTAAAATTATGAAACTTTTAGAAAAAAACACCAGAGAAAATCTCTGGGATCTAGAGCTAAGAGGACTTAGATATCAAAAGCACAATTAATAAAAGAAAAAAAAATCAATAAATTGAAACTTGTCAAAATAAAAAAAAAATGTTTTATGAAAAGCACTGTTAATAGATGAAAGACAAACCACAAACTGGGAGAGAATATTTGCAAACCATACATCCAACTAAGAACTGGTATCTAGAATATATAAAGTACTCTCAAAACTCAACAGTAAAAAAGCAAACAATTCAGTTAGAACATAGACAAATGACATGAACAGACACATCACTGAAGAGGAAATACTGATGGCAAATAAGTACATGAAAAGATGTTCAGCATCATAAGTTATTAGAGAAATGCAAATTAAAACCACAACAAGATGTCATTATATATCAATTAGGATGTCTAAACTTAACAAACAAAACAAAATAAAATAGGCAAAACCAAGTATTGGTGAGGATGGAGAGAAACTGGAACTTTTGTGCATTCTTGGGGGAAACAAAATGAGACAGCTACTTAGGAAAATATTTTGGTAGTTTCTTATAAAAGTAAACATACACTTGCCATGTAACTCTGCAGCCCCACTTTAGGTATTTACCCAAGTGAAATAAAAACCTGTGTTCATACAAAATTATGTACATAAATGTTTTAAAGTATCTCTATACATAATTGCCAAAGCTGGCAACAATTCAAATGTCCTTCTGTGGGCGAATGGTTAAACTACCTGTTGTGTATCCATACAAGAGAAGGAAGTGCTGATACATGCAACAACATGGATGAATCTCCAATGCAGTTTGTGAAGTGAAACAAGCCAGACTCAAAAGGCTTCATGTTGTAGGATTCCAGTTATACAACATTCTGGATAAGGCAAAAATATAGGGACAGATCAGTGGTTTCCAGAGATCAGGGGTAGAGGTCTGGGATAACCTCAAGGAGGCAGCCCTGGGCAAGTTCTTGATGTGATGGAACTGTTTGGTACTGTGGTGGTAGTTACATGACTATGCAATTGTCAAAGCTCGTAGAACTGTGAACCAAAAAGAATAAATTTCACAATTTATTCTAAAATAATTTAAAAATAATTTTAAAATGATATAAAGATGGAAGCTAGAGAGACAAAGGGAATTCAATATCAAACAAGGATGTTTACAAATGAAAGTCCAATCCCAGTTCATTACTGAGCTACACAATAGAAATGACTCTTCAGTGGGTTCAGATTTTAAAGAGACACCTATGAACAGGCAGAGGGCCACCTGTCCAAGGATGCATACACAGTATGACATAGATCTGTTAGTCTAAGGTCAGGAAGGCTAAAGCCCCATGTGAGCTCATTCAATCCCCAAATCCTCAGAGACAAAAACAAGGGGGCTTTGAATAAAAGTGCATCAGGAGTTAAAGGAAGAAAGAAAGGCTGGAGCCTCTTCTTGAAGGCAGCTGGAGAATGAAGACAGATGACAATGAGAAAGCTATCCTCCAGTCAACAACACACTTATGGCTTTCAGCATTAGTTTTGAGCCTGTGGCTGTGACACAAGGCTGCCATCTGGAGACACCATCTCCAAATTACATAAAGTTTCAAGCACTACAGTTGCAGAGCTGTTGATTATGTGATCACAACACATATCACAAAGACTTTATATGGGAGGCTGGGACCTCAACAATCCCTCCCATTCTACTTCTCTTCTATATTCTGTCAAGAAAAATACACATCAAATTGGAATAGATAGAACAAGCAAACATAGTAAAAGGAAATATAGAGCTAAGGATAAATACTGAGATAGTAAGATAGGGCCTAGCTATTGTAAATAAGTTCAAGTTTGTTAGCCCAGAGGAATCCTGGTATAAAGAAAACATGTTGGGAAGCTGGAAAAGAACAAAAAGATTATCCCAATCCCCCCCCCCCAGATTTATTGAGGTATACTTGACAAACAAAACTGTATATGTTTAAGGTATACAATGTGATCTTTTTCTAATTAATTTATTTTCTTTTTTAATTGTTGAAAGTATTAGAGATGTTTCCCTGTTTTCCCCCATTGACCCCCTCCTCCCTGCTCCCACCATCCTCCTGCTTCCCCCAACCTAATGTCTGTGTCCATTGGTTGTGGATATATGCATATAAGTTATTTTGTTTATCTCTTCACTCCCCTCCCCCCACCCCATCCCTCTGAGGTTTGTCAGTCTTTTCCCTACTTCCATGACTCTGGATCTGTTTTGATCGACAGCTTATTTTGCTCATGATGTTCCATAAATAAGTGAGATCATGTGGTACTTGTCTTCCTCTGACTGGCTTATTTCGCTTAGCATAATACTCTCCAGGTCCCTCCATGTCATCTCAAAGGGTAAGAGATGTTTCTTTCTTATAGCTGCATAGTATTCCATTGTGTAAATTACAGTTGACGTTCAATGTTATTTTATATTAGTTTCAGGTATGCAGTATAGTGGTTAGATATTCATATTATTTATGAAGTTATCCCCCTGATAAGCCTAGTATGCACCTGGCACCATGCATACAGTATTATTAACTATAGTCACCATGCTGTACATTAGATCCCCAGAAGGAAAAAGAAGGCAGCCTCTGGGAACTACAGCCTGGTGAGACCGGTAACACTGATAGCATAGTATTTTAGAATATTTGAACAGAAGCTTATGAGCAGTTAATAAAAGAAGTGCTGATCTTCAGGTGTCCTCAAGAACCAGTCCTTCAAGACTGACTTCATTCCTTTTTGAGTATGGCCATCAGACTGGTAGAGCAGGGGAAATTGGTGGGTACACTACGTGGAAGTAAGTAAGACATGTGACAATATCTTCATGCCATTGATATAGATGAGATGCAGAAATACAGGAGAAATGACAGTACAGTTATGAAGATTCATAACTGGCTGAACAACTGTACCGAAAGAATGCTGATGGAAACTGAAACTAAGAACATGGCTAAATACTGCATGGTGAAAATGATTTGCAGGAAATGTGTTAGTAATTATTGAGTAGCTACTGTGTGCTAGGCACCATGCTTTATATTTTCATTTCACATCCATCATCTCAAATAGTTCTCCCAACAGCCCTTTGCAGTTGGGAGGCATTTATCCCTATCTTGCAAGTGAGGAACTAACTTGCCCACGGTTCTTCAGCAAGTAAGGGGCAGAGATTTGAACCCAAGCTTTAACTGGCTCTAAAACCAATATTTTTTCTAACCACAACATCTGCCACTGTAGCATGTTAGGTTTCTATTTTGAAGTATACATTTACATTTTTGAATAGGTAATATAGCCACATGGTTCAAAATCCAAAAAGTATAAAATCTAACACAGTAAAGTCTCCCCCCCCACCCTTGTTCCAGCACATACTGCCACTTGTTCCCCCTTAAAAAAACCACTGTTAATTATTCATGCATATCAAGCAAATAAAGCAAATATTGCTATAGATTCTTATTTTCCCTGCTTTTAAACATATAGAGTAGCATATTATGCTCACTGTTCCCACCAATACTTTTTTTTATAAACTTAATGTGTTTTAGAGATCTTCCCATATCACTGCAAGCATGTAATTTACTTAAATAAAATAACATTTATTAAATACATAGCACAGCCCTGGACACTTTGGCTCAGCGGTTAGAGTGTCAGCCCACGGACCAAAAAGTCCCGGGTTCGATTCCAGCCAAGGCACGTACCTCATTTGCGGTTTGTCCCCAGCCCTGGTTGCGGTCCTGCGGGTGGCAACCAATCGATGTGTCTTTCTCACATCGATGTTTCTCTCTCTCTCCCTCCCACTCTGTCTAAAAATAAATGTAAAAATATCCTCTGGTGAGGATTAAAAAATTAATAAATAAATAAGAAATAAAAAGATATTTTTAAAAATAATAAATAAATAAATACATAGCACAGTGACTGGTACATAAAGGTGTTTGTTTGAGGGTCAAGGAGCTGGGACTTGAACTCAGGTCCATGGTCTCTGATCTGTGCAGCTATTCACCTATCACTTTTCAGGGATTATAAAGGAAACAATGTGTTTACAACAGGATTAAAAGGGCCTTGTCTGTGATTATCTCCAGATAACCCTGGCAGAGTTACCAGCTTGCCCAGGGCTGAAAAAATCCTCAGGGAAAGTGGAAGCCCAGAGAATTGAGGACAGACCTCAGAGAACGGAATCTGACTCCAAGCTAGGAGTCAGAATAAGAAAGTTCAAGATAAATGAAAATGGCACCAAGCTCCATGGGCAGTAAAATAATTATCTGTTTTTTACTGGTTAACTCTTCTTTTTAAAATTCTTTTTAGAACACTAGGTCACATTTTTGATGAAAGAGATAGAATGAAAATGACTTTGAGGTCAAACAGACCTGGGTTGAAATTCCTGCTCTGCCACCTCTGAGCTCTGTGACTCTCAAAATTTATCTTCCCTGAGCTTTGTTTCCTGAACTGTAATATGGGGTCAATAAACCCGTTTCATAGGGCTGTTTTGAGAATCAAATGAAATTGTGTGTGTAAACTACATCTAGCCCTGGGAATGACATTCCCTAAATCAGTGTCTAAATTTGAGCTACTGCTCATCCTGCTTCAAGCAACAATACCTGGAGACATCATCCCCAAATTATGAAAGTCTCTTAAGCACTACAGTTGTGAAGCTGGGATTATGAGGTCACAAAGATCTTAAAAGAGAGGGTGAGAACCTCAGGTTGTACTTTCCTGGCCACCCCTCCGCCCTCAACACTGATAACCTCACTCAATTAGCTTTATACCCTGAAACTAATCCCAAAGAGAGCCAGGAGACACTTGACCCCAAGGCCAAAGGCTGTCATATGGCTTATATTTTTCTAAAGGGGCTTTATACAGATTTTACAATAACCAATGGGGCAGGTTAATATTCATCACAGAATTGCCAGACCTCTTGAAAGTACCTTCTGCATCAGTTGCTTTTCCTATGCACTTCTCCCATTTATAATCTCCTGCAATCTGGCTTCTGCTCCCAGAATGCCAACCAGCCAGTAAACATGTTTTGAGCATCTACTCTTCACATAGCTCTGAGAGGGGTATCATACATGGCTCCTTCTATTAAATAGGTAACTATTTCGCTGAAGGTAATAAAAAGTAAACCAAAGAGGCAGTACATAATGAATTCCAAACGAGTGTTCCAGACAATAAATATTTAAGAAGAGGTATATAGTAGGTACTCAATTAATATTCATTGAATAAATGAATAAAAGAATGAATGGATGAGGAAAAGCTCAGTGTGGGCTAAAGCAGTTAGGAAACAGAACAGAGTTCTACTAAGCTAGCTAAAGTATGAATTTCATGTGGGAAGAAGGGGTAATTAGTTGCCAGTCTGGGCAGCTAGACTGAGGCCAAATTCTGTAAGAAATAGTCACAGTGGCCTACTAGGCTTAAAGAGGGGAAAAACATGAATCAGATAATCCAGTTAGGAGGCAAGTGCTGATATCCAAGTGTGAGATAACAAGTTTTAATCCATGGGTCAATAAAAAAATGACATTACTTGATGAATGACTAGTGAGAGGTGATGAGGAAAGGGGAGCTATTAAAGGTGATGGGGGCTAGTTAAGGAGCCATTGAGTTATTTTTAAGAGAATGATGGTACCATTATCTAAAGTAGGAAGATCATCTGATAGAGCCTTTTCCAGGGAATATGAAAGAATCTGGTTTTAGATATCTCCAGATGGAAGTGTCCAACAGCAGCTGGAAATGTAGTCCAGGAACTCAGGAGACATGTCAGAGTCACCCAAAGTTCAGATCCATGCCTCAGTCTCTGTTTTATCACCACTACAGAGCCCCTCTCCCTTCTTGGCTTCAACTATGACCAGAATAATGAAATGTCATGGACACTAAGGAAGGAGGCTTGAGACGAGAGGGGTGTGCTCACTGCTGCTGAGAGACTGGGGAGATTGAAGCTCAAGAAAGGGCCATATGATATGGGCTTTGGCATATAATTGTAATCTTCAAGGCATGTTATTTAAGCATGGATATTTGTGGAAACAGACTGTAGGGAGTTTAGAAATTAGTGGGTGCTGAGACAGAGAGGCAGTAGGTATGGACCATTTGGCAGCAAGAACAAGTAGAAGATATCAAGAAGGGAGCATATAGGAGTCCAAAGTTCTGATCATTTCTTGATTGAACCTATTTTCTCAAGGGTTACCATTTACCTTCTTGCCAAATATTATGTTTGCAATATCCTCAATTTGTCTCTACAATATCTGACACAGTAGATCTCTTGTCCCTTACCCTTCTTAAAATTCTCTTTTCCTGTGGCTTCTGTATTATAATAGTTACTATCTTGATCTCTTCCTACATGGCTCACCATTAACTATCTCTTTTTTTCTTGTTGGCTCCTCTTCTCCTACTCACATCTGTAGATGTCTTCTAAGGCTCTGACCTTGGACCTCTGCTCTCTCAGACAGCTCATCCATCTAAGCAGATGACTCACAAAGCTCCATATTTCCACTTCCCACAGTCTATAGAGCACTTGTACCAAACCAGTTTTCTTTTTTAACCTTATCTTTGTGAGCAGGGTCTTATAGTTCTCCCAGGTATTCAGACTGGATACTTTCAGACATCCCTTTGCTTCTTAGCCTCGGGTACATCAAGTCTGTACCACGTTTTGCCATCTCTTTCTTTGAAATATCTCTGGGTCTCATCCTTATTCTCCATTTCTCTGCCACTACCCTCAGTCATCTCTAACCAACATTACTGTTACTGATTCCTGGAGAGTCTCCCTGACTCAGGCTCTACCCCTCCTGAATCCCTACTTTCTGTATACAATAATGAGATTAATATTCTAAAATTACCATTTACCATGTCAGTCCCCTGGGCAAACATATATGATGGCTCCCTATAACTCATAGAATAATAGCTAAACTTTCTGCATGGCTTGCAAAGCATAGAAACAAACAATCTTAGAAATGCAAGGGAAATGAGATATTATCTGGTCTAACTTTCCTTCTAGCACAGGAATAGCTATTCAGGATTCTTCAGAGACAGTCTTCCTGCCCCTCCTTAGAAGAGTCTTGTAGATCATGGAACCTTTCCTAATTTGGTCTCACTATTTTATATTCAACTTTATTTTCTGCTACTTCCTCCAGTTAGGCTGGTTTCTTCCTAGCTCCTTCCTCTAAGAGGTTTGTTCTTACCTCTATATCTGTGGGCATCTGCCTTTTTGAATGCCCTTTCCTTCTTTTTCTAGTTCTCAAAATCCACCTATCATTCAAGACCCAGTCTAAATGTCGTCTTTCACGACCCTTTCCCTGACTTCTTTTTCTTAACTCTTATTGCATTTACTGCTACCACATAGTTTCACATTTGCTCTACATGTGCTAATTTTATTGCCCCCTCACTAATCCTTCCCCCCAGAAGAATGTAAGATCCTTAGTGAGCACATGTTTATGTATCATCCACAGGTTTACCTTGCACAGGATTAGGATTACAGGAGGTACTCAGTCAATACTTAATGGTTAATAAGAGATTGGCAACCTTAGTGCTAGAGAGGTAAGGCCACACAGCAAGTCAGTAACCAAGTTCATGATTGGAAATCATAGCCCCTGATCCTCTGAGCTTCAGTTTTGGCACATATGAGCCAAACTGAATAAGGATGCTATAGGGATGGCCTAGGCCTTAGGCCAGAAAAGACCCTTCCTAAGCATGAGAAGCAGTGAAGATTACCTCGGTAGTCTAGGGCAGGGACCTGTGGGACTTCTTCAGCATATACTTCATTGTAGCTTTCATCTGGGTAGTAGCCTGAACCTAAAATGAATAAGACAATATCAAGGTGACATATTGACTTCTCACTCAAATTCTTCCCAATCTTTCCTCTTTCTAACTTGGTCTCTTCCCAAGGACATGACACTCCATGAGTGGCAAGCTAGATGGATATTTAGTGGGGGAATTCTGCCTTGTAAAGCAGCAGAACTATTGTGGGCAAACCTCAGCACCTCAGGTGCATAAAGGGGGAGCTTACGGGGTGGGGTGGAAGAGGGGTACTGGTAGCAGTAGAAGCCTTCATTTAAAAGAAAACAAACAAACAAACAAACATCTTGACCATCTGTCAATCCTGCTAGTCTGGACTATAAATGACTCATTTCCTGTGAGCCGCTGATGACCAAGCTCTGAGGTTGGACAGCTGTCCCAGGTAGAAGGAAAAAATAGAGCTTAAGTAAGGGTCTTTCCACTAGTGACAAGCCTGCTCACAGTCTTCAGAAGGAAATGATTTCTCAAGCTCCCACTAGCCCACAGAGCACAAGCCTTTTGCCACCTGATTGCCATTGCTAAGGGTGGCATGCCAAGGCAAAGAGAGAGGGCTCAAAAGGCAAGGGGAAATGAAGATAGTTTTAATGTCCTGAGCGATTTGTCCTGGTTTGGAGGAAAAAGCAAGCAGAGTCCTTTGGAGAAATTTCTGTTTCCTCTAATCAGCAGGAGCTTTAGCAGGTAGCCAATGAGCTGGAGAACATTCCCAGTCCACCCCCATTCTGTTAAGTGGCCCAGTCTCTGGTGCAGGCAGGTCTGCGGCTGTCTGGGAGACTAAACAGTGTGTTCCACCAGACGGCAGGAAATCAGTCATGAACACGAACTAATTGGAATACAACTTGGTCCTTTCCGGAGTGAAGTTTCAGGAAACCCTCCTTCCACTCTCCCCAAGCCCTAATGCACGCACAGGGATACAGCAGCCAGCCGTGCTGGAGTCAGAAGACAATTCCTCACTTCCAGGAGAGGGTGTGCTTACAGGACAGGGCTGTGTTTTAGTGCTGGAGCCCTTTGGCCTGTATAAACACTCAGACCACAAGCACGCCTGCCTCCTCTCTGGGAAGAGGCTCGGGGCCCCCTACACAAAAGGGTGGAGTAGAGGGCTAGATGATGAAGCTCCTCCATTCCCCACAGACTGGGGGTGGGGGGGGGTTGGGAAACCAGTCCAACTTGATGAACAAGGGACTGAATCAAATTGAAAGTTTGCCTTATGAAATCATGTCCTTGTTGGTTTGCCCTCATTCCAAAGGAAAGACTTCATTTTTACTGTTTCCCTTGACTTTTTCTATTTTCCCATTTCAGTTCTGGATTCCGTTTATTTCTGCTCAGGTTTGTTCTCTCTTTTCTCACATGGGACGATGTGAAGGGCAGAATTCTCGTCAGCTATTTCAGTTTAGCATTAGCCTCAAAGCCTTACAGCTCCTGTAAACAGGAGCCCAGATGCGTGTGATTCCATAAAGGATTCAGTCCCCGCACTCTTGTTCCAGAGCTTGCTTGTGAGAAAATGACCATCAGGGAGCAAGCCTCTGTTTACCAGAAGAGCAAACAAGAATGACAGAGGCCTATGGCTGGATAACAACAACAAGGACTGCTAATATCACTCAGCACGTGTTCTGTGTTCAGCCCGTTACATGTGTTATCTCATTATGCCATCCTAACATCTCAGTGAGGTTGACACCCTTATTTCTCTCTAATGTACAGATGAGGAAACAGGTTCAGAGGAGTGAAGGGAGTAGCCCAAGTCTCCCAGCTAGCAAAGAGTAGAGTAAACATTCCAGCCCAGGGCTGTCTGACCCTCTCAATACCAAATCAGACACCCCACTAAAGATATAAGTAGGGGAGAACTTTGAACAATGTCTAGCAGGGCTAAAAAATCCCAACTCATTTTTGCAATCCAGCTTTTTTACTCTGTGTGGGATTGAAGGCCACCAAGCATTTTACATCATTCCAGAATTACAGGGGATGTGGGAAAGCTGAGGGGAAGACTCAGTCAGATAATTATAGTTTCCCCCAGGGTGCAGAGGTAGCTGCACCAGTGCCAAGTTTGCTTTGTGACAGGAATGATTTTAAGCCACCTTACTACTTTAAGACTTTCCATTTCCTCTCTCTGCCTGTCTTTGGGTATTTTCTGCAAATATTAAGATACTGAGATGAGATATAAGAAACTAGAGGGTCACCCTTTCCACATTGTTCTATCTGCTTGCCCCTCTTCAGCCCTGGGGGAGAGAGGTCTGGGCAGCATTCCTCAGTGGTTACTATGGTGTCTGTTACTGGGTTCCTCCAACTTCCAAAGTACAGTCAGACCCTCTAAACACTGCCCTTCACAAAGGTATGGTTGGAACTGTAACTGACATTTGAAGACTATTTTCAGATCCACACTAATGCCTGGCTTATAATAGCAAATACAGTCTGACTTCCTGAACTGCACAGATATGCCAATATACACCTTTGACCCATGTTTGCTTTACTTATATTCTTAACCATTCTCAACCCCTGCTGATTATTCCTGGGTCCTCTTACTGATTTGTCCCGAATCCACACTTGGCTTTCCTTGTACCATTCCCATTTGAGAACAACGCTATAGTCAGGAATGAAACAGTGCTGGATGCATAGACAGACAGTGGTCAATATATATAGTGAATAAATGAACAAATGAGTGGAGCAAGCTCAGACAGCTGAGCTTGGGGAAGGAGTATTGAAAAATTTCTAAATTTCTCCCATCATTTAGCCTCCTAAGAATAGAATAGGGTAGAATGAGTGGGTATGCAGGGCTGTCAGAGATCTCACAGCCTGGCTCCTCAGAAGGAGTGGTGACCCTGGTGATTCTTGTGGAAGTGGAAGTGCCACCTTTGCAAACAGCCCTTTGAGAACTTCATATGAATCTAAGTTTTAAAATAACACTGCTCTTTCCTCAAGACTTCAATAGTTCAGGCTTCCACCCTGGGAAAGGTAAAAGCCTTTGTATTCCATGAGGTTTCTTACAGGTGTTCAGTGGTCTTTGGCTGGGTTTTGGTCTTATGTACTTGAACTGAAGCTTGGGAAGGTTGGGGAGGATGGCTCCTTTAACCCCAAACAGCGTGCACTCTGCCAAGGGCTTGACTTTGAATTTCTTCATCTCAATGTCAGCCCTTGTGCTTCACCCCCTACAAAGCCAGGTTAAGCCAAAGAGGGGAAGAAGTTTGCATATTTGTTTGAAAGCTTCATGCAGCTGTTCCAGGCAAACAGAACTATTGCCAAAGGCCTCCACCAGAAGCCCAGGGCATGTGGAAAATTTTAGCTGCAATGACTGCGGCTGTGATGGAAGCAGTTTGTTATTTACTCATCTCTGGATATTTTCCTAATTCCATTGGTTGGGACTGTCTCCTTCTCCTACTCTCCCCCAGCCCCCATGAGGGCAGACACTGCAGGCCACAGAATATTCTTAGCACTTGGAATGACAGCTGGGCCCCATCAAAAATCTCTGTCTTCCCCTTCATTATCTTTCCTCATTCCTCCTACTCCCCTTTTCTCTCTCCTCACTGAGTTTGTTCTCTTCAGCTCCCTGTGTCTCCAGGGGCAAAGGATGAAACATTCAGGAATCCAGAACTCTCCATCTCTTCTGAAGTAAGGAACAAGCCAGAAGAAACTGGGGAATTCCTGTTTGAGAGAATGTGATCTGTATCATCATTAACATCTTTGGCAGAAAGGGGCTATAAAAATCTCATCGGGTAAATAAGATCTGGGGATGAGAGAGAGAGGGACGGAGCGAGGGAGGAAGCTAGTGCAGAAGCAGGTAAAGCAGGTGAGACAATGGCTTCAAAAACCATGTAGTCCAACCTTTTCATTTTTAGCCAGTGCAGCCTGATTTCAAATGTCTCTTGTTAGTTTGCCTCAAAGCCTCCCTTTGTAGCCTATTACAATGTTTACCCATCTTTGTTTTTGAGAACAGTTCTTCTTGGTATCTAATTTAAGTATCTCTCATTGCAGTCTACCTCTTCCCTTCTCCAAGACTTGGTCTAGGCCCTGCCCTCCATAGAAATAATGGGCCACAGCTCCTAGAACTTACCTGCTAACCATGTTGGTGTCACTGCTGGAGCAAGGAAGAGCAGCAGAGAGAGAGCTCCTCTTTGAGTTATTTTACCGGTCATCCTTTTAAGGGGTAGGAATTATTAGGGAGATAAGAATAGGAATAGGTGGCCAGAAGTACCAGGACAAAGGAAAATACTTTTCATAAATCAGTCATCAATGAACTTCCAAAAGTGACAGGAAGCAGAAATGTGGGATCTGCAAGGAAGAAGAGAGATTTTTAAATTAATGAATGCCTGTTATATCATCCCCCTTTTGTAAGGATCTTCCACTTCATAAAATAAGAAGACTCTATTTGTAATTTACAGTCTTTTTTCTTCCCAGAAGGAGAAGGATATAAAACAGTCACTTTTCAATTGACCATGGTGAGAGATCAGATGCAAATGTTCCATGGTCCAAGTTATAAAGAGGGTCATTGAGGTAACAAGACCAGGAAAGGGCCAACATAAAGTCATATAGCATCAAGATGGAATCCTGGGATCTAAAGGCTGCCAGTTGATGGTTTAATCCATTTAATTGTTGTTTTCTTAACCACTAATCTGGGAAAGTATTAGCTTGTGTGGACTAAGCTTGAACACTGGAGTTATACAGATCTGAATATGTATCTAATTCTGTCTAATTAGCTATGTGGCCTTGGGAAAATTCCTTAACTTCTCTGAACCTCAGTTTCCTCATCTATAAAATTAGAATAATAATAGTATCTACATTTTCCCAGCTTGTTTTATTTTTTTCCTTTACATTGAATTTATTGGGGTGACACTGGTTAACAAAAGTATACAGGTTTCAGGTGCACAATTCTACAACACATTATCTGTGCACTATATTGTGTGTTCACCACCCCAAGTCAAGTCTCCTTCCATCACCATTTATCCCCCCATACCCTCTTCTACCTCCCTCCACCCCCTTTCCTCTGGCAATCACCACACTGTTGTTCATATCTCCTTTATAGAATAGATTATTTCCTGGCACATAGGGAAAGAATCAGTATATATTAGTTATTATTACCAACTTTGTATTGGACAGGACTGGATGTCTCCTATCTTTAGCAGTAACTGTACCCTGGCTATGGTCTTAGCTTTTGTTTTTGAAGCTTAGTGGTTTGGTAGTGGCTTTTGGCTTTCAAGTCCAGCCTAACCTTCTAGTTTTATCCTGCTGAGACAGCAGGAAGTTAAGTGAGGTTGAGAAAAACCTACTGAGGTACGTGAGGAGAGGGTGAGCAAGCTCCAATTGCCCTCTCATTTCCTGTCCTGTCCTCACTCTAATAGAATTAGAGTTTTGTGGTTCCCAGTAGGCAAATACCTCATAAATGACAGTATTAAAACTTGCTGCCCATTGGTATAAACTGGCCACTGGACTTTTCAGTAAGCACCTATTCACCCATATACTTTCAATGAAATGCCATGCTCAGGGAGGAGTCAGTCCCAGAAGTGGAGAAATAAAAAGATGGCAGATTCTGGCCAGGGACACCAAGGGACATGAGAAGTCCAAGAACGACACAAATTCATCTTCCAATTTATTGTTACTTGACTTCAGACTGTGTCTAGACAGTGGCAAGGAAGCAGGATAGAGAAAAAGTGAGAGCAAGTGAGGGAGGCAAGGAAAGTGGAAAGATGTGAGAAGAAAGCTAGAAAGAGAAGTAATCTGCCAGAGCTGAAGGAAAGAGATAAAAGCAGAAAGAGGGAACCAAAGAATGAGAAAGAGGAGAAATTCAGGAAAATGAATAGCTAGATAAACTAATCACTGAACCTGCCTCCCACATGCAGCTTCAATCCAATTCTTTGGTTCAGGAACCAGAAGGGCTTTCCTTTCTAGACCTGATGTTCTGAGACTGTGACCACTTCCCTACCTACCTCCTCCACAATTGCAGACTGAGAATTTGACTCACCGGAGTCAGCCATCCCTCTGCTGAGCATCGGGAAGGTGGTGGGAACCTGTGTCTGCAGCCAGGTCACAGCTCAAATGAAAAGCAGCATATGATCTAGTTTCATAAAGTAACTCCTTTCCCCACCTTCACCCCCAGCCATATTGCCCAAGTCATGGGTCTTGTTACCCCCCATGGTTGTGAAAGGGGGGTAGTGTAGTGTGGAGGGGTTAAGCAGCAGATCTTACCTGTTTTATGGGTTTTTGTGCTCTCTTTTTCTGTCCTCGTTCTCTTTCTCCTTCCTCTCTGCTTCTCTCATCAGTCGAAAAACTTCTAATTTAACATTCCTAGAACTAGTGGCTCCCGGTCTGTCAGGGCCTCCGGGATTCTGTTAAAACTGCCCAGATGTTAGGACATCCGCATCTGCCAAAAGTTTCCTTAAAGCTATATTAGCCCCCAAGCTATAGCTGTTTCTCCCTCAGAGAGGAGTTTTAAAGAAGTTGGGGAGAAGAAACACAAGGATTAGAGGAACTCGGTCCGTCATCTGCTGCAGAACAGGGGAAAGTGTGAATGGCACTGGCCCCATGCCAGTGCTTATAGTAATGACTAACAGAGGCTGGCTAAAGGGCCTCCCGAGAGATGTGGTGTACTGAAGAACACGTCCTTTTATGACTCAGCATCACATCAAGTTTGAACAAAAAGGAATTTCCCAAACTCGAAGAAGAGAAGAGCATAGTTGACTCTGACATTCCCTGGAGATTTCCCTGTAATTCCTTAGTACTCCCGCAATCCAAATTGCCTTGTCATCTATATGTACAGGGTCAGACACACTTTGAAACCCTAGCACTGATTACCTAACTTCTATGGACTTCAGTTTCTGATAAGATTATGTTGTTTACAAAAAATACCATGCACTTCTTGGCTGAAGAATAAAGACTGATTTCCTGTGATAAAAGTGGAGGGAAAGCATGCTTAGAGAGGCTTTAGCTGAAGGTTATTGAAACAAATCTAGATGATCTGTGCATGGCAAGGTTATAGCCATTGTTAAGCTGTTTCCCAGTGTCCTCTGATGTAGAAACATGTTTCTATTTACTAAGCAAACTTTCTTTTTAGTATCTGATAATGAAACTATTCTACCATAGTGCAGTCCAACTCCTTACATTCTTCCTCCCCTCAGACTTGGTATTTCCATCCTTGAAAAATCAGTGGTCGTAGCAGAAATATTTTAATTGCTGTAGAAAGGGTTTCTTTCCGGGGTGTGCAAGCAAATTGGTAACTTCTTTTCATCTATGAAGAGAAGAATTGTGCTTATGATAACAAAAAGTTCAGTAACAAGCCTGCTTAATTTCTAATCCACCAATAATAAATATGTATTGAATGTTAACCATGTGTTCAACAGTGATAGTGGTATAAAGAAGTTAAAGATATGATCATGGTCTCATTCATTCAATACATTTATCAAACATCTACTGTGTTCAGGATGGTGGACAGATATCCCTAATATCCTAATCCATAATTAATTCAACAAATATTTACTAAGCATCTATTATGTGCCACACACTCTTCTAGGTACTTGAGAGACATTAGTGAACAAAAAAGACAAAATCCTTGCCCTTATGAAATGAAGGAGACAGAAATTAAAAAACAGTTCTTGATTACAATTTTATATGCTTAGGGAAGTAACCTTCATTGGGTACCTACTATAAGCTAAGAACAGGGGGACAGTGGTGAGTAAGAACCGTGTGATCTTTGATCTTAAGGAGCTTATTCTCCAGCTTCCAGAGGGTTTATGTTTAGTAGAGGAAAGGGGGGGCATAAACAGTTAGAAAATAGCATGAGACCATATAATTCCAAAATATATGGTATAAACTGTGAGGACTCTCTGAGCACCCTGTGGGAAGAGGTGGCCCTTGGTCTGTTCTCCGGAAAGGAAGATGACATAAACAAGAGTTCATTGTTAGGTCAGAGGGGTCTGGGTTAACTGGTTAGAGGGTTCGGGGGAATGTTAGAAAACAAAGTTGAATAAATGGAACAGTACAATATTGTGGGGCCCTTGAAATCAAAATAAGTGTTCACTCTGAACACATGTGTTAGAAAATAGTGAATCTATTAAATGTGTGTGTGTGTGTGTGTGTGTGTGTGTGTGACAGAGAGAGAGAGATTGAGGGACAGAGATATTGAGAGAGAGAAGAAATAAGTTTTACCAGGGTTGTTTTCTTTCTAAAAAACAAACAAACAAAAACCCTTTCACTGGCTCCCTCTTGGCAAAGAGTACAGTCTGAACTCTTAGCAGGGCATACCAAATTCTTCACAAGCAAATACCACCTATGTCCTCAGATTAGTTTTAAACATTTACCCCATGACTTCTCATTCTGGACACACTGAACTTCTTGTTCTTCCTTTCACACCTTAGTGCCTTTACACAGACATATTTACTCTACATTGTATTCTTTTCCCTCCTTTTCTGGTCAGTGGACACCATATCCATCTTTGCTGCTCAGAAGTTGCCCTCAGCCCACTTCAGCCAGAGCTGGTTTACTTCACCGTCCTTTTAATCACATCACTTTGTATATGTCTCAATTATAGAACATATCACACTTGTTCATCTTTGACAATCTCTGTCCGCTATTATACTAGTCTGTTAATCTCAGACTCAACTCTGTCCCCTACTATACTGTGAGTGCCTAGTTTTCTTCATTTCCCCAGCACCAAACACAGAGTCTAAGCACACACTAGGATGGAGATGCTGCATAAGGCCTCACATTCCACTTAGAGCTGGAAAGAAAAGACAGAAGGGTGGTAGAGAGAAGGTCAAGAAGAAAGTGAAGGGGGGAGAATATGGCAATCATAGGGAGAACAAAGTAAGGGGATAAATGAGGGAAAAGGGACAGCGTTCTGTGAAGCATAATATATATAAAGAGCTTACCCAAAATAGGTGCGGTTAATTTAAAAAAAAAATTTCTTCATCGCCTATTATGTGTGGATAACACTGTATTAGACACTTCAAGGATAAAAAGTTAAATAAAACACCTGTCCATATGATTTGGTTGGGAAGATAAGACAAAGAGACTGACAACACGGATACATATAAACATAAATTTCTTAAAGTTCTTAAAGTTCAGTATCATTTTCAACTTCAAGACTTTAAATATGGAGCCCATCAGCAGTCAATAAGATATTGCTTTAAGAAATATTTGCTTTAGTAACTGACTTGCCTAGCTGAGATTGCAGCAAAGATTAACAGGCTAGACTAGAAACAACTTTCTTAGAAAATGGACTAAGGCAAATTAACCTGGAATTGTGAATTTTAATACCATTCAAAAGTATTTCTCATTTCTATGTGTCCCAAATTGTATATTATAAGCTTTTTTGAAGAAGGCAAGATCAGGACTGAAAAGGGAGTAAAAGATTCAGGGAGAATCTGAAAGGAGTGAATGGAAAAAAGTGAATGAAAAATGAACACAGAAGAGAATTTCAGAGAAGGAATAATGAGAATACGTAAGAAACAATATAAATAAAAAGATATCCCTATTCAGGAAACTAATTTTTAAAACTGTACATATGAATTATTTACTTAAATAGTGATGTTTAAATTATGTGTTTAAATGATGTTTATCTGTTGGCAATAATGTCCTAGGCAAAATGAGGTTTTAATAAGTAGGAGATGCTTTAAAATTTTATGATAGGCACTTAGCCAAAGGTAATTGAAGGGATTCTAGAAAAAGTATTAGAAAATCAAAATGGCAAAGCTCATTATGTGAATAAGAGATAAGCTGTATTCTGAGTGAAACGGTTGATGTCTTTTTACTGGTTCCTAAGACAGAGTATAGTAATGTCCCAAGACATTATGCAGTCGCTCAACTTATTTTTTCTGTTTTATGACAGTGTGATACTGGGATGGCTTAGACATTTAGTTTTTTAATTTAATTAAATTAATCAAACCCTGAGTCACTACTAAGCTATTAGCCTCAGAGACTAGCTGTGAGCAGTGAGCTCAACAGGGATTGGCTGAGCACCAAATGAGCTCATCAATAGAGCATTGTGACCTAGAGTGTTGGGGAGAGTATAAAAGGGGGCGCACGAGCCTGCCACACTGGCTCTTCAAGTAGTTTCTAAACATGTAGGCAGCAGGATGTAAGATAGGTAAGTAGAGAAGAAAGCAAGTACCAGGTACCGTAATAACTAAGGGTCTGAGTTAATGTGAATGGTCAGACTACGAGTACTGATGTTAAAGGTATATGTATATGGTGGGTGAGAGAGTGGGGGGAGGTGGAGGGTTAGTGGGACCTGGGGGAAGGTGGGAGTGGAGGTAAGGAGGGGTAGGAAGTAGGGAGGAGGTGAGGGAATGTGGGGTTATATTGGGGGGTGGAGGAAGGATGCTCTCTTTGAGTTGGGATTGAGCTGAACCTTAAGTACTTAAGTAGGGGGCAGAAATTTTGAGTGAGACTGGAGGATGGGAAGGGAATAGGGAATATCTTGTTTATTGGGGAGGTAATCATAGTGTGTCTATTGTGGAACAGAAATTTAATGGAAAAGCAGTAGGAATTAAGTTGATATAATATTTGCTGAGGGAAGCATAGTTTAAATGCCAAAGAAAAATATGTGAACCTAATCTCCAAGGTTATAGCAAGTTAATAGGGAAGGGACAAAGATCCCTACTAAATAATGTAAAACAAGCAGCAACAATAGTTAAGGAAATATTTTCCTTTTTTCCCTATGTTTTCAGTATCAAACAGGTGTTTTTGTAATCAGAAAGAGGGAGAAATTAAGAAGTTGAACCAAAAAAAGTATAGAACTCTCTACACACCACTCTGGGACAGGCAGGGTAACTTTTTAGGTGTTTGGGTTATTGGAGTGAAGGCAAACATAAAACTCAATAAAATAACTGAGGAAATAACTGAGGTTTTTGTACTTCAGGGGCTCCAAAGAGCCCTTGTTCGTGGCTCAATGTGTGAATATAGCAGCCTTTGGTAGGGTTATCCCCAGCTGAGACAGCTATTGGTACAATGGCAGCCATATTTCATCACAGAGTGGGCCCCATTTCTGATGAGGACAACAGAAGTTGGCAATGCATAGTCCTAGGCAAGTTACTTAGCCTCTCTGAACCTGTCTCCTTATCTGTAAACTGCTGCCAGTAGTAGTCTTGACGTCACAATAACAGCTTTTGTGATGTATGTACGATGTGACTTGTGTTGGTACATAGTCAATGCTCAATGTTACAGTCATCATTAATACTTTAAAGAATTTATCTTCTGACCTAGAATATTACTTCCTACATTGCCTTAGATGTGATTAGATGCCCCCTTGGTCTGGGTTTGGACCCAAACCCAGGCTTGAATTTGAACTAAACTGAACTTCTGGGTTTGGTGGCATGGCGAGGGGGGTGGGGGAGGGTGATGGAGGCTGGTGTAGCAGGGTGGGAGGCAGAGGTGCAAGGTGTTGTGGCCACAGGAATATTAAATTCCATGTCAGCCTCTGGTTTAATTTGGCACCGACTGTTATTCAAACAAAGCAGCGTTGTGAGTGTCAGAGGAAGGGAGAGGAGGAAGATCAACACATTTTTGGAAATAAGATGTGGCTTTTGCTTTGACTATTTTTTTTTTTTTCTGCAGCCACAGACCTATTTCTTTGCTCTGAGGCTCACAACAAAAAGGACACAGTACAAGCCTAAGTTTCAGGGGAAACTTCCATTTAAGATGACAAGGAGTTATCAGGACCTCCCTTGATACTTTTTTAATAGGAAAAGCCCTCAGAGAGTGTTATCTAGCTTCAGAAGAAAGCTTTGATACAGTTAGAGTCCCCCTCAAACCTTATTTCCTGTAGCCATGGCATATGTGGTTCTTGAAAAGTTGATGTATGCGATATTTCCTGATGACCTTTCTTCATTGCTAATAGGAATATAGATGTATAATTTACCCATTCTCTCCTTGTATTTATGTTAGGCTTTTCTAATTTTAGAATAAAATTTTAGTGTAAAGCCTGGCAGTACAGTAATTCAGTCTCCAATAGTTGCTGTCTTGGACCTCAGACATCTGGCATGATGCTAAAAGGAGCTGGTCCTAGGTCAATATTCAAAGCACAGGGAAGCTCTGTGTTACCAAGTCAATGGAACTTTCCTATTTTCTGGTTCTGTGGTATATGTTTAAAGCAAGGTTTCAAGTAAAAAGGTTTGAGCATTCATCTTTCCTTCACTAATTCAAGACTTTCTGCCATAGCAATACTACTAAATGCCCATTTGTGATGTTAAGCGTGTGTCAATAATGATGTGATGGGTTGGATAGGCAAGTGATATGGTCTTCAAATCCCATCTCTCTAGAAATAACACACACTCACTGGACTCTCAGCCTCTGATCTCAAAGAGCTTACACTTTAGTTGAGAAACCAGACCTTAGCACCTTCCCCTTTTAAAAGTTTGCAGCCAGTGGCTGAATTTACGTTTCAGCATGAATTACTTTTAAATACTTTTCCAATTACTTAGAGGATAATGAGAAGAGGAAATTCTACAATTTATTATCAGTTTGTCAGACCTAGCTTGGAATTCTTTCAACAAGTGATTATTTCCCACAATCCATTCATTCTTATGCCCTCTGCCCACTGCATAAAACAATGTTCAAAAATTGAAAAGCACAAAACAAGTGAGGGAAAAAAAAATCAGCCTAATCCTTCCACTCAAGTAGATTGCTCTTTTCCCTTCAGTTTCTGTCTCAAAACGTGTGACAGTACCTATCCCATCGCTTTGCAGCCTGCTTTCTCTTTGGAATTACATTTCTTGTGGGTATTTTGACATGTAATAAAATGTTCTTAGGTCACTTTTAACTTCTCTTTATTCCTTTCCTTTCCTTCTAGGGCACTAGGGGCCGATGAGGCCGAATCTCAGAGCGCTGGCGCTTCTGGTGATAGAAACAACATAAAGTTATAAGGGTGGTGGAGAGGCGGGGGGAGGGGGGGTGGGAAAGATTCTTAGTGAAAAAAGGAAGCAAGATCCACTGAAAGATCTAAGAAATTCCCAACACTAGAACCTTTGTATACAGTTTCAGTAACCTTCGCCAGGGGGCGCTCGGAAATTGTCGTCACTTTCCGGACAGCCTCCAGGACTTTACCCTCTGGAAAACTGAACAGTGTTTCCGGCTCTTCTCAGTTGTGGATGCTCGTACGTTTTCGGCAGTTTCCGGGGAGACTCGGGGACGCCGATTCTTGCTTTCTGTGTTCTGATCGCCAAGTGCGGCGGGGCAGGGTACTGAGCTAGTCATGGCGTCCCCGTCCAGGAGACTGCAGACTAAACCAGTCATTACTTGTTTCAAGAGCGTCCTCCTGATCTACACTTTCATCTTCTGGGTGAGAGACGGAGGCGCCTGGGGACGGGAGGGGATCCTGGGCTGGGGTTGGGGGTGTGACCTTGAGCGGAGGGGGCTCAGATCCGGGGTTCTAAGAGAGGCACCGGGTGGAGAGGTTTGGGCAGAGATTGCTGTTGGGACTTTGGCGCCTGGCGACGAGCTGCTGGGGCTCGAGATCCGGCATCTCGCCCGTGCTGGGGTCGCAGTGCGGGACGACGGCAGCCGCTAGACTGAACTCTGGGATCCAGACAAGCCCAGCGATTGAATTCCATGTGGGGCGGGGGCGGGGGGCGAGGAAGGGAGTTTACCCTTCAGGGTACGCAGAGGCTGTCCGGGAGGCAGGGCTGGGCCGGCCACTCTGAGGGCTTGCTTGCTTAATAGTCTCTTTCTTTTCACTGCTTCATAAGAGGGGAGTATTTCACAGGTAAGTGTGGTAATGGCCCCACTCCCGCCAGTCTATCCTTGGGCTTGCTTTTGTGTACCACCATCCCTTTGTGCTCATCTCTGAATTTGGGGGAAGGAGGAAGTTTCTGGAATTCATAAAAACACCCCTCCCCCTCCAGGAAGATTTTCCTTAGGTAGGAGTAACACTGGTAAGAAAGTTTTGATCCCTAGGGCAAATATGCCCCGGGCTTGTGTTTACACAAAAAACAAATGAAGTTTCGAGATTTCATTAAGATGCCTTCTGTAGCTGCCCGCTGGCTACCTGGGCAACCTAACATCCCGAGTGTGGATTTATCAAGGCCTGTCCTTGTTGTGCAGATCCCCTTCCCACCCCTCTCTTGAACTCGCCCACCCTCCCTTGTGTGCCACATCCCAGCCACAGCTCTGTGGCCACAGACTGCTAAATCAATTGTCACACCTATTATTTCTTAAATACCTAGTGGTTTGTGGTTGGAATATACATGTATAACTTTGAGTATACAGTGTATAACTTTCTATTCTGTGATATCCCACGTAGATCACTGGTGTTATCCTTCTTGCTGTTGGCATTTGGGGCAAGGTGAGCCTGGATAATTATTTTTCCCTTTTAAATGAGAAGGCCACCAATGTTCCCTTTGTGCTCATTGGCACTGGCACTGTCATCATTCTTTTGGGCACCTTTGGCTGTTTTGCTACCTGCCGAGCTTCTGCGTGGATGCTAAAACTGGTGAGTCCTTATATTTCTTTAGAACTAATTCTTGGTTTCTGAAAAGTCTTACAGCTATCTTGTGGGCTTTGTTTCTTGGAACTGGCCATGGCCTTTAAAGATTTTTCTTGTTACCTTATGAAAAAAGTAATAGTTCAGCTGCCAATTACCACTTTTGTTGTGCTTTCCCTGTCCTTTTCAATAAAAACACGCTGATTGAACACACCATTTTTTTCCTTTTGACTCCTTTTGCAGCTGTGATGTATCTTATTTATGCTGACTTGGACTTTCTTTTTATCCTGCAGTATGCAATGTTTCTGACTCTCATTTTTTTGGTTGAACTGGTTGCTGCCATCGTAGGATTTGTTTTCAGACATGAGGTAAGCCTGAGTTTGGGAGATAAAAATGGATTAATTTAAGTCACAGAGTCAAAGACAACTTTTACTAGTTTAAAAATCACTTACAGCTGTGTTTAAAGCTTTACTTTGCAACCAGTAGCTAACAATAATGGCTTTCTTGTAAAAATTCTAGCCCATGTTTAATATAAAAGAAAATCTGGAAAATTGTGAAGACTAACAATCACCAGAACAAAATTAAAAGTACCCATAATTACATGTACTTCTAGTAATTTTTCTGTGTATAAGTACCTATTAAAGTGGAGCTGATACAATTTATAACTTTGATAGGAAACTATTTAAAGCACAAAATTGATACCTTCTCCACTTATGCCATACAGTTAGAAAAGATTGCATATACTTAACGCAAATCTTGAAAACCTTAATGCTGAATTAGAAATCAGTGTTCCACTCTGTTAAGCCTGGGATTAGGAAATTATTCTGTGAGTAGTGAAGGCTCATCAATGAGAGTGTTTTTTATAAAGTGGTAGTGCAGTCTCCCTAAGTAAGGTTTTGTAGCTTAAAAATTCCATAGGCATCAAATTTGTACTATTTAAAGTGAATAAAGATCTGGGGGTGGGGGATACAGCATTAGAGAACTGCCACTGGAATAAATACATGCTCTCACAGCACTTTAAACTTGTAGTGTTAACCATCTTTTATTGTAATGTTTTGCTTAGTAGTCCCCTCAGCTAAACTAGATCCCATGGAGGACAGGATTGGACCATAGAAGTTAATTACCATGCATATTGCTTCTGTCAAAGATATGACCATTGGTCAGATGTAGGAATTTCTTATTTGACCTAGAAATCAAAAGAACTTTCTAGAATCTTCATTTATTGGCCTTGTGTTTCTTTGTTGTAGATTAAGGAAAGCTTTAAGAGTAATTATGAGAAAGCTTTAAAGCAGTATAATGCTACGGGAGATTATAGAAGCGATGCAGTAGACAAGATTCAAAATACGGTAAGTGGTCATAGGTGGTGGCTTTTCTAGAGGGGAACACATTCCCTGTCCCCTGAGAGAAAAGGATAGGGCCCTGGCTACTAGGTGTTGTCCACTTGTCCTATACTCTAATTATAATTTTAGATTAGGAGAGAATGGAGATGTGTCCCTGGAACAAAGACTGCGATGATACTAAGGGACATATCTCCATTTTTTCCTGATCATTCTCCTCACCTGTGCAACTCTTCAGTTCCCATTGACATCATGGCCCAAGTCCTGTTAGCACCAACAATAGCAGGAATGTAAGGCCAGTATAAAAATTGTAGAAACATTTGGTGTTTGAAACAAATGCTCCTCTTTTTTTTTTATCCTCACCCGAGCACATTTTTTTTTTTTTGCATTTATCTACAGATTGAGCAGGAGGGAAAGAGGGAGGAAGAGAGAGAGAGAAACATCGATGTGAGAGAGACACATCGAATGGCTGCCACCCACACGACCCCAACTGGGGCTGGGGACAAACTGCAACCGAGGTACGTGCCCTTAGTGGGAACTGAATCTGGGACTCTCTGGTCCGCGGGCCAACGCTCTAACCGCTGAGCCAAACCTGCCAGGGCTCATCTTTTAAATTATAATGCTAATTGAGGACAGCCACACAAAAATGTCATTACATGTAATAAATGTTGTTTTGAACACAAATTGTAATCTAAGATGATAGCTTAAATGTTTGATTACAAAGTCATAATGTGAAGTATCAATGTTTATGTTGGGATTTTTCAGTTGCATTGTTGTGGTGCCACCAACTTTAGAGATTGGGAGAAGACTGATTATTTCATAGAAAAAGGATTTCCCAAGAGCTGCTGTAAAGTTGAAGATTGTTCTCCTCAGAGAGATGCCGATAAAGTAAACAGTGAAGTAAGGAGCCTTTTAAATTCTTTTTCAAAGCTATTAACTGAATACAGAGTTGACTCAGTTTTTAATTTTTATTCACCATACACATGATCTGAAATAGGGCAGGCATTATCCTCACTGACTAAATGAGGAAACTGAAACTCAGAAAATTTATGACTTGAGTTCATATAACTAGCAAGAAATACTTTTTAAATGTATAATCCAAAATATAAAACTTCTGTTCCTCGGACTTCAGTCAAAAACACTGCGCTTCAAAGGAGACAGGATTTTTTACATGAAACAGTAAATTTTAATAAAATGGCAAAGGCCAGGGTAGCTAAAGTTCATCTTTCTGCCGAGATGGTATGATCAAAATAGTGCTTGTGCTGTGCTTAATGTTTTTTTTTTCCCCTCTCCCATTAGGGTTGTTTTATAAAGGTGATGACCATTATAGAATCAGAAATGGGAGTTGTTGCTGGAATTTCCTTTGGAGTTGCTTGCTTCCAGGTGAGTCCTTGTAGTTAGGAAATAATTTCATCACTCTTGTAGGTGTTAGCTAGAAGATTTCCACTTTGAAGGCTTCAAGTTTTTGCTTCACAGGCCTAGAGAATGTGGGCATTTTCAGAGAAGTTACATTTTCACAGAACTCAGTTGCTCATCACAGTGTAGAAATACTTATGTTTTGTATATGAAGCATATGTAGTAAATCATTTGTGATTGGGTCTTTATTTAGCTTATTTGGAAGGGAATATTTTGCTGTTTTCATTCCAATTTTTTGATGTCTTGGCTCTTATATTTTTCCACAACTATGGAGTTCTCAAAGTTTTTTATTACCATTTTACCTTTCTTTTTACCATGGCAAGTCATGTCTTGAAACTACAAAAAGCAAGGCTTAAAATGAACTTCTAGCAGTATATATCTTTTGAAAGCAGTTAACTGTAGAAAGACCTGGTGCCCTCTTAGTTATGGCAACTTTCCAGCATCACATTTATTTAAACAAAACATGAGATAGACTGGAACCTTGCTTTGCTCTGCAGTTAGTCAAGATTCTAAAACATTATTAGAATTGTTTTTTCCTGAGCTGCAGCTGCCTAATGAGTTGCATGTAAGCCCTAGCCTATTAAAATTTAGATCATACAACCCACACACCTAGTATTTTGAGTGGATGCTATATTGTGGATTCAAATTATATTTCTGGAGTTTTGCTATGTCTCACTGTGGCATGAAAAGTTTATATTATGTCTCTAGACATTTTTATAGGGATGGAGTTTTTCCTATTAAACATTATGGAGATAAGACTAAAAGCATTTTCACCTATGTAATTGATGAAGTCTAATCTTAATATATTTCTAAAGTAACAGCATAGCTATATCTGAATCTGTATTGTCTAATAGGCACTAGCCACCTTTGAAAGGTTCTAATTCATAAATAAAATTTAAAATTTGTTTCCTCAGTTACTCTAGCCCTATTTGAAGTGTTGAAAAGCCACAGGTGGCCAGTGGAGACTGAATTGGACAGGAGAGGTGTTACAGAGCATTGCCAGCATTGCAGCACTGCTCTAGACCCTCCAGGAAAATCTCTGTCCTCACAGATGGAGATTTTTGCTTATTCTAAACCATACCCTGTTTGTTCTGATAACTGAGAGGAGGAGTAAGAAAAGTTTCCCTCAAATTATGACATTGAGGATTTTCCTTGAGTGATTTTTGTCAGTGACAGTTGTGAAATTCCAGGTCACAGTAGTAGTAGGACTTCACTTATATTCTTTGAATGTGACTTAGGTGCTGCAGAGTATCAACCATAACTGTCAAGAAAAACTTCAGGAAGGAAATCATTAGTGAATTAGAAGTGAAAGAGACTATACCTACACCCTGAGGTCTTTAAGCTCTTTGGTGTGTGTTTTTAATTTTGCTTGTATTTTATTTCCAGCTGATTGGAATCTTTCTCGCCTACTGCCTCTCTCGCGCTATAACAAACAACCAGTATGAGATAGTGTAACCAACATTATGCAGGTTTAGTCCTCTCCAACTTTAAGGTACGTTCATTTTGGTCCTCAGCTGTGTCAGTCTTGGTGTTTGCTTCAGCCCGTGCATGTGATGGATGAAGTAAGTTTGCCAAAATGATCTTGTCCAGTACAGTAGTGCCTTCAAATCTTATTTGTACTATGTTAGCCCCACATGGGCAACTCAGGTCTCTAAATACAGGGCATGGCCAGAAAGGACAGAAGAGCCTTTTTGGGTTTACCTACACATGTCCAGCCTAAAGATCCTAAGTGGTCCCTTTTCTAACAAATTTGAACCTAGAGTGAAGAGAAATGATGTTCCCTGGCAAGCACACTCTGCTCTTAACCAACAGTGGCATTTCCCCTAGTCTTTGACCTAGTTCTCATTATCACAGTCCTAAGTGGATTATTATTAGAGCCATAAACTCATCTAGCCTAACCAGGAACCAGATTTGGGGAAAATGTGAGAACTGTTGCTGTCTGAATGAATCCCTTGGGCCCCTTCACATTTTTTTTCTTTGAAAATCTATAATAGTTTATTAAAGAACTATCAAAAATAGGGGTATACATGGTATAAAATAAGACCATATACTTCATAGTGGCAGAGGCAGTGCTTTAGTGCTGTTACTCTGGCACTTAGAAAAGTACTTAGGGCAAAGTGGGAACACATGAAGGTCTTCATTAGTAGAATAGATTACAATGTGTGCAAGTGAATATAGATGTTGAAATTTGGGTTACAAGTAAATTGACTTTTTTTTTTTCTTTCATTTTAGGACATTTACATTCCCCTCTGTGAACTACTAGATTACTTGGTTAGAAAACTGCCTCATGTCACCAAAGACCGAAAAACTACACCAATATAGTCTGATTCAATCTAGACATGTGTTCAATATGTTATAAGTCCATCTTTTGTCCCATTCATCATGTAAGATCATTGAAATTCCCTTATCACTCTGAAACACTGGAAGAGCTAGTAAATTGTAAATGAAACAGTGCTGTGTTCCTCTTGAGTATTGTTTTTTCTCAATGTAGGGCTTTTGAAAGGCACTGTGGATTTTCTGTTTTGATGTACTATACCCCTTTGAACCTGGCCCCTTCTCTGCCAAGGTTATTTGGTTTGATTGCATAAATTGCATCAAGAAGTTAAAATGGTTCAATTAGTCTCTGTTCTGCTAATAGGTGGAGAGTGACATTGTGTAATTTAATTCCAGCCAGGAGTTGGATGGCATCCATCAGAGTTGCCAGATGGTGGTAATGGTCTCTGACCTAAGGTACCCAAGACTAAAGGGCACTGCCATGTTCTGTGACACATCAGATAGCAGCACACTTATACTTTACATTTCTTTGCCTCCAAGTTAAGGTGTTTATACTGATGTTTATATTACCTCTATCACTTGAAAGGTTCTAATTAATGGTGTCGGGATTATTGTGTTTTCCTGAGAAATTTAAAGCAACTCATCTTCATTAGCTTTAGCTGGTATTTCCTTACCAGATTGATATGACTTAATTACCAATATTGTGGTCAACTTTAATAATCTTAGTTTTGGTTTGTGCCTTTAATTAATAAGTATAAGACTTTTACACAATAAATGTTGTTTTCTTCTAAAATCATCGTGTTTAAATTCACTTTTAGAAAATCTACTGGATGGTTGTTTTCTACAGAGAAAGCTAAGCACCATATTTCTACTTGGAGTATAGTTTTACATATGAAATGTAAAACTGAGCTATTGACTTTATCTTTAAAAAAATTAATGTCCGTACTGTTATCTGTGTTTATGAGATTTGTTTTTTTTCCTTGTTTATTCATTTGTTGCTTTCAGTTTTATATCCCACATATGAGTGAAATCATATGGTTCTTAACTTTTTCTGACTTATTTTACTTCATATGATATACTTGAAACCTATATAATCTTATTAACCAATGTCACCCCATTAAAGTTAATAAAACCACACACAAAACATGAACGTCTCTGTTTACAAAAACCTATTCCCTGTGAAAGGATTTCATTCTTTGTTATGAAATAACAAATTCTTAGCATTCTCCCAGAGATCAAACTTTTTAAATTGTATAGTTTGCATTAAGAAGTTGGATATTTTGCCCGGCCAGTGTGGCTCAGTGGTTGAGAGTCGACCCATGCACCAAGAGGTCACTGATTCAATTCCCAGTCAGGGCACATGCCCAGGTTGTGGGCCCAATCCCCAGTGGGGGGCATGCAGGAGGTGGCCAATCGATGTTCTCTCTCATCGATGTTTCTGTCTTCCCTTTCCCTTCCTCTCTCAAATCAATAAAGAAAAAATATTTAAAAAGAAATTGGATAATTCGCATAGCATAATACTCTCCAGGTCCCTTCATGCAGTCACAAAGGGTAAGACATCCTTTTTTTTTTTTTTTTTTTTTTTTTTTTAACGCCGCACAGCATTCCATTGTATAAATGTACCACAGTTTTTTATCCACTCATTTACTGATGGACATTTGGGCTGTTTCCAGATCTTAGCCATTGTAAATAGTGCTGCTGTGAACACAGGGGTGCATATATTCTATCTCATTGGTGTTTCCGCATTCTTACTATGCTAAGCAAAGTAACCCAGTTAGAGAAAAACACATATCACGTTATCTCACTTATATGTGGAATCTAATGAACAAAATAAACTGATGAACAAATAGGTCCAGAGGCAAGGATGCATGGAACAGATGGACGGATCTCAGAGGGGAGTGGGATAGGGATGGGAAGAGATTAACCAAAGAACATGTATGCATATATGCATAGCCCATGGACACAGACAATAGTGTGGTGGGGGCTGGGGGGCATCTGTAATACTATCAAAAATAAATTTTTAAAAAGTTGGATAGAGTTAAGCAGTACCTTCAGGGTAATAAGGAAATTATTAAAACAAGTGTAAATGGAATTCTTCCTTTGGTTTTAGGTGTTTTTTTTAAAATTTTTATTAAATTTATCTTTATTGTTGTGTGTATTATAGATATTCCTCCTTTTTCTCCCCTTGACCCCCTCCTCCCCACTCCCACCCCGCTCCTGCCTTCCCCACACTATTGTCTGTGTTCATTGGTTATGCATATATGCATAGAAGTTCTTCGGTTTCTCTCTTCCCGCCCCACCTCCCCCCTTCCCTTTGAGGTTCACCAGTCTAACAACCAATTTGTGCTTCCTAACCTTCATCTTTTTTCCCAACCCCCCTCCCATCTGGCAATCAAAAAAGAGTTTTCTGTATCTATGAATCTGTTTCTTTTCTGTTTGCTCATTTTGTTTGTAGATTCCTTTGTTGATAGATATGTATTTATTGCCATTTTATTGTTAACATTTTTTTATCTTCTTCAAGAAGACCCATCAACATTTCATGTAATACTGGTTTGGTGGTGATGAACTCCTCTAGCTTTTTCTTGTCTGGGAAACTCTTTATATGGCCATCGATTCTAAGTGATAGCTTTGCAGGATAGCTTGGTTGTAGATCCTTGCTTTGCATCACTTTAAATGTTTCTTACCATTCCCTTCTGGCCTGCAAAGTTTCTTTTGAGGAATCGGCTGACAGCCTTATGGGAACTCCGTTGTAGGTAGGTAACTGCTTTTCTCTTGCTGCTTTTAAGATTTTCTCTTTGTCTTTAACTTTTTGCATTTTGATGATGATGTGTCTTGGTGTGGGCCTCTTTGGGTTCATCTTGTTTGGAACTCTCTGTGCTTCCTGGACTTGTATGTCTGTTTCCTGCACCAAGTTAGGGAAGTTTTCTGTCATTTTTTCAGATAGGTTTTCAATTCCTCGCCCTCTCTCTTCTCCTTCCAGTTCTCCCATGATGTGAATGTTGATATGCTTGAGGTTGTCCCACAGGCTCCTTATACTATCCTCATTTTTTTGGATTCTTTTTTCTTTTTGTTGTTCTGATTGGGTGTTTTTTGCTTCCTTATATTCCAAATCGATGGTTTGTTTCTTGGCTTCACCTACTCTACTATTGATTCCATGTAAATTATTCTTTATTTTAATTAGTGCACCCTTCATTTCTGACTAGTCCTTTATTATCCTCTTGAGGTCCTCGCTAAGTTCCTTGAAATTCTCACTAAGTTCATTGAGCATCCTTATAAGCAGTGGCCTGTTGTAGTAGGTGTCCTGTAGGGTCCAGTGGCATAGCCTCCCTGGTCACCCAGCTGGGCCCTCAAGGTGCACCCCTTGTGTGGACTTTACACCCTTTTTGTTGTAATTGAATCTTGATTGCTGTTGGCACATCAATGGGAGGGATTTACTCAGTCTGATCAGCTGCAAGGACTGGCTGTGCCCACTGACCACTGACCTCTGACAACCTTGGATGATCAGCTGTGCAGGAGCCCACCACACAGAGCAAGACTTACTTCAGCAGGGCTCTGGTACCAACTGAGTCCATTCCTTGAGTGTGTCACTTGTGGAGGTGGTTGGGTGGTGGTGCATTGACATGGTCTGAAGTTGTCCACTGGGTGTGCTGGCTCTGGGGCAAGGTCAGCTCCTGCCTGTCTTCTACCCAGGGCCACCAGGCATAAGCTACAAAGCGATCTGCTGATGGCTGCTTCTTGTGCTGGGCTTGGAGGTGCCCAGTCAAAGCCAAGCTATGAACCAAGGTTGGCTGCTCCTAGTGCCAGGCTTGGGGCCACTTTGCGAGAGGTATGGGGCTTGCTGTGGCCAGATGCTGCTTGTTTGAGAGAATTTAGGAAAATCTGAAGCAGGAGCTGAAACAGGCCAGTCTTTTGGTAAAGCCACTGGAAATAGCCTGGGTGCAGCGGGGCCTCAGGGAATCACCAGGGCAGAGCAAACAGTGTGAGCCAGGTTGCTGGAGTCCCAGATATGGCGGCCCTCTGCCTGCCCTGTGGGGGAAGGGCTCACCAAAGGAACAAAGGCCTCTGCCAGCAGGTCTGTCCAGGAGAAAGCTGCCTCTCCAGCCCTTGCCCTGATGCCAAACAACTCAGTTCTTCTCCTTATGTCTCTGGTGCCTTTCAAGCTGCCTCCTCTCCACACTGGATCTCAGAGGGAACGGGTCCGAGTAAGTCTGTGAGCGGTCCCTTTAAGAGGAACTGCCTGGGGCTACAGCAACCTCAGCCTCCCTCACTCTCAGTTCCCGCTGGTTTTTACAGCCAGAAGTTGTGGGGGTTCGTTTCCTGGCACTGGAACCCTAAGCTGAGTGCCTGGTGTTGGATGGGACCTCTTGCTCCTCAGGGGCAACCTCATCCAATCAGAGCTATATCCCCATCAGTATCTTTACCTAACAATCAGAGTGGCTCCGTTATCAATCAGAACAGTGCCTTTTAGATCAATCAAACTGCAAGGATTTGGAGTCTTCATTTGCATGAGGACAGGCCAATAAGGGACCAGGGACTCGTCTTCTATCTATATGTCAGCTCCCCTGTGGCTCAGAGGGCACACTTTCCCGGTCCACCAAACACTGAAGAGTGCATTTTCCCAGCTGGAGCTGAAGCACCAAAGACATCACACCAGAGCACAGAGGAGCAGACCTGAGCAGGGCAGAATGGAACAGAACAGTGCAAAGTTAAGCAGAACGGAGCAGGCAGAGCAGAGCAGAGCAGTCTAGCTGGAGAGGAGCCTCAGCCCAGGGCTGCCTCTGCCCAGGGCCACCTCACAGTCATGGTGTTCCATAGCCCTGCTGCTTCATAATTGACCCTTAACACTATTGAGGTAGTCCAAAGCCGTGCTTTCCTAACAGCCGTGCTATATCACAATTGAGCTGTTTACAGTTTCCACCTTCACTGCAACCCAAATTGGGGATTCCTATTGGTGTTGAACTGGCTTCAAGGACCACTGGTTGACAGAATTAATGAAGCTAAAGAAGAAAATATTTAAAGGATAATCCGAGCAATTTTCCAACAGTTATTTTTCACTAGGATGGCCTAAAAGAACGTTTTAAAGTTTTCTTTAAGTAGTTTTTTTAAAGTTAAAAGTTTTCCCTCATTATTAAAAAGAAATAAAAAAACATAAAATGTGGAAAGTAGAAAGAAAAACACACAACACACATCACCCTTAAGGTGGGTTGATGTATTTATTTTTAAGGCAGGTTTATTTTATTTTCTAGTTACTGAAGTCCCTTATAGCCAATGTGTGCAATGTGCATACTGGTCTGTAAAATTCACCTCCACCTTGACATGTCAAAGGTATCCTGTGCGTTTCTCACTTCCAGGCACCAGATTGCTTTCTGCAAGGCAGCTCTGAACTCCACTTTGAGAAATAGAGCGCTATGGTTATATTTTCTGAAAGTGTGGAAAGCTTGGCAGCTTTGACCTATTCCTGTAGGGGGTTGGGTGTATGTTGTAGGCATCAAAGATTTATGGAAATAAATACCTAATACTAGGTATAAATGTCATTTTTGTTTTTCCTCAGAGCTCACACAGGAGTCTTTGAGACATTATGTGTTTAACCTACTGGCAGAATCCAAGTTGGTACTTTGCCAGTGATGTGGCTAACCCAACTGATTAAATTATGAGAAGTAAAATAATATATGCATTTTTTTATGAAAATGAAGGAACTTTGGTTCCTTTGGACTGTTCTGTGTGGGCTTTAGTATGTACATGTAGAAAAAACTCTAACACAGTATAAATACCATCTCTGCTTTTCCTCGGCATATATAAGATACATTGAGATTTGATTTTTAGGTTTGCTGCCCTTCGAGTTTGACATTTTGCCTGTGATGTGGCAAACCCATTTTTTTTTTCATTCAAAAAGGAAAACAAAAGGCTGATATTTCAGAAAAGAATACATAAAGTTAAACAGTTACAGGGAAATGAGACTTTCATTTTCTTTTTAATCCTCAGCCGAGGATATGCTTATTGATTTTAGAGAAAGGAGGAGAGAGAGAGAGAGAGAATATCGATTGGTTGTCTTCTGTATGTGCCCCAACCCAACAGGGGATCCAATCAACAACCTAGGTATTAGCCCTGACCAAGAATTGAACCAGCAAACTTTTGGTATATGGGAGGATGCTCCAACCAACTGAGCCACATGGGCCAAGGCGAGACTTTTCATTATTTTAAATTTAAATTGTAATTTTTTATTGTTGAAGTATTACAGATGTCCACTTTTTTCTATAAGTTCTTTGGTTTATCTCTTCCCACCCCTCTCACCCCCCAACTCTCTGAGGTTTGTCAGTCTGTTCCCTACTTCCATGACTCTGGATCTCTTCTGGTCGAAAGCTTATTTTATTCATTAAGTTCCACAAATAAGTGAGATTATGTGGTATTTGCCTTTCTCTGACTGGCTTATTTCACTTAACATAATACTCTCCAGGTCCTACGATGTCATCTCAAAGGGTAAGAGAACTTTCTTTCTTACAGCTGCATAGTGTTCCATTGTGTATATGTACCACTGCTTTTTTATCCACTCATCTACTGATGGACACTTGGGCTGTTTCCAGATCTTAGCAATTGTAAATAGTGCTGCTATGAACACAGGGGTGCATATATGCTTCCTGATTGGTGTTTCAGGCTTCTTAGGGTATATTCCTAGAAGTGGGATCACTGGGTCAAATGGCAGTTCCCTTTTTAATTTTTTGATGAAACACTATATTGTTTTCCATAGTGGCTACACCAGTCTGCATTCCCACCAGCAGTGTGCTAGAGTCTCCTTTTCTCCACACCCTCGGCAGCACTTGTTGTTTGATAATTTGTTGATGGCAGCCATTCTGGCAGGTGTGAGGTGATACCTCATAGTCATTTTAATTTGCATCTCTCTGATGATTAGAGATGTTGAGCATTTTTTTCATATGTCTCCTGGCCATTTGTATGTCCTGTTTGGAGAAGTGTCTGTTCAGGTCCTCTGCCCATTTATTAATTGGATTGTTTGTCTTCCTTTTGTTGAGTTGTATGAGTGCTGTATATATTTTGGAAATTAACCCCTTATCTGATGTATCTTTGGCAAATATGTTTTCCCAGAGAGTGGGTTTCCTTTTCATTTTGATACTGGTTTCTTTTGCTATGCAGAAACTTTTTAGTTTGATGTAGTCCATTTATTACTTTTTTCTTTTGCCCTAGGCAATATATCAGTGAAAATTCCACTACATATGATGTCTGAAATTTTGCTGCCTACATTTTCTTCTAGGGTTTTTGTGGTTCCATGGGGTACATTTAAGTCTTTTATCCATTTTGAGTTTATTCTTGTGTGTGGTGTAACCTGGTGGTCTAGTTTCATTCTTTTGCATGTAGCTGTCCAGTTTTCCCAGAACCATTTATTGAAGAGATTGGGTTTTCTCCATTGTATACTCTTGCCTCCTTCACTGAATATTAATTGTGTGTACTGTCTTGGGTTGCTATCTGGGGTCTCTGTTCAGTTCCATTGATCCATATGCCTATCCTTTGCCAGTACCAGGCTATTTGATTACGACAGCTTTGTAGTATAACTTGATCTGGCATTGTGATCCCTCTCACTTTGTTCTTTTTTTTTTCAAGATTGCTATGGTTATTCGGTATCTTTTATGGTTCCATATAAACTTTTGGAGTATTTGTGCTAGATCTATGAAATATGCCACTGGTACTTTAATGAGGTTTGCATTGAATCTGTAGATTGCTTTGAGTAATATGGACATTTTTTTTTAATCCTCACCAGAGGACATTTTTGCATTTATCTTCAGATAGAGCGGGAGGGAGAGAGGGAGGAAGAGAGAGAAATATCCATGTGAGAGAGACACATCAACTTGTTGCCACCCACACGACCCCAACTGGGACCGAGGACAAACTGCAATGGAAGTGCATGTTCTTAGTGGGAACCAAATCCGGGACTCTCTGGTCTGCGGGCCGACACTCTAACTGCTGAGCCAAACTGGCCAGGGAAGTATGAACATTTTAATGATGTTAATTCTTCTAATCCATGAACAAGGTATATGTTTCCACTTTTTTTATGTCTTCCTCTACTTCTTTTTTCAATGTCCTGTATTTTTATGAGAACAGGTCTTTTACCTCCTTAGTTAAGTTTATATCTAGGTATTTTTCGTTGTTGTTACAATGTTAACTGGGATTTTTTTTTAGTTTCCCTTTCTGAGTGTTCATTATTGTTGTATAAGAATGCTACCAATTTCTGTATTTTAATTTTGTATCCTACTGCTTGCCAAATTTGTTCATTAAATCTAGCAGATTTTTGATGCAGTCTTTAGGGTCTTCTATGTACAATATCATGTTGTTGGGGAACAATGACAGTTTCACTTCCTCCTTTCTGATTTGGATCCCTTTTATTTTTTCTTCATGTCTAATTGCTGTGGCTAAGACTTCCAGTGCTATGTTAAATATGAGTGGTGAAAGTGGGTATCCCTGTCTTGTTCCTGTTCTTAAGGGAAATACTTTTAGTTTTTGCCTATTGAGTATGATGTTGGCTGTAGGTTTTTCATATATGGTCTTTGTTATATTGAGATATGATCCCTCTAGTCCCACTTTGCTGAGCATTTTTATCAGAAATGGGTGCTGGATTTTGTCAAATGCTTTTTCAGCGTCTATTGATATGATCATATAGTTTTTATCTTTCATTTTGTTTATGTGGTGTATCACATTTATTGATTTGCAAATACTGTACCAGCCTTGCATCCCTGGGATGAATCCCACTTGGTCATGGTGAATAATTTTTTTAATGTGTTGCTGGATCTAGTTTGCTAATATTTTGTTGAGGATTTTGTCATCTATATTCATCAAGGATATTGGCCTGTAGTTTTCTTTCTTTGTAGTGTCTTTATCTGGTTTTGGAATTAAAATTATGCTGGCCTCATAAAAAGAACTTGGAAGTCTTCTTTCTCTTCAATTTTTTGGAATCATTTGAGAATAGATGTTAATTCTTCTTTGAATGTTTGGTAAACCTCCCCTGTGAAGCCATCTGGACCCAGGCTTTTGTTTTTGGGAGTTTATTGATTACATCTTCAATTTCCTTAGTTGTTATTGGTTGTGCAAGTTTTCTGACTCTTACTGGTTGAGTTTTGGAAGGCTGTATGATCCCAGGAATTTGTCCATTTCACCTACGTTGTCCAATTTGTTGGCGTGTAATTGTTCATAGTATATTTTTATGATCCTTTGTATTTCTGTGGTGTCAGTTGTTACTTCCCCTCTTTCATTTCTGATTTGTTTATTTGGGTTCTCTGTCTTTGTTTCTTGGTGAGTCTGGCTAAAGGTTCATCAATATTGTTTATCTTTTCAAAGAACCAGCTCTTGGTTTCATTTTTCTTTTGTACTGTTTTTTTAGTCTCTATGTCATTTATTTCCACTCTGACCTTTATTATTTCTTTCCTTCTACTTGCTCTGGTTTTTCTTTTGTTTACTTTCTAGTTCTTTAAATTGTAGGGTTAGATAGTTTATTAAAAAATTTTCTTGTTTCTTAAGGTAGGCCTGTAGTGCTATGAAATTCCCTCTCAACAATGCTTTGCTGTGTCTGTTAGATTTTGTGTAGTTGTGTGTTCATTTTCATTGATTTCCAGGAAGTTTTTATTTCTTCCTTGATCTCTTTGGTAACCCATTCAGTGTTTAATAGCATGCTATTTAGCCTCCATATGTTTGAATGTTTTTCAGTGTTTTTATTGTAATTAGTTTCTAGTTTCATGCCATTGTGATCTGAGAAGATACTTGATATGATTTCAATCTTTTTGAACTTGTAGACTTTGTTTGTGTCCTAACATGTGGTCTGTCTTTGAGAATATCCCATGTGCACTTGAGACGATTGTATATTCTGCAGTTTTGGGATGAAATGCTCTGAAAATATCAATTAAATCCATCTGATCTATTGCTTCATTTAGGGTCACTGTTTTGTTAATTTTTTGTCTAGAGGATCTATCCAGTGATGTTGTTGGGGTGCTGAAGTCCCCTACTATGATTGTATTGCTGTCATTCTCTCCCTTAAAGTCCTCCAGAAGTTTTTAGTATATTTTGTTGCTCTTATATTGGGTACATATATGTTTATCAAGGCTATATCTTCTTGTTGGATTGATCCTTTTTATATAATGTAGTGACTTTTTTTGTCTCTTGTTATGGCCTTCATTTTGAAATCTATTTTTATCAGATATGAATATTGTGACACCAGGTTTTTTTCATTTCCATTTTCTTGGAAATTTTCTTTCTATCCCTTCACTTTCAACCTGTGTGAATCTTTTGTTGTGAGGTGGGTCTCTTGTAGACCACATGTATATGGGTCATGCTTTCTTATCCATTCAGCTACTCTGTGTCTTTTGATTAGAGCATTTAATTCATTTACACTTAAGGTTATTATTTTTATGCACTCTTATTTATTGCCATTGTTATTTATTGTGCCTATGTCTCTCTCTCTCTCTCTCTCTCTCTCTCTCTCTCTCTCTCTCTCTCTCTCTCCTGCTTACTAGAGCAGTCCCTTTAGCATTTCTTACAATGCTGGTTTGGTGGTAATATATTCCTTCAGACTTTTTTTTTTTTGTCTTGGAAGCTCTTTATTTCACCTTCTATTTTGAATGATAGCCTTGTTGGATTGAGTGGTCTTGGATTCAGATCCTTGTGTTTCATTACTTTGAATACTTCATGCCATTCTCTTCTGGCCTGTAGTGTTTCTGTTGAGAAGTCAGCTGACAGCTTTATGGGAGCTCCTTTGTAGGTAACCTGTTGCTCTTCTCCTGCTCCCTTTAAGATTCTTTGTCTTTAATTTTTGGCATTTTAATTATGGTGTCTCCTGGCATGTGTCTCTTTGAGTTCTTCTTTGGGACTCTGTGCTTTCTGAATGTGTGTGACTTTTTCCTTCATCAAGTTAGGGAAGTTTTTGGCCAATATTTCTTCAAGCAGGTTCTCTAACCCTTGCTCTCTTTCTTCTTCTTCTGGTACTGCTATGTTGTGCATGTTGTTATATTTCCTGTTGTCCCACAGCTCTCTTTAACTGTCCTCCTGTTTTTTTAATTGTTTTTGTTTTTTTCTTTTTGGTTTCTGATTGAGTGATCTTTTCTACCCTGTCTTTTAATTCACTGACCCAAACTTGATTTCCTTTAATCTGCTGGTTATTCTTTCCAATTTGTTTTTTATTTCTGTTATGTCATTCTTGATTTCTGATTTGTTGTTTTTCATTGTTTCTATATCTTTTCTCCTGCTGTTGAACATCCTTATAATCATTACTCTGGACTCTATAACTGATAACTTACTTATCTCCATTTCATGTAGCCCTTTTTCTGTGGAATTCTCTTGTTTTTTCAAGTATTAAATAAGTTCCTATATGCTAAGCACTCAACACAGTGTATCGTATATACTAAAGCTACATAAATGTTAGCTACAATTTTAAAAATAAGTTTATTGAGATATATTTTATGTATCATAAAATTCATCCATTTCAAGTGTACAAATCAATGACTTAATCAAATTTAGAACACTTCAGCCCCACAATGAAGTCCCTCATGCTCATTTATAGTTAATCCCTATTCCCACCCCTAACTCTAAGGTAACCTTTAATCTACTTTCTGTTCCCATAATTTTGCCTTTTCTAGACATTTCATATAAATGGAATCATACAATATGTGGTCTCTTGTGCCTGGTGTTTTTCACTTCACAAAATGTTTTTGAGGTTCACCTATGATGTAGCATATATCTGTAGTCTACTTCTTTTTATTACTAACTAGTATCCCATTGTATGGATAAGCAATATTTGTCTATCAGTTTGCCAGTTGGTGGACATTTCAGTTGTTTACAATTTTTAACTGTTATGAATAATGGTGCTGAATACATTTCCATGAAACTCTTTGTGTGGGCATATGTTTTCATTTCTCTTGAGTAGATAGATACCTAAGAGTGGAATTGCTGGGTTGTGTGGTAGTTTGATTTTTATTTATGTATCTTTAACTTCCCTCAGTAAGGTTTTCTAATAGTTAGTGTATAAGTCTTATGCTTTCTTTGTTAAAGTTATTTCTAAGTATTTTATACTTTTTATGGTATTGTAAATGAAATTGCATTTATAATTTGATTTTTGGATTGTTTGTTGCCTATGTACAGAAATGCAATTGATTTTCTATATTGATCTTGTATTTGGTAGCCTTCCTGTACTTCTAAGTTGTTTTTTTTTTTTTTGCGAATTCCTTAAGATGTTCTATGTATGATTATGTCATATGCAAATAGAGATAGTTGCACTTTCAACTTTGCAGTCTGGATATCTTTTATTTGTTTTACTTGCCTGATTTCCCTGGCTAAAACATCCAGTATAATGTTGAATAAAATTGACAGTAACAGATTTTCTTGTGTTGTTTCTCATCTTAGGGGAAATTTTTCAGTCTTTTACAATTAAGTATGATGTTAGCTGTGGGTTCTTGTAAATGCCCTTTATCAAGTAAAGGAAATTCCCTTCTATTCCTAATTTGTTAAATGTTTTTATTATTAAACAGTGTTGCATATTGTCAAATGCTTTTTCTGTGGCTATTGAGATGATCATGTGTTTTTAAAAACTTTAAAAAATTGAGATAATATCTTACATTGATTGATTTTCATACGTTGAACCAATCTTACATTCCAAGGATAAATTCTACTTGGTTATGGTGTATAAACCTTTTCATATATTTCTGGATTTGGGTTGCTGGTATTTTGTTGAGGATTTTCGTGCTTATATTCATAAAGGATATTGGTCTGTAGTTTTCTTTTTTTTCTCATTTTTTTATTTTTTATTAATTTACTTTTGTTACAGATGTTTCTCCTTTTCCCCCCATTGACACCCTCCTCCCCCTCCCTCCCTGCCCCGTCCCCAGTTTTGTTGTCCATGTCCATTGGTTACCACACTGAACAAAAAATGGCAATAAATAAGTACCTATCAATAATCACCTTAAATGTAAATGAATTGAATGCTCTGATAAAAAGACACAGAGTAGCCCTGGCCGGTTTGGCTCAGCGATTAGAGCGTCGGCCTGCGGTCCAGAGAGACCCGGGTTCGGTTCCCGCTAAGGGCATGTACCTCGGTTGCAGTTTGTCCCCGGCCCTGGTTGGTCGTGCGGGTGGCAGCCACTCGATGTGTCCCTTTCACGTTGATGTTTCTCTTCCTCTCTCTCCCTCCCACTCTATCTGAACAGAAAATGCAAAAATGTCCTCGGGTGAGGATAAAAAAAAAAAAAAAAAGACACAGAGTAGCTGACTGGATAAGAAAGCATGTAGTTTTCTTGTGATATCTTTGTCTGATTTGGGTAATACTGGCCTTATAGAATTACTTATGAGGTGTTCCCTCCTATGAATTTGTGAAGAATTGATATTAATTCTTCTCCAAATGTTTGATATAATTAACTCTGAAGACATCTAAACCTAGGTTTTTCTTTGTGGAAAGTTTATGTAATGTTTTGTGGCCCAGCATAACTCTTTCCTAAACAATGTTCCATGTGCACTTGATCCTTAAGGTCAACCACAGATGAGAGATTGGTGTTCTTTCAGGTCTTTCCTGAGCATGCACATATATGCAGCCACCTAGATCCCCAGATATATCAGAGCTCTTTAAAAACCACTATGGATATCTCATTCCCTAGATCTTTTAAGTTTTTGGCTAGGCTCTTGATTGCTCAACTGGTAGAGGCACCTCAGGCAGTTGTGATGTTAAACAATTGCTGCTGATTGCTTGCAAGGAATGCTCTGAAGATAGGGTTTTTCTTGTGGAGCAAGCTCTGAGTCAGGTCAAATAAGAAAAACAGGGCTTTCCAGGGAGCTATGAACTAGGCTAAACAGTGACAATATTCTGAGAATGAGATTTAAATTTTTTTCAATTACAGTTGACATACAATATTATATTAGTTTCAGGTGTACAACATAGTGATTAGACATTTATATAACTTGCAAAATGATTACCCTGATAAGTCTAGTACCAATCTGACATCATACATAGTTATTATAATATTATTGACTATATTTCCTATGCTATACTTTACATCCCCATGACTTATTTATAACTGTCAATTGGTACTTGTTCACCCTTCATCTTTTTCATAGGATGAGACTTTTTGAGGAGTTTCAAAACCAGCCTGCTCTAAACCCTGTATATGGACCACCATTTTGATGTTACTTTATGAGTCTGCGCCCTCTGGTGGTTGTAATGCTGCTGCTGCCGTTGTTTCTTTACAGCTACCTTGGTTGTGAGTCTGCTTTTTTTTAAGGCTATTGTGGAACTGGGGAAAGGGACATGGGAGTAAGCCAAATTAAAAATGCCATTAAGTGTTCTTAGAGAGGTTAAATAGTTTTTCTTGATTAAATGTTCCCCAGATTGCTTCAGGCCTTTGGTTAACTTCCAGGTAGCTGAAAAAGTTTATTTTAATAATTTTGCCAGCATTTTTGTTGCTTTTATGAAAGAGTAGATTCACAGAAGTCCTCACTCTGCCATTCCAAAAGTCCTACCTGGTTAGCTATTATTTTATTATACAAGCAGCTTCTTAGCTTACTTTTTTTCTCATTTAACAATGATTCTTGGAGATTTTTTTATATCAGTTCATGCAGATCTTCTCTACTGTTTCAGAGTAGGGATCCAATATAATTTATTTAACCAGGCCCTATCACTGGATCACTTAGGTGTGTTTTTTTTTTTCCAGCACAATCAATACAATACATACTCTTTTGAATTATTATATATATCGATATCGATATCTATATCTATATAGATATAGATATATAAATATAGATATATAGATATCGATATAGATATAGATATCTTCAAGTATATATCTTTAAGTTAAATTACCAGATGTGGAATAGTCAAAGAGTATATGCAGTTCTAATTTTGTTTGATATTGCCAAATTGCCCTCAAAATAGCTGCACTAATTACATGCTCTCTTCTACTATATCTAAATGCCTTCTTTTCTTCACATATACCTGTTAACACTGAGAATATTCTTAATTTTTGGTAACTCTATAGTTCAGAAAATGGTGCCCCATTCCATTAATTCACTTATTTATTTTTTACTTGATTATAATACCATAAATATGATTAAGCACTTAGTGTAAGGCCAACTATGCTTACCTCACGCACATAATTTGAAAGGTTTGTTGGAGCTAAGCTATGTCACAATAAACAGGAGGAGGAAAAAAGCAATTTCAGGTGTAGGAGTATCGCAGAGTATGCCTTATTACCAAAGTGGTTTTTCCACTTATTTGCAAAAGCGGTTTGAGGTTAAAGCCATCATTCAAAACCTGCTATTGCCATTGTTTTATGGATTTGGATAACTTCACACTATTAAGAGTCATGGGGATTGTTGGAAAAATGGAGTCCTAAACCATGGAATTTGGCATGATGCCTCAGGATAGTGAATGCAGCTCCTTCTCATAAATTGTTCTGTGGCCCTGGTAAGCTCTGACTAGAACTTATAGTTGTTCACAAACATTTCGGCTAGTTATTGGTGACCTATTTCTTTTGCAGTTGCATCTAGAAAGGATTGCACGTTTTAGACTCACAAATTGTTTGTAGAGTACATGAGAAGAATATTATTATGTCCAGGCTGCTTTAAAAGTATTTTATGAAACTGGTATAGAGAAGTGTGGATGAAAAAGGGGCCACATACTAAACCTGACAAGCTCAGGGGAGGCCTGCATGGGAAACCAAAAGTGGGTCACAGTGGGTAGTCGTATCCTAGGCCTGTGGCTTCCTTGAAAAAGGTCAGTCTTTACCTTAAGTGAGCCTGTGTATTGTCTTTTTGCACTTAAGACAACATACCTTGAAATGTCAGAGTAATCTCCTTTTCCTGACTTTTCAGGGCACATGCACCACACCAGAGACCAAGACCACAGAACCCCTCATTGTTATTTTGTTCTTCAAATACCATCACTATGTGCTATAAATGTTCATTGCTAACTATCTTGTACCTGCCAATGTAAAAGAAGTATGTGTCTCTCCGTTTTACTTTTTATCCAGTCCTGGAGATTTCCCCGCTTTGCTTTCTCCCACCATTTAATTTACCACCAATGGATTTCATGTAACCCTTCTTACATCTCCTTTGATTCTAATGTATAAAATAAGTTGTAAAACTCCCATTCTCTGAAGCATTTTCTCAATGCCTTGAGATTTTCCTTCCTGGCAATTGTCATCAGTTTGGCTCTAATAAACTCATAAAAATTCTCTACATATTTGGTTATTTCTTATATCAACAGAAGGAAATAGTAATGTTTAAAGTGAGGTTAAAAAAGACGAGGAGCCCTGGCCGGGTGGCTCAGTTGGTTGGAGCATTGTCTGTGCACCAAAAAAGGTGGCAGGATCGATTCCCAGTCAAGGCACATACTGAGGTTGTGTGTTCATCCATGGTGAGGGCATGTGTGGGAGGCAATCAATGGATGTTTCTCTCTCTCTAAAAAATTCAATAGAAACATATCCTTGTGTGAGGATTACGAAAAAAAAAAAAAAAAAAAAAGACGGAAAAAATCCGAGGTCCGCAATTGAAGATCTAATATACCTGAGTGCCAGGTAAAGTTCAGAGAAAGAGATTTATTATGACCACTGTAAAGAAAACATCTCTCTTGTTTAGTTAGGATGATGTCTTAAATTATGTTAGTTGTTTTTGGGGTACTATCATGGTTTCCAAAAGCCATGCCTAATTTGCTTAATACACAGCTTCTTCTTTTATATCCTCGGTGCATGGCCATTCCTGGGCTATGGGTATTGTGCTACTTAATCAGGCCAGTCTGTAGAGGAACTTAGTGAAGAAAATGCAGGAATTAGAGTTGGAGGGGAAGATGAGCAGGTCTTACTAAGCTGCCACCATCAACTTCATGGTGACCTTGGGAAATTTGCTTAATGTCTCAATTTTTAAATCTCTGAAGTGTGAGGCAATGGATTAGCAGGGAACACAGAAAGCATTATAAAAGCATTATAGTGGGTATTCCCATCATCACATATTACTCAAAGAAATTGAACTTGATCAAGTAAACCTCTGATAAAGTGCTATACTTTAAATCTTTTTTCTTCTCATAGTAATTTTGTACTTTTGTGCCTTGGTGAGTAAAGTAAAAATCATATAATCACACAGGAAAAAGACTAGTACTTTTTAAAAATGTAGACTGTTAGTATAACATAGTGGTTAAGAGTGTGGGTTTTAGAGCCAAATTGCCTGCCTTCATATCTTGGCTCTGTCACTTACAGGGTATGTGACCTTGGGCAATGTCTCAGTTTCTTTAGTTGTAAGATAAGAATAATAATAGCTCCTACATCATCCATAGGATTAATAAAATTAGATTAGTTAATAAAAGAAAAACACCTAGTTCTGGGAAAATAAAAAGCACTCAATTAATGTTAGATAGTATTGTTATTATTATTAATTAAAGACCCTTTCATGCCCTGGCTGGCGTGGCTTAGTTGGTTGAGCATCATCCCATGCACCAAAAGGTTGCTGGATCAATTCCTGGTCAGGGCACATGCCCAGGTTGTGGGTTTGATCTCCAGTTGGGGTGCATGCCAGAGGCAACCGATCAATACTTTTCTCTCGCATTGATGTTTCTCTCTCTCTTTCTCCCTCTCTTCCTCAAGTCAATAAAAAAATATTTTTTAAAAAGATGCTCTCTTTTGTCCGGGTGTCTAACAGGAGCCAGTAAGGCAGGTAGAGGCAGAGAGCTGGTATGTATGTGAGCCAGAAAGCCAGAGGCTTTCCTCCAAACCCACCAGGGAGATCATACTGCTGATGATGGTGTTACTGACATACAAGTCAGTAATTATTCTGACCATACTATCAGGGTGTTTAGTTAAAAATATGTCAATGCTATTTAAAATGTATTCCTTGCGCTACTTGCATCAGCATCACCAGGGGAAGAAAGAATTGATAAAATGCAGATTTTAGAGCTTCATCCCAAACTTGCAATATCAGATTTTCTGGGCATTGGATCTAAGACTACATTTTTAACAGGTACCTCAGGAGCTTCTGATGCAGACTAAAGTTTGAGAAACACTGGATAAGACTATATTTAGATATGGTTTGGTCAGAACACAATAAGCACCTCATAACACTGACAATAATGTCAACCGGTCCTAGTTATGAATCCATATTCAGCTTGACTTAAGAGCTGCTCTGACTTCACTTGCTTCTGCTCTCAAGCTAATGAATAATCTTTACTTGTGATTTTTGAACTCAGTTGGCAAGATATCCTGTTCCTGGGCATACATAGTAAACAACTTTTTAATTTTTAGTTCTATAAGGCTTTTGTCAAATAAATTTTTGATGCTAACTGTAGCTCTTGATTTTACCAGTAGGGAGCACAGTCAGTCCATTGATATTAGGCTTTGTATAACAAAGAAGTCTGAAATGGTCTTTTCTCTATTTTAGTATGGACATCTCTTTCTTAGGGCTGTATAATAGGAGACAGGGGCCACTTCTGTATGGGGTAGGAATGTTACCTCAGGGTGGGATTGCTAATTTTTCAAAGATGACACAGAATATAACTTTTAAATCTAAAACTTATATATCTGAAAAATATGGTCTCATAGGCATGCCACTCTATAAAATGAAATACAGCCCTTCTTGCATGAGTAACATGCCTTCCAATTGAGCACTTCAGAATAGGACCTGAAATGTAGAGAAACACATAAGAAAAATTATGAGATGTTGAATTATTCTATTTTTGAAAACAATGTGCTTTGACATGTGTAATTAGACACCTGGAGAGAAATACTTGATGAGAGATAAATTTCAATTTTCTGTGGTTTGAAGTGTTCTGCTCAGCTCCTACAGACCATTTAATTATCATCTAAAAGGAAATGGAAGGGTGGAGGTTTGGGAGGCTTTGGGGGAAAGCTAAAACATAGATCAGCTTTCCCTCCCCTTTTCCCAACTCCCCAAAGTCAAAATACCTGAGAGCAGGATAGCAATACTCTTAAATGACAACCTTTCTCAGTGTTTTTTGTACAACTCAAAGAGAAGGATTAGTTCATTAATAAAATGTAGACACTAGAAAAACAAGCTTCAGGAAAAAAATATTGGACTGAATATCAAGAGAAGTAGAATTTCTGTGAAGAATTCTCTCAGTACTTGAAGTGAGTGGGCTTCATTCTTAAGATGCCTAAATATAATACTGGGTCAAAACACTGGGGAATGTTGGTTAATACTTATTGAATGCTCCCAATGAATGTTCTGTAGGGAATCAGTTTGTGTTGGTTGGCCTGAAGACTGTGAATATGTTTCAAGCTAATAAACTTTTTCTTTATTTTTTCCTCTGGTGGTCTAAAAAGTCATCGGAATTTTTCTGTATACAAAGGCTCCTGGGATTGGTCTATACATTGGCTACAGAGTTTTATATCTCCAAAGCCATATCCATTGGCATGATGGATGGGATCCACTGGTAGTGTAAACAATGAAGATTTAGAAAAATAAGTGTGAATTATCAGCTACTTGAAAGAAAAGGGAAAATCCCTGGATGACAGTAAAATAGAACTTTTTTTTTTTTTTCTGGCCTTAGATTTTCACATCTGCTCTGCATATGATATGTTGTAAAATTTACACCGCTCTACTAGACACATTTTGATTCCCCATAATGTAGAAGATGAACTTTTTCTAGTCAATTCAATTCTGTCAAAATTAAACCTCTTGATGACTAATATTCATTTTATAAAAACTGATGAGGATTAAAAAAATTTTTTTAATAGATTTTAAAGAGAGAGGAAGGGAGAAGGAGAGAGATAGAAACACCAATGAGAGAGAACATTGATTGGCCGCCCCCTACATGTCCCACACTGGGTATTTGGCCCACAACCTATGCATGTGCCCTGACCGGGAATGGAACCAGCAACCTCTTGGTACATGGGTCGATGCTCAACCACTGAACCACACCAGCTGGGCTGATGAGGATTTTTGAAAAGACAAATCTGTCCTATACTTTTCTTCAAAATGGTGCTCTCCTTTTATTCCAAAAATAAGAACTATACGTAGTTATTTGAAAGTTTTTTTTTTCTTTTCCCAACCAGTTAAAAATCTCCGAGTATAACTCCCCCTGCCCCCACCTTCGCTGGTAAAAATGGAAAACAAAGAAAAACCTTGCAAAAGATAATAGTAAATAGAATTACTTGCTTTGTGATATACTGTCTTTGATTATAACCTACACTCTATAGCAACTGTCACCATTGTATCAACCTAGATGATACAATGAACTTAGTTCTCAGCAAAATTACGAAGTAAGAAAAATTGGTTTTGGTTCTCTCCCTATCTATCTTCAGCCTTTTGACCTCTAGTGCCTTGACTTTACAGAGTCCTGTGGATGCTTTTCTTTCACATATTCTTTATTTGATTCCTCATTAGTGTTATTGTTCCTTTTACTTATGGACACATTCTTCAGAAAAAAAGTTAATCTCATAGACTGGTTTGTGATCATATGAGAATAGGTCTTAATTTGTTTCCCCAATTTCCAAGTAATATATTTGCATTTAACAGAGATTCTGAAAGATAGAAACTTAACACAATAGGGATGTTTTTAATAATAGGGATTCTAGATCCTGTAACAAATGACTAGGTGTGGCCAATATGGGCAGTTGCCTCCCGCAGCATGACTTCTCACTTTCTTCTTCAGTAACAGAGTCTTGATTTCATTTGGTGTGATAAAGCACCCAGAACAAAGAATATTATGAGTCGCCTTTGAAGCTACATTTGGAGATGTGGCTAAGTTCAAGCTTATAAAATGTAAGCTAAAGTCTCCCTAAAAGACAAAGAGTAGCCTTTTGTCTTGTCCAGCTTTTTTGTGATGCCTATCTGGAATGTGAACATGATGACTGGAACTGGAGTTAGCTCAGATCATAAGATGACCTTGAGGATGGAAACCATATACTGAGGATGGTGGAGCAGAAGGATAGACATGTGGGTCAGTTGACTGGACTACCTGCAGTACCTACTTCTACCTTGTTCAAGTCATGTTATTTGGGGGATTTCTGTTGCATATAGCTGAACTTAATCCTAAGAAGACACATATATTTAGGAAATCAGGACTTTGTGGTATCTCTCAGAAAAATTAGTGGGCTAATTCTGAGAAAACCATCACCATTGGCTTTTGAAAGAGAAGTTCTTCATCTGTGAGAGCATATGGAAAATTCTTGATATCTTGAATCTTTCTGAAAAAATTCTGTCTCATACTTAATTGTTTAGAGGGTATCAATCCTATGCCAAATATATTGTAAATGACCAGACAACAAAGTAGATAACCTGTTTTCTATCTGCCACAGTACTAGCAGAGCAAAATGCTGGGTTCTTTATATCTTGTTGATCATTTGTGTAACAGTTACCCTAGACTGACATGCCCTGGTAGAAAGACACTCTCAAAGAGATAAGTAGTTTAGAGGAACAGGAAATATAAAAGATCCATCACAAACCATTCTGATTTGAACATGATATGATGTAGAATAACCAAAACATCAAAAGCTATTATTGGGAACATGGAGGATTTACATCACAGTGGTGCACCAGATAGGTATACATAGCTAGAGCAATACTGCTGTGAAGAAGCAACCCCACCCCAAGAAATGGGTTTCTGTGAACACAGTGAATTTGTGAGTGGCATACCCCATGCAAAATAAACAAGCTTAAATTCCTGTGTTCTATTTGTAGATAGTCACTCTACTACTTCTTTTACTATCTACTTCAGCAATTCAACCATAGCTAGGACTTGTACCCTAAATCCCCAACCTTTAGCAAGTGTCTTGTTCTTGGCTCACTGATGATTGATATAGGTATAAGCCTGAATTTTGTTTTAGTAGCCAACATCTCTGTAAGTAAGAGCAGCAGAAATATTGCTGCCAGTGGAAAATTCAGAATGGCAAATGATAACATCAGCAGGGAACAATAAATATAAATAATATATTCATATCACTGTTTGACAGAGATCATCTCAACTTTATGGAGTTGCTGGATTTTACTTGTTTGTTTTGGTTGAGGGATTTATTGTAGCTTGGTCTGTTTCCCTTGTTTCAACCTGTCTCTCTCTTTCTGAGTCCTTTTAGCAAAGACAATAGGCTTGAGTGTCCAATAATGGAAACCAAATATCAAAGCAATAAGTATTCAAATTACCAATTTACTCATTAGGCTAAAATGACAGAATTGATTACTGATCTAAATAAAGTATCAATGCAGTCCTTGAGCAAATAGCTTTCATTAGAATTAATTAAAGATCTTGGAGGAGACTGAGGAGCAGGACTTTGGAATGAGCCACAGACAATATTTTTTGTGTGTACACTCATACCTGGTTTTTAATACAAAGCAAAGCCACTTTGCTTTCTTGTTAGGGAACAGCATGTTGTCAGCAAAACTATGCCCCAGAATAAAACTTCTTCAAAAAAGGAAAGCCAAAATGAAATCATTTTTAAGTGTATAAATAAAATAGATCTACGCATTTCCTGACAGCCTGAATGAGAAGGTCCATATTTATCTCAGTAAGTTTTCAGCTAGACTTTGGGAGCCAAAGTGACAGTTTTGGACTAAGCCAGACAGTGAGCCATATATATAAAGACTCAAAATAGATTTCCTTTGCCCCTAGTCCTGCCAAAGAGTCATTTTAGGTGTGCAGGAAAGGCACATGAGTACACTAATGCATAGTACCCTTATGCTGAGTGGAAACAATGGATGGCTTCGCCTTACCTGACTTTTCTTCATTGGAATTTGGATCCCCAAAGAATGTGACAGGTAATACATTTCTTGTGATTTCATAGCAGATTTTTTTTTTTTAATACATGGAATCATTGAAATTTGAGAAGAAAATGCAAAAAGTCTGCATTTGTATAATGAAAATAGATCATGGAGCTGTGGGCAATCATCTCTGCCTTTGATCATTCTGGGATTAGAGGAATTTTTCACACTTGTAGAAATGGACTGTGTCAAAAGATAAGCTATATCAAAATAGATTTGAATAAGATAAGAACTTTCACCCCAAGTTTCAACAGAACTCCAGGCCAACTTTTTAATATTCTGAAATGCCTTGTAGATGTGCTCTTTTACAACCAACTCTTTTTCTTCTACCTTCTTCCCTTTCTTCTTTCTCATTGTTTTTAATAAAAAAAAATTAAAGGCCACTTTTATGCTTTTGATATTGTGCTAGGTTCTGGACAGAGCAAAATGGGAGAGTATACGAGCTCTCCTTTAGAACTTGAAAGTAAACTCACGTCTAAATGATAAGTGCATTGAATGATATATTAACGTATACAGGCATAGAATGAAGTAGAGATGATTTAGGTTTCATATTTGGATAAGAGGAAAATGGGATTTTTAATCTCTTCAAATTAGTGAGAGAAAACTTTGTAAAGGAGATGGGATGACTGCACAAATAGAACAGGAAGCTAATGTCCCTGAGATAAGCAAAGGGGGTATGTAGTCTAATAGGACAAGAAAAGGGATATGAGATGGTTAAAGGTGGTTTGAAGAAAGACTATTTGAATGCAAGTTAGGCCTGATCCTTCATGTAGTGAGTAGCTATTATAGACTTTCAGGAAAGGAAATGGCATTTATAAAATCTGTAAGTGAAAAATAAACTTTATATAAAAATATTCATTCTAGCTTCAGTCTATAGTTTGGAAACTTCAGCAGGGAGGAGGTTGTAACAGCTGTGCTAATAAATAACCTGTGGCCTGGACCACAAGCATAACTGAAGGATGGTTTAGGAGAACAAGCTGGAAGTATTTGACATGAGACAAAGCGGAAGACAGAGATACATTAGAATTACTGGCCCGGCCGGTGTGCTCACTGGTTGAGCATCGACCCATGCACCACGAGGTCGCCTGTTTGATTCCCGGGTTATGGGCCTGATCCCCAGTTGGGGGTATGCAGGAGGCAGCCAATCAGTGTTGTCTCTCATTGATGTTTCTATCTCTCTCTCCCTCTCACTTCCTCTCTCTCTAAAATCAATAAAGAAAAAAAAAGTATTACTTTTTTTGGCTTGGGAGGTCAAAGTTACTTTGGTATCACTCCTTGTGATGGGAAGGCTTGGTTTAGGGAAAGGTGGTAGAAATAAGAGAGGCAGCTTTAGCTTAAGTGGGGTTGGCCAGAGGGAAGTACAAGATGTGATGTAAGGAGTCTGCACAGGACTCTAAAGAGAGTCAATAATCTATGACAGGAGAATAATATCACACTTTCTCTGACTTAGCCTGGGCCTATATGAAATGATAGACTAACATGTTTGGGTTTGTTCATTTGCTGTTTTGATTTTTTTCCCTAAGCTTGAGATGATTTGAATGCATCTTTAAGCATGTCCTTGTATTTTCTTTTGAACTCTTGGACTGCCTCATTAAGGCGATCATACTTTCCCAATGTGAAATTATGTGGCGGTCAAGGAATCTCATTAGAACAATAAATACTTCCTGGATTAAAATAATGTTACTAAGAATTCTTAGCCCTAAAATGTGACATAGAAACATTTATAACTCATCTGTGTGTGTGTGTGTGTGTGTGTGTGTGTGTGCACATGTATATAACATGCCATATACAACTGTAATTAGTTGGTGTATATGTTTCTTTACTTGGGCTTATATATTTTGGGTGTCTTATTTTTCTTTGGAAATATAGAGTATACCATCTACTTTATTTGTATTCCCCACAGAGCATAGTATACATAATACAAGGTAGACTGCACGAAATTGAGCATCTCAGGAATTTAAAATTATTGGTTGATCTTAAAAAGCAATGCTAAAAATGAATAATTTATTTAAAAACAATGATAGAGAACATTGTAAATTCCATACAACCTCAAATTAATTTAATATATTTTACATTTTTCTATTTCAAGTATAAATTAATGTCTGTTGTGATCATAGAAATACTCCAAAATTCTCAGATGTGTTCTAAATCATTAAAAAAAGAAAAAAAATATTTTCAGTTATGTTGCATCATTAGTTACACTTTATTGTGTTCTCATTCTGTGAAAATTGGTAATCCAACTATAGCATGTATGCTAATTATCAATTAATGGCTGGCTAATCTTAACTCATCCTTGGGCAAATCTGATTCTATTTGCTTCCTCAACTAAATGAGGGAAAATGACTCTTGGCCCACATGAATATTGGTGAAGATTTTACTCTTTGAAAATGCTTTTCTGATGGAAAGTGACTGACAGATACTTTCATGACACAGTTACTTTGAATTTGAGCAATAAAGGGGCAACCTTCAAATGAAACTGGAAGAGGTGACAGATTGGTTGAACAGTAATTTTGAAACTAGAAGTAGCTGGAACATCGAGGTTAACTTTACTCTCTAACCACTTCTTTGTCTCCCCTTTGCTCCTCTTCCCTGTCCCAAGCAAAGTATCAGGTAATCAGGAACCAGGTTTTACTCTTCCTTTTAAGAAAGTGGCATAATGCTAGTTCCTTGTGGTTTTGGAGGGGGAAAAAATCCTATTTGACTCCTTGCCTCAATTTCCCATGATGCTTGTTTTTCTGAATAATATTTATGGGTCTATCTTTTCCACACAATTGCCTTTGAAAGTTATGTAACCAGATGCTAATCTAAAGACAGGTCAGACTTAAAGGTTATGAGGTGTTGAATTTGTCCAAAGTTGAGTTCCTGTTCACAGGAGAGCATGGGACCCCCTTTTTGCTAGGTTAGCATTCTCCTTTGCTGAGTCTGAGCACTTGGAATATTTTAGTGCTGGCCTGCTGTGACTCACTGCCTGTCCAGTGGCTTAATAGATGCTTAAACAAGTCCACAATATGTCTCTCACATAATTAAACATTGGGACTATGCACAAAAGGACACGTTTTTATGCATTAGTTATGGGGACATTTTATCATAAGCCTCTCATTTCCACATTCTCAATACAGCACAGTAAAATATGGTACTTAAGAATTCTTATGTTTTGCCTTTTCCTACTCCCCAAACCTGATGAAATGCAAGTTTCCATTGTTGTCATCCATGTTAAACAGATCTGCTCCATTTCAGTTGCAGAAAATATTCTTAGCAAACACTCAGTGTGTTCAGCAGCAATCAGGCCATTGACAATGATGTAGAAGTTTATTAGAACATGAGAGAGGAATTACTAACAAGTAATTCTGGAGTACTGGCTACCAGGAGCCAGATGCCTCATAGGCAGAAATTCATTGAATAGCATGCATTTATTATATGTTGGCTGCTTGAAGTTTAAGCGATGTGCTCAAACTTGCTACTAGACCCTCCCCAGCATGCGAGCCACCCACCAGTTGCAAGGCATGATGACACGACAGATAACTCTCCCCCCTTGGTAGCAGTAGGGATACGGGTAGTAACCTAGTAAAGGTTCACAGACGCGGCGGCAGTAGCGGTTGCCTCGACGGCAGTAAATACAACAATAACCTCTCTCATCCAGCATGGGGTCAAATTCTATTCCATTTTCAGTCTGAAAGAAGAAGAAGCCAGTGTTGGAAGGGAAGGTTCACTAGGAAGAGGTCCACCAAGCAGGGGAGGACTATAAGACTATATGAGTTGGGGACTGGTGAGAAATTAAGTTCCTTAGCCTGATCATGGAGATTCACAATAGAGATCAAGATTGATTTTGAATGAGGCTCCTGGGGATTCCAAGTTTCTTAAATATTTTTTGTTAAAACAATGATCATTCTCCTATCAATGACTTTGATCTGAGGGATAGTGAGTTTTTGAGGGCTTTGTTTTTCCTCTAACAAGAAAACAAGAACATAACTCACATAATCATTTATTGGAAGTTCTTCTTCACTTGCTTGTCTGGCATGACGAGTCTTCTCCATCTTCACTTGAGGGACCACCCACTGCTCATTTTGTTCAATGCCCTTTTTTTCAGTGGTAGGAAAGTGAAGATCTTCACCATCCTCCTCAAAGTCTTGTAACTCTGAAACTAAGGTAATAAATACAAAGTTGAGATACAACTGCTTTGCAAAAGTTTCTGAAAGAAATTATTGGGAGAGTAGCATTTAGGGGTAGAGATTTTCCCTGTGTCTTCTCACTGTCATCATTTAAGCATGCATGAACCACTTTTCCAAGCTCTTCCAGCTGATATTTTAAGGAGATTTTCCAAAACAAATTGACTATTCCCATGTAAACAGACCTCCTCTTTCCTCATTTGGCATCAAACACTTACTGCTTTGCCTCATTAGCATACTAAATTAGAAACTGAGGACAGGGGACCTCTGTGCCTTCCAAAATGATTTTACCCATGGTAGGTACTAATGTGTTAATGTTGTCTGATTTGATTTGGTATCTGCTGTTTCTCTGTCATCCGCCCTCTTCCCTTCTCTTTCCTGTTTTAAATTTTTTTTTCTCACCTGAGGATATTTTTCTATTTATCATCAGATAGAGTGGGAGGGAGGGAGAAAGAGAGAGACATAGAGAAACATTGATGTGATAGAGCCACATCGACTGGTTGCCTCCCACACGACCCTACAAGGGCTGGGGACGAACTGCAACCGAGGTATGTGCCCTTGACCGGAATCGAACCCTTTACTCATTGGTCTGCGGGCCAACACTCTACCGCTGAGCCAAACTGGCCAGGGCGTCCTGTTTTAAATATTTTTAAACTTTCTATTTAAAAATAATCTTAGATTCACAGAAGAGTTGCAAAGATAGTGCAGAGTTCCTGCACACCTTTTATCCAGTCCCCTAATGTTAGCATCTTACAAAACCATAACACAGTGATCAAAACTAAGAAATTAGCATTGCTACAATAGTATTAATTAAACTACAGACTTTATTCAGAGTCCATCATTATTTCCACTAATGTTCTTTAGTAAAAGAATACTAAAGCAGAAGTTCTAGCATCCAATCAAGGATACCACATTGCATTTAGTTGCTTTTTTTGTTTTTTAAGGCATGAGAGTACCAATTGATACCTGCATTGGTTAGAGTGGCCCCTCTTGGGTAATACAGTAATCTATGCTGTACAGAATAAGGGAGGCCAAGTTCTATGTTAGCTGGGCAGAAAAAGATATCCAGAGACCTTTGTCTTCTCTATGGGCTGACTGGAAGTTGAGAGCTGGTCTCTTCTACTCTGGACCTCTAGCCCTCAATTACTTTTATAGTGATTCCTAAAACAGCCACAAAGACATTTGTATTGCAATGACTGTCTTGTCATCTGAGAAGAATGCCACCATTTGACATAGAGAATCTTTCTTGAGACAACAGAGCATTGTTTTGGCTCTTTTCTCCTCTGGTATTGGGTTGAACACACAGTGGTTTGAGCAATAGTCTGGTATTGCAACTGCAATAAATATAGATGTGCTAAGAAAGACAGATTAGCATTTTGCTATCATTGGTCTTATTAGGGTGGTGTTACCTTTGCTGGGATATTTAAAAGCCTGTCAGCATTAATTTATCTGATTTATAACTTGGCTGTGAAAAATTCTCTCCTCACAGGCAGTCAGCATATACAGTTTCATCTAAGAACTTATAAGCAGATAAATTGTTTTCCTAGAAATGTAGTCTCTGAATGCTGGAAACATTAACCTTTGGAAAAAAGAGGAGGAGAAGGAGGAGGAGGAGGAGGAGGAGGAGGAGGAGGAGGAAGAGGATGAAAAGGAGGAGGAGAAGGCCATACCTGCTATTAGAGTGGGATTGATCCAATACATGGTCACATTATCACATATCTCCAGAATTTTTGAATTTTTAAGGAAGTCTCGGTTTTCAATAGGCTTTTCTGCTGGGACCCAAATCACTGACTGTTCAAAGAAAGTTGTGGTAATTTCTTCATTCTGAGAGAAGATAATAAGTAGTTCAGAGAAATTAATAAAATGAGTGAGACATTACGGTATACTGAAAACACATACACACACACACACACACACACACACACACACACACACACACCTGTATTTTGAGTCTGAATAACAATTTCCATCCCAGGGCTGCCAGTGAACCAGCTCTGGTGCCCTTGAGAGAATTAACAACCAATCCCTCTTTCTGACAGTAAGGTTGCTCATTGAAACAGGAGCCTTCTCTGCTACCATTTCACTTAAAGTCTGGAAAGGTCTCCATCAATATCGGGACCTCCCACTGGGCCATGTATGTTTTAATTTGGGCTTCTGGAATCCCGAGTGATTTATATTTGTTTTCTCTCTTTTAAATGGATGTTGTGAGTGCCTGCCTTGTTTTAGGTTTGCAACTAGTGTAAACAGGATTTGATCTGAAAGTGAAAAAACTGCTATAATTTACACTGGGGAGATCAGTGAAATAGCAACCAAAACTAATAATTTGGTTTTACTGGGTTTGCATGTTAATAGTAGTTAGGTGGAGTGCAAAAGATATCCTTTTGTTTTAAATTCAACTCCAGCTTGTGGCTTGACTGACCTTACCACTATTTAACTCCTTTCATTCTAGATGCTTAGAGTTTGTCTCACAGAGTGTGTCTCACTGAGTGTTTTTCCTTTAGGTAGCCTTTTTTATATTGTCAAGAATGCTGCCTTCTCCTCAGTTTCTAATATTGGAAGTAGTTGTGTTGTATACTGTGTATGAACAAGGGGCCACATACTAAACCGGTCAAGCACAGGGGAGACCTGCATGGTGGGCCTTACAAACTCAGAGACCTAAAGTAACCATATACAATGGTCTGAAATGAAAGCTTCCTAATTAAAATCCAGTCATGCTGAGTACTCATGTCCTAGGCTGGTAGTGTCCTTGACAAAGGTCAATCTTTACCTTAGCTGAACCTGTCCATTTACTTTTTGCGTCTATGATAACATGCTTTTGGAATATCAGGGTAATTTCCTTTTACCAGACCCCTCAGGGCACACTCTCCCAACCAAGGAGAAACCAAAAAACCTTTCATTGTTATTGCTATCATGTTAATTGTTGACTGTTAACTATCCTGTACCCACGAATGTAAAAGAAGTATGTGTCTATTTGTTTTACTTTTTATCTAATCCCAGAGGTTCCCCCTACTATCACCAATGGATTTCAGGTAACCCCTTATGCCTCCTCCTTTGATTGTAATGTATAAAATAAGGTACAAAACTGCCATTTTTTGGAGCATTTTCTCAATCTGTTGAGACTTTTCTTCCTGGAAATTGTCATCACTTTGACTCAAATGAACTCATAAAAATTCTTACAGGTTTGGACCTTTCTTACTTCGATAATACCTAGTTCTTACTCCTTATCTTTTGGGCTTCAATATTTCCCCATGACTATTTATTTATTTATTTATTATTACATTCAAATACATTTGTGGCCCCTTTCCCTCTAGGAGGGAAGAATGTTGTTGAGGACAAAGATTCTCCCCCACCCCCAATTGTAGAAAAATTAGACTATGCAGATAAGCAAAAAGAAGAAAATCTAGAAGGTATGAGGTGATACCTCATAGTCATTTTAACTTCATCTCTCTGATGATTAGTGACACTGAGCATGTTTTCATATGTCTCTTGGCCATCTGTATGTCTTGTTTGGAGAGGTGTCTATTTAGGTCCTCTGACCATTTTTTAATTGTGTTCTTTGTCTCCCTTTTGTTGAGTTGTATGAGTACTCTATATATTTTGGAAATTAACCCCTTATCTGATGTAGCGTTGGCAATTATGCTCTCCCATATAGTGGGTTCCCTCTCCATTTTGATGCTTGTTTCTTTTGCTGTCCAGAAATTTTTAGTTTGATGTAATCCCACGTATTAATTTTTTCCTTTGTTTCTCTTGCCTTAGGCATTGTATCAGTGAAAATTCTGCTGCATGTGATGTCTGCCAGAATGGCTGCCATCAATAACACATCAAACAACAAGTGCTGGCGAGGGTGTGGAGAAAAGAGGACTCTAGTACACTGCTGGTGGGAATGCAGACTGGTGCAGTCACTGTGGAAAACACTATGGTGTTTCCTCAAAAATTAAAAATTGAACTGTCATTTGACCCAGTGATCTCATTTCTAGGAATATATTCTAAGAAGCCTGAAACTCCAATCAGAAAGAATATATGTACCCCTATGTTCATAGCAGCACTATTTACAATTGCTAAGATCTGGAAACAGCCCAAGTGTCCATCAATAGATGAGTGGATAAAAAAGCTGTGGTACATATACACAATGGAACACTATGCAGCTGTAAGAAAGAGAGATCTTTCATCCTTTGAGATGACCTGGAGGGACCCAGAGAGTATTATGCTAAGCAAAATAAGCCAATCAGAGAAAGACAAATACCACATGATGTCACTTATATGTGGAATAAAGTGAACAAAATAAGCTGGTGAACAAAATAGACCCAGAGACACAGAAAGAAGTATGATTCAGACTGACAAACCTCAGAGTAGGGGGACGAGGGGGAGGGATGAGATAAACCAAAGAACTTCTATGCATGTATGCGTAACCAATGGACATAGACAACAATGTTGGGGGGGGTGATCTGGAGGAGGGTGTCTGGGGGGGAAAAGGAGAAACATCTGTAACAAAAATAAATTAATAAAAATTGCAAAAAAAAAAAAAAAAAAGGAAGAAAACCTAATATACCTAGTCTAAGCCAGGTTTTTATGATGGATATTCCTCAATGTTTTATAGAGAGAGAAGAAAGTATTTGTAAATGTCATCATCAGTACAGAGCACATATTGAGTACCTACCATGGGCTATGAACTGAGATCAAAAGAAATGTGCCACACAATCCTTGACTTCAAGGACCTTATATTCTAGTGGAGATAGGACTTAGGAAGGAAGTGAAAAAAAGTTATAATAGCAAAAAATCATACAGAAGAATAGTTGTGATTCTTTTTGGTTAGCATTTATATCCAGCCCTAGCACTATTGTCCTATACTATATAAATCTGAAAAAGATGTATATGGAATTTTTATCAATCTAATAGTCTCAAAAGTCCTGTGGTAACTCTTTTTGTAAAGACACCTATTTCAAAGGAGAGATACATTATCTAAGTGACTTTATAACTCAATTTTTGCATTTCAGGCTCAAGATAAGGTATGCTTCTCCTCCTCCTGAGTCCTAGAAATGCCTAAGGGAGCCCAGCCGGTGTGGCTCAGTGGTTGAGCATGGGCCCATGCACCAAGAGGTTGCTGGTTCGATTCCTGGTCAGGACACATGCCCAGGTTGTGGGCCCAATCCCCAGTAGGGGGCATGCAGGAGGCAGCCAATCAATGTTCTCTCTCATCGATGTTTCTCTCTCTCTCTCCCTCTCCCTTCTCTCTCTCTAAAATCAATAAAGAAAAAAAAAAGTTAAAAAAAATGCCTAAGGGAGATGTCTTATAAATGTGTTCCCCCTACTCTTAATAAGGCTTTTCCTTTTCTCTTTTTTGTTCTAGCCTTATGATTTCAGTGTTTTTATTTATTCTGTGAAATCTGGCTTTGTACAATTTTTCCCTAGTAATTTAAAACTCTCAAGTCTTAGTTCCTTTGCCCTTGAGTCTATAAAGACGTTGGGAGGCATTGAAAGGGACTGTATAAAATGAGGTTGGTATGCTGACTAGCTTTGTTAGCAAAATCAGTGCTATTTTTATACCTGCTCTGCATGTTTAACATGCACAAACCATGGATACAGAGGTGAGGGAAATACAGAATAAGTGGATTTTTGTCATTCAGGACCACAAATTTGTCTCATAAAAAAATCTGTAGACTGAATATAAAAAAATAGGTTTTTCTTGAAGATAAAGTAATCTTGCTATCATGAGATGAATACTTGTGCTATTTAAAAGATTTGGCAAAATTAACTGAAGAATAAATTAGGGCCAAAATGAAACATTATGGGTCTTGCCTTTATTTTTCCCCCCACAAAAATAAATCCTGTTGTGTCAGTTTGGGCTCTAATTGCTGGCTGGCCTTATTCAAAATCTTATATTATTTCCTGTAAAAAGCAGCATATAATATTGGATATAGTAGCTTTTTATCCTATTCATTCTCCTTTCATCGTACCTTTGCCTCCTATAGTAATTCTAATATCCCGAAAGTTGTTCTGTTCCTCAGATGCATTTAACTTATACTTATTTTTTAAAATCTCCAAAAATTTTACTACCATAGACCTTAGGAAATCTTCTTTTTCTTAGAAATTCTAGTACTAAGGGTCTGTACCTTCTCTGGCCATGAGGAGACCAGTAGCTGTCCATGGGAGCCAATAACACCTCTGAGACTTGGGTGAGGAAAAAGAAAAAGTACTCCCCACCCCATCTCACCTCCACAAAAAATAAGAAAAGAAAAAGGAAAAGATAAATGGGTATATGAGAATTAAGATGGAGAGAGTGGGTAGGAGAAAGGTGAAGAACAACAAGGGAGAGAGAGAAGAAAAAAGAGCAATTTATAGTATATATACAGGCCACTGTATATACTGTGTCATCTCCATAATCTCACTTTAGATTTACTAGTTAAACTCTAAAACAAAACCAACCAAACCAAATAAACATTTGTTTCTTCCTGGCTACAGTGGGGGTATGCTGTTACAATATGGCCTTAGCTAATGTGTTCCTTCTTCCTCCACTGATAGGAACATACTGTAATTGCAGACAAAATATGAGGGAAAAATTAAGAGCCTCAAGGGCTTTATTGATGACTATATTTTAGGCAATAATCCTTCATCTTCCACTAGGCTTTCAGGGACCATTCAATTGCACCAGTACCCTGGCCTAGCAGTGTGTTTTCAAAGAAATTGTATTACACAGTAGTTCTCACCTTCTTTGCTTTGCCTTTCCTAGTGAGATTAAATGTGGATTATTCCATTAGCAGCCTAGCATAAAATGGTATGGTGAATGAACTGAAATCTTTAAAATAAGTGAATGTTACAATGTGATAAAGGTGGCAAGTATTCTCAGTGGCCTTGGAACTTTTCTTTTTAGGACTTTATCTTAGGCAAGATTGATTTTGTTCTACTGCTCACACCTTTTACTAGAAATCTTTCGTTTGGGAGCAAAGGCACATAATGTTAATGGCTACACAGGTATAAAAGTACAATGTTGCACCTAAAAGCACAAGCTTATTTATTTTTTTTTTTGAAAGGCCTGAGTTCAAGATCTCAATCTGCTTCTATTTGTATGACCTTGGGAAAGTCACTTTTCGGTTCTGAGTCCCAGTTTCTTCATGTGAAAATGGGGATAATAAATAGTATCTATCTATAGGGTCCAAGTAAGAATCAAATGTTCAGTACAATGTCTGGCATATAGTTAGCACCCAATAAATGATGGCTTTTGCTGTCACTATTATTCTTACATACCTCATCTATTTCCTCCTCTGGTTCAGAAAATTCAGGAATCACTTTGATCTGAGTTTTGATGAAGCATTTTTGAAGACCTACAAAGTAGATGCCAGTGTATCCCTATAGAACAGAAAAAAAAAAAAAACACCACACATAAAAAGCAAACACCTCCTGAAATAGCCACAATTAACGAGTTCCATTGTCTGTCAGAGCCCTAGGCTGGCAAAATTTGAATTTCAAGGGAAAGCTTTGTCTTATAGATTAAATGAAGGCTACAGGCTATATTTAACTCAACTAGAATGTTCTAATATTTTAAGTTGGAAGACTTTGGGGGAAAATATCCTCACCCAAGGACCTTTTTTCATTGATTTTTAGAGAGAGTGTAAGAGAGAGAGAGAGAGAGAAACATTGGTGTGAGAGACACACATTGACTGGTTGCCTCCCAAATGACCCCATCTGGGGCTGGGGATCAAACCTGGAATGCAGGTACATGCCCTTGACTGGAATTGAACCCAAGACCCTTTGGTCCACAGGCTGACACTATAACCACTGAGTCAAACCAGCCAAGGCCCAACCTACATTTTTAAAGTCATGTACTTCCAATGTTTCATCAGTGCCATTTCCACTTCTGAATATTTCAGTTCTGGTCACAGGATCAATTTCCATGTAAATCTTCTTCTTTTCTCCGTTGCTGTAGAAAGTGTGCTCCATGTCATATGTCTGGGAGAACAGAGGAAAACAAGCTATAAGATACTCAATGTGTCCCTTCACATGACACTTTAATTGGGTAATAGCTGGGGCTCCTTTTCTTTCCAAAGTCTTTGTAGTGAAGTGCCATCTCAGCAGCTTGCCATTGGGAATTTTCTGAGACTCAAGATTAAAGTGAGGTGATTTTTGGCCCAGGGGCTGATACGGGGATCTCTTTAGGGCCAATATTTTGTATTCAAGCCAAGTTGCTGAACTAATTACTAAAAATTCCAACAAATAGCAAATGATATTTTGCAAAACAGCCTGTAAAGTACTTTCCCCTTGTGTTGAGCAGAGAGATCACCTAAACCTGTGGTGTTGCTTTAAGCTACTACTTGACTCTAAGTGCTTAATGGTCACTCCTCACTACCCTTGAAATTCATTAGGGCTGAGACAAAATTTGAACCATTTAGAAAATTTAGGTATTGTTCTTTATCTCCTTATCTCTCCAGGGCTTTAATATTGATTCCACAGTCTCTTTAGAATCTGAAAAACTTTCTCCTTGGCCAATTTTAGGTAATAATCTTACCCTTGCCTCAACTGCTTCCTTTAAACTCCAGGAAACATTTATTGTCTTCCCCTATCCTTCTCTTTAATGGGCCAACCAACCCCCTTCAGTATATTCCTGAATTCTGTTTGTCAACCTGATTTAGTTGGTTCCAAGTTCTACAGATTCTCCTATATATAGAATTCAACAACCGTGTCAAGTGCCTTGCACTAAGACTAAGTAATATGGAGTCTCCCAAGAAGAGTGACATGGAAAAGTTGCTTATCAAGTCGTTCTTGAATGGTTGAAATAAAACCCTGGACTCTCTCCTGCCCTCTAGGAGAGGCAATCCTCTTTCTAAGGACCAAGAAGACCAGTCCTACAGAGTGTCCCAGTTTAGGAGTAAGCGCATTACTTATAACTGAGGACATTTTTATAGCCAAAAGCAAATTACAAACCTAAAGGAATTTGCTCCTTGTCACAAACCAGGCCAGACCTGATGGTGCCATGTGGAAGACTATCTTATCCCTGTTGTCAGGAGGCCTTCAGCTATCGAGTTTCTTTATGCTCATTTTTCCTTACAAAAAAAAAAAAAAAAAAAAACTTACAATTTTTTTGGTGAACTAAAAGCCTGAAAAAGCAAGTCATCTACAGAGCAAATGTTGCTTTCTAATCATATGATTCCCAGTGGCAGCCATTTACAGCTTGCACTGGTTTAGGTTTTTAATGTCTGCCTTTATGTGACTGAATGTTAGTTTAACCTGGTTACATTTTCCCTAACTCAAGTAGAAAAACAAGTTGGAAGGGTTTTTAGAAACAATGTTACTTCAAGCATGAAATGTTTGTGTAGTTGCTGAATAGGAGAACAAGAGACAATGTCCTTTACCTCTTAATAACCCTACAGTGCCTTGGACATGGCCAGCACTTACGTATTTGTTGAATATGTTTTTCCCACCAATGGCAATTTCTCATCTTAAAGAGAGATTTTGAGCATTGGCAAAGTTTTTTAAGAGACCACATTTTAAAAGAGAAAGGAAAACAGTATTTAGAACCTTCCAGCAACTGCAGAGTTAACTCAGGAAGTCTGGCCTGGTTTGTGACAGGTAGCAAATTCCTTTTGGCTTGTTATTTGCTTCTAGTTATAAATATGTCCTCAGTTCCAGCTCTGCAGCCAGCTTGAGAAATTTCTACCTATGGCAACAAATTGAGCTCTCAGTTGGCCTGACCTAAGAAGAGGAGAGAGGCATCTACTTCAGTTTCAGTCTTGTCAGATCTCCCAACAGGGGAGAATTTTTTTAGAAATACTATCCATTGTTGAGACAAATGTCGACACCACTAGTCATTGGGGATGGGGTAGGGTGTTTGTTTCATCAGTAGCACTACTGATGGATTATTGCATGGAAAAATGAGGTTAGAGACTAGGGGATGTTGGAAGGCTGCCTACCTGGGCAAAAGAGAAAATACAGGCTGTATTTTCAATCACTCATAGAAGACTATGGAACCATACTGGTGACATTTAGAATTTCAGTGTACTTTTGTGGAATGAGTTTTCCTGCATTGTTGGCAATGCACTTCACTTGGACACCTTGCTAGATGAAAACTATTGGAAACTGCCAAGCTCAGCAGATCTTGATTATTTTCAACATTCCTTCAGAGAGTTTTGTTTTGCTTTGTTTTGTTTTTGGTGGAGGAGAAGGGGTCCATTCTGATTGTATTATTAACCAGCTTGTTGGCTTTTGTTTGTTTGTTTGTTTGTTTTGTTAGCAATGGTAGATTGCTAAATAGAGTGGGATCAGAATGACTTCATTTATGTGTGAATCCTGGGTGGAGTGGGGAGCTATTCGCCCAGATGGAATTCTACTATCAAAGGTGTCCTTTTGGAACAGACTATCTTTTGTCTAGGAAGATGATGCTGGTGTCTCATTTTGGACTATTTGGGGATGAGTTTGAGCAAATCCAGACATACTGTCTCGTCCGGGTCCCGGTGGAGCACATTGCTCGGGTAATGGCTATGCAAGCTTCACTGGACCATATGAAGATTGAGCTCATGCCTTTGGCCTCAGAAGTAATTTTCTCTCTACTAAGCTCACTGGCTCAGGGGCTGAGGGTCTTTCTGGAGATGAAGGAATAAACGCTTTTGTCTTCTCCAGGTGCAAACTAAAACAGAGACAGGATGGTTGGCCTGAGAAAGGTGTAAGTGGGCTCATCTCAGAGTGCTCTCAGCTGTTTTATTCCAGGAAGGACAGAGCAGGGACAGAGTATGATGAGTACACTTCTGCCAAATTGGCAGATTGGGAAGGTTAATCTAAGAAGGTATTTCTAGCTTCCCTTTTCTGTTCTTTTTATATCCTGTGTACTCTGTACCCTCCTAATCCTTCTCCCTATTACCATGTCCTTCTAACCCGTTGTCTCCTGTCTAGATATCTAGGAAGCTTGTGGTGCTTCAGGTATCTTATGTAAAAAAAATCAGTCTTACAAATGATTTCACACTAAGATGTTAGCTACGGATATTTGTCTGTTAAAATAATTGAGTGCAATACTTAAAGGAATGAATCACTTATGGTAGATTTTAAGCACAGTGCCACCAGGAATAGGAAATATTTGTAGGGCAAAGGCATCCTTCTAGCACCACTTGAATGGGTTCCTACCTCACCCACACATAAGGCTGGTTTTAACTATAAGGACCAGCACAGTGGAGTGGGACAGGGAAGCCAATGGAGTGAACTATGACTCAGAAGTGAAATGAGAGAGGTACATGGTTAAGCCCAGGCAGTGAGAGATGTAAGAAGACCACACTGATAAAACATGGAGAGAACACAAACTCATTTCTCTTCCCTGCCCAGGAATTCTTTCCCCAGTCCAGGTAAATCCTCTACTCAGGCAGCAAATGAGCCCTAACATCCCCCTTTCACAATTTGCCCTGTTTTCTTGCCTCAATTTGTGACAATCTCTGAGATCAGAAAAGAAAGATTTTTATAAAGAGTAAAGCTGCCTAAGACCTTAGTGTGATGGATCTGTTTGGGGGGCAAGTAGGTTTAGCCTGCCCTGAAAGGGATTTGAAGGCATTTGGGTTAGGTTTGTTGTTTGAAGCCTGTGATTAATCTAGCTGCTCTTCTCTCCACCTTCATCCTTTACTGTCTGTTTATGAGGTACAGTCTCCAAAGGTGAAATACATGCTCAGAATAGCTGGCTAGCAGGTGTTATACTGGAAGGAAGGGAAGGGAATGCATTGTATCATATTATTACCAACCTAGCCTGTGGGAATTAAAGGGCCTCTGGGTATTTCTTTACCAACACAGAGCAGACAGATTGTTTCTTATGCAAAGTTGGACTTCTGCATCTTCAATCACCAGTTCTCAGCCCTGAAAAAAATTGGCATAAGCAGCACAGACATTCCTCTTTTTCAACAAGAAAAATACCATTTCTTTCATCTACAGACTCAAGCTGGCTGGGAAGCTTTCCCCTACTCCCTCCCGCCCCCACCTATCCATTATTCTTAAATGCAGCTGAAAAACAGTGGAAATAATCCTCAGACCAGATTCTAGTTCTAGCCTCAACTCTGCCACTTACAAGTTGTGTGACTTTGGGCAAGTCATCAAATGCCTCTAGAGGCTCAGTTCTCATCTTTATCTCCCACCCCTGTGATATAATGTTGAATAGCTGACAAAATCAGTTCTGCTGAGATTTGGGCTGGTATCTGTCAGGTTGACCTGTTGATCACTTGGGTTGCTTTCCCCTTGTAGACCAATTCCACTCTTAGCCACTAAAGGCCAGCTCCCTTCAAAGACCCAGGCTTTCCTTGCTGGGGCCATATAAGTTGCTTAGCAAATGCTGCTTTAGGAGAAATAAGGGACTGAATAAGAATGTGCCCACAGTAGCCAGAATTCTGATCTACATAATCGGAGTGACCCTGAGTAGCCTAGAGCAAGAGCTGGACCAGTGAGAGTTTCTATTTAAAAGTGAGCTTTCTCCCACAATGGTTTAGAAGGAAAATAAAATGAAGAGAAGTCTTCTCTTTTAAAATGCTGACATGGCACCATCTGGTGAAGGTCAGTCATCCTGTTAAAGAGATTCCAGCTACAACTCCAACTTTTTCCTTGAGGGTATGAATGCTTCTCCAGACCCACATTTCACCCACCAAACTGCTTTGTAGAAAAGCCCAGAGAACTCAGGGAGGAAAGTTGTATCTCCTGTGTGTCTCAAAGAGGAGGGAAGAAAGTTGGTCTCTGGCCAATGCTAGAGAAATAGGCACAAGAAAGCTGGACCGAGATTTAGTCAGAAAGTGCTTTTTCTGAGCAAATGATTTCAGCCTAGAATGATATTGGGCTTGCAATCCTGAGTGAGACTGTTTTAATGGCTGTCTGCAGTTGAGGTGGTTGGGAGGGCAGAAAGATGCCAGCCTATCATTATCACTTCTCATTTCATGCTGGTAGTATGTAGATTTCAGGGGACATCCCTGGAAAATTTTTAATTGTTGTTTGGGCCTTAGAACTTATGGTTTCCAAACAGCCCTAAAGTCACCAAGAAGTTCCTAGATATGTCAGGAAGAACAGCTTTTAATTAATTTAATTTATTATTTTTCTGCCTCATTTTACAAAGCATTGGAGGGGATAGGCTAGAAAGTCTGTGCTACATCGAAAAACTTTCAGTTTAAGGGTTGGGATTTTTCTGACTTGTTTTCTCCATGTTGGATTAATTAACTGGGGAGTTGGTGTCTGATTATTTCAAGTTAAATGTGCAATACAGGGAGCTTTAAGCAAGAATGACTGCTTCAAAGTCCCTGTGCAATCACTGCCTGGAAGTGAAGCCTCTTTGTAATGGTCTTTCAAAATCTCTGAGACTGAATAGGTTCCCTCTGCTTGTTAAGAAAGCTGAAAACAAGAGATCAATGGACTGGCTTTCATTCAGCTCAAGTGGCTCTTATATGTGGCTGTGGTTTAGGGGGCCTGTTAGCCTATAGGGAATTGCAACAGTGCACCCAGAGTTATTTCTCTTTGTTTCACTTCATTTTTATCCCTTTCTCTCTATGGCACCTTTGTGTGTTGTGTGTGTGTGTGTGTGTGTGTGTGTGTGTGTGTGTGTGCACCCACATGCACATGTGCTCAAGCCTGAGGTGTATGAGGAGAGGGAGGGAGTCAAGCATGGCTTAGTCCCCACTGGGGATCAAGAATTTGAATCTTTTTTATACACCAAAGTAGGACATAATGGAAGGCAGGAGAGGACTTACTAGCATGGAAGTGTCAACACTAGATATGGAATGTTTAATAAACACTGTTTATAAACAGATGTTGAAAAACAAAATAAAGAGGTAAGAGTAGCAAACACTAAGAGCTTGGAAAAAGCCCCAGGACAGCAAATAAGTCACTGCCATCCATAAGTCACTGCCATTCATAAGTATAACAGCATCAACAGTTTTCTCCACCAAGGGCCCCATAGTCCCCATAGGTCCTACAAGCTTTGTAAGGGAAAGTCCAGAAGAGCCTGGTTTATAATATGCTAACTGTTGTTTCCTGCTAGGTCATGCTTTTAAGCAAATGGTGGGGGTGGGGGGTGAGGGTGGGGTGTCTTTATTTTGTGCAAAATACCCAGATCCTTTTCCTCTGCAAATCTTCCAAGACTAATCTGACTGCTCTGCTCTTCCTAGGATTCATAAGTCAGCTTTGAGGCAGGATTATTGGCAGTATTAGCCAATAATTAGACCATATATATTAGTTCATAGATGGCCTCATGGGCTCTTTGTCTGGGAATTGAATGTAGTTGTAGACTGAGTGAACCACTTGCATCTCCAGCTGGATCCTTATGTTGCAATGGATCCAGTCTGATATTGTGGTGAAGGCCAGGACTTAAATATTAAATACAATAAATTGCAACTCCCCATTGGGATGGAGAACAAACAACCTTTGTTCAAGGTGGATTGCCCGAGGAAACATCTATTGTCTTTTATAAGATTATGTACTTCACAATAACTTTGTTCATTTCTGAGAATCCCAAGATAGATTACTTCATGAGAGATTTGATTCTTGATAAACTATATTCAGAAGTATACCCCACCTCTTTTGTACATGCACTGACTAGGTTTTACTTTTGGTTTGAGAAATCACAGGATTGGTTCTTATAATCCATCAAAAAAAAAAAAAAAAAAAAAAAAGGACTGGAGTGAGAGGCAAAGATGGTATAATACAGAAGCAGAGGGGAGCATGGGTACTGTTAGTGAGTTTGGCACCTCGCAAGTTAAAAACAAGGTCCCCACCTAGTCATTTATAGTTGCACTGAGGCAAATAACATGGTAAGTTTAGAAAAACAAATAAACTATTTCAGAATAGCATTATCAGTACTAATGGCTACAATAAAACAAGAAAGGCCATCTGCTCCCATGTTTAGATATGCATGTATATGTGGTCAAAAGGGCTAGCTACCTAGCACTCAGTTAAGTACATATGGACATGGAGAGCAAAAATATTGTCCTCTAACTCATTTGTAATTGTCAGGAGGATCTGAGATTCAATTTTTGGGGCAGAATATCACCTTGTGAATTAGCTAAGTGGTAGCAGAATTGGATTAGAATGCATTTTGGCACTCTTATTCATTTGCTATTTCCTTCCTGATCTCTATTGCTTTGGCTATCTTGCTAGACTGAATACAGGTGATTTCTCTAGGAAGACACATGAACAGTAAGTAGTTCAAAAGCAGAGATTAAATCTATCTATCTATCTATCTATCTATCTATCTATCTATCTATCTATCTATCTATCATCTATCTATCTATCTATCTATCATCATCTAGAGCTAACTATAGGCATTCTGTGATACCTGAAATTTTTCTGGAACAAAGAATAAATATAAAGGCAAACAAAGTAGCCTGTTTTGCTCTTCATTCTCCTTCCTACTACTTAAAATAAGGTAGCTTCTGGGGCTAAATGAAAGTGGGTATGGCAGCAGAGGTGAAGAATTCAAGGTGGCTTTGCCTTACTCCTCTGTTTTCTTTTGAACACTTGTCCAATTGATTTTCTATTTTCTCCCCCACTGACTTTCCTTCTGCATCACTCCATATTCTTTCCTCTCTGCTCCTATTGCTCCTATGGCTCCTAATGGTCCATGCCAACCCATTTTCTCTTTGTGTCTAATCCTCCCTCCTGTACTTGTGCCTTTCCCTCCCTACATCTGTTGTTGAATAGAAGTAAGCATCTCATGACAACAAATGAATAACAACAGCAACCCACATGTGGAAATAAAAATGTGGCAAAGCCAGAAAACCATCTTGACACCTTGTAGCTTGTACATTTATTAATTCTCTTTCAAATGAAAATTGTTGGCATGAAGGGATTTTGATTTTCTTTAAGTCACATCTAGACTTGCCCATTGCTGTGAGCCCGGGTGTAACAATAACACTAAGGTACACTAATATGAACTACAATGGCCAGCCAAGCTTCACCAAATGGCCCCAATATCGGAAGCTTTCTGAGATACCTGTAATTTATGACTTAATGTCACTTGTTTTTAGCTTGTGGCATTACTATCTCAGTGGGACTGTGACAATTGTGGCTGGTGAGGGGCTGAAAAGCTCTAGTTTATTATTTTTTTTAGGTCATAAATAAATGTGAACTCAGGTATGAAAATCGCTCCTTCTGAAAAGGAGTTTGCTGCCTGTCCTCAGAGCAGATGCATTAAGTCAGAAACATAATCCCTGAAAATCCTTTGCTGCCATTTCTGGTGGTTTCTTCTTATGTGGTGGTATAATTACTTTTCCATCAGTTTCTGCCTAGATAATTGAAAGAAAGATGGAAAATATTTTCTTACAGTAAAATTTTTGCTTCTAGGAAGAGTCTTAACTCCTTAAAGCCAAGCATTACAAAAGAATGGGTAATTCTACATCCTATCATTACTAACCGAAATACAGAGAACACAATTTTCCTTTACCAAAATAATTAGGCAAATAAAAGATCTCTTAATCTCTTAATGACTCTTAATTCTTAATGACTTTCATTTTCAGACTAATATACATGTCAATCACTAATTAAATTCAACCAAATTCAAAACAGAAGCATTGGACCATAATGTGTATTTACTTACTTTTTTGGGTGTCTCTGGCCAGAAGTGCTTGCCCCCCCAGAACAAAACAATTAGAGTTAAGGCCAGGATACCAAACACCAATCCACAAATCTTAAGTGATTTACATATCTTCTTGGATTTAAAAGCTTCTGCCTAAGCAAAAAAAAAACAGAGAGAATAAAACAATACACAATAATCCTTAAAATAGCAAGCCATAATTCAAAGTCACCTTTGATTTCACTTTCTAATGTTCACATTGCAATACGATAAATCTGTGCAGCCATACTTCTGCTCAAAAGAGAAAAATATGAAGCAACTTACATTTAGAATGTGACAGTCCTCACAGTTCTCTGGAGGATTCTTGGCCATGGTCTCTCAGCACACGGTACTCTTTCCCGGCTTTGAGAGAACTGAGACCACTGCTGAGGTGGAGTTGCGAGTGAGTCGGCTAACAGATGCCAGAGGAGAAGCTGAATTTATATGGCTCAAATATGTCATACCAGAGCTTGAGGAAGCCCAGGGGGATCCTGTGCAACGATTTGTTACATAGATATACCCATATATGTATATAACTTCTGTGCACAGAATTCAATCCAGAATGGCAAAGACAGAAGGTTATAATGAAAACTATTGTCCTGGGGGTTGGTTTGGAAAGGAACCAAGCCTAGGACACATTGAAATGATTTTTCACTATGAACTGAAAATATCAGTGGCAATACATGCTGCATACTCCAGAAATAAGCAAACAAAACAAGAAGAGGAATGAAGTCCTGATTTCAATTCCACTTGATTTAACAAATATTTTTTTTGCCGGGATATCAAATGTCAGGCACTGTGCTTGACATTGGAGAGTCAGAAATGAATAAGGTATTGCCTCCTCCACTATGTTAAAGCTCTTTGAGGCTTAAGATCAATATGTACTCACTAATTATAATTAAAAACAGTATTAAAAAGGTTAAATGTAAGTTTTATTTCTCTCTTTATCCTATCTCTCAGATTATTTTCCTTTCCTAGTTTCTCTTCCCTAGTCTGTTCCTTAATGTTAATATTCTTTATGGTTCTATCCTGATGAACTTCACACTCCATATACACTTTTTAGATGACCTCATTCACTTTTACCATTTAAAATATCACTTTTATATCAGTGATTTACAAATCTATTTATAATCTCATTCTGTCTCTTGAATTTTAAAGCCATTTGAATATATCTACATGGATGTTCTTTAGAAATCTCAAATGCAACATGTCCTGCATCAAACTCTTCTTTTTTTAATACCCCCTTCTTTCACCCCAATTTCTTTCCTAATTTCTAATCTTGGTTGGTAGCTATATTAGATTACTAGAGCTACCATAACAAAGTACAACAGACTAGGTGGCTTAAACAACAGAAATTTATATTCTCACATCTTTGGAGGTTTGAAGTCCAAGATCAATGTGTCAGCAGAGTTGGTTTCTTTTGAGGCCTCCCACTTTGCCTTGTAGATGGCTTTTTACATTTTCACATGGCAGGCATTCTTCCTCTATTCATGTCTGTGTCCTAATTCCTCTTCTTACTAAAACACCAGTTATATTGGATTAGGGTCCATCTATAGGACCTTATTTTCCCTTAATTACCTCTTTAAAGGCCCTATCTCCAAATACAGTCACATTCTAAGATACTGAGTATTAAGGCTTTAACATATGAAATTATTGGGTGGGTGGTGCGGGCACAATTCAGCCCAAAACAGTGGAACCTTCATCTACCCAGACTCCAAAACCAGAAACCTGAGGTTTGTCCTAGACTCCACTTTCTTTTCCACATTGCCTTTATCTAATAAGTCACCAAGTCTTTTTAAAAATGTTTTTATTGATTTTTTTAGAGAAAGAGGAAGAGAGAGGGAGAGAGTGAGAGAGTGAGAGAGAGAGAGTGAGAGAAACATCTATGTGAGAGAGAAACATTGATCAGTTGCCTCCCATATGCACACCTACCCGGGATCAAACCCACAACCCACCGGTAATTGAACCAGCAACCTTTTGGTTCATAGGATGATGCTCAATCAACTGAGCCACACCTGCTAGGGTGTCACTAAGTCTTATTGATTCGAAATTCTTACAGTTTTCAAAGTCATTCTTTCTTCTCTATGTTGACTGCTAAAGCCTTAGTTTATGTTGCTATCTTCTTTGACAAGTCTCAAATCCATATCTCTAACCCAGGCTATTCCCTTAGGGCTCCAGATCGATGTGTTCATCTAACTTGCTGAACATCTCCACTTAGATAGCACACAGGCATCTCAAATACCAAATTGAATTATCTCCCTTTCCAAATGTACTCTTCCTTCTGTATTATCTCTCTCACCAAATGACACAATGATTAGTCTCTAGATTAGAAACTTCCAAATGATCTTTGATTTCTTCCTCTTCTTGTTCACTCCCATGCCTAAACAATTACAAACTCCATTTAATTTTGCCTCTGACTTATCTCACCAATCTTATTCTCTCCATTCTTAATTGCCAATGCCTTAGTTGAGGTTTTCATAGTTACTTTTACTATTACAGTAGAAGCCTCACTGATTTCTTTGCTTTCAATCCATTGCCTTCAAGGTGATCTTACTAAGACTCAAATCTAAGTATAATCTCTCCCTTGCTTAAACTTCTTTTATGTCTATTCATTGTCTATAAAATCAAACCTACTTATGGTAACATCATAGTCACTTCATGATCTGCACCCTGCCTATCTCTCCAGCCTTGATTTTAGAATATTTCCTCCATAGAGATGGAACCAACTGGGGCTCACAGTTGGGCAGAGCCATGGAGTATGTACATATTACTTCATCCACATCCTAATGTCTGGAAGGAAAATAATTTTCTAAGTGTTACAGAAATGATCATGTAGGAAATTGATTATGCAACTTATGACATATAAGTTATGGTTCTATTTGTTGCACAATACTTTGGTGGCAAAGTTTTTTAAAAAGGGACAGTTATGAGAACAGTCTCATGGAAAAACCTATATTTACTGTGATAAATGGTTCCTCCTCAACAATGTTACTCATGCCATGTCCCCAATGCTTCCTTTATACTTTATTGATACTGAGCACCCTCTGCTTTTTTCACGCTAAGGGCATTTGCACATGCTATACTCTGTTTGGCTTTCACTTCCTCCCCTTTTCTACCTGGAAAATTCCTATTTAGCTTTCAAAATGCTGCCTAGATGTTACCAGTTCCTGAAACCCTTTCCTGGTCTCGTCTCTACTGTTTCATTGAGTTCATAACTCTTTCCCTTATTCTATTTTTGTACCTTGTTCATACTTCAAATGTACTTATTATACTGCATTATAATTAGTTTTGTGTGTTTTCCTCTTGAACAGATTTTGAGATTTTTTAAAACATGCCTTATTTGTTAAAAATATTGAATTAAAATAGAGGTCAAAACAATGTGCCTTGGAAGCATAAAAAGAGGAGTGATAATTCTGATTCAGGAGAGCAGGGAAAATGGCACAAAACACATGAAATTTTAGTAGATTATTCATTTATTAGTACTGTTATTCAGTGCCCTCTCTGTGTTGCAAGCACTGCTATAGGGGCTGGATACATATTTAGTAGTGGACAAGACAAGTACAGTTCCTGACATTATAGAGCTCAGAGTCTAGTTGGGGAGACAAAAGTTAAACTAAAGAGAAAAAATCCTGCAAATAAATTAAAAATAAAAATTTTAAAACACACTAAAAAGGAAAAGTTCAAGGTGCTATGAAAGCACCTAATTTGGATTAGAGAGGTCAAGGAAGTCCATGATGAGGAGATGTCCCTTAAACTTAGACCAGAATAATAAGTAGAAGTTACCCAGTGAAGTGTGAGGAAAATATTATTCCAGGCAGAGAGAAAAGCACATGTAAATACCTTGAAGCAGAAAAGAGGTTGTGTTGGAAGAATAAAAGGTGTGGTTGTAATACAATGAATGAACAGGAGAGTTGCTTGATATAAGGCTGAAGAGGTGGGAAGGAACCATGTCACACACAATTGTATCTATTAGGACTGTTTTTGGCTGCATGTAACAGAAACCAAGTTATGATGGTTTAACAAAATGAGGAGTTTATTTTTCTGACATAAAGGAGCCTCAATGTCAGCAGTCCAGGGCTCATGCAAGTTCCATCTTTTTTTCTGTGATCCTTTGAGCATGGCTTCTCTCTTCATACTTCTAAGATGGTTGTTATACCTCCAGGCAAGAAAACAGGAGAGAATACAAAGGGCAAAAGACATGTGACTACTGAGTCTGTCTCTTTTCATTAGGAAAGTAAGTTTTCCTGGAAGCCCTATCCTATTGATTTCTACTTATCTTATTGGCCATAACTGGGTTGGATGACCACCCCTAGCTATAATGGAGTCTGGGAAGGTTTTATTTTAAACTCAACCTATTACCACTCCTAACAAAATCCTGGTTTTGTTATAGAAGGGGGAAACATTGAGTAGGCAACTTAAAATTTCTGTCATAAGAGCCATGGGAAGGAACTTGAAGTTTATTGTAAGAACAATGGAAATTCACTAAGGGTTTTAAGCAACAAGTCTACTTGGTTCCTTTTATGTTTATTAGCATCCTTCTGGCTGTTGTGAGAAGAATGAATTATAAGGGGGCAAGAATTCCAAAAGGTTGACAAATTAGGAGGTAATCACAAGAGATGATGGTGGCTTGGACTAAGGAAGTGGTAGTTGAGATGGAGAGAAGCAGACAGATTTGGGATATATTTTAGAGGTGGCATGTACTTGGTGATAAATTACATATACAAGGTGAGAGAAAAGGAAGAATAAAACAGATTCATATGTTTCTGGTTTATGCATTAGGTTAGAGAATGGTGTCATTTTGGGGGATTAGTAAATATGGAGGAGGACCAATTAGGGATGATGAGTATGGTTTTGTACATGTTGAATTTGAGGTGTGTATAAAGCATATAAGAGGAGATGTCTAGTTGGCAGTTGGGCATTTGTGTCTGGAGCTAAGAAGAAAGGCATGGAGTGAAAATATAAACTTGGGAGCCATTTGCCTATAGAGAGTATTCAAAGCTTTGGTAGTTGATGACATGATCCAGAAAGATAGTGCAGAATAGAAAGAGAAAGTGGCTTAAGATTGAGTCCTGGGAAATCATCGGTTATTTATTTAAAAATATATTTTTAGACTGACTTTCATGTTTTCATAAAAAAAAATACATACTCATTATAAAAAGCAAGCAATATAAAAAAGTGCAAACATGAAGAATAATCCCTTCAAATCTGCACCAACCAGAAATAACCATTACTGTGCCTTGGTTTCCTTATGTGAGAAAAGAAGGATAAAACTAGTACTTCTTTATAAGATTGTTGGGTCCACCAGTAAGAGTGTCATCCCATAGACTGAGAAGTCCCAGTTCAATTCCCAGTCAGGGCACATGCCCGGGTTGTGGGCTCAATCCCCTGTAGGGGGCGTGCAGGATGCAGCCAATTGATGTTTCTCTCTCACATCGATGTTTATATATCTCTCTCCCTTCCTCTCTCTCTAAAAAATCAATAAAAACATTTTTAAAAGGATTTTTGTGATAACTTAATAGGATAATTCATTTAAAGTACTTACTTTGTCACCTGACAGAGAGTAAACCCTTCATAAACATCACCTGCTCAGATGAATAATCATTATTCTGGACATCATTTATAATATACAGGATTATTAAATGGATAGATAGAAAAATTTTAATAGCAATAATATGCATGCTGCTTTAAAAAGTATAAATTTTTTTAAATGCTTGAATTAAACCAAAGAAAAATCAAAGTGAAAGTAAAAAAATTGATAAACTTCAGATAAATGCTTCTTACCCCTCAAGAGATGTAGTCCCTGAAAGACTATTTTAAAGTTAAAAGATTTGTAAAAGAGATTGTAAGCATTATATTTTTATCTCTATGTTTCAATTTTTGATAGCATTGCTTGATTCCCTGGATAGGTAGTTAAGAGCATCGGTTCTAGAGATAGCCTGCTTGGATTAAAATCAGTTCTGCCACTTACTAGTTATAAGGTGGGTAAATTATTTAATCTCTATGTGCCTCAGTTTTCTCATTTCTAGAATGAGGATTACAAAGTGCCTATTTTATTGGGTTGCTATGAGGAATAAAAAGAATTAATACATATAAAATGCTTGGCAAAGTGCTTGGTATATAATAAACTATTATTATAAATATGAGGAAACAAGCCTCCTTATACTTCCCCTCCTATATCCTGATTTTTGTTAGTTATATTGTTATTTTTACCTTCTTATGTTTTATAACACTGATATTTTGTCTTCCACCTAGATTCTCTAAGTTGTTTGGTCTTAGTTTGGTGTTTAAATGAATTCAATGCCTACCACTAGTCCATTTACCACATTTTTTCCATCAATGGCTTGCCTTTTTATTCCTGAGTTCTTTATTTTTCTATATCTCTTGGTTGTCTAGATTTAATCATCTACTAGTAAGTTAGGCACTTACTTATGTGTTACATTTCTTTCACTCTTGCATATTTGAGAATATTTGTCTGTTGAAGGGGAAAATGTACAATATAAAATTCTTGGGTCACACTTTGGTTCCTTCAAGAGTTTGTCAATATTACTCCCAGTCTTTTGTCATTGTGGGTTACACTGGTCTTTTAATGATGGCCTCTCTTTTCATCCTTTGGTTGGCCATATTTCATTGTAGAAATTCCAGCATTAGAAGTCAAATTATAGGGGAGGAGGAGCTGGCAAATAAGATTGAAATGAATGGCCAGGAAAATGGGAAGAAAACACAGAGGTGTCACAAAAGCCAAGAGTAGAGTGTGTTTGACAAAGAAGTCAGTGGTGAACTCTGTCAAAGCTTTTGCAAGGTTGAAAGTCTGTGAAAAAATAGGATTTGGATGGGGGGAAATGTGGAAGAGCATTTTTGGCTGCAAGAATAAAATGAGCAAAGTCATATCGGTGTTTAAGTATGTGTTTGAGGAGTGGGAGTACTGAGTAGTCCACTATAGATGGACTATTGATTGCACAGGAGAGATGAAGTTATGACAAATCAAGTTACTTAGATATTTTTTCCCCTCTCATGCTGCCTTGTTTTTTTCCTTCTGCCTCTCCACCTAGCTTTTCATCTGGATTAAAAAAAATATCTCTGAGTTATCTTTGTTTTGCTTTCTCTATTACTGTCTTCCATATTTCTCTATTTTTTCTTTGGAATAAAAGGCATTGGCTTTTCAGTTATGTTTTTTTTTTTTTTTTATCCTCACCTGAGGACATTTTTCCATTTTTTTGTTCAGATAGAGTGGGAAGGAGAGAGAGGAAGAGAGAGAGAGAGAAACATCGATGTGAAAGGGCCACATCGAGTGGCTGCCACCCGCACAACCAACCAGGGCCGGGGACAAACTGCAACCGAGGTACATGCCCTTAGCGGGAACCGAACCCGGGTCTCTCCGGACCGCAGGCCGACGCTCTAACCGCTGAGCCAAACCGGCCAGGGCTTCAGTTATGTTTTGCCATAAATCAATTAATACATTCAATGAATATTGAAGAGTGAATGGAGTATATAAAGCAGTGTAGTGGGAGAGACGTGTAAGCTAAGGATTACAGCCCAGTGTGTAGTGTTATCTCACAGTAGTATAGGGTGCTTGGGAACACAGAGAAGAGCACCTAACCCAGCGTTGCAAGATTATAGGGAGGGGTAAGAGACTCAGGGCAGGCTTCTGGGAGAAAATGATGAAGAAATTAAAACTTGTAAGATGAATTGTCAGGCAAAGATGTTGGCAGAGACAATGTTCCAGGCAAAGGAAAATCATGGACAAAAGCTTGAAAATGTGGAAGAATGGAATGTTTGAGCAACTGAAAGAATTTTAGTGCAGAAGACATGTTTAAATTTTTTCCATTACAAAAGAAGTATATCCTCACTAGCAAATATCCATCAAAAGTAGGAAGTAAGAAAATCAAAATTTTCCCCACTTATTTTTTTAAATGAATTAATTTATTTTTGTTACAGATGTTTCTCCTTTTCCCTCCTAGACACCCTCCTCCCGATCCCACCCTGCCCTCACAGGATTGTTGTCTATGTCCATTGGTTATGCATATATGCATATAAGTTCTTTGGTTTATCTCATCCCTCCCCTACGCATCCCCTGAGGCTTGTCAGTCTGAACCATACTCCTTTCTATGTCTCTGGGTCTATTTTGTTCATCAGCTTATTTTGTTCTTTATATTCTACAAATAAGTGAGATCATGTAGTATTTGTCATTCTCTGATTGGCTTATTTCCCTTAATATAATACTCTCCAGGTCTCTCCCTGTTGTCTCAAAGGATAAGAGGTCTTTCTTTCTTACAGCTGCATAGTGTTCCATTGTGTTTATGTACCACAGATTTTTAATCCACTTATCCATTTATGGACACTTGGGATGTTTCCAGATCTTAGCAATTGTAAATAGTGCTGCTATGAACATAGGGGTACATATATTTGTTCTGACGGGTGTTTCAGGCTTCTTAGGATATATTTCTAGAAGTGGGACCACTGGATCAAATGGTGGTTCAATTTTTAATTTTTTGAGGAAACATCATATTATTGTCCATAGTGGCTGCGTCAGTCTGCATTCCCACCTGCAGTGTACTAGACTCCCCTTTTCTCCACACCCTCGCCAGTACTTGTTGTTTGATGACTTGTTGATGGCAGCCATTCTGGCAGGTGTGAGGTAATACCTCATAGGTGTTCTAATTTGCATCTCTCTGATGATTAGTGATGCTGAACATTTTTTTCATATGTTTTTTGGTCATATCTATGTCCTGTTTGGAGAGGTGCCTATTTAGGTCCTCTGCCCATTTTCTAATTGGATTGTTTGTCTTCCTTTGGTTGAGTTGTATGAGTACTCTATGTATTTTGGAAATTAACTCCTTACCTGATGTATCGTTGCCATTTATGCTCTCCCATATAGTGGTTCCCTTTCCATTTTGATGGTTGTTTCTTTTCCTGTGCAAAAGCTTTTTAGTTTGATGTAGTCCCATGTATTAATTTTTTCCTTTGTTTCTCTTGTCTTAGGTGTTGTATCAGTGAAAATTCTGCTGCGTGTGATGTCTGAAATTTTGTTGCTTACATTTTCTTCTAGGATTTTTATGGATTCACGAGTCACGTTTAAGTCTTTTATCCATTTTGAGTTTATTCTTGTGTGGTGTAAGTTGATGGTCTAGCTTCATTTTTTTACATATAGCTGTCCAATTTTCCCAGCACCATTTATTAAAGGGGCTGTCTTTACTCCACTGTATGCTCTTGCCACCTTTGTCAAATATTAATTGAGCATAGTGTCTTGGGTCAATTTCTGGGTTCTCTTTCTATTTCATTGACCTATATGCCTGTTCTTGTGCCAGTACCAGGCTGTTTTGAATACAATGGCTTTGTAGTATAACCTGATATCTGGTATTGTGATTCTCTCTTACTTTGCCCTTCTTTTTCAAAATTGCTGGGGCTATTCGGGGTCTTTTTTGGTTCCATATAAACTTTTGGAGTATTTGTTCTAGTTCTGTGAAATATGTCATTGGTATTTTAATTGGGATTGCATTGAATCTATAGATTGCTTTGGATAGTATCAACATTTTAATGATTTTAATTCTTCCAATCCATGAACAAGGTATATGCTTCCATTTTTTTATATCTTCCTCTATTTCTTTTTTCAATGTCCTATAGTTTTCTGTAAATAGGTCTTTAACTTCTTTGGTTAAGTTTATTCCTAGGTATCTTAATTTTTTTGCCGCGATGGTAAATGAGATTGTTTTTTTAGTTTCTCTTTCTGTGAGTTCATCATTGGTGTATAAGAATGTGGTCAATTTATTGATGTTAATTTTGTATCCTGCTACTTTGCCAAATTCATTTATCAAATCTAGTAGATTTTTGATGGAGTCTTTAGGGTTTTCTATGTACAATATTATGTCATCTGTGAATAATGACAGTTTCATTTCCTCCTTTCCAATTTGGATCCCTTTTATTTTTTCTTCTGTCTAATTGCTGTGGGTAAGACTTCCAGTACTATGCTAAAAAAAGATTGGCGAAAGTGGCCATCCCTGTCTTGTTCCTGTTCTTAAGGGAAATGCTTTTAGTTTTTGCCCATTGAGTATGATGTTGGCTGTAGGTTTTTTATATATTGCCTTTATTATGTCGAGATATGATCCCTCTAGTCCCACATTGCTGAGCGTTTTTATTAGAAATGGTTACTGGATTTTGTCAAATGCTTTCTCTGTGTCTATTGATATGATAATATGGTTTTTATGTTTCATTTTGTTTATGTGGTGTATCACATTTATTGATTTGCATATATTGTACCAGCTTTGCATCCCTGGGATGAATCCCACTTGGTCATGGTGAATAAATTTTTTTTTAATGTATTGCTGGATCCGATTTGCTAATAATTTGTTAAGGATTTTTGAAATCTATTTTCATCAGGGATATTGGCCTGTAGTTTTCTTTCTTTGTAGTGTCTTTATCTGGTTTTGATATTAGAGTTATGCTGGCCTCATAAACCCATCTTGGAAGTCTTCCTTCTTCCCGAATTTTTTGGAATAGTTTGAGGAGAATGGGTGTTAGATCTCCTTTGAATGTTCAGTAAAACTCCCCTGTGAAGCCTTCTGGGCCCAGGCTTTTGTTTGCTGGGATATTCTTGATTAAATTTTCAACTTCTTTAGTTATTATTGGTTTGTACAAGTTTTCTATCTCTTCCTGGTTCAATTTCGGGAGACTATGTGTTTCTAGAAATTTGTCCGTTTTGCCTAGATTATCCAGTTTGTTGGTATATAATTGTTCATAGTATTTGTTAATGATCCTTTGTATTATTGTAGTGTCAGTTGTTACTTTTCCTCTTTCGTTTCTGATTTTGTTTATTTGTGTCCTCTCTTTGCTTCTTGGTGAGTCTGGCTAAGGGTCCATCAATCTTGTTTATCTTTTCAAAGAACCAGGTCTTTGTTTTATTGATCTTTTAAGTTGTTTTCTTTTGTTTGTTTTTTTAGTCTCTATGTCGTTTATTTTTGCTCTGATCTTTACTATATCTTTCATTCTACTTGCTCTAGGTTTTTCGTTTTGTTTGCTTTCCAGTTCTTTTAGTTGTGAGGTTAGATAGTCAATAAGAAATTTTTCTTGTTTCCTGAGGTAGGCCTGTAGTCCCACTGAGGACTTCTTTTGCTGCATCCCAGAGATGTTGTGTTGTTGTGTGTTCATTTTCATTGGTTTCCAGGAAGTTTTTAATTTCTTCCTTGATCTCCTCAGTAACTAATTCATTGTTTAATAACATGCTATTCAGTCTTCATGTGTTTGAATGTTTTACGTGTTTTTGTTGTAATTGATTTCTAGTTTTATGCCATTGTAATCTGAGAAGATGCTTGATATGATTTCAATCTTCTTGAACTTGTAGAGATTTAGTTTGTGTCCTAACATGTGGTCTATCTTTGAGAATGTCCCATGTACACTTGAGAAGAATGTGAATTCTGCAGTTTTGGGGTGTAATTCTCTCTAGATATCTATTAACTCCATTTGATCTAATGCATCATTTAGAGTCTCTGTATCTTTGTTAGTTTTTTGTCTGGAGGATCTATCCAGTGATGTCAGTGTGGTGTTGAACTCCCCTGCACTGATTGTATTGTCGTCTATTTCTCCTTTGAAGTCCTCCAGAAGTTTTAAAATATATTTTGTTACTCCTATATTGGGTACATATATGTTTATCAAGGTTATATCTTCCTCTTGGATAGATCCTTTCAATATTATGCAGTGGCCTTCTTTGTCTCTAGTTATGGCCTTTATTTTGAAGCCTATTTTATCAGATGTGAGTATTGCTACCTCAGCTCCTTTCCTTTCTGTTTGCTTGGAATATTTTTTCCATCTCTTTATTTTCAACCTATGTGAGTCTTCTTGTGAGGTGGGTCTCTTGTGAAAACATATATATGAGTTATGCTTTTTTATCCATTCAGCTACTCTGTGTCTTTTGATCAGAGTGTGTAATCCATTTACATTTAACATTATTGTTGATATGTACTTATTTATCGCCATTTTTGTTTATTGTGGTTATACTTTTCTTCTTGTTTCTTCTACTAATCACAGCAGTCCTTTTAACATTTCTTGCAGTGCCAATTTGGGGCTAATATATTCCCTTAGCTTTTTTTTTTTTTTTTTTTTTTTTTTTGTCTGGGAAGCTCTTTATTTCACCTTCTATTTTGAATGATAGCCACACTGGAAAGAGTAGTCTTGGATTCAGATCCTTGTTTTTCATGACCTTGATTACTTCATGCCATTCCCTTTTGGCCTGTGGTGTTTCTGTTGACAAGTCAGCTGATAGCCTTATGGGGATTCCTTTGTAGGCAAGCTGTTGCTTATCTCTTGCTGCCTGTAGGATTCTCTATTTGTCTTTAATTTTGGCATTTTAAATATTATGTGTCTTGGTGTGGGCCTCTTTGGGTTCTTCTTATTTGGGGCTCTCTGTGCTTCTTGTACTTGTATGCCTTTTTCCTTAACCAATTAGGGAAGTTTCTGCCACTATTTTTTCAAATATATTCTCTAACCCTTGCTCATTTTCTTCTTCTTCTGGCACTCCTATGATGTGGATGTTGTTACATTTCATATTGTCCCACAGTTCTCTTAAGCTGTCTTCCTGTTTTTTAATTGTTTCTTCTTTTTGATTCTCTGATTGGGTTGATTTTTTAATACTCTTTCTTCTAATTCACTGAATTGATCCTCGGCCTCTTCTACTCTGTTCGTTATTCCTTCCAATGTGTTCTTTATTTCTGCTATGTCATTCTTCATTTCCAGTTGGCTGGTTTCAATGCTTCTGTATCTTTACTCATGCTGTTGAACTTCTTCATGATTATTACTCTGAACTCTCCCTCTGATATCTTGCTCAATTCCCTCTCATTTATTTCATCTTCTGTCAAATTATCTTGTTCTTTCATTTGGGATTTGTTTCTTTGTTTCACCATTTTGGCTATCTCATTGAGTTTTGGTGTCTGCCAAATTTTTCTTGTGGGTGTTGGTGTTTTGCTGGTTGTGGCTCCATCTACTGGGTTTGGATGAGTGTGGGAGGACCCATGGTAAACACCACTACTGTGCAGTCATACTTTCTTGGGTAGATTTGCAAGCCCAGGAAAAGTTCAGTTATTCTCTAGCTTTTTGCCTGGAGGCTACTAGTCTTAGTTACTTGATGAGCCTTGGGTTGTAGCCCTCAACTGAATGAAAAAGTCCCTCAGGTTTTCAGGGTATGAGGATTTCCAGTGGGTGGGGCAGATTGTTAATAAGCCTCAATTTGCATTTCTCTGGCCTGGCCAGGGTGGTTTTAAATTCCTGAGGGAGGGGCGTTTGCTTCTCTCCAGGACTCTGGGAAGAGGCTCTTTGACTAAGACGGCTACTGTCCTATGAGGGAATGATTCAGCACAAAACTCATTGCTATCCCAGCTCTCCAAGCTCCCGAGTGTCTCCACACAGTTCCAGTCCAGTCTGCCCTCCTTCTGCTGTAGCCCAAGATCAGTTGCTATAGCTAATTGAATGCTCTATGCCAGCCTTCTGCACTGTGGAGCCGGCTTGGGATTTTAACCCCAAAGGAGTGCTCACAGCTAAAACAGCTGCTGTCCATGGGCTCCCAGCCTGCTCTTTTGTGCTTGTGCAGTTCTTACCATGCTCAATTTAGTGTCCTCTTTCTGTCCATGGTTATACGGGTCCTCTCCAGCTGCTTTTCTGTTGTTTTCCCCTACAATTTGTCATTATTTTAGATGTAATTACAGTTTGGTCCTGGGAGATGGTCTGTGTAGCATCCATTTACTCTGCTGCCATTTTGGAATCAGTCTCCAGAGTTTATATTCTGCACTTAGCTGCGTTCCTCCACACCGAGCAGAGCCACGGAAATCCAAAAGCCTCACGTTGGCCACTGTCCCCGACACTCAGGTCAGGATTCAAGCTATCCCACAGTCAACTCTGTCATCGGTATTTTAATGGGGATTGCATTAAATCTATAGATTGCTTTGGGTAGTAAGGACATTTTAATGATGTTAATTCTTCCAATACATGAACAAAGTATATGCTTCCATTTTTTTACATCTTCCTCTATTTCTTTTTTCAGCGACCTGTAGTTTTCTGCGAACAGGTCCTTCACTCCTTTGGTTAAGTTTATTCCTAGGTATCTTAATTTTTTTTGTTGCAATGGTAAATGGGATTGTTGTTTTAGTTTCTCTTTCTGTGTGTTCATTATTGGTGTATGAAAATGCGAATTATTTCTGGATGTTGATTTTATATCCTGCTACCTTGCTGAATTCATTTATTAAATCTAGTAGTTTTTTGTTGGAGTCTTTAAGGTTTTCTATGTACAACATCATGTCATCTGTGAATAATGACAGTTTCACTTACTCCTTTCTAATTTGGATCCCTTTTATTTTTTCCTCATGTCTGATTGCTGTGGGTAAGACTTCTAGTACTATGCTAAAAAAGATTGGCAAAAGTGGGCATCTCTGTCTTGTTCTTGTTCTCAAGGGAAATGCTTTTAGTTTTTGCACATTGAGTATGATGTTGGCTGTAGGTTTTTCATATATTGCCTTTATTATGTCGAGATATGATCCCTCTAGTCCCACATTGCTGAGCGTTTTTATCAAAAATGGTTGCTGGATTTTGTCAAATGCTTTTTCAGCATCTATTGATATGATCATATGGTTTTTATCTTTCATTTTGTTTATGTGGTGTATCACATTTATTGATTTGTGGATATTGTACCAGTTTTGCATCCCTGGGATGAATCCCACTTGGTCATGGTGAATAATTTCTTTAATGTATTGCTGGATCCGATTTGCTAGTATTTTGTTAAGGATTTTGGCATCTATGTTCATCAGGGATATTGGCTTGTAGTTTTCTTTCTTTGTAGTGTCTTTATGTGGTTTTGGAATTAGAATTATGCTGGCCTCATAACAAGAGTTTGGAAGTCTTCCTTCTTCTTGAATTTTTTGGAATAGTTTGAGGAGAATAGGTGTTAGTTCTTCTCTGAATGTTTGGTAAAACTTCTCCATGAAGACGTCCATGGCTGGGCTTTTGTTTGTTGGGAGAGTCTTGATTATATCTTCAATTTCCTTAGTTGTTACTGTTCTGTTCAAGTTTTCTATCTCTTTCCCATTCAGTTTTTGGAGACTGTGTAATTCTAGAAATATGTCCATTTCACCTAGATTGTCCAATTTGTTGGTGTATAATTATTCATAGTATCTGCTAATGATCCTTTGTATTTCTGTGGTGTCAGCTGTTACTTTCCCTCTTTCATTTCTGATTTTGTTTATTTGTGTCCTCTCTCTTTGTTTCTTGGTGAGTCTAGCTAAGGGTCCATCAATCTTGTTTATCTTTTCAAAGAACTAGTTCTTTGTTTCATTAATCTTTTGAATTGTTCATTTTTTAGTCTCTATGTCATTTATTTCTGCTCTGACCTTTACTATTTCTTTCCTCCTACTTGCAATGGGTTTCTTTTTCTTTGCTTTCTAGTACTTTAACTTATAAGATTAGGTAACCAATTAGAAATTTTTCTTGTTTCTTGAGGTAGACCTGCAGTGCTATAAACTTTCTTCTGAGGATTGTTTTCACTGTGTTTCATAGATTTTGTGTTGTTGTGTGTTCATTTTAATTGGTTTCCAGGAAGTTTTTAATTTCTGTCTTGATCTTGGTAACCCATTCATTGTTTAATAACATGCTATTTAGCCTCCATGTGTTTGAATGTTTTACGTGTTTTTGTTGTAAATGATTTCTAGTTTCATGCCATTGTGATCTGAGAAGATGCTTGATATGATTTCAAACTTCTTGAACTTGTAGAGACTTAGTTTGTGTCCCAACATGTGGTTTATCTTTGAGAATGTCCCATGTGCACTTGACAAGAATGTGAATTCTGCAGTTTTGGGGTGTAATTCTCTGTAGGTATCTATTAAATCCATTTGATCTAATGCATCATTTAGAATCTCTGTTTCCTTGTTAAGTTTTTGTCTAGAGAATGTATCCAGTGATGTCAGCGGGGTTTTGAAGTCCGCAACAATGATTGTGTTGTTGTTGATTTTTCCTTTGAAGTACTCCAGGAGTTTTTTATTGTATTTTGGTGCTCCTATATTCGGCTCGTATATGTTTACAAAGGTTATATCTTCCTGTTGGATAGGTCCTTTCAATATTATGTTGTGGCATTCTTCGTCTCTGGTTATGGCCTTCATTTTGAATCCTATTTTATTGGATATGGGTCTTGCTACCTCACCTATTTTTTCTTTCCATTTGCTTGAAGATTTTTTCCATCCCTTTAATTTCAACCTATGTGAGTCTTTTGTTGTAAACAACATATATATGAGTCATGCTTTTTTATCCATTCAGCTACTCTGTTCCTTTTGATCAGAACGTTCAATCCATTTACATTTAAGGTGATTATTGATATGTACTTATTTATTGCCATTTTCATTTCCTGAATTTATATTTTTCTTCCTATTTCTTCTGCTAATTACAGCAGTCCTTTTAACATTTCTTGGAGTGCTGATTTGGTGCTAATATATTCCCGTAGGCTTTTTTTTTTTTTTTTTTTTTGGCTGGGAAGCTCTTTATTTCACCTTCTATTTTGAATGATAGCTATGCTGGAAAAAGTAGTCTTGGATTCAGAACCTTGTTTTTCATGACCTTGATTACTTCATGCCATTCCCTTCTGGCCTGTAGTGTTTCTGTTGAGAAGGCAGCTGATAGCCTTGTGGTGGTTCTTTTGCAGGTAATCTGTTGCTTATCTCTTGCTGCCTTTAAGATTCTTTTTCTTAATTTTTTGGCATTTTAATTATTATGTATCTTGGTGTAGGCCTCATTGGGTTCTTCTTACTTGGGGCTCTATGTTTCTTGAACTTGTATGCCTTTTTCCTTCACCAAGTGAAAAGTTTTCTGTCACTATTTCTTCAAATATATTGTCTATCCCTTGCTTATTTTTTTCTTCTTCTGACACTTCTATGATGCAAATGTTGTTACATTTCATTTTGTCCTACAGTTCTCTTAGGCTGTCTTCCTGTTTTTTTGTTTTGTTTTTTATTAATTTATTTTTGTTACAGATGTTTCTCCTTTTCCCCCCATTGTCACCCTCCTTCCCCTCCCTCCCTGCCCTGTCCCCAGTTTTGTTGTCCATATCCATTGGTTATGAGTACATGTGTACTAGTTCTGTGGTTCATCGCTCCCCTCCCCCACCCTCTCTTCTGACAATTGTCAGTCTGTACCCTACTTCCACATCTCTGGGACTATCCTGCTCCTCAGACTGTTATGTTCATTATATTCCAGAAATAAGTGAGATCATATGATATTTGTCTTTCTCTGCTTGGCTGGTTTCACTTAGGATAATAGTTTCCAGGTCCTTCCATGTCATCGCAAAGGATAAGAGATCTTTCTTTCTTACAGCTGCATAGTACTCCATTGTGTATATGTACCACACCTTTTTTATCCATTCGTCCACTGATGGACACTTGGGCTGTTTCCAGATCTTAGCTATTGTAAATAGTGCTGCTATGAACATGGGGGTACATATATTCTTTCTGTTTGGTGTTTCAGGCTTCTTAGGGTATATTCCTAGAAGTGGGATCACTGGGTCAAATGGTAATTCAATTTTAAAGTTTTTGAGGTAACACCATAGTGTTTTCCATAGTGGCTGCACCAATCTGCATTCCCACCAGCAGTGTACTAGAGTCTCTTTTTCTCCACACCCTCGCCAACACTTGTTGTTTGATGCTTTGTTGATGGTGGCTTTCTGACAGGTGTGAGGTGATACCTCATTGTTGTTTTAATTTGCATCTCTCTGATGATTAGTGATGTTGAGCATTTCTTCATATGTCTCTTGGCCATTTGTATGTCCTGTTTGGAGAGGTGTCTATTTAGTTCCTCAGCCCATTTTTTAATTGGGTTTTTTGTCTTCCTTTTGTTGAGATGTATGCACACTCTATATATTTTGGAAATTAATCCCTTATCTGATATATCATTGGCAATTATGCTCTCCCATACAGTGGGTTGCCTTTCCACTTTGATGGTTGTTTCTTTTGCTCTGAAGAAGCTTTTGAGTTTGATGTAGTCCCATGTGTTCATTTTTTCCTTTGTTTCTGTTGCCTTAGGTGATATATCAGTGAAGATTCTGCTGCGTATGATGTCTGAAATTTTGTTGCCTAAATTTTCTCCTAGGATTTTTATGGATTCATGAGTCACATTTAAGTCTTTTATCCATTTTGAGTTTATTCTTGTGTATGGTGTAAGATGGTGGTCTAGTTTCATTTTTTGCATGTATCTGTCCAATTTTCCCAACACCATTTATTAAAGAGGCTGTCTTTACTCCATTGTATGCTCTTGCCACCTTTGTCGAATATTAATTGAGCATAATGTTTTGGGTCAATTTCTGGGTTCTCTGTTCTATTCCATTGATCTATGTGCCTGTTCTTGTGCCAGTACCAGGCTGTTTTGATTACAGTAGCTTTGTAGTATAACCTGATGTCTGGTATTGTGATCCCGCCTACTTTGTTCTTCTTTTTCAAGATTGCTGTAGCTATTCGGGGTCTTTTTTGGTTCCATATGAACTTCTGAAGCATTGGTTCTAGTTCTATGAAATATGTCATTGGTATTTTGATGGGGATTGCATTAAATCTATAGATTGCTTTGGGTAGTATGGACATTTTAATGATGTTAATTCTTCCAATCCATGAACAAGGTATGTGCTTCCACTTTTTTATATCTTCCTCTATTTCTTTTTTCAATGTCCTGTAGTTTTCCGCAAATAGGTCCTTTACTTCTTTGGTTAAGTTTATTCCTAGGTATCTTAATTTTTTTGCTGCAGTGGTAAATGGGATTGTTTTTTTAGTTTCTCTTTCTGTGAGTTCATCATTGGTGTATAAGAATGCCATTGATTTCTTGACGTTAATTTTGTATCCTGCTACTTTGCCAAATTCATTTATTAAGTCTAGTATATTTTTGATGAAGCCTTAAGGGTTTTCTATGTATAATATCATGTCATCTGCAAATAATGACAGTTTCACTTCCTCCTTTCCAATTTGGATCCCTTTTATTTTTTCTTCATGTCTGATTGCTGTGGCTAAGACTTCCAGTACTATGTTAAATAAGAGTGGTGAAAGTGGGCATCCTTTTCTTGTTCCTGTTCTTAAGGGAAATGCTTTTAGTTTTTGTCCATTGAGTATGACGTTGGCTGTAGGTATTTGATATATGGCCTTTATAATGTTGAGATATGATCCCTCTATTCCCAAATTACTGAGCATTTTTATCAGAAATGGGTGCTGGATTTTGTCAAATGCTTTCTCAGGGTCTATTGATATGATCATATGGTTTTTATCTTTCATTTTGTTTATGTGATGTATCACATTTATTGATTTGTGAATATTATACCAGCTCTTTGTTTCATTGATCCTTTGAATTGTTTTTTTGGTCTCAATGCCGTTTATTTCTGCTCTGATCTTTACTATTTCCTTCCTTCTACTTGCTCTGGGGTTTTATTTTTGTTTGCTTTCTAGTTCTTTAAGTTGTGAGGTTAGGTAGTCAATTAGAAATTTTTTTTCTTTCTTGAGGTGGGCCTGTAGTGCTATGAACTTCCCTCTCAGAACTGCTTTCGCTGCATCCCATAGATTTTGTGTTGTTGTGTGTTCATTTTCATTACTTTCCAGAATGCTTTTAATTTCTTCCTTGATCTCCTCAGTAACCAATTCATTGTTTAATAACATGCTATTTAGCCTCCATGTCTTCAAATGTCTTTGCATGTTCTTGTTGCAATTGATTTCTAGTTTTATGCCATTGTGATCTGAGAAGATGCTTGATATGATTTCAATCTTCTTGAACTTGTAGAGACTTAGTTTGTGTCCTATCATGTGGTCTATCTTTGAGAATGTCCCATGTGCACTTGAGAAGAATGTGAATTCTTCAGTTTTGTGGTGTAATTCTCTGTATATATCTATTAAATCCATTTGATCTAGTGCTTCATTTAGAATTTCTGTTTCCTTGTTAATTTTTTGTCTAGATGATCTATCCAGTGATGTCAGTGGGGTGCTGAAGTCTCCTGCCATGATTGTATTGCTGTCGATTTCTCCTTTGAAGTCCTCCAGAAGATTTTTCATATATTTTGGTGCTCCTATATTGGGTGCATATATGTTTACCAAGGTTATATCTTCCTGTTGGATAGACCTTTTCAATATTATGTAGTGGCCTTCTTTGTCTCTAGTTATGGTCTTCAATTTGAAATCTAATTTATCAGATATGAGTATTGCTACCCCAGCTTTTTTTTCCTTTCCGTTTGCTTGGAAGATTTTTTTCCATCCCTTCACTTTCAACCTATGTGAGTCTTTTGTTGTGTGGTGGGTCTCTTGTAAACAACATATATGTGGATCATGCTTTCTTATCCAGTCAGCTACTCTGTGCCTTTTTATCGGAGCATTCAGTCCATTTACATTTAAGGTGATTATTGATATGTGCTTATTTATTGCCATTTTTGTTCAGTGTGGTTATATTTTTCTTCCTATTTCCTCTACTAATTACAGCAGTCCTTTTAACATTTCTTGCAATGCTGGTTTTGTGCTAATATATTCCCTTAGCCTTTTTTTTTTTTTTTTTTGTCTGGGAAGCTCTTTATTTGACCTTCTATTTTGAATGATAGCTTTGCTGGATAGAGTAGTCTTGGATTCAGATGCTTGTTTTTGATGACCTTGATTACTTCATGCCATTCCCTTCTGGCCTGTAGTGTTTCTGTGGAAAAGTCAGATGATAGCCTTATTGGGGTTCCTTTGTAGGTAACCTGTTGCTTATTTCTTGCTGCCTTTAGAATCTCTCTTTGTCTTTAATTTTTGGCATTTTAATTATTATGTGTCTTGGTGTGGGCCTGTTCGGGTTCTTCTTACTTGGGGCTCTCTGTGCTTCTTGAACTTGAATACCTTCTTCCTTCACCAGGTTAGGAAACTTTTCTGTCACTATTTCTTCAAATATATTCTCTATCCCTTGCTCATTTTCTTCTTCTTCGGGGACTCCTATAATGGGAATGTTATTACGTTTCCAGTTGTCCCACAGTTCTCTTAAGCTATTTTCCTGTTTTTTCCTTTTGGTTTTCTGATTGGTTGATTTTTTCTACTCTGTCTTCTAATTCACTGATCCAGTCCTACGCTTCCTCTACTCTGCTGGTCAGTCCTTCCAATGTGTTGTTTATTTCTGCTATGTCATTCTTTATTTTCACTTGGTTCGTTTTCATGTTGTCGATGTCCTTACTCATGCTGTTTAGTTTCCTCAAGATCATGGCTCTGAAGTCTACCTCTGATAATTTGCTTAACTGCATTTCATTTATCTCATCTTCAGTTCTTTACTTGTTCTTTCATTTGGGATCTGTTTCTTTGTTTCACCATTTTTGCTATCTCAGTGGGTTTTGGAGCCTGCCAAATTTTCCCTGTGGGTGTTGGTGTTCTGTTATTTGTGGCTCCCTCTACTGGGTTTGGATGAGTGTGGAGGGCCTTCCTTAAATACCACTGTCAAGTCTCACTTTCCTGGGTAGATTTGCAAACTCAGGAAAGGTTCAGTTATGCTCTAGCTTTTTGCCTGGAGGCTATTAGCCTCAGTTACTTGAAAAGCCTTAGGATCTCAGTTGAATGAGAAACTCCCTCAGGTGTTTATAGTGTGAGAGGATTTCTCGAGGGTGGGGCCCCTGCTGGTTGTTAATGAGCCTCAATTTGCATTTCTTTACCTCTTTTCCTCACCTGGGAATCTCCGAGGGAGGGGCTACCACAGCTCCGGTAAGGACTAAACTTGGCTGCCTTTCTGTGTAACCAGGACACCACCGTCCTTTGTGGCCACAGCCAAATCTGAGGTGTCCCCACAGAGTTCCAGTCCAGTCCGCCCTCCCTCTGCCGGAGCCCCAGGTGAGTGGCTGTGGCTATTTAGCGCTCTGTCCTGGTCCTCTGCGCTGTGGAGCAGCTGGGGCTTTTAACCCCGAGGGCAGGCGCCGCCGCTCCCAGCTAAGGCCGTTGCTCACAGCCAAGGCCGCTGCTCTCCGTGGGCTCCCAGTCCGCCACCCTCACACACCTCCGCAGATCCTACCAGGCTCTTTCAGTGTCCCTGGTTGTATGATCCTCTCTCGCTGCTTTTCTGTTGCTTTTTCCCGACGATTTTTCTTTATTTTAGTTGTAATTCCCGTTTGGTCCTGGGAGATCATCAGTGTAGCTTCCTTTCACTCTACTGCCATTTCCCCGTCTCTCTCTCTCTTGTCTTCCTGTTTTTTAATTGTTGGGTTTTTTTTTAGGTTCTCTCAATGGGTGATTTTTTCTCACTGTCTTCTAATTCACTGATCTCATCCTCGGATTCTTCTCCTCTGCTGGCTATTCCTTCCAATGTGTTCTTTATTTCCACTATGTCATTCTTCATTTCTGCTTCGTGGTTTTTCATTTCCAATTGGTTGATTTTCAATGTTTCTATATCTTTATTCATGCTGTTGAGCTCTTTACTTGTGCTGTTGTGCTTCCTCATTATTATTACTCTGAACTCTACCTCTGATAACTTGCTTAATTGTATTTCATGTATCTCTTCTTCTGTCGAATTCTCTTGTTCTTTCATTTGGGATTTGTTTCTGTTTCACCATTTTGGCTGTCTCACAGGGTTTTGGAACCTGCTGAATTTTTCCTGTGATTATTTGTGTTCTGCTTATTGTGAGTCCCTCTCCTGGGTTTGGATGAGTGTGGGAGGACCCATGTTAAACACCACTGTAAAGTCTTACTTTCCTTCGTAGATTTGTAGGCCAATCAAAGGTTCAGTTATCCTCAAGCCTTTTGCCTGGAGGCTATTAGTCTCAGTTACTTGATGAGCTTTGGGTTGTAGCCCTCAGCTGAATGAAGAAATCCTTCAGGTGTTCAGGGTAAGAGGATTTCCAGTGGATGGGGCAGATGCTTGGTAGCTGTTAATGAGCCTCAATTTGCATTTCTCTGGCCTAGCTGGGGTGGTGTTAAATTCTTAAGGGAGTGGCTGTTGTTTTCCTCCAGGCTCTGGGAAGGGGCTCTTTGACTAAGATGGCTACTGTCCTATGAGGGACTGATTCAGAACAAAACTCCCAGTGCCCTCCTAGCTCTCCAAACTCCCAAGTCTCCCCACACAGTTTCAATGCAGTCTGCCTTTCCTCTGCCAGAGCCCAATGTGAGGTGCTGTAGCTAATTTAGTGCTCTGTCCCAGCACTCTGTGCTGTGGAGTTGGCTTGAGATTTTAATCCCGAGGGAACTGCTCACAACCTAAACAGCCCTCCGCTGCTGTCCATGGGCTCCCAGCCCACCCTCTCTCGCACCTCTGCAGTTCCTACCAGGCTCGATTTCATGTCCTCTTTCTGTCCCTGGTTATATGGGTTCTCTCCAGCTGCTTTTCTGTTTTTTTTGTGTGTGTGTGTTTTTTTCCTAATGATTTGTCATTATTTTAGCTGTAATTCCAGTTTGGACCTCTGATATAGTCTGTGTACCTTCCATTCACTCCACTGCCATTTTTTCTCAGTTTTCCCCATTTGTACAAGTTCTCAGTATTAACCACTATTAACAGTTTTATGAGTATTATTTCATATTCTTTACATATTCAAGTAAAAACACACACTCATATATACGTGTATTGATCTTGCCACTTAGAAATATATCATACATGTCCTGGCCAGTTTGGCTCAGCAGTTAGAGCATCGGCCCATGGACCAGAGAGACCCAGGTTTGGTTCCTGCTAAGGGCATGTACCTTGGTCGCAGTTTGTCCCTGATCCCGGTTGGGTTTGTGTGGGTGACAGCCAGTCGATGTGTCTCTTTCACATCGATGTTTCTCTCTCTCTCTTCCTCCCCCTCTCCCTCCTGCTCTATCTGAAGATGAATGCAAAAATGTCCTTGGGTGAGGATTAAAAAAAAAAAGAAAAGAAATATATTATACAGGGGTTTCCAAGATCACAGCAGATTAAGTGGAAGCTACACTAACGTTCTCTGAGGACCTAACTGGAATTACAACTCAAATATAGAAAAATCATCCTGAATAACCAACTTAAGATAAGTGGAGAGAACACTTATAACCAAGGATATAAAGAGGAAGCCACATTGAGACTGGTTGGAAATGCAGAGGTGTGAGAGTGTTGGCTGTGCTCTCACAGGGAGCAGCTGAAATTTGGGAGGGATATCTCAGCTGAGGGGAGTTCACCCTGAGAAGTCTAGGGTCTAAATCCCTTGCTGGGCTCTCCAGTCAAAGTAACAAAACCAGAAAAGTTGCCCACATAACTTCTGCCTGTGAAAAGCACTGGGGGTTCTGTCTGGCAGGGAGAGACAGCTTGAAACATGGGCATCTTCTTAAAGGACCAATGCACTAAATTTTGTTTACAGCCCCTCACCTTGGACTCCAGCAGAGTGGACTAGAACTGTGTGAGGAGAGTCTAAGGTTGGTGTCTCTGGGGAGAGAGCTGGGAGGGCAGTTGCCAGGAACCTTGTGCTGAGTCATTTCCCCATGATATGAAAGCCATCTTTCTCAGGCAGAATTTTCCCATCAATGCAGCTTTACCTGAGGGGAAGCATTTGTCAAACCTGTTACAAATTCTCTCGCCCTACCCTGTGGAGTTTACACCTGGCTGAGGACTACAACTTGGGGCTTATTAAGTGACTGAGACTAACAGTCAACCTGCAGGTAGAGGTGTATCTCTGGGTCCTTTGAGTCTTTGCCTGAATTGCTCCTCTGCCTTGGGCTAGTAAAAGAAGATCTTGGTGTTCAGCTTGGCTCTTTCCATACGCACCCAGCCTCAGCAGAGGAAGCCACAAGTTGAAGATCACTGACAACTCAAAACAGTGTACTCAGGGTCCATCACAAACAACATCTAACATTGGCCTGCACCAGAGACCCTTGGGGAAGGCCCCAAATCAATAAATCCTATGGCCAGCTTCACTCATCAACAGAGCAGCACCCAGTAAGCTTCACAAGTAGTATATCTACAGGAATATTTTGGCAGGCTTCAAACCCTGCTGAGGCAAATTCTGTTTCATGTGAAAAGCACCTTCACAGAAGCCTGCATGCTGTGTTGGGGGTTGAGCCTCACTGTCAGCCAGCCTGAGGGCCAAGCCATGCAGAGGAAAGCCAACTTCAATCAAGACTCATTTACAACAGGCCAATGCACTGAGGGACATTATTAGAGCACCTAGATATGGTATTCAGGGAGACTGTGCCACTGGGCCCCACAAGTGACCTACTACATAAGGCCACCCTACCAAGACTGGCAGTTATAGCATAATAACTAATACAGAGAAGCAGGCCCATAAAGGCAGCCAAAATGGGGAGACAAAGAAATAAATCCCAAATAAAAGAATAAGAGAATTCTCCAGAAGAAGAGGTAAATGAAATGGAGATAAGCAATTTATCACATAGAGTTCAGAGTAATGATTATAAGGATGCTCAACAGCATGATAAAAGACATATAAACTATGGAAAGCAGCCAGTCAGAAATGAAGAATGATATAGCAGAAATAAAGAATGCACTGGAAGTAATATACAGCAAATTAAGGAAGCCAAGGATTAGATCAGTGAATTAGAAGACAGGGTAGAAAAAATTACTCAGAGGACCAAAAAGAAAAAAAAATTAAAAAAAAAACAGGAGGACAGTTTAAGAGTGTTGTGTGACAATATGAAATGTAACAACATCCATATAATAGGAGTACCAGAAGAAGATGAAAGTGAACAAGGGATAGAGAACTTGTTTGAAGAAATAATGATAGAAAACTTCTCTGACTTGGTGAAGAAAAATGTCACTCAAGGTCAGGAAGCACAGAGAGTCCCAAGCAAGAACATGCCAGAAAGGCCCATGACAAGACAAATCATAATTAAAATGCCAAATTTAAAGACAAAGGGAAAATCTTAAAGGTAGCAAGAGAAAAGTAATGTGTTAGCTACAACGGAGCTACCATAAAGCTGTCAGCTGATTTCTCAACAGAAACACTACAGGTCAGAATATAATAGCATGAAGTATTCAAGGTAATGAAAAGCAAGTATCTGAATCCAAAACTAGTCTATACAGCAAGGCGATCATTCAAAATAGAAGATGAAAAAAGAGCTTCCCAGACAGTAAAAAGGAATTTATTACAACAAAATCAGCATTGCATGAAATGTTAAAGGGACTGCTGTAATAATAAGAAGAAATATATATAGAGAGACATAGGTATAATGAATAAAAGTAGAAATAAATAAGTACCTATCAATAATAACTTTAAATGTAAGTAGATTAAATGCTCCAATAAAAACTCATAGGATAAAAAAAATGACCCATATATATATTGTCTACAAGAGACCCACCTCAGAACAAAAGACTCACACAGGATGAAAGTGAAGGGATGAAAATCAATTTTATATGCAAATGAAAATGAAAACAAAAGCTGGGGTATCAATATTCATACCTGATAAAATAGACTTCAAAATGAAGGCCATAACAAGAGACAAAGAAAGTCACTGCATAATACTAATGGGATCAATCCAAGAAGAGGACGAAACTCTGATAAACATATATGCATACAATATAGGACCACCAAAATATATTGAAACATTTCTAGAGAACTGTAAGGGAGAGATCAACAGCAATACAATCATAGTAGAGGAGTTTAATACCCCAGTGACATCATTGGATAGATTTTCTAGACAAAAAAAATCAACAAGGAACAGCAACCCTAAATGACACACTAGATCAAATGGATTTAATTGATATTTACAGAACATTTCACCCCAAAAATGCAGATTATACATTCTTTTCTAGTGTACATGAGACATTCTCAAAGATAGACTACATGTTAGAATACAAATTAAGTCTCTACAAGTTCAAGAAGATTGAAAAATCATATCAAACATTTTCTTGGATCACAATGACATGAAAATAGAAATCAACTACAATGAAAACACTAAAAAAGTTGAAACACATGGAGGCTAAATAGCATGTTATTAAACAATGAATATGTTACCAATGAGATCAAGCAAGAAATGAAATACTTTCTGGAAACCAATGAAAATGAACACACAACATCTAAAAATCTATAGGACACAGTGAAAGCAGTCCTGAGAGAGTCGTTTATAGCACTACATGCCTAATTCTAGAAACAAACAAAAATTATAATATACTACTTAACCCTACAATTTAAGGAATTAGAAAGAGAATAACAAGAAAATCCCAGAGTAAGTAGAAGGAAGGAAAGAATAAACATCAGAGCAGAAATAAATGACATAGAGACAAACAAACAAACAAACAAACAGAAAACACAACCAATACAAAATATCAATGAAACCAATAACTGGTTCTTTGAAAAGACTGATGAACCTTTAAACAAACTCATCAAGAAACAAAGAGAGAGGACCCAAATAAATAAAGAAAGAAACAAAAGAGATGAAATAAATGACACCACAGAAATAGGATTGTAAGAAAATACTATGAACGATTATATGCCAGCAAATTGGACAAACTAGGTGAAATGGACAAATTGCTAGAATCATACAATCTTCCAAAACTCAACCAGGAAGATTCAGAAAACCTGAATAGACCAATAACAACTAAGGAAATAGAAGTAGCAATCAATAAACTGCGAGCAAAAAAAGCCCTCATCTGCACAGCTTCACAGGCAAATTTTAACAAACATTCAAAGAAGAACTAACACCTATTCTCAAACTATTTCAAAAAATTCAAGAGGAAGGAAGATTTCCAAACTCGTTTTATGAGGCCAGCATTATCCTAATTACAAAACCAGATAAAGACACTACAAAGAAAGAAAATTACAGGCCAATATTTCTGATGAACATAGATGCCAAATCCTCAACAAAATATTAGCAAATCAAATCCAGCAATATATTAAAATATTGTTCACCATGACCAAGTGGAATTTATCCCAGGATACAAGGTTGGTACAATATTTGCAAATCAATAAATATGAAATACCACGTAATCAAAATGAAAGATAAAAATTATATGATCATATAAAAAATGCAGAAAATGCATTTGACAAAATCCAGCACCCATTCTGATAAAAACTCTCAGCAAAGTGGGAATAAGGAGAACATACCTCAACATAATAAAGGCCATACATGACAAACCTACAGCCAACATCAGACTCAATGGGCAAAAAATAAGAACAAGAACAAGACAGGGATGTCCATTTTCACCACTCTTATTCAACATAGTACTGGAAGTCTTAGCCACGGTGATCAGAGAAAAAGAAACAATAAAATGGATCCAAATTGGGAAGGCAGAAGTGAAACTGTCATTATTTTCAGAGGAAATTATATTGTACACAGAAAACACTAAAGACTCCATCAAAATAATATTCCATTGCATGAACATACTTCATCTGGCTTAATCATTTATCAGTAGATGGACATTTGGTTTGTTTCCATTTTTTGGTTATTATGAATATTGTTGCTATGAACATTCATGCATAAGTTTTTATGTAAACATATACTTTAAAATTCTGCTAGGTATAAACCTGGGAGAGGAATTTCTGGGTCATTTGGTAACTCTGTTTAACTTTTTGAGGAACCACCAAACTGTTTTCCACAATGGTTGTACCATTTACAGTCTCATCAGCACAGTATGAGGATTCCAATTTCTCCACATCATTGCTAAGAATTGTTATTGCTTTTTTCTTACAGCCATCCTAGTAAGTGTGAAGTGGTATTTTATTGTGGTTTTGAATGGCATTTTCTTAATCACTATCAATGTTGAGCATTTTCTTCATGTGCTTATTAGCCATTTGTATATCCTTTTCAATGTCTATTTTAATCCTCTACCCATTATTAACTTGGGTTAGGGTTAGGGTTAGGATTAGGGTTATAATGAGTTTTAAATATTTTTGTATATATTCTGGATACAAATCCTTTATTAGGCATATGATTCACAAATATATTTTCCCATTCTATGGCTAGCTTTATTATTTTTTGATAATCTCTATTGATACATAAAATTTTAATTTTGATGAGTTCCAACATATATATTTTTTGCTGCTTGTGCTTTTTGTGACCTATCAAAAATAGCATTGCCAAATACAAAGTCATGAAGATTTATCCCTATGTTTTCTTCTAATGGTTTTGTAATTTTAGCCAATACATTTTGGCCATTGATTTATTTTGAGTTAGTTTTGTATATGGTGTGAAATAGGGATCCAAATTCATTATATTGTATGTAGATATGCAGTTTTCCCAGCACCATTTGTTAAAAAGACTGTCTTGAACCATTGAATGGACTTGGCACCCTTGTCAAAAATCGATTGACCAGGAAATGAAAATGGTGGCAGAGTGAATGGAAGCTACATAGACCATCACCCAGGATTGAACTGGAATTATAACTGAAAGACAGAAAATTCCTTGGGATTTCAACTGAAGAGCAGCTGGAGAGAAACCTTATAACCAGATATGTAAAGAGGACACCAAATTGAGACTGATAGAAATTGCAGAGGCACAAGAGGGCTGGCTGGGTATGCATAGGTAGCAGTTGAGGGCTGTCTTAGCTGTGAGCAAGTCACTCAGAGAAGTCAGGGTTAAAACCCCAAGCCAGTTCCCCAGTAGAGTGGTGGAACAAGTAAAGGCACCCACATAACACCTGGCTGAGAAAATTACCAGAGCAGAGGTTTGGTGCAGCAGGGAAATGTGCAGGGAACAGCAGCACTTCCCTGAAGAGCCAGTGAACCAAATTATAGCTACAGCCACTCACATTGGGCCCCAACAGAGGGAGGGTGGAGTGGACTCGAGTTGTGTGAGGAGTGTTGGGGGTTTGGGCACTGGAGAGAGAGCTGGGAAGGAGGCCATCAGGAGCTCTATGCTGAGTCAATCCCCTACAAGACAGTAGCCATATTCCTCAAGAAGCCCCTTCCTGTCAGAGTGGCTTTAGCCTGGGGGAGAAGCAACTCCCCTTCTGTTGGGAATTTAACACCACTCAGCCAGAGAAGTGCAACCTGAAGGTCATTAACAGATAGAGACTACCAGCAAGCCAGTAGGCAGAGACGAGATTGTGAAGGCTTTGAGCGTTGGACCTGACTCTCAGTGTTGTGTGTTGCAGCTCTGGAGACTGAGCTATGAAGGTTGAGGGCTGGGTCCCTTTGCTGAGCCATTAACTCACACTGCAGAAACCATTTTCTTCTCAAAGCAACTTTAGCCCAGGGGAAAGCAATTACTCCACCCACTGGAAATCCTCTTACCCTGCCCACCTGTGGGATTTTTCATTCAGCTGAGAGCTACAACCTGAGGCTCATTAAGTAACTGAGACTAATAGTCAGCCTGCAGGCAACAGCTCTGGGATTACTGAAACTTTGGTTGGCCTGCAACCCTACCAGAAAAGTAAGACTAGACATTGGGGTTTAGTGTGGTCCCTTCCATACTCATCCAAACCCAGCAGAGGGAGTCACAATCAGTGGAACACCAACACATACAGGGGAATCTTGGCAGGCTCCAAAACCCACTGAGATAGCCAAAATGGTGAAACAAAGAAACAAATCCCAAATGAAAGAAGAAGAGAATTCTACAGAAGAAATGATAAATGAAACAGAGTTAAGAAAGTTATCAGAGGCAAAGTTCAGAGTAATGATTATGAGGAAGCTCAACAACAAGGGTAAAGACATAGAAACAATGAAAATCAACCAATTGGAAATGAAAAACCACCAAGTGGAAATGAGGAATGACATAGCAGAAATAAAGAATACATTGGAAGGAACAACCAGCAGATTAGAGGAATTTGAGAATCGGATCAGTAAATTAGAAGACTGGTACAAAAAATCACTCAATCAGAGAACCAAAAAGTAAAAACAATTAAAAAACAGGAGGATAGTTTAAAAGAACTTTGGGACAATATAAAATGTAACAGCATCTGCATCATAGGAGTTCCAGAAAAAGAAGAAAATGAGCAAAGATTAGAAAATATAGTTGAAGAAATAGTGGCAGAAAAGTTCCCAAACTTGGTGAAGGAAAAAGGCATACAAGTTCAGGAAGCATAGAGAGCCCCAAGTTAGAAGAACCCAATGAGGCCCACACCAAGACACATCATAATTAAAATGCCAAAAATTAAAGCCAAAGAAAGAATATTAATGGCAGCAAGAGTAAAGAAACAGGCTACCTACAAAGCAGCACCCAATAAGGCTATCAGCTGATTTCTCAACAGAAACACTATAGACCAGAAGGGACTGGTATGAAGTTTTCAAGGTAATGAAAATACAAGGATCTGAATCCAAAACTACTCTATCCAGCAAGGCTATCATTCAAAATAGAAAGTGAAATAAATAGATTCCCAGACAAAAAAAGTCTAAGGGAATATATGAGAACCAAACCAGAACTGCAAGAAATGTTAAAAGCAATGCTGTAATAAGTAGAGGAAATAGAGAAAGAAACAGAGCCATAATAAATAAAAATGGCAATAAATAAGCACATATCAATAATAACCTTAAATGTAAATGGATTAAATACTCCAATCAAAAGTAGCTGAACGGATAAGAAATCTTGATTTATATATCGGTTGTTTACAAGAGACCCACCTCACAATAAAAGACTAATGCAGGTTGAAAGTGAAGGGATGGAAAAAAAAATTCCAAGTAAATGGAAATGAAATAAAGCCGGGGTAGCAATACTCATATCAGATAAAATAGATTTCAAAATGAAGATCATAACAAAACACAAAGAAGGCCATTATACAATATTGAAAGGATCAATCCAACAATAGGATATAATCTTGGTAAACATATATGCACTTAATATAGGAGCACCAAAATATATTTAAAAACTTCTGGACGACTTTAAGGGAGAAATGGACAGCAATACAATCATGGTAGGGAACTTCAGCACCCCACTGCTATCACAAGATACATCCTCTAGACAAAAAAATTAACAAGGAGACAGAGACACTAAATGATGCACCAGATCAGATGGATTTAATAGATATTTACAGATAATTACTCCTTAAACTTCAGAATACACATTCTTCTCAGGGCACACAGGACATTCTCAAAGATGGACCACATGTTAGGACAAAAACTAAGTCTCTAAAAATTTAAGAAGATTTAAATCATATCAAGCATCTTCTCAGATCTCAATGGCATGAAACTACAAATTAATTATAATAAAAACACTCAAAAACATTCAAACACATGGAGGGTAAATAGCATGTTATTAAACAATGAATGGGTTACCAAGGAGATCCAGGTAGAAATAAAAAATACTTCCTGGAAATCAAGGAAAATGAACACACAACTACACAAAATCTATGGGACACAGCTAAAGCAGTCCTGAGAGGGCGGTTTATAGCACCACAGGCCTACCTCAAGAAACAAGAAAATTTACTAATTGACTATCTAACTCTAGAACTTAAAGAGCTAGAAAGTAAACAAAAAGAAAAACCCAGATAAGTAGAAGGACAGATATAGTGAAGTTCACAGGGGAAATAAATGACATAGAGTCTAAAAAACAACACAAAAGATCAGTGAAGCAAAGAGCTTGTTCTTTGTATAGATATACAAGATTGATCAACATTTAGCCAGACTCACCAAGAAACAAAGAGAGAGGACCCAAATAAACAAAATCAGAAATGAAATTGGAGAAGTAACAACTCATAGCACAGAAATAAAAAGGATCGTTAAAAATACTATTAACAATTATATGCCAACAAATTGGACAATCTAGGCAAAACAGACAAATTTCTAGAAACACACAGTCTCTCAAAACTGAACTGTGAAGAGACAGAAAACTTGAACAGATGAGTAACAACTAAGGAAATTGAAGATGTAATCAATAAACCCCCAGCAAACAAAAGCTTGGGCCTAGAGGGCTTCACAGGGGAATTTCACTGAACATTCAAAGAAAAACTAACACCTATTCTCCTAAAACGATTCCAAATAATTTAAGAAGAAGGAAGACTTCCAAACACTTTATTTGAGGCCAGCATATTCCTAATTCCAAAACCAGATAAAGACACTACAAAGAAAGAAAACTACAGGCCAATACCCCTGATGAACATAGATGCCAAAATCCTTAACAAAATATTAGCAAATCTGATCCAGCAATACATTTAAAAAAATTATTCACCATGACCAAGTGGGATTCATCCCTGGGATGCAAGGATGGTACAATATTCGCAAATCGATAAATGTAATACACAACATAAACAAATGAAAGATAATAACCATATGATCATATCAACAGATGCTGAAAAAGCATTTGACAAAATCCAGCACCCATTTCTGATAAAAATGCTCAGCAAAGTGGGAATAGAGGGATCATATCTCGACATAATAAAAGCCATATATGAAAACCTACAGCCAATATCATACTCAATTGGAAAAACCAAAAGCTTTTCCCTTAAGAACAGGAACAAGACAGGGATGCCCACTTTCACCAAGAAAGTGGAAGTCTTAGCCACAGAAATTAGAAATGAAGAAAAATAAAAGGGATCCAAATTGAAAAGGAAGAAGTGGAACTGTCATTATTCACAGATGACATGATATTGTACATAGAAAACCCTAAAGACTCCATCAAAAATCTACTAGATTTAATAAATGAATTTGTCAATGTAACAAAATACAAAATTAACATCCAGAAATTGATGGCATTCGTATATACCAATAATGAGCACTCAGAAAGGGAAACAAAAAAACAAAACAATCCCATTTATCATTGCAACAACAACAACAAAACTACCTAGGAATAAACTTAACCAAGGAGGTAAAAGACCTGTTCCCAGAAATCTACAGGGCATTGAAAAAAAGAAACAGAGGAAGATATAAAAAAGTGGAAACATATACCATGTTCATGGATTGGAAAAATCAACATCATTGAAATGTCCATACCACCCAAAGCAATCTGTGGATTCAGTGCAATCCCTATTAAAGTACTAATGGCATATTTCACAGATCTAGAACAAATACTCCAAAAGTTTATATGGAACCATACAAGATCCCGAATAGCCACAGCAATTTTGAAAAAGAAGAACAAAGTAGGAGGGATCACAATACCTGATATCAATTTATACTACAAAGCCATTGTAATCAAAACAGCCTGGTACTGGCACAAGAACAGACATATAGATCAATGTAGTAGAACAGAGAACCCAGATATTGACCCAAGACATTATGCACAATTAATATTTAACAAAGGAGGCAAGAGCATACAATAGAGAAAAGACTGTCTCTTCAATAAATAGTGCTTGGAAAATTGGACAGCTATATGCAAAACAATAAAAGTAGACCACCAGCTTACCCCACACCCAAGAATAAATTCAAAACGGATAAAGGACTTAGCTGTAAGTTGTGAAATCATAAAAAATCTTAGAAGAAAATGTAGGTAGAAAAATCTCAAACATCATGCGTAGTGAAATTTTCACTGATATATCACCTAGTTCAAGATAAACAAAGGAAAAAATTAATAAATGCTACTACATCAAACTAAAGAGCTTCTGCAAAGAAACCAGCATCAAAATGAAACATGAACCCACTCTCTGGGAGAACATATTTGCCAAAGATACATCAGATAAGGGGTTAATATCCAAAATATATAGAGTACTCATACAACTCAACAAAAGGAAGACAAACAATCCAATTAAAAAATGGGCCGAGGATCTGAATAGACACCTCTCCAAACAGGACATACAAATGGCCAGGAGACATATGAAAAAATGCTCAACATTTCTAATCATCAGAGAGATGCAAGTTAAAATGACTATGAGATATCACCTCACACCTGCCAGAATGGTGGCCGTCAACAAATCCTCAAACAACAAATGCTGGCGAGGATGTAGAAAAAAGGGTACTCCAGCACACTGCTGGTGGGAATGCAGACTGGTGTAGCCACTATGGAAAACAATATGGTGTTTCCTCAAAAAATTAAAAATTGAATTACCATTTGACGCAGTGATCCTACTTCTTGGAATATATTCTAAGAAGCCTGAAGCACCAATCAGGACTAATATGTGCACCCCTAAATTCATAGTAGCACTGTTTACAATGGCTAAGATCAGGAAACAGCCCGAGTGCCCATGAGTAGATGAGTGGATAAAAAATCTATGGTACATGTACACAGTGGAATACTATGCAGCTGTAAGAAAGAAAGATCTCATCCTTTGAGATGACATGGAGGGACCTGGAGAGTATTATGCTAAGTGAAATAAGCCAGTCAGCGAAAGACTAATACCACATGATCTCACTTATTTGTGGACCATAACGAACAAAATAAGCTGTCAACCAAAAGAGATCCAGAGCCATGGAAGTAGGGAACAGAATGACAAACTTCATAGGGATGGGGGATGGGAGGGGTGGGAAGAGATAAACCAAAGAACTTATATGCATATATGCACAACCAGTTGACACAGATATTAGGCTGGGAAGGCAGAAGGGGTGTGGGAGTGGGAAGGAGGGGGTCAATGGGGGAAAAGGGGAGCATTTGTAATACTTTCAACAATAAAAAATAAAATGAGTTGACCATAAAGGGTTGAGGTTTATTTCTGCACTCTCAATTGTATTCCATTGACCAATATGCCTATTCTTTATGCCAGTATCACATTGTTTTGATTACTATAGCTTTGTAGCATTTTTTTTTTAATCAGAAAGTGTGAGTCCTCTAAATTTGTTCTTGTTTTTCATGATTGTTTTGGCTATTATGGGTCCCTTGCATTTCCATAGAAATTTTAGGACCAGCCTTTCAATATCTGCCACAGAGGTAGTTGGAAATTTGATGGAGATTTCTTTGAATCTGTAGATCAATGTGGAGAGTATTGTTTTCTTAATATTAACTCTTCTAATTCAAGAACATGCAATAATGTTTTTTCATTTATTTATTTAGGTCTTCTTTAAAGTATATCAATGATATTTTTTTTATTTTCCAGTGTATAATCTTACATTTGTTTGGTTAAATTTATTCCTAAAATGTTATTCTTTTTGATGCTATTGTAAGTGGAAATGTTTACTTAATTTCATTTTTGGATCATTCATTGATAGGATATAGAAATACAAGTGGTTTTTGTATATTTTTTATTTACTGATTTTATTATTATTATTATTTTGATGATCGTTTATTCACCAAACATTGTTAAGCGCTGTGTGTGTGCCTGGCACAGTGTTAGGATCAAGGATATTGAAATATAAGGCTGGCAGGGAAGAGAAACCCATGCATGGACAACTCTAAGGCGATGTGAAAATAGTGTGGTTGGAATTACTGAAACCCAGAGGAGAGAGGGACTCTTTTTGGCCAGAAAGTGCCAAGGAATGATTGTTAGAAGAATTAACATTTCAGTGACATAAATCATGAAAGTTCAGTAAGCGTTTGCAGGTGGAAAAGGGACTAAGATGAAGGAAGAATGTTAAGAAAAGGGGATATACTGAGAGAGAATGGAATGAACTTTTGTTAAGTACCTACTGGGTGCCAACTACTGCATGCCAGCTAATTCAGTCCATTGGGGTCCATATCATTGTCTTCATTTTGTTCATGAGGAAATTCAGTCTCAGAAAGGTTACGTGACTCACCCAAGGTCTCATAACTTGAGTTACCACTTGGAGAAACCAGACTTACATCAAGGCCTGATGACTCCATAGATGTTACTGTCAGTAGCATTAGATTAGGGAAAGATCTTGTCTCCTTGGAGGGAGTGACAGGTTGAGTGCAGCATGCTTTCAGGAAAAAACAGGAAGAAACAAGATTAAAAATGGAGAATGGGGCCAGTTTGTGAAGGGTGTTTTCAGCCTGCATAAAATGTGCTTTTAGAGTATGAAAACATCAGTGAGGGTTTGTAAGCAGACATGAAAGCTCAGAACTCTGGCCACCTAGTTTGGGTTGGAGGGAGTTGGGCAAGTCTAGAGGTAGGGTCACAGATTTTTCCTTATTTATTGATTTTAGGGAGAGAGAGAGAAACATCTATTTGTTGTTCCACTTACTTATGCATTCATTGGTCGATTCTTGTATGTGTCCTGACCAGGGATTAAACCTGCAACCTTGGCTTAGGAGGACGACGCTCTAACCACTTGAGCTACGCGTCCAGAGAAATTTTTGTATATTGATCCTGTATCCTGAAACTTTGCTGATCTTCTTAATTAGCTCCAATAATTTCTTAATGAATTCTTTACGTTTTTCCACTATAGGATTATGTTATCTGCAAATATAGTTTTAAGCCTTCCTTTCCAATTCTGATTTCTTTTAATTTTTTCTTTGCCTAATTTTCCTGTCTAGATCCTCTAGTAGATCTACTGGGTTTGCAAATTTACTCTTGGACATGCTGAGTTAGAGGTTGTTGGGTACCATGCAAGTGGAGAAGTCAAGTAAATGATTGACTATTCAGGTCAGGAGAGAAATCTGGTCTGGAGATTGAGATTTAGTAGATGTTAACATACAAATGTTAATTGAAGCCTCTTGAAAAGGTGACCTTGCCCAAGAAGAGTGCTTAGAATGAGAAGAGGGCCCAGGACAGAGATTAATATCTCTTAAGGAATGAGGAGAGGGAGAAGAGATCAGAAAGGAAACTGAGTAGACACTGCCAGAAAATTAAAAGTTAAATCATGAGAGCATCGTGTCATAGAAGTCAAGGGAAGAAAGTTTCAAAAAAGTGGAAATGGTCATTAGTTTGGGGGATATAAAATGTTTCAAATGCTATTGAAAATTTAGTGAAATAATGTCTGGGGTAGATTAGAGCATGTTAAAATACTCAAGGAACAAAATCAATATTTGATGGTGAGGGAATAATCAGCAGCCTATATTTATTTCAGTCAGTAAACACTATCTTTGGATTTGGATTATACCTGGATTTTCTCTATGTATTGCTTATGCCTTTTTTATGTGGTGGACAACTCATTGTAGGGAACCGTTTGCTTGAAAAAAAAAATTTGTTCTAATGGGTCATATATAAGCGGGTTCCAGGTAAAAGAGGCTTGATCTACTTTCTCTACCCCATAATTTCTCAAAGGATGCTTTGACTTGTATTAGAATCACCAGCAGCACCTTAAAAAAATACAGATTGGTGGGTGTAATTAACAACCTACTGAGTCACAATCCCAGGAGTGGTACCTGGAATCTGCATTTTAATAATTTCCCTCAGATAATTGCATACCTAAATTTGAAAAACTTGGTTCTGAAAGAGTCACCTTCTAATAATTAGTTAAGCTGATTCATTTACTCTAGTGTAACATAGAACAGACCTACCCAAAAGAGATGCTGGTAATAGCAACATAAATTTATTTGGCTATATTTGTGTACATAGCTAAGCACACTCATAGAATGTTTGCTAAGTGTCAAACATCCTGTTATGTTACCAATGATGTCATCAGTGTTTGGCTGAAACAATTGTGCCTCTCCTTTGTAGGTTACTGCATGGTGCTAAGGTCTTTCATTGGTCAGATTCCATCTTTCTATATTTTTCATCCCTGAAGGTTATGACTCCTTTTTTTCAGCCCATTCTATATCTCCTTTGATCAGTAACTACATCAACTTATTAATACAAAAAAGGATCTCTTAGGGGTGGAAATTGACCATCTAATCCAAGTCTTCAGGTTCTCTATAAAATGATTGACATATATTAAACAATATCAAAAGCCATTCCTAGGTTGCTAACTGCATCTCATACTTTTTAGCTTCATGCATCTTTTTATTTTTCTCTGTGTACTGTCTTTTGTCTTGACCAATCAGTTAGTCTCTTTTTTTACTTACCTATTTACCTCATGTGCTCATTCACAGAGTTTGTATTTTTTATTATTTTTTATCATAGCATCAAGAGAAGTTGGGACTAAAATGACCTTAGAGATTTTCTTCTCAAACCCTTCTTTTATGCATTGGAAACTGAAGGCTAGAGTCATGAAATAACTTATCCAAAGTAACGCAACTGGTTAGTGACCCAGCTAGAACCAGCCTCTAGGACTCCTGATTCCTTTTGCAGGGCTCTGTCCACTATAACAGGGATAGTTATTCCCGGAGAAGACAAACTAATAATTTTTCATATGTTCTTCAAGTAGGACCAAGTCTGGGGTGCCAAAGGAAGAACTGAAGGAAAATAGTGAGCTTCTTTTTAAACTTAGTCTGTTAAAGAGATTTAACTTTCAACCACTATATTACTTTTCAATTTTTCCTCCATCTCTGCCAGAAACAATAAAATGACTGCTATGGCAATGAGACGAAGGGAAGGTATTATACTTAAATCCGAATTTAAATGATTTACAATTGAGTGGGATGACTGTCTGGTGTACTGGGTTTACCAGGCTCTTTCTGAATGCCACAGACCAGCCATGTATCCCTCATGAAATCATGATGAGGCTCTGTCCCTCAGTTTCTTTATTTTACAAGAAATACTCTGAGTGCTTAGGCAGAGAACAATGAGAAAGCACTGGTTTAAGAAAAAAAGAAGTTATTTATATTCAAGGGGTATTAGCTCTGGGCAACTTAATGACTCCTTTTTACAAAGGATAAGATTGAGTTATAGAAAGGTGACTGGATTCCTCATTGCCTCATACTGTGATTTGATTAATATTCACTTTTGAAAACTTAAAAACAATCTCCAAGATGAATAGAATATCATAGTTTAAAATGGGGGAAAATCTGGGGTAAGATAAGATGTTTTTCTTCCTACTGATTTTTTTTTTCTAAATAAGCCTTTTGGATATTACCAAAAGAGTCATTTGAAAGTGAGCATGAAAGGGAGAGACAGCAAACGAAAGAAATCATTCAAAGATAATTAGACAAAAGAGCAACGACTGCAAATAAAAACAAAAACAAAAACAAAGAACAGAACCTCAGAGAGACATGGTAAAATCAAGCAATTTGGGTGAAAAGAACATGTGGTGCTGTGCAATGATAGGTGCCAAGGAGGATAGGTGGAAAATAGCATGTACCTGGCCAAAGAGCTTTTTAAACTCTTTTTTTTGTTGTTTTGTTATTGAGAACAGTAAGAGATAAACGGGCAGCCTCCAAGGTGTTCTGGAAAATCAATCACAAACATCATCTAGAAGCAGCTGACTTAATTCATTCTATTCCTATTACAATAAATCTGACTGGCATATAAAATTCATGTGCCTGGAAATACTAGCCTGAAAAATTACTTTGGGGCTCTTGCTTGAATTTTTACGTGAATAAAGAAAACTAAGAAACCACCAAAAAACACAGAGAACCCAATTGTTTCCTTCTCCAGAGAATATTTCAAGGCACAGATTCAGCCTAGCACGTGGATAGTAATCAACCACATAAAATAATTTGTAAATTTTAGTTACTCAAAATGAGGAGGCTGCCTTTTATATATGAAGATACAGAATTTCCACTAGAACAGGTACTTGGGGTATTTTTAAAAAAATCATGCTGTACTTTCTAACCCTGCCTCCCTGATGTTCAATGCTAAGAGGCTGGCCAGAAAACAGGATAAATTAAATGGCGCACTCAGGTGTTGGGCCCATGACTGGTGCCTCATTAGCACCTTGGCTCAATCAACTGATTTTAATGAAAGCTCCATTGAAGTGGCTGTGATGGATTTCCAAGCCTTAAGTTAGAACTACTGAAAAAGAACAATATCTTTCACAACATGAGCTTACTACAGACCAGCTCCCACTGATAATAAGCAATTCACTTTAGAGTGGTTAGTCATTTTTTGTACATTTTGTTGAGCAATTGGTGTGGTCACCAAGTACTCACCAAGTACTCTAGGGACTTGTATCCCTTAATTCTGGAAAAGTGTCTTGCACTATTTATTTGATAATTTCATCCCCTACATTTTCTCTTTCTCTGAAGTCCAATTAAATGGATATTCGACCTCCTTTGGATGAATTCTTGAATTTTATTATCTTTTCTCTCCCATTTATTATATCTTTACCTTTTGATTTTGCTTTTAAAAACATATATAGACTTTGTTTTTCTGAGAAGTTTTAGGTTCACAGCAAAAGTGAGTGGAAAGTACAGAGAATTCCCATTTCCCCCAGCCCTCACATACACACAGTCTCCCCCACTCTCAAAATCCCACATCAGAGTGGTACATTTGTTACCATTGATAAACCTACATGGACACATCACAATTAGCCAAAGTTCATAGTTTACTTTAGGGTATATCATTGGTGTTGTACATATTATAGGTTTGGACAGCTGTATGTATAGTGATATGTATCTACATTATGGTATCATACAGACTACTTTCACTGCCCTAAAAACGTTTCTGCTGTGCCTATTCATTACTCTTTCCTCACTAAACCCTGGTAACCACTGATCTTTTACTGTCTACATAGTTTTGCCTTTTCCAGAATGCCATATAGTTGGAATCATATAATATATAGCATTTTCAGATTGGATTCTTTCACTTAATAATATGCATTTAAGATTCCTCCATGTCTGTGCTTAATGGCTCATTTCTATTTAGTGCTGAGTAATATTCCATTGTCTGGATGGACCACAATTTAGTTATCCATTCAGCTACTGAAAGACATCTTAGTTACTTCCAATTTTTTAATAATTATGACTGAAACTGCCATAAAATTTGTGTATAATTTTTTGTGTGGACATAAGTTTTGAACGCCTTTGGGTAAACACCAAGGAGTGTGATTGCTGGATTGTTTGGTAAGAGTATGTTTAGTTTTGAGTATGTTTAGTTTTGTAAGACAGTGTCACACTGTTTTTCAAAGTGGCTGTAACCATTTTGCATTCCTACCAGAAATGAATGAGAGTTCCTTTTGCTGCACATCTTCACCAGCATTTGGTGTTGTCAGTGTTCTGGATTTTGGCCATTCTAATAGGTGTGCAGTGCTATTGTATTGTTGTTTAAATTTGCATTTCCCGGATGACACATGATATGCCCATTTGATATGCTCATTTATCATCTGTATATCTTATTTGGTAAGGTGTCAAAGTCTTTGGCCCCTTTTTTTAAAGTTTTTAATTTCAGATCATCCTTTGTGGTTATTTTAGGTCTCTGAGTTTAAAAATTTTTTTTTCTTTATTGATTTTTAGAGAGAGAGAAAGAGAGAGGGAGAGAGAGATAGAAACATCGATGAGAGAGAACATCGATTGGCCGCCCCCTGCATGTCCCCCACTGGGGATTGGCCCACAACCTGGGCATGTGCTCTGACCGGGAATTGAACTGGCCATCTCTTGGTGCATGGGTCGATGCTCAACCACTGAGCCACACCAGCTGGGCTCTTTGGCCCTTTTTAAAATTGGGCTCCTTGTTTTCTTTTCTTCCCCATTTTTATTGAATTTATTGTGGTGACACTGATTATTTTTCATAGCAATATTTTTTTCTGATATATCTCCTTGGGCAAGGGAAACAAAAGAAAAATTTTTAAAATTAACAAATAGGTTGCTTCTTTGTGTATGTTGGATAAGTCTCTTGCAAATATTTTCTCCCAGTCTGTGATTTGTCTTCTAATTCTCTCGACAGTCTTTCACAGAGCAGGAGTTTTTCATTTTAACGAAGTCAAGCTTATCAATTATTTATTTTATGGATTGTGCCTTTGGGGTTTTATATAGAAAGGTATCACCATATTTAAGGTCATCTAGGTTTCATCTTATGTTATATTCTAGGTGTTTTATAGTATTGCATTTTACATTTATGTCTATGATCCATTTTGAGTTAATTTTTGTGAAAGGTTTAAGGTCTGTGTTTAGATTCTTTTTTTTTTTTTTTTTTTTTTGCATGTGGATGTCCAGTTATTCCAACACCATTTGTTGAAGAGAATACCTTTACTCCATTGGATTTCCTTCAGTCCCTTGTCAAAGATCAGTTTACTATATTTGCATGTGTCTATTTATGGGCTCTCTATTCAGTTCCAGCAACCTGTCTATTCTCTTGCCTATACCACACTGTTTTGATTACAGCAGGTTTATAGTAAGTCTTGAAGTTGGATAGTATCAGTCCTCCAGCTTTGTTCTTCTCCTTCAATATTGCATTGGCCATTCTGGGTCTTTTGCCACTCCATATAAACTTTAAAATCAGTTTGTCAATATCCACAAAATAACATTCTGGGATTTTGATTTGGATTGTGTTCAATGTATAGATCATGTTGGGAAGAACTGATATCTTGATAATATTGAGTATTCCTATCCATAAGCATGAAATATATTTCCATTTATTTAGTTCTTCATTGATTTCTTCCATCAGAGTTTTGTAGTTTTTCTCAAATAGATCTTGTACATATTTTGTTAGATTTATACCTAAGTATTTCATTTTTTGGATGCTAAATTGTATTGTATTTTTATTTCAAATTCCACTTGTTCATTAATGGTATATAGGATTGACTTTTATGTATTTGCCTTATATCTTGCATCCTTGCTATCATTGCTTATTATTTTCAAGAGTTTTTTTGTGTGTGTGTGTCAATTTTTTTACTTTCCACATAGTCATACAATGAAAGTTTGATTCCTTCTTCCCAACCAGTATACCTTTTATATCCTTTTCTTGTCTTATTGCACGAATTAGAAATTCCAGTACAATGTTGAAAAGAAGTGGTGACGGGGAACATTCTTGCCTTGTTCCTGATCTTATTAGAAAATATTTTAGTTTTTCTCCTTAAATATTATGTTAGCTGTAGGTTTTTTTATCTTTTTTATTGTGTTACCCACTATTTCTAGTTTGCCGAAAATTTTTATCATATATGGCTGTTGAATTCTGTCAAATACTTTATTTGTATCTATTGATATGATTTTTTCTTTTTTAGTCATGAATGTATGAATTACATTAACTGACTTTTGCATGTTGAATAAGCCCTACATACCAGGGATAAATTAATTTAACTTGGATGTTGTGTAAAATCCTTGTTATACATTGTTGGATTTGATTTACTAATATTTTGTTGAGGACTGTGCATATATGTTCATGAGAGATATTGATCTGTAGTTTTCTTGTAATGTCTTTGTCTGATATTTGTATTAGTATACTGCTGGTCTCATAGGATGAGTTAAGATGTATTCCTTCTGCTTCTATTTTTCTGGAAGAGACTGTAGAAAATTGGTATAATTTCATCCTTTAATATTTGGTAGAATTCAGACTTCTGGTCAAGATGGTGGTGTACGGAAACACGGTATCGCCTCCTCCCATAACCACATCAAAATTACAACTAAACTACACCACAACCATCATTCAAAACCACCTAACATCGAGCTGAATGGAAGTCCTACAACTACGAAATTAAAGAAGCAGCCACATCGAGACTGGTAGGAGGGGCAGAGGCAGATGGGCTGGTCCCACACCCACGTGTGACAGATAAAAATCAGGAGGGACACCTCAGCTGTGAAGGTCTTCTCTGAGGAGTGAGGGTGCCCATCCCACACCAGGCGCCCAGCTCAGGGTTCCAGTGCCAGGAAGAGAAGTCCCCATCACTTCTGGCTGGAAAAACCAGTGGGAACTGAGGCAAAGGGAGGCTGTGGCTGCAGCTGCAGGAGCCCCAGGCAGTTCCTCTTAAAGGGCCCGTGCACAAACTTACTTGGACCTGCTCCCTCTGAACTTGGAGGGGAGGCAGCTTGAGGGGCGCCAGAGATATACAGGGAAGAATTGAGCTGTTTGCCCTCGGAACAAGGGCTGGAGGGGCAGCTTTCTCCTGGACAGAGGTGTTGGCGGAGTCTGATGTTCCTTTGATGAGCCCTTCCCCGGTGGCAGACCCGCCATATCTGGGACTCCACCAACCTGGCTCACACTGTTTGCCCCGCCCCGGTGATTCCCTGAGGCTTTGCCCCACCCAGCTTTCAGGCCCACCCAAGCTGTTTCCAAAGGCTTTACCATAGTATTGACCTGTCTTGGATCCTGCTTCAGAATTTCCTAAAATCTCTCAAACAAGCAGCATCTGGTCTCAGTGACCCCCATACCTCTCGTTAAGTGGCCCTAGGCCTGGCATTAGAAGCAGCCAGCCTTGGTTCACAGCTTGGCTTTTCCTGGGCACTTCCAAGCCCAGCACAAGAAGCAGCCATCTGAAGATCACTTTGTAGCTTATGCCAGGTGACCCTGGATAGAACACAGGCAGTGGCTGACCTTGCCCCAGAGCCAGCACACCCAGTCGACAGCTTCAGAACACATTGAAACACCACCACCCAACCACCTCCACAAGTGACACACTCAATGAGCAGACTCAGTGGGTACCAGAGCCCTGATGAAGTAAGTCTTGCTCTGTGTGGTGGGCCTCTACACAGCTGATCCTCCAAGGTAGTCAGAGGCCAGTGGCTAGTGGGCACAGCCAGTCCTTGTAGCTGATCAGCCTGAGTAAATCCCTCCCATTGACATGCTAACAGCAATCAAGACTCAATTACAACTGAAGGGTGTACAGTCCACACTAGGGGTGCACCTTGAGGGCACAGCTGGGGTGATCAGGGAGGCTGTGCCACTGGACCTTACAGGGTACCTACTACAATAGGCCACCCTAGGAAGCCTAGGAGACATAGCAACTCTTCCTAATACATAGAAACAAACACAGCGAGGCAGCCAAAATAAGGAGACAAAGAAACGTGTCCCAACTGAAAGAACAGAACAAAACTCCAGGAAAAGAACTAAACAAAATGCTGATGAGCAATCTAACAGATGCAGAGTTCAAAACATTGGTTATAAGTGTGCTCAATGAACTTAGTGAGAGCCTCAAGAGCATAAAAATGACCAGTCAGAAATGAAGGATGCACTAACTGAAATAAAGAATAATTTACAGGGACTCAATAGTAGAGTAGGTAAAGCCAAAAGCAAACCATTGATTTGGAATATAAGGAAGCAAAAAACCACCCAATCAGAACAGCAAAAGGAGCAAAGAATCCAAAAAATGAGGATAACGTAAGGAGCCTCTGGGACAACTTCAGGTGTACCAACATTCGCATCACGGGGGTGCCAGAAGACGAAGAGAGAGAGTGCAAGAAATTGAAAATGTATTTGAAAAAATAATGACAGAAAACTTCTCTAATTTGGTGAAGGAAACAGACGTACAAGTCCAGGAAGCACAGAGAGTCCCAGTCAAGGTGCACCCCAAGAGGCCCACACCAAGACACATGATAATCAAAATGCAAAAGATTAAAGACAAAGAGAGAATCTTAAAAGCAGCAAGGGAAAAGCAGTTAGTGTCCTACAAGGGAGCTCCCATAAGACTGTCAGTTGATTTCTCAAAAAAAACTTTGCAAGCCAGAAAGGAGTGGCAAGAAATATTCAAAGTGATGAAAAACAAGTTCTTGCAACCAAGATTACTCTATCCTGCAAAGCTCTCATTTAGAATTGATGGACATATAAAGAGTTTTCCAGACAAGAGAAAGCTGAAGGAGTTCATCACCATCAAACCAGTATTATATGAGATGTTGAAGGGTCTTCTTGAAGCAAGAAAAGATAAAAAATATGAACAATAAAATGGCAATAAATACATATCTATCAACAATTGAATCTACAAACAAAATGAACAAGCAGAACAGAAACAGACTCATAGATACAAATAACTTTTTGTCTGGCGGAGGGGTTGGAGGAATGAGTGAAAAAGGTGAAGGAATTTGAAGTACAAATTGGTTGTTAGGGTGACAAACCTCAAAGAGATAGGGGGCGGTGGGGCAAGAAGAGATAAACCAAAGAACTTTTATGCATACATGCATAACCAATGGACACAGACAATAGTGTGGGGAAGACAGGAAGGGAGTGGGAGCAGGAAGGAGGGGGTCAATAGGGGAAAAAGGAAGGACTTCTGTATTACATGCAACAATAAAGATATGTTTAAAAATAAAAATAAAGAGAAATGAAAGCAGAAAAGTACTAGAAGAAAACATGGGTGAATTCCTTTATAATCTTGGAGTGAGAAAAGGCCTTTTTATATGATTCAAAATCTAGAAGCCATTTAAAAAATTGACAAATTTGGTAACATTAAATGAAGAAAAAACTTCTTCATGCAAAAGGCATCATAAGCAAAGTAAAAGAAATGACAAACTAAGAACATATTTGCAATTTTTATCACAGCAAAAGAACTGTCTCATATAAATTGAGAAGAAAAACACCAACAATTCTATTAAAAATTGGCATAGGACATGAATAGACATTTCTAAGAAATGCAAAGATCCCTTAAAATATAAAAAAGATGCAAACTTCATTCAGAATCACAAAAATTCAAATTAAAACTTCTGAAATACAAATTCTTACCTACTCTTTTGGCAACAATCCAAAAGTTTGATAATATAGTCTGTTGATGAAACTTTGGGAGGAAAGGGCACAATTCCTATGGAGGGGAATCTGGGAATATATATAATTACAGATCTATTTTTCCATTGACCTAACTATCCCATGTTTGGGAATCTATCTTACAGATATCCTATAGATACATATGTATAAATCACATATGTACAATGACATGTATATAAAGTAAACCCTTTCAGGCAAACCCTGCCGCCCACAAACTAACAAAATCCAAATGCAAAAAAGCCCCAAAGAAAACTACAACAAAAACAAAAATCATCATGGTATTAATATGGAGAGATCTCTAGGATACATTTTTAGTGAAAAAAATTTAAGGTAAAAACCAGTACATGATATATTATCTTTTGTGATATATATAAGGGGAAATAAAATATATATTTATATTTGCTTAAAGAAATATTAAAAAGATACACAAAGAGCTAATAAAATTATTTTCTGTAGGAGATTGGGGATGGGAAGGAGGTAGATGGAGGCAAGGGTCAGAGTGAGAACTTTCAGAGTATCCCTATTCATACTGTTTTGACCTTTGAATCATGTAAATATATTATTGATTTAAAAAAATAATAGAAAATATAATTAATCTTTTACCTGCATTGTATCTGTTTCTTCCTGTTTCCTTTTATTGTTTGCCTGTTTGGTCTTTTAGCATGCTGATGTTATTGAGTGATCCGCAAATGCCAGAATCTGAAGGATATACTGTATAGGCTTTTCCATTTTTCAAGAGAAAAATTCATCTTCTTGGGAACCAGAGGCTTGGTTTCTAGCATTCTGGGAGCAGGAGAGAGGAGACAGGAGTTGAGGGGTCCTGCATTTAGCTTACAAACCTTTACTTCATCTACCTGTTTTCAGGTCCACATCCACTTCTGCCTTTCATTAGGTTTGCATTGGATCAATTTCTCCATACAATAAACATTTGGTGGTGGGCGTAATTCCCTGGAATTTCAGGTGGTGATTCAACCACTTCATACATAGACTTTCAACTACTTACCTTGTATTAACCCTACGCCTCATCCTACTTTTCTGATGTTTTTGGAATCTGCAAGCTCTCATCCTGTAAGGGTTCTTCAGGGTGAATCATTGCTCTTGCTCCTCCTCCTCCTTATCGTGGCAAATATACTAACATAAAATTTACCATTTTAACTATTTTTAGCTGTACAATTCAGTGACATTTTAAGTATATTCACATCATTGTACAACCATCACCACCATCCATTTTCAGAACTTTTTCATCTTCCCAAAATGAAACTCTGTACCTATTAAATAATAACTCACCATTCCCCCTCCCCAAAACCACCATTCCACTTTTTGTCTCAATGAATTTGACTACTCTAGGAGCCTCATGTAAGTGGAATCACACAATATTTTCCCTTTGATGTCTGGCTTGTTTCACTTAATATAATGTCTTCAAGTGTTATCCATGTTGTAGCATATTGCCAGAGTTTCCTCCCTTTTTAAGACGGAATAATATTGCATTCTATGTATAGAACACACTTTGTTTATCCATTCATCTGTCGATGGACATTTAGGTTGTTTTCACCTATTGTGAATAATGTTACTATAAACATTGATATACAAATATCTGTCTAATTCCCTGTTTTAAATTCTTCTGGATTTATTCCCAGTAGTGAAATTGCTGTATCATGTGGTATTTTATGTTTAATTTTTTGAAACTGTCGTACTGTTTTCCATAGCAGCGGTGCCAATTTACCAACAATGCATAAGGGTTCCAATTTCTCCACATCCTTGCCAGTATTTGTTATTTTCTGTTCTTTTCTTTCTTTTTAATAATAGCCATCCTAAGGGGTGTGAAGTGGTATCTCATTGTGTTTTGATGTGCATTTCCCTAATGATTAATGATGTTGAGCTTCTTTTCTTGTGCTTATTGGCTGTTTGTATGTCTTCTTAGAGAAATGTCTATTCAAGTCCTTTGCCCATTTTTTAATTGGGTGGCTTGTTTTGTTGTTCAGTTGTAGTAGTTTTTTATATTTTGGAGGTATAAATCCCTTATAAAATATATGATTTGTATATATTCTCTCCAGTTCTGTGGGTTACCTTTTTACTCTGTTGATAGTGTCCTTTGATATACAAAATTTTAAAATTTTGATGAAATCCAATTATCCATTTTTCTTTTGTTGTTTGTGACTTTTGTGTCATATACAAGAATTATTGCCAAATCCAATGTCATGAAGATTTTTCTCCTGTTTTCTTCAAAGACTTTTATAATTTTAGCTCCTTCATTTAGGTCTTTGATCTATTTGGGGTTAATTTTTATAGTGTACAGATTAATTCTTTTGCACATGTATATCATATCCAGTTTCCCCAACACCATTTATTGAAAGACTGTTCTTTCCTGCAATGAATGGTCTTGGCACCCTTGTCAAAAATCATTTGACTTTACATGTTGGGAGCGGTGTCACTGGAACAGCAACTGCCACGGTTTGACATAGTCCCTGGAGATACGAGGACCACCACAGTTTGACATAGTCCCGGGTGAGCTCCATGGTTTGACATTGTCCCTGGAGAAGTGGTTTCACTGCGTGGCAGGAATCACGAAGAACAGTGACTGAAGATATAAAGTAAATGGGAAAATAAAAATGCAGGATGGCAACTGAAGGAGACTAATCTTTGCTTTCTCTATCTGTTAGCTGTCAGAAATTATTATAGAAGTAACATATAGATGACTAATGATGTAGGTGGTAGAAAAGATTGCAGGAAGAAAAGCAAGAAAATAATAAAGATTTAGGATAGAAATGTGAAAGCTTAGAAAGATCTTAGATAGGAGGAAAGGTCAGGAGTTTTAAGAGGATGTATGGGTGAAGGGTGAAAATAGTTGCTAATTAACATGTAATATACATAAGAGTTGGGTAAACAACCAAAAGAATGTCTGTACTTATTTGCCTAAAAGGTTTGGGGGAAACAATGTAACCTGTGGATCTGTATAAATAATAAAAAGATTCTGCTAGTCCGAGGCAGAAGCAGAAGCAGAAGCATTAAGACTAAGCAGAAGAAGAAAGATCAAGTATTTTCTGTCTCCCACGTTGCTCTCTCTCTCTCTCTCTCTCTCTCTCTCTCGCCGACTCCGTCCACACCTTTGGGAACCCCTGGACCTGCCAAGGCTGGACCCCGGTATTTACATGTGAGGGTTTATTTCTATTCCATTGGTGTATATGTCTGTCTTTATGCCAGTATCACACTGTTTCCATTGCTGTAGCCTTGTAGTAAGTTTTAAAATCAGGAAATGTAGGACCTCTAACTTTGTTCTTTTTCAATTTTTTTTTTTTTTTTTTTTGGCTATTTGAGGTCTCCTGAGATCCCATATGAATTTTAGAATGTATTTTCCTAGTTCTGGAAAAAATGTCATTGAGATTTTGAGAAGAATTGCATTGAATTTGTAGATCACTTTGGTAGTACTGACATTTTAACGATATTGTCTTTCAATCCATGAACACAGATTTTTAAAAATTAATTTGTGTCTTTTTAAATTTCTTTCAGCAACATTTTTGTAGTTTTGAGTATACAAGCGTTCCATCTCCTTGGTTACATTTATTACTAAGTATTTTATTCTTTCTGATGCTATTGTAAATGGAATTTTCTTAATTTCATTTTTGGATCATTTATTGCTAGTATATAGAAATACAAATGGATTTTTGAACATTGATTTTTGTATCCTGAAATCTTGCTGAATTCATTGACTAGTTCTTACAGATTTCTAGCTAGGTGGCCATTAGCATGTTACTTAATCTTCTGTGCCTCAGTTTCCTCATCTGCAAAATGAGGACAATGATAGTATCTAATTCTTAGGCTTGATGCAAGGATTATGTAAGGTAATCCATATACAGGTAAGCACTTAGAATGGTATCTGGCTCATAGTATTAATTCAGTAAATGTTGGATATTATTATATATTTTAAATTGAATAGAAAAATGTAACTAAGACGTAAAACTGTAATTTGAAAAATAACATTGCTTAAGATGAGGCAAAGTAAAACAAATGAACCTCCAGACTGGATTTCCATAAGAAAGTGGAATAGGGCCATGCCTTCAGGTAAGAAGGGTAAGACTGGGTGGGGTTGGAGCATAGGGTGTTCAGAGATTAGAGAAAGATATAGTGACATACAGAGGAAGGAGGTGGGGGATGAAAACAAACCTATCTGTAATTATTTTTACCTATTTGTTCCTGGAGAGTTTTAAATGTGTCTAAATAGGTGTTATCTGTTTCACAATTATCATGTAAAAGTGATTGTCTTATCACTAATGTTAGGTTCTGCTGCCCAGTTCAACACACTCTTGGCCACTGGATGTCATCTTCTGAAAGTGGGGTTAGGGTTAGAGTCTGAAATTTGGGACTGGTACTTTATGCTAGTGCAGTGCTTCGTAGACTGAAGCCATTTATGAGCTACAGTTGTAGCTTTTGCCTACCACTCACACACGGGATATTTCATGATAAATAGTGAAAAAATAAAAAGTCTGTGATTTTGTTCAAAAGTGAAACAAACAAGTATGAAAAGAGGTTTATTTTGAATTTAACTTAATTCAAGTTTGAATTCAACTCTTTTCTAATTCTTAGAACAAAAAATAAATTATTGCTTTTTGGGGTGTGATTTTCTGACAAACTTATACCATAATATGATTATAATACCCTTCACCTCACTTTTGACTTTCATTAGAGGGTCATTTTTGCAAAAAAATGTTTCACAGCTGCATCATTAAGGGCCTCCCTTAAGCTTTCATTATTCAAATAATTCTTTTAAAATGTCAATGCTATCATCATCCTTGTCCATTTTCTCCTGTTCAATTGTTAACTGATTTAATTTTGCCAGGTCTTTATTTGCCAATGACTTTGTACATTATCTGAACAGTTTGCCAGTGTTTTTATCTACTTCACATTTCTAAGTCTTTTGCAAAATTTTCAATTTCACTTTGCACATTTGCACTATGCATTGTTTTTAGGATAATTATAAGAAAGATCCTTGCTACAATGACTGTGGATAGATACTATCATTAGGCAAGGAGGGATGTTTAAATGGGGCCTAATTATAATAAGAGTAATTTATTGATGAATATATATATATTTTTTAATATATGTTTTTTTATTTTTTAGAGAGAGAGGAAGGGAGAGAGAAACATCAATGTGAGAGAGAAACATCGATTGGCTGCCTCCTGCTCAGCTCCCACTGGGGATCCAGCCTGCAACCCAGGCATACGCCCTGACCAGGAATGGAACCGGGACTTCTCAGTCCATGAGATGATGCTCAATTCACTGAGCCAAACTGGCTGGGCTATTAATGAATATTTTTTTTGTGTGTGTGTGTTAGAGTAGCTTTTGCTCTGTAAAAACTTACTGTGTAGACTCTGATAATGAACACTTGGATAATAAGTACTGTTACCAGAGAATCAGATTCCTCTCTTGCTAATGGGACCAGGGCTCTTGGGGTGCAGTCAGAATAGGCATATTCAGAGGACCCAATGGGAAGATGAGAGGTGGTAGAAGACTTTATTCCTCAGTTTCCAATATCCCATTCTGCTCCCCACAAGCCAGTCCTGGAAGAAGGATAGCTGGGGCTTTAGCAAGGTGTAAAGCAAAGCCAGAGTCCAGAGTTTCCATTCATGATGCAGCTGGATTCAGATTAGGATTAGTTCAGATTCAGTCCATTAGTCCATTGTGTGGGTCCCACGTTGAGGGTGTCAGAGCCCCACAAGCAATCTGGCATGGGCAACAAGAGAGAGCTTTCTTTTGTCTAGGAGATTAAATATGCAGATTTCACTTGCTTTCAGTGGCCACGCCTATTTTGGCCCAGGTGTGACAGACAGGTAGGCACCTCTCAAGACAGGTAGGTGACTCCCAAGTCACTCAGACTTTATTGGGCATGAGTCTAAACTGCCTTTGTCCAGTCCCTTCCCCCACTTGGAGAATAGACCTGGAGTATTAATTGCAAGATTCGTGGCAAAAAATCATAACCAGGTTATTGCGCTAATAATAGTACCTCTCTGTACATCCCAATAAATACTATATTTATTTAATTAGGACTCTTTTAACATAGACAACAGTCAGTGATTTACTCTTCTGTGTCCCCAAGGTAGTGACGACATTTTTAAACCAGTGGAAGTCAATACTGTAGGTCTTAATAATCTATGAGAAAGAAAACTTACAATATCAGTGAACCAGACTGACCAAAGGCTTTAACTTGAACTGAACTAGACCATGCCTCAGTCAGAACAATTGCAAAATGAGGTTGATTAATAAAGAAGAGATGCTAGGAAAACAATGCAAATTAGTTGTATCAGGCTATACAATGCGTCAAGAACTGTAAAGGGTCTGAAACTTTACTTGCATGATAGTTTCATGGATACTAGGAGAAGATATAAAACTCCTAGGTTAGAGACAAAGGACTTCATTATTCATTGTACAGCAATCAGCATGAGCTTCATGTTCATGTCAGGTCCCCTTGCCATGCCTACCTCCCACTTCCTACAGGGCGATGCAGAGAGGTGCTAGGTGGAAGCTGTGCATACAGTAGGTTTGCATCACAGCTGAGGAATCCTGCATTTAGGGAACTTGAATATTTATTTATTTATTTATTTATTTATTTATTTATTTATTATCCTCACCCGAGGACATTTCTCCATTTTTTGTTCAGATAGAGTGGGTGGGAGAGAGAGGAAGAGAGGAGAGAGAGAGAAACATCGACGTGAAAGGGACACATCGAATGGCTGCCTCCCACACGACCCAACCAGGGCCAGGGATGAACTGCAACCGAGATACGTGCCCTTAGCTAGAACAGAACCCCGGTCTCTCTGGACCGCAGGCCAACGCTCTAACCGCTGAGCCAAACCGGCCAGGGCAGGAAACTTGAACATTTTTAAATGCTCTGGAGGGAAACATTATCTTTATTTCACTGGAAGTTTTAATCATCTCCTCATCAGTCCATTGGTGATGAAGGGAGTCCCACCCTAGAGTTATGGGGATGGCCAAACACATGACCCTTGGCAGTGGACAAATGAGATCCACAGCAGTTTAGTATTACATATACTCATAGCCCAGGGGAGGACACCATATGCCTTGTAGGTTACATGGGCTTGTACACAGGAACAGAGTTAGCAACTAGGAACTGTGGGAAGCAAGCTTTGTATTATCAAGAGGGTGAGGTGCACCTTGCTTCCTGTGAGAAGATGTGCTTGGCTTGTTTGAATAATTCTGCAGGATAATGGGGAGCTGAAACTCACTGCTCTGGGATAAGCAGGAATTGTGCCTTATCCCATTGATAAAGAGGATTGGCTAGGGGATATTATCTATGTGAGCAGAGTGGGAGGAAAACTTACAATACACTGTATAGTAAACAAATCTCTCCTTTATACCACAGGGGGACACTATCTTTATCCTTCATGGATATTTGCTATATAAACATACTTGAAAATATAGTCAGTGCCTCTGCTTGCAAGAAATGCAGAAATGGGAGAGACCTATGATAGATAATTGTCTCCCAATACACTATAGAAAGGATTGAAGAACAAGTATATTTGATTATGAAAGTAATAAGAACATAAGATTATGATAGTAATAAGTTTATTTTTATTTATTTATTTATTTATTTATTTATTTATTTATTTATTTATTTAATCCTCACTCGAGGACACTTTTGCATTCATCTTCAGATAGAGCAAGAGGGAGTGAGGGAGGAAGAGAGAGAGAGAAACATCAGGGACAAACTGTAACTGAGGTACGTACCCTTAGTGGGAACTGAACCCGGGTCTCTCTGGACCGCAGGCCGATGTTCTAACCGCTGAGCCAAACTGGCCAGGGCGATAGTAATAAGTTTAAATAAACTTATCTGATCAATCAGAGTAAATAATTTTGACAATTTGTCATATTGGGGATCAGGTCAAACTATACAAATGGACCTTTTTAATTGCATAAAAAGCTGTCGTAAAATTGCTGGGGAAGGCTCATCCAAATTTTTGTATTCTGAATATTTTACCATCAACAGGTGTCTTTAACCATTCCAGGTCTGCTATGGTAATTCTGACTTTCTAGTTAGTTGAATAAAATTTTTTTTGAGAAACATAGGCTTTTTATTATTATTATTATTATTTTTAATCTTCACCTGAGGATATGTTTTTATTTATTTTACAGAAAGAGGGATGGAAAGAAAGAGAAACATTGATGAGAGAGAGAAACATCGATTGTTTGCCTCCTGTACGTGCCCTGACTAGGAATCAAACCCACAACCTAGGTATGTGCCCTGATTGGGAATTGAACCTGCAAACTTTTCGATGTATGGGACAATGCTCCAACCAACTGAGCCACCTGGCAAGGGTTAGATGAATAAAATTTTAACTCTGGGGAAAAAAAACAAGAATAAGAAAAACAAATCATAAATAGAATAGAAAATAAAATAGGCCGAAGAAGCACCACTTTGCAAAAGTGTCTTCTGAATGAACCATGAGAACCCAAAATGATAAACGTCATCAAATTTCCATTCCTAGCTCAATACCACCTCTTTTGAAAGTCTTTTTCATTTCCTTATCTAAAATTAATCTCCTCATGTTCTTTGAATTAAAAATATTCTGTTTGTAACATGTATTATAGCAGCTATTACATTCCCTTGCATTATAATAGTTTTCTTACATCCTTTACCAGATGTGGTTTCAGCCTCCAAGCAGCTTACAATTTGGTAAATAAATTTTCATTTCCAAAATGGATTCTTTACTTTAAAATTTATTTTTATTCTCTCTAATGATTAGGGACGTTGAGCATTTTTTCATATGTCCCTTGACCATTTGTATATCCTGTTTGGAGAGGTGTCTATTTAGGTCCTCTGCCCATTTTTTAATTGGGTTCTTTGTCTTCCTTTTGTTGAGTTGTATGAACACTTCATATATTTTGGAGATTAACCCCTTATCTGATGTATTATTGGCAATTATGCTCTCCCATACAGTGGGTTCCCTTTCCATTTTGATGCTTGTTTCTTTTGCTGTGCAGAAGCTTTTTAGATGCAAATTAAAACAACTATGAGGTATCACCTCACACCTGCCAGAATGGCTGCCATCAGCAAATCATCAAACAACAAGTGCTGGCGAGGGTGTGGAGAAAAGGGGACTCTAGTACACTGCTGGTGGGAATGCAGACTGGTGCAGCCACTATGGAAAACAATATAATGTTTCCTCAAAAATTAAAAATTAATCTGCCATTTGACCTAGTGATCTCAATTCTAGGAATATATCCCAAGAAGCCTGAAACACAAATCAGAAAGAATATATGTATCCCTATGTTCATAGCAGCACTATTTACAATTGCTAAGATCTGGAAACAGCCCAAGTGTCTATCAATAGATGAGTGGATAAAAAAGCAGTGGTACATATACACAATGGAACACTATGCAGCTATAAGAAAGAGAGATCTTTCATCCTTTGAGATGACCTGGAGGGACCTGGAGAGTATTATGCTAAGCGAAACAAGCCAATCAGAGAAAGACAAGTATCACATCATCTCACTTATTTGTGGAATATAATGAACAAAATAAGGTGATGAACAAAATAGACCCAGAGACATAGAAGTAAGGTTCAGACTGACAAACTTCAGAGGAGGGGGCGGGGGTGATGGAAGAGATAAACCAAAGAACTTATGCATATATTCATAACCAATGAATATAGACAACAATGCTGGGGGAGGCAGGAACGGGAGGAGGGTGTCAATGGGGGAAAAAGGAGAAACATCTGTAACAAAAATGAATTAATTAAATTTAAAAAAACTTTAAAAATAAAATAAAATTTGTTTATTTTTCCTTTCATTTTTTTTTGTGTCTCTCACGGTTCTCTATAAGAAGTAGGTGCTCAATATATGTTTGTTGAATGTAATTGGGCAAAATAAATGGAAATTAAAATACCCTCTATGGCCTTGGACCATGTGGCTTGGTTGGTTGGAGTGTTGTCCTGTGCACTGAAGCACTGAAAGGTTTTGGGTTTGATTCCTGGTCAGGGCACATGTCCCCGGTTGGTGAGCATATGGCAGGCAACTGATCTCTCTCTCTCTCCCTCATTCTCTCTCTCTCTCTCTCTCTCTCTCTCTCTCAAATCAGTAAAATATATCCTCAGGTGAGGATTTAAGAATAAATAAAATGAAATACCCTCTATGTTTATAGCATCTTTAAAACTTATTAAAGCTTTGTTGTACCAAGGATTTCATTTGATGTTCACAGCATCCTTGTAAACGAAGGAGACTTAACTTTATTAACCTTGCTTGACGGATGAGAAAGTTGAGGCACAGAGACTATAAGTGACTTGCTCCAAGTAACATATCTTGTTGGGAATGTAAATCGATACAGATTTTATGTAAAGTAATTTCAACATGTGTATTTCCTTCCTTCCTTCCTCCCTCCCTCCCTTCCTTTCTTTCTTTCTTCCTTCCTTCTTTCCTATCTATCATCTTAAAAATATTCTTATTTGTGACTCAGTGAGTACACTGATAAAAATCTACCCTAAGGAAGTAATCTGAAATAAAATAGATTTGTGAAGAGATACTCATCACAATGTTACTTATAATAGTGAAAATGTGGAAGCAACTTAAAGTGCCCAAGAAGGAGGAAGTAGTTAAATACATATGGTTTAGGTATATAATAGAATATTTTATTTTTAGTATTTTTATGTATTTATTTTCAGATTATTTTCTATTCATATGTATATATGGTTAAAATAGTAACTCAGTGCTGTGCTGGCATAGAATAGAGATATAGATCAATGGAATAGAATTGACAATCTAGAAATATACCCTAATATTAATGATTAATTGATTTTTGACAAAGAAGCTGTGATAATTCACTGAGTAAAGAATATTCTTTTCAACAAATAATGCTGAGACAACTGGATATGCACATATAAAAGAATGAATTTGGATCTCCTACATTACACCAAACACAAAAATAACTCATAAGGGATCATAGACTAAATGTAAGAGATAAAAGTATAAAGCTTTCACAAGAATACATAGGAGTAAATCTTTATGACCTTGGGATAGACAATATTTTCTTAGATTTGACATCAGGAACATCAGCCATAAAGAAAAGACAACCCATAGACTGAAAGAAAATATTTGCAAAGTCATATACAGGGTGGGGTAAAGGTAGGTTTACAGTTGTTCATATGGAAAATAATAAAATAATAATAAATAATAGTATAAGAATAAACTCTGTGTTTTGCATAATCACAACTGTAAGCCTACTTTTTCCCCACCCTGTGTATGACAAGGGACTTTTTTCCAGAACATATAAAGACTTAAAATTCAAAAGTCATGTCCACACAAAATCTTGCACATGACTATTCATAACAAAATTATTCAAAATAGCCAAGAAATCAAAAGAAGTTAATGCCCATTGACTGATGAATGGAAAAACAAATCTGGTATACTCATGCAATGAGATATTATTCAGTCATAAAAGGAATCAATTACTGATAATGAAATGTTCTAAAATTAGATTATGGTGATGGTTGCACAACTGTGTAAATATACCAAAAACCATAGAATTGTACACTTTAAATGGAAGAACTTTATGGTATGTAAATTATATTTCATCAGAGTTAAAAATAGCATCACACAATGCATATTTTCTGTAAATGATTGTATTCGCTTATCAATTTATTGTTAATATATTGTATGCTATATTTCTACAATATTTAAAATGTCTTTATTTCCTACTAATTACATAAGTAACACATATTCTTTGGACAAAAATTTAAAAAATATAGAAATATCTACCATAGAAAATCAAACGTTTCATATAATATTATTTTTTCACAATTCTATTAATAGTTAATACAACAATATATTTAATGGTTGCTTATATTCTGTTGTATGGCTGTACCATAATTTACTGTTTATTTCACATTACTTTTTATTTAGCAATAAATTGGAAACAATCTCTAATAAATCCTCCTGCTATGAACATTTTTGTGTATACATTGTGGTGCAATTACCCAATTATTTTGTTAGAATAAATTCCTACAAGTTATTTGCTGGTTAAAATACATGCATATTTTTAATATTTAAAAATTATATACTAATAAATTTTATCCAAAAATTATACTAATTTGTACTCTAATCAGCTGTGTTTGCAGTGTATATGTTCTCTTTTATCTTTTTACAACCTTGGTTATTATATTTTTCTTTGAACAACTTTGCTAGTTTGGTAGGTGAAATGGTGGCTTATTTTAATTTAAAATGATTTTTGATTACTAGTTAAGCTGAACACATTTTTCATGAATTTTGGTCATTTGTATTTCTTTATGAATTTCTTGTTTAAGCCCTTTGCTCATTTAAAAAATGAAAGTGTATTTTTCTTCAAGATTATAGTCAATAGAATAATCTGAATCCAATAAAAATGTTTTATGAAGAATTGTCAGTGCTCATTTTCAATATTATGTGAAAAAAATACAAGATAGACTATTATTATACCTATCTTTACCAGCTCAATTATATAAAATACGTTGTGCATTGGAAAATACTAAAAAATGCAGAGTAATCATCTCTAGATGGTAGGCTTAGATAGTTTTTCTTTTCTTTAAATTGTGTATTTTCCATGTTTTCTACGATGAACATATATTACTTGTATAACAAAGCAAAAATAATTCTTTAAAAGCACAGAGCTAGTTTGTGGCAGAAGCAGGACCAGACTCTTCAATGTTCTCCCCACCCCAAGCCTGTTTGCTTTCTACATCTAGAAAGCTGTGGTTAGAGGCAGAAGGAGAACCAAAGAGAGGCAAGGAGAGCAAAGGGTTTCAAGAAGAATGTTGTAGAAGAAAACTCTTATTCTTAGGAGATGCATGCAGAAGAACTTAAGGTTCAAGTGTAATAATATCTGCAACTTAGGGAATGTATAATGAAATATTTAGAGTGGCATCATATCTGAAGAGAGAGAGAGAGGAGAACAGGGAGAGGGAGAAAGGGGAACACAGAGAGTGAGGGAGATCAAAGAACAGACTTCCAGTCAATGGGTAGCATAAGTTAAAGTGGTACTCTCTTCCTCCCACAACCACATCAAAATTACAACTAAACTACAGAACAGCCATCACTCAGAACCTCCTGAAATCGAGCCAAATGGAAGTCCTACAACTAAGAGATTAAAGCATAAACAACATGGAGACTGGTAGGAGGGGCGGAGGCACGGACAGGCTGGTCCCACAGCCACCTGTGGAGGATAAAAATCAGGAGGAATACCTTGGCCGTGAAGGTTCTCCCTGAGGAGTGAGGGGTCCCTGTCCCACACCATGCCCCCCAGCTCAGGGTTCCAGTGCCAGGAAGAAAAGTCCCCCATAATTTCTGGCTGTAAAAACCAGCAGGAATTGAGGCTGAGGGAGGCTTAGGCTTGGAGTCCCAGGCAGTTCCTCTTAAAGGGCCCATGCACGGACTTACTTGGACTTGCTCCCTCCAGGCTCCAGCATGGGGAGGCAGCTTGAAAGGCACCAGAGACACACGGGGAAAAACTGAGTTGTTTAGCATTGAGGTGAGAACTGGAGAGACAGCTTTCTTCCAGCCAGACCTGCTGGTGGAGGCCATTGTTCCTTTGGTGAGCCCTTTCCCCACAAGGCCAGCAGACAGGCACCATATCTGGGACTCCAGCAACCTAGCTCACACTGTTTGCCCCACCCTGGTGATTCCCTGAGGCCCTGCCTCACCCAACTTGTGGGCCTGAAAGTGGCTTTATCATAGGATTGGCCAGTCTTGGCTCCTGCTTCAGATTTTCCTAAATTCTCTCAAAAAAGCAGCATCTGGCCTCAGCAAGCCCCATACCTCTCACTAAGTGGTCCCAGGCCTGGCACTAGAAGAAGCCAGCCTTGGTTCACAGCGTGGTTTTGTCTGGACACCTCCAAGCCCAGCACAAGAAGCAGCTGTCTGCAGATCACTTTGTAGCTTATGGCTGGTGGCCCTGGGTAGAACACAGGCAGTGCCCCAGAGCCAGCACACCCAGTGGACAGCTTCAGACCACATCAAAGCACCACCACCCAACCACCTCCACAAGTGACACACTCAAGGAGTGGACTCAGTGGGTACCAGAGCCCTGATGAAGTAAGTCTTGTTCTGAGTGGTGGGCCCCTGCACAGTTAATCCTCCAAGGTAGTCAGTGGTCAGTAGGTACAGCCAGTCCTTGTAGCTGATCAGCCTGAGTAAATCCCATTTATTGACATGCCAACAGCAATCAAGACTCAATTACAACTGAAGGGTGTACAGTCCACACTAGGAGTGCACCTTGAGGGCACAGCTGGGTGACCAGGATGGCTGTGACCACTGGACCCTACAGGACACCTACTACAAGAGGCCACCCTAGGAAGCCTAGGAGACATAGCAACTCTACCTAATACATAGAAACAAACACAAGGAGGCAGCCAAAATGAGCAGACAAAGAAACATGTCCCAAATGAAAGAACAGAACAAAATTCCAGGAAAAGAATTATACAAAATGGAAATAAGCAATCAATCAGATGTAGAATTCAAAACACTGGTTATAAGGTTGCTCAGTGAACTAAGAACCTCAAGAGCATAAAAAAGGACCAGTCATAAATGAAGAAAGCACAGTCAGAAATGGAGGATGCATTAACTGAAGTAAAGAATAATTTATAGGTAATCAATAGTAGAGTAGGTGAAGCCAAGAAGCAAACCATCGATTTGGAATATAAGGAAGCATAAAACACCCAATCAGAACAGCAAAAAGAAAGAAGAATCTAAAAATTGAGGATAGTGTAAGGAGCCTCTGGGAAAACTTCAAGTGTACCAACATTCACATCATGGGGGTGCCGGAAGGAGAAGAGAGAGAGAGACCAAGAAATTGAAAACCTATTTGAAACAATAATGACAGAAACTTCCCTAATTTGGTGAAGGAAATAGACATACAAGTCCAGGAAGCACAGAGAGTCCCAAACAAGATGAACCCCAAGAGGCCCACACCAAGACACATCATCATCAAAATGCAGAAGTTTAAAGACAAAAAGAGAATCTTAAAAGCAGCAAGAGAAAAGCAGTCAGTGTCCTACTGATCTGGGCCCCAAGGCTAAGGGAACTAGATTCCATTTTATGTAGGCCCCTTGGTTAAGGCGACTAAAAGACTCCATTTTATCACCAATAGACATTCCTCGATATTCTTCCAATAATAGGTTAATTACCCCTAGACGGAAAGGAATTTTGCCTAAGATTATAGTTGCCCCAGGAGTTGGGAGGCATTTGCAGTTTCCTGAGTATAGGTATTTGCAGGTATTTGCAAGTACTTGTGCTGTCGGTGAATAATGCTAATTTTGACTTCTGTAGTCTCTGTCACTCCCACTATTGTACTGGTCCCCTGAGGGGAGGGGGGCAAAAGGAGGAGGGACTTTCTGTCTTTAAAATGGGACGAGCAAGGAGAATCGGGGCTGTTGATCTGAGGGGAAACTATGCCCTCCGCAGGCCGCCAGCGAAATAAAGTGCTCCTTTACAATTCGGCCATGCGTCTCTGGTTATCTCGCTGTCAGGTTATAATACTACAAGGGAGCTCCCATAAAACTCAGTTGATTTCTCAAAAGAAACTTTGCAGGTCAGAAAGGAGTGGCAAGAAATATTCAAAGTAATGAAAAACAAGGACATATGGTCAAGATTATTCTATCTTGCAAAGCTATCATTTAGAATTGATGGACAAATAAAGAACTTCACCGACAAGAGAAAGCTGAAGGAATTCATCACCACCAAACCAGTATAATATGAAATGTTGAAGGGTCTTTGTGAAGAAGAAGAAGAAGAAGAAAAAGAAGAAGAAGAAGAAGAAGAAGAAGAAGAAGAAGAAGAAGAAGAAGAAGAAGAAGAAGAAGAAGAAAAATATGAAAAATAAAATAGCAATAAATACATATTTATCAACAATCGAATGTACAAACAAAATGAGCAAGCAGAACAGAAACATACTCATGGATACAGATGGGAGGGGGAATGGGTGAAAAAGGTGAAGGGATGTAGAAGTATAAATTGGTTGTTAGACTGATAAGCCTCAAAGAGAAGGCATAAGGGGTGTGGGAAGAGATAAACCAAAGAACTTCTATGCATACATGCAGAACCAATGTATACAGACAATAGTGTGGGGAAGGCAGGAGGAGGGCAGGAGCAGGGAGGAGGGGGTCAGTTGGGGGAAAAAAAGGGAGGACATCTGTAATACATTCAACAATAAAGATAAATTTTAAAAAAGGGAGAGGGAGGGAAAGTGAAAGAGGGAGAATGAAGAAATATTAACTGATGAAGCTAAGTGAAGGGTATGTGGCCGCTCATTGTAATATTCTATCAACTTTTTATAGGTTTAAAAATTTTCAAAATAAAGAAGTTGGGAAATGTGTGAAAAAAAAAAAAAAAGAAGTAGGTAATCACCTTGCTAATGTTCTGGAGAAATGAATTAGAATGAGCCCTAAGAAGAGGCAGTTGAGTCTATGCAGCAGGAGACCAATGGAATTCTTAAAGAAATAATGCTTTCAGAAGGGACAGGTGGGGAGGAGGTTAAATCAGATTGCAAAATTGGTTGGCAAGTGAATGGGAGGTGAGGCAATCCAGTCAATGGTGTGGGCTGCACGTCTCAGAATTTGAGCGATAGAGAAAAGAGAGATGGGAAACTGTCTTGAGAAACAATAGAATTTTAGAAAACATATTATTATCATTTTCACCTCATTATGGATTCTTATTAATATAAAATTAATATTTTACCTTCTATCTGCCCTCCACACACGTGCCTTTCCTGATGTATAAAAAGATGAATTAGGAAACCAATAAAAAGAAGTAAAAGAATAATATGCACAATGCTACCATCTAGAGTATCCACTGAAAATTACACCTAGTGTGGCTGTCAATTCAGATGACTTGCTCAGAGACTAGTTTAGGGCCTCTGGGTTTATGTGTGTGTTTGTTGTAAACCATATGGGAAGTGAGTTACATTCTTGGTGCAGCCCAGTGTTTGGAGACTGATACTTTGATTCTTGAGTTAAATATTTAAAATTTTCATGAAATCTTAAAATTTGATTTCAAACTAGGAGAGACAATTTGGCAATGTTTTACAGCAATAGTGCTTTTGATATGAAATGGAAACATTTAAAAGGCTAAGGGGAGGTCAAAGACAACCCTAAATATAAGAATTAAGGAATTGTTGTGTTTATTTGGGTGAAAGGTGAAATTACTCTTTAAGTTTCTCTTTTGCTTTAGAAAGCTTTGTCAACCTTTGTAGTTAGTCTGAAGCCAAATGTTACTGGGTAATGGTGCACATGTGGAAATTCATGCTGGAGGAATGGTAGACAGAGTAATTTAAGGTAGGCAGTAGCTGGATCTTGACAGGTGTGTAGGATTTCAACAGTCAAAGATGGAGATGGATAGCAAGAGTTCTAGGCAGAGAGAACATTGAGAACAAAGGCAGAAAAGCACAGGACACCTTTGGAGAAATGGAATAGTCTCCTTATGGCTAGAGTATTAAATGCATTAGGGGAAAGAGTGGGAGAGGTGGGAAAGGTGTATTGGCACCTAAATGCCTCTCTTCTCTTCTTCCAACTCTTGAGAATAAATGGGGCTTGTCTTTTGTTCCTCTCTAAGGGCTTAATACTTGGATGGGTACACAGTAGGAGCTTAATAAATTTTGGTCAATTCCACCATTAGCTAAATTATTGTGCACTTATATCTCCTAAGAGTTTGGCCATGAGAACTAGGAATGAGGGTGGACGCTGGGATTTAGCTACCACAGGCATGATTCTGGTGCTTGAAATCAGGCAAGCCAACCCCCCAGATAATATACAGAGCAACACTTCTCATATTTTAATACAAATCTTGTTAACATGCAGATTCTGATTCTATAGGGCTAGCTAGGATAGGGCCTGTGAGTCTGTATTTCTAATAAGCTTCCAAATGATGCCTAGGTTGCTAGTCTGGAGAGCAAACATTGACTAGCAAGGATCTAAAGCTCCCCACCCGGCCTCCCCACCACTCCTTGACCTTACAGTCTCCAGACTTTTAAATGATTGGACACAACTAAGGGTTCTTCACTTAGTATAGCTGATGGAGGAGCTCAAATTTAAAGTATCTCATGAAGATTTTCTGGTACTAGAATTGTACATTTGGACTGAAGGTATCCAATTTGTGCCATTAAAATTTTTTTTCTTAGATAAGTATGGTTGTATCTGGTTGGAATAAGAGTGCAATCCAGACTGTTTTAAAAATAGGATAAGCTTTTACTCTCCAAATATAAACATCTATTGATTGAATCTCCCTTCTGTCTAAATTCCATGCCTGATTCCTCCTTAAAACTATGAACCTGTATTTCTCAGGTTAATGGCTCGCAAAAGGAGCAGTCAAACTCTAATCACTGATATTTTGAAAATAATAATTATTATACAGAAAAATATAGCTGTGAGAATCAGGATTGGTAAGGAATAGTCTCCATGATGTAAATAAAAGTGATGGTAAATTGTTGCATAAATTATTTGGCTTATGACTAATTACACAATGCCACCTGGCCACATCTCAGCTGCACTATAAGAAGGAAGGCCAGGGTACTAACTATGTGATTATAGTCTTATCAAAAAAGGTGAGGCCAACATAATTCTAATTCCAAAACCAGATAAAGACACTACAAAGAAAGAAAACTACAGGCCAATATCTTTGATGAACACAGATGCTAAAATCCTTAACAAAATGTTAGCAAATCAGATCCAGCAACACATCAAAAAAATTGATCAAGTGGGATTCATCCTAGGGATGCAAGGATGGTACAATATCCACAAATCAATAAATGTGATACACCACATAAACAAAATGAAATATCAAAACCATATCAATAGATGCTGGAAAAGCATTAGACAAAATCCAGCACCCATTTCTGATAAAAATGCTCAGCAATGTGGGAATAGAGGAGTCATATCTTGACATAATAAAGGCCATATATGAAAGACCTACAGCTAACATCATACTCAATGGGCAAAAACTATAAGCATTTCCCTTAAGAACAGGAACCAGACAGAGATGCCCACTCTCACCACTCTTATTTAACATAGTACTGGAAGTCTTAGCCACAGCTACTAGACATGAAGAAAACATAAAAGGAATCCAAGTTGGAAAGGAGGAAGTGAAATTGTCATTATTTTCAGATGATATGATACTATACATAGAAAACCTTAAGGACTCCATCAAAAATCTACTGGATTTAATAAATGAATTTGGCAAAGTAGCAGGATACAAAATTAACATCAAGAAACTGACAGCATTCTTGTACACCAAAAACAAACTCAATGAAAGAGAAACTAAAAAAGCAATCCCATTTACCATGGTGGCAAAAAAATTAAGATACCTAGGAATAAAGTTAACCAAAGAAGTAAAGGACCTATTCACAGAAAACTACAGGTCACTGAAAAAAGAAATAGAGGAAGATATAAAAAAGTGGAAGCATATACTTTGTTCATGGATTGGAAGAATTAGCATCATTAAAATGTCTATACTACCCAAAGCAATCTATAGATTCAATGCAATCCCCATTAAAATACCAATAATATATTTCACAGAACTAGAACAAATACATCAAAACACCCCGAATAGCCACAACCGTTTTGAAAAAGAAGAACAAAGTAGAAGGGATCACAATACCGGATATCAGGTTATACTGCAAAGCCATGGTAATCAAAACAGCCTGGTACTGGCACAAGAATAGCAATGTAGATCAATGGAACAGAACAGAAAACCCAGAAAGAGACTCAAGTCATTATGCTCAATTAATATTTGACAAAAGTGGCAAGAGCATACAATGGAGTAAAGAAAGCCTCTTCAATAAATGGTGATGGGAAAATTGGACAGCTACATGCAAAAAAATGAAGCTAGGCCACCAATTTACACCATACACAAGAATAAACTCAAAATGGATAAAATACTTAAATGTGACCCATGAATCTATAAAAATCCTAGAAGAAAATGCAGGCAAGAAAATCTCAGACATCACACGCAGCAGAATTTTCACTGATACAATGAAGACAAGAGAAACAAAGGAAAAATGAACACATGGGACTACATCAAACTCAAAAGCTTCTGCACAGGAAAAGAAACAACCATCAAAATGGAAAGGGAACCCACTATATGGGAGAGCATAATTGCCAATGATACATCAGATAAGGAGCTAATTTTAAAAATATATAGAGTACCCATACAAGTCAATAAAAGGAAGACAAAGAACCCAATTAAAAAATGGGGAGAGGACCTAAAGAGACACCTCTCCAAACAGGACATACAAATGGCCAAGAGACATATTAAAAAATGCTCAACGTCACTAATCATCAGAGAGATGCAAATTAAAACAACAATGAGGTATCACCTCACACCTGCCAGAATGGCTGCCATGAACAAATCATCAAACAACAAGTGCTGGTGAGGGTGTGGAGAAAAGGGGACTCTAGTACACTGCTGGTGGGAATGCAGACTGGTGCAGCCACTGTGGAAAACAATATGGTGTTTCCTCAAAAAATCAAAAATCGAACTGCCATTTGACCCAGTGATTCCACTTCTAGGAATATATCCTAAGAAGCCTGAAACAGCAATCAGAAAAAATATATGTACCCCTATGTTCATAGCAGCACTATTTACAATAGCTAAGATTTGGAAACAGCCCAAGTGTCCAACAAGAGATGAGTGGATAAAAAAGCACTGGTACATTTACACAATGGAATACTATGCAACTGTAAGAAAGAAAGATTTCTTGTCCTTTGAGACAATATGGAAGGACCTGGAGAGTATTATCCTAAGTGAAACAAGCCAATCAGAGAAAGACAAATATCACATGATCTCACTTATTTGTGGAATATAATGAACAAAACAAGATGAGGAACAAAATAGACCCAGAGACATGGAAATGGGGTGCAGACTGACAAACCTCAGAAGAGGTGGATGTGGGGGGAGGGAAGAGATAAATCATAGAATTTATATGCATGTATGCGTAATCAAGGACATAGACAATAATGCTGGGTGGGGGGTGGGATTGGGAGGAGGGTGTCAATGGGAGAAAAAAGGAGAAACATCTGTAACAAAAATAAATAAATAAATGAATAAATAAAAATTAAAAAAAAAGAAAGATGCCAGTCTTTAGAGAAAGATCAGAGATTTGCTTTTCTTTTTTACCTCCAAGTTATATGTGTGGTAAACATAGGCCCAACAATGAGATATTCATATAGCCTGGAGTCTGGAGACACAGAGAGGCTTGACCGTCCACCTGAAGCCTGGCCTTTTCTCTTCTCATAGTGTTTGAAACACCCATCTGCCCAGATTCTCAGCAGGGCTTTAAAAGTCCCCTCATCTGTCTAGCTTTAGCCTCTGGGGATAGAAAGATCTGTTCAGCAACTTTGATCACTTTCATGTGTAGCTGAGGGAAGAGGTTTTCTGCAGATACATGATACATATTTGTAGATGGATATATTAAAATTAAGAACACAAGAAGAAATCAAGGAATTTTGCTTTTGCATATAAATCAGTTTTTCTTTCAAGGGCTAGAGGAATTTTCATGCTTTCTTTTCTACCTAAAGAGTGTGGGCTGCCCTAATCACTAGCACAGTAATCTAAAAACCCACCAGTTTTCTGTGAGAAAGGACTGAGCTCTTCACAAGAATCTTCCTGCTCAATGTCCTAGAGTGCTTTCCCTATATGCTCAAATCTAGAGAAGGTCAAATACAACAAGGACCTTCAGATTCCTGATTATTATTCAATTGCAATTCTATTGGATTTTAGTGAGGATTCCAAGTGAATGTTAACCCTCCTTCCTTCTCTTCCTTCCTTTTATCTTTCTTTGCTTCCAGATATACTTGTTTAAAAATTACAAAAAAAAACTACTATGTTGCAAAAAATTAAATATTACAGTAATGAAAGTTCACCATCTCCCCTCTTTTTTTAATTACCACAATCAGTTTAGTTAATATCAATCACCTCACATAGCTCCAATTTTTTTCTTTTGGTGAGAACATTTAAGATCTACTCTCTTAGCAACTTTTAAATATACAATATAGTTCTGTTAACTGTAGTCACCGTGTTGTACACTACATCCCCAGAATTTATTTATCTTTTAACTGGAAGTTTATACATTTTGACCACCTTCATCTACTTCTTCTACCCCTATCTCCACCTGGCAACCATCAATCTAGTCTCTATTTAATCCCACTCTCCAGAGGTAACAATTGTTAACAAATTGGTTTAAATTCAGACTTTTAGCCCTGGCCAGTTTGGCTCAGTGGTTAGAGTGTCGGCCTGTGGTACAGAGAGACCTGGGTTCGGTTCCCACTAAGGGCATGTACCTCGGTTGCAGTTTGTCCCCGGCCCTGGTTGGTCGTGCGGGTGGCAGCCACTCGATGTGTCCCTTTCACATCGATGTTTCTCTCTCTCTCTCTCTCTTCCTCTCTCTCCCTCCCACTCTATCTGAGCAAAAAAAAAAAATGAAAAAATGTCCTTAGGTGAGGATAAAAAAAATAATAATAATAAAAAATAAATTCAGACTTTTAATATGCATATATAAATATATATATAAATATATAAATATGTATATATTATTTTGGTTTATAAAAATTGGACATTTTATATACTATTCTGTATTTTTAAATTCATCAACATATCATGGATACTTTTCCATGTTAACATATATAGATTTTCCTCATTGTATGACTCCATAGTATCCTAATGTCATAATCTATTTAACTGTTTTCTTATTAACAGAAATTTTATTTACACCATATTTTTCTATATGAATTATGCTAGAACAAATATGCTTGTACAACACAAGCTTGTTTTAGTAGCATACATTTCTAGAAATGAACATCCTGTGTTAAAAATGTCTATATATTTAAATATTTTTAGATTTTGTCAAATTATTTTAAAAAGGCTGTATCAATTTAAACTCCCACCACCAATGTATAAGATGGTCTGTTTCCTACAACCCTTATCAATTCTGGGTATTTCAATCCTTTAATTTTTTGCCAGTTTGAAAAAATGGTATGTTGGTGTTGTTTTAATTTCATTCATAGTTGGTGAAACTGAGCACCTTTCCATATGCTTGATGGCCATTTTTGTTCTTTCTTTTAAAGGAACTACTTCTACCAGGAAGTGCAGAGGCCAAACAAGCCAGATTTTGTGACACAGCTCTGGTAATGAGAAAAGTGTATCACCTGTACTTACTCAGAAAAATCAAGAGATGAATGTTTCTTTTTATTAGAAGTACAAATATGCTTCAAATGGTAAAGACTGAAAGGAAAGTGAATGTGTCACTTGTAAGGACACACAGATAGGCTTTAAAGTATATTTCAGAGACACTAAGGCAATTGAACAGAAGAAAACATGGTTTGAAAAGACTGCTGGGAAAGCTGGCAGTGTAATTCTAACCATCCATCCATTTGTTCATACTCAGCAAATATTTTTGAGCACCTACAATGTACTAACCACTGGGTATCTGTGGTGAACAAAGATCCTAGTCTCTGAAGTAAGACTGACTGGGTTTGAATTTTGAATTTTGGCTCCATCTCTATGTCTGTGTGATCTTGTGCAAGTCACTCAATGTCTTTGTGTTGTAGTTTCCTCATCTGCAAAATTGGAATAATAATAGTATGTATCTCATAGGGATGCTGAGAGGATTAAATGAGATAATGCAAGTAAAGTCCAATGCACAGAGTAAGCACTAACAAGAGTTATATTTGCAATTCCTGGCAAATGACTTTCTGTCTTCCTTTCCAAAATCAACTCTGGAGAAACTATAGAAGCCAGAGGGAAAGATAGATTCCAGGAGCAACAGCAACCATAACAACAACACTTTGAAGAACCTCTGGGGATACTGAAAGCTGCCTTGAATTGGTGTGTGTAGAAGGTGGATAGTTATAGCTTGGTGTAGGGCATGACCAGAGGCATCAGATAGGATATAGCAGAAAACATCTTTTAGAGCTCCACTGATGCCTGTCCCCTGTGTACTATTAGTATAATTACTGCTTGCCTCATTCATTCTAGAAATCAGCTGCAATAGCCCAAATTGCCTGTGTCAGCAGGCTCATGTGTAGATGGGCAGTATAAAAGTCCTGTTGGGGTGAGGAGTTGATGAGCATAGGGGTGGACTAACCAGTTGTCCTCTGGTGTTCCTTTATCCACCTCTCCCCCTCCAAATTCTTAGATCTGATGGATTGTTACTCAAGGTAACTGACTGGAGGACTTGAAATATACAGGATGTATAGGTGCCAGGATATAGGAGTAACACTAGTTCTGTGGTGTCTAGGGTTCTTCACTCAAACTAGACTAGGATGTGGCCTTTGGCCCTTCCTTGATATACATTTATTAGATGCAGTAGCTGATACCCTCAGGAAACAGGAATTAGCATACCTAGACTTCTGAGGAGGATGGATAATTGCTATAGAAAAACAATAAATTGGACATCTATAATATCCAATGCAGAGTTATTAGAACAGAAAGGTTAATCATTTAAAATATGCAAGGTAAATATATTTAAGGAGTTATGGTAATAAATTAGTAATATGAAATAAAAATAAAATAATTTTAACAGGATCAAATGGAAAATATTAGCCCTGAAACACATATTTACTATTTCTGACATTCCTCATTCCTTTGTGTAGATCTGTTTCCATCTCATATCATTTTATTTCAGCCTGAAAATATTCCTTTATATTTCTTTTTAAATGAATTGCTATTTTAAGATAGATTTAGATTAAAAAAAATTACAAATATAGTACAAAGAGTTTCCATATACGTTGCATTCTCTTTCTACCCCCCTTCCCATGCTGTACTCTTTGGAAGGATGTTATTATGTGCAGCCTACATTTTCAGGTGTGGGAAGGTATTCTCCACTTCCTTGAGGGCAGACTAGCTACATAAATTATTTGGAATATTTTTTATATGAAAGGTTTGTATATTATCCTCCATTTATTTGTTTAGTAAACCATTTATTTATACCATTATGAACTTATGAATACTTATTTTATACTTTGGATCATAATCTAATACTACTTTATTTCCTTTAAAAAAATTTTTCCAACTTTGGCTATTGGGATTTTTTTCAGTTGATTACTATGTCCAATTGACATGGCTCCATTACTTTTAAACACTTTTTTACTTTCTCTGGTCCACAGGCCGACGCGGCCAGGGCCACTTTTTTACTTTCTGATACTACAAGATGCTCCAGATTTCATCCTGTATATTTCAAGTTCCAGCCCTAAAGTCAACCATTTCTTCAAGGAGTCTTGAATATTTTTATTGCATAATGATATTAGAAACCAAGATCTGGGTACTGGGTGAAACATTTCTTTTTGTGTAGGTTTGCTGGTGACAAATTTTTTCAGCTTTAATTTGCCTGACAAAGTATTATTCAACCTTTATTTTCCAAGTATTTTCCCCCCTTGGATATAAAATTCTTTTGCTGCTTACATCATTTCTGACAGGAAGTTAGTATTTCTCCTTATCTTTATTCCCTTACATGTAAGGTGGTGTTTTTCTTCCTCTGGCTGCATTTAGTTTTTTTTTGTTTGTTTGTTTTTGTTTTTGTTTTTTTTTCCTGTGAAATTAGTTTTCAGCACCTTGATTATGATGTGCCTGATGTTGTTTTCTCTCTCTTTATACTGCTTGGGGTTTGTAGAGTTTTTTAGATCTGTGAATTCAGAGTTATCAAATTGGAAAAATTTCAGCCTTCATTTCTCCCAATATTTTCTCTGAACCTCCATCCTGGGACTTCAGTTACATATAGGTTAGACCACTTGATATTGGCTCACATGTAACTGAGACTCTGGTTATCTTATTCTACACCCTCCCATTTGTGCTTTGATTTGGATAGTTTTCTTAGCTATGTCTTCAAATATACTTGTCTTCTGTAGTGTCTAATCTGCTGTCAATCCCATTCAGTAAACTTTACATTTCTGATATTGTATTTTTCAACTCTAGTAGTTTCACTTTGTTCTTTCTTATAGTTTCCATGTCTTTCCTCATTATGTTAATGTTTTCCTTTAAGCCCATGAACATATTTTAATAGCTATTCTAAAATTTTATCTGTTAATTCTATTCTCTCTGTCATTTTTGTGTCTTTTTCTATTGTCTGATATTTCTCCTGGTTATGTGTCATATTTTCCTTTTTCACTTGTGTGGTAATTTTTTATTGGATGCTGAATATTATGAATGTTGTGTTGTCGAGTGCCTGGATTTTGCTGTCTTACTTTAAAGACTGTTGAGTTTTGTTTTGGAAGGCAGTTAAGTCTTCCAGATCAGCTTCAAACTTTCTATGCTAGGTCTAGGGCTAGGTTAGCATTATTACTAACGTGTGATCATTCTGGGGTCTATACTTAAATTCCTTAGTACTCAACAACATTTCTCCACTCTGGCTGATTGGAACTCAATCTTAGCCCTGGATAAGCTCTGGGATTTGTTTAGCTTACAGCTCTGCAGCAGTTGTTCTTTGCTCATCCTCATTGGAATTTCACTCTATGCATGTAGAACTCAGTATATATCAAAGACTAAAGGGAACCCTTATATCAATTTCTAGAGTTGTTTCTTTCCATAGCTCCCTCCTCTCCAGTACTCTTCTGCACTAAATATATATGGCTGCCTTGGCCTCCCTGAACTCTGATTTCTGTCTCCTCAATTCAGCAAGATCACTGTGCTCTGCTTGGGCTTTCCATTTCATGCTGTGGTCCAGAAATTGCTTCCAGGCAGCAAGCTTGGACAATCACAGAGATGACCTCATTTGTTTCCCTTCTGTCAATGATCATAGTCCTGCACTGCCTATTGTCTGTTGTCTGAAAACAGTTGTTTCATATATTTTTCCCAGTTTTCTACTTATTTATGGTAAGAGGACAAGTCTAGTGCCAGTTACTTTTTCATGGATGGAAGTAGAAATTCTACTCATAAAAATATAATAGTTGAAATGAAAAATATGACTGATGGACTCAATAGCAGGATGAATGTAGCTAACAAACAAATTAGTGAGTTAAAGATAAAATTGAGGAACTTTCCCAGAAGGCAGCAAGGAAAGATGAGGAGATAAAAAAAATATGAAAGAAAAGCTAAGGGATATGGAGATGAAAATAAAAGTTTCAACGTTAAATAAAAGCAGTCCAAAAAACAGAGAAAATAAAAAATACAAGTAATTGCTTTAAGAGATAATGAAGATGAAATTTTTTTGGAATTGAGATGTAATGAAAGACGTCATGTCGAAAAGAGTCATAGAGTGTCAAATAGGAGAGTGAAGGAAAACCTATACTAGATACTCTAGTGAACATTAAGAGCATCAAATAAAAAATTCTAAAAGCATCCTGAAAGAACACACAGCACACCTACAAAGGAAAAAGAGTCAGGCAGATCTCAGACTTCTCAATGTCAACATTAGATGTAAGAAGAAAATAGGATATCCTCGGTGAGATGAACAGGAGAGCTTCACAGAGAAAAAGCTTGGGAGGGAGGGAAAATCAGAGAAAGAACTGAATTGATCAAAAGCCTCCACAGCCATAGTTTAATGGTGTAAAATGTCTTGTGTATTTCTTCTAGGGCAGAATATTAGGCATAATTTCCCCCCACTGAATCACCTCCTTGGGAGTTAGAATAGTTCCATCTTGCATTTGTATTGTATTTTACACATTTAAAGTTGCTTTAATATTCATTATTACATTTAAAATTTTGGAAGAGGAAGCTCAAGTGTTATTGTGTTCAAGTAGTGGTGTTTCACTCAAGGAATGGACTCAGTGGGTACCAGAGCCCTGCTGAAGTAAGTCTTGCTCTGTGTGGTGGGCCCCTGCACAGCTGATCATCCAAGGTAGTCAGAGGTTGGTGGATAGTGGGCACAGCCAGTCCTTGCAGCTGATCAGCCTGAGTAAAATCCTCTCATTGATGTGCCAACAGCAATCAACACTCAATTACAGCAGAAGGATGTAAAGTCCACATGAGGGGTGCACCTTGAGGGCCCAGCTGGGGTGATCAGGGAGGCTGTGCCACTGGACCTACAGGACATCTACTACAATAGGTCACCCTAAGAAGCCCAGGAGACATAGCAACTCTACCTAATAGATAGAAACAAACACAGGGAGGCAGCCAAAATGAAGAGACAAAGAAACAACAGGTCCCAAATGAAAGAACAGAATAAAACTCCAGGAAAAGAACTAAGCAAAATGGAGATAAGCAACCTAACAGATGCAGAGTTCAAAACACTGCTTATAAGGATGCTCAATGAACTTAGTGAGAACTTCAATGAACTTAGTGAGGGCCTCAAGAGCATAAAAAAGGACCAATCAGAAATGAAGGAGGCACTAACTGAAATAAAGAATAATATACAGAGATTCAATAGTAGAGTAGGTAAAGCCAAGAAGCAAACCATCCATTTGGAATATAAGGAAGCAATAAACACCCAATCAGAACAGCAAAAAGAAAAATGAATCCAAAAAAATGAGGATAGTGTAAGGAGCTTCTGTGACAACTTCAAGTGTACCAGCATTCACATCTTGGGGGTGCCAGAAGGAGAAGAGAGAGAACAAGAAATTGAAAACCTATTTGAAACAATAATGACAGAAAACTTCCCTAACTTGGTGAAGGAAAGAGACATACATGTCCAGGAAGCACAGAGAGTCTCAAACAAGATGAACCCCAAGAGGCCCACACCAAGACATATCATCATCAAAATGCAAAAGGTTCAAGACAAAGAGAGAATCTGAAAAGCAGCAAGAGAAAAGCAGTTAGTTACCTACAAGGGAGTTCCCATAAGACTGGCAGCTGATTTCTCAAAAGAAACTTTGCAGGCCAGAAGGGAGTGGCAAGAAATATTCAGAATGAAAAGCAAGAACCTGCAACCAAGATTACTCTATCCTGCAAAGCTATCATTTAGATGGCCATATGAAGAGTTTCCCAGACAAGAAAAAGCTAAAGGAGTTCATCACCACCAAACCATTATTATATGAAATGTTGACGGGTCTTCTTGAAGAAAAAGAAGATCAAAAATATGAACAAACAAAATGGCAATAAATACATATCTATCGACAATTGAATCTACAAACAAAATGAACAAGCAGAACAGAAACATTCTCATAGATACAGAGAACATTTTGTTGGTTGCCAGATGGGAGGGGGTTGGGGGAATGGGTGAAAAAGGTGAAGGGATTAAGAAGTACAAATTGGTTGTTAGACTGACAAACCTCAAAGGGAAGGGAGGTGGGGTGTGAGAAGAAATAAACTAAAAAACTTAAATGCATTTATGCATAACCAATGGACACAAACAACAGTGTGGGGAAAGGCAGGAGGGGGGCAGGAGTGAGGAGGAGGGGATCGATAGGGGAAAAAGGAGGAACATCTGTAATATATTCAACAATAAAGATAAAATTTTTTTAAAAGTGGTGATGTTTGCCCCACTGTATAGACAAGACAGGTGAGACCCCTTAAAGTCATGCCATTGATTGGTGACAGAGCCAGGCCTTAAGTCTCTCTTACATTTCTACTGTTTCTTCAGCATAGTGAAGGATCATGGAAGTTCAGGTGTGCTGGGTGGATTGTGAACTGATTTGTCAAATGGACCTTGCTTGGAAAAGCCTTTTGGCTGGGGTGGGCATTATCAAGTGAAGAGGGAACTGTGCCACCCATGAGAAGGCTGTGTTCTGTTATATTTGGCTTCTGTACCACGATTGTCCTCAGCTCTGAGATATGATCCAATAAAGAAAAACATCTCTTTTCCCTCTTGGAGTTCTTGTTAGTCATTTATATGGATAAGGTTTTATTGAGATAATTATTATAAATGTGGCACACATGAAGAGTGGCTCCAATTGAATTTTTGGAGCATAAATGTACAATAATGAATTTCATGGCAACTCACACAAATCTCCTTGCCCTGAAAGCCATCAGCAGGAGAGACATTACTGTCTGTCAGAGGAATGACAGAGATGAACAAACCACTCCTCTAATTTTTCCTTTGCCAAATATGAAGTGTCTCTTTCCCATGGAGCTCATAAAGACTCTTCATGCTATCAGGTATATATGAGCATTCTTTTTTACCAACTACCCTAAGGTTGTAAAAGTCCCAATGAAGGAACAAAAAGAGCATAATAATTATAAGAAACTGGCTGAATGCTATAGTCTCACCACCTCCTAACTAGAGGGGAGAGAAATCATGAATGCAGCAGCATGTCAGGCCCATGGCTAGTCTCTTTGGTGGGGTGATGAGCTTCAGAGAACCTGCTCTGTCAGTGTAGAATGTGTTCTCTTGCTTTGTGACTATGCTTTCATCTGTGTCTCCACTTGAAAGATGTACTCTTTGAGAATCTGGCAATCCTTGTCTTCACTACACACACACACACACACACACACACACACACACACACACACACACACAGACCCTTTCCAGCAGAACCTTCATGCTGTGAAAGCACAAGCCCTTGCATAGTCCACTGAAAATTAAAATAGAAATAAGGATGGAAGGGGCCTGAACTATATGTCAGGAAATGTCAAAGCCCCATACATCAAACTTGTAAACAAAACAAATACAAAACCTGATCTGATCGTGAACTCTAAACTGGAGCTCCAAATGTGAAAGGTGATTAAAGTGGGCCAGGAAAAATGAACCATTAGTACAGGTGAGTCTGAAAAACTTGTAGTAATAGCTAACTTATATCTTAATATCCTTTGCAATTTTAAGATTTGAATTTTATTCTGCTTTAATACTTGAAGCAGTGTTTTTTATTTCAATCAGGACCCTTCAGGTATATTATTTATTACTGAATTCAAAAGAAAATGTAAAACTCTTGCAGAATCTGGCTGGCATGAGCTGTATTTGGCATCTTTCTTTTTAGACCCCGTAGTTGCTTACTTGAGTTGTAGGCTAGATTGCCTTTGGTAAGATAGTGCAGTTGGCAAATTTGGTTTTTGGAGCCCCTGGTTTCCTTACTCTTGTCTGCATTCTGTCCACTTATCTCTATGTGTGATCTGTGCCACCCCTTCCACCACACTCCCTGCCACCTCTCCCCCTACCCCCAATCAGAACTACCCCTCCTGTCCTTTCAAGCTTCCAGCACTGCCTATTCACTTTCTTTCTTCCTATTAAAATCTTCTCTGAGGAGTGCCTCTAATATCAGTCATTTACGAACCAGTATGGGTTTAAATCAACTTCCTTCCTTCTCACAGGGAGCCTCTCTTTAAGCTTTATCTCCAGCTATGAAATTAAAGACTTTGTTCCTTATTAAAGGGATTTCAGGCAACAGCAAGTTTGTGGGGGAAGGTAGATTTTTGACCAAGCAGACCTTAGGCATCTCAAAAATTGACCGATGATTGTACTACCTGCAGTGCTTAACACAGTGGCTGGCACACCTAGTAGCAGTTCAATGGGGATTTGTTAATTGGATAAGTGGTTATCTACTTCTCCTACTGATAAGGCTTTGGTTGTTCGGCTTTTTCTTTGGCTTTTCAATACCTCCCAGATGGTATTGTGGGGCATGTGCCCGTAGTGGATCCTGATATTATAATGGAGTTTGATAATGGAAAATGTTGCAATATTTGAGAAGATTGAGTCTTGAAGGATAATTCAATGAGCAGTCACAGAACAGAATCAGAAAGTTAAACAGGCCTATATGAATCTTCCAGAATTGAAAACTGTCGAAATTGCTGGAAGATTAGATCATATTAGTTATTTGCTATAAACCTGCTCTGGCTGTTTGTTCAAAGAGTATTTCCTGACTGTCAGTCAACTGTGGCCTGATTAGAGGGAGCAGGATCTGAGGAGGTCAGAGGGTGGGCTCTGCAGTCATTTCAGATGAGTTTTTCTTTTGCCTAAAACAGCAGGAAAAGTGAGTGTAAGGTGGAGAAGAGATTTACTTTTTTTTTTCATTATTGCTCACATGAAGCTTATATTTCCATTTAAAATCTTTTCACAGAAAGCTCTTGGAAAAATTGACCCCTGAAACAAGCATTATTTAGAGAGTTAGGGATGTGGCTTACTGGCGAGATGTAGGTTTGAATGTGATTAGCAGACAAGCCTCATGCTGGGCCTCTTGGCTTTTGCTAGCTTGCATTCATCCTTACAGCACTTGGCTTTCTTTGCTTCTGCTACTGCTAGAAATGTCCCTGCTACTGTTTCAACATTCTCCAGTACATTCTTAAATGAACTCTCTTTGATTGTCATCTGGGAGTGGCTCATCCTCTACGCACATAAATCTGTCATTGCAATTTTATTAAAGATATCCTGGGAGGAGGGAGAGGTGGTTGAACTTAGATGAAAATACTTCTGCTTTAATTATTGCCTTAACCACTAGGCAACTTTTTGTGCCTCACCTCACACACTCTCATTTCTAAACAAAACAAAACAAAAAAACCCAAAACAAAGTTGCTCTGTTTTGGGGCCTCATATTGTTTTTTTCAATAGGTTAAGGCTATAATTGTTAATAAGCAAGGACTTTTGCTTCAGGGCTGTCAAACTAGCCCTTTATCAAGTCTCCAAAATTTGTTTAGCAATTAAAATAAAAGTGATATGAAATCTCATATATTCATATAAGTGGCCCTTCCTTTCATGTTTTTGCCTAGCTATAACTTGAGATGCTTTTTAACCACAAGTTTTTTACTAAGTAGAAAATGTAATTATTCTCTTAGAGAGGAAAAACAAAACACGTCCAGTTACCTGTTTAAAGAATCCCTTTAACAAATGACAGCTTCGCTCAAGTTAGAGCAAGAATTGGACTGATTCTGAACAATATGGGAACAGGGCAATAAAATCAGGAAACTTTTAAGAATAACATCACTGCCCTAATAACTAGTTTTTTGTTGTGTAAAGCTTGGAAGCATTTTATTAAAGGCATATTTGGAAATATGAGAACCATTGCATTCTAGGCTCAATAAAGCAAAATGATAATTGGTGAAATAATCTCAAAGGTCTTTCAGTAAGAAAAAAGCTTACTGCAATGTCTAAGAAGTTTGTAGCATCATTTGAAATAAAATTTCATTTAAGTAATTCAAAATCTCATTCCAGTAATCTTAAAACAAGTATCTAAGTGATTAATACAACTTTCTTTAACTAAGACTCTTAATTAATCAAACCTTTTTCTGAATTACATTTTTGCAGAAAGGTGTATCAAAAGATAACAATGTCCTATTTTTTTTTCTACAGCATTTCTAGTGCGTTGTGAGTTCACTATTGGTTAAATACAATTTCTTAAGCCTTTTACAGCAACATCACTAGTATGAGCTGATGCCATCAATGGTTAGAAAGATGACTTCAAGACCTAGCAATATCTTCGATCTTTAAATATTAAATTTTGTTCATTAATGTAACTTGTTATACTGTACTCACTAAGGCAGGAAATTGAACTAATAGGATTTTCAGCCATAAATTTTGGAAAATAATAGGGTTCCAGGTTAACTCCAGTTACCCAGATGAAAAGCAATTAGTCACAATACTCTATTCACAGACCTAATGAAGAAAGTATTGGCCATGATGATGTGTCATTGTGCTGAAAGTAGCCAAAAATAATTGTCCATGGTTTGGAAATAGTTTTGTTTTATAGTAAATTTGTGGTGCTAGAAATTAATCTGTGGAATTTCCTGTTATTTACTATGTACAGCCACCCAGAACAGTGAGTGGCTTTAACATGGTAGGTGTTTTTAAATAAATTTTTTTCTAAATCAAAGAATGAACATGTGCCCTGTATATTTTTAAGACATTAAACTAATTTTTGTTGCTAATTGCTCCAGATAATCTGTTTCCTTGTCTTGTACTCCTACTATTCATTGAAACAATTGAACTTATTGCTTCAGGGAAGGAAAGATATGACCTGGAACAAATATATCATTGTTAAGCTCTGAGTTTCAAAGTATAATTTTTTGAGTCCTTCATGAGATGATAGTTTCAAAAGGCAGGCTTTGATGAAGGTGAGGATTTCCTTTGCATACCAAGTACAAAATGTGGTGGTCTGAAAATAGTACTGCACCATCAGTGATTGTGTAGAAAGGATGGGAGATACTAATATAAGGAAAGTATCTGCTACTCAGGAAACTGAAAACCATTTTGGTGCTTGAAGGATATTGGAGATATTTGGGAAGGAATATGCTTAGGCTTAGGATGCTGACTCCACACACTAGGCCACAAAATGGGCTGATATCACTCTTTCTGGGTATAACTCTTGTAGGGGATCACATAGTGTCACATTATCAACAAAAATTAGCCACAGTTGAATAGAAATGGCACCATAACATGATAAAGCAAAGAGAGGGCTATGGATAATGTACCTGATCCTGGGGAGCTATAAAGGAAATCTTAACTTCTCACATACCCTGGTTGGGGATTCAAGAGTGAAGAAAGAATAGGTGGATCAGAAGAGGCCTGGGGTCAGGAAGAAGAGGGAAGTGAGTGTGGAAATCCTACCATTAGAGTAATGGCAAGGTTTATGGTCATTAGCAGTGGTTCCCAGCATGGTTCTTTAAAAGTGGGGTGGCCCCAATACATTGTGTAGTGGGCACCTGTTCATTACTCATGATGATCAGGCATGGTTACCGACAGCTCAGCAGAGTCCAGAAAGGAATCACAGACTAATATGCAGTGCAGAGGTTCCTTCTTGGGGAAGGAGAAGAGAAGATATTTTAAGATAAGAGGCTGCCCTAATAGAAAGTTTGAAATTTGAAAAGACTGAATGTTAAACTGAAACATACTGGGGGAATTGGGCTTCAGCCAATATGAAGTCAGCTTAAGTTGCTTTATTGTAACTGAGTCAGAGTGTGTAAATTATATTTACTCTAATAAATGCATCAATACTTTTTAGACTAAGGCAAGGCCCATCTACATTTCTAACTCAGCACCAAGCCTTTTTTATTAATTTTTTTCTATCATACTTATTATTTATTTATTTTCCAGCTTTACTGAGGTATAATTGACAAATAAAATTGTATATATTTAAGGTATACAGTGTGATGATTTGATACACGTATACATCGTGAAATGATTACCACAATCAAGCTAATTAACACATCCATCACCTCACATAGTTACCTTTTTTGGGGGGTGAGAACACAATATCTACTCTCAGTAAATTTCAAGTGTACAATACAATATCATTAATCATGTCATATATATATATATACACACACACACACACACACATATCTCCACCATACTGTACATTTGGTCTCCAGAACTTACTTAACTTGTACCCTTTGACTGGCATCTCCCCATTTCCAACACTTCCCAACCCTGGCAACCATCGTTCTACTGTCTGCTTCTGTGAGTTAAAAAAAAAATCTTCCTTTTTATGTATTTACCCTGAGAAAGATATGAAAGTGAGATGACAAGAGAAAAGTTCTCTATTAAAATGCAGATTTCTCTGGAAGTAGTTTCATCTTAAAATTGTATCAGTGAATACTAAATTATTAGTTAACAAAATAGTTGTCCATTAACAACAATACCTCAGTAGGGGTTTATAGAAAAGTGGGGGGAGATGATAAGGGACCAGGCACTTTGGAGAAGGTGGTTAAGGAGGAATTAGGAAGTAGGTGTAGTCTTCTTAACATATCTGAGGTTGTTTGGGTAGTATTTATCCCATAGTTCTTTTTAATTTTTATCCTCACCCGAGGACATTTTTGCATTTATCTTCAGATACAGTGGGAGGGAGAGAGGGCGGAAGAGAGAGAGAGAGAAATATTGATGTGAGAGAGACACATGGACTGGCTGCCTCCCACAGGACCCCAACCGGGGCCTGGGACAAACTGCAACCGAGATACATGCCCTTAGCGGAAACCAAACCCGGGACTCTCGGGTCACCGGCTGGCGCTCTAACCGCTGAGCCAAACTGGCCAGGGCAATCCCACAGTTCTTTTTTATAATTAAATTTATTGGGGTAGCATTGGTTAATAAAATTATATGGCTTTCAAATGTACAATTCTATTACACATCATCTGTATATTGCATTGTGTGTCTACCACTCAAAGTCAAATCTTCTGTCACCATATATTTTTGACCCCCTTTACTCTTTATTACCCCCAACCCTCTTCCCTCTTCCAACAGTAACTACCATACTGTTGTTTGTGTCTATGACTTTTTGTTTGTTTTTCTAGTTTGTTCATTTGTTGCTTTCAGTTTTATATCCCATATATGAGTGAAATCATATGGTTCTTAACTTTTTCAGACTGACTTATTTCACTTAGCATAATATTCTCAATGTCCATCCATGTTGTCACAAATGGCAGTATTTCATCTTTTCTTATGGTTTTGCATGGGCTCCAACCAACTGAGCCACCCAGCCAGGGCTCATTGTAGTTTTTATTTCCCAAATAGCTAGTGAAGTTGAGCATCTTTTCATATATCTGTGGGCCATTTGTATGTCTTCTTGGGAGAAGTGTCTATTCAGGTCTTCTGGCCATTAAAACAATTTTTTTTAAATCCTTACCTGAGGATATATTTTCTATTGATTTTTTTTTAGAGACAGTGGGCGAGAGAGAGATTGAGAGAGAGAGAGAAGCATCAATGAGAGACACATCAATTGGTTGCTCCCACACGCACCTGATCAGGGCCAGGGCTCGAACATGCAACCCAGGTACATGCCCTTGATTGGAAATCGAACTCATGACCCTTCAGTGCACAGGCCAATGCTCCAACCACTGAGGCACACCAGCCAGGGCACATTGCCCATTTTTATTTATTTATTTATTTTTTTATTAATTTATTTTTGTTACAGATGTTTCTCCTTTTCCCCCCATTGACACCCTCTTCCCATTCCCGACCCCACCCCCAGAATTGTTGTCTATGTCCATTGGTTATGCAAACATGCATATAAGTTCTTTGGTTTATCTCTTCCCTCCTCATCCCTGTCCCTCTCTTCTGAGGTTTGTCAGTCTGTACCCTACTTCTACGTCTCTGGGTCTATTTTGTTCATCTGCTTATTTTGGTCATTATATTCCAAAAATAAGTGAGATCAAATGATATTTCTATTTCTCTGATTAGCTTATTTCACTTAGCATAATACTTTCCAGGTCCCTCCACGTCGTCTCAAAGGATAAAAGCTGCATAGTATTCCATTGCGTATATGTACCACTGCTTTTTTATCCACTCATCTATTGATGGACACTTGGGCTGTTTCCAGATCTTTGCAGTTATAAATAATGCTGCTATGAACATAGAGGTACATATATTCTTTGTGATCGGTGTTTCAGGCATCTAAGATATATTCCTAGAAGTGTGATAACTGGGTCAAATGGCAGATCAATTTTTAAATTTCTGAGGAAACACCATTTATTTTCCATATTGGCTGCACCAGTCTGCATTCCCACCAGCAGTGCACTAGAGTCCCCTTTTCTCCACACCCTTCACAGCACTTGTTGTTTGATGATTTGTTGATGGTAGCCATTCTGATAGGTGTGAGGTGATACCTTATAGTTGTTTTAAATTGCATCTCTCTGATGATTAGTGACATTGAGCATTTTTTCATATGTCTCTTGGCCATTTGTATGTCCTGTTTGGAGAGGTGTCTCTTTGGGTCCTCTGCCTACATTTTTATTGGATTCTTTGTCTTCCTTTTGTTGAGTTGTATGAGCACTCTATATATTTTGGAGATTAACCCCTTATCTGATGTATCGCTGGCTATTATGCTTTCCTATATGGTGGGTTCCCTTTCCATTTTGATGCTTGTTTCTTTTACTCTGCAGAAGCTTTTTAGTTTGATGTAGTCCCATTTATTAATTTTTCCTTTGTTTCTCTTGCCTTAGGCATTGTATCAGTGAAAATTCTGTTGTGTGTGATGTCTGAAGTTTTGTTGCCTGCATTTACTTCTAGGATTTTTATAGATTCATGGGTCACATTTAAGTCTTTTATCCATTTTGAGTTTATTCTTGTGTATGGTGTAAATTGGTGGTCTAGCTTCATTTTTTTTGCATGTAGCTGTCCAATTTTCCCAACACCATTTATTAAAGAGGCTGTCTTGACTCCACTGTATGCTCTTGCTACCTTTGTCAAATATTAATTGAGCATAATGACTTGGGTCAATTTCTGGATTCTCTATTCTGTTCCATTGGTCTATATGCCTGTTCTTGTGCCAGTACCAGGCTGTTTTAATTACAGTGGCTTTGTAGTATAACCTGATATCTGGTATTGTGATCCCTCCTACTTTGTTCTTCCTTTTCAAGATTGCTGTGACTATTCAGGGTCTTTTTTGGTTCCATATACACTTTTGGAGTATTTGTTCTAGTTCCGTGAAATATGTTGCTGGAATTATAATGGGGACTGCATTGAATCTATAGATTGCTTTGGGTAGTATGGACATTTTAATGATGTTAATTCTTCCAATCCTTGAACAAGGTATATGCTTCTACTTGTTTATATCTTCCTCTATTTCTTTTTTGAATGTCCTGTAGTTTTCTGCGAATAAGTCCTTTACTTCTTTGGTTAAGTTTATTCCTAGGTACCTTAGGTTTTTTTTTGCTGCAATGATAAATGGGATTGTTTTTTAGTTTCTCTATCTGTGAATTCATTATTGGTGTATAAGAATGCTGTCAATTTCTTGATGTTAATTTTGTATACTCCTACTTTGCCAAATTCATTTATTAGCTCTAGCAGATTTTTGATGGAGTCTTTAGGGTTTTCTATGACAATATCATGTCATCTGCAAATAATGACAGTTTCACTTCTTCTTTTCCAATTTGGATCCCTTTTATTTTTTCTTCATGTCTAATCACTGCGGCTAAGATTTCCAGAACTATGTTAAATAAGAGTGGCAAAAGTGGGCATCCATGTCTTGTTCCTGTTCTTTTTTTTTTTTTTTTAACTTTTTTTTCTTTATTGATTATAGAGAGAGAGGAAAGGAAAGGGAGAGAGAGATAGAGATATCGATGAGTGACAACATTGATTGGCCGCCTCCTGCATGCCCCACACTGGGGATTGGGCCCACAACCTGGGCATGTACCCTGACCAGGAATTGAACCAGCAACCTCTTGGTGCATGGGTTGATGCTCCACCACTGAGCAACACCACCGGAGTTATTTCTGTTATTAAGGGAAACACTTTCAGGTTGTGCCCATTGAGTATGATGTTGGCTGTAGGTTTTTCATATATGGCTTTCATTATGTCAAGATATGGTCCCTATATACCCACATTACTGAGCGTTTTTATCAGAAATGGGTGCTGGATTTTGTTGAATGTTTTTCAGTATCTATTGATATGATCATATGGTTTTTATCTTTCATTTTGTTTATGTGGTGTATCACATTTATTGATTTGTGAATATGGTACCAACCTTGCATCCCTAGGATGAATCCCACTTGGTCATGGTGAATAATTTTTTTAATGTATTGCTGGATCCAAATTGCTAATATTTTGTTAAGGGTTTTGGCATCTATGTTCATCAGGATCTGTAGTTTTCTTTATTATAGTGTCTTTATCTGGTTTGTAATTAGAATTATGCTAGACTCATAAAATGAGTTTGGAAGTCTTTCTTCTTCTTGGGTTTTTTAGAATAGTTTGAGGAGAATGGGTGTTAGATCTTCTTTGAATGTTCAGTGAAACTGCTCCGTGAAGCCGTTCAGGCCTGGGCTTTTGTTTGCTGGGAGTTTCTTGATAACACTTTCAATTTCCTTAGTTGTTATTGGTCTGTTCAAGTTTTCCATCTCTTTGTGGTTCAGTTTTGGGAGACTGTGTTTCTTGAAATTTGTCCATTTCACTTAGATTGTCCAATTTGTTGGCATAAAATTGTTTATAGTATTTTTAAACAATCCTTTGTATTTCTGTGATGTCAGTTGTTACTTCTCTTTCGTTTCTGATTTTGTTTATTTGGGTCCTCTCTTGTTTCTTGGTGAGTCTGGCTAAGGGACCATCAATCTTGTTTATCTTTTCAAAGAACCAGCTCTTTGTTTCATGGATCTTTTGAATTGTTTTTTAGTTTCTATGTTGTTTATTTCTGCTCTGACCATTACTATTTCTTTTCTTCTACTTGCTCTCAGTTTTCTTTTTGTTTACTTTCTAACTCTTTAAGTTGTAGGGTAAGAAAGTCAATTAGAAATGTTTCTTCCATCTTGAGGTAGGCATATAGTGTTATGAACTTCCCTCTCAGGGCTGCTTTCACTGTGTCCCACAGATTTTTTGTTGTTTTGTGTTCATTTTCATTGGTTTCTAGGAAGTTTTTAATTTCTTCCTTGATCTCCTTGGTAACCTAATCATTGTTTAATAACATACTATTTAGCCTCCATGTGTTTGAATGTTTTTGCGTGTTTGTGTTGTAATTGATTTCTAGTTTTATGCCATTTTGAGCTAAGATGATGCTTGATATGATTTCAATCTTCTTGAATTTATAGAGACTTACTCTGTGTCCTAACATGCTGTCTATGTTTGAGAATGTCCCATGTGTGCTTGAGAAGAATGTGAATTCTGCAGTTTGGGGATGTAATTCTCTGTAGATATCTATTAAATCCATTTGATCTAGTGCATCATTCAGTGTCCCTGTTTCCTTGTTAATTTTTTGCCTAGAAGATGTATCCAGTGATGTCAGTGGGGTGTTGAAGTCCCCTACTATGATTGTATTGCTGTCAAGTTCTTCCTTGCAGTCCTCCAGAAGTTTTTAAATATATTTTGGTGCTCCTATGTTGGGTGCATGTTTGTTTACCAAAGTTTTGTTCTCTTGTTAGATAGATTCTTTAAATATTATGTTGTGGCCTTCTTTGCCTGTAGTTATAGCCTTCATTTTGAAGTCTATTTTATCAGATATGAGTATTGCTACCCCAGCTTTTTTTTCCTTTCTGTTTGCTTGAAAAATGTTTTTCCATCCCTTCACTTTCAACCTATGTGAGTCTTTTGCTGTAAGGTGGGTCTCTTATAAACAACATATATATGAGTCATGCTTTCTTATCCATTCAGCTACTCTGTGTCTTTTGATCAGAGCATTTAATCTATTTTTAAGGTTATTATTGATATGTACTTATTTATTGCCATTTTTTCTTGTCCTCAATGCGAGGATTTTGTGTGTGTGTGTGTGTTTATCTTCAGATAGAGCGGGAGGGAGAGAAGGAGGAAGAGAGAGAAAGAAACATCGACGTGAGAGAGACACATTGATTTGTTGCCACCTGCACAACCCCAACCAGGGCCAGAGACAAACTGCAACCGAGGTACGTGCCCTTAGTGAGAATTGATCCCAGACTCCCTGGTCCATGGGCTGACGCTCTGACCACTGAGCCAAACCCGCCAGGGCTATTGCTATTTTTTTTATGGTTATATTTCTCTTCCTATTTGTTCTGCTTATTACAGCAGTCCTTTTATAATTTCTTGGAGTGCTGGATTGGTGCTAATACATTCCCTTAGCCATTTTGTCTGGGAAGCTCTTCATTTCACCTTCTATTTTGAATGATAGCTTCACTGGATAGAGTAGTCTTGGATTCAGATTCTTGTTTTTCATATACCTTGATTACTTCATACCATTCCCTTCTGGCCTGTAGTGTTTCTGTTAAGATGTCAGCTGATAGCCTTATGGGGGTTTCTTTGTAGGTAACCTGTTGCATTTCCCTTGCTGCCTTTAGGATTCTCTCCTTGTCTTTAATTTTTGGCATTTTAACTACTCTGTGTCTTGGTGTGAGCCTTTGTGGGTTCTTCTTATTTGGGGCTCTCTATGTTTCTTGAACTTGTATGTCTTTTTCCTTCACCAAGCGAGGGACGTTTTCTGTGACTATTTCTTCAAATATATTCTAACCTTTGCTCATGTTCTTCTTATTCTGGCACTCTTATGATGCAGATGTTGTTACGTTTCATATTGTCCCACCATTCTCTTAAGCTGTCTTCTTGTTTTTTAATTGTTTTTTTTTTTTTTTTTAATTTTTGTTCTCTGATTGGGTCATTTTTTTCTACCCTGTCTTCTAATTCACTGATCTGGTCCTCAGCTTCCTCTACTCTGCTGGTTATTCCTTCCAATGTGTTCTTTATCTCTGCTGTCATTCTTCATTTCCAATTGGTTGGTTTTCAATGTTTCTATATCTTTATTCATGCTGTTGAGCTTCCTCATGATTATTACTCTGAACTCTACCTCTGATATCTTGTTTCATTCCATTTCATTTATTTCTTCTCCTGTAGAATCCTTTTCTTTCATATGGGATTTTTTTCTTTGTTTCACCATTTTGGCTGTCTCAGTGGGTTTTCTAGTGTGCCAAATTTTCTCTGTGGGTGTTGGTGTTCTGCTGGTTGTGGCTCCCTCTGCTTGGTTTGGATGAGTGTGGGAGGACCCACATTAAACACCACTGTCAAGTCTTACTTTCCTGGGTAGATTTGCAAGCCCAGGAAAGGTTCAGTTATCCTCTAGGTTTTTACTTGGAGGCTATTAGTTTCAGTTACTGGATGATTTGTAGCCCTCAGCTGAATGAAAAATTCCTCAGTTGTAAGATGGTTTCCAGCGGGTGGGGCACTTGCTTGCTATCAGACTCTAGATGTTAATGAGCTTCAATTTGCATTTTTTGGCCTGGCCAGGTGGTGTTGAATTCCTGAGGGAGGGGCTGTTGCTTCTCTCAGGAGCTCTAGGATGGGACTCTTTGAGTAAGATGGCTACTGTCCTGTGAAGGAGTGATTCAGCACAAAACTCCCAGTGTCCTCTCCTCCAGCTCTCTCCTGAGCCAGGAGCCCCAGATTCTCTCCACACAGTTCCTGTCCAGTCTGCCCTCCCTCTGCGGGAGCACAAGCTGAGTGGCTGTAGCTGATTTGGTGCTTTTTAACCCCCACTTCTCAGCGGGAAATACACACAGATAATACAGCTCTCCTCTGCTCTCTGTGGGTTCCCAGCCTGCCCTCACATACCTCTGCAGTTCCTACCAGGCTTGTTTTGGTGTCCTTTTCTGTCTCTGTTTATATAGGTTCTCTCCAGCAGATTTTGAACTGTTTTTTTTCCCCCCAATATATTTGTCTTTATTTTAGTTGTAATTACAGTTTGGTCCTGGGAGATGGTCTGTGTAGCTTCCATTCACTCTGATGCCACTTTTCCTCCCCTCTCTCTGCCCATTTATAATTGGATTGCTTGTTTTCTTACTGTTGAGTTTTATGAGTTGTTTATATATTTTGGATATTATCTACTGTTGGAGCTACTATTTGCAAATATCTTCTCCCATTAAGTTGGTTGCTTTTTTGTTTTGTTGGTAGTTTCTTTTGCTGTGCAGGAGCATTTTAGTTTGATATAGCCCTGTTTATTTATTTTTTGCTAAGATGGACATTTTATTTATTTTTTGCTAAGATGGACATTTTATAATGATAAAGGGAACACTACATCAAGAAGATATAACACTTCTCAATATATATGCACCTAATCATGGAGCACTGAAATATATAAAGCAAAAACTAATAGAACTAAAGGGAGAAACAGACAAAAACACAATCGTAGTAGGAGACCTAAATGCCCTATTAATAGCTATAGAGAGAACATCCAAACAGAAAGTCAATACAGAAATGTTGGTCTTAAATGACATATTAGACCAAATGGACATAGTTGACATTTACAAAGCCTTTCATACCAGAACATCAGATTATACATTTCTTCTCCAGTACATATGGAACACTATTAAGGATAGGTCATATGTTGAGACACAAAATTAGCCTCAACAAATACTTAAAAATTGAAATTATGACAAGCATATTCTCCGACTATAATTCTTTGAAATTAAAAATCAAGCTGACCAGGAAAATGGTGGTGGAGTGAATGGAAGCTACACAGACTGTCTCCCAGGATCAAAGTAGAATTAAAACTAAAATATAGACAAGTCATCTGGAAAAACCAACTGAAGAGCAGCTAGAGAGAACCCTTATAACCAGGGATGTAAAGAGGACCCCAAGTTGAGACTGGTAGGAACTGCAGAAGAATGAGAGGGCTGGCTGAGTACTCATAGGCAGCAGCTGAGGGCTGTCTTAGCTGTGAGCAGTTCACTCAGAGAACTTGGGGTTAAAACCCCAAGACAGTTTTCCAGCACAGAGTGGTGGAACAAGTAAAGGCACCCACATAACACCTGGCTGAGAAAATTACCAGAGCAGAGGTTTTGTGCAGCAGGGAAATGTGCAGGGAACAGCAGCACTTCCCTGAAGAGCCAGTGAACGAAATTACAGCTACAGCCACTCACTTTGGGCCCCAACAGAGGGAGGGTGGAGTGGACTGGAGCTGTGTGAGGAGAGTTGGGGGTTTGGGCACTGGAGAGAAAGCTAGGAAGGAGGTCATCAGGAGCTCTATTCTGAGTTAATCCCCCACAAGACAGTAGCCATCTTCCTCAAGAAGCCCCTTCCTGTCAGAGTGGCTTTAGCCTGGGGGAGAAGCAACTCCCCTTCCGTTGGGAATTTAATACCACTCAGCCAGAGAAGTGCAACCTGAGGTTCATTAACAGACAGAGACTACCAGCAAGCCAGTAAGCAGAGCCTTGGACCTGACTCTCAGTGTTGAGTGTTGTGACTCTGGGAACTTAGCTATGAAGGCTGAGGCCTGGGTCCCTCTGCTGAGCCATTAACCCACACTGCAGAAACCATTTTCTTCTCAAAGCAACTTTAGCCCAGGGGAAAGCAATTGCTACACTCACTGGAAATTCTCTTACCCTGCCCACCTGTGGGATTTTTCATTCAGCTGAGAGCTACAACATGAGGCTCATTAAGTAACTGAGAGTAATAGTCAGCCTGCAGGCAACAGCTCTGAGATAACTGAAACTTTGGTTGGCCTGCAACTCTACCAAGAAAGTAAGACTAGACATTGGTGCTTAGTGTGGTCCCTTCCATACTCACCCAAACCCAGTGGAGGGAGTCACAATCAGTGGAACACTGACACACACAGGGAAAATTTGGCAGGCTCCAAAACCCACTGAGATAGCCAAAATGGTGAAACAAAGAAACAAATCCCAAATGAAAGAAGAAGAGAATTCTACAGAAGAAAGGATAAATGAAACAGAGTTAAGAAAGTTATCAGAGGTAGAGTTCAGAGTAGTGATTATGAGGAAGCTCAACAGCATGAGTAAAGATACAGAAACAATGAAAATTCACCAATTGGAAATGAAAAACCACCAAGCAGAAATGAAGAACAACATAGCAAAAATAAAGAACACATTGGAAGGAATAACCAGCAGATTTGAGGATGCCAAGGATTGGATCATTGAATTAGAAGACAGAGTAGAAAAAAATCACTCAATCAGAGAACTAAAAAAAAAAAAAAAAAAAAAAAATTAAAAAACAGGTGGACATTTTGAGTGTGGGAGAACAGGAAATATAACATCTGCATCATAGCAGTACCAAAACAAGAAGAAAATGACCAAGGGTTAGAGAATATATTTGAGGAAATAGTGGCAAAAAAGTGCCCTAACTTGGTGAAGGAAACAGGCATACAAGTTCAGGAAGCACAGAGAGCCCCAAGTAAGAATAAACAAAAGAAGGCTACACCAAGACACATCATAATTAAAATGCTAAAAATGAAAGTCAAAGAGAGAATCTTAAAGGTAGCAAGAGAAAAATATGTTACCTACAAAGGAGCACCCACAAGGCTATCAGCTGATTTTTTAAAACAGAAATACTACAGGCCAGAAGGGAATGGCATAAAGTATTCAAGGTAATGAAAAACAAGGATCTGAATTCAAGACTACTGTATCCAGCAAGGCTATCATTCAAAATAGAAGGTGAAATAAAGAGCTTCCCAGACAAAAAAAAAAAAAAAAAAAGGCTATGGGCATACATTAGCACCAAACCAGCACTGCAAGAAATGTTAAAAGGACTGCTTTAATAAGTACAAGAAATAGAGAGAGAAACATAGCCATAATAAATTAAAATGGCAGTAAATAAGTACATATCAGAAATAACCTTAAATGTAAATGGATTAAATGCTCCAATCAAAAGAAACAAAGTAACCAAATGGATAAGAAAGCATGACTCATATATATGTTGTTTACAAGAGACCCACCTCACAACAAAAGACTCACACAGGTTAAAAGTGAAGGGATGGAAAAAAACATTTTCCAAGCAAACAGAAAGGAAAAAAAAAAAAGCTAGGATAGCAATACTCATCAGGTAAAATAGATTTCAAAATGAGGACTGTAACAAGACACAAAGAAAGCCACGACATAATATTAAACATATTGATCCAACAAGAAGATATAACCTTGATAAACATGTATGAACCCAATATAGGAGCACCAAAATATATTATTAAACTTTTGGAGGACTTCAAGGAAGAAATTGACAGCAATACAATCATAGTAGGGGACTTCAACACCCCACAGACATCATGAGATACATCTTCTAGGTAAAAAATTAAGAAGGAAACAGAGACACTGAATGATGCACTAGATCCGGTAGATTTAATAGATATATACAGAGAATTACACCCCCAAACTTCAGAATACACATTCTTCTCAGTGCACACAGGACATTCTCAAAAAAAGACCACATGTTAGGACACAAAATAAGTCTTAACAGACTCAAGAAGATTGAAATCATATCAAGCATCTTCTCAGATCACAATGGCATGAATCTAAAAATTAATTAAATACAAATATTCAAACACATGGAGGCTAAATAGCATGTTATTAAACAATGAATGAGTTACCAAGGAGATCCAGGTAGAAATAAAAAACTTTCTGGAGATCAATGAAAATAAACACACAACTACACAATATCTATGGGATGCTTCTTAAGCAGTCCTGAGAGGGAATTTCATAGCACTACAAGCCTACCTCAAGAAACAAGAAAATTTACTAATAGACTATCTAACCCTAAAACTTAAAGAACTGGAAAGTAAAAAAAAGAAAACCCAGAGAAAGTAGAAGGAAAGGAACAGTAAAAGTCCAAGCAGAAATAAACGACATAGAGACTAAAAAGGAAAAACAATTCAAAAGATTAATGAAACAAAGTGCTGATTCTTTGAAAAGATAAACATGATTGATGAACCTTTAGCCAGACTCATCAAGAAAAAAAGAGAGAGGACCCAAATTAACAAAATAAGAAATGAAAGAGTAGAAGTAACAACTGATACCACAGAAATACAAAAGATTGTTAAAAAAAAACAAAAAACTATGAACAATTATAAGCCAACTGCCCCAGGCGGTTTGGCTCAGCTGTTAGAGCATCAGCTCATGGACTAAAGAGTTGTAAGTTTCATTCTGGTCAAGGGCACGTGCCTCAGTTGCGGTTCAGTCCCTGGCCCTGCTTGGGGTCATGTGGGAGGCAGCCAGTTGATATTTCTTTCACGTCAATCTCTCTCTCTCTCTCTCTCTCTCTCTCTCTCTCTCTCTCTCTCTCTCGTCTTCTACTTTGTCTGAAAATAGGTGGAAAAATATCCTTGGGTGAGGATTAGAAAAAATAATAATACGCCAAAAAATTGGACAATCTAGGCAAAATGGACAAATTTCTAGAAGCACACAGTCTCTCAAAACTGAACTAGGAAGAGACAGAAAACTTTAACAGACCAATAACAACTAAGGAAATTGAAGATACAATAAAAAATAACTCCCAGCAAACAAAAGCCTTGGCCCAGACAAATTCACAGGGAAGTTTCATCAAACATTCAAAGAAGAACTAACACCCATTATCCTCAGACTATTGCAAAAATTCATGAAGAAGGAAGACTTCCAAAGTCTTTTTATGAAGACTGCATAATCCTACTCCCAAAACCAGATAAAGACACTACAAAGAAAGAAAACTACAGGCCAATATCCCTGATGAACATTGATGCCAAAATCCTTAACAAAATATTAGCAAATTGGATCCAGCAATACATTAAAAAAAAAATATTCACCATAACCAAGTGGGATTCATCCCAGGGATGTGAGGTTGATACAATATTCACAAATGAATAAATGTGAAACACCACATAAGCAAAATGAAAGATAAAAACCATATGATCATATCAATAGATGCTGAAAAAGCATTTGACAAAATCCAGCACCCATTTCTGATAAAAACGCTCAGCAAAGTGGCACTAGAGGGATCATATGTCAACATAATAAACATCATACTCAATGGACAAAAACTGAAAGCATTTCCCTTAAAAAAAGGAAAAAGACAAAGATGCCCACTTTTGCTGCTTTTATTTAACGTAGTACTGGAAGTTTTAGCCACAGCAATTAGACAAGCAAAATAAATAAAATGGATCCAAATTGGAAAGGAGGAAGTGAAACTATCGTGATTTGCATATGACATGATATTGTACATAGAAAACCCTAAAGACTCCACCAAAAATCTACTAGATTTAATAAATGAATTTGGCAAAGTAGAAGGATACAAAATTAACATCCAGAAATTGATGGCATTCTTTTTAAAAAAAAAAATATGTGTGTGTGTATTATTAATTAATTAATTAATTAATTTTTTAGAGATGTTTCTCCTTTTCCCCCATTGGCATCCTCCTCCCAATTCCCCCTCACAGAATTCTTGTCTATGTTCATTGGTTATGCACATATGTATATAAGTTCTTTGGTTTATCTCTTCCCTCCCACCCTGCCCACTTCCTCTGAGGGTTGTCAACCTGAACCCTACTTCTATGTCTCTGGGTCTATTTTGTTCTTCTGCTTAGCTTGTTCATTATATTCCACAAATAAGTGAGGTCATGTAATATTTGTCTTTCTCTGGCTTATTTCTTTGAGCACAATACTCTCCAGGTCCCTCCATGTCATCTCAAAGGATAAGAGATCTTTCTTTCTTAGAGCTGCATAGTATTCCATTGTGTATATGTACCACAGCTTTTTTTGATGGCATTGTTATACACCAATAATAAACACTCAGAAAGGGAAACTAAAAAACAATCCCATTTACCATTGCAACAATGACAACAAATATACCTAAGAATAAACTTAACCAAGGAGGTAAAAGACCTTTTCTCAGAAAACTACAGGACATTGAAAAAAGAAATAGAGGAATATATAAAAAAAGTGGAAACATACACTATGCTCATGGATTGGGAAAATCAACATCATTAAAATGTCCACACTGCTCAAAGCAATGTACATATTCAATGCAATCCTTATTAAAGTACCAACGGCATATTTCACAGACCTAGAACAAATACTCTAAAAGTTTTAAAGGAACCGTGAAAGACCCTGAATAGCCACTGTAATCTTGACAAAGAAGAACAAAGTGGGAGGGATCACAATATCAGATATCAAGTTATACTACAAAGCCATTGTAATCAAAATAGCCTGGTACTGGCACAAGAACAGGCATACAGATCAATGGAACAGAACAGAGAACCCAGAAATCAAGTCAAGACAGTATGCAAAATTAATATTCAACAAGGGAGTCAAGAGCATACAATAAAGAAAAGATAGTCTCTTCAATAAATGGTGTTGGGAAAATTGAACAGGTACATGCAAAAAAATGAAACTAGACCAGCAACTTACACCATACACAAGAATAAACTCAAAATGGAAAAAAGACCTAAATGTACCCCGTGAAATCATAAAAATCCTAGAAGAAATGTAGGCAGAAAAATCTTGGACATCATATATAGTGGAATTTTCACTGATACATCACCTAGGGCAAGAGAAGTGAAACAAAGGAAAAAATTAATAAATGGGAGTACATCAAACTAAAAAGCTACTGTACAGCAAAAGATACCAGCGAAAAAATGAAAAGGGATCCCACTCTCTGGGAGTACATATTTGCCAATGATATATTAGATAAGGGGTTAATATAAAAAATATATAGAGTATTCATACAACTCAACAAAAGGAAGACAAACAAGTCAATCAAAAAATGGGAAGAGGACCTGAATAGACACTTCTCTAAACAGGACATACAAATGGCCAGGAGACATATGAAGAAATGATCAACATTTCTAATCATCAAAGATATGCAAATTAAAATGAAACAATCATCAAAAGTCCCAAAAAATCGTCTGGCTAGTGTGGCTCAGTGGATTGAGCACCGTCCCATGGACTGAGAGGTCCTGGTTTGATTCCCCATCAGGGCACATGCACAGGTTGCGGGTTCAGTCCTCAGTAGGTGGTGTGTAGGAGGCAGCTGATCGATATTTCTCTCTCTAAAAAAACAAACAAACAAAAATTAATAAAAAAAATTTAAAAAAAACCCTCCCAAAAAGTAAAAGTCCAGGACCAGATGGCTTCACTAGTGAATTCTACCAAACATTCAAAGATTTGATACCTATCCTTTTCTAACTCTTCCAAAAAGTTGAAGAGGCAATACTTCCTAATACTTTTTATGAGGCCAAAATAATCCTGATACAGAAACCTGGCAAAGATAACACAAAAAAGAAAACTATTGACCAATATGTCTGATGAATACATATCCCATAGTTCTTTTCCCATTTCTTAACCTGGTGGAACAGGAGAGGACTGCTGTATACTCTTATTGTTACCAAGGCAATACTGTGGAGTAGTTTAGAGCACGAATTTTGGACTCTAACAAGCCTGTGTTCAAATACTAGTTGTATGACCTTGAACAAGTGATCTAACCCATTTTAGCTTTAATTTTGTCATCTGTAAAATGAGGAAAATTGTAGGTATGGCAAAGATTTGTTGTGAAGAATAAATGCCATCTGAAAATTTCTGAGAACAATATCTGAAACCCGATAGGTGCTCAATAGGTACTTGTTCCTTTGTCAACTGTGCTGGATATTGTCCCTTTATCTCTTTAGATCAATTTCTCATCTTTTTCAATTAGGCTCCTTCACTGGGCTTCCTTGTCCTCTGGCTTCCCTGTAGTTTAGACCAATGGAGAGCTCTAGCAGGAGAGAGGAAAGTAAAGTTGTGATATTTATTGTCCCGGCTTCCTCCCTGTAAGATGCCATGGGCTGATTAGATCTCTCAAGGAAAAGTCACAGCTCCAATCAAGAAGCCCTCTCCATGGACCCTTCTTTCTCTCCTGCTGGCAGCAGCTCCCTCCTGTTGCCCTTTCAGGGCTGAGGTGAGAACCCACCTCTCAATCCCTCCCAGTACCTCTATTGAAACCTTCTCAAATTGCTCAATTGAGTTTGCCTGCCTGTTTCTTGTGGGGACCCTGATTGGGACATTCTCTTGCAATTTCTAAATATCTATGTACAAATAGAAGAAAGATACATGCATTCAATCTCTCTGTGAAGGCCTGAACTAGCTGCCCCAATCTTTTCTTTGAGATGTTGAGTTCTAACAGGAAGACAGTTTGGCCTAATAAAAAGAACTAGAAACTGAAAGTCAGAAGACTTGAGGCTTGGCTCTAGTTCTGCCATTAACTCTCTGTGAACTTGGGCAAGTGACATGGCTCCTCTTTGGGTCTTGATTCAAATGGAGAGATTGAATTAAATGACTTCCACAGTACCTTCTAGTGCTTACTCCACAGTGACTAAAGTTTTCCCTCATAGAGTTGTAGCAGACATTCCTTTGATGTTAACCCACTTAGCTTTCCATTCAGGAAAAGAGACTGAAGCATCTCCCAACCTTTCTTAAGAAAGAAAGTAAGAAAAAAACAAAGAAGAAAGAACAAACTCTTAAAATTCTAAGTGATGCTTTTAAACCTTCTAATCAATCTCTCTGCCCTTAGATTGGCAGAGTAGGACTTTTGACATCTGAAAATTTCTTATGACTTAAAATCCATACCTACAGCACTTCTGCTTGATTTCTTCACAACAACATGAGTCAGTGGAAGGAGACAGATGATAAGCAGGAAGCGACAGACCAGTCACTGAAGAAATAGGAAAACTTAAATGGTAATTATTGCATGTGGCCTTGGCAGGCATCAGAATTTTGTGTTGTTGCTGCAGTTGTTTGGTTTGGACAGTTTGTGAGAATAGGGAAAGTAGAGTGGGAAAGAAATAGTTACACATACCTAGACAAAAAGACCAATCAAGGCACATGGAGAGGAATATAATAGCAAAGGGTGGAAGAAGTGAGGCTGTGCATTGGGATCTATCATGTTCTAGCTCACTGTTCTGTGGGCTTTATATATATTATAGCACTTAATCATCACAACAAATATGTGAAGTAGAGATTATGATAATTTTAAATAAGAGGAAATGGGCTCAGAGAGAGGCTAAGAAACTTGCCCAAGGTCACCCAGCTTTATTATCAAGGGGTAAAAGCAGCATTTGAACCTAGGTTTACCTGGTTTCACAGCCCATACTTTCCAGAGACTGCTAAGAATTATGCCATGTATGATATCTGATGACTTCAGGGCATACAGATAGTTTAAAACAATTTATTCGTGCACTCAAGAAATATTTATTGTGTATTATATGTCAAACAATGTTCTATATACTGAGATACAGTGGTGAACAAGTCAGATGAAATTCCTGCTCTTACCTCCTAGGAACATCCCTCTTAGTGAGGGTGACAGGCAATCAAGTACACAAGTAACAAAATATAATTTTCTAGTAGTCATAAGTGTTTAGAATGAAATAAAATAGGGAAAAATTCATTGGATGGTGGTCACATGTGGTTTCTCTGAGAAAATGACATTAAAGCTGAGTCAAGAATGACTGAGGAGCTGGCCTGCAAATATTAGGAAAAAGGGATTCTTTCAGATAGAAGTATAGCAAGGAATAGGAAGGAAGCCAGTGTAACTGATAACTGGTGAGGGAAGGAGAGAGAGGAGAAGGAAGGGATGAAGGGAGGGAGAGAGAGAGAGAGAGAGAGAGAGAGAGAGAGAGATCATTGTAGATTCCTGCAGGTAATAATGAAGAGTTTGGCTTTTATTCTCAGGATGATGGTGAGCCAGTAGTGCCCTCAACTAATTTCCCCACCCAGCTGTTAACAGAAGGATTTTCTGAGGATAAACTTGATAACTTAAGATCTCAAATGTAAATCTTAGCTACCTATGAGATATGTGGAGTTTAAATAATAAATATTTTTCATGACAAAATGCATGTAACAAGGTTCCAGTTCAGCAGTCACCACCCAATCTAGGTCTGTGTGTTTGTGTGTATAAGTGACTAGAGTGTGGAGGTAGGGTGGTTTGCATGACTGCAAGATCTGGAATGTCAAGGAGGTGGGTGGGACTACCCATAAACCTCAGCAATCCTCAGCCCATCTTCTCTCCAGTTTAAGGAACCTTAAGCACTTTTCCTTGGTACTTGAGGCCATTTCCTCTGCCAGAGTCACTCCTGAATAAACTGCATCTTCCAGTGAAAATGAAGGGAAGATGTTTGCATAGCTTTGAATCTTGCATTGGCAATTTCAGTGAATGCATAAGATATATTTATATGATGCTGGAAGCATTTACATGATGCTCAAATTGCATAGCTTGTGGAGAGTTAGTTGTTTATTCAAGTGAAGACTGAGAGGGCTGATTTGATTTCCTAATTCAACCCAAGATTATGTGATGATAGGGCATGTAAATAATTTGCTTGCTGATGGAAGATTTTATCTTTCTATTAAAAAATAGAAGGAAATAAGGGGTGTAGTCCCTGGAGGGGGGCATACAAAGATTTCTGATATGGCAGTTGTTGATCAGGGTGCTGGTTACAAGGATTTGTTCAGTTTGTGAAAATTCAATGAGCTATACACTTATGGTCTGTGCACTTTTATGTATATGTTATACCTCAATACAATTCTATAAAATATGAAGTAAATGAAATGCAGCCCTGGAAGCATTTTTAATATAATGAAGCCAGGATAGTTAATAAGCACTGGAGTATGAGTTTGGAGACTTAGATTCAGTACAAAGTCTTCCACTAACTCACATAGATAAGCAATAGTAATGCAGAGGTTTGAGGTTGCCCAATAAATAACATCCTTTCTTTTCTTCCTCCAGTTCTGAACCGATTGAGAGAGAAAGAAGTAAAGCAGGTTGAGATCAAAAGAGATTTATTTCTGATAAAAGTGCTAGAAAAAGTGGCTTAGATGTATTTGCCAAGTGGGTTTTTTAATTCTGAACTTCAGAATGAGTCAAAAATACCCATCTACATCACAAAAATGCAAGAAAAGTCTAGGTCTTTCCCACAAGAGGGATTTTAAGGCAGTGAGTAGAACAGAGCTCATTTTCTCTAAAACCAGATAGATCCCTACTGGCTACGTATAACGTGTTCCTGCTCCCAAATCTACCAATCAGAATTCCCTCCTCTTGAGAAGGAGGAAATGAGAGGCTGAAGACAGGTCAACAGTGTTATGTTAATTGATGTTTCTTTAATTGGGAACAAGAAGCCAGGAGAAAGGGTGTTCCCAGCCTTCCACAACTAACAACAGAAACAACTTTAGCCATGATGATGATAACAACTGCCATTTACTGAGCCCTTATTATGGTAAGCAACAGGTTTAAGTGTTTATCCATATGTGTTTTACATATATTATCTAATTGTATTCTTACAATTACCCCAGGGAATAAGTACCATTATTACCTCCATTTTATAGATGGAGTAACCTACCCAAGGTCACATAGCTAGGAAATGGTGAAGCCAGGACTCAAACATAGACTCCAACTGCCATAACATAGTGAAGAGTAGAGAGCTCAGCATTGGGGTGACTCAATTTAAAAGTCAGCACTATTTACTAGTTGTGTGGCCTTGGGCAGATTACTAAACTGCTCATTAGTTTCCACATCAATAAAATGGAGACATTATTTCCCTTCTCTGGAACTCAATTTCCTTGCCTATAAAATGTTTAGAGTAGATTAGCACAGTGATTCTCAAAGTGTGATCCTTGAACTAGAAGCATCAGCGTCATCAGTGAACTTGTTACAAATAAACAGTGTACTGAATCAGAAACTCTAGGATGAGGCCCAGAAATCTGTGTTTTAATGAGTCCTCCAGGTGATTCTGATACAGGCTGAAGTTTAGGATCCACTGATCAAGATGATCTCAAAATTTTTCTCTAGCTCTGCCATTCTGACCTCTTACCTCAATGTTTTCTGTTATGTTACCTTTTCTTCTTGCCAGGTGTCCACTCACTAGAAGAGACACTGTTCCACCCTCAGGAAGCTCCCACTGTCAGATGAATGGTGGTGGTGTTGGAGGACATAGAGTTGTCCTGAGGAGTGCCCTTTCTGATGGGGCAACCACACTATTTTAGTGTCTTGGGAAGGCCTGGAAGTCGGGTTTTATTTAGGTCTGCCACCCTAGCTCAGATTGTGCTAGTGACAGGTGAGGGAATGGAGATTAAAGCCCAGGTCATTAGCCTGAAGTGGAAGTTGGCATAAGCTATACCAGCTGCCAGGAGTGGCTGGGCTAGAGGTATGGCCTAAGGTTCAGACACCTACCAGACTAGACTGTCAGATACAGTTAGGATACTGTTTTCAGCACTGCTCTGGACTTTCCTGGCTTTCTTCTTACTGCCTCTGCTCCTCCCACCCCCCCCCCCACCCCCAGCCCCTAGATGGTCTAGGCATTCTGACTTCCTATGTCAGGGAGACAGGATTTGTCAGAGCAGGCCCAGGACCTCAAAGAAACAGCAGGTTAAGGATGCAATTTAGAGCAGTTAAGGGGCCCCTTAAAAAAACAAAACAAAACAAAGAAAACATGCCTTTGCTTTATATAGCAGGAGATAAAGTCCCCACGCACAGCTCAGTACAGTTAAGAGATAATATTTGGTAATTATGTGAAAGATCTTTAGAAACTGAGAAAATAGAGGGCACTATTATGAGGAGTTCTGAATTAGACTTTTGGGCAAACCATAGTTTTCCAATAAGGCCAATATAGGGGTTTACAGATGTCTACATAGTGTGTTTTGAGGGGTGTAATTTAACATATTAGCACAGATTAATTTGTCAGATAACTAGCTATTACCTTGGTAATTCAAGCAAGGGCCTGACAGGATAGGAAAATTTTGCCTGGATGATGATGGTGCGGACAGGAAGCCTGGAGGAAACTTGGAGATTACGTGATATACCATGTACAAAGTACCTAGCATATTACCTAGCATGAAGAAAGTGCTTAATAGAAAAATTAAGGTAGGAGTATTTGGATAAATTGGTAGCATGGGGAGCTGGTTAGGGAGAATAGTTTGGAGGAAGGTGGGGGCACTGAGCGAGAGGTGACCTTGGAAACATTGGAAAGGAGGGGAAAAATAAAGAAGTGCAACGAGGTGGGGGAAGGAAATTAATTTGACCTACATGTTGAGGAGGTGTAAAGGCTGTTCAAAGGCCTTGGCATCCTCATACTGAAAGGCTTATGGAGGCAATGAAAAAAGGACTGGTTTGTTTTGCAGTTAAGGAGGTTATTGGAAATCTTTTGAATTTTACTATAAGCAGTCTTCCAAAAGTCTAAACATGCAAATCAGTAACCTATAGGCATGAGAAATTGCATTCTTTTCTCTGGACCCTCCTGACAGAGTAATAATGTATAGCAGCAAAATCAAGAGAATTAACACGAATTATATAGCTTCTTCTTCTTTTTTTTTAAACAAACAAATTGTGCTTGTATTAAAGAAACAACGTTCAGGCCAATGCTTTCCTTAAGTTGAAAAAACACTAGTTGAAACTAGATCTGGGCTCTGTCACTAACTGTGTGAATTTGGGAATTCACATGCCCATTCTAGGTGTACCTTTCTTCCCCAAAGACCAAATGGATTTTAAGGTCCTGTTTTGGATTTCCAAGTCTTTGGTACTCAGTAAGATTGCTTGCTTCCTCTTTTCTCCCCATAATGGCTCATAGCTCCTCTGACTACTTTCAAAAGGTGAGTGAATGCTATAAAGTTTGTATACAGACTATAATCACAAATACCTAAAAAGCAAGGTAGGCCCCAAACACCAGTTATTATCATCATCAAACCCTGCCACATCCCAGGGACACAGAATAAGGACTCCAGGAAGGAATTACATCCTTCCTGATACCAAAATGTCACATTTTGTTGGCCAATTCTTGCAGATGTTGCTGAGCAAGAGGCATCATGAGACATTAAAATTCTCTTTGTGAGCTTAGAGTGCCAAATATCAGGCTTCCCTCACTTCAGAGTTGTAAACTGGGCTGAAGGCTTGTTTTCCCCCTTCAACTCTGAAGTGAGCTGAGGACTAGGGCAGAGATCTGTGGCCCACCGGCAGTATTTTATCTGGCCCATTCACTGGGTTCTTCCAGAAATGTCTTTACAAAAGTTACAACCACAACACAGCAGTGGCTTAGTCTTCTCAAGGGCTGTCTGCATGACAAATGTGATTTAAAGGAACTCTTTAAATGATTGCTAGGATTTGGGGAAATTGCATAAATCTGGTTTAATTGGAAGTGCATACTTTGTGGAGTTTTAATTCACTTCCTATTTGTTCTGCTTCCACCTCTCTTCATCTTTTCTTCACCAGCCTCAACTGTTTTAACTCAGCAGCAGTTTCCTTCCCTTGGGACCCTAGTTTTCTCTCTGGCTCTCTCTCTGTCCTTGTCAGCCACCTTACTAGCTGCCCGTCACTTGGACAGATACCAGTGTGTATGGGACATGCTACTTTCATGCCCTCCTTTTCCTCCATGCTCATCATCCTATATAGAGCTCCTCCTACTGCTTCTGGCTCTTTCTTTGGCCTCATTTTACATGATCTTAGAGACTCTGAGAATATCACTAGAACCACATGATATATGTGAAAGTCATTTTAGCTTAAGGAAAGAACAGGGTTTATAGTGCCAGGTTTCTGAATAAACTGTGATTGAGCTGATGAGTTTCAAATAGTCCAGCAGGAAAAAAAGCCTTTGCATGTGTTTTCCTCTACCTGGAACGCCATTCTCAGCTCTCTAAACCTAGCTGGCCACTATATCTACTATTTCTGCAAAGCTTAGCTCAGACATTTTTACCTCTCTGAGAAGCTTTTAATAAGCACTGCTTTACTGGTCTTGTATCCCCCTCTTATGCACCTCCAGCAACAGCTAACATTTATTGAGTACTTTTATGTGCCACTTTACATGTATTAACTCATTTATAGAATAGGTAATCTACTATAACTCCCATATTACAGTTAAAGAAACTGAGGCATTGGTTAAGGCATAAGTTAATCAACTTGCCAAAAGTAACAAAGTTAGAAAGTGGAAGAGCTGGAATTGAAACCCAAACATTCAGTCTCCAAAGCCTGTATTCTATTGCCTCTCCTTTCCCTAGTGTAGCTAATGTAGCATTTATTGGCACTACTGTAATTATCTAGTTACTTATCTATATCCACAATTAGACTGAACACTGTGCAGGGCAGGGTGGTGTCTTATTCATTTCTGTATCCCTAGGACCTGGCACAGTTTTTGGTGCACAAAAGATGTTTAATAACTGTTGAATGAGTGAAGAAAAACATTTTGCTGAAGTAGGAAGTATAAAGCTTTTGGAATCAGAAGACTTGGATTTGTATCCTGACTAGCTGTGTGATCCTGATAAAATTATATAATTTTGAGCTACAGTTTCCTCTTTTGTATAGTGAGAATAAAAGATATTTTACAGTTTCATTCTGAGAATTAAATAAAGTGATGTTTTTAAAGCATTTAGAATAGTTAGGTTTTCAGTAGATGGTTTCATCCATTCATTCATTAACCTATCCATTCATTCATTCAACAAATAATTATTGAGCACCAGATATGTGCCAGGCACTAAAATTTGTTGGGTATACACAGAGAACAAAACACAGTTTCCACCTTGTGGAGTTACATTCTAATAGGGAAGGGAACAAAATAAATGTGTAAACAAGTTAAAAATAAGTCAGACAGAGAAAGACAAATACTATATGATTTCACTTATATGTGGAGTCTAAAGAGCAAGATAAATGAACAAACAAAATAGAAACTGACTCATAGACACAGAGAACAGACTGATAGTTCCCAGAGAAGAGAAGCATTGGGAAGCTGGGTTCAAAAAAAAAGGTGAAGGGATTAAGAAATACAAATTGATAGTTATGAAATAGTCACAGGGATGTAAATTACAGCATAGGGAATATAGTCAATAATATTGTAATAGCTATGTATAGTGCCAGGTGGGTACTTGAAATCTTGGGAGGACAACTTTGTAAAGTATGTGGTTATCTAACTACTATGCTGTGCACCTGAAACTAATACAAAATAATATTGAATGCAAACTGTAATTAAAATTTTTTTAAAATTAAAAAAATTATCAGCAGATTTCTCAGCAGATCACTGAGGGTCTTCCAGTCCCTGTTAAGGATTTTGAATTAATCTAAATGCAATAGGAAGCTACAGGTAGGTTGTAAGTGAAGAAATGGTATAGTGGATTTATATTTTTAACAACACACTATGGCTATTCTAAGGTGTGTGGATTTTAAGTGGTCAAGAATAGAAGGAAAGTCAGTTAGCAAACTATTAAAGTAGTCTATATGAGAAGTTCTAGTAGCTGGAACTAAGGTGATAGCAGTGAAAATGGATAGAAATGGTCATATTTGAGATATCTTTCAGAGGTAGGACCATCATAGATAGCTAATGGATTGGATATTGGAAAATGCAGGAACCAAAGATGATTCTTAGTTTGGGGTTTGAACAACTGGGTGGATGGTGGTATGTTTATTGAAATAGGGATGTCTGGGAAAGGAGCAGGCTTGAGAAGAAAAATATGAGTTATACTTAAAACATGCTGTTATGAACTGAATGTAGCCCCTTAAATTCATATGTTGAAGTACTAACCTCCAATATGATCATATTTGGAGGTGGGGCCATTGGGAGGTAATTAAGTTTAGCTGAAGTCATGAGGCTAAGGCCTAAGAAGAAGAAAAGAGACTAGAGTTCTCTCTCTTGCCATGTGAGAACACAGCGAGAAAGTAGCCATCTGTAAGCTAAGAAGAAGACTCTTGCTAGAAATCTGATCTTCCAGCTGTTCAATCTTGGACTTCCCAGCCTGTGAATTTCTCCAGAACTGTAAGAAATAAATGTCTGTTGTGTAAGCCACTCAGTCTATGATATGTTGTTATAGCATCTTGAGCTGAACAAGACACATGTTGAATTTGAAATGCTTATTAGATATCAGAGATGTCAAATAGACAGATTTATGTGTTTGGATGTCATTAGAGAGATCAATAATGGGGGGTATCAATTTAGGAGTTATTTGCCCATGGGTGGTATTTAAGATTATGAGAATGGATGAGATTACCAAAGGAAGAATACATATAGAGAAGAGAAAAAATAATAATAGTAATGATGATAATAATTACAAATATGTAATAGTGTTTATTATATGCTAGGTACTGTTCTAAGTGCATTATATATATTTACCCATTTAATCTTTACAACAACACCATGAAGTAGGTATTATGATTATTCCTACTTTACAGATGAAGAATCTTAGGCACTGATAGATTTGGCAAATTGCCCAATTTCACACTAAGTAGCAGATAGGGTTAAAAACCAGGAAGTTTGACTTCCAAGTTCATTCTCTTTAACTACTGTGCTGTTATTGCCTCTTAAGTGAAGAGAACGAGAAATCAGACCTGGGGCTCTATCACATTAGAAGGTAGGAAGAGGACCCAGCAAAGGAAACTGATGAGGAGTAACTAGGAGACTATGATGTTATGGAAGCCAAGAGAGTAAATATTATCAATAGAAAGGAAGTATTTAACCATGTTGAATATTTTTGAGCAGTTACATAAGAAAAGGATATAAAGATTTCCATTGGATTCATCAATATGGAGGTCAATGGTATCCTGACAAGAGTATTTCCTTCATTATTAATATTCATAATTTTCTGAAAGATTCTCCTCTTAAGTCACTATATCCTTTCTCAACCTTTATATTATCTTTTAGTATCTAATTAACCCCTTTGGCCATGAATTTCATCTGCCACTTGGTATGTGCAATCAGATCACTTCATTTTCTATGGGATGTATTCTAAGTAGCAGTTCATATTTGGATTTTTATCCTGCTGTCTTATTTTAGGGTGCTTATGTGTAGTTGCCTTGATTTTTTGTTGTATTTCTTCTGGAGATATTTTCTTATATCATCAGAGGACTTACATAAGAGATTCTCTCCTTAGTCCCACTGCTCCCACTTGCTTGGCTGGTTCATTCAGAGTGGAAAAAGGGATAAGATTCCTGGCTGTTTCTGGATGGCAAACTCAAGAGCAATGTCAATTGGCAATTCTGATATACAGCACACCCTTCCTACTATTTCTACACTTGAGTAATCAGGGGAAAGTATCTGAAGGCTAAATCTCCCTCCACCAAGAATAATGATTCCTACTAGGCAGTTTAGAGTAAGAACAGGTCACATGACTAGTGCCTCTTAATTAGCCCCTAGGCAAATTCTAGTCTAGATTATTTATTTAAGGCACAGTGGCACTTGGATAGGGTATAATTTGTTTCTGCCAGTGTGTCTGAATACATCAAAAGGAAATTCATTTATGGTTGGAGTCCTGTTGAACAGTGCTGCTGGGGAGAGAGCAATGGCACACCTCAGCCTCAACAGGACAAAGCATTTGGAGGGGGAACTTCCCCTTGCTCTCTGATGAGGAAAAGCAGTGCCCTAGATACGATGTCATACACCCACAGTTTCTCCCTCAAGCTTAGGAGAGCAGATGGCAAGAACACAGTAGGGGACTGACAAATACATCACTACTTTGCACTAACTTTCTCAAAACATGTCAACATTGGCTTTCCCTGGAGATCTCAGTCAAGGCATTGCTTGAAAGGAGATCATTCACAGAGATGAGTTCTTCAGTGATCCGAGTTCCTCACTTTCATTTGCAATTCCACATGGATTTGGAGAGCTTAAGGGTCAAGAGGTGAAGGCCCTTGGCTTCTCCTCACAAAAGTTTCTTCTTCTGGTAGAAATAGCTCAGGCTAAATAGCTACCCCAAAACATTTTTTTGGTATTTTGACTAATTTTCTTTGTGCTTCTTTAATCCTTCAGAATCATGGAAATGCCCGAGCATGGATAGAAAAAAGGCTATCACTGATGTTAAAGACACCAAGGAAAAGGAATAAGTTATAGGAGAACCTGTGATCCTTGAATAGTAGAATTGAAATGCAGACTGGTGTGAGGTTAAAGAGGCAGGGGAGGGAGAGATCTTAAAGGCAACTAGAGAAAGGGAAATTGGAATGATGAGAGGAGATGTGGGACAAAAGTACCTTCTAAGAACAGAGACAAGGCAGAGGGAAAATGGCCTATAATATGATGAAGGTCCACATGAGAAAGGACAAGTAAAACACTCACTCTCCAACACTATTTTTCCTATGGATCTAGAGATAGGCAAGGAAACATCCTCTGTGCTTTTATTCTACCCAGAACTAAAAGCAAATGAGTGCATGAAAAGAACAGAAAGGAAGGCAGAGGGGCCTTGCCATTAGATCATAAATAGAAACATCTGAAACTTTCCACTGGAAAAACTTGGCAGGATCAGACCCTCGTGGGACCTTAAAGGAAACTCAATTTAACTCTTATTGGCCTGCATAGTGCAAGGGTGTGGTGTGCTTGGAAGAGCTTGCAGTCCTGGGAGGAAAACGTGACCATGAGAAGTTTCTTTCCTATGTGGGAGTTGAGGATGGAATACTCTTTTTTTTTTTTTTTTTTTTTTGTAAACTACTTCAGACTCACTGGAAACTTGTGTTCACAGTGAAACCTGTCTCGAGGTCTGCTGTTCACCTCCACCAAGTACCATCCTGTCAATGATGACTTTACCTTCTTTGGGTTTCCAGAGAGAATTTTTAATTGAATTTATTGGGGTGACAATGGTTAATAAAGTTATATAGGTTTCAGGGGTATAATTCTATAATACATCATCTGTATATTATATTGTGTGTTCACCACCACAAGCCAAGTCTCCTTCTATCACCATTTATACCCCTTCTACCCTCTCCTACTTCCCCCACCCCCCTTTCCCTTTGGTAATCACCATATTGTTGTCTGTCTATGAGGGTTTTTTTTGCTTAATCCCTTCACCTTTTCACCCAGCCCCCCATCCCCTCTAACAACTGTCAGTCTGTTCTCTGTATCTGAGTCTGTTTCTACTTTGTTAGTTTATTTTGTTCATTAGATTCCACATATAAAAGAGAATATCTTTTTAAGGCCAAGCAATCAATTTTTATGAGTCTCTGCCTGGAATTTAAGTTTAGAGTTAGATTCTTTACAATAAGGACAGTTTATTAGTCAAAATTAGACCCAACTCATAACCAACAGATTAGCCAATGTAACAGTTTGAGACTCATGAACACAAGGAATAATTGACCATAATTTTCCAGAACTCCATCAGTAGGCCTGAGCCTTACCCAAAAGGAAGTGGGATATGGAATACTGTTGGAACAATTTTTCTGGGTACTGGGGGCTTTGTGCCGGCAGAATTAGCTTGAGACTCAAAACTTGCTCTAGACAGAAAACTAGAAGCCCAAAACATGGGATATCAGGGGTTACATTCCTAAAAATATATCATTTCTCCAAGCTATTGGAAGATGACTAAAATTATTTTAGAAAGTGACAGAGCATTTATTCCATAATCCTCCTTTGACTCTCCCAATCATCCTAACAGGGACATGGCCACAGTTAGATCCTTTTTGAGAGCAGATTTTCTTAGCACAAAGGAAGGAGAGAGCACAAGAGTACTGCTTGTTTGAAAGTGGGAGTGGTGGGCACTGGGAGGGTGAGACAGTCAAGATTGGAAATGTGAAATCCAAATTATTGACTGTACAGTTTTGCTAAGGAAAACTAGCCCTTTTCAAGTAGGAATTTTAGGAAAATTCATCTCAAGGCAATAGTAAGATTCTTTTTCAAGCAACTAATGTTATCAGGTATTTGACATGTCAGCACTGTGCCTTCGAGAAGTACTGAAAGGGTTATAGGTATTTTGTATGCAAGTTATAGTATTTCTGACTTACTGGGTCTTTTGACCTTCCCTGAAAGCTTGATTAACCCTAGAATAGTTTTATTCTTTCAAAAATGCCAATTTCTGATCATTCTCCTTTGATCAGATGGTTCTTTTTCCAAATTATTGTAATATTTCAAATAATCAATAGATTATTCCAAGAATAATCCATGGACAAATTATCTTGAGCAGAGTGGAGACATTGCTAGGGCTGTACACAAAACACTTTCTACTTTAAAGAGAAACCATTGCCTTTCTTTTAAGGGGGGAAAGGATTATAGCAGAGGGCAAACACCTCCAGCTCTTGGGTCTAGCACATGTTGGATCTTTTGGGGTACCATCCATTACAGCTCTTCCTCAGTCTCAGCAGAGAGGATGTACTCCTGCACCTGGGCAAGTGGCCTTGCTCTGCAGCAGAACAGCAGTTACACAATGGCATTCAAGCAAGACAGATGTCTAAAGTTTCTCCTTTTTGTTCAAGTAGATACAAAAGTCACTAACATTATTATCTTTCCAGCTTGTTTTCACATAAAAAGGGTTTGTCGATTTTCATTTCAGCTGATCTGGGATGGACCAATAAATGGAGGTAGAGGAGTAACAAACAGATGGCTGGTCAAAGTTCAAATAAGTGGAAGGAAAGTTAGGGTGTGTTTGCAGCATTATTACACTGTATGGAGTGCTTGCATGGAGGGGCATATGCTGAAAGGAATGACTTATGTATTCCTTTCTAACTAAAACACTCTCAGTCTATGGGCCTTTAAGTGGCCAACATTGTGGGAGGATGTACCAAAGCCAAAAGCACATTACCAGCTCCTAGAGGACACCTGACAACCCTGCATCATCTCTTTTATTAACTTGTTATCAGCCTTGAACTGTAGTAGCAATGAGAAAAGGAGATGGAGGCAAATAACCAGAATATTAGGTTAAATATACACTCATCACCAGCAATGTTTCTTCCTGTCCTTTGAGTAACCTTTCCTTTAATATGGTGGAATGATTGGTTCAAGGATAAACTGAGTTGAGGAATGGACTCAAAACATTCTAAATTGTAGCCCATGAGGCAGCTGATCCAGCAAAATCTTAGACATAGCTGAGGCTCAAATTGCAGTTTAGTTTAATAAACACTAGGTAGTATAGATATTTGGGGATAAGAAACTAGGTTAAAAATTATGTGCCATGTTTTTATTGGAATAAAACAATATTATGATTACATTGAAGGAAAAGTTGTTGTTGTTTTTTATCCTCACCTGAGGACATTTTTTCTTTTTTTTTTTTTTTTTGTTGTTGTTGTTCAGATAGAGTGGGAGGGAGAGAGAGGAAGAGAAACATCGACGTGAAAGGGACACATCGAGTGGCTGCCACCCGCACGACCAACCAGGGCCGGGGACAAACTGCAACCAAGGTACATGCCCTTAGCGGGAACCGAACCCGGGTCTCTCTGTACCGCAGGCCGATGCTCCAACTGCTGAGCCAAACCGGCCAGGGCTGAAGGAAAAGTTTTAAAACAAACAAATAAATCATACACCAGCCTCTAACACAACTGCTATTTTCACTTTTGTGTTTCCCTTTCTAGTCTATATCCAAATGAATACACATTTTAATTATTTATGTTTTAATTTTATTTTTATTAAAGATGACACATATTTAATGTGTACAGCATTATGATTTGATATACATGTGCATGGTAAAATGAGTGCTAAAATCAAACTTATTAATATATAATTTCCTCACATAGTTACCATTTTTTTGTGGTGTGAACACCTGAAATCTACTCTCTTAGCAAATTTCCAGTATTCAATACAGTATTGTTAACTATAGTCATCACGCAGTACATTAGCTCTCTAGATTTATCATCCTACATAACTGCAACTTACATGCACATGTTTTTACATAGTTGCAACCCAAATGAACATAGATTTTATATTCTGGTCTTTCCTCATAGCATCATATCCTAAATATTTTCAATATCTCCACTCAATTTTCAGTCTTTTTCAAGTTTTCATTTGAACTTTTGTGATCACAAGAGTAGTGCATGATTATTGTAGAAAATTTGGAAAGTACAACAAAGAATAAATTGGGAAAAGAGCACTCACTGTTTCATTATCAAAAGACAACTACAAAAAAAAAACACACAAATATTGGGCTCTTTCCTTCTAGTCTTTTTACAATCAATGCATTTTTCTTTGCATAAATGAGATTATACTGTATACATGTGTCCTGCTTTGTTTTATTAACATTATGTAACAAACATTTCCCTATGCCCTGTAAATGATTAGAAACATACTTTATGAGGACTGCATCATTTTCCATTGTTTGGAAGTTCCTTAATGTTAGATTGTTTTGATATTTCCTATTACCAATGATGCTGCAATGAGCATTGTATTAGTTAACATAACACCACTTACTATAACAAAAGGACTAACACGTAATGGCTCAAATCAGAGAGAAATTTGTTTCAAGTAATGGAATGAATTCCAAATCAGGTCATGGTTCTACTTAATGCAATCATTCAGAAATGCAGACTTATTCATTCTGTCTTTTTCATTCTGTCAGCCCTGTTGAAAACTGTGTCACTTGAACATTCATGATAAGACTCACAGGAAAAGGAAATAGAGCAAGGCAGAGGTATGTCTACTTCTTAAGAGCTCTGGCCCAGAAGTAACACACTTTTGCTTGTGTTTCTTAGTCATACAGCCACACACAAGCAAGTGAAGCTTGAAAATGTACCATAGATGGGCAATCATGTGCCTGGCACATCTATTACTATGGAAGAAAGAGGAAAGAGATTTGGGGAAATAGCAGTCTCTGACACAGACATATTTGTGCACAAGTATTTATTTGCATTTCAGCATTTTTTCCTTAGGATATAGTCTTTAAAAAGGAGATTAAATATTATTCCTTTTAAACCACAACTACTTCATTCTTGCTCTCTTATTTTTAATTCATCTCTTAGCCAATTGGAATCTCCTAGTTTTTTTCTTCTTTTTTTTTTTTGGTACATGCCCCTAGCGGGAACCGAACCTGGGACTCTCTGGTCCACAGGCCGATGCTCCAACCGCTGAGCCAAACTGGCCCAGGCTCCTAGTTTTTTTCAAGAAGAATCCATGAGTGATGTATTCCCTGAACCTTTATATATCTGAAAATTTTTTATGCTTTCACATATAAAAGGCAACTTCCTTGATTATAGAATTTTTGTGTTACAAACTTTTTCCCTTAATATTTCATAGTGATGGTTCCATTGTCTTTCAGCATTCAATTATTCAAAATATTTTAAAATTTGTCCAGTATTATTGAGTTATAATTGACATATAACATTGTAAAAGTTTAAGATATACAACCTAATGATTTGATATATGAATATATTGTGAAATGATTACCACAAGTTTAGTTAATATCATCACCTTACATAGTTACGAATATTTTTTCCTTGTGATGAGAACTTTTAAGATCTACTCTCTTAGCAACTTTCAGATCTACAATACAGTACAGTAGTCCACCCTTCTTAATGGGAGATACATTCTGAGACTCTCAATGGATGCCTGAAACTGTAGATAACTTTGGACCCTATATATATTATGTTTTTTTCTATACATATGATAAAGTTTAATTTATAAATTAGACACAGTAAAATATTAACAATAACTAATAATAAAATAGAACAATTATAACAATATTGTAATAAGTTATGTGAATATGGTCTCTCTCAAAATATCTTATTATATTGTAATCACCCTTCTTGTGATATGAGATGATACAATGTCTACATGATGAGATCATGTGAGGTGAATGACGTTGGCATTGTGACATAGCATTAGGCTGCTATTGACCCACAATATGTCTGCAGGAGGATTATCTGCTTTGGGTGATACTGAATCACCGAGCCATGAGGATGTCAATGGTTGGATGTCAGGAGCAGATGTTGATATTTGGGGAAATTTAGTATTCTCAAACTGCTGTTGATTGTTGTTAACCGAAGCTATGAAAAGTGAAACAGTGGATAAAAGGAGGACTACAGCGTTGTTAATGATAGTCACCATGCTGTACATGACAGTCTCGGAACTTATTTACCTTATAACTGGAAGTTTGTACCTTTTGAGCATCTTTATCTATTTCTCCCATCCCCCACCCCTGCCTCTGTCAACCACAAATCTGATCTCTGTTTCTATGACTTTGGTTTTTTTAGATTCTACATATAAGTGAGGTTATAAAACATTTGTCTTTCTCTGTCTGAATTATTTTTCTCAGCATAATGCCTTGAAGGTCCATTGATGTTGTCACAAGTGGCAAACTTTCCTTCTTTTTTATGGCTGAATAGCAATGCACTGTTTAATTAAAATATATACTGAATATTGAGCACCTACATATGCCAAAGATTGATGTAGATGTTGGAAATATAGCTATGGACAAAACAGATGAAAGTCCTTGCTCTCACAGAGGGACAAGTGGATTACATTGGGTTTTATCTGTTTGTTGCCAAACCTGAGCCATTTCACCCTGCTCTGGGTCTTGAAATACTGATCTCCTGTGGACCGCCTTTCTCAGGCTCTCTTCTTGGCTAGTTTTAATTTTATTTCTTCAGTGGGAGGCACTGGCAGGAGATTGCAAGGCAGAAGGATGGCAAAGCTGGGGCATTTCTTATCTGTTTCCTTCCTGCTCCTGCACCTCATCTCTGACAATAGTTTCATCTCTCTAGAAATATAGCTTGTTCCAGGAAGCCTCTCTTCCACAGTTCCATTTTAATCATTGAAAAAATCTGAAGCTACTTCTGTTTTCTTTTCTCTATGATTCTGTCAGGTTTATAACAATCAGAATCACAGCAGGAATAAGATGGAATACTCAAATAGATTAAGTAGGGATAATTTAATGATGAGACTATTTACAGAATTATGGGCAGGGCTAAGGAACCCACAAAGGACAGTGATACACCCAACTGTAGCAACAGCAGGAGGCTGCTATTACTGGTAGACTTGAAAGCACAAGAGAAAGAGTATTTGCTAGAACCAAGTGAGACACATAACTATGAAGGAAAAGCTGCCAGATAGGTGCTGTCATTATAGGTAGAAAAACATAAACATTGCCCATGCTGTAGCCTGGCTAGGGAGATGAAGAGAGTTGAAGGGGGAGTAAGTACCCTGACCTCACTCTTCTCTCACCTTCAGATGTCTTACCGTTTCCTTCCATTTTTCAAACCCATTTGGAAACTAGAAATCAAGGAAGCTCAGGTGATGCAATCTGTATAGGACATCCTCCAAGGTCACTGCTGGGAAGGCACATGGATCTGGTGAGACAAATGGAGACTATCAAGCAAAGCGGGTTGATGTTTACATTTAATATTGCCAGTTGATTCTCGTGGATTTAAGTCTACAATTTCTTCCTTTGAAATTAACCCATTTTTCTGTGTTAGTGCTTATGGAATTTCTTTTTCTTTGAAATTAAAAACTTGCTGAGGCTCTCCTAAAATTTGAAGTGAAGGTCCCTCAAATCCAGCAAACATTTTTAATATTTGACTTGATTTTGTTGTTGGTTGATGTTGTTTTTTAGTTTAGCATGACGGGCAGTTAGATAGGCATAACCAGATGTGGAGAATTTTAAAGAGAATTTTTTTTAGAACTAGAGAATGAACTGGAGGCTGTGGCCAGAGATTAGGAAGCTAGCTATTTTGTGGGAGTAGAATATCTCTCTGATATCTTGTATAATCATAGCAATTGTGCACATCTATGAATACTTAGGGGCTGAAGATTTTGTTAATGGCTCTATATGTATAGGCTTATTTAATGCTCACAACCCCCTCATGAAGTAGACACTATTATTTTTCTTATTTCACAGATTGAGAAACTGATTTTCAAGGAATTTAAGTAATTTACTCAAGGTCCCATAGCTGGTAAGTGATCATTGGGTTGCTGATTTTCTCAAAGTAATATTTCTACCACTAAAAGATGGCCTCAATCTATAGCAATTCCCATTCCCAAGCAAAATAATTGAATTTGTCTGGATCCAGATGAAAAGAAACTGCCAGTAAACTATGGAAGCAACTAGGCTGCGTATCTTTCGTAGTCAGAATGGCCTTCATTGTGTTGTTGGAAGACAGTATAGTGGTTAATACCATAGACTTATTTATTTATTTATTTAGACTGATCTGAATTATAAATCTGGCTTTGTTACCTATTGTTTAGTAATTTGGGGTAAGTTACTTAATCTCTTTGTCCCTAATTTTTCTTATATGGAAAATTGGGGTTTTCATTGGGTTGCTTTAAGGATTAAAAGGAATGCCAGATATGTAGTAAGCATTTAAAATCATTGTTATTGCCCTGGCTGGGTGGCTCAGTTGGTTGGAGCATCATACTGTACACCAAAAGGTTGTGGGTTCAATTCCTGGTTGGGGCACATACCTAGGTTTTGGTTTCGATCCCCGGTCAGGGCGCATATGGGAAGTAACCGATTGATGTTTCTCTCTCTCTCTCTCTCTTTCCCTCCCTCCTTCTAAAAGCCAATAAAAACATATCCTCAATGAGGATTAAAATCAATCAAACAATAAAATTATTGTTATTAATACTGTATGGCTGGGATGGGTCAGGATAAGCCAACGTAAAAGTGAAATTGAAATATTTAACATTTGGAATGTTGCCACAATAGCAGGGAACCAGATGCATATTCCCCCCCCCCTCTAAAGAGGTTGATTATTGGTATAGTCTGGAAAGACAAACTGAACATTATTTACTGGGCTCCTTCTAGTTCAGAATAACTGTTACCTTGTCTAATGTCACGGGGATCCCTTGGATGAACAAAATATGACTCAGGCATTTCAGCTCTGGGTTCAAAAAAACACATTTCTCAAGGTTGGCCCAAAGATCAACTTGGGCCAGGGACTTATTTAAAGAAATCATTTTATATGAAGAAGTTAGTCAAGTAAAGAGTGATGACATAGAGAGTAACCTCACTTATGAACATGGATAAAAATCCCAAATGAAATCTTAACAAATTAAATAGAGCAATGTATTAAAATAAGAAAGCATATTTTACTTTTTTACTCTAGGAAGGCAAGAATAGTTCAACATTGCAATCTCTATAAATGTAATTCACAATATTGGCATATTAAATTAGATAAAACATGATAATTTCAATAAATGCTAAAAAGACTTTAGGTAAAATTTAATATTTATTCTAAATTTTAAAAAGAAAAAGAAAAAATGCTCTTAGACTAAGGAGAGAAGGAAATTTCCTTAACTTTATAAAAGGGTTACTACTGAAAATGTATAGCATAGATGATACTTAATGATGAAATATTACATACATTCTCCTTAAAGTCAGGAAAAAGCCAGAGATACTTGCTTTCACCTCTACTATTTAACATTATTCTGCAAGACTTAGCTAATATGATTTGAAGAAGAAGGGAAGAGGGAAGAGAAAGGAAAGATAATTAGGAACTACTAAAATTATAAAGAATGGAACAAACTGTCATTAATATATTTAGAAAATCCATGAGCATCAACTGTCAAATGATTAGAGAGTTTAACACGGTGGCTAGATATAATATCTATATATAAACATCACTATCTTTCCAGTAAAAAACAATTAGAAAATGTTGTGGATAAAGGGTCTAATTCACATTATCAACAAGACTATAAAATAACTCAGAATAAACCTAATAAAATATGTAATAATTTAACATAACAATATCTATTAAAGGTTACTGAATGACATAATAGCATATAAACAAATGGGGGAGAATGCCATTGGATTGAAAGGCCCAGAAATTTAAAGATGCAACGACTCTCAAATTAATCTATAAATTCAATGCAATTCACATAAAATTCTAAAAGGATTCTAGAAGAAACTTGACTGAAATTGATTTGGGAAAAAAAGGGGCAGGAATTGACAAAGACATTTTGAAAAAGAAAAAAATGAGTGATGACTCTCCCTACTCTATATCAAAATGCTGTATAAATTTATAATAAAACAATGTGGATCTAGTTTAAGAATATAATAACAGACTAATAGAATAGAATTCCAAAATTGAACATTTTAAAAAATTGGAATTTAGCATGTGATAAATGTGACATTTAAAATCAGTGGAAATGGAATTCTACTCAGCCATGAAAAGAAGGAAATCTTACTTTTGTGACAGCAAGGATGGACATGGTGATTATTATGCTAAGTGAAATAAGCCAGTCAGAGAAAGACAAATACCATATGATCTCACTTGTATCTGGAATCTACTGAACAAAATAAAATGATGAACAAAATAGAAACAGAGGCATGGATACATGGAACAGACTGACAGTTGTCAGAGGAGAGGAGGATTGGAGGCTTGGATGAAAGAAGGTGAAGAAATTAAGCAAAAAAAACATATAGACACACATAGACACAGACAACAGTGTGGTGATAGTCAGAGGGAAAGGGGGATGGAGGATGGGTGGAGGTGAGCAAAGGGGGGAAAATGGAGATAGGAAGAGACTTTGCTTGGGGTGATGGATATATGATGCAGTGTACAGATGATGTTTTGTTGAGTTGTACACTTGAAACCCATGTGGTTCTGTGAACCAATGTCACACCAATAAATTCAATAAAAAATAAAATAAAACCAGTGGAAAATGATGGACTCTTCAGCAAAATATTTTTGGGGACACAAATAATAATTTAATACAGTTAATTCTTTACCATAATCTAAATTCCAGACTGATTGAAGAAATGAACATAAAAAGATCTACATAAGTCATAAACTAAAATACAAGAGAGTAAGCTCTTCATAAGTAAGATACTAAAGTAAATCTGGAAGCCACTGTGGGAAACACTGACAAATTCAACATAAAAAAATTAAAAAGTGAAACAAACAAATAGAAACCTCTGAACATCACAACAACAATAACAAACTAGTCACTTAAAGCTAGGTCTCAAACTGATGGCCCATACATGAAAGATACTTTGTCATGCACAGAGCTTTAAGTATCCTTTTGGAATACTCCTTAGGTGGACATTATTACAGCTATTTTTTAGCGTCTTCCACCTGATAAGCATCACACAATTACATTACCTTCTTGGCGCTTGCAATTGTTTGAGTTTGTGACCTGTGGAACAAAATGAAAACATAAAAAGATAAAAACAGACTAAAGAAAATATTTACAACATATGAAAATGCAAATGGTTAACATCTATAACATGCAAACTGTTCTACAAATCAATAAAAAAGTGACAACTCAGAAAAATGAACAAAGCTATGAATAGGTAATTAATTAAAAGAAATACTAGTGGCCAATAAGCATATGAAAAGATGCTCTTTCTCACTAGTAATCGGAGAAATAAAAAATGAAACAAAAGTCCAGGTTTATTTTGCCCATATTTTTGGCAAAAATTATAAAGGATTGATAATGTATCTAAAATTGATTGTGTCTTAGCTTGATATTGATATGTAGTGCTGATTATGGTGTGGGAAACTGACACTCTCACACACTATTAGTGGGAATGTAGATCCATATTGGCCATTCTATTGGGTAATTTGGCACTATTATAAAATTAGAAAATGAAAATCTACTTCGATGCATCAAATTCACTTATAAAAATGCTTGCCTATCTGCACAAGGAGACTTATATAAGACTGTCTATATTTTTAAAAGATTATAGACAAACTAATGATCCATTTCTAGTGGAAAGATTAAATAAATTATTGTACCCTCTTGCTATGAAATACTACTCTGCAACTGTAAAAAAAAAAAAAAAAGATAGACCTATCTGTACTGACATAGAGAGATCTTCAAGGCATATTTTTAGATGAAAAGAAATTGTAGCACAAAAATGTATAGAGTAAGATTCAGTTTTCGTAAAAAAAAAAAATAAAACAAAGAACAAATTATATACATGTGTTTGCACATGCATAGCAAAAATTCTGAAAGAATATACACAAAACGATTAACATTGGGGTTATAGAATGGAGAGTGATGGTGAAAAAAGGTTTTCATTTTTACTTTATATACTTCTGTTTTTGTTGACATTTTGAAATTTTTATTGACATATAATTGGTTTACATATTATGATGACAATATATTCATGTATTACTTGAGTAATTAAAAACAATTATAAAAGAGTAAAGGTAATGGAATGGATTAGAAAGACTTTCATATTCCTTCCCATTGGGAGATGAGAGTGCAGATGGGAGAGACAGGAAGTATAGGAAGTAAGAGTAAAACAAGGTGAGATCATTTTGATTACCCTGGCACCATATATATATTTTAAAAGCCAATGATACACCAATTCAGAAGTTTGTTCAGGATATTGGATCAATCAAAATTCAATTAGGAGGAGAGTTTTATGGTATAAGATATTTATAAGAATTAAGCCTCCTACAATTACAGGAGGAACATATTGCAAGAGGCACATAAAGGTCTGAAAAGAAGAGTTCAAAGATTACTAATTTGTTCTGGAGCAGGTGAAAGAGTTGGGACTTGCAAGGAAATCTGAAAGCTAGGCATGTCAAGCTGCGAGAATTTTGCTTTGAAGGGCAATGATATAGAAGACTATGGAAGGTTGTTGACTTTGTATGGTGGTGAGCCTAGGGTAGGAAAGAAAAGCTGGAGATGGAATAGAAAAATATGAGGACAAACTGGAACCTATCCACACCTCTGTGTCTGTCTCTCACTGCTTCTAAAACAAAGATGACATTTTTAGTACTGCTGCTCTACTTCTGCCTCTGAAATCTTCCACATCTCACTTTTTGTCAACTCTCAGCAAACACCATACAGGGAAAAGCATTCTGGAAAATGTAGTTCCCAGTGTACTCAAACTGACAAGAGAACAAACTAACACAGATCCTAATCAATAATGTCTAAAAGATAATAGGGACATACTGTAAGTTGAAAAATATGGCTGTGTATTTATACTGAGATTGGATCAGAACAAAGTGTCTCCATTGTGTAGCCCTCTTTGACCTGGGCCAGGTTGTAAGACCTTGTGGTTTAAGTTTGTGAATATTTGGGCTGCAAAGTTGTTTCCAGTTGTCAGGGATTAGCAGGAAGTGGCTCATACCAGTAATTTATTCACATCATTCAGTCAGTGAATATTTATTGGAGTCCCTACTATATGATTGGTGATGTGCTGCTGCTGGGGATGTAGAGAAAGCAAAAGTAGACATGGTCTCTGCCCTTGTATAGTTCCCACATGTGTGGTTGAATCACAAACATGTGGGTGTACAATTACAAGCAGATGTAAAAATTGTAAATTTGGTAAAGTCTATGAATAAATATGTTTTGATGTGGTATGGAGGAGATTTGAGCAGTCAAGGAAGATTTGAGCTGTAATTGAAGGACTAGTAAGAGTTAACCAAGTGATAGAAAAAACTTGTGGTCATATTAAGAAATAACACACAGGGTGTATATGATTTTCCATGGAAGAGTGGAGGCATGGATCTTCATTGAACAGAGGATGAAAAAGAGGACAAACTGGATGTTTGTGATAGCTGATAACTTCAGCTCAATGGGAGTTTGTATTCAATGGGTGTCTAGGCTGCCTGTTAGCTCGGCAGCTAGTTTTGGTTTGGTTGGTGATTGTGCTTTTTGGACCAGGAATTAGCTGCGGGTGAGAACCTCCTACCTATAGCTCCATGGAAACTCAGAATGTCTCCTTCTCCTTGGGGATGGAGATGTAGGTCAAAGACCAACTATTTCTGTTTCAAGCAGAACAAGCTTTTTGGTGAATGTGTCATGTAGCTGCCCCCCCTGGTGAAGCACCAACAGAGTGTATGCTGGCAAAGCTCCTTTTCCACTATTAACTTGAGGATGTCTTAGGAAACAGGTGGATGACCTCCAGCTGCATCTATAACTTCACACACAAATCTACAGGTTCTTGATTCTGGGTGGACTCTAGGTAAGATGTTGTCAAACCCTCAGCCTCTGATAGGGAGTCTAGATAAAGTGCAGTTTAGCATTTACGAAGCCAGGGCACGAGTGAAGTTGCCAAAAAAAAAAAATGTGAGCAGAGTTAAAAATTGTGCAGGAAAGCCAAGTTTTCAAAGCTAGGAGGGTCACCAAATGCTCAGAGTCAGGTATGGAGATCTGTTCACAGATAAACAAACTCATGACCTGTGCAATGATAGTAAATATCAGAAATAGTGGCTAAGGATAGTAGCAGTGGTGGTGGTGAGCATGTCTGCAACCCCTGTCAGGAAAGGCAGAGGCTGTCTGATAGCTGGTCTTTCTTCAATGATGAAGAAGTCAGTTGTTTATGAAACATACAGTTAGAAATGTCTTTGCTACTTCAAATATTTCTGAAAAATCTTTGTTGCCGGTGTGTGACAAGATAAGAAACTTGAGCTAGACCGCAAATCAACTATTTTACTGTGCACACTTTTTAGTTCAGCTGATTTTTTTTTTGATAGAAAAACCTTCTCAAAGGATGAAGTGGTATGTTGATATCCATCATTCTGGTCAAACTTCTAATCTCACAGCTGACCAGCACTTTGCATAGCTCTAGAAATAGCTCAGGGATAGACTGAAGTCATCAATATAGTTGCAGTGTTTGAAACTATAGAATATATAAGATTGCCCAGGGAGCACACAAGAATAAGAAGAGGAGACAACCAAGAACAGGACTCGGAAGGATATTTTATATATATATATATTTTTTTTTAATAATTTACTGACTATTTACTGTGCTAAGCACTTTACATGTATTATCTCATTCAATCTTCAAGATAACCCTAGGAGGTAGGTATAGTTATTCCCATTTTACATAGGAACAGACCAAGGATTGTGTTTACTAATATTCTGCACCCAGTTCCAATGTATGTGGGTTTTTCCACACCACCAAGCAATTCTGCCACACCAGCTGGGTGTCCTGCAATTCAACTCAATTCTGACACTATCAGCCTGGAGACAGCATTAAATCCCACAGGTTAAGAGCTCAGTCCCACATGACTGCCCCCATCTCCATTCATATGCCAAAAGCAAGTCCAAGTTGTCACCTGTGCTTCTGACCCACCAGTTATAGATTGGAGTTTCCAATGGCCTCCTCCTTGGGTTCAATTAATTTGCTAAAGCGGGTCACAGAACCCACAGAAACATTTTACTTACTAGATTATTCCTGGTTTATTATAAAAGGATAAACTCAGTGTGGACCCTGAGAAAGAAGATACCTACTTAGAAGGAATACTGGTGGCTAACTTGCCTCAAATTTTAAAGTAGAGCCTAGCAGGTATTTCTCAACAGGGGCCTCTCACACAAACAACACTTTAGGGAGAAGTCTGCACTAAATTGCATGCCTCCTGCACTGGACTGATTGTGTGCACTGTGTTCCTGCCATCTGAGCCAGCCCTTACAAAGGAGTTTCTGGAATTGTATTTCAACCAGTAGGACTGAGGCTTTCCCTGTCCAATAGAAGCTGTGCAGCATATACCTATCAACATCTTAACCAATCAATTAGAGCAGCTCATTTCTGACCAATCAGGACAGTGCCTTTTGGATCAATCTAACTTCAAGGATTTGTAGTCTTCATTTGTATAAGGATGGGCCAATCAGGGGCCAGGGGTGGGGACTTTCTTCTATATAATTCAACTCTACTCTGGCTCTGAGAGTGTACTTTCCCTTTCCACTGAAGATTATGTTTTCCCAGAAGGAGCTGAAACACTGAAAGACGTCTTCTGGGACTAGAGTGGAGAAGAGTAGGCAGAGCAGAACAGAGCAGAGCAGAGCAGAGTAGAGCTGTCTAGCCAGAGAGAAACCTTGCCACCTCACAGCTGTGCTGTTCCACAGCCATGCTGTCTCTTAATTGAGTTGTAACACTATTGAGCTGTTCTCACAGCCGAGCTGTATCACCCACAGACAAATGTTTCCTTTTTCACCACATCCCAAATTGGGGATTCCTATTGGTGTTGAATTGGTGCCAACAACCATTGGTTGACCTCAGAATCAGCCAGATGGAAGAGATGCACAGGGCAAGGTATGGGGAAAGGGCATGGAGTTTCCATGCTCTCTCCCAGTGCACTAGTCTCCCAGCACCTCCATGTGTTCACAAACTTGGAAGCTCTCCGAACCCCGTCCTTTTTAGGTTTTTATGTAGGCTTCATTACATAGACATGATTGATTAAATAGTTGCTCACTGAGGATTTATCCACCCTCCAGCTCTTCCCCTCTCTGGAGGTCAGTGGGGTGGAACTGAAAGTTCAACATGGTTGGTTCTCCTGCCTCCATTCTTAGGTAGGGTCCAAAAGTTACCTTGTTAACATAAGGAGACACCTTCATTAGTCTTATTACTTAGAAAATTCCAAGGGTTTTAGGAGCTCTGTGCCAGAAATGGGACAAACACCAAATCTATATTTCTCATTATAAATCACAACATCATAGTTACAAAGCCAGTAAGTGGTAATGCTGGGGAATGTAATCCAAGCTCTCTGACTCCAGAACCTATGATCTTAGTTGCTAACAAGGTAGGCAGTTAGACAGAAATGAGCAGAGCAAGGATGATGGTCCAAGTACAGATGGTCACCAGGGTAGAAAGCCCCAGGTGCCTAGCAATGGACAATTATAGGGTGGGACCTTGTCCCCAAGGTGACCTTTCCTTCCCTAGCATATTGCTGGTCATTTGATTTAGACCTCTTGGCCCTTCCTCCCTAGAAATAACATCTAGGCCTCAGTTGTATTTCAGCTTCAGGCCCAGAAAAGCGGCAAAACCAGACAAGTAACATCATGGCTGACCTCAGGAACAGCTGTATTGACTAAATATCCTCTGCCCTGGCACTGACCAATCATTGGAAACCATGACTCTGAAAGGACTGGCCTAGAAAGCTGATGAATACTCTTTTTAGATCCTCCTCTAGGACCTCCCCTAAGATTCCAACACTTAAAAGCTTTTAGGACAGAGGACCCAGCATGCTCTCCCTTCTGGTAGCTCGCCAACACCTTTCCCCTCCCTCTCCCTCCAGGCACATTTTCCTTACCCGTCTTTCTCCTAAGCTTCAGGGGCCTCTCCTTTGCCTCTGTAACTTGTTTTCTGAGCTTGTAACCAGAAGCCAAGTTTGGCTGCCTGCCACCACAAAAACCAAACTTGTGAGAGATGCTGATGAAAAAGGAGAGGTTTATTTAAGTGTCAGTCAGCTGAGGAGATAGAGGACTCCTGTCACAAAGCCCAAGTCCACATTTCAGTTCAGACAGAGGTTTTCATAAGGAGGGAGAGGGAAAGCAGAACAAAGAAGTTAAGGAGAGATGTTTGAAAAGTTCTCTATGTGTAGGCCAGCACAGTCCATTCCAGTAAAGACCTTGAAACTGGTCAAGTGATGATCTGGTGTGCATCATCCTGGTCTTCATCATCCTGGTTCTATGTCATCCTGATTCTATATTTGAAGGTCAGCAAATCTCTCAGAACTAGGATAGCTGAAGGTTGGAGTCTGTATTTTTTGAAGTTAGTTCTTAGGATTTTTATACAAACATTCTGTTTATCTATAAGCTACATATTAATTAGAGTCAGCATTTACAGAAACAATGTCAAAAGAATGGTGGGGTAGGTTACAATTTCTCACTGTTACAAGCCCATTTCTTCTATCACTCATTTCTTCCACCTCTGTGATTTTGTAAATAAATGTTCTCTTATGGTTTGAGTTTGGTTCTGATTTTTTTTCCTAGCCAGAACTCAAGTGCCAAGGTTACTGAACCAAGGTCCAGTCTGACCCCACTGCCTCTAACATTTGGTGCCTTTCTTGCCACTGCCAACACTAAGATCGACAAGGTTGCCAGCTGGAAGAATGAGGGGACTCTTTTAAAAAGGCCAAACTAGAGTTCATACCATTGTAATAATCTGGTTATTATTTTACAGGAAAGAAGTAGAGGGAAGATTAGCTAATTTAACACTCTAGGTCTACTCCCTGTGTTGGGGAAATGGACTGGACAAAGGCAACTTAGATGCATACCTAATAACGTCTGAGTGACGTGGGAGGTGCCTACCTGTCTGTCATACGTGGAAACAAGTCAGTGGCCAGAGTAGGCTTGGCCACTGCAAGCACAAGAAAGCTAAATATTTAATCTCGTAGACAAAGGAAAGCTCTTGGCGCTCTTCCTCTCTTTCTCTCTCTCCCTTGCGGCCTGTGCCAGACTGCTTGTGGGGCTCCCATACGCTGCATTTCCCCATGTGGCCCACAGCCATGTGGGACCCATACAATGGATTAATGGACTGAATCTAACCTGATGCCTGATCTGGACCTGGCTGCATCATGGAACGGACACTCTAGACTCTGGCCTTATTTCTGGCCTTGCTAAATCTACAACGGCCCTTCTTGCAGGACTGGACTGAGAGAAATGGGACACTGTAACCCCAAAAATATAACTCCACGCCAATAAAAACCATTCATTCTCTCATGGGGGCTTCTGAATATGCTTATTCTGACTGCACCCTAAGAACCTCCTACCCACGAATATTGGAGGGATCTGGCCCTCTCATCCCTTGGTAACAGAGTCATTTTTACTAAGCCATGTAGTGAAGCCAAAACTTAATAGCTAACCTAATTGCAGTTTAAGCTTCTCTCAGGAGTGAAATTTTAAACCAATCTGTCTGGAATTTTCTGATCAATACTAGTGAGGCAAGCTACATGATAAAATCATATGTATTTTTAAATGAGAATGTATTTCATATACTTTCTGTTTTTATAAAAAAAATTTTCTTTATTGACTTTAGAGAGAGAGGAAGGGAGAGGGAGAGAGTGATAGAAACATCGATGAGAGAGAACATCGATTGGCTGCCTCCTGCCTGACCCCACTGGGGATCGGCACCACAACATGGGCATGTGTCCTGACCGGGAATTGAACCAGTGACCTCTTGGTGAGTGGGTTGACGCTCAACCACTGAACCACCACGGCCGAGCACTCATACACTTTTCTTGGTTAAAAACATAATTGTAACATCTAGCCACTGGGGATGGGAACTGGGTGGAGGAGGACAATGGGAGAAAAAAAGAGAGCACATCTGTATACTCTCAGCAATACAGATAACAAACAAAACAAAAACAAAAACAAAAATATACATAATAAAACAAAGCAAAAATTATCTTTGACCCACTTTTGACCTTTAGTTTGATATGCATCCTCTCAGAAAATTTTCTATGAATTTGACTATATACATACAAATAGAAATATTTTCTTTGGTTTTGTGTCTTTTTTTTCATATAAATAATATCCTACTGTATACATTGCTTTACAGTTTGCTTTTTTTCACTCAACAATATGTGTTAAAACTCTTTTCTTGTGTGTTAGTATAGACACATTTATTTTCTTTTAAATATTTGCCTAGTAGTCTATGTTATATTGTTTGGGTAAAACATAGTTGAATTTTCTGATCAATACTTCTGATCAATATAATCCTTCCCTCCCTCCCTTTGTCTCTTTTTCTTTCCCCCCTGCTTTCTTTCTTCTTTACAAAGAGTAAGAGCATCCTCATAAATGCCCGTTTCTGCTCACATGCAAGGATTTCTCTGGATATCGACTTGGAAATGGAACTGTTTGGCTGAAGAATATGCTCATTTAAAAGTTAGTAGATAACTGCCAAATTATGTAGAGTTTATAAAAGTAGAGGCAACAAATTAGTGCTCTATGAACTCGTTCTCTCAGCTCTTGAATTTTTTTTACCTATTTCTGTATTGTTTTTTCTTAGCTTCTCTGTCACTCTTGAAAATTTTTACCCTATCTTAGCAAAACTAGAAAGAAAAATTGCTCTAGTTACACTGATCTGAGGGAAATTGGGGGGGGGGGGGGCAGAGAATGCCCCTAGTGGCCACATAGCAGAAGTGCAGCCCTGACTTCCCCTGCTCAGCTGGGGAGAGGGATCGATCCAGAGACATAAGAAATGAATTTGTTTGGGGAGAGTCAGGATGGCTGCAGTATTTGTACTTTTCAGTTTAGAATGTACCTACATACACCTTTATTTTCTTTGGGGTCTTGGATAACTTTTTACCGTGGGTAATCCTTTATCCTCTCACAACCCAAATCAAGAAAAAAGGAAGCCCATACATTTTACAGAGAAATGAGAAATTCTGAAGAACTAGTGCCATCTACAGTCCACAAGTTTTCTTCAGAATTTCTCTACAGGTTTCTATTTACTCCTTGTTCTGCTTCAAATACCCGTGTTTCCTAAAACTTTAGCAGTCAAAATAACAGTAATGATAAATAAGTAATACATGATTTATAATTCAGAGGTAGTGATTTCCTGTTAGAGTTTTTATCCAGTCTTGCAACAATTTTGATTTTTAGTATTTTTCCTTGCATATGTTTGACTATATTAGCATGATCATCATTTGTATATCCCTTAGTGTTTGTAAAGCACTTTCATGTCCAACACTTTATTTCCTACTTGCAGCAACCAACACTGTCCTTGATTTTAGAAAATGAGGCTTACGGAAAGTAAGTTACTTGCCTGAGGTCACACAGCCTGCAAGTGATAGAACCATGCTTAAAGTCATATCTACTTGGATCCACTTTCCTTGGCCATTATATTAGGATCCATGGTCCTCTGGGTTTATTCGTTAATTAGATTTTGGGGAGCTTGGAAATATAGACATGATTTTGTTATCTCCTTTTGAGCCTCTGAAGATGAGGAAACTGAGGCTTGCATCTTGAGTTTCCCAAGCCTGATAAACAAACCACTGGTGAATAAAAGAAACAAACTGAAGGTGAAGGGTATCTGATAGCTTTGTACCTGGATTTTGAAGGATTTACTCCTCAGGTATGACTGAGAAGACTGTGCTATTGTCCAACAGCATATTCCACACACACACCCTCACTCACTGCTGCTGTCAGCACATAATTGTGCCACTGGGCAATGACTGCAGCTTTCATTTGTTGAGCATGGCTCTGTAGGTGACTGCTGCCTGGCCCCCTTGCTCAAGAGGAGGCTTCCCTACTGAATGATGGTACACTTGGTGGGGTTAGTGCCTATGTATTTTTCTTGCAACTTGGAATAATGTCAAATTGCTGCTAAACTCTAGAGTGCCCCTAATGTCTTCTCCAGCTTTATAATATGTACAAGTAATATTTACTGAGTGCTTGCTAGGTTCTAGGCACTGTAGTAAGCTTTTACACATATTTACTCATGTAATCTTTATGACAGCCCTATGAAATAAGGATTATTATTATAAAATCCAATTTACAGATGAATAAACTGATGCCCAGAGATGTTAAGTAACTTGTTGAAATTCACAGAGCTAGTGTGGCAGAGCTAGGACATGATTTCAAGTCCATCTGACTTTTAATCTTGTGCTCCTAACTATTATAAACTTCTCAAAAAGCTTTCTCCCCATTTAAATAACTCCCGAAAGAACACTCAAAATATAACATGAAAGATGAAATGGAATAGCAATGACTTCTTGGCATGAATGATATCTTTTGGCAATGGACAAATGGCTTCTATTGGAATATGAACTTTAGAATCGCTGAGATTCGGCTCCAGATCTCAGCTCTGCTTCCTCTTTATTGCTTGGTTTCCTTATCTATAAAATGAAGATAATAATTAGTAGCTACTTGATAGTGTTGTTGTGAAATGTAGGTGAGTTAATATATGTAAAGCATTTGGAACTGTCTCTGGGCCATAGATAGAGCTAGGTGACATAGCTCTGTTATGAAGACATAAGAGAAATCTAGACAATTCATCATTTCCTTAGGTGTAGATAAGTTTTATCTAGATCAAAGGGAACACTAGAAATGGCAAAATGGTTGTGTACTAGAAAAGAACTGTTGTTTCTTTGCTCCTGTTGAAACAACATGGGGTGTATTTGCAGCTATTCCTTTGTCATTTATAGCCTTGGTCAGATTTATGAACCCATCACGTTTGCCTCCTCACATATTCTACATCATACACTCTTCCCTCCCTCATGCCTCATCCATTCACACCTGTGCCTATGAAGGGAGCCAAATACTCTCACTCTCACTGAGGTGTCTCTGACTAGGAAAACTTCCTCTGTGTTTGCTTGAATTGGACTTGAGCACTAGATGTTTAATCTAAACTCATGGTGGTGTTTCAAGCATTAATCCACGGGCAGGAAAATATTATCTGAACCTCAGGGCCTTCTGATGCCCCTCAAACTGTAGTAAATTGTCAGTAAGCCAAGTCATTCTCTACCTCAAGCCTGTAGAGTGGGCATATTCTATGAAGTTCCCAAGGGTCCTTCTTTCTTGGATAGTAAGAGGAAGAGATTGTGATAGATGTGGTTCAAGAGTCAGGTTTTGGAAACAGCCTAATCCACATTATCAGACTGTCAAGAGAATGGGATCCCATTTGGCTTAGTAATTGTTTTCTTTCATTAGCCTTGTAGTGAAAAAATTCCCCCTTCATTGTAATTAGAATCTCTAGAGTTTGCTCTTTAAGTGTCCAGGACTGTGAAGAGAGCTGCAGTTTGAGTTGTTGGTTGAAAGGGAAGGTTGGGGCAGGCCCTCAGCCTCTAGGGCTATTGATTTAGAACAGGCATTATGTACCCAGAGACTTGGAAGAAAAGGTATTTATAGCACACGTTAATGAATCCATAGGGGAGACTGAATTATTTCTCTAATGACGTGGTCCATTTAATTTTAAGAGAATTTGTGGGTTCCTTATATTTTCTGGTTTGTGGTGGGCAAAAGAAATATTCCTGTCCTTTTCCTCTTCGGGTTTTGGAAACTTTACCCTGATAGAGACATAAAGACTCCAGAGAAGTACAATAGCCTGCAGATATAAAAAATGTCCTTTAAAGGGTAAGGATATATGATAAAGACTTGACATTATAATATGTAAAGAGCTCTTACAGATTCATAAGAAAAACATGAACATCCCAACAGACAAAAAGACAAGAGAGATGAATAGTGTACAGACATTCACATAAAGACAGAAATAAATTCAGTAAGAATGGCAAATAGACATAATTTAAAGAACAATGAACTCGCATGCTCCATTAATACCTAACACATTGACAACAATTAAAAATTGAAAACAAATTGTTATAGCCAGTGTTGGGACAGGTTAAGGGAGAAACAGTTCTAGTGGAGTTATACATTAGCCTAACCTCTCTGAAGGGCAGTTTGAGAATACATACCAAAGCTTTAATATGTGCATATCTTTTGACCCAGCATTTTCATTGTTAGGTATTTATTACAAAAAAATAATTAATAATGTTCAAAAGATTTAGGTATAATTGTAGTAGCAAAAACTGGAAGCCACTAAATATCCCAAATTGGAAACTGGTTAAAGAAATTATAAGTATAGAATAGAAAATCATGCAGCCATTAAAATTCATGTTTTGAAATGAGAAAATGCTCATGTCATAATATTAAAATAAGAAAGTAAGATATGAAGCTGTGTATACAGAGTATGATCCCAGTTTCATAAAAAAGTATATTAAAAGACTAGAATAAAATACACTTAAATGTTAACAATGATTATCTCTGGGTGATGGCATGACAGATAATCTTTACCTTGTTTGTTTTAGGCTTTTAAGTCTTTTCCAAATCTCATGAAGTGAACTTGTGCTACATTTATAATTAGAAAAAACAACAACACAGAAACAGTATTAAAAAAGACATTTAAGTTTGTCTTTAAAAGCTAATCTTTGATTTAATATTTTCTCTTCAAATTTAAACACAGTCATTTCCTTTAGGAAATGAGGAAAAACATTTCAAATGTCTGGTGGGAGAAATTATATAAAGGCAATTTTTTTTCTGTGGTATGTGGAGAATACTCCAAGATAAAAGTATTCCAGTAGAGTGTATATATTTCAAATTGACCCTCTTTTGAAAGGCTTAACGTTATTTTTAACTGCTTTATTGAGATATAATTCACATACAATAAAACTCACCTATATAAAGTGTACAACTCAATTTTGTTTTTAGTATATTGACAGGATCTTTTAGCCATCACCATCTAATTCTAAAACATTTTTATCACTCCCTCTCCCCACCAACTGGCAACCACTAATCTACCTTCTGTCTCTATGGATTTGTCTATTGTGGCTATTTCATATAAACGGAACCACATAATATGTGAACTATTGTGAGCTCTCAGTATAATGTTTTCAAAGTTCATCCATGTTTTAACATAAATCAGTACTTCATTTACTTTATAGCTTAATAATATTTAATTGTATGGATATAAATGTCTTGTTTATCCATTCATCAGTTGATGGACATTTGTTTCCAGTTTTTGGCTATTATGAATAATGCTGCTATGAACATTTAAGTACAATATTTTGCATTAAAATATGTTTTAATTTTTCTTGAGTATATAATTAGGAGTGGAATTGCTAAGTCAGATGGTATCTCGATGATTAACCCTTTGAGGAACTACCAAACCATTTCCCAAAGCAGCTTCACCATTTTATATTTCCACATATTACTTTTCATCGAACAATTCTTACATGTGCCCTAAGAAATATGTACAAAGATGATCATGAATAATAGCAAAAAGTAGAAAAAACACACAAAAATCCATAAATAGGGGACCAGTTAAGTCAATTACGGTACATTTTGTAGATTATGGAATACTATGCAGCAGCTAAAAAGAATGAAGTACTATATATGTTCTTTTTGGGAAAGATATCCAGATATATTAAGCTGAAAAAAAACACAAGTTGCAAATCAGTCTGTATGATATTATTTATTTGTGTAAAATGCAAGTATTACCCATATGCTTTTATATGCATAGAAAATCTCTGCAAGTAGACCTAGGAAATTGTTATCAGTGGTTACTGCTGGAGTGGGACTGGTATATGTTAATGTTGATATGAAGTGTGATGTGAGGAAGGAAGTTATTTTTCAATTTAAGGCCTTCTATACATTAAATTTTAAGTAATGTGTATTATTTTACAATAATAAAAACCTTTAAGAAAGTCTGCATTTGTGGATCTTAGCTTTTCCATTGATGTAGACAGTTTTATTTTCATTATGTGAAGGAGGTACATATTTAGTAGTCTCAATAGCACCTGATTATAGTGCAGAACCATCTTTACAACCTCCTTTATTCTCTCAAAGGATACAGGGCCAACTTTTAGGAACTAACTCCTTTTGTTTTTTTACTGTATCCAAGTGGGTAAATTTATGGTATCATGAAAATTAATTCCAAGCAAAATCTATGGCTGTAAACATCTCAGTAAAAGCAGAACCCTCAAGATTAAAGTAGGAAAAATTGGAGAAAAAATTGGGATATATTTGTTGGTGACCAATTTTTTATTAAATTTTTATTCCGAAAAAAAAAAAAAAAAAAAAAAAGAGTTCAGCAGAATAGTTTGTTTTATGACAAAAATTTCTAAAGCCATTTCTGGGTTAGAAAAAATATATATTTGAACAATGTTAGACCATAGAATTTGATCATTCAAAATGAGTTAATTGTTGACAGAAAACACAAATTTCTGCTCTCTAAAAGATTTTGAATTAAAAGCTCTTTGACCTGAACCCCTATGATGGGGACAGTGTAAGCAATAGAGTTGGAAGCAGTTGTCATTTTTATTAATGGGAAAAAATAGGTGGCTTCACTTCTCGAATTAAGAGAGCCACATGAGATCAAGTTTGGTGTGTTAGGTATAGTCAGGATGTAACTTGCTTGGTTAAATATGTTTACAATAGCTTGACTTCATTAAATCCTTTCAACTTGGTTTGCACATCCTTTTCAATTCAGTTACAAGAAACCCAATCAAGTACCTACTGTGTGCCAGGCATATGATAATCTCTGCAGTAGATACAGTTATGAATGAGACTAGGTTCCCATCCCAAAGGAACTCATTTTGGGGCTATTTACAGCTAATTTATTAAAGTTTGTCCTTTTTTGCCCAGCTGGTGTGGCTCAGTGGATTGAGCATTGTCTCATGGAATGAGAGGTCCTGGTTCAATTCCCTGTCAGGACACATGCCCGGGTTGCAGGCTCCATCCCCTGTAGGGGGCGTGCAGTAGGTGGCCGATCAATGTTTCTCTCACATCGATGTTTCTATCTCTCTCTCCTTACCTCTCCCTCTAAAAAATCAATAAAAACATATTTTAAAATGCCCTTTTTATTTTCATGCATATCTTATACGCACAATACTGGTTATGTTTTTGTTGAGCTTTTAAAGGCTTAAGGTGCAACTGGAACACTAATTAAGTGGTCTAATTCATCTCAGGGAAACTGTAAGAGTCACCTGGGGATTAGTTCAATATGGAGCTGAAGCATGTTCAGTTATGCTGCAGGCAAGAGAATTCAGGCTGTGTTCCTCTGCCTCTCCCTGCATTTCCTTTCAGAAGACCTGGCATTCCCACACCTTAGAAGAGCTATGTTTCAGCAAAATTTTGTAAAAGTAAAGTTTTATGAAAGGAATCCTATATTCCATTAACCTCTTGCAGCAAAATAAAAAAAAGACATGCATTTTGACTGAAAACAATTGGCCTTCATCTCTAATATAAGAATGAAACTAACCTATCCCAAGAATTATTCCTCCCATGCCATGTTAATGCTTCTACTAGCTGCACCTAAAATCAATTTCACTTTATGAAAAACAACCACCACAACAAACCCACCAGAAGAGGTTGTTCACAACCAAGGAGGACTTTAGTAGTGCTCCTCTACTCTTTTTTGCTGCACACGTTTTCCTACTACAGGAGCATCAATCCCTGAAATCTTAACACATATGCTGTTTTTACCACCTTGAGCATCCACAGTATTTCTAAATATATATCCAAGATGATTATATTAGTATTTCTGGTACTTTTCATGTCACTTGAATTTACAGGCCTCTCTTTAGACATTTTCTTGTAATACCTGTATAATCAATTATAGCATTCTTAAAATTTTTTTTTCCTTTATTGATTTTAGAGAGAGAAAGTGAGAGGGAAAGAGAGATAGAAACATAGATGAGAGAGAACATCGACTGGCCGCCTCCTGCACGCCCCCTACTGGGGATTGGGCCCACAACCTGGGCATGTGTCCTGACTGGAAATCAAACCAGCGACCTCTTGGTGCATGGGTCGATGCTCAACCACTGAGCCACACTGTCTGGACCTATTTTAGCATTCTTGATTGAGAGAAACTAACAACATCCACAGGGAGGGACTCTAATGTCCATTTCTTATTTGGCAGTGGTTGCACAGTTGCCATTTCTGCTGGAAGAGGGATCAACGTTCTGCAGCTAGTAATGTTAACCAGTTGTCTTATGAGGAGCTGCAAATGCAGCACCTCCAGGCCATGGTTTGTTAAATAGCATAGTTCAAGAATCTTAAAGATGGATTTAGCCATTGTACTAGTAACTTGGTTTTCTGGGGGACATGGCAAGCTTAAATCAAAATGGAAGAATTACTCTAGATGAGCACATTTTAAAAAAATATGTTTTTATTCATTTTTTTTAGAGAGAGAGGAAGGGAGAGAGAGATAGAAACATTGATGTGAGAGAGAAACACTGATCGGCTGCCTCCTGCACGCCCCCTACTGGGTATCGAGCCTGCAACCCAGGTATGTGCCCTCACCGGGAATCGAACTGGGACTTCTCAGTCCATAGGACAATTCTCAGTCCACTGAGCCACATCAGCCAGGTGAGCACATTTGACTTGTAACTGAGAAAGTAATGGTGGCAACAACTCTCTGGATCTTGTATCTTACAGAGGTAAATTTAGGTTAGGAGTCCTGACCAATGGCAACATAATATTTGATAATCAAATCTGCATGAAGGTAGGCTGGGGAATTGAATGGTGAATGGGGAAACAATTTTCCTGCCAAGAATTGTTTTCTCTAGGAATGGCCCTTTCTAGATGTGTAAACTTGAGTAAGTTACTTATCCTCTCTAAGCCTCAGTTTCTTATTTTGTGCAGTGAAGATAATAATCTCTATCTTCTAAGGTTGTTTTGAGGATAGTGTGTAAAAGAATTTGTTATATAGTAAAGCAGTTGGAGGTAGAGTTTGGGGTGAAAAATGTGTATTAGGAATTAGCACCTGTGGAAAAAAGGTGAGAAAGCAGGATGAGGCAGGGGATGAAGTAAAATTACAATGCAGAGCAAACAAAGCTTCAGCCAACTCTGCAGGGGAATAAGGAGGGAGCATTTGCCTATCTGAGGACCCCAGTGTGTTCTTTTAGTCCAAAATGGTCAGGCCTTTATAACCTTGCCTTGCTCTGTCACTAAATACAGGTTGCCCCAGGAAGGGGGTGATAACAGGCTAGATGTCTCTCTGCAGCTGAGGTAGACACTGAGAAAGTTGACCACTGGAGGCTGTGTGTTGGCCACACTCCCCGTAGCTGGAGGGGCATTTGATAGATATATCTCTATGTCTATCACAGAAAAGTAGCACCCATTATAAATTCTCATCTGTATAAGTATTATAATTTATAGTATCATTTTCATTGATACTCAGCCAGCTTTCTCTGTGCACTTCTCTTTTTCTGTTTATTTTTTTCTCTTGGTAAATTCTGTTCTTTTCCTCTTCATTGCCAAATTTTCCTTTATGTATTTTTTCTTTATTTTTTAATATTTTATTGAATTTATTGGGGTTACATTGGGTAATAAAATTATATAGGTTTCAAGTGTACAATTCTATAATACATCACCTGCATATTGTATTGTGTGTTCACCACTCCAAGTCAAGTCTCTTTTTGTCACCATTTATCCCTCCTTTACCCTCTTCTACCTGCCTCCACCCTCCTTTCCCTCTAGTAATCACTATACTGGTGTCTGTGTCTATGAGGTTTTTGTTTGTTTGTTTGTTTGTTTTGCTTAATTCCTTCACCTATTTCATCCAGCCCCCCAACCACCCTCTCCTCTAACAGCTATCAGTCTGTTCTTTGTGTTTATGAATTTGTTTCTATTTTTTGTTTGTTTGTTTATTTTGTTCATTAGATTCCAAATATAAGTGAAATAATAAGGTATTTGTCTTTCTCTGACAGGCCTATTTTACTTAGCATAATAATCTTTAGGTCCATCCATGTTGTAGCAAAAGTTAATATTTCCTTTTTTATTAATGGCCAAGTAATATTCCCTTGTGTTAATGCACCACAGCTTTTTTATCCTCTCATCTACTGATGGACACTTGAGCTGCTTCCAAATCTTGGCTATTATAAATAATGATGCAATGAACATAAGGGTGCATATATTCTTTTGTACCAGTTTTTCGGGTTTCTTCAGATATATTTCTAGAAGTGGGATTACTGGGTCACAAGGCAGTTCCATGTTTAATTTTTTGAGGAAATTCCATACTGTTTTCCACAGTGGCTACATCAATCTGCATTCTCACCAATAGTATAGGAGGGTTTGCTGCTTTTCCCCACATCTTCACCAACACCTGTTTGTTGATTTATTGATGATAGTCATTCTGACAGCTGTGAAGTGATATCTCATTGTGGTTTTAATTTGCATTTCTATGACGAATAGTGATGTTGAACATCTTTTCATATATCTATTGACCATCTGTATGTCCTCTTTGGATAAGTATCTATTCAAGTGCTTTGCCCATTTTTTAATTGGATTGTTTGTTTTTTGGTGTTGAATTCTCTGTGTTCTTTATAAATTTTGGATATCTACCCTTTATCAGATGTATCATTGGCAAATATGTTCTGCCATTCAATGGGTTGTGTTTTCATTTTGTTGATGGTTTCCTTTGCTGTGCAAAAACATTGTAGTTTGATGTAGTCTAATTTGTGTATTTTTCCTTTTGCTTCCCTTGCCCAAAAAGATATGTCAGAAAAAATATTGCTGAGAGAAATGTCAGAGAATTTACTGCCTATGTTTACTTTTAGGATTTTTATAGCGTCGAATCTTTCATTTAAGTCTTTAGTCCATTTGAGTTTATTCTTATATATGGTAAGGTGATCTAGTTTTATTTTTTTGCAAGTATCTGTCCAATTTTCCCAACACCATTTATTGAATAGACTATTTCTATCCTATTGTATGTTTTTGCCTCCTTTTAAAAATATTAATTGACCATATAGATGTAGATTTATTTCTAGCCTCTCTATTCTGTTCCATTGATCTATATGTCTGTTGTTATACCAGTACTATGCTGTTTTGATTACTGTGGACTTGTGGTATAGTTTGACATCAGGTAGTGTGATTCCTCCAACTTTGTTCTTCTTTCTCAATATTGCTGAGGCCACTGGGGTTTTCTTGTGGTTCCATGTAAATATTTTGATTATTTGTTCTAGTTCTGTGAAATACGTCATTGGTATTTTGAGAGGGATTGCACTGAATCACTTTGGGTAGTACGAACATTTTAATGATGTTAATTCTTCCTATCTATGAACACAATATATGCTTCCATTTACTTATATCTTCTTTGATTTCTTTCTTTAGTGTCTTATAATTTTCCAAGTACAGGTCTTTTACCTCCTTGGTTAAATTTATTCCTAGGTATTTTTTTTTTTTGGTGGAATTGTAAATGAGATTATTTCCTTAGTTTCTTGTTTTGGTAGTTCAATATTGATATATAAAAATACAACCAATTTCTGAATATTAATTTTGTATCCTAAATTGCCTTCTTTTAAAAGTAATAAATAAATAAATAAATGTTTGATGAATTACTAGTTCACATTGGTTAGAGTCTCATTTCTAACAGATCAACACCTGTGACACTTCAATAATTATTGTCATTATTCAAAGGGAAAACTGAGTCTGAGGGCTCTGGAAATTTGATGATGAGACTTCATGATTCTGGTTTGAAATGAATACCTGGCAAACAGCAGGCACTCAATACAGCATTCTTGAAAAAAAAAAAAAGAATATTGAATTAGTGCATTCTTCACACTTGCCACTAAGTGCTTCTTCTTGTCACTATATGTCACAGCAAGTCCACAAGTTTTATTTCTTTGTTTTTCATGTACTTAGAGCCAAAGGCATTGCTAAGAGGCTCCTTTGGACAGTGGCATCATAGTTTAATGCCATTAGGCAAGTCTTGCAACAAAAGCAATTTGGCTTTTGGGTCATCTGACACTTCATCTTTCGATAACTGTTCTGTCCAATGCAGCAAGAAACAAAATCAGCTAAACCTTGGCTGAGTAGGCTTTTGTGCTTATGGGTATAGCCTACTAGATATCCAACAGGGTGGGGCCATACTTCAATCTCCAGAGGCAGTAGACCCTGAGTGTGTGTTGTGATTAAAATTGGGATCTTTCTTGAACTAACAGTAGAACCTGGTCAACCCCACTAGGTCTGCAGCTTAAGAACTACAAATAGAATTTGTGCCCCTCCATCTGAAAAACAACAGGCATTTGTTGTCACGATAACTATGTATTAGTGGCCTGGGTGAGGAGGAAGCAGTTCTGTTTAAAGATGTTAGGCATAATTTAACGGGTTTTCTATTGCTTATAATAGGTTTTCATTTTTTGCTGATTGAATTTATTCACTTTTGTGACTGGTGTGCAAGCTCCTGGTTGGGAGGGTGTGTGTGTGTGTGACCTTTTTAACTTTGTAGCACATTAATGCAAACGAAATTTAGGGGATGGGGGAGCAAGCAAAAGCAACATAACGACAATGAAATCATTTTCTAAATATGTTTACAATCAAATATCTTTCTCAATAATTTGATTTGTAGGAAATGGCAGAGAGCAGCATTTTATACAGAAGCTTTTCAATAATTCATCCTCATCTCAATGATGTGCAAGCCTTTGGCTAAGTTGGTGAGTGCAGTAGGTGCTCTGGCATGGGGGAAAAATTCATTTGGGCCCTGAAATGGATGTACCCCCTCTCTGGCCCACAGGTCTAATGCTGCTCTGTCCCTGTGAGTAGAGGCTTTTCAACCTTACTATCTAGGCTCCTGTAGTTCCCCTTTTCAGGGTACTGGGGGAATTTGGAGATTGTACTTTTTTTTTCATTTAGTTTTTTTGGGATTTATATATGTACAATCCTAATTAAGCTGCTAAAATGATTAAATTCCTCTGTTGAAACTTCTGGAAAATTGACACACTCAAGTGTTAGCTTTTAGGGACATGGTAAAGTGGGAAAGCATAGGAAATGGCAATTCAGGAAGGGTCTTTTAATAGTTGGTAAGTCTCTCACAGGGTTACAAGGTCAAGTGAACCTGAGTACACAGGGAGTAAAGAGACCAAGAAGCATTTGAAACTCTCCAAGCTTTAGCTAACTTTGAAATTCTTTTCCTTGGAAAGTTATATTCTTGTGGTGGCTCCTCACAGCATCTGTAAGATGGACTCTCCCTGGTTCTTGTGTGGGGTTAGGGGAAATCCTTATCAACTTTCTTTCTTTCTTTCTTTCTTTCTTTCTTTCTTTCTTTCTTTCTTTCTTTCTTTCTTTCTTTCTTTCTTTCTTTCTTTCTTTCCTTCCTTCCTTCCTTCCTTCCTTCCTTCCTTCCTTCCTTCCTTCCTTCCTTCCTTCTCTCTCTCTCTCTCTCTCTCTCTCTCTCTCTCTCTCTCTCTCTCTCTCTTTTTCTTTCTTTCTTTCCATGGATAATGGAACAGGAGGAGGCAGGATAGAAGGAGAAGGAGGGTGAAGGGAAGGTAACATGGCATACCCATTCATCTCAATTAGAGTCCCAGAGTCCTCAGGCAGTAATGTGCTGATGCTTTGGCACTGAGAGAGGCCAGCCAGTGATTACCTCCTTTGTTTTTTAAATGTTTTTCTTTATTGATTTTGGAGAGAGAGGAAGGGAGAGGGAGAGAGAGAGATAGAAACATCAATGAGAGAGAACATCAATTGGCCGCCTCCTGCATGCCTCCTACTGGAGATTTGGCCCACAACCCAGACATGTGCCCTGACTGGGAATTGAACCAGCAACCTCTTGGTTCATGGGTTGATGCTCAACCACTGAGCCATGCTGGTCAGGCTGATTACCTCCTTTGTAATAATAGACAAGAGATATGAAGTTTGCTATTGTGCTGCTGCTCCTCTGAAACTTTGTGAAGCCATTGATCTGACTTCAATGAACCATAATACTATTGATTTGGTGTCAGATCACTAGTAGACACTTGAGTGACAGCCTGAGTGGATATGATGTTACATTTAAAGTGTACTTTTGTTTGCTTTCTAGTTGTCAAAACCTCTTGATAGAACATGTGCTGTCAAGTGCCTGTGCAGTCCTTATTAGAGTTCAAGTGCTAAGAACACATACTGCATCATTAAACAAAATGAGTGGCTCTTGGCCAAATTTTATTGGTCAAAAACATACAATATTTGGTTAGCCTGATTTTCTCTTACTAGTTCAGAAGGACACAGAGGTGTACCCACTTAAACTGGGGAGGGCAGAAGAAAATCATTCTTCACCACCCCCACTCAAATCTCATTGGTAGCTTGGTTCATGCCATCTCAGTCACATTCCTGGCTGTGTTGGGACTGAGAAAAGATTTTACTAGGCATGAAACCCAACAAGTTGAAAAGTATCGTGGGCCATCACAATGGAAATGGGGGAAAGAATCAGTGGAATTATTCTGCTACATTCTTCCCAGGTTAGAGTTCCAAACCATGCCTCATGTGGACACAATATATGAAGTAGTGCCCTAGTGAGGATGTGATGTGGGGAAAATTGAGATGCATAAACTTATGGAGCCCATTTTTTGTGGGTTTTATTCAGTGATTACATATTGAGCACCTGCTAGATACCAGGCATGGTGCTTAGTGGTAGGCATACATTAGTGAACTAGAATGACACGATGCTTACCCCCCAAACACAGTTTAGGAGGAAAAGGAAAACCAAATAACTCTAATGAAGAATCATCAATATAATGATAGAAAAAGGAAGGCAGTGCTGTGAAATACGCCTTCAGTATCTTGATAGGAATTGCATTTAATCTATAGATTGTTTTGGGTAGCATGAACATTTTAATGATGTTGATTCTTCCTATCCATGAACATGGTAAATGCTTCCACATACTTGTATCTTCTTCAATTTCTTTCTTCAGTGTCTTATAATTTTATGAGTACAGGTCATTTGCATCCTTGGTTAGATTTATTCCTAGGTATTTTTTTTTTTGGAAGTAATTTTGAATTGGATTGTTTTCTTAGTTTCCCTTTCTGATAGTTCATTATTGGTGTATAAAAATGCAACTGGTTTCTAGATATTTATTTTGTATCCTGCTACTTTATTGAATTCATTTATCAGTTCTAATAGTTTTTTGGTATAATCTTTAGTGGTACATTTACACAATGGAATACTACTCAGCCATAAAAAAGAAAGATCTCTTACCCTTTGCAACAGCATGGATGGATCTGGAAAGTATTATGCTAAGAGAAATAAGCCAGCAGAGAACAACAAGTACCATATGATTTCACTCATATGTGGAATCTAATGAACAAAATTAACTAACAAGCAAAATAAAGACAAACTCATAGATAGAGAGCAGGCTGACAGCTGTCAGAGGTTGCTGTAGGGCTGGGTGGTGGGGTGGAGGGATTGAGCAAAAGAAAGAAAAAAGTCCTGGACATGGAGAGCAGTGTAGAGATTGCTGGAGGGAGGTGGTGTGGGAGGAGATGGAGGAGGGTATAGGAGGGATAAATGATGATGGACAGAGACTTGACTTGAGGTGGTGAATACACAATACAGTGTACAGATGATGTGTTGTGGAATTGTACACCTTAAACCTGTATAATTTTGTTAACCAGTGTGATCCTAATAAGTTCAATAAATAAATAGATAAATAAAAAGTGAGGCAGTGTAGTGTGGTGGAGCTTTGGAGTTTGGTAGATCTGTAATTGAATTAATCTACTAGCTGTTTGTTCTTGAACAAATTATTTCTCTTCTTTGTACTTTAGTTTTCTACTTTGTAACATGGTGATAATAATAGTGCATACCTCAAAAGATTGTTACCAGAATGAAATGGGAATATATATGCAGATGTCAGGCCCAGAGACTGACACTAATAGGTACTCAATTGCAGAGGGAAGGAGGAGTGGAATAGTGGTGGTAGTGGAAAGCACAGAGACAAGTATATGGAGGATCATGAACAAGGGGTGAGGGTTCATGGCCAGTTTGGAGACTGTTGCAGTAAGGTAAGTGAGAAATGATGATGCCCAAGGCTACAGTGGTGGTAATGGGGAGGGAAAGGAAGGGACAATGTTTATGTTACAGAGGTAGAATGGATGGGTATGGGAGTGAGGGAGAAGCTGACCTCCATGTTTCCGACTGTGATAATTGGATGGGTAATTGTTCTTTTTATGGATTAAGGAATAAGAGAAGAGGGAACTGGGGGTAAAACAAATATGAAATATCTGTGGGACATCCCAGTGTGTGTGAGATGTCCAGTAAGTGTGTAATTTGATACATAAGTGCCAAGCTTAGTGAAGATGTCAAGCTCAAAAATCCAGATTTAGAAATTATCAGCATATCGATTGAAATTTTAGCTCTGAGATATTTCATGAAGAGAAAATGGAATGAGAAGGGAAGAGATTCAAGGCCAGATTCATGGAGCACAATTTGCCAGCCTCTGCCTCCTATGTTCAATACTCTTCCTACTTTTCCAGATAGGGATTTATGGGGTTCTTTATAAATTCTGTAAAATTTTTCTTTTGTGTAACTGACTTATGAATCTCCCACAAAATGAACATTTCAATTATGTCTGTATTTTTTTTTTTTTTTTTTTTTTTTAGAAAATGGGATCACAGAAGTATAGTGAACTATCGTGAAATTGTCAAGGTCACCCAGCCAGCATCAAACTCAGGACTCCTTCTTGCCCACCTGCCCATTTCAATTCTGTCTCTATGCTTTTTAAAAAATGGAGGTGTCCAGTTCTTTGAGTCTGTATATGGCATTGTGAATCACTTGTGCCTTGATCTCCTCATTTATAATAACATGGGTTGTTATTTAGGTTTGTTCATGTTGGAAGAGGAGGGCAAAAGTAGGCAATGGGAGAGTTCTATTTTTGAGCATGAATTGTCACTGCGGACAGAGGAAACAAAAAGAAATCTGTGGGAGATGATGACATTGTGATGTTGGGAAGCAAAAAAAGAGTAGTTGAAGAGAGTAGAGCTAAAAGAAGTGGACGTGTTATTGGAGTAAAAAGACACTAAGAAAAATACTGTTCAAAGAACCCAGCATGAAGTGAGAATCCCAGGAGGCAAGAGACAAAAGTGGAGGAGGTTGTGAGTACATGTGTGCACAACAAGAGGCTTATTTATTTCCCCTTTAGTTTATTCAGAGTTTGTTAATGAAGGCCCAGCAGCAGGAGATGTGCAGTCCATTTAGGAATGACAAGGACCGCTAATCTAGGATTCACCTATGCTTGCCAGAGGTGAAAGCCCCTGCTACTAAATTATTTCAAGTGAATGCACTGGCTCAAGCAGGGATCTAGTTGTCTGGCTGGGCCAAGTCTTTGAGTTAATGCTTTAGTTCATGACAGTGGGAGTGAAATCCTGAACTAGATTTCTGTTCTTGTCTAATATAGACTTAAGCAAGAGCCCAGGATAAAGTTTGAAGCTTCTGTTTGTATAAGAGGCATGCAGAATTTCAAAGAGCTTGATTTCCATGATTGAGTGGCTGAGTGTTACCCCTAATCACAAATGTGAGGTTGAGTGTGCTGGCACTGGCTGGTTTCAGAGGAGGAACCTCAACCTCTTTGACATTAGCCTACATAGAACTCATGCCTTATTGCTCCAGTACTTTTTCCATCATCCCCAGTGAATCAAGAAATTGCAACTCCTAGCAACAGGAGGTTAAATACTGGTGGATGGGACTGTTTGTTTGCTTTGTTTCTCTCCTAATCTCAGTGCTGGGAGCAGGTGCCTGCTTGGCAGCTCTGGAGCCCTGGACCATCTCAGAACAACTACCGTCATGAGTCTCCAACATACACCTTCTGCACAGGGTCTTTCTGCTTGGCAGACCTGCTATGGCCTGGTAAACAGGGCTCACCAGCTAGCATCTGCTCTCTGGAAACTAGACTGCAAGTCTCCTCTCAGTCCCCCAACTAACCTGCTGTAGAAAGACAGGAGGCTTCTGGTATGATCTATGGGTAAGGACCCTTCTTTGTAGAAAGAATCATTCAACTCCAGACCCCCAGATTCAGGAGCTCATATCCTCTTCCTCAAACATCCTTTAACAATGCTCCCATTGTTAACATGGTAACTACTTTGTCATGTGCTTCAGTCCAGAATATATAACACCTAGCGGCTCTAAGTGCTGAACAATTTATGATTCTCCCCATGTGAAAATAAGCTGTAAAATCAGTTCAGAATTTCCAAAAATCTTCCAATTTTGACATAATAACTGTTATGCTTTCTAAATAGCAAATACAATATCATTTAAAATATTTTTTTGTAAATTAGATAATATGGCAATAGCTTCAGGCTGACCCTAACAGAGTCAGGGAGAGAGGCTACCTCTGCAGAGAGACCACTTGAACTCTATATGCAGAGATTCCATATTCCAAAGCTCACAACCTCCTTCCCCAATTTATTTTAGAGACTGTTCCAAATGAATATCTCCTTACTAGGTGCTCTAGACTGATCCTAGTGAACCTATGCTATCACTCAAATTGGCTGTTTCTCTTATGGAAAGTACCAAAGAAATCCCAATTGCATAAACTGGTCCAAATTGCCTGAGCTACCTGGTTCTCTCTTAATGGTAGATTAGAAAAATCAATCTGGTTAATCAAACCAGAGAAACATTCTGGCACACCTCAAATCTTCAAATTCACATCTTTCCTTGAGGGCAAGGCTTAACACCCAACTGTTGTTTGGGAAAAATTTTACCAGAATTTTTACTTGGCTGACTAATTTTCATATGAAACAATTCTCCCTTTCCTTGAAGCAAAGCTATTATTGAAGTATATGTGGTTTGGGCTGAAAGAGAGGATGAATTTCTTCAGTCCTGTAGTGTGGCAGAACAATCCATCATTAAGTACATAGACTGCTCAGGGGAAACTACTCAAGGATTAGCTCAAAGGGGTATTCCTTGATTTGTTCTCTGGGTTGCTTTTTTTTCTCCACTTCAGTGGAGGCAAAATTATTGCTAATAGGAGGTACACCTTTTCCCATACAATCACATGGAACACCAACAACCAACTTCACTAAACCAAGTACAGAGATATAAAAGCCTCCAGCAGAAGAAAGCTATAACCAAGAACATTCTATTTATTCAACTTAACCTTAAAGCTCAATGTTGATTAGCCCTAAATAATGATAAACTTATCAATGTACTTCCACCTATGTAGGATTCAGAGAAATTGAACAAAGCTCACTACACTGTGTATTCAGTTGTTAAACGAGTCTTGAATACACAAAAAGCTACTTGAAGTAGCCAGAGACTGATCTTACCCTGGCTTTGGGTTTATGTTTATGCTATGGGGACCAAGAAGGAATGTTTGGATTAATTCTTATTCTGGAAAAAACACTTCAAAGTTTTTGTTTCACTGATTGTGGCTCAGTAGGGTTATTGCTATTTAAAAACTGTATATTTTATTTTTCAAAAGTGATTACCTCTGAAACATCTATTATTTATATTATATATATATATATATATATATATATATATTTGGATTATAGAAACCCAGACTGTAGTTTTGTATCATGTAATATTTTGTTTCTTCATAACTGTCCCTCCTGCAGCAAGCAACCAACCACGAATAGTATTAATGAATTTGACTTATATTTTGTAAGGGAGAAACAAACTAGTTGTCTATCTTCCAAAGTGGTTCTGGAATCACAAATGTGGATGCATAATTCCACAAGTACACAACTTTCTCCCAAAGGATATCTTATAATTGTGTGATAGACATGGCTAAGTGAATGATCACTAATTTACTGACAAGGAAATTGAGACATGGGAAGATTAAATGGCATTGCCAGGTTTAGTGTGTTGAATATTGCCCCCCCCCAAATTAATGTCCACCTGGAACCTGTGACCTTACTTGGAAATAGGGTCTTTTTAGATATAATCAAGTTAAGATTAAGTCATATTGGATTAGGGTGGGCACTAAATCCAATGATTGGTGTCTTTATAAAGAGAGAAAGGTTTGGAGACAGAGAGACATAGGGAATCATAGAGAAGAATACCACGTGATAGCTGAGGCAGAAATTGGAATGATGTAGCTACAAGTCAGAGAACTCAAAAGATTGCCAGCAACCATCAGGAGACAGAAGAGAAACATGGAACAAATTCTTCCCTAGAGACTTCAGAAGGAGCAGGGTTCTGCTGATAACTTGATTTCAGATTTCTAGCCTCCTGAACTGAGGGAGAATACATTTCTGTTGTTTTAATCCCCCAGTCCATAATAATTTGTTATGGTAGCCCTAGGAAACTAATACATTAGTGTTACATAGATAGTGAATAGTAAGTAGGTTCATAGATGGAGTTTGGCTTTTCTGAACTCCAGTGCAGTGTTTAAAAATAAAAGAAAAACACTCTACTTTTTTTTTCTTTAAATGTGTTTTTATTGATTTTGAGAGAGAGAGAGGAAAGGAGAGGGAGAGAAAGATAGAAACATCGATGAGTAAGAAACACAGATCAGCTGCCTCCTGCATACCCCCTACTAAGGATCGAGGCAGCAACCTGGGTATGTGCTCTGACTGGGAATCAAACCAGTAACCTCTTGGTTCATGAGTTGGAACTCAACCACTGGGCCACACTAGCCAGGAGATCCTAGTCATTTGTAACTGCTGAGCTACTCCAAGGCTTAGCATGAAAAGGTTAGCCTCAGCTTCTGGAACCAGAGCTGCGCTGCCACCACCTGGAGTTCAGGGGGGATTTCAGTAGCAATTATCCTCACTCCTAGTAGCCAGTCTTTCACAGACAGAATGTTGAATTTATTCTCTTGTCTGAAAAAAAATACTTTTCTCTGAAAGCTTCCTGGTTCTTTGGAAGGTGCTTGATTATAGAATAAGGTTTGGTTTCTGAACTATTGAATGAAATTTACAAGGTTGACAGTAATAAATCTTTAAACAAACTTTGTATACTCTTTACCGGCCACAACTATCCATTATGATTCATAAGATGGTGAATTAGTAACCTAGGTCTGACCAGTGCTAGGGCTTGATTAATCTTGTGGCCCAACTGCACTCCAATTCTTTTTGTTAACCTCTTGCCTGAAGACATATAGTTATCAAGAGAGATTGAGGGCTTCCCTGTTGATTACACTAGGAGCCCACAGTCAGTGCTTTATAAGACCTGGGAAGCATGGTAAAGCTGGCTGGGTGCTCTATATTTCTATCATTAACCTGTGCTGAGAGCCTTACCACTTATTTCCTTGGTTCCACCTACACTGCTCTTTGAGTGCCAACACAATCCATCCTCATGGCAGACTTCAGTTGTGAGTCTTGGCAAAAGATAAAGATGAACTTAAGTGCTTGATCTGTTAGATTCTTTGTGGTCAAGGAGAGAGTAGAGGTTACCTTTTTACAGATAAGTGAAACTTACTGCAAGATGGGTAAGTCTTACAGAAAGGAATGATCCTCTTAACTTTAGAGTTGGTCCACATGTCAGGTCTAAGGCAATTATGTGGGTAGCACCAAGAATGCTATCATTTGCTGGATTCACTCTAAATGTCAGGCTTGTTTTATGTTCACATGGAAGAAGTTGGTTGTCAGTGTTGGTCATCTGGCTGCTCTTAGACACATTTAATTTTCATTATGCTGAAGCAAGGTCTAAAGAGAGATGTCATAAGCCTGGAACACAACATACTTCTGGTGCAGTCATCATATCTGACAAAGGTGGAAATTGTGGGAATACATATAAGAGTTCCAGTGCCTTCCATCCCCAAGAGTATGCAAACCATAGTGATACATGTTTTTGCTGATATACTGTCAGGGTTCCCAAAATTAATCATTTTAATTTCTAACACTGGGTCTTATACTAATCTCTTGGTCTTTTTCTTAACACTGTTTAACCTTTGGACAAAGCTCTTATTGCTTTTAGTGAAACTTTCCTGGTCTAATCACTAGCAAATATCTTAAAGAAAATCAAGTTTGCTTGATAGACCATTTCTTGGCATTTATTGAATTCTTATAAACATAGACTGCCTTACATGGTCTTTAGATCTCATATGATATGTTACTTCCTCGGAGAGGAAGGTACAAAGACATTAAATAACAAATGTATTGTGCAAACTGTAAAGTTACCTTACCATAGCACGAAATGTGTTAGAGATGTACCCTGAATGTCTGTGTAGCCTCCAAGTTATAGATCCTACTCACTGTATCCTCTGTCACAAACAGTCATATCTCGTGGAACCAGCACAAGACTTCACCTGTGCTTGTTACCTGGAATCTTCTGCTGACATATCTTGTCCTCTTATTCCCTGAAATATTTGGAAACTTTATGAATTCCTTGGATACAATGTTTTAGACATCCTGCTGCCATAGCTGAGATTAGCCTCCTCTGACTTGAAATACGTCAGGTCTCAGAGTTGCTGCTCATTCTCAGCAGCCCTGACTCCTGAGCTCACTCTAGTTATACTGCCTTGGTATGTGTTGTAGTAGAATTTGACTTGTATAAGAATTATTGAATTAACCCAAAAATGTAGGCAAACTAGAGGAAGGTACAGGAAACTAACCTGATTTATTATTTCCAAGTAAACCACAAATCATAAAAATGATATTTAGTTATTACCCCATTCAAAAGACTTTGATGACTCCACTGGCTTCCACTGTAAGGTTCTGATTATTCATTATAGCAATAAAAGCTCAACACAATAGTCTCTACCTACCTTTCCAACCTCAGCTCCCATTACTCTGCTATACAAAGCTGCTGTGAGATCCTTGAGGGTAGAGGCATTCTCTTCTTTAGTAGTAGCCTGGCACCTTTAATTGTATCTGGTGTATTGTGGTGGTCAGTAAATATAACAGCTACAAATGATTAAGTTCTTTACTCTGTGCTAGGCATGTATTAATAAAATATAAAGTGATTTATAAATATCAGCTATAGGTATCATCTTATATGACTCTTCAGTTTTATGAAATAGATACCATATTAATGTGCCCAAGGTCACTCAACTAGGGAAATGGTAGAACCAAGACTTGAACCCAGATCTGTTTTGCCCCAGAGTTTGTGCCATTAATAACTATACTTCATCACTTCAGTAGTGTTTATAGAATAAATACTTTAGCTAAACTGTACTCTTCATTATTTCCCTAACACAATGAACTTATTAAAGCTTATGTGCCTTTAAAAACATCCTTTCCCTCACCTGAAAGACTTTTTCATGGCTTCTAATGTCATCATTCAATTATTTGGACTTAAGTTATATCAATGCTGAGCACTGCTGCTCTGACACATGATAAATACTTCCTTGTATTTGTAGTTCTCCTCTTATGATACCCACAGCCATGTTCTAAGCCCTTGGAGGGCAGAATTCAGATCTCACACTGCTGTGTATTTTGTCTTAAACATCAAGAATAGGCACTTGGATGCACTAAGTAATGTTTCCTCATAGTGACAGTTTAAATGGGGACAACAAATAAACTGAAATTAGGTTCATGATTAATTACAATTGGCAAGAGATCTATATTACATAAGGATTGTCAAAACATGAAAGTCCTTTCATGTGCAAATATTAGTTACTGGGATGAGCTATTAAAGGAACAGGGAAGAAATAGTCAGTCATCATCATAACCATCATCCTTACAAGTCAATCTGCTTTAGAGGTTGAATTATCCTGTTATGTCTACCATCTATTTTAGAGTAATCTATGGGAACTTCCAGAAATAAGTCATTAGTTTCTTAGGCTGGCCATAATTATTTTGCATTTATGGAGCAATTTACATTTATAAAACTGCTTTGCAATAATTATAATGTTCACTGGAGATCAAACAAGACTGAACAGGAAACCTGTGAGGGTCTTCAAAGGCTTCCTGATGACCAGGGACTGCCTATAGTAGGAAATCTTTGGTTAAACTCCATGTAGATCTCTTTTTCTCAAGAGAGGATCAGGTTTCATTGATCTCCATGTTCTAAAGCTGTTTGTGAACCCTGCTGTTCCGAATGTGTGACAGCTATTTATTTCTTAGGAAAAAGAGAACTAAATTTATTTTACTTTCCTTGGCTAGAAAAAATCTAATGCTATGTTAGAACAGGTTAATGGTCCACTAAGTAATATTCAGAGCCCTAAGTTATAAAGGAAAGGGGGCCCATGCATGAATCTCCTTAATGTACGAGAAAAGATGTGAAATTAAAAGTTGTGAATTCTCTTTTGACTCTTGTAGGTGATTACCTCTGCTGGGGTTTTAATCTGGTGGTTTCACAGACTGTGAGATTAAGTATGGTGCTCTGTTAATAAAAAAAGTGTATATATATATATATATATATAATATATATTAATATATATATAATGACATAATTTTCTGTTCTCTTTACATTAGGAAGAGGGGTCTGTGGAAGATGTCTTCATATACATTGATATTGAAGAGAGAATCTATATCTAATTTTCCCCCCAGATAACCCTGATCTCTGTTATAGAGCATGCAATTTGATTACCTTGCTAGTGTTCACTTACATTGCATGACTAACAAAATTATTAATAGCTATAAAATTATTCAAGTCCTTAATGATGCGGTTACTATGCTTCTCTCAATGGTCTCTCACAGTAGCAAATTCTAGGCTGATTAGAAGTTGCACAGTGATTTTAATTTTAAATATACTTTCTATTAATTTAATCAAGCCTACTCTTGCTCTCCTGCAATGGAACCAAGAATCAGAAGGGCTTTCCTGTCTCTCCCACCACATAATCCATGGATGTAAGAAATCAGACCCGATTTTTCTCACTTCTCATCTTCAGGCTGAGTCTGTCTTTTTTCACTTTACTGTTTCTTGTTTCTTTCTGAATGACCCTGCTCTTGACCCTGGGCATGCAATCTGAGAGCTGGATGGGGGTGAAGTGTGGAGAGGATGTTCTGGAGCTCAGCAGATGGATCCCAAGAGCACAATGGCTTACTAGCCCTCCTGTGATTGTTGCCAAAACGCCTTCCTGTTTTCAAAAGTGTCTCGTCCCCTGCTCCTTTGTTTTGCTCTGCTAGAAGACTGCAGTTCTGATTTTTCGAGGAACCAAATCTGCTATTTCAAGAAAATGCAGCTGCCTGCTTTGGTGGGTGGCTTGAAAGAGGGAATTTTTCTACCCTCCCTAACTCCACTGGCTGGCTCATCATCTCAGGAAGCATTGATTTTAGAAGCTGACTATTTGCTTTTGATTGTTTGGCTGGGGCTGCAACAAAGTCATTGATGGATCTCATTTTGAGCTATCATCCTGTCCACCCTTTTCTGTCAGCCTTCCAGAACTGATTGTCTGTTCCCCCAAATGAAACTGCACAGCCAGACAGTGAGGCTTTCTCAAGTTCCACCATTTCCCAGGGCTGAGAACACACAGAGCTGCAAAGATCTCAAGCTGGGCCCGTTCCTCTATAAGACTGTTAGTTCTCTCACCAACCCATCATTAGGCTCAAGACTTAATTTGATCACTGTTGCTTAGGCTGCTATCCCTGAGTGGATATTGCCTGGTACTGATGTCGCTGCATTTTGTGATCTTTGCTGAAAGAAAGCAGCTCAGCTCAGCCAAGCTGGTGTCTTCTATGCTATAGGACACCCTTTTTTCCTACCCTTCCCAACTCCCAGCTTTTGGAATAAAGATAATTGGTTCCCCTTGGCTATTTTGGTCCCAGATGCAGGCAACAGGCACAAATTAATATGCTTTCCCTCCCCAAGTCCAATGCAGCAATATGCAAACTCTTGGACCCCAAATTGGGATGCTTTCTCAGCTGGCAAGCCATTGTTTTCTCCTCACTCAAAAAAGTGCATAACTTCTCTGCTGTTAAAATGATTTTTCTGCCACTTCTACTCTATCTGTCCCCTTTGTGGTGCTCTCTCTGCCTCCTTCTGGGATCTCACTCTTTCAGTTTACTCTCCACTGCCCCAGGGCTTGTCAACCTGAACAGATATTGTGCGTTGTGCCGTTAGTGGCATACGTGACATGCCTTTGGTACTTACATTGCTAGCCCAGGTAATGTAACTGCAGCTGTCAAACTGGCAGTTCTTCATGTTAATTAGTTTTCTTTCTTTCCTTCTTAACTTGACATTAACCAACTAGTAAGTTTCCTAGTTCAGTGAAAAATCAGTCAGTGGAGCAGCTGGAACTCCCAGGGAGCTACCTACAGAAAGCATCTCTTGAGTTCTGAGAGAAGCTTTGAAAGAACCAAGGGGGAATCCAAGCCCAGGCTGGTCATCTAGAACTAAAGAACATATTTTAACACTCTCACCCATTCCTTCTAGTGATATTTCTGCCTCTTTTCCCTGGAACCACTTGAACCACTCTAGAAATAGCAGAAAAGACTGCAAGAAGTCTAGGCTGAGAGTTGAAAGCCAAACATCTGTCTGGAGCTCTAATTTAAGAAATTTATACATGGTATAGGGGTCCCTAAGATCCATTAACTAGGTTTCAGCACTGGAGTTTAGGGGTAGCAGTGCAAAGAAATGGCTTGGCCTAAAAGAGGGTACCCCCAGTTTTTACATTTTCAATTATCTCTCCCTCTCTTTAGCATTCACTTCATATTTCAATTGGTTTTCAAGTTATCTTATTTGATGTTAGTATTTTTTTCTCCAAGTTGTCAAAAAAGCATTTCCTCTGGTGGGGAGTGGAATATCACTCCTCCCTGGGATGAGAGAGGCAGAGGGGGAGCAGCAGGATGGCTGGGCATAATCTGATCAGAGTGCCTTTGAAGGGAAAGCTCTGTTTTCTGAAGTGGTGGTGGTGGGGAACAATAACAGTTGGTATGAGTTTGCACCTAGGAAAATAGGGTTTGGGGTCCACTTGGAGAGAAACTCACATGAAAAGGTTGAGGCAATAACACCCTGAGCCCAAATGGTGCTGTCAAACATCACAGGTAGTCACTGCAGGGTAGTACAGAAGGTGTTAGAGAGCAGTGTCATTTATTGAAATGTATCTGCTGATTTAGCCTTTGCTAATTAAATGGTCCCCATGAAGTGTGTTTATTTAGGGACAGTTATGAGTTTTGGAGCAGCAGGGGTTTGGCCCTGTGGGAAGTGCCATTCCTAAAGAGAGGGGATAAGTGTGGAGGGGGCTTGAGCATAATTTATTCAGAGATGCTGACCTTGTCAAAATGGGAAGACTTGGGATGATTAATAGCTTTTCTGTCTCCTTTTCACCACTGCCCCCTACCTCTCTTGTATTTCTTGGAAAAAGCAAGCATCAGGGCCATGGAGAATAATTTTATCCCTTAAGGAACACTTTCTCCCCTCTTTGTTTTTCTGTTACAGCTCCCTGGTTGTCACTGTTATCCTCTTTCACAGGGTGGGAATGGGAGTGGGGTTGGGAGAAAGAGAGAGGAAAAAGTACAGGGGACCTCAAAGTCTTTTCTTGGCCCCTTTCCGTAGTCTTCCTGGTATTTCAAAAGGGTCAGAAACAGCATCCAGGATGGTGGAAACTACACCCCACCCCTGCCCAGCAGGTCTACATCCCTAATTGTTGCTTTTAATGCTTTTTCTTATGATGTCTGGGTGTGTGCGTTTGTGCGTGTGTGTGTGTGTGTGTGTGTGTGTGTGTGTGTGTGTTAGGGGCATACTAAAAATTGGTCAATCACTTTGGGCAGAAGGGGAAACAATTTCAGAAAGTTATCAACATGATATACCTCATCCTGGTTCCTACTCTAGCAAAAATCTATAGAACACAAAATTATATACTGCAATTAAATTAATCAACTAAATTTAAAACTTCACAAGGGCAAGGACCATCTTTAAAAAAAGATTTCCAGTCCCTAACACAATGCTGGGCACACAGCCAGCACTTGTTGATTTCACAAGGGAAATGGTTGAATTTTATGTAATGAGGTCATCTTGGCAAATCATTAAACTGCTCTGCAGCTCTGCTTCCACATCTGCAAAATCTCTTTACCTCCCAGGGATATTGTAAAGATTAAATGAGATGATGACTTTAATAATGACACTTTTCAGGTTTGTGCTATTTCTTCCATTTTAATTATTTTATTTTCTCTACTCTAAGAATTGTAACCTAAGTAAAGATATATCAGATATGCAAGCTGGAAAAGTTTGACTTTGGTTATTTTTTTAAATCAAACTTTTCTAAGAGAACCTCATTGGGCAGCTGGTCAAATTGGTCCAATAGAATGAAATCCCCATGAGATGTAACAAAAGCCAAGCTAGAAGATGATTCACTTTCCTGAAGCAAAGGCAGAGGGATGGAGTGTCAGGGCGGTGGGGGGGGGGGGGTGTTAACTGTGGAGTAGGGAGAGAGAGAATAAAATTATTTTTGAAGGCTAATCTCTTTGGAGCTTGAAACAAACATTTTAAAGAACACCTCTCAGAAAGCCCCCTTAAACTTATCAGTTCTATGGTCCTCATATTCCGTATCTTCATTCCATCAATTTTAATCTTTTTGAACAAAAGCATTTAGCCCATCTTTATCCTCATTTTGGTCTTCTTCCATTGCCATTCAACATTATTTCTGTGGCATGGCTGACATTTTAAAGATAAAAAAATCTCTTTACCAATTTTGATTGTGGACTCAGTGACACAAAGAGCTGCCTTGGCCCAGAGAGTTGGCACAGGCCCCACAGCACTGTAGTTGGTACCCAGGGCTTAGTGTTTCTCAGCAAAGGTTGGATAAAAAATACTGAGGACGGTCACTAGATGTCCCTCTTGTGTCTCTAAAGAGGCTGAAGAGGCGGGGCTCCCTTTAGGATAGAAGTAAAAGAAAGCTAAAACTGAGAACTTTCTTTTTGTTTTTATTATCTACATGCAGAACTGTTTAATTCAGTTTATTAACAAATTCCTGATCATGAAGATGTTTTCAGACACTCATTTACTCAATAGCATTCTCAGAGTACAATGACCAAGTGTGCCTATTAGAAAAAAAAACACACAACATTCTGAGAGCAAACTGTGTTAGGATAATCTGTAGAAATAGACTGGGGGGATGGAACAGCTGTTTTTTAGAGGGGAGGTGTAACTATCACTCTGATGTTGGGGTGATGGTAAAGAAGGGAAGCAGAGGCGCATGCCCCTGCCTTCCTCAATGCCTGGCTTCCATAAAAGCGGTTCGGTATGCTGGAAGTACTTGGGGTGCTCTGCATGGAGAGCAGGGGCGACTCAAATGTGAACAGTAAGCAAGAAGCAGGGAACCCGCTGCCATCTCTTTAGCGAAGAGCACGTTTGTCTTTGCAAATGCTGAACATGTCTTTACAATGTGATTGCAATTACAAAGGTAATGACATTGTGCATGAATTGAATTCTCCTATTTATCTTTAAAAGACGGCAGAATATAGACATTCTATTAGCACTCCCCAAGGTAAGAGGTCCGCAGCCTTCTTATCTTGTGTGCATCTTTTCAGATGCCACGGCAGTGTTAATCATTTTACCTGAGTAATTCTTCCATTTCTTGTTACCTGGGGGATTGTTAATGGCCAAGACTACTTCTCAGACCCTTTGCTCCCGCTCAATCAAGCCGTGGAGGCGCCAGTTTACTTTTATTGATCTGCGGGTTCCTGACAGCCTTCGCCACAAGGAAGCAGCATCATCCTTTTTTAACTTAAAGGGGAACAGATCGCCTTCAAGTTTACAGCTAAAAGCCTCTAAGCATAGCATGCAAACATTTTAGCATGCTGCTAATTGTTCTGTTTAAATAGTCCAAGCAATATTTTAGAAAGCTGACAAACGGCGACTCACATCCCGTGATCATATAGCAAACCCATTTCAAATGCCTTTTTAGGCCTATTTAATTAGACCAAAATGTACTTCATTCCCACTTGCTGACATCAAAGGTAAATAACTGTGATAAATCAAATGGAGCCCTTCTCTTTGCGGAGTCTGCGAGGTGCGCCCGCGCTGCCTGCCATGTTGTCACTCTCCTTCACTACTTGCCCATTTTTTCAACAGGGTCTACAGAAAACCGGACGGACCGCGGGGCTCCCTCCAGCCACAACTCTGCTGTCCATCCTCATCTCTAAATGACCAAAATTAAGTGATACTCATTGCAGATGCTTTGATTTTCTCCGTGATGTTCTGGGTTGAATTGTATCCTAATGGAAAAGAGTGAAACCACCTCCACGCGGAAAGCAGATTAGGCTCCATGCCTCCGATGCATCTTCAAGGGGTCTCAACCTCACTTCTGATAATTTCTCTCTGTAGGAAGAATCTTTTTCCCTCCCCCCTACCAAGGTAAAGTCTGCTAAATTAGCTCCTCTAGAACAGATTTTTTTCTTAGCAGCTGGGGTGCTCTCCGTAAGAAGATGGCAGTTTTGAGAAAACCTATTACGTATCCAAATGCCCCCCCCCTTTCTTGTTTAATTTTTTTTTTTTTAAAGGGCAAAGTGAATCTCATTTTAAGCTCACAGTCTCGGGACAATGTCGCTGGGCTAATTCTGAGTTTGCTCACTGAAGTCTCCCAAATATCTGAGACGACTCACTCAGAAGGGAGGCTTACTCTTCTAAGAATTGTGAAATTCAGAAGTCAGTCCTCTCCACCAGCAATCTATGATTTAAAAACAAACAAACAACTAGTTCAACTGGATGTTTTTTTGTTTTTTTTTTCCTGGTCGGTGACCTTAATTAAGAGCCACGGAACTGGGCGGCGAGGAATCCCCCTCTGTCCCCAGGGCGCCTTCAGTCTGAAAGGCAAACGGAGTTTGATGTCAGCCCAGCCACGTTAGCCTCCCGCTTCCCAGCACTGGCAAACCCCGTCGTCGCCGCCGCCACCACCGCCGGAGCGGAGCTGGCAGCCCCCTGGGACCGAGGCCCGGCGGGAAGGCTGGGACGCCCCGCACACAGGCGCCGACTCTAGGCGGGCGACCTACGCAGACTGCGAGCCAGCCCCGCAGCTCCCACCGGGTTCGGGGCTCTACTAGTGTGGCGCGGTGGCGTCGGCTCTACCCGCTCTTCTCAAACGTTCAGTTTATTTATAGGGAGCTACATTCTCCAACAGGGTGGGGTGAGGGGCAACGAAATGTGTCAAGCCCTTCCCGCCGCTCAGTCTCTGAGCCACAGATTCCATCTGATTAACAAGCGACAGAGAGTGAACCGAACCGGGCCAGGGTCTCTGCTGGGGGGGGGGGGGGATGCTGCATCTGCCCAGGAAAGAGAGATGGGGTTGACGGTCCAGGAGGATGGCTTTCGTGATTCTCAGTTGAAGTGAAGACTCACCGGCCAAGAGCCGGATGAATGACCACCTCGAGGGCGCTTTCTCCTTCCCTTTTTTCCTTCCACTACCAGAGAAAGGAGGGGAAGATAGAGAAGCAGACAAACCCTGAACGACGAGACAAAGAGGGAGGGGAAGGAGACGGGGAGAGGGGGGGGGAGAGAAAGAGAGAGAGAGAGAGAGAGAGAGAGAGAGAGAGAGAGAGAGAGAGAGAGAATATGAATATGACATTCAAAATATAAAGATATGTGAGGAAGATAAACACGCTGAGAGAATCAAATCCTCATCTTTCCTGCAAAATCTACATTCATGAGAGGTGCGCAGTTCCTGGGAAGGTTCAGCCGCAGCGCTAGCTCGCCCCCTTCCACCCTGCCCTCTTGCCCCTGTCTGGCCTTCCCGCCTGATCTCCCCTGACACCCTCCTGGGCTCTGCGGGCTGGGGACTACTTGGTCCCGCCAGTGTGTAAGTTTCCGGCTGGCCCCGCCCAACCACGGCCCCCGCGCCTTGGCCCCGCCCCAATTCCGGAGCCCGCTGGGCTGTGCGCTGATTGGCCAGAGCCTGGCGTAGCCCGTCTCGGCAGCTCCGGCTCTCTCCGCCTCTCTCCAGACTCCACGGCCAGTAGTTTGCGGCATCGGGAGGAGAAGCAGCAGCAGTAGCGGCGGCGGCGGCGGAGGGTGCATTGGGGAGACAGACGAGTGGGCGCAGGCGGCAGCAAAGCTCCCGCGCACCATGCCCGGCTTGCCCGGGGGGCACTGGCACCCGCTTCCTTAGCCCAGCACGGGTCTTTGGCGCATTGCTTTCCGCGGCATTCTGGCTGAGCGGATTCATCGGAGATCCGAAACCTCCCACCTCTGCTTGCTCACATTCTACACTCACACTCTCCACACCACACACTCACCCTTCCTCTCCTCACACATTCACACACCACCTGACACTGGAAGAGCGAGCGAGACAGACCTTCCGAGTGCAAGAGCACCCGAGAGGGAGGGAACCCAACACAGAGCGGCCAGCCCCTCTCCAGGAAGATGGAATCAAGACGCTCCCGCAAGTAAACTTTGGCGGCGACCTAACCGTCGACCGTGGCAGCTGCTGAGGCTGACCCCAGCGACATGCGACTGAGCTAGGAGGGCTTTCTTCCGCGGCGGCGGCGGCGGCCCTTGGAGCGACACCCCAGCCCAGACCCAGGGAGGAGGAGAAGCCCCCGGTACTCGCGGCGGCGGCCCCGCCTCTCCTGGCCGGTACTGTTGTCGCTTCCCCTTTCTTCCTCCCCATTCCCCGCCCCCCTCGGGCCATTGGAAAGACCAGGACTTTGATTTTCTTGGACAAATTGCCAACGCCCGGTTTTCACAAACTTGTCGTGGAGGCTCGGGCTGCGTTAGTAACTTTGATATCTGAGACGAAAACGCCCGCAGTCCAACTGCTTTGTGGTGGGGACTCTGCACCCATCTCTGATTCTGGACAGACCCGCCCCCCCCCCCTCCCGCCCAAGCCTTCTGAAACCAACCTCTGCTCGAGGGAGCGTGCTGTCCTTTCGGCTGCCTCTCTGCCCTCTACCTTCCTTTGCCAGCCCCGGGACTGCCACCCGGCTCAGCCAGATACCCGGGTGCCTGCGGCTCTTGACAGCAACTCAAACTCCCACCTGCGATCCCCCTTTCTTCCCAACCGACCTCAAAAAGGCTAGTGTGCTCCCCCCCCCCCCCCGACCCCGGAGGACGTGTTCCAGGCGGGTCCCCTCTCCGCAGTGAGCCAGGAGCGCTGTGGGGAGGTCCTTGCGCATGCCAGGTGCACAGACAACGCACTCACCAGCCCCAGTGCCGGTGCGCTGCGGCGGGCCGGGCAGTGCCTGAGAGGGTGCACCCCCACCGCCCTCCCCGCCTTCGCCCTAAGTGCTGTCCAGACCTAGCCTCAAGTCAACCCCGCCGCTCAGACGCTGTCCGACCCGCAGCCCTGCGCCGCTGCGGCCAGTCGCGCCCGGCTAACTCTGAAGGGGGAAAACTGAGTAGCCGGGCTGGAGGGAGGGGGCTCCGGGCCGCGCGGCGCTCCCTCGGCCCCTCGGAGCCCCCGGGCACCCCGCAAGCCCCCGCCGAGTCCGCCGAAACCTCAGCATTGGAGCCGGCGGGGGTGTGCCCCCCGCGCCGCCGGGCCGCCCTGGGTGGGACTCCTCCCGAGGCCTCCGGGGCCCCGGGGCGAGCGCAACAGGCGGCCCGTGTCAACGGGAAGCTGGAGCGCCGGCGGCGTCGGCCTCGGAGGGGTGTGGAGAGGCGAGGCCAGGCAGAGCCCCGCGCAGCCATGGAGTCGCTCCTGCTGCCGGTGCTGCTGCTGTTGGCTGTACTGTGGACGCAGGCGGCCGCCCTCATTAACCTGAAGTACTCAGTGGAAGAGGAGCAGCGCGCTGGGACGGTGATCGCCAACGTGGCCAAGGACGCCCGCGAGGCGGGCTTTGCGCTGGACCCACGGCAAGCCTCTGCCTTCCGTGTGGTGTCCAACTCGGCTCCGCACCTGGTGGACATCAACCCCAGTTCTGGCCTGTTGGTCACCAAGCAGAAGATCGACCGCGACCTGCTGTGCCGCCAGAGCCCCAAATGCATAATCTCGCTCGAGGTCATGTCCAGCTCAATGGAGATCTGCGTGATTAAGGTGGAGATCAAGGACCTGAACGACAACGCGCCCAGCTTCCCCGCAGCACAGATTGAGCTGGAGATCTCAGAGGCGGCCAGCCCGGGCACACGCATTCCGCTGGACAGCGCCTACGACCCGGACTCGGGCAGTTTCGGCGTGCAGACTTACGAGCTCACACCTAATGAGCTATTCGGCCTGGAGATCAAGACGCGTGGCGACGGCTCACGCTTTGCTGAACTCGTGGTGGAGAAGAGCCTGGACCGTGAGACACAGTCGCACTACAGCTTTCGAATCACTGCTCTTGACGGCGGCGACCCGCCGCACCTGGGCACTGTTGGCCTCAGCATCAAGGTGACCGACTCCAATGACAACAACCCGGTGTTTGGCGAGTCCACCTATGCGGTGAGTGTGCCAGAGAACTCACCTCCAAACACACCCGTCATCCGCCTCAACGCCAGCGACCCAGACGAAGGCACCAATGGCCAGGTGGTCTACTCTTTCTATGGCTATGTCAATGACCGCACTCGTGAGCTCTTCCAGATTGACCCGCACAGTGGCCTCGTCACAGTCACCGGTGCCCTAGACTACGAAGAGGGCCACGTGTACGAACTGGACGTGCAGGCTAAGGACCTGGGGCCCAACTCTATCCCAGCACACTGCAAGGTCACAGTCAGCGTTCTGGACACCAACGACAACCCGCCGGTCATCAACTTACTGTCGGTTAACAGCGAGCTGGTGGAGGTGAGCGAGAGCGCCCCCCCAGGCTACGTGATTGCACTGGTGAGGGTGTCTGATCGAGATTCCGGCCTCAATGGGCGCGTGCAGTGCCGTTTGCTGGGGAACGTTCCGTTTCGGCTGCAAGAGTATGAGAGCTTCTCCACTATCCTGGTGGACGGACGGCTGGACCGTGAGCAGCACGACCAGTACAACCTCACGATCCAGGCTCGCGACGGCGGTGTGCCCATGCTGCAGAGTGCCAAGTCCTTTACTGTGCGCATCACCGACGAGAACGACAACCACCCGCACTTCTCCAAGCCCTATTACCAGGTCATTGTGCAGGAGAACAACACGCCTGGCGCCTATCTTCTCTCTGTGTCTGCCCGAGACCCAGACCTGGGTCTCAATGGCAGTGTCTCCTACCAAATAGTGCCGTCGCAGGTGAGGGACATGCCTGTCTTCACTTATGTCTCCATCAACCCCAACTCGGGCGACATCTACGCGCTGCGATCCTTTAACCACGAGCAGACTAAGGCATTTGAATTCAAGGTGCTTGCCAAGGATGGCGGCCTGCCTTCCCTGCAGAGCAACGCCACGGTTCGGGTTATCATCCTCGACGTCAATGACAACACCCCAGTCATCACGGCCCCACCACTGATCAATGGCACTGCTGAGGTCTACATCCCCCGCAACTCCGGCATAGGCTATCTGGTGACCGTTGTCAAAGCAGAGGACTATGACGAGGGCGAGAACGGCCGGGTCACCTATGACATGACCGAGGGAGATCGCGGCTTCTTTGAAATAGACCAGGTCAACGGCGAAGTGAGAACCACTCGCACCTTCAGCGAGAGTTCCAAGGCTTCCTATGAACTTATTGTGGTGGCCCACGACCACGGCAAGACGTCCCTCTCTGCCTCTGCGCTCATCCTAATCTACCTGTCCCCTGCTCTCGACGCCCAAGAGTCAATGGGCTCAGTGAACTTGTCCCTGATTTTCATTATCGCCCTGGGCTCCATTGCTGGCATCCTCTTTGTCACTATGATCTTCGTGGCGATAAAGTGCAAGCGAGACAACAAAGAGATCCGGACCTACAACTGCAGGTAGAGCCAAATTTTCTTTCTTTCCTTTTTTGTCTTGGATGAGTAAGATGTATCTGTGTCGCTGTGTGAAAATCCCAGTGCTTTTGTTTCCCTACTTAAATGCATGCACTGTACATATAAAGCTCTTCTTTTTAGGGCGGGGGGATTGTGGCAGTACACGTTGATCAATTCTTTTGATCTGACAATTTGCTGGAAGATAATCATTTACTGTTCAATGGATTCTGTCACATAATGATGATGAGCAACAAAGCAATTATCATTTTAAAATTTGCACAGCTGTCTCCATGAAGTTGTGGCAGGGAAAAAAAAACAATGAGAGAGAGAGAGAGAGAGAGAGAGAGAGAGAGAGAGAGAGAGAGAATGAATGAGATTGATTTTCAGCGGAACCACCAAGTACTACAACTTGATTTCAGGGGCACAATGTTTTGGGGACAGGTACTGAAAGGAGAGGGAGTGCTGGCAGCTGCCCTGTCACATTGTAGAGATGAAGTGTGAAGAAAGCCTGTGAGTGGAAATCTAAGGTAGGAAACAGAGAGTTGGGGGAAGTGAGAACAGGAATGGGTGGGGAAGCAGGTGATCAGTGTTTTTTGGTGTTTTCTTGGCTTGTTTTGTATCCAGTCCCCAAACATCTGGCTATGTAAAGTGAAAGTCTAGCAGTCATGTGTACATTTTCAAATATCTGGCTGGTTGGTGGGGTACAAACCAAACATCCCAATGAGGGACAGGACTTTGCATCCAGATGTTTTTGTGAAAACTAGCAAACTTCTGGAATTTATGGTGCTTTCCTCTAATGTGGGACTGGTTGTTGTATTAAGATCTGCTTCCTACCAGTGGATGTCACTATGGACTATTGCCTTACAGTCTCCTTTGAAGTGTGAGCAGGGAGAGAGAGAAAGAGGGAGGGAGAGAGAGAGAGAGAATAGAAATATGGAAACTGGAATAACACATACCGTTTTTTGAAAAGATTTTGTGGTGAGGACATTAGAGGGTCTTGCTGAAGCCCTTCCTTACAATTGGATAGAACAAATCTAAGTATTTCTAGAATCCAATTTAGGATAATACATGTAATTTTTTCCAGCAGTGTCTCATCGAAACGGTTGAAAAAATTTGTTTCTTTAGTTTTCTGGAAATGAATGATGCTGCTATTTCCATCAAGGTGTGTGTATGCTTTCAACACACCTATATATCCAGTGTGTCTTTTGTGCCATCTGTGCTTGCATGTTAATCAGTCAAAATATGTTCCTGTAGGTCCGATTTGTATTTTACACCATCTGAAATGCACACTTCTGTGAATCAGAGCCCCCTGAATATGTAACAGCCACACAATTATTGTTTCCCTTTTACTATTCTCTGCGTTACACAAGTTAGTAGACAAATGCTAACCACACATGAATATCAATCAGGTGCCACAAAAGAGCAGCTGCAATGCCTCATAAATGCTTTAATCCTGTTACTACTGAAATGGCCATGACTTTTCTTTTCTTCAGCACCAAGTCATTTCAGATGGGAGAGATGGAAATTAATATTGCTCTTCTTACCTTTGAAACCTGCAAGGGCCAGTGGCAATTTTTATAGGAGAAAAATGCAGGGTCTATAAAATTTTATTTATATGGAGATAATGATACAAGGGGCTCTTTTTAAATCATTTCCTGAGCATAAAGTAAATGCATCAGATGAAAAAGAAATCAGCTTGAGATAAAGATATTGAAGGCTTTGCCACCTCTTAGTGATGTACGGCTAGAAGTGAGAGTTCTTTCCTAGCTTGCCAGGATGATCATTAAACAGGGAGGAGAGCATTTGATTTGAAGAAAAAGTCTCAGTGCTCTCCAACTTCACTCACATGTGAATTTTGTAAAGAGCTCTGTTCCCTATAATGGTTTGGGATTAATGAAGTACAGTTTAATTAAATAATTGGTCAATACAGACAAGGCTGCCCAATGAATGCCTCAGCTGAATAATTAGACAGGGCACTGCCAAACTTACCCATCATGGGTAAACAAAATGATTAGTACTTCCCATTGATTCTGTAAACAGATTAGAAAAGAAAATCAACACCCATCCTGGGGTCTTTGGGATTTTACCTGCTCCCAAGCCCTAGTAGCATCAGCTTGCCATAACTGCAAGTTGGCCCTAACACTTAGCCAAAAGGTGAGGGGAACACAACTGCTCAGCTCTTGGAAGATCACAGGGACAGAGCAAGAATTTGCCTCTGGAGATATGTAATCTCCTTGTCTGCTCAGACTTTTTAGAAACCTAAAGTTGAAGAGCTTGCCTTTCCCTGTACTAGGTAGAGGTTTCTTGTTGTCAGCATCTGCAGAGCCTATTCCTCAAATGCACTCATTTATGAGACTTTCGAGATGATCTGCAGTTGCTGCTTGAATTGGGCTTTCTTTTTGTATTCAATTAGCTTTGTCCAGTGAGAATACAGGCACAGCATTTCCCTTGTAAAGATCAACCTGTATTACTTATTAACCCTATTGTTTTGCTGATTATTGCCCAGAAATTGAATTTCCAAACAATAGGCTGAATCATTGTGTGCAAAATAATAAATGACTTGGATAATCTGGCTACATTTTAATGTATTTCTTTTGACAAGTCTCTTAATGCTTGGTGTTTTGGGTGTACATTGCTGGGTCTGTGTCAGTGTTAATTAAATTGAGCTCTTTATGTTCCAGTTGCAGCACAGCTGCTTGTAGGTACACCTCAATGGAGAAGGATGCTGAATGCACTAACCTTTAAATTCCTTTGCAGTAATTGTTTAACCATCACTTGTCTCCTGAGCTGTTTTATAAAAGGACAAAACAGCAAGTGTCTGCATTGCATCTCGGTTTCTCCCATTAGCGAGGAGCAAGACAAAAAGGCTGAGGAGAAAGTGAGCCTAAGGGGAAAGAGGTAAAGAGGCATTTCCCCTCATTCAAATGGGTTTGGCTATCAGATTTCTCCAGGAGAGGTGGGGTGGGGTGGGGAGTGGAAGGGAGCAGGGCTATAGCAGAGGGAAGGAGGGTGTGGAGGAGAGGAGCCAAGGGTGCCTCAAAGGACAGGGTCTGTTCTCCTACCCCAGTACAAAACTCATGAGGTCTGTCATAGAGGAACCTAACTGAGGGTGTTGGCCACATGGTAAATGCCTGGAGAAACTGGAAAGAGGGTTATTTTTTATTTTTGTCTACCTTCTCCTTGGTTTAATTAGTACTTACTTCTTATTTCACCCAGGAGTTTAGGTTGCAGAGAAGCTCCAGATTTGAGCATTTTCATGCGTTCTCTCCCATAGGCTCAACTTTCCCCATTTCCCCACCCTTGCTAAATGGCCACTCTCAAGGAGAAAATTCCAAATCCAAAGTATAGAAACTTGTGGGGGGGGGGAGGGAATGAGCGGTTACTATGTTTAATAAGAAAACTTTATGGCCCTCAGCTTGTTTTCTAATGTAAAGAGCACAGGGAGAAACCTGATGATGTAATGCGCCCAAATAAGAAGCTGGAGCAGAGATTGGGTGCAACTTCTGGGATGCTTACTGTTTATTAATCAATGCATGGTTTGGGAGGGCGTTAGCGATACATGCTGCCTTTTCTGTCACATAGAATCGCTGAGTACTCCTATGGGCATCAAAAGAAATCAAGCAAGAAGAAAAAAATCAGTAAGAATGACATTCGCCTGGTACCCCGGGATGTGGAGGAGACAGACAAGATGAACGTTGTCAGTTGCTCCTCCCTGACCTCGTCCCTCAACTATTTCGACTACCACCAGCAGACACTGCCCCTGGGCTGCCGCCGCTCTGAGAGCACTTTCCTGAATGTGGAGAACCAGAATACCCGCAATACCAGCGCCAACCACATCTATCATCACTCTTTCAACAGCCAGGGCCCCCAGCAGCCAGACCTGATCATCAATGGTGTGCCTCTGCCGGAGGTGAGTGCAGCTAAAGGGCTCTGTGAAGTTCACCCAAAACTCTTCCCATAGGCCCCCTAGACTAGCACATTCTCTGGCAAGGGGAAGGAGAACTCCTCTGCCTAAGCCTATTTACATAATCAAGGTATGCTACCAGTGCTTCTGGAGGCACAGAATAACCCAACATATTGGGCTTTTATAAGGGTGGATTTGGGGAGTGGGAGCTCAAGGGGGCTGCGCCTTTGAAATCTCTGTATGGTATTCTGGCATAATATGAATTTGCTCCAACTGTTGCAAATAAGGCATGCTTGACAGCCAGTTAAAGTGGCAGAGAAGAGGCAACAAGTAGTATTAAAGATGGATGAACACTGAAATGCTCAGAGGCCAATTTCCCAGGGTGAGAGTGATTCTGCCTCCTAAAGCCCCCTTTTGCTTTTTCTTTGGTCATATGCACGTTTTGAGGAAAATATGGATGGGTTAGTTAAAGAGAGGCTAGCAAAAAAAAATTAAAGAGCCACCTTGTCATTTCTTGGTAGTTCTTATAGTGATGTTTGACAAATGAGGAGCTTAAAACTGTCACTAATAATGAATATTTCAGGAATTAACTATGCATTTGAATTAGCTCTGTTTCCCTTTACTGAGAATGAATGTTTTAAAATGGAAGAATTAAAAAAACAAAACAAAAAAACACTGCATAGTCCAATGTGTACTGTCTATGGAAATATCTCAGGGTAGTAGGCTGAAAATGTGGATGATGGTGGGTGGGTGGCTGGAGGAAAGGCTATAAATAACAGTTCTTAAGTTGATTTTATTTTTTCATGAATTGCTTAAGTCCCTCTTTGGTTGAAAATGTGATGCACTGGGTGGTATATGTTTTCTTCCAGGCCACTAATGAAAGGAACACTGTGTATTTAGAGAGCACTTCCACATTTATTGAAGCACCTTTTTAACCACTGTCTCCTTTGATTCTCACAATCAGGTATTTTGATACATTGCCCTTCAGTAGATGATGAAATGGAGGTCCAGAGATGCTACGGAACTTGTTCAGACTCACAGAGCAGGACATCAAGAGAGAGAGAGAGGACTAGATTACAGCGCTCTATAACTCTCTGGCGAGTGCTGTTTCAGTGACACCTTCCTGCCTCAGAAATAATTCAGCCTGACATACCTGGGCTATGATGCATATAAAATGGCCTCATAGTATTTGTATCAATTTCAAAAGGCAAAGGGTTTTAGGACCACTTGCATCGATTGCTTCTCCTAGTTCCTGAAAAATAATTCTCCTTAGAATTAATGGGACCAAATAGCAGTGCTTTTAATAAGAAACTGACAATATTCTGCCAGCAAGAAAAACACCAATAGTTTCAATCTATAAACCTATAAATAAAGATTTATTGAAAATCCAGTATTACGCTAGGTAGGCTCAGTTACAATTGTGAATGTTGGTGACTAGTACTAGGGATTAGACCATATACTTTTTGGAGGACTAGTTGTGGACCACCAAGAGTTCAACAATGGAGAAGAAGAGATAGTGCTAGGTAGTAGAATCAGATAGGCCATGATTTTGAATCTGGGGGACACCTCTTGATATGGAATCCCTCTGAGTCTCTTTCCTCATCTACAAAAAGGGGACATCTACCATGCAAGATTGGTCCAAGGAATAATATCACATTGCACAATGTAAAGGGTCTGACACATAGGTACCCTCTGAATAACACAATAATTGGAGAATCACTGTTGTAATGGCCTGTACACCTAAGTGTGACTCCCTAGGCACTTACAACCAAAGAGGAATTTAGGCTGATTCTATATAGGTAAGACCTACAAAGTGGTGTGGTTAGAGTATACTTATTGAATATTTAAGCAATGGAGCTAAGAGGTTGTGGGTTTAGGTGTTGACTGCTGTTGCTTGTAGAGATGAACAAAATTATTGAATCCTGAGGGTTTGATAATTACTTATGGAATCAATTCAAAGCATTAGAGAAATGTGAACCTAGGTGTCTATGAGATACTTGGAGGGGGCAGAAGACATATGACTATGTCTGCATGGTTTACCTAAGATCTTGGTGTTCTTTCTGAAATTTTCCTATGGCAGAATTAAACAAAATTGCTTCAATTATTTAGAAAAGCCATTCATAGTCTGAATTCTGATCCTATCCCTGACTACAAAGCCAGATGTTCTCCATATTTAACAAAATCATATAGATCTAGTGTCTAGGGCTAGTCAGGGTCAAAACTGTGTGTACTAGACATAGTGAGGTTGTGTATTTCTAATATGCAGTCCTGGAGTGTTCAGCTGACAAACCCATTTGGAAAGGGGAGAGACCCAGCCATAGCCATGCATGAATCAGGCAATTTAACCTGTATCTGTCACCAAGTCTTATCTAAGGAAAATGACATTTCTTTTTTTCTTCTCATACCAGAGGCCCCTCAATGTGGATTAGGTAGAATACTTGAGGTACAAGTGAACTCTGTAGAAGAGCAGGAATGATTGATTCATATATTCAACTAATATTTGTTGAGTGTCTACTCTTTGTAAGGTTCTGCTCTAGGGTCTAGTGTTAGAGAAATAAAAATGATGGTCTCTGATCTCAAGGAATACACATTCTAATGGGGGAGACAAGCAAACAAATAGGTGATTTGTATGGAGTATTTGCCTTTCCTAGGATAGTAATATACTGATGTATTTCCTACCCTTTCTTTATATGTGTTCCTCATTAATTATTGAATTAATCCAAGAAACCAACACTTATTAAGCAATTATAGCACAGAGTGATACATGCTATAATTTGATACACCTAAGATTCTATGGAAATCTCTGTATTAGATCATATGCCACTTATTTTTTTCTTCATATTATTTCATTAAACCATTCTTTTATTTGTCTATTAATTCAACCTAGTAACATTTATTGCACACTTAGAATGTGCCAGGTACTGTACTATTTGCTGAGGATACAAAAATAAAACACTTGACCTCTGATCCCAGGGGTTTACCAGGAGACAGACAAGTAAACAGGTCATTTCAATTCAGGATAATATTTCTTTCCTGTGCATATGTTACATTCCAACTCTCCATATTGGGATCAAAGTTCACTATACACTAGGTTCCTCTACTGGTCTACCTTGTGACAAACCCATTCCCTTCATTAACTGCAGAACAGTAGCAAGGCTTACTTGCAGTGGCATTATACTGGAGTCAGAACAGCTTCACTCACAGAACTCCATCACACTTTGAACTTTATCACCATGGCATTAGATCAAATCAGTAAGCATTGTTTGAGTATCTACTGTGTGCTCTGGCTGTGTGGGAGGTACTATGGGGATTCCAAATAAATATAAGATGTAGATCTTCCCTCAGAAATTTCACAGTCTGGTTGGGGAGCTAAGATCACCCACATGATTTTCCTGCAAGCAGTACAAGTGTTTCTACTTTGTAGGCTCCTTAGTATTCTCTTTCTCATCCTTCCGTGGTAGCTCTGCCATCATTTATATGTGGATTCACTGTTGAGCTCTGAAGGTCTGGTGCTTATTTGGGCATATATTTTACATTAGTGTGCAAATGTGGACACATCTGAACATCAACAATGTGACTTTAAATGCAGTTAGGTAGGTAAGGTAAAGGGAATGGAACATTAATCTGGAGACTTGATGGTCAGCTTTTAGTATTACAGAAATCATCTTGTCCAGATTGTATATCATTATTCACCAGTCCTCTGATGTTGGTCAGGAAATCAGTTATGTGGATTTTCTGGTGTTGTACGCAAATTTGAGGAGGAAAAGTGGAAGATGACTTTGCTATTTACAGAAGAGTTTTGTACAATTAGTGATGTCAGGTATATCTTAAATATTTTACACTGAAAGGTGAGGATTCATTCCTTGTCATCCTGGTTTATTTAGTCCATAGACTGAGTATTTTCATAAGTGAATTTGTGTGTGTGTGGGGTGGGGGTGGGGGGTGTATGGTGTGGAGAGTGAAGAGAGGAAAAGGAGGTTAAAAAAACAGAATGGAGAAGAAGGTTAGTGGGTTTGTCAGTTTACTAAGATTTTTCTAAAAACATTCAAATTTTTTAGAAGCTTCTTGGTATGGAAAATGACTTGTATTCCAATCTTATGGAATGGATGCATGCCTACTGGGCACCTCTGGATGCTGGAAAGTATAACTTCTTTGTACATCAGCATTCCTGCATTTCCTTCTTTGTCACCCAGGCTGTGGTCATTGCTGGAGGAAGAAAATGCAACTCATTTCTTCTACTGGTAATGGAGACTGAGTGGGGCCTTTTCCTGTGTTCAGAAGGGGTCAAATGGCCCAAGCACCCATTCTCTTTGGTGAAGCATTTTTAAATTTTAGTTTTCTAATGTTAAATATTCCTAAGTTCATAGCTCTAAGAGAGTGATAGTGGACAAGAGATTCCAGAATTCTAATCATAGGTGCATAGGGATTTACATTTTAGTTTCAAACTCAATCTTGAGTTCTCTCTTTCCATTTTTCTACCTTTCAGTAGTAAACTGTCGCATCTTTGATATGAGACTTCCTAAGGGTGTATGTGTGCTCTGCTCTGGTCACTCACCAAGCAGTTTCATAAATTGCAGTGTAGTAGCAGTGGGAGAGTTTACAGAACAAGGATGTATGTGACAGACCAAATTGAATGCTTCCAATTATCCTACTGAAAGTCTCAATGCATGTTATCTTAGTGCAAATAATGAAACTAAAACACTATTTAGGCTTTGAAGAAAATAAGAAGAAAAAATTAGCTCAGCATGCTTTGTTCCTTAAAACAGTTTTAAAGTGATTTGAGTGAAACTCTAGGCTAAGAAACTAGAAAAGCAGCCACAAACCTAGAAGATGTCAGATTCAGAAATCACTAGAAAATTAATAGGTATGTTGAGGCTGGCTTGGATAGCAAGAAAATAACACAGAGCATTACTTCCAATTAAAACAGACCAATAAAATCCTTCAGTGAGTGTTTTTTGTTTTGTTTTGTTTGTGTGTTGTTGTTATTTTTTAACTTTCCTTGTTATGACATAGTCTTGGAACCATCTAAGTTTTAACCCTAAGGGTCAAAAATAAGCCTCAGGCTACAGAAAGAAGCAATGTAAAACAGTGTAACCCACATTTCAGTTTCCTTTTACATTTTGGGTGGTGAAAACACAATGAGCATAGAGATGTTGTATTATAAAGTTGTACACCTGAAATTTATATAATGTTATTAACCAACATTACCCCAATAAATTTAATAAAAAATTGATGGCTCCACTTCTACTAAGACACATTCTAGGGCCACCCAGTGCCTACATTGTATCTTATTGGTCGGTTTGAAATCTAGCCCAGGTAGTGTGTTTCCCAGTGGGGATCCGTTTGCAAGATGTGTTCCAGAATAAACTGTTCCTCTGTCGTCTCCATGCAACTGCCACAGAACTCAGTTAGTTTACATTAGTATTTGCTAATTTATTATTACCATTCCTTATTGGCAATTAACTGGTTACCTTAGAGATCATATCTCTCCCCATACACCTTCACTAAAGTTGAGCTCAGCCAGAGGCTTGCTAATGATCCTGAGATTTCTCTCCCTAGGGGACTGGAGGCAGGACATTTTTCACAGAGGGCTCTGAGGCTTTGAAATTCCTCTTATCAGAGGACCACTTGTTTTGGGTCCCTGGTGCTCCACCTGGTTTTTCTCTGTCAGTCAGACTTATAAGGTGGGAGGACCTGCAGACCTTTGCCTCCCTAACCTTGCTCTAGTCTTTGCTGTGACTTTAGTATACTGTGCCCAGAGGCTAAAGCTAGGAGGATGGGGTACTGCTTGTTAGGAATTAGAGGACTAAAAAAGGATGAAGTCACCTCTTGGTAAAGCTGGAGTCTTTCAATTACGGCACTGTAGTGGATCTGAGGCATCTGCTTGGAGTTTCAGATGTTGACCCCTCTGCGTGTGTATCTCAGCTTCCAGAGCTTAGGGAAGGCCAAGCTTCACAGGATCAAGTGTCTCAGATCTGGGTAAATGAAGTAATTTGTATAAGAGGCCTGTGTATGAGAGGTGGGAGGCTGGCTCTGGAGCGGCCATTTTCCCCTACTGAGAGGAGCTTGATTTCTTGATGTGTGACTGGCTGGCCTTTAATGTGAGCCTCATTTACCTCGAACAATTGAGAGGCTTAAAGTGAAAGTCCCAGAGGATCAGTTGTTTGTAGAGGGAAACGCTCTTCAAGTTACATTTCCTCTTTGGCTGTTGTGTAGTTATGAGTGGTTTTTGTGTGGGCTGCATGGTGAGGGTTATTCTGCTTCCAGCCGGTGTACCCAGGCTACTAGTGCCTCCTTGTGTCCCCCCAGCAAATGGTGAGGAAAGTACTGAAGCTACGTGAAGAACAGCTCTATCAGGTCCAGGAACTTGGGCTCCTATATGGAAAACTCATTTGCTATCATTCAGCATTATGCTTAAAAATATTGGCTAGGGCCACACAGCTCCATAACACTGCTGGAAAAGGCTTCAGAGGGGACCAGTACTTCCACTGTATAAGCATGAAAATGGAGTTACAGAGAAAGCAAGTGACTCATCCAGGCACACAACTGGACTCCATTTTGCTTGATAGAATTTCCTCTGGTGAAAGTTCAAAGTGTTTTCTGTCACATAACAGAGAACCTGATTGGGTTCCACATGAGGACCTGTGGATATACCTTTGAATAGTAGTGTGTTCCTGAAAAGCTGTGCAGCAAGTGAGTTTGTTTTATAAATTAGACCCCCCCTATGTTAACCACATGGGTGGCATTCCATATTTATAGGAACCCTGTAGTGGATTCTTTTGCAAAAGAAAGAGCCCTTGTGTAATCGGGATAATCACCTCCTAACCAATTTCCATTGTAAGTAAGCCTGGATTTTCACATATCTTGCTTGCTTAAAGTGAGATTCCTCACTTGGCAAGATTTACAAAATCTTTGGAAGGCGGGATAATTCATTATTCCCTTAAATCCTCACTATTTAGCTTTCCTCATTGAATTTCGTTTAATTAAAAAACATATAATTATATAATATTTAAAATACACGGAGTCCAGAAAAAAACATACATATCTCCCAAATTTAAAACATTTTATATTTGTTACAGATTTTAAAAAATTAAATAGAAAGTTACAGCTACCCTCTTCCCAGCCTATTTCTCTCCCTTCACATTTTGTATGTCCGTGGCTAGGAGAAGAGAATTACAACAGGAATGTTTTGGGTGCCTTTTGTCTTAGCCTGTTAAGCTTGCTCCTGAAAGAGATGGTTCCCACTTTGCTACCCCGAGTTCTGAATTGAGTAGACCCTGGGAATTACTTTGGAAAATGAAAGAGCTTTCTTAGACTTCCTTTAAATTCAGCCTTTGGGGAGGGAGAAAATTACTTTTCAGAAAGAAAAATAAATCAGAGTGGGAGTTAGACAAATTGACAGACATACAGGTGTTAGGAGCAGCTATCGTGAGTTTTGAGCAGACCATTTGAAACTGAAGCAGGCAAGAAGCTTGGTATGAGGCCTGTATTCTCCTTGAGCTGTGTTCATGGACTAGCACTAGGGCTTCTTCATGTCGGATGCTTGATGTGCATAGTCTTCGGATGCTGCATTAAGTCTCTGAGTGCCAGGGTGGCCAGTTTTCAGCTTCTCCCACAGGGCCCCATCTGTCTGCTATTCTGTGGCAAGCTGCTCTCACTCACTGCCACCAGCACTGGCCTTGGCGGTCTCTGCTTCCTGGATTATTTTCACTCCTAAATCTGATTTCCAGAGCATGAAGGGCACCTCTTTTCAGATTGTGTATTTTGCTCTTCTGAATGAAATGGATTCCCTGTGTCAGTGGGCAGGAAGATAAGGTCAATCTAAAGGACAGACTCTCCCTTTAGGGGAGAGAGAGAGAGGAAGGAGGAGGAGGAGGAGAAAGAAGGAGGAGGAGAAAGAAGGATAAGGAGAAAGAAGGAGGAGGAGAAAGAAGGAGGAGAAGGAAGGAAAAGGAGAAGGAGAAGGAGGAAGAAAGAAGTTATTATCTGCTTCTCTTACCCACTTATTCTGCCTCTGTAGTGATGGAGCATTTAGGGATTGGCCTGATCCTACACAGGCTATGAACTTAGGTTTTCAGAACCTTCCTCCTCACCTTTCATACTCAGCTGGTTGCCTCCATAAGGAAAAACTTATAAGCCTAGTCACAGCAGTGTGTGATCCCCAAAATGTGAGACTAGGGCACTAAATTTGATAAAGTGCAGGGACAGATCTCATGGGGACTATTTTTAATTGACAGCTCTGAGTAGTAAACAAATATTGTTTTGCATACAACCCAGCTTAAGAAAACCTCATAGGGAATTTCAATTTCTTGGACATATTTTTTTTGAGGCTCAGTTTCTCTTTTGTCTCTTTTGGGCATAATTCTGTTTCAAGCCTTTCTCTTCCTCTTTAATTCACTTGGCTTGAGGAAATCTAGTTAGGGTTACCTATATGTATAGGTACTTTGCTATAAAACTATATGTTTTCTAAGTGAGATGTATGTGTAGGGAGATTAGATCAGACTGCATTTAGAGTGATGGGCTTAAACTTTAAGCAACTGTTTTTGTTTTGTTTTGTTTTGGTTTTTTTACAACTAAAGATGTCTATAATCTAGTATTAATATATGAAACTTGACATGCTTGAGGGAGGCAGGGCTCTGGAAATGCAGGGATGAGCAGAGGCATCGGGCTATAGGTGAATGGCTTGTTGGAAGATTGATTTCCTCCTCTGTGCTGCCAGATATAGAGGCCATGGTGAGCCACAGGCACACTACACTCAGAAAACTGGCATTGACTATGATCTTACTGTACTGGTCATTTCTTTAATTAGTTCATTTCCATTTTCTCAAGTATGGACTTTCGAGTGATGGAGTGTGCTACTGGCAACGTTTGTTCCTAAGAGCGTAGGGGAGAGAACATGATGGCGTTAGAATTAAATAATGGCTTTTTCATAGTGGGGGTTTGCCTGATTTTTTAATTGCCAAACAATTTATAGTGGTTATGGCTCTTTAGAAACAATCTCAAATGGTACATATAAAACACCAATTTTCTGTGTGGCATGTGAGCTTGCTAATGGGATGTGTGTCCTTACACCTCTAGCTTACTCTTTCTAATTTTACCTCTACTGGTAATTCTTTAGATATGGGAAACGATGTGTACTTTGTTGCAGTAAGAAACACAATAAGGCAATGCCTGAAATGGAAAGAAAGCTAAACTGCCTTTGCACAAACTATACATTGTGTAGTGGCCACATAGAGCAAAATCTTATAAAACTGGTAAGCTATAAATACTATGGCACTGCACATTGTTGAAATAGCATGAGGGGGCTTGGTCTTTGCACATCGGATCATCTGGCACCTCAAGAAGAGATCATAGAAGGTGGAGAAAAACGAACTGTAAAGATTTGTGGCTGTGAATGGTGTCATATTTGGTGGCATGAGATAAAAAAATGTGTGTGACACTTGATATACCTTGCTCTCCACACTCTTTGACCTTAACAAACTCTATTAGGACAGTTATCTCTAATGTGTGAGTGACCCAAGTCACTGTATCCCCAAAGATATCAATCTAGAAATCTGTAATTCTAAGATAGGGAAAGAGATCACTAGCAAAAAATGATAAAAAGAATTAGAAACCTCATAAAAGAGAAGCTTTAGTTTATTTATTGAAAGCTGTTACAACTAAGGAAATCAGACTTCAGGACATCAATGATTCTAAAAAAAATGTAAACAGATGCCAAATTGCACTAATCCTGCAACATTTATTTGAGGAGATTGAATGAGGGGTCTCCAAGTTCTCCTGCAACTCTGAGTGTAATTCTGTGAATTTTGCAGCATTGGTTTCAGGAGCCTCACACAGCTTTAAGGTTTGAGTCCATGTGATGACGATGGCTGCTGTGTAGGTGGTATTAAGGGGTAAGGGATTTAGCTAAGATAGGTGATACAATATGTATAGCCCTTTAACTTTTAAATGAGGGTGACATATTCTGTGTCTAATGTGAGTTGTGAGTGTGTACCTCAAAACTCAGTAGCTTCCCCATTCTCTTTTTTAAAATTTTTTTTCTTTATTGATTTCTGAGAGAGAGGAAGGGAGATGGAGAGAGAGATAGAAACATCAATGAGAGAGAACATCTATCGGCCACCTCCTGCATGCCCCCTCTAGGGATTTGGCTCACAACCTGGGCATGTGCCCTGACTGAGAATCAAACTGGCGACCTCTTGGTGCATGGGTCGATGCTCAACCACTGAGCCACATCGGCTGGGCTGCTTCCCCATTCTCCATGTCCAATGTGAATTTTGTCATAAAGGCAGTGATGAGTATACTAATATTGCCTCAGTTGGTCTGTAATTGTTCTAGAGATGAGTAGGAGATACACTCCTCTTGTCTGGCAAACTGGACCTTTTAGAAGAACACAGATTCACTTAAATATAAATTATGTTGATTATCACACGACCTCAAAATTCACAGAGCTGGAAGTCACCGAGATCTCCTTTTTAAGTTAGATATTCTTGAGAACTGTTTTGTATATAATGATAAATTATCTAACCTTTCATACTGTTGAAGACCAACATTATGGAAATAAGCAGTTTTTTATTCTATTCTAAGGTCAGTCTAACCAAATTATGCAACTTCTAATGCAATTGCTTGAAGCTTCTACTTTGAAAGTTTTCTCATTTTAATACCTTGTAACAGAGATAAATATTTTAGCTACTATTTATGCTTAACAATATATTTCACTGATTGTCATTCTCTTTGTGACATTTGTTGGCATGAGATGCAATTCACAAAGGCCTTGCTTATTTTGCTGTTTGCTAAAGATACTGAGCAAAAAGCCAGAATTGAATGAAAATATGGTTTTTTGTTGTTGTTGTTGTTTTTTGGTATTTTTAATTTCAAGCCATAGGAGGCTAAGTGAGCCCTACAGAATCCAGATATATATATGAGGTACTTGGAGTTTTGCTTGAGAGCTAAAAATGAGGTAGATTTTCTTTTAAAGTAGATTTGATTCCAGAATCATTGAACTCAATGCATGTTGGGAGGCTGATGGATTACATTTAGTAGGATTTGGGGCACTGTCTGTAATAAAGCAATCTATTTCTTTCAGGAAGTAAACTGTTATTTTAGGGTAAGAGAAGTCAGTTGGGGATCCCTTGGGAAGCTCTGTTTTACTTTTAAGACCTATAAAGAATATTTTTCAGGGGCTCCTTAAAGGTAGGGCTGATTCTATGTAATTATTTTTGTATGGTGTCAGGAGTCATTAATTATGTTTTGTTGCTAATGAGTTTCTACAGTATGGTTATGGTTGCCTGTTCTTAAAGTGTACTCATTTATTCTAGGTAAAGCTTAGTCCTCTATGATGATTTGCCTCTACACTTTAGTGAACAGACTTATTATTTAGTAGTTAGGCTCTTCTCAAGGAAAAATATGTTGGATTGAAATATTCATCTGTTTACCTATACACCAAATATTTGTAGATAATTCTTTATTGACCAACCCTGTACTCAGGTCTGAGGGATATAGAGAAAGTATAAGCAGTACCTACCTCCATAGCTTATGTTGTCACTGAGGAGACAAGATGAGAAGTTAAACATTTTAAGAAAAAAAATCAATGGGTAAAGTAAGGATATTCACTATGTGGTGCCATGTAATTGATTAACAGTTGGAAAAAGTATGTTTTTTATTTCCCATTATATGAGAAAATAAATTCAACATGGATTAGGCATTAAAACTATAAGATCAAAACTCAAATAATAAAATTATTAGGAGAAACATAAATATTCATCTAATCTTGAAATCGAAAAGAACTTCAGAAGCATGAAAGAAAAAGAAATGAATGCAAAGAAAAATACCAGCAGCTTTGACTATGTCAAATTAAAAAAAAAGTATGTATGTCTAAAAATGTCATAAGCTAAGTAAAAAAATAAACCATAGCAGACAAGAACCTGTATTTATTAATTTTAAAAATAATTCTAGGGTGCTTATAACTATGTTCTAGTCAGTATTTAAGGTGCTGGAGATACAACAGTGAACAAAGCAAAGTTCCTGGACCCACTGCGTTTATATTTTTATGGGCACAGAAAAACAACGAGCAAATAAATATATAATATGTTAGGTGGACATGGAGAAAAATAAAGGGTAAAGCATACATGTTCTGCTGGTAATGAGGGTTCTCTAGGAAGGTCAGGGAAGACATCTTGGATAAGGGGACATTTAAGCAACAGCCTTAATGTAGAAAGAGTTCTTACAATTCAATAAACAAGACAAATACCACAATATAAAAATAGTGCAAAAGTCACAAATAGGTAATTCATAAAGAAGTTTTACAAATGACCAGTATATATGAAAATATTCTAATTTTAGTAACCAAATAATAGCAGTGGAATGACATTATTAACTTTTAATTACAGACACTATATATTCTTATTAAAAATTCAAGCAATACAGGAGTGTATAAAACAGAAGTTAAAGTCTCCACAACTCTCTCCTCACCAATCTATCACCTCAGGGAAACCACAGACAACAATTTGATGTGCAAGCTGTCATTTTTAAACTTATCAAATTAGGAAAGTTTTAAAAAATATACTAAGCATTGATAAGGGTATGATTATTATATACTGCTACATGGAGTATAATTGATAGAATTGAAATTGATATATTTATTGGGGGTAATTTGTCAATATACATTAAAAATCCTGAACTATCTAGTATTTCTTCCTCTGGAAGTTATTCTAAGGAGATATTTTAGATCTATTTAGAAATTCATGTTCAAGGGTATTAATCTCAGTATAATTTATAGAAATAAAATATTGGAAATATCCTAATGTGAATGACACATTTTATGGTGCATATATTGCTAGAATACCATGAAGCCACTAAAATAATATTTTGAGGAATATTTAATGACACAGGAAAAACACTCGTGGTATAACATGCCTTAATTGATAAAAATCAATAAACAAAACAGCATATATAGATTGATTCCAATTGTTTAAAATATATATGCATTAAAAAAACACTGGAAGGAAATTTATCTAAGCATTAATAGTTATCTCAGGTTGCAGGAAATCAGGTGATTTTTACTTTTTCAATATATTTTTCCAATTTTTCAAATTTTCTACATTAAACATGTATTATTTTTGAGGTCAGAAAAACAATTACTCAAAGAAGTTAACTACTGTACTACACAGTTCATATTAAGGGCCAAAGAGGTGTCATAGGCAGTATTATATGTTATTCTGAGGGGGGACATTAATATGTTCTTTATTTTCATTTTTCAATCAGTTCATACCTTCTAAATTTTTCTTTTTTTTCCCTTTTTTTGGGCGATCTCACTCAGATGATTACAGGCATGAAGATTTACATTTAAAAATAATCTTTTTCTTTGCAATTTACCTTTTAAATGTTAGAAATAAAATTATGAAAAATATTTTTCCTTCTTTACTCCTCTTGCCCATATGTATATTCATGTAAAAGTGGATTTGTCTCACCAGTGTTAGACATATGGTTCACAAATTTTATTTTTAGAATGAGAGATTTTAAAATAGTAACATTTGACTGTAATCTGTACAGATTTTTAATACTATAAAAATGATAAAGACTTTTTCTAAAGGCCAATTTGGCAAAAAATATTTTTTCATTGCCCTTTTCTGGACCAAATAGTCAATTTGAAGGACGACCTTTTTAATATTCCTCAATATGTGATTTCATACTTGGACTTTTTGACTCTGAGGCATATGATATCTCCGACAAATTGGACCAAAAAAAAAAAAAAAAAAAGATAGTGAATGAATTAGTGGCCATTGAGATGCTCAAAATTTCAAATTCAGCCTTGACTAAATGCATTGCTTTTTTTCTTTTTCAACAAAATGGACTGTTTTCAATCCTTATTAAGAAAAGCATGTTTATTTGATTGCCTCCCCATCTAGCAGTTTAACTTGGAATAGCCTAAGTACAAAAACCAACATCCTTTGGGACACTTTAATTGATGGATGTATAAACCTCTCACATACTAAGTACTGTACTTAAATGCAAAATGTTCATTCAGTGGTTCTGTGTAGATATCGGAACTATTTGGATATTGTAAACAAAATTCTAATTAAAAAACAAACAGATGTTTCACCCCCACCCCATAGCTAATAGATGAGAATGTCATCTGTACAATGTCACCCTGATTGTAGATGAAGTATTTGTCTGCTACGGAAAACATCTGCGGCCTAATTCTGTAGTCTGTCCCTTGGATAAATGGAGACTATGGCCTTCAGTAAGGCTGTATTTATTACATGTGAAATCATTTAACTAGATGAGTTTCAATTTGAAGTATATGTTATAACATGGAGTATTTGATAGAAAAAAATATCTGTTGCTTTTTTGTGTGTGTATGAGCACAAAAACATGGGACTAAAAATTAAGGGAAACACCACTACCTTTCCTCCAGCACCCTCTTTTCTGTCTCAGTGCTTTAATGCAAAAGTCCTCGTTTAAAGAAATACTGACAATGCTTGAAACTTGATTGTGAAACTACTTAAGATTCACATTTTCCCTTTGTATGGCTTAAAGATGAGATTGTTTGGATTAGAAAAAGAATTTTCAGGAAATTAAAATATGTAATTGATTTTAAGCCAGGATTTGAAAGAAAAGTAATGTGATAAAGAAGAATGTTCTAGTTGAGAAAAATAAAATGTAATACTATGCAAATTCATATCACTACTAAAGTGAGTATAAAATTCTGTAAAGTGATAAGAAGATTAAAAGCAAAGAATTTTGTTTATTGAGTCCTAAGCCTATTGGCAGTTGCCAGTCTGTGGGGATTTGGTACAAGCTGCTGTATAGGATGTGAGTAAAGGTGATTCTGAACTTGCTTATGGGCCCTGGATAGGCCTAAAGATTTGAACTTCTCCCCACCCTCCACTCTCCTTGGCTGTTACTGCCTAGGACCCAAGCACAGAATTGATTAGATATTGTGGCTGAGATGTTCTTGTTTACCAGTGCCCTTATGAGGGAGATTGAGTCACCTACGGTGATAGAGATATACAAAACCCCCTTGCAAGAAATGATAATCTCAATAGGTTGGTACCTTTGAAGACACATCTGTTAATGCCCTGAGTGAATGTAGTATACTATCTATCTGAATTTTACTTGACAGTTATTAAGAAACCTGTTGCTATCTGTGGGAAAAGTAAGCTGAGTCCTAATGTCCTTTTTATTGTTGTTTTTTTTAAAACTGGTTACTTATTATAAAATCAATTAATTTCTATTGTGATAAAGATGAGAAAGTTCAGAAACATTTGAAGTTGGAAAATCATCCATAATTCCACCACTCAGGGACAACTACCATTAACTTTCTGTTCAGTGCATGAAACAAAATAGGTGTTCAATAAGAGTTATTGAATTAATGAAAAGAACTTCCACATTTTTACTGTTTTAAAATTAGGATGATTTTAGTTGAGATTATTCTGTTTCTTTTCTCATCATTATATAAGAGATTTTTTTCTATATCATTAGAACATATTATAAGCAAGATTTTTAGTAGAGTAAATTGTATTCTGTTCCATAGATAGGATTTATTTTACTCAGTCTCTAATGTTGACCGTTTACGTTATTTAATTTTTTGTCTTATTTAAATAACACTATGATGGATATACCTGTGCATAAATCTCATTGTGATCTCTAATTGCTTCTTTAGAATAAATTCCCTAGAAGTGAAATTGTTTTAGCTGAAAGTTTATATATTTTAAGACATCTGATATATATTTCTCCCAGAAAAGAATCAATGAACAGTTCCACCAACAGTGTATAAGAACCTATTTCACTGTACTCACAATGCATAATTATAATTTTAGATATCATTACTAATCTGATGGAGCCATAGGGAAACAGGCAGTCTCATGCACTGTTGATCAGTGTATAAATTGGCACCAGTCCCATGGAGGGCAATTTGACAATGTCCCTCAAAATTGCAAATGCATATACCTTTTGGCCCAACAATTTTGTTTTTAGGATATTAATTCCATAGATAGATATTCTTGACCATGTGCAAAATGATGTAAATACAAGGTTATTCATTGATGTATTATTTAATATAGCAAAAATGAAAATTATTTCCTGCAATATAATGCTTTAAAAATGAATATTTTATGTATTGATATGAAAGATCTCTAAATATACTGTTAACTAAAGAAAAGGAAGATTCAGAAAAATATGTAGGCACACTATCATTTGTGTAAAAAAGGAGAGAAAAAAAGTATATATTTTATTGATTTATATATGCACGAAATTGTGTGGAAGGATAAACAGACAATTAATTAGAATGGGTACCTGTTGAGAAAATGGCAAATGAGAGGACAGGGCAAGGGGTGTAAGGGAGAATTATTAGTTTTACAGATGAAAATGTTATCTAATTTTAGTTTAAATTTGTGTTTCTTTGAAAAAATTGTATCTCCCTTATTTCATTTGTTGCAAAGACTTTTTGCACTGTGTTGTATGACTTTTGATTCTGTTTGTGCTTATTTTTCACTTACAATTTTTTAGAAACATTATATAGAAAAATTTCAGTCTTTTAATCTGTGATATTTTTTGTTGCTTTTAAGCTATGAAGCTTTCTCCCAACCTGATATATATATATATATATATTTGCTATATATCAATGTATATCACTTTTTTTCAGTATTCTTATGAATTTTTATTACATTTTTAATTCATTAGGAATTCATTTTGACATATGATGGAAGGTTATAATATAAAAAAATATTTTTCCACATGGTTAATTGACTTTGTCCCATTTATTGTTTATTTCTCCTTGTTCCTCACTGCTTTCTGGTGCTTCTTCAAAATATCATATATTGTTTATATAGACTAGGAACTTTTCTGAGCTATTCATTTTTCTCAGTGATCTTTTTATCTATTCTTGTACCAATATCATGCTGATTTAATCATTGATGCTTTATAATAGATTTTAATAGATGGTAGGGTTAGTTTCTTCTTTATCTTTTCCAAAAAGTTTTATTTTTTGTATTCTTTCAAATAAACTTTGAAATCATGTTAAGTAAAAAGAAAAAAAAGATTATATTGGGATTTTTATGGGAAATGTGTCAAACTGATAAATAAATTTAGGAAGAATTGATGTGTATAATGTTTAGTCTTTTATCTAGGAACATGACATCTTTCCATTTAGTTATGTTTCATTCTAATGTCATAAGTAAATTTATATAGTTCTCCTTACATTTCTTGTTAATCTTATTTCTAGACATTTTATAGTTTTGTGGTTATTTTGAGTGGTTTCTTTTTTCCATTACATTTTCTAACCAGATAAAGCTGGTACAGTATGTAGGAGAGCTCTTGACTTTTGCAACTATATTTTGTATCTAGCCATTCTTGTTTTCTTAGACATGCTTTTCACTTTGGTAGTGGGAGAAGAGAAGGTGGGTCTTAGACTTATATCTGGGCATATAAAAAACAGGATAGTGATAAGATCTTGGATTTTGGATGCAGATTATCTTTTAGAATGCTAATTACACTAGTGTCCAGCTGAGTGACTTTAGGGAAGTTCCTCTCTGTGCCTCAACTTCCTCATTTGAAAATGAGAATAATACTTCCTATCTCATAGATTCTTGTGTGAGGATTCAATGTGAGTATTCAAGCATCAGGAACATAGTAAGCCTTCAATAAATATTAAGTAGCTATTATTATTATCATTTCTTTATGTCTAAGAAGACATCTAATCTGTAACTCTCAGTTTGGAAGGAGGCAGTCAGATTCTCATTTTCCCTAACAATGTACTATAACGGGCAACACAGTCCAATTTTGAAATTAAGGAAAACTTCCCTTTGTCTCTATTTAATTATTACAAATAAATTCTAACCCAGTATACTTTTGTTGCTTTTAGTTACACAAAGACCCCTGTACATGACAATAGTTAGTTTTTTGTGGTGTCAATGATTATTTTCTTTTGTTTATGTTTTTCTGTTTTTGTTTTGTTTTATTTACTGAGGTACAATTGACATTTTTTTCATTGTTGGCTCCTTCAAGATCTTTCATTGTTCTTTACTATCATATTCATCTCTAGTTCAACTGTGAAGTTGGAGGAGGTCCTACCTGCATCGGAGTTAGCTAGATGTGCTGGTGGGAGAGCAAAAAACCCTTCTCTGATGTTATCCCCTTGTATTTTATTTCCAGAGTCAGTGGATATCAATTTAGGCCTTAATCTGGCATTTTTCAACCTTTCTCCGGCTTGACTCTGTGCTGGGCATCTCCATTAGCTAGGAAGCTCTGGAGATGGCAATTTCATGGACCACTGGCTTGGGGTTGTGACCTGCACTTTAATAAATACTGCCCCAAGCCTTTCTTCTTCTGTGACCTGCTGCTTCCGCAGACCTGGGCTCTGTTTCAGGGCCACTGCTTTTTCTTTTTTCTTTCATGCAACTGACTTCCAAATGAATTTTAATAGGCAGTTCATAGTGAGGAACTTTTGAGCTCACGTTCCCAAGACTGTGCTGGGTCCCAGATATGCCTTTCTTCCACCCAGGAAACCAGCTCATGGTGTCTCTTATCTAGGGATCTTTTACACTTTCTTCAATTTTGAGATAGAATATAATGGAGTAGGGTGGTTCAATTCACTTTTGCCACTTGGGGACCAATTTATACTTTGGGGTGGTTTTAGTGAAATGCCAGGAGACTGGAGGGAAGTGGGAAGGGAGACCAAAAGCTTGATTCTCTGTTATAGTATTTAACCTGAATGAAATGTGTGAAACCTGGCAAACACAGTCTCACTGTACGTGAGTCATTTTCACCAACAAAATAATAAGTAGCTGGGTGCCACTATTTTCTAATCAGGTTGTGCATAGCCTTGATATATCAGTTTGCTTCTTTAAATGACTAGAATATTGTTCCCCGTAGAGTCAGCATTTGAGGATCAATCTCTTTATGTTCATTTAAGTACAGGCTGATATTTTTTTCCCCTTTCTAGCTTACAGAGTTGTAATTCATGCATGTACAATGAAAATTATATCCAAATACAGCTCTGGGTTTCCTTTGAATTTAGTGGCTTTGGTGCATAGGGAAGGTTGTTGCTTTGCTATAAACCGCAGACCCAGAGTAAACCTCAGCTGTGCTGTAGCTATTTTGGACGACAAGTTTCTAGTTGCTTGTGTGTAATTGCCCATGTTACATCATCCTAACCATTGTGAAATGTGCAAAATACAAAGCTCATTTAATGATTCATTTCAGGTGGACATTTCCTCTCAAGGCAATTTTAGAAGCAGTTCCCTGCACAAAACAGATCCCCCCCTTTGTTCTTGCTTTCTTGTTCAGGCTGAAGGTAATTTAGTGATTGATAACAATGTACTAGAGAGAAGCGTATCATATACATTGCACCTGTAACCTTGACAGTCTACCTAAAATGTTCCATGGGATGTAGTTTTTCTTGGTGCAAGTAAAGAACCAAGGGGAGCAAAATTATCTCCACATCAAATCAAGAGAGCATTAACCGCAAATGAAATTTAATTTCCCTATCACTGAGCAGCAGAGAAAAAAAAAATCTATTTTCAGTGACTACAAGAAGCTTGGGTACAAATTGCTCACTGGTCTTACTGGGGTTTCAGTTTGTCAGATTATGCTATCTTTTGTGATGGTAAATGTATGCCACATGAAGACTTTAAAATGCCTCTGTTGGTGGATTGCATTAACCCATCTTTAAGTCAGGTATGTGAAATTCCACTAAGCTAAGACTTGGCATTTTCTTACCAATGTTAAACATTTGCAGACTAGCTAATAGGTCATGTTTACTCATCTGTTAGTAGGAAGAGGGGCTTAAAATAATAACACTTTGCCCATGGATTTTACATATCACACACAGAGTACAGTTTGGTAAAAGGCCTTATAGATAATATTTCAAAGTGGGGAAAAAAGATTGCTTAGAACCAAAAAGGTCAGAAATAGATCAAATAATTCTGGGAATTTTTATTGCTGAATAATGGACTTTGTAAATACCACATGTGACTATTAGATCAAATGAAAATACATAGAGCTCAATATTAATTGGTTTAGTATCAGCTGATGGCCCAGTTGCAGGGTACAATTAAATTATGTTATCAATATAATGTGGTAAGTTGTAACAGGCAACAGGTTTTTTATTTGGAATTTGAAAACAGAATTAAAGGTGACTGAGGCAGAAAGCAGGCTATGGCATAAGATTGCTGTCAGCATTTCTTGAAGTAACTAAGTATATTTGAGTTTTAGGAAGAATAAGAACCAAAGAACAGAGACTTTGGGGGAAGTGGTCTAACATTTCTTAAGGATGATGCCAATATTAGCAAATCCTATTATTTAATAGCATAGCTTGCTTTGATATCTGTTTTTCATTTATTTCATTCTATACTTTTTTTCAGTGTCTTCTTAGTATTGTTGTAGATACCGTTTAAACATTGGTGAACAAAACTGACATAGTCCTTGCCTTTACGGAGTCAGGAGACAAAACCCCAATATAAAATTATAGTGCTATAAAAGAAAATATCATTTTAGTATGAAAAAGAAATATTGGGGAACCTGATCTAGTCTAAGGGATTGGGGAAATCTTATTTGAGTTCACACTTGAAGGGTAAACAGAAGTTAGTGAAGCAGAAAGGTTTTGGGCTGAGGGAGTGCTGAAAGGTAAGAAGGTGTAGCATGTGTGAAGACCCTGAGGTGGGAAAGAGCTTGCTGGAGCTGGAGCTAGAGTGCCAGTGGAATCAGAGCAGGTAGGTGAGTAGGAAAACACTGACTGCTGTGGCTGGTGAGATATGGATCTGAAATTAAACACTTGGCCACATCTCAGGAAGCCCTTCTGAGTGCTGAGGTTTTGACTCCCACACATAGCCATTGGTTAAAAGAGTGGAAAGGGGCTGAAGCAGGAGGGTGGTGGTGGTAGTGCACAGGGTCTATTGTGAATTCTTTTAAAAGCAAATTCATTTCAGAAAATCAGCCATGAATTGAATAAATTTCAAAGTAAAGAAAGAAGCAGCCTGCAGCCAGCTTCAGATGGATGGTTTGTGGCTCAAGTCCATTCTCCCAATATCTGCTTAATGGCCTTTTGTGTCCATGTTGTGCCCGCACACATTGGTGGGTGGTGTGCCAATGAGCTCTGTAAGATGGTGCTTGTGGCTCATGCAAGGCTTATCTAGTCACATTCTCGTCGTGGAATAAGTAGTGTCAAGGCAGTGTTTACAATTTTATCTTCTTTCTCGGCTGGGCTTGATAGAGAAAACAAGGAATTTCTCCTCTTAATTTTCTGTCTGAATAAACAGACAGCAGGCCCCAGAGAAGAAAGGTTTCTTTCTTTCCCTATTTTCTGTTTCCAGTCTCCATTTCTTTTTCCCTCTTCCCTTTCTGCTCCAACTCTTTTTCTGTGAAGTTCAGCCCAATGGTCAGCAGAGGGCGCACAAATGCACCAAAATTCAACCTTTGTTTCTCTGGCCACAGTAATTTCATTGTCTTAATCTCTTCATCTTTAAATTCTTCAGAGACAAGGATGCATCTTTGCGTTCTCTCTTTGTTATATTTACATTAAGGGCAACCATTCCCCACTTATTCTGTAAAGGTGGGCCAAAGTTATCGTCTAGATAAAAAAGAGAAAAGAATTGTGTTCCTGAGATATGGGAGGAAATGGTGTGTGTGTGTGTGTGTGTGTGTGTGTGTGTGTGTGTGTGTGAGAGAGAGAGAGAGAGAGAGAGAGAGAGAGAGAGAGAGAGAGAGAGAGAGAGAGAGTTTAGAGTTTTAGAGTTGCTGGTACCCTGTGTGACTCCTTTGGAAAGGACTCATTTTGCCAGTAGCAAGGGAGACAGTCTGGGCTCCTGTTCTTCTTCGCTTTCCCTGGGCTGTTGTCCTCACAGCAGCTGGCCCACTTCCTGACATGTCCTAATAATGAGGATGATGTGGCCAGGGGGAGATTAATCATTTTCCCCAATCTGACTTTTTCATTGAATTTGCTCCTTGCTGAAGTCTTAAGGGAATTATCTCCTCTTAACTGTTGCTCTGTTCACTCTGCCCAAGGTCAGAGAATCCAGCTGTGGCCTGTCTGCCTCCAACATCACTGGCTGTAGAGAGTGATCCGCATATGTCCATGACAGTTCTGTGCATGATGTGTGAGAGGCAGAGGACAGCTAGTTAAGCTCCTCCAAAGATGTCTTGGCCTGCCAGTGCTGACGAAAGTGGAGACTTGTTTGTGTCAATGACATAATCAGAGAAGACATGTATGGACCAGCAGCAGGGAGTGAGAAGGTGTGCAGCTTAGTGTAATCTTCTGACAAAAGCCCACATAGTTTACATTTTCTACCCCTAGTGCCAATCTTCTTCTAATGTCTTAACCTGACTTTTGTTCTGGTCTGTTCAGACGATTCTGGTGCCACAAAAATTGCTTGGCAGGTGGTAGTTATACTGGCTAGCACGTTAATACAAGTGCAGGGCACTTTAACCAACTAGTCTCATAACGATAACTATACACGAGAAATAAGCAAGGTTTAGTTTAGCATATTCTGCCTATTGTAAAGCATCAGGCACAGTTATAGCTCCTCATAAATAATAGTGATGGCTCCGAAAGGCCATTTTTTCATTTAAATTACCTTACTGTTAGCAGGTTTGGAGAAACAACTGTACTGAAGAATGAGTTATATAAACAGTAGAATGATTTCTCAATAAAATGCTTTTTAGCTTTTCCCTTTGGGGCTCTGGGGTGCCCTCCTTGTCTTGAAGATCCACATGGGAAGACTTCATGTTAGTTTGAAAACCCAGGAGAAGCACTCTTACTTTCCATGCCAGCAAAATACTAATACTCTAAACACAAAGGACATTTTACACAGTAACTGTTTTGGATAGAGTGAGTGGCTCTGCAAGCTCGCTCTCTCTTGGATGGTTTCTGTATGATGGGAGCAACGTTAGGAGTCAGGCCTTGGATTGTGGGGTATAAATTAATAACTTTTAAAAAAGTGTTTGTATAGTCAGAGTCATTCCTGTTCTTTCTCAGTAAACTTGCAATCCTGGGCCGAATACTTATCCGACTTGGTTTTGTGTCTTTGGAACAATAGAAACTTTCAGTGACCACTTTGGTTAATCACTAATGCTTATTCCCTCTTCCCTACTATTCCATTTTGGGTTTTCTTCTACTCCAGTACATTGGATTTCCAATCACATCAAATCCTATTAGGCTGCCTTCCATTCATAGCAGATTAGATTCCCTTACACCTCACTGCCTAGCAGGATTTTCCTCTCCACAATGTGTAGAGTATTAGATTCCCTGACACGGGTTGCTGCTTGTTAAGTTGTGTTCGGTGCTGCGTAGTATCGAATTCTCTTTCTCATCAGTAGTCACTAGGTTGTTAATTACACACTTGCAGATTCACTTCTCTTGCACATTCTCTAATGCACCGCTCTCCACAAGCTCTGACTGCACACTCTAGTGCCTTAGGCAGCCATATCTGCTTACAGTTTCAGTTCAATTCAGCTATGGGATATTGAGCACCTGTGCTTCAGAGTCTGTGCTAGGTACTACAGGGTTTGCCAAAGTGAGTGGAGAATAATTTTTGCCCTCAAGGAGTTTATAGTCTGCTGGGGTAGGGACAAGGCAGGGCAGTGCATAAAATGAACTACGTGCATGAAGGGTGCTAGTTTTACAACTTTCCCAGTAACAATTTACTATGCGGCATATTTAAAGCACCTTCAAAGGCAACTTGTGATTTATAATGCCAGTATTGCCAGCACTCTGTTCCATAATGAAAAAATACATTATAAAGCACAATTGTGTGAAAAATGGATATTTTATCAGGTTCCAATGCAGGTGTTGGCAGAATTGCGATAAAACTCTGAGGTCTCTTAACACCCTCAGTTCTGTTTTCATATGTGCCTAGCATGATATTAGAAATCATATGATTATAACAGATACCCATCAGCATGATAGAGTAATAAAAATCCAGATATAGACTGCTCTATAACATGCTTTGACATTACATGCAGACTAGGGTTTACCTCTATGTTCTCTTTGACACCAAAATATTGTACAATTTATTCATCTTTGGAAGGGAGAGAACTAAAAATAATACAAAGTGGTGTGAGCGCCATGGTATCCTACAAGCAACAGAAAACAGGGAGGGGCATTACCAATTGTGATCTTAATGCTCAAGAGTTTCAACGTGGTGGCAGAATTGCAATCTTGTGTCTCACATTAGTGTGAATATTGCCTAATTTCTTCTTAATATGGCTTCTTTTTTCTTTAACACTTACCACATGCCAGGCACTGTTCCAGGTACTTTGTTGTAGCATCTCAGTAATTACTCACCATAAACAAACCTTCTCTGCATTTGCTGTCGATAAAAAGAAATCCAAGTTTACTGGCAACAAAAGGATGTGTTTTGCATCTCTTTCTGCCAACTCAACCAGAGTGCTTCATTAATGCCAAATTTCTAATTTGATCTGAACAGTGCTTATAGCATAGTCTGAATCTTGAGATGACAAATAGTGATCTCAGAAGAAATGTAGTTTAGAAAAAGACCTAACTAATATGAATAAGATTATTTGATATAGGAATGACATGAAAACAAAAACTTTGGTTTAATTATTTTTCTTTGACACCAAAATATTGGGCCATAAAAAAAAAACCCTGGAAGGGAGGGAACCAAAAGTAAGGCAATGTAGAAAGAGGTGACAGGACCAATGTTTTTGCAATTTACTCAATCTTTTCTAAGTAGTGAAATGTATATAGTGTGTCTAAAACCCAGAGTATGATATCTGTGTTTCCTATTCTAATTGTGTACCACAAAGAGATTTTACTACTATGGGAAAGTGACTGCAACCTTCAGAACTCACTTTTCAAGGGTGTGTTACTATTCAAACATGCGGACCATAACACACTGTTTCATTAGAATAATAAAACATTGATCTTTCAGCTGAAATGTCCTACCTACTTACTTGACCAAGGTCATCACTAGTTGTAGGGGGACTTTTTCTTTTCTGAGGTGTGTCCTTATTGCATAGAGCTTAACATGCACACATGGATGCAAACTTTGTTATTCTCTAACACTGTCCTCAAACTTTTACTGAGCTCCTATTATGTGTAATGCAGCATCTTCCTGCCCTCTCAAACACTCCCCAGGGTATGTACTTCTGTAACTTAACTATTTCATATTTCATTCTCTTTTGAATCCAAGACTTGAGATGGTGACTTACAGATTATAGTTTCAGAGAATTGTCACAATGTACCCTACTATTCCTTGGACATGCCTTGTTTCATAGTGCAGATTCCACTTTACCCCTGGTGCTCATATTTTGCTATACAGACCATAGAGTCAGTCAGTGCCTCAAATCTCAACACCCCTTTCACATTATTTAGCATAATGGTGAATATTCTGCACATTGCCCGTGATTCACATAATAACCATGCAAAATGCATAATTCATAAATTGTTTAGTTTGACCTTTTGCACAGTAAAACTAATTATTATTATCACATAAGACCAGTAAAGTAGATTGGTAATTATCAGGGATTTATTTGAATGGACAGCTAAGCTATTCTTGGCAAGTTAGTCAAAATGGTTGTCATGACAGCCATACAAATATGTCCTATGAATTGGGTTAATTAAGGTAATTAATAACTGTTATTTGGCCCTGTTTTCCCAAGGTTTTGTCTTAGCATTATCAAAATGGGAGAGGTAAAGTTTTTTTTTTTTTTAAAGTTTGCATCCCTCTTTGAAGAAAGCTACTGTTTAAATCAGTAAAAGCTACCCAGCATCCAAAGGTGCCTCCCCTACAGAAACCCTTATTTTTATGGGATCTTCTCCTACTTTTGGAGGTTTCAGAGTCAGCAAGCATAAGCCACATTGAAAAAGAAAAGTAGCAAAATTAGATGCTAAATAGTCAGTTCCCTGAGGCTGCTGCTTTCCTTTTAGTCACCTGTGAGAGCTCCCAAGGGACCATCCCTCTGGCTGCCACTTTTGGCAGAGCCTGGCTTTGTTTTTTGCTCATCTAGAACTTTCTTGCTTGGTCTCTAGCCTGTTCATAGTATTGGCTTTCTCTTTTTATTTTTTCTTCACAAGGAAGTTGTTAGTTTTTCCTGCCTGAGTTTCTACCCCTCTGAGGTTTTTCAAGTTTTAATTCTATTGGAAGCCCCCCCCCCTTTTTTTAATGCCTTGGAGACCATCTAACATTGCCTTATGGTGGTTTTGCTCTTTTTTTTTTTTTTTTCAAAGAAAGGAAAAGGGGCTAGCTCTCGGAGGAGCTTTCTTTTTCTCTTCCTTAAAAAAGTAAAGGGTAAAAGTCCAAGTTTTTCTCTGTGCATCTCAGCATATTAAGTTGTTTTCCTTATTACAGTGCAAAGAAAAGAGAGCGAGGTTAAAATGAAACCCGCTTTTCCCAATGAGGTAATTTTTTCAGAGGATACTATTATTCACAAAAATAATTTGAGACTTTTCGTAATGATTCTGAAAAGCAAATTGATTTCCCCTGTTTCTTCCATAAAACAAGGGGAAGGGATAGATACAAGGAGGGAAGGTAACTGAGGACATTAATTGGACACCAAATCTATGTCACTTCCTGGGCTCGATATTTTTCATATATTAACTGACTTAATCCTCACAACAGCCTGTGAGACTGGACACAATATTATCCTAGTTTTATAGATGAAGAAACGAAAGTATATAAAGGTCAAGTAAAGTCCACACATAATGAGGACTTGAACCCAAGTCTCTCTGATTCAGAGTCCTTTCTCCTACACTAGCTAGAACAAAGTTTCTCCGAAAAGCAAGAAGCTTCTAGTACTTTACAAATTCTAGATGCCTTGTTCGCACCCCAACTCCTGTTGACTAGAAATGCCCATTTTTTTTCTTGCTTCTCTGCCTCTTTGACATTTGAGACTTCTAGGTCAGGGGCCATCATTCTGGTTGATCCATACAATTCAAGTTTGGAGACAATTGTAGTGAAAAGCTTTTAGCAGAAAGCATTAGGCTAGTTCCTTAGAAATGGCCACACACTTTCTTCCCAAGTCACACCGGAGTCTCATGATCAGGAAAAGGCAGCTTCCTTTTCTATTTTATATGCAGTTGCCCTGTTGAGAAAGAAAGGCATTGTGTGGTCTGAAGTGGCTTGGTAATGCTTGGAGGCCGCACAGGACACATGGGAAATGGAGGTGGCTGTGGTCCTCTGGTTATCCCTATGCTAGTAAAACGGGACCATGTTCTGACATTTTAGAAAGCTGAAAACTGACAAAAGGGGGCTATTCTAGGCCCATTTGTCTAGTATGTCCTTATGAAATTTAGAATGGGTATTGTACATTTAGTATTATTTTTGTGTGTGTGTATGTAGCCATTTGCCTAGTCCATAACAAACATTCATTCATTCAGCAAATAGTAATTGAATACCCACTTCCTGCCAAGCATTGTATCCAGGGTTCCAGGAAGAGCAGTGAACAAAACAGAAATACTCCTAACATCATGGAGTTAACATTCTAGTACAGGGAGAGAGATAACAAGCAAAATAAATAAGTGAAATACGTGGTATTTTAGAAGATAAGTGCTATGGAGAAAAATAAGGCAGAAAAGAGAGATTGTGAGTAATGAGAAATTTTGCAAATTTACATAGAGTGGTTAAGTAAGGCTTCAATGAAATCTAATTTTATTCCTTATCAGTTCACACAGAGATTCTCCTCCAGCCAGGCTGATAGTTTATTTGTTCATTAGTGCTAACCCTACCTATCATTCATTGTATCCTATCAAACATAAAATACACATTTCTAAACAAAACAGACATTGCTACTACCCTTATGGAGTCCAGAGTATAGTATAGGAGACATACAGTAAAAAAAGTGATTACACAGATAATGAATTGCAATCTTGATAAAGGTTGCACAAAAAGCAGTACAAGGTACTAACATGTACCACCTGTGGAGGCCAGTACACAGCTACTAACTCTATTAGACAGAGCACTGAACATTTGGTCTCACTGGATTATAGTAGGAAGGACCATGATGACAAAACAGCAAGTCTCATTTGATTTAGGTGTGTCTAAGCATCTATGAGTTTGTGATTTCAAATATCTGATTGCCATAATTGCATACAGATACCTCCAGCCTCCAACCCAGCTAATTACTGGTATTTGATTTTAAACACACTCACATATATGACTGTGTTTTTCTGGAAAACAAATAAATGACTGTTTGATGTGGCAAATTGTGGGGCTTCCAGAAAACTGACTTAAAAAGAAAGGAAAGCATTAATGAATGTAATGGCTGATTTTCAGAGCAAAGTGCCTATTTGTTTTTCCTTCTGCTTTTGTTGTGCTGCCAAAGCTTCAAACCCCTCTAAAATGAAAGATTGTAGTATAAAATGCATCCTTTTTATTTTTAAACAGTTAAGAGCAAAGTATTTTAATGACGAAATATATTAAATTATTCTCCTACAAACTAAGGACTAATAGCCTGGAACTGGTACTTTGGCTCCCTGAAAAGTCCAACAAGACAAGCCAATTATAGACCCTGAAACATTTTTATTTTTAGTTCCTTGTAATAGCGATTCATTCCCTGCTACAGTACATTAACTGGGACACAAGTTGAAATGAGAGTTTTGGCACCTTTAGAAAAATTGACTGTATTTACCAAATTCCTTATAGTGTGGAGAGGCTAGTAGGTGGGTGATAGAAGAGCAAAACAACAGGTTAGAATAGGTAAGGAAAATGAGCATGCAGGAGAATATGACTTTCCATGAAGTTATGATATCTGTGAATACAGTTAGCTAACTTTTTTTTTTTTCTTTCAGTTTATTCTTCAAGTAGACACACTTCGGTTATTTATGCTGATTTCTGCCTTTAGGTGTGATGTGGTGTTACTTTGGTGACAGGAGTAATTAGCTGTTTACAAATGAAGTTTGCAATTGGCACAGCTGTGATATTCTTCTCCATACCACAATCTCTGGTACTGTCCTCTGTATCTGGGTGCATTGGTAACATGTTAGCTGGTCTCTTCCCTTTCTTTTACAGTAGAATTTCTTTTCTGAGGAGGCATGTTACTTTTCCTTTTGGTCTATTGTTCCTTCAGTGGCTCTGCTTGCCTATCTAGCAGTCTGTTTGGAAGTTCCAACCCATTGCTAAACTGCAGTGGAGCTGGTCATGCTCCAGTGGAAGGACTCTTTGGGAAGGATAGAAATGTTTTGAGGGAGGCAAGTTGAGGTTAAATGGACTGCTAAAACAAATATAATCTTAGGCTTCATTAACAATGTGTAATTCCCTGATTACTGAAGATGTTAGCCCCTCTGAACTCTTTGATGCTCTGATTACATCTGGAGTATTATATTCAATTTTGGATGCCTTATTTTGAGTAGAACACTGAAAAACTGGAGTAAGCTTCAAGGAAGGTTAAGAAACTAGTAAAGGGCCTAGAAACAACATCATTTGTAGAATAACATTCATATTGCTTAATAATGATGGAGGCCAAAAGGCCTATAATATTGCATGAAGCCAACATTATTATTGGTTGAAAAGAAGAGACTAAAATTAAAATAGCATAAAAGCATAAAACATTCTTTTTCTTCTTAATGGACTGTGAATTGGTTACTTTGAGTAAACATACAGGGTGGAGCAAAAGTAGGTTTATAGTTGTGGGTACGTGAAACACAGAGTTTATTCTTGTATTATTATTTGTTAAGTATTGCATTATTTTCCATACTAACAACTGTAAACCTACTTTTGTCCCACCTTGTATATTCAGTAGTTTTCCCTTATCTGTGAGGTGTATGTTTCAAGACCCCCAGTGGATGCCTGAAACTGTGGATAGTACCAAATAATATATATATATATATATATATATATATATATATATGATGTATACAATGTTTTTGTATACATCCATACCTATGATAAAGTTTAATTTATAAATTAGGCATAGTAAGAGAGTAACAACAAATAATAATAAAATAAAACAATTATAACAATATACTGTAATGAAAGTTATGTGAATGTGGTCTCTCTTTTTCTTTCTCTAATAATCAACCTGATAATTTAAACAGCTACTAAAAGCAACTAATATATAGCATGGATTCACTGGACAAAGGGATAATCCATGTCCCAGTGTGATGGAATGGGACAGCACAAAAGAGTTCATCACATTACTTAGAACAGCATGCAGTATAAACTTAATAATTGTTTAATTCTGGAATTTTTCATTTAATATTCTCAGGCTGTGACAATAGCTTTCACATACTCAGCATGGAAAATCAGTTTTCGGGTAAAACCAAAACCTGATAGATCATTGGGTGATAAGGGGAATTTCCCTTCCCCTTGTAGAGTTCTCCATATTTAATCTTCTTATCATTAAAGACCAGGTGATCACCACAGCCAGAGATAGGGTCCTAGAGCAAATTAACTAATGGCTAGTATGCTGTCTTCCATCTTCTTAACATCCTTTGCAGCTTTGTAGTGGTGTGCTTTTAGTGGGGTTAGGAAGGAGTTAATATCTTGGAAAAATTTAGTTGCGGATTGTTTTTCTCTTAGCAATATTGAGAAGATAAATATGACATTTTGAGATTTTTCTGGTGTTTTAGGCTCTTTTCCTAAAAGACACTTCTGGTAACAACAACAACAACAATAATCCCAAATGACTGAAGAAATATCAACTTATGAAAATACATTTTCAAAAGGAAAATTTTATGAAATGGTTGACTGGCATAGGATCCTCATTGTTTTTAGAACACATTGGTTGAGGTCATTCATATCTTTATTTATTCATTCTCTATCTTCTCATGCCTTATTCATTTATTTATTAAAGAACAGGGGAGAAAATTATGTGAAGGAAGAGATAAAAATAATCTGTGTTTACACAGAAACACAATGTGTACATTGTTGGCTTAAGGCGTATAGTAGACAGAAAGAGTCTGGCTTCAGAGTCATTCATGCCCTATTTTTTAGGAGAGAAGACAGAACCATCGTTCTCAGGTCAGAGATGGTGTTTCTGAAGAAGCCAAGATTTCTCTAGTTTCTTCTTGTGATTTTCCATCACTGGATGGGATCAGGTCTCCAGGGATGGCACACATTGATAGAGAAGGACTAGGGCTCCTGAAACACTTGGAAAGTAGGAGAGTGACATAAGAACTTAAAGATTCTTCTGGAGAAAAGACACAGTGTCAGGCAGATCAGAAGAAGAAGGGAACAAGCATAAAATTCAAATCTTTAGACTCCATAAAAGGAGTTAGGAAAGTGCTTGCTCTGCTCCCTACCAAGTGTGCAAGTTTTGTGGTAATCTCTTTTTGTAAGGCCAAGATCAAGTGGGTTTGACATGCTGAGGAAATGAAGGTCTCCACCTAAAGGCTACTACAGGAAAGAATTCGATCTTCCTTTCCTACCTCTGACAAATAGACTAGCGGAAGTTTTAAGAGGCTGTTCAAGCTAGGGTCGACTTGTCTCAGGACTCATCTTTATGCAAAGGCTGCAAAAAGAATTTGAAAGTCATGAACACCTGACCACTGGAGAAAACCTTTACTCGTTCAAAAATAAGTCTCTGTGGTTTAATTATCTACTCTTTCGGACATTGATTTTTCTAGCATTTATACTGAATGTAACTTGTCTTCCAAACTTTACAGAAGAGCCAACCCAAATCCAGCTGGATTTGTGGCTGTAGGGAAGTTGCTTGATTTTATTAAGCATAGCTTATGTTCTCTATCTCCCCTGACAGCATACATAACTTGCAAAATCAAGAATTAGAGCAAGAGAGAAACAAATTCTTACCTCCAAACAAATGCTTTCCCTAGTTCCATTCCCCTTAGACTGCATGTGTCTGAAGGAAGTTCTGATAGCAAGTGTACTACGGGGTGGGGTGCTTCTTCTTGGTTTTTCTTTCCTGTGTGCTCCTTATATATACACCATTGTCATAGCACAATGCCACATTACAATTGTCTTTTCACATACCTGTCCCTAACACTAGAAATGTGAGCTTCTTGAGGGCAGGAGTGGAATCTGATTCATCTCCATATCCCTAGCATCTACCATGGAGCCTGACACAGTCTTAATAGTATTTGTTGAGTTGAACTGTTTTGGCCCTGAACTGTACTAGCTGTTATTTGTTCTGCAACAGGTGGTCAAGGACAGCCAGGGAGCATGAAGGAAATCTTTTCAATTGTGGGGAGGGCTCAGAATGGTCTCTTTTTGCTTTGCCTTCTACGTCCTCTCATTGCTCCCATTTACCATGTTTTACTACTGGTTGCTTACTCTTCGTGCAAAGAGAGGTCTTAAACATAGTGCAGAATTTTCTATGACTTTTATTTCTTTTGACTCAGGGCTGATGTCTTTGTCATTTCATTCAGCCTTTATAGAATACAGCTAAATCTGATTAATTGAGACTGACTTGGGGGAAGGCCGGTCAGAATTATAGATATAAAAGAAATGCAATTTTATTACTTTCAAATTCACAGAGTAATAAGAAATAGACTAACAAAGCCCTTGCCAGGAAGTTTTGCCAAGTAGAAGTCCTTGGACCTGCTTTAATGAATAAATAAGAATGATGTACAATTAACATATTTATTGTTTGTAAATTGCTTCTAAAGTGCTTAAAAACAATTTATTCCCTCAAGTAGTCTAAACACTTCCTTTGTAATCTTGTTTACATCATAATTTGCCCAGCAAACCTTCTAAAAAATAGATACAGCAGCCTGTATGATCACCAAATATGAATTAGTGATATCTGAACTACAAAGGATGGCTCCAACATTTTAAAGCCAGTAAGCCTGAGAAAAATGCTTTGAAGAAGTGGGCAGAAGAGATTCCTCCTTTCCTATTTAGTTGTTAGTTGCAGGCAGGGGCTTAAAGTTAGTTGCTCAGTCCTATTTAGAGAAGAGGAAATCTCCCTCACCAGGAAACAATACTTGCCATCATTCTAATCCCCTTCAGTGGTCTAATGCCAGTTTCCACTGAGACAGTAAAAATGAGCAAATTTACCTATTGGATAATTTTACTATGATCAAACAATCCCCAGTGGGCAAAACTAATAGAAGATACATACTGTATTTTGATTGCAGTTTATCTCTAGCAATTATAGATGAGCAATTTAAGTTGCAACAAAGCAAGTCATTTGCTAGAATGAGGCTGTATTTCATAGAGCTTTATCATTCGACTTTCTCACTATCACTCAGCTAAAGACAGTCTGTTTCCTTGGGTGGATCATACATTCTCTTTATACAGTATCCCGAGGAACAATTACTTTTCTTAATGATAGGATATTGACAAGAAATGATTTACAAACATCATTTGCACTAAATTTTCTTTTTTCCTCCCATGAGAAATTTAGTTGATAAAACTTAATAGCATTCTGTTTTACATTTCCAGGACTTCTTAGGAGTAATAACAGGAAGTAGCTGGGCAAGAGGATAGGGATGTGCCCTGGCCTGGGTGTCAGAAGAGCTCAGTTATAAACCCATGCCTGGATTTCTAATAACCAAATGTGTTGCTTTGGGGTAGTTATGAGGTTCCCTGGGCCTATTTCCTTGTCTTCAAAATAATGTGTGTGTGTGTGTGTGTGTGTGTGTGTGTGTGTGTGTGTGTGAGAGAGAGAGAGAGAGAGAGAGAGAGAGAGAGAGAGAGAGAAAGAGAATAGATATACTATATGGTCTTTTTGAGTTTTAATGCTCCTACGTTTATGATTCTGTGATGGTCATGAGCCCAAAAGGGAATTTTTCAAGCACTGCAGTGAACAGCATAGCATTGTCAGATTGCACTAATGATTTCAAGAACTTTTGAAATGACCAAATTTGTCAGTAAAGCAACTGAAGGCTCTATCATGATCTGAAGAAATAATTAATATTGCATAAAAGGATTTCTTTTTATAAATTTATAAAGGATAAGTTTGAGAAGGGCCTATAGATTGAAAGTAAAAGCAGTAAGTCAGCCAATGAGCTTCTGTTTCCTACTGTCTATAAAATTAGACTGGGTAGAAGGTCCCCTGGTCCAGGAAGCAGGAGTGTTATGTTCTTACTCTGACTCTGACAATACTTGGCTATTTGATCTTGGATTAGAAAACTCCCTGGGCCTCAGTTTTCCATCTGTTAAAAAAGGGAAAATAATACCTTGCGTATGTACTTCTTACGACTGTTGTGGTTATTGGAAGAGAGCATAAGTCAAGGCTCTATGAAAAATAATTGCCGTACCAATACAAGGTACTATTTGAGACAATCACTTTTAAAATAGGGTTATTTAAGATGCACACAGCTTTACAGGTGTTTCTAACTGTGTTAGATTGTAAACACCTTTTTTAAAGGTGTGGATTGCACCTGGCTGCTGTGGTTCAGTGAATTGAGCGTCATCCCATGGACTGGGACATCCCGGTTTGATTCCTGGTCAGGGCACATGCCTGGGTTGTGGGCTCTATCCCCAGTAGAGGGTGTGCAGGAGGCAGCCAATTGATGTTTCTCTCTCACATTGATGTTTCTATTTCTCTCTCCCTTCCTCTCTCTCTAAAAAATCATTAAAAACATATTAAAGAAAGGTGTGGATCGCAGCATGTTCAGTATGTGTATTATACAGTGGCATCTTAATATTAATAAATATGGGCTTCTAATTTTTTAAGGTTTATAAGTGATACTTTGGATGAATAAAAAAGGTGGGAATAGAGGGATGGGGAGACAGAGTTTTATTTTGTTTTTTACTGAAGTCAGTTCTCCTTACTGTCTAAATTCTTGAGAAATGTTGAAACAGATACAAATCTGGAAACCATAGTAGCCTTTTTAAAAAGAGCTTTGCAAATCTTACATTTCTGATTCAATTTATGAAAGAAACAGGTGAGCTCTTCCTATCTCATAGACAGGTCTAACATAAACTGTTATTCAACTAACGAACAGTGGGTGAGCACTTGCTCTGTGCCAGTAACAGTGACAGGCACTGAAGACACAAACACTAAACACATGGTCCTTGCTCTAAAGGAGTTTTCAGCCTAGTGAGGGCGACAAATAGGCAATACAATATGTTACATGATGTGATAGAGGTAAGTATACTCCTCATATTTCCTTAGGTCACCACGTAATCACATTTTAGAACTGGAGAGTCGGAGTAACAGGCCAGAAATCTTGCTCTAAGGCAGCACTGTCCAATAGAACTTTATATGTTGATGAAAATTTTTTATATCTATGCTGTCTAATATGGTAGCCACTAGCCACACGTGCCTATTGAGCAATTGAAATGTGTCTACTGTAATTGAAGTACTAATATTTTACCCTTATTTTTGTTAATTTAAATTTAAATACCTACATGTGTCTATGCTATTGGACAGCACAGTTGTAAAGGAATGATTGAGGTAACACACAGTTAGGGTCCAAGGCACTCCTGAGTTGAAATCTCTCTCATTGCTTTGGCTCTTAGAAGGCCCTGGTCAAGCTTCCCCAGTCCTTTAACTCTGTTTTCTATCTGCACACTACACTAGCCTTTGACTGGCTCATTTCCAGCTGACAGTTCTAAATTATACATGCTAGTGTGCTTTACTTAACCCTGGGATGAGGTTCTTCCTCTCTTCCTTCCTTCCTTCCTTCCTTCCTTCCTTCCTTCCTTCCTTCCTTCCTTCCTTCCTTCCTTCCTTCTTTCCTTCCTCTCTCTCTCTCTCTCTCTCTCTCTCTCTCTCTCTCTCTCTCTCTCTCTCTCTTTCTTTCTTCTTTCTTTCTTTCTTTCCTTTCTTTCTCTCAAAAAGAGCTTCCATGACAACTTGAATCATAACAGGGTGAAGGAAAACTAGTCTATAAAATGTCTCAAATCTCGTTTTACACATAATTTTACATGGTGTGAGGTCATTTTAAGTCTCATTAAGTTGAGTTTTCTCTCTCTGTTAACATACATATGTACATCCACACACACACACACCCCTTAGCTAAGTTCTGCTGTAGGAGACTGGCCTTCTTTGATTTCTACTGAATCAGTGGTTAGAAATGTTGGGTATATATATATATAATATATATATATATATTATATATTATATATATATTATATATTATATAATATATATATATAATATATATAATATATATTATATATATATAATATTTTTCTGGAAGGATATATAGGGGAGAATGAGATAAATAATCCTAGTTGGGAATCTGAGGAAGAAAACTATTCATAATGTTCAATGGGAATTTATTTAGAAATAGAAATAAATATTCAAGATAAATCAAGTTTGTAATCTGATAATCAGAAGACCTGTCATTTGTCTAGTAATATACCTCTACATATATTGCTTTATCATCCTAATAACACTTCTGTAAGCTAGTTAGGGCAGATATTATTTCCATTTATAGATTAGGAAATTGAGGGTCAGAAAGGTTCAGTGATTTCTGCAAGATCACACAGCTAGCAAGAACTTTTTCTATTTTCACCTTGAAGACTCTGTATTGGGAGCCTTTCTAGGACTTTTCTTTGAATGTTCTGTGACCTTTTTTAAGCTTATAGCCATCTTGCAAAAGCAATCACAGGGTGACTTATAGCCCTAATGAAAGTTGTGTCCACCAGGAACAAGCATTTTTTAAATATAAAGACACAAATATACAAAAATTGTACATATAATATACGTGTATCTGTATGTGTTTGTGCTCCTGTGTGAATTAAGACATGACTGCCCACAGGTGTTTGTATTGGCTTAACCCCAAACAAAATGCTTCTTTGTTATCATATAGACACAGTATGGAGCAGACCAGGATGAAGAGTGAATATGCTAGTTTCCTTTGATAGAAGGGTGTGGGTATATGTAAGAGTGAATGGAGAAAGAGGTGTCTAAGAGTATTTGAAAGACTGACCAGGAGAAAGCTGGAGAGAGAGGAAACTGAGAACAATATGGGGAAAGGAAGGTAGAACTCAACTACACAGATTGAAGGGTATGACTGCCTGACACAGTACAGTGTTATGTTTCTGACAGCATTACTTTTTTTGACAGTTAAGTTTGGAATTCTTCCTGGGTTTTTGTGTGTGTATGTGTTTTTTTTTTTTTTTTTTTTTTTGCTGCTGGTAGAGGGAGTGAGGTGTTCCCCCTCATTATTTCTTAATCTTCCTGCAGGAGGAAATTGTTCTAGTTGTGTTCACCTCTCTTGAACCTGTCATGTTTAAGCAGGCTAGGGTATTTTTTTCTCTCAAATAGTACACCCAGTCAGCCAGTCCTAATTACTTCTATTTTATTTCATTTTCCAGAATCCTAATGAGGTGTGGCCTAGTAGTGTGAATGCAGGACCCAGAGAGAAATCTTGAATTCTACCTGCAGATGCAACAGTGCTTCTCTCTGGTAGAGGCCACATCTCTTTACCTGTTCTGTCCTCTTTTAATGGGGTTAATAATATTTATTTAGGTTATAGTTTTAGCAGGAGGATTAACTAGGTAGTGCTGGTTAAAGGCAAAGGATATAAGAAAGAAAAAAACAAGATAAATGATAAGTTTTTGTGTATTGAGTCCATTTCCAAATGCTAATTCATTTTTCAGGATGATATAAACAGGAGGCACCTGCTCTACTGCAGGCACCTAAGTACCTCACAGAAATCTTGCTGGCTGGAGGAGAAGCAAATCTCTGTGCCATGAGCTCTGGAGAATGTGTAGCTAGCTACCTTCAGCTCCACTTTCCAACTTGGGTGTTTGTTTTTTGCCCATCTAAAAATATTCATTTCCCTCATGGTTTTTCTAAGGTTTAGTAATTTTTGTCTTCCCTGAAACCTTTTTTACTTACTGTTACCACTACAAAATGACTATTGTGTTTCAGTTGTGGGGGCAAGTGATCCCTTTCTATGACAGTCTGTTAAACTTTCTGGAATATTTTGTGATAAAAGGTTCCATATAAACACAAAGTGCTGTAGTAATTGTTTTGTTGGTGCACTGAATAACTGCATTACAGATTTCTAATATTATGACAATTTTAAGCTGATAATATTAGTCACTTTGCAAGATGTAATTATGGCTTGACTGTGCATGGTTGCCAGCACTATTATATCAGATAGTAGCCTTTGACAAATTTCTGTTTTCAAATCAGGTCAAATTCTAACCTGCCCTCTCCCAAACCTCTGCCACATAAAATGAGAAGGTCTACTAGGATTTGGGAGGACAAGTAGGGATTTTAGAAAATGAGTAAACATTTTCATTACTACTTTGAATCCTCTTCCTTTCTTGGATAGTCTCATTTATGGTTCATGAAGTCATGCTAAAGAGTGAGCTCTATCTTGCCTCCGACACTGATGTGCTACAATGCTTGTTTAAGTTGCTAGAAACTGAAGCCTATTACTGATTTCCTTCCGTGCCTAATAATTTCAACAGAACCAAATGCTCTTTATTTTAGACTGTAGTCATAGTTAGAGGGTTGCCAATGTTAAGCAACCATGGAGTTTGATTTTGAGAAATGTTTATTGTGCCTCATTAAATTGGAAATTATTACTTAAGAGATCAGAAATAAATAATGTTTATATTTTCATGACAGTAAATATAAGCAGATGCTGTGTGTGCACATACTTGACTCTGTGCATTCCAGTGAACTGAGACACCTCCACCCTCTGTTTGCCATGTCAGTAATCAGAATAGCTGAACCAAAACAGAACTATGAAGGATTTCATTGACCACAAACAAGAAAATGACCTGTTATATTGCATCTAATTAGAAACATCAATATTAGAATCTAACGCATTTCTAAGATGGTACATTACTAGTTTTTGTCAGTATAATCACATATTTCAGGCTTGAGCAATGAGCTGGTACAATGGAAATGAATTTAGAATGATATGCTAAAGGCTGTTATGCCTTCACTCTTAAATTAGCTTGTGGAGGCAACTGAGTTTTAAGTGATGCACAATACAAATAATGAGATTGGGGTTGGAACTGGATTTGGGGGTGCTCTTTTGGTCCACAGGGACAGGGCTACCTGCCACTTTTCCTCCAACTACTTTGAAAGTCTTTTCAGCTGACAAGTCTTGCTCAATAGGAATTGCATTCTGCAGGCAGTCAGGGCCACATCACTGCTAAGTAGCAGAGAATTGAGGAACCAACAAAATAGAATTTAATGGAAAAGAATGGGCCAGCTCAGGTTCTGAGAGTTCTGGGCCTTCTTTGAGCCAGGAGGGCTAAGGGATTGGCTGAATTTAGAAGAGCTCATACTGTGATTCCCTGTGCCATTGTTGTGGAAGATCTTATATTGGTTTCTTATTGTCAGTTGGACCAGTTTTATCAAATCATAGCTTCTGAAATAGGAGATACTCCATAAGTTATCACTAGTCATCTTAAGTCACCTTGTAATGATGGTTGCCAATGTCCCTAAAGGACAATTGAAATAGTCAACAAGGTTACAGGAAAGAAAGTGGTTCATTCCTGGATCCCATGAGCTATACAACAGGGCTCTCCAGCTAGGTCTGGAGAACTATATATTTGTGCCAAATATATCTTTGTCTAACTGCTAGATTATACTCTCCTGACCCATTCACTGAAAGTAGCCAAGAAAGTCATTCTAAGAAAAATAGGTATAAAGCAGGCTAATCACTTTCCTGTAGTTACCATCTTGTGTTTGCTTTCCACTTGAGTAGTAGTTAATGCCAAGAACAGTGCTTGTGGGGATTTTTCTTGTCCTTGTTTTTGTGGCATGTTCTCGCTGAGTCAGTATTTAATATGGTGTTAGCATTTAACTTGTGTGTTTGTTTTCTTGGCTGTTTAAAAGGGGGAATAATAGTTGGCACTTGCTTGTAAGTACTTTGATATTTGGGGATAGAAGGTACTTTGTGCCTGCAAAATAGCTTTAATGTGTTGTAGTTACATACTTGGGGATAGTTATTGGACTCCAAGGTTTGTTTCACTGGCATATGTGGTTGAATTTTACTTCTCCGTTGAATTTTGTTTATGTGGGTTGAGATAGTATGACTCACATGATTGGATTCATAATTTTATTTAATCTTAAACTACTTTTACCCACACTGAGGTCTTGTTGATTTTGCATTTGTACATAGAATAGGCATTAACTTGTTCCTGAGAGCTTTTTATTAAATAGGAATTTTGTCTTCAGTGAAATTAGGAGACTTGTGTAAGACAACTACATAATATCTGAAAACACAGTAGAATGTCAAGAACTTTGCAGAGTGATGTAAGCCATGAATGCAAAGAGAAATACCAAAAATAAGCAAACTCTGTGATCCTTAAGATCATTGGAAAGGCTGAAGAATTAGGTGAAAATAATAATGTGGACTAAAAACAGGGGTATTGGTTAGAATTCGGTTAAAGAAGAGTTAGAGCAGTACTTCTTTCCTCATTATTGGGTGTCGATCTTTCCTCCAACCCAAAGAAACATGAAAAATGTATTCATTGGTAAAACTAAACCAAAATGGATCTGACTCATCAGGCACGGAGAAAGGGAAAGATTGTGAACTTAAAAGAGAACTCCTATTGAATTTTAAACCCCTATCATTCTTTTCCCCACCTAGCTCCTAGAATACCTGAAACCAGCCTTATACTATTAGGCAAGAGGATGCTGAGTTTTCCTTTGGAGAAACTAGACAACCCCAGAATTAAGACCTATGGAATTGACACTTAGGAAAAAAAACCTGACTTAGGGACTTCTGGTCAAGATGGTGGTGTAGGTAAACAACCACATCAAAATTACAACTAAACTACAGCACAACCATCATTCAGAACCGCCTGAAATCAAGCTGAATATAAGTCGTATAACTATGAAATTAAAGAAGAAGCTACATTGAGACTGGTAGGAGGGGCAGAGGCGTGGACAGGCTGGTCCCACACACAAGTTTGGCGGATAAAAATCAGGGGGACACCTTGGCTGGGAAGCTTCTCTCTGAGGAGTGAGAGGTCCCCGTCCCACACCAGGTGCCCAGCTCAGGGTTCCAGTGCCAGGAAGAGAATTCCCATAACTTCTGGCTGTAAAAACCAGCAGGAACGGAGGCTGCTGGAGCCCCAGGCAGTTCCTCTTAAAGAGCCAACACACGGACTTACTCTGACCCGCTCCCTCTAAGCTCAAAGAGGAGGCAGCTTGAAAAGCACCAGAGACATACAGGGAAGAACTGAGCTGTTTGGCCTTGGGACGAGGGCTGGAGAGGCAGCTTTCTCTCAGACAGATGTGCTGGCAGAGGCCTTTGTTCCTTTGGTGAGCCCTTCCCTGAGGCAGCAGGTGACCACCATATCTGGGACTCCAGCAACCTGGCTCACACTGTTAGCCCTGCACTGGTGATTCCCTGAGGCCCTGCCTCACCCAACTTTCGGGGCCACCCAAGCTGCTTCCAGTGGCTTTACCATAGGATTGGCCTGTCTTGGATTCTGCTTCAGAGTTTCCTAAATTCTCTGAAACAAGCAGCATCTGGTCGCAGCGAGCCCCATACCTCTTGTTAAGTGGCCCCAGGCCTGGGACTACAAGCAGCCAGCCTTGGTTTACAACCTGGCTTTTCCTGGGCACCCAAGCCCAGCACAAGAAGCAGCAGATCACTTTGTAGCTTATGCCGGGTGGCCCCGGGTAGAACACAGGCGGAGGCTGACCTTGCCCCAGAGCCAGCACACCCAGTGGACAGCTTCAGACCACATCAAAACACCACCACCTCCACAAGTGACACACTCAGTGAGTGGACTCAGTGGGTACCAGAGCCCTGATGAAGTAAGTCTTGCTCTGTGTGTTGGGCCCCTACACCGTTGATCCTCCAAGGGTGTCAGAGGCCAGTAGTCAGTGGGCACAGCCAGTCCTTTCAGCTGATCAGCCTGAGTAAATCCCACCCATTGACATGCCAACAGCAATCAAGATTCAATTACAACAGAAGGGTATAAAGTCCACACTAGGGGTGCACCTCGAGGGCCCAGCTGGGCTGATCAGGGCGGCTGTGCCACTGGATCCTACAAGACATCTACAACAATAGGCCACCCTACAAAACCTAGGAGACATAGCAACTGTACCTAATACATAGAAACAATCACAGGGAAGCAGCCAAAATGAGGAGACAAAGAAACCTGTCCCAAATGAAAGAAAAGAACAAAACTCCAGGAAAAGAACGAAACAAAATGAAGATAAGCAATCAATTAGATGCAGAATTCAAAACACTGGCTATAAGGTTGCTCAAGGAACTTAGTGAGACATTCAAGGAACTTAGTGAGACCTTCAAGGAACTTCAGGAGAACTCCAAGGAACTTAGTGAGAACATCAACAACATCAAAAAGGACCAGTCAGAATTGAAGGATGCACTAACTGAAATAAAAAATAATTTACAGGGAATCAATAGTAGAGTAGGTAAAGCCAAGAAGCAAACCATCGATTTGGAATATAAGGAAGCAAGAAACACCCAATCAGAACAGCAAAAAGAAAAAAGAATAAAAAAAAAATGAGGATAGTGTAAGGAACCTCTGGGACAACTTCAAGCGTGCCAACATTTGCATCATAGGGGTGCCAGAAAGAGAAGAGAGAGAGCAAGAAATTGAAAACCTATTTGAAATAATAATGACAGAAAACTTCCCTAACTTGGTGAAGGAAACAGACACACAAGTCCAGGAAGCACAGAATCCCAAACAACATGAACCCAAAGAGGCCCACACCAAGACACATCATCATCAAAATGCCAAAAGTTCAAGACAAAGAGAGAATCTTAAAAGCAGCAAGAGGAAAGCAGTTAGTTACCTACAAAGGAGGTCCTATAAGACTGTCAGCTGATTTCTCAAAAGAAACTGCAGGCTAGAAAGGAGTGGCAAGAGATATTCAAGGTGGTGAAAAGCAACAACCTACAACCAAAATTACTCTATCTTGCAAAACTATCATTTAGATGGACATATCAAGAGTTTCCCAGACAAGAAAAAGCTAAAGGAGTTCATCACCACCAAACCAATATTATATGAAATATTGAAGGGTCTTCTTGAAGGAGAAGAAGTACAAAAATATGAACAATAAAATGGCAATAAGTACATATCTATCAACAATCGAATCTACAAACAAAATGAGCAAGCAGAACAGAAAGAGACTCATAGATACAGAGAACTTTTTGTTGGTTGCCAGATGGGAGGGGAGTTGGGTGAAAAGATGAAGGAATTAAGAAGTACAAATTGATAGACTGATGAACCTCAAAGGGAAGGGAGGAGGGAGGGCGGTATGAGATAAACCAAAGAACTTCTATACATATATGCATAACCAATGGACACTGACAATAGTGTGGGGAAGGCAGGAGGGGAGTCAATGGGGAAAAAAAGAGGGGACATCTGTAATACATTCAACAATAAAGATGAGTTAAAAAAAAATCCTGACTTAATAATCACTCTACACCAAAGCCTATTGGTCAAAAAGCCATGGCAATGCACAGAGAACTTTATGTCCACCTTTTTAGTGCTTCACAATTCAATGAATGGCATGGACGCCAAGGCAATTTAATGGGGAAAATACTTTTAAAACAAGTATTTCTGTAGCAACTAGATATCTATATAGAATTTTTAAAAAGCTCAGCCACTGCTTCATTTGATTTACAAAAATAATTTGTGATGGATTGTCGATCTGATTAAAAAAAAAAAACCTGTGAAGTTTCTAGGAGAATATCTTTACTACCTATGTGTAGTGACAGATTTCTTAAAGATGACACAAAAAGCACAATTTAAAAACTTTTAAATGAATATATATATATATATATATATATATATATATATATATATATATTTTTTTTTTTGGTACGTGCCCCTAGTCTCTAGGGCCTAGCGGGAATCAAACCTGGGACTCTCTGGTCCGCAGGCCAACACTCCAACCACTGAGCCAAACCGGCCAGGCTAAATGAATATGTTTTTGACATATATTATAATTTATTTTTCAATCAAAATCTAGATTATATTTTACTGTTTTATTTTTTAAAATTTATTTTTTATTTATAGTTGACATACAATATTATACTAGTTTCAGGTGTACAACATAGTGATCAGACATTTATATACCTTATGAAGTAAGTGATCACCCCAATAAATCTAATACTCATCTGACATCATATATAGTTATTACAATATTATTGCCTATATTCCCTATGCTGTACTTTATATCCCCATGGATATTTTTATAACTGGCAATTTATACTTCTTCTTTAATATGTTTTTATTGATTTTTTTTAGAGAGAGTGGGAGAGAGAGAGAGAAACAGCAATAAGAGAGACATCAATATTGATCCACTGCCTCCTGCACGCCCCCTGCTGGGGATCGAGCCCACAACCCGGGCATGTGCCCTGACCTGGAATCAAACTGAGACTCTCAGTCCATGGGATGACCCTCAATCCACTGAGCTACACCAGCAGGACAATTTATTCTTCTTAGTCCCTTCATCTTTTTCACCTATCCTCCCCCGCCCCCATATCTGGCAAGCATCAATTTGTTCTTTGTATCTATGAATTTGTTTCTGTTCTGAGAGCTTTTTATAAGCAGACTATTTTAGAGTGCACTCTGCTCCACAAAAAAAAAAAACAAAAACAAAAAAAAAAAAACAAAAAAACACAGGAAAGGGTCTCAGATCCTTATTAAGAAGCCTGTGCTTATCTATTTAATGATATGATGCTTAACCTGGTCTTTCAGCAGGCTCCTTGTCTCTAAATTGTATGTATTCCTGAAAGCTGCTAGGTTTGTCAAGGAGGTGTTTGCAGTAAAATTTGCAACTGGTTTGCTCTTCTAAAGGCCTGACTTTGACCCAATCAAAGATGAGGGCATAGAAAAGCACTTTCCCTAGGCTACCTTTGCCACCTCTGGGTAGTCTGACCACATCAATGGTGCCAGTGAAATTTAAGAGTAATGATAAAAGGCCATTGAGAGGAAGACTCTTTCAACTTGACTTGTCGGATATTAACCACCTGTCCTGTGTTTCCCATTGATAATCCTGTTCTGAAAGCCACTGGAATCCTAGAGTTCTTTTCTATATGTAGAAAAGTAGCTGCCACACTGTCAATCTGTGACTCAGAGGTCTCCAAAGCCTTATCTTCTCACATAAATTTTATCTACTCTGGTTTGGAAACACTATCTTGTGTCACTACTGCCATTCCCAGAGATGTGGCAGAACTGATGGATTTAGATGGACAGAAAGCACCTGTATCATTTTGTCCCTTGTAGTTATATCCAGACCACTGCATATTTACAAGTAATAGTTGGGAGTGAGGACAGACAACAAATTATAACTACAGAAGACAGTGTGCAGAATGGATGCTTTCTGAAGAAACCTGATCACCTTGGCCTAATAAAATCAGTTATCTGCTTTAACTGATAAGTAGCTTCACTATTAACTTCTATCTCTTTTTTAGTCATTCATTGCTGCATTACATGAATACTTGCTAAGTGTTCAGCATTGTGTCAAGAGAGCTTCCAATCCAGTTAGAGAATGAGCTGATATACTACACAAGAAATAATCATACAACCTGAGGAAATACATAATCACATTGCACAGTCTGTACAAAAAGTGCTGAGAAAATGCTAAGCAATGTGGAATGATCAGTGATGTAGCTATATTAGAAATGAGGGAAATTAGATATGGGGGAAGTAGAGGACTTGTATTGGATAACTGCTCAACTAAAGATTTAATGTTATATGCAACAAAGAACCATGGTAAGGGTTCCTTGAATCCTTGAAAAAAGAAGTGTTGTTATAAAATAGTGGGTGAGAAAGATTATCCACATAGCATTTTGTAGAATGGGCAAATACAGATGAAGAAACAGTGGCACAAGGTGATGAAGACTGTGGGAATGGAGCTGAAGGGACATATATCCAAGCTACTTTTAAGGACTTAAAGTATTTTATAACCCATTTGATAGGAGAGGAAGGTTCCCTGTATTTGTGATGTGGGTTTGTGTGTGTAACAAATATGAAGGCCAAATTCTCCTATGTGAGTCACCTACCCTCATCCAGCTTTTAGCGTGCTATTTAGCTCTATAAAATAGCAGTGTAATTCTCAAATTGCATTGTAGTAGCTTGGGTACACATATATGCATGTATCTGTAGGTAAGTATGTGCTAATCCGTGTGTGTATGTTTCTGTGTATGTGTGTGTATATTTTTCATGTTTTTCTGAATGGCTAACATTTTAACCACTTCCGATAAGAGGTTCATTGGTTTGTGATCTCCTTGTGGGTGCAGCCTGTCTTTTTTTTTTTTTAATCTTTAGTGTTCAGTGCATGTTTATGGAATGGATGAATGAATGAATTAATAAGAGTCATTTTGTTTTAGAGTCCTAGAATTTTTGGAGCTTGAAGGGAACATTGATGTCATTTGGGCTATTCATTTTATAGATGATAAATTAAGGCCTCAAGAGGGATAAAGTGATTTATTCAAGCCTATAATTAAGTCAGTGATAAACATGGGGAGGGAATCCAGGTCATCCCACTATACCACATTACTCACTGTACTCAAACTGTGTGTGTGTATGTGTGTGTGTGTGTGTGAATTAGGGCTGAGGTGTGTGTAAGCATGGTCAGTAGGAGATTACTTGGCTTGTTTTCCAGTTCAGGTAAATATGAGCATTCTAGTGATGGCAGCTCTGGGGATGGTGCCTTTTATTCCATCTTCACTAATTCCTGCTTAAGCTGCTGTCGTTTGGATGGATGAATCTTTGAATATACATTCTAGCTAGAGGTATGTTGGCTTTATTTTTACATAGACTATACATTTTCATTTTTATGTGTTGGGATAGGAAGTGGGAAAAAGCCACTTGTCAATTCATTTCCTAAAAAATACCATTGTGAGGAGATGCCATTTAAACATCTAAAACAGCAATCACTTTTAGAAAAGGTTATGGGTCTTTTCATCATTGATCAATAGGCACAATTATCATTACTATATGTCAGCAATTAAATAAAGGACCAACATTTTAAAATCACTTTGCTATGCATCTGATTTGGGATCCCAGTTTTCTTGTTTATATTGCTAAATTGACTAAGAATTAAAACTTAAAAAAATAGTTAGCCGATTACAGTTTTAATGCTTTTCAGTTTAATGAGACTTCCAAAGTATAATTTAAAATGGCTGTTCATTTTCAAATGAAAACCTAAAGGTTTGAGGAATCGCTGTTTTAATCTCAGTGTCTGCAACCCTTTTAGTTTTGTGTAGTGACCTGGGGATTTATGCCACTGGGCAAATATTCTAGTCCTAGATATCTGCATTTATTGGGCTTCTTTCTCCTTAGGGTTGATGTCTCTCCTGGTGATAAATGCAATTCTGAGAGTCACAGTCCCTCTTCCAAGAGACTAGGGAACAAGTCAGTAAACTGTAAAAGTAATGCAAAATGACAATTAAAGTAGGGCATTCTGGTACCTTGGGGGCCTGACAAAGTGAAAGTATTTGAATTCTGATGTGCCAGATTTATTAACATAGAGACATAATAACATACCACTCACCCAAATATTTCACTAGAAACCTCATATATCCAGAAGGGAGCTGGAAGTAAAAAGTAGCAAGTACAAAAAACTTCTGAGGTACAAAAAACAAACAAACAACAAAAACCCAAGTACTACACAAAAGTTACTATGTTAAAGATCATGTAATTTCCTCTTGGAACAACAACATTTCAGCTCTCTACCCAGAACTTGACTCTCATTTTCTATACTATTCTAACAAATATAATTATATAGCTTCCAAGAACATAGTAGAGTAGAAGTATCAAACTCAAAATGGAAGAGGAGCTGTTTTTGATATACTAATAGCAGTGAGGAGTAACAATACTGAGTGTTAGATAGCAGGTTGGTGGGAAACGTGCTAAAAATTAAAGGCAAAAATTTAAAAACACAGCACTCTGAAGTCAGTGAGTATATGGGCAAAACCTGCATGGTATAATGATTAATGTTCAGAAAGGTGCTCCTAAGTAACTAATAAGCAACTATGTGATACGCTTTAGAAACAAGGCAGAATGCTTAGGATTTTAATGGTTTTAGTCCTTATAGGGGAAAGTCCTATGCTATTTTAAAAACTCAGCTATCCAGAAGTATTTATTCTTTAGGTTTTCAGAAAATCAAGATTTTATTAAACCTAAGCCAAGTGAGAAGTCTGCTCTCCGTGAATTCCTAGGATAAAAACTTCTAATTAGAGAAAGGAGTTGGGAGAAATATATAAAATGATAGGAAAGTGATTCTTATTTACCACTGAGACTGAAAATAAAAGTTTGCTCTAGACCCATTTTTAATGTCAAAATTATGTTTTTCAGAAACAAATGTTGTCTCTTTGTTGTGTTCTTGTGTTAACTTGGCTGTCTCATTAGAGATGGGGACATTTCCTAGTCAAATTAATGTGACATTTAACAAAAATTTCCCCTTTCAAATGTTTCATGCTATTTTCCATTTAGAATACTTAGATTGGAATAATGTCAAGCAAATTTTGATTAAATAAGGCTAACCAAGAGCCAATATCTTTTTGCAATAAAGAAAAGCTCTTTTATTGTTTCTTAAAAAGTGTATTTGTGCTGTAGTTCAGTATCCTATATTGAGATGACCTTGGCAGATAATATGACAAAAAAGATGCCATCTTCTAACATCTAGGTTTGCCTTAGAAAATACAGCATATCAGGTTAAGTTCTGTGGCTAGTCCTTTGCTGAGGACAGTTCTCCACACCCAATGTACATTAGAATTACCTGGGAAGCTTTTTAAAAATACCAATTGTTGGGCCCCACTCTAGGCCAATTACCTCAGAATATGTTGGAGTGGGACCTTGGCAACAGTATCTTAACAACAAACAAACAAAAATAATCCCCCAAATTCCCTAGTTGATTCTAATGCGCAGTTAGGGTTGAGAACCAATGGCTTAAGACATGCAAACCATTCATTAAAAAAATATTATTTCCTTGTTCAGAGTGGTCTGAGTATCATTCTTTGCTTCACCTGAAGTCAGGTGTAAAAAAATTTTACTCTTTCAAGGCATAGGGGTTAAGTTTGAACACACACCTTAAATCAGTATGAGTAAAAACACTTGATGTAAGTATACACAGACCTGTAGTAGGCCATCCATGACCAGTTAGCTTAGTTATTTAGACTGTAATACTAATGAGGCCAGAATAGTGTATTCTAGCCAATTAGAATAATTCTGTTGCATAGGTTGTAGCCATAATTCCAATCAAGCTGCCTCACAGAGAGACCTGAGACTGCTTACAAAGGTGAAAGATAATAGATGACTCAGCATATTCCCATCTGTTATGGAAAATCAGTTCTAGGAACCTGCCTCATGAGTAGTGCTTCTGATTGCATAAGGATGCAGCATGGGGCATTTGCCCATTATGGTTCTCACTTATTTTGGAAATGAAATGTTTACACTTGAAGGCCAGGACTCATAAGAATGGGTAGTTTACTCTTAGAGTTAAAAAAAAGAAGAAGAAGAAAGGAAGGTGCTGTTTCAATGATAATCTCCTAACTACAGTGGCACATCCTGCCTAACATATCTGTCCAGGTTAATCAATCTGTATTCCAGAGAAAGGGAAAGAGAATTGTTAAGGTCTCTACAAACAAGTCTTTTAGGTATGTTTCTTCTTTTAACTCAGTGCCTGTGAGTGAGAAATCTCATGGTGAGATATATTATTCCATTAGGACCAAGAAGTAGTACAGTCACCAGGGATAAAATTGGTAGGATTTTGCTTATTTGCCTAAATGTGGAGTTCTGCCACCATGCCGGGAGGTCAGGTCTCTACAAAGTTCTATATCTGATGCCCAGTGCACATGGGTTGGATGCCTTCATATGCAAAGTTATACAGTTGAAAACTGGCTTCTTTAACATGACATTATTTTGGGGTGTCGCTCATGCTTTCCTTGCAAAGCCATTATCTTCTTGATTTTCTTTTTTGCATCAGTGTGTCTATTAACTTTCTTGAGAAAATGATTTAGTAAGTTTGGAGACAGGTGGAATGTGTGCATGCTACTCTTTTACTGCCTGAGTGAGGTCAAATTTCTGATCATACTTGGGGTTTGGGGATCTATAGGAAGCAAGGGATATCATGACTCATGATTCCCACCATGAATCATGATAAACACAATTGAAATTCTCCTTCAGATTTATGTTTTATTATTCCTATTTTATAGAGGAGAAAAGTGAGGCGCACTGAAATTAATTTTCCCAAGGTTATACAGTGAAACTAATAATTGAACTCTTGAATGCTTAATCAAGTCCCTGTTTTAATTGGATAGTATGCTTTTTTTGGGGGGGGGGACTTCCATTTGTTAAATTATATATTGTACTGAATATCATGGAAGAGTGCTTTTACCCAATACCACTTTGAGCTCATGATGTTGGTATAATAAATTAATTCAAGAAATGCTTGTTGGTTGACTGACTGATAGATAACCTCTTTCAGCAGTACTTTCAGCATTGTATTCCCAGGGCAGCCTCAAGTTTGCCTCCTTCTCCTGTAATTATGTTTGCAGCAATTTCAGCATCCATTTTCTTATGAACAAATTAGAAATGAATTGACCCTTTTGATTTTTACTTTCCCAACCCATTCCTTCCAACAGCACTAACAATACTTGTGGTTTACATTAAAGTGGATTTTATCCTCTAGATAAAACAGTGAGAGTGGATATTATATAGCCTATCATCAAATGAGGGGCAAGTGGCAGTCATGGACATGCCCGAGTAAATGCAAGACAATGGCAGGATTTCCACCTAGTCTCCAACCCCATCCTCACCTACTCTAGATACTTAAGGGCCCCACCCTGACTGTTGGTAGTTTGGTGCTGATGTGGTAGTGGGATCTGCTATCACCTGTCTTGTGTTCTCTTCTACCAAACCGTGAGCTCCTTGAAATAAAAAGCTGCATAAGAGTTTAGCAGTTAATAACTGGCAGGTAGTCATATGAAAGGAATCTGCTATTTTGTTAGCTAGACAGCTATTGTGTTTCTTTTTCCAGGCACTTTCAATTGAAGTGATTTCAGAAAGCCCTAGGAATGGTGAGAATAGTGAGGACTTGTGGTAGAATGGCAGGGGGGTGGAGGAGATGTGTTTGGGCATTTTTCAGTTTATACAATGGTTCAATGTGAGTAGTACTTTAGTGTTGGGGGTAAGATCCACTTAACTAGGACTAGTAACATAAGTGTCAATATTTCCATGCATTTCCACCTTCTAAGGCTGCCCTCCCTTGATCTCCCCGACCTCTGGTGCTTATAAGCTATTTTCCCATCTTTTTCATTTGGCAGGTACTCTGCATTTGCTTTTGTAAAGCCGGTGCTCAGGCAGTCTACTGTAACCAGAATGGGAGTGGTATTTTAACGATAGGAGCTGAGACAGGGGTTTTCTTGCAAACTTCATGTTTCACAGGAAAGGCTTTGGCATCCCCTGTGGACTGCCCTTCACCCCATTTTAGGCATCATACTTGTTTGCCTTTATATCTGTGATAAAACAAAGGCCTCCCTGCATAACCAGCACTGAGTTAAATGTCTTAAAACAAAGGGAAGTGCAGAGTTTAAATCCACAGTGGAGGATTACCTTGCCTGCACTTCCATATCTCTGGAATAAATATTTTAACATGTTAATTATCTACTACTAATAAAAATACCTTTGAACTTCCAGTCAATTTGATGGGCACAGAATTGTGTCCTCTGGGGAATGGGAAGCAATTAGTTTCTGTAAAGATTGTGGTTCATGCAGCATCTTCCCCTAAGTGGTTGCATGGTCAGTAGCCAGCCATATTTTAGGGGATGTTTGTGTCAAGTTCATCATGGTCTGCAGGTGAGAGCTGTCTCCACAGAAACCCCAGGCCCTAAGGAGGCAGCAGGCATCTCTCAGGCTGTTGCCCCACTATACCCTCTGTTTCTGATTCATTCATTGCTTCTTGTCCAGTAGAAGAATTCCCCCTAAGTAGGATAGTTTCTCTTTTTTCATGAATCATCTATGTAACCTTTTTAATCTTTTTTTCCCATTGCAGACTGAAAACTATTCTTTTGACTCCAACTATGTGAACAGCCGAGCCCATTTAATCAAAAGGTATGTTGGTTTGCTTGCCTATTTTTACAAGTAAGCTTGATTTAATATAAAAAGCAAATCAGATGAAATTTTCTAAGGATGCCTTTTTCAGATTTTAAAATGCATGTCTAGCCCTGGCCAGTGTGGCTCAGTTGGTTGGGTGTTGTCTTGTGCATGGAAAGGTTGCTGGTTCAATTCCCAGTCAGGGCACATGGCCGGGTTGTGGCTCTATCCCCAGTAGGGGACGTGCAGGAGGCAGCCAATCGATGTTCTGCTTTCACATCGATGTTTCTCTCTCTCCCTCTCCCTCTCCCTTCCTCTCTCTAAAAATCAATTTTAAAAAATCTTAAAAAAAATAAATTAAAAAACAGCAACAACAACAAAAAAAAGAATGCCTCTCTGCTTATTGTAGAATATTTGGAAAATTCAGGAAAGCATTCAAAACTAAATAAAAATCAGTGGTAATTTTACTACCCCAGAATAATAACTTTTGTCATTTTATCACATTTCTTTACATCTAAATGTATACATAAACACAAATTGAAAAATAAAATTGGTGTCATATTATGTGATGATATAGAAATCTAATATTAGAAAACAGATACTTTCAAATTCATGTTATCAAAATTCTTGTTGCTCTTCACTTTAAATAGAGAGGTCTTAAACATTATGTCAAGATTGTTATTTTGACAATTTTGAAATTATTTTGAAGATATTTTAATGACAGATAAACTAACTAATTACTTATCTTTAAAAAAAACCCACAACTTTGTAAGATAAGAGAGGGAAAGAAGATAACTTTGCCTGATTCATTACTTCTTAAAATATTTGGAAGTGTTTCAAATGAAGAATTCAAAGTGTAGGTTTGTGTGATGGTTGGTCAAAACTCATTTATCCATGAAGCCTCAACATAAGTGAATATAGAGATGATTACTGCCAAGGAAGATTCCATCTGGTGCAGTGGGCACAAGATGCCCAATGGGGGCAAGACAAGGAGTTCAGCAAAACCTATAAGGAGGGAGAACTAAGTGAAGCCAGAACTTGTGTAGAAAAACCAGTGCAGACCAGTACATCCTCTTGGATGGCTGAGTAGTTATTCTGCAGCTAAAATTGAACTCTGAATGTGTTTGTTAAAATACTAAAAATGAAATAGAGGCACAAGCAGGGTATGTTAGAACTGCAGTAGAGAAAACCTAAAAATTCTATTATTTTGTTGTCTCTAAACCCATAAATTTACATCACCAGAAAAGTAGGATTTGAGGAATAAACTAGCTTGTTGTACAAACAACTTTAATTAATATCTAGTTTATTTCATGATGCTGCACTAACCCCTGAAAGCATGCTAGGTTTATCTGTATTGGTTTGGAATTACTTGTGACCTTAAGAGATAATCATTGAATATCTGAAAATGAATAACCCAGGATTACTCTCATAGCATAACTTGAACTTTTTTATTGTGAGGGGTTGGGAGGAATCCATTCTTGGCCCACAGAATGAAAAAACCAAAATGTGAGGAATTCAAAATTATCTGACTAATTTGTTTTAGAGGAAAAAAATAACACTCTTTTTGTGCGCTAATTAGAATAATTTTGCAGCAGAAATCTGCTTTGTTTTTTGCTTCCCAACTGTTATTTCAAAACTCCTTTTTTACACCCTGGGTTTTATTTATTTATTTTAATTAAATTTTATTTTTCAATTACAGTTTATATTCAATATAATTTTGTATTAGTTCCAGGTGTACAGTATAGTGGTTAGATAATCATGTACTTTACAAAGTGTCCCCCCCCCCCCCATATTTCCAGTGGGGACTGGGTGAAAAGGTGAAAGGATTAAGAAGTACAATTTGGTAGTTACAAAATAGTTATGAGGATGTAAAGCAAAGCTCCTTCAAAAAAATATACTTCTGGTAAAAATAGGGACTTTCCTTATCCTCATAGGTCCCTTGGGCTAGCTTTAGGTATCTGGGAATTCTATGGCCAGGTTAAACTGATAGCATGAGCCTGATTTTCATAGCATGGCAGAGAGCCTAAGACTCCTGGGGATCCTCACCATCTTAGGTTGGCTCTGAATATCTAATATACATAGAAGGCAGACTGATGAAATGAAAACTTACGTTTAAACATTTTGCTTTTGGGATACATGTATTTCCATAGTAGCTTTGGTACTCACTAGAAAATTCTGATTTTGGTTAATTACTTTATATGTTTTTGAATTGATTTTTAGAGAGAGGAAGGGGGAGAGAGAGAGAAAGAGAGAGAGATCGATGTGAGAGAGAAACATTAATCGGTTGCCTCCTGCACACACTCCGACTGGGAATCGAACCTACAACCTGGATATGTGCCTTGACCGGAAATCGAACCTGCCACCTTTTGGTGTACAGGACAACACTACAACAAACTGAGCCACACCGACCAGGGCTTTATATGTTTTTGTTTACACACACAAAAGGCACAACCTGGACTTAACAGGTTGTCAGTGGAAAAGTCTCCTGATGTCTGGAATCAGAGATAGTGGCTTTTTACTAGGGACCACATTAATTAAGAGGAAACATCTGAAAGCTAAGGGACTCATGCATTTTTGCCAGGTTCTGTTTCTGGAATTTTGAGGGCTTTGGAAAACCACAAAGGCCTTGGAATTTATGGGATCAATTGCGTTTAGATAAAGCACAATACCTGCAAAGATACAGAAATCTTGTGTGTTATTCTTTTCTGGAGACTGACTAAGCATTTTAAATGTAAAATGTGTGGAAATGTTAAAAGAGAGTGGTGACTAACACCAGGTGATAAAACCCTGTAAACCATGTTCAAATAGCTCACAGCAATGTTTGAAAGGGGTTTTGCCATATGTGGTTTCTTGAGGATCTATTTACATGAATGGGAAAAGTTCCTGGCCAGGAAATCATGATTTTTATTATCAATTTTTATTTTACAATCAAGTCCCTGTTTCTTTGAATGCCAATCCAATTTCAGGCCAACTTTGAGAACTTCCTTTCCTATCCATTCTCTCTTCCTCTATTCACTTTCTACTCATCCAAGGATCCTTCTTGGACTCATCTTTTGGCATTCTCCAGCAGTTGTTAAATGTCTTGGCCAGAGTGCTTACACACAGGCTTCTTTTTCTGTCTTGCATCTACCTCAGGTAAACCAACAGAAAGCCAGAGGGCAAGGAGTGTTCTAGCACAAATCAAGGTTGAGAAGGTTGAAGAGTAGATACAGAAGGGAAAAGGAAGATATATGGCACATCCCCTATAATGTTATGCACTGAGGAATCTAGCTTTATATTTCTGTATTTTCCCCCCAGAACATTGCCTGCAAATAGCAGGTATACCCAAGGCTTATATTGGAATCCCTGATTAACAAGCCAGGACAGTTTGGGATTTTTTTTCTGGATGGACTCTCTTCCTGCTATATTTGTTTCCTTGCTATCTTCTCAGAGCAAGGAAAGCCAACAGTGGTACTTTGCTCCTGCTGCACCACTCTTTCTTCATGCCTGGTTTCTGTGCTGCTGTCTGATATGCACTCCTGCAGTGCTTTTGGAGCAATATCAAGCAGCACACGGGGCTGTAGCTCAAAGAAAGTAACACAGAAAGTGAACAAGGTACTGAAGCAGTATGGAAAGGAAAATGAGCAATGGCCTCTAAACCACGCATAGTGCTTTCCTTTTCCACCCAAATTGTACTAGGATTTTGCAGCACCTGGTATGATGCCTTGTCTATTAAAAGTGTTGGTACATGTTCATTGAATGAATGGATGAAAGAAGTAGAAGAAAACCTCAGCATTTTTCCATTGAAAACTAGCACTAAACTTTCCTTCAAACCAGCAGTTTCTGACCCTTAATGTGCATTAGAATAACTTAGGAGGCTTGTTAAATGCACAGTCTGTAGCTACATCCCTAGAGAATCTCCAGTTTTTACAGGTTCCCCAAATTATTGTGATACAGGTGGTCCAGGAACCACTCTGGGATCTTCCCAATATTTCTTAAATATAGTTACAATACTATTTTTGATTTTCACTCCCTTCTAATTTTTACTTTCAGATGGCATTCCCTGGGTATGTGGTGTCACGTACTAGGAAGATGTGACCTGTTTCCTTTAAGATATTCTGTCTTTTGGAAATATTTTAAATATTTTAAAGGTAAAATGCAGGTCAGAATTTGAATGTTTATTCATCAAACATGTTCTGAGTAACTATCATATGTAGAGTCTTGTTTTAGGTGTTTTCAAACAAATTCGTCCCTCTGTTGACTACCACAGCAGTAATAGAAACATTTGCATTTACAATACCATTGCAAACAGATACCCCTAATTTATTGTCCCACAAAAGTTGGTTTACAGGTCTTTAGTCTCCCAAGAGGTACACAGGTAATAAAGCAAGTGAAATCAGCATTTTAAAATGCCTGGCATAAATTGTTATTTGTTTTGGGTGAGTAGCTATTTACCAGGCTGTTTTACAATTTGCAGCATCTTGCTCATTGGGTCTGAAACTGCCTTATACAAATCCATTCATTAAGCCACTAAATATCCTTACAGTATCAGAGTAAGTGGTACTTAGTTTATCAGATGGACAAACTGATCTTTAAGAGTTAACTATTCCAAGATTTGGGGGAGAGGGAGATACCCTTTTTCTTTTTCTTTTTCTTTTTCTTTCAAGAATACATGACTTCTCATGTTCACAATACCAGTCCCTTAGTTCCTAGTAGCCAATCCTTCACTATTTTATTATTTCTCTCCTTTCTACCTAAAAGTCAAAAGCCTCGAGATGGTTTATAATATTCAGATGCATATAAAATAGAATAATCAAATTTTAAAAAGGCAGAGCCAAAACCAATTAGAAGAAGCTACATCCCTGGCATCCAACTCACTGCAATTAAACATTATATTTACCTTGAAGATTTAGGGAAGGTGAGACAAAATGGTAAGTGTACCAGGGAATATAGTCTCATTTTTCAATAAACAAACGATACACACTTGACAGGATACTTTTTTTCCTGTTCCTGAATTTTAGGAAAAATGAACATAGTGGACAAGGTCTGACTATAGTTTGTGGAAGATATAGAAACATTCTTTAAAAATAAATTTACTAGCCCTAGCCGGTTTGGCTCAGCGGTTAGAGCATCGGCCTGCGGTCCTGAGAGACCCGGGTTCGGTTCCCGCTAAGGGCATGTACCTCGGTTGCGATTTGTCCCTGGCCCTGGTTGGTCGTGCGGGAGGCAGCCACTTGATGTGTCTCTTTCACGTAGATGTTTCTCTCTCTCTCTCTCTTCCTCTCTCTCCCTCCCACTCTATCTGAACAAAAAATGGAAAAATGTCCTCGGGTGAGGATAAAAAAAATAATAATAAATAAATAAATAAATAAATAAATAAATAAATTTACTATATCAAGCCTATAAAAAGATTTTGTACATACTATTTAATTGTAACTCAATGAAAACATTGCCATATGGCATAATGGTCATATTAAACAATAATCATTTATTGAGCATTTGTGTATACCTGGTACTTTATGAACAGTATCTAATCGAGTTCTCAAAATGGCCTCATGAAGGAGGTTTTAGCAAATACATTTTATAGACAAGGAAACTTAGGCTTAAAGAGATTAGATATCAAGTCTAGAGTCCCATTGATGAAATTGCAGACTATGGATTAACACTTGTTTTAATGACTGCAAGTTTAGTGCTCTTTTCACTATAGTCTGGAAATCTAACATGTCACAGGAACAGAGTTTAAAGAACCTAGAGCAGTTGTTCTCAATTGGGGGTCATTTGGCACTATCTGGAGACATTTTGGTTGTAGTTTTTGGAAGGAGCACTACTGGTATCTCGTGGGTAGAGGCCAACGATGCTGCTAAACATCCTACAATGCACAGGACAGCCCACCACACAACCAAGAATTTTGCAGTCTAAAATGTCAGTAGTGCCAAGGTTGAGAAACTCTGCTCTAAAGGATGGTTAATTGCATTGTCCTTAGACTAAATCCCTCACCATCATATATCTTAAGCAAATTTTGGCAACTGCTGAAATAGAGTCAACTCAGGGTTGAAATCTCTGGCTTAAAGTAACAATTTTGTGTTGTTGATTAAAAAAGCTTTCATATGCTTCAGATATCATTGATGCAGATCAAAAAATTAATATGTGTTATAAAAATGTAGAAGCCAGTAAAATCATCCAGGCAGGCCATTTCCTTTCTTCTAATGTGTAGAAGTGCATGTGGGCAGGACCAATTTTTTTTTTTTCTTAAAAAATAAACTTTAAATCTGTTCAAGCTGTGGGATTAGTATTTATAGGAAGCCTCAAAATCTATGCCATAAAGCTAAAAATGGTGGCCAACTTTAAAACATGTGTTTCCAATTAGTCTTCTTGACCATAAAAGAGTTATAGAATGATTGTTTTTTAAATAGAACTGCATCCTGTTGTATCCACAGGGCTGAATAGCTGCATGACATAATATGGAGGAGCTGAGTAAGTTGCCTTATTGAGTGATTTTAGTTTTAATATAGTTGATGATCAGTTATCCTTTCTGAAAATAATTAGCAAACAGTTCAATGTTTCACTCTTTTTTGCTCTTCATTTTTCTTATAATTATGGTTTTTCAGTTAAATTGCCCTTTTGATCTTTTCCTTTTCATATTCAGGACAGCAAGCATTTTACATCTAGTTTGGTCATATGTTAAAAATCTGCTGTGATTCCTTTTGACTAAGTGTGGAGAATGATGATGTATCCATTGTATCCATGGCATAGCTCTTCATCATATGTATTGAATGTTCTTATCAAAGCCTCAGAGAGCCAGGCTTATAGATGTTCAAGGTTGAGCAGATCAAGTGAGTTTGCAGTGTCATCTCCACAGGGCTTCCTTTTCAGAGGTATAGTAGGTCTGTTGGGACTTGTCCTAATTCACAAGCGTGCCACCTTCCCTTGTTGAAACAACAACACATTTTCTTGAGTATGCCTTTGCTGCTTCCTTACTGACTAGGGAATGGATTCAGCATTCACTAGGTCTTTTAGATGCATAATTTATGGTCCATGGTGCAGCACAGCTGCAGATTTGTCAGGACATGCAAAGTACTAGAAATAGGTGGGGCCTCTATGGGTATACTTTATGTATTATTGTCTAGTTCATGAGCTTTCTGGATAGTATGCTTAGTGCATTGTGTGGTAGATTGATTGAACAAGTGCAATAAAAATTTACCCACAAACTTTTGAACTGAAGGTTTCCATGTTCTTAGCATAACTACATCCACAGTTTTGTTGGAGTCCACTTTCTGGTTCACCCTGTTGTCTTACCTTCCATGCACCAAGGCTCTTCTCACTACTGCCTTTCCTCTTTTTCTTTGAATCTGTCCCTCTGTCTTTCTCAGTTAAAACTGACATGAACTCTCTGATCCTGATAGTCCTTTCTATTTTAATTGCTTTACCTCAATTACTGACACTTTCATTTTTACAGTTGATTAGTAGGCATCTTTGGAGAGGCAGTATACGTAGTAGTTAAAGGGTCCAGGCTCTGGAACTGGACTGTCTGGGTTTGATTGTAGAGCTGCTACATTTTTACAGGCTGTGTGACCTTGCACAAGTTATTTAACTTCCATGTGCCTTTGTTTTTTTCATCTGTAAATGGGAATATCTACTAACATATTTTCTCTTATATATCTATTAATATGCCTTTCATGTCAAGCACTTAGAACAGTGTCTCATGCATGGGAATTCCCCAGTAAACACTAGCTATTATTATTTTACTTTGATTATATAACAAGAGAAAGAACACCTTCTGAAATGATTATATTTTTTGCAGGTGGTTGTTTTAGATTTGCAGCTTCTTCTGCCTTGCCTATAGTAATGCATTGAAGATATGTGAATGAATGTATTAGGTGCATCAGCATCCAAGAGTAAGAATCTCCCTGCAATATTAAGTTCCATTATCTTTAACCTGAAATTTCTCTTCCTCCTACCCTGTTGGGCAATCCAGTCACTGTTGGTCTCACCACACAGCTGACATCATCTTGGCTCTGAAAGATTTTTAAAATCATGTCTCTCACAGTTGTAAATGATCATTCTTTCTTTAACCCAGCAGCTCCACCTTCAAGGACCTAGAGGGCAACAGCCTGAAGGATAGTGGACATGAGGAGAGTGACCAGACTGACAGTGAGCATGATGTCCAGCGGAGCCTGTATTGTGATACTGCTGTCAATGATGTGCTGAATACCAGTGTGACCTCCATGGGATCGCAGATGCCTGACCATGGTAAGGGCTGGTTGGATGTAAGTTGCAACCATAGATACCAAAGAAACCAGAATGCTTGTAGGCACACTCTACTACTTTACTATATTGAGTGTGTTGTCAAGGTATGCATTATGCTCATGCCTCAGAAGCTTCTAGGGGTTTTGAAATGTCCTGATACCTGACCTGATCCCTCTTTACCCTCCCTGGATGGATCTCCTGGGATTGTATAATATTCAGGCATTTAAAAAGCTGAAAAAAAATATATAAAATTTCTCTTCAATTAATAACTGTACTTAGCACGTGGGAAATGAGCAGATGCCTTCTCACCGGGAATGTTTTCCTTTTTGCTTTAGTACATGAATTCATCTGAACAATCAAGTTGCGTAGAAAACAACACTAATGGGACCAAAAGGGTGGATTTTATTTCCATATCAGGCTGGTTAACTTTACCCAAAGAGAGACTCTGTTCTCTGACCATCAATTTCATACTATACTGATGAGGGAAAGTACCAGACTTTCTTTTCTGTTTATGGGACTGCTTTGCCAATTCTCTTTGGTTACCACAAAGATCCATGCTATTGGTCATAGGAGATACCATGGTAGGAAAACATGGCTGACTTAATATAGTAGTTGGTATATGTAAAGAACAGTTCAAATTACATGTCAGGAGTAGCATTCTCATGCATGAAAAAGAGTGTATTTTTGTGAACTCAGCCACATATGCTTTAGCAAGAATAGCTATTTAAAACTGCATTAGGCCCAGCCAGTGTGGCTCAGTGGATTGAGGGTCATTCCATCCTATGGACTGAGAGGTCCCAGTTCAATTCCCGGTCAGGGCACATGCCCAGGTTTTGGGCTCAATCCCCAGCAGGGGGCATGCAGGAGGCAGCCAATATATGTTGATGTCTCTATCTCTCTATCCCTCTCTCTTCTTCTCTCTCTAAAAAACTCAATAAAAATGTATTTAAAAAATAAAATTGTGTTAGGCATAAACCAGGGTGCAAAACATTAGCAGAGTTCAGCTAAGGCAGAATGTTCAGGTGGACTTGGGCACAAATGTCATTTTAAATATTTTACTGATGCAAACATGCTAGGCAAACAGCCTGTCTTTTTCAGTTAAGAACTATGAATTCAGCTTGGTGTTAGGCTCAATGAAGCTTCAGGATGCTTGGCTATGTCTTGAAAGAATCTAGACGCAAGCTCAGCTGGAAGCCCCACTGCTAACAGACTTAAAGATGAGAAAACAAAATATGGTGATTATGTGCTGGTTTTCAGCTGTTTCATTTCACTGTAAACATCATTAAATGCTTTTGTTTGGGTCTTGTAAATGAATCCAAAGGAAAAAAAATGCACGATCCACAAAACAAAATGTTTTCCATGGAAAAAAATTAGTCACTGTAGACTTTATTAAATTGTCTAATCCATCCCTCCCCAGTAGATCCAAGTGCCAAGGTCTATAATATAGAGAGGTCACTACTGATTGTGCACTGCTGCCTTCCCTAATTGGTGAGTGGTGACATACTCAGAGATAATATACTTTCTGGGCAACCTAACTAAGACTAAAGCTAAAAAAGATAAATAAATAAACATTTACATAACTGAAAAAGAGACTTTAATTCTCAGCAGATTAGCAGTGTGTCACAGGACACAGACTGATATGTATCATTTACTAATCTTGTATCTCAAAGAAATGCTATTTTATTTATATCAGAAAGGGTTTTAGGTAGATGTTCTCTAAAATGAAATAACTTTAAGAAAGGAAATATTCATAATTGATTCTCACTTTATGCCTGGCTAGAACATCTGTTTTAATGTCTTGTCACATTTCTCTAGGAAAACAATATCAGTGGACTGCAGCTAGTTTTATTTTTTTCTCTGAGGGAGTATTCCTTGCAAATGGAGTATAATATATATAGTGTAGATTATATAATAATGAGAGTATTCTAAAGTAAATGGGTAGCATTATCTCAAGACTCTTCTACATAAAAGATGTTGATTATATACACAAACATTTTTTGCTATTCCATTTTGGCAACACTTTCACAATTTGTTTCTTAATATTTGATTTTCATGTATGTATCTTCATTGTTTCCATTACTCCAGCAGTGGCTAAACCTTGAACCAACCCTTGGGTTTGTTCTTTTTAATCTAGTTCAATCATTAAAGTTCAGGTACAAAGGGAATTCAGGTCTTGCTTATATCTCAGGTTCTTCCTTAAGATATCCAAGTACTTCTGAGCTTTCCATAATGATCCTTAATTATATCCCAAACGAACTCTAGGCTAGCTACCCAGACTGTGTCACCAGTTTGCTTGGGTTGACTATTACTACCTCAAAAAATAGCAACAATTTCAACAATTGACATTTTATAGCATTTTACTATCTCAAACCTGGTTTCACATAGTAAATGTTTTTTCCTTTTATCCTAAGGCACAGTGGTTGAAAAGCAAACACTGAGTTAATTTACCATGCATGCCTGATCTTGTAACCATTCAAACTAGGATAGTTTTAGTTAGTCAATCCAGGGCAATATGGTATAGTTGTTTATGAGGACTACCAATTTAGAAATTTAAGGAGGAAAAAAATGGAATCTCCTCTGAACTCAGACTGGCACTGAAAGTCTCAAAGATTCCTAGAAGAAGAAAAAAATAGTCCCAGGTCTCTTTGGTTCATTGATACTGTGATGGACATCTCAACCCCAAGTGCTCTGAAATCCTGGGGGTTCCAGAGCTGAACTGTTCTTGAAGTTTGAGTGGGTGTCTCTGGAGAAGAGCAAGGGTTACAATAACCTTGTCAGACTAACTCTGATCCTGATGATATTTCTTCTGGTTATGTCAGAACTACTCCAAAATTGGGCCAAATATACCCAATAGAGTGTACCTTACACCTTTGTTTTAGGTAGTTTGACTCACCTTTTGTTTCATGTCTATAGCTCTCTCTGTGATGTTTGTAATTTGGACATTAGCACAGCAGCTTTCTTAGCACCTATGTACACACATGACTGATGGGGAATCTTAGAATTTAAAAAATAAAGATGATTTTATGCATCTTGAGTGTGAACAGTTGTTCAATGAGCTAATAATTGTGTTGATAGTGTTTGAGAAAAAGGTACAAACAATATCTGTTCTAGCTTTCTGAGACACCTGAGCCCTGTGCTTCTTTACACTGCCCAAGTGTCTTTGGGCTTTGTTCTTAAAACTTTACTATAGCAGAATAATTCTCAGCGTGAATGTCAAAGATGCTTTGTGACTCTCAGAGTAAAGGCTTAAATCCCATAATTTTCAGCAACTCTTTCTTGAGAACACATTTCTAAGGATGGGAACCCAGTATTTCTATATTCAACCAAGAAAGGAGAATGCCTGGAAGTCTTTTGTACTCAAAGGGCAAAAGTTAGGGGTTTAGCCACTTGACTTTTGATTATGTTTTGATTGCTTCCACCAAACATATCCATGAGCTGGGTCAAGGTGGAGATAAAAGGAAATGACAGGAATCTATGCTTTCTGGATTATTATCAATCCTGGTATTATTCTGTACACGCCTAAGACCAGGTCAGTAGGTTGATGAACTGGCTGAACTGAATTTTCTGGTTGCCAGGTGAATGCCTGAATTACAAATTCATGTATCATCTGCAGTGTCTTTGAGTTAATATGTCTTAGCTTGTCCCCAGTACCATAGTTCTTGTTCCCAGAAAAGAAGGTGATGGAAAATTCTTTTTTATTTTTTATTTTTAATTGTTTTATTAATTCATTTTTGTTACAGATGTTTCTCCTTTTCCCCCCATTGACACCCTCCTCCTGATCCCCCCCCAGCCCCATCCCCAGCTTTGTTGTCTATGTCCATTGGTTATGCATACATGCGCATAAGTTCTGTGGTTTATCTCTTCCCTCCCCCCCAACCACCTCTTCTGAGGTTTGTCAGTATGTACCCTACTTCTCTGTGTCTATTTTGTTCATCAGCTTGTTTTGTTCATTATATTCCACAAATAAGTGAGATCATGTGATATTTGTCTTTCTCTGATTGGCTTGTTTGGCTTAGGATAATACTCTCCAGGGCCCTCCGTGTCGTCTCAAAAGATAAGAGATTTTTTTTTCTTATAGCTGCATAGAATTCCATTGTGTACATGTACCACAGCTTTTTTTATCCACTCATCTACTGGTGCACACTTGGGCTGTTTCCAGATCTTAGTGATTGTAAATAGTGCTGCTATGGACATAGGGGTACATATATTCCTTGTGATTGGTGTTTCAGGCTTCTTAGGGTATATTCATAGAAGTGGGATCACTGGGTCAAATGGCAGTTCAATTTTTAACTTTTTGAGGTAACACCATAGTGTTTTCCATAGTGGCTGCACCAGTCTGCATTCCCACCAGCAGTGTACTAGGGTCCCCTTTTCTCCACACCCTCGCCAGCACTTGTTGTTTGATGATTTGTTGATGGCGGCCATTCTGACAGGTGTGAGGTGATACCTCATTGTTGTTTTAATTTGCATCTCTCTGATGATTAGTGACGTTGAGCATTTTTCATATGTTTCTTGGCCATTTGTGTGTCCTGTTTGGAGACGTGTCTCTTTAGGTCCTCTGCCCATTTTTTAATTGGATGGTGATGGAAAATTCTTACACTTTTAAAAAAATACGTTTTTATTGATTTTTTTAGAAAGAGAGGAAGGGAGAGAGAGATAGAAACATCGATGTGGGAGAGAAATATTGATCGGCTGCCTCCTGCACGCCCACTACTGAGGATCGAGCCTGCAACCCCAGCATGTGGGAATCAAACTGGTACCTCTCTGTCCATGGGATGGCATTCAATCCACTGAGCCACAGTGGCCGGGAGTCATATGACACTTTTTAAAAAAATTTTTAATTTTATTTTTATTTTTAGAGAGAGAGGAAGTAAGAGGGAGAGAGAGAGAGAGAGAAACATCGATGAGAGAGAACATCGATTGGCCACCTCCTGCATGCCCCCCACTGGGGATTGGGCCCACAACCTGGGCATGTGCTCTGACCGGGGATCAAACTGGTGACATCTTGGTGCATGGGTTGACTCTCAACCACTGAGCCACACTGGCCAGGCAGCACATGACATTTTTTAATGCTATCTCTCTGTAGTTCTCCGAGTGCCTTGAGAACAAGTAAGTGTTGTCACTCAGCAGATTTTACCACCAGATTTGGTTTCAAAGTGATTTTATGCTGAGTTTGGGAGTCACATTCAAATACTGTAACCAATGCCTTCCTTCCCAGAATTCAAGTTATTTGGGAAAATTACCACCTTCTGGCAGGGACAAGAATTTTGTCTCATGTCATTTCTGCATCCTCTAAGGAAAGTAACTGACAAGTAGGGTGGGAAGAAGTGCCAGAAGATCACTGGGCTTGAATCTCTTCCCATCAGGGTTATTTCTAGGTTGAGTAGCGCTGGGGTTAATAGGCTTCTGTCTCCTCCTTGCTTCTTTGTATGACTATTTGTGATGACATGTGTATTCCTGTTATACTTACTTAAATATATAGTCCTTATATGAAATTGGGGTTTATGGAGCTCGTGTCCTGGCACTTGTATGTACTAGTCCCAAGCCCAACTAATTTGTTTCAAATCACACTCAATCTCTCTTACCTTATGATTTGAATTATTGATTATAAATTCATAAGCTGAAAAGATGGTTCTAATTGCGCTAATATGCACCTAATTAGAAGTTCACTACAACACTGAATTGATTTCCCTCCCATGCTAATTGATACCTAACGGAAGCAACATAGAAAAATATGCAATAACATTTATCTGCTTTTTACATTCAAATGCAATATAATGATTGCTTTATTTCTAGAAGTGTAGGTTCTTCTGCATTTTACTAACTTGTTTATTTGCTAGTTTCACCACATGAATATCATTTAACATGTTTGTTGTGTAAAACATGGATTTGAAGAACTTGATCTGTGCCTAATGTAACTGCTGTTACAAATTAGCCATGAAAATATTCTGTAGGCTGCATACTATGCATATTCTAGTTTCAACCACAGGTGTATTAAGATATTTACACTTTAAACACTGTACCAACAATGTGTAATTTCATTTCCTCTAGTCTTTAATGAAATTATAATGCAGTGACTAAACATCCCTTCTTTATGCTTTTACCTATTCCCCTGACTCACCTCTCACCTCACTAAATTTCCAAGCACTCATTTCAATTAGTCTCTTGGCAAAATAGGGAGTCCTCAATGGAGAAGATTTTATGACATTGCAAAGCAGTGTGCTGCTGGGTTCCAGAAATGGTAGCATGGACCAGATGTTCATAGAGTAATTGAAAATTTTATCTGAATAGCATTTGCTGTCAAATGTTTTATCTTTACTTCAACAAAGAGGTTGACTAGATACCCCTGGACCTAAATTAGTATCTTAGAGGCTAGATATACTGTTTTGCAATTCATGTGGCTATTTTACCCCTAGTTTTTCTCATATAAAATCTTTAGAAATATCTTCAGCATCTTGCAAATATACCAAGTAAAATGCTTAATTATTTGAAGACAGGAGTATATATGTATATGGTGTATCTATTTGTATGACTTTCAGCTTTTTTTAATCTTGCCTCAGGTATTTAATATTCTAATACCAGGCAGGGACAGTCCATGCCAGATATATATCATTCTTTTAATCAACAATATTTTTAATGCCCACTATGTGTCTAGCTCTAGGAATTGAATGTGTCAATCACTGCTGTTATTGATTGTGAATATTATCATCTTTTTAGCTTTGCTTAACTGGGATTTACTGAGGTGACTAAGGTCAGCTCAATGATGAAATGAATGATTCTTTCTGATTTTAAATATCATTGTAAGAATAGAGCTCAAGCTATTAAAAACCCAATTAATATTGTGCCAATAAAGCAAAGGAAATAACAAGACTGTTACAATCAAGATCTTATTTTTATTGAGTATTATGGAAGTTTCTTCCTTGATGTTCTAATTTGAATAATGTCACAATGGTAAACATTTATTTTCTTTTTAAATCGATGTGCTCTGAGGTTGAAATTCCCACTCACTTTTAGTTAACATCACCATAAAGTGGTAGTTTTAATCTCTGACATGCCCAGTTACCTTGTTGGTTTACAGGCACTCAGTGGTACTCAATGCCCAGTCTCACTTTTCCTCTGATATCCAGTAATTTTATCCATTCTTAGTTTCAGCATTGGCTGGGTAGGAAGGAAGAAAGACCACAGGTGGATACTTTTTCTTTTAATTTCAGCTACATTGCTGAACCAGATAATTTGACTCCTTCCAAAGCATTGTTTACATTTTATTGGCAAGACAGCCACTGGAATAAAAAGTCATCCTTAACTAATGGCAACATAGATGCTATTAGCAGTTGTTTGCTAGCATTATTTTGGTATGGACCCTTTGGCCAGAGAAATTTTGTTAGGACAGCTCTGTTCCTCTGCTCTGAAGTAGAAACACTATTCCTCTTTTTGAAATTAAACTGTTTTTCCTGATCCATTTGGAACTTTTAGTTGTCTCATATTCAATGTCTATCTTTATTTTTTTAATTTATTATTATTAATAGTTACCTGTGGTCAGAGATTGATTATTCATCAGGAGAATAAATGCCAGAGGCTTTCTTGACTGGTTGACACTAAGACTTTCTATATTGCTAAGCACTCAGAAAGCACTGGAGGGTATATAAAGGGAGCACACTGAACAATTAAGAATTTCATTCTCTAGGAGTTTATGGCCCAATAGCATAAATGGTCCAGTATGGAATAGACTGCATATGATCAGTGAAGAAATTAATTAAGATTATTGATCTGGAAAGGAAAATGAATTTCAAAGGATACTTTGGTGTAATGGGATTTCTTCAGAGGAATGGTGGAACCCAGGCCCCAATGTAGTATGCTAGATAAAATTATGCTCTATTTGAGTGATTTGCTAGGTGAAAGTTTTCCAATTGCTTCATGATAAAGTATGCTCTCCAAGTTGTGATAAGTAGGGACACTGCCAATAGGATAACAAAAGAGAAACAAATCAAGTTGTTTTATAGAGCTAGATCATATGGATTGTTTTGCATACTGAAAAAGTCAATTCAACTATCGAGATCATTATATTCTTTGAGTCTTTCAATCTGTTTAACATTATTTCTGACCTAATCATAATGGTTAAGAGCCATAAATAAACTCCATCAAGATGGGAAAACATGAATCTAAACTTGCCACTTAAATATTTATGAAGTATTTTTTTCCTGCTCAGTTTCCCTTTAACTTCTTTATTATGAAATAAATTTGGGGAATTATGTCCAGTCATAATTTAAAGAGCAATTTCAAGAATATTAAAATCTTGCCCTGGCCGGTTTGGCTCAGCGGTTAGAGCGTCGGCCTGCGGTCTGGAGAGACCCGGGTTCGGTTCCCGCTAAGGGCATGTGCCTCGGTTGCAGTTTGTCCCCGGCCCTGGTTGGTTGTGTGGGTGGCAGCCACTCGATGTGGCCCTTTCATGTCGATGTTTCTCTCTCTCTCTTCCTCTCTCTCCCTCCTACTCTATCTGAGCAAAAAAAAAAAAAAAAAAAAAAAAAGAATATTAAAATCTTGTGTTATTTCTTTATTGTTTGGGCAAAATACTTGTAAGATGGCTTTCCTCTCTTACCATAGATGCTTTTTGTCATCCAGGGTTAGGTGTTTGCCCCAAGTACTTTTGGTCTGTGTCTTCACCAGATGGTTATTGCCTGTTCATTTTGGGCCAATGAAAGCTATTTAGACACATCCACTTTGGAACTATTGGCTTTTTGACATGTAAGTCTTTTCCATTTCTCTTCCTATAAGTCTTTCCCCCATAAAACTGGAGCCGAGCCCTGGCTGGTTTGGCTCAGCAGTTAGAGTGTCGGCCCGCAGACCAGAGAGTCCCGGGTTTGGTTCCCGCTAAAGGCACGTACCTAGGTTGCAGTTTGTCCCCGGCCCCGGTTGGGGTCGTGTGGGTGTCAGCCACTTGATGTGTCTCTCTCACATCAATGTTTCTCTCTCTCTCTCTCTCTCTCTCCCTCCTGCTCTATCTGAAGGTAAATGCAAAAAAACAAAAAACAAACAAAAAAACCAACTGCAGCCGAAACCACCAAGCACCAGATTGGAAAAGGTTTGAGTCATCAGAAAAGTTGCTTTTTAGAGGCTTATACACAGCCCAAGGTGGGTAGACAAAACAAATTCTTTTACAACTAGCTAGAATGAAGTCCCATAAGCCAATTATTCTGCAATGTATAAGGAAGACAAAGAAGTTCTCCATGGCTTGAACTAAAAATATTACCAATGATATACCAGTCTCTAGAGTTGTTTTGGAGCAAATCCTTTGGGACTGGACATTTGCGTCCAGGTAACAAAGTTAGAAGGGTGTTGTGGGATTTTAGGTTAAATGGTAAACACTGGACTTCACTCCAAAATGTGTGGGTGTAAGATCTGTGTAGTTGAAGGAATATGTATGTGAGATGGTATGCAGCAGAGGTGACTTGAAAGGCACAGAATCCAGAAGGGACCAAAGGAGTTTATCAGAAAATGAACTCTTTGTGGCTGAATTCATTTAAAGTTTTGTATCACTGAGGTGGCCTCATGGGAAATAATACTTCTGCTCCATTATTCTTCACAGCAGTATAGACAACAATCTTTCAAGCCGATAAATCTGAAACAATAGATGACACCATCTTATAGTTAGTTCTTTTTAACCTTAGTAATACCTATTTTAATGGCAAACAAGACTGTCTAGTTTTCCGTCTTAGTTTAACAGGAAGATTTTCGATTTGGCAGAAGTTAGAACTTTAAAACACTCCAGTTATTTACGCCTTAGGTTGTTTCTAATTCATGGTCTAGTACCTAGACTCCAGTCATGCAGGAGTGCAACTGTAATCTGCTTTATCATAAGCATAACTTACTATGTTTCTTCCATTTTATATGGATATCTATAAATAAACACCACTGTAATCACCTGTAGAAACTTGGTAACCTTAGTTAATTGCAGCAAGGCAGCTCCCCAGCCATGAATTTGCAAACCCAAATCTAGTGCCAGAGATACACTTTCCAATTTCTGTGTGGCCACTTTCTCCACCTCTAAGCTTATACAGTCTCTGATTTCTATCCTTAGCTTGGATAGAAACAGATATTTGACTACTTGCTGCCTTCCTTTCTCTTTCATCCTGTATGGAATTTCCAACCTCCATGAACAATAGAATATTTTCCTTTTAATACATGGAAAAGAGGGAGGAGAGGAACGTTATAGGTACCAAGATATTTAGACTGGTCAAACTGTTCTAAGGTATCACCACCTTCTGTTCTTAATCATTAATGAGGCTTTCAGTTGCTCTAATCTGGGAGGTGAACCAAAAGAATGTTTTGATTTTAATTTAATTTAATTTAAAAACCAGCTTATTGAAAAAAAGTGCCTCTAGCTTGTAAGAGTCAGATTGTTGATAAACCAAAGCAAGTCAGTTACAGAAGCTGAACCATCATTCATATGCAAACAGGAACTATTTTAAACTTGGGGACTTATTATTATTATCATCAGTAGCTAGAAAATTTAGTCCTTTTAATTAAAGGAACCATTTTATTCTAGAGATATGCTTCATATAAATACCTATTCCATTTTTTTTTCTGGAATAAAAACTGATGTACCAAGGGTTTAAAGACTATTAATGTCAGAACACAAATGATGGCAAAGTCCAGAGTGAATTCCAAAGTGCAAATTCTTTTGCTTGACCCACTGCCCATCAAACTGTACATTTTAGAAGTTTAGTGATTATCTGTGAGTACCCTATTAAGTTTGGATTTTCTTATACTGGATGCTTTTGCTTAGTAGCAAAATGAGAATTCAGAAATGTAGTGTTTATTCACAAAGTGGATTTTAAAGACCTGGAGCCAGACCTTTGTGCCAACCGTCAGCTTAGAAGCTTTCATTATGCTTCTTGGAGCTTCACCAAACACTTTCAGATTTATAATTGATGTCTACTGAAGTTGAAGGCAAAGCAAACCTTCCTTCTTTAACTGTAGAAAACATTATCTTAAGGTTGGACCCTAGTTAGCTATAGGGTAGCTGTATTGAATAACACTAGCCTGCTAACACAGCAACTGAGCACTCCTGAATTCAGCTTCTAATCAATCTATGCAACTAATGAGTCTGCAAACAGACTGAGCTGTTGGAGCTGGCACCAGGAAACCACCATTCCAAACTAACCATCTCTTATTAACCTTTTGGTGTTTCCTTTGCGACGCTAATTAGAGACCCATAAAACTATCTGCTTGGATCTTTGGTTTAAAATACAATTTTCAAAGAAACACAATCCACTTTAAAGCTTCTGTTAGTGTGATGTTTCCCCTCATGAAGGAAAATTACTGACTTGCCATTTAAGTAAAGTTTGTGTGATTAATCTGTAATGTTCCAGTAATTAAAATGCCAGAAAAAGTTGCTTCTGTAGTTGGTATAATTTACGATGTTCTCCAGATTCCAGTGGTACTGAAGTAGGCGGCAGATGTTTCTACCAACATTATATGTTGATGGTCTGAAGGTAACCATTCCTAGGCTGAAGCCCAGTCTGCCAGACTGCCTTTCTGCCTTTTGCTTTGGACTAAATTCATTGCCGGAGGTATATTTTGCTTCCTTTTTTTGCAGGATGATGAGCCAAGGAATGAGCATTGTAGTGTTGTGATAGGGGAAGTCTTCGATATTAAAGAGCTGTTGAGCTCAAAATGAGAGGTTACCAAATGGGCCCACCCAACATTCAAACTATTATATTTGCATGATGAAGATGATGGAGCAGCATTCCTTGGTGCTGTAGTTCCCCATCCTACTCTCTTTTTGATAGTTTCCACACCTAGAAGTAAGTGTGTCACTGAGCAAAGAGCATTTTGAGATAAGTGTTCAGGGCATGTTGGACCCATGTCTTCATCTGTGCTTTTGCTTATCCATCTACAGCACCTTTAAATGCCTCATTTCTCTCTCATTTGTCCTAAATATAAATTACCTAAAATAAATGACTTATATGATCTTAGGGGATAGAACCTTTAGATGAGGAATTGGCTGCCTATTAAACAAGTGTGCTTTGCAAAGTTAGGCATTGTTTTGTTTGATTTAGAAAAGTGGTACTTCTTCCAGAAACCTAATATTAATCATCTAGGATCCTTCAGAGATTAAAACACCCTATGCCTGAAATGTAGGCACAGAACCCAATATTCTACTTGCAGCATTACTGAGAGCCCCTTTGGTATCTTAAATTTTCACTGTCATCAATATAGAATGTTTAAAATCTTGAAAAGTTCCTGAAATCATCGCAATAGGGAGTGCATATTATATCATTTATTCCTTGCAGCAACCCTGAGAGGGAGGCAAGCATAGAATTCCAAAAAGTTAACAGAGGAGTGACAGTCATTTAAACTGAGACTCAAAGTCAGAATCTTAGCTGATTGAGAAAGGTAGAGAAAATTAGAGTGAGGAATTAAGAGAGAAATGAAAGAAGATACAAATATCTATCATTGAAGCTAGGGTTGGCAGGGATATGAGGGGCATAATCCAGACTTCCTTTACTATGTACTATCTATCTAATCCTCATAGGTCAACTGAGAATTTTTATTACTATTAGTTTTCCAGACAGGCAGAGTCCCATCAATTCAGGTTCAAACTAATATGAGCAAGTCCTATTGAGTCAGTATAACTGCTTCTACCCTACTCTGTTCTCCTCAAGACTGACATCACTAGTTAGCTTGTAAATCCAAAGGCAAGAATAGCATTATAGTGACTTAAGAGTACAGATTTTGGAATAAGACAAATCTAAGTACCATGCTAATCTTTGCTACTTCATAGTTATTGCCCTTAGTCAAATTAGTTAATTTTTTGAACCCTTAATATTCTTATTTGCCAAATGGGAATAAAAACAAAAATTACTTAACAGGGTGGTTGTGAAGTGATCCAGTTAAAGTACTTCCTGCCACATAATAAGTGCTTAAAAAAAAAAAAAAAAGAGGAAGTGCTGTTATTATTACAGAGGTTCAGTCAGTGAAATACTCACTTTGCATGATTTCGGGAACATTACCCCACTGTTCAAAGCCTCTCATCTGCTTGCTGCTGTCTGCAATCCCTTTAAAACAGGTTCAGGCATTTCATTTTATAATTATAGTTCACACTCCAAGCAGCCCTTGGGGAGAGGGAATGTATTTACTCAAATTCACACTAAGTTGTAAATGGCTGCTGTTAGATTGTTTATAAGTTTGGGATTTGGTGGTGGTGGTGGTGGGATGTTTTCTGGAATATTGAACACTAAAAGTCTCAGAGTGGGGGAGAATCACAACAAAAGGGTGACAGCATCATGAGTTTGCCCAGAGCTATTAATGTCCAAAGGAACATTGGATAATTATTTGATTTACTCACTGTGAAATGTCTAGATGCTGAGAAGCTGCCTTCACTATCAAATTGTTTTTCAGAATTAGCCCAGACTCTGATTTAAGTAATTAGGGATATGCACTAAAGGTTCTTATGGAACTTAGAAGAGAAGTCCATGTAATCTACATTATAAAATGCCTATATTCTTGAGAATCTGTGATGAGACAAGCAAATCTTGAGTTGTTTTCTGGTGGCATTGAGTCTGCTTTGCTTTCCCTATGTAAAAATATGCATGTCCCAATCCCTGGGGTCCCTATCCTTCTTCCCTGCTCTCCCTTCACTGCTTTTAAATGGCTAATGGGTGGCAGATAACATTTTGATTCTCTTTTTTTGTTCCTACTCCATGTCAGACTTTCATTAAAAAATAAATGAGGAGATACATTTTTTATTTCTAGTTTTCCTGTAAAAAAAAGTCACCCAGCAAAGGATCATTTCTATTCTTTTTTTCTGCCAATGGGCTGAAAAATGCTCAGCTTCTACCTGAAAGGTCATATCTTCTTGTCATATGAATGAGCTCACAGCAGGTCCATGGGGACAGTGTCATCTGAGTAATGACGGGAAATTATGTACCTTTGGATTTCTGCCTCTTTCTATAGTGGAAAAAATGAATTTGTTAATGATAGGAAAAAACTCAACTGAAGCCCCTTATAAAATCCTCTGTATATAAATGCCAGGAGATAGCCACTCAAATACACAGTTAATACATGAAATTTTTTTTTTTTAATTTCTGCCTTGCTTAGAGCTGTTTGTCTTATATTAATGTAAGTCAGGTGGCTCATCTTCACTGGTTACAGTGTGTTGAATTTAGTGGGCAGGCTGTGGTTTTGTGGCATAAAATTCTTTGGCTTGTAAGGGACCTTATGACATGTTTGTGCTTGCCAACAAATGGAGATGGAGAGAGGGAGTGAGGACAGGAGGGAGAGAGGGCAGGAGGAAGGGAAGGAGCGTGAGAGAGAGAAAGGTAGAGAGGGTGATATTGGACACACACAGAGGGAACTGTGTGGAATTAGGGATATGCAAAAAGAACTTACAACCCAGGGACAACCACTGTGTTTTTGAAAGAGGCAGATTCTGAAAGAAAAACAAACAAAAAAGCAACTTTTATTTTTTGAACAAATCCATCCCATGATCAATGTAACTGGAAGTGCATAATGTTTAACTTCCTAAAAATCCAAATCCATGTGCTATATGCAAAATACTAAAAAATGATAATTATAGCCCTAAAATAACTTAATGTCATGTTGCCTTAGGGAAATGGAAAATTGTAGTTTTCACTCTATTATTTATTCATCACAAAGCCCTGGATAAGTCACTAACCTCTCAAAATCTCAATTCATATCTTTATAGATGGGCTGATGAACAACGTTGCAATAATGTTGCTTGGATCAACAGCTGAAGTGATATTTATATGTGTATAATATCTTTTTCAGTACAATTGTGAATCATATAGCTACTTCTTCCCCTCATGTCATTCTCCTTGGCCTGTTGTCCTGAGTGCTTTACTCTTAGCACAATCTGGTTTAGCAAGAGAGAATTGAGTCAGGGACTTTAAGTTCACATCGTATTCTACAAATTAATATCTGTGTGACAGTATGCAGGTCACTTGTCATGTTCAGTCTTTGAGTTTCTCATCTATAGAATGGAGGATGCTAGTAGTACCTTCCTTATAGAGTGATAAGGGTTAAATAAGGTAATGTATACAAAACACTTAGAAAAGTGCCTACTCCATAGTGGACTCTCAAGAATGATAGTGGTAATATGAGGCGGATGAAGTCATTCTTCTTCTTGGTTTACTTTCCCTCTTCTTCACTTCTCAGTATCTCTTTCTCTTTGGAAAAATTTAAGCCCCATAAGAAGCCTTTCTTGACTAACAGTTTGTACTGATTTCTCCTTTACTTGGAATTTCTTCAACATCTAGATACATAGTTTATATCACTTTAACTTGTTTTTTTGCCCATTTTTTAATGTAAAATGAAGGGGTTGATAATTGTTAGGACGCTTCAATTTATAAACTCTTTTATTCTGTGTTTTTGGTTCTGGGCACAATCTTTTCAGATTCCTGAACACACAGCCATTTGCAAGTGGATTTTTAATGAATGCTATACTCAAGTTAACAGATGGTATGGTGTGTTTGCTTTGAGGGGTAATTGCTCTTTCATCTTAATTTCCTCCCTTTGGCATACCTTTCTTGGAAGCTGCTCAGTGGCAATGTCATGAAACATGGGATGAAAATCAAACTGAAGTAGTAGGGGTCACTTGTCTATTTTAGAAAAAAAATACAGTTAAAAACCAAAGACCAGTGAAGTTTTACCAAAGGAGTGCCTTTTCGCCCTAATATTAGGGCCAAATAAGTCTTAAGAGAACAATGGATTTAGATTGTTCATTCCTCTTTTCCTAAGCTAGGTGGCTATCTCTAGTTGATAACTATTTCCATTTTTCTTAAACAAAGTTTAAGACACCTCCTCCTCCCTAGCTAACACTGTCACACCTCTCACAGTTGGTCCATTCTTAAAATCTAACACTCTAAACCAAATCTCATGTCCTTTCATCTATGGAGTCAGTTGTAAACTGCTAAGTTTACTACAGATTTTCTCTTCCTCTTCTCCCTCTCCCCTTCTCTCCACACACTTTTTCCCTTGATCTTTCTTACTTATTAGCTCTTCTTTCCACCCTCCCCATGTTAAGCTCAGCCTGATTCGATCCTCCTTCCTTCTAGGGACAGTTTCTCATTCATCACTATATTTTTTTTTTTTTACAAAAAGTAGAGATATTTTTAATGACATTGAATAATAATTTTTTGGTTATATTAATAGTAGTTTAGTGTTCTCTTCTGGAATATTTTAATGGCTTCTTTTCACTTGCAATAGTTGCCTTGTTTACTACTTTTTCCTTCCTCCCACACAGCTCATAGCACACTACTATGAATGGACAAGACCCTCATTGAACAAATGTCGATCAGTCAGTTGCTTTTAACATGAACACACAACAGATGCTAACCACCAATGTCTAATCCTCAGGGCAGTTCTTATCTACCTCATTTTACAGATGCTGGGGATAAAATGATTTACTCTAAGACATGGCAAGGATCAAAGGAGAGTTACCTGGATTTATTATGTGATTCCAGGGCATTGTTCTGGTTTTCTATTTGAAATCTCAAAGGCTATAGTACTGACAGGAAGTTTTCATTCCTGTTACAAAAGGGATACCTCCTCCAGTTAGAAGAGATGTTGCTTAGGGAAACTGCTGTAGAATATAGCAATGGAGCCAGAAAGATCAGAGAGTCAGAAACATTACTGTGAGATGGAAGGAAATAACTAGTGTGCCTAACTAGCCCAGGGGGCATGTTTGATAGAATCCAGGTGTGTCTACAGTGTTGGCATCTGTATAGATACTGGCCTTTCACTTTGTTTCTTACATTTTACTCTTTGAGTTTGTCTGCTGTGTTATCTGTGTCACTGGCAATTCCACTGACCACAACACTTTAATTGAATCACTGCTGAATCTCCTTGAAGTTTCCTTCCCTCTTACCTTGCTGGTTTCTAGCTCATGTTGGGGTTTAAAACATTTTATTAAAAAAAAAAAAATGCCTGGTGAATTTCAAGTCTATAGCTTCTATTTCCCTCATGATTTCCTCTAACCTGGGCTATTTTGGATATTTTCATTAAGATAAATGTCAGAATTTCTATCAGATGAATCAATTCTTTTTGGCTTATTGGACTGCAAGTTTACTGAGGCCCAGTCTGTTTAGATTGGCTTTTTCTTTGTGGTACTGTATGGGCATTTTGGTGATGGTCATTTCTCAAAGATGATCTAAAAACATTTTCTATATTGTCACTTTTCAATTCCCAATCGTTATTGAGGTGTTTCTTGTTTTTTTTTTTTTCTTTTCTTTTTTTTTTCTTTTTATGGTTTTGTTGTTGTTGTTGTATAGTGGGGAAAGCCCTGATTCAGGCATCTGGATTCAAGTCCTGGATCTATTACTAACTCCATTTGTGATCTCAAGCAACTTATTTCCTCTCTTTGGGCTCCAGTTTCCTGATCTGTAAATGAAACATTTGGACTGGAATGATTTATAGGGCCTCATTATTGCTGATACTTTATGACTCTTCATTGTTCATTGAAAATGAAAAGATTATTCAGGGAGTGGAAGGCATCTGGGCTGGATTTTACTCTGTATTTCTAAAGAGCAAGGCAGGGTGGGAAATTTGACTCTTAGTCCTGGGGCTTTGGGTTGTAAAAATCCTTCTATCACAGAAATGGAAATTAGAGTGAAACACTGGTGGAGCTAGCTTGTGTTAAATATTCTGAGTTTCTTCCTCCTCTTTGACTTCTGTTTGAATGTATTTAGCTTAACTCTGCTTTCAAGTATGTGTATTTTCAAGGAAATGGTTCTCCTTTCCTTTTATACCCAATTCATGTTCTCATCATCCTTCTCCCTTACTGAATCATCCATTTCTGAATAGTTTGCACTTTTCAACTTAATTAGGTCTTTCCCCTAAGTGAAGAACACAGCTGTTTCCTCTTTGATGGTTTGGCAGCTGCCTCTGCCTTTTCCAAAATGAATGTTTAGCTTTTTCCTTGAATTTCTTAGCTGGTCATTAGTTCAGGACTAGTAGCCCATCTCCCAGTAATAGAACTCCCAAATCCCATGGCCAGAGTTGTTCCCATTGCCTTTGGTGCCTTTCAATCTTTTGTGGGCTTAATTCATATGAAATGGGGGATTTAGCAATCTTTCAGAGCTCCATTTGCTTCATTATCTCCAGTGATTCCATTGTTCAGCCTTTTGAGGTGCTGATTCATCTACTAGGAGAACCTAGCCCATTGTCCCTGTTGTAGTTAGATGGAGAAATAGAGGATTAGAAGATACTAAATGTACTTTGTCCCTGAATTAAACAGTTCTCATTTGTCTACTTCACAGACTCACCATTTCAGTTCCTAAGAAGCTCTCTTACCAATTGGTCTTTTCGTTTTATTTTTATGTGTCTGCATTTCAGAAAGCGATTACTATTTTTCCCTAGATGCTTTGACTTTATATCTGTTCCTTTGGTCTTTAACTTTATGGTTACTCACTTCCATTTTTAATTGTTAGGATTTGCACATATCATACGTTACCCATACAGCTCAGATATTAAGTCAGCTTCTTCACTCCACTCCAACACCCCTCTCACATTATGCATCCTGTTATTCAACCCAAAACCTTCTATGTTGTCGGCTTACTACTGTCCTTCCAAATGTGTGTGGTGCAGCCTGTTTTTGTTTCCCTGCCTCAAGTGCCTCCCTCATTCAATTTAATTCCTCATACTTAGCATATTAGGCATCTTGTCAATATTTCCTTTCTGAGGTCTATTTTTAAAATTTGAATGCATTCTGCATGTGTGATTTTTTTTTTCTTAAGTGATGAGATCTGCAGCAGAGTCAGAACTGGCTCTATGCCTAGGAGGAAAGAAAGCACAGAGCGAAAGAGTATTGCTCACATTCTCAGGAGTATGCAAGGGCAAGCTCTTGACAAAATTGTGTCTACAGTGCCACTGTATCTGTCTGCCTGCACCTTCCCGTCCATTTGGGAGCACAGGCCATACCCTCCTTGGGTTTTCTTAATTTCCTTCACCACTAGCCCATCTATTCAAGGTCCTGCATTCCCAGGCTTTCTTTGCTTGTTTCCTGCTTCTCACATATATACTTATCTGTTCCATGTTCCATTTCCTCAAGGTCTTAATTATTCTAAGGGACCTGTTAAAATCAGTGGTCTCCCTTTCCAAAGAGCATTTGAAATCTTAATGTGATGATAATACAAAGGGATAACTAATGGTGGCCTTTGGGTCACTGAGATAGCCTGATGGGGGTGATGTCTTTAACATGGGTCTTCCCAGCAGCCCTTCCTTCATACCCCACCAGTAGATGGCTATAGAGTTTAAGGATAAGGATAGCTAGGACTCCATCTCTTCCAAAGATTTAGAGTTTCCTGATGGATAATAATACCTAACACGTGTTGAATTTTTCCTTTGTGTCAGACACTGTTTAATTTGGTTTATGTGTATTTCCACTTCTAACCATCCCAACAACTTTATGAGGTCAGTGTTAAGGCACAGAGAATAACTTTAACCAACTTTCTTAGGATAGCACTATTAAGTGGTAGAACTTGGACCTGAACCAGGCTGTCTTACTCCAGAGCCCACAGTCCAGAGCCTCTGGGAGAGGGATGGTGCGTTTTTCAAATATACACTTCACTGAGAGGAGCTCACTTCAGATGTGCTTCAGGGTAGTAAGCTTCTTTGTGCCAAGGAGTAGATAAAGTCTTGAGTTGTTACAGTAGATCTGACTTATGTATTCCTCATTATTCTGGAGAGAAACTTTCCTGTTTTTGTTTTCCCGCAAGCAAATGTTATGCTGAAGCAGAAAGTTTTGCCTTTGCTATTCAACACCCCCCAAATTAGTAATGTTAAAACTTTTCTTTACCAGACCCTATGGCTTTAAGTCCAGGGATGGTTGCCAAATGCCTAGGGCCAAGCTTACAACCTATCTTTTCCCTACTTTTGGAGTTGATGGTGCTGCAGGAGGGTTCTCCTTGGTATTGATGAGCAGAAACAGACAAACTCAGGGCAGGGGTTCTAAGAAGGGGATAGCAGACTGTCCTATATTCTCAGTGGCCAAAAGAGCTAGAAACCCTATCTCAATGAGGTAGTACCAATATCTTCACTATAATATAGTTTTTCAATGTAGTCATACACTGAATTATTTTCTGAGATGGATGGTTGTGTTTCCTGTTATTTCTGCTTTTCCTTCTGGACTAAGCTTTTATTGGCTGCTGCTTACTTAGTAGCAGACAAAAAGCTTCACACCTGTGGGCTGCTGCAATCATGGTAATGAACACTCTGCTCAGGTAGGGGAGCTTTTTCTTTCTTTCGTAGTAGCTATTAGCCCAACACAGGGTATTTAATATATTCATTTACTCTTCTTTAGATAAATAAGATTAAATCCAGAATGAAACAGGGAACAGTCTTACCCCTGTTTTGTGCCTTGCATGATTTTCAGGGTCTGCAAAGTTCCAGCTGTGTAAACATGATAGAAGAACTTAGGTGTTGTCTAATGGAGGAAGATCACAATTTGGGAGAGGTCCACCATGGCTGGGCAGGAGCCAGGCATTTTTCCACCTACTCTACTCCACACCCTGCAAGGTTGGCTTACTCAGCTCCTAGAGTCAGAAGTGAAGATGGGACAGCTGGTGTTAATTATTCTGTTTTACAGCTTCTTATTTGTAAGGATTGAGAACTCAGCAAGGGTTAGGGAAATCTAAAGCCATATTATCAAAGATGCTTCAGTTATGGTGCTAAGAAACAAAGAAATGGAAGACATTGGACAAAATAAAGAAGCCACAAATATTTAATATGACAATAAAAATATGTCTTAAAATAATAGCTGCATTTATATTTAGTTTGAGTCTCTGTGGTCACTGGAAGCAAGGACAGATAAATATTTGGAAAGAACTGATTTGTTCTGATATCTGGATTCAGCTTTGTTCCTGAGATTTGTTTAAGTAATGACTAGCTCAATAATGCTAAGAACTTTTAATATATGAGCACTATTTTTCTGGAAGGAAATGTGGTTTCTCCATAACAAACAGAAATATTATGGATCATTTGATTTCTCCATCTCCACCTTCTACCCACAATTATGTACAATTTTGTGCTCAGTTCAATAGAGCCTGGAGTCTAATAATTGTTCTGTCCTTCTAAAGAGGCACATGGGCATGTATATCTCTGAGCCCCAAAGGTCATCGGCCTATTAAGGTAACAGGTTTCCATGCCTTGGATTCTTTAGGTTATACCTGGGAATCATCAGTGATAGTTAACACAAAGGCATTTGGCTTCCCATTGGATGTGAATGTCAAGACACGGTCCTGATCCAGGAAGAAAATAAAGCATTACCTTTTAAATGCACTGGGATGCTTAGTGTTTAGGGATAACCCAGTCAGTTATATTCACTCCTGATACAAGTGGCTATTGAAAATCTATTTTCCTGAGCAGCTAACTTCAAAGCAGTGTGTCTGAGACAGAATATTCTTTTATAGGATGGAAAGCCTCTGGTTTGAGAAGAAAAACTAGTTTGGTAGAACACTGAGTTTGAATCATATGGGAAGTGTTCAAGAATAGAAAGTGGAGGAAAATTCAATAAATTACCATTTGATGCAATATTGGGATGTCAGGGAAATAGAGAGTTCTAGGCTATGATGTATACACATGCATTCCTTTGTTCACTAGCTGTGGGAGTCTAGAGAGGCAGAAACAGTACTCCAGACTAGCAGCAGCACATATGGGAACCCCTACGTCTTTCATTATATTGAACTGGGAAAGGGGGACAATCCTGTCAATACTGTTCACATGGTGCCCCTAGATTTTGAGACTGGGCTATTAATGCTATGCCAAATGCTATAATTGTAGCATGTGAGGAATATCCCATAACACTTAGCTCCTGGATGCTTGTCTGAATCATTAGGTATGAGCATTATGGGTGCCATAATAGCACTGGAATTCCTGCAACTAAAAAGGAAACACATTTGGCTTGTACTTCATCTACAATCACTTACACTTAAGCTGTTGATAGCTGATTGGTATCTGTAGACTGCTGGGCTTGTGCCATGGGACTCCTAAACATATTTGATGGGTGGAACAGAGAGGGAGGCTGTAGATTTTGGCAAGCTGTAATTCCCATTAGTCAGGCTGCCTATATCTCACACTAGAGATTCCAATTCACCAAGATGAAAGTTACTTCTCTAGGCTTTGGCTGATGGCCCAATATTAACGTGAAGGAAGGGAAAGGACCAGTGTTATATTAGACTGTGAATTTTCTTTTTTTTTTTTTAATTTTTCTTTTTTAATCCTCACCTGAGGACATTCTTGCATCTATCTTCAGATAGAGCAGGAAGGAGAGGAGAAAGGGTGAGAGAGAAACATCGACGTGAGAGAGACACATCGAGTGGTTGCCACCCACACGACCTCAACTGGGGCGGGGACAAACCACAACCAAGGCATGTGCCCTTAGCGGGAACCGAACCCAGGACTCTCTGGTCCGCGGGCCGACACTCTAACCGCTGAGCCAAACTGGCCAGGGCTAGACTGTGAATTTTCAATGAACAAATAGTTGTAGTTTACTGAATAGCCTGTTTTTACTTTTTTGACAGACATAAAATTCATGGCAACTTTTTTGGAATTTGAGGGAATTTTAAATGTTTAAATTTTATTTCACAGTAAATATTAACCTTTTGCTCTCCTAATAGAGAAATATGGGCCCTTTTATAGGGTGTGTAGACTATGTTTGTAGTTGTACAGTGACTATTCCTTGCCTCAAGTTTTTCTTGTAAGTGGTACTGGTAACACACCCTGCTAGGGAAATTCCAGACACAGCTGTTTCTAATATTTGGAGTGGCCCCCACAGAACCATCAGGCTTACTCTGACGGTTCCTTGGTGAGAAGGAGGAAATGTCTCAGAGAGCAGATCTTTTCCTTATTGGTGGCTTTTCTTGGCCACTTCTCTTGTTTCTGATTGCCTCCCTGTAGCTTCCCTGGAGGTATGAGTTTCTAGGCAGAAAGATTTGATGTGATGAGGAATACAAAGGATACAAAACTGAAGAAAGAGAGACAAAGTCTGAACAAAATAGTAAAACAATATATTTGGGGCATGGCAGAGATACGTTGAATACTATGGAATGGAGACAGGGAGATGAGATGAGAAAAGAGGAATGAGAAGTAAGTCATGGGAACACTTATTATTTATAGGTGGGAATAAAAGGCCTATTGAACTCCAGGGGAACCTTTCTTTATGCAATGCCTGTGAATATGTTGAAATTTTGTAAAGGCAATTCCATCTTAAATGCACTGCTAGAGCTGCCAAGCTGCAGTTCATGGGTTATTCTATCTAGTGTATAATCAATCTACTATTCCCCTGCCCTGGACAACCTTTGGGGTGTGGTCAGGAGAAAATAAATAGAACAGACAGAAGATTTCCTCCCAGTAGAGTCCAAGAGCTTCCTTAAACAAAGGTGAGATATGAGCATCCCATTTTATACTCCAAACAACTTTCCTGTGAACTACCTCAGAAATTCTCTGGCTTCCTCACAGTTCCCAAGTAATTTCTGTAACATTTAAGTACTCTGATTAGTTTTACTTTTTACAATAAAAGTTGACTTGTGCTAAAAAAAAGAAAAAGAAAAAAAGAATCACCTGAGCAGCCTGTGTCTAGTTGGGTGGTGCAGAAGAAAGGCGAGCTCTTGTATCAATCTTTATTTCCTCTGTAAACACAGATGACCAGAAAGGAAGGTTGTTATTAATAATAATGCAGACCAGAAAAAAAGGCTGTTATTTTCAGTCTGTTGAACAGTTCAAAAATGCTTTTCAAGCACTGTGATCAGATGTTTCTTTTTATTAGCCATCACACATGGAATTAGACTAATTTCAAACAGTTTGTTTTCCCACTCTTGTCTCCATAAAATCATTACTCGTGAGTGGTTTCTTTGTTGAAATACCGCTGACCTCCCATATTGGAATGGATAACAGGGTGCTAAACTTATAAACATTTCAGTTTGCACAAACTCTGGGAGAAGGGGGACAAAAATTCTTTAGGAGAATAAAATCATTCCTCAATGTCCTTGTTTGTTAATGTCCTATAATCATCTTATTTAGGAAGCTATGTTAACATTACAATTTGTGTGTGTGTGTGTGTGTGTGTGTGTGTGTGTGTGATTAATAAAAGCAGAGAATTTTTTGAACACCAGCAGGCGGTTTTAAAATATAATTCTTTTTTCCTTTCCAACCCTTTTCTACCCTCTGCCTCCAATCCAGGACCATTAGGATAGATAAAGAAGTTGTGGCATGTCTTAATATATGAGCAGACAATGATCCTTAACTCTTCAGCTAGGCGCTGTTTACATTTTGCCAAAGCTGATTATTTCATCTGTGGTTTTAATAGCAAGCTTGATTATTTGCTGCTCACGAACTGATAGAAGCAAATAAAAAAGATTTCAAAGTGGAATTAAAGGAATAAAAAAGCTCTAGGGCCCAAGAAGGCGTTTTCTTTAATAATTTTAATTTACTCTTAAAATATTTTTATGCTAGAGTCCAATACCATATATTAAACAAGTCTGCACCCTCCCCCTCTGTAACTGCCAAATTGGAATCTCAGAGAATAGAAATCATGCAGACTTGACTAAAGCTTCAAATTCTCTACTCCCAGTGCTGTCATGTTTTCTGAACATAGAACTCAACTCCTCAGGGTTTCTCCAGACACAGCATGGCATTCCTTCATTAGCCCCATGCTTCATAGACCCAGCCATGAAAGATTGGCATTTTAACAAACAAGGGGCAAATGCAATAAAATTGGAGTTGAGGAGATGCAATGTTTTGGAAAAACTGATTATTCCAAGGGTGTAAAGATACATGATCTGTACTAAATGGACAGAACATTTAAATTTACCAGACTGCTTTTTGTAATCTTTTGGTTTGTTCCTTTGATTTTTTTTCCCCAGCTTTATTGAGATGGAATGGGTATGTAATGCTCCATTGTTTTAACTTGTGAATGGAAATGAGTATTCAGGATGATGAGGACTGGTGGTGGTGGTGGTGAGTGTGTGTGCATGTGCACGTGTGCATGTGGGTCTGTGATTTTTTTATATGTGGCCACAATCCAGGCGTACTATCCATCCACCTACATAGATTTTTGTATAGCTGTATCAGAGTGTTTTAACTCAGGTCATATCAACCAAAAAGTATTCTGCTACTCCAATATTCAGAATTCAAGCCCACTCAGAAAAAGCCCTCACAGTTGTAGCCCAGAGAGATTCCAAGAATTCCTTGATGCTTCAGATGGAGCAGCCGTTCTTTCTTTCAAAGAATTGGACAAGCTAAAGGCCAGGACATCGTACTGGAACAGCCATGTGCTAGAGGTGTAAAGGACTTTTTGTTTCTAATAACAGCAGTAGGAAAAGCATAGGATGCCTTCAAATTATCAAGCTCCCTCAATGAATAAATTAATTGGCCTCACTTCTGATTTTGTCTAATTGCTTTTGAGGCAATACCCCGAAAAAAAAATACAGCTTGCTTTCTCTTACTAGTATGATTAAGTGGACTACTAGGAAAGGAATAATCCTAAATAACTCTAAGGAAAAGAGTAAAAAAATAAAACTGAGCCTTGTCTATGAAAGATGGATAATGACAAGTAAACATAGAAGGTGGTGTTTGATCCCTTCAGTTTTGGTATTCATTATTCATAGTTATTGTTTATAAATTCCAGCACAAATGTTAGGCCTGCACCCCAGTGACACATCTGCATTTTTTTAAAGTTGATTTCTACCTGGTTTTGCAAACAAGTATTTAATGGTCTGCTTGTGTCTCACTCTCTGTATGTTGCTATATAGCTTATCTTTTTCACATACTGACTTCTCTTCCTTTCACACTCTTTATTTAAATCATTGTCTCATTCTATCCAAGATTCATTCATTCTCTCTCTCTCTCTCTTTCAGATTTCTAACATGGAAAAGTGATATTTGAACATACTCCCCTAAGGCAATCAATTTACTTTTAATTTGTCTGGAACTAAGCTTTTTTTGTTGTTGTAATGAGGAAGGAGTGAAACTGCTGTAAAATGTATTAGCTTCCAGGAAGATATTTGAAATGAAATTTTTTAATGATTGTGCTGTTTGCTGTACCCAGAAGCAGTGTCATTGCAATTACAGTATTCCAGATGGTTGCTAGAGCTACACTGAAATATCAAGATAATGCTAGACTTTTTTATAAGGTTTTTGTTGGTAACAAATAGTCCAACCTAAGTAGTTAATAGATAGTAATCCTTCTGACACTCCTATTTGCTTCCAGTGACTATTTATAGTGATTCTTACCTAGCCAATGACATGACACACATTGCAAGAGACACTGATTTGTTTACCGAGCACTTCATTTATCCAATGCGAAGGAAGCTATTGGAGAATGACTGTATTGTTTCTTAGCTTCCCCACCCAGTACCACGAACATTTTGGCAGTCAAGAATCTTTAAAGAATTTAGAAGTTATGGTTGCAACATTTTTATTGACTTATGTATAACATTGACTGTTATAGAAAACTGGTTGTCCCAGGGCTTGACTGAGGGAAGTGTCAGTTCCTGTTAAGAGGAACACTAGCTGCTGGGTGCCTTTTTTCCTGCAACATTAAATTTTCATTAAAAAAAGGAAGATTTTTCTCCTGGTTAGCATGCCCTGTCCCTCTTGCTTTCTGTACCAGCCCTATTTGTGCCATCCTTACTCTATATTCTGTCAAATACCCAGAAGCTCATGACCAGCATAAAAGTGGCTTTTTTCTCAAGTTAATGATGTGTTAGCAATTTCCTTATTTTCCAGAAGAGTGAAACCAAGTTGATGATAACTTTAGGTTTAGCGCTACTTGTAAGCATCACCTGAAGGCTCTGTCTTCCCAGCAGCACAAGTACCTGTAGAATGTGTGAAACAGTCTATTTTTAATCTACACAAAGTCAAACAACTGGTTTGAACTCTTCACAGAAGTGAATAGGCATTGTAGGTGTCCAGCAGATATAGGCTAAAAGAGATTTAATTCTGTGGACATCTTAGAATGAAACTTTTAAAAATGGTCCCACTTTGCTCAGAGTTGCTGTATTTCAGTGCTTATTCTTTTGGGGAATAGTCCAATGGCCTTCTATGAACCTCATATTTTATGTGTAAAGATACTTTGTCAAATGTTTTCTAAGCACCTAGATGAAGTCCAGCATTTTGTCAGATAATTTTGACAATTTCTCCACAGAAGACAAAATTCAAAGATTCCAGTCTACTCAACCTCTGCTTATCTCAGTCACTGTCAGCATCTCTTATTTCTTAGTCTCAATTTTCCGGACAGCCTTCTGCTTCATTTCCTTGCTCCCCATGCATCAGCACAAATGGTTCATACTTATACACATCTTGAAATCTCTTCTTTATGGATTGAATTGAATTGAGCCCAAGTACAAAAATGAAAACTCCAGGAACTATTGTGATTGCCCAGATTGCAACTTAGATTGTATGACTGTACATCCACACTATCATAAATATTAAATTCTCAAGTACTTATACTTCAACATGTTTTAACTTTGTCTCTTTGATCAGATAAGCACTGAAGATAATACAATTATTTTGAATTCTGAAAGGGGCATCTTTTAAATGTGTTTTCATGTTGCACTGGTTGTAAGTGAATTTCAGGTGCATAGATTGTGAATGAGGGGAGAGGCTGATGCGTAATTTGGCATTACAGAGGCCAAATATTGCTTGGCACTTGCTAACTTTTGCTGATCAAATGGTCTAGAAAAAGGTTGGAGTTCCTCTGTCTTTTCATCCATCCTCTCAAACTAAAGCTAAACTTTGCAGAAACCCTGCTGTTTAATTACCCTAAAAATGCCAACCTATGCTAATCAGAGCTGGCTTTTCTCTCTGCCTATCTTCTCTCTTGGCCACATTCCTGTACCAGTCTCAGGAACTTTGTTTCCACATGCGTTCTCTACTTTGCCCTTCCTAAGATATCTTCACCTGCAAACATTTATAACTTTTCTTACTCCATCAGAATTCTATCTTGAGTCCCCTTTACCTAGGGCTTTGCTGTATGATCAAAGAAAACTGGTGATTTCAGTGTGGATCCTCTTTTCTTTTTTTAAAATCCTTTCCTGAGGATTAATTTTTTGTTTTTAATTATTGATTTGAGAGAGAGAGAGAGAGAGAGAGAAATAAACATCAATCTATTGCCTCCTGTATGCGCCCCAATAAGAAATTGAACCCATAACCTGGGCATGTGCCCTGACTGGGAATCGAACCTGCTACCATTTGGTGTATGGAACAATGCTCCAACCAAATGAGCCACACTGGCTAGGGCTGGATCCTCTTATTTTAACATTGGACCTTTAAGGCCTGGGCCCAGATGAATGAAAAATGTGGGAATTTATCTCCACGTTATAAGGGCTGATTTTTGGATAGCTTATTCTTGGCATCTGTCAACTAATACCACATAGGTGTTTCAAATGCCAATCAGAATTTTGACATCCTATCACTTCTGCTTGTTGTCTGTCAGGCCATAGTTCCGTACGAAGAGCTGCTAATGAGCAGGAAGCTAGGGAGCAAGAAACAAAAAGAAAGCATTAGGGAGGAACAAAAATGGTGGAAAATTCTGAAAAGAAGAAAGAGACAAGAAGCTATTTGTAGTGTATTTTGTAGTGTATGCCTTTTCATACTAGAGTGGCTAAAGGATAGCTTGGTGTCATTAGTTCAAGAGTCTCTAGAAATGTCTGTCTTCATGCATGTGCCTTTGAATGTTTTACAAATGGCACTTCACCTTTTCTTGCCAAAACTTTGGGTCCTTTAGGAAGTGAGTGTAAACTCCTCCCAGAATTATAGCCTGGGAGGGCTCTGGGAAGTTGCCATTTTGCAAAGTTTTAAGCCCTTATTGTTTTTCCTAAATGCTCAAATGGTATTTAAACACCCCAAAGAAGCCCAGCCCTTAAGATGTGAATCAGATCAAAACCAAGATGGAATGTCTAATGCCTAGATAATGTTTCCTGCTCCCTTCCTTCCCTTCCTTCCTCTCTTTTTCACTGAACCCATTGCTACTCTGCTTGCCTTGTTAAGTTACAGTTATAGAATTGATGTTCTTTTTCCTAACACTTTGCAGGACTTAAAATACTTTTAAGAACTCTTTCCAGGGTAATTCTTTCCTTTGGTAATTCCCTGGCACATTTGACTGGAGCATCAGTTTTGCTATGTGTATTTTAATTAGTTTTGCCAGAAAGAATCAGCATCTGCAGTGCGTCTTAAAGGCTCACTATAGGTCTCATTTTTTTGGCTTATATTTTATAAGACTTAACAACAATTTTATTTGATGCCAAGAAACAATGCTTGACATTTGAACAACACATTCATTTCATAAAATAGACACTTCTGCTTATTGTGTTGTTAACTCATCAAAGTACAGGCCCCATTAACTATTGTTAAAATGGAAAACTTCAAGGTACATGGAAAATGTATTTTCAACTAGACATCAAAACACAATAGATCTTTTTTATTTTATTGTTGTTGTTGTTAATCCTCACCCGAGGCTATTTTTCTATTATTATTATTATTATTATTATTATTATTATTATTATTGGTACAGTGGAAGAGAGGGAGGGAAAGAGAGAGAGAGAGAGACACACACATTGATTGGTTGCCTCCCATACCACCCTGGTTGGGATCAGGGATCAAACCTGCCACTCTTTGGTCTGTGGGCCAATGCTCTAACCACTGAGCAAATGGGACAGGGCCATAACAGGTCTGTTTAAAATCTGCATGTAGGGTGAGGGAAAACACTCAAAGGCTAAGATGACACTGGTTTTAACATTTCTGAAGTGTTACATCTACTTTATTGCCTCTGACAAAGCTACATAGTTTTCTTTGTAGGTTTCCATAGTGTTTCTACTAAACAAAATAGTTATTTCCAGTTTTAGGAGTTGTATCAGTGGCACAGTATCTGATATGTTGACCAAGATTCTTTGTTCTGTTGCTCTCACTCTTTCTTGTACCTTTCTCATTAAATTAAATTAAATTAAATTAAATTAAATTAAATTAAATTAAATTAAATTGTTATTTAGTACCTGCTCTGTGCTGAACCCTTTGTTAGGTTCTGTGAGTATGGGCGGGAACAAAAAAGAGAGAATCTTTGCTCAGGTAGAGTTTATAAGCTAGCATTGAATATAGATATTAAACAACTAATTGCAAGTATTATGAATGCCATAAAAGGCATGGGACCTACCTTTGTCTAAGGTATAGGGGAAGGATTACCTAAGGAAGTGAAATTTGAGACTTCAGGGGTAATATATCAGTTATGAATAGTATTCTACTGCTGGTAATAAAGACCCCCTCCCCCAGTAAAGAAAATGAACCAGTGGCTTAAGCAAGAGGGAGGTTTATGTTTCCTTTTATATAGCAGACATTCAGTCTAATGAGGTGGGTCTACAACGTCCTCAATATCCCAAAGTCCTTACATTTTCTGTTCTGCTATCCACAGGCACATAGCTTCCATCCTCAGAGTTGCCTCATGGTAGTAAGATGGATACTATAACTCCAGCCATTGTATCTCCCTTCTAGATAGTACAAAGCAGGAAGGAATAAGGACAAAAGGGTCTCAAACTAAGTCAGCTCCCCTCCCTTTAGGGAGTTTTGTTTTTTTGACACTCTGCCTGCATAACATTGGCAATCTTAGTTACATGGCCACCACTATCTATAGGGGAGGCTAGAAAATGTAATTTTTTTAGCTGGAACATTGCCAATCCTAACAGAAGTAGGGTCTATTTCTAAATATTAAGAATCGATATGGATATAGATGTTTAGTAGGCAGTTTATGTCTGTTTCGGATGAGTAGGAGTTAAGGTAGGTCAAGAGGGGAAATTTTTTAACAGTTATGTTTTCTTGATTAGGTGCACGTGACCAGTTTTAAAAACAATCTGTTTATAATCATTGCCACAATGCCTTCCATTATATCTCACAAAAATTATCCCTGCTTTGGTCATAAACTATTTTGTTCATGGAGTGATTAAACTAAGTGGATGTATATGAGTACAATGCAGGAAGCTTTTCTGATTTACACATCACTCACTTGTAGGTTATGTAACTGCTGCTACTTAGAAGTAGCTAACTGTTTGAGCTCTCGGGAACTGGAACTCACTTTAACTTTCCCTTTCTGCCTCATTGATTACAAATCACTTTTGAGGAGATAACACATTGCTCTTGTAACTGTTACCTTGAACTATTTTATTGTTGGAGTTTTGTCTTTGATCATTGTGATCTTTGAGTTAATACACCCAAACTCTGAACAATGGTAAAAAAAAAAAAAAAAAAAAAAAAAAAAAAAAAAAAAACTGCCAGCATTATTGAACACATCTATTGTAGCTGGACATCTATACAAATCCAACAGAGCCTCTCAGCTCTTCTATTCTACCAGGACTTTCAAAGTGTTAGTAAAGCCTGAGATGGTGTTTTCATCATTTTCTTTTCTTTTCTTTTTTTTTTTTTAACTTTGATTGAGACTATGGGTAGGTTCTTTCTAGTGTGGAAGCACATTGCTTGCCCACATCTGAAGAGACAGCAGTTTCACGTCCTGAGGAGGATAATAATTGCTATAAAAAAGATTTGCTATTATCTGCACAAAATAACATATTCTGTTCTTTTTCTATTTGAATTATTTTGTTTTGTTTTTTTAAATTATCCATCATGACTTACTCATTGCTGCCTCTTATGCCTCCCATGCTCTCACAAGACTGATGCTTTTCCTTAAGATTTATTTTATTTTATTTTATTTGCCAGAGGTTTTGAGATTTTCTCACTGAGGTCCCTAATGACAAATTGTGACCAAAAATAAATAAATAAATAAAAAATACTATTACAACCTAGATTGAAGAAGCTTTATTTTTTTCTCTGTATTTTCTAAACATTTTTATCTAAAGTAACCTGGTCTGTATTGAACTAAGGAGTTCTATGGCATCAAGATTTGTGTCCCTGATCCAAACTTATTTACTCTCTTTATTTGTTTTATTATTTTATTTTATTTTGAAAATCCTAGGGACAAATTCAGAGGGAGGGAAGACCAATTTGCAAATTCATCATTTACACCTAATCGTGTGAACATTTGAATTTATCTGCACATGGTAATGTGTTTGAATTTCCACAACTGTGTGGATTTTAGAGTCTGACATTTTGCTTTGCCTAGGCTCAGATTAGTGCTTTCAGAGAAAGATGTAGCAAGGTGACAGACTCACAAGAAGGCTCATAAGAGCAATCTGAGCATGAAATTAGCAAATTTTTAGCTCACTTCTGTTTTAACTACAGCCAGCATCTTGACAATTAATTTGTGATAATACAAAATGGTTCCTCTCTAGTCTCATATCTCTGTCCCCAGCCACAATACTACATGATGGCAGGCACATAATCTGTAGCAGTCTTAAGCAATTCCAGAAGTAGTCTCTTTGCTTTTTTACATCTGATCTGTCTTCATTGTTCTTCTTAAGGGGCTTTGTATTATGACTTCCTCACTTGTAATACAAACTTAATTTTTAAAATTAAACTGAAGTTTTGATTTTAAAAAATATATATATATGTTTTTAGCCCAGCCGGCGTGGCTCAGTGGTTGAGTATCGACCCATGCAACCAAGAGGTTGCCCGTTCAATTACTGGTTAGGGCACATGCCCAGGTTGTGGGCCCAGTCCCCAAAAGGGGGCATGCAGGAAGCAGCCAATTAATGTTCTCTCTCATTGATGTTTTTATCTCTCTCTCCTTCTCTCTTCCTCTCTCTCTAAAATCAATAAAGAAAAAAAGTATGTTTTTATTCATTATTTTAGAAAGAAAGGAAGGGAGAAAGAGAGAGATAGAAACATCAATATGAGAAACATCGATCAGCTGCCTCCTGCAAGCCCCCTACTGGAGACTGAACCCACAACCCAGGCGTGTGCCCCTACTGGGACCAGGACCTCTTGGTCCATGGGATGACGCTCAATCCACTGAGCCACACTGGCCAGGCTGAAGTTTTGATTTTTAAAAAGTAATTCATCTTCAGTACATTTATGAGTGTAGGTTACATTGGGCTGAGAAGATATTCTTCTGTATTTACCATGTTTTTTTTCATATAAACACTAAAGCTAGGTTAGATTTTATTTTAATTGTATTGACATAAATGACACCGAGTGTTGTTTGATACCAAAAATTATAAGCAGCAAGTCACTGTTCTTGGTCAAGATTTAAGGAAATAAAGATATTAGATCTAAGCCAGAGGTGAAACATTGTGAGTGAAAGACTCTCTTAGATTCAGATCTTCACTTGCATGAGGTAAGAGCAGTGTACATAAGTTCACATAATTAATCCAAGAAAATTGCATATTATTCTAGCTCATGTGGGGCTGAGGTAGGCTTAGTGATATTGGTGGACAGTCTTAGACTGATTGCATTCCTGGGAGTGCTGAGTGAGTTTACTTTTTCCTCTTCCCAAGAGTGATTTATTCAAGGCAGTGGGTAAGCTGCAAGCAAGTGCTGTCTTTGCAGAGAAGCTTCTGAGAAGACTGAGTTCCCTGCTCTGGTCTTCCTAGATTCATAAGATCTTCAAGTGTCTGTCACTGGGGTCTCTGCTCTCACTTTGTGTGCTGGGGCTCCAGGTCTCCTTCTGGTGTTCATTTGAAACAGCCTACTATAAGGGAGGAGCACTGTACTTGGATATGGGGTGATAACATGGATGGCATTTTCCTACTGAATTATGCGTCAGCTCACGGACAAAAGAATCGCAGGTTTGATTCTGGCCAAGGGCACATACATCGGTTGTGGTTCAGTCCCTGGCCCTGGTCAGGGTCGTGCTGGAGGCAACCAAACAATGTTTCTCTCTCAAATCGATGTTTCTCTCTCTCTCCCACTCCCTCTCACTCTATCTGAAGATAAAAGGAAAAATATCCTTGGGTGAGGTTTAAAAAGAAATAGTGTGGTGGAAGCATTGGGTGGGGGGTGGCTGGAGCAGGGTGGAGGTGCTCAATGGGGAAAAAGGGGGGGCATCTGTAGTACTTTCAACATTAAAGATAAATAAATAAAAAAACAACAGCCTTATATCTCAAAATTTGAAGACAACCACTTGATACTAAATACTTAAAAGAAATTAGGGCTTTATGTTGAGCCCATTGAGGAGATTCTATTAGAATGTAGTTTACCATTGTTCTGCTTTAGAAATGTGAGCAAGTGGCCTGTAATATCAGTCTGAAGGTCAGCTGGGATTTCCTCTTCAGAGCTGGTCACATGCCTGTGGTACCAGGGATGAAAGGCTGAGGCCTCTAGGCCTTTGTGTCCTAAATTAGGCACAAAAAGGACAGGGATCCCACAGTCTTCTGTACATTTTTTTACTGACTTCCAGGGGACACTTGCTCAGATTTGTAGAAACAGAAGTTAATTATTGAACTATTTCCTCACTTGTACCTCCTTATTCTCCACCCCCAAACAAACACTCATCCTAATCTTTTTTTTTTTTAATCCTCACCCGAGGATACTTTTCCATTGATTTTTTTTTAGATGGAGTGGGAGGGAGAAAGGGGAGAGAGAGAGAGAGAGAGAGAGAGAGAGAGAGAGAGAGAGAGAGAGAGAGAGAGGGGCACATTGATTGGTTGCCTCCCTCATGACCCCAACCGGGGCCAGGGATTGAACCCACAACTGAGGTATGTGCCCTTGACTAGAAATCGAACCCATGACTCTTCGGTCAATGGGCTGATGCTCTCACCTCTGAGACAAACCCACCAGGGCTCACACTAATTCTTTAGAGCTATCACTTGGAAAGTTATGAGATGGGCCTCAGAGAAGATAGAGGAGAAGAAACATATTTTTGGGAAACTCTGAAGATATGAATGCTGTCCTACTGGAGGGATATTGGTGCCTCCTGAAAGCACTAGATTAGGATGAAACTGATTGCAGGTGTATCAGCCGTAGACTCTTTCACTTACAATGTTTAGGTCTACATAAAGTGTTTCTCAAGTTGTCCCAACATGTTTCCCTTATTTTTTATACTTTTTGCCTCCCAGGAACATATGCATTTTGGATGGTGATAGGCTATCAGATAGATAGCGGAAGTGAAAGTGTGCAGGGAAGAGGCAGAGAAACCATTCATTTTGCAAAAGGCACTGTGAAGCCCTGACGTGGAACTGTGCTGAAGTTTGCAGAAGCATGTTCTTATCTATGTGGAAGGCACTTATCTTGTTGGTGATAATGCTCATTTGTTATTTGGTTCCAGCTGCAAAATTCTGAGTGTTTCATTCTCCAGCACTGAAATGGGGCTTTCTTAAATATAAATTGACAAATTGTGTGCAGGTATCAGGAAGAAATTTTACCTTTGGTTGGCTTTTCAGTAGTTTAAACTAGGCCAAAGGCCATTCCCACAGTTGTATTGAAATCTGAACTCAGCCTGGATTAGGCCTTGGCATTTAGTTGCTTCCAACATATTTTCTCAAAATGATGAAGTATATACCCAATTCACCTATTATTTCTTGAGCCCCCTTCCATGTGCCCTTTTACTAAAATAACCTTTGATGAATGAGGCAGAGCATTGCTTCTTTGATATGTCAGTTATTCATTGAAAACAATCAAACAACAATAGCAAAATAAATACAAGTGTATAAGGAAGGTGCGTTACATATATTGACTGATGTCAGGCAGAACCCTGAATTGTAGACTTCTTCCTCCTGCAAAAGAGCAGTCACAGCATATATTTCCAATTTTTTTGTGGGGCATGTACTTTTTGTCTTTTCGATCTCTCCTATCTCCTTACCTCCTCTGATCCTTCCCCAAAGATTTTTGTAAATGTTAAGCTGCTTGGTTTTTGATGCATTGTGCAATATGATGAAAATTTTCATTAGGTCAACTTCATGCAAGAATGTAACATAAATATAAATGGATCTGGAAAAGTAGGGGTATAAAACAGACCTCATGATAACAGTTCTACCAGTGGACAGGCAGAAGTTAACCCTGGCTCCGTGCTTTGGTGAAGCCCATGTAGAAAGCTTCTCCATGAGCCAAATTAAAGTCTTAAACCTAAATGAACCTGATGTGAAAAGAGAAACATATGTCTCACCAATAATTATGAGCTCTGTCTGCTGAGATTATCTATGATAGGGCTAAAATAATCCATGGAAGATTTCTTTAAGAAATATGACCTTAATAAAGAAGATAAAGAAGATAAGGAGGGATGGCTACTTGGGTATAATTAAATGATGCTTAACCTATGAGTGATGCATGCATAGGGCCAATGAAGCTTATGGGTCAGATGAAAGGAAGAGAGCTCAGTATGTTCATTCTGATGGGAAATTAGGTTATGCAAATGGCATAGTGAAAATATTGGCTGGTGAGACTGGTGGTCAAAAAGAAGTAATAGGATTGGGCTTTCAAGGACAGCATGATACCTATCTAAAATTAAGCACTGTGTATCATTGACAGGTAGGGTGGAAATGTGGTTGGCAGTGCCGTTGCTCAAAAATATGGGTGAAACTTCTCAGATATATTGACTATTGGATTTCCTGCTCTGTATCCACTTCCTCTTCTGCTGGAACCACTCTCAAATACAGTTGATTTTTTGCAAGAGTTGTTGATAAAAATGCTGACTCTTAGTACCTTGACACTCAGGATAAATTTTTAAAATATAGCATTTTTCCATCATAGCATATCTTTTTTATTTTTATTGAATTTATTGGGGGTGACATTGGTTAATAAAATTATATAGGTTTCAAGTGTACAATTCTATAATACAGCATCTATATATTATATTATATCACCATTTATGCCCCCTTTACCTTCTTCTACCTCTCCCACCCTGCTTTCCCTCTGGTAATCACCATATTGTTGTCTGTGTCTATGAGTTTTTTTAATCCCTTCACCATTTTCACCCAGCTCCCCAAGCCCCCTCCCCTCTGACAACTGTTTCCCTTTAGGATTTGAGTTTTGTCAGCAGTGGGAACAGCAACAAAAATAATAGCAAGGGTGGGGGGTGTACAGGGGGAGGTCTATAGCCTTTTAAAAGTCCAATTCTTCACACTTGTCCCAAAAGGCAATAAATGACTATCTATAAGTGCCATTTCCCAGAAGGGCCTGTGGGTACCTAAGAAACCAGAACACTGGGGAGTAACAATGATTCCTGGGAAAAGCTGATGAAATTGACATTTTATTTTCTCCAAACAGATCAGAATGAAGGATTTCACTGCAGGGAAGAATGCCGGATTCTTGGCCACTCTGACAGGTGCTGGATGCCCCGGAACCCCCTGCCCACCCGTTCCAAGTCCCCTGAGAATGTGAGGAATATCATTGCTCTGTCCATTGAAGCTACTGCTGCTGATGTTGAGGCTTATGACGATTGCGGCCCCACCAAGCGGACTTTCGCAACCTTTGGAAAAGATGTCAGCGACCACCCAGCTGAGGAGAGGCCCACCCTGAAAGGCAGGAGGACTGTTGATGTAACCATCTGCAGCCCCAAAGTCAATGGCGCTATCCGGGAGGCGGGCAATGGCTGTGAGGCTATTAGCCCTGTCACCTCCCCTCTGCACCTCAAGAGCCCTCTGCCCACCAAGCCTTCCGTGTCTTACACCGTTGCCCTGGCGCCACCGGCCCGTGATCTGGAGCAGTATGTCAACAATGTCAACAGTGGTCCTTCTCGTCCCTCTGAAGCTGAGCCTCGTGGAGCTGACAGCGAGAAAGTCATGCATGAAGTCAACCCCATTCTGAAGGAGGGTCGCGACAAAGAGTCTCCTGGTGTGAAGCGTCTGAAGGATATAGTTCTCTAAACCAGTCTGAGGAAGATGAGAGAGAAACCATGCTGGCTAGCGAAGAAGCAGGAGCTGATTGTTTTAATTGCTCACCAATGGTTGGTTCTTGAGTGGCTGTATTTCAGAGCTTTCCCTAAATGTATTGTTTATAAATGACTATAATTTTGTGACAATCCCTCTTGTTTCAACAGGCAGCAGGGGTGTTCAGTTGGAGCAAATTAGCTTTGGCTTGAGTTGTTCATGGGGCCTTGATGTTGGGGAAACAGAGACAAATTCAGTTGTGAAAAGTATTATGTATTAAGTGTTTGAATTTATATATTTTTCTATGTCAAAATTATAATATAAATTACATTGTTTGTGGAAGATTACATTTAAAAAAGTAAAAAAAAAAAGCTCTGGACACTTTTAATAAGCTCGCCACTGTTTTGTAGTGTAGGCAAGTTAATGGTCATTTATTGTGTACTATTCATTGATTCAGTGATGTGAAATTGAGCCCCTAAAAGGTTGTTTCTGAAGCTCAAGTACTTTCCAGTGCCGCTACTTTGCTGTGAACACCCCTGCTTTAAGACCCTTTTGCTAGCTGTGCTATTGTTGTATTTGATATTGCAAATCGCTATGTGTGTGGTGATGGCAAAAGATTTTTAGAGGTTGGTGTTTTTTTCTTAAAAAAATTAATAAAAACTATAGACAAAAACAAAGTGCAAACAACTGAGATGGCAAGTGAATGAGCAGCACCACACATATAGATAAGTACTTGGTGGATACTCACTCTTGGAAGATACCCATAGAGTGATTGCTCACACCTTGCAGAGTATTTTGCCTGCCTTTCAGTCTTCTGCCCAGATCTGTGACAGATCACTGCAGAAAGTCATTTTTGGATATTCTGCTCTCTAATTTGCAGTTGTCAGAAATACTGTGCTGAAAGTTATACGAGATCAATTTTTCTAATTTTCAGGCCCTGAACAGGAAAGTTGCTCATGAAGTTATCATTTTCCAGGCTTAGAAATTCCCTGTCTCCAATCATCTAAAACTTAAAAAGACTGAATCTATTTTGAGATCTAAATTAGCATCTTTTTAGACACACACTTCCTGATTCAGTGTTTCCCAATCATGATTAGAATTACACTACAAAGCATGTCATGGGCTGGAATTGAGAACTCCATGTTGCTCTGTATCGTAGGATTATAATTTGGAATTGTGTAAGGAGTACAAAGTGTACTTTTAGGAAAAGACGGGTAACAGGTAACAGCACCACTAACCCAATTACTGTGCCTTCTATATGGAGACACTTGGACACTTGAACTCATCCTTTTATGACTAATACTTTTTTTAAATTAAAAATGTGAACTGGAAACTATTAAAATAAAAATTCTTTAGATTTAGCTAACTCTTTGCTGTAGGCTAGGAATACACCTTTTTTTATTAACAAGTTTGTTATGCACATTTTTTTGTTTGTTTAACATTCTTCCAACTCCCCCATTTATAAACTGTCTATTAATATTCACTAGCCAACATAGTATTCTTGCAGCTTAAGGGTTTGTTACTTAAACAAATATATCATCTTTGCTCTACCTTGTTCTTAAGAGTTGTTTCTAGAGAAACAAGTGTGTGGTTCTGTTCTCATTTGTTTTAGTTTTTGAAATTTGAGATTACCCAGAGAAAAGGCTTAGAGGTTAGAGCACTAGAATGCAAAAGAGAATTTATTTTCTTAAGTTTAGGTAGATAAGTCAACTCTTTTAAATGTTTTAGTTATTTTTGCCTGAGTTCCTGGTTTTATAGTAATATTTTCTTTTCTGAGGGTGGGTTGAGGGAGGGGTGGGTAAGTCAGTGGGAATGGGGTTAGGTAGGGGAGTATATTTCTGAAAAAGAACCTATAGTGAAGCTACAAATTCATCCTTATTTCTTATTCAGTGCTGAATACTACCTCATGCAAAATATTGGTGTGGCTGCAGATTTCCCTCTGAAACTGAAGCAATTCTAGATCAATTACCATAGTATCTTCATCTTGGCTCATTTTATTCTCTCTGATACACTCTTTTTTTCCACTTTGATCCATTCCATATTAGTAGTAGATTTTGAATTAGGTATGTATTTCTGTTTGCAAATGACTATTTGATTAACACACTAAAATGAACTTTTTTTCACTTGAAGTAATGACGACTGCCCGTAGAATTTAGACTGTTCCTCACCTGATCCATCCTGATATTATATTGATAACTACCACCTCAAGGTCACTTTTAAGTCAAATTCGACTGTTTTGTACAAGTATGTTTCTTATTATGCTTAGTGGGAATAAAGGAGCTGAAAAGATGTGAAAAATGGGAACATTGAATGTTATGTGGCTGTTGAGACAGAGGCCACTGACTACCATGCCTCCTACCAGCCAAGCTGAAAATGGTTAGAGTAGCAGTGGCATTTATTTTGCTTTTCTCTTGTTATTTTTTTTAATCAATCATTCCCCCCCCCCCAGAATTTAGTATCCAGTTATAGACCAATCCTTTTTCCCTATCAAAATACTGTGTTCTCAGTGGGCAGTCAGAGACTTTTTGGCTTCCATACCCTTTATTGAGCATGTTCAGAGAATTCCCCTTATTAAGAAAATATATTTTTTCTCCTACAATTGTCTGATGTATACATCCTCCTAGAAGCACAAATGCATCCTAGGAGGGCTCTGTAAGCTGGTTTTATAGGCAGGCTATGCCTGCAAATAGGAATTTTGTGCAAGGATCCTAAATTTTCCTTTGGCTCATATTTTTCATCCCTTCTTTCCAACGTGTGTGATGAAAAGCCACAAAGGCCAGAGGGCCAAATATTCTCCCTTTTCCCTCTCTAAATATGTTATATAATTAAATATGAGAGAGCAATTTTAGTTCCTATATTCTAGGGAGTTCTATTTCATTTATTTCAATGTCCCTTTTGGGGAGGAGTTAGTGTTGAGGCATAACTCGATTTACTTGCTTTGGGCATGTTCCTAGGCAGGTAAACTTCTTCATGCAATATAAAGGATTTACTTTGCAGTGACTGATTGCTTTCTCCCAAACATGAGAGTATATTATATACAAAGAATAGGAAGAGGGGAGTCATACTACGTGGAATCCCTTTTTTTCTTTTTTCTATACTGATTAACCTTTGCACCTGTTCAGAATGAAACTTATTGTCCCTTTGATCCTCTTAAAGCCAGTAGAGTAAACTATGACCCACCTTATTGCCCAAATCGGTAATGGGCCAAGGGATCCTCCAGTTCCTGAAGGACAGTGGTTCTCAAAGTATAGTTCCTGGACCAGCAACAACAGTATCACTTGGGAACTCATTAGAAACGATCATTCTCAGTTCTCACCCAGACCAACTGCAGCAGAGACTCTGTGGGAGGGGCCTAACAATCCATATGGATCAAATGCCCACTAAAGGTTGAGGGCTTGTTAAAGCACAGGTTGATGGCCCCACACTTAGAGTTTCTGATTCAGTAAGTCTGGGGTGGGGCCTGAGTCTTTGTTTATTTAAAAATTCCCAGGTGATGCTGATGCAGCTAGTCCAGGGGCCACAATTTGTGTATCACTGTTCCAGAGTAAACCTGCCTAATAGAGCTAATTGTGCCTAAGGTGCTTAAATTAATTCATTGACATGGTGACCCACTGATCACTGATCAAAAATGTTAAAAATACAACTTAGAACACTGAAAACTGGAACCACCCAGAATATCATCCCGGTAGTGTTACTTCAGCATGCAACTGATTGTATGAAGGGAATTCAGTTGAATTTTTCATATAGCTCTATCATATCATTAATAAGCAAAACAAAAGTGGTCAACTTGAAGCAACAAGGACAAAGGGCAGTTTGGGGAGAGGCAGGAGTATAGGGGAAAACAATTATTATTGTACATAATAGAAGTTCTGACTGGAATTCCAATTCCTTTATGGGGATCATTTTGATGTCGAATGTTCCCCAAAGCATCCTGACAAGTCTGGTCCACTTGGCTCTTTACCCAGGGTAGTAAGACCCTAACTGACTTTGAAAAACTGGCATAAATGAGCTTAAGAAGTCCATTGTATACAGTCCTAGTGTTTGCCTTCTTGGTAAAATTACATTTGAGGATGTCATTTCATGAGTCAAATTGTATCTGCTGACACTGAAGTGTATTGAGATGTTGTTCTTTAGTTTAAGTATGTAACAAAGTAATATTCAAAGGGGATGTGTGGGGGTGGGACCGGGTGGCTTTATATTGATAATGAAATATTCCAGAGCAAAACACATTGTCCTAATGAAGTCGTTGCAGCTCTTTTTGTTTTCTTGTGAAGCTGGAATTGGCCTGTGGGTCACTTGTTGTGCAAAAATGAATTAATTTAAAATAGAACTCATATTGCTTTTGTAAAACAAAGAAAATCAACCACCTTGTCTGAAATATATATTGTAAGGCGCTCTTGGTAAAGAACAACCCACGAAAACCTGATCTTGATTGGAAAGCACTGTAGGTCATTAGGGAAAACTGATGATGCTGATTGTTGATCCAGCTGTGTTGGCAATTAAAGATAACCTTGCTACTAACTGAAAGTTGCTGTCAACCTTAGCAAACAAACCAGCTAACACCATTACAGCACTGGTAAAGTAGATTTTTACTGACACTGTCTGGCATTCAGCTGAGGAAGGCTAGGATACAGACTTTAATGACCAAGAGCCAGACTAGCTTAAGCTAGAAATTCAGCAACAAATACCTCCGTTTGTTATTTGAATGCTAAGGTATTAGTTGCAAAAGGCTTACGCCTTCGCTCCTCTAGTGAGGGGAATGAGCCTGATGACACTATTACTGTTTACCTGTCAAACCAGGGTGGAAATTTAGAGGGATGCAAGTACAGTATGTCTCATTAAGCAGTCTCTGTTGCTGATTATATGAAGATGAAATTGTTGTATATGCTGATCTGTATGTTATGTACATTTTCACAGTGACTGAATCATTGTAAAAAGAAAAAAAGACAAAATACAATCACCGCTCTGTCTATTTTATGAAGATTATAAAGCAGCTTTATTAAATTATTACAGTTATGTTTTAAATGGTGTTATCTGCCACATTGTTTCCTTTTATCTGGTGGTTCTCTGTTTCCCCCTTAAATGTGTTTTCTCTGCTTCAAAAATTTAATGCATTTTAGTATTAAAGGCTATTATGGAAAAATATTAAGTGTTTGATGAAATGTGTCTTGGAGAATGTTGGTTAGCTTGGGAGTGGGGGTGACTCTAGGCCTAGGAGGTAATCAGGCCTTAGTGGGGTCACTGGTGTTCAGGCTCAAAGCATTCTTCTTGCCTTTTCCATTTCACACAATTGCCAACTCTCCAACTAAGTGGGGACTCTCCTTCAGCCAGGCTTTAGTCATTTCCCGAGTGCCTGCCTTCCTTTCCTCCCCAGTCAATACCTTTATCTGCTGAGGAAGACCATTCATATCCAGAATGGTAAAGAATTTCCTGGGAGGTACTTTAAACAAGGGCACTAAAACTGTTCTTTAAAATAAACCATTTTGGGCCAGCTTCACAGTGGGACTTCTCTGAAGAATTAATTTTAAAAAAGGTGAGAAATAGTAGAGGCTGGCAGCAGGGAAAAGAGAGTTTAAAACAAAGATGACCTGGCTGCCCCTTTGATGCCTTCAGGTTTGAAAGCAAAGCAACAGGAGAGGCTCTCACTTTGCACATAACAAGGTTGCAGTGAAAGCCCTGACAAGCTTTCTTTATCCAAACTATTATTCCCTGGGACTTAGCACTCAGGCTGTAAGTATTCATTCTGGCTGCAACTGGCAGGAAAAAAATCGAGGGCTGCAAGGGGTTGGGCATGGTTGAACATTTCCAAATAGGGCTTTTGGTGGTTAAAGACTAAATTGCTTCAGCATGACCTATTCTCTCTGGACAATTAAAAATGATCTCAAGGAAATCCACCATTTCCCTGGATCTCCATCTTCTTATTACCTCTACTCACCTATATTAAATTGAGATTGCATTGTATCCCCCACAATTAGCCCTAAAGCCACAGTAATAGACAGCTAAATTATTTAGCACTGCAGTTTAGCAGGTGTTATATCATAATGTAAACACAGACATACTGGGACACGTGAACTCATATACACCAATGTATGTACAGAAGTTCACACAGAGTCACAAATATTCATAAAGATGTATGGCAAAGGAGGCTGGTCTGTCACTGATTTGGAGGCCATTATGTCACTGGCCATTATAACTGCTTCTGGTAGGCCCACACAAAAAGTGCAAAAAAATAAGTTTCTTTTATCTTCCTCCTTCTCCTTCTCCTTCTTCTTCTTCCCTCAAAGGGAATAGCAACTGCTCCTTAAAATAACATCCTTCAAGTGATGAGTAAGAGAAAAATCAATTCTCACAAAATGAGGCACATTCACATATGCAGCATAGGTATAACCAAGTCCATGCACAAGTACTGTAACTCTGCCTCAAGTGAGAGGGTAATCACATCACATTAGAAACATAAGCTCAAATCTATTCAAATTTATAAAATAAAACAAAGCAAACAAATTATAAAAATGATCCACTTCCTCATTTTGGTAACAAACTGCTTGTGACTCTCCTCATGTGTGTCACTGATGTGCTGTGTGTGGGGTCAATAAACCATGGTGGGAATTGATGACTAAGAGGGCAGCTTCTTATAGGAGGTGACAGTGGTTCCAGGCATAAATATAGGACTAACCTTTTTTTAAATATTCTTGTTTAGGGGTATAGATATGCCTTAGAGAGGCATGTAAGGGGGTCACTTGTAAGGGGATGGGATCCTTAAGCCTTCAAACAAAATTCTTCAGGATGGGAGCAGAAAAGTGTTTTTGGTCTTAATCTTCCTGCATGTTAACAGATAGCCTACTTGCACATGTGTGACACTTCTAGCCATGTACTAGTGCTTTTGATGTGAAGAAAGAGGGCAGTGGAAAGTGACACAAGATTCTCTCAGTTGCATGAAATTCCCACCTCACTGGATGTACCCACACCCCACCCTCTAATTGATCAATGCACTACAGGGAGTCCACCAAGTCCTGTTGGGAATCCCTCCTGTTTCTGCTTTCCCTCTTGTTGTGTTTCAGTGTCTTGACTTCCTCCAGGTGCCCAAAGCCTCAATTTCCCTTAGCTATCCAGGTTCTCTTGTATGTCCCCAACTCCCCAAACAGAGCTCTCCCCTCTCTTGTAAGTGTCTCCCCTACTTCCCTTCCCACTCTAAATTATCTCTAAAATTTCACTGTATCCCATCCTTTCTAGGGTTTTTCTCTGCTATGGTTTAAGTGAGCCAAACTTTTACTGAGCACCAACTATGTGTCAGACACTTTATGAACATCATCCCATTTCATGCTCACAGTAATCTTGTGTGGTAGATGATGATATCTCATTTTAGAGGCTTAGAGAGATTAGAGGACTTGCCCAAGGTCACACAGTTACTAAGTAGCACAGCTAGGATTTAAAACTATGTCTGCCCAATTAGAAATTATTACTCTTTTGAGCTACTTTTAAGGGACAGGTAATCAACCTGATGAGTTCTCCCTGACTAGAGTATTAAAAATGAATGCTGATGTCTTAAGGCATTTATCCAACTGGAAAACATATTAATATTCTAACTGAGATCTTTGAGAACTCATTGTCATGGTCCAAAGAAGTGATTGTAACAGTGGGATTTTCAGGCCAGGGGACTTTTGATCAGCCTCATAGGCATCTCCCTACTTCTTCTATACCCAGTGCCTGCCTTTCAAGTTGCGTTAGTCATGCATGACAGGTCTATGGCTCCTTTTAGAGTCCTCTGTGCACTCTAGTTAGTCGACAGCCCTTGAAATGAAGGTCTGGTAACCCTATATTCATCTGTCTCTGTGGATTTCAAGCAATCTGTCAAGGATGTATTCATGTGTGTTACAGGTCAGCACAGCTGGAGTCAATCCCAATATATGTTCACAACAGGCTTTGGTGATTTGTTCAGATCCAGAAAGTTGGTTGAGGTTGAGCGAGGTTGAGGGATAAAGGGGTGGTAGTGGTTGTGGGAATGAAGGCATACTTTAAAAAGAAATGGAAACTCCCAGCTATTTCAAGGAAGAATCTCAAGGAATAAAAAATTAGCTGGGAAAATGGCTGAATCAGTTGTGAAAACTTTACCACCAGTGGCCTAGGAATTGGTTTTCATGTCTGCCTCATAGTTCAGGTGGAGTTGAAGAGGTGTTGATAGGCCCCCAAAGGCCCTTCTGAGTTGGCAAGGGCCCTGACATGGAGCTAAACCAGGAAATAAAGTCAGAGAAAAATGGGAAGGGAGGAGAAAAATTATCTTAATTACATGCATAAAGTGTTTGGTAATGACTACACAAGCTTCACCAAAGGAGGCCTCAATATAAAGAATTTAAAGACAAATCCATTTTAAAATTCCTTAAAGTGTTAAAGTGTTCTTGTCCAGTTTGCTTTGGTGGCCCAACACTTCTTCAGTCTGGGATGTAGTTCTCAGGATTTTGGATGTCAGAATGGAGTTACATGCAACACTAAGCACTAAGAAACTTTGACAATACTATTCATTTTTTTTCCCTTTTAGCAATATATATATTGCGAGACAGACAGAGAGAGAGAGAGAGAGAGAGAGAGAGAGAGAGAGAGAGTCAGAGACCAAGACAGAGGGATTTTATGTTCCCAAATTAACACACAGGAGATTTTCACAGTGTCTGATAAGCTTTCCTCATTCCCATTGCTACCACTGTGAACCAGGCCATAACATCCCTTATTTGGATAACTGAACTAGTCTCTTAATTTGCCTCCTCTCATTCACACTGCCTCTCTTCATCACAATTTTTTACACCACTAGTGTGCTCGTTAAATCACAACTCTGCTTAAAACCTGTCAATTTTTCTCTTAGGATGAAGTCCAAACTCCTTAACATGGACTACAAGAGTGCTTTTCAATTTTTTTTTTATTGTTCCCCATAGTAAGAAATGCATTTTATATCAGTATGCAATATCCCACACAAATAACTGCAACAAACATTTCACAGACAATACTTATCCTTGTTACCTGCTATGCACTTGAATATTTTCTATTCACTCTGTATGCAAATGGTCAGGAAATTTTTTTCTGTAAAGGACCAGATGGCAAATATTTTAGGCTTTGAGGGCCTTATGGTCTCTATTGCCACTACTAAATTTTACCATTATAGCAGTGTACACAAATGCTTTTGTTTACAATTCCCAGGACTCTGTGCATCCCTCAGACAAAGATCCCCCAGTTTTCAGGTACAGAGCACCCTTCACCCCAAATACTAAGCACTCTTGCTATAGACGTTTTAGTATCGCACAATGCCTTACTCACAGACCCAGATCTTGAGTGGTTCCACACCAGCTTCCCCTTTATATGTTGTACTTCCCCTGGAAGTATGAATGAAGTATTTATCTAACTTGATTAGCAGGCAATGAACTAGAAAATAATTTTCACAATCACTAGAAACAAAATAAACCCAATGAGTCACAAAAGAAGCTCTAGCTCTTTCTCTTTCTTCTTTCTCAATATATATAACATTCACATGTATGAATGTAAATAAACACATAAATATATATGATAAGTAAATCACAATTTAACAAATTCAATCTTCATCCCTTGGTTCTTGCACATTAGCTTCAATTTTCAGATTATGTCACCTACACACCTTACAAATTTTAAGGGAGAATGCTGAAGATGGAATCTTATAGTTTTTTTTTTTTTTTAAGATGCATATTGAAGTTTTGTTGACATAAAGTTAACTACAATATAGTTCATAACAATCAGGAATAAATTGTTCATCATCCAGGACTTTCAACTTCAGCTGTTTTATATAATTTTTCTTTTCCTTCAATTTTTTATTAATTATTTTTGCTACAGATGTTTCTCCTTTTTCCCCCATTGACAACCTCCTCCCTATCCCCCCCGCCCCGGTATTGTTGTCTATGTCCATTGCTTATGCATATAGGTATATAAGTTCTTTGGTTTATCTCTTCCTCCCCCTTGTCCCCTTCCTCTGAGGTTTGTCAGACTGAACCCTACTTCCTTCAATGTCTCTGGGTCTATTTTGTTCATTATATTCCACAAATAAGTGAGATCATGTGGTATTTGTCTTTCTCTGATTGTCTTATTTCACTTATCATAATACTCTCCAGGTCCCTCCATGTCATCTCAAAAGATAGCAGATCTTTCTTTCTTACAGCTGCATAGTATTTCATTGTGTAAATGTACCACAGCTTTTTTAAAAAAAAAATTATTAATTTATTTTTGTTACAGATGTTTCTCCTTTTTTCCCCATTGACACCCTCCTCCCCATCCACCCCCGTCCCCAGCTTTGTTGTCCATGTCCATCGGTTATGCATACATGCATATAAGTTCTGTGGTTTATCTCTTCCCCTCCCACCCCCTCTTCTGAGGTTGTCAGTCTGTACCCTACTTCCACATCTCTGGGTCTACCCTGTTCCTCAGAGTGTTATGTTCATTATATTCCACAAATAACTGAGATCATGTGATATTTGTCTTTCTCTGCTTGGCTTGTTTCGCTTAGGATAATACTCTCCAGGTCCCTCCATGTCGTCTCAAAAAATAAGAGATCTCTCTTTCTTACAGCTGCATAGTACTCCATTGTGTATTTGTACCACAGTTTTTTTATCCATTCGTCTAGTGATGGACACGGGCTGTTTCCAGATCTTAGCTATTGTAAATAGTGCTGCTATGAACATAGGGGTACATGTATTCTTTCTAATTGGTGTTTCAGGCTTCATAAGATATATTCCTAGAAGTGGGATCACTGGGTCAAATGGCAGTTCAATTTTTAATTTTTTGAGGAAACACCATATTGTTTTCCATAGTGGCTGCAGCAGTCTGCATTCCCCCCAGCAGTGTGCTAGAGTCCCCTTTCTTCCACACCCTCACCAGCACTTGTTGTTTGATGAATTGTTGATGGCAGCCATTCTGGCGGGTGTGAGGTGATACCTCATAGTCGTTTAAATTTGCATCTCTCTGATGATTAGTGATGCTGAGCATTTTTTAGTATGTCTTTTGGCCATTTGTATGTCCTATTTGGAGAGGTGTCCATTTAAGTCCTCTGCCCATTTTTTAATTGGATTGTTTGTCTTCCTTTTGTTGAGTTGTATGAGCACTTTATATATTTTGGAAATTAACCCCTTATCTGATGTATCACTGGCAATTATACTCTCCCATATAGTGGGTTCCCTTTCCATTTTGATGCTTGTTTCTTTTGCTGTTCAAAGGCTTTTTAGTTTGATGTAGTCCTACGTATTAATTTTTTCCTTTGTTTCTCTTACCTTTGGTATTGTATAAGTAAAAACTCTACTGCGTGTGATGTCTTAAGTTTTGCTGCCTACATTTTCTTCTAGCATTTTTATGTATTCACGAGTCACATTTAAGTCTTTTATCCATTTTAAGTTTATTCTTGTGTAATAGTGTAAGTTGATGGTCTAGTTTTATTTTTTTGCATGTAGCTGTCCAATTTTCCCAACACCATTTGTTACAGAGGCTCTCATTTTTCCATTGTATGCTCTTGTCAACTTTGTGAGAATAATGTCTTTGGTCAATTTCTGGTTTCTCTGTTCTGTTCCACTGGTCTATATGCCTGTTCTTGTGCCAGTACCAGGTTGTCTTGATTACAATGGCTTTGTAGTATAACCTGATATTCAGTATTGTGATCCCTCCTACTCTGCTCTTCATTTTCAAGATTGCTGTTGCTATTCGGGGTCTTCTTTGGTTTCATATAAACTTTTGATGTATTTTTTCTAGTTCTGTGAAATATATTATTAGTATTTTAATGGGGATTGCATTGAATCTATAGATTGCTTTGGGTAGTATGAATGTATTAATGATGTTAATTCTTCCAACTCATGAACACAGTATATTCTTCCATTTGTTTATATCTTCCTTTATTTCTTTTTTCAATATCCTGTAGTTTTCTGAGAACAGGTCCTTTACTTCTTTGGTTAAGGTTATTCCTAGATATCTTAAATTTTTGCTGCAGTGGTAAATGGGATTGTTTTTTCTGGTTTCTCTTTCTGTGAGTTCATTATTGGTGCATAAGAATGCTATAGATTTCTTGATGTTAATTTTGTATCCTGCTACTTTGCCAAATTCTTTTATTAAATCTAGTAGATTTTTGATGGAGTTTTCTCTGTGCAATATCATGTCATCTGCAAATAATGACAGTTTCAGTTCCTCCTTTTCAATTTGGATCCCTTTCATTTTTCTTCTTGTCTAATTGCTGTTGGTAAGACTTCCAGTACTATGTTAAATAAGAGTGGCAAAAATGGGCATCTGTATAGTTTGTTTTCTTTTCCAACTCTTCTCATTCTAGTGTTCCATTATTTCTGAGAAATCAGGACAACTATTTTCCTCTTCAGTGTGACTCTGTCTTTCTTCTATCTTCAAGCACTAATCCATCTCTGAACTTTATACGAAATCTGTGTCCACCCCAGCTTCTACTTGGAGCCTCATATATCATTACTACCTCTACAACCCTTGTCTCATTGCATGTGGCACAAGATTTGAGGGGCCTGGGAAAGCATCACTTCTGAGTGCTAGCTGAATACCAGATTTTTTGAAGAATGGATTGACAGTGGGTCAGACATTGCGGAAAATAAGTGGAAAACTCTTGCTACTATCTAGGCATGAGGTGTGAAGACCTAAATTAGAACAGTGACAGTGGTCCTGGAAAGGAAACTTAGATCTTATTATGTGATTAGAAGTAAAAGGGCAAGAATAAGAGGAAAGAGCTTGGTATATGGGAGAATTTGTAATGGTCTTATCACAGGAAAATGATCATATGATACTATTTCCTACCCTATTACTTAACCTATAGTCACACACACACACACACACACACACACACACACACACACACACCTATTGTAGTTCCTGATTGGTTCATTTAACAAATATTAATTGAGTACTTACTCTATGATAGACAGTCGGCTAGGTGCTGGGGATATAGTGAACAAAATAAAGAAATATCTTTGCCCTCATGGACTTTACATTCTGTGAGGAAGAGAGACAATAAATAACATAAATGAGTACAATACATATTATGTCAAATTGTGATAAATGCTAAGGAGAGGAAAACAATCAAGAAGGGAAATGGGGTAGTAAATATCTAGGGGGATTACTGAAACTTTTGTTAAGGCAGCCAGGGAAGTCCTCACTGAGAAGGTAATTTTTGAACAAAGACCTAAAGAATCTGAAATAGTAGCCACATAGGTATCTGGTCCAGAGATAGGAAGCATCTCCAGGTTTTGAGCAGAGCAATAATCTGACTCAGAATTTAACAGGATCACTCTGACTGATGGATTACAGAGGGTCAAAGGCAGAATCAAGGAGAACAATTAGGAGGCAATTGCAATAATTCAGGCTAGACAAGATGGTAGCTTGAATCAGGGTGATGGCCATGGAGAAGGTTAGAAGTGAGCTAATCTGGATACATTGTTCACTGACTCTTTGCAGTAAAAAATGGGGATAGCAATATCAATAGAAAATAACGCCAGGAGAGTGGCAAGAACAATTGCAAAATGGTGGGGAGGTGTGAGGTCCTGGTGGTAAGACAGAATAGGGAGGAAATGTAATTATGAGAAATGAAAATCAGGTCATGTGGGAGAGAAACGATAGGTAATTAGAACATGTTTGAAATCAGTTTTCAGTATCAGACTTTTCCAGTTATATAGACGGGATGATTATCATGCCATTCACAGTGTCTATTTCCTTGTAAGGTAAAATGATTTGCAGCATTTTGGAATAATGAACTTGTTTATTATTATATGTATAGATTAGGGAGATACTTGTTCTTCCCCAATCTAAATGAGACAAAAGGAAATTTTAATTCACTCTAGGAAAAACAATGGGTCAGAACAGCCCCATACATTTTTTTTTTTTGAGCAGTACTCCCTACATGTGTGGACTATAGGCAAAATCACTTGTCTGCTCCCCAATCATCAAGTGTGTGATGCCACGATTGGGGTTCAGGATCATATAGACAACTTAGAATTCCTTCTTCTTGATAGAAGGCTGGAAGCAGAGTAAGTAATATTTGGAAGTTGTTTGGGCCTTTAGGTTTTGAAATTTATTATGAAAAATTTCAAAGATACATGGTAGTTGACAATAGTGTAATGAATGATGTCCCCATTATATAGCTTTAATAATTGTCAATACACTTGTGCTTTGAATTTCACAGAGAATAAAGGGAAATGGGAACCCTGGGTTAGACACTGTCTTTTGGTGTTCTGACATTTTGATATCCTTGCAATCAGAAGACTCAGAGTATAGTCTGGTCCAGTGATAGGAATCATCTCCAGGTTTTACAGATGAAAGAACATGAATAGGTAGAGAGAGGGGGAATGATAACTTTTTTTTTCTTTATTGATTTTAGAGAGAGAGGAAGGGAGAGAGAGAGAGAGATAGAAACATCAATGAGAGAGAATATCGATTGGCCACCTCCTGCATGCCCCCCACTGGGGATTGGGCCCACAGCCTGGGCATGTGCCCCAACCAGGAATCAAACTGGCAGCCTCTTAGTGGATGGGTCGACACTCAACCACTGAGCCACACCAGCTGGGCGGGAATGATAACTTTTATTTTTATTATTATTTTTTACATGTTTAGAATATTTTACTACTACAAAATCTTGCATACACTCTTCTTTCTTATTTTATTTTTTATTGTTGAAAGTATTATAGATATCCCCCTTTTTTCCCCATTGACTCCCTGCTTCCGTCTCCCACCCCCCTCCTGCTTTCCCCAACCTAATGTCTGTGTCAATTGGTTGTACATATATGCATATGAGTTTTTTAGTTTATCTCTTCCCAGCCCTCCCACGCCCCATCCCTATGAAGTTTGTTAGTCTGTTCCCTACTTCCATTACTATGAATCTCTTTTGGTTAACAGCTTATTTTGTTCATTATATTCCATAAATAAGTGAGATCATGTGGTATTTGTCTTTCTCTGATTGGCTTGTTTCACTTAGCATAATACTCTCCAGGTCCCTCCATGTCGTCTCAAAGGATAAGAGATCTTTCTTTCTTACAGCTGCATAGTACTCCATTGTGTACATGTACCACTGCTTTTTTATCCACTCATCTACTGATGGGCATTTGGGCTGTTTCCAGATCTTAGCAATTGTAAATAGTGCTGCTATGAACATAGGGGTACATATATTTTTTGTGATTGGTGTTTCAGGCTTCTTGGGATATATTCCTAGAAGTGGGATCACTAGGTCAAATGGCAGTTCAATTTTTAATTTTTTGAGGAAACACCATATTGTTTTCCATAGTGGCTGTGGCAGTCTGCATTCCCACCAGCAGTGTACTAGAGTCCCCTTTCCTCTGCATCCTCGCCAGCACTTGTTGTTTGATGATTTGTTGATGGCGACCATTCTGACAGGTGTGAGGTGATAACTCATAGTTGTTTTAATTTGCATCTCTCTGATGATTATTGATGTTGAGTATTTTTTCATGTCTCTTGGCCATTTGTATGTCCTGTTTGGAGAGGTGTCTATTTAGGTCCTCTGCTCATTTTTTAATTAGGTTCTTTGTCTTCCTTTTGTTGAGTTGTATGAGTACTCTGTATATTTTGGAAATTAACACCTTAATTTGGCAAATATGTTTTCCCAGAGAGAGGGTTCCATTTTCATTTTGATACTAGTTTCTTTTGCTGTGCAGAAACTTTTTAGTTTGAAGTAGTCCCATTTATTAATTTTTTTACTTTGTTTCTGTTGCTCTAGGTGATGTATCAGTGAAAATTCTGCTATATATGATGTCTGAGATTTTTCTGCCTACATTTTTTTCTAGGATTTTTATGGTTTCACAGGTTACATTTAAGTCTTTTATCCATTTTGAATTTATTCTTGTGTATAGTGTAAGTTGGTGGTCTAGTTTCATTTTTTTACATGTAGCTGTCCACTTTTCCCAGCACCATTTATTGAAGAGACTGTCTTTTCTCCATTGTATGCTCTTGCCTCCTTTGTCAAATATTAATTGTGCATACTGTCTTGGGTCGATATCTGTGTTCTCTTTTCTGTTCCATTGATCTATATGCCTGTTTTTGAGCCAGTACCAGGTTGTTTGATTATGATGGCGTTATAGTATAACTTGATATCTGGTATTGTGATTCCTCCCAATTTGTTCTTTTTTTCAAGATTGCAGTGGCTATTTAGGTTCTTTTATGGTTCCATATAAAGTTTTGAAGTATTTTTGGTAGATCTGTGAAATATGCCGTTGGTAATTTAATAGGGATTGCACTGAATCTGTAGATTGCTTTGGGTAGTATGGACATTTTAATGGTGTTTATTTTTCCAAACCATGAACATGGTATATATTTCCATTTTTTAATATCTTCCTCTATTTCTTTTTTCTATGTCCTGTAGTTTTCTGAGAACAGGTCTTTTATCTCCTTGGTTAAAATTATTCCTAGGTATTTTTGTTATTGTTGTTGCAATGGTATATGGCATTTTTTTTTTTTTTTTTTAGTTTCCCTTTCTGAGTGTTCCTTATTGGTTTATAAGAATGACATCAATTTCTGGATGTTAATTTTGTATCCTGCTACTTTGCCAAACTCATTTATTAAATCTAGTAGATTTTTGATGCAGTCTTCAGAGTTTTCTATGTACAGTATCATGTCATCAGTGAATAATGACAGTTTCACTTCCTCCTTTCCAATTTGGATCCTTTTTATTTTTTCTTTTCTAATTGCTGTGGCTAAGACTTCCAGTACTATGTTAAATAGGAGTGGCAAAAGTGGACATCCCTGTCTTGTTCCTGTTCTTAAGTGAAATGCTTTTAGTTTTTTCCCGTTGAGTATGATGTTGGCTGTAGGTTTTTCATATATGGACTTTATTATGTTGAGACACCATCCCTCTATTTTTACTTTCCTGAATATTTTTATCAGAAATGGGTGCTGGATTTTGTCAAATGCTTTTTCATTGTCTATTGATATGATCATATGGTTTTTATCTTTCATTTTGTTTATGCGGTGCATCACATTTATTGATTTGTGAATATTGTATCAGCCTTGCATCCCTGGGATGAATCCCACTTGGTCACGGTGACTAATTTTTTTAATGTATTGCTGGATCTGATTTGCTAATATTTTGTTAAGGATTTTGGTACCTATGTTCATCAGGGATATTGTTCTGTGGTTTTCTTTCTTTGTAGTGTCTTTATCTGGTTTTGGAATTAGGATTATGCTGGCCTCATTAAAAGAGATTGGAAGTCTTCCTTCCTCTTGAATTTTCTGGAATAGTTTGAGGAGAATGGGTGTTAGTTCTTCTTTGAATGCTTGGTAAAACTCCCCTGTGAAGCCGTCCACACCTGGGCTTTTCTTTGCTGAGAGTTTTTTGATTACTGCTTCTATTTCCTTAGTTGTTATTGGTCTGTTCAAGTTTTCTGTCTCTTCCCAGTTCAGTTTTGGGAGACTGTGTTATTCTAGAAATTTGTCCATTTTGCCTAGATTGTCCAATTTGTTGGTGTATAATTGTTCATAGTGTTTTTTAACACTCCTTTGTATTTCTGTGGTGTCTATTGTTACTTTTTCTCTTTCTTTTCTGATTTTGTTTATTTGGATCTTCTCCCTTTATTTCTTGGTGAGTCTAGCTAAAGGTTCATCAATCTTGTTTATCTTTTCAAAGAACCAGCTCTTTGTTTCATTGATCTTTTGAATTGTTTTCTTTCTTTCTTTCTTTTTTAGTCTTTTTGTTGTTTATTTCCACTCTGACTTTTACTATTTCTTCCCTTTTACTTGCTCTGGGTTTTTTTTTGTTTGTTTGTTTACTCTTTAGTTATTTAAGTTGTAGGGTTAGATAGTGTATTATAAATTTTTGGAAATTATAACTTTTAAAATTGGAAAAATTTTTACCAAGGACAAGTAGAAAACCGTGAGGTGCTAGTAGAGCAAAACCCTCCAGAGGTATGGGCTTGGCATATTATGGTTAACTTCTTTCTCTCCGAAGTTTTCAGCTCAGTTTATTTACTCCACTTTTGGGTTTTCCTCTTTCCCCTTGATGAAACACTAATTCACTGTTATATTTCAGCATTGAAATCCATTGGAAAAGTAATTACTTTGCTAGTAGTTGTTTTTCACTTACCTTCTTTTGCGATGTATTTAGTTTTTAAAGTTCAAGCTCTATGTTTCTTGAAAGATGAAAGGTCTTTATAATTTACTGTAGTGTTCCCTCATAGAATAAGTGTCAACTTTAACTTTGTACCATCTTCACTACTCTTATCTCTGAACCTTGATTACATTGGAGAGCAAAAAAGTCTGCGTGTGTGTGTGTGTGTGTGTGTGTGTGTGTGTGTGTGTGTAAGGGTGATTAGGACGTTCTGGGATAGGATGAGTGAGAAGGGGGAGTACTTACAAATGTTTCCACTCTTTTGGTTAGTAATTTTAGCCAATAAGGGATCAAACTGATAAACACTGGTATATATATATATATTTTTAATAGCGAGTTTGACGCAAAGAACTCTGTAGTGTGGTTATATCCGGGAGGTTCATGCTCATTTGCTATATACTGACCTTAGGGTTAGTGGTGTGGAGGACTGGATGGGGCTCCAGGAACTGTACTTGGGTGGAGCTTGAGTTGAGCATATGGTAATTTTTTGTTTACTTTTTTTCAGATGGGCAGTAAAATATTTGGCCAGAGCCTATACCTCCTGAGATCTCTCCAAAGGCAACTTAAGATGTTTTAAATACTTCCTGACACTTTGTCATGGAGCTGCAACTGGCTTTGATAAACTAAAGTATAATGTGATCAAAACAGCAGCTTTGAATATTTGTTGAGGGCCTAACCTGTGCTAAGCACTATCCTAGGCTCCAATGGTACAGATGTGAATAATTAGCTAACTTTCACATATCTGTACAGGATCTGTTCTAAGTGCGTTATGTATAACCATTCAGCATATTTGTATTGAACATTCATTGCATGCCAGGTATATTCTGGGCACTGGGGTTACATGGTTGAACAAAACAGACAAAAAAGCAGATCCTAATGGAATATATACTCTAATCCTCATGTCACATTGATTCTATCTTTAGGCCCATTTTATAGACAAGGAAGCCGAGACACAGAGAGATAAATAACCTATTCAAAATCTCACTGGCAGGAAGTGGCAGAGCCAGGCTTATACCTAGGTGATATGGTTTCCCAGCCTGCTTTTAACTATAGCAATCTGCCACATTTCAAAGTGGAATAAGAATCTTTGCACTCAAGGGGTTATTTGGAGAGAGTGTCAAGAAAATTAACAACTGTAAAACAACCAAACATAACAGTAAGTGACACTCATTGAGTGTTTACTCTGCTCCAGTTTTCATGTTAAGAGTTTGATATTTTTGTTTATTCCTAACAACACTAAAGGATAGATAATATTATGAACCTTATTTTACACATAAAACAACCATTAGGCTTTGCATCTCATGTCCCTAACTACTGTAATGTAATGGTCTCTAAATAAGTATTTAAAATACATTACCCAAATACATGAACACAGTCCAGCTTGCAGAATAACAAAGTTGTAACCTCCCCATCCACAGTCCTTGTTATTACTTACTTTCAAACCACTAATATAATTATTTAATCTTCAGTAACATGTACAATATCATAGGAGCTACATGTTGCTGTGAGGGTCTCTGAGAGGCCACATAAGTTAGCTGCAGTTTCTGAGATACTGCCAGCTTGATGTCTTTATAAGGTCTACTAAGTTTGTGTTGGTGCTGCCGGCTGCTTTTACCACAGCATTTTGTATGGCATTTCAAAGAAGGTAGTGTCTCTGGGTGAAGAAGCAGCATGGTGTAGTGACTAAGCTTGTCATCTTCAGACTCATACAGCCTAGAGTTCAAATCCAGTATTGCTTCTTTCCAACTTGGCAAGTTACTTAACCTTTCTGTACCTTAGTTTCATAGCACTAAAAGCAAATTCTTCTAGAGGCTTTAAGAGGAAGAAAAAGTCTATATTGAATAAGGATTAGGAGAACTACATATTTTCCAGTGTGTGTGTGTGTGTGTGTGTGTGTGTGTGTGTGTGTGAATGTGGAAGTATAGACTCGATCTTACTGTTCGCAAGCTCCCTAGCCCAACTGACTACAGTATAAAAAAGTATTACTGCCATTCATTAGGCCTTTCTTTATGATATTCCCTTTAGAAAGTTCTATATAATAGAATCACATATAAAACTGTATTTCATGTTTCCTAATAATAAGAGTTCACTATTGACCACATTTGTTAAAAAAGAATATCAAATAATGATTTGCCTCTTATTGTCAAATGTTAGCCAACTTTATATCCACCTGTAGTTATCCTGTAACAGTTGAACATTAATATTTATTGCTAGATGTTAGAAATTTTATAGAGCTTTGCTTAAAATATTTGGTGCCTCACAATCTGTTGGCATAAAAAATGTAACAAAGCAAATGACAGGAGAATAGATTATAATGGAGTCTGATGGTTCATCTTTAAAGGGGAAACCTATTTCCAGAGTGAACATCTGCTCTTAATGTGGAGTGCGGGGCCATAGCTGAGGCTGCTATACTTTTAGCAGATGGAATTGATGTGGACTAGAAATTCACTGAGCATTGGAGACTGAAGTTTGTCACCTCACCAGATTGTTTCCTAGATAGTTCATTGTCTAGCAGCTTTGAACCTGCAAATGCCAAATGAGTACACATTGTCTTCTGAGTAAAAAGAACTTCCCATGTGTCAATTTCAACATTATTCTTGTCGGGATATCCATGATTCAGATAGTTACATGTTTCCTTGTACTACGTATATGGAAAGATCACAGTCCATCTGTCTGTAGATGCATTTGTAAGAATTGAATGATAAAGTTATGCTTATCACATATGGAAAGAACCTATCAGGTCAATTAACTCACTTCCTCCTAACCATGGCAGCGTTGTTCCCTCAACAATCAGTCTGGCCTTTGTCCAATTTCATTTTAAAGGAAAAGCATTTGCAAAATTCCCTTTCATATAAGGCCATTAGCCTCTTGATTTTAATATGTTCACTTTCTTCCTTTTCCCTACCTTTTTTTTTTTGGTCAATAGTTCTCTTAAGAAAATGTAATCTATTCTGTACTAAATTGCTCAAAGACATAAAAGTAAAACCTTATTATAATATGACAGGGCTGTGCTAAAAGAATATTGTATGTGTTAATAACTTTCCATTATGTTAACTTCCTAGTGTGACCAGAAGTGGAAAAAAAGCAGAGCCTTTAACAATACGACTAGTTTCTTTAATAGTCATTCTTAAAGACAGGTAGTTGTAGTCCAAGGGTTAAATTTAATACAATATACTCATATTTTTTAAATGACAGTCAAAATGTGATTTGTGGGTTCTTGGATTTTGTGCCAAAGTGTCATTCCTATCTCTAACAGGAAAGGACAATATATTTAATATATTTGGCTTAGTATCTATGGCTGATGATGGGCTAATGGACCCTAGAAATATGCAGAGGGATAGGTTTAGATAAGAGAGGCTAGTGAGTCATGCTTGCTTATCAAATGTTTTATTCAGAGTTATGAATAAGCCATAATAAACACAGTGCTATCATTTGTAGTGAGCATCAAAGAAAGAAGATGACTATGAGTAGTGAAAAAAATAAGCAATAACCAGAAGAGATCTAAAAATTACTGTAAGTATAAGACTTTTCATCACTTTTCTTTGTGTCTCTGGAAAGAAGAGACTTTTAACTGTTCTACTTTAAATAATAAAAATTAAAACAAAGGCCTTGGCAATAGTACTACACATCACACTTTAAATCTGTGTAAACCCTCCTGGAGGTACAGAGCACTTTACATTTTTCAACAGCCACAAAATCTTTGCTGACTACCTACTCTGCAGAAAGCATTGAGCTAGGAGCTATGGGAAGAACAAAAGGGTATATCATTAACTCACATGTAAAATGACAGCGCTCAGAGCCCTGCCTAATATACTTTCTTGTCCATATCTCTTTTATATTTTATATTTTGATAATTCATCAACATGTGACAATCTGATATACCAAGGCAGACTAAGGAGGCTGATTAACAGCAACATGATTTCAATCTAAAGAGTCAAGTAATGATGCATATATTTGTGAAGCCCAAAGGATGTGTTTCAAGTTATGGTTATCACATAATAGCACTCATGTGAATCTAACTCATCCTCTAGGGCTAAGGACTAGAACACATCAGAAATACAGTGTGTGTGTACATTTACAGATGCATATTAACCAGGGTTATCAGATCTGGCTTTAAGTCTGAGAAGGAATCCCATGGTGTCTGCTGTTATTTTTCAGGTCTCTATAGCCACATATCTTAATGTTCTAATTCTTTAGATGATGGACTCTTTTTTTCTCCCACTTGGTACATGATCTTTTAGTAATATGTAGTTGGTCAAAATATTTAGACATAAAGTTTGGAATATCAAAGCATTATGGCATTGTGCATATGTGTTCATTAAAATTTTTTTGAATAGAAAGCATCTGGATTCTTCAAAGAGTTCTTTTCACTCATTTTGGACATTTATGATTCTAACAAAAACAAAAGCTCCAACCTGCCTTACATTGGGTCTATTTTGAAACTGGCCCTGGGATTTTCCTCTATTCTATGGAATTATTATTATTATTATTGGGTGTGTGAAGCATCTGGGAGTCAATCAACAATGTCTGGGGAAGAACTCAGTGGGTAAGAGCAACATGTAGGAGGATAAGTCTTAGCTTTCTTATTAAAGGTTAAGAATGGTAATGTTCATCAGTAAAGGTCATGGCTAACATTCACAGGTACTCCCTGTGAGCCAGGATTTACTTGAATTACTTTACATAAATTCTCTACCATAACTCTGTGATTTAGGTAGTATTATTACCTCCATTTTGCATTTGAGGCAGTGGAGAACCAGAGAGATGAAATAACTTGCCTTCCAACTCACAGTCTTAAGTGGCAAAGCTGAAGTCATACTCAAGTAGTCTGGCTTCATAGCCCAAGAGAGTAATCATTTCACAAAACTGTCCTACCACTGGGGTAGAACTGAGCATGGTATGACCTGATCATAGGTATTTTTAAAACATCTGCCCTAGGGATTCTGATGAGCATCCAGTGTTTAGAAGCTCTGTCTGAAAGCAAGCTGACCTCGCTTCTTTGAAAAAGAGTCAGTGCCCAGTTCTGAGGGGGAAAGGGAGGCAGACAGCAAAGATGTTCATGAGTCATTGGTGATAAATACCCACCATATGGTCAAAATGATTCCCACTGTCTCTCAGTGAGGGAAGCAGACACTTTGCGTATGAAATGTACTGTTTATTTTCTTGTGCTGTGGTTTCAGCTCAAATTAAATGTTTCACATCAGACAAGGAACTAATAACAAATGATCTCCTCCCACAGTGGTGCAGTAACAAATATGTAGTAATTTGAAAGCTGGAAAGAAAATTATTACTCCCAAAGATGCAATAAATATATGATATGTTTAGAGAGTCCTTTGATGAAATGAATACTAAAGGTGCTGCTAGCAGTACTTCTGCTTAAGAAAAAAATAAAAACAGTAAAAAAAGAAGAAACATTTAAAAATGTTGTCTGATCTGTCAACATTTTGTTAACATGTAATACCTTAAGGATACAACTTAGAAGTAGAATCTTCAGTGAAGCAAAAACTCATTCCTTCTTCACACCACAGGAGAGGAAACTGGCAAGAAGAACAGCCAGGCATAACATTTTGCAGTTTAAAAGTAACTTAGTAAGATAGGGTGCTTCTGCCCCCCTTTTAAAATTTTGATTGGTCCTGTAAAGGGCAATGGCCAAATATGATTTTCTTCAGCAAGGCACCCTGATGCCTGCCTGCAAAACCCATTTCTATTCTACTCTCTCAGCACTCACAATATTCTGGAGATCTGTTATTTCTCCTCTCTTTGCTAGGCTCCCTGTTTCAAGGACTCTAAGGAAATCAGTCTCAGCCTCTGTAGTCAATTGCCTCTGGCCCTGATCTAAAGCATTAGCAGAGGCAAGAAAGAAGTTCAAGGCCAGGACTAGCAGCTGCTGCTAGTGTTCAGTCCCTAGGGAGAGTCCAAAGTCAAATCTCTGCAAAGGAACTTGCCTGCTTAATGTTTGCCATAGTCAGCCTTCCTCTGCCTGGAGCCTAGTAGGCAGGATGCCACAGTGAAAGGCAGCAGCCCCCCCATGTTGATATTAGATTTTCGTACTATATGTATTTTTGAAATATGACTAAATACACAAGAAGTTGCCAAAAATGTACAGGGTGGCCCCATGCACTTATTCACCCATCCTTCCTCAACATTATCATCTTGTATAACTATAGTACAATATCAAAACAATTAAATAGACATTGCTACAATTCACAGAGCTTGTTCAGATTTTATCTGTTATAGATGCACTCCTTTGTGTATGTTAGTGTGTATATAGTTTTATGCAAGTTTATCATATGTGTAACTGTCTTGATTGTTGTAGTATGTAATAGGCCTTAACAGCAGGAAGAATAATTTATCCCTCAATTTTTAAAGAAAAAAAATCCTCCATTTATTTTTCTACCCCTTTTCTCATTCTATTCTCATTTCAATCAAGAGTGCACTCATCAGCATCTCCTAACCCCCAAATTGGCTATTGCTAAGAGTTCATTCTATGTAGTCTGAGTGGAGTTAATGCTTTCTGGAGGTGGACAGAGGAATCAACTCACTCTGGGGGACTGCCAGGTGCACAGCTTAGATTTTCTTTGGGGAAAAGAATGAGGCAGTTGGAGGATATATTTGGTTTGCTTTACTACTAACTCTTTAGAAATGCACTCCCAAACATCTCAGCCCAGAGGCATCACCAAGAAGAGTTGTCTGATTATTGCCTCTGTGTTGTTTTTTTTTTTTTTCCCATTATGGGGAAGCTGAAGATCACAGGGGTTAAAGCATTGGCTTAATTAAAAAACAAATCAGAGCAAAACAAAACAAAACAGCCAACACTTCAAACTTTGTAATAAGGTCAGGTGAAAGTTTGAGGAAAAATTACTTTCTGATGATGTGAAATGATCTAAAGAGTGCACCAAGATGTCCTTAATCCCCAATGTTTCTCCTCAACTTCTGACCACTTCATTCCTTCATCATAAGCTTTTAAGTTCCTATAACATGCAGGCATCCTCAGGAGGGCTGATGCTTTCAACACTTTTTGATAATTTACATCTTAGTATGAGTATGTGCGTTTCATCCTCCTTTCTTGAGACTGGATATTTGTGGGGAAAGCCTATAAAGGTGCTGGGCACTGGAAACTTGAGAAGGGCCCAGAATGCAGAGGTCAATGATTCTGAGGTATAACTTTGTCTTAGATTCTCAGCTTTCTGAGCCAACTTATCTTTTAGTTAGATGTTTATCATTATAAAAGCAAAACAAAAACCCAGTTCTATATTTGTTCTTCCTATGTTCTATGTTCTATCGATCATTTGGTTATTCTCAGATTCTTTGAGGAAGTTTGAAATAGGTCACTTGGAAGGCTGCCATATTTGTGAAGGGAAAGACCCCATTGAATCCTCTTTAATTCATTTCAATTACATGTGGTTCAATTCAATTCAATTTAACATTTATTGCACGTTAAGAAAATGCCAGGCACTGATCTATGGTGTTCAATGTGTGTGTTAAGTCAATAGAGAATCATTTCTGTGACATAGTAGTGACACCCAAGTCAGTCAGTCAGTCACTCCACTCTCACTGGGACAGAAAGCGCTTTTATTTTATTTTATTTTTTAATAAAGACAAAAAGCAGCTAGATTATCAACTGAGGATGAAAGAAGGATTTCTGAATGGAACTCACATCTCTTTGAGTCAAATTGCAACATGCTCCCTGGAGGGCGAGTCCATAATTTCCTTGCTTTGCCTTCTCTGACATGTCAGCAGTGGATCAGAGGGCTGCTGAGAGAAGGAGTGGGCTGAGACATGATAGTCAGACCAAGATAGTATGATAATGGAACATTCAGCTTCAGAACGAGCATCTATTATTGGGATTTATTCCTGAAAATGGTTGTGGGTTGATGCCTCCATTATAAGCCTCACACCTTGATTTCAGTGAGCTGCATAAAAGAATACTCATTATGTTTTAAAAGAGATGCAAGCTTGTGCCCACTTTATGTCAAGCTGGGTAAGTGCAAATGGGTTTGAATCTTAAAACACCTTCAGTGGCTCCTCCTGTCATGTTGATCTATTGTAGCGCCTTGCTAACACAACAGTGGCCTTGCTTCAGAAAATGATACTAGCTAGTTCTTGGATCCAATTAAACTTTGGAAGCTGAGAAAGGAAACTGGATCCAGCAGAAGTGAATTTCCACATCATATCCCAAACAGCTTTAAGTTTTTTCTCAGGCTGAGTCTCAGAAGTCAAACATCCTCAAATGCAGAGACCTCTGAGGCAAAGTCATCGCTTTCGTGCAGGAAAGTCATATAGCTGAGTCTGGATGAATAGCCACTGTGACAATTCTGGCCAGTAGGCATACAAAACTTCTTAGGGAATTGGGAACGGAAGAAGGAGGATTCCAGGTCCTTTTTCTGGCTCTTGAAGCATAGGCAGTAACCCGAGAGAAGCTCTATTTCCTCCCTCTAAACTCTTCTGACATAGCCCATGAGGTCAGCCTAAATCACACTTTGAGACATGCCACTGACAACTGTGTGGGTGTGAGGGAGGTGGTGTGAGAAGCAGGTGTGAGTAATATGTTAGATTTTGATGCATAAGGACAGCATGTCCTGTGCTCCTTGTAAATCGGGAGGCTTATTAGTGGTAAGAAAACTTAAAAGCAGGCATGATGACTGATTTTACTACCTATTAAGCAAGATTTTCTAAGTTGATGTTTCCAAAGTGGGCATTTCTGGCTTGTTCTTTAACAAACTGCTTACAAGTTATGTTTATGAAAAACAAAGGCAGTGAGAAAGTATAATACCTCACTTCTTGCCCACCTCAGAAGTAGCTCAGTCAGTAACTGGAATGTTTCTGGGGGACAGATCTGTAAGAAGAACCTCTAGTCAACTATTTGTACAATGAAATAAAATTATTTAGGAGCTGTCTTGGGCTTTTGAGGTTTCTTCATGTCATTGTTTTTGCCTCCTCCACTCTTCTAGGGATTGCTTCCAGGGTAGGAATAAAGGAAGTGTGAATCATTAAGATCTGTAACAAGCCAGCATCACTGATCAAAAGGTTCAGTGGAAGCATATGAGAAAAAAAGTTTAGCTTCATAGGTAATCAAAGAAATGTGAATTAAAACATTAAGACTCTCTCCAGAGAGACCCGGGTTCGGTTCCCGCTAAGGGCACATACCTCGGTTGCAGTTTGTCCCCGGCCCCTGGTTGGGTCGTGAGGGAGGCAGCCACTTGATGTGTCCCTTTCACATCTCTCTCTCTCTCTCTCTCTCTCTCTCTCTCTCTCTCTCTCTCTCTCTCTCTCTCTCCCTCTCTCTCTCTCCCACTCTATCTGAACAAAAAATGGAAAAATGTCCTTGGGTGAGGATAAAAAAAAAAAAAATTAAGACTCTCCCCCATCAACATAATAAAAGAGGGAAAATAAAAATACTAGATTAAAGAAAGGTATGATGAAACATGCACACTCAAATGGTGCTGGTGGGAGTAGAAATGGATACAACTCTTTTGGAAAATAAATTGACAGTGTCTATACATTTTGATTCAATAATTAAACATCTGGGAATCTATATATATCCTTAGTGAGTAATAATAAGTAAGTGAAGTTTCAAACATAGATATGCTCACTGTGACTTATTTATTTTAGCCAAATGTAGGAAAAAACCATAATGTATGAGAGTTTGGGAATATGTAGTATATCCACATAGTGTATTATTAGGCAGTCATGTAAAAATGTGCTTGTTGCTCATAATATCATGGGGAAGTACTTATGTTATAATATTAACTGGAGAAAAAAGAGCACACACCTTTACATATAGAGTAAATGCAACCATATTTAAAAATATGTGTATGAATGCACAATAAAAGGGATGGAAGGAAATAGAACTGAATGGTAACAATGGTGGATTTGGGGTGTTGTCACTGTAACTGATTTTTGTTTTTTAGATTTGTTTTTTCATACTTTCTACACTGAACATGTGCTACTGTTATAATTGGGAAAAATTTATTCAAAAATATTCAGGGGGGTTTTGGGTGGGAATTGAAAATATTGACAAAAATGAATTTGGGAGATTATATAGGGGTTCTAGTTAACTGTGTTCTTCTTATTTCTATTTAGCTCAGAGAGTTGAGAAATAGTTACATTTAAGTCTCAAGCTATGTAACCCTGCACAGCTCATCTTATACATTCTTCTGACTGTGTTAATGGTTTTGCTCTAGGCCATATATGAGAGAAAAGAAAAACACTGCTAGCTATCCCTTATTGAGTACTTACTATGTGCTGGGCATTAGGCTGAGTTATTGGCATTTATTATTTCACTTGATCCTCAAAAAAAAAAAAACACCCCAAAACACAACAATTCTATGAGGTAAGTAATATTATTATATCCATTTTACAGACATGAAAACTAAGGCTTAGAATGGTTAGTTAACACTCTAAAACATACAGCTAGCGAACAGTAGACTAAGAATTCAAATCCATGTCTGTCTTAATTATTAAATTTGACACATTTTTTGCTTTCAGTAAGTTAGTGAATAATAAGAACTATGAAACATGTTTCAGGTTGGACACTTTTGCCTGAACATACCAGAAAACTCTGCTAACAAAATTTTAAGCCATAAGGTCACTGTATTGTTGCTTACCATTGGGCCTGGTGGTAGGTGATTTCAGGGGTGTTTTAGCAAGTCCGTGGTCTCTGGGCACTGGGTAGCTATCCTTGAAATTCTTTTGGCCTCTCCTCAGAAATTCAAGATGGCTGCAGAACTATTAACCATCATGTCCTCACATGTAAGTGTTCTAGGCAGGGAGAAATCAAAGGAGTTCTAGGTTTGCAGCTTTTTCTTTTCATTACGGAGAAAATCTTTCTTAACAGCCTTTATATAAAATTTCTATGTCTCTGTTGGGAGACAATTCTATAATTGTCACTTGCATTTCAGCGTGTCTTGTGAGCAGAGACAATGACTGCCTTTGTTCTGGTCTATTTTTTTTTTCAAGGATGTTTGTCTAGTAAATGGCCTTGGAAGACAGAGATGATGTTTTCTTCAGGGCAAAATTCAGGCCTGCTTACTGCCCATTATAAAAGAGTTGTGCTTCCTAAACTTGGGGTTCCTCTTCTGTAATCTAACACATTGAGTCTGCCATTGTCATGTAGTTCTCTATATCATCCTGTGGGAATTGGGGAGTGGGTAACAGGCTCAAGAAAATGATGATACTCTGGTCATTCACTAATGCTGCTGTGAGTGATAAAGTCTCCTTTGTCTCTGGCTCAGAAGTCATGTATCTTCTGCCACCATCCATAACACTGTAGCAGGTTAACTCGTTAGCTTGAAAGTAAGGTCAAATCTCAGACCCTTCACTGTTCTTGACAATCTCATTGTCCAGATATTTTTTTCTATATGGCCACCTCTAGCTTTGAGGGAAGCAAAGATAGAGATTGTGTGGCAAAATAAAATGGAATAATCATATTTGACTTGAATAAATTAGAATTCATTTACTGAGGCTGGGCACATTGCTCCTCCAATCAAGGTTTATTTTGGCAAGAAAGTAGGGGAGAATAGAGATGAGTTCATTCTTACCCTAAAATCCAATCTTCTAAGTAACCCACAGAGTAAAGATGGAATACTGGGGTTTTAATGAGCTCTATGAATTTGGAAAAATCATTTTGCCGTTGTCCCTCAGTGGTGCCACATACAAGACTGGGTGTTTACTTTGCAGAATCATGGCAAATAATAATATGAACAGTGGCTCTGGAGTTATGTGGGGGTGAAATGGACAAAAATATGTTATTACTATAGTTTATGCAATTAAAAGGGCAAATCAGTTGAGGACTTTCATTAAATAGTCTACCCTCTAGAAGTCCCCATCCTGTAGAGACCAGAAAGATACAAGTATGCAACTAGAAATTAAAAGCGTGGGTTTGAGACCTAATTTATTCCCTCTCTTGATTTATTTTCTTCATCTATAGAATAAGGGCTTTGAATCATGTTTTTTCAGGGCTGACATTTTATGTATTTCTAGATCAGGATAATTACCCCTATCATATACAAAGAATCTGCTCTTGATCACCCCAACTTCTACTTAGCACACATACATATTACATGCTGGCAGTATGATACATAGACATGCTAAGACATGAAATTTGATCCCCCTAAATAATTTATGTCAAATTCATGTTGAAGCTAAGCCTCCCTTGTGGAGTTTATTTTAGTTTACCTTTTGTATATGTCAAATCATTCTTCAGTGGGTGATGTCCAGGTGGGACTAGGAACTGAAAGACCCTTAGTTTTAGAACTGACATTTCAGTTAATATCTGCTGGATTGTTCCTTATTCTATGAATTCCATTAGAGTGAAAGCTTCTTTCTAGAATTCTTCCTATCTGCTATTTTTAATGTCCTATGAAATTGTGTGACCTGTAAGGGCTCCATAACTCAGCTCACAGAGGAATTAGGGTGAGACCAACCTCATGCAGAGAAATTTCCAAGTCATCAGCTTTCATTTTGGGGCTTCTCTTTGTCATCTTCTTCAAAAACCTGTCACTGTGGAGTATTCCTTCAGTGCAAAAGGGCGGGAAGAAGCTCAATCTGTTTGGAACCTGTCATTCTTTATGCATTTCTTTGTGATAGATAGAAAAAGGCAGTAGGCAAGAAATCTTGTTCTGAGAGTATAGGACAGAAGGGCAGTGAGGAATGCATCCAGCACAGAAGTCAGAACTGCAGCAGGGATTCTTATGTCTTGGTAGTTATTGCACTCTGGTTTTCATGGAAGATTGACAACCTCAACAATTAGCAATGCCAGTCATAGCACTGTCTAAGCTCCCACTGTATGCACACCACTCTTCTAGGCATAGCTGAAGGGGAAGGATAGAACACATGGTTACAAGGAGATTGCTGTTTAGCTGCAAAAAGAAATATTTTTTTTGGGGGGGTGGTAGAAAATGACTTATAGTAACATTTGCAAAATAGCATACAAATGAGTGCAAATTAATATGATGAAACTAGAATGGGAATGGGCTGTGTCAGCCCATAATGAAGAGGTGATCACAGTGAAGAACGGTTAACAAGAAAAGGCTTCCCTGAAGAGAATTATAAACTGAATTTTGAATGAAGGAGGCCCAAAACACATATACACAGTGCTCCTGGCACTACTCCTTTATGCCGGAAGTATTTATTTGGCATTTGTTGTAGCATGGCACTATGCAGGGTGCTTTGTGGGATACATGGAGGTACAAATCTCAAGCTCTCCCTTCCCCTAGGAACTTCAAATATGTTAAGGAGGTTCACTTCTTTCACACTCCTGATGTGCCCATCCATATGGAGTGAAAATCCATTAACATAGCACTCTAACCCCTCTCCATCCCCTCATCCCCATCTCTCCTGGGGAGAAGGTGTGACTGCTTTAATTGGTAAGTTTGAAAGAAGGTGCTGAGCAGGTTTCACTCAGCCATGCCCTCCTCGTTTGTTTGAGAGCCTTGTAGTTTGTGACTTAAGTCGTATAGCAGCAAGTTCCCACATGGGGAGGCCTGCTGACTTCCAGTGCCACTTGTGACAATGGGTTAAATCTATCAAGTTCTGGGTTCAGGACTAGGAAGCTCGCCCAAGCTATGTCCTTGAATCTAGACTTTGGAAGTCTGAATTCTTTGTCTAGCAGGGAACTGACTCATATTTCAAAGGAATGCTATTTATTTGGCTTTTTCACTGAAGTCTAATAAGAGGTATCAGGCAAGTTACAAGAAAAGGTGAATGTGATAAGTACCATAAGTGTAACTTGGTTCTTTTAATATTCTCCTTTAACCCTGCAAAGCCTGTCACCAATATGGAAAATGAGTACTTGTAAGACTCTCAACATTTACAGAATTGGTTGCAGGCTGGCCACTTTTCACTTGCTTTGAATTGTCTCGTGACTTCCTGGTTGTTGACTTAAAACTTTTCCTCTCATTTCCAGTTTGGGCCTCTTTTCTGGTTCCACAACTTTTATATTTGGTTGCCTACTTCACATCTTCACTTGGATGTTGCACAGGTTACTCCAACTTTAAATGACCGAAACTGAACTCTTGAGTTCCCACTACTCCCCTCACAACTTGTACCTCTCTGTTTTCCTCATCTCAGTAAATGGCACCACTATTCATTGCTCAAGCAAAAGATTGTTGTGTGGTCTATATGCATGTGGTGATTTGATTAATGTCTGCTTCTCTTGGGGATTATTTCTCTCCTTTTCCTTCTGTGCTGTAACTAAAGTGCCTTTCAAAGTGTCAGGCACATAGTGAGCACTCAATAGATATTTGTTGAATAGTATATTTTATTAATTAATTCTAGCCTTTTCAATTTGCTGCAGCAGTTTGTTAGTTTTGGAACTTTGGCTTTTCCTCCTTGAATTCTAGCATCATATTGCCTCTCTCCCACCAAGACTAAAATGTGCTTTGGTCCTAGGCCAGTATAGATAGATTATTTGGGAAATTCAGACAAGGGGGCTAGGATGGGAGAATTATGAAAGATTCATGGAGGAAGAATAATTTGAGCTAGGCCTGGAAAAAAAGCAGGATTTTTGTATGTGGAGGGATGGAGGTAAGGAAAAGAAACCCTTCTGGTGGAGGAAGTCACTAGGAAAAAAATTGTAGATATAGAGAAACACTGAGCATTTTGGGATCATGACCAATAGACTGATCTGTGAAGGGGTAGAATGAAAGCTACAATCAGAAAGGTAGGCTATAGCCAGTGTGTGGAGAGAAAGAGTGCCCTAAAATTCATCTAGAAAATATAAATCTTCTTGGTAAAAGCATGCAATATGAACTCTTCACTAAAGCTGTTATACTATAAATGATAGCTGTATAGACAGAGTATGAAATTAAAATCTGTTCCAGTAGGTTATGACCAATTTCCCTGTGAGATGAGTGTGGCTGAATTTTAGAGAATTTCACAGAAATATGCTACTCTTGATAATATTAATATTTCTTGTAAAATTCTTCACATCCTCAACATTCTTTCATATTTGCTGTGAAATTCTATAAGTAATTATTCCCCTTGCCATCTCATGAAAACACATGTTTCAGGTTCATCTCTTCTGTGGGCGCTCTAATGCTCCCCTAGATTCCAGGGACAAATAGACCCTGGCTTAAGACAGTGGAAACTAGGTGGTGGGAGGGAGGGTCTTATTCTTTCTTTGGGACTTTTTAGTTAAGAAGCCTCCACTAACCTCAGCATCAGGAAATAATTAGTGTGTTATATAGAAGAGTGTGAGAAATTATTCAATTTCAAAAAGAACAATTGTTGAAGAGAAAATGGATCCATTTTCCCATTTCTTCATTTTGTGCTGTCTGCTTGCTTTTGTGAATTGGAGACCACCCAGAAAGTTGCTGTTTATAGCAGTGATTATTTCAGAGAGCCATTTATATCTCTATTTTTTCAGAAATGCTTTCCACTTTGGGTGGGCTCCACTGGGACTGGGGATGTTCCCGAGACTACTGGGCCTGGTCACGTTGTATATGAGTGAAAGGAAACAATGTCTTTCTCACTTCTGTCTGACTTAGGAGGATTGTAGAGTTTCTTCTAAAATGTGAAGAGTCATCATGTGGGAAAGTGAATAGAAATTCTTTGGAGCTCCAGAGGACAGATCTAGGACTAATGGGCAGAAGTTATGATTAGGCAGACTTTTGTTTATCATAGGAGCTTTGTCACAATCAGAGCTGCTCAAAAAGGATAGGCTACCTAGTCAGGAAATGACCTTTGTGTTCCAGAAAGTATTAAAATAGAGGTCGAATGGTCAACCATTACAGATGTGGTAGATATAATTCTTGCATTGGGAGGTAGAAGGTTAGATAACCTCAAAGATCCCTTTCCATGCTCTGTTCATATGTGAATCCTATTACTTGAATATAGAATTCTATTCATGTTTTAAGAACAAGCCTTAACCTCATTTTCTGTATAAGGCTTTCTATAGCACTTGTCTCTTCTCCACACTTGATGCCAACTATTTATGGCCTTATGTTGATAGTCCAAAGTGTCAAAACCACTGTATTTGGGTATATTGAACACAAATACAAAACAACTACTTCTTACAGATGATATGTATAAAAACCTGAATTTTACCCTACCTTTTCTCCCTAGCCCCATTTATTTGGCAATTCAGGGTGGAGTGAGATCCAGAGAAGGGATAAAGATATCTATTTCACACATTATTTATTTTGCCTTTATCTTGTTCAAGACCCTGTCCTAGGCATCAATGAACAAAATATATCAGTGAACCAAAAAAAAAAAAAAAAAAAAAAAGAATGAAAAAGATCCTTGTCTTTGTGGAGCTTACATGTATGTAAAGTTCCACGCACATAAGGAACACTCAACATATATTAATTTCACTTTTTTTCCAATCTCCTCAGCTAGTATAACATTAAAGAAATGACATTTATTGAGCATCTACTACATGCTGTGTGCTTACACATGGGATCTTATTCAATCCTTGAAACCCAAGAAGTAAACCTTCTCATATATACTGTTATATCAGAAAAACCCAGGGTCACAAGATTAAGTATTTTATCCAAAACCAAATAATAAGTAGAGTAAGTATAATTTGAACGTAAGTCTGATTTCAGACTCATGCTTTTTCATTATGCTGCTTCCAAGAAACGTAAAGTTTCGTGGTTATTCTATGGCTGCTAACTTTCTACATAGCTGAAGATCATCTTTTGAAATGAAATTATGGTCTCTAAAGTCACGATTATCATACTTTAGGCTGCATAAGAATCACATAGGAAGCTCGATAAACATAAAGGTATCACAATTCAGATGAGCCCAGGAATTTGCATTTTCAAAATATTTTTATTGATTTTAGAGAGAGAGGGAGGGAGAGGGAGAGAAACATCTATCGATTGCCTCCCGCAAGCCCCCTACTGGGGATCGAGCCCTCAACCCTGGCATGTGCCCTGACAGGGAATCAAACCAACAACCTTTTGATGCAAACCCACTGAGCCACACCAGCCAGGGCAGGAATCTGCATTTTATTTTTATTTATTTATTTCTTTAATCCTCACTTGAGGATATTTTTCTATTTATCTTCAGATAGATTGGGAGAGAGGAAGAGAGAGAGAGAGAGAAACATCGACGTGAGAGGGACACATCAACTGCCTGCCTTTTCCATGACTGCGACCAGGGCGGAGGATGAACTGCAACTGAGGTACATGCCCTTAACTGGAATCGAACCCGCAAGTCATTGGTCCATGGGCTGATGCTCTAACCACTGAGCGAAACCGGCCAGGGCAGAAATCTGCATTTTAACAAGTACCTACTTGCAAGTAGTTTTGATGTCCACAGGCCATAGACCATACTTTGAAGAACCTAAGGTCCTCTACAGTTCTAGCAGTTCTGGGTTTCATTGGCAGTCAATGTAGTCATTATCATCAACTTACCAGCACCATCAGATATAGGTGTCTTCCATTTGCAAGCCATTTGATTGATCTATTGTTTTTTATTCTGGAGAACACCTGTGGATGGGTTGACCCTTCCTTCTCTGCAGCTATTTCCTAGCTGGCTGACTGCCGAGCCCATACAAAATCAACAAAATCAAACAGTTCTAGGGTGGGCTTTACAAAGCTTTTATAGTACAAGAGTGACTTATTTTTAGATCATGTCCATGTTATGGATTTGGACTATTCATCCTCATTGAAGGCCTGTTTTTTCACCACCTACTGAATTTACTTTTCTTTCTATGCCGTGATGCCACCTCCCATCACCTTTTGAAAATATTGCCTTAGTGGACCCACTGTTGACACGAGAAGCTTTGTGCTTTGAGTCTTAGCTGCTGAAGCTTTGGTTTTAAGAGTAAGGCTGATTGGGTACTGGCAATAGGCAATATAAGGTTTTAATAACTACATCTTGGAATTTACATGCTCTTCCATTCAAAAACATTATATGAGGTTAGAGTATCCCTCACATGGTCTTAGCATGATTCTGGGCCCTCAATATACCATTGATTGATTACTTACAACAATAATAGCTAACATTTACAGATTAGTCACAATGTGCTGGCCACTATATTAAGTGTTTTACATGCTAATCACCTGTCCTAACAACCCCTCTCTGTACTTTAGGGTCTCCATTTTACAAATAAGGAAACTGGCTGGAAATCAGAGTGCTTCAGGAACTTAATCAGGTGCACACAACTAGGAAGTGGTGGACCCAGTTTAATGACAGAGCTTTTTACTCTGTTCTCAACTTGTGCATTATAAGCTTTATGAAATGAAAGGGCAGTATCTTAAAGGAACTTGAACATCTGGATCTGAGAGTAAGGGTTTTCCAGGTTAACCTGGAAGAGAAAGGTATTCAATCATATTTGAGTGTATCAAAACACATCTCTTGCTAACATATGCCTGTTTTCTCCTCTTTCTTCTTTATATTAATGAATCTTTTCTTTATGTCTTTGCTCTTGGTAAATAGCTAATGATAATGTCTGCCACCTGTATTCTTCAAAAAAGGATCGAAAGTTAGAATGCAATCACAATTAATGTGTATGAAATTAAAATTCTCAAATTAACACAGAGTATTACAGTGTAGAATATAATGCAGCAACACTTTCACATAGAAATAAACATAGACTAATTAGGCATACTGCTCACCATTGACAAACCTGCAGTTTCACAGCCAATTTTCCCCTCATCTCTATAGAGAGAGTACCTCTAGAAGCAGTCAGAAAACACAGTAGCTCTGTGCTTGCTTAGATCTCAGCCTTTCTTCCTGCCTTCCTCTTTCCTTCCTTCTACTTGTACCATAGAGTCCTATTCCTTTTGACATTTATTGTTGTTGCTATTAATCTTATTACATAGTTTTTCTCATTTAAAATTAATTCTTGTTCATGTAACAATTCAAACTTTAAAGAAAAAGATGAACTTTAAAATCCTCCTTCCTCACCTCTACTCAGTAGTAGGCACTAGTCACTTAGGTTTATCATATGTCTTTCCAGAAAGCTTCTATGCAGATATTATATTTATGTAAATATGAAAATCCCTATATAGATTTAAAAAATATTAATACTATCATAGTCTTTGTCAATCTGATAAGTAGAAAAAGTGGTGTTAAAAAAAAACTCATATAGAGATTCCCAAATGGTGGCAGAGTGAATGGAAACTACACAGACAATCTCCTAGGACCAAACTGGAAATACAACTAAAATAAAGACAAATCGTGGAGAAAAAGCAACGGAAAAGCATCTTGCGAGGACCATACAACCAGGGACACTGAATCAATCCTGGTAGGATTGCGGAGGTGCGAGAGGGGGGCTGGGAGCCCATGGACAGCAGTGGTCTTAGCTGTAGGCACCATGCTCAGGGCGAAAGCCCAAGCCCCCTCCAGAGCGCAGAGGGCCGGGACAGAGAGCTAAAATAGCTACAACCACTCATCTTGGGTTCCAGCAGAGGGAGGGTGGACTGGAACTGTGTGGGGACACTCGGGATGTGGAGGGCGCTCAGAGCTTTTGCTGAGTTGAGGCCACGCAGGACTGTGGCCATCTTACTCCTTCCCAGGGCTTTGGGGAGAGGAAGCAGTTCCTCCCTCGGAGATTCAGCCACACCCAGGTGGGCCATTGAAATGCAAATTGAGGCTCATTAACTACCAGCACCTGCCCCACCCTCGGGAAATCCTCACGCTGAACACCTGAGGGAGGTTTTCATTCAACTGAGAACCCAAGGCTCTTCAAGTAACCGGGACTAATAGCCTCTAGGCAAAAAGCTAGAGGATAACTTAACATTTCTGGGCTTGCAAATCTACCGAGGAAAATAAGACTTGACAGTGGTGTATAACATGAGTCCTTCCATGCTCATCCAAACCCAGTAAAGGGAGCCACAAACAGCAGAACACCAACATCCACAAGGAAAATTTGGCAGACTCCAAAACCCACTGAGATAGCCAAAATGGTAAAACAAAGAAACAGATGCCAAATGAAAGAACAAGAGACCTCTACTGAAGATGAGATAAAGGAAATACAGTTAAACAAGTTAACAGAACTAGAATTCAGAGCCATGATTTGGAGGAAGCTCAACAGCATGTGTAAGGACATCAACACCATGAGCAAAGACATAGAAATATTGAAAATAAACCAATTGGAAATGAAGAATGACAGCAGAAATGAAGAACACATTGGAAGGACTAAACAGCAGAGTAGAGGAAGCTGAGGACCGGATCAGTGAATTAGAAGACAGGGTAGAAAAAAATCAACCAATCAGGAAACCAAAAGGAAAAAACAATGAAAAAACAGGAAGACAGCTTAAGAGAACTGTGGGACAATTGGAAATGTAATTATATTCACATAATAGGAGTCCCCAAAGAAGAAGAAAATGAGCAAGGGTTAGAGAATATATTTGAAGAAATGACAGAAAACTTCCCTAATTTGGTGAAGAAAGAAGGTATTCAAGTTCAAGAAGCACAGAGAGTCCCAATAAGAAGAACCCAAACAGGCCCACACCAAGACACATAGTGAATAAAATGCCAAAAATTAAAGACAAAGAGAGAATCCTAAAGTCAGAAAGAGCTAAGCAACAAGTTACCTACAAAGGAACCCCCATAAGGCTATCAGCTGACTTCTCAATAGAAACACTACAGGCCAGAAGGGAGTGGCATGAAGTAATCAAGGTCATGAAAAACAAGGATCTGAATCCAAGACTACTCTACCCAGCAAGGCTATCATTCAAAATAGAAGGTCGAATAAAGAGCTTCTCAGACAAAAAAAAAAAAAAAGGCTAAGGGAATACATTAGCACGAAACCAGCACTGCAAGAAATGTTAAAAGGACTGCTGTAATTAGTAGAAGAAATAGAAAGGAAAATAGAACCACACTAAACAAAAATGGCAATAAATAAGTACATATCAATAATCACCTTAAATGTAAATGGATTGAATGCTCCGATAAAAAGACACAGAGTAGTAGACTGGATAAGAAAGCATGACCCATATATATGTTGTTTACAAGAGACCCACCTCACAACAAAAGACTCACATAGGTTGAAAGTGAAGGGATGGAAAAAAATCTTCCAAGCAAAGAGAAAGGAAAAAAAAAGCTGGGGTAGCAATACTCATATCTGATAAAATAGATTTCAAAATGAAGGCCATAACTAGAGACAAAGAAGGCCACTACATAATATTGAAAGGATCTATCCAACAGGAAGATATAACCTTGGTAAACATATATGCACCCAATATAGGAGCACCAAAATACATTAAAAATCTTCTGGAGGACTTCAAAGGAGAAACTGACAGCAATACAATCATAGCAGGGGACTTCAACACCCCGCTGACATCACTGGATAGATCATCTAGACAAAACATTAACCAGGAAACAGAGACTCTAAATGAAGCACTAGACCAAATGGATTTAATAGATATTTACAGAGAATTACACCCCAATACTACAGAATTCATATTGTTCTCAAGTGCACATGGGACATTCTCAAAGATAGACCACATATTAGGACATAAACGAAGTCTCTACAAGTTCAAGAAGACTGAAATCATATCAAGCATCTTCTCAGATCACAATGGCATGAAACTAGAAATCAACTGCAACAAGAACATGCAAAGACGTTTGAATACATGGAGGCTAAATAGCATGTTATTAAACAATGAATGGGTTACCAAGGAGATCAAGGAGGAAATTAAAAACATCCTGGAAACCAATGAAAATGAACACACAACAACACAAAATCTATGGGATGCAGTGAAAGCAATTCTGAGAGGGAAGTTCATAGCACTACAGACCTACCTCAAGAACTAAGAAAAAATTCTAATAGACTTTCTAACCTCACAACTTAAAGAACTAGAAAGCAAACAAAAAGAAAACCCCAGAGCAAGTGGAAGGTAGGAAATAGTAAAGATCAAAGCACAAATAAATGACATAGAGACCAGAAAAACAATTCAAAGGATCAATGAAACAAAGAGCTGGTTTTTTGAAAAGATAAACAAGACTGATGGACCCTTAGCTAGACTCACCAAGAAACAAAGAGCGAGAACCCAAATACACAAAATCAGAAATGAAAGAGGAGAAGTAACAACTGACACAACAGAAATACAAAGGATCATTAACAAATACTATGAACATTTATATGGCAACAAATTAGACAATCTAAAGAAAATGGACAAATTTCTAGAAACACATAGTCTCCTAAAACTGAAAGGGGAAGAGATATAAAACTTGAACAGACCAATAACAACTAAGGAAATTGAGGATGTAATCAAAAGTCTCCCAGCAAACAAAAGCCCAGGTCCAGACAGCTTCATGGGAGAATTTTACTGAACATTCAAAGAAGAACTAACACCCACTCTCCTCAAACTTTTTCTAAAAATTCAAGAAGAAGGAAGACATCCAAAGTCTTTTTATGAGGTCAGCATAATTCTAAAATCAGAAAAATACACTACAAAGAAAGGAAACTACAGGCCAATATGCCTGATGAACATAGATGCCAAAATCCTGAACAAAATACTAGCAAATTGGATCCAGCAATACATCAAAAATATTATTCACCATGACCAAGTGGGATTCATCCCAGGGATGCAAGGGTGGTACAGTATTCGCAAATCAATAAATGAGATACACCACATAAACAAAATGAAAGATAAAATCCACACGATCATATCAATAGATACTGAAAAAGCATTCGACAAAATCCGGCACCCATTTCTGATAAAAACGCTCAGCAATTTGGGAATAGAGGGATCATATCTTGATATAATAAAGGCCATATATGAAAGACCTACAGCCAACATCATACTCAATGGTCAAAAACTGAAAACATTTCCCTTAAGAACAAGAACAAGACAGGGATGCCCACTTTTGCCACTCTTGTTTAACATAGTAATGGAAGTCTTAGCCACAGCAATCAGACGTGAAGAAAAAATAAATGGAATTCATATTGGAAAGTAGGACGTGAAACTGTCATTATTCGCAGATGACATGATATTATACATAGAAAACCCTAAAGACTCAATCAAAAATCTACTAGACCTAATAAATGAATTTGGCAAAGTAGCAGAATACACAATTAACGTCAAGAAATCGACAGCATTCTTATAAACCAATGATGAACTGACAGAAAGAGAAACTGAAAAAAAACAACCTCATTTACCATTGCGGCAAAAAAATTAAGATACCTAGGAATAAACTTAACCAAAGAAGTAAAGGACCTATTTGCAGAAAACTACAGGACATTGAAAAAATAAATAGAGGAAGATATAAATAAGTGGAAGCACATACCTTGTTCATGGATTGGAAGAATTAACTTCAATAAAATGTCCATGTTACCCAAAGCAATCTATAGATTCAATGCAATCCCCTTCAAAATACCAGTGACATATTTCACAGAACTAGAACAAATATTTCAAAAGTTCATATGGAACCAAAAAAGACCCCGAATAGCCAGAGCAATCTTGAAAAAGAAGGACAAAGTAGGTGGGATCACAATACCAGATATCAGGTTATACTACAAAGCCACTGTAATCAAAACAGCCTGGTACTGGCACAAGAACAGGCATATAGACCAGTGGAACAGAACAGAGAATCCGGAAATTGACCCAAGACATTATGCTCATTTAATATTTGACAAAGGTGGCAAGAGCATACAATGGAGTAAAGACAGCCTCTTTAATAAATGGTGCTGGGAAAATTGGACAGCTACATGCAAAAAAATGAAACTAGACCATCAACTTACACCATAAACAAGAATAAACTCAAAATGGGTAAAAGACTTAAATGTGACTCGTGAATCCATAAAAATCCTAGAAGAAAATGTAGGCAACAAAATTTCGGACATCATACACAGCACAATCTTCACTGATACATCACCTAAGGCAACAGAAACAAAGGAAAAAATGAACACATGGAATACATCAAACTCAAAAGCTTCTGCACAGCAAAAGAAACAACCACCAAAATGGAAAGAGAACCCACTGTATGGGAGAGCATAATTGCCAATGATACATCAGATAAGGGGTTAATCTCCAAAATATATAGAGTGCTCTTACAACTCAACAAAAGGAAGACAAAGAACCCAGTTAAAATTGGGCAGAGGAATTCAATAGATATCTCTCCAAACAGGATAAACAAGTGGCTAAGAGATATATGAAGAAATGCTCAACATCACTAATCATCAGAGAGATGCAAATTAAAACAACAATGAGGTATCACCTCATACCTGTCAGAATGGCCGCCATCAACAAATCATCAAACAACAAGTGTTGGCAAGGGTGTGGAGAAAAGGGGACCCTAGTACACTGCTGGTGGGAATGCAGACTGGTGCAGCCACTATGGAAAACACTATGGTGTTACCTCAAAAAATTAAAAATTGAACTGCCATTTCACCCAGTGATACCACTTCTAGGAATATACCCCAAGAAGCCTGAAACACCAACCAGAAAGAATACATGTACCCCCATGTTCATAGCAGCACTATTTACAATCACTAAGATCTGGAAACAGCCCAAGTGTCCATCAGTGGATGAATGGATAAAAAAGCTGTGGCACATATACACAATGGAGTACTATGCAGCTGTAAGAAAGAAAGATCTCTTATCTTTGAGATGACATGGAGGGACCTCGAGAGTATTATCCTAAGCTAAACAAGCCAAGCAGAGAAAGACAAATATCACATGATCTCACTCATTTGTGGAATATAATAAACATAACAGTCTGGGGAACAGGGTAGACCCAGAGATGTGGAAGTAGGGTACAGACTGACAACCCTCAGGAGAGGGGATGGGGGGAGGGAAGAGATAAACCACAGTTACGCATGTATGCATAACTGATGGACATGGACAACAAAGCTGTGGACGGGGTTGGGGGGTTGAGGAGGAGGGTGTCAATGGGGAAAAAAGGCGAAACACTTGTAAAAAAAATAAATTAATAAAAATAAATAAATAAATAAAATATAATTCTAGCTGAAAAAAAACAAAAACTCATAGATGCAGTCATTAGTATGCTGATTACCAGAGGGAAGGGGGGTGGGGGCAGGTAGGAGAAGATAAAGGGGGATAAATGGTGATGCAAAAAAACAAAAAACAAAAAACTAGACTATGGGTGGTGAACACACAATACAGTATATAGATGGTGTATTATAGAATTGTACACTTGAAACTTATTTAATTAACCAATGTAATTCTAATAAGTTCAACAAAAATATATTTTAAAACAAAAATGATGTTTTATTTTGAATTTCTTAATTACAAGTGAGGTAAATGTATTTGTATAGTTATTGGTGATTTGCATTTTAAAATTTGTGAACTGCTCTTTTTCTATTTATTTCTTTTTCTTATTGAATCTTAATGGATCTTTGAACATGAAAGAAATTAGCCTTTTATTCATGTCAAATATATAAAAAATATTTGTTCTTAGTTTTGCCTTTTTTTTGGTGTTGTTGTTAATCCTCACTTGAGGATATTTTTCGCATTGATTTTTAGATAGAGTTGAGGGGAGGGAGGGAAGGAGGGGGAGAGAGAGAGAGAGAGACATTGATATGAGAGAGACACATCGATTGATAGATTGGTGCCTCCCACATGACCCCAACCAGGGTCAGGGATTGAACCTGCAACCCAGGTATGTGTCCTTTACTGGGAATCGAACATGTGACACTCAGTCCACTGGCTGATGCTCTAACTGCAGAGTCAAATTGGCCAGAGTAGTCTTCTGCCTTTTTAATTGCAATTTTTTTTCATAGAAAAAGTTTTATGTAGCTGAATTTATAAAATATTTTCTTCAGAGAGTCCAAGTTTTATACTTTCATTTGAAAGTCGTTTACATTCTAGTATAACATTAAACTTTTTCTCAGGTTTCCATCTACCCCACTTTATAAATCAATGAAAATATATTTATTTTAAAAGTAATATTTAGGGACTTAATATGAACTAGATACTTTGAGTACCCTCTAAGAGGGTTCTAGAAAGAGTAGATAAATTATAAGAAGTGCTGTATTAAATACATAACTTAAGTCTCAGGAAAATATAAAATATTGTTAGGATTCAGAAACAAAGAGGGGAAATCAGAGAAGTAAGCATACATTTAATGATATGGATGCTCCAGTGGCAGGTAGAGGTGGCATGAGTGTTGTGTTTTAACATCTATATTTGGACAAGAGATAAAACATTGGATCAATGCAAAGTACTTCTCACATAAAACCAGAAACTTGAAAGTACAACCTCAATGAAAAAGTGAATTGGAAAAAATTAGATGCAATAATTCAGAGAAATAACAAGGAAATCTATCATTGTCTGGGATCTTGATGAAATAAAAAGTCTCTCCTAAAAATTTACAGCAGTGGGTTTATGTCTTACAGGTTTGGAGTTTTAATTTACATTACCTGAAGGGTTCAGGAACTCACAAGCCAAGCATTTAACATAAAATTAGGTCCAGGGAAAATTGGTTCCACTGATAAATTTAGGCCACAGAAGATTTCCACATATAGAATCCTGCTAAAGGAAAGTTCATATTCCAAAATCACATAAAAAAAAATAGCAAAATAAAACAGATATTGCCCTAGCCTGTTTGGCTCAGCGGTTAGAGTGTCGGCCTGCAGACTAAAGAGTCGCAGGTTCAATTCCGGTCAAAGGCACGTATTATACCTCGGTTGCAGTTCGGTCCCCAGCCCTGGTTGCGGTGGTGCGGGAGGCAACCAACCGATGTGTCTCTCTCACAAAGATCTCTCTCTCTCTCTCTCTCTCTCTCTCTCCCCCACTCTGTCTGAAAATAAATGGAAAATATCCTCAGGTGAGGATTAAAAACAAACAAACAAACAAACAGATATTACTATGAATGATAGGTGAAAATACAACAAAGAGCAGGATTAGAATTCTAAGAACATCACAAAAGAGGACACTCAAATAGAGTTCATTAAATTCAAATGTTTAAAATCATTGTAGAAATAAGAGAAAGGGGATTGTGCTCTAAGATGGTGGTGGGCAGGACCTGAGTGAGGGTGAGTGTGTGAGAGTGTAAGTATAAGAGTGTGAGTGGACGTGAGTGTGGGCAAGCAACCTTGAGCAGTGCAGAAATGTGGGGCAGAGGGTTCCTGTGCTGTGGATGGGGAGCAGGCTACTGTAGTAAGTGGCTTGTCAGGGTGTTTCTCCTAGAGCTGCTAGAAGGTCCCGCCATTTTGGAAGATCCCTGATCTTCTCTGGGAGGAGGCAGCAGGAGTGCCTAGGGCCTAGCGACTTGAGTCTACCAGTGCACCTTGCACCATCAGCTCAGTAGATCCTGCTGTGTCAATGTGGACCAGGGCACAGTAGTGGCACTGTCAAGGTGCCTGCTGTGGAAGCCAAAACCGGCTGGCAGCTGAGCACCATGCCCCACAGCAGCAGCCTGATCAGAGCTGAGCATCATCCCCAGCAGCAGTAGTGCCAGCTTGGGAGTGCAGCAACTTTCCCTACAGCAGCAGTGACTGGGCAGGGGTGGAGCCCCACCCCCAATAACAGCTGCAGCTCTGGAGCTGAGACAGCCCCCCAGCAGCAGAGGCTCCAGGGCAGACATCCATCCCCAGGCAGCAGCAGCACAGACTGGCAGCTGAGACACATCCCCAGCAGCATCAGCAGAGGCTGATCAGGATTGGTGCTCTAGCCCAAGCAGCAGCAAGGCTTGGGCAGCTGAGACCCCCTGACAACTGCAGCAGCAGATTTGGAGTGGAACCCCTCCTCCAGCAGCAGCAAAGTCCTGGCAGCTGAGCATCCTCAGCTCCCAACAGTAGCAGAGGATTGGGAGCTGAGAGCACCCCCTGGCAACAGCAGCAGCAGTAGCAGCACAAACCAGAAACTGGGAGCTGACACTCGCCCCCAGCAGCATCAGCAGTGACTGATCAGGAGCTGAACCCCACCAGGCAGCAGCGCACCCCAGCATTGCACCAGCAGGACCCACAGCCCTAGGAATGAATTGGCTGGAACCACGCATCCAGCAGTGCCTACCACGACAGAATAATAGAAGCCTCCAGTTGTCAGTCCTCCAGGACCCATAGCTGAGAAGAGATGCCACACACCAAAACAGTCTGGGAGGCACAGCAGCCTTATTGGATACACACCAACCTGCTTACACATCTCAACATCCCTCACCGGGCCTAGAACTACCAGACTGCTAAAATGGGTAGACAAAGAACCAACACCCAAATGAAAGAAAAGGAGGAATCACCAGAAAAAGAACTACATGAAGTGGAAGAAAGCAATTTGTCAGAAAAAGATTTTAAGGGTGCTCAAACAATTCAGTGAGAACTGCAAGCAACTTAATGAGAATTACAAAGAGCTCAGTGGGAATTACATCAGCTTAAAAGAAGAGGTAGAAGCTATAAATAAAAATCAAGAAGAAATAAAGAATTGCATAGCTGATATGAAAAATACCTTAGAAGGATTCAATAGTGGATTAGAAGAAGCTAAAGACCGAACCAGCGAGTTAGAAGGTAAGGTAGAAGGAAACACACAAATAGAGCAGCAAATGGGAAAAAATATTAAAAGCAGGAGAGTTTAAGGGAGCTTTGGGACAATACAAAACATAACAATATTCCCATCATAAGGGTACCAGAAGGAAAAGAATCAGAGAAAGGAATAGAAAACCTGTTTGAAGAAATAACAACAGAAAACTTCCCTAATTTGGTGAAGGAAAAAGTCACAGAAGTCCAGGAAACAAAGAGAGTCCCAAGCAAGATAAACCCCAAAAGACTCACAGCTAGACACATCATAATTAAAATGGCAAACATGAAAGACGAAGAAAAAATCTTAAAGGAAGCAAGAGAGAGACAGAAAGTTACCTACAAAGGAGCTCCCATAGACTGTCAGCTGATTTCTCAATAGAAACACTGCAGGCCAGAAGGGAGTGGCATGAAGTATACAAAGTAATGAAAAGCAAGGGTCTGACTCCAAGACCACTCTACCAAGCAAGACTATCATTCAAAATTGAAGGTGAAATAAAGAGTTTCACAGACAAAAAAAAGCTAAAGGAATTTACCACCACCAAACCAGCACTGCAAGAAATGCTAAAGGGACTGCTATAAGAAGAATAAAAAATATACATAGAGAGGAACACAGGCATAAAATAAAAATGTCAACTAATAGGTATCTATCAATAATAACCTTAAATGTAAATGGCTCAAATGATCCAATCAATAGATACAGAGTAGCTGATTAGATAAGAAAACACGACCCGGAGGAAGAAATGGCGGTGGAGTGAATGGAAGCTACACAGACGATCTCCCAGGATCAAACGGGAATTACAACTAAAATAAAGACAAATCGTCGGGAAAAAGCAACAGAAAAGCAGCGGGAGAGGACCATACAACCAGGGACACTGAATGAGCCTGGTAGGATCTGCAGAGGCGCGTGAGGGTGGCGGGCTGGGAGCCCACGGACAGCAGCGGCCTTGGCTGTGAGCAGCGGCCTTGGCTGTGAGCAGCGGCCTTGGCTGTGAGCAGCGGCCTTAGCTGGGAGCAGCGGCAGCGGCGCCCGCCCTCGGGGTTAAGAGCCCCAGCTGCTCTACAGCGCAGAGGGCCTGGACAGAGCGCTAAATAGCCACAGCAACTCACCTGGGGCTCCAGCAGAGGGAGGGAAGACTGGACTGGAACTCTGAGGGGACACCTGGGATTTGGAGGGCGCTCAGAGTTTGTGCTGAGCTGTGGCCACAAAGGACGGTGGTGGCCAGCCCCTCCTTCCTGGTTGCACAGACCAGCAGCCAAGTTTGCTCCTTCCCGGAGCTGTGGAAGCCCCTCCCTCGGAGATTCCCAGGTGAAGTAAAGAGGTAAAGAAATGCAAATTGAGGCTCATTAACAACCAGCATTGGCCCCACCCTCAGGAAATCCTCTTACACTGTAAACACCTGAGGGAGTTTCTCATTCAACTGAGATCCTAAGGCTTTTCAAGTAACTGAGGCTAATAGCCTCCAGGCAAAAAGCTAGAACATAACTAAACCTTTCCTGAGCTTGCAAATCTACCCAGGAAAGTGAAACTTGACAGTGGTGTTGAAGGAGGGCCCTCCACACTCATCCAAACCCAGTAGAGGGAGCCACAAATAGCAGAACACCAACACCCACAGGGAAAATTTGGCAGGCTCCAAAACCCACTGAGATAGCAAAAATGGTAAACAAAGAAACAGATCCCAAGTGAAAGAACAAGAGAATTCCACCGAAGATGAGATAAATGAAATGCAGTTAAGCAAATTATCAGAGGTAGAGTTCTGAGCCATGATCTTAGGAAACTAAACAGCATGAGTAAGGACATCAACACCATGAGTAAAGATATAGAAACACTGAAAACCAACCAAGTGGAAATGAAGAATGACATAGCAGAAATAAAGAACACATTGGAAGGATTGACCAGCAGAGTAGAGGAAGCAGAGGACCGGATCAGTGAATTAGAAGACAGAGTAGAAAAAATCAATCAATCAGAAAACCAAAAGGAAAAAAACAATGAAAAAACAGGAAGATAGCTTAAGAGAACGGTGGGACAACTGGAAACGTAATAACATTCGTATCATTGGAGTCCCCGAAGAAGAAGAAAATGAGCAAGGGTTAGAGAATATATTTGAAGAAATAGTGACAGAAAACTTTCCTAACCTGGTGAAGGAAGAAAGCATTCAAGTTCAAGAAGCACAGAGAGCCCCAAATAAGAAGAACGCAAACAGGCCCACACCAAGACACATAATAATTAAAATGCCAAAAATTAAAGACAAAGAGAAAATCCTAAAGGCAGCAAGAGATAAGCAACAGGTTACCTACAAAGGAAACCCCATTAGGCTATCATCTGTCTTCTCAACAGAAACACTACAGGCCAGAAGGGAATGGCATGAAGTAATCAAGGTCATGAAAAACAAGGATCTGAATCCAAGACTACTCTATCCAGCAAGGCTATCATTCAAAATAGAAGGTCAAATAAAGAGCTTCCCAGACCAAAAAAAGGCTAAGGGAAAATATTAGCACCAAACTAGCACTGCAAGACATGTTAAAAGGATTGCTGTAATTAATAGAAGAAATAGAAAGAAAATTAGAACCACACTGTACAAAAATGGCAATAAATAAGTATATATCAATAATCACCTTAAATGTAAATGGACTGAATGCTCCGATAAAAAGACACAGAGTAGCTGACTGGATAAGAAAGCATGATTCACACATATGTTGTTTACAAGAGACCCACCTCACAACAAAAGAATCACATAGGTTGAAAGTAAAGGGATGGAAAAAAATCTTCCAAGCAAACGGAAAGGAAAAAAAAAAGCTGGGGTAGCAATACTCATATCTGATAAAATAGATTTCAAATTGAAGACCATAAGTAGAGACAAAGAAGGCCAATACGTAATATTGAAAGGGTCTATCCAACAGGAAGATATAACCTTGGTAAACATATATGCACCCAATATAGGAGCACCAAAATATATTAAAACTCTTCTGGAGGACTTCAAAGGAGAAATCGACCTCAATACAATCATAGCAGGAGACTTCAACACCCCACTGACATCACTGGATAGATCATCTAGACAAAAAATTAACAAGGAAACAGAGACTCTAAATGAAGCATTAGATCAAATGGATTTAATAGATATATACAGAGAATTAGACCCCAAAACTGCAGAATTCACATTCTTCTCAAGTGCACATTGGACATTCTCACAGATAGACCATATGTTAGGGCACAAACTAAGTCTCTACAAGTTCAAGAAGATTGAAATCATATCAAGCATCTTCTCAGATCACAATGGCATGAAACTAGAAATCAATTGCAACAAGAACATGCAAAAACATATGAACACATGGAGGCTAAATAGCATGTTACTGAACAATGAATGGGTTACCATGGAGATCAAGGAAGAATTTAAAAATTCCTGGAAACCAATACAAATGAACACACAACAACACAAAATCTATGGGATACTGCGAAAGCAGTTCTGAGAGGGAATTTCATAGCACTACAGGCCCACCTTAAGAAAGAAGAAAAATTTCTAATTGACTACCTAACCTCACAACTTAAAGAACTGGAAAGCAAACAAAAAGAAAACCCCAGAGCAAGTAGAAGGAAGGAAATAGTAAAGATCAGAGCAGAAATAAACGAAATGGAGACCAAAAAAACAATTCAAAGGATCAATGAAACAAAGAGCTAGTTTTTTGAAAAGATAAACAAGATTGATGGACCCTTAGCTAGACTCACCAAGAAACAAAGAGAGAGAACCCAAATACACAAAATCAGAAATGAAAGAGGAGAAGTAACAACTGACACCACAGAAATACAAAGGATCATTAGCAAATACTATGAACAGTTATATGGCAACAAATTCGACAATCTAAGTGAAATGGACACATTTCTAGAAACACATAGTCTGCCAAAACTGAATCGGGAAGAGATAGAAAACTTGAACAGGCCAATAACAACGAAGGAAATTGAAGATGTAATCAAGACCCTCCCAGCAAACAAAAGCCCAGGCCCTGATGGCTTCACGGGGGAGTTTCACCGAACATTCAAAGAAGAACTAACACCCATTCTCCTCAAACAATTCCAAAAAATTCAAGAAGAAGGAAGACTTCCAAACTCGTTTTATGAAGCCAGCATAATTCTAATTCCAAAACCAGAAAAAGACACTACAAAGAAAGAAAACTACAGGCCAATATCCCTGATGAACAAAGATGCCAAAATCCTTAACAAAATACTAGAAAATCGGATCCAGCAACACATCAAAAAAATTATTCACCATGACCAAGTGGGATTCATCCCAGGGATGCAAGGCTGGTACAATATACGCAAATCAATAAATGTGATACATCACATAAACAAAATGAAAGATAAAAACCATATGATCATATCAATAGATGCTGAAAAAGCATTTGACATAATCCAGCACCCATTTCTGATAAAAATGCTCATCAATTTGGGAATAGAGGGATCATATCTTGACATAATAAAGGCTATATATGAAAGACCTACAGCCAACATCATACTCAATGGGCAAAAACTGAAAACATTTCCCTTAAGAACAGGAACAAGACAAGGATGCCCACTTTCACCACTCTTATTTAACATAGTACTGGAAGTCTTAGCCATGGCAATCAGACGTGAAGAAAAAATAAAAGGGATCCAAATTGGAAAGGAGGAAGTGAAACTGACATTTTTCACAGATGACATGATATTATACATAGAAAACCCTAACGACTCCATCAAAAATCTACTAGACTTTATTAATGAATTTGGCAAAGTAGCAGGATACAAAATTAACATCAAGAAATCGACGGCATTCTTATACACCAATGATGAACTCACAGAAGGAGAAACTAAAAAAACAATCCCATTTACCATCGCGGCAAAAAAATTAAGATACCCAGGAATAAACTTAACCAAAGAAGTAAAGGACCTATTTGCAGAAAACTACAGGACATTGAAAAAAGAAATAGAGGAAGATATAAAAAAGTGGAAGCACATACCTTGTTCATGGATTTGAAGAATTAACATCATTAAAATGTCCATCCTACCCAAAGCAATCTATAGATTTAACGCAATTCCCATCAAAATACCAACGACATATTTCACAGAACTAGAACAAATACTTCAGAAGTTCATATGGAACCAAAAAAGACCCCGAATAGGTACAGCAAGCTTGAAAAAGAAGGACAACGTAGGAGGGATCACAATACCGGACATCAGGTTATGCTACACAGCTACTGTAATCAAAACAGCCTGGTACTGGCACAAGAACAGGCACATAGATCAATGGAATAGAACAGAGAACCCAGATATTGACCCAACACATTATGTTCAATTAATATTCGACAAAGGTGGCAAGAGCATACAATGGAGTAAAGACAGCCCCTTTAATAAATGGTGTTGGGAAAATTGGACAGCTACATGCAAAAAAATGAAACTAGATCATCAGCTTACACCATACACAAGAATAAACTCAAAATGGATAAAAGACTTAAATGTGACTCATGAATCCATAAAAATCCTAGAAGAAAATGTAGGCAACAAAATTTCAGACATCATACGCAGCAAAATTTTCACTGATATATCACCTAAGGCAACAGAAACAAAGGAAAAAATGAACACATGGGACTACATCAATCTAAAAAGCTTCTGCACAGCAAAAGAAACAACCATCAAAGTGGAAAGGCAACCCACTGTATGGGAGAGCATAATTGCCTATGATATATTAGATAAGGGACTAATTTCCAAAATATATAGAGTGCTCATACATCTCAACAAAATGAAGACAAAGAACCCAATTTAAAAAGTGGGCAGAGGAACTAAATAGACACCTCTCCAAACAGGACATACAAATGGCCAAGAGACATATGAAGAAATGCTCAACTTCACTAATCATCAGAGAGATGCAAATTAAAACAACAATGAGGTATCACTTCACACCTGTCAGAATAGCCGCCATCAACAAAGCATCAAACAACAAGTGTTGGTGAGGGTGTGGAGAAAAGGGGACTCTAGTACACTGCTGGTGGGAGTGCAGACTGGTGCAGCCACTATGGAAAACACTATGGTGTTACCTCAAAAAATTAAAAATTGAATTACCATTTGACCCAGTGATCCCACTCCTAGGAATATACCCTAAGAAGCCTAAAACACCAACCAGAAAGAATACATGTACCCCCATGTTCATAGCAGCGCTATTTATAATAGCTAAGATCTGGAAACAGCCCAAGTGTCCATCAGTAGACGAATGGATAATAAAGCTGTGGTACATATACACAATGGAGCACTATGCAGCTGTAAGAAAGAAAGATCTCTTATCCTTTGCGACGACATGGGAGGACCTGGAAACTATTATCCTAAGCAAAACAAGCCAAGCAGAGAAAGACAAATTTCATATGATCTCACTTATTTCTGGAATATAATGAACATAACAGTGTGAGGAACAGGGTAGTCCCAGAGACGTGGAAGTAGGGTACAGACTGACATTTGCCAGAAGAGGGGATGGGGGAGGGGAGCGATGAACACAGAACATGTACACATGTACTCCTATCCAATGGACATGGACAAGAAAACTGGGGACGGGCAGGGAGGTAGGGGGAGGAGGGTGTCAATGGGGGAAAAAAGGAGAAACATCTGTAACAAAAGTAAATTAATAAAAAAATAAAAATAAAATAAAGGGCACCCTGGCTGCTTTGGGTCAGTGGTTAGAGCATCAGCCCGCAAACCAAAGAGAAAAAAAAAAAAATGGGCAGAAGACCTAAATGGACACCTCTCCAAACAGGACATACAAATGGCCAAGAAACATATGAAAAAATGCTCAGTGTCACTAATCATCAGAGAGCTGCAAATTTAAACAACTATGAGTTATTACCTCACACCTGTCAGAATGGCTCCCATCAACAAATAATCAAACACCAAGTGCTGGCGAGGGTGTGAAGAAAAAGGGACTCTAGTACACTGCTGGTGGGAATGCAAACTGGTGAAGCCACTATGGAAAGCAATATGGTGTTTCCTCAAAAAGTTAAAAATTGATCTGCCATTTGACCCAGTGATGCCACTTCTAGGAACATACCCTAAGAAGCCTGAAACACCAATCACAAAGAATATATATACCCCTATGTTCATAGCAGCACTATTTACAATTGCTAAGATCTGGAAACAACCCCACTATCCATCAGTAGATGAGTGGATAAAAAAGCTGTGGTACATATACAGAATGGAGTACTATGCAGATGTTGGAAAGAAATATCTCTTAGCCTTTGAGATGACATGAAGGGACCTGGAGAGTATTATGCTAAGTGAAACAAGCCAAGCAGAGAAAGACAAATATCACATGATCTCACTTATTTGTGGAATGTAATGAACAAAACAAGCTGATGAACAAAATAGAACCAGAGACATAGAAGTAGGGTACAGACTGACTAACCTCAGAAGAGGGGGACGGTGGGGGAGAGAAATGATAAACTATAGAATTTATATGCACATATACTAACCATGGAAATAGACAACAATGCTGAGGTGGAGAGGGGGGCGGGATTGGGAGGAGAGTGTCAAGGGGGTAAAAGGAGAAACATCTGTAACAAAAATGAAAAAAGAGTAAAGAAAGTAGCAGTAGAGAGTGACTTGCCATGTACAGAGAAACACCCATAAAGCTATCAGTAGATTTCCCAGTAGAAATTTTGAAGCCCAAAAGGAATAGAATATAATATTAATAGAGCTGAAAGAAAAATTCTGCTGAGCAATAATAGTATACCTGTAAAATTCTCCTTCAAAAATGAGGGATGAAGACTTTCTTAGACAAACAAAAGCTCAGAGAGTTAAGGACCATTGGACCTGTCTTACAAGACATGTTAAAGGGTATTTTTTATGTTGAAATGAAAGGGCACTAAACAGCAGTACAACAGTAATATGAAAGTATAAAATTCCTTGGTTAATGGAAAATATATAGATAAATACAGAATAATGTAACACTATAACAGTGGTTGGTAAATAACTAAAAAAGGAGACATACCTCATGGACACAGACAACAGTGTGGTGATTGCAGGTGGGAGGGGGGGAGGTGAAGGAGGGTATACAGGAGATAAATGGTGATGGACAAAGACTTGACTCGGGGTGATGAACACACAATACAGTGCACAGATGACATATTGTAGAATTGTGCACCTGAAACCTGTTAAATTTTGTTAACCAGTTTCACCCCAATAAATTCAATTAAAAAGTTAAAAGAGAAAAGTATTAAAAATAACAATGACCGTAAATATATTTTAATTGACACAGAATCTAAAACATGTAAATAGTGACATCAATAAATAGTGTGTGAGAGGAAATAAAAGTGTGGAGTTTTGTATGTTTTTGAAGTTATATTGTTATCAGCTTAAAATAGACTATTATAACCATAATGTGTTTTATGTAGGTTTCGTGGTTACCACACAAAAATTACATACAGAAGGTACACAAAAGAAAAATATAAAGGTATCAAATATTACCACAAAAATTAATAAAACACAAAGAAAGAGTGAAAGAAGAAAATGAAAAAAACCACAACAGAAAACAATGAACAAAATGGCAATAATAACAAGTTCATCCATATTAATAATCCTGTTAAACATGAATGAATTAAATTCCCAAACCGAAATATGTAAGTGTCTGAATGAATAATTAAACAAGTCCCAAGTATAAGAGGCTCACTTAAGTTTTAAGCACACATAAAAGCTGAAAGTGGAGGAACAGAAAAACATAATTCATGCAAATGATAAACAAAATAGAATACAGGTGGCTATAGTTATGTCAGACAAAGTAGACTTTATGTCAAAAACTAAGGAAGAAATTCATGATAAAAGGATCAATTTATTAGGAAAATATGACAATTATAAATATGTAAACACCAACATCAGAACACTTAAATATAGAAAACAAATATTAACTGAACTTCAGGGACAGCAGTATAATAATTGTAGAATATGCCAATTTCTCATTTTCAACAAATAATTGTATTTTAGACAGAAAAACAATAAGGGAACAACAGACTTGAAACACTGTAAAGGGACCTAATACACATATAACAGAATATTCTGCCCAAAGCAGCAGAACACAGAAGGTTCTTCTCAAGTGCTCATAGAACACTCTCCAAGACAGAGTACGTGTGATGCCACAAAACAAGTATTAGCAAACTTAAAAAGACTGAAATCATACCAAGTATTTTCTTTTTATCAAATTGGTATGAAAGAAGTAAATAAAAAAATGAAAAGTGGAAAATTGACAAATATGTGGATATTAAACAAAACACTTCTGAATAATTAATAGGTCAAAGAGGAAATCAAAGGGAAATAAAAAATACCTTGAGACAAATAAAAATAAAAATAACTAAATTCATGGGATATAGCAAAAGTAGTACCAAGTAGGAAGTTCATAGTAATAAATGCCTACATTAGAAAAAGAAAGAAAGATCTTAAACCTAATTTTACGTCTCAAAGAATGAGGAAAAGAAGAACAAACAAAGCCCAAAGTTAATAAAAAGAAGGAAATAACAAAACTTTAAAATAGAGACTAAGAAAACAATAGGAAAAAAATCTGTGTAACCAAGAGTTGATTGTTTTGATAAGATCAATGAAACTGACAAACCTTAAGGTAGACTAAAAAAAAAAAAAATCAAATTAATAATATCGAAAATGAAAGAGGAGACATTACAACTGATACCACACAAATATAAAGAATCATGAGAATATATGAACAATTATACTCCCCCTAAAATTGGACAACCTAAAATAGGATATATACCTGGAAACATAACTTACCAGAACTGAATCAGGAAGAAACAGAAAATCTGAACTAGAAAGAAGATTGAATCAGTAATAAAAAACCTTCGAACAAAAACAAGTCAAGGACCAGATGACTTCACTAGTGTATTCTACCAAACATTTAAAAAATAATACCAACTCTTCTCAGACTCTCAAGAAAACAGAAGAGGAGGAAATACTCCAAACTCATTTTCTGAGGCCAAATATTACCCTGATATGAAAGCCAGACAAGGACACTACAATAAAAGAAATTTTCAGGTCAATATACTTTATGTATGGATGCAAAAATCTTCAACAAATTACTAGCAAACCAAATTCAGCAGAATAGTAAAAGGATCACTTACCATGATCAAGTGGTATTTATCTCTTGGATGTACAGGTAGTTCAACATATGCAAATAAATCAATGTGATACGCCACATTAACAGAATGAAGAATAAAATCACCTGATCATTTTAATAGCTGCAGAAAAAGCATATGACAAAATTCAACATTTTTTCATGATAAAAATGATGAAAAAAGTATCAAAGGAATGCACCTCAATATAATAAAGGCCATGTATGACAAGTGCACAGCTAACATCATACTAAATAAGAAAAATAAAAACTTTTCCTCTAACATCAGGAACAAGACAAGAATGCCTACTTTCACCACTTCTAAACAACATAATACTGGAAATCCCTGTCAGAGCAATAGAGCAATTAGGCAAAAGAAAAAAAAAAGAAATAAAAAGAATCCAAATAAAAAAGGGAAGAAGTAAAATTATCTATGCTTGCAGATGAAATGATCCTATAGGTAGAAACCTCTAAAGACTCCATAAAAAAGTTAGACTAATAAACATATTCCATAAAGTTGTAGGATATAAATCAAACATACAGAAATCAGTTGCATTTCTATACACTAACAACTAACCATTTGGAAAAAATTAGAAAAACAATCTCATAAACAGTATCATAAAAAAGGATAAAATAGTTATAAATAAACTTATCCAAACTAGTGAAAGACTTGTATATGGAAAATTACAATGCATTGATCAAAGAAAGTAAAGAAGATACAAATGAATGGAAAGACATTCTGTCTTCATGGACAAGATTATTTAATATTATTAGAATAACCATATTACCCCAAGCAATATATTCAATACTGCCCCCATTAAAATCCTAATAGCGTTTTTTTTCAGAAAAAGAAAAAAGCAGTCTTAAAATTTACAGAGAACCACAATAGACCTTAAATAGCCAAAGTGATTTTGTTAAAGAAGAACAACCCTGGAGGCATCACACTTCCAGATTGCAAACTATATTACACTTAAAACAGTATGGTAATAGCATAAGGACAGACATATAGACCAATGAAAAACAATAGAGAGCCGAGAAATAAACTTATGCATGTATTGTCAACTACTCTTTGACAAGGGTGCAAAGAATACACAATGGGGAAAGGATAGTCTCTTCAAATGATGTTAGGAAAACTGGGTATACACATGTCAAAAAATTAAATAGTACCCCTACCTTACACAATACATGAAAATTATCTCAAAATGGATTAAAATCTTAAAAGTACATTTTGAACTGTAAAGATCCTAGAAGAAAATACACAAGAAAATCTTCTTGATATTGGTCTAATCAATACTTTCTTGGACATGATACGAAAAGCACAGGCAACAAAAGAAAAAATAGACAAGTGGAACCATATCAAAATGAAAAGCTTCTGTACAGCAAATACAATAATCAACAGAGTAAAAAGGCAACCTAAGGATTGGGAGAAAATATTTTCAAACCGTATATCTGATAGGGGTTAATTTTCAAAATATATAAGTTCCTACAACTCAATAACAAAAATCTAATAATTCAATTAAATGGGTAAAGGACTTGAACAGACATTTTTCCAAAGAAAACATACACAAGACCAACAAGTATATGAAAGATGTTCAACATCATTCATTATAAGGGAAATATAAACAAAAACTACCTGTTAAGATGGCTATTATCAAGAAAACAAAAGATAATAAATATTGGCAAGGATGTGGAGAAATTGGAGCCCTGTACAGTATCAGTGAGGATAAAAATGGTGCATCAGATATGCAAAAACAATATGGAGGTTTCTCAAGAAAATTAAAATTAAAAATAGAATTACTGTGTGATTCAGCATTCCCATTTCTGGGTATATATTCAACAGAATTAAAATCAGGATTTCAAAGAGATATTTACACTCCCCTGTTCAATACAGCACTATTCACAATAGCAAAAATATGGAAACAACTCAAGTGTTCATAAACAGATTAATGAATAAAGATAATATGATATGTATACATACAATGGGATATTCATATTCTAGAAGGAAATCCTGACATTTGTGACAGCGTGAATGAACTTGCAGAACTTTATGCTAAGTGAAATAATCCAGTCACAGAAGAACAAATACTTCATGATTCCACTCAAATGAGGAATCTAGATAGTCAAACTCACAGATGCACTGAATCCATTAGTAGTATTCAAGGGCTTAGGGGAAATGGTGAGTTTTTGTTCAATATAGAGTATAAAGTTTCTGTTATTCTAAATGAGTAAGTTGTAGAGATCTGTTATATAACTTAGTGCCTATAGTTAATATGGAATTGTGCACTCAAAAAAATTTTAAGAGGATAGATCTCACATTAATTGTTGTTAACACAAATACACACACTAAATAAAAGCTGAAGAACACAAGGGAATTTTGGGAGGTGTTGGGTATATCTATTACCTTGGCTGTGTCAATGGTATTAGGGGTGTTGGAGTATGTCCAAACTCATCAATTTGTACACATTAAACATGTGCAGTAGTTGTTTATAATTTATATCTCAATAAAGCTATTAATAACTGAATTTAAACCTTAAATGTAAGACGATACTGTAAAACTGTTAGAAGAAAATGAAGGGGAAAATCTTGATGGCATTCTTCTTGGTAGTGATTTATTGAATATGACACCAAGAACACAGGCAACAGAAACAAAAGTAGATAAGAGGGATGACATAAAAAAGCTTCTGCATAGCAAAGGAAACAATTAACAGAGTGAAAAAACAACCTATGAAATGGGAGAAAGTCTTTTCAAACTATACCTTTCATATGGGGTTAATATCCAAAAATATAAGAAACTAATTCAGCTTCTGGTCAAGATGGTGGCATTGGTAACTGAGGTACTCTCATCCTCCCATACCACATCAAAAATACAACTGGCCCTGGCCTGTTTGGCTCAGCAGCTAGAGTGTCGACCTGCAGACCAAAGGGTTGTGAGTTTGATTCCTGGTCAAGGGCATGTACCTTGGTTGCAGGTTCGATCCCTGGCCCTAGTCAGGGTCACACAGGAGGCAACCAATCGATGTGTCTCTCTTACACTGATGTTTCTCTCTCTCTCTCTCCCCCGCTCCCTCCCTTCCACTCTATCTAAAAAAAATATATCCTCGGATGAGAATTAAGAACAACAACAACAACAACAAAACAGAACTACAGAACAACCATCATTCAGAACTGCCTGAAATCTAGCTGAACGAAAGTCCTACAACTAGGGATATAAAGAAAAAGCCACATTGAAACTGGTAGGAAGGGCATAGATGTGGGATGGACAGTCCCCACACCCACATGTGGTGGCTAAAAATTGGGAGGGGTGTGTCGGCTGTGGAGATCCCCCTTAGGAGCCAGGGGTGCCAGCCCCATACCAGCTCCCTCAGCCCATGGTTTCAGTGCCTGGAAGAGAAGTCCCCATACCTTCTGGCTATAAAACCCAGCAGGGACTCTGGCTGAGTGAGACAGAGAGCTTCAGGAGTCCCAGGAAGTTCCTCTTAAAGTGCCCACACAGAGACTTACTTGGAGTCACTCCCTCTGAGTTGCAGTGCTAGGGCAGCGGCTCAAAAGGCACCAGAGACATATAGGAAGGAACTGAAATGTCTGGCATCAGGGCAAGAGTTGGAGGGGCAGCTTTCTCCCAGACAGAATTGCTAGCAGAGGCCATTGTTCCTTTTCTGAGCCCTTCCCCCACACAGCTGGCAGTCAGGCGGGCACCATAACTGAGTCTCCATCATCCTGGTTAACAATGTTCGCCCCACCCTGGTAATTCCCTGCCCCACCAACTTGTGGGCCCATCCAAGCTGTTCCCAGTGGCATTTCCATACAAATGGCCTGTCTTGGCTCATGCTTCAGAATTTCCTTAAATCTCCCAAACAAGCAGCATCTGGACTCATTGTGCCCTGTATCTCTTGCCAAATGGCCCCAGGCCTGGCACTAGTGGCAGCTGGCCTTGGTTCGAAGGTTGGCCTCTCATTGGTAGCTCCAAGCCCAGCACAAGTAGCAGCCATCTGCAGATCACTTTGTAGCTCATGCTGGGTACCTCTGGGGAGAACACAGGTGGTAGCTATCTTGGCCTGCACCTCCTGGGAGGTCCCAGTGCCAATGCACTCAGTGGACAGTTTCAGACCATGTTGAAGCACCACCCAACCAGTGACACACTATAAGTGTGGACTCAGAGGCACTAGAGTCCTGCTGAAGTAAGTCCTGTTCTGTGGGGTAAGTCCCTGTACAGCTGGTCCTCCATGATGGTTGCAGCCAGTCCTTTCAGCTGATTGGCCTGAGAATAAATCCCTCCCATTGACATGCCAAGAGCAACAAAAGCTCAACTACAATAGGAGGGTGTACACAGCCCACATGAGAGGGGGTACACCGAGAGTGCCCAGTTCAGGTGAATAAGAAGGCTGTGCCACTGGACCCTACAAGACACTTGCTACATTAGGCCACTCTAATAAGCCCAGTTGATATAGAAGCTCTACCTAATACATAGAAACACACATAGGGAGGCTGCCAAAATGAGGAGACAAAGAAACATGTTCCAAATGAAATAACAGAACAAAACTCCAGGAAAAAGCTACACAAAATGGAGACCAGCAATCTACTAGATACAGAGTTCAAAATACTGGTTATAAGGATTCTCAATAAATTTAGGGGAAGAGCAGACGAACTTAGAGAGAATTTCAACAGCATAAAAAAAAGACATGGAAACCATAAAAAAACAACCAGTCAGAAATGAAGTATACACTAATTGAAATGAAGAATAATTTACAAAGAATCAACAGTAGAGTAGATGAAGGTGAGAATCAAAATAGCATTTGGAATATAAGGAAGCAACACCCAATCAGAACAGCAAAAAGAAAAAAAGGATCCAAAAAGATAAGGATAGTGTAAGGAGCCTCTGGCACAACTTGAAGCTTATCAACAGTCACATGGGGTTGCTGGAAGGAGACGAGAAAGAGCAAGAAATTGAAAACCTATTAAAAAAATAATAATGGCAAACTTTCCTAACCTGGTGAAGGACGTAGAAATACAAGTTCTGGAAGCATAGAGAGTCCCAAACAAGATGAATTCAAAGAGGCTCACATTGAGATACATCATAATTAAAATGCAAATGTTTAAAGACAAAGAGAGCATCATAAAAGCAGCAAGAGAAAGACAGTTAGTTATCTACAAGGGAGCTCCCATAAGACTGTGAGCTGATTTCTCAACAGAAACTTTGCAGGCTAGAAGGGATTGGCAAGAAATAGTCAAAGTGATGGAAAGCAGGGACCTACAACCAAGATTACTCTACCCAGCCGAGCTATCAGTTGGAATCGAAAGACATATAAACAGCTTGCCAGACAATAAAAAGCTAAAGGAGTTCATCACCATCAAACCAGTATTACACGAAATGTTAAATGGTCTTCTCTAAGAAGAAGTAGAGGAAAAGAAAAAAGAAAAGATAAAAATATGAATAAAATGGCAATAAATACATAGCTATCAACAATTGAATCTAAAAAAAAAAAACAGAATAAATGTATAAGCAGAACCGAAACAGACTCATAGATACAGAGAACATTTTGATGGTTGGCAGATGGGAGAGGGATTGGGGGGCTTGCTAAAAAAGGTGAAGGGATTAAGTACAAATTGTAGTAACAGACTAATCATGGGTATGTAAAGTACAGCATAGAAAATATAGTCAATAATAAATATATTCAATTAAGCTGAAGGAATAAAAAAAGGGAAAAAGAAACTCATACAACTCAATAGCAAAAATCCAAATAACTCAAATTAAAAGTGGGAAAAAAAACTTGAGTAGACATGTCTTTAAAGAAGACAAACACATTGCTAATGGATATATTTAAAAATGTTTAATATCACTAATGATCAGGGAAATAAAAATTATAACCACAATGAGATATTGCCTCACACCTTTTAGAATGACCATAATAAAAAATAAAAAGTGTTGTTGAGACTATAGAGAAATCGAAACTCTTGTACATTCTTGGTGGGAATGTAAAATGATGTAGCAGCTATGCAAAAACAGTGTAGAGCTTCCTCAAAATATTAAAAATAGAATTACCATATGACCCATCAATTCCACTTCTGAGTATATATCCAAAACAATTGAAATCAGGATTTTGAAGAGATAGTTGCACTCCTGTCCATCACAATATTATTCTTAGTAGCCAAGAGGTGGAAACAACATAACTATCCATTAATGGATGAATAAATTTAAAAATTGTAGTATATTTTAAAATGGAATATTATTCAGTCTTAAAAAGGAAGTAAATCCTGCTAACATGAATGAACCTTGAGGACATTATGCTAAGTAAAATTAGCTAGTTACAGAAGGACAAATACTGTATGATCTCATTTATATGAGACATGTAAAATAGTCAAACTCATAAAATCAAAGAGGAGAATGGTGATTGCCAGGGTCTTGGGGGAGGGAGAAATGTGGAAATGCTATTCAAAAGATATAAAGTTTCAGTTATATAAGATGAATATGTTCTAGAGATCTACTGTACAACATTTTTCCTATAGATAACAATACTACTGTATTGAATAGTTAAACATTTGTTAAGAGGGTAGCTTTCATGTTAAATATTCTTACCACAGGAAAGAAAATCTTTATATTTCTGTGCTAATTCCATTGTACCCCAATTATTTGTTAAATTACTTTAAAATATTTTATTACTGGAATTTATTATAATTAATATTGTTTTTATTTTAATTTCTAAGTTTATTAATGATATGTATTAAAATTAAATTAATTTTTTGTATTGATCTTATATCCTGCAATAATATTACTTGATCTTAGCCAAAAGTCCAAGAAGTGATCCTGCAATAATTTTAAATAAGTTTTACGGGCACTTAAAAATTCTTTAAGATTATTTGCATTAATGACTGCTCCAGAAATGAATACAGATAATTGTTCTTTCCAAAAATAAGCAATTGGCAATATTACAGAATATAATACCATTTATTTAGGCTAAAACATGAAAGATACTAAATATTTTTATAGGTTATACTACACGTCTATGTAGTAAACAATTAAAAATAAGTATGGAAATATCAAATACCAAATTAAGAATAATAGATAGCTTAGAATTGTGGGTGTGTGGAGGAGGCCAATGAGATAGGAAAATGTATACAGAGGGCATTGGATAAAATGGGAGAGCTATCTATCATCTATCTATAGCTATCTATTTATTTATCTATCTATCTATCTATCTATCTATCTATCTATCTATCTATCATCTATCTATCTATCTATCTATCTATCTATCTATCATCTATCTATCTATCATCTATCTGTCTATAGACATAATAGCTATATATCTATATCTCTGTTTATTCTGTATGTTTGAAATATTTTTAATTGGAAAAATTAAACAACAAATGTACATATCTATAACCACACTAAACAAAGTTAACTGCTGTTTTATTTTGGTAAATATCCTTCCATCCTATGAGTGAGTGTGTATGTGTGTGTGTGTGTGTTTAGATGCAGTAACAAATTATCATAAATTTAGTGGCTTAATACACATTTATTACCTATAATTCTGTAGGTTAGAAGTCTGAAATAGGTCTCATTGGACTAAGATCAAGGTGTTAGCAAGACTGTGTTCCTAACTAGAGGCTCTAGGGAAGAATTTATTTCCTTGTTTTTTTCTAACTTTTAGAAGCTGCCTGCATTTCTTGGCTTATGACCCCTTCCTTCATCTTCCAAGACAGCAAGATTGCATCTCACTGACAATTTCTCTGTAGCAACATCTACAGGAGGATACATGTGATCTGATTGGACTCACCCAAATAATCCAGGATAATCTCCTCCATGATAAATGTGTACACCTGAAACTAATACAAAATAATATTGAATGTAAACTGTAATTGAACAAAATTTTAAAAGATCAAAAAATAAAATAAATAAATATAATGAATACAAAATAAATTGCTTCATCACATGTGCTTTAATTAGATCTACAATGTTTCCAATGTTTCTTTTGACATGTAAGGTAACATATAGGTTAGAACTCTAGGGTTTAGGAGGTGGACATCTTTGAGAGGCCATTATTCTGCCTACCACTGTATATCTACAGCAGGTCCTCAAATAACATAATTTTGTCCAATGTCTTTGGTTATAACATTGATGATAAAAGAAATGATTCCCTGCTGGGGCTATTGTTTGTAGTGTTTGCACATTCTCTCCATTCCTATGTGTATTTTCTCTGGATACTCAGGTTTCCTCCCACATACCAAAGCTGTGCATGTTAGGTTAATTGGCGTGTCTAAAGTGTCCCATAGGAGTGAGTGTGGGCGTGGGTATGATTGCCTCCACCAATTGAAGGGTGTTCTGTCCAGCACAGTATCGTTTTCTGCCTTTCACTGAGCTGCCAGGATAGGCTCTGACCATCCTGGACCCTGAACTGGAATAAGCAGGTTGAAAAATAACGATCTTACTTATTTTTACTAATCTTCCTTAAATGTGTGTATAGCTCACATTTATTTCAATTTTTAATATTGTAAATGTGTTTGGGTCTTTATTTAGAAGTTTGTTTTTTGTTTTATTAATTTATTGGGGTGACATTGGTTAATAAGATTATATACGTTTCAAGTGTATATTTCTATGATACATGATCTTCATGTTGCATTGTGTGCCCACCACCCAAAGTCACATCATGTTTTTGTGACCAGAAATATCTCATAGCTATTCAGCTTTTGTTAATATCAATTATCCTATGGTAAAAATGGTCATTTCACTTAAAGTTGCAGTTTCCTAGAACCTATCAATGATGTTAAGTGAGGACTTACTATATATCCGTATCTATCTCTCTATGCATCTATAGCTATACATATATTTATGTATTTATATATATATATTTTATTTTTTACATTTAACAATAAATCATAAACATTTTTTCTTTTAATTTAAAAAAGATGTATTGGTTTGGCTGTACAGTAGTGGTTAGACAATCATATACTTTACATAGCGTCCCCATCAATATTTCTAGCACCCCAACTGGCACCACACATAGTTATTACAATATTATTGACTTTATTTCCTATGCTTTAATCACATCCCTGTGACTACTTTGTAACTACCAATTTGTGCTTTTTAGTCCCTTCACCTCTTTCACTCAGAGGCCCAATGTCCCTTCCCCTCTGGCAACCACCAGCTCTCTCTCTGTATACAAGAGTCTATTTCAATTTTTTTTGTTCATTTATTTTGTTCTTGAGATTTCACATATAAGTAAATCATATGATATTTATCTTTCTTTTATTACACTGAGCACAATACCCTCTAGGTCCATCCATGCTGTCACAAATGGTAAGATTTCATTCTTTTTTTAATGGCAGAGTAATACTGCATTGCATATATGTACTACAGCTTTTTTATCCACTTGTCTATTGATGGGCATTTAGGTTGGTTTTATAACTTGGCTATTGTAAATAACACTGCGATGAACACAGGAGTACATATATTCTTTTGAATTAGTGTTTTGGGTTTCTTTGGATAAATCCTCAGAAGAGGAATCAAGGGATTGTAAGGCAGGTCCACTTTTTATCATGAATATTTTTATAACTATAAATATTATTTGAAAACATACTTTTAAATGACTACCTAGTACTCAATTATATGAATTATAATATTGTATTCAATTAATTTCCTTGTTTTAACATTACTATTTTAATAATTTATTCTGCAAGAATATCCTTGTACATATATCTTTGAGTCTTTCATTATTTCGTCAGAAATTACTTGATCAAATATGTCAAATATCTTACTGATTTTGATTGCTAATATTTATTTTTAAATTACTTTCCTGAAAGGAATCACCAATATATACTCTCACCAATGTGAATGAGTGTATCCATTTTCTCATCCCTTTATGAACACATTACACTATTTAAAAACAAACATCTCTGTCAGTTTTGTATGTGATACCTACAGTTTTTCTATTATTAACAGCTGCTTTGAGAAGTTTTCTCAGGTGTTATGTAACTATAGATTGCCATTGGTCTGGTCCATAGATTCATGAAAGCAGAACCAGAACTCCCAAAGTTGAAGGAGAGCTATTTTTTGGTCCTTGAGGAGACAACTAATTCACACTAAGAACTTCTTGTCAAATCTACCAAACAGGTTTCCCACCTCTTCTTTCCTCATTTCAATGAATTGCAAGACATATGCAAACATTGAAGGTACTACTTTATGAGGTTTTTTGTATTTGCTAATTCTTCAATGTAGGATCATTCAGGTTTGTGAAGAGAAAGAGCTTTCTGCTTAGATAATTGATCTGGACCTGTATTATATCTTCAGATGGTTATTCCTGGATTAAAAATGAAAAAGAAAAACAGTATATTGAGAAATATATATTCAGAAGTTTGGGGTAATATATATTTACTTAGCATCTATCTGTTAGGGTTGTAGTAGGAAACAGCATAGTCAGGGCAACTGAAGAGCTATTGATGAAGGGAGTATTTGCAAACATTTGAACAGCATTCAAGGAACTAACAAGGGATGGCTAAGTATGAAGTGATTGTCACCCTAGACATGAAGGAACAAGGAGAAAAAATGGTGCTACTGAAAACTGGAAAGAAAATCCATAATGTAAAGGCCACCTGAAGCAACTGCCAAAATGCTGCCTGGCAGAGAGGAAGTGGGTTGAATAACGAATCTGACCTTTCTCTCATCTGATCTTCTCATTTCTTGCCAATGCCTCTCATTGATTGGATCCAACCAAAAGCCCAAGGGCAAAGAAACCCAATTGATGCAGTCCATAGAAGTCCTCCTCTTGAGACTCAGAGCAGATCACAGAGGATACAGATGGATATGGTGGCACAAATAAAGAATATCCACTAAAGTCTGTATGCTAGGCATTTTATTTTATCAGATATAAGCTTCACAATAGCCTTGTGAGTTATAGTTTATCCACTCCTCGCTCATTTTCCAAATGAGTAAGCTGATGCTTAGAAAGATTAATTGACTTATGTGAATTCACACAATTAAATGATAAAACTAGGATTCAAACTGAGATCTGTCTAACACAAAATGCCCTTAATCTGCAATGAGACACTGCCTCTCACATCATTATTTAGGACCTTTATGTATCAGGCACAGTGCTAGTGCTGCAGGGAATACAAGATTAAAAAGTTCCTGACTTCAAAGGAGTTAAATTACTATTCTTTATATTCATTATCTAATTTAATTCTTATAACAACTCTATGATGTAGAATCATTATCATCACCATTAAATAGTTCTTTAACAAATAAAATTATTATAAGCTATGATTTTGCACCTATTGTTTCATTTAATAATATTCCTTGAAGATAGTTTCCTAATATTTCATACAGATTTATCTAATTCTTTTTTTATTGAATTTACTGGGGTGACACTGGTTAACAAAATTATACAGGTTTCAGGTGCACAATTCCACATTATCTGTACACTGTACTGTGTGTTCAACACCCCAAGTCAAGTCTACTTCCATCACCATTTATACCCCCTATACTCTCCCTCCCTGACAATCACCACATTGTTGTCTGTGTCCATGTGGTTTTTCTCTTTTATTCTCAATTCCTCCACCATTCCCTCAGCTCCCTAATTCCTCCGTCCTCCTTATAGCTGTCAGCCTGCTCTCTATCTATGATTCTGGCACTATTTTGCCTATCAGTTCATTTTGTTCATTAGATTCACATATGAGTGAAATCATGTGGTACTTGTCTTTCTCTGACTGGCTTATTTCACGTAGTATAATGCTCTCTGGGTCTATCCATGCTGTCAAAAAGGGTAAGATTTCCTTCTTTTTTATGATGAAGTATTATTTCACTGTGTAAATGTATCGCACCATTTTATCCACTCATCTACGGATGGACCCTTGGGCTGCTTACAAATCTTGGCTGTTGTAAGTAATACCGGAATGATCTTAGGAGTGCATATATTCTTTCAAATTAGTGTTTTGGGTTTCTTCAGATAAACTCCCAGAAGTAGAATCACTGGGTCATAAGGCAGTTCCATTAAAAAAATTTTTTTTTATTAATTTATTTTTGTTACAGATGTTTCTCCTTTTTCCCCCATTGAAACCCTCATCCCCATCCCCCCGCCCCGTCACCAGCTTTGTTGTCCATGTCCATCAGTTATGCATATATGCGTATAACTTCTGTGGTTTATCTCTTCCCTCCCCCCCACCCCCTTTTCTGAGAGTTGTCAGTCTGTACCCTACTTCCATATCTCTAGGTCTAGCCTGTTCCTCAGACTGTTATGTTTATTATATTCCACAAATAAGTGAGATCATGTGATATTTGTCTTTTTCTGCTTGGCTTGTTTCACTTAGGATAATACTCTCGAGGTCCCTCCATGTCGTCTCAAAGGATAAGAGATCTTTCTTTCTTACAGCTGCATAGTACTCCATTGTGTATATGTACCACAGCTTTTTTATCCATTCATCCACTGATGGACACTTGGGATGTTTCCAGATCTTAGCTATTGTAAACAGTGCTGCTATGAACATGGGGGTACATATATTCTTTCTGATTGGTGTTTCAAGTTTCTTAGAGTATATTCCTAGAAGTGGGATCACTGAGTCAAATGGCAATTCAATTTTTAATTTTTTGACGTAACAGCATAGTGTTTTCCACAGTGGCTGCACCAGTCTGCATTCCCACCAGCAGTGTACTAGAGTCCCCTTTTCTCCACACCCTCGCCAACACTTGTTTGATGATTTGTTGATGGCAGCCATTCTGACAGGTATGAAGTGATACCTCAGTGTTGTTTTAATTTGCATCTCTCTGATGATTAGTGATGTTGAGCATTTCTTCATATGTCTCTTAGCCATTTGTATGTCCTGTTTGGAGAGGTGTCTATTTAGTTCCTCTGCCCATTTTTTAATTGGGTTCTTTGTCTTCCTTTTGTTGAGTTGTATGAGCACTCTATATATTTTGGAGATTAACCCCTTATCTGATGTATCAATGGCAATTATGTTCTCCCATACAGTGGGGTTCCCTTTCCGTTTTGATGGTTGTTTCTTTTGCTGTGCACAAGCTTTTGAGTTTGATGTAGTCCCATGTGCTCATTTTTTCCTTTGTTTCTGTTGCCTTAGGTGATGTATCAATGAAGATTCTGCTGCGTATGATGCCCAAAATTTTGTTGCCTACATTTTCTTCTAGGATTTTTATGGATTCACGAGTCACATTTAAGTCTTTTATACATTTTGAGTTTATTCTTGTGTATGGTGTAAGTTGATGGTCTAGTTTCAATATTTTGCATGTAGCTGTCCAATTTTCCCAACACCATTTATTAAAGAGGCTGTCTTTACTCCATTGTATGCACTTGCTGCCTTTGTCAAATATTAATTGAGCATAATGTCTTGGGTCAATTTCCGTATTCTCTGATCTGTTCCACTGGTCTATATGCCTGTTCTTTTGCCAGTACCAGGCTGTTTTGATTACAGTGGCTTTGTAGTATAACCTGATATCTGGTATTGTGATCCCGCCTACTTTGTCCTTCTTTTTCAAGATTTCTGTGGCTATTTGGGGTCTTTTTTGGTTCCATATGAACTTTTGAAGTATTTGTTCTAGTTCTGTGAAATATGTCACTGGTATTTTGATGGGGATTGCACTGAATCTATAGATTGCTTTGCGTAAAATGGACATTTTAATGATGTTAATTCTACCAATCCATGAACAAGGTATGTGCTTCCACTTTTTTATTTATTCCTCTATTTATTTCTTCAATGTCCTGTAGTTTTCTGTTAATAGGTCCTTTATTTCTTTGGTTAAGTTTATTCCTAGGTATTTTAATTTTTTTGCTGCGATGGTAAATGGGATTGTTTTTTTAGTTTCTCTTTCTGTGAGTTCATCATTGGTGTATAAGAATGCCATTGATTTCTTGACGTTAATTTTGTATCCTGCTACGTTGCCAAATTCATTTATTAAGTCTAATAGATTTTTGATGGAGTCTTTAGGGTTTTCTATGTAAAATATCATGTCATCTGCGAATAATTACAGTTTCACTTCCTCCTTTCCAATTTGGATTCCTTTTCTTTTTTCTTTTTGTCTGATTGCTGTGGCTAAGACTTCCAGTACTATGTTAAATGAGAGTGGCAAAAGTGGGCATCTGTGTCTTGTTCTGTTCTTAAGGGAAATGTTTTCAGTTTTTGCCCATTGAGTATGATGTTGGCTGTAGGTCTTTCATATATAGCCTTTATTATGTCGAGATATGATCCCTCTATTCCCAAATTGATGAGCATTTTTATCAGAAATGGGTGCTGGATTATGTCAAATGCTTTTTCAGCATCTATTGATATGATCATATGGTTTTTATCTTTCATTTTGTTTATGTGATGTATCACATTTATTGATTTGCATATATTGTACCAGCCTTGCATCCCTGGGATGAATCCCACTTGGTCATGGTGAATAATTTTTTTGATGTATTGCTGGATCCGATTTGCTAGTATTTTGTTTAGGATTTTGGCATCTATGTTCATCAGGGATATTGGCCTGTAGTTTTCTTTCTTTGTAGTGTCTTTTTCTGGTTTTGGAATTAGAATTATGCTGGCTTCATAAAACGAGTTTGGATGTCTTCCTTCTTCTTGAATTTTTTGGAATTGTTTGAGGAGAATGGGTGTTAGTTCTTCTTTGAATGTTCGGTAAAACTCCCCCGTGAAGCCATCAGGGCCTGGGCTTTTGTTTGCTGGGAGGGTCTTGATTACATCTTCAATTTCCTTAATTGTTATTGGTCTGTTCAAGTTTTCTATCTCTTCCTGGTCCAATTTTGGGAGACTATGTGTTTCTAGAAATTTGTCCATTTCACTTAGATTGTCGAATTTGTTGCCATATAAATGTTCATAGTATTTGTTAACAATCCTTTCATATTTCTGTGGTGTCAGTTATTACTTCTCTTTCATTTCTGATTTTGTGTATTTGGGTTCTCTTTGTTTCTTGGTGAGTCTAGTTAAGGGTCCATCAATCTTGTTTATCTTTTCAAAAAACAAGCTCTTTGTTTTATTGATCCTTTGAATTGTTTTTTTGGTCTCCATGTCGTTTATTTCTGGTCTGATCTTTACTATTTCCTTCCTTCCACGTGCTCTGGGGTTTTCTTTTTGTTTGCTTTCTAGTTCTTTAAGTTGTGAGGTTAAGTAGTCAATTAGAAATTTTTCTTGTTTCTTGAGGTGGGCCTGTAGTGCTATGAACTTCCCTCTCAGAACTGCTTTCACTGCATCTCATAGATTTTGTGTTGTTGTGTGTTCATTTTCATTGGTTTCCAGAAAGTTTTTAATTTCTTCCTTTATCTCTGATAACCCATTTATTGTTCAATAACATGCTATTTAGCCTCCATGTGTTCAAATGTCTTTGCATGTTCTTGTTGCACTTGATTTCTAGTTTCATGCCATTGTGATCTGAGAAGATGCTTGATATGATTTCAATCTTCTTGAACTTGTAGAGACTTAGTTTGTGTCCTAACTTGAGGTCTATCTTTGAGAATGTCCCATGTGCACTTGAGAAGGATGTGAATTCTCTAGTTTTGGGGTGTAATTCTCTCTAGATATCTATTAAATCCATTTGATCTAGTGCTTCATTTAGAATTTCTGTTTCCTTGTTAAGTTTTTGTCTAGAGGATCTATCCAGTGATGTCAGCGGGGTGTTGCAGTCCCCTGCTATGATTGTATTGCTGTCGATTTCTCCTTTGAAGTCCTCCAGAAGATTTTTAATATATTTTGGTGCTCCTATATTGGGTGCATATTTGTTTACCAAGGTTATATCTTCCTGTTGGATAGATCCTTTCAATATTATGTAGTGGCCTTCTTTGTTTCTAGCTATGGTCTTCCTTTTTGAAATCTATTTTATCAGATATGAGTATTGCTACCTCAGCTTTTTTTTCCTTTCCATTTGCTTGGAAAATTTTTTTCCATCCCTTTACTTTCAACCTATGTGAGTCTTTCGTTGTGAGCTGGGTTTCTTGTAGACAACATATATGTGAGTCATGCTTTCTTATCCAGTCAGCTACTCTGTGTCTTTTTATCGGAGCATTCAATCCATTTACATTTAAGGTGATTATTGATATATACTTATTTATTGCCTTTTTTGTTTAATATGGTTATATTTTTCTTCCTATTTCTTCTACTAATTACAGCAGTTCTTTTAACATTTCTTGCAGTGCTGGTTTGGTGCTAATATATCCCCTTAGCCTTTTTTTGGTCTGGGAAGCTCTTTATTTGACCTTCTATTTTGAATGATAGCCTTGCTGGATAAAGTAGTCTTGGATTCAGATCCTAGTTTCTCATGACCTTGATTACTTCATGCCATTCCCTTCTGGTCTGTAGTGTTTATATTGAGAAATCAGCTGATAGCCATATTGGGGTTCCTTTGTAGGTAACTTGTTGCTTATCTCTTGCTATCTTTAGGATTCTCTCTTTGTCTTTAATTTTTGGCATTTTAATTACTATGTGTCTTGGTGTGGGCCTGTTTGGGTTCTTCTTACTTGCGGCTCTCTGTATTTCTTGAACTTGAATGCCTTCTTCCTTCACCAAATTAGGGAAGTTTTCTGTCACTATTTGTTCAAATATATTCTCTAACCCTTGCTCATTTTCTTCTTCTTCAGGGACTTCTATGATGCAAATATTATTACATTTCCAGTTGTCCCACAGTTCTCTTAAGCTGTCTTCCTGTTTTTTAATTATTTTTTCCTTTTGATTTTCTGATTGGTTTGTTTTTTCTACCCTATCTTCTAATTCACTGATGCCGTTTTCAGCTTCCTCTACTCTGCTGGTTAGTATTTCCAATGTGTTCTTAATTTCTGCTATGTCATTCTTCATTTTCACTTGGTTGGTTTTCAGTGTTTCTCCTTCTTTACTCATGGTATTGATGTTCTTACTTATGCTTGAGCTTCCTCAAGATCATGGCTCTGAAGTCTACCTCTGATAATTTGCTTAACTGCATTTCATTTATGTCATCTTCGGTAGAGTTCTCTTGTTCTTTCATTTGGGATTTGTTTCTTTGTTTCACCATTTTGGCTATCTCATTGAATTTTGGAGCCTGCCAAATTTTCCCTGTGGTTGTTGATGTTCTACTGTTTGTGGCTCCCTCTACTGGGTTTGGATGAGCGTGGGAGGGCCCACGTTAAACACCCCTGTCAAGTCTCACTTTCCTGGGTAGATTTTCCAGCCCAGGAAAGGTTCAGTTATCCTCTAGCTTTTTGCCTGGATTCTATGAGTCTGTTACTCAGCGCCTTGGGATGTAGCCCTCAAGTGTTCTGCATAAGAGGATTTCCAGAGGGTGGGACAGATGCTGGTTGTTAATGAGCCTCAATTTTCATTTCTTTGGCTCACCTGGGTGAGGTTGAGTCTCCAAGGGAGGTGCTGCTTCTTTTCCCCACAGCTCCGGGAAGGAGCAAGCTGGCCACCGACCTTTGTGGCTGCAGCTCAGCAAGAACTCTGAGTGCCCTCCAAATCCTGGTTGTCCTCACAGAGTTCCAGTCCAGTGTGCCCTCCCTCAGCCGGAGCCCAAGGTGAGTGGCTGTAGCCAATCTAGTGCTCTGTCCTGACCCTCTGTGCTGTGGAGCAGGGTTGGGATTTTAACCCCAGGGGCGCTGCTCAGTGCTAAGACCACTGCTATCCATGGGCTCCCCACCCTCTTGCACCTCTGCAGACCTACCAGTGTTTCTGGTTATATGTACCTCTCCCGCTGCTTTTCTGTTGCTTTTTTTCCGGCAATTTATCTTTATTGTAGTTGTAATTCCCATTTGGTCCTGGGAGATCATCTGTGTAGCTTCCATTTACTCCGCTGCCATTTTTTCCAGAGCCCCTCTTGCACTGTTGATGGGAATCAGATTGGTGTAGCCACTGTGGAAAACAATAAGGAATTTCCTCAAAAATATTTCATTCTTTTAATAATTTTATAACAGATGATCAGGTAGAAGTACCATTCTTTATTTTATCAGTTCCTAATCGAGGAACACTTGAGTTGTTTCCAATTCTGTTTTAGTATAAATAATACTTCATTGAACAATCTTGTACATTTCTCTTGGCATACTTTTGTGAATACATCCTTAGGCTAAATTCCTAGCAGTGGAATTACTGAGTCAAAGAGTCATTGCTTCCCTGGCTGGTTTTGCTCAATGGTTAGAGCATCGGCCCGCAGACAGGAGAGTCCCGGGTTTGATTCCCACTGGGGGCACATGCCTCAGTTGCAGTTTGTCTCTGGCCCCAGTTGGGGTCGTGTGGGTGGTGGCCACTTGATGTATCTCTCTCTCGTTGATGTTTCTCTCTCTCTCTCTCCCTCCCGCTCTATCAGAAGAGAAATGCAAAAGTGTCCTTGGGTGAGGATTAAAAAAAAAGTCAGTGCTGTTACACATATAATGGATTTTGCTAAATTGTTCTTCCAATATTTGTATCACATTCCCTCCAGTAGAATGTAAAAGGCCTTTATTTCTGTATCGCAGGTGGAAAGATTAAGGCTAGAGAGGTTAAGTAAATTGCTGAAGGACACAAAGCTAGTAGTAAATGGCAGACCTGGTTTTGAGCTCATTTCTTTTTTAACTCTAGAGCTCTTCTTTTCCAGACAACATTGCAAAAAACACCAGAGAGGGAGAGATTAGTTTAACTGTATTTTCTTAAGTTTATTTAGTGATCATGGCCTTTAATAATGTAGTTGCTTTCATCTGATTTTCTCTTTAGTATCATGTGCTTTAGAACAGGAGTCAGCAAACTATGGTCTATGAGCAAAATTTGGCCCATTACCTATTTTTATTTGACTTTAAAGTTAATGATTTTTTACAAACTGTCATTATTTGTAGATATCATGATACTGTATAAAGAGAACCCTAAAGATTCCATCAAAAAACTCCTAGAAACAATAAATGAATTCAGTAAAGTAGCAGGATATAAAATAAATATTCAGAAGGCAGTTGCACTTTTATACACCAATAATAGACTATCTGAAAGGGGAACTAAGAAAACAATTCCATTTACAATTGCCTTAAAAAAATAAAATACCTGGGAGTAAATTTAACCAAGGAAGTAAAAGACTTGTCCTCGAAAATTATGAGAAAATGAAGAAAGAAATGGAAGAACATACAAATAAATAGAAGCATAAACCATGCTCAGGAAAAATTAACATCATTAAAATGTCCATATTACCCAAAGCAATCTAGAGATTCAATGCAATTCCTATCAAAATACCAATGATATATTTCACAGAACTAGAACAAATGATCTAAAAATTGATATGGAACCACATAGGCACAGCAATCTTGAGAAAAAAGAACAAAGTTGGAGGTATTACACAACCTGATATCAAGCTATACCATAAGGCTATAGTAATCAAAATGGATTGATACTGACATAAAAACAGACATATAGGTTAATGGAACAGAATAGGGAGCTCAGAAACAAACCCATGCCTATATGGACAATTAATCTATGACAAAGAAAGCAAGAACAATGGGGTAAAGACAGTTTGTTTAATAAATGGTGTTGGGAAAATTGAACAGATACATGTAAAAATGAAACTAGACCATGTTCTTATGCTATATACAAGAATAGACTTAAAATAGATTAAAGACTTAAGTGTAAGACTTGAAAAAAAAACACACAAAAAAACTGCCCTGGCCAGTTTGGCTCAGCGGTTGGAGCATAGGCCTGTGGACCAGAGAGTCCCAGGTTTGGTTCCCGCTAGGGGCACGTACCAAAAAAAAAAAAAAAAAAAAAAAAATTTCTAGAAGAAAACATAGGCAGTAAAATCTCTGATGTCTCTCTTAGCAATATGTGTATATATATAATCTCCTTGGGTAAGGGAAACAAAAGAAAAAAAATGGGACTACATCAAATTAAAAAGGTTTTGCACAGAGAAGGAAACCATCAACAAAATGAAAAGACAACCTACTGAATGGGAGAACATATTTCAAAAGATACATCTGATAGGAGTTAATATCCAAATTTTAGAAAGAACACAGTAAACTCAACATCAAAAAAACAAACAATCCAATTAAAAATGTCCAGAAGATCTGAATAGAAACTTCTTCAAACAGGGCATACAGATGGCCAATAGACATATAAAAAGATGCTCAACATCACTAATCATCAGAGAAATGCAAATTAAAACCACAATGAGATATCACCTCACACCTGTCAGAATGACTATCATCAATATATCAACAAACAGCAAGTGTTGGCAAGGATGTAGAGAAAAGGGAACCCTTGTGCACTGTTGGTGAGAGTGCAGATTAGTGCAGCCACTGTGGAAAGTAGTATGGAGTTATCTATAAAAATTAAATATGGAACTGCCTTATGACCCAGCAATTATATTTCTAGGTATATATCCAAAGAAACCCAAAACACTAACTCAAAAGAACATATGCACTCCTATATTCCATGCAGCATTATTTACAATAGCTAAGATATGAAACAAAACAAAAACCCAGCAATAGACAAGTGGATAAGAAAGCTAGGGTACACACATACAAAGAATGTTAGCCTACCATAAAAAAGAATGAAATCTTACCATTTGCAACAACATGGATGGACATGGAGGGTATTATGCTCCATGAAATAAGTCAGTCAGAGAAGGACACCTACCATATCATTTATCTTATATGTGGAATCTAAACAACAATGTAAACAATCAAATGAAACAGAAACAGACTCACAGAAACAGAGAACAGACTGATGGTTGCCAGAGGGGAGAGGAGTTGAGAGACTGGGTGAAAAAGGTAAAGGGATTAATAAGTTCAATTTGTAGTTACAAAATAGTCATGGGGATATAAAGTACAGCATAGGGAATATAGTCAATAATACTGTAATAACTATGTATGGTGCCAGGTGGGTACTTGAAATATCAGGGAGAACACTTTGGCTAACCACTATGCTGTGCCCCGAAACTAATACAAAATAATATTGAATGTAAACTGTAATTGTAAAATAAGGCATTATTTAAAAATAAATAAAAATGTGTTTTACATTTTAAAATGGTTGTAAAAACAAAAGAAGAATAGTATTTTGTGACACATAAAGTTCATAGAATTTAAATTTCAGAGTTCACAAGTTAATTTTTATTGGAACAGCCAACCATAACCATTTGTTTATGTATTGCCCAATGAGGCTGCTTTTATACTGCAATGGCAGTATTTAGTAGTAGTGACAGAGATTTAATGGCATATAAAGCCTAAAATATTTACTATCTGACCTTTCACAGAAAATGTTTTTTGGCATATTATTTAGAATCATTTAACCAGTCATTTTACAAATAATAAGTGCTTACTCTTCATAAAATTGAACTCAGGGAGGAACTTAATCCTATGGTTTTCAAGTTTCCTTTCATTTGTTGAATCCCCTTCTCAAGTGAAATATTATCTAATCCCCAAAGTATCATAGATAAAAACAGAGCAACTCTGATATGTGTCATGATAGGGATAGGTGTTCAAGGGTCTCATAAAACTGGCCTTCCCATTGGTCTCTCTTGCCTTCTCTCATGGCAGTTCTTGAGGTACTCATAGCTCTATAGGCATGTGTAATACAAGTCCTTCATGGAACATCATTTGAAAATTGCTGGGACATTTCATCTCTTTACTTTTACAGAGAAAGAGAAAGACCCAGAGAAGTTAAGTGATTTAGCCAAGATGATCTAGTGGCATGGCTGAGATTATCATTCAAGTATATGAGTTTGAGTGTGTACTGGGCAGTGTGGTGTTAATGTCCATACAAATAAAATTTGTGAACAGGGTCAGCATTATTTGTAGATAAAGTTTCTTATGACCAAAGTTAACATAGACCATTAATACTGTAAGTGCAGTTACAGGTCATCTAGTTCAAATCTTCCATTGCACAGAAGAGAAAATATGAGGGTAAAGTAACTTCCTCAAGGAAAATCAATGAGTTGGTAAAAAAAAGCTAGAATTTTGGCTTCCATTTGAGTGACATTTACCTTAAACCAGGCTGTATCCTACCATACTGTAGGCATGTTTATTATTTTATTTAATTTTTTAAGATAGAGTGGAAGGGAAGGAGGGAGGGAGAGAGAGCGGAGAGAGAGAGAGAGAGAGACATCGACATCGATGTGAGAGAGACACAGTGATTGGTTACCTCCTGCATGACTCTGACCAAGACCAGGGATCAAACCTACAACCCAGGTATATGCACTTGACTGGAAATAGAACCTGAGACCCTTGAGTCTACAAGCCAATGCTCTAACCACTGAGACAAACTGGCCAGTTTTTTGAAGGCAAGTTGTCTGCTAAAATCCTCTTTCAAAATATGAATAAGCAGTGAAGTAATATATTAGAAATTAGTTTATCTTAAATAAGCTAGTCTTTATCATTTTTGGTATAGCATCAGGTGACTTGGTGAGGGACTGGCTTATAAGGAGAGAATGAGAAAGCTGCTTAAAGTTAGTCAAGAGCTGGCTTTATATGTGAGATTATGAACTATGAATGTTTAAGCCAGCTCCTAATTACTCAGGAATAACCATCCAGACTTCTCACTAGCCAGGCCACACCTCCCTTCTACTGCTTCCATTCTGGGTATCATTCTGGTACTTCAATAGCTGCTTGATGTATGTTAAAAGCATTGGTGGAAGAGATTATTATAATTGGCTTAATACATGTCTTGTTGCCAATTGTACATGTATTCTTTCTTCATTAGTTTGGCCATTGAAGAAAGGGTCATTTGGTGTTTTGCCAAGGAGACACATGTTATAAGGGTAATTTAGAGATTTCCTTTGCCAATAATCCTATTTGTAGCACAGGACTGAGGGAGTTTACTGGGCTTACAGATCTAGACACATTTTTCTATATCCTCAGAGTTGTGTTGACTTTAAGCAACATGATTCCTTGATGTTAACAAAGAGGGTTCATTTTTTCTCCCTAATGGATCTAGAATAACCAACTCCAATTTCATTAGAGCTGTTGGGATTCTTTGCTTTTATAATCCAGGAATTGTATTGCTTCCAGCTGTTCTGGAACCAGACTTCAGATGTTGCCAAGTGGTTGCTGGTTGGTAAAATGGCCTTTGTTTTCATAGTAGATACTTTGATCAACCTGACAGGCAAGTTTCTTTTCTGAGGGTGCTGAAAAGATTACTAGGAAAATGGCTACTGAATGACTGGATGGTAGGCTATCTCTTGATTCAGAAAGATTTCTATTGGTTATATGCTGAGAGAGGGTCAGATGTGATGGAGGTTGAGTTGTGGAACTATTGCACTTTTCCATTTCTTACAATAAGGATCAGAAGGACCCATTCTCCAACTCTATCAACCAGGTTGGGTCTGAAAACTTGGTTCATAAAAAATCATTATAAGCCATTTACTCGTTAGTGTAAATTAGCTTAATGGCAGTACATTGAGCTGTTTGGGTGGGTTCCTGAGGGAGAAACAACTTTCTTGTTCTCTTGAGATCACTGGATCTTCCATAGAAAACTGTTTTCCTTTTAGATACTTTTGATAATATGACAATGCAGTAGAAATGTTTACATACTTTTCATTCTGTGCTATGACAGTTGTCTTTATTAATGAGTAGTTTAACATAATTAAAAACATCATAAACCTAAAATTAGAGACAAACTCAGACAGACTTGAATTCTCTTTGGAGAACATCTGGGTGTCGTTGAACAATCACCTGACATCTGAGTCAAGCAGAAGCCCCCAACTTAACTGCAGTCAGACTGTCACAGCCTCTATTTAGTCAGCAATGTCTGAAACTAAATTCACCATCTGAATTCTATTCTTCATATCTAGAGTTCATGACTAGAGTGATCAGACTTGCTGGTTTGTCTGGGGATAGTTATAGTTTATACGTGCTGTCTTAGTGTAATTGTTAGTAGATGCCACATTTACCATTAAAAATGACCCACCTTAAACAATAAAATATATGGTTATCCTCTAACAATGAGCAAGCAACCACATTTTGAACATCAAGTACTATGCTGGCTGCTTTTCTATGGGGCCACCTTATGATAAAATACCTTAATGACTTGAGTTATCTTTTCCTTAATTTTATGGCAGAAGGGACGAGGTGAGGGGATAGGGAGGAGGGTGTCAATGGGGAAAAAGGAGAAACATCTGTAACAAAAATAAATTTAAAAAAAGAGTGTTAAGTTGACAGGTTGCAGAGTCATTGGCAAGGCATTTTACTATTCAAAAGCTTTTGAGATATCCTTCACTGTCTTAGAATAGTGTAATTAATGGAAGCTCTTTCTTTTCCAATATTGCTTCTATCCTGAAGTGCAACTTTGATTTCCAAAGCTCTGAATTAAGAAGGAGACTCCTGATCATTTTAAATATCTTTGAAATCTGACATTAAAGGGCCCTTTTTCTGCCTATTTTACATCCCGTACTTCTTCATTCTGATGTTCTCTTTTTCATTTTGATAACTCCTTGTCCCAGCCATGCGGCTGATGTTCTACAACTTTCTCGAAATTATCTTTAGGAGAAGTGTTCTCAGAAACGGAAAAAAACAGGATTGATTTGTCAGCAATACAGCCAAGAAAATTTTAACTTGGAGCTGTGTTTTAAAAATATGCTATGTTGGGGGAACCAAAATGGCGGCAGAGTGAATGGAAGCTACACAGACCGTCTCACAGGACCAAACTGGAATTACAACTAAAATAAAGACAAATTGTTTGGAAAAAGGAACAGAAAAGAAGCTTGTGAGGACCATACAACAATGGACACTGAATCGATCCTGGTAGGATTGTGGAGGCATGAGAGGTGACTGGGAGCCCACAGACAGCAGTAGTCTTAGCTGTGAGCAGCACCCTCAGGGTTAAAGCCCAACTAGGCTCCACAGTGCAGAAGGCTGGGACAGAGTGCTAAAATAGCCAGAGCCACTCACCTTGGGCTCTGGAAGAGGGAGGGCGGAATGGACTGGAACTGTGTGGGGACACTCGGGATTTGGAGGGCGTTCAGAGCTTTTGCTGAGTTGCTGCCACACAGGACAGTGGACATCTTACTATTTCCCAGGGCTCTAGGGAGAGGCAGCAGCCCCTCCCTCAGAAATTCAGCCACACCCAGGTGGGCCATTGAAATGTAAACTGAGGCTCATTAACTACCAGCATCTGACCCACCCTCGGGATATCCTCTTACGCAGAACATCTGAGGAAGGTTTTCATTCAACTGAGAACCCAAGGCTCTTCAAGTAACCATGACTAATGGCCACTAGGCAAAAAGCTAGAGGATAACTTAACCCTTTCTGGGCTTGGAAATCTACCCAGGAAAGTAAGACTTGACAGTGGTGTTTAACATGGGTCCTCCAACTCTCATCCAAACCCAGTAGAGGGAGCCACAAACAGCAGAACACCAACATCCACAGGGACAATTTGGCAGGCTCCAAAATCCACTGAGATAGCCAAAATCGTGAAACAAAGAAACAAATTCCAAATGAAAGAACAAGAGACCTCTACCGAAGATGAGATAAATGAAATGGAGTTAAGCAACTTCACAGGGTTAGAATTTAGAGCCATGATCTTGAAGAAGCTCAACAGCATGAGTAAGGACATCAACACCATGAGTAAGACATCAACACCATGAGTAAAGACATAGAAACATTGAAAACCAACCAAGTGGAAATGAAGAAGCACCAAGAAGAAATAAAGAATGACATAGCAGAAGTAAAGCACACATTGGAAGGACTAAACAGCAGAGTAGAGGAAGCTGGGGACCGGATCAGTGAATTAGAAGACAGGGTAGAAAAAATCAACCAATCAGAAAACCAAAAGGAAAAAACAATGAAAAAACAGAAAGACAGCTTAAGAGAACTGTGGGACAACTGGAAATGTAATAATATTTGCATCATAGAAGTCCCTGAAGAAGAAGAAAATGAGCAAGGGTTAGAGAATATATTTGAACAAATAGTGACAGAAAACTTCCCTAATTTGGTGAAGGAAGAAGGCATTCAAGTTCAAGAAGCACAGAGAGCCCCAAGTAAGAAGAACCCAAACAGGCCCACGCCAAGACACATAGTAATTAAAATGCCAAAAATTAAAGACAAAGAGAGAATCCTAAAGGCAGCAAGTGGTAAGCAACAAGTTACCTACAAAGGAACCCCAATATGGCTATCATCTGACTTCTCAACATAAACACTACAGACCAGAAGGGAATGGCATGAAGTAATCAAGGTCATGAAAAACAAGGATCTGAATCCAAGACTACTCTACCCAGCAAGGCTATCATTCAGAATGGAAGGTCAAATGAAGAGCTTCCCAGACAAAAAAAGGCTAAGGGGATACATAAGCACCAAACCAGCACTGCAAAAAATGTTAAAAGGACTGCTGTAATTAGTTGAAGAAATGGGAAGGAAAATATAACCACACTGAACAAAAATGGGAATAAATAAGGACATATCAATAATCACCTTAAATATGAATGGATTGAATGCTCCAATAAAAAGACAGAGTAGCTGATTGGATAAGAAAGCATGACCCATATATATGTTGTTTACAAGAGAACCACCTCACAACAAAAGACTCACATAGGTTGAAAGTGAAGGGATGGAAAAAAATCTTCCAAGCAAATGGAAAGGAAAAAAAAGCTGGGGTATCAATACTCATATCTGATAAAATAGATTTCAAAATGAAGGCCATAACTAGAGACGAAGAAGACCACTACATAATATTGAAAAGATCTATCCCACAGGAAGATATAACCTTGGTAAACATATATGCACCCAATATAGGAGCACCAAAATATACTAAAAATCTTCTGGAGGACTTCAAAGGAGAAATCAACAGCAATACAATCATAGCAGGGGACTGCAACACCCCACTGACATTACTGGATAGATCCTCTAGACAAAAAATTAACAAGGAAACAGAAATTCTAAATGAAGCAGTAGACCAAATGGATTTAATAGTTATCTACAGAGAATTGCACCCCAAAAATGCAGAATTCACATTCTTCTCAAGTGCACATGGGACATTCTCAAAGATAGACCTCAAGTTAGGACACAAACTAAGTCTCTACAAGTTCAAGAAGATTGAAATCATATCAAGCATCTTCTCAGATCACAATGGCATGAAACTAGAAATCAATTGCAACAAGAATATGCAAAGACATTTGAACACATGGAGGCAAAATAGCATGTTATTAAACAATGAATGGGTTACCGAAAGAAATTAAAAACTTCCTGAGAACCAAGGAAGATCAAGGAAGATCAAGAAAGAAATTAAAAATGTCCTGAGAACCAATGAAAATGAACACACAACAACACAAAATCTATGGGATGCAGCGAAAGCAGTTCTGAGAGGGAAGTTCATAGCACTACAGGCCTACCTCAAGAAACAAGAAAAATTTCTAATAGACTATCTAAACTCACAACTTAACTAGAAAGCAAACAAAAAGGAAACCCCAGAACAAGTAGAAGGAAGGAAATAGTAAATATCATAGCAGAAATAAAAGACATAGAGACTAAAATAAACAATTCAAAGGATCAATGAAACAAAGAGCTGGTTTTTTGAAAAGATAAACAAGATTGAGGGACCCTTAGCTAGACTCACCAAGAAACAAAGAGAGAGAACCCAAATACACAAAATCAGAAATGAAAGAGGAGAAGTAACAACTGACACCACAAAAATCCAAAGATCGTTAACAAATACTATGAACATTTATATGGCAACAATTTGGACAATCTACGCTAAATGGACACATTTCTAGAAACACATAGTCTCCCAAAACTGAACGGGGAAGAGATATAAAACTTGAACAGACCAATAACAACTAAGGAAATTGAGGATGTAATCAAAAGTCTCCCAGCAAACAAAAGCCCATGACCGGACGGCTTCACGGGAGAGTTTTACTGAACATTCAAAAAAGAACTAACACCCATTCTCCTCAAACTATTTCTAAAAATTCAAGAAGAAGGAACACTTCCGAACTTGTTTTATGAGGGCAGCATAATTCTAATTCCAAAACCAGAAAAAGACACTACAAAGAAAGAAAACTACAGGCCAATATCCCTGATGAACATAGATGCCAAAATCCTTAACAAAATACTAGCAAATCGGATCCAGCAATACATCAAAAAAATTATTCATCATGACCAAGTGAGATTCATCCGAGGGATGCAAGGCTGGTTCAATATTCACAAATCAATAAATGTGATACACCACATAAACAAAATGAAAGATGAAAACCCCATGATCATATCAATAGACGCTGAGAAAATATTTGACAAAATCTAGCACCCATTTCTGATAAAAACGCTCATCAATTTGGGAATAGAGGGATCATATCTTGACATAATAAAGGCTATATATGAAAGACCTACAGTCAACATCATACTCAATGGGAAAAAACTAAAAGCATTTCCCTTAAGAACAGGAACAAGACAGGGATGCCCACTTTTGCCACTCTTATTTAACATAGTACTGGAAGTCTTAGCCACAGCAATCAGACGTGAAGAAAAAAATAAAAGGGATCCAAATTGGAAAGGAGAAAGTGAAACTGTCATTATTTGCAGATGACATGCTATTATATATAGAAAACCCTAAAGACTCCATCAAAAATCTACTACACTTAATAAATGAATTTGGCAAAGTAGCAGGATACAAAATTAACTTCAAAAAATCGATGGCATTCTTATACACCAATGATGAACTCACAGAAAGAGAAACTAAAAAAACAATCTCATTTACTATCGTGGCAAAAAAATTAAGATACCTAGGAGTAAACTTGACCAAAGAAGTAAAGGACCTATTTGCAGAAAACTACAGGACATTGAAAAAAGAAATAGAAGAAGATAATAAAAAAATGGAAGCACATACCTTGTTCATGGATTGTAAGAATTAACATAATTAAAATGTCCATATTACCCAAAGCCATGTATAGATTCAATGCAATCCCCATCAAAATACCAGTGACATATTTCACAGAACTAGAACAAATACTTCAAAAGTTCATATGGAACCAAAAAAGACCCCAAATAGCCAGAGCAATCTTGAAAAAGAAGGACAAAGTAGGCGGGATCACAGTACCGGATATCAGGTTATACTACAAAGCTACTGTAATCAAAATAGCCTGGTACTGGCACAAGAACAGGCACATAGACCAGTGGAACAGAACAGAGAATACAGAAATTGACCCAAGACATTATGCTCATTTAATATTTGACAAAGGTGGCAAGCACATACAATGGAGTAAAGACAGCCTGTTTAATAAATTGTGTTGGGAAAATTGGACAGCTACATGCAAAAAAAAAAAATGAAACTAGACCATCAGCTTACACTATACACAAGAACAAACTCAAGGTGGATAAAAGACTTATATATGACTCGTGAATCCGTAAAAATCCTAGAAGGAAATGTAGGCAACAAAATTTCGGACATCATAAGCAGGAGAAATTTCACTGATACATCACCTAAGGCAACAGAAACAAAGGAAAAAAATGAACACATGGGACTACATCAAACTCAAAAGCTTCTGCACAGCGAAAGAAACAACCATCAAAATAGAAAGAAAACCCACTGTATGGGAGAGCATAATTGCCTATGATACATCAGATAAGGGGTTAATCTCCAAAATATATAGAGTGCTCACACAATTCAACAAAAGGAAGACAAAGAACCCAATTAAAAAATAGGAAGAAGAACTAAATAGACACCACTCCAAACAGGACATTCAGATGGCTAAGAGACATAGGAAGAAATGCTCAACATCACTAATCATCAGAGAGATGCAAATTAAAACAACAATGAGGTATCACCTCAGAATGGCCGCCATCAACAAATCATCAAACAACAAGTGTTGGCGAGGGTGTGGAGAAAAGGGGACTCTAGTACACTGCTGGTGGGAATGCAGACTGGTGCAGCCACTATGGAAAACACTATGGTGTTACCTCAAAACATTAAGAATTGAATTGCCATTTGACCCAGTGATTCCACTTCTAGGAATATACCCTAATAAGTCTTAAACACCAGTCAGAAAGAATATATGTACCCCCATGTTCATAGCAGCACTATTTACAATAGCTAAGATCTGGAAACAGCCCAAGTGTCTATCAGTGGACGAATGGATAAAAAAACTGTGGTGCATATACACAATGGAGTACTATGCAGCTGTAAGAAAGAAAGATCCCTTATCCTTTGAGATGAGATGGAGGGATCTGGAGAGTATTATCCTAAGTGAAACAAGCCAAGCAGAGAAAGACAAATATCACATGATCTCAGTTATTAGTGGAATATAATGAAAATAATAGTCTGAGGAACAGGGTAGGCCCAGAGACGTGGAAGTAGGGTACAGACTGCAAACCCTCAGAAGAGGGGGTGGGGGAGGAGGAAAGAGATGAACCACAGAACTTATATGCATGTATGCATAACTGATGGACATGGACAACAAAGCTGGGGACAGGGTTGGGGGAGATGAGGAGGAGGGTGTCAATGGGTAATAAAGGAGAAGCATCTGTAACAAAAATAAATTAATAAAACTAAAAAAAATATATATATATATATTGGTTGGGTTGTGTGGTAGGCAACGTTGATGTGTCTCTCTCACGTCGATGTTTCTCTCTCTCTCTCTCTCTCTCTCTCTCTCTCTCTCTCTCTCTCTCTCTCTCTTCCTTCTTTCCACTCAATCTGAAGATAAATAGGAAAAAAAAATACTCAGGTGAGTATTAAAAATATGCTATGTTTGCCCAGCCCGTCTGGCTCAGTGGTTGAGTGTGGACCCATGAACCAAGAGGTGGCCAGTTTGACTCCAGTGATTCCTGATCAGGGCACATGTATGGATTTTGGGCTCAATCCCCAGTAGGGGGTGTGCAGGAGGCAGCAGATAGATGTTTCTATCACTCCCTTTCCTTTCCTTTCTCTTTAAAATCAATAAAAAATATTTTAAAAATATGTTCTCTCTCTCTAACACACACACACACACACGTATACACACAATCCAAAGAAACAAAAGGACAATAAAAACTTATTTTTCTTTTGGGTCTCCAAGAGTAAACAGACATTTTTACAAAAGCTACTTTTTTTTTTTTTTTTTTACACAAAAGCTACTTTGTTTGTGGCAACTATTTTATTTTATTTTATGCAATTTATTTCATGCCAATGACCTGTTTGCCTCAGGTGGTAAGCACAGCTTATACTGGACAGGCTCTAACAAGATAAAGAATAGAAAAGGTTTCTGAAATGCATAAACCTATGCACCTATGTGAAGTAGTAGTATCACTGTGAATTAAAAGAAATCTGTGACTACTGCAGTGAGGGCAAGCTGGGTGAGCTCTAGTGTGGTACTGAGAAAGGCAAAGCTTCATATTGGGGGCAGTGATATTTAAGTCAGATACTCCTGGGATCCCAAAATCCTTTTGGTAGTGGGAATGTGGAGTTCTTGTTTGTCTTCTCTCCCTCTTCCTCTTTCTCTCTCTTGCTCCTTCTCTCTCTGTAAAACATCAGCCATAGTTGAATCCTCCAATATTGTAGGTGACCAACATTGGAACTCATTGGAATTTAGGTTGAGGGGGTAAAGGACACCAACCAAGTTTTAACAGACTACTTCAAGATCTTTTGGAGATGCTTTTGAAATGGGTGTTCAGTACAGTGGTTCTTAAGGCAAAACTTTTGAATGTGGCTCTAAAGAGATGGCGAAGCCTGGGCAAAAAGTTATAGGATGCATAATTCTAGGAATTTTAGAGCAAGAAAGAATATTAAATATCATCTAATTGACTTTTGTTTATAATATACCAATAATATTAAAAAATAAATAAAACATAAGAACTGACATAAGCTTGCTAAACTTAAATATTGCCAAGTAGAGACATGATTAAAGAAAAGTATTACCAGCCCGGCCAGTGTGGCTCAGTGGTTGAGCATTGACTCATGCACCAAGAGGTTGCCAGTTTGATTCCTGGTCATGGCACATGCCCAGGTTGTGGCCAAATCCCCAGTGGGGGGCATGCAGGAGGTGGCCAGTTGATATTCTTTCTCATTGATGTTTCTATCTCTCTCTCCTTCTCCCTTCCTCTCTCTCTAAAATCAATTTAAAAAAAGAAAGAAAAATATTACCATTTTTATTATCACTATTATCATAAAATAATGGCCTTTTTGGTCTAATACCAATAAGTGCACAGGTTAAGAATATTAAAAACTGACTGAATTTAGCTTAACAAAAAACTTACTGCACTATCTTTATATTATTTTTGCTCAGTAATGACTGATAAACATTTTGTCACTGACTGATACCTGTCTATAGACTGCTATCTGGGAAGAACTAACTTAGTCCAACTACATTCATTTTACAGTTGAATAAAGGGGGGCCCAGAAAGGGACAGTGATTTGCTTAGAGATCCACGATTGGTTAGGGATAGAGGTGAGGCTAGAATATGAATCTGATGAGTTTGGTCCATGGTTCTCTGCCATCCTGGCATAGAACATGAAGTGAGGGGAATTTTTAAAAAATATTACAAACCATATATTATGACAATTAAAAAACATAATGTTTTTTCTTACAGCACATGCTACTGGAAATTCTATCTTAATAACTTTTTCTAGAGCAACTTATGTAAGTTTAGGGCCGTGCCTGTCTGTATGAAGAGATAAATGTAATTTGAGATACACAGCTGGTTGCATTGATTTAATTTATTCTTCCATTATCCAGTTGACTTTACAAGAGTAAGCAGAGAGAAAAGTTAAATACAAAGAATAATTTCTTAAGTCAAAAGGTTGTGAAAATTGTTTAAATTGTATTAGTGTCTAAATATAAAACCTTGCCAGGGGCTTTAGCACAAATTTTTTAATATACAAATGTTGGTGAGGCTGCCTCTTCATATCACTTTCAATATTTGTGCTGCTTTAGAGACAGTGAATCCAATTGCTATGTGGAGGCTCAAATGCACAAATTGCATAATAAGTGACTCTATGTGTGCTACCTTTATCTTGGAAAATCATGAAGATGGAGAATTGAAGAGACACATGCCCCTCATTTTATTATTGGTATTCATACCACAACTTACAGATCACTGAGATCTCAGTGCTGTCAGCTATCCAATATTTCAGATCTAAGACTAGATTACGTGGCCAACCATGTACATCTAGATACAGATTAGAAGGTGACTGGTTCAGAGAGTAAAGATGGACTAGAAGTGAAATTTCTTTTATAGAGTAGCCTGTTGCCTACGTGATAGTATATGAGGGATTCCAGAAAGGGTTATGTGTCTTCAGATCATGGTAATCCTGTACCCTAGTGGCTCATTCCTTTGTCATAAGAAGGTATTTCTTCTCTGTCTATGGATAGTTCCCAGAGAAGGGAAGGAAAAATACAGTGTTAGCTCTTAGCACTTTAGCCTGGAAGATTTTTTTCACAGCCCTTCCAAGAAAAAGTTGTTCAGGTGAGACTCAGAGAAAGTAAGTTACCATTAAATAAGAAAGGAAGAGAGGCCCAAGGGGCATTCTGAGTAGGGGAAGACTGTAGGATGCTGTAATGGCTGTTCTTATAAACATAAGGATAGGAGAAAAAATTGGAAACCTGGCTAGAGGTTATGAAGGTAGAGGAGAGTATTCTTTTTTTTTTTTTATCCTCACCCGAGGACTTTTTTGCATTCATCTTCAGATAGAGCGAGAGGGAGAGAGGGAGGAAGAGAGAGAGAGAAACATCATTGATGTGAGAGAGACACATCGAGTGGTTGCCACCGGCATGGCCCCAACCAGGGCCAGGGACAAACTGCAACTGAGGTATGTGCCCTTAGCGGGAACCGAACCCGGGACTCTCCGGACCGCAGGCTGACGCTCTAACCGCTGAGCCAAACAAACCAGGGTGAGGAAAGTATTCTTTTAAAAAATTTATTATTATTATTATTTTTTTTTTATTAATTTGTTTTTGTTACAGATGTTTCTCCTTTTTTCCCCACTGACACCCTCCTCCCCATCCCCCCCACCCCATCCCCAGCATTGTTGTCCATGTCCATCAGTTATGCATACATGCATATAAGTTCTGTGGTTTATCTCTTCCCTCCTCTTCCACCCTCTCTTCTGAGGGGTGTCAGTCTATACCCTACTTCCACATCTCTGGGACTACCCTGTTCCTCAGACTGTTATGTTCATTATATTCCACATAAGTGAGATCATATGATATTTGTCTTTCTCTGCTTGGCTTGTTTCACTTAGGATAATACTTTCCAGGTCCCTCCATGTCATCTCAACGGATAAGAGATCTTTCTTTCTTACAGCTGCATAGTACTCCATTGTGTATATGTACCACAGCTTTTTTATTTATTCATCTACTGATGGACACTTGGGCTGTTTCCAGATCTTAGCTATTGTAAGTAGTGCTGCTATGAACATGGGGGTACATATATTCTTTCTGGTTGGTGTTTCAGGTTTCTTAGGGTATATTCCTAGAAGTGGGCTCACTGGGTCAAATGGCAGTTCAATTTTTAACTTTTTGAGGTAACACCATAGTGTTTTTCATAGTGGCTTCACCAGTCTGCATTCCCACCAGCAGTGTTCTGAGGAGAGTATTCTTAAGACAGGCAACAGAGGCTGTAGGGGTAGAAACTATGTTCCATTACCGAATGGTTTCTATTACCTCAACACACTGTTAGAAAATTCCTTATACTCACTTATATTTCCAAGTAGGGAGAGGAATAGGGCCTCATAGAAGGTGCCAAATGGCTTAAGCCAAAGGAAGGGTCATGTGCGCTTGGAGTGATGACGGAGGTGGGAGGTATGGTGAGTGATATTGACATTATTAGCAATAGAAATCTGCCAAAGAAGTAGTCAACAATTTATTCATAGGTCAGAGAGTTGAATGATACTTGGAGCTTGTTTATGAAATAATTTTACACCTTAGAGTTCATGATACATTATCTCATTGAATTATTACTCCATGTGATAGCCAAGGCAGCTGTTATTATTCTTATCTTACAGATGAGAAAACAGAGGTTAATCAACTTCAAATTGCTTGCCCAATGTCAAAGGCTAATATGTGGCTGAACTGGGTCTAGAACCCAGGTATTCTGAATCCAAACCCAGTGTTTTTTCATATAAATGTGGCTGACACTTGGTTTTCTGAAACTTCTTAATGTTTTTTTTTTTTTTTTTACATTTCAAAGATTCATTTATTCACTAAGCATTTGACAGCCTACTCTGCATAAATTTCTGTACATAGAATCCACCCTCTCACAGGTCTTATATAAATACTGTCTGAAGAAATGAATAGTAATTGCCAGAGAAACAGGACAAGCTCGATGTTTGGGGAATTCAGAGAAGTGAAAGGACATAGAATCATAGAATCTTTATTATTGAGGCCATCTCCTCCAACAACTGACTCCCCAAATAATTTGCTCTTTAACATTCCTGACAGTGGGTGTCCAGTTTCTGTTTAAATATTTTCTGTGATGGGGGGCTTGTTGCTTCATTATGCAGTCTATTGCATTGTTAGATTGTCTCAACCATAACAACATCGTAATATTATTTTCTAGAATTGCCCTCCTATAATATTTAGTTGGCTGGTTTAACTTATTTCTTCAAGAACAGTGATTCTCAACCATGTTTATTGGGTGAGTATGGTAGGTTGTGTGTGTATAGACTCATTGGTGGGACTTTTTCAAATTACACATGCCTCACCATTCCTTACCACCTGTTTCTTTCCCCCTGCCCAGAGATGCTACTACATTCCTCGACTTCAAATTTTTTGTTGAGTTCAAACATTCCCAGGTCTTTTAGCTGCCTATCACGGTATGTTTTCTGTTCTCTTTCACCATTCTAGTTTATCTATTCTAAACTTTATCTAGTTTGTAAATGTGTCTCTTAAAATGTTGAAAACAATACTACAGATGTGGTTGGACTAGAGCAGGGTATTATGAGACCACTACTTTTTGTGAACTGGTCAAAATAATTCTGATGGTATAGCTTTAGATTGCACTTGCATCTTTAGCAGTCACATGTCACTGCTGGCTCACACTGATCTTGAAGCCAACTAAAATCCCCAGGTCTATTTCTTATAAACCGCTGTTAAGACTGGTCTCTCCCTATCCTCTTCTTGTGAAATTGATATTTTTTAACCTGAATGCTGAACCTAGTGCATATTTCAGTTAAGTTGAATCTTTTGGGTTTAGGCATTTTATTCTGGTTTATTGAGATCATTTTGAATTCTGATTTGATTATCCATCCTATTGACTATTTCTTTAAGGAATGTGTATAATTCTCTCGTTGTATAGGTTTGCCTTCTGTATTCATTCAGTTTGGTATAAAGTTTTCTGTTTAGGGGCAGTGAGGATTAGAGAAGGTTTCATGGAGGAGGTAGATATTTTTGTTAGGATCCTGGTGGGAATTTCCTTATGCTCCAAGGACATGAACTTTTCTTGATTGGGAGAAAGTCTAAAATGAGAGCTGCTCACTTGTCTATTCATTCATTCATTGAATATTTCCTGAGCTTCCATCATATCCTTAATACCATTCAAAGTGCTGGGGCTACAGTTGTGAATATGACAGCTATGATAATTGCACATAGGTAGCTTACAGTTTCATTGGCTGGCTCTAAACTGTAACTCATAAGAGCTACACATAATTGCCAGAGAATGTTAAATATCCACATCATAAGTTTACTCTTTTGGTAGCTTTCATATCTATGGCAGCTCAAATACAGTTATATTCAATTTGACTAAATTCAACCAATACTTACTTACTAAGTACTTTACCAGATATTGAGATATAATGGTGAGAAAGAAATACATTTTCTGTTTTATTGAGCATGTAGTTTAATACAGATGATTAGCAATTATAATACAGTGGGATGAGGTATGTTCTCTGACAGGGATAATGTATGGTGTTCTGATCACATATAGCAGTATCAACTAACACAGACTTGTGGAGAGGGGATGGATGGTCAGGGAAAGCTTTTTGAGAGAATGACATTTTAGATGAGATCAGAAAGATGAGTAAAATAAGTGAAGTAGTAGGGTAAGAATATTCTAGGCAGAGAAAATAGCTCATGTGAAGGCTTGGAAAAATAAAAGAGCATAGTACATTGGAACAACTAGAAGATGTTTTTCAGGCTGGAGCAGTGAGGGGTGGGGACTGCCTGTAAGTCAACTTGATCTGCTTACTGAGTTTGGGGTACTACGTTGTTATTTGAAACTCCCTGTTTATTTCTAGGGAGCTGCTATAGAAAACATTGCTACTTATACCCTACTACAGCTTTGAAGGATGACATTATAAAATGACTTCTGTTTTCCTAAAGGCTAAATGTCTATGGTTGCAGCTATAATAAAATTAAAGTTCCTCATTGGATATTTTTTAAACATAGTTTTATAAATTGGCCATTTGACTCAATCTTGCTAAGCTGTTTGACCCTGAGGATGAAGCCCATTCTTTTTTTTTTTTTTTTAATCCTCACCTGAGGACATTTTTTCATTTTTTGTCCAGATAGAGTGGGAGGGAGAGAGAGGAAGAGAGAGAGAGAGAAACATCGACGTGAAAGGGACACATCGAGTGGCTGCCACCCGCACGACCAACCAGGGCCGGGGACAAACTGCAATCGAAGTACATGCCCTTAGCGGGAACCGAACCCGGGTCTCTCTGAACCGCAGGCCGACGCTCTAACCGCTGAGCCAAACCGGCCAGGGCGAAGCCCATTCTTTATAAGCACTGCCTTCTGCTTACCATGTTGAAGTAAAAACCGTGTAATTACTTTATGGCAAATATAAGCCTATTATAATTTTTAAAAAAATTATAGGTATAACTGTATGGTACATGCATCCCAAATATTTCAGTGTGGGGGCTAAGGAACTCAAGCTTTTATACAGTATGAGGTAAGTTATTCTAACAATTTGATTCTTTGCAAAGGGTTTGAAAGGGAACAAATCTTTGTATAAAAAAAGACTGCTGTGAAGTAGACTTAAAACTTCTATTTAAGATATGACCCAATGAAAACGTTCTCAGGAAGCAAGAAAGGATTATGAAATTTAGGTAAATGGCTGAGGCAGGTGAATTGAAGGGTTGATTAGGTAGGTTTGGTTATTTTAAGAGAAAAATATTATGTTTAGTTAAAAAGTTTGAGACTCTTGTTTCTCTGAGGATTCTTTTTTCCCTAGCGTGGCACTTAAAAAAAAAAAAAAAAGAGAGAGAACATTGACATAATTTAACACATTGTTTTATTTTTTTAAATTGAAGTATAATTTGTATACAGTATTATATTACTTTCAGATGTAGGCATGGCACTTTTAAAGGTCTTGAATAAACTGGTAAATTTTACAGCTGTAACATAGCTGTGGGGTGGGGGTAGATGCTACAGTTTCATTTGTGCTAGAGTGCTAAGTGAGGCATATCTCCAAATGAAGAAGAGATAATTCCTTTACTTTATACATGAAAATATTAATAATATACTAATGATGATAGTGAAGATTTATTAAACACAATACATGCCAGATGCTAAGCCAGATAACTTTGCATGCATGATCTTACTACGGTTTTATGAGGGATTTACCATAATATTATTACTCCCATTTTAAAGGTGAGAAAAGAAGGACCCAGAGATAAATACAGATGCTCCTCACCTTACAATAAAATTAAGTCATGATACACCCATCGTAAGTTGAAGATATCTTAAGTCGAAATGTATTTAATACACCTAACCTACTGAACATCATAGCTTATCCTAACCTACCCTAAATGTGCTCAGAACATGTATATTAGCCTACAGTTTGGCAAAATCATCTAATGCAATGAATACACTTGAGCAGCACTTTTCAACCCTTTTCATATCATGGCACATATGAACTAATTACTAAAATTCTGCAGCACACCAAAAAATATATATTTTTACCTATCTGAAAAAAAAGGTATAATTTTCATTAATTTACGGATGGCTATTGTTATGTTAGCTGTTGTCATTTTTATATTTGACAATCTAAGGGAAAAAGAGGTCAGCACCCCTGACTAAATAGTCAGGTATTACATGTTTTAAAAATTCTCGTGGCACACCAGTGTGCCACAGCACACCGGTTGAAAATCGCTGCACTAGAGTATCGGTTGTTTACCTTTGTGATCATGTGGCTGGGAGCTGTGGTTCTTTGCCGCTGCCCAGCATCAAGAGTATTGCACCACATATCACTAACCAGGGAAAAAAAATCAAAATTCAAAATTCAAAGGACAATTTATACTGAATGTGTATCTCTTTCTTAAGTCAAACCACCACAAATCAGGGAGTGTCTGTACATTATCCAAGATCCCACAGCTAGCAAGTGGTAAAACTGGGGCTTTCCCAGGTCTTTCTGATGCTAAACTCATGTTGGTTACCATTATGTTGTCTTTTCACCACCAAATCCAAGAAGAGGCTCCTAAGATGCTGTGGAACGTGCTCTTAGCCAATAGTTCAATAGTTCTGCCAAAGTGATCACTTACTTTCTCTGCCTGTCACATAGATAAGAAGCAGCACTTCACATTGAAAAGGGCATAGGCTTTGGATTCAAGCAGACCTGGTCTAATTCTTACTGTCTAACTTAAAGTTGTGTGAGTGTGGGGGTAAGTGGCTTAACTTCCCCAACTGTCAATTACCAAATCTATAAAATGAAGGCCATGATATTTACCTTGCAAGATTGTTCTAAGGATCAAATACAACAAAATAAGCAAAATGTCTAATATAGACCCTGGTGAATCACAGGTACCCAATAATGGTGGCTGTTTCAGTAATTAGAAGTGGTCCAATTAGAGTATTGAGTTGTCAGATGTTCTGGTGATGGGCTCTTAACATCTTTGTTCAGAGCCAAGGGCATAAAAACAGCAACTGCAGGTAACTCTTTCAGCAGGTCTAGCTCAATGTGTGGCTTCCAAACTCTTTTAGCTTTAACTGCTACATCCAATAGATTAACTTTAATGTAGGTAATAGAAATTGATATTCCTAAATTGTAGTATTAACTTAAACTCAATTAAAGTACCACATTGTATTACTGCTCTCCTCTATACATTTGTGATTGTACATCACTGACTAGAAGCCAGTTTCCATGGCTTTGTTTCAATGCAACACATTCCACACATGGAACTCAGGCTGCAGTACAGAGGGAGACATGATGAGAAGTTACTTGTAGGTTCAGAAAAAACAGAGTATCCTAAATTTATAGCCCATTCATAATATACAACCATATGTTCAGCAAAAATCCTTGCAACATTTTCACTGTAAATTATTTGCTGGAGATGAACTACAGAAAGAAGCTGAGCTAAATTTCTTTGAATTCAATAGTAGCAAACCCACTTATTTTCACTCTTTTGTCTGAGAAAGTAAATCCTTTAGTCCAGTGCATTGCCTACACAGTCAAGTCTTGTTGGTTATTTGTTTCAATGTTGAGTGTTTATCCCCCTACTTTTCATCAGAAGCTATTATAAAGGCACAGTCATGAAAATAATGAGCACAGATACATGGTTCAACATGTCTGCATTATGACTCTTCAGCCCATTCAAATAAAGTTTCAGGGTTAATTTCTTTACACACAACTTGCAATTTTTCCTCTTTGGCCCTACATATGCTAAAAATCAGTATTGTCACACAGCCCTGTCTTCTGCATCCTCTGAGGTTTGAATATGATGTATAAAACAAAAGAGTCAGGGAAAAAGCTGAGGGTAAAAGTCCCAGGAAAGAGAATCTCAAAGTGATTCATACAGCTGAGCACCAGAGGAAAAACCTGACTCCCACATGCATAAACACTGACAGTTGTTTGGAAAATGTTACCAGGCCAATGGTATTTAGAAAGGAGGATAAGAGAAGGTTTTTTTCTACCAACCAGCAAAAGGGCTTGGAAGATTCTGAAATTATCCTCACCCATTAAAATTAGTCCCAAAGAAAAGAATATGCCCTATTTTTCAGTGGAGATTTTATGCCAGGAAGCATAAAACAAACAAACAAACAAACAAACAAAAACCAACAAACAAAACCCAGAAAATAGTTACAAGACTTGAAGGGGATAATGCATTTGACCACCCAGTATGGTGCCTGGCCAAGCACATACTCAACGAAGATTGAGAATCCTATTACGTAATAAGGACTTTGTATGGGCATAGCATGATGCTAAAGAATTATCAAGAGGTTTAAGGTATTGTTTTAGTCCTTAAAGCTTATCATAAACTGGGTGAGCCAAGACCCATAAATGAAGAGAGAAGCAGTAATATGAGGCAGTGTACATTCGTGTCAAATGATGGATGAAAACAATGAGGAAGTAAACTAGCATTTGCTGAGCATCTACGTCATGCTATTGATTCCTCACAACAATTATAGTAGGTTGGATCTATGATTATTTCCATTTTACAGATGAGTAAGGTGAATTTTAGAGTGGTAGTGATTTTGGCCTAGTCACATAGGTAGTAACTGACATCTGAGATTTAGCCCTTGCTCCAAATTCTATATTCTTTCTACCACATGTACCATAATCTTTTATGCGGACAAATGGAGAGAGCTCCCTTCATCCATCTTGATCACCCCATATTTGCTAGACTTCTTGTTAAGTTCCTTACATTTGGCAGCATATCATCATAGTGTGGAGGTTAAGGTCATGGACTCCCTAGGTTCAACTCTTCTTTCCCCACACCAGCTGTGTGATCTTGTGCAAGTTACTTAACCTCTCTGTGCCTCAGAAGTAAATGAATTAAGATATACAACACACTTACAAAAGTGTTTGGCACATTGTAAGTAAAATGTAAGGGATGGTCATTATTATTTTTATTATTTAATCCTTATAAATCCTTATGAAGTAAGGACTATGTTTATGTTCACTTTACAGATGAGGGAGCCGAGCATTGGAGAGATGAAATGACTTTTCCAAAGTTACCTTGGTAGTAAATTCTGGAGTTGACATTTGTGTCTAAGCTTGTCTGACTCCAAACTTTTTTTTTTTTCTTACTATGCCACATTGCTGCCCTAAGTGCCATTGCTGCTCAAGAGAGGGAGAAGTCTATGTGAACCGAAGGCTTTATTGAGGATGTGGGACTTGAGATTAGAAAAGGATGATAAAAAGAATCTGCGTAGGAAGCTCGGGTAAAGAAGGAAAGATAGTGTGTGTTGAGGAGATCAGGAGGGAGGACCAAACCTCTCTACTTCCAGAAGACTGTTAAAGCATGAGGAAATCCAATCCTGCCATTAGGGACATGAAAGCAAGTGCAGGCCTGCTCAAAGGAGACTATCTTCCAGCTGAGTCATAAGGAAAGCCCTGAGGGTAGGAAGCAGCCCTCACCTTTCCAACAGGAGCAAATCTGAGGAAAGCTGTAAATAAAGCTGTGAAAGTAATCTTCTAGAAGGGTGTGCTTGAAATCCTAAACCTGAGTTTAGTGCAGCCCTGTCTGCCTCCAGGTGGCTCCTACTGTCAAGTCCACTGTAGACAGTCCCAAGGCAGAGGAACTTCCAGAGAAGAAACTAGCACTTAAAACACCAAAATGGGAAGAAAAGAATCCAATTGCTTAATTGAAAATTTATAAAAATATGTGCAATTATAAGTCCATTACATCGTGAGACACAAACCCCCTCTGGAGAATGATTTAACTGCTGCTTGCTTCCCGCTCTGCATAGCTGAGTCTCCTGGGGGACATTGCTTTAGCAGTTAGGCTATCTCAGCTGCTACTGTGCCTCCTCATTTTCGTCCATTACTGTCTCAAGTGGTGTGACTTGGGAAGCCAACAATGTCTTTTGTAAAGCCTACCAGTTCACCTATGTAGCTAGTAAGCACTGGTGATTTATGTTTGGAAGTCTGTTTAGCTGGGGCTTCTGCCTGCCTGAAGCTTCTAGGGGTAATAGCCCTCCTAATTAACTCGGTTATTATTTATTTTCTCCCTCAGCTTCCTTTGAAACTTTCCCAGCTTTAGATGACTCAGAGTTTTAAAGGAGCACTTTCTTGTAGAGGAATTTCACTTAGACTCCGTCCAGCCTTTGAAGTCTCACATTGGCACCTGCACCTGCACGTACTTTTGTACTGAACTTCAGTGTTCCAGTAGAGAATTGTTCCCATGTATCACAATTACACAGACTTGAGCTAAATGACTCTGTGGCAACCTAATGGGAGAATTCATTGGTTTAAGGCCTTATAAATGGACTTAATTTACCTTGCCTAAAGAAAGTGTACCTGTGCCCGTTGACTCTTAAATGGATGGTGTGCTGAGCTAAAGCAATGAGATTCTGAATGAAAAATTCCTAAGAACAAAAGGGGAAAGTTCTGAGTTGGCTTTGGAAACAAAATGCCTTTCTGTGCCTCTGAGATACAGTTAGGAGCTGGTTTGACACAGACTTAGAGAGAAGACTTATGCCATATCATACTTAGGACCGATTTACTGACTATAAGGGTTTTTATCATTTACATATGGAATATGTTCTGCTGTAAATCAGAATACTTTAGGCTGAATGGAAGAAGGCAAGTGAATTTTCATGTTAACTATTCCAGGATACTTTCTCATGATTCTTGATCAATGAACAGCTGGAGTGATGTTATCTTATTTAACAAAATGATCAAGGGAAGACCAAAGGTTGTATTTATTAGGATCTTGGTGACATGGGTAAATAAAGTAAAATGAATTACCAAATAAGTAAGAATCATATTTCTATGATTCATTACGGGACCAGGATAATAGGGTACCTATTGAAGTTTGAGGACTAATATTTCAGAATACAAAGCATATTTGCTTGATTCTTAAAATCCAGTTATGGTCAGTGGCCTGAATGTAGGAATAGGTAAGGTAAGTGGTGGGATTGATTAAAGGCTAAAGGTTTTCCAAGAGGCAGTGGATTTGAAGGTATTGACAAAAGAATGTTTAAATATTGGATTGCAAATTTGATGCTGGGGAGAAAGGAAAGTGAAGACAGAAATAGACCAATAATATGACAAAAATGGAAGGATCACAGGTCTGGGGAACTCAGTGAAAGTAAAGAACAGGGGAGGTGGGAATAATGGAGTGACTTTAACAAATAAAAGGTGGTGCTCAAAGAAAGAGCTATTGGCAGCTAAGATTTCTGAAGTGGAACATTTCTGGTGGGAGATGAAATCTACTGTGAGGCCCTGGGAGTATGTTTCTGAAACAGAATGGAGGGAAAAGTCTTTGTAGTAAAAGAGGTCAAAGAACTGTGAGTACCAGCATTGGGCCTGCAGAATGATTAAGACACTGGAGTTGAGGTGGAGAGACTGAGAGTGTGGTGTCAAAGACCTTGGAGACTGTGGGTGAATGGTGTAGGAGCCAAGAGAAGACAGTGATGAAGAAAGGTTGAAAAACATATATCCTGATTCCTAAGAAAGGAGTATCTTCTGTAAGGCTAGGGTAATTAATTGTTAAAATATTTTAGCCACTGTAATGGCCAGAACAGAAACTTCTAAATTAAGTAATTGTGAGGTAGGGAAATGATTCAGTGGTTTGCGAGAGCCTCCTTGGAAAAACACTAGGTTCAATGTGCATGCTATAAACCAAAGCAATAATTATCCTTGCAACTATCGATGTAGAATGTAAGAGTAGAGTGATTTGCAATGGTTCCTCATACTGGTCCTGTGGGATAAGGGAGTTCAATCATTCCCATTTGCAAAGGAAGGAATAGACAATGGTTCTGTGGTTAGATTTAAAGCAAGTTATTGATTGAACTCCATTTAATTGGCTATCACTTTCTAATTGGCTGATGATGTACAGGCCCCTTGAAACTCCCAAGAGAATTTCCAGGAATCCAGGCAGCACAGTAGTGATAAATGATAACTTGAATAACCTTGTTTCTTTGCTAAGGGCAGACTCTGTTAAACCCTATAAGACTGTTATGTGGGCCTTTTCCCCTTACTTCCAATTAAGGACTTGAGATACTTGCACCATCAGTAATTTTTATCATTAGAATATAGTTGACATACTGTTTGTATTTTTTTAAACTTATTTATAGCCAAGGATACAATGAATTTACATGCTTGGATGTTAAGTATTTATACTTGGTGCAAATAAAATAGTGTTATCCCGATTTTGGGAGAGATTCCAAAATGGCAGCGGAGTGAATGGAAGCTACACAGACCATCTCCCAAGACCAAACTGGAATTACAACTAAAATAAAGACAAATCGTTGGGAAAAAGCAACAGAAAAGCAGCTTGCGAGGACCATACAACCAGGGACACTGAATCGATACTGGTAGGATTGTGGAGGAGCGAGATGGGGGCTGGGAGCCCACGGAGAGCAGCGGCCTTAGCCGTGAGCAGCACTCCGCCCTCGGAGTTGAAGTCCCAAGCCGGCTCCACAGTGCAGAGGTCGGGATAGAGCGCTAAAATAGCCACAGCCACTCACCTGGGCTCCGGCAGAGGGAGGGCAGACTGGACTGGAACTGTGTGGGAACACTCGGGATTTGGAGGGCACTCAGAGCTTTTGCTGAGTTGCAGCCACACAGGACTGTGGCCTGGTTGTCTTACTCCATCCCAGGGCTCTGGGGAGAGGCGGCAGCCCCTCCCTCAGAGATCCATCCACACCTTAGTGGGCCATTGAAATGCAAACTGAGGCTCATTAACTACTAGCATCTGCCCTACCCTCTGCAAATCCTCTCACACAGAACACCTTAGGGAGGTTTTCATTCAACTGAAAACCCAAGGCTCTTCAAGCAACCACAACTAATAGCCTCTAGGCAAAAAGTTAGAGGATAACTCAACCTTTTCTGGGCTTGCAAATATACCCTGGAAAGTAAGACTCCACAGTGGTGTTTAACATGGGTCCTACCACGCTCATCCAAACACAGTAGAGGGAGACACAAACAACAGAACACCAACATCCACAGGAAAATTTGGCAGACTCCAAAAACCACTGAGATAGCCAAAATGGTGAAACAAAGAAACAGATCCCAAATGAAAGAAAAAGAGACCTCTACCGAAGATGAGATAAATGAAATGGAGTTAAGCAAGTTAACAGAGCTAGAATTCAGAGCCATGATCTTGAGGAAGCTCAACAGCATGAGTAAGGACACCAACACCTTGAGTAAAGACATCAATACCATGAGCAAAGAAATAGAAATACTGAAAACAAACCAAGTGGAAATTGAGAAGCAGCAAGAAGAAATGAAGAATGACATAGCAGAAATGAAGAACACATTGGAAGGACTAAACAGCAGAGTAGAGGAAGCTGAGGACTGGATCAGTGAATTAGAAGACAGGGTAGAAAAAATCAACCAATCAGAAAACCAAAAGGAAAAAACAATGAAAAACAGGAAGACAGAATAAGAGAACTGTGGGACAACTGGAAACGTAATAATATTCGCATCATTGGAGTCCCTGAAGAAGAAGAAAATGAGCAAGGGTTAGAGAATAGATTTGAAGAAATAGTGACAGAAAACTTCCCTAATTTGGTGAAGAAAGAAGGCATTCAAGTTCAAGAAGCACAGAGAGTCCCAAGTAAGAAGAATCCAAACAGGCCCACACCAAGACACATAATAATTAAAATGCCAAAAATTAAAGACAAAGAAAGAATCCTAAAGGCAGCAAGAGATAAACAAGAGGTTACCTACAAAGGAACCCCCATAAGGCTATCATCTGACTTCTCAACAGAAACACTACAGGCCAGAAGGGAATGGCATGAAGTAATCAAGGTCATGAAAAACAAGGATCTGAATCCAAGACTACTCTACCCAGCAAGGCTGTCATTCAAAATAGAAGGTCAAATAAAGAGCTGCTCAGACAAAAAAAAAAAAAAAAAAAAAAAAAAAAACGCTAAGGGAATACATTAGCACCAAACCAGCACTACAAGAAATGTTAAAAGGACTGCTGTAATTAGTAGAAGAAATAGGAAGGAAAGTAGAACCACACTAAACAAAAATGGCAATAAATAAGTACATATCAATAATCACCTTAAATGTAAATGGATTGAATGCTCCGATAAAAATACACAGAGTAGCTGACTGGATAAGAAAGCATGACCCACATATATGTTGTTTACAAGAGACCCACCTCACAACAAAGGACTCACATAGGCTGAAAGTGAAGGGATGGAAAAAAATTTTCCAAGCAAATAGAAAGGAAAAAAAAAAAGCTGGGGTAGCAATACTCATATCTGATAAAATAGATTTCAAAATGAAAGCCATAACTAGAGACAAAGAAGGTCACTACATAATATTGAAAGGATCTATCCAACAGGAAGATATAACCTTGGTAAACATATATGCACCCAATATAGGAGCACCAAAATATATTAAAAACCTTCTGGAGGACTTCAAAGGAGAAATTGACAGCAATACAATCATAGCAGGGGAATTCAACACCCTGCTCACATCACTAGATAGATCCTCTAGACAAAAAATTAACAAGGAAACAGAGACTCTAAACGAAGCACTAGACCAAATGGATTTAATAGATATCTACAGAGAATTACACCCCAAAACTACAGAATTCACATCCTTCTCAAGTGCACATGGGACATTCTCAAAGATATAGCACATGTTAGGACACAAATGAGGTCTCTACAAGTTCAAGAAGATTGAAATCATATCAAGCATCTTTTCAGATCACAATGGCATGAAACTAGAAATCAATTGCAACAAGAACATGCAAAGATATATGAACACATGGAGGCTAAATAGCATGTTATTAAACAATGAGTGGGTTACCGAGGAGATCAAGGAAGAAATTAAAAACTTCCTTGAAACCAATGAAAATGAACACACAACAACACAAAATCTATGGATGCAGTGAAAGAAGTTCTGAGAGGGACGTTCATAGCACTACAGGCCTACCTCAAGAAACAAGAAAAATTTCTAATAGACTATCTACCCTCACAACTTAAAGAACTAGAAAGCAAACAAAAAGAAAACCCCAGAGCAAGTAGAAGGAAGGAAATAGTAAACATAAGAGCAGAAATAAATGACATAGAGACCAGAAAAACAATTCAAAGGATCAATGAAACAAAGAGCTGGTTTTTTGAAAAGATAAATAAGATTGATGGACCCTTAGCTAGACTCACCAAGAAACAAAGAGAGAGAACCCAAATACACAAAATCAGAAATGAAAGAGGAGAAATAACAACTGACACCACAGAAATACAAAGGATCATTAGCAAATACTATGAACATTTATATGGCAACAAATTCGACAATCTAAATGAAATGGACAAATTTCTAGAAACACATAGTGTCCCAAAACTGGACCAGGAAGAGATAGAAAACTTGAACAGACCAATAAGAGCTAAGGAAATTGAAGATGTAATCAAGACTCTCCCAGCAAACAAAAGCCCAGGCCTGGACAGCTTCACGGGGGAGTTTTACTGAACATTCAAAGAAGAACTAACACCCATTCTCCTCAAACTATTTCTAAAAATTCAAGAAGAAGAAAGACTTCCAAACTCGTTTTATGAGGCCAGCAGAATTCTAATTCCAAAACCAGAAAAAGACACTACAAAGAAAGGAAACTACAGGCCAATATCCCTGATGAACGTAGATGCCTAAATCCTGAAAAAAATACTAGCAAATCGGATCCAGCAATACATCAAAATAATTATTCACCATGACCAAGTGGGATTCATCCAGGGATGCAAGGCTGGTTCAATATTCACAAATCAATAAATGTGATACACCACATAAACAAAATGAAAGATGAAAACCCCATGATCATATCAATAGACGCTGAAAAAATATTTGACAAAACCTAGCACCCATTTCTGATAAAAACGCTCATCAATTTGGGAATAGAGGGATCATATCTTGACATAATAAAGGCTATATATGAAAGACCTACAGCCAACATCATACTCAATGGGCAAAAACTGAAAACATTTCCCTTAAGAACAGAACAAGACACAGATGCCCACTTTCACCATTCTCATTTAACATAGTACTGGAAGTCTTAGCCACAGCAATCAGACGTGAAGAAAAAATAAAAGGAATCCAAATTGGAAAGGAGGAAGTGAAACTGTCATTATTCGCAGATGACATTATATTTTACATAGAAAACCCTAAAGACGCCATCAAAAATCTACTAGATTTAATAAATGAATTTGGCAAAGTAGCAGGATACAAAATTAACGTCAAGAAATCAATGGCATTCTTATACACCAATGATGAACTCACAGAAAGAGAAACTAAAAAAAAATTCCATTTACCATCGTGGCAAAAAAATTAAGATACCTTGGAATAAACTTAACCAAAGAAGTAAAGGACCTATTTGCAGAAAACTACAGGACATTGAAAAAAGAAGTAAAGGAAGATATAAAAAAGTGGAAGCACATACCTTGTTCATGGATTGTAAGAATTAACATCATTAAAATGTCCATATTACCCAAAGCAATCTATAGATTCAGTGCAATCCCCATCAAAATACCAGTGACATATTTCACAGAACTAGAACAAATATTTTAAAAGTTCATACGGAACCAAAAAGACTCCAAATAGCCACAGCAATCTTGAAAAAGAAGGACAAAGTAGGTGGGATCACAATACCGGATATCAGGTTATACTACAAAGCTACTGTAATCAAAACAGCCTGGTACTGGCACAAGAACAGGCATATAGACCAGTGGAACAGAACAGAGAATCCAGAAATTGACCCAAGACATTATGCTCAATTAGTATTTGACAAAGGTGGCAAGAGCATACAATGGACTAAAGACCGCCTCTTTAATAAATGGTGTTGGGAAAATTGGACAGCTACATGCAAAAAAATGAAACTAGACCATCAACTTACACCATACACAAGAATAAACTCAAAATGGATAAGAGACTTAAATGTGACTCGTGAACCCATAAAAATCCTAGAAGAAAATATAGGCAACAAAATTTCGGACATCATACACAGCACAATCTTCACTGATATATCACCTAAGGCAACAGAAGCAAAGGGAAAAATGAACACATGGGACTACATCAAACTCAAAAGCTTCTGCACAGCAAAAGAAACAAGCATCAAAACAGATAGGAAACCCACTCTATGGGAGAGCATAATTGCCAATGATATATCAGATAAGGGGTTAATCTCCAAAATATATAGAGTGCTCATACAACTCAACAAAAGGAAGACAAAGAACCCAATTAAAAAATGGGCAGAGGAACTAAATAGACATCTCTCCAATAGGATATACAAATGGCTAAGAGACATATGAAGAAATGCTCAACATCACTAATCATCAGAGAGATGCAAATTAAAACAACAATGAGGTATCGCCTCACACCTGTCAGAATGGCTGCCATCAACAAATCATCAAACAACAAATGTTGGCGAGGGTGTGGAGAAAAGGGGACTCCAGTACACTGCTGGTCGGAATGCAGACTGGTGCAGCCACTGTGGAAAACACTATGGTGTTACCTCAAAACATTAAAAATTGAATTGCTATTTGACCCAGTGATCCCACTTCTAGGAATATACCCCAAGAAGCCTGAAACACCAACCAGAAAGAATACATGTACCCCCATGTTCATAGCAGCACTATTTACAATAGCTAAGATCTGGAAACAGCCCAAGTGTCCATCAGTAGATGAATGGATAAAAAAGCAGTGGTACATATACACAATGGAGTACTATGCAGCTGTAAGAAAGAAAGATCTCTTATCCTTTGAGACATCATGGAGGGACCTCGAGAGTATTATCCTAAGCGAAACAAGCCAAGCAGAGAAAGACAAATATCACATGATCTCACTTATTTGTGGAATATAATGAACATAACACTCTGAGGAACAGGGTAGACCCAGACATGTGGAAGTAGGGTAGAGACTGACACCCCTCAGAAGAGGGGGTGCGGGGGGAGGGAAGAGATAAACCACAGAACTTATGTGCATGTACGCATAACTGATGGACATGGACAACAAATCTGGGGACAGGGTGGGGGAATGGGGAGGAGGGTGCAATGGGGAAAAAAGGAGAAACATCTGTAACAAAAATAGATTAAAAGTTGACATAAAAAAAATAGTGTTATCCCTCCTGTATTTATCTATTTATCACCTTCAAAAATATCACCTTCTTCCCTTTGCTGAATTTATGAACATTGCCCTGTGCAAAGGAAAATTTTCCATTTCCAGAGTTCACTATGGATTATACAGCAATTCCTGGATTTGGACACTGGAAGGATCAAACTATTTTGGAAAATAGTGCCTGGGACAATTAACAAGAAAGTAGAATTGTAATACTGAGATGTGTGTTGATAATGGGGGAATAGAATGTCTTCTCTAGAGGTTTCTCTGTAGAGAGCTATAGGCTGTATTTTTTTTCTTCTTCTTCTCTAAGAGCAGGCATTGTTTTAGTCTGTTTCCCAGAAGTCCTTTCTTTTTCTTTGATCTTTTCTTTCTTTTTTTTGTCCTGTAGATAAGAAAAACAAACTATCTAAATGTATATGATCATCTTATTTGTAGGCAAATGGCTCTGACTCAAAGTTGTTATGAGTGAATATGTGTTTTCAAAAGGACTTTAAGCTTGCTTTGAGATGAGGAGTTTTGTTTTTGGTACAGACTATCCAGAGAGCAAGTGTTCTCCTGTGTTGGTGATCTTTAGGGTACTTGGCTGAATGAAATATAGCTTGTCCTCACTGTATTATTTTTTTTTTATTGATATAAATTGCTAGGGTTTAGGCTTTTAGAGTTGAAGGGAGCCAACAAATTCCATTAAATCACCTCTTAATTGGTTTCTTATTCCACTCTCTCCCAATCAATGCCCTAGGGGTTAGTGATATTCTTCATGATTTGATCCTCTAAATATTTTCTTTTTCCCAGTAAGCAGCAGGAGTCCCTCAGGTACCCTCCAAGGGTTGTACTTCCCAGTTTACTTAGTGAATTCTCAAATGAGAGTGTGACAGATGCCCAAAGAATACCTCAGATAGGGGGAAATAAGGTACTTCTTCACACTTCTCTACAGTTTCGCACTTGCACATGGGTGCTTCCTTGAATGTCCTTACCCCATCTGATCTTACATTGGCCCCATTAAACTAGATATCATTATTAATAACACATTTTCCCCTGATTTTGTTTCATTGGAATGGAAAGTTATTTACAAGCTGCTGATGATTCTCAGGTAGATTAAGAGAGCACCAGGAGAAAATTATTCAGATGTTGGTTCTTCTGGAATTGTATCTCAGAGATACCTTCAGGTATAGTAATGTACCCCCCCAAGAGTGTATTATTGGCCTTCCAAGAAGGTGATAAATGTACCAGATGGAAAACAGACCTGAACGATCTTGTGCTGTTTGTACTCAGAGGGTTATCTTGGATCATATTCGATGGGCCAGAGCCCTTGTTACAAATTTCCATTCAGGGACAGCAGAGGCATCATGAAAAGTCTAGGTGTGATATTGGCCTCAGAGATTGATGGACTGAGTCAATGTTTGTTTCTTCTTCTTCTTTTTCTTTGGTATTTAGTCATTTTATTTATTTATTATTTTTAAAAATGTATCTTTATTGTTGAAAGTATTGTAGATGTCTCTCCCCGCCACCATTGACTCCCTCCATCCAGCTCCCAACCCCCCTAGGCCTTCACCACACTATCATCTGTGTTCATTGGTTATGCATATAATTTCTCTGGTTAATCTCTTCCTGCCCGCCCTCCCCCTTTCCTTCTGATATTCGTCAGTCTTTTCCCTGCTTTCATGTCTCTGGATCTGTTCAGTTCATCAGTTAATTTTGTTCATTAGATTACACATAAAACTGGGATCATGTGATATTTTCTTTCTCTGAGAGGCTTATTTTGCTTAGCATAATATTCTCCCAGGCCCTCCATGCTGTCTCAAAGGATTAGAGAGTCTTCTTTTTTAGAGCTGCATAGTATTCCATTCTGTAAATGTACCACAGCTTTTTTAAAAATTATTTTTTATTGATTGATTTTAGAGAGAGAGGAAGGGAGAGGGAGAGAGAGATAGAAACTTCAATGACAGAGAACATCGATTGGCCACCTCCTACATGTTCCCTCCCTGGGGATTTGGCCCACAACCTGGACATGTGCCCTGACCAGAAAACGAACTGGTGACCTCTTGGTGCATGGGGTGATGCTCAACCACTGAGCCACACCGGCCAGGCTGTAACCCAGCTTTTTTATCCACTCATCTACTGATGGATACTTGGGCTGTTTCTAGATCTTAGCCATCATAAATAGCACTGCTATGAACATAATGGTGCAAATATTCTTTCTGATTGGTGTTTCAGGCTTCTTAGGATATATTCCTAGAAGTGGGATCATTGGGTCAAATGGCACTTCCTTTTTCAATTTGTGAGGACACTCCATACTGTTTTCCATAGTGGCTGCACCAGTCTGCATTCCCACCAGCTGTGTACTAGAGTACCCTTTTCTCCACATCCTCACCAGCACCTGTTGTTTGATGATTTGTTGATGGCAGCCATTCTGGCAAATGTGACATCATAATCATTTTAATTTGCATCTCTCTGATGATTACTGATGTTGAACATTTTTTCATATGTCTCTTGGCCATTTGTATGTCCTGTTTTGAGAGTTGTCTATTTAGATCCTTTGCTCATTTTTTAAATGGATTATTTGTCTTCCTTTTGTTGAGTTGTATGAGTACTCTATATATTTTAGAAATTAACCCCTTATCTGATGTATGGTTGGCAATTATGCTCTCCCATATAGTGGGTTCCCTTTCCATTTTGATGCTTGTTTCTTTTGCTGTGCAGAAATTTTTTAGTTTGATATAGTCCCATTTACTCATTTTTTCCTTTCTTTCTCTTGCCTTAAGCATTGTATCAGTGAAAATTCTGTTGCATGTGATGTCTGAAATTTTGTTGCCTACATTTTCTTCTAGGATTTTTATGGATTTACGAGTCACATTTAAGTCTTTTATTCATTGTGAGTTTATTCTTGTGTATGGTGTAAGGTAGTGGTCTAACTTCATTTTTTTTTTTTTTTTTTGCATGTAGCTGTCCAGTTTTACCAACACCATTTATTAAAGAGATGTTAATTCTTTCAATCCACGAACAAGGTAAATGCTTCCACTTTTTGATATCTTCCTCTATTTCATTTTTCAATGTCCTATAGTTTTCTGAGAACAGGTCTTTTACTTCTTTGGTTAAGTTTATTCCTAGATATCTGAGTTATTTTGCTGCAATGATAAATGAGATTTTTTTTTTTTAGTTTCTCTTTCTGTGAGTTCATTATTGTTGTATAAGAATGCCGTCAATTTCTTGATGTTAATTTTGTATCCTGCTACTTTGCCAACTCCATTCGTTAGCTATAGCAGATTTTTTATGGCATCTTTAGGATTTTCTCTGTACACTATCATGCCATCTGCAAATAATGACAGTTTTACTTCCTCCTTTCCAATGTGGATCCCTTTTATTTTTACATCTTGTCTAATTGTGGTGGCTATGACTTCCAGTATTATGTTAAATGAGAGTGGCGAAAGTGGGCATCCCTGTCTTGTTCCTGTTCTTAAGGGAAATGCTTTTAGTTTTTGTCCAGTGAGTATGATGTTGGCTGTAGGTTTTTCATATATGGCCTTTATTATGTCAAGATGTGATCCCTCTATTCCCACATTGCTGAGCATTTTTATCAGAAATGCATACTGGATTTTGTCAAATGCTTTTTCAGCATCTATTCATATGATCGTATGGTTTTTATGTTTCATTTTTTGTGTGTGGTGTATCACATTTATTTTTTTGTGAATATTGCACCATACTTTCATCCCTGGGATGACTTCCATTTGGTCATGGTGAATAATTTTTTTAATGTATTGTTGGATCTGATTTGCTAATATTTTAAAAAGGATTTTGGCACCTATGTTCATCGGGGATATTGGCCTGTAGTTTTCTTTCTTTGTAGTGTCTTTATCTGATTTTGGAATTAGAATTATTCTGGCCTCATAAAATGAGTTTGGAAGTCTTCCATCTTCTTGTATTTTTTGTAATAGTTTGAGAAGAATGGGTGTTAGATCTTTGAATGTTCGGTAAAACTCCCCTGTGAAGCCGTCTGGGCCTGGGTTTTTGTTTGCTGGGAGATTCTTGATTACCACTTCATTTTCCTTAGTTGTTATTTGTCTGTTCAAGTTTTCTGTCTTTCACTAGTTCAGTTTTGGGAGACTGTGTGTTTCTAGAAATTTGTCCATTTTGCCTAGATTGTCCAATTTGTTGGCATATAATTGTTCGTAGCAGTTTTTAATGATCCTTTGTATTTCTGTGGTTTAGGTTTTTACTTCTTTTCTTTCATTTCTGATTTTGTTTATTTGGGTCCTCTCTTTTTGTTTCTTGATGAGTCTGGCGGAGGGTCCATCAATCTTATTTATCTTTTCAGAGAACCTGTTCTTTGTTTCATTGATCTTTTGAATAGTTTTTTATTTTTATTTTTTATTTTCTATGTTGTTTATTTCTGCTCTGACCTTTACTATCTCTTTCCTTCTACTTGCTCTCAGTTTTTCTTTTTGTTTACTTTCTAGTTCTTTAAGTTGTAGGGTTAGAAAGTCAATTAGAATTTTTTCTTGTTTCTTGAGGTAGGACTGTAGCGCTATGAACTTCCTTCTTAGGACTGCTTTCACTGTGTCTCATAGGTTTTGTGTTGTGTGTTCGTTTTCTTTAGTTTCCAGGAAGTCTTCATTTCTTCCTTAATCTCCTTGGTAACCCATTCATTATTTAATAGCATGCTATTTAGCCTCCACATGTTTGAATGTTTTTGCTGTAATTGATTTCTAGTTTCATGCCATTGTGATTTGAGAAGATGCTTGATATGATTTCAATCTTCTTGAACTTGTAGAGACTTAGTTTGTGTCCTAACATGTGCTCTATCTTTGAGAATGTTGCATGTGCATTTGAGAAGAACGTGAGTTTTGCAGTTTTGGGGTGTAATTCTCTGTAGACATGTATTAAATCCGTTTGATGTAGTGCATCATTTAAAGTCTCTGTTTCCTTGTTAATTTTTTTTGTCTAGAGGATCTATCCAGTGATGTCAACAGGGTGTTGAATCTCCTGCTATGATTCTATTGCTGTAGATTTCTCCTTTGAATTCCTCCAGAAGTTTTTAAATGTATTTTGGTGCTCCTATGTTAGGTGCATATATATTTACCAAGGTTATATCCTCCTGTTGTATAGATCCTTTTAATATTACATAGTGGCCTTCTTTGTCTCTAGTTATGGCCTTCATTCTGAAGTCTATTTTATCGGATGTGAGTATTGCTACCCCAGCTTTTTTTTCTTTCCATTTGCTTGGAAAATTTTTTTCCATCCTTTCACTCTCAAACTATGTGAGTCTTTTGTTGTGAGGTGGATTTCTTGTAAGCAACATATATATGAATCATGCTTTCTTATTCATTCAGCTACTCTGTGTCGTTTGATTGGAACATTTAATCTATTTACATTTAAGATGATTACTGATATGTACTTATTTATTGCCATTTTGGTTTGTGATGGTTATTTTCTGTTCCTATTTCTTCTGCTTATTACAGCAGTACTTTGAACATTTCTTGCAGTGGTGGTTTGGTACTAATATACTTCCTTACCTTTTTTTTTTTTTTTTTTTTTTTTTATCTGGGAAGCTCTTTATTTCACCTTCTATTTTGAATGATAGTCTTGCTAGATAGAGTAGTCTTGGGTTCAGATCCTTGTTTTTCATTACCTTGATTACTTCATGCCATTTCCTTCTGGCCTGTAATCTTTGTGTTGAGAAGTCAGCTGATAGTCTTATGGGGTTTCCTTTGTAGGTAACCTCTTGTTTATCTCTTGCTGCCTTTAGGATTCTCTCTTTGTCTTTAATTTTTAGCATTTTAATTATTATGTGTCTTGGTGTGGGCCTGTTTGGGTTCTTCTTACTTGGTGCTCTCTGTGCTTCTTGAACTTGTATGCCTTTTTCCTTCACTAAGCTAGAGAAGTTTTCTGTCACTATTTCTTCAAATATATTCTGTAACCCTTGCTCATTTTCTTCTCCTTTGGGGATTCCTATGATGTGAGTGTTATTACGTTTCCAGTTGTCCCACAGTTCTCTTAGGCTGTTTCCTGTTGTTGTTTTTTTTTCATTGTTTTTTCTTTTTGGTTTTCTGATTGGGTGATTTTTTTCTACCTTGTCTTCTAATTCACTGATCCAGCCTTCTGCTTCCTCTACTCTGCTAGTTATTCCTTCCAATGTGTTCTTTATTTCTGCTATGTCATTCTTCATTTCCAATTGGTTGGTTTTCAATGCTTCTATATCTTTACTCATGCTGTTGAGCTTCCTCATGATTATTACTCTGAACTCTCCCTCTGATATCTTGCTCAATTCTATTTCATTTATTGCTTCTCCTGTTAAGTTATCTTGTTCTTTCATTTGGGATTTGTTTCTTTGTTTCACCATTTTGGCTATCTCAGTGGGTTTTGGAGCCTGCCAAATTTTCCCTGTGGGTGTTGATGTTCTGCTGGTTGGGGCTCCCTCTACTGGGTTTAGATAAGTGTGGGAGGACCCACATTAAACACCACTGTTAAATCTTACTTTCCTGGGTGGATTTACAAGCCCAGGAAAGGTTCACTTATCCTCTAGCTTTTTGCCTGGAGGCTGTTGGTCTCAGGTGCCTGATAAGCCTGGCTTTGTAGCCCTCAGCTGAATGAAAACTCCCTCAGGTGCAAGAGGATTTCCGGTGGATGGGGCACTTGCTCACTATCAGACTTTAGATGTTAATGAGCCACAATTTGCATTTCTCTGGCCTGGCCTGGTGGTGTTGAATTCCTGTGAGAGGGGCCTTTGCTTCTCCCTGGGGTTCTGGGAAGGGGCTTTTTGAATAAGATGGCTACTGTCTTGTGAGGGAGTGATTCAGTACAAAGGTCCTGGTGCCCTCCCATTCAAATCTCAGCTCTCTCCAGAAGTAGGAGCCCTGGACTCTCTCCACACAGTTCCAGTCCAGTATGCCCTCCCTCTGCTGAAGCCCAAGGTGAGTGGCTGTAGTTGATTTGGTGCTTTAAAAAAACCCCGCTTTCTCTATGGGAAGTGCACACTGCTAATACAGCCCTCATTGCTGTCCATGGGCTCCCAGCCCACCCCCACCTACCTCCGAAGTTCCTATCATGTTCAATATGGCATCCTCTTTCTGTCCCTGGTTGTACTGGCTTTCTTCCAGCTGCTCTTCAGTTGGTTTTCCCCAATGATTTGTCTTTGTTTTAGTTGTAATTCCAGTTTGGTCCTGGGAGACAGTCTGTGTAACTTACATTCACTCCACTGCCATCTCTGTTTTCTCTCAGTTCTTTATATATTTTGGAAATTAACCCCTTATCTGATGTATCATTGGCAAATATATTCTCCCATACAGAGGGTTCCTTTTCCATTTTGATGCTGGTTCCTTTTGATGTAGTCCCATCTGTTTATCTTTTCCTTTGTTTCTTTTGCCCTAGGTGAAGTATTGGTGAAAATTCTGCTACATGAGATGTCTGAGATTTTTCAGTCTACATTTTCTTCTAGGATTTTTCTGGTTTCACAACTTACAGCTAAGTCTTTTGTCCATTTTGAGTTTATTCTTGTGTATGGTATAAGTTGGTGATCTAGTTTCTTTCTTTCTTTCTTTCTTTCTTTCTTTCTTTCTTTCTTTTTTTTTTTTTTTTGCATGTACCTGTCCAATTTTCCCATTACCATTTATTGAAGAGACTGTCTTTACTTCATTATATGCTCTTGCTTCCTTTGTCAAAGATTAATTGAGCATAATGTCTTGGGTCAATTTCTGGGTTCTCTGTTCTGTTCCATTGATCTATATGCTTATTCTTGTGCCAGGGCCAGGGCTGTTTTGATTATAATGACTTTGTATTATAACCTGATAGCCAGTATTGTGATCCCTCCAAGTTTGTTTTTCTTTTTCACAATTGTTGTGGCTATTCAGGGTCTTTTTAAATCCATATAAACTTTTTTTTTTTTTTTTTTCATAGTTTATATCTTTATTTTTTTTTATTTATTTTTTTTTACATATAAGTTCTTTGGTTTATTTCTTCCCACCCCCCAACCCCCCTTCCCTTTGAGGTTTGTCAGTCTAACAACCAATTTATACTTCTTAATCCCTTCACCTTTTTCACCCATCCCCCCAGCCCCTACCCATCTGGTAACCAACAAAAGTTCTCTGTATCTATGAGAATGTTTCTGTTCTTCTTGTTCATTTTGTTTGTAGATTCAATTGTTGATAGATATGTATTTATTGCCATTTTGTTTGTTCATATTTTTTTATCTTTTTCTTCAAGAAGACCCTTCAACATTTCATATAATAATGGTTTGGTGGTGATGAACTCCTTTAGCTTTTCCTTGTCTGGGAAACTCTTTATATGGCCATCGATTCTAAATGACAGCTTTGCAGGATAGAGTAATCTTGGTTGTAGGTTCTTGCTTTTCATCACTCTGAATATTTCTTGCCACTCCCTTCTGGCTTGAAAAGTTTCTTTTGAGAAATCTGCTGACAGTCTTATGGGAACTCCCTTGTAGGTAACAAACTGCTTTTCTCTTGCTGCTTTTAAGATTCTCTCTTTGTCTTGAACCTTTTGCATTTTAATGATGATGTGTCTTGGTGTGGGCCTCTTGGGGTTCATCTTGTTTGGCACTCTCTGTGCTTCCTGGACTTGTATGTCTGTTTCCTTCACCAAGTTAGGGAAGTTTTCTGCCATTATTGTTTCAAATAGGTTTTCGATTTCTTGTTCTCTCTCTTCTCCTTCTGGCACCCCCAAGATGCGTATGTTGGCACGCTTGAAGTTGTCCCAGAGGCTCCTTACACTATCCTCATTTTTTTGGATTCTTTTTTCTTTTTGCTGTTCTGATTGGGTGTTTTTTGCTTCCTTATATTCCAAATCGATGGTTTGCTTCTTGGATTTACCTACTCTCCTATTGCATCTGTGTAAACTATTCTTTATTTCAGTTAGTGCCTCCTTCATTTCAGACTGGTCCTTTTTTATGCTCTTGAGGCCCTCTCTAAGTTCACTGAGGTTCTCACTAAGTCCATTGAGCATCCTTATAAGCAGTATTTTGAACTCAGCATCTGTTAGGTTGCTTAACTCCATTTCACTTAGTTCTTTTGCTGGAGTTTTGTTCTGTTCTTTCATTTGGGACCTGTTTCTTTGTCTCCTCATTTTGGCTGCCTCCCTCTGTTTGTTCCAATGTATTACTTAGCGAGAGGTATTGGGCTAGCTGAGACCAGATGCTGCTTGTTTGAATGATTTTAGGAAAAGCTGAAGCAGGCTCCAAGACAGGCCAATCCTATGGTAAAGCAACTGGCAACAGCTTGGGTGGGCCTGGAAGTTGGGTGGGGCGGGGCCTCAGGGAATCACCAGGGCGGGGCCAACAGTGTGAGCCAGGTAGCTGGAGTCCCAGATATGGCGGCGTCTGCAGGCTCAGGAAGGGCTCACCAAAGGAACAAAAGCCTCTGTTAGCACGTCTGTCCAGGAGAAAGCTGTCTCTCCAACCCTCGCTCCAATGCCAAACAGCTCAGTTCTTCCCCATATGACTCTGGTGCCTTTCAGGCTCCCTCCCACACGCTGGAGCCTGGAGGGTGCGAGTCCGAGTAAGTCCGTGCGCGGGCCCTTTAAGAGGAGCTGCCGGGGCTCCAGCCGCCTCAGCCTCAGTTCCCGCTGGTTTTTCCAGCCAGAAGTGATGGGGATTCTCTTCCTGGCACTGGGACCCTGAGCTGGGCACCTGGTGTGGGACGGGGACCCCTCAGTCCTCAGGGAGAACCTTCCCAGCCGAGGTGTCCTACTAATTTTTATCCGCCACACGCGGGTGTGGGACCAGCCCGTCGCGCCTCCGCCCCTCCTACCAGTCTCGATGTGGCTTCTTTAATTTCGTAGTTGTTGGACTTCCATTCAGCTTGATTTCAGGTGGTTTTGAATGATGGTTGTTCTGTAGTTTAGTTGTAACTTTGATGTGGTTGTGGGAGGACGCGATACCGCGTTTACCTACGCCGCCATCTTGACCGGAAGTCTTTAAATCCATATAAACTTTTGAAGTATTTGTTCCAGATCTGTGAAATATGCCATTGGTATTTTAATGGGGATTGCATTGGATCTATAGATTGCTTTGGGTAGTATGGACATTTGAATGATGTTAATTCTTCCAACTCATGAACATGGTATATTCTTCCACTTGTTTATATCTTCCTCTATCTCTTTTTTCAATGTCCTGTAGTTTTCTGAGTACAAGCCTTTTGCCTCTTTGGTTAAATTTATTCCTAGGTATCTTATTTGTTTCTTACATTCAACACTGCCAACATCATGAGGCTTAGTGTATTTGGATTTGGATTGGTAGCTTAGGTGCTTTACCAGCATCAGAACAAATACAGGCAATGTCATGTACAGTATGCTGAATGTGGCCATTAAATATCAGTTTGCATATACCTGTACTTCTAGGTCAAGTTTCTATAGAGTAGCTTTCTGTGCCTTTTGATCCTTCAGAGACAGCTATTGACTATTTTGTTTTCTCTGCTTTTACTGTTCTAATCTCCTTACTCATCCCAAAAAATATTCCCATTTCATCAGGTCTGTGGAGAGATTCACTTTTCTCCTACAACACCCTTAAACACTCTTCTCCTCAATTTAGTGTTCTTGATTAAAAAATACAAAATATTTTAAATGTAATGACAATTGTAAAGAATGTGTTTACTTTGATAAATTGGTGTTCTGCTGAACCTCACATTGCTAGACTTGTTTGTTGGACAACTTTATTAAAAGCTATAAAGTTGAATGTGTTCTCTTTTTCCTCCCTCCTCACCCCTCACTCTCCCTTTCTTATAGTTTTTAGCTGGCTTCCCACCCACCCACACCCATACTTTTTCTGGTTATCTTTGTTGCAAAAATCTTAAACTTACTTGACTAGGTTTTGAGTTGTAAAGTAAAAGATTAATGCATCTATTTGATCTGTATTCTTCTGCTAATATTCTTCTATCTAGAAGTCTTTAAAAATCTTTCTAAATGTCTATTATTTTACATTGGTGTTTTTCTTGGTGTCCTCATATGTTGACACCTTCTTCATGATAGGATCTTAATTGTTCCACTGATCTCTTCTCAGAGCCCTTATATTTACTCTCTGCACTTCTTTCTTTTTTCCTGCAGTTTGACAGAGAACCTGAATAGGACACCAAACCTAAGAATTCAGAGGGCTTTGTGCTTCTGTCATATTTTCAGTCTTTTCTCTGGACTAGACCCCTTTCAACTAAACACAGGGCCAGATTTCAAACACCTTCAGCCTTAAAGAAAGATTAGCCTCTAAAAGGAAGTACTGACCAATCTCTTACATTTTATAAGATTAATGTTTTGTGTATCCAAATGTAAGGGTGCACTAAAAAGACATTATAACTTTTACAGTAAAAAAATAAACATAATGAGTAGAAAAGAAACTCCTCCAGTTTTAAATTAAATGGTAGACCAATGATTTTTAAACCTGTTTTGATTTCTGGTGGACTGCCTCCACAATAAGGAATGGAGTATCTGATAGGATAGAAGAGCCCTGGGGATAAGAGTGTGGGTTCTGGAGTCTCCATATGTTCAAATCCCAACTCTGCAATGTTATAGTTGTATGACCTTTAGCAAGTAAGTTAATTGTCTTTTCTTAGTCAGTTTCCTCATCTGTAAAATAAGAATAATTATAGTACCCCATCTCATAGAGTCTAGAAGTATTAATATATGGGTAAAATTATGTAAGTGCATATGTGTGGCACATATATAGTTGATACATGTTAAATGTCAAGTTTATGATAATTTAAGAGAGTCCTCATAGAGGTAACAGGGCATTATAATGTAATAAAAATATACTAAAATTTTTAATTGAAGTTAAAATTCAGGTTTCAGTAAGGTGTATCTTTCTTGTGAATATGGTAATAAAATTATTAGACAGACTGTTTGCCTGTGTAACCGATTTCCTCCATCTGAAGCTTCTTACTTTGTGATCTTGGCCTTGTTAACTTGGCATGCTTTCCAGATGCAAATTTCTAGCCCTCAGTTTCTCTTAGACTGTGTTAAATTTCTATGGGTGAGAAGGGCCTTCTCCGCTCCCCCGACCCCCAGCCTTCCTGTATGTACGTTGAAGACCTGGCACTGACAATTATTTCTGGATAGTTTGTAGCATGATCCTTTAAGAGATTGTTTTAAGGGACAGAAGAGCCTAACAATGCACATCACTGCTTTTGATTTTGTAGTCCAGTCAACATTTTCTCATTATGATATATTTTCTAATATCCTTAATGAGAAAGTGGATCAGATTTGGACTAGAATTAACTGTTATCATGAAAACAGTGGTATAGTGAGAAGCATCTATTATGATGCTCTTGACTGGTTTTCTGCTTAGAGATTCTCAAGATGCTAAAGCTTTAGGCAGCCTTTAGGTATTAAAGCCACAGTAGTCTTATATTACAAATATATAGGTTGGGAGGAACACTTTCTTGTCCTTTTGATGTTTGTCTGTGAAACTTTAGATTTGTTGACTCTGACAAAGCATGTTAGTGGACAACCAAGAAGGGATTCCTTTGTTTGAATTCCAGATAACTCTTTCGTTTCTTTTGGCTAAAAATAGCACCTAGATGTCTTTGATTCTATTTTGAGAGGTCTCTCGCTCTTTCTCCCCTAATTCTGTACCATACACAGTTCTCAGAGTTTTATATGCATAGATATGAGTTGGGGCCTGAGATTCTGCATTTTTAACAAGATGCCAAGATATTCTTTTTATTTATTTATTTATTTTATTAATTTATTTTTGTTACAGATGTTTCTCCTTTTTCCCCATTGACACCCTCCTCCCCATCCCCCCACCCTGTCCCCAGCTTTGTTGTCCATGTCCATCAGTTATGCATACATGCGCATAAGATATTCTGATTGTGCTGCCCAATGGACCATTCTGATTAGTAAGGACATAACAGATGATGGTGATGCCCGATCCATGTTTCTTCCTTTATTTTTAATCCTTCCCCTAGGACATACTTTAAAAAAATATGGGAGAGAGAGAGAATGAGAGAGAGAGAGAGAGAGAGAGAGAGAGAGAGAGAGAGAGAGAGAGAGAGAGAATGAATCATTGATGTGAGAGTGAAACATTGATCAGTTGCCTCCCACATGTGCCCTGACCAGGAATCGAACCTGTGCCCTTTTTGTGTATGGGACAACACTCCCACCAACTGAGCCACACTGGCTAGGGCCCATCCATGTTTCTTGACACTCACTTCTACACACTGGAGGTTGCTTATTGCTAATAACAACTTTGGCTCTCTGCCATATATATATATATATATATATATATATTTTTTTTTCTTTTTCCCTTTTCTTTGCCCGTTGAAGCACTTGTTTTGTATGCTGGGCAAGCCTGAAATGCCAGAAAAGTAATGGTCCTGGAAGCAGTCATTAACAAATCTCTGATGGGAATTTTATGGGAAAATATTGTAGCTTCCTTGTCTGTTAGTCAGGATAAATTTTTCCAGAGTTCCACACCAAAATTCAGTACATGTTGTCATCCTTTATTGGCTTCTTTCCCTTCCCTGACTCACTTCCCCATTCTTCTATAGATGTTTCCTGGGATCAGCTCCCAAAAAACTTATAGAACTTGAATTTTATCTCAGGATATATTTCTGGGGGAACACAAATCAATCTTTGCTAAATATATTTTTTATTTTGTTAGCCCAGTTACTTAAGAGATATATTATTTACCTTAAACACTACTGTATTTGGCTTGATAAGTCAATTTATATTAACTGATGGATCATAGGTTTGGCATAGGAACATAAGGGATCTCTGAATTGGAGTTCACTAGTTCTAGAAATTTCGTAGAAACATACTAATACTAGCTTTCCGTACTTGGTACAATTCCAATCCCTTTATGATACCAGATCAGGGAGAATTGCTTGGAAAGAATGTTCAAGTGAAAGGAATAAGTAATTTTATGTGTCTAAACTCAGTATGTTTCATGTCAACAAGGATACTCATGAATTGAGTACATTGCACACATTAAAAAAATAAAATCCTTAATGAGTATTTAAGGGTAACCCTGTTACTATAGTTAGCTAGATATTAATGAAGGAAAGGAAGCAAAGGAAATTGGACACTGAGCCTGTTTTTTTTTTTTTTTTTTTTCACCAGGAAGCTACAGCATCAAACACTCCAGAGGATCATAGCTTTGTCCCACCAAGGATTAACACACCTCCATTCACCTCCATTCCCCACTCTGTTACTGGACTGTCAGGGGAAGCAGGGGGAGGTAAGGACATGTACAGTAGAAGTCAAAATGGTGCATGGGGAGGTGCTTGACTATAGAGGTCTATCAGTCTAACCTGGGAAAAGGATCATTGGCTATAGTGTGGACCCATCAGAAGCCTGTGAAAGCTTGGGCAGTTGATTGGTTATTTTGAAAAAGCTCCTGGTTCTTTCCAAGCCCAAGATGATATAAACCCAGCCTAACAAAGAAACTCTCTCTCCCTACCACACATACACACTCTCCCATTTGATCCTATTCTCTTACTGAGAACACACAACCATGCAGGTCTAGCAGCCACCAGGTCCGACTGCATGGGCTCTAAAGGACTAAGCTTTAATATGAAACAGAAACTCTGGACAGTGGGCTTTATTTTGGCTTTGCTGAAGATAGGGTTGGACTTTTTCCATAGCAGGATGGATGGAGATGATACATTGGGAACCCAAGGGCAGCCTTCCTGAATAAACCTTGCCACACCACAATCTCCTGTGTATGGGTCCTTGAAATGCTTTCCTCACAGTGCCATGGAAGAGCCCAATTTCCACCAGCTGCAACCCTTGGCAAGCTGGACTGTAACTGTCAAAGGTGACTTTTATACTAAAAATCCCATTTGAGTTCCAATTTAGTATTCAATTGTTGCTAAAGTGACTAAAGTCACTAAGAGTACAACTGCATAGCATCATTCAGAACAGCTTCTTTAGTCTAATGGGAGTTTGATAATTAAACATTAATGTTATGCAGAGGTGGTCTCCCACTTTGCCCATATTTGGAGCTCACTAATCTTTTATACTGTGGTAGGGTTTGGGGGTGGTAGATTACTAGGTGTTGGATGCACAACCAGTCTTATTTTTCCAAAAGATTGTCTAAAGAAGTGTGTACTCAAATGCCTATTTTGACCATCAATGCTAACATGCAGTAAAATTACACCCATTAAAACACTGTTTATGGCAAAGCTATAGCTAAAGTAAATATAAATAAGCCTTTACCATGTGTAACACTTTCCCACTTTCAAAGTGCATAATATCTCTCATAATATCTGATACAAAATTCATTGAATGTTGAAGTTAACAAAAGACGAATGGCCAATTTGAAACAGTACCCCCCCCCCAACATTCTACCACAGTCAACCAAAGCCTCAGAATACCAAGATTAATGAGGCATTAGGGACAAAGTCAAGGGCCATGCTTAAATTGTTCTTTAGGCTTCTCTCCTGGCTGTCATTCATCTAATTTTATGCAGACCAGGTTCACCAAACCCTACTAACATTAATGAGAGTTTATTCCTCATCTCACTCCCACCCTCTAGCTCTCAACCCCTGTGGTGGCTTCAAAAGTTCTACAAAGGAGGACCTAACAGGCAATTATCTATTGGTTGTGGATCTAGGAGACTTGTCTTAAAACTTTTAGCGGTATACTCTTTTAATTTGTGTGTTACATATCAACTAAAAATTTTCCAAGTCTTCCAAAGATACTTTTTATTTAAACAATATGAGATTGTCTTATTGTTCTCTAATTTTATGTGGAGTGCCTTGCCCAATTCACCTTTTTAGTGACATCATGAGCAACCTCAAGCCTTAATTAGTTTGCCAGAAGCTGTTTTGCATTATAGATCCATGTGTGGATGGACAAGGCTGTTAATCCCTTGATTTCTGCTTCCTGTGAAGCCTGCTGCTGCTATTTGTTGAGTGATTGTGTTAACAACCTACCAGGCATGCCTTCCTGCATTCTCTTTTTTCATCAATTTTGGCTTTTTGGTAGAAAGAAGCGTCTTACAAAAGATCATTTAGAGACTTCCTGTTTCTTATGTTCTTAGGCTAGCCTCCTGTTAAACTTCCATAAAAGCACACACATTTTTGGAAAGCCCATAAAGAAACTTCTTCCATGTCCATGTGCAGATATTCCTTACATCACCAACTCCAGAATTTGATTAATATTATGCAAATTGTAATGAGAAGCTTGTTTTTCTTCCACTGCTTCTTAGGACACATTCAATGGGATCTGATTATGTAAAGAGAGTTGCTGTCAAATTGGCTTGCTTGCTAAGACAGATTCTTATAATTATTTGGAATACTAATATAGAGGAAAATAGACCCATTTACCAGTATATGGCAAACAGTGTTCTCTTTATAATCAATAATACTGTTAAAGAAGAATTGCAAAATCTTCAGCTTTTGTATTTTCATGACATACATAAATCCCAAAGGATGGTTTATGTGAGAATTACAATTTCAATTTGCCTTTAGTACCAATCAACTATAAAGGAATTTGGTATACTTTTGGGCAATGGTGCTGGGAATTTCCTCCACTCTCTTATGTAGATGAAGGAACAAAGATTAAGGAAGGTTCTTAAGAACACATTGTTAAAAGACCAACTTAGTACTCAGTTGGAGCTTAATAGGTCCTTGCTAAATTCCCAGAACCTGCTCTGCAGTTTAGAAATCCCATTGAATAAACCATTTTTTTTGTACCTGTCCCATTAGTCAGTGGTATAGATTTATTGCCAGACACATTTTAAAAAGTATATGTTTGTTTTAAATTACTTTTTTTATACCCACAACAACCAAAAGAAAAATATCTCCACAAAAGCTACACAGGAGTTATCAGTTTAGAAATTCATCCATGTGGATATTAGGCATTATTCTGGCTATAGTTTTCAAATAATTTTCAAAAGTGATAAGGAAGAATGTGTACCGACAACCACATTTATTGGTTTCCCCCTGATTCTATGCTCTTTTCTGTATCCTAAGAGTTAAGTTTTGCTCTTTCTTGTAGCACAGTTCCCTTGGCCCTCCCCATAGGTCACTGTAGCTTCTTCCAATAAGAAGCTATTGATTTGATATGATATAAAGGATAGAAGCAACAAACTAATTTGAGATAGGATAAGGAGGTGGAGACCGAAGGAAAGCTGAACCTTCCTGGAATAATGGTAATAAACAATATGGTTGCTGTTTTCTTGACACAGTTCAGAGGAGATCAGAGCAGGGCTTGATCAGGGGCAGTGATCCTATGTGAGTGCCAGGAAATACGCCCCAAGTTGATGAATTACCATGGTTTTATGTAACATCATGGATGTGTCAGAATTTGATTGTTTTGATGCTCCAAGAATCAAACAAACCACTGCAGTTCTTTTGAAAGCAAGGATGTTCTTAGCAACATAAACAAGTGCAACAAGGGCAAGGTCTTCCAGCAGATCCACTTCTATAATAGCCAAACAGATGCACTACCTACCCAAGACATCCTCTGTTCCTATGTGCATTTGTGAGATATTTTCAGCAGTGCAATAAACTCCTCTGCTGCAGAAAGTAATATAACAGCTAAGAATGCTTTATTTCATGTTCAGCATCCCTTCAAAAAAAGAAAATATATAAAAAATGGAGCCCAGCAATAGAAATGATTAGAAAAATGAGAAATATCTGGGAGAGGCAAGATTTAAACATTCTAGATTGTTTCCACTTTGAAAAGGGAGGAGGGAATGGAGGAGACATGAGCAAACATGATTAACGATAGAGGGATAGTAGAGTGGTACCTTTACACTTTCCTATGGTGTGGGAATAAAATAATGTTTTGTGAAATTAAACAGCAAGCATCCCGAAAAAAAGCTCAAACTCAATTCTTTTCCATGTGTCACATGAAATAAATGAGATCATTTATGTTACCTGGCATGTGAACACTTTTTTTTTTCATCTTAGTAGGTTTTTCTTAAGTAAATTAAATTCCATGAGCAGGTACAGTAGCAGGGTTAAATTTACCAGGGCCATTAATCTTTAAGTCTCAGGGTGGTCAATTCATCCTTGAAGTCATCAGACCAGAAAATTTCCCCAGTGGACTCAGTCTTTTCTAGGAACATTTCATCTCTCTTAGGAACTTGTAAAAATGGGCCCCTGCTATATTTTCTTCATAGCATTATTCACAACGTGGAGTTACCATATTTATTTGTTTACTTCTTTACTGTCCATTTTGTTTGACTGCAAGGTCTGTGAAGTCATGGATCACATTGCTGAGGTTCACTGCAGATTTCCCAGAGCACATAGTAGGCCCTCAAAAAGTATTCAACAAAAAATTGAATGAATGATTGAGTGACCACTACATATGGCTGCACAAGATTGCCATTGCATTATATTATAGTAAAACACAGCTATACTTCTTTATCACCTCTTAGGTCTACCTGCTCAAAATATCCTGAAAAAAATTTTAAGAGGCACAAAAAAGTACTTAACACCTGCAGAAGTGCATTTTAGAATTAACAAAGTATGGTGAGGGAGCTGTCATCACACCTCTTACAATCATATTTTCACCTGTCTTGTGTGTCAGCAACTGGAAGCTGGCAGGCAGTATTTACCAATGAAGAAAACTCATCAGCACCAAACTTGCTTTGGAGAATCTGCTTTGCACCTTTAAAAATATTTTAAAAAGAGACACACATCTGCATTAGTTCATTCAGCTGTAATTCTCTTTTCACTGGGCCAGGTTCAACAAAGGGGTAACGGGGAGATGTCTTTTGTTCTTTGAATTTCAATGATTAAACAACTATTTCTGTTGTCTGCTTTCCAGTCTTAACAAACATTGTAGCTACAGCCATAATTACTAGATTTTGTTTTTGTTCTGCTCAACCATTTTTATTGAAGAATGCCAAGCACAGGCAAGATTACATACAAACATTGAATTTAAATAAAATAACTCTAGAATTCAGCAGACAAAACAAAAACATTAATAATGAAAAAAATAAGGCTAATGATTTCCCCCTTGGCATTTGCATTTTGCTGCTCATATTCTCATTCTATAATCATGCTAAAGTTATCATTGTTTTGCATGTATTAATATGAGAGCTACTTGATTTTCCAATGAAATATTTGAATGATCCACTTTCATCCTGTTTCATTACAAGGAAATTTAAGGGCATTTGTTGTGCACGCTCACTCTCTTGTAATTTCTTCCTCTTGCTTTTTATTCCAAATGCCAAAAATGTGCACCTATCTATTCTGACATCAACCAGAACGGGACTGGACTGAGTAGCACACACAGTAACCTCAGTTTTCCTTTACCTTAAGAGAGTTCTAAGATTGTCTTTGGAGCTACTCATGACATAAAACTTGCTCTCTGTCCTATCTATGTCCCTTTACTTAAATCTTCAAGGTAGAATACTTTTGTAGAATTGGCAAGCTGTATGGTGACTGATAATTACCATATATTGACTGTTTATTATTGCACAAATACCTTTCATATAGCATCTCATTTAAACCTCACAGTGAACTTATGGGGTAGTAGTAATATTACCATCTCAACATATAGAGGAGAAAATTGAGGTCTAGGGAGGTAAAGTGACTTGTTCAAGGTCACAGTCAGTAAATGGTGGAGCTGGGATTAAAATTCAAATTTGTTGCCATAGCTGGTGCCCTTAACCACTGTGACATACTGCAAGCATGGCTTTTATATGTTCTAGGAAGTCAATGCTTAAAAAGTATGTTTTAGAAACAGCTTCATAAATGGAGCTTACAAATATAGATTTTAAATAATAGACTTTTTATCATCACCTCTAGCTGCCTGCCCAGATAGGGGTTATTCAGCTGCACAAACATATGGATGAAACTTTTGACTTGAAATTCCATAAGTAATTTAGCCAAGAAACTCCTTCCGTAGCTTTATAATAGTGTATTCACCAACTACTAGGGGAAGCATCAGGCACGATATGACTCTTATTGATTAAGTACTCTATACAAACTGAGATGTAGTGCAGAATATGTAGTGCTAATGTTTACATTTAGATCCTAAAACAAGTGCTTGAGTGCACAAATGCCTATTTCAGAGCCCTATGAGAGCCTGTCATTGGACTTCCATGGATGAAATTGGAAAATGTTATGGATAATATGCTTATGGGTTCATTTGTAAGAAAAGTTATATGATGCAGGTAGCAAGAAGAAATACAAAAGGCAATGACTGAAATTAATTTAAAAAAACACATAAAACACACAAGAAACATTGATCAATTTTTATTAAACACATTGATACCACCAGGGCATTAAGACATCCAGAAGGGTCAATACAAGGGTTTAAGTTCAGTGGCAGAAAGCAGACAAAAATTCTTGTCAGAAAAGAGAGTCAAGATGATGGGAGGAAATTGAAAAAGGAAAAGTATTCCCTGGGAGAATAAAAGAAGACAAGGTAGGAGTGAAGCATTAAATTCATTTTCTTCAATTTAGGTGGGACAGGTGTTATACATTTACTTATTAGTATATGTGATATACTGTCTTGATGCTTCTGTATGTGAGTAGCAAGGCACCATGTAATTGTAAGAATGGTGGGGTAGGGGAAGAGTGTGGGATCTAGAAGCAGAGACCCTCAGATCAAATCCTAGTTCTGTCATTTATAAGCTATGTGACCTTGAATAAATTACTTCACATTTCTGTGCTTAATTTTCCTAATCTGCAAAATAAGAACATCAATAGTATTTACCTCATAGGGTTGTTATAAGAATTGAAATAAATAATGCATATTAATTACTTAACACGGTGTGTAGTGTATAATAAGAGTTTAAAAATTGCCAGCTGTTTCTATTTTATGTTCTTAGCATGATGCCATCCATGTGTCTGTATCATTGCTAACGATAGTAGTATATTTTGATGGTGAGTTCCTTGAGGGGTGGGCCTGGATGAGTTGCCTTTTATTACAAAATGCCCTTTTCATGAACTTTCCTTTCAGCTTTGGTGAATGGGTTTTATTTGGGAAGAGGGTGAGGACAGAATTGACTGTACTTGGAAAAGGTTTTGACTGTTAACATGGAGACTTTCAGGTCAGAAAGGTCTGGGGGTATTTTGTGGTTATTCACTTTTTTCAATACCTCGAACAAAAAAAACACAAAAAACTCTACTTCCCTTTCTCCCCCTACTATTGACCTGAGTACAGGGTGCATTTCCTTTATACATCTACAGGCATTGAGAAGGGATTTGGGAAGTGGGCAACAAGGAGACAAGGTAGAAGCAGGCTAAGCTGAGCCTACAATGTTGGCAGAGAGCTGCAATGGCATTAATAACTTCAGCACCAGAGGCAAGCTCCAGTTTCTCTCACTGTTTGATGGCTTTTTGCATGGTTGAAAAATAAAGCGCAGTCTGTCATGTAACTAACTGAGTTCTTTTAACTGCTTAATTCCACATTCTTTGCAATCCTTATGATAATTTTATTTATTTATTTACTTTTAAGAGTACCAGCTATTTTTAAATTGATTTTTGGAGAGAGGAAGGGAGAGAGAGAGAGAGAGAGAGAGAGAGAGAGAGAGAGAGAGAGAGAGAGAGAGAAAATAATGCATATTAATTACTTAACATGGTGTGTAGTGAACAGTAAGAGAAACTTCAATGTGAGAGAGAAGCATCAATGGGTTGCCTCCCACACTCACCCTGACTGGGGATTGAACTGAAACCTAGGTATGTGCCTTGACTGGGAATCAAACCTACCACCCTTTGGTATACTGGATGATGTCCAACCAACGAAGCCACACTGGCCAGGGGTCTTATGGTAAGTTTAATGTTCATTTCAGATGTTAATCCTAAAAACAAATAATTTTCTTTGGTGTGGAGTTCCAATCCAGAAAATGGAAATAAAGTATTGATTTGATATGGTACTAATGACTCAGCCTAGAGGCTTTGATGTACCTGGTATTTAGCAATTGTAATGATCAAAGTAAGTAGTGTCTAGAGTTGTTTGAACTAGTTGAATCAGAGTCTTAAAGCCGAGGGTTAATTGTTCCAAAGCTGACTTAGCCTGATGAGTTGCTTTACTTGAATCCAAAAATAAATGTTAGGCTAGTCTGGAGTTTCCTGTGGCCTGAGGTGGTCAGGTCTTTCTGTTGAAACTTGTTTCCAAGATTCAAATGCTTATTCTTGCATTCCAGGTCACTAAAAAGTGAATTATTAAACAATGACTTTCTGTTATTGTTGACTGGCTACTGAATAGCTGTCAGTAACAAACTGGCAGGTTAGATACAAAAGGGGAAAGAAAACTTTTATATAACAATATCATGCTTTATTTTAAAAAAGCCTCCTTAGCTACTGCATCACATCTGGGAATCATACTCACCTTAATATCTTTGCATTGTTTAACATGGGATTTCAAAGAAGTGTTTAAAAAATACATTCATGCTTTGTTTTTTGTTTTTCAATAAAAATTTGATATTAAAATGTCTTCCTAGCTCAACATGCTTTATTTTCCTAATATATTTGGAAGGCTTGTGAAACAACTTGTGTGGGTGGTTAAAAAAGCACCAGCAATAATAATAAAAACCCACATTCACATTGATAAAAGCCCTACTTCTATACCAGTTTTTGGAAGGTAAGATTTCTATGTGTCCATGGGTCTAAACTTGAGAACAATACTCCATCCATGTGGGTATATCTAGAGGCCAGAGGCACTAAATGTATTGATGGGGCTACCTGGTCCTTTGGGAATGCAGGTTGATCCAAGAATCACCTAATTTCACAATGCATTAGTCCCAGAAACCAAATACTTTTTATAATTAGCCTGAAGCAAGTCCTATCCTGGATAAATTATTATTATCTTGTACACTTTTGACACTGGTGCTTTACATAGTGGTAAAAATGTATTTTGAAATGTATGTTGATGGTGGCTTGTGGTGGAAAAAATGGCAATCATCCAATCTAATGTAGGTCTCCTTTGTTATTGTCTATCAGAGATATCTGTTTTATTATAACACTTAATATTATCTGATTGGTTCATCATCTTTCTCACCCATTAGTCTTTAAGTTAAATGAAGGCAAGGGATCCTGCATGTTTTGTTCTCTGTTTTCTTTTTAGCACTCAGCATAGTGCCTAGCACATAGTAGTTATTCAATAAAATGTGTAGAATGAATAATGAATAAACTGCTTTATAACAAAGGAGCTGCCACACCAAACATCTTTGAACCATAATCTATGCTCATATTAATCTTTATCTAAAGTATAAGCTTATTTACAATTTAGTCTTGATTATTTCAGCTCTTATCAGATTGGGCTGACTTTCAAATGATTGACTAGTATTCCTGTCTGCTAAATATACACAACAAAATATTTAACTCTAAATAATAATCATATGAGTTGGGAATCTCTCTTTGTTTTAATTACTGAATTGATTGAGGTAACAGTGATTAATATAATTATATAGTTTTCAAGTCTACAATTCTATAATACATCATCTGTATGTATATTGTATTGTGTGTTCACAACCCAAAGCCAAGTCTCCTTCCGTCACCATTTATCTCCCTATACCATCTTCTACCTCCCTCCTTTCCCTCTAGTAATCACCATACTGTTGTCTGTGTCTATGAGTTTCATTTTTTGCTTAATCCCATCATCTTTTTCACCCAGCTCCCCAACCTCCCTGCCATCTGACAGCTGTCAGTCTGTTCTCTGTCTCTATGAGTCTGTTTCTATTTTGTTTGTTAGTTTATTTTGTTCATTAGATTCCACATATAAGTGAAGTCATATGGTACTTGTCTTTCTCTGACTGGCTTATTTAACTTAACATAACAATCTCCAGGTCCATCTAAATTATTGTAAAAGGTAACATTTCCTTCTTTTTTATAGCTGAGTAGTATTCCATTGTGTAAACGTACCACAGCTTTTATCCACTCATCTACTGATAGGCACTTGGGCTGCTTCCAAGTCTTAACTATTATAAATAAATTTGTAGTGAACATAGGGGTGTATATCTTCTTTCAAATCGGTGTTTTGGGCTTCTTTGGATATATTCCAAGAAGTGGAATCACTGGGTCATGAGGCAGGTCCATTTTTAATTTTTTTTTTAAATTATTTTTATTAATTTGTTTTTGTTACAGCTGTTTCTCCTTTTTCCCCCATTGACACCCTCCTCCCTATCCCCCCCACCCCCCTCCGCCCCATCCCCAGCTTTGTTCTCTATGTCCATTGGTTATCCATACATGCGTATAAGTTCTGTGGTTTATCTTTTCCCCTCAATACCCCATTTTTAATTTTTTGAGGAAACTCCATACTGCTTTCCACAGTGGCTGCACCAGTCTGCATTCTCACCAACAGTGCATGAGGGTTCCCTTTTCTCCACATCGTTTCCAACACTTTTCGTTTGTTGATCTGAGGAATCTCCTTTTGAACATCACCTTCAGAGAGTCACACAGCAAAGGGGATAACATTTATTTGGGTTCTTACTACATGCTTTACTCTAGCTCAGTGGTTCTCAACCTGTGGGTCACGACTCCTTTGGGAGTCAAACGACCCTTTCACAGGGGTCGCCTAAGACCATCGGAAAACACATATTTCCGATGGTCTTAGGAACCGAGACACCGCTCCTCTATCCATCTCCAGGTGGGTCCGCCCACATGCAGATACGCCCACATACAACATGAGGAACTGTATTAAAGGATCGCAGCATTAGGAAGGTTGAGAACCACTGCTTATATTCTGCTGCTTGATCAATATATGTGATTCACCGGACATGACTCTAAATTCTTGTGACCATCCTCAAGGAACAAGTGTGTTTTTTTTTGGAAATTTTTTTTCTTTATTTATTTTTTATAGAGAGAAAAAAGGAGAGGGAGAGAGAGATCGAAACATTGATGAGAGAGAACATCGATTGGCTGCCTCCTGTATGCCCCCTACTTGGGATCGGGCCCACAACCTGGGCATGTACCCTGACCAGGAATCGAACGGGCAACTTCTTGATGCATGGGTCGATGCTCAATCACTGAGCTACACTGGCTGGGCCAAATGTTTTCTATTAATGAGATTACTTAGTCATTTTTTTAAAATTATTAATTATCTATTGCTGTTTTTTTTTCTGTATTTTTAAAATGTTTTTTTTCCATGTTGTTACCAGAGTGATCTGTTGAAAACATAAAACAGTAATCTTATTTTCACTCTTTCACAGAAACCATCATTTGGCTCCCCATTATTTATACAACAAAGCTTAAACTTCCTAGTACATAATATGTGCTGGACATTTTTTTGTTTGTTTCTGCAGATATTTTTTATTGTTGAAAGTATTATAGATGTCCCCTCTTTTCCCCAATTGACCCCCCTCCTTATGCTCCACCTTTCTCTCATGCTCTGTGCTCAGGGAGGCTGGCACCATATAGACTCCATGAATAGACTTCCTTGCCTCTGGATTCCATCTGGGTTTGGTCAATGAGGGGCTTCAGAAGGAGATTGGAGAAGGTGCTGTGAATGTTGTTGGGATATTTAATTTCCAGGCTCATTCCCTGACATCCTTTTACTCAATGTTGTAAAGTCCTATTAGGCCTTCTCCATACCTTGCCTCTTCAAAGCTTCATGGTAGTAGTAACCACCTACTCTTATTTATGCCAGTGTACTGCACACCTTGTTGCTTGTCTTAAACCTTGAACACCTTCATAAGTAGTTCTTTTACTGAACTCTTGTGAAATTACCAAATTTGAGTGTGCCACTGGCTAGATGCCTGTACTCTGACTGATATGGCGTATAATATCCCTTTTAATCCATTCTTTGCCTACTATCTTCTCTAGCCACTACTTTTCTTGCATCCTTTATTCTAGCAATACCAAACTCCCTGATGTTCCTAGAAAGTTGTCATGTGCCCTATAATTCTGTGTACTCTGCTCCTCTTGCCTGGAATGTTCATCCATCTGTTAAACTATCTAGAATTCTCAAACTAAACCTAAAAATCTTAAACTGAATGTTTCCCTGGTGCTCCAATCCCAAGTAAGTCAAGCATTATTTATCACTGTGATGTCACTTTTATTATTATTATTATTATTATTATTATTATTACTATTTGTCTTTATGTCTATATTCACTGCTAGATGGTGAACTGCTTAGGAGTATGAACTGTGCATTTTTTGTCTCTGCAACCCTAGACCTTGACATAGTGTCTAGAGTTCGGTCTGTTCAATCAAACAGCACTGAGTATTGGATGAGTACTATACCCTACGTTGGTTTCCCCTGACAGTCCCAAATAATAAAATAGAAGACAATCCAGAAATAAGAAGTGGAAAATAAAAGCATTTGGTGAAGTGCCTTTACATGTTATATTTATTTCTATATAAATGCACTGCCATTTTCTTTGAATAGAGAGGACCTATACTTTCTTTATTTTATGTATCTTATTGTGACCATTGTGAACCTACAATTGGGGTTTTGCTGCTTTGAACATCAAAACATAAAACAAAAATCCAAATTTTACTTTCTCATAAAATAGTTCCTATTGCATTGCTTATGGGTTATAAATGCAAATCATGCCAGTTGTTAAGGTTATTTATTTAACTCAGGAACTGGAGAAATAAACTTAAGATAGCACTAAGATTTCACTAAATGGACCATGATATAGACTCCGGTCAATACTACATTTATCACTGGAAGTCTACAAAACCCCATTCTAACTAACCCAGAGATATTGTTAACTATAAGTCAGTATTTAGTAATCCTAAAAGATTTGAGTGTTTAACATTTCCAGCGCATAGTTATTCATTAAATTGCTAAGCTTCCTTTAGAGAAGACTCAAGAAATAATTTAAGTATTTGTATTATTGTTTCTATGGTAGAATTTTGTATTTAACAAGACTGCCATTAAAAAACAAGTATAGAGCCCGGCCGGTGTGGCTCAGTGGTTGAGCATCGACCCATGTACCAAGAGGTCGCCGGTTCGATTCCCGCTCAGGGCACATGCCCAGGTTGTGGGCCTGATCCCTGGTGGGGGACATGCAGAAGGTGGCCAATCGATGTTCTCTCTCATTGATGTTTCTATCTCTCTCTCTCCCTCTCCCTTCCTCTCTCTCTAGAATCAATAAAGGAAAAAAAAAAAAAAAAAAAAAAAAAAAAAGTATAGAGAGGGTTAGCACTTTTTATTCAGTTTGGCCCGTTGTGATCATTGTAACCCTATTACTGGAGTTTTGCTGCTTTGACAGTCAAAAAATAAAATAAAGCAAAGTGAACTTCTTTACAGTTTAAATAAATGCAATAGACATATTACAAAGACTTTCATTTAAATTCATCCAAAGTGGATATATGCTTTCTTGCTGTATGTTCTATTAGAATGGGGTGGGGAGGAGAGCTGAGGCCAAGGGAAGCCTTAATTCTATGGTCTATAAGTCTTTTGTTCACTCAAAGTATCTTAAGACTTTGTTAAGTGCACACTCTTAGGTTTTACTTCCTCTTTCCACCCAACTGAAATTCTGAACAGTAATGATAAGGTTGGGATTGACAACCTGAATATTTAACATGCACTTTGGATGATTCTGATAAAATTGATGCTAAGGCCATATTGTCAGAAATATTGGTTTAAGTAAAGATCAGGTTAGGATAGGTAAACAGCGGTTCTCAATCTGTGGGTCGTGACCCCTTTGGGGGTCGAACGACCCTTTCACAGGGGTCGTCTAAGACGTAACAGCATCAAAATTACAGTTATGAAGTAGCAACGAAAATAATTTTATGGTTGGGGGGTCACCACAACATGAGGAACTGTATTAAAGGGTCGCGGCATTAGGAAGGTTGAGAACCACTGGGTAAGAAAGTCTAGAGCGACTTTTTTAGAAAGTTAAGATCTGCTGGTTTTATCTGGGTCCCAGACGCATGTAGTCCTGTAGTGGAATCTTTTTTTCATTCTATGACTTCAAATCTTTCATGCCACAATGAGTTTGTTCCTATCATGCCTGGTCTGTCCTTTGTCCCTATCCCTCAGGGCTTAGCTTTCTGTGGTTCTGCAAATGATGACTAGCCAATCTGATCAAGTAATCCTTATTGTTAGAAAAGTCCTGGAGGGAAGAGATTATGAAATTTACCAATTTTTCACCAGGATTCACCAGCTTGCAGATAAAAAAAGGTGGTGGTGTTGGTCACATATAATAAACCACAAATTGTATCTGCTTGTGCTTCTACTGAATTAATGCTAGATGTCTAACCACCTCTTATCCACCCTCCCTTAATCTGACACTTTCTATTTTCTCCAAGAAACAGTGATTTTATTTTGAAATCAAAGCAATAAAGAATTTCTTGCAGTCTTCATAGAGTTAAAGCTATTCTGTTTCTTGGAAAAATTGAGAGATTTATCCTTTTCTTCATTGTGATCTGTATATTGTCACTATAATACCAAAGTAGCACTGCCTGTGTTTACATTTATCAAAGAGGCCTTTATTAAAACAACTTTTCAGTTTCTGCCTATAGCCTCCATGCCCCCTTTTTTCACAGAGATCTTAAACATGAGTCCATATCAACCATGGGAACAACTATTCCATACATCTCACCCTCTCTCTTCTTTTCACTGATCTCAGGTGTCTCTTTCCCCCACTCAAGAAATCCAAATGCAAATGGAAAACTGGTGACACACCCCACATATTCACTAGTTCATCAATCATAGTTTGAAATATCTGAAGATCAGCTCTATTGAGATCACCTCCCTGCATCATTACCACCCCAACCTTCCTGACAAGTAAGTAATCTTTGTGAATTTTAAGAGTAATGTCTTCGAAATAAACCTAGGTTTAGCCTCTAATACAAGTGCTGTCCTCCTATTTGGGGGATAACAAGGCAAATTTGGCAGATGAGATGTGGCAGGTGGCTAGGGAGATTGTTTTAGGCAGGTGCAGTACTATGGCTTTGCTTTAATTACACCACCAACTACAACATATAGGCAGGAAATTTTAGGAATTAAAATAATAAAAATCAATTAAAAAATGTGACACCAGAGTAGAAATAGCTATCATTGAGTTTTAAAAATATGTTCTCTAAAATTAAGTTTGTAAGGTCTGGGACCAAAATGGTGATGTAAGAGGTTCCTGATTTTGCATCCTTGCATGGAAACACCAGATATACATCTATACATGGAACAATTCCCTCTGAAAAATATCCAGAAACTCACTGACTGATTCAACACATAGGGCTAAGGGAAAAAAATACATTGAAACATGTAGGAAACACTGAGACACACTCTTGCCATAAACCCCACAGCAACATACAATTGAGAGAGAACCCCCAACTCCCAGCTTCTCCCTGAGGAGTGAAAGGTTCGGACTGCCCATCTAGTACTCCAAAATTTAAGGGTCTCAGATGAGGGATAGGCCCCTAAAACAGCTAGCTCTGAAAGCCAATGGGACTTGCATTTATGTGTCCCACAGGATATAACAAATGAAGAGGTAGTTCTTAATGGGAATGCAAGCACTCACCTTGGCTATTCCCCCAGAGGTCAGAACAGAGTGAGTTGGCAAAAATGCCCATCTCCCATTTTTCCCCTGGAAGGAGTTTGACTGCATACTTACCAGCTGCTATCTGAAAGTCTGGCCTCTAATTATCATGCATCTAGGTGCAGACTGCTATCTTCCAGAGAGCACAAAATATCTGGTGAACAAATTCTCACACCTCCCTCCAGCTTACTCTAACAATAAAACCAGGTCACCAGCATCTCCCTAGAAGGAATCTGTATACACATCTGGTGTCCAGCTTTTTTAGCTGCCACCCAATGGAAGGGCCCCTGGAATGGCTGGCTCCCTGCCCTGCCCCAGATATATACCAAGGCTTCACAGAGAGAGTAGACAAAATTGCCCATCTCCCAGCTTCTCACTGGAAGGGATTTGAATGCAACTTTCACATCTGATGCCCAGGGATCCAGGTTCTAATTATCATGCATCTAGGTGCTTATTGTGATCTTCCCCTTTGGCACACTGACAGGCCTTGGTACACCCTCAACTATGGGGAGCCGCTAAGAACAAAGACAGAGGCTTAGACAACCACAAGGTTTGAGAGACAACCAGGAGTTTGGGCCAGGCTGATTAACAAGGTTCATCTCCATGAGACCAGTCCATCAGGACTAGAAGAGGTTGATATTTTATCTAATGTGCTGAAACCAACACAGAGTCAATAAAATGAAGAAACAAAGGTATATGTTTCAAACAAATGAACAAGAAAGAAACTGATATTAATTAAATAGAGATAAATGATATACCCAATAGAGAATTCAAAATAATGGTCATAAAGATATTCACTGAGGTCAGGAGAACAATGCATGAATAAAGTGCATTTTCAACAAAGATATAGAAATATAAAAAAAAAACAAACAGAAATCATAGAGTTGAAGAATAACTGAATTAAAAAATTCAATGGGTGGGCCCGGCCGGTGTGGCTCAGTGGTTGAGCATCGACCCATGCACCAAGAGGTCGCCAGTTTGATTCCCGGTCAGGGCACATGCCCAGGTTGTGGGCCTGCTCCCCAGTGGGGAGCATGCAGAAGGTGGCCAATCAATGTTCTCTCTCATCGATGTTTCTATCTCTCTCTCCCTCTTACTTCCTCTCTCTCTAAAATCAATAAAGAAAAAAATGTTTTTTAAAAATTAAATGGATGGGTTCATCAATAGACTAAATGAAGTGGAGCAAAAGATCAGTAAACTCGAAGACAGGGCAGTAGAATTCATCTAATCAGAAGAACAACAACAAAAGAATGAAAAAGAGTGAGGATAGTTTAAGGGACTATGGGATACCATCAAGCAGACTCATATACACATTACAGAGGTCCCAGAAGGAGAAGAGATAAAGAGGCAGAAAGCTTACTTAAAGAAATAATGGCTGAAATCGTCTGTAAGCTTGGAAAAGAAATAGATATCCAGATCCAAGAAGTCCAAAAAGTACCAAACAAGATGAACCAAGAGAGACCCATACAAAGACACATTATAATTAAAATGTCAAAAGTAAAAGACAAAGAAGGAATTTTAAAAGTATCAAGAGAAAAGCATCTTGTTATATACAAGGGAAACTTCAAAAGACAATCAGCAGGTTTTTTGAAGAGAAACCTTGCAGGGCAGAATGGAATAGGAGAAAATATGTGCAAATGTCATATCTGATAAGTAGTTAATATAAAAAATATGTGAGCAATCCATACAACTCAATAGCAAAAACAAAACAAAACAAAACAAAAACAACAACAAAACAAAACCACAAATAACACAATTTAAAAATAAGCAAAGAACACGAATAAACATGTTTTGCAAAGAAGACATATTAATGGCCAACAGGTACATGAAAAAATGCTCAATATCATTAATCATTAGGGAAATGCAAATAAAAACTACAAATGATATGTTATCTCATGTCATACCTGTTAAGAAATATATAAAAAAAGACAAAAGATAAATGTTGGTGAAGATGTGAAGGAAAGAGAACCCTTGTACACAGTTGGTGAAGCTATAAACTGGTACAGCCAGCCACTATGGAAAACAGCATTAAAGTTTCTCAAGAAATTAAAAATAGAATTACCATACGATTCAGCATCAATCCTACTTCCGGTTATATATACAATGGAAATAAAATCGTTATCTCAAAGACGTATCTGTACTTCCATGTTTATTGCAGCATTATTTACAATGTCCAAGGTATAGAAACAAACTAAGTATATACAATGACAGATAAATGGATAAAAAAGAGGTGTATATATACAATGGACTGTTGTTCAGCTTTAAAAGGAAGGAAATACAGTCATTTGCAATAATATGAATGAACCTGGTAGGCATTATCTTAAGTGGAATAAGCCAGAAAAGAAAGACAAATATTGCATGTTATACACCCCCAATTCCCCCCCCCCAAAAAAAAACGTCGAACATAGAAACAAAGAGTAAAATGGTGGTTGCCAGTGTCTGGGGCGGGGTGGGGGGGACGGATATGAAAGGCTAGTAAAAGGGTAAAAACTTTTAGTTATAAGATGAATAATGTCTGAGGATATAATATATAACATGGTGACTATAGTTGATGACACTGTATTGTACAATTAAAATTGGCTAAGAGTATAAAACTTGTGTTTTCACCAAAAAAAAAAAAAAATGTAGTTATGTGAGGTAATGGATATGTCAATTAACTCTGTGATAATCCTTTCACAAGTATGCGTATATATAATAATCATATTGATGCTTTAAATAGTTTGTCAATTATACATCAATAAATATAGAACACCCAAACTCCTAAATTTGTGACAGCATTATGAAGTATTTAATAAAAGCATGAAAATCAATAAATAAATATTGAATTAAGTACTTGGGGTAAACAGAATAATGGCTTCCCAAGGATGTCCACATTCCTAATCTCAGGAGAGTGTGAATATTTTACCTTCAATGGCAAAAGGAACTTTGCAGATGTGATTAAATTAAGAATCTTGAGAAGGGGAGATTATCCTGGATTAGATCCAGAGGTAATCACAAGAGTGATTATAAAAGGGAGGCAGGAGATCAGAGTGAGTGCTAAGTGATAATGAGGACAGTAAGTTGGAGTGCAGGCAGCCTCTAGAAGCTGGAAAAGGCAAGGAAACAGATTCGCTCCCAGATCCTCCAGAAGGAACACAGGCCTGTTGGTACCTTGGTACCTTGATTTTAGCACAGTGAGACTTATTGCAGATTTCTGACCTCCAGAGATGTAAGATAATAAATTTGTGTTGTTTTAAACCACTAAGTTTTGGGGTAAATTGTTATAGCAGCAGTAGGTAACAGATACATTACTCATTATATGTCCAGCACAGTGAAATGCAGTGTGTGATAAAAATATTATTTCTCATCTCCAGATATTTAGGACCTACCTATTTATCATTGCAGTTCCATTTCAAATAACACCTTCTTTAGGAAGTCTTCCTTATCTCACACATCTTTACAATTTCTTAACTTAGCTAACAATTTATCTAAAGTATTATGGTTGTAATTGCTTCTTACTTTGTATAGTAATTATTTCTGTATATGTTCTATCGTCTCAACTAGACTATACATTTTCTGAGACCATAAATTAATTTTTATATATTTTATGCCCCATATTCCCTTGTCACCAACCAGGCATTGTTTCTTGCATATAGGAAATGCCCAATAAATATTAGCAGAATGAGTGTTTGGTTAGAAGAAAAATTAATCAAGAATATGATGACAATAGGTATCCTGAATTGGGCTATGTAGTTGTTTTTCCATCTTAATTATGGGTCTCAAATTTGAATGTTGATTATGGTTTTTCAAAGACAGATTTGAATTCCTGCTTGGAGGACTTTCTGCATTTCACAATAAGCTTCATCTTGTTCTTCTACACAAACAAGTGTTCATAGACCCAGATGGAGTTTCATCCATTTGTTAGAATGTTAGGGCTAGCTCTTTCTTATAAGCTGCATTTGACTGCAGCCCTTCTGATCCCCTGGGAAGTCCAGTTATGCACCAGGATGAAGTGGTTGCAAGGGGAGAGATATAGAAATAAGCTAATGAATATTAAGTGCTTAGTATATTTGAGACAAATTATTATGAACATTTTTATAGATTGGTTAATACAGAGATGTGTAAAGCACAGAACTTATAAGGAGCTACAGTCCTAATGAGGAGAAAAAGTTAAGTTCACTTCAATATTTATATCTTGATTAATGGGCTTCTCAACAATAGGGTCATTTAGAAACCCTTCCTTCTCTTGCTTTCTATAGTTGGAAGCAAATTAATTTTTCATGCTTAAAAAAATTCTTACCCTTAACTCAGCTACCATTATGAGTACTCAAATGTTTTAATAAAAACCTCTTTCCTTAAAAATAGATGAAGGCTCTGGATCTACATAATAAAACTTTGATTTACTAAAACTGGGTGTGTTGCATTTTGGTTTGTTTGGGGACTTCAAGTGACACAAATGGGAGGGAATATTTAATTCTAGTTATACTTCACAACAGAGCTGTTCTAAAAGAAAGATGGTGGTGAAATATATGAGAGCATTGGGATGGACTTTTCATCGATTAGCTCTAGTTTTGCACTGACCTATCTTATTTGGGACTTTAACTTCTTCTTAAGGCTAATTATAATACTGAAATTTAGAGAATCTTAGTTTGCAGAGCCAAGAGAAAGCCCTTTCATCCCATGAGATAGATTTCTATTCACCTAAAAGCAATTGGTCACTATATTTTGGGTATTAATGAGATGTTTGTCTTGTGACACTGATGGAATAGTAAACTTCAAGTAATGTTCCAAGTGCAAGGGTAAAAAAATAAGGAAGGCAAAGCCTGGGAAGTTGTGAAAATTTTGTGATGAAGATGATGATGATGATGATGATAATGGTAAATTAATTATCAATTTTACTTAAATATTTTTGTGTGCTCTTATTTATAAGGCACTGGGTTGGGTACAATGAGTAAAGTAAAGGTAAAGAGATACCAGTGTGTAAGAAAGACCTGGATCCAGAAGGAAAATAAAATAATAAATGACAATATAAAGAATCATATTCTAAGGACCAAATAAATATTACTTTATAGTGTAAGATTAAATCTATATAGCTATATGCCTGATTTTGGTCTTAAACCTATCCAAAGCTTTCCTTCTTCACTATCAACATAACTATACTTCCCTTTATTAGGTCATTTTGATTGTTCTGGATATGGAAAAAAAAAAGACAAGTCAGTTTCATAGGATAAAGGTGAAGAAACAAGAAGTGGAAGAAACAAAGTGTATTAGGGTTCTCCAGAGAAGAAGAACTAATTACATATACAATGAGAGGGAGGGAGAGAGAGAGAGAGAGAGAGAGAGAGAGAGAGAGAGAGAGAGAGAGAGAGAGAGAGAGAGAGAAATGTATTGTAAGAACTGGCTTATGTGGTTAAGAATCCCACAATCTGACATCTGCAAGCTCAAGAACAAGAAAAGCCAGTGGTAGAATTCAGTCTGAATCCCAGGGCCTGAGAACCAGAGGAGCCAGTGGTGTAACTCCTACTCAGAAGTCCCAAGAAGCAAGAGCTCCAATGCATGAGGTCAGATAAAGATGGATGCCCAAGCTCAAGAAAAGAATGAAAATTCATCCTGCTTTTGCCTTTTTTTCCATTTGGGCCCTCAAAGGGTTGAATGATGCCCACCCACATTGGTGAGGACAGATCTGTTTTCTCAGTCTTCTGAACCAAATGCTAATCTCTTCCAGAAACATCTTCACAGATAAACCCAGAAATGATGTTTAACCAGCTATCTGGGCATCCCCTAGTCAATCAGGATGGCACATAAATTTATCCATCACAGTGGGTAAAAGTTTTCCTAGAAGCCAAACTGTAGAGAAGCACTTATGTTAGGGATTAAAGTGCTTAGGGATAAATATACTGTGTAGGATATTCCATTGTGAATTGATGGACAGTTCACCTTCCCCCACCACCTCATAGTATCCCAGTGGTAGTCTCTTTTGTGTTAGGCCTTTTCTAGTTATTTTTTCACTATAGTTGCCAGATAAAAAGGGACTGAATTAGAAATCCTGTCCAAATCATGATACTCTTTTATTGTCAAACATTGAATAATTACTATTGTAGAACTTCAAAATGTATCAATGGCAATTCATTTGCTTCTTCTAAATACATTTTATCCATGTCTAATGTATAGCAGGCAATGGAACTGAGTATAAAGTGAATAGAACAGATACTACTATCCCTGCTGTAGAGGTGCTTACAATCTAATAAGGGAGAAATATATTTAGAAAAGTGATTCACAAATAAATGCATAATTACAAATTGTGATAAGCACTATAAAGGACAAATGAACAGACTCTGAAAGAGAGTAATGATGGAGAGTGTAGTACCACTTTAGATTGACCAGGAAAAACTGTTCTGGGGAAGTGATTTCAGCTGTTCTGCTACAAAGGTGTCAGCTATAAAATAAAATAAAAATTAAAAAAGGACTGGGCTATGAGTATTCCAAGAAGAGAAAACAGCATGTATGAAAGTATATAAGATGAAAAAAGCTTGTCATGATCTAGGACATGAAAGGAGCCCACTGTGACTGGACCAAATACGTTAAGTTTTGCAAAAGGGCTAAAGACATAGGCAAAGGCCAGATCACAAAGGACTATGTAGGGTCTGGTAACCATCAAGATATTCACGTTATCCTAAATGCAAAGAGAAAGCACTGAAGTACTTTAAGCACGGGGCAATAGGATTTATGTTTTAAAAACAACTGTCTGTTCTACAAAGAATGTAATATGTGGGGGCAAGGGGAGGAGAAAACAGATCATTTAAGAGGCCATTTGAGTAGTGAAAGATAGAAATGATGGGAACTTGAACTAGAATAGTTTTAGGAAGGAAAGGCAAATTTGAGAGAGACAATTATGACATCTTTGTGGGAAAGATGAATATTGTATTTTCCCTTATTTGGGACACTGAGAGAAAAAGTTTGAGGATAGACGATCAGGTTGATGTATCATGTACTCACCGAAGAGGTCAAGTTGGGTGAGACTACAGGATACTCAACCCAGTATTGGTCTTGATCTATAATATAAACAGGTATATTCTGAGAATCCACTGATGTCTGAAAATTTTGAATGCATTTACTAGATGATGATAAATAGTGGTTTAAAAAGAGTTAATTATTTTGAATTTGGATGAAATTATTTTAAATATTTAGCTAAAAATTTGTTCTAGTGCAAAATTATTTATGTTTGATTAATGATCAATCAACTTGCCCTGGCCGGTTTGGCTCAGCGGTTAGAGCGTCGGCCTGCGGTCCAGAGAGACCCGGGTTCGGTTCCCGCTAAGGGCATGTACCTCGGTTGCAGTTTGTCCCCGGCCCTGGTTGGTCGTACAGGAGGCAGCCACTCGATGTGTCCCTTTCACGTAGATGTTTCTCTCTCTCTCTCCCTCTCACTCTATCTGAACAAAAAATGGAAAAAAAAATGATCAATCAACCTATTTCATGCCTATAAGTATTCAGATTGTATTAAACACCATTGGGGACATCAAATAAGTATAAGATATTGTTCTGGCTGTGTACAAATCATCCCCCAAACAGTGGCTTAAAACCATAGCAATCATTTATTTTGCTCATAAATATGAGGGTTGACTAGACTTAGCTAGGCAATTTTTGTCAGGTGTTTGGTTGCATTAGAGATGTAGCTATAATCAGATGGTGGTTGAAGTTGGGATTATGTCAAAGACTTCTTCACTCTATGTCCTGTGCTATACTTGGAAGACTCAAACAGCTGGAGTTTAGAACAGCTGGAATACCCCAGACATTTTTCTCTATTTCTATGTGGTCTCTCCACATGATGGTCTAAGGGTAACTGGATTTCTTACATGGTGGTAAAGGATTTCAGAATGAGTGTCCCAAGAGAAAGCAGCAGAAGCCTAGCCTTAGAATTCACCTCTGCTGTGTTACATTTGTTGAGGCAGTCATGTTTTTGCAAACATGTTTTATCACCAAAGAAATAGTCCCTTTTTGGTTCCCCCCCCCAAAATTTACATTTTAGTCAGGCATGACCAAAAAATGACAACACTGAAAAGAAGTGTGCATATTTCATAAACATACTATAATACAATCATGCACCACTTAATGACAAAGATACGTTCTAAGAAATGAATCATTAGGCAATTTTGTCATTGTTCAAACATCATACAGTACACTTAGACAAACGTAGGCTATATGATATAGCCTATTGCTCCTAGGCTACAGCCTATATAGCATATTACTGTACAAAACAACACAAAATTAAATCAAACACAAGAGAAAAATTTGCAATCAAGAGACTCGGTAAACAGATGTGTGAGGCAGCTGCTGGCTAACATAGCATATTGTTTTACAGCAAATGTTTTTTATAAGTAGAAAGTGTATACTCTAAAACAATAATAGCCCTGGCCAGGTGGCTCTGTTGGTTGGAGCATTGTTCTGTACACCAAAAGGTTGTGGGTTAGATTCCCAGCCAGGGCACATACATAGGTTGCAGGTTTGATCCCCAGTCAGGGCGTGTATAGTAGGCAACTGATCAATGTTTCTCTCTCACCTCAATGTTTCTCACTTTCTCTCTTCTCCTTCCTCTCACTCTAAAATCAGTAAACATATCCTCAGATGTGGATAAAATAAATAAAAATAAAACAATAATAAAAACTATAGTATAGTAATACACAAATTAGTAATGCAGTCATTTTTTATCATTACCAAGTATATTATGTACTGCACATAATTGTATGTGCTATACTTTATGTGATTTGCAGTACAGTAAGTTTGTTTACAACAGCATCATCACAAACACATGAGTAATGTGTTATACTACAATGGCTAGGCAATAGGAATTTTTCAGTACCATTATAATGTTATGGAACCACTATTTTATGTGCTCATTCATTGACCAAAACATTGTTATGGGGTGCATGGCTGTATATATATATTTAGTAACACTTCATTTTTAGAAGGTGTACATTATACATTTTCAAGAAGTGATTTTTGTGATACTTTCTTAGACTAAATTTGCAGCTCAATAAGAAAACTGAAGATTATCTAGTTATTGTATTTAGCAACTAATTAGAACAATATTACTTATGAAGCTATCTAGAAATAAAAAATCTCCAATTCAGTGAATTAATCATGCTTATTTTGACAATAGTTTTGTTTTCATAGTCTATGAGAAGGACAGCCACCATCATCAAATACCACAGGTGTTTACATTGTTTTATTGAGCTAAAGTAAGAAGGTATAGAGTTCTGGATAAGCCAAACAATTTCAGACAGGTCCATAAAAGAGACTGTGCTATTTAATCCAGAATTCTTCTTCCTATATGTCTATGCTGTAGAAAAGAGCAATGAGCTTTTCTTCTTTTCTATTAACAATTAATTTAATAATTGAGAATAAATAAAGCCATGGGAGGGCATTCTTTTTATACTTTCTGAATGGTGGCTGTTGTCTAATACAAAGCAAAATAAAACAAACACATGAACAACAAACATTTGGAATTTTTTTGTAGTTTCTGATAACTCTAGGTACAGAGGGGACATCTGCCACTAGATGATTTTCTTAAAAACTCAATGAAAAATATATTTTAAAAGGTTTTATATTAGTTTTGAAATTTTGATACTATGAAGGGATGGCTGCTTGATGTTCTGTTAGAATAAATTCCTATTTGACAACTAAGCATTGACCTTAGTGAAGAAGGCTGAGAATATTATCAAGAAAATGATATAGGTACAGTGTCTGGTCTGTTGTGATCTAAACTCTTTCTTTCTTTCCTTTTCCAAAAATATGTTTTTATTGATTTTTTAGAAAGAGAGGGAGAGAGGTAGAAACATCTATTGGCTGCCTCCTGCACGCCCCCTACTGGGGACTGAGCCTACAACTCCATCATGTGTCCTGACTAGGAGTCAAACTAGCGATGTCTTTGGTGCATGGGATGTTGCTTAACCAATTGAGCCACACCGGCCCGTGGGCTCTAAACTGTTTCTTTAAAAAGTTATGTGAATTTGCCTTGGTAGGTTTCACTCAGCAGTTAGAGTATTGGCCCACGAACTGAAGGATCACAGGTTTGATTCTTGGTACCTGGGTTGCAGGTATGGTCCCCTTGCGGGAGGCAACCAATCAATGTGACACATCCATGTTTCTCTCCCTTTCCCCCTTCCACTCTATCTAAAAAAAACAAAAACAAAAACAAAAACACAATGGAAAAAATATCCTCGTGTGAGAATTAATAACAACAACAAAAAGTTATGTGAATTTCTTATTTCAAGTTCTATCTGATTTAAAGTTTTACTCCCTATTCTAGTAGAGCATTTTTAGTCAAATATGTCTTAATTTAAAACTGTCTAAAATATTTTACAAAAATAAATTTAATAAGACTATAATTTTTTTATTTTAGAATTATTTTTAAAATACCTTGTTTTGACTATTTGAAGAGTAGTCCAGATGTGTTTATTGAATTAATAATGGTAATACTGCATAACAGACGATCATCTTTGCAAATCTTTACTTGTTACAAGCTCATTTAAAAAAATGTTTTTATTGATATTTTAGAGAGAGAAGAAGGGAGAGAGAGATAGAAACATCAATGTGAGAAACATCAATCAGCTGCCTCCTGCACGCCCCCTACTGAGGATTGAGCTTGCAACCCAGGCGTTTGTCCTGACCAGGAATCAAAACGTGACCTCTCAGTCCATGGCATGATGCTCAATCCACTGAGCCACAGCAGCCAGGCAATTACAAACTAGTTTTTATTGCCCTTCCCTGGAGACAGAAAAAAAAATTACTTAAACCTTTAAGGGAGGTTGACAATCTTAAAATAAGGCCTCATTAGAGGTCATTATGGAAGCAGAGTGCATTGAAATCCATGTAGAATGTTCTGTGGGTAGGCCAAGTATTTTTGTAAATGCCCAGTGACAATTGGACTTCATTTCTCAGAATTCACTCTGTTGCTGATGAGTAAGATGATGCTTGGGACTGACAGCTGTCAGAGGGGAGGAAGGTTGTAGGTCTGGCTGAAAAATGTAAAGGAATTAAGAAAAAACAACAAACTCATAGACACAGACAACAGTAGATGATTACCACAGGGAAAAGGGGTTGGGGGGAGGTAGAAGAGTGTAAAGGGCGGAAATGGTGATGGAAGGCGATTTGGCTTGGAGTGGTGAACACACAATACAATATATAGATGTATTCTAGAATTGTATAGCTGACACCTATATAATTTTATTAACCAATGTTTCCTCAATAAATTGAATAAAAAATATATAAAATAAAAAGTAAAGTCAGATTATTAGAACAAAAAGGTGCTGCTTGGGTGCTGCTGCATTATGGAGAATGTAAGCTTATGCCTCTTACTTATATAGAACCTTCCAAAATATAATGGTCATTTTTTGGAACTAAGAAACAAACTTATATTAACATATTAAATATAAAATATGATAGAATGTGGAAAAGCTGATTCATTATGCTGGATTTTGAGATCTGGAGAAAGCTATTTGTTATTTGGCATTCAGACTGAAACAAATGAAAATGCTGGCAGCCACTTTATCTTCTGAATATTTAATCTGATTCAAAATTTGGCCTATTTGTATATGATTTCCAGGTATATAACAAAACTTTAACCTTAAACAGTAGTATAAACAATGTAAATCAAAAGGATAGAGCCTGAGAAGAATACAATCTATAAATAGCTATTTATATATTAACTTTTGCAAGATTCAACAAATATGAATTTTATCCATAAGACTTCTTTAGTTTCAGTTACCAAAGAAATCCAGATATTTCTGTAACAGAGACATTGTAACAAGAGCTAAGATAATTTTAGAGTGAGGAATTTCAAGTGAACAGTAGAAGTTATATAGTTAAATAAACATAGATTTCAGCTTCTGCCCTGTTCTTCAGCCAGGACTTTAGCCACGACATTATCTTTCTGCTTCTCTTTCTGAAAAGCTTCCAGGAGATTTTAAGTGACCCATAAAGTTCAACTCCTTTTGTTCTATAGCTTATTGAAAACCAGTGTCATGGCCCACAATGGGCTGAAATTTCTCAGTCTGTGTATGCTGAGATGAACACTATCATCTTGATCTTGGCTGGGTGACGAGCTAATTTGCATTGGAGGTAGGGATAGTTGGAAACTGGCTCCCTAGAGCCTTGCATGTAAGAAGGTAGAGAGCCTATCGCTGCATTTTACTTCTGAGCTGTGATTTATTCAGTGTGTCCAGAGACTTTTAAAAATGAACTAGAGGTTTCAATAAAGGCCTTGACTTTAAGATCTATAACCTGTGATTAAAAATAACCCTAGCTCAAAGCAAGAGAGTGACCTTTGCAAAAAAGCAGTAATGGGATATTTTGGTTCTTTTTGCCATGCTGAAATAGGTCTATTTAATCCTGCAAATGGAGTAGAGAAAAAAATGGATGGCCATTAAAGAAACCTCAGTCAGTACTAGATGTGGTTTGTAGTGAAGAGATACATCTTTGAAATGAATATATGCAGAATACCTGGACTGTTTATGTGAATTACACAGATGTGGCATATGATGGTCATATGCGGTGGCCTATTTATTCATGTAAATCTCAATGTATACCACGTGCTGATGAAAAGGTGTGTATTGTCACTATATACAGTGTATATTTTTTCAGATTCACAATTTTATTACTTTTTTAAATTTATCTTTATTGTTGAAAGTATTACAGATACCTCCCCCTTTTTCCCCCATTGAGCCCCTCCTCCCTGCTCCTGCCCCCACTGCCTTCCCCACACTATTGTCTGTGCCCATTGGTTATGCATATATACATATAAGTTCTTTGATTTATCTCTTCCCGCCCTACCCCCCTTCCTCTGAGGTTTGTCAGTCTGTTCCTTACTTCCATGTCCCTGGATCTATTTGGTCTGAAGACTTTAATGCTATTTCTCCCAAATGATTCTATTTCTATTGGGAGTAGCTTTAGCATTAGAAATTCTTGGCCATTTACCTTTCAGCAAGACAGACTTTAGGCTTGAGCTCCCTTTAAAAGATCCTAGAAGTTTGGTTTATTCTTTCTGAATTCTAGGGCAGTTTGGAGCTTTAACATATTGTTCAGGTAATAAAGGACCAAGTGCCATTTTATTAGAACTGCTTACTTATTACAATAGAGAATATGGTTGGTTCAATAGCTGATTGTTATTTGAATTATATTTCTTCTTCTGTAATTGATGATTGAAAAAGAGTTATAGAATACACACCTTATACAGTATTATTTATTTATTTCTAAAAATGCTTACCTGTACATTCTTGCATCTCCCTAGAAGGAGCTAAGTGTTTTGATGAAGGGTAGACTGAATTGAGGCAATAGCTCTCATCAGCTGCTTGACACAAGTTATGTCTCTGCTTCATAAGGAAAAAACAATGGAAAAGGCTATGAAGGGCTCTGGTGGCAGGTAAGTGCACTTGAGACAGATGTGTTAGAAAATTTTTTCAAAGACAGAAATCTGTCAGCAATTGCCTTGTGGTAGGGTGGGGTGGGGGGCTTGTTTCTCTGCAGGGAGGTGTCAATGATGGGTTGCCAGGCAGTAAACTCACTTGTGTACTGAGTTTAGAATGGTGTGCTATGTTTGTTAATGCTACTGTTTCCTTTGAAGCTGCCTGCCCACCTTTCTTGGGCGGGAGCCTCTGACTGCCACTGAAATGCCAAGCAACACGACAAATGATCTGCCAGTGTTTTTCTGTTAGTTCTGTGTAGTGAGGATTTTGCTGATGGATTAAGCCCCAGAAAGTATTACAAAAGCAGTTTTTTCTTCTTCTGAAATCTCATAGCACTTTGTACTTCTCTCTAGTAGGGCAATTACTGTGTTGTATTGTAATTATTTGTGTCTGTCTTTCCCAGTAGACTGTGAGTTGCTTGATGGCAGGAACTTTGTCTTACTTATTTATGTATACCCAGGATCTCACACAGTTTCTGGCACACAGTAGAAACTCAATAAATGATTGCGATGTAAATAAAGAAATGAGTGAGGAAATGTTAACCTAAGCTATGAGGCCAGAGGCCAAGACTCCCACACTCAAAAGACTACTTGTTGTTTCATAGAATTTGACATCCTATGGACTAAAGGAGTGCTTCTAGGCTTGAGTATCCATGTTTTGTTCTATGGGGCATAAAGGTATTAGTGTCCTATATCTTTGGAGAACATGGCTATTTCTAAGCTGTCATTTTATTTTCTCCAAAGCTAACACCAGAGTGCAAGCACAGCACCCTGAAACTCTCATTCATTGGAACCATAACAGTTTTAATTAAACATTTTTTTCTGTATTTGTGTGATTCCTTGACTAAGGCCTACATCCACCACTAGACTGTGAGTCCAATGATGGAGGGTAAATACTTCTGCTTTTGCTCACCATCACACCCCCGGGAAATATTATAGTGCTTAACAGAGAGTAGGTACTACGTAAATGAGCGAATGGCTGGAAACACTAAAATGGTTTTCTTTATTCATACAGAGTTTTTTCTTTGCCTTTTATGGAATAGGAAATATATATGTTAATCAGTCTTCTCAGCATTATCCTGAAAACTCTCCAGGTTGTATTCTAACATTTGAGTATCCAAGTTCTTTAAAAAAAACTTTAACAAAATGTATTCTAGTTGTATGACTAGATTATTGATTTCTTTTTAAAAAAAAGAATGTCCATCTCCAAAGATAACATGTTGACTTTTAAGTGCCCAAGTTTGGAAAACTCTGCAGTTTTTATCTCAATGGAGCCTTTCTGTTCATTTTTAAAGGAGTGAGTGTTTGGCTGCTATGCATACTTCTCTCAAGGGAAAAGGCCTTTAGAGTTACACTCAGTAATTTAGCCATTAAGGTTAATGTTCATCTTCTCTCTGTCTATTGAAACTTCTAGGGTAGGCAGTGCAAATAGCTTACCAGGTAGTTTTAAAGGTCATGTGCAAAGGAAAAAAAAAAAATCCTGCACTGCTCATGGAAATGTCCGTAGTAATCAGTGCCTGCTTATGGGAGGAGGGGGCTGAAGAACTCTCTCAGATCATCTATCTTGTCATTTCCTCCAGGTCACTTTGTGACATTTTTTGAGTTGGTGGCAGTCCAATCTGAAAGATAGCTAGCTATGCACAACTCTGCCTTCTACATTAGTGAAGTCAATAAGTTAAAAAAAAATAACTTTCTCTTTTCCTCTTCTGCTTCTGCACTCTACCTCTGGGGTCAGTCTGACAGAGATAGGAGGAAAGAACAGGCTTCTCTGTTGACAGTCTGCAGCATTGGTCAAAACCACCTTTCATAGAAGGAGTCAAAATAAGAATAGTGGGTTGCTCAGCATTTTCCCCTGCTATTACTTTTCATTTCAACCTGTGACAAAGCTATGCCTCTGTCATTTCTCTGGCCTGCAATAACCCTCTGTGGAATGCACAAAGTGAGCCCTGCCTAGACAGGTCTGACCACATCATGAATCCCTTATATGTGGATCTGTAGCTTCTCAAGGGAAACAAAACTTAATTCACCACTCCAGATCCCCACTGAGACCACTGCCTGAGCTTCCTTTGAGACTTCATTGAGTTATTGGTCTTTTTCTTCCTCCTCTTTTTTTCTCCAAGCAGTAAAAATATGGTTTTCAGCTGCTTGGAGGATGAAGGAAAATCTAGAGTTTATAAAAATGGTAACTATGAGGCAAGCATTTGAGAATGACTCTTAATAGTTCTTTCAGAAGAGTGAACTGTACCTTTGGGCTTATTGTGGTCACCCATTGAAAGAAAAAGCACAGAATGAGTCTGCAATAATATAAAATGAAGATTGCATTCCTCCACAGCACATTGATCAGCTGCTTTGCATATGGATTCACTAATAAGATAAGAGTCTGCTTTGCATTCTGTTTTATTATCCACTTCTGAGAATGTAGCAGCAGATTTGGGGGATTATATTTTAGAGGAAAAGTTATATTTTCAAAATCCTATTGATAACTTCACTTACTCCCTCTCTCCCTGCCTTGCCCCTCTCTGCTTCCCTGAGCTATTGATGCGAATTCTTTCAAATATGAGTTTTTGTTGTTTTCTTATATTCAACAGGTTTTTGTTTTCTAGAACTCTGTAGTCTTCCAGTCTTTCATTATTACTTTTGTTATTTATTTATTTATTTATTTATTTATTTATTTATTTATATCCTCATTCGAAGACATTTTTCCATTTTTTGTTCAGATAGAGTGGGAGGGACAAAGAGGAAGAGAGAGAGAAACATCAACGTGAAAGGGACACATCAAGTGGCTGCCTCCCACATGACCCAACCAGGGCCGGGGACAAACTGCAACTGAGGTGCGTGCCCTTAGCGGGAACTGAACCTGGGTCTCTCTGGGCCACAGGCTGACGCTCTAACTGCTGAGCCAAATTGGCCAGGGCTCGTTATTACTTTTGAATGAGAATATGTTGGCAGGTGTTTATGACAGACAACAGAGAACTGCTAGGGATGGCTAAGCAGATTAATTTCCAAAGATACATCTCCGAGAAAAATGCAGTTTTTTAAAATTAAAGTATAATTGAAATACAATATTGTATTATTTTCAGGTATACAACATTTGTATACATTGCAAAATGATCACCATAATAAATCTAGTTACTATTATTGACTATATTTCCCATGCTATACATTACATATTCATGACTTATTTTATGTTTGGAAGTTTGTACCTCTTGATCTCCTTTACCCATTTTGCCTCCCTTTCCCCTTCTCTCTGGCAGCCACCTATCTAGTCTCTGTATCTGTTATTCTGGTTTTGTTTAGTTTGCTTGTTTGTTTGTTTTTTAGATTTCACATATAAAGTAAAATAATCCCGTGTTTGTCTTTCTCTGTCTGACTTATTTCACTTAACATAATACCCTCTAGGTTCACCCATGTTGTCAGAAATGACAAGATTTTATTTTTTATGGCTGAGTTGTATTCCATTGTATATATAAAATCTCAAATAATATAACTTTATACCCAAAGGAACTAGAAAGAGAAGAAAAATCAAAACCCATAATTAGTATAAGGATGGAAATAATAGAGATCAAAGTGGAAGTAAATGAAATAGAGACTTTAAAGACAGTAAAAAAACCCCAAAAACAATGAAAGTAAGAGCTGGTTCTTTGAAAAGATAAACAAAATTGACAAACCCATAGCTAGACTGACCAAGAAAAGAAGAAAGCAGGTTCAAATAAATAAAATCAGAAATAAAAGAGAAGTTAAAAGTGATATCAAAGGAATGCAAAGTATCATAAAAAATTGCTAGGAACAATTATATACCAATAAATTGGACAACATGGAAGAAAATGACAAACTTTTAGAAACATACCATCTTCTAAGATTGAGCTATAACCCCCCCCTCCCCACAAAATCTGAATAGACAGAAAAATAGAAAGGAGATTGAATCAGTAATCAAAGACCTCCTAACAAACAAAAAGCCCAAGACCAGACTACTTCACTGGTGAATTCCAGCAAACATTAAAAGATTTAATATCTATCATTCTCAAACTCTTGCAAAAGATTGAATTGCAGGAAATACTTCTAATTCATTTTGTGAGGCCAGCATTACCCCGATACCAAAACCAGACAGGATACCAAAAAGAAAAAGAAAATTACAAGTCAATATCCCTGATGAACATAGATACAATAATCCTCAACAAATATTAACAAACCAAATTCAACAATACATTAAAAGAATCATGTATCATGATAAAGTGGGATTTATTCCAGGAATGCAAGGATGATTCAACATCCACAAATCAGTTAACGTGACACACCACAATAACACAATGAAGGAAAAAAGCATATGATCATATCAGTAGATGCAGAAAAAGCATTTGACAAAATTAAAAATCAATTTATGATAAAAACTTTCAACAAAGTGGGTATAGAGGGAATTTACCTCAATATAATAAAAGCCGTATGTGACAAATGTATAGCTAACATCATACTCAGTAGTGGAAAGCTGAAAACTTTTTCTCTAAGCTCAAGAATAAAAGAAGGATGCCCAATCTAGCCACTTTTATTCAACATCTAATTGAAAGATCTAGCCACAGCAATTAGGCATGAAAATGAAATGAAAAACATCCAAATTGTAAAGGGAGAAGTAAAACTGTTACTATTTGCAGATGAAATTATATTATATATAGAAAACCTTTAAGATTCTACCAAAAATCTGTTAGAATTAATAAATAAATTTGGTAAAGTTGAAGAATACAGCCCGGCCAGTGTGACTTAGTGGTTGAACGTCAATCCATGCACCAAGAGGTCGCTGGTTAAATTCCCAGTCAGGGCACATGGTTGTGGGCCAAATCCCCAGTGGGGTGCATGCACGAGGTGGCCAGTTGATGTTCTCTCTCATTGATGTTTCTATCTCTCTCTCCCTCTCCCTTCCTCTCTCTCTAAAAATCAACAAAAACAAAAAAGTTGAAGAATACAAAATCAATATACAGAAACCTGTGATGTTTCTATACACTAATAAATGAACTATCAGAAAGAGAAATTAAGAAAACAATCCCATGCCCTGCCAGTGTGGCTCAGTGGATTAAACGTCATCCCATGGACTGAGAGGTCCCGGTTTGATTTCTGGTCAGGGCACATGCCTGGGTTGCAGGCTCCATCCCCAGTAGGAGGCGTGCAAGAGGCAACCAGTCAATGTTTCTCTCTCACATTGATGTTTCTATCTCTCCTTCCCTCCCTCTCCCTTTCTTCTCTAAAATCAATAAACACATATTTAAAAAAAGAAAAAACAACCAACCCCATTTATGATTATATAAAAAACTACCTAATTATAAATTTAACCAAGAAAGTAAAGATATGTAAACTGAAAATTATAAGACACTTTTGAAAGAAATTGAAGAAGGCATAATTAAATGGAAATATGTAATATGCTCATGGATTAGAAGAATTAATACTGTTAAAATGTCCATAATACTCAAAACAATCTATTGGTTTAATGTAATCCCTATCAAAATTCCCATGGCATTTCCCAAAGAATTATTACTAATAATTATAAATATATATGGAACCACAAAATATCCCAAATAGCCAAAGCAATCCTGATAAACAGGAACAAAGTTGGTACTATCATGCCCCCTTATTTCAAAGTATACTACAAAACTATTGTAATCAAAACAGAATGATAGTGACATAAAAACAGGCACACATTCAGTGGAATTGAGAGCCCAGAAATAAACCCACACATATATGGACAGTTAATTTATGACAAAGGAGCCAAGAACATACAGTGGAGAAAAAAACAGTCTCTTCAATAAATGGTGCTTGGAAAGCTGGGCAGCCACATGCAAAAGAATGAAAGTTGACAACTTTCATTACACCATAAACAAAGAATACACAAACACAAGAACACTAATTCAGAAAGTTACATGTACCTCTATGTTCATTCATTGTAGCATTATTTACAATAGCAAATATATTTAAACAACCTATGTTTTCATTGGTGGATGAATGGATAAGCAAGATAGTAACTACACTTTCAATGGTGATTCATTTCGTAGTATATACAGATGTCAAAGTATAATGTACACCTGAAACATACAATGTTATATACCAATTTTACCTCAATAAAAATGTGTCCTTCTATATTCTGAATTACCTTGGCCCTTTGTGGAAGATTAATTAACCACACACATGTGGGACTGTTTGTGGACTCTGTATTGTTATAATGATCTAATCATCTATCTTTTCATCAACACTATATTGTTTTAATTATTCCAGCTTTATACTAGTAAACTTTGAAATCAAATAGTCTAAATATTTTAATTTTGTTCTTAATCAAAATGGCTTTGACTATCCTAATTCCTTTGTATTTCCATAAAAAATATTATAATCAGCTTGTTATTTAAAAAAAATAAAATCTCTTTTCATTGTGATTGTATTTTATTCATAGATAATTTCAGTAGAATCATATTTTAACAATATTTGCCATTCACTCATGAACATGGAATATAACTCCACTTATTGAGGACTTCTTTAATTTATCTGAGCAAATATGTTGTAGTTTTTAGTGTTTCTAAACTTAAGGGAAACATATTCAGTCTTTTTCTATTATGTTTGATGTTACCTGTAGGTTTTTCGTAGATGCCCTTTATCAAGTTGAGATATTTTATCATCAATGGATGTTTGTTTTATCAAAATACTTTGTATTAATTTATATTATTATGTGATTTTTGTTAGATTAATGTTTTAGATTACATTGATTTGTTTTAAAATATTGATCCAGTCTTGCATTCTTTGGATAAAGACCACTTGGTTTTAATGTATTATACCCTGGATTCAACCTGCAAATACTTGGAGACACTGGAAGAAAAAAAAATTGGTTTTATTTTGAATTCTGGTGTCTTTCAATTTACCTGTTGTTATATGATTTTCTGAGTCCTTATACAGCTGGTGTATGAATTTTGTCTAGGTTTATAGTTATGTTCAGATAGAAAGAAAAAGTGTCATGTGCTTACTCTATGTAACCTGGAATGAGTTCTCTATTATGCATTTAAAAATGTAATGTCCCATCCTTTATTTTTGATATTGGTTATTTGTGTCTTCTCTCTCTTATTTTCTTGCTGAGTTTGGGGTACAATTTTATCACTTTTATGTATTCTTTCAAGGAATCAGCTTTTAGCATGATTAATTTATCTCTATTTTTCTGCCTTTTGATTTCTTCTCTTTATTATTTCCTTACTCTGAATATTAACACTACTCTACTTTTTCTAGTTTCTTAGAAACATGAAATAAGAAATTTAAGATTTTCTTTTCTAATTCAAGTACTTAATGGAACAATATTTTTCTTAAGCACTACTTTAGCTGCATCTCATAAATTTTGATATGTTGTATTTTCAGTTCTATTCAGTTCAAAATATGTCATAGTCTCCTTGTGATTTCTTCTTTGAGTAATGGATTACTTACATATATGTTTAACTTTAAAGAATTTTAGAAAATCTTGGTTATCAATTTCTAATTCAATTCAGTTGTAGTCAGAGGACAAATTTTGAATGATTTTAATCCTCTTAAATTTATTTAGACTTGTCTTATGGCTTAGAATCTGGTCTATTGCCTTAGCATTGTAGCTAAATTAATTCTATAACCACACTAGCAAAGCTAAAAAACAGGACTCAAAATGATCAAAGTGATCCCATGGAAAACAGTCTGGCGATTCCTCACAAAATTAATAATAGAGCTACCATATGACCCAGCAATCCCTCTCCTGGCTATATACCCGAAAAACTCGAAAACATGTATTCGCAAAGATATATGAACTCCTATGTTCATTGCAGCATTATTCATGGTGGCTAAGACATGGAGACAACCACAGTGTCCTTTGATAGATAATTGGATAAATAAGATGAGGTACATATACACAGTGGAATACTACTCAGTGGTAAGAAAAGACAAAGTACTGCCATTTGCAACAACATGGATGGACCTTGAGAATATTATGCTAATTGAAATAACTCAGGCAGAAAATGCTAAGAACCATATGATTTCACTCACATGTGGAATATAAAACTGAAACTCGTGAACACAAAGAGCAGTGTGGAGGTTGCCAGAGGGAAGGGGGTGGGGGTGGGGGGTGAAGGGGACCTAATATATGGTGATGGAAGATGATTTGATTGGGTGATGGGCACACAATACAATATACAGATCTTGTAACATAGAAATCCACACCTGAAACCTATATGATCCTATTAACCAATGTTACCCCAATACATTTTATTTTAAAAAAGAAAAGAATGTATTTTGCTATTGCTTGGTGATAGTATTTATTCTTTAAATCACCTATATCCTTACTGATGTTTTGTCTACTTGTTCTATGGGTGATGGAGATAAGAATGTTGAACTCTCAAGCTGCAGTTATTATTTTATCTCTCTCTTTTTCAGTTATAGTAATTTTTGCTTTATTTATTTTAAATCTCTGTAATTAGTTGCATATACAATTAAACTGTTATATTTTCTTAATTGAAATGGTACATTTATCATTATAAAATGTCCCTCTTTTATGTCTTGGTGATGTTCTTTCTTCTGAGATCTAATTTGTCTTATATTACTATAGCTAATCCAAAGTTCTTTTGATTTGTGTTTTCAGAGTACATCATTGTCTGTTTTACTTTTTAACACATCTGTCTCTTTATATTTATACTGAATTTCTCCATATAGTCAGGTCTTGGTTAATTATCCAACCTGATTATCCATATTTTATTTGGAATATTTAGACCATTTATATGTAATACAATTACCAGTGCAGTTTTACTTGAACCTATCATCTTCCATTGTTCTATTTTCCTCCTATTTTTTCCATCTCTTCTTTTTGAGGTATTCAAGATCAATTTGTGAACATTCATTGGATACCGGATTACTCCAAAGAATTTCAGAAGATATATCTATGTTTTATAGACTACAGTAAGGCCTTTGACTGCATTTATCAAGAAAAGCTATGGGTTACTCTGAAAGGAATGGGCCTGCCTTAGCACTTGAATGTCCTGATGCATAACTTATATCGTGATAGGAAGCCACTGTAAGAACAGAATATGAAGAGACAGAATGGTTTCCTATAGGCAAAGGTGTCAGACAAGGATACATTTTATCTCTCTATTTAATCTGGACATTGAACATGTATAAATATCTGGGCTAGACTCAGAGAATGGAGGAGTGAAAATTGGTCAAAGAAATATTGCCAACTTATGATATTCAGATGATACCATCTTTACTGGCAGAAAGTAACAATGATTTGAAACTATTCTGATGAAAGCATAAAAATAAAGTGCTAAAGCAAGACTGCATTTGAACATCAAGAAGACAAAAATCATGACTACAGAAGAAATATATAAGTATGACATAGACAATGAAGACATTGAACTTGTTAAAGATTTTGCTTACCCTTAGTAAGTCATCAATTCAAATGAAGACTGCAGTCATGAAATCAACAGAACACTGAGACACAAAAGGGCAGCAATGAAGAATTAAGAAAGATTATCAAGACCAAAAATTTGTCATTTAGAGCCCAAGGCTAAGATTATCCACACCCTCATATTCCCAATTTCTATGTACAGATACAAAAGTTAGATAGTGAAGAAGACTGGTAGGAAAAAATTGATTCATTTGAAATATGATGTTGAAGGAGACATCTACAGATACTCTGGACCACCAGAAATATGAACAAGTGGGCTCCAGAGAAAGTTAGGCCTGATACATTGCTGGAGGCAAAAGTGTCAAAACTAAAGCTGTCCTACTTCAGGCACATCATGCCAAGGCATGGTTCTTTGGAAAAGAAAATAATGTTGGGAAAAATAGAAGGCAGCAGGAAAAGGGGAAGACTAAATATGAGATAAATTGACTCCATGAAAGAACCCATAGACATGAGTTTACAGGAGTTGGCAGGACGGTAGAGGACAGAATATTGTGGATATCACTCATCCATAGGGTTGCCAGGAGTCAGAGCCTACTGAACAGCATGTAACACAACACTTTATTCTACTTTTCCTTCTCCTAAATTTTGGATTATATATTTTTAAATATCTACTTAATTTACACTTCTTACGAGCTATATATCTTTGATATACTTTTAGTAATTTCTGTAGTGTTTAAAATATGCATTTTATGTTATCACAGTCTATCTTTAAGTGATACATCATTTTATGTATAGGCTAAGTATCTATAATAGTATACTTCTATTTCCCTCTTAACTTTTATGCTGTTATTTTATATACTTTACTTTTATTTATGTTACTACCCCCACAATACATTGATAATTTTGCTTTATATAGTCAATTATCTAATAAGGATATTTAAACTGATAAAATACATTTTATTTTTTTCATATTACCATTTCTGGTACTCTTCATTCTTTAAGTGGATACACATTTCTATCTGATATAATTTTCTTCTGGTTGAAGAAGTTTCTATAATATATTTTGTAGTGCAATTTAGTGGTGATGGATTCTTCCAACTAGTCTCTGTTTGAAAAATGTCATAATTTGGCATTTTTCTTTCTTTCTCATACTTTTTGTTTTGTTTTACAAAAATGGCATGCTACTCACCAACCTGTTTTTTTTTTTTTTTTTTTGTTCTTGTTGAAAGTGTTACAGATGTCCCCCACTTTTTTAAAAAAAATTTTCTCTGGATATAGAATTCTAGATTAACCCTTTTATGTTTGTTTCTTTATTTTCTTCCAGTACTTTGGAAACATCTTCTCCATTATTTTCTGGTTTCTATGGTTTTTGAGTAAAAGTGTGATGTCATTCTTATTTTTTTAGACATATGCAATGTGTCTTTTTTTCTCTAGCTTCTTACGAGATTTTTGTCATTGTCACTGGTATTCAGCAATTTGATTGTGGTGCGCCTTAGTGTGGTTTCATTATGTTTCTTCTGCTTGGAATTTTTGAACTTCTAGATTCTTTGTATTTAAAATTTTAATAAAATCTGGAATTATTTTGACTATTTTAAAAAAATATTTTCCTTTTCCCTCATTTTTCTGGAACAGAAATTACACATATCTTAGACTACTTGATATTGTCACATAAGTGACTTGATGATCTGTTTATCTGTTTATCTTGCCTGATCTTATAAATTTTATATTGTTGAATGCTGGGCTTTATTGTATTCCTTTAAATAGTCTCGAAATTTTTTCTGCCTTACAGTTATGTTACATGGGATCACTTTGATCATTTTGAGTCCTGCTTTTTAGCTTTGCTAGTGTGGGTATAGAATTAATTTAGCTATAATACTAAAGCGATAGTTTTCTGAGGGCTTTATCCTATGATCTGTAGATTACAAGGACTTTCTATTCTTGCTGGTGGGAATGTAAACTATTGCAAGCCCTACGTGGACTCCTTCAATTTTTCATTGTATTGATTTCTAGTAATTCTTGGTAGTGAAATGAAAAGTAGGTTCTTATATTCATATTAAAATGTTATTTGTCAAGTACTGACCTAAGAATTTTTTTCATTTATCAGTTCTCTTACATATTTTTCTTATAATTAATGTTTCACAATGTGTCCTTGTAACTAGCATTCACCTTTATCAGACCAATAAGTAAATGAATGATGCTAGATTCCTGACTCTTATAGTGACCCTCCTTTCTATGTCATCTCTTGGACAATATCAGAATTTGAGAAAATACAGTCATTTCTCATTGTATATGAGAGTTACGTTCTGTAAAGTCACAGCAAACACTAAATTAATAAATATACAATCATTGCCTCTTGGGGAAATACAGGGTTACATTTCTATGAGCCTCTGGCCACATTTTTGTCAATGAATCAATGCATAACTTTTGTTATGCATTTCTGTTTAAAAACACCTTAATATGTATATATACACACATATATTAAGGTGTTTATATATATTAAGGTGTTTTACATATATGTGATATATATACATATATCTATACCTATATCTATCTAATATATCTATATCTATATCATCTATATCTATATCTATATCTATATCATCTATCTATATCATCTATATCTATATCTATCTATATCATCATCTATATCTATATCTATATCTATATCTATATCTATATTTATATCTATATCATCTATATCTATATATCTATCTATATCTATATCAATCATCTATATCTATCTATATCTATATCTATCTATATCTATATCTATTAGGGGGACCTGAAAGTAATGTCATGTTTTTACGACATTAATTCAAACAGATAAATTTTTAACAAGTTTTTATTTTTAATCAATGATGTAATCACCCTCGTTATCAACAACCTTTTGCCATCTAGTGTGCAAATTTTCAATGCTGGATCGATAAAAATCAATTGGTTTTTGAGCAAAATATCTAGAGATGGCATTTTGGACATCATCCAAATTTTCACATTTTTTGCCACTTAGAAAATGTTGTAGCGATCGGAATCAATGGAAATACGATGGCGCAATATTGGGCGAGTATGGTGGGTGAGGCAATACCTCCCACCCCAATTCATTAATTTTTTCCAGGGTTCGTCTTGCGCAGTGCGGTCTTGCATTACTGTGTTGCAGAATAACGCCTTTTCTGGTGACAATCACTGGGCACTTTTCAATTAAAGATTGATTTATTTGATCCAATTGTTCACAGTAAAGGCCTGCATTCAGTTTGTCCAGGTTTCAGCACTTCAAAATGAACAACCCCGCGAATATTCCACCAAACACACAAAAGTGCCTTTTTGGGGTGTAAACATGGCTTAGCTGTACTTCGTGGCGATTCCTTCGGAGAGAGCCACTGCCTTTTGCATTTTGGATTATCACAGAGGACCCATTTTTCATCTCCAGTGATCAAGCGATCAAAAAACGCTTCTATATTGTGCCGCTGAAGCAATAAGTTGCATGTGGTGGACCGGTTAGCTTTGTTTTCTTCGGACAGGTTATGCGGGACCCAAACACCTGCTCTGCTTACTTTACCAATCTGCTGCAAATGTTCTTGGATGGTCGACCAAGGTTGGTTAAAAGTGTTTGACAGTTCCTCGATTGTCTGACATGGATTTGCTTCCACTTCCACTCTTAACATGTCATTGTCTAAAGTTGTTGGTCTTCTTGATTGATACGAGTCAGAAAGATCAAAATTACCGGATTTGAACTTAGAAAACCACCTTTGGCATTTATGAACGTCTAATGCACTTGGATAAACATCGCAAATATTTTTGGTAGCAACTGTTGCGTTACTACCCTTGTGAAACTCAAAAAACATACAATACCAGATATGTACCTCTTCTGGTATTTGGCTGGCCATTTCACTATAAATTGCAAAAAAAAAAAAAAAAAAAAAAAAGATTTAATTATTTACGAGTAAACAAGTCACTCTAACCTTAAAATGTCTTTGGCACAGTTTTGAAGTACACAATGAGCTGATAAATGACAACCGAATACCGAAATGCGCAGAAACGACGTTACTTTCCGGTCCCCCTGATATATCATCTATCTATATCTACTTATATGCATTTTATATATATACACACATGGTTGATTCATTAGCATTGAACTAATGGCCAATAACACTGTAATTCACACCTGAACAAAGCTTATCTAACACATATTTTTATCTTCATAAGGTACATCACAGGCTTTTTTAGCTTAAACACACTAGACAGCACTTCAGTACTATGTTTGGGGACTATATAAAATAGTGAAATTACGAAAAAAGAGCAAAAAAAAAAATGTGGCATTCTGCACCAAGAGGTCACCAGTTCAATTCCTGGTCAGGGCACATGCCCAGGTTGTGGGCCAAATCCCCAGTGGGGGGCATACAGGAGGCGGCCAGTTGATGTTCTCTCTCACCGATGTTTCTCTCTCTCTCTCCTTCTCCCTTCCTCTCTAAAGTCAATAAAGAAAAACTTTTTTGAAAAGTGGCATTAACTATACCATAAGCATTGTTTACAATATGAGAGCTGAGGCAAGAAGGCAGACCGTCACCTTGTTCAACCTCAGCAAGGAACATTTGTGTGGGGAAGCTCATTTTTTTCACTGCTCTGTGCATGCACATGTCTGCAAATGACTGCAAAGCTCTGTGAATATTGATTTTGGGGTTACAAATACAGTTTAGCTAAGAGGCAAATTTGAAAATATGGAATCTGAAAATAATTAGTGTTGACTGTACTGATATGTGACTTGTTTCTTTTCATTTATCTTTTCTTAGTTGGTAATAATTAAGGGCTATGCTTCCTGGAGGTTGACACATTCCCAGTCCCAGTGACCTCTTTGTAAGACATAACCAAACTCAGGAAATATATTTACTATAGGTAACTTTAAAGTCCAGAAAGTCACCTTAATTGAAATAGTGTTTGGGGGCTTTTATCTCAGAAATTTATGGTACCCTACCCATTGTAGCAAAGGTAGCTGCTCTGGTATTGGCTAGTTAGACCCACCTCCTCTCAGTCTATTTATTCTTGAAAGAAGGAATATAGTCCACATGGTATCTAAATATACTTCACATTCTTTTGGCCCAAATTATACATTTTATTTTGTGCAATCAACCCTTTTTAGTCTCTAAATAAAGAGGATTTTGTTTGTATATCATTAGAAAGTATATGGACTTATCAGGGTCCCCGCCCCAGTTGATTAGTTTTACCCTATAAAGGCTAATAACCTCTTTCATCTCATGAAATTATTTTGGTTTAAGAAAATAGTTGCATGGTTTTCTATGTTTTAAGAAAGGTCACTTTGAGCCCTGGCCAGTTTGGCTCAGCGGTTAGAACGTCGGCCTGCCATCCAGAGAGACCCGCGTTCGGTTCCCGCTAAGGGCATGCACCTTGGTTGCGATTTTTCCCCGGCCCTGGTTGGTCGTGTGGGTGGCAGTCACTCGATGTGTCCCTTTCACGTCGATTGTTTCTCTCTCTCTCTTCCTCTTTCTCCCTCCCACTCTATCTGAACAAAAAATGGGAAAATGTCCTCGGGTGAGGGTGAAAAAAAAAAAAAAAGAAAGAAAGAAAAAAAGAAAGGTCACTTTGAGATTTTTCATTTTGGCTTTGTCTGGCTGTGCTGTCTGTCATGTCACATTAGACTGTTTTCAAGGATCATGCCATGTGTGACACTGTGAAGAGACTCAGTCTATCATGAAAATAAAGACCCTGCATGTGAAAATGGGGGAAATAAAGATGTGCTTTGTTGAAAAACAAGTCAAAGAAGTAAAAACCATTATTGGAAGATAAATCCTGAATCTGAGAAGCAAAGGCTAGGGAGGGCAGCTTTGACGCAGTTTTTAGTAGAAGCTTGTCTTGAGAGTCCAAGGGGAAGAAAGGGATGTTTGGGTTTATCTTCTCCTAGCCTTTTGGCCAAGGAAGGGAAAATGTGGAGTCATTTACACAGAGCTCTTTTTCCTTCTGTGTTTAGAGTTCCTTGCACCTGAAGCCAAAGCCTTTCAATGAGTCAGACACCATGACCTGCAGGGGCTGACTTCTAAGTGCCTTGGAGAAAGCAGCAGTGTAGTTTGAAAATGTCCAAAGGCTTGAAGAAAATGTGAGAAGTTATTTTTGTGTGTGAATGTTTCCCTCTGAGATGTATATAAATAATAATGATAATGATAATAATAACAATAAATAAAATTTGAAATCTAATGTGGTATGCCATTGATTCTCTTCTCCCTATCTCTTCTCCTCTAAATGAAGTGTTATTTGTAGATGAATGTATTTCTCTCTTCACCTTTACCTCTAAGATCAATGACATACTTTTGAGTTTCTGTACTTAGATATCCTTTTCTCTAGTTCTCTCCTTGATCTCTTAGAGTTCACTTTTGACTTTTCTTCCTTATGAAACTTCTTCCCTACAGTTAAAAAAAAATTCCTCTTTTGTCCATGTCAAGAGAGTGCTTTTCTGTGCTCATCCTATTTGATAATCTGCTGCCCCAGACATCAGCTGTCCCTCCCTGGGGTTCTCCAAGTTCATATTCTCTCAATATTTCTCTCAAGGGAGAGCCTGTCCATCAATGTCTTCTTTCAGGTCCTTCCTTCTAAAGCTTTAGGTTATTCCCTCCCTAGTCTTGACTTTGTTCTAAACCTTTTAAGGCACTCTTCTTTACCATCTACAACTTTCTCCCTCCACTGACTTTTCCCCTTTACCTATAAACAATCTCAGCTCTACAAATCCTTTCACATCACAATAATAGAAAGATCTGGCCTAAAAGAGTCCCTAATTTATCTTTATTTTTTACTAGCAATCATCCTGTTTCTTTCTCTTTTTATCTTCAGATTTTTCAAAAGAGTAACCTATTCTTGTTATTGTGATTTCCTTTATCTGCAGTCTATCTTCTGTTCCCAACACTCAAAAGAAAGTATTCGAGTCAGAACTCTTAATGACTTTGAAGTCATCAGATATTGTGGCTTGTTCCAGTCTCTCTCCTCTTTCTCATTCTTTCTGTAACTCTGTCATGGTTAAACCCACCTTCTTTAAAAGGTTATTTCAAGACGTGAAATAAAATGTAAAAGTTTTCCAACCCTGCTCCAGAGTCCTCATTTTTATTCCCAAGAAGTAATAACTGCAACAGTTTATTGTATATCCTTCCAGAAATTTTCTGTGCATACTCAAAAATATTTTAATACAAACAAGGTCATATTGTATATAATCTGTTATGTAGATTGCTTTCTATACTTATAAAAATGACTGAGCAGTCTTCCCTTGTAAAGATGAATCATAGCTTATTTTACTGGTTTCTCACTGATGAACATTTTGGTTGTATCCAAATTATTGCTATAGCACTGTTGCTTATAGAAACAAATGTATTTGTATTTCATTGCTTGTATAATATATTCATAAGATAAATTTCTAGATTTGGATGTGCTACTAAGCTCCCTCTCTCTCCTTTAAAATATGGACAGTTTCACTAATAACAAATAATCATGTAATCTCTATATTAAGAAATAGAATATTTGCCTAACTTGTGTTACTCTTCCTTTCATTCTCCTGCATTCCCATCACTCAAGCAAATAACTAATGTGAATTTTGTGTTAATCATCTTCTTGCTTAAAAAAAATCATTTTACCATATCTATGGTAAGTTTATACACACTAGATTTGGTCTGTCTTTCATTAATATTTATATAAATGGTGTCAAACTTCTATGATTTGTATCTATGTTATATTTGTCTAATTTATCCATGGTGATATTCTCAACCCCTCCATCTCAGAAGTCTTTTCTCCATTGGTTTTCTATCATCTGTATCTCTTCTTACTTTGTTCACTTTTCCTCTTGTTTTCCTCCCTATTTTTTCTCTCATCTCTTCAGTGTGGCTGTTCTTTGAGTTTCAGTCTTCTGTGCTCTTTTCTTCATCTCAATTTCCAGTAAGTGACCCTACTCCTTTTTTATAACTTTTATTCATGTGAATTACTCCCAGACTTATATTTCTGCCTGTAATCTCTTTCTTGAGCCCTAGTCTATCATTTTCCACATATTTACTTGTATATCTTGTTCTAACTCCTTATATTATATTGGATTCAAATAACATTTGTGGATATATATATTTTAAAATTTTTATTCCAGACACTGTGCTAGGTGCTGAAGATTCAGGAAAGAATAACACATGATGCTGCATTTCAATCGGCAAAACAGGTGTACAAACTTGCATAAAAGTTTACATAAATTTATTGTATTTTTTAAAGATTTTCTCTGCCTCTTAAAATTTCTACTTCTGAAATAGCACCATTGTTTTCCTCCTCATCCAAGCTTATCCAGTTATCCTAGCCCTTCTTCTTCCTGAGTCCTCTTTCTCCATTTTTTCCCCAAATTATTTTCCTCTTGCTCCATATGAGGATTCAGTCACCACATTTTATCAATTCTTCACTCTTGTGTAACCCTTCCTGTTTTTTTCCCCCTTAACACCTCTTTTCAGAGAGTTTCTCCACACTGAGGCTGTTACAAAAATTCTTTTACTTTCAACCTCAAATTCGTTCTGCAAGCTGTACACTATTTAACCTTTCCCATATTCAGCTCTTAATATTGTTGTTGCTTACCTACTCAAATGCCTTCAATAGCTATCTGCTGCCTTTTGAATAAGATCCACATTCCATAATCTCATATTTAGGGAAAACTATAAACTGACCCCAAGCTCTCTCTTCAACTTTCTTTTCTCACACTGATTTCCTGTGTGAGGATTTGCAAACTCAAATGACCACAGGAATCAGACAGGTAATGTAAATTAGTTAATCTAGCTGAGCGAGGACTGTGGCAAATTGAAAAGCAAATTTTCCACCCAAAGTGTATAGCTCTTAGCAAAGTTTAAGCTGATTATTGCTATGTGAAATTGCAAACCCAGTGTTGCCAGATTTTTCATTTTTTAAGAGAAGCCAGAAATTCAGATTTTCATATAAAATCTTTGTATTTTTAGATGTTGGCAATCACTTAAAAATGGTTATGTCTAAAGAGCACATGGATGAGAGCTGCCACTTTATGACTTTCCCCTGTGTAAACTCTAGACAGGCTGACATACCATTTGGGTTTTAATCTCTATTTTGCTTGACTAGGATCTTCTGCCATTCTCTGCTTATTAGAATCTGTTATAACCCACATCTTTCAGGAAGTTTTCCCTGGCCAAAAAACCTGACTTTCTAAGACACTTACAGTCTGATTTAATAATTTGGCATTTTAAAATGCCTTATATTGCTGATTGTCTTTTTTCTTCTTTCCATGTTTCTTAGAATATTTTATGATTATGAAGACAATATAAATTCATTATATAAAATCTGAAATTTATAATAATGCAACCAACTTAAATAATAATGACCCATTGTCCTACCACTAAACAAACACTGTTAATATTATTATATTTTCTCACTTCTTTCTAGATATTCTGAGAGAAATATCTTTATCTCTATCTTTATCTTTATCTCTTTCCATCTATATTTCCAAATTATCTTTCCTAAAGATTGTAGTTGTTCACATTCCTAAACCAATGTACAAGAATACCCTTTCCTTATCACCATTCTTAATACTGGATATTTCTATTTTCTTTAGTGTTTGCCAATATGAAGTAGGGAAATGATATATTACTCTCTTTTTTACAGTAGTAAAATATGTACATATATATGAATATTATATATATTTTATTATAGTAAAATATATATAATATGTAGCATTTGTACATTTGTAAGTGTATAATTTAGTGGCATCAAACACATTCACAATGCTGTGTAACCATCCCACTATACCCTAAAATTTTTGATCAACTGCAACAAAAATTCTGCCTATTAAACAATAACTCCCACTATTTCCTTCCCCACTAGCTTCTGGTAACCTCTATTCTATTTTCTATCTGTATGAATTTGCCTATTCTAGGTACCTCATATAAGTGAAATTATATAATATTTGTCTTTCTGTATCTGGCTTATTTCACTAGCATAAGGTTTTCAAGGTCCATTTATGATACAGCACATATCAAGATTTCCTTTTTTAAAAAATTTATATCTAAGTATTTTATACTTTATGATGCTGTTGTAAAGAGGACTGTTTTCTTTTCTTTTTTATTAATTTGTTTTTGTTACAGATTATTCTTTTTCCCCCATTGACACCATCCTCCCCATCCCCCCTGCCCCATCCCCAGCTTTGTTGTCTATGTCCATTGGTCATGCATATATTCACATAAGTTCTGTGGTTTATCTCTCCCCCCGCAAGCCCTCTCCTATGAGGCTTGTCAGCCTCTATGTCTCTGGGTAAATTTTGTTCATCAGTTTGTTTAGTTCATTATATTCCACAAATAAGTGAGATCATGTGATATTTGTCTTTCTCTACTTGGCTTGTTTCGCTTAGAATAATACTCTCCAGGTCCTTCCATGTCATCTCAAAAAATAAGAGATCTTTCTTACAGCTGCATAGTATTCCATTGTGTACATGTACCTCAGCTTTTTTATCCACTCATCCACTGATGGACACTTGGGTTGTTTCCAGATCTTAGTTATTATAAATAGTCCTGCTATGGACATAGGGGTACATATATTCCTTCTGATTGGTGTTTCAGGTTTCTTAGGGTATATTCTTAGAAGTGGGATCACTGGGTCAAATGGCAGTTCAATTTTTAACTTTTTTTTTTTTTAGTTTTATTAATTTATTTTTGTTACAGATGTTTCTTCTTTTTTCCCCAATTGACACCCTCCTCCCCATCCCCCCCACTCCATCCCCAGCTTTGTTGTCCATGTCCATCAGTTATGTGTACATGCATATAAGTTCTGTGGTTTCTCTCTTCCCTCCTCCCCCACCCCCTCATCTGAGGGTTGTCAGTCTGCACCCTACTTCCACGTCTCTGGGTCTATCCTGTTCCTCAGACTGTTATGTTCATTATATTCCACAAATCAGTGAGCTCAAGCTTCTCTACTTGGCTTGTTTCACTTAGGATAATACTCTCCAGGTCCCTCCATGTTGTCTCAAAGGACAAGAGATCTTTCCTTCTTACAGCCCCATAGTACTCCATTGTGTATATGTACCACAGCTTTTTTATCCACTTGTCTACTGATGGACACTTGGGATGTTTCCAGATCTCAGCTATTGTAAATAGTGCTGCTATGAACATAGGGGTACATATATTCTTTCTGATTGGTGTTTAAGGCTTCTTAGGGTATATTCCTAGAAGTGGAATCACTGGGTCAAATGGCAATTCAATTTTTAATGTTTTGAGGTAATACCATAGTGTTTTCCATAGTGGCTGCACCAGTCTGCATTCCCAACAGCAGTGTACTAAAGTCCCCTTTATTCCACACCCTCGCCAACACTTGTTGTTTGATGATTTGTTGATGGCGGCCATTCTGACAGGTGTGAGGTGATACCTCATTGTTGTTTTAATTTGCATCTCTCTGATGATTAGTGATGTTGAGCATTTCTTCATATGTCTCTCAGCCATTTGTATATCCTGTTTGGAGAGATGTCTATTTAGTTCCTCTGCCCATTTTGTAATTGGGTTCTTTGTCTTCCTTTTGTTGAGTTGTAAGAGCATTCTATATATTTTGGAGATTAACCCCTTATCTGATGTATCATTGGCAATTATGCTCTCCTATACAGTGGGTTCCCTTTCCCTTTTGATGGTTATTTCTTTTGCTGTGCAGAAGTTTTTGAGTTTGATGTAGTCCCATGTGTTCATTTTTTCCTTTGTTTCTGTTGCCTTAGGTAATGTATCAGTAAAGATTCTGCTGCGTATGATGTCTGAAATTTTGTTGCCTATGTTATCTTCTAGTATTTTTAGGGATTCAAGAGTCACATTTAAGTCTTTTATACACTTTGAGTTTATTCTTGTGTATGGTGTAAGTTGGGGGTCTAGTTTCATTTTTTTTGCATGTAGCTGTCCAATTTTCGCAACACCATTTATTAAAGAAGCTATCTTTAGTCCATTGTATGCTCTTGCCACCTTTGTCAAATATTAATTGAGCATAATGTCTTGGGTCAATTTCCAGATTCTCTGTTGTGTTCCACAGGTCTATATGCCTGTTCTTGTGCCAGTACCAGGCTGTTTTGATTAGAGTAGCTTTGTAGTATAACCTGATATCCGATATTGTAATCCCACCTACTTTGTCCTTCTTTTTCAAGATTGCTGTGGCTATTCGGGGTCTTTTTGGTTCCATATGAACTTTTGAAGTATTTGTTATACTCTTGTGAAATATGTCACTGGTATTTTGATGGGGATTGCATTGAATCTATAGATGGCTTTGAGTAATATGGACATTTTAATGATGTTAATTCTTCCAATCCATGAACAAGGTATGTGCTTCCACTTTTTTATATCTTCTTCTATTTCTTTTTTCAATGGCCTGTAGTTTTCTGCAAATAGGTCTTTTACTTCTTTGGTTAAGTTTATTCCTAGGTATCTTAATTTTTTTTGCCGCAATGATAAATGGGATTATTTTTTAGTTTCTCTTTCTGTGAGTTCATCATTGGTGTATAAGAATGCTGTTGATTTCTTGATGATAATTTTATATCCTGCTACTTTGCCAAATTCAATTTTTAAGACTAGTAGATTTTTGATGAAGTCTTTAGGGTTTTCTATGTAGAATATCATGTCATCTGCGAATAATGACATTTTCACTTCCTCCTTTCCAAATTGGATCCCTTTTATTTTTCCTTCATGTCTAATTGCTATGGATAAGACTTCCAGTACTATGTTAAATAAGACTGGTGAAAGTGGGCATTCCTGTCTTGTTCCTGTTCTTAAGGGAAATGCTTGTAGTTTTTGCCAATTGAGTATGATGTTGGCTGTAGGTCTTTCATATATGACCTTTATTATGTCGAGATATGATCCCTCTATTCCCAAATTGCTGAGCGTTTTTATCAGAAATGGGTGCTGAATTTTGTCAAATGCCTTTTCAGCATCTATTGATATGATCACATGGTTTTTGTCTTTCATTTTGTTTATGTGGTGTATCACATTTATTGATTTGCAAATATTGAACCAGGCTTGCATGCCTGGGATGAATCCCACTTGGTCATGGTGAATAATTTTTTCGATGTATTGTTGGATCCGATTTGCTAGTATTTTGTTAAGGATTTTGGCATCTAAGTTCATCAGGGTTATTGGCCTGTAATTTTCTTTCTTTGTAGTGTCTTTTTCTGGTTTTGGCATTAGAATTATGCTGGCCTCATAAAACGAGTTTGGAAGTGTTCCTTCTTCTTGAATTTTTTGAAATAGTTTGAGGAGAATGGGCGTTAGTTCTACTTTGAATATACAGTAAAACTCCCCTGTGAAGCTGTCCGTGTCTGGGCTTTAGTTTGCTGGGAGAGTCTTGATTACATCCTCAATTTTCTTAGTTGTTATTGGTCTGTTCAAGTTTTCTATCTCTTCCCATAGTTTTGGCGGACTATGTGTTTCTAGTAGTTTATCCATTTCGTTTAGATTGTCGAATTTGTTTCCTTATAAATGTTCGTAGTACTTGTTAATCATCCTTTGTATTTCTGTGGTGTCAGTTGTTACTTCTCCTCCTTCATTGCTGATTTTGTGTATTTGAATTCTCTCCCTTTGTTTCTTGGTGAGTCTAGCAAAGGGTCCATCAATCTTGTTTCTCTTTTCAAAAAACCAGCTCTTTGTTTCATTGATCCTTTGAAATGTTTTTTTTTTGGGGGGGGGGGCTCTATGTCATTTATTTCTGCTCTGATCTTTACTATTTCCTTCCTTGTATGTACTCTGGAATTTTCTTTTTGTTTGCTTTCTAGTTCTTTATATTGTGACGTTAGATAATCTATTAGAAATTTTTCTTGTTTCTTGAGGTAGGCCTGTAGTGCTAGGAATTTCCCTCTCAGAACTGCTTTTGCTGCATACCATAGATTTTGTGTTGTTGTGTGTTCATTTTCATTGGTTTTCAGGAGATTTTTAATTTCTTCCTTGATCTCCTCGGTAACCCATTCATTGTTTAATAACATGCTGTTTAGCCTCCATGTGTTCAAATGTCTTTACATGTTCTTGTTGCAATTGATTTCTAGTTTCATACCTTTGTGATCTGAGAAGATGCTTGATATGATTTCAATCTTCTTGAACTTGTAGAGACTTAGTTTGTGTCCAAACATTTGGTCTATCTTTGAGAATGTCCCATGTGCACTTGAGAAGAATGTGAATTCTGTAGTTTTGGGGTGTAATTCTCTGTAGATATCTATTAAATCTATTTGGTCTAGTGCTTCATTTAGAGTCTCTGTTTCCTTGTTAATTTTTTGTCTAGAAGGTCTATCCATTGATGTCAGCGGGGTGTTGAAGTCTCCTGCTATGGTTGTATTGTGGTTGATTTCTCCTTTGAAGTCCTCCAGAAGATTTTTAATATATTTTGGTGCTTCTATATTGGGTGCATATATGTTTACCAAGGTTATATCTTCCTGTTGGATAGATCCTTTCAATATTATGTAGTGGCCTTCTTTGTTTCTAGTCATGGCCTTCATTTTGAAATCTATTTTATAAGATATGAGTATTGCTACCCCGCTTTTTTTTCCTTTCTGTTTGCTTGGGAGATTTTTTTTCATCCCTTTACTTTCAACCTATGTGAGATTTTGTTGTGAGGTGGGTCTCTTGTAAACAACATATATATGGGTAATGCTTTCTTATCCAATCCGCTACTCTGTGTCTTTTTATCAGAGCATTCAATCCATTTACATTTAAAGTGATTATTGATATGTACTTATTTATTGCCATTTTTGTTCAGTGTGGTTATATTTTTCTTCCTATTTCTTCTACTAATTACAGCAGTCCTTTTAACATTTCTTGCAGTGCTGGTTTGGTGCTAATGTACTCCCTTAGCCTTTTTTTGTCTGGGAAGCTCTTTATTTGACCTATTTTTAATGATAGCCTTGCTGGGTAGAATATTCCTGGATTCAGATCCTTGTTTTTCATGACCTTGATTACTTCATGGCCTTCCCTCTGGCCTATAGTGTTTCTGTTGAGAAGTCAGCTGATATCCTTATGGGGGTTCCTTTGAAGGTAACCTGTTGCTTACCTCTTGCTGCCTTTAGGATTCTCTCTTTGTCTTTAATTTTTGACATTTTAATGACTATGTGTCTTGATGTAGGCCTGTTTGGGTTCTTCTTACTTGGGGCTCTCTGTGCTTCTTGAACTTGAATGCCTTCTTCCTTCACCAAATTAGGGAATTTTTCTGTCACTATTTGTTCAAATATGTTCTCTAACCCTTGCTCAGTTTATTCTTTGAGGACTCCTATGATGCGTATGTTATTACGTTTTTTGTTGTCCCACAGTTCTCTTAAGCTGTCGTCTTGTTTTTTAATTGTTTTTTCCTTTGGTTTTCTGATTGGTTGATTTTTCTACCCTGTCTTCTAATTTACTGATCCGGTACTCAGCTTCCTCTAATCTGCTGTTTAGTCCTTCCAATGTGTTCTTTATTTTTGCTATGTCATTCTTCATTTCTTCTTGGTGCTTCTTCATTTCCACTTGGTTGATTTTCAATGTTTCTATGTCTTTACTCATGGTGTTGATGTCTTACTCATGGTGTTGATGTCCTTACTCATGCTGTTGAGCTTCCTCAAGATCATGGCTCAGAATTCAGCCCTGTTAACTTGCTTAACTCCATTTCATTTATCTCATCTTCAGTAGAGGTCTCTTGTTCTTTCATTTGGGATTTGTTTCTTTGTTTCACCATTTTGGCTATCTCAGTGGGTTTTGGAGCCTGCCAAATTTTCCCTGTGGATGTTAGTGTTTTGCTGTTTGTGGCTCCCTCTACTGGGTTTGGATGAGAGTTGGGGGACCCATGTTAAACACCACTGTCAAGTCTTACTTTCATGGGTAGATTTGCAAGCCCAGAAAAGGTTAAGTTATCCTCTAGCTTTTTGCCTAGAGGCCATTAGTTGTGGTCACTTGAAGAGCCTTGTGTTCTCAGTTGAATGAAAACCTCCCTCAGGTGTTCAGAGTAAGAGGATTTCCCGAAGGTGGGGCCGTTGCTGGTTGCTAATGAGCCTCAATTTGCATTTTAATGGCCCACGAGAATGGGGCTGAATCTTCAAAGGAGGGGCTGCTGCCTCTCCCCAGAGCCCTGGGAAGGAGTAAGATGGCCACCATCCTGTGTGGCAGCAAAGCAGCAAAAGCTCTGAGCGCCCTCCAAATCCTGAGTATCCTCACACAGTTCCAGTCCAGTCCACCCTCCCTCTGCTGGGACCCAAGGTGAGTGACTGTGGCTATTTTAGTGTTCTCTCCTGGCTCTGTACTCTGTGGAGCCGTGTTGGGCTTTAACTCCAAGGGAGCTGCTCACAGCTAAGATTGCTGCTTCCGTGGGCTCCCAGACCCCTCTCACGCCTCCGCAATCCTACCAGGTTCGATTCAGTGTCCCTGGTTGTATGATCGTCACAAGCTGCTTTTCTGTTGCTTTTTCCCAACGATTTGTCTTTATTTTAGTTGTAATTCCAGTTTGGTCCTGGAAAATGGTTTGTGTAGCTGCCATTCACTCTGCCACAATTTTGGTTCCCTCAATTTTTAACTTTTTGAGGTAACACCATAGTGTTTTCTTCAGTGGCTGCACCATTCTGTATTCCCACCAGCAGTGTACTAGAGTCCCCTTTTCTCCACACCCTCACCAACACTTGTTGTTTGATGATTTGTTTATGGCGACCATTTTGACAGGTGTGAGGTGATACCTCATAGTTGATTTAATTTGTATCTCTCTGATGATTAGTGACATTGAGCATTTTTTCCTATGTCTCTTGGCCATTTGTATGTCCTGTTTGGAGAGGTGTCTATTTAGGTCCTCTACCCATTTTTTGCTGGGTTCTTTGTCTTCCTTTTGTTGAGCTGTATGAGCACTCTATATATTTTGGAGATTAACCCCTTATCTGATGCATCATTGGCGATTATGGTATCCCATATAGTGGGATCCCTTTCCATTTTGATGCTTGTTTTTTTTTTTTTTTTGCTGTGCAGAAGTTTTTGAATTTGATGTAGTCCCATGTGTTCATTTTTTCTTTGTTTCTCTTGCCTTTGGTGTTATATCAGTGAAAATTCTGACACGTATGATGTCTGAAATTTTGTTGCCTGCATTTTCTTCTAGAATTTTTGTGGATTCATGAGTTACATTTAAGTCTTTTATCCATTTTGAGTTTATTCTTGTGTATGGTGTAAGTTGGTGGTCTAGCTTGATTTTTTTGCAAGTAGTTATCCAATTTTCCCAACACCATTTGTTGAAGAGACTGTCTTGACTCCACTGTATGCTCTTGCCACCTTTGTCAAATATTAATTGAGCATATTGTCTTGGGTCAATTTCTGGTTTCTCTATTGTGTTTCTTTGATCTATTTGCCTGTTCTTGTGCCAGTACCAGGCTGTTTATATTACAGTGGCTTTGTAGTGTAACCTGATATCTGGTAATGTGATCCCTCCTACTTTGTCCTTCTTTTTCAAGATTACTGTAGCTATTCAGGGTCTTTTTTGGTTCCATATGAACTTTTGAAGTATTTGTTCTAGTTCTGTGAAATATGTCACTGGTATTTTGATGTGGATTACATTGAATCTATAGATTGCTTTGGGTAGTATAGACCTTTAAATCATGTTAATTGTTTTAATACATGAACAAGGTACATACTTCCCCTTTTTTATATCTTCCTCTATTTCTTTTTTCAATGACCTGTAGTTTTCTGTGAAGTGTTCCTTTACTTCTTTGGTTAAGTTTATCCCTAGGTATCTTAATTTTTTTGCTGCAATGGGAAATGGAATTGTTTTTCTTTAGTTTCTCTTTCTGTGAGTTCATCATTGGTGTACAAGAATACCATCGATTTCTTGACTTTAATTTTGTATCCTACTACTTTGCCAAATTTATTTATTAAGTCTAGAAGATTTTTGATGGAGTCTTTAGGGTTTTCTATGTACAATATTATGTCATCTGTGAATAATGACAGTTTCACTTCCTCCTTTCCAATTTGGATCCCCTTTATTTTTTCTTCACCTCTAATTGCTGTGGCTAAGACTTCCAGTACTTTGTTAAATAAGAGTGGCGAAAGTGGGCTTCCCTGTTTTGTTCCCATTTTTAAGGGGAATGCTTTCAGTTTTCACCCATTGAGTATGACATTGGCTGTAGGTTTTTCATATATTGCCTTTATTATGTTGAGATATGGTACCTCTATTCCCATATTTCTGAGCATTTTTATCAGAAATGAATGCTGGATTTTGTCAAATGCTTTTTCAGTATCTATTGATATAATCATATGGTTTTCATCTTTCATTTTGTTTATGTGGTGTATCACATTTATTGATTTGAGAATATTTTACCATCCGTGCATGCCTGGGATGAAACATTCTTGGTCATGATGAATAATTTTTTTGATGTATTGCTGGATCCGATTTGCTAATATTTTGTTAAAGATTTTGGCATCTGTGTTCATCAGGGATATTGGCCTGTAGTTTTCTTTCTTTGTAGTGTCTTTATCTGGTTTTGGAATTAGGATTATGCTGGCCTCATAAAATGAGATTGAAGTCGTCTGTCTTCTTGGTTTTTCTGGAATAGTTTGAGAAGAATGGGTATTAGATCTTCTTTGAATGTTCGGTAAAACTTCCCCACGAAGCCATCCGGGCCTGGGTTTTTGTTTGCTGGGAGTTTCTTAATTACATCTTCAATTTCCTTTGTTGTTATTGGTCTGTTCAAGTTTTTTATCTCTTCCTTGTTCAATTTGGGAGGCTATGTTTTTCTAAAAATTTGTCCATTTCTCCTAGATTGTTCAATTTGTTGGCGTATAATTGTTCATAGTATGATTCAACGATCCTTTGTATTTCTGTGGTGTCAGTTGTTACTTGTCCTCTTTCATTTCTGATTTTGTGTATTTGGTTTCTCTAATTTGTTTCTTGGTGAGTCTGGCTAAATATCCATCGATCTTGTTTATCTTTTCAAAGAACCAGCTTTTTGTTTCATTGATCTTTTGAATTGTTTTTTTAGTCTCTATGTCGTTTATTTCTGCTCTGACCTTTACTATTTCCTTCCTCCTACTAGCTCTGGGTTTTTCTTTTTGTTTACTTTCTAGTTATTTAAGTTGTACGGTTAGAAAGTCAATTAGGAATTTTTCTTTTTTCTTGAGGTAGGCCTGTAGTGCTATGAACTTCCCTCTCAGGAGTGCTTTCACTGTGTCCCATAGATTTTGTGTTGTTGTGTGTTCATTTTCACTGGTTTCAAGAAAGTTGTTAATTTCTCCCTTGATCTCATTAGTAACCCAGTTGTTATTTAATAACATGCTATTTAGCCTCCAAGTGTTTGAACGCTTTTGTGTGTTTTGTAATTGAGTTCTAGTTTCATGCCACTGTGATCTGAGAAAATGCTTGATATGATTTCAATTTTCTTGAATTTGTAGAGACTTGCTTTGTGCCCGAACCTGTGGTCTATCTTTGAGAATTACCTATGTGCACTTGAGAAGACTGTATATTCTGCAGCTTTGGGGTGAATTGTTCTGTAAATATCAATGAAGTCCAACTGATCTAGTTTGTCTTTAAGGACTCTATGTCCTTGTTAATTTTTTGTTTAGAAGATGTATCCAGTGGTGTCTGTGGCATGTTAAAGTCACCCACTATGATCGTATTGCTATTGATCTCTCCCTTGAAGTCCTCCAGAAGTTTTTAAATATATTTTGGTGCTCCCGTATTTGGTGCGTATATGTTTACCAGGGTTATATCCTCTTGTTGGATTGATCCTTTTAGTATTATGTAGTGACCTTCTCTGTCTCTTATTATGGCCCTTGTTTTGAAGTCTATCTTGTCAGATATGAGTATTGGTACACCAGCTTTTTTTCCCTTTCCATTTGCTTGGAAAATTTTTTTTCCATCCCTTCACTTTCATCCTGTGTGAGTCTTTTGTTATGAGGTGGTTCTCTTGTAGACAGCTTATATATGGGTCGTGTTTTCTTATCCAATCACCTACCCTATGTCTTTTGATTGGAGCATTTAAGCCATTTACATTTAAGGTTATTATTGAGGACTTCCGGTCAAGATGGCGGCGTAGGTAGATGCAGTATCGCGTCCTCCCACAACCACATCAAAGTTACAACTAAACTACAGAACAACCATCATTCAAAACCACCTGAAATCAAGCTGAATGGAAGTCTGACAACTTCGAAATTAAAGAAGAAGCCGCATCGAGACTGGTAGGAGGGCGGAGGCATTACGGGCTGGTCCCACACCCACGTGTGGCGGATAAAAATTAGGAGGACACCTCAGCTGGGAAGGTCCTCCCTGAGAACTGAGGGGTCCCCATCCCACACCAGGCGCCCAGCTGAGGGTTCCAGAGCCAGGAAGAGGAGTCCCCATAACTTCTGGCTGGAGAAAGCGGGAACTGAGGCTGAGGCGGCTGGAGCCCCCGGCAGCTCCTCTTAAAGGGCCCGTGCACAGACTTACTCGGACTCTCTCCCTCCGGGCTCCAGCATGGAGGAGGCAGCCTGAAAGGCACCAGAGTCATATGGGGAAGAACTGAGCTGTTTGGCATTGGCGCGAGGGCTGGAGAGGCAGCTTTCTCCTGGACAGACCTGGACAGACGTGCTATCAGAGGCTTTAGTTCCTTTGGTGAGGCCTTCCCTGGGGCGGTAGATGCCGCCATTTCTGGGACTCCAGCAACCTGGCTCACACTGTTGGCCCCGCCCTGGTGATTCCCTGAGGCCCCGCCCCACCCAGCTTTCAGGCCCATCCAAGCTGTTGCCAGTTGCTTTACCACAGGATTGGCCTGTCTTGGATCCTGCTTCAGCTTTTCCTAAATTCTTTCAAACAAGCAGCATCTGGACTCAGCTAGCCCCACACCTCTCGCTAAGTAATACATACAAACAAACACAGGGAGGCAGCCAAAATGAAGAGACAAAGAAACAGGTCCCAAATGAAAAAACAGAACAAAACTCCAGGAAAAGAACTAAGTGAAATGGAGTTAAGCAACCTAACAGATGCAGAGTTCAAAATACTGCTTATAAGGATGCTCAATGGACTTAGTGAGAACCACGGTGAACTTAATGAGAGCCTCAAGGGCATAAAAAGGGACCAGTCAGAAATGATGGATACACAGTTAGAAATGAAGGAGGCACTAACTGAAATAAAGAATAGTTTAGGACTTCCGGTCATGATGGCAGCATAGGTGGACACGGAATCGCATCCTCCCACAACCACATCAAAGTTACAACTAAATCACAGAAAAACTATCACTTAAAGACCGCATGAAATCAAGCTGAATGGAAGCCCTGCAACTAGGAAATTAAAGAAGCAGCAGAATGGAGACGGCATACTGCCCTCCAGGACCCTCCTTGTCGCCTGAAAGGAAACGAGATCCTGCAGCCAGGGACGCCTGCAGAAGCTGAGCAACCCCCCCACCACAGAGGAACCCAGGAATGAGGGAGCAGAGCGACCCCCCCACCACGGAGAAACCCAGGCGGAGCGAGGGAGCCGGGCAACCCCCCCACCACGGAGGAGCCCAGACGGAGCGGGCGTGCCAGGCGACCCCCCCACCATGGAGGAGCCCAGGCGGAGCGGGGGTGCCAGGCGACCCCCCCACCACGGAGGAGCCCAGGCGGAGCGGGGGTGCCGGGCGACCCCCCCACCACGGAGGAGCCCAGGCGGAGCGGGGGTGCCGGGAGACCCCCCCCACCACAGAGGAACCCAGGCAGAGCGGGGGAGCCGTGACCCCGCCACCACGGGGGAACCCAGGTGGGGCGGGGGAGCCGGGCGACCCCCCCCACCATGGGGGAACCCAGGTGGGGCGGGGTAGCTGGGCGACCCCCACACCAACGGGGGGCCCAGGCGGGGCGAGGGAGCCGAGCGACCCCCACACCAACGGAGGAAGCCGGCAACACAGAGGAGAACTGAGTAAACTGAACAACGAAATTGACCCAGAGACATGGAGGTGGAGTATGGGATGCCGGGCCTCAGAGGAGGGGGGAGGTGGGGGAAAGAGATAAATCACAGAGCCTATGTGCATGGGTGCATAACCAATGGACATGGACAACAGGGATGGGGAGGAGGAGAAGGGGAGGGAGAAGAGGGTGTCAATGGAGGAAAAAAAGGAAAAACATCTGTAACAAAAACAAATTAATAATAAATTATTTAAAAAAAAGGTTATTATTGATAGACAGTTATTAGTTGCCATTTTAATTTTATGCCTGTGTTCCTCTCTCTCTCTCTCTCTCTCTCTCTCTCTCTCTCTCTCTCTCTCTCTCTCTGTTTCTTCTTCTTACAACAGTCCCTCAGCATTTCTTGCAGTGCTGGTTTGTTGGTGGTAAATTCCTTTAGCTTTTTTATCCGTGAAGCTCTTTATTTTTCCTTCAATTTTGAATGATAGCCTTGCTGGATAGAGTAGTCTTGGATTCAGACCCTTGCCTTGCATTATTTTGTACACTTCATGCCACTCCCTTCTGGCCTGCATGGTTTCTATTGAGAAATCAGCTGACAGTCTAATGGGAGCTTCCTGGTAGGTAACTTTCTGTCTCTCTCTTGCTTCCTTTAAGATTCTTTCTTTGTCTTTAATGTTTGCCATTTTTATTATGATGTGTCTAGCTGTGGGTCTTCTGGGCTTCATCTTGCTTGGGACTCTCTGTGTTTCCTGGACTTGTGTGACTTTTTCCTTCACCAGTTTAGAGAAGTTTTCTGTCATTATTTCTTCAAACAGTTTCTCTATTCCTTTCTCTGATTCTTCTCCTGGTATCCCAATAATTCAAATGTTGTTACATTTTGTATTGTCCCAACTCCCTTAAACTCTCCTCCTGCTTTTTAAACTTTTTTTCCATTTGTTGCTCTATTTGGGTGTTTTTCTCTACCTTGTCTTCTAAGTCGCTGATTCGGTCTTCAGCTTCTTCTAATCTACTATTGAACCCTTCTAAGGTATTTTTCATATCAGCTGTCATTCTTTATTTCCTCTTGATTTTTATGCATAGCTTCTACCTCTTTATGTGTAGCTTCTACCTCTTTTTTTAAGCTGAAGTAGTTCCCAGTGAGCTCTTCATAATTCTTATTAAGTTGCTTATAGTTCTCACCAAATTGTTTGAGCACCCTTAAAATCATTGCTTTGAATTCTTTATCTGACAAGTTGCTTTCTTCCATTTTCTGTAGTTCCTTTTCTACTGATTCCTCTTTTTCTTTCTTTTGGGTGTTGTTTCTTTGTCTCCCCATTTTAGCTGTCTTGTAGCTCTAAACCCTGTGAGGGATGTTTGGATGTGTAGGCAGCTCACTGTATATCAAATAAGGCTACTGTGCCTCCTATACTCTTTTGTTGCATGTCGCCTCTTGCCCACTATGGATCCTAGAATATTGACTACTGGGGGCTGGTATTGGTGTGTCTTGGTAAGTGCTGGTGCTGAATCACGTGGGCCCCTCTGGAGCTGTGTTCCCAGCTGGTTGCTTGTGCCACCTCTAGCTGTATAGCTCAGGCCCTGATAGAGCTGTGCTCCCTGCCCATACTGTGGGCAGCTGTGTTACACAGGCCTCACTGGAGCCCTGGCTCCCAGCCAATCTTGTGGGCAACTCAGTTGTACAGGCCTCTCTGGTGCCCCAGCTCCCTGCAGGTCCCATGGGCAGCTGGATCACACAGTCCCTTTTGAGTCAGGACTCCACACCTATCTTCTGGGCAGCTGGGTCTCACAGACCTCTCTTGTGCCCCAGCACACCGCAGGTCCTAAGGGCAGCTGGATCGCACTTGTCCCTCTGGAGCCCCAGCTTCCCACTGTTCTTGTGGGCTCCTGGGTCACAGAGGTCTGTCTGATGCCCTGGTGCCCCACTGCTTTTGTGGGCAGCTGTGTTGCCCAGGCCTCTGTGGAGCCCCAGGTCCTGCCACTGGCAGCTGGGGAGTGCTGCTGCCCTGTGGGGCTCAGCACCTGCTCAGCCTTTGCTGTATTTTGGGGGATGTGTCTCAGCTGCTGATCTGTGCTTCTGTTGCCTGGGGATGGATGTCTGCTCCCCAGCCTGTGTTGCTGGGGGTATATCTTGACTCTGATCAGGCTGCTACTGTGGGGGATGATGCTGGGCTCCTGGACATTTGCAGCTTCCATAACTGGCACTTTGGCAGCTCCACTACTGTGCACTGGTCTGTGTTGACACAGGGTGTCCACTGGTCCGATGGTGCCAGGTGCACTGGTGGGCTCAGGTTGCTGGGCCCTAGCCACTCCCACTGCCACCTCCCAGGGAAGACCCGGAATCTTCCAAAATGGTGGGACCTCCCTGCGGCACAGGGAGAAGTGCCCTGAAGAGCCGCTTACTGCAGTAGCCGGCTGCTCCCCATCCACAGCACAGGAAACTTCTGCTCTGTGTCTCTGCTCTGCACGAGTTTGGTAGTCCACCTTCACATGCACTCATACTCTCTCACACACTAGTTCACTCTCTGACACACTCACCCTCCCTCCGGTCCTGCCTGCCGCCATCTTCTACATATCAAGATTTCATTGTTTTTTATGACTGCCTAGTATTACAGAGTAGGTATATGCCACATTTTTGTTTATATATTCATCTGTCTATGGATACAGGTTTTTTACACTTTTTGACTGTTGTGAATAATACTGTTATAAACATTGGTATACAGATATTTGTTCAAGTCCCTATTTTAAATTATTTTGGATATATATTCAGGAGTTGAATTTCTGGGTCATATAGCAATTCTACATTTAACTCTTTGAGAAACTGCCAAATTGTTTTCCATAGTGGCTGAAGCATTTTACATTCTCACAAGTAATACACAAGGGTTCCAATCTCTCTACATCCTCATCAACATGTCTTTATTTGTTTATTTATTTATTTATTTATTTATTTATTTTTATAGCCATTCTAGTATCTGTGCAGTGGTATCTCACTGTGGTGTTTATTTGTATTTCCCTAATGACTAAGGATATTGAGCCTCTTTTTTACACACTCATTGACCATTTGTATATCTTCTTTGAAGAACTGTCAATTCATATCCTTTATGTATTTTTTAATTGTTATTTTCGGTTGAGTTTTAGAAGTTCTTTATATATTCTGGGTATTAGTCCCTTATCAGATACATAATTTTCAAATATTTTTCCCATTCTGTAGAGTGCCTTTTTTCTTTCTTGATAGTGTCTTTGATGGATGAAAGTTCTTGATTTGATGATGCCAACATATCTATTTTTTTCTTTGATGATCTTCGAGATTGTCAAATCCAATAGCATGAAGATTTTTCCAATATTTTCTTTTAGGAGGTTTATAGTTCTAGCTCTTACGTTTAGGTTTTTTAATTTATTTTTAGTTCATTTTTGTATATGGTGTAAGGCAAGGGTCCAAATTAAATTTTTGTATGTGAGTATTTAGTTTTTCAACATCGTTTGTTGAAAAGGTTGTCCTTTCCTCATTTAATGGTTTTGACACTCTTGTCAAAAATTTATTAACTGTTTATGTGAGTTCATTTCTTGGCTCTCTATTCTATTCAATTAGGCTATGTGTCTGTTCTTATGCTAGTACCACACTGTTTTGATTGTTGTAGCTTTGTAGTAAGTTTTGGAGTCAATAGATATAAGCCCCCCAATATTCTTCTTAAAATTGTCTTGACTATTTGAAGCTATGAGCAATTTCATATGAATTTGAAGATCAGCTGTTCCATTTCTATGGAGAAGGCTATAGGAATTTTGATAGAGTTACTGTCTTTTAATTACACATTTGTTTGAATATCAGGGAATTTTAATACTTTTCTGTATTTATCAGCCATTTGTATTCCTTCTACTTAAATTGTCTGATGATGTTCTCTGCCCATGAACCTAGTAAGGTTTTTGTAATTGTTCTTACTTATTAAAATGAGCCTTTTATATATAAAGATCATTAGCCCTTGGAAAATATTTCTAAATATTGCAGTTTTAAAAATATTTTAATATAATCCTTTCCTTGGAAGTGCTAAATTATTTTATGGTTGTTAAATCTATTTGTTATTTTTCTTAAGCTCAGTAAGTTCTTCCTCATCCTGAGACCTGTATCAACATAAGAAACATCCAAACGTGTAAGGAAGTTTTATCAGTTTATTTGAGCCAAAATGATTATAATTTCCAGGAAGCAAAATCTCAACAGATTGAGAAAATGGCAGTTTTATACATTGCAATCAAAGGAAGAAGTGTAAGGGGGTTACATAAAATCCACTGGTGGTAGATTAAGGTGGTGGAAGAAAGCAAAGCGGGGGAATCTCCGAGATTGGATAAAAAAGTAAAATGGAGAGACACATACTTCTTTTACAGTGGAAGATACAAGGTAGTTAATAATGAACATGTATAGTACATAGAGATGATATTTGGGGAGCAAGAATAAAATGAAAGGTTCTGTGTTCTTGTGCTCTGGTGGGAGAGTGTTCCCTGAGGGGTCTGGAAAACGGGAATTCCTCTGACATTCCAAAAGTATGTTATCATAGATACAAAAAACAAAAACAAAACAAAAGATAGGCTCAGTTAAGGTAACAATTGACCTTGGTCAAGGAAGATACTGGCCTAGGACATGACTACCACCATGACTCACTTTTAGTTAAGAAGTTTTAATTTCACACCACCCTTTGTGGTTATTTTTGGTCTTTGACTTTATAAGGCCTACCATGCAGGCCTTCCCTGGGCTTATCAGGTTTAGTATGTGACTACTTTTTCATCCATAGCTAATTAATATTGACATATTTTCTTTCAGTTAAAAACATTTTAAAACACTTAATTCTTTAATCCATTATATTGGTGTATGATGCAGAGTTTTAAATAGATATTTTTCCTGACATAACTTACATTCTGTCTTTATAGAATGACACTTGCTTTTCCTGGCTTTATAAAATAACACTTGCTATTTTTTTTAATGTCACTTTATTCATTTATTTATTTTTCTGATCTATCTTAGCTCTAAATTCTGAATATGTTGGTGTGACTTTTTTTATTGATACATCTGTCTCATTTTATATCAAACCCAAATTATTTATTTATTAAAGCTATGGAATATGTTTTAATATACAGTAGAGTGACTCTCCCATCGTTACTCTTTTCCCCCTAAAGTTAGATGTTTTTATATATAGATCTCAAATAGAATTTTGGCTATTTGATGAGAAAGGGTGTGCCCTATTCATCTATTTATTATTCCTAGCACCATTTTGGCCAACACAATGCCTAATAAAATTGATATTTATTTAATTTCTAGACTTAATTTTATAGTTTCTAAGTTTATGTCCTTATACTTGTGTTCTGAACATCCAAATACACCTCTACATCCTAGGGCCTTTGATATTCAGCCTCATATGTAAGGGTATTTCTTAAACACTTTTTATTTTTAAGTCAACTTTAGGAGCTCTGATTTTCTGAAGTGCCTTTTTTTTTGCAATGTCATGTCATACATTTAACAAGTATTAATTCTGTGCAGACCAAAATCTTGGCGAAATGGAACCCATTATGTATTAACTGAGACTTGGTATTTTTTTTTTTTCTTTCCTCTTCTTCACCATCATCTGTTAGCTTTACCTCACAATATTTGGACTCTTTAAATGCTGATTTTTCCCCCTTCCCTTTCTATTCTTCTCTCAGTGCTTACTAAATCCAGCCATTTATTTATTTAAAACTAGGCTTACCCATCCATTTCCTTCTAATACCACTGCTAAAATTCTGGGCTATTCTTTAGCTGTCACTGACCATGAGCCTTAAAACCAATGTTTTTGGCCTTCTTACAATATACAGCTCATTTTACACAATCCGTAAATGGCTGTAGTTCAGATCATTACCTTCTAAGTTGGTCACTGAGCTTCATTTTTGAAGTATACTGGAGCTTGCTGTACTTTCCACTAGTAGGCTTTTTAGCATCTGCCTATGAAAACCAGGTGAAATCTTATTTACCAATAAGACTTACTTCTAAAAAGGTGTCTGGGTGCTGCTTTGGCCTCTCCGTGTATCAGGGAAGGTTATGTTATGTTCACTAGTAGAGAAAGATGCCTCTTTCTTCCATCTGACATAAATAGAGCTATCCAATATTATTTTACATATGGTCAGTTCTTGTATCTTTGTCACTACTGCAGGGATATCCCTCGTAGCAAGCTACTTGCTGTACAGAGAAAAAAACACGCAGAAAGTTGGCCAATCTATACATTTCTAGGGTGCCTGTCACTAACCTGTTTTGACAGATGTCAGAGGAAAACTCAAAATGACCTTGATAAGTTAGGGGGAAAAGTATCTTATTATAATGAAAGAAAAAATGATAAAAGGATGGACTATCACCTGGAGATGAAAACCCAAATTCAGAAATACAGACTTCAAATAGGCTGACTAGTTCCAAGCATTACATGCAAAGATCTGAAAGTTATAGTTGATCTCAGCTAAATAAAAAGCAGAAATGCAGTGCCATGGTGAAAAAAATAAACTATGTTAAATGTATGCGATTATTCTTCTATTACGTTGGGGAATATAACTTTAGAGAAAACTGCACATAAAATTTAGTAGTTAGTTATAATCATCACTAATATTTGTTTTACATTGAACAAAGCCCTTTAACATATGTTATACGTTTCTTTGGTCCTGACAACATCCTTGTGAGTTATTTATTATTATATTTTCCATTTAACAGAAGAGAAAACAGACTCAGAAAAGATAAGTGAAATGCCTGAGGGAATACAGGAAGATCTGGTTTTAAACTCAGTTCTTTTGATTTCAAATATGATGTGATTCCTGTTAAAGTATACTTCTTCTTAAAGAAAAATAACTAAAGGAAGATTACTCATTAAGAAAAAACCCTTTATTTACATTTTCAAATTATTTGGATATTCTCCAAATAATAAGCTGAGCTGGTGAATTTTATATAGAAATGAATTTGTGATAACTCAATTCACAACCAACTATTTGGAAGAAATCTAAATGCATAAAGAGAAGTACATTCAAACACAGTTATCAATGTGTATAACACACTTATTCTGATCTCTTTAAATATGTTTTTATTGATTTTTTTAGAGAGATAGAAGCATCGATGTGAAAGAGAAACATCGATGTGAAAGAGAAACATCGATTGGTTGTCTCCTGTACGCCCCTTACTGGGGATCGAGTTTGCAACCTGGGCATGTGCCCTGACTGGGAATTGAACCAGGACCTCTCAGTCCATGGGGAAATACTCAATCCACTGAGCCACACCAACCGGGCATGATTCTGTTCTTTATTGCATAAAGAGAAGCACGTTTAAACACAGTCATTGATGCATATGATTCTGATCTTGATCAACACATTGAAATAGATATGGAAGTATGAGTTGTTAAGGGAACTGTGGCCTTCAGATTGGAAAATAGGTCCCATCAAAAGGAAAGAATTTGGGGTTGTTTAATTAGCAAATGACAAATGGAGTGAGCTAATCTTGGTCTTTGTAAGAATGGTTTTATGAATAGATAGCTGTTCATTCTTTTCTATGCTCACAGATGCAACAGTATAAAATATGTTTCATTTATTCATTCATTCAAAATTTTCTTTCAACTTTGTAATATGTTGTAGTTACTCTGGCTTGTGTGGGGGCACAAAGATAAGTAGAACATTCCCTCTGCCCTCAAGGGCTCTCTGTTGGGGTTAGGGTCGTGGCAGATTTATAAACTACAGCATTATTATATAAATAGTATAATAAAAGTATATGTGGCCCAGAATGCAGAAGGGTTAAAGAGTTAATTTAATCTAGAGGTGTCAGGGAATGATTCAGAGAAAGTTTTTTTTAGCTGATTTTGAAACTGGAATAGAACCTTGCTTGCTAAAATTGAAGCAGGGGAGACTTCAGTTTCACTTCAGGAAGAACTGTTAAATGTTAGCTTAAGAACTATAATATCTCATCAGTGGAGTTAAGACATTTTTTTAACCACAGGAAGATTTAAAAGTAAAAGTTAATCTTCCCAAAGGCAGGGGACTGTACCACAAGATCTTTTAGCAAGGCCTCTTTTAGCTTTGGTGTTTCTCTGATAAATTAAGAACTGATCCTGCATTCTCAGAGATTTGCAAAATCAGGCAGTAGACATAAGGAAAATCATGCAGTGTACCTAAAAACAATTTAATAAAAATAGTTCTATTGCCTTTATGCCTTGTTTTTATGTGAATCTGTATTTGAAGAGAAATTAAGTGTGTTTGTTGAAAGCAGATTTCATGTGCTCTCAGCTAAGTAATAATGGAAAACAGTAGCAGGAGGTGCTAGGTATGAGGCAGTGGGGCTGAGCAGTGTGGATGGTGCCAATGAACTTTATGAAAGAAAAGGGTATTGTTGCCTCCTGGTGAATTTATTTTGAAAAAAAAAAAGTGCTTGTGGTAAAAAACCAAGATAAATCTGGAAGAATGCATCAAAGTAGAGGCTTATGGGGATCACATTCACCTGAGGATCTTGAATCTCTATCGGAATATGTTGGTATCAATGCTCAGCTTGCTTCAGAGGGAGTGGATTTCCTATATTTATTAAAGCTAAAAGAGGCAACTCAGTGTAATGATTAAGAGTACAGAAACTGAAACCAGATTGCCTGGGTTTAAATGCTTGTTCTTATTTACTAACAATTGGGCAATCTTGGGCAAGATTTCTCACATCCCTGTGTCTCATTTCTTTTATCTATAAATGGAGATGATGATCATAAAATCTATCTACTTTATAGGGTCGTTTGAGGATTAAGATAATATACATAAGAAAATTTAAATGCTATTTCGAGCATTGTTAGTACCATAAGATATATTTTACAGTTTGCAAAGTCCTCCCTCAGAACCTTGTGAAGACTAGGCAGGTTACATCAACCCCATTTGACAGATGAGGTTATAGACTTAAAGGGGTTGAGTAGCTTGCTCCAGTTCAAGCAGACTCAGGACTTGAACTAGGCTGTCATGCCTCATTTAGTACTCTTTCCACTTGATCACACTTGTCATTGGGTCCACACTTCTTCCTGGAACTTCCTGAGACAACTGAGGAACATGTGTTTGCCTGTATTAGTTTTCTATTACTGCATAAAAATTTCATCTTAGGTCCTTGAAACATCACATGTTTATTATCTCACCATTTTGATGGGTCAGGAGTCTGGGCATAGCTTATCTGGATCCTTTGTTCAGGGTCTCACAAGTCTGCAGTTAAGGTTTCAGTCATGATGCAATCTCATCTTAAAGCTCAACTACAAAAGGATGTGCTTCCAAGCTCATTCAGGTTATTGGCATAATCTAGTACCTTGTGGTTGTGGAATTCATAGCAAATATCTTCTTCAAAGGCTACAATGGAGAGAGTTTCGCTGCTTGGAGTTTCCCAATTCTGTGATGGCCTAATCCCCCTATTAAAGGGTTCACCTTATTACTTCAGGTCCAACTAAGGTAATCTCCCTTTGATTCATTAAAAGTCAATTAGGTACCTTAATAACATCTGAAAAATTCCTTTACCTTTGCCCTGTTATATAACACAATCACAGGAGGAAATGTCATCCAGTCACCTTTGACATGTTTTATTTGTTAGAAGCAATTTGCAGACTTTACCCCACACTCAATGACAGGGGATTGCACAACAGATTACACATTAAGGACTATCCACAGGCGTGTTCACCACACAGTCCATTATTTTTAAGCTGTCAAGTGATTTTAAAAGTCAAAGTCAGGGCATAAATCAGAGTAGATATTAATAAATAGCAATTGTTTTTAGAAGATAGTTAAATAACTGCCCCCACCTTACCAGTTTATCTTTCTCAACGGTTTCATTTTCTTTTCCAACTAGGTATAATCTTGCTCAAGATACCTCACTTCTTGAGCTGCCATTAGATGCAGACATGCATTCTTTTTACTTCATAGCCAAGGCTATAACAGTTAAAAATATGAGCAAAATATTAAAGCCTCTTTCAGTATATGACAACATAGGATGTGAGTTTTGGGGTGGGCTTCCTTGAGATCATGGCAAAAAGATAAAAAGCTGAACTTTTATTTATTTATTTATTTATTTATTTATTTATTTATTTTTTCTCTTTTCCTTTAATTTATTTTTTAAAAAATTTTTAAAACTTATCTTTATTGTTGAATGTATTACAGATTTTCCTCATTTTCCCCCCATTGACCCCCTCCTCCTCATTCCTGCCCCCCTCCTGCCTTTCGTCACACTGTTTTTGGTGTCCATTGGTTATGCATATATACATATAAGTTCTTTGGTTTATTTCTTCCCACCCCCTAACCTCCCTTCCCTTTGAGGTTTGTCAGTCTAACAACCAATTTGTACTTCTTAATCTCTTCACTTTTTTCACCTATTCCCCCAACCCCCCTCCCATCTGGTAACCAACAAAAATTCTCTGTATCTATGAGAATGTTTCTATTATGCTTGTTCATTTTCTTTGTAGATCCAATTGTTGATAGATATGTATTTATTGCCATTTTGTTTGTTTATATTTTTTTATCTTTTTCTTCAAGAAGATCCTTCAACATTTCATATAATAATGGTTTGGTGGTGATGAACTCCTTTAGCTTTTCCTTGTCTGGGAAACTCTTTATATGGCCATTGATTCTAAATGACAGCTTTGCAGGATAGAGTAATCTTGGTTGTAGGTTCTTGCTTTTCATCACTCTGAATATTTCTTGCCACTCCCTTCTGGCCTGCAAAGTTTCTTTTGAGAAATCAGCTGACAGTCTGATGGGAACTCCCTTGTAGGTAACTAACTGCTTTTCTCTTGCTGCTCTTAAGAGTCTCTCTTTGTCTTGAACCTTTTGCATTTTGATGCATGTGTCTTGGTGTGGGCCTCTTGGGGTTCTTTTTGTTTGGGGCTCTCTGTGCTTCCTGGGCTTTTATGTCTGTTTCCTTCACCAAGTTAGGGAAGTTTTCTGCCATTATTGTTTCAAATAGGTTTTCGATTTCTTGTTCTTTCTCTTCTTCTTCTGGCACCCCCAAGATGTGAATGTTGGCATGCTTGAAGTTGTCCCAGAGGCTCCTTACACTATCCTCATTTTTTTGCATTCTTTTTTTTCTTTGCTGTTCTGATTGGGTGTTTTTTGCTTCCTTATATTCCAAATCGATGGTTTGCTTCTTGGCTTTACTTACTCTACTGTTGAATCTGTGTAAATTATTCTTTATTTCAGTTAGTGCCTCCTTCATTTCTGACTATGCATCCATCATTTCTGACTGGTCCTTTTTTATGCTCTTGAGGCCCTCACTAAGTTCACTGAGGTTCTCACTAAGTCTATTGAGCATCCTTATAAGCAGTGTTTTGAACTCAGCATCTGTTGGCTTGCTTATTTCCATTTCGCTTATTTCTTTTCCTGGAGTTTTGTTCTGTTCTTTCATTTGGGACCTGTTTCTTTGTCTCCTCATTTTGGCTGCCTCCCTGTGACTGTTTCTATGTATTACTTAGTGAGAGGTATGGGGCTAGCTGAGACCAGATGCTGCTTGTTTGAAAGAATTTAGGAAAAGCTGAAGCAGGATCCAAGACAGGCCAATCCTATGGTAAAGCAACTGGCAACAGCTTGGGTGGGCCTGAAAGTTGGATGGGGCGGGGCCTCAGAAAATCACCAGGGCGGGGCCAACAGTGTGAGCCAGGTTGCTGGAGCCCCAGATATGGTGGAGTCTGCCGGCTCAGGAAGGGCTCACCAAAGGAACAAAGGCCTCTGATAGCATGTCTGTCCAGGAGAAAGCTGCCTCTCCAGCCCCCATGCCAATGCCAAACAACTCAGTTCTTCCCCATATGTCTCTGGTGTCTTTCAAGCTGCCTCCTCCACGCTGGAGACTGGAGGGTGTGAGTCCGTGTAAGTCCGTGCGTGGGCCCTTTAAGAGGAGCTGTGGGGGTGGGGGGCGCTCCAGCCGCCTCAGCCTCAGTTCCCACTGGTTTCTCCAGCCAGAAGTTTTGGGGATTTCTTTTCCTGGCACTGGAACCCTGAGCTGGGTGCCTGGTGTGGGACGGGGACCCCTCAATCCTCAGGGAGGACCTTCCCAGTGGAGGTATCCTAATTTTTGTCTGCCACACGTGGGTGTGGGACCAGCCCATGGCATCTCTGCCCCTCCTACGAGTCTCCCTGCGGCTTCTTCAATTTCGTAGTTGTAGGACTTCCATTCAGCTTGATTTCAGATGGTTTTTGAATGATGGTTGTTCTGTAGTTTAGTTGTAACTTTGATGTGGTTGTGGGAGGACGCGATACATGTTTACCTATGCCACCATCTTGACCGGAAGTCAAAAAGCTGAACTTTTAGTAAGATTAAGCCTCAAATGCTCCTTTGCATCTCAGCACTTCAGCAAAGCCTTCTAACACAGAACTCCTTTATGAAGATGTCCCTTTTGCTAAATCAACTATTTGTGTCATTTTCTTGTGTTTTGCATTTGTTTGAAAGCTCTTTAATGTGTTTGTAAAATGAACACATATGTTGATTGATAATAAATAAAGAACAGTTGGCATAGACAGCATTACAATCTCTGAAATGAAGCTTCAAGAATCACAAGACTGTGCGGTTGTGGTTATTACATTTCTTTTCTTTGTCTACTTGTGGATTTCTCTGGCCTATCGGACAACACTCAATGTCCCAAATGAGTTTTGGGACATTTCTCCTGGAGGTCCACTATAAGAAATCATGCTAAAACTGGTGCAAGAGAATAAAACAATGACAATGAAAGCTGAGTTATTTAACTTCCCAGGTATGCTTTAAAGAAAAAGCTAAGCTCCTAATTGCTTTCCCCAGTATCTGGTTCTTCTCAAGAATATAAAGGGAGTGTACAGTGGCAACTGCATGAATTAAACAAGATGATCTTGGAAACACTTTATTGTTTCTCATAAGGACGTCACTAGGTCTAGTATGAGTCATAATTGAGAAGTTGTTAAAAAGTACACTTTATATTGTCATGAAAGGCACAGAGGCCCAGTCAAAACTTTTGCACAAGAATGGTAGCAGTGCATCTCTTGCTTGGCTTGTGCTATATTTAGAACTCATTGATAGGAAACAAATGTTAGTTTGCTTGGTATTTAAGAGGCCTATACAATATATGAAAGAAAAAAGAAGTAAAGAGTGTTGCTAGGAACAGGGATACTATCTACTAGATGTGGGTATGTGGCTCTCAGGTGCTTGCCCCAGATTTTTGTTGCCTGTGCCTTTATGCGATATGCTCTAAATCAGTGGGTTTTTTACTATATGTCTTTTGACTTGGGGTGGCATGGAATTATAGCAAGGGATATAGAATCCATATGCCCACCAAACATTGCTTGTAGAGTGAATAAATAATATCCATGTACTAATAGTACTTTGGATATCCAAGTACAAATAATAGTACTTTGGATATCCATGTACTACTGTTTCATAAAAGTATGTGCATGACATTGGTGTCCACTGCTCTAAGCACTTTTCTTAGCAAGAAGATATCTTGTCTTTATCTGTCTCTATCTCATCCTCTATAAACAATTTCAAAGTGGCTGAACAAAATTAACTTTCTTCTCCTTTTGGTGGCTAAAGAATCTTTCTTCTCAGACATTGATGCATTGATTCTGGGAAAGACACAATAGTACCTCTAATAGTAATAATAACTTATCATTAAATAACATTTTATCCAATGCTCTATAAATATTATATGGTGAGATCTCACTGTCACAAGGAAAAGAAATGCACAGCTAAGAGATGCTGTATTTGGGAATCGAATCCAGGCAGGTTGCTCCCTGAAACCTATGCTCTCCTGAGCATATATTTCCCTATTTCTGATAGTGGGGCTCATCTATTTCTAAAATAACCCTGCATCTCTAAAGGAAGAATTGGCAACAGAGTCTCCAGCTATTTGGGTGATTTGCTAGGCTGTCATCCATTCATTATACTTAGAAACTTAAGTAAATTCTCTCATATCCAGTATGGCTGAGGAAATAGAACATTAGTAGTCAGTTTATGAAATGCATGCTTTTTAAATGAATTAGAATATGGTAAAACACACCTAATATGAACATTGGGCTTAAGAAAAATTCTTTTTGTGAAGACTCAGAAGGCATTTTCTAACTGGCACAGGGCCGTGAAGTCAGCATTATAAACACCAGTGAACACCATGCTGCAGATGATTGGCTGTGCTGAGACACTCAGGTGAGGAAAGCAGAGGATAACTGAGAGTAGATGGCAGGTTTTATAAATCTATATCTTGGGGGCTTCTGGGCCCAGGATTATCTTTAGGGAACTGGGTCTTGGAGAAAAATCAGAATGTGTCTTTTCCTCTTCATCATTTGTGTATAGACAAAATCAGGTTAAAATTGACATTCTTGTTGCTGTTAGGGAGGTAAATGGGAATGGGAAAGGAACTAGGTGTTGAGAGAGGCCAAAGCCAGTTTATGTTTTGAGCCTCTTGGCACATGAAACATGTAGAAAAGCCAAAGGAAGAGAATTATGCAAATAAACACATGTCAACAACTTGTATAAAATAATCTATACATTTGTTAGAATTGTGCCATTCATTGCTCTCTCTCTCTCTCTCTCTCTCTCTCTCTCTCTCTCTCTCTCTCTCTCTCTCTCCCTCTCTCTCTCCAGGCAAAGGGTCCTTTCTGTTAAAAAAAATCTCCATACACATCATTCAGCAAAGGGAAGGCACCTTCTTCACTGTGTTATCCCCATCTCTGTCAGAATTGGAGTTAGACCTACTAAAGGTCACAGAGCAAAAATATGTTGAATTTAAATAGACATTGAGCAATTTAGGCCATGTATGTAACACTTAAAGTAATTTGGTCCAGAGAGAAAATACCTGTCCATGCTGTAAATCCAGATAGGAGAAGCTGGCAATCATGGGAGAGTCATAGCTTGCCCCACAATAGGGATTAAGACCAATTATCTCAGAAGCCAAATCTTCTGAAATAAATTGTCTGAGGACTTGACCTTTGAAAAGCTCAAGATCTAGCGGTTTGCTTAAAATGTGTTTCACCCTGGATACTTCAGAATCTCATTTCCCCTTTTGTTATTTTCTCCTCCCCTCTCTCACTTTATGGGCAATAAAGGAGACATATTTATCACATCAAATATATTAAAATTTCAACCCTAGAAAGTAAATCCATTTCAAGACTGTTTTCCCAAATGACTATATCTGCTTGAAGGGCAAACCAAGGGAAGATTGATCCATTGGCAGGGAAACTGGGGAAGGAAATGAAAGAAGCCTAAGTCAAAAGCTGGGCCTGGCTTTTCTAAGAAGCCAGACTTTCAAGAGGTGACCTCTGTACTCCAGCTAGTTGTCTGGAGTCCATATGACAATCCCAGGGGTGATAGGAAACCAGGTGCCTGTCGAACTGCGAAAAGAAGAGTACAACTGGAAGATTATTCTAAAAATTTTTATCAGTGCATGAACAATATTACGAAAACAAGAAAAAAATATCACTCATAATATCACTATATAATGTATCAGTTTTTTAATGCCCCCTTTACATATGCAATTTTGAAAAGTTGTAAAAATAATGAAGATATTCTTATGTACTATGTTCCTTATGTAATATTATGTCAAAAATGGTTTGTCATATAGTTATATGTACCTCATAATAAAAATATTTTTTGTGGCTGCACTATACTTCTTTTTTTGTTTATTAATTTACTTTTGTTACAGATGTTTCTCTTTTTTTCCCTCATTGACACCCTCCTCCCCCTCCCTCCCTGCCCCGTCCCCAGTTTTGTTGTCTATGTCCATTGGTTATGAGTACATGCGTACAAGTTCTGTGGTTCATCGCTCCCCTCCCCCACCCCCTCATTTGGCAATTGTCAGTCTGTACCCTACTTCCACGTCTCTGGGACTACCCTGTTCCTCAGACTGTTATGTTTATTATATTCCAGAAATAAGTGAGATCATATGATATTTGTCTTTCTCTGCTTGGCTTGTTTTGCTTAGGATAATAGTTTCCAGGTCCCTCCATGTCGTCTCAAAGGACAAGAGATCTTTCTTTCTTACAGCTGCATAGTACTCCATTGTGTATATGCACCACCGCTTTTTTATCCATTTGTCTACTGAGGGACACTTGGGCTGTTTCCAGATCTTAGCTATTGTAAATAGCGCTGCTATGAACATGGGGGTACATGTATTCTTTCTGATTGGTGTTTCAGGCTTCTTAGGGTATATTCGTAGGAGTGGGATCACTGGGTCAAGTGGTAATTCAATTTTTAATTTTTTGAGGTAATATCATAGTGTTTTCCACAGTGGCTGCACCAGTCTGCACTCCCACCAGCAGTGTACTTGAGTCTCCTTTTCTCCACACCCTCACCAACACTTGTTGTTTGATGCTTTGTTGATGGCGGCTATTCTGACAGGTGTGAGGTGATACCTCATTGTTGTTTTAATTTGCATCTCTCTGATGATCAGTGACGTTGAGCATTTCTTCATATGTCTCTTGGCCATTTGTATGTCCTGTTAAGAGAGGTGTCTCTTTAGGTCCTCTGCTCATTTTTTAATTGGGTTCTTTGTCTTCATTTTGTTGAGATGTATGAGCACTCTATATATTTTGGAAATTAATCCCTTATCTGATATATCATTGACAATTATGCTCTCCCATACAGTGTGTTGCCTTTCCACTTTGATGGTTGTTTCTTTTGCTGTGCAGAAGCTTTTGAGTTTGATGTAGTCCCATGTGTTCATTTTTTCCTTTGTTTCTGTTGCCTTAGGTGATGTATCAGTGAAGATTCTACTGCATATGATGTCTGAAATTTTGTTGCCTACATATCCTTCTAGGATTATTATGGATTCATGAGTCACATTGAAGTCTTTTATCCATTTTGAGTTTATTCTTGTGTATGGTGTAAGCTGATGGTCTAGTTTCATTTCTTTGCATGTAGCTGTCCAATTTTCCCAGCACCATTTATTAAAGAGGCTGTCTTTACTCCATTGTATGCTCTTGCCACCTTTGTCAAATATTAATTGAGCATAATGTTTTGGGTCAATTTCTGGGTTCTCTGTTCTATTCCATTGATCTATGTGTCTGTTCTTGTGTCAGTACCAGGCTGTTTTGGTTACAGTAGCTTTGTAGTATAACCTGATGTCTGGTATTGTGATCCCGCCTACTTTGACCTTCTTTTTCAAGATTGCTGTGGCTATTCAGGGTCTTTTTTGGTTCCATATGAACTTCTGATGTATTTGTTCTAGTTCCGTGAAATATGTCATTGGTATTTTGATGGGATTGTGTTAAATCTATGGATTGCTTTTTGTAGTATGGACATTTTAATGATGTTAATTTTTCCAATCCATGAACAAGGTATGTGCTTCCACTTTTTTTATATCTTCCTCTACTTCTTTTTTCAAGGTCCTGTAGCTTTCTGCAAATAGGTCCTTTACTTCTTTGGTTAAGTTTACTCCTAGGTATCTTAATTTTTTTGCCACGATGATAAATGGGATTGTTTATTCAGTTTCTCTTTCTGTGAGTTCATCATTGGTGTATAAGAATGCCTTCGATTTCTTGACGTTAATTTTGTATCCTGCTACTTTGCCAAATTCATTAATTAAGTCTAGTAGATTTTTGATGGAGTCTTTAGGGTTTTCTATATATAATATCATGTCATCTGCAAATAATGAGAGTTTCACTTCCTCCTTTCTAATTTGGATCCCTTTTATTTTTTCTTCATGTCTGATTGCTGTGGATAAGACTTCCAGTACTATGTTAAATAAGAGTGGTGAAAGTGGACATCCTTGTCATGTTCCTGTTCTTAAGGGAAATGCTTTTAGTTTTTGTCCATTGAGTATGATGTTGGCTGTAGGTCTTTCATATATGGCCTTTATAATGTTGCGATATTATCCCTCTATTCCCAAATTGCTGAGCGTTTTTATCAGAAATGGGTGCTGGATTTTGCCAAATTTTTTTTCAGCATCTATTGACATAATCATATGGTTTTTATCTTTAATTTTTTTTATGTGATGTATCACATTTACTGATTTGCGATTATTGTACCAGCCTTGCATCCCTGGGATGAATCCCACTTGGTCATGGTGAATAATTTTTTTGATGTATTGCTGGATCCGATTTGCTAGTATTTTGTTAAGGATTTTGGCATCTATGTTCATCAGGGATATTGGCCTGTAGTTTTCTTTCTTTGTAGTGTCTTTTTCTGGTTTTGGAATTAGAATTATGCTGGCCTCATAAAACGAGTTTGGAAGTCTTCCTTCTTCTTGAATTTTTTGGAATAGTTTGAGGAGAATGGGTGTTAGTTCTTCTTTGAATGTTCGGTAAAACTCCCCCATGAAGCCGTCTGGGCCTGGGATTTGTTACCTGGGAGGGTCTTGATTACATCTTCAATTTCCTTCGTTGTTATTGGCCTGTTCAAGTTTTCTATCTCTTCCCGGTTCAGTTTTGGGAGACTATGTGTTTCTAGAGATGTGTCCATTTCACTTAGATTGTCGAATTTGTTGCCATATAAATGTTCATAGTATTTGTTAATGATCCTTTGTATTTCTGTGGTGCCAGTTGTTACATCTCCTCTTTCATTTCTGATTTTGTGTATTTGGGTTCTCTCTCTTTGTTTCTTGGTGAGTCTAGCTAAGGGTCCATCAATCTTGTTTATCTTTTCAAAAAACAAGCTCTTTGTTTCATTGATCCTTTGAATTGTTTTTTTGGTCTCCATGTCGTTTGTTTCTGCTCTGATCTTTACTATTTCCTTCCTTCTACTTGCTCTGGGGTTTTCTTTTTGTTTGCTTTCTAGTTCTTTAAGTTGTGAGGTTAGGTAGTCAATTAGAAATTTTTCTTCTTTCTTGAGGTGGGCCTGTAGTGCTATGAACTTCCCTCTCAGAACTGCTTTCGCTGCATCCCATAGATTTTGTGTTGTTGTGTGTTCATTTTCATTAGTTTCCAGGGAATTTTTAATTTCTTCCTTGATCTCCATGGTAACCCATTCATTGTTCAGTAACATGCTCTTTAGCCTCCATGTGTTCAAATGTCTTTGCATGTTCTTGTTGCAATTGATTTCTAGTTTCATGCCATTATGGTCTAAAAAGATGCTTGATATGATTTCAATCTTCTTGAACTTGTAGAGACTTAGTTTGTGCCCTAACATATGGTCTATCTTTGAGAATGTCCCATGTGCACTTGATAAGAATGTGAATTCTGCAGTTTTGTGGTGTAATTCTCTGTATATATCTATTAAATCTATTTGATCTGGTGCTTCATTTAGAATTTCTGTTTCCTTGTTAATTTTTTGTCAAGATGATCTATCCAGTGATGTCAGTGGTGTGTTGAAGTCTCCTGCTATGATTGTATTTTGGTTGATTTGTCCTTTGAAGTCCTCCAGAAGATTTTTAATATATTTTGGTGCTCCTATATTCAGTGCATATATATTTACCAAGGTTATATCTTCCTGTTGGATAGACCCTTTCAATATTATGTAGTGGCCTTCTTTGTCTCTAGTTATGGTCTTCAATTTGAAATCTAATTTATCAGATATGAGTATTGCTACCGCAGCTTTTTTTTTCCTTTCTGTTTACGTGGAAGATTTTTTTTCCATCCCTTTACTTTCAACCTATGTGAGTCTTTTGTTGTGAGGTGGGTCTCTTGTAAACAACATATATGTGAATCATGCTTTCTTATCCAGTCAGCTACTCTGTGTCTTTTTATCGGAGCATTCAATCCATTTACATTTAAGTTGATTATTGATATGTACTTATTTATTGCCATTTTTGTTCAGTGTGGTTATATTTTTCTTCCTATGTCTTCTACTAATTACAGCAGTCCTTTTAACATTTCTTGCAGTGCTGGTTTGGTACTACTATATTCCCTTAGCCTTTTTTTTGTCCGGGAAGCTCTTTATTTGACCTTCTATTTTGAATGATAGCCTTGCTGGATAGAGTAGTCTTGGATTCACATCCTTGTTTTTCATTACCTTGATTACTTCATGCCATTCCCTTCTGGCCTGTAAGTGTTTCTGTTGAGAAGTCAGCTGATAGCCTTATGGGGGTTCCTTTGTAGGTAACCTGTTGCTTATTTCTTGCTGCCTTTAGGATTCTCTCTTTGTCTTTAATTTTTGGCATTTTAATTATTATGTGTCTTGATGTGGGCCTGTTTGGGTTCTTCTTACTTGGGGCTCTCTGTGCTTCTTGAACTTGAATACCTTCTTCCTTCACCAGGTTAGGAAATTTTCCTGTCACTCTTTCTTCAAATATATTCTCTAACCCTTGCTCATTTTCTTCTTCTTCGGGGACTCCTATGATGCAAATGTTATTATGTTTCCAGTTGTCCCACAGTTCTCTTAAGCTATCTTCCTGTTTTTTCATTGTTTTTTCCTTTTGGTTTTCTGATTGATTGATTTTTTCTACTCTGTCTTCTAATTCACTGATCCGGTCCTCCGCTTCCTCTACTCTACTGGTCAGTCCTTTCAATGTGTTCTTTATTTGTGCTATGTCATTCTTTATTTCCACTTGGTTGGTTTTCATGGTGTTGATGTCCTGACTCATGCTGTTTAGTTTCCTCAAGATCATGGCTCTGAACTCTACCTCTGATAATTTGCTTAACTGTATTTCATTTATCTTATCTTCGGTAGAGTTCTCTTTTTCTTTCATTTGGCATCTGTTTCTTTGTTTCACCATTTTTGCTATCTCAGTGGGTTTTAGAGCCTGCTAAATTTTCCCTGTGGGTGTTGGTGTTCTGCTATTTGTGGCTCCCTCTACTGGGTTTGGATGAGTGTGGAGGGCCCACGTTAAACACCCCTGTCAAGTCTCACTTTCCTGGGTAGATTTTCAAGCTCAGGAAAGGTTCCGTTATGCTCTAGCTTTTTGCCTGGAGGCTATTAGCCTCAGTTACTTGAAAAGCCTTAGGATCTCATTTGAATGAGAAACTCACTCAGGTGTTTATAGTGTAAGAGGATTTCCCGAGGGTGGGGCCAATGCTGGTTGTTAATGAGCCTCAATTTGCATTTCTTTGGCTCTTTGCCTCACCTGGGAATCTCTGAGGGAGGGGCTGCCGCAGCTCTGGGAAGGAGCAAACTTGGCTGCCGTTCTGTTTAACAGGGAAGGAGCAGGCTGGCCACCACCATCCTTTGTGGCCACAGCTTAGCACAAACTCTGAGTGCCCTCCAAATCCCAGGTGTCCCCACAGATTGCCAGTCCAGTCCTCCCTCTGCCAAAGCCCCAGGTGAGTGGCTGTAGCTATTTAGCGCTCTGTCCCAGCCCTCTGCACTGTGGAGCAGCTTGGGCTCTTAACCCCGTGGGCAGGTGCTGCCTCTGCTCACAGCTAAGGCCGCTCCTGTCCGTGGATTCCCGGCCCGCCACCCTCACGTGCCTCCGCAGATCCTACCGGGCTCATTCAGTGTCCCTGGTTGTATGGTCCTCTCTCGCTGCTTTTCTGTTGCTTTTTCCTGATGATTTGTCTTTATTTTAGTTGTAATTCCCGTTTGGTCCTGGGAGATCATCTGTGTAGCTTCCATTCACTCCACCACCATTTTCTCCCCTCTGCACTATACTTCTTTAGTGGAATTCATCATGATTTAATTAGTCTACATGGGTTATTTATGCTGTAACTACTTTTTGCTATTATAAACAATGTTGTAATGAACATCTTGTTGCATACAGTTTTTTAAGTCCTTGAATTATTTCCTCCACATAAATTCCTGGTAGTTTAATTACTGGGATAAAGGGTATAATCATTTAATTTTTCTTGAAAAATTCTTCCAAACTGATTTCCAAAGAGATAAGGATAATTGACTAATTTCATCACAATCTTGCCAGAAATCTAAATTAAATGGATAAAAATGTTACCTCATTATAGTTAAGTTAAACTTTTCTTATTGCTTCCAAGATTGAAAATATTCCTATATATTTATTTGTTAGTTACATTTTCTCTCATGAGAACCACCTCCTTTTTTTTTTTCATTATTGTTGACCACTTATCCACTGGGGACTTGTAATTTCTTTAATTAAAATTCTAATTTTACTAGGTTTTATTCTTACATTTGAGATATTTTCTTAAACAGAAAAGAAAAAAAAACATGGAATGTGCATAATTTTATCTTCGATCTTCATTCATGGTGTCTCTTTATTGTAGCATTTGTATTTTAGAGTGCAGACTGCCAGATTCAACACTAAAAAGAATATCGTGAAAGAAAGGAAACCCCGGATTAGAGTTTGAGAATCAGAGAGAAAATATAATTCAAATCTGGGGCAACATGTGGTTGACTGTCTTAGTTAGGTTTAAAATCTTTTAAATTAAACATCAGTCTTTTTGGTGTCATAATAGTGGGGCCATGATTTGATGAATAATAAAGCTGAATTGCAGGGGGTAGGGATGTTCAAATTATGGCATCTTCCATAGTGTGTGAAAAGCTACAATTGCCCTACAGCCAATCATTAACTCTCTAAGCCTGTGACTTTGAGTCTGACATATTGTGTAAGAGAAATCATGCAAAATAATTCTTGAATCTATTTTTTTTTTCACGCAAATTCTGAACAGTACCCTGTCTTTGCGATTTTTTATTACATTTCCAAAGCCTTCATATTTGTATCAAAACTTGGTCAATTTCCCAAAAGAAGAAAAGAAAAAGCCCTAGCTGAAGCATGCTGGACAGGTCCCTGACACCCTTAAGAGTATGTAGTTGATGAGGGAGTTTTTCAAAATGTATGTTTCCATTTTGTGGCCCTATCAGTCATTCTAATAGCTCATAGCAGCTATGCTCCACCCTCTCTAACTTGTTTGGCAATTTTTGAGCATAAAAAAATAGGAAAGATTTATTAGGGGATGGACCTTCTCTGGCAGATGGTGAAAATAACTGTGTCAGGAGAGGGGATAGGTGAATTTAAGAGCAGCTCATTAGAAAAACCATAGCACTTAATATTTAACATTGCAAAAACATGCTGGCATCTTTCATTTTATTGTCAATACTTCTTTTAAATTAAAGATTCATATAATGTACATATTTTCTCTTCCTTTGATATTCTACAGAACAACTAGAATTTCTACATAGTCCATTTATGTTCCATAAATTCCATGTACTAAATGTGTATTGTTTTCCTGACACCTTTATTTTACTGTCTTCTTTCCCATAATTCACAGATCTTGTTATCTTTATTTATTGAGCTCTGAATATATATATATAAATATATATTACATATATGTCTATATATCCAGCTGTTTCCATGTTTTCATCTAATGTATTATATCAAGGTCCTTTAAACTCATCCTATCCCTACCTAACTGACAATTTTCTACAAACCTGAACCTCCTGCAGTCTTTTCAGTCTCATCTATTTAATGCAAGCCGGAAACCTTGATATTATCTCTGAATCCTCCCACTCTCTCACATTTCATAGCCAATCAATTACCAAGTCTTGCTAATTCAACTTTTTAAAAAGCCTCAAATCCAACAATTTGTATCCATTTCTATTATCATCTTTTAAATCCATGTCTTCATAATCTCTTACTTGGACTATTGCCAAAACTTTCTACTATAATTCTCTACTTCCAGCCTTTTCTCCATCCCATTGAAACCAGCGTGGCTTTTCCAAAAGGCAAATATGATAATTTCACTCTCCTGCTTACAAATCTTTGATGGCTCCCCATTGTTTTTGGCATGGTTTAAAGTCTGGGTTTCTGTTTCTTTTTCTGGCCCCATTTTCTACTGAATCCTTCCATGTATACTAAGATCCAGTCAAACAAAATTGTTTGTTTGTTGTTTTTTTTTGCACTCCAAGTACACTATGTATCTTCACAACTCCATGCCTTCTTTCTTTTCTGGATTAGCTGACCAACTTCTAAGTAGTCTTTAAGATTCAGCTCAAAGGTCACCTCCCTTGGAAAAAAAAACCTCTGAATGTCCTTTCCTCCAAAACTTCTTCCTCATCCCCACCCCACACAAAGTTAGGTATTTCCCCTTCTTTGCTTCTAAAGAAGATTGTGCATAATTGAATATGGCAATATCCCACAGCATTAAAATTCTTATATACTGTTTTGTTTACACTAGATGTGACATCTTTGAAAGCAGAGAATAATATTTATTGTATATTCCTTGGGTAGGTCCTGAGATACACATGTTTGTTGAATAAGTGAAGAATGAATAATATGCAATATCCTTTTAGCTGCTTTTTCTCCTGGTTCTCCAATTAATTTTTTAGGCAGTGGAATTTCTATTTTTACCCCAGAGGGTCTTAATCCCCAATACCATGATGATTTTTAAGTTTTTAATTCCCTTTTCTATTAACAAGACTCTATGAAATATTTTAAAGCTATAACATGACTACTTTTTGTATATAAAGCTTAACAAATAATCTCTAAAAGTTTCATGATGACAATTTAATGTATTTGAAGACCAGGTACTGCTGTGTTTCCTCATCTATACGCTATTCTTTTGGGTAGAGATTTTTCCTGCTGCCCCTGAATTTTAACTCTCTGTTTGTTACTAGAAAATTCTATAAGACTCTTCCTCAGACTTGTCCTATGCTATTACTTGCTGTTTCTTAATTTTTTAAATGTTCTCATGAGTTCATCAATTTTTACTTTATGAATATGATCCCTTTTTGGTGATCCTTTATGTAAAACTTTCCTGATTCTACTTTTTAAAAAATGATCTTTTGTGTAAGGCTTTTCTGATTCTAATTCATTATTATTTGTTGATGGTGCCATCCTGGCAGATGTGAGGTGATACCTCACTGTAGTTTTAATTTGCATCTTTCTGATGATTAGTAATATTATGCATTTTTTATGTGTCTATTAGCCATCTGTATGTCCTCTTTGGAGAAGTCTATTCAGGTCCTTCGCCCATTTTTAAATTGGATTTTTTGTCTTCCTGGTGCTGAAAATAGATCTGCCATTTCATCCAGTGATTCCACATCTGGAAATATATCCTAAGAATCCAAAACACCAATCAGAAAGAATATATGCACCCCTAAGTTCAGAGCAGCATTATTTACAATAGCTAGGATCTGAAAACAGGTCAAGTGTCCATCAGTAGATGAGTAGATAAAAAAGCTGAGGTACATTTAAACAACGGAATACTATGCTGCTGTGAAAAAGAAGGATCTCTTACCATTTGAGAGAGCATGGATTGACCTGGAGACGATTATGCTAAGCAAAATAAGCCAGTTAGAGAATGATAAATACCACATAATCTCGTTTATAAGTGAAATCTAAAGAACAAAATAAACTGATGAACAAAATATGGAACAGATGCATGAAACAGAATAACACATCTCAGTGGGGAAGGGTTGGGGCAGAGGGGACAGGAAGAGATTAATCAAAGAACATATATGCATAACCCATGGACCCTGACAATAGCATGGGGAAGGCCTGGGGTGGGGTAGGGTTTGGGTGGAGGGGGGCAACAAAGGAGAAAATGGGAGACATTTGAAATACTGTCAACAATAAAATAAAATTAAAAAAATAAATACTGAAAATGCTTTTTTCCACTCTCTTAACTGTGATTTTGCCCCCAAAATTTTTATAAAGCCTTGGTCCTTTTTTTCTAATATGTTCTCAAATCCAATTTCTTTGCTGATTTGAAGACCATATTCACCTAAGGATCTGAATTATTATAAGTGTATCCCTTGAAAACATCAAATTCAAATATTAATTGGGTCACCCACTACCAATTCTCTGCATAACTCTGACCCGTCCCACAGGTCGAGCAATGAGGACTCTAGAGAGGGAGTGAGGATGGTAGGGGGCAAGAGACACAAAGAATGGAGACAAGACAGGATTTTGATCAAGTCTCGTTTATTGTAAAACAGGGGCAATGTTTTATAGCATGAAAGCAGGAATGTTCCTGGGGCGCTGAAGTCGGGGCTAATCTGGTTGTTAGGAGACCAAACCCTAACGGCATAATCCATAATCGATAAGTCAGTGCTTGAGGCAAGCAGAAAACACCTGCTGCAGTTCCGAGAACTGTCGTTTCTGCAGGGGTCCCCGGGGGCATTGTGACCTGAGTCACGCCCGCCCAAGAGAATAATGCCAAGAATGTCTTATAGCCAGGGGTGAACTTTCCAGTCCCCCACCATAACTCCTTTCTGAAGTTAATTCATAAGACAAACTTATTTTGAACATATTCTCCTGTTTTCCTCCTTTGCTTCTTTTAAAAGTCCTTCCTCCTTTTCTTCATTTATCTTGCCTCTCTGTTCCCTTTCTCTGACTTCTCCTCACTCCTCTTCTCTCCTTCACCCTTTCTCTGGCTTCTGCTTTAACCAACTATATATACTTTATTTCCTCTTCTCCATTTATCTTTGTTTTATGCCTGTCTTATTTTTTTGTACATGAATTCTTTTGATTTTCCAGTCACCTCTCTGTACTATACTTATCAACACTTTAGATTGACACCCTAGACATACTGTAGTGCTTATAAAATGGCATAACCTTTTCTCTTTTTTTTCTACTAAGAAAAAATTCATTTTTGTAACTTGATCAGCATTGGCCTTTGGGGTTTGACAGTCATGTTGTTGATACATGTTGATTTTGCTTTCCACTGTAACCTTTAGACCTTCTTGTGATTCCATTTTACATTGGTGCATTTGATTATTCTTTCCTTTGTGGATCACATTACATTTATGAATGCTTTATTGAATCTTATTTTATTGATTTCTGCTCATTTAAAATTTTTTCCTGCACTCTTTTTTATGCTTATCCTGCAATATGCAGGAACACCTGCAGATTTTATTATTCTCTAAGTAGTAAATAAAAATATTGAATTACATTGACCTCAAACTGGACCCCTAAGGGACCTCCTTGACGCCTCCACCAAATGTAGTATTGAACTGTTAGTAACAACTCTGTACTTAATTTATTTGAACTAGTTCTGTATCTATACTATCCATCTCCTGGTACTTCTACTTAAAAAAAAATGTACTAGCCTAAGTCCCCACAAACTTTTTAAAAATGTTTAAAAATTACCCTATTGAAGGAGAGATTGAATTGTGATTTCACATGACTTGTTTCTGACAAACTCATTCTACCTATTGCTTGTATCCTATTTCTTTGGGATCTAAATTGATCATTAACAGTTACCTATTGTGTTAGTTGTACATTGCAATAGTTCAGTAATGAATTTACTGATTCATTGCTCTCTGAAGCCATGTGTTGCTTGTTTTTTTTCAACACCGCCCTTCTACACTTTGTGAAGGCCTTGGTCATGGACCAGGCTACTGAAATAGTTGTCTCTTTATCTATGCAACTCATCTTTCTTCTCTTCTGGTTTCAAAGGATCATCGCTTGGCCCATAACATATGCTACTAATATAAAATATCTTCTGTTTTTCCTAGTGAGGGTGCAGCTCTAAAGCATAGCATTTGTCTCTTTACTTAAGAGGGTTGGTCCTTTTGTTTTATATTTATTTCTTAAAACCAGATCTTTATTATTATTATTATTATTATTATTTTAAAAACCAGATCTTTATTTTAGAGTCATCTTTATAATTTCTATTCTACCCACCAAAATAGAACCCACCACCAAATTATTTGTACCATGGAGAAGAATTCTTTTTTAACCTGAGTGACAAAGGCATTTCAAGCTTTGGTGCAAAATGCAGAAAATGTAAGAAAATATTGATAATATTGATTTCTTAAAATTAAAAAATTTATGGCCAAACCACCAAAACTAAAATTAAAGGATAAGTGACAAACTTTAAAAATTTTATTTGTAATTGATATCCACAATGGGCTACTCTTCCAACTATAGAAAGAATTCCTACAAACCAATAGGAAAAATTAAAAAATCTGTTGAAAATGTGAAAATGATATGGATAATATTTCATTGAAAAGGCTCTTTAGCGTAAGAAAAGATGCTTAATCTCATTCATAATTAGGGGATTGCAGTGAGATACCATTTCACCTCTTTGGTAGATATAAAAAAAGTTTGATAACATTCTGTGGGTATGGTTGTAGAGACATAGATAATCTTAATTATTATTGGTGGAATGTAATTCATTCAATACTTATGGAAGATAATCCATCAAATCATAAGTGTATATCCTTTAACCTAGCTATATCTTTTCTATGAGATTATTCTGAAAATAACTGTCTTATGTGCAAAGTGGCTCATATGCCATATTACACATTGTAGCAATATTTGAAATTGAAAATGGTTGAACAAAACCTAAATTTCCATTGGTAGAGCAATAGTTAAATACAATATGGTATATTAATATATCAGAATACCATGAACTTGTAACATTTAAAAAATATTCTATTGAGGTATGATTAACATACAAATATCTGTATATATTTAATGTATACAACTTGATGAGTTGGGACATAAGCATATACTCATGAAACCATCACCACAATCTATGCCATAAATATATTCATCACCTCTGAAAAGCTTCTTTCCACCCTATTTATTTAAGTAATTATAAGATAATTTTCTAGAGAAGTTTTAGGTTTATAAAATATACAGGGATTTCCCATGTACCCCATGCACCTACACATGCTTAGTCTGCCCCATTCTCAACATATATTACAATTGATGAGCTTACTTTAACACATCATAATCACCCAATGTCCATACTTTACATTAAAGTTCACTCTTGGTGTTGTAAATTCTATGGGCTTGAACAAATATATAATGATATGCAACCATCATTATGGTATCATACAGAATATTTTCACTGCCCTAGAAATCCTCTGTGGTCCACTTAACCTCCCTACCCTACAACTCCCGAAACCCTGTCAACCACAGATCTTTTTACTATCTCCATAGTTTTGACTTTTCCAGAATATCATATAGTTGTAATAATACAGTATGGAACCTTTTTAAATTGGCTTCTATCACTTAGTAGCATGCACCTAAGGGTCCTCCATATGGTTACATGGCTTGATAGCTCATTTCTTTTTAGCACTGAGTATTTTATTGTCTGGTTGTACCACAGTTTATTTAGCCACTGACCTACTGAAGAATACTTTAGTTGTTTCCAAGTATTGGAGATTATGAATAAAGATGCTATAAACATTCATGTGCAGGTTTTCAACTCCTTTGAGTAAACACCAAGAAGCATAATTGCTGGATTGCATGGTAAGAGTATGAATAGTTTTGTAAGAAAATCCCAAACTGTCTTTCAGGCTGTAACCTTTTGCATTCTCACCAGTAATGAATGAGAGTTCCTACTTCTCTACATCCTCAACAGCATTTCGTGTTATCATCCTGGATTTTGGCCATTGTAATGGTGTAGAGTGGTGTGTCATTGTTGCCTAAATTTGCATTTCCTTGAAGATATATAATGTGGAGCATCTTTTCATATGCTTATTTTCCATCTGTATATGTTTTAAATTTTTTTCAATTACAGTTTACACTCAGTATTATTTTGTATTAGTTTCAGGTGTACAGCACAGTGGTTAGACAATTATATATATTACAAATTGTTCCCCCTGATATTTTCAGTACCCAATTGGTACCATACATAACAGAAACAGACTCATAGATACAGAGAAAAGACTGATGGTTGCTAAAGGGGAGGGAAGTTGGGGGACTGGGTGAAAAAAATGAAGACATTGAGAAGTACAGATTGGTAGTTACAAAATAGATGTGGGGATATAAAGTACAGCAAAGGAAATACAACTATCTGTACATCTCACTTGATGAGGTGTCTGTTAAGACCATTGGCCCATTTTATTTTATTTATTTATAAATAAGTTTATTGGGGTGATATTGGTTAATAACATTATATGTTTCAAGTGTGCAATCTATAAGATATTATCTGTATATTGCATTGTGTACTAACCACTCAAAATCTAGTCTTCCATAGCCATGTATTTGATTCCCTTTACTCTCTTCAATCTGCCCCCAGCCCCGTTCCCAACTGCTAACCACGACAGGGTTGTTTTTATCTGTGATTTTTTTTCTTTGTTTTGTTTGTTCATTTGCTGCTTTGTTTAATATACCACATATGAATGAAATCATATGGTTCTTGTCCTTTTTCATCTGAATTATTTCACTTAGCATGATACTCTCAAGATTCATCCATGTTGTCACAAATGGCAGTATTTCATCTTTTGTTATGGTTGAAGAGCCATCCCAAAATGTGTGAGGCAATACTCCACTGTGGTTTTGATTTACATTTCCCTGATGATTAGTGATGTTAAGCATCTTTTCATAAACTTGTTTGTCATTTGTAAGTCTTCTTTTGAGAAATGTATATGAAGTATTTATGCATTTTTTTGCCTTTTCATTTTGCTGATTATTTTCATTGCTGTAAATAAGCCTTTCAGTTTGATGTAGTCTTACTTGTCAATATTTGCTTTTGTTGCCTTTGCTTTTGGAGTGAGATTCAAAAAATCAACAACAAGACCAATGTCAAGCAGCCTACTGCCTGGGCTTTCTTATAAGAGTTTCATGGTTTCAGGTCTTACATTCAAGTTATCTCTTTTGAGTATTTTTGTGTATGGTATAAAATAATGGCTCAGTTTTGTTTTTGTTTTTTCATGTGGCTGCCCAGTTTTACAACATGATTTATTGAAAAGAATGCCCTTTCATTGTTGTATATTCTTGGCTTCTTTGTCATACATTAATTGACATATATGTGCAAGTTTATTTCTGGACTATCCATTCTTTTCCATTAATCTATGTGCTTGTTTTTATGCCAATACCATGCTGTTTTAATTACTATAGTTTTGTAATATAGTTTGAAGTCAGGGAGCATTATGCATCTAGCTTTGTTCTTATTTCTCAAGATTGTTTAGCTATTCAAGGTCTTTTGTGATTCCATTAAAATTACAGAATTGTTTGTTATATGTCTATAAAATGACATTGGAATTTTGATAGAGATTGCATTAAATCTGTAGGTTGCTTTGAGTAATAATGACATTTTAACAATATTAATTCTTCTAATACATGAACATGTAATAACTTTCCATTTATTTGTGTCTTCTTCAATTTCTATCATCAATGTCATTAATTTTTATTGTACAGTTCTTTCACTTCTTTGGTTAAATTTATTCCTAGGTATTTTATTCTTTTTGATGCAATTGTAAAATGGATTTTTTAAAAAAAATTATGTTTCTGATAATTTGTTGTTAGTGTATATAAACACAACATGTTTTGTGTATTGATTTTATATCTTGCAACTTTAATGAATTTGTTTATTAATTCTACCAGTTTTTTGATGTAGTCATTAAGGTTTTTATATATAACATCATGTCATTTGAAAATAATGATATCTTTACTTCTTTCTTTCCAATTTGGATGCCTTTCATTTATTTTTCTTCCCTAATTATTCTGGCTAGGACTTCCAATATTATGCTGAATAAAGGTGGCAAGAGTGAGCAGCCTTGTCTTGTTCCTGATCTGAGAGGAAAAGCTTTTAGGTTTTCACCATTGTTCTTTTTTTTTTATCCTAACCCGAGGATACCTTTGCATTTATCTTCAGATAGAGTGGGAGGGAGAGAGGGAGGAAGAGAGAGAGAGAGAAACATCGACGTGAGAGAGACACATCGAGTGGTCACCACCTATACAACCACAACTGGGGGCTGAGGACAAACTGCAACCGAGGTACGTGCCCTTAGCGGGAACTGAACCTGGGACTCTCTGGTCCGCAGGCCGACGCTCTAACCGCTGAGCCAAACCAGCCAGGGCTCACCATTGTTCTTTTTTATATAAGCATTTATTTCAATAAACTTTCCTCTTAGAACTGCTCTTGCTGTATCCTATAGGTTTGGGTATGTTGCGTTGTGATTTTTGTTTGTCTAAATATATTTTTTGATTTTCCTTTGGTTTCTTCTTTTATTAAATGATCATCCAAGAGTTTGTTGTTTAATTTCATTCATTTGTAAATTTTTCTGTTTTCATTTTGTTATTAACTTCTAGTTTCATTCAATTGTGGTTAGAAAAGATCCTTGAAATGATTTCACAAATTTAAAATTTGTTAAGACTTGTTTTACGACCTAGTATATGATTTATTCTATAAGATGTTCTGGGTGTGCTTGAGAAAAATATGTATTCTTCTGCTTTTGGGTAGAATCTACCTTATGTTAGACGCACTTGCTTTGCAGTGTTGTTCAAGCCCATTGTTTCCTTATTGATTTTGTATCTATATGATCTACCCATTATTTAAAATGGGTATTGAGGTCCAACTTCACCACCCTAGCCTGCTGGGTCCTGGAGCTCAGTCTCAATGCCAGAGGTGAGCACTGCACACCTGGCACCACAATCCCAAAGATACGACCTCTTCGACACCTCCAGCCCCAGAGAATTGGAAGCATCAGTGGCAAGAGCAGCCTCAGCTGCCTCAGCTCTTCTCCTGAGTCCTTCCCCTTACCCTGCTGAGAACCTGTCCTGATCAAGGGGACACCCCTTTTGTCTTACTTCGGATGCTCCTGGGGCCATTGGACAGTCACAGGGAGGACCAAGGCCAGACTGGGCAGAGGCAAGCATATGGTGAATGGTGCTCTGGAGAGCCTTCTGTGATTACAACTTACATCTTTTCCTGAGACAATTCCTTGAAAGGGTCAGTGGACATCCAATTTACTCAGATAGAATCCAAGATTAGTGGAGTTTTTGCAGAAATGATTACACTTGATTCACTAAGACTGCTTGGGCATCACATTCCCAGAATGATAACAGGTTAAAAAACTGCTAAGTTTGGATCTTTTCTTGCCTTAGAAGCCAGAAAAATGGAGAATTGGTATTCAAAGGGTAGCGACCAGGATCCCTACTCCACATTCAGACTGAGACTCAGTGAGGTCAGGAGATTGGTCCGAAGCTTGGCCAGCAATTGAGAAGCTGTAACTGACCATTTAACAAAAGACCAATTCTGGTCAGAGATAGGTGCAAGAGCTGTGCAATGACATAGAAGAAAAAATGATGGCAATGTGAATGGAAGCTACACAGACTGCCTCCCAAGACCAAACTAAAATAAAGTTACAACTAAAATAAAGACAAATCATTAGGAAAAAACAACAGAAAAGCAGCTGGAGAGAACCCTTATAAACAGGGACAGAAAGAGGACACCAAATTGAGCCTGGTAGGAACTGCGGGGGTGTAAGAGGGAGGGCTGGGAGCCCACAAACGGCAGCTGAGGGCTGTTTTAGCTGTGAGTTGTTTCTGCTGAGAAGTTGGGTGTTAAAACCCCAAGCCAGCTCCACAGCATAGAGTAGCGGCTCCCCAGAACAGAGGTACAGGACAGGAAAGGTGCCAGCATAAAACCTGGCTGAGATCAGAGCTGAAGGTTTGTCCAGCAAGAAGAGGCACAGGGAAAAAGGGCACCTCCCTGAAGGGCCAGAGCACTAAATCAGCTACATCCACTCACTTTGGGCTCCAGCATAAGGAAGGCACTGGACCAGAACTGTGTGAAGAGTGTCAGGGGTTCATGGCACAGGTGAGAGAGCTGGGAAGGAGGACACTGGGACTTTTATGATGAATCACTCCAGCATAAAGACAGTAGCTATCTTACTCAAAGAGCCTCTTGCCAGAGCCCCAGGGAGAAGCAATGCCCCTCCCTCAGGAATTTAACACCACAAGGCCCAGCCAGAGAAATGCAAACTGAGGCTCATTAATAGCTAGAGACTACCAACAAGCAAGGAGGGGAAAAAAAGCCACTGCCCCACCCACTAGAAATCCACTTACTCTGTACACCTGAGGGATTTTTCATTCAGCTGAGGGCTACAACCTGAGGCTCATCAAGTAACTGAGACTAATAGCTTCAAGGCAAAAGCTAGGGGAAAACTGAACCTTTGCTTGGCCTGCAAATCTACCGCAGAATGTAAGACTTGACAGTGATGCTTAACGTGGGTCCTCCCACACTCATCCATACCCAGGAGAGGAAGCCACAATCAGCGGAACACCAACACCCACATGGAAAATTTGGCAGGCTCCAAAACACACTGAGATAGCCAAAATTGTGAAACAAAGAAAAAAATCTGAAATGAAAAAACAAGAGAATTCTACATAAGAAGGGATAAATGAAATTGAATTAAGCAAGTTATCAGAGGTAGAGTTCAGAGTAATGATTATGAGAAAGCTCAAAAGCATGAGTAAAGAGCTCAGCAGCATGAGTAAAGACATAAAAACACTGAAAATCAACCAATTGGATTTGAAAAACCACCAAGCGGAAATGAAGAATGACATAGCAGAAATAAAAAACACATTGGAAGGAATAACCAGCAGAGTAGAGGAAACGAAGGATCAGATCAGTGAATTAGAAGGCAAGTTAGGAAAAAATCACCCATTCAGAGAACCAAAAAGAAAGAAAGAAAAAAAAACAATTAAAAAACAGGAAGACAGTTTAAGAAAAATGTAGGACAATATGAAACATAACAACATCTGCATCTTAGGAATTCCAGAAGAAGAAGAAAATGATCAAGGGTTAGAGAATATATTTGAAGAAATAGTGACAGAAAACTTCCCTAACTTGGGGAAGGAAAAAGGCATTTAAGTTCAGGAAGCACAGAGAGCCCCAGGTAAGAAGAACCCAAACAGACACACACCAGGACACATACTAATTAAAATACCAAAAATTAAAGACAGAGATAGTCCTAAAGGCAGCAAGAGATAAGCAACAGATTACCTACAAAGGAATCCCCATAAGGCTATCAGCTGACTTCTCAACAGAAACACTACAGACCAGGAAGGAATGGCATAAAGTAATCAAGGTAATGAAAAACAAGGATCTGAATCCAAGACTACTCTATCCATCAAGGCTATGATTCAAAATAGAAGGTGATATAAAGAGCTTTCCAGACAAAAAAAAAAAAAAAAAAAAAAAAAAAAAGGACTAAGGGATTATATCAGCACCAAACCAGCACTGCAAGAAATGTTAAAAAGACTGCTATAATTAATAGAAGAAATAGGAAGAAAAATATAACCACAATAAATAAAAATGGCAATAAATAAGTACATATCCATAATAACCTTAAATGTAAATAGATTCAGTGCTCCAATCAAAAGACACAGAGTAGCTGATTGAATGAGAATGCATGACTCATATATATGTTGTTTACAAAAGACCCACCTCACAACAAAGCGAGGGGCAGTTGTTTCACCCCCTAGGCTAAAGCCACTCTGATGGGGAAAGACTGCCTGAGAAAAATGGTTTCTGTAGCATGGGGAATGACTCAGCATAGGGCTTCTGATGGCGTCCTTCCTAGCTCTCTCCCAAGTGCCACAAACTCCCGACTCTACTCACTCAACTCCAGTCTAATCTGCCCTCCCTCTGCAGGAGCCCAAGGTGAGTGGTTGTAGATGTAATTTAGTGTGCTGGTCCTTCAGGCAAGTGCAGGCATTTCCAGTGCCTCTCCCTGCCAGACAGAACCTCTGCTCTGGTGTTTTTCACAGCCAGGTGTTTTGTGGGTGCCTTTCCCTGATCTGCTACTCTGTGCTGGGGAGCTGGCTTGGGGTTTAAACCCCTGACTTCTCAGAGGGAACTTCTCACAGCTAAGATAGCCCTCACCTGCTGCCTGTGAGTGCCCAGCCAGCCCTATCATGCCTCTGCACCTCCTACCAGTCTCAATTTGGGCTCCTCTTCACATCTCTGGTTATAAGGGTTCTCTCTAGCTGCTCTTCAGTTGGTTATTCTAGATGACTTTTCTTTATTTTAATTGTAATTCCAGTTTGGTCCTGGGAGACAGTCAGTGTAGCTTCCACTCACTCTGCCACCATTTTTCCTTCCCTTTTACTTTTTGTTCCTCTGACTAGATAGTCTCAAATGAACTATCTTTGAGTTTGCTTATTCTTTCCTTGTTTGATTGAGTCAATGTTGAAGCTTTCTTTGAAACTTTCAGTTTAGCTGTTATATTCTTCAGCTTCAAAATTTCAGTTTGATTCTTTTTATGGATTCTATTTCTTTGATGAACTTATTGTTTTGTTCATGTATTCTCTTCTTCATTCCACTTAGTTGTCTCTCTGTGTTCTCTTGTAGCTCACTGAACTTCTTTAAGATAATTATTTTGAATTCCTTGGCAAGGAGTTCTTAGAGCTCTATTCTTTTAGGGTTGGTTATGGAGCTTTATTTAGTTTCATTGGTGGTGTCATGTTTCTCTTATTCTTCATTATCTATGTAGCCTGGTGTTAATGTCTGTGCATTTGGAGAATAAGTCACTTTTTTCAGACTTTACAAACTGGCATTAGCAGAGAAAATATTTCACCAGTCAGTCCAATGAGAGATTCTGAGTGGGTTGGCTGCCAGAATCTGTGGGACAATGGACCCACTATTAATGTATGTGGGCTGATTGTTGAAATCTGTACACTGGATTTTGAGGAGCCCTTTCTCTTTTCTTTGTTCTTACTTACCCACAGGTTATCTAGTCATTCCAATACCCGTCAGTGTTCTAGGTGGTGAGTGACAGAGCTAGTCCTCTCCTGTAGGGCCCTGAAAAGTTTGTGAAGTCAGATGCTCACTTTGTTTTTTTCTACCATGGGAAAACTTATAGGCTGAGGGGATCTCTCTTTCTGTTCTGCTGTACCAGCTTCAAATAAAAGATGGCTTGGGTAAAGTAAAATTGTTCTTAGTACACTTTTCAATATGTCTATTCTTGTTTCTGTGCTCCACTGGGATACTATAACCTCTGACTTAGATTCCAGAGCCCTCATGAAGGTATTTTCATCCATGGATGGTTGTTAAATTGGTTTTTCTGTGTAGGGACAAGTGCTGGAACCTCCTGTTCTGCCGTCTTGCTGACATCTTCCTTTAACATTTTTAAAGGATAAAGAAACTCTTTACATACTGATATAAAAACATTTCCAAGATATATTACTTATTAAAAAGTCAAAATGTTTCCATGATATATTACTTATTAAGAAGTCAGAGTGCAGAACAATAATCTATCAGTAGTATATAAGATTGAGAGGGAAAAATCATTTGGATTTCTATTGGCCTGTGAATGTATAACAAACTCTTGAAAGAAAAAAAAACAAAACAAAAATTGATAAGAGTGATTCCCATTTGGGGGCATGTGGCTTGGAGAGAGGAGAGACAGGGTTAGGAGAAAGACATTTTTACTTTCTATTATTTGAACAATGTGTATCTAATACCAATCTATTTAGCCAATAAAATAATTTTGCAATTACATAATTTATAAATTAATGCCATAAATACCTTGCTGGTAAAGTTATAAATGAATGAGATTAAATGTGTTATGATTTAAGAATAAAATCTGTACTTATAATTTGAATGATTTACCATAGATTAGGGGTTTTCCATGTCTAATAATGTTAATTACCAAACAAGTCAAGTTCTGTGGATCTTAGTTTTCTTGACAATAAAATAGAGAAAAACTTGATAGCCACTTTAATATATTCAAAGTATTTTTAAATAATTAATTAAGAGCTTTTGATTATTTCAGAACTAATATTTTCATGTTATTAAATAATACAGAATGCACCAAATTAAATGTTATATTATTTTAAATATAGATCATAGAGAAAGAAATTCCAGTTACGTTTTGTTTTTATTAGCTAAAAAAAAGAAAAAAAATTTTTTGAAAAAATTAAACAGAACCTAAATGTAATATGTTTACCTAGCACAAGCTCAAACTGGAGCAGAAACCAGATTTGCTATTTTCTTTTAATTGTTGACACTATTTCAAATGTATCCCATGCTTCCCTTTGCCCCCTCCACCCAGCCCTGCCCCAGCCTTCATCACATTGTTGTCTGTGTCAATGGGCTATGCATATATGTTCTTTGGCTAATCTTTCTCAGCACCCCCCATCACCTCCCCTCTGAGATCAACAAGTCTGTTCCATGTATCCATGACTCTGGTCCTCCTTTGTTCGTCAGTTTATTTTCTTCATTAGGGTCCATATATAAGTGAGATCATATGGTATTTGTCTGTGTTTAATGCAAGATTTGCCTGGTTCTTACTAAATAGACAGATAGTAGAAGTAATAAATAGAGCATCGATTTTCTTTGATAAGGCACATATTTGCTTCATTTGTGTTTGAATGTGTGTGTGTGTGTGTGTGTGTGTATTTGTGAATGCACATATGTTGTTTCTTGGTTTTTTTTGAATTTTTTATTTTATTTTATTTTATTAATTTATTTTTGTTACAGATGTTTCTCCTTTTATTTCCCCATTGACACCCTCCTCCCCATCCCCCCCACCCCGTCCCCAGCTTTGTTGTCCATGTCCATCAGTTATTCGTACATGCATAAAAGTTCTGTGGTTTATCTCCCCCCCCTCCTCTGAGGGTTGTCAGTCTGTACCCTATTTCCACGCCTCTGGGTCTACCCTGTTCCTCAGACTGTTATGTTCATTATATTCTGCAAATAAGTGAGATCATGTGATATTTGTCTTTCTCTGCATGGCTTGTTTCGCTTAGGATAATACTCTCCAGGTCCCTCCATGTTGTCTCAAAGGACTAGAGATCTTTCTTTCTTACAGCTTCATAGTACTCCATTGTGTATATGTACCACAGCTTTTCTATCCATTTGTCTACTGATGGACACTTGGGCTGTTTCCAGATCTTAGCTATTGTAAATAGTGCTGCTAGGAACATAGGGGTACATATATTCTTTCTAATTGGTGTTTCAGGCTTCTTAAGGTATATTCCTAGAAGTGGGATCACTGGGTCAAATGGAAATTCAATTTTTAATGTTTTGAGGTAACAGAATAGTGTTTTCCAAAGTGGCTGCACCAGTCTGCATTCCCACCAGCAGTGTACTAGAGTCCCCTTTTCTCTACACCCTCACCAACACTTGTTGTTTGATGATTTTTTGATGGCAGCCATTCTGACAAATATGAGGTGATACCTCATTGTTGTTTTAATTTGTATCTCTCTGATGATTAGCGATGCTGAGCCTTTCTTCATATGTTTCTTAGACCTTTGTATGTCCTGTTTGGAGAGGTGTCTATTTAGTTCCTCTGCCCATTTTTTAATTGGGTTCTTTGTCTTCCTTTTTTTGAGTTGTATGAGTACTCTATATATTTTGGACATTAACCCCTTGTCTGATGTATCATTGGCAATTATGATCTCCCATACAGTGGGTTCCCTTTCCAATTGAATAAATATTTCAACAGTTCATATGGAACCAAAAAAGACCCCGAATAGCCACAGCAATCTTGAAAAAGGACAAAGTAGGTGAGATAACAATACCAGATATCAGGTTATACTACAAAGTCACAGGCTGTAATCAAAATAGCCTGGTACTGGCACAAGAACAGGCATATAGACCAGTGGAACAGAACAGAGAATCCGGAAATTGACCCAAGACATTATACTCAATTAATATTTGACAAAGGTGGCAAGAGCATACAATGGAGTAAAGACAGCCTCTTTAATAAATGGTGTTGGGAAAATTAGACAGCTACATGCAAAATAATGAAACTAGACCATCAACTTACACCATACACAAGAATAAACTCAAAATGGATAAAAGACTTAAATGTGACTCGTGAATCCATGAAAATCCTAGAAGAGAATGTAGGCAACAAAATTTTGCACATCATACGCAGCAGAATCTTCACTGATACATCACCTAAGGCAACAGAAATAAAGGAAAAAATGAACACATGGGACTACATCAAACTAAAAAGCTTCTGCTTCTGGTTTTTAATATATCAAGTAGATATTTGTCTTCAGTTAATTACTTAACAATAGAATTAATTTTCAGCATGCACTAAGAGCCTTGTATTAGCATCTGTTTTTTTCTCCAAGAAAAGAGTAACTTTATGGTCTTTGTTTTACTTATTGTTTTCCTGGAGTCCAACATCTCCAATTCTCTGATCTCTATTAATGTGAGTCAATTCTTCCATTCTCCACAGAAACACCAAGAATGTCAAGAATAACTAAAACTCACTTTTGTTATCAATCTTTGAGGTTATGAGCTGGTGAGGTGTGAGAAACTGTCCCCCTTTCTAAGGTATTCAGGTTGGAAGAAGATGCAGGCAAAAATATCTCCTCTGGTGAAATATTTGCTAGAGAAAATGTTGGTGTATTATACCCTGTGGAGCGGATGTTCAAAGTTGATGTGATGACAGTTTCACATTATACAGCAGGGCATGAGGGGTTCTGACGATTAGGTATATAAAACAGCATTACCATCTTTTTTTGCTTCTTTGTGAAATGAGAATTTTTACTTCTCATATTAAACATAAAACAATAACATTGAACAGTCCCTTACAAGTCTGTTTTGTACTTGATTTGCTTGTTGTTTCCACAAGACATCTCCCAGTTACATTGATTATATTACCAGATTATCTGATTATTAGGGCCATTACAATGCACTCCTAAATAGTCAACATAACAATATTTAGTTGCCTTGCAGTAACAATTAGGGAACAAAGCAATTTACCATAATTAGGTACTAGCTGGAAAAAAAATCTACATTAAAGAAAGTTAAAAAAACTACTTTCTTATGGTTAGGGACTACTGTTAACAAAACGATTTTCCCCCTGAATTACAAAGAAAATTATCTCACTTTTAATTTGCTCATTATTACAAACACAGAAAGAGCAAATGGTTCTTGTTCAGAGTTTCCCCATGTGGCTTTGGGCAAGTTTCTTAACCTTTATCTGTTCTTGTTTCATCATCTATGAGGAAATGATAATAGTTGTACCACAAGTAGATATTGATGGGTAAGTAATATTTGTAGAGTGCCTTGAGATCCTAGGCAAGAAAAAGTTCTACAAATAAAAATGCACAATTTACATGAGACATTTTAATGTATTGCACTAGGCTTATTCAGACTGAAGATTCAACAGTGAAAGCCCTTTGTTTCCTATTCTTAATGTTTCATCATCAAATGAAAACATTTTATTTATTTTTCATATTTGTTATATCTTTTCAAGTCCTTGCGTGGTGCTTTTTACTTTTGTAGGCTGTCTGGAATATGATCATCATTTGCTTTGTGATGTTCAACCATCTAAGAGTCCTACCTAAATAAATCAGGATTACCCATTTGGGAAACATATTTTTGCCTATTTTTATAAATGCCACCATAGGAAGGGCAGGGTCATTATTATTTGTTTAGGCGCTGCTTTGTATCTCCAGACATGGCAACTTGTCTGTTCTTGGCATCTAGGGACAGCTAGGGGAAGAAGAAGCAGTGGCTACAGAGGTCCAGATAGGTGGATTGGACGTGATATTCCAGACATAGACTGACTACCTTAGTCACAATTTGGAAAACCTGTAGGCATTGGGTGACCTGGTTAGTTTCATATAGCATAGCTATGGAAGAGTCAGATGTTAGGTAGCTCAGTGGTCCTCATCTCATATTTCTCTCCAGGTCTGCCGAGACCTGAAAGAGGATTGAGGTATTAAGTTGGGTAACTAAGATGGGATTCAGAGTTGTTGTTGAGGTAGAAACTTAGGCAAAAGCTTAGTGAATCACAAGAACATGAGGATTGAAGGGAAAGGTGTAAAGAAGAGTTACAAATAAAAAAAAAAAAAAAAAGAGGGGAAAAATTTCCCTGAGGAAATGGGTCTCAGGCATTTTAAAAACATGAACATGAACTTGAAGTGCTTATTATATGCCAAGCACTAGGAATTTTACAAGCCTTCTCACCTTTAATCCTCTCAAGAAGTTAATGAGTTAGATACTATCATTATCCCCATTTTATATAAGATGAAACTGAACACTATATAAGTGAAATTATTTGTCCAAAGCTTCATGACCAGAGTAGCTTTGACAGAGCTACTGACTGACAAAGCTAGGATTTGAACTCAGGCAGACTAGCTCTGGAATCCATTCAAATAAATAATATTTACTACTGATTTTTTATTGTTGGTTGGTAACAAAGGGAATGTGGAGAAAATGCAGAAACTTTGGTGATCTGTACTGAGCCACTAGATGTCAGGGAGGCTGATCTAAATCCAAACTAAACTGAATGGTGAGACTGCATCTGCTGATAATCCCTTCGGTGTGAATTGTCTCAAGAGCTATGGACAATGTGGATTTTCAATTCGAGTCACTATTGCACTCAGCTATGATAAACCAAGGAAGGAAAAAAGCATAGAATCAAAGTAGGAGCTATATCTCTTCTAACTAGAATATTGGAATTAATATTTGTTATACTGTCTTCAGGTGCCATCATCTTCATTGAGTCAAGATGGTTCTAAAACTTTGTAGGTGAGCTCTAGGCTTTAATAGCATTCATAGAACCACCCTAGAATGTTAGTTTAGCTCACATTCCCAAAGGAACTCAAAGAGAAAGTTTCTGCTTTCCAACTCAATAAATCTTTATTGTTTACTGTGATCTTCAGTCCAAGCACTGGCTAATCCTAATTATCTTTAGTTAATGAGGTCAGGTAAGAGCACACCCAAAATTTACCTGGGATAATTTTACATATATAAATTTAGAAAACTTACCTTTTTATCTCTAGCACTTTTAATGATTAGGCTACATTTGTAAGGTCTTCCTGAAGTGAAATTTACCAATTTGAACTTTCTGAAAATAGTCAACCCCTTGGAATGAAGGGGTGTGTGTGTGTGTGTGTGTGTGTGTGTGTATTCTATGTAAGACCATGTAAATATAGTCTATGTAATCTTCTCAATTGAATAAACAAATTAAAACCTTGAACTGTGAAATTACTAATGTCACTGTAACATGTGGAGGTGAGAAAGGAAAAGGAGAATGGAGAAGACTTCATTGGGCTGGTGATAGAGTGCAGGGAAAGGTAGGGAATTAACATTCATTATTTGTCCACTACATACAGACCTTAATGACAAATGGGTTATATATACAAACTGTGTGAAGGATTATTATTATTCTCATAAGTGAGAAAACTGAGGCTCTGAGAAGTTAAATTATTTGTTCCAGGTCACCCTGATAACACTGTAATTAGTTATTAATAATAGGAAAGGTGACAAGGGAAGGCCAGACATTATAGACATGTCATTTGGGAAGCTTCACCAGGAAGCTACAATTTCACATTCCCCAGGGAACCACCTGCCCATTCTCTGAAGAATAACTGAGGGAAGGGGTCCAACAAAGGAGAGATAAGTGCTTGTGCAGCGAAGTTGGAGTGACCAGGGAAGGTATTTGCCTGTCAGTCAAGCCTGGAGAACTATGGATTGGCCAGAATGGGTGGAGCCAATTCAAGCCCACAAAAATTTGGGAATATATAATTCCCTAAACAAAGGAGTTGGCTCTCTGGTTGCTCTTGTGAATCTTGTTGCTCTTGTTTCTTGGTTCTTGGCTCTTCTGCATTCGTCCATATGGCCATGACCATGCAGACCCCACATGCCATGTACTAATGGACCTCACATGCCATGCAGTGGTAAACAGAAGCTAAGGTAGACTGATGCTCCAACATGGAAAGGAAACTCTGAACACTGACTCTGCTGAAGCCCCAGCTACACTTCTTCTATGGCAGGACTGAGGGAAAGTAGACCTTGGAAACCCAAGAGAGTAATTCCATAGAAATAAAGCTTTCTCCAATATCTCATCCTCCCATGGGGGCCTCTGGAGATTCTTATCCCAGTGGTACTCCAAGAACCCCACTTCCACCAATTACAACACTGCTGGTAAATATGTGGTCAAGCCAGGATGTGAATTCAGTTCTGTTGACTGTAATGTTTAATGTTACAATGGTTCATCACATTCTTTTTCTTTGTTTATTTTTCTTCTCCATGATCTAGTTTCAACTGAAAAGTACAACTCACATGTAAGTTGCTTATTCTATTTAATTTGTGCAACAATAACTATAGTCTATTTTTGAGGCTGGTTAAATAATAAAAATAATCTTATTGTTAATAACAACTAAAAAGTTAATAATAAAATCATTTAGTGGGCTGTACTAGATGCCAGACATCATGCCAAGTACTTTATATGGATTATTTTATTTCCCTTACACAATAAACATCATGATATTTTTTGCAGTGATGATCCTTATTGCGGAAACAAGCTCAGAAATGTTAACTGACTTGTCTACAATCACACAGCTGGTAAGTGTCAAAGCCACGACAAAAATACAGGTCTGTCTGACTATAAAGTTCAAGTTCTTTCTACTTCTTTAGGCTCTTCTAAAATATTTTAGTTAGCTTTATTGTAAGTTAATGTCTGGGCTTCAAGTATTTCTATGCAGCATTCTTCTCTGAGCTCTTTTAACCCATACACTATCAGAATAACAAAGGATTCCTCGGCCTGTAAATTGTCCTTTTTGGTGATCCATAATGAATCACTATAAGCAGAGTGGGTAGTTCTTTTTCTTTGTTAATCCTTAAGTATACTTCACTCCTGTGTTAAAGTTTTGGTATCCCCAGTACTGAGCTTGATGTCTTACAAATATGGATCATTTGATGCCTATCTGCTGGTTGCATGAGCACTAGACTAGCATTTTCATGAAGTGAATTGAGATGGGAGGATTGTTATGATGTGTTTTTCCCCTATTTTATAAATCTCCATGTGAAAAGTGGAAAAATTAATGAATGGCTCTGAGGTAGGACAAAACCAGCAAAAGTTTATTTTGTTTTGTTTTGTTTTTCACAAGTTTATTATAATTACTGAAAAAAAGGAAAAAAGGTTTTCATTAAAAGGCAAAAAAACCCTTGTTCTCTTGCATAAACAAAGTTTAAGTTTCCATTTCATGTGGCAATTCAATCCACTTTTCTTTAAGTGGGCACAGCAGTGCCTCTGTGCAAATGACAGAACCTCTAAAAGTTGGGACACTGTTTGCCCTTTCAAAAACTGATGAGACTGCAAAACCATCACTTTGGAAATTAAGAGCTGATAGTTAGTATTCATGCAAAGGAGATCAGAGGTGAAGAGGAAGCCAGTGGGAAAGCATTCAAGTCACCCATAAAGCTGCAGGTGAGTTGAAACTTTGAGAATGTTTGTCTTTTAGACATTTGGTCACTATTTAATACATTTAAAGACAAGAATAATTGATGTTGTTTTAGTTGTTACTTACAAAAGAATTCCCTGCTCAAGGGACTTGTGTCATGAAAAACTTTGGTTACACTGAAGGTTGCAATCAGATTTAACTAAATGAGTTTGGGAGATATTTCAAGACAGCTGCAGAGTTAGTGGAAGCTACACTCACCTACTCCCAGCCCCAAACCTGATTTATAGCTAAATTATACAGCAATCAACCTGAATAATCACAAAGGCTAGCTGAACTGAAATATTATAATCAAGGATTTACAGAAGAAGCCACACAGAGACTGGTAAGAATGTCAGAGACATGAAAAGGGCTGATTCCTGCTACCCATGTGTAGTGGCTCAGAAGACATAGGCCTACCTCTGCAGCAAAATTCATTCCTCCCAGGAGTGTGGGGTCTTAACCCCACACAGGGATCCTTATCCCAGAGAAACAGAGATGGGAAGAGGAGCCCGCAGAGCATCTGGTGGTGAAAATCAGTGAAGGTTTAGTCCACCTGGGATAGAAGGGAGCCTGATAGAGACCCAGATGCCACTTTCCCAGGGTCGAGCACTCCTATTAATACAGCACCAGCCTGGGGAGTGCACTGCCTGGTTTTCCAACTACTGGTGACACCACTCTGACATGTTCAGTTCCTGCAGAGGGGTCTGCTGGCTACACCCAGCAGGGATTTTGAAGTGCTCCTTCTCTAGAGAAGCTCTCCATGGAGACTCAGACAGTGATTGAACTGTGTAGCTTTGAAAAGGGAAGCATTCTTCCTCACCTCAAGTATATAACCAGTGGCCACCCTCCACCCCCACCACACATGTGTTGAATCACTTGGTCTGCCTTGCCACTCTGTGGTCCCACCCTTCTGAATTCTGTCACACAGGGGGGATCAGAGTACTGTGTAGAGCTGGGATTTGGAACACATCCCCAAGGGAGGCATTTGTCCAAGAATCAGATGGGCAGGTGCTGAGTTGTGTGGCTACATGGTGGGGTGCACTGGTATCTCCTCAGTGAGCTCAGCCTACCCTATCCCTGGAAGGTGAAGAAGTGCCCAGCCTCCTCCTCCAGGCTTGTCTATACTACTCCCAATGTGTGACTGTTCTGATCTGTCTTTCCAAGTCCCAGTGCCTCTGCTCTAGTGAACTCACTTCTGCAGAGGGGATGGTTGGTTGCACCCAAACTAATACTGCAGCAAACTCTTCTTGGGGGAGATAGAGTTGGAGATTCTAGCAGGAACAGAGTGGTATGATGCTGGAGTGAGGGCCACCCTCCCTTCATTGAGTACCTGAATGTGTAGCCTCAAAGTAAAGGACCCACAAGCACTATCCTCCTGACCCTGGTTAGCCCACCATACCAACCCTATGGGAGAGTCTGTGGGCTGTGGCCAGCCTGGGTCCACTCTACAGTCTTTTTTTCAGGAGGCTCTGGAGGAAGACCAGGCAACTTCAGAGGGACGCAGAATATCTGACAGGTGGAAGCATATCTCAGGGAGCCTTGAACCTTTTATTGATATGCTCCCAGCTCTAAGCTAGAGGAAGCTGACACTTGCACACAGATTGGCTCCTCCCCCACACACCCAGGCTCAGTAGACCCAGCCAAAAACAGGGAATAGCATGGTAGCTCCAGGAAAGTAACCAAGGCCAGGTACTCATAACATCTGACATAGGCTTGTACCTGAACCTTGCCCAAGTGGACCCAGAACCAACACAACCAGTGGTGGGTTTACAACCACATCAGAGCTTGACCCAAGTAATCACATAAGCAGCACAAACAAAGGAGGACTCTGCAGGTACCAGAAACTGCTGGGAACAACACTGCATTGGGGAGCAGCACCTGCACAGTGACTTGTAAATGATAATCAAAGTTTATCTTATAGTTAGTCAGCCTGAAGGGTTAACTCCACCCACAAAAGGGCCAACAGCATTCAAGACTGAACAACAACAGTAGTGTACACATTACCAACAAAAAACATTCCTTGAGCACTGAGTTCAAATAATATGGAATATTCTTCCACTGAACCCAAATCTACTACATCATAAAGCCATCATAACAACTTTTGAGACAAAATGGAGACAAAGAAATAGGCTTCAAAAGAAAGAACAAGAGAAATTTGCAGAAAAATAATGAAATGAAATGGAATTAACTAAGGTACCAGATGTACAATTTACAACAATGGTTATAAGGATGCTCAAGGACATTAGGGAAAAAAATGGATGATCTCAGTGAGAACTTAAAAAAAGAGATAGTAACCATTAAAAAGGACATAGAAACAATAAAAAAGAAAAAGTCAGAAATGCAGAATACAACATCTGAAATAAAGAATACACTACAAGAAATCAGCAGCATTATACATGAAGCAGAGGATTGAATCAGCAATTTAGAGGACAAGATAACAGTAAAAACCCAAGCAGAGCATTAAAAAGAAACGCAAATTTTAAAAAATGATGAATGTCTAAGGTACCTCTGGGACAACATCAAGCATAAACATCTGCATCATAGGAGTACCAAAAGGAGAAGAGAGTAAGCAAGGTATAGAGAACCTGTTTGAATAAATAATGGCTGAAAACTTCCCTAACCTGGTAAAGAAAAAAGTCACATAAGTTCAGGCAGCAGAGAGTCCCAATCAAAACACACCCAAAGAAGCCCAATCTGAGACACATCACATTTAAAATGACAAAGATTAAAGACAAAGAGAGAATCTTAAAAACAGCAAGAGAGAAAGAGTTAGTTACCTACAAGGGAGCTGCCAAAAAGCTGTCAGCTGATTTCTCAACAGAAACACTTCAGGCCAGAAGGGATTGGTATGAAATATTTAAACTGATGAGGAGTTTATTACCACCAAACAGTACTGCAAGAAATTTTAAAGACCCTGTTTTACAAAGAAAGAGGAGGAGGAGGAAGAGGAGGAGAAAAAATATATAGAGAGACAGGAAGATAGATATAAAGAATAAAATGGCAATAAATGAACACCTATCAACAATAACCTTAGAAAAGAGAAAAAAATGGTGGCGGAGTGAATGGAAGCTACACAGGCGATCTCCCAGCACCAAACAGGAATTACAAATAAAATAAAGACAAATCATCAGAAAAAAGCAACAGAAAAGCAGCAGGAAAAGGCCATTTAACCAAGGACACTGGTAGGATTGCGGAGACATGAGAGAGGGGCAGGCTGGGAGCCCACAGACAGCAGCGGTCTTAGCTGTGAGCAGCACCCTCGAGGTTAAAATCCCAAGCCTGCTCCACAGCACAGAGGGCTGGAACAGAGCACTGAATTGGCTACAGCCACTCACCTTGGGTTCAGGCAGAGGGAGGATGGACTGGATTGGAACTCTGAGGGGACACCCTAGATTTGGAGAGCGCTCAGAGTTGTTGTTGAGTCATGGCCACAAAAGTCAGTGGCCAGCTTGCTCCTTCCCAGGGCTGTGGGGAAAACCAGCAGCCCTTTCCTCAGAGACTCAGCCCTTTCCAGGTGAGCCAGACAAAAGCAAATTGAGGCTCATTAACAACCAGCATCTGTCCTACCCTCTGGAAATCCTCTTATGCAGAATACCAGGGGTATACATTCCAAGGCCCTGAGTAACTGAGACTAATAACCTCCAGGCAAAAAGCTAGAGAATAACTGAACCTTTCCTGGGCTTGTGAATCTACCCAGGAAAGTAAGACTTGACAGTGGTGTTTAATGTGGGCCCTCCCACACTCATCCAAACCCAGTAGAGGGAGCCAAAAACAGCAGAACGCCACACCCATAGGGAAAATTGGGCAGGCTCCAAAACCCATGGAGACAGCCAAAATAGTGAAACAAAAGAACAAATCCCAAATGAAAGAACAAGAGACCTCTATCAAAGATCAGATAAATGAAATGCAGTTAAGCAAGTTATCAGAGGCAGAGTTAAGAGCAATGATCCTGAGGAAGCTCAATAGCATGAGTAAGGATATCAGCACCATGAGTAAAGATATAGAAACATTGAAAATCAACCAATTGGAAATGAAAAACTACCAAGAAGAAATGAAGAATGACATAGCAGAAATAAAGAACACATTGGAAGGACTAACCAGCAGAGTAGAGGAAGCTGAGGATCGGATTAGTGAATTAGAAGAAACGGTAGAAAAAACCAACCATTCAGAAAACCAAAAGGAAAAAAACATTAAAAAACAGGAAGACAGCTTAAGAGAACTGTGGGACAACTGGAAACGTAATAATATTCACATTATAGGAGTCCCCGAACAAGACAAAAATGAGCCAGGGTTAGAGAATATATTTGAACAAATAGTGACAAAAAACTTTCCTAATTTGGTGAAGAAAGAAGGCATTCAAGTTCAAGAAATACAGAAAGCCCCAAGTAAGAAGAAACCAAACAGGCCCACACCAAGACACATAATAATTAAAATGCCAAAAATTAAAGACAAAGAGAGAATCCTAAAGGCAGCAAGAAATAAGCAACAGGTTACCTACAAAGGAACCCCCATAAGGCTATCATCTGACTTCTCAACAGAAACACTACAGGCCAGAAGGGAATGGCATGAAGTAATCAAGGTCATGAAAAACAAGGATCTGAATCCAAGACTGCTCTATCCAGCAAGGTTATCATTCAAAACAGAAGGTCAAATAAAGAGCTTCCCAGACAAAAAAGGCTAAGGGAATATATTAGCAAGAATCCAGCATTGCAAGAAATGTTAAAAAGATTGCTTTAATTAGTAGAAGAAATATGAAGAAAAATATAACCACACTGAACAAAAATGTCAATAATAAGTACATGCCAATAATCACCTTAAATGCAAATGATTTGAATGCTCTGGACAAAGACAAAGAGTAGCTGACTGGATAAGAAAGTATGACTCACATATATGTTGTTTAGAAGAGACCCACCTCACAACAAAAGACTCACATAGATTAAAAGTAAAGGGATGGAAAAAAATCTTCCAAGCAAATGGAAAGGAAAAAACAAAACAAAACTGGGTAGCAATACTCATATCTGATCAATTAGATTTCAAAATGAAGGCCATAACTAGAGACAAAGAAGGCCACTACATAATATTGAAAGAATCTCTCCAACAGGAAGATATAACCTTGGTAAACATATATGAACCCAATATAGGAGCACCAAACTATATTAAAAATCTTCTGGAGGACTTCAAAGGAGAAATTGACAGCAATACAATCATAGCAAGGGACTTCAACTCCTCACTGATATCACTGGATAGACCATATAGACAAAATTTAACAAGGAAACAAGGACTCAAAATGAAGCGCTAGATCAAATGGATTTAAACAGATATCTACAGAGAATTACACCCCAAAACTGCAGAATTCACATTCTTCTCACATGCACATGGGACATTCTCAAAGATAGACCATATGATAGGGCACAAACTAAGTCTCTACAAGTTCAAGAAGATTGAAATAATATCAAGCATCTTCTCAGATCACAATGGCATGAAACTAGAAATCAATTGCATCAAGAACATGAAAAGACATATGAAAACATGGAGACCAAATAGCATGTTATTGAACAATGAATGGGTTACCATGGAGATCAAGGAAGAAATTAAAAACTTCCTGGAAACCAATGAAAATGCACACACAACAACGCAAAATCTATGGGATGCAGCAAAAGCAGATCTGAGAGGGAAGTTCATAGCGCTACAGGCCTAGTTCAAGAAACAAGAAAAATATTAACTACTTAACCTCACAACTTAAAGAACTAGAAAACAAATAAAAGGAAAACCCCAGAGCAACTAGAAGGAAGGAAATAGTAAAGATCAGAGCAGGAATAAACGACATGGAGACAAAAAACAATTCAAAGGATGAATGAAACAAAGAGCTGGTGTTTTGAAAAGATAAACAAGATTGATAAACCCTTAGCTAGACTCACCAAGAAACAAAGAGGGAGAACCCAAATACACAAAATCAGAAATGAAAGAGGAGAAATAATAACTGACACCACAGAAATACAAAGGATCGTTAACAAATACTATGAACATTTACAGGGAAAAAAATTTGACAATCTAAGCGAAATGGACACATTTCTAGAAACACATAGTCTCCCAAAACTGAATGAGAAAGAGATATAAAACTTGAACAGACCAGTAACAACTAAGGAAATTGAGGATGTAATCAAAACCCTCCCAGCAAACAAAAGCCCAGGCCCAGACGGCTTCACGGGGGAGTTTTACTGAGCATTCAAAGATGAACTAATTTCCATTCTCTTGAAACTATTCCTAAAAATTCAAGAAGAAGGAAGACTTCCAAACTCATTTTATGAGGCCAGCATAATTCTAATTCCAAAACCAGAAAAATACACTATAAAAAAAGAAAACCACAGGCCAATATCCCTGATGAACATAGATGCCAAAATCCTGAACAAAATACTAGCAAATCGGATACAGCAATACATCAAAAAAATTACTCACCATGACCAAGTGGGATTCATCCCAGGGATGCAAGGCTGGTTCAATATTCGCAAATCAATAAATGTGACACACCACATAAACAAAATAAAAGATAAAAATCATATGATCATATCAATAAATGCTGAAAAAGCATTCGACAAATTCCAGCACACATTTCTGATAAAAACACACTCAGCAATTTGGGAATAGAGGGAATATATCTCCACATAATAAAGGCCATATATGAAAAACCTACAGCCAACCTCATACTCAATGGACAAAAACTAAAAGCATTTCCTTAAGAAGAGGAACAAGACAAGGATGCCCACTCTCATGACTCCTATTTAACATAGTACAGGAAGTCTTAGCCACAGCAATCAGATATGAAGAAAAAATAAAAGGGATCCACATTGGAAAGGAGGAAGTGAAACTGTCATTATTCGCAGACGACATGATATTATACATAGAAAACCCTAAAGACTCCATCAAAAATCTACTGGACTTAATAAATGAATTTGGCAAAGTAGCAGGATAAAAAATTAACGTCAAGAAATCGACAGCATTCTTATACACCAATGATGAACTCACAAAAAGAGAAACTAAAAAAACAATCTCATTTACCATCACAGAAAAAAAAAATTAAGATACCTAGGAATAAACTTAACCAACGAAGTAAAGGACCTATTTGCAGAAAACTACAGGGCATTGAAAAAAGAAATAGAAGATGATATAAAAAAGTGGAAGCATATACCTTGTTCATGGATTGGAAGAATTAACATCATTAAAATATCCATACTACCCAAAGCAATCTATAGATTCAATGCAATCCCCATCAAAATATAAACGACATACTTCATAGAACTAGAACAAATACTTCAAAAGTTCATATGGAACCAAAAAAGACCCTGAATAGCCACAGCAATCTTGAAGAAGAAGGACAAAGTAGGTGGGATCACAATACCGGATATCAGGTTATACTACAAAGCTACTGTAATCAAAACAACCTGGTACTGACACAAGAACAAGCACATAGATCAATGGAATAGAACAGAGAACAGAGAAATTGACCCAAAACTTTATGCTCAATTAATATTTGACAAAGGTGGCAAGAGCATACAATAGAGTAAAGACAGTCTCTTTAATAAATGGTGTTGGGAAAATTGGACAGCTACATACCAAAAAATGAAACTAGACCATCAACTTACACCATACACAAGAATAAACTCAAAATGGATAAAAGACTTCAATGTGACTTGTGAATCCTAAAAAATCCTAGAAGAAAATGTAGGCAACAAAATTTCAGACATCATACGCTGCAGAATTTTCACTGATACATCACGTAAGGCAACAGAAACAAAGGAAAAAATAAACACATGGGACTACATCAAACTTAAAAGCTTCTGCACAGCAAAAGAAACAACCATCAAAATGGAAAGGCAACCCACTGTATGGGAGAGCATATTGCCAATGATACATCAGATAAGGGGTTAATATGCAAAATATATAGTGTGCTCATACAACTCAACAAATGGAAGACAAAGAACCCAATTAAAAAATGGGCAGAGGAGTTAAATAGACACTTCTCCCAACATGACATATAAACGCCAAGAGACATATGAAGAAATGCTCCACATCACTAATCATCAGGGAGATACAAATTAAAACAACAATGAGTTATCACCTCACACCTGTCAGAATGGCCGTCATTAACAAAGCATCAAACAACAAGTGTTGGCAAGGTTGTGGAGAAAAGGCGACTCTAGTACACTGCTGGTGGGAATGTAGCCTGTGCAGCCACTATGGAAAACACTATGGTGTTACCTCAAATAATCAAAATTTGAATTGCATTTGACCCAGCGATCCCACTTCTAGTAATATAGCCTAAGAAGCCTGAAACACCAATTAGAAAGTATATATGTACCACTATGTTCATAGCAGTACTATTTACAATAGCTAAGATCTGGAAACAGCCCAAACATCCATCAGTAGACGAATGGATAAAAAAGCCCTGGTACATATCCACAATGGAGTACTATGCAGATGTAAGAAAGAAAGATCTCTTATCCTTTGAGTCAACATGGAGGGACCTTGAAAGTATTATTCTAATCAAAACAAGCCAAGCAGAGAAAGACAACTATCATATGATCTCACTTATTTGTGGAATATAGTGAACATAGTCTGAAAACAGGGTAGTTCCAGACATGTAGAAATAGGGTACAGACTGATAATCCCCAGAAGAGTGGTAGGGGGAGAGATAATCCACAGGACTTATATGCATGTACACATAAGCAATGGACATGGACAACAAAGCTGGGGACTGGGCGGAGAGGGAGGGGGAAGAGGGTGTCAATGGGGGAAAAAGGAGAAACATCTCTAACAAAAACAAACAAACAAACAAACAAATAAATATATATATAAATAAATAATAACCTTAAATGTAAATGGATTAAATGTTCCAAACAAAAGACATAAGATAGCTGAATGGATAAGAAGACAAGACCCATATATATACTGTCTACAGGAGACCCACTTCAGAACAAAAGATACACACAGATTGAAAGTGATGGGATGAAATAATATTCCATGCAAATGGAAATGAATAAAAAGCTGGGGTAGCAATACCTATATCAGACAAAATAGACTTCAAAACAAAGGCTGTAACAGGGGACAAAGAAGGTCATTTATTAAATGCATAGATCCAACAAAAGATATAACCCTTGTAATCATATATGTACCCAAAATAGGAGTAGTTAAATATATAAAGAAAATCTTGGTGGACATAAAGGGAGAGATTGACAGAAATACAGTCATAATAGGGTATTTTAGCACTCCATTGACACCAGTGGATAGATATTCCAGACAAAAATCAAAAAGGCAATAGCGACTTTAAATGACACAATGAATGGGATAGATTTAATTGATATTTACAGAACATTTCACCCCCAAAGCAGCAGGATATACATTCTTTTCAAGTGCACATGGGGCATTCTCAAAGATAGACCACATGTTAGGAAACAAAAAAGTCTTAACGAATTCAAGAAAATTGAAATTATATCAAGCATCTTCTCTTACCACATTGATATGAAACTAGAAATAAACTACAATAAAAATGTGAAAACCATTCAAACACATGGAGACTAAATAACATGCAATTCAAAAATAAATGAGTTAAAAATGAGATCAAGAATGAAATTAAATGTTACCTGGAAACAAATAGAAATGAACTTAGAACAACCCCAAATCTGTGGGACACAGCGAAAGCAGTCCTGAGAGGAATGTTCGTAGCATTACAGGCCTACCTCAAGAAGCAAGAAAAATCTCCAATAAACAATCTAACACTACACATAAAAGAACTGGAATAAGAACAACTAACAAGGCAAGAGTAAATAGGAGGAAGGGAATAATAAAGATTAGAGCAGAAATAAATGACATAGAGACTAAAAAAAAAAATACAAAATATCAATGAAACCAAGAGCCACTTCTTTGAAAAGATAAACAAGGTTGATGGATTTATAACCAGACTCATTAAGAAACAGAGAAAGGACCCAAATAAATAAGATCAGAAATGAAAGAGGAGAAGTTACAACTGACATCACAGAAATACAAAGGATTGCAAGAAAATACTATGAGTAATTATGTACCAACACATTGCACAACCTGGGAAAAATGGATAAATTCCTAGAGATATACAATCTTCCAGAACTAAACCAGAAATCCTGAATAGAATAATTACAACTAATGAGATTTAAGCAGTTATGAAAAAAAAAAATCCCAACAAACAAAAGTCCTGGATTGGATGGTTTCACAAGAAAATTTTACCAACTATTCAAAGAATAATTAACACCTATTCTTCTCAAACTATTCCAAAAAATTCAAGAGGAGAGAAACTTCCAAACCTTTTTAAAAAAATGATGCCAGCATTATCCTAATTCCAAAATCAGATAAAGACACTACAAATAAAGAAAATTATAGGCCAACATCCCTGATGAAAATAGATGGTAAAATCCTCAACAAAATATTAGCAAACTGGATAAAGCAACATATTAAAAAAAAAAAACATAGACCATGAACAACTGGGATTTTTTCTGGTGATGCAAAATTGGTACAATAGTCTCAAATCAATAAACATTATACAACACATAAACAAAATAAAGGAGAGAAAGCACATGATCATATTAATAGATGTAGAAAAAGCATTTGATAAAATCCAACACCCATTTATGATAAAAAAAAATGCTCAGCAAAATGGGAAGAGAGGGATCATACCTCAACATAATAAAGCCATCTATGTAAAACCACAGAAAACATAATACTCAATGGACAAAAATTAAAGTATTTCTTTTAAGATCAGAACAAGGCTGGGTTGTCTGCTTTCACCACTCTTATTCAACACAGTACTGGAAGTACTAGCCATAGCAATCAGAGCAGAAGAAGAAATAAAAGACAAACAAATAAGAAAGGATGCAATAAAACTGTCATTATTCACAGATGACATTATATTGTATAAAAAAACCCTAAAGATACCAGCAACAAAACTCCTACATCTAATAAATTTGGCAAAGTAGCAGGATACAAAATTAATATTTGTAAATAGGTGGCATTTTAAAAAATCTTCATTAACTTCTTGTTTTTAAATTTATCTTTATTGTTGAAAGTATTACAGATGTCGCTCCTTTTCTCCCCCATTGACACTCTCTTCCCCACTGACGCCCCACCTGTCTTCACTGCACTGTTGTCTGTGTCCATTGGTTATGCACAAATGCTTATAAGTTCTTTAGTTTATCTCTTCCCTCCTCCCCTTCCCTCTGAAGTATGTCAGTCTGTTCCCTACTTCCATGTCTCTGAATCTATGTTGTTCATCTGTTTAATTTGTTCATTAGATTCCACATATAAGTGAGGTCATGTGATATTTGTCTTTCTCTGACTGGCATATTTTACTTAGCATAATACTCTCCAGGTCCCTTCATGTCATCTCAAAGAGTAAGAGAACTTTCTTTCTCACAGCTGCCTAGTATTCCATTGTGTAAATGTACCACAGCTTTTTTATCCACTCATCTACTGATGGACACTTCAGCTGTTTCCATATTTTAGCTATTGTAAATAGCACTGCTGTGAATAAAGGAGCACATATATTCTTTCTTATTGGTGTTTCAAGCTTCTCAGGATATATTCTTAGAAGTGAGATCACAGGGTCAAATGGCAGTTCCATTTTAAATTTTTGAGGAAACCTATATTGTTTTCTATAGTGGCTGCACCAGTCTGCATTTCCACCAGCAGCATACAAGAGTACCCTTTTCTCCACATCCTCATCAGCACAATTTGTTTGAAGATTTGTTGATGATAACCGTTCTGGCAGGTGTGTGGTGATACCTCATAGTTGCTTTAATTTTCATCTGTCAGATGATTAGTGGCTTTGTACATTTTTTCATATGTCTCTTGGCCATTTGTATGTCCTGTTTGAAGAAGTGTCCATTTCAGTCCTCTGCCCATTTTAATTGGATTATTTGTCTTCCTTTTGTTGAGTTGTATGGGTACTTTATGTATTTTAGAAATTAACCCCTTATCTGATGTATCATTGGCAAATATATTCTCCCATACAGTGTATTCCCTTTTCATTCTGATGCTGGTTTCTTTTGTTGTGTAGAAGCTTTTTAGTTTGATATAGCTCTCAGAAAACGATAGGACATTTGAAAAAAAAATAAAGATATAAAAATGTGGAAACATATACCATGTTCATGGATTGCAAGAATCAACATCATTAAAATATCCATACTACCCAAAGCAATCTCCAGATTCAATGCAATCCCCATTAAAATACCAATGACATGTTTTACAGATCTAGAACAAATGCTCCAAAAGTTTATATAGAACCCAAAAAGACCCAAATAGCCACAGCAATCTTGAAAAAGAACAAGTTTGGGAGGATCACAATTCTGGATATCAGGTTATACTACAAAGCCATTATAATAAAAACAGCCAGATACTGGCACAAGAACAGGCATATAGATTAATGGAATAGAACAGAATACCTAGAAATTGACCCAAGACAGTATGCTCAATTAATATTTGACACAGGAGGAAAGAGCATTCAATGGAGTAAAAACAGTCTATTTAATAAATGGTATTGGGGAAAATTGGACAGGATACATTTAAAAAAATGAATCCAGACCACCAATTTACACCATACTCAAGAATAAACTCAAAATGCATAAAAGACTTAAATGTAACTTGTGAAACCATAAAAATCCTAGATGGAAATGTAGGCAGAATAATCTCAGATATCACACATAGCAAAATTTTCTCAATACATCGCCTAGGGCAAGAGAAAAAAAGAAAAAATTAATAAATGGGAGTACATTCATCATTGGCATTTTAATACACCAATAATGAACTCTCAGAAAAATAAATTAAGTAAACAATCCCATTTACTATTGCAACAACAACAAAAAAAGGTACCTAGTAATAAATTTAACCAAGGAGCTAAGAGACCTGAACTCAGAAAATTGTAAGATACTGAAGAAAGAAACTGAAGAAAATACAAATAAGTAGAAGCATATACCATGTTCATGGATAGAAAAACTTAACATCATTAAAATGTCCATACTACCCAAAGCAATCTACAGACTCAAGGCAATTCCTATTAAAATGCCAATGGCATATTTCATAGATCTAGAACAAATATTCCCAAAATGTATATGGAACAAAAAAGAGTCTGAATAGCAACATTGATCTTGAGAAAGAACAAAGTTAAAGTAATCATGCTATCTAATATCAAGCTATACAACAAGACCATAGTAATCAAAACAGCATGGTACTGGTATAAAACCAGGCATATAGATCAATGGAACAGAATAGAGAGTCCAGAAATAACCCACGGCTTTATAGTCAGTTAATGTTTGACAAAGGAGGCAAAAATACACATTGAGGTATAGATTGTCTATTCAATAAATGGTATTGGAAATATTGGACAGATACATGCAAAAATGAAACTAGACCACTTTCTTACACTGTACACAAGAATAAACTCAAAATTGATTAAAAACTTAAATGTTAGTCAAGAAACCATAAAAATCCTATAAAAAACTTTAGCAGTAAAATTTCAGATTTTTCTCATAGTACTATTTTTGCTGATATATGTCCTTGGGCAAGGGCAACAAAAGAAAAAATAAACAATTAGGACTACATCAAACTTAAAATATTTTGCACAGCATAAGAAACCATCAATAAAATGAAAAGGGAACCCACTGAATAGAAGAACATGTTTGCCAATGACACATCTGATAAGGGGTTAATTTCTAAACTATATAAAGAACTTACACTACACAACACCAGGAAGACAAACAACCCAATTAAAAAATGGGCAAAGGACCTGAATAGACACTTCTCCAAAGAGGACATACAGATAGATGGCCAATAGACATGAAAAAAAAAAATGCTCAGCATCACTAACCATCAGAGAAATGCAAATTCAAACCACAATTGGATATCACCTCACTCTTTTCAGAATGGTTATCAATAAAAGAACAAACAAGTGCTGGTGAGGATGTAGAGAAAAAGGAACCCTCGGGCACTGTTGGTGGGAATGGAATGCAGACTGGTGCAGCCACTGTGGAAAATGGAATGGAGTTTCCTCAAAAAATTAAAAATAGAACTGCCTTAGGACCCAGCAATCTCACTTCTGAGAATATATACAAAAAGTCTTGAAACACTAATTTGAAAGAATATATGCACCCCATATGTTTATTGAAGCATTATTTACAATAGCCAAGATCTGGAAACAGCTCAAGTGCCCTTAAGTAGATGAGTGGATAAAAAGCTGTGGTACAGTCCCTTGCCAGGTAGCTCGGTTGGTTAGAGCATTGTCCCAATATGCCAAGGTTGTGGGTTTGATCTCTGGTCAGGGTACATACAAGAATCAACCAATGAATGCATATATAATTGGAACAACAAATCAATGTTTGTCTCTCTGTCTCTCATTTCCTCTCTCTAAAATCAATAAATAAAAATTAAAAGCTGTGGTACTTTTTACACATGTATATGTAAACAAGGACATGGACAATAATGCTGGGGGAGGGCAGGATTGGGAGGAGGGTGTCAATGGGGTAAAAAAGAGAAACATCTGTAACAAAAATAAATAAATTAATTAATTTTTTAAAAGCTGTAGTACATTTACACAGTGGAATACTACTAGGCCACAAAAAAATTTTACACTTTGTGACAGCATGGATGAATCTGGAGATTATTATATTAAGTGAAATAAGCTAGTAAGAGCAAGACAAATACCATACGATTTCACTTATATGTGGAATCTAATGAACAAAAGAAACTGATGAACAAAATTGAAACAGGGGCATGGATACATGGAACAGACTGACAGTTGTCAGAGGAGAGGAGGTTCGAGGGCTAGATGAAAGAAGGTGAAGGGATTAAGCCAGGAGATATATGTATATATATATATTCACATAGACACAGACAATAGTGTGTTGTTAGCCAGAGGGAAAAGGGGGTTGGAATTAGGTGGAGGTGGGAAACGGGCAGAAAAAAAATGGGGACAAAATGAGACTTTGGTGCTATGGGTGCATGACACAGTGTACAGATGATGGTTTTTCAATATATATATATTTGAAAGCCATATAGTTTTGTGAACCATTGTCATCCCAATAAATTAAATAAAAAAGAATACTCAAGAAAAAAAAAAGAAGAAACTGAAAAATGTACTCCAGCCAATAAAAAAATTAAAAAAATAAGTTTGGTAAGGAAACTGTCAATAACAGGCATAGGCAATTATGTTACAGCTTGAGTCAGGCTGGAGCCAGGCTGCCTGCATGCTGTTCCCTTCTACAGATCTGGCAGCACTTGGCAAAACTGACAGAGATTTGGAATTTAAATCCATGTGGTGATTTCAGTATTAAAAATTCCTGCAAATCAATAAGGATGATTCAAAACCAAAGCAGATGGCCACACTGATACTGTGGAATATCAGCTACAGGCCAACTTTTTATACTTCAGAACGTTACTTCTTTACTTTCCTGTGTCTGAAATGCAGCAAAATATACTTCAGTGGCAGAGTCTATAATATGCCTCTTTTTCTTACAATTGCCTTTAGGATTCTCTGGAAAATCTAATGCTTCTCAGAACTCAGAATGCCAGTATGCACATTCAGAGGCTAGAGAAGATGGAGCATCTTGATAAACATCAGGAGTGGATTGGGAAGGGAAGGCTGTTGGGGTTATACTTTGTTGTCTGATTTTTTTAAAAAGTTTGTCTTTGACTAAAACATTACAGGTAGAAACATGATGAAGGCAATTACAGAGCTGGGAAAAGAGACTTTAGCTGGTCTAGCAGCCTCTAAAAGTCTGTTTTAGAAGAAATTTGTAGACCAGAAACATAACACAAATTGTGGGGTGTGTGTATGTGTGTTGTTGTTTTATACACTCTTCCATCTCTCTTAGAGACCTTTGAGTTTCTCTCCTGAATCCCTAACTGCTTGCAAAGTGATTCTCTTTTGCCCTTCCCCTTCCTTATTTTAACTTTTTTTGGAAATAACTTTATATTTACAGAAGAGTAGTAAAAATAGTAGAGTTCTTGTATCCCTTCACCCAGCTTCCCCTCATGTTAACACCTTACATAACCATGATACCCTTATCAAAACTAAGATATTAATATTAATTGAACTGTACACTTTATTTGAATTTCACCAGTCTTCACAACAATGTCCTGTTTCTGTTCAGGATGCAATCCAGAATTTAACATTTTATTAAGTCATTGTGTCTCTTTACTTTCATTTAGTATATGGCACTTTTTTGGGTCATTCCTTTTTTATCATGACTTGGACATTTTTGAAGAGTACTGAGAAGGGTTGGTTGTAAAATGGTCAATTTGGAATTTGGGTGATGATTTCTCATTATTGGACTGGAGTTATGGATTTTGGGGAAGAATACTACAGAAGTTATGTGTCCTTTTTCATTCACATCATATTAGGGTGTACATAATATAAATTTGACTAATGAGTCATGATGTTAATCCTAATTAGGTACCCTTCATTTTATTTATTTATTTTTTATTTATTTATTTATTTATTTTTATCCTCACCCGAGGACATTTTTCCGTTTTTTGTTCAGATAGAGTAGGAGGGAGAGAGAGAAACATCGACGTGAAAGGGACACATCGAGTGGCTTCCTCCCGCACGACCCAACCAGGGGCCGGGGGACAAACAGCAACCGAGGTACGTGCCCTTAGCAGGAACCGAACCCAGTTCTCTCTGGACCGCAGGCTGACGCTCTAACCACTGAGCAAAACCGGCCAGGGCAGGTACCCTTCATTTTAAAAAGGTACCTGTATAGTGTGTTGCTTAGTTAAGTGACTAACTGATTGGATAGGGTACAAAAGTGCCTTTCTCAATGTCTGATATTCAGTAAATGTCCATTCATTCATTCATTCATTCATTCATTCATTCATTCATTATCAATTATTATTGAGCCAGCCAATGCAACCAATGTTCCAAGGCTGTTTATATATTTATCTATTCAGTAAACAAATATTTGTTAAATGGTTATCATGTTCAAGGATGGGACTAAAGCAAGGAAAGTGAGGAAATTTCTTTGAGTGAAAAATTTAAGTGTAGCAATAAAAAGTGTTAATCAACATGAGAATAGTCTATTATTTGAATAGCAGTGTGAATTGCTAATAAGTTATATCAACCTTGAGAAAGTTGACATTGGTTAGATCTTTGCCTCTTAGCAACTACATGACCTTGGGCTAGCCATTTAACTTTCTAAGTCCCACTTTTCACAAATTTAAAATGGTAACAATAATAGTGCCTACCTCGTGAGGTTTCTGGGAAGATCAAATGAGATATGACATAACTTGATCAGTGCAGGATCTGGCACTTAGTAATTTTTCAGTATTGGTGATTGTTATTTTTATCAAAACCCCCAAGAGAAGTTATTTGTACCTCTCTTCTAGTGTTCTTAAGATTTTATTTTGTCTTGTTTACCAGCAAAATCAATAGTCAGATAAATAATCTTACCAAATAAGAACATCCATGAAACAACCATCACTGCCAAAAATATAGCCAACAATCAGTCATATAATAAAATAAGTCCTTCTTTACCTTCACCCTAGTGAATCTGTGGCACTCCTCTACCCTAGGCAGGGCCAGCCTGGGGGCCAGGCACATCAAGCATCTTTTCCCTATGAATTACAATGTCAATGACATTGCCTTCTACTCATACACCCTCTCTTTGGGGGCTGGCTTATGTAAGCAGTAAGATATTTTCCTGGTGTGAAGGTCTGGCACAGCAGACCTATAGAAGTTGCCTCCTTAATTGAATCATCACTTTGAATATGTAAAACATGTTGTGTTTGATCTGGCTGCAGATCCATGTCATGAACTACAAGGTCATAAGTGAAAATGGTAGAACTGTCATTTATAAAGGAGGTTCCATTTTTCTCACCTTTTTAATTCATAGCCAAATAACAAATTTTTATTTTGGATTAAACTTAGTAGCTCTTGGTCTTAGTCCAGAGGCTAAATCCAATTTAAAGGTAGAATTAAATCTATTTACTTGTTTCTTAGGTACACAAAAGGAAAAGAATAACATGTTTTGAGTGCATTCTTTCCAGTGAGCATATCTTTGAAGACCCAGTGTCTGCAGTATGAAAACAATGATAAGCCTGAACCAGTGATGCTCAGATTAAAAAACAGAACACAGATATTTGGTCAACTTTTTTTCAGAAATAAGAGGAAAAGTGCTAGAGATGACTTTTAAATTTCTATTTCCTTGAAAAAGGGCAAAGTGCAGTATGTCTTCATAGTATTTGACACAAACACCTTTTGTCTATTGCTAATGGTATAATGAAAGTACCATTAGAGATTCTTGATTATATTACTTGCTCATAGCATCTGAAAACAGGAAGAGACCCTAGAGCTTATTAAGTGCAACCTACTTGTTTTTACAGAAGATGAAGGGCAGACAACTTATTTGCAAAGGTCACTAAAATAAAAACAGCCTGAATCAGTATTTATACTTATTTCTTAATACTATGGTACTAAATGGTTTATAGTAGGTGCTCCATAAATAATTATTGAAAGCATAAAATGTTGAAATGCCCTGTCAGTTTACTTTCAATATTATTTTATTAATTTGAAGTTTGGCAAGTCACAACTCCATGAGTGGAACAATCCTCATCTGTAAAATAGAAATGTTATTAATAAAAACAAAAACAGCAATGACAATACTTGGATCAAATTAGAGTAGGCTTTTTGATGCATTTGTAAACTGTATAGCAATATCAAATATGGCATTACATTAATTTTGAAAAGTACTAAATGTCTTTTTTTCTTTTTCAATTATAGTTTCCATGCACTATCATTTTGTATTAGCTTCAGGTGTACAGCATAGTGGCTTAACAATCATATACTTTACAAGGTATTCCCCCAATATTTCTAGTATCTACTTGGCACCACACAAAGTTATTACAGCGTTATTGACTATATTCCCTATGCCGTACTTTAAATCCCAATGACTATTTTGTAACTACCATCTTGTATTATATTTCTTAATCCCTTCACCCTTTTCACCCAGTTCAACAAACCCCCTCCCCTCTGGCAATCATCAGCCTGTTCTCTGTATCTATTAGTCTGTTTTAATTTTCTTTATTCTTTTATTTTGTTCTTTAGATTCCACATATAACAGCATCCCATATTAAACACCTGCATTTCTTTGCCATTCTTTTATTAGAGTCTAGTTATTTGACAATTAATATAATGACTGTCATTTTTTTCATATTTATTCAAACTTTTCTATGATCTTTCCCTTCCACTTTGCCTTATTTTGAATCAGTCAAATATTTTTATTATTCAAATTCACCCTCTAATTGCTTGCTACTCATATAGACTTTTATTATTCTTTTAGGAGTTAACACTAGAGATTGCATCATACATAATATAGATTCTAACATAATTTATTATTTGGCCTCTTCTCAAACAATGATAAGATCTTATAATATTTTCAATACTTATAATAACACAATGCCAATTACATCTCCCACATTTGTATTATTTTCATTATTTACTTTTATTCTACATAGATTTTAAACTGTACAATTAAGTATTATTATTGTTTTATATAGTCAATATTGACTTAGATATATCCATATATTTAACCATTCAATTGCTTTTTATTATTTCTTGAATTTCTGTTTACTGATCTGGGGATCTGTGATCTTTTTGCCCTAAAAACCCTTTTTAGGATTTCTTTGGTGTGAATATATCGGTTATAAAATCTGTTTTATTTGTCTAGAAATGTCTTCACACACCACCCCCCCCCCATCCCCGCCTTACCTCTGACAGCTATCAGTCTGTTGCCTTCAGTTTTGAAGGCCACTTTTTTCTGAGTATAGAATTCTAGGTTGGCTGGTGATTTTGTTTGTTTGTTTCTTTCTTTCTCATTCAGTACTTTAAAGGTAATATATTGTCTTCTGGCTTCTATCACTCTGTCAAGAAGTTGGCTGTCAGACTTATTGTTCATTTGAAAGTAATGGTTTTTATTTCTTCTCTAGCTGCTTTTCTCTGCCATTCTTTTATTAGAGTGTCTAGTTTTCTTTTCCTTAGATTTTTCAATGGTTCTATTATGGTATGTTGAGTTGTGCATTTCTTTGTATTTTTTTGGCTTAGCATTTGAAGCACTTCTTAACCCTTTGGTTTGATGCCTTCAATCAATTTTAGAAAATTCTTGATCATTAACTCTTTAAATATTGCTTCTGCCCAATTATTTTTCTCTTACCTCTCTGAGATAATTACATATATGTTAGGCCTTTTCATCATATCCTATATGTTTCTTATAAATTTCTGTATTTTCCATTCTTTATTCTCACCATGATTTAGCCTGAATATTTCTCACAATTTTCTCTCCTGGTGCACATATCCTCTGTTCAGATGCTTCCATTCTTTTGTTAAATCCACATTTGACTGGATGTTAGAAATGATGTGTGAAAAGCTGTAGACATTTCGAATAATGTAATATTCTTCCAGAGGGGATAAACTTTATCTTTTGACAAGTAGCCAGAGGAGGAGATGGTTATCTTAATCCAGTCATGAGTTGAGCTGAATCAAGGCTGGATTTCAGACACTATAAAACTTGGTGTACTTCTGGTTTGCTATCCCTCCTAGGGTCTTTCTTTCAAGGGTTCCTAGTTGAGCCTGGTGAGTTTCCCAGAAATCCTGTAGTGAAGATAATGAAGTACAAATTTGACTACCTAGATCCATCAAGTAGATGATAACTTCACTGAGTTTCAACTGCTTTCTAATCAGCTTAGTTTATAGCTCTGTGCAGCATAAGAGTCAGCAAATGAACCAAGGCATACAGAATACTGCCTCCTCTCAATGAGTTTCCCTTCTGTCTGTGGTATCTTGGTCCACAGAGAGCTTCCTACCTTGGAACCTCTTTGAAACCTTCAGACATACTCTCATTTGTATTTTTATGTAGCTTTTCTAGTTTTTAATGGGAGAATTGCTTTAATACAAGCACATCTGTCATAGTTATGAGTAGAAGTCATAACTTATTTTAAGTGACCACATTATAAATGTTTAAAATATGCAAGATTCCTGTATTCTGTGAGGAATAGCTATTGAATAAATGTACAGAGAGTAGTTGAGGGTGATCTGACTTATGGATTTGTTATTTATGATGGAGTTTTACCAAATACAAGTTATATAAAAGACAGACATATCTTCCTGCTGCACCCAGCTGAATGTAACAGTCATGATTAATCAATTAAAATTTACATAAAATACAAAAACCAAAAAATTTATAAGATTATTTCATTCTATTTGCTATACCAAAAATCTCTGGTTAAATAATCATGTGGATAGGGTTCCATTATATACTTCCTTTGATGCACTGCAATAATTATTCTTGCTGAACACTGAATATTCCATGGATATGTAATCAATATTTTGTTTTATTTCTTAAGATTTAAAATTTTCAAATTTTGGTATATTTATGTATGTGCAATTGCTGGTATTAAAAATATAAGCAAGTAGGTAGAAACAGCTGCTGTGACTCTAAATATTAGTCTTACAAGTGTTTTTATTATTTCTTAAAAACAAGGTCTTGCTATTTTAGGGGAGGGAGCTGAAGAAATTCAGAGAGTATTCCTTTGGTTGTAAGTAATAAAAATTCAACAAAAACCTCGCTTAAGCCAAAAGGATTTTATTGACTCATATAACTGAGATGTTCAAAAATGGATTCTGGCTTGAGGCTCATCTGGAACAAGGGACTAATAAGATGTTTTTCAGACTTGGCCTTTCTTTCCATCTTTAAAATAAGTTTCTCTGTGTATAGTGGTCTAATCTTTTTAGTTATGCTCCTTTGTTCAGTGGAAAATGTGGCTCCAAACAGAAGAGAACCCTTCTCTCTTATTGTCTCCATATCATTTATTGGCATGCTTTGGAAATATTGTGGATTCAGTTCCAGAACACCACAATAAAGTGATTATCACAATAAAATGGTTTGTCATCTTTTCACTGGTGGAGGGTCTTGCCTTCAATTTGTAAAAAAAAATGAAACATTTATGAAATGCAATAAAGTGAAGTGCAATAAAACAAGGTATGCCTGTATTATGGAAAAACTCTGATTGACACAATGTGAGTCCTCTGCCCAACCATAGACCAATTATTTGTAAAGATATGGTACTATAAATTGACTGAACTTTGGTCACATGAACATTTTGTGGTCAGGGATGCAGATCACTCTGATTGATAGGCCCAGCATTATTACATAGGGAAAGGAAGCTGCTTGGTATAGTTTCATCCTCCAAAGTTGTCTGGAGAATGCTTCTTGAAAAACCTGGAACTAACTATGGGTCACATGTCATCATAATAAGTCTGGAAGAGGTGTGCAGAATGCTATAGTGTCTTCATTGTCCCTGTGCTTACTTACATGGCTACGGTTTGGTGGTTCATGATGTGCTCAAGCTTTTGCATTCAGTTCCTCCCCATTACCTGGCTCTGGCACAAAAGCTTTTGCCTCTTAGGATATATTCTTAGAAGTGAACCACTGGGTCAAATGGCAGTTCTATTTTTAATTTTTTGAGGAAACACCATATTTTTTTCCACAGTGGCTGCACCAGTTTGCATTCAAACCAGCAGTGTACTAGAGTCCCCTTTTCTCCACATCCTCATCAGCATTTGTTTGACGATTTGTTGATGGCAGCCATTCTGGCAGGTGTGAGGTGATACCTCATAGTTGTTTTAATTTCATCTTTCTGATGATTAGTGATGTTGAGCATTTTTTTCATATGTCTCTTGAACATTTGTATGTCTTGTTTGGAGATATGTCTATTCAGGTCCTCTGTGAAAATTTTTTTTCAGCTTCCAGGGACTCAGAATCGGACTATGAGGGTGGGGACCAGGAGTCTGCATTTTTTTTAATCCTCACCTGAGGGTATTTTTCCATTTATCTTCAGATAGAGGGAGGAAGAGAGAGAGAAACATCAATGTGAGAGAGACACATCAATTGGTTGCCTCCCACAGGACCCCAACCGGGGCAGGGACAAACCACAACCAAGGTATGTGCCCTTGGCCAGAATCAAACCCGGGACTCTTTGGTCCACAGGCCAACACTCTAACTGCTGAGAGCTTCTGCCATTTTTTTAATTGGATTGTCTTCCTTTTGTTGAGTTGTATGAGTACTTTGTATAATTTCAAAATTAACCCCTTATCCAATGTATCATTGGCAAATGATACAGATATGTTCTCCCATACAGTGAGTTCCCTTTTTTATTTTGATGTTGATTTCTTTTGCTGTGCATATGTTTTTTCATTTGATGTAGTCCCATTTATTAATTTGTTTTTGTTTCTCTTGCCCTAGGTGATATATCAGTAAATATTCTGCTATGTGTGATGCCTGCAATTTTGCTGCCTACATTTTCTTCTATGATTTTTATGGCTTCACAACTTACATTTAAGTCTTATATCCATTTTGAGTTTAATAGAGATTGTGTTGAATCTATATATTACATTGTGTAGTATGGACATTTTAATGATGTTGATTCTTCGAACCCATGAATGAGACTGGGATGTACTAAGAAACATTAATCAGAAAAAATTCATGCCCCTCCTGTGTTCATAGCAGCACTATATATAATAGGTAAGACCTGGAAACAGCCCAAGAGTCTGTCAGTAGATGAGTGGATAAAAAAGCTGTGGTACATTTACACAATGGAATACTATGCAGCTGTAAGAAAGAAAGATCTCTTACCTTTGAGATGACATAGAGGGACAAGGAGAGTATTATGCTAAGCAAAATAAGCCAGTCAAAGAAAAACAAGTATCACATGATTTCACTTATTTGTGGAATAAAATGAACAAAATAAGCTAACAAACAAAGACATGGAAGTATGGAACAGACTGACAAACCTCAGAGGAAAGGGCTTAGGGGAGAGGGAAGAGATAATTCAAAGAACTGTGTATATTTGTATAACCAAAGGACACAGACAACACTTTGGTGAAGGCAGGGGGATCGGGAGTGGGGAGGAGGGTGTCAATGGGGGGAAAATGAGGGATATCTGTAATACTTTCAACTTTTTTTAAAGATAAATTAAAAAAAAAAAAAGCTTTTGCCAGAATATATTTTAGAAATAAAGAAAACTTACTCTAAATGAGAGGTCTCCCTCATTTTTTGGAGTAATTGCCAGTTATTAGCTTTCACTATTCTTTTCTCTTAGCATTTCATTCCAGCCATGTGCTCCCACTTATCTTTATTTATACTATCCTAATTATTCATGCTTGGGAACTGGGTACTGTTCAAATGAGCAGTGTATAAAAAACTTATTACTTAGGTTGTCGTTGTTATTTGTTATGTGTACTTACTTCTGTTCTGAATGTTTCTCCTTGATCATTTGCTTTCTACAAAATTCCTGATTCCTGATGGTATTAGAATTATACATTGTCAACTGTAAGTAAAATGGAGGGTGCATGCTCCAGAGCTCCAGATGGCTGAATCTTTTATTTTTAATTGAGGTGAAATAAGTATATAGCATTATATTAGTTTCAGATATACAACATTGTGATTCCATATGTATATACACTACAAAGTGATCACCACTAAAAGTCTAATTAGCACTTTCCATCATACAATTGACCCCCTTTACTCATTTTGCTCCCCTAATCCCCTTGACTTCTGGTAATCATCAATCTGTTCTCTTTATCTGTGAGTTTGTTTTGCTTTGCTTGTCCAATGTTTTTTCTTTTAGATTCCACATATGAGTGAAATGATATGGTATTTTTCTTTCTTTGTCTGATACCTTATTTAGTATAATACCTTCCAGACCCATCCATGTTGTTGCAAATGTCAAGATTTCATTCTTTTTATGTGGGTGAGAAGTATTTTGTATATATAGGGTATCACAAAAAATGTATACATAACTTTGAAAAATTATAAAGCCAGTGTTTATTAAAATATATTTCATTTTCAAAATGTATCTATAGACACCCTATATACCTTTTTTTGGATATATATATCCAACAGGTGTGATATTTCATTGTGGCTTTGGTTTGCAATTTCCTAAAACTTAGTGACGTTGAATATATTTTCATGTTCCTGTTGGCCATCTGTATGTCTTCTTTGAAAAATGTATATTTGGAATTTCTGCCCATTTTAATAGGGTTTTTAAATACTCACCCAAGGATATGTTTATTTATTTTTAGAGAGAGGATAAGGGATACAGAGAATGAGAGAGAGAGAGAGAGAGAGAGAGAGAGAGAGAGAGAGAGAGAGAGAGAGAGAAGAGAAACATTGATGTGAGAGAACAACATCGATTGCTTACCTCCCATATATGCCCTGACTGGGGATAAAACCTGAAACCTTTGTTTTATGTTGTTGCGTTGTATGTGCAGAAGACTGAATCTTAAAGACTACATGCTCTCTAGAGGTGGAACAGATACTAGGGGATTAACTCAGAGAAGAGAACTAACACTTATTGATTGCCTACAATCTACTAGATGCTTTGCAAATATTTCAAACTGTCATATTATTTTTGATAAGAGGGAACCACCCCCTCATTTTAGAGAATGTGAGGCTCAAACACATGAAGTAACCTATGAACATGAAATTATTCAAAGGATTCAAAAATTCTGGTAAGTTTGACTCCAAAACCTGAGATCTTTTCAAGGAAGCAAGTGATGGGAGAACATTTAAACATGGAGGCAGTTGAATATGGCACCTTCTACCATTCAGAGGAACTGAACTCTCTGGGGAACTGGGGCTTATGGTGCTAATCAAAAGATAACAATTAGTTTCAGTATTCCTATGATTAAATCTGTCACAGGGGCATCAACTGAAGATAGCAAAGGCACCAGGAACTGACGGGAGCATCCACCAGGAAAATATGAGGTTGTAATGCCAAAGCTATCAAGTTTAAATGCCAAATTTAGAGACCAAAGGGCGTTTAGGCCAGGGTCAAAGTGGGATGAATGGGCAGAGGTTCAGAATTTGTATCAGGGGAATGATTTCCAAAATTGCCGTAAATTAAGTAGGTATTTATCATTAAGGAATGTGTTTTTTAGGTGGGTACTATTGGTTTAAAGGGCTAGAATTAGATAACTAACAGCTAAAAGAGGCAAGAGTTCCCAGTATATAAGGAAAGAGAAAGGTGAATGTCCTGGAAAGCAGTCATTAAGGCCGTGTGGCACTAAGACTTGCAGAGCACTAATTAAAACCTGCCAAGTATTCTGTCCCCCAAGTCAAACCCTTTGAATGGGAGATGGGAAAGCAGGTCAGCCAAGGCTTTGAACTGGCTAGGAATCCAAGACAAAGAGTGACAAATAAGTCTAGTTCTCAAAATTGCAGTTGCTGCCACTAGTCAATGAACAGTTTTACAGCATGCCCAGTTTAAAAGGGATTGTTAATCCCCCTATTGTAATTTTAGCCACACCCACAGATCAAAACTGCAATCAATCTCCTTACACACCAAGCTCTGGCAACTCTTAAAAGAAATTTTCCAAGGGCTTTAGTTTAGTGCTCTAATGGTCACAGCTCACAAATCATGCCCTGGAATCTTTTGCACCTGGATGCTGTAGGTGGGGGCTGGTTTTCTGCTAGACCTCAATGACTAATGCACACCTGCACATTCTTTTGTTCTTATTAGAAAAAGAAACATTTCACAAAACAGCTTGAACAAAGTGTTGTCAAGAAACATTGGAAACAATGTCTACATAAGCCTTGTTTTTTCAAGATTGAAATAAGGTTACATTTTGTAGGATCTTAGAATTAGTATCTCTTTTCTCATAATGTTATTTTTCTTGCATTTAATTCAATAGCTTTAATTGGGAAGACAAGATTAAGAATTATAGTTTCTTTTGGTATGAATAGATCCAAGGAAGTATATTTCTTCTCTTTAGCTACATGCTACTTTGGGGAATTTGGATATGACTACTAGATTATAATGTTGTTTCTAGGAGATGACTTTGAGGAAGTACCATCTTAATTTGTGTACCTGCTAATCTGCTCAAGCTAACATACATCAAATGCTATGTCTTCAAAGGGAAGAAAAATCTGCTGTAGCTAAGAGGTAATTTAATGGTAATCGGAATGTCAGTTCTTCGGAGTAGTGAGTGGAAGAAGAAATCTAGTCTTTGGAAGAGAGTGAGTTCACAGTTTGCATTCAAACACTTAATTCACACTAAGTTCTCATAGCCAGTTAATTCCAACCATCAGGAATGGTTTTGCCCTAGTCTGGGACCAATGAGTCTGTTTCTAATTAGAAAGGAATAGAGGGGTCTGGTCTAGTTCTTCCACACTTAAGCGGCACATTAACTTTGCTTCTCATTTAGTACCCAATTTTGTCCCAACTGGGCTCTTTATTTCTTGTAACTAAGCTCACTCCTTGTATGTCAGTTTTAGTACCTGGATCCTTGACTTATTCACTGGTGTTGAAATCCTGTATTGGCACGCTGTCTAGTATCCCATTTTTGTTCATTGATATGTGACAGCAGCCCTTAGTAATGGAGTGAATTTACTTGTGAGTCTCTGGACTTCTAGTCATTGTAAAGCCTTTGCTCTGTCACCTACCAATCTTCCATTCAAATGATCTAACCTAAGGAAATATACAGTATGGCAGTTTATAATGAGAGTTATTCACAAAGCTATTACTGTGCAATAGCAATATTTGTTGAAATACTGGATTATCAAATGAGCAGCTTTAAAAGGATGACAAAAAGTAGCAAAATAAAATTAAGAATAGGGGAGAATGATAACTTTTGTGTGTGTGTATAAAACATCCTCCTATCACATGCATATGTATACACACACAAAAAAACAATTTTGATAAACTGAAAATTAAATGATTGAAAACTTGGCATGGTAGTGGTTGGCGTATTTCTATAAATAAATCTTGCTCCACTCCCTTTTTGGATCCATTGTATGATTGTACTTCCTAGCTCCCTTGTGATTTTGTGGGACCATATAATTAGTTTGGCCAGTGAGTTGTGAGCAGAAGTGACATATCTCATTTAAGGGCCAGAGAACCAGAATATTTAATTGACTGAGATGCTTTCTAGGTTTCTTTCCCTCCAGCCCTGTAACAGGAGATGTTCAAGATGGTGGCTGCTTTGTCAGACTGAATCACTGAGCGATCCCTGAATAAGTACAATGAGAAGAGCACCCTTCTACTGCCACCTCCACTGCCAGCAACCCACAATGGAAATAGCATGAGCAGGGAAGACGCATCTGTTGTTTTAAGCCACTAACATTTTAGTGTTTTTTGTTGTTATTGTTACTATTACCACAGCATAACCTAACCTATCTTGACTGATATACCTAGCTTGGATATCAGGCTCCTCTGTTTAAGTTCCTCAAATAATAAGTCATATATTTATTGATGATTAACAGCAGTTTGGTTTTGAAAGAAAAACATATTTTTAATCAAAGTGAAGATTGCTGATTTAGAAGGATGAGCTCCACTAGCTTATTCTCAAATATATGTGTCTGGCTTAGATATTTTCAAGCCAGATACTGACCAAGATGATAGAGCTTAGTTTGAAATGTGTATAAATACAGGTGTGTCAGTAAGAAGGCTGATTGCTGACCAAGCCTGTATATTCTAGTAGTGAATTGACAGTTTGATTTATTCTACAAAAATGGCCTTTAGGATTCAGTTTTAGGTCAAAAAGAAAAATGTCAGGGGACAGTAAAAAAAATCAGGATGATGTATTATCTGACTAAATAAGAAATATTTGAGATTCGATAAGTCTAGCCCAAGAAGACAGGATAGAAAGCTTTCATGTCATTCTACTCTCATCCTTTGCCCAAATTCTAATTAATATTTTCCTTTGATTACGTACTTGTTATTTAATAAAGTCAACTAGCAATATTATATAATCTATACCTTGTTAATTATACTGTGGTCAGCAGTAAGTACTGTTATCTTGGAATAATCTCAAACTACTGAAAATTGACATATTTTGTGTCTGTGATTTATTGTTTGATTGAAAATGTGTGTGCAGAATTCTGGTCAACTTCTGATTAGGTTATTTTATCTTGGTAATATTTATAGAAAACAACTAGAGAGTCCAGTTAAAGGGAATTCTTTTTTTTTTTTTTGTTACAGATGTTTCTCCTTTTTTCCCCATTGACACCCTCCTCCCCATCCCCCCACCCTGTCCCCAGCTTTGTTGTCCATGTCCATCACTTATGCATACATGCGCATAAGTTCTGTGGTTTATCTCTTCCCTCCCCCCACCCCCTCTTCTGAGGGGTGTCAGTTTATACCCTACTTCCACATCTCTGGGTCTACCCTGTTCCTCAGACTGTTATGTTCATTATATTCCACAAATAAGTGAGATCATGTGATATTTGTCTTTCTCTGCTTGGTTTGTTTCACTTAGGATAATACTCTCGAGGTCCCTCCAGGTCATCTCAAAGGATAAGAGATCTTTCTTTCTTACAGCTGCATAGTACTCCATTGTGTATATGTACCACAGCTTTTTTATCCATTCGTCCACTGATGGACACTTGGGCTGTTTCCAGATCTTAGCTATTGTAAATAGTGCTGCTATGAACATGGGGGTACATGTATTTTTTCTGATTGGTGTTTCAGGCTTCTTAGGGTATATTCCTAGAAGTGGGATCACTGGGTCAAATGGCAAGTCAATTTTTAATTTTTTGAGGTAACACCATAGTGTTTTCCACAGTGGCTGCACCAGTCTGCATTCCCACCAGCAGTGTACTAGAGTCCCCTTTTCTCCACACCCTCTACAACACTTGTTGTTTGATGATTTGTTGATGGCGGCCATTCTGACAGGTGTGAGGTGATACCTCATTGTTGTTTTAATTTGCATCTCTCTGATGATTAATGATGTTGAGCATTTCTTCATATGTCTCTTAGCCATTTGTATGTCCTTTTTGGAGAGGTGTCTATTTAGTTCCTCTGCCCATTTTTTAATTGGGTTCTTTGTCTTCCTTTTGTTGAGTTGTATGAGCACTCTGTATATTTTGGAAATTAACCCCTTATCTGATGTATCATTGGCAATTATGGTCTCCCATAGAGTGGGTTCCCTATCTCTTTTGATGGTTGTTTCTTTTGCTGTGCAGAAGCTTTTGAGTTTGATGTAGTCCCATGGGTTCATTTTTTCCTTTGTTTCTGTTGCCTTAGGTGATGTATCAGTGAAGATTCTACTGCGTATGATGTCCGAAATTTTGTTGCCTACATTTTCTTCTAGGATTTTTATGGATTTACGTGTCACATTTAAGTCTTTTATCCATTTTGAGTTTATTCTTGTGTGTGATGTAAGTTGATGGTCTAGTTTCATTTTTTTGCATGTAGCTGCCCAATTTTCCCAACACCATTTATTAAAGAGGCTGTCTTTACTCCATTGTATGCTCTTGCCACCTTTGTCAAATATTAATTGAGCATCATGTCTTGGGTCAATTTCCGGATTCTCTGTTCTGTTCCACTGGTCTATATGCCTGTTCTTGTGCCAGTACCAGGCTGTTTTGATTACGGTAGCTTTGTAGTATAAGCTGATATCCGGTATTGTGATCCCACCTACTTTGTCCTTCTTTTTCAAGATTGCTGTGGCTATTCGGGGTCTTTTTTGGTTCCATATGAACTTTTGAAATATTTGTTCTAGTTCTGTGAAATATGTCACTGGTATTTTGATGGGGATTGCATTGAATCTATAGATTGCTTTGGGTAATATGGACATTTTAATGATGTTAATTCTTCCAATCCATGAACAAGGTATGTGCTTCCACTTTTTTATATCTTCCTCTATGTCTTTTTTCAATGTCCTGTAGTTTTCTGCAAATAGGTCCTTTACTTCTTTGGTTAAGTTTATTCCTAGGTATCTTAATTTTTTTGCTGCGATGGTAAATGGAATTGTTTTTTTAGTTTCTCTTTCCGTGAGTTCATCATTGGTGTATAAGAATGCCATTGATTACAACTAAAATAAAGACAAACCGTAGGGAAAAAGCAACAGAAAAGCAGCTTGCGAGGACGATACAACCAGGGACACTGACTCAATCCTGGTAGAATTGCTGAGGCGCGAGAGGGGGGCTGGGAGCCCACGGACAGCAGTGGGCCTCGGCCGTGAGCAGCGGCCTTAGCCGTGAGCAGCGCTCCGCCCTCGGGGTTAAAGCCCCAGCAGACTCCACCACGCAGAGCCAGGACAGAGCGCTAAAACAGCCACAGCCACTCACCTGGGCTCCGGCAGAGGGAGGGCGGACTGGACTGGAACTGTGTGGGGACACCCGGGATTTGGAGGGCGCTCAGAGCTTTTGCTGACTTTCGGCCAAGCAGGACTGTGGCCTGGTCCTCTTACTCCATCCCAGGGCTCTGGGGAGAGGCAGCAGCCCCTCCCTCGGAGATCCAGCCACACCCTAGTGGGCCATTGAAATGCAAACTGAGGCTCATTAACTTCTAGTATCTGCCCTACCCCCTGGAAATCCTCTCACACTGAACACCTGAGGGAGGTTTTCATTCAACTGAAAACCCAAAGCTCTTCAAGCAACCACATCTACTAGCCTCTAGGCAAAAAGCTAGAGGATAACTTAACCTTTGCTGGGCTTGCAAATATACCCTGGAAAGTAAGACTCCAGGGTGGTGTTTAACGTGGGTCCTCCCACGCTCATCCAAACCCAGTAGAGGGAGCCACAAACAACAGAACACCAACATCCACAGGAAAATTTGGCAGGCTCCAAAAACCACTGAGATAGCCAAAATGGGGAAACAAAGAAACAGAGCCCAAATGAAAGAACAAGAGACCTCTACCAAAGATGAGATAAATGAAACGGAGTTAAGCAAGTTAACAGAGCTAGAATTCAGAGCAATGATCTGGAGGAAGCTCAACAGCATGAGTAAGGACATCAACACCTTGAGTAAAGACATCCACATCATGAGCAAAGACATAGAAACACTGAAAACCAACCAAGTGGAAATGAAGAAGCAGCAAGAAGAAATGAAGAAGCAGCAAGAAGAAATGAAGAAGCAGCAAGAAGAAATGAAGAATGACATAGCAGAAATGAAGAACACATTGGAAGGACTAAACAGCAGCGTAGAGGAAGCTGAGGACCGGATCAGTGAATTAGAAGACAGGGTAGAAAAAATCAACCAATCAGAAAACCAAAAGGAAAAAACAATGAAAAAACAGGAAGACAGCTTAAGAGAACTGTGGGATAACTGGAAACGTAATAATATTCGCATCATTGGAGTCCCTGGAGAAGAAGAAAATGAGCAAGGGTTAGAGAATATATTTGAAGAAATAATGACAGAAAACTTCCCTAATTTGGTGAAGAAAGAAGGTATTCAAGTTCAAGAAGCACAGAGAGTCCCAAGTAAGAAGAACCCAAACAGGACCACACCAAGACACATAGTAATTAAAATGCCAAAAATTAAAGACAAAGAGAGAATCCTCAAGGCAGCAAGAGAAAAGCAACAGGTTACCTACAAAGGAACCCCCATCAGGCTATCAGCTGACTTCTCAACAGAAACACTACAGGCCAGAAGGCAATGGCATGAAGTAATCAAGGTCATGAAAAACAAGGATCTGAATCCAAGACTACTCTACCCAGCAAGGCTGTCATTCAAAATAGAAGGTCAAATAAAGAGCTTCTCAGACAAAAAAAAAGGTTAAGGGAATACATTAGCACCAAACCAGCACTGCAAGAAATGTTAAAAGGACTGCTGTAATTAGTAGAAGAAATAGGAAGGAAAGTAGAACCACACTGAACAAAAATGGCAATAAATAAGTACATATCAATAACCACCATAAATGTAAATGGATTGAATGCTCTGATAAAAAGACACAGAGTAGCGGATTGGATAAGAAAGCATAACCCATAAATATGTTGTTTACAAGAAACCCACCTCACAACAAAAGACTCACATAGGCTGAAAGTGAAGGGATGGAAAAAAACCTTCCAAGCAAATGGAAAGGAAAAAAAAAGCTGGGGTAACAATACTCATATCTGATAAAATAGATTGCAAAACAAAAGCCATTACTAGAGACAAAGAAGGTCACTACATAATATTGAAAGGATCTATCCAACAGGAAGATATAACCTTGGTAAACATATATGCACCGAATATAGGAGCACCAAAATATATTAAAAATCTTCTGGAGGACTTCAAAGGAGAAATTGACAGCAATACAATCATAGCAGGGGACTTCAACACCCCTCTGATATCACTGGATAGATCATCTAGCCAAAAAAAATTAACAAGGAAACAGAGACTCTAAATGAAGCACTAGATCAAATGGATTTAATAGATATCTACAGAGAATTACACCCCAAAACTGCAGAATTCACATTCTTCTCAAGTGCTCATGGGACATTCTCAAAGGTAGTCCACATGTTAGGACACAAACTAAGTCTCTACAAGTTCAAGAAGATTGAAATCATATCAAGCATCTTCTCAGATCACAATGGCATGAAACTAGAAATCAATTGCAACAAGAACATGCAAAGACATTTGAATACATGGAGGCTAAATAGCATGTTATTAAACAATGAATGGGTTACCGAGGAGATCAAGGAAGAAATTAAAAACTTCCTGGAAACCAAAGAAAATGAACACACAATAACACAAAATCTATGGGATTCAGCGAAAGCTGTTCTGAGAGCGAAGTTCATAGCACTACATGCTTACCTCAAGAAACAACAAAAATTTCTAATAGACTTTCTAACCTCACAACTTAAAGAACTAGAAAGCAAACAAAAAGAAAACCCCAGAGCAAGTAGAAGGAAGGAAATAGTAAAGATCAGAGCAGAAATAAATGACATAGAGACCAGAGAAACAATTCAAAGGATCAATGAAACAAAGAGCTGGTTTTTTGAAAAGATAAACAAGATTGATGGACCCTTGGCTAGACTCACCAAGAAACAAAGAGAGAGAACCCAAATACACAAAATCAGAAATGAAAGAGGAGAAGTAACAACTGACACAACAGAAATACAAAGGATCATTAGCAAATACTATGAACATTTATATGGCAACAAATTCGACAATCTAAGTGAAATGGACAAATTTCTAGAAACACATAGTCTCCCAAAACTGGACCGGGAAGAGATAGAAAACTTGAACAGACCAATAACAGCTAAGGAAATTGAAGATGTAATCAAGACTCTCCCAGCAAACAAAAGCCCAGGCCTGGATGGCTTTACGGGGGAGTTTTACCGAACATTCAAAGAACTAACACCCATTCTCCTCAAACTATTTCAAAAAATTCAAGAAAAAAGAAGACTTCCAAACTCGTTTTATGAGGCCAGCATAATCCTAATTCCAAAACCAGAGAAAGACACTACAAAGAAAGAAAACTACAGGCCAATATCCCTGATGAACGTAGATGCCAACATCCTAAACAAAATACTAGCAAATCGGATCCAGCAATACATCAAATAAATTATTCACCATGACCAAGTGGGATTTATCCCAGGGATGCAAGGCTGGTTCAACATTCACAAATCAATAAATGTGATACACCACATAAACAAAATGAAAGATAAAAACCACATGATCATATCAGTAGACGCTGAAAAAGCATTTGACAAAATCCAGCACCCATTTCTGATAAAAACACTCAGCAACTTGGGAGTAGAGGGATCATATCTTGATATAATAAAGGCCATATATGAAAGACCTACACCCAACATCATACTCAATGGGCAAAAACTAAAAACATTTCCCTTAAGAACAGGAACAAGACAGGGATGCCCACTTTCACCACTCTTATTTAACATAGTACTGGAAGTCTTAGCCACAAAAATCAGACGTGAAGAAAAAATAAAAGGAATCCAAATTGGAAAGGAGGAAGTGAAACTGTCATTATTCGCAGACGATATGATATTATATATAGAAAACCGTAAAGACTCCATCAAAAATCTACTAGACTTAATAAATGAATTTGGCAAAGTAGCAGGATACAAAATTAACGTCAAGAAATCAATGGCATTCTTATACACCAATGATGAACTCACGGAAAGAGAAACTAAAAAAACAATTCCATTTACCATCGCAGCAAAAAAATTAAGATACCTAGGAATAAACTTAACCAAAGAAGTAAAGGACCTATTTGCAGAAAACTACAGGACATTGAAAAAAGACATAGAGGAAGATATAAAAAAGTGGAAGCACATACCTTGTTCATGGATTGGAAGAATTAACATCATTAAAATGTCCATATTACCCAAAGCAATCTATAGATTCAATGCAATCCCCATCAAAATACCAGTGACATATTTCACAGAACTAGAACAAATATTTCAAAAGTTCATATGGAACCAAAAAAGACCCCGAATAGCCACAGCAATCTTGAAAAAGAAGGACAAAGTAGGTGGGATCACAATACCGGATATCAGCTTATACTACAAAGCTACCGTAATCAAAACAGCCTGGTACTGGCACAAGAACAGGCATATAGACCAGTGGAACAGAACAGAGAATCCGGAAATTGACCCAAGACATGATGCTCAATTAATATTTGACAAAGGTGGCAAGAGCATACAATGGAGTAAAGACAGCCTCTTTAATAAATGGTGTTGGGAAAATTGGGCAGCTACATGCAAAAAAATGAAACTAGACCATCAACTTACATCACACACAAGAATAAACTCAAAATGGATAAAAGACTTAAATGTGACACGTGAATCCATAAAAATCCTAGAAGAAAATGTAGGCAACAAAATTTCGGACATCATACGCAGTAGAATCTTCACTGATACATCACCTAAGGCAACAGAAACAAAGGAAAAAATGAACCCATGGGACTACATCAAACTCAAAAGCTTCTGCACAGCAAAAGAAACAACCATCAAAAGAGATAGGGAACCCACTCTATGGGAGACCATAATTGCCAATGATACATCAGATAAGGGGTTAATTTCCAAAATATACAGAGTGCTCATACAACTCAACAAAAGGAAGACAAAGAACCCAATTAAAAAATGGGCAGAGGAACTAAATAGACACCTCTCCAAAAAGGACATACAAATGGCTAAGAGACATATGAAGAAATGCTCAACATCATTAATCATCAGAGAGATGCAAATTAAAACAACAATGAGGTATCACCTCACACCTGTCAGAATGGCCGCCATCAACAAATCATCAAACAACAAGTGTTGTAGAGGGTGTGGAGAAAAGGGGACTCTGGTACACTGCTGGTGGGAATGCAGACTGGTGCAGCCACTGTGGAAAACACTATGGTGTTACCTCAAAAAATTAAAAATTGACTTGCCATTTGACCCAGTGATCCCACTTCTAGGAATATACCCTAAGAAGCCTGAAACACCAATCAGAAAAAATACATGTACCCCCATGTTCATAGCAGCACTATTTACAATAGCTAAGATCTGGAAACAGCCCAAGTGTCCATCAGTGGACGAATGGATAAAAAAGCTGTGGTACATATACACAATGGAGTACTATGCAGCTGTAAGAAAGAAAGATCTCTTATCCTTTGAGATGACCTGGAGGGACCTCGAGAGTATTATCCTAAGTGAAACAAACCAAGCAGAGAAAGACAAATATCACATGATCTCACTTATTTGTGGAATATAATGAACATAACAGTCTGAGGAACAGGGTAGACCCAGAGATGTGGAAGTAGGGTATAAACTGACACCCCTCAGAAGAGGGGGTGGGGGGAGGGAAGAGATAAACCACAGAACTTATGCGCATGTATGCATAAGTGATGGACATGGACAACAAAGCTGGGGACAGGGTGGGGGGATGGGGAGGAGGGTGTCAATGGGGAAAAAAGGAGAAACATCTGTAACAAAAATAAATTAATAAAAAGAAAAGAAATTTATGGGACAAAGAGCATATATATTGTTAACAATTTTGATACATGTTGTAACATTATAAATTTCCCTCCTTGTAATTTACATTCCCTTCCAATTTTAAATAAGAATGTCTATTTCTCAGCACCTTTACAGATGCTAGATGTTGAGTTTTAAAAACATTTCCCAACTTGAAGGACAAAATCCATTGATTTTACATTTTAAATGTAATCCTCCTTGAAAAAGAATAAGACCAGTTTTGTGTTGTGTATTCTTAAATAGGGATATACTGTAGAGTCTAGATGTGGTTAATTTCTTTCCTAACTCTCCATTTAAAATTTCCCACAGAGCTTTGTTTTATGCACTGCCATTCATCATAACTAGAGATGTGCTGCATATAGTAACTCACCAATCATTCAAGTCCTGGTAAAGCTGTAATATTTGCAATTTGTGTCTATTGAACATATTTATCTATTTACTCCACTTTCATCATCTGTAGGAAAACAGCTATATTTGCCTCAGTAGCATCGTTAGGGAGAGAAATAAGTTAACTTTCACCTGTTTGTATTCCTTTATCTGATTTACTATGGAGTATGATCATTTGATTTGTGAAGTAACGATACTGAACAAAAAATCACAATAGTGGCAAAGAAAATATTTTTTAACAGAAAGTCTTTTTTTTTTTTTATTGTTTCACCAGTTGGAAAGGTAAAGTATTCAGAAGGGAAAAGTATGTCATCATAAAACTGAGTAAGATAATAGGCAATAAAGCATAAAAGCATTTCCTAACCTCTTGGATAGAACTTGCAAAAATCTTCAAAAACCAATTACATAGAACAATATATCACTAGGGTGTGCATTCTCTTTAGTTGCTTTGTGATTTCCCATAAATGTAAGCATACTGCTTGGTAGAAATAGAAATCACAAGGAGCTCTTTCTAGTTGGGCATTTTCTGGCTTGCGTTGGCTCAGTTGTGGCTCTTGGCTTTGGTTTTTCTACAGATCATTTCACTGGAAGAGGAAAAGGAAAAAGAAATTCAACTTGTTTTCATGCCCCACTTCTAATAACATCTTCTGGGAAAATACTGGGGTATGAGGCTTCCTTCTCTATTTCTGTAGTGAAACAAGATCACAGGTTTCTGAAGAATGGCTAATATAGTAATGTTGGGGATTTTGTTCCCTCAGTCTGTCACATGGGACAGATAACCTTTAGATGTTAATTTTCCCATGTACTATTTAATATATCCATCCCTATCCTTACTTGTAGTTCACTAATTATTTACTAAGAGAGAAAAAATGACTTTTCAAGGATAACATGAATCAAAAAAGGTATGATCCACTATGCCAGCTCATTGTGCCAGTACATTGAAATAAGATCAGAAGTCATGTCCCTAGTGACAGCTCTAGTCACCCTTGATTTAGGATTTAATTGACATTCCTAAAACTCTGTATCATGTCAAATAAAAATATTCTTAACAGTGATTGGAATAATCAATCATTCTTTTTATTTTATTTTCTTCTTTAATATTGGATGTAACTTTTGTAATCATCAATACAAAATTATTAGGTTTTGCGAAGCCTAGACTTACAGCTTTGTATCATATTTTGATCTTTTATTAGTGTGAAGATTAAATTTAGATGTGAACTTGACTGGGCCACACGGAGTCCAGATATTTGTTCAAACATTATTCTGATTATATCTGTGGGGGTGTTTTGAATTAGATTACATTTAAATCAGCTGACTGAGTAAAGCAGATTGCCCTCCCTAATGTGTATGGACCTCCAATTTACTGAAAATCTGAATGAACCAAAAGTTTAAATAAGAGGGAACTCCTCCCTGACTGTTGGACCTGAGACATTGGTCTTTTCCTGATGGTAGTCCAGAGCCAAACATAATGAGTAAGTACATCTATCAGCACAACATATCACCATTGAGCAGTCACATTTATGATCTCAAAAGAATTAAAGAGTGAGTGAAGGCAAAATGTGTCTCAAGGAAAATAGGTAGGTTCTTCTCTGTCAAGGCTGGTATTAAAATGCTTGCCAAGGTTCTATTTGCCACCTTTAGTACTAGTGCTGCAGAAGTCAAGTCATGGACTTTTAATTTGATTAAAAACTTAGGTGCCCTGAATTCTACTGCTTTAGGTTTGCATCATTGATTTATAAGATGGGAAACATCTGTTTGAATTTGCATGAAAGTCTCAAACAGAGACATCTTAAAACAGTTCATCAAGATCCAGCAAAAGCAGAGCAAAAAGTAGGTCAAATGGGTAATATTATTATCATCTTCGGATTCAGAAGGTGCCAGGAATATCTTGTAATAAGGAAAGCCACCAGGTTACTAATCATTATTGTGTAGGTACTGAGGTCATGGGAGAAAAATTGAAGCATATATTGAGCAAAGGTCTCTAGATCAGATGTGATTACGACTGGATATCAATGATAAATAAGGTATAATACAGATGGTGGGCAAAATATAATGGTGAGGATACCAGAGGACTCTGGTTCTCAAACAAATATGCAAACAAATATTGCAGTGTTTTCATTGCGTAATGCAATGCAGCTGGCAGGGAAGAATTGATCAGTCTTTGCAAGAATTCTAATGAAGGAAACCCTGAGTTTCCCATCTTTACTTTATTAATCAGAAAGTGTGTTTGAGGGAGTGTCTCTTACCCAAACTCTGAAATGCTCTAAAGCAGTGATTCTCAACCTTGACTGCATATTAAAGTCACATTGGGAGCTTTTAAAACAGAAAAAATTGCTTTGGCTACCACCACCCCAGTAAATTTGGCTTCATGGCTCTAGGGTAAGGTCAAGGTACCCATATTTACAAAAAAAATCCTTAGTTGTTTTTTTTTAAAGCTACTTGCTTGAGAATAAGACATTATACCATCAGTTTTACTTATTAGCTTTACTCATAGGCCAAGTAGGCAGCACTCAAGCAGTGAGATTCAAGTGCCCTAAGAGTTTCCTTGGTCTTTTGATGTATTTCTGGCATCATCTCTGCTGTACTACATAAAATAATCATCAGAATTTCTATATCCTAGCTGAAATGTAGATGCTATCTGGGAGAATTGACATATGTATAAATTATTTTGAATTCATTTATCAGATTAACTAGCAAAGGGAACATGTCTTTTAACAGGGGAGAAGTTCTAAACCCATGGAGTGCTATCTAAGGAGGGAAGTTGTGTCTAAGGTAACTAACCTTCCCTGTTTGTTCAGTGTTGAGAGTCTCTGAGATGCAGGACTTTCTGTTTTAAAACCAAAATTGTCCTAGGTAAACCAATATGAGTTGGTAATAATAGTCATGGGTAGAGAGCATCAAGATCTATGAGGCCTTTGGGCACCGAAGTAGAAGTAAGGGACTCTAAAGTAGGAGCAGAGAAGAAAGCAGAATGAAGGACCCATTTCACTTACTTTATCTTTTTGGTTGGAAATGATATAACTATAGTGGTACAGGGTCGTTTATCTGAACACTAAGTAGTGTGAATTGTTTATTTATATTAATTGTTAGAGGAAACACAATAAGTTATGTGCTTTGTTCTCCATATTTTCTTCTTTCCTCTTTGTAGAAGGTAGTTAGGTCATTTTGTGCCTGGGGGTTAGGTGTAGTTGATGTCAAAATTACCAGAAACAAACAAGCAAACAAACAAACAATGAAACTACTTATTTTTGGAAAGCCTCAATTCATTGAAGAGCTTAACTGGAATGAGAAGACCTGAAGTGAGATCTTTGAAAGTGGTTGGGAAATAGCAGCAAGATAATGAGAGAATAGACCTTGAAACTAGGTAGGGGGTGGTTGATTGGTTTATCAAGAAAACTTGGGTGTTTGAGCTCTGTGCATGTGTGTGTAGAGGGCTGAGTGTTATAATTAGAAATGCCAAATACGAGGCTCATTATTTGATAAAAAAATTTTGTGCCCAGTATTGTATAGGGGCTACTTAGTTTCCCAGCTTCAAAGGAAAAAATGTGAGCTTATCAGTGGTGACTGGTGCAAACCTGCAATCAGAGTCCTTCTCTAATGTTCTGCTCTATGTAAGACTCTTAGGGATAGTGGAGGAGATTTAATTTACTGCTGGACCAGTAGGATGAGGATTGAGTATAATAAAAAAGTGACATTTCTAATATACATAATAGTGTGGAGAAAAATTCATATCCACTACAATATTTGCTTTTGAAAATCTACTATGTGGTATATATATGTGTGTGTGTGTGTGTGTGTGTGTGTATGCATATATACTTATGCATGTTATGTACAACCTATGAAGCATATGTATAAATGTGTATATACACACAGGCTGTACATAACATGCATAAGTATATATTCATAACCATATACTTATATAATATATATTCAGATATTTGCACATTTTACAGATGAGAATCAGAGAGGTAAATTCAACTCATCACACAACTTGCAAAAAGTGGCAGTGCTAGGAGTTTTAATCCATGCTTTTCCAATTCCAACCCCTATTCTCTCACCATGTTACTTCTGTATTAGTTAGACAGAAAAAAAGGAAAAAAAAATATACTGAAATACTTCTCTGGCCATTTGTTTCCTTTCTCTAAAGGAAAATGTGTAAGTACAGATTGAAGGAGCAAATGTACTGACATGTTCTATGGGGTTGGCCTAACTTCCATGGATGACATTTTGAGTACTTTTAAAACCTAAAGATGGAATTTCATTTCTGGGATAGGCAGTTCTGTGATGGAATTGTTTGGCACAGCTGTTTTGGGGTTATGTCTGTATATTTATTGGAATAAGATCAACTTTATTTCTAGACACCTGTAAATGAGTTTTTTGTTGTTGTTGTTGTTTTGTTTTTTACCACAATTAATCACTAAGTGATTTTTTTCTTGGCCAGTTTCCATTTGTCATTCAATTGCAGCAAGAGAAAGAAAAGCAACTCTAAAAAGTGGAATATAGCCTGGTAATTATTTTGCTTTCAAATCCTAACTGAGAGAAAATTTTAGATAAGTGGTGTCTCTTTCGGCTTCTTGGGTTACTGCATATACAGCCTTCGACTTACAATTTTTGTACTTTACAATGGTGCAAAAGGAATACACATTCAGTAGAAACTTTGTACTTTGAATTTTAATCTTTTCCAAGGGTAGCAATTTGTGGTACCGTACTGTCTCATGGTGTTGGGCAGCTACAGGGAGCTGTAGCTCCCAGTCAGACATGTGATCATAAGGGTAAACAACTGATACTCTACAGTGTACAGAGTTTTGAATATTGTGTTTTGAATTTTTGTATCCTATCATGTTTAGAAAATGCCCACCTATGTCTCCTGCTTCTGATGAGAATAAGAAGATTAAGGCAACTGCTCTTGAGATAAAGCTCAAGATATTTGCCTAACTGTAGGTTAAGGCAAGTGTTCTGAGCACATTTAAAGTAGGCTGGGCCAAGCTATGATATTTGGTATGTTTAGGTATATTAAATGAATTTTTGACTTAAACATATTTTCAATTTATGATGGGTTTATCGGGATGTAAACCCATCATAAGTGAAAGAGCATCTGTAATTCTGACAGTTTTTGAGAAGAAAAAAATTCATGGAGAAAATCCAGCTTTAAATAAAGGCAAAACCATAAAGGCTTTGAACATGAAAACAAGAATGAAAGTAGATCTGGTTATGTTCTTTTTTAAAAAATACATTTGTTTTTATTCTTTTTTTTCAATATAATTATTATTTTTTTATTTATTGTTGTTACAGATGTTTCTTCTTCCCCCCTCATTGACACCCTCCTCCCCCTCCCTCCCCACACTGTCCTCAGCTTTCTTGTCCATGTCCATTGGTTATGCGTACATGCATATAAGTTCTGTGGTTTATCTTTTCCCCCGTACCCCCTCTTCTGGGGATTATCAGTCTGTACCCTACTTCCATGTCTCTGGGACAACCCTGTTCTTCAGACTGTCACGTTCATTATATTCCACAAAAAAGTGAGATCATATGATATTTGTCTTTCTCTGCTTGGCTTGTTTCGCTTAGGATAATATTTTCCAGGTCCCTCCATGTCGTCTCAAAGGACAAGAGATCTTTCTTTCTTACAGCTGCATAGTATTCCATTGTGTATATGTACGACAGTTTTTTATCCACTCGTCTATTGATGCACACTTGAGCTGTTTCCAGATCTTAGCTATTCTAAATAGTGCTGCTATGAACATAGGGGTACATATATTCTTTCTGATCGGTGTTTCAGGCTTCTTAGAGTGTATTCCTAGAAGTGGGATCACTGAGTCAAACAGCAGTTCAATTTTTAATTTTTTAAGGTAACGCCATAGTGCTTTCCATTGTGGATGCACCAGTCTTCATTCCCACCAGCAGTGTACTAGAGTCCCCTTTTCTCCACAACCTCGCCAAAACTTGTCGTTTGATGCTTTGTTGATGGCGGCCATTCTGACAGGTGTGATGTGATACCTCATTGTTGTTTTAATTTGCATCACTCTGATGATTAGTGATGTTGAGCGTTTCTTCATATGACTCTTGGCCATTTGTATGTCCTGTTTGGAGAGGTGTGTATTTAGCTCCTCTGCCCATTTTTAAATGGGGTTCTTTATCTTCCTTTTGTTGAGTTGTATGAGCACTTTATATATTTTGGAAATCAACGCCTTATCTGATGTATCATTGGCAGTTATGCTCTCCCATACAGTGGGTTGCCTTTCCATTTTGATGGTTGTTTCTTTTGCTGTGCAGAGCTTTAGAGTTTGATGTAGTCCCATGTGATATTTTTTTCCTTTGTTCCTGTTGCCTTAGGTGATGTATCAGTGAAGGTTCTGCTGCGTATGATGTCCGAAATTTTGTTGCCTACATTTTCTTCTAGGATTTTTTTGGATTCATGAGTCACATTTAAGTCTTTTATCCATTTTGAGTTTATTATTGTATATGGTGTAAGTTGATGGTCTAGTTTCATTTTTTTTGCATGTAGCTGTCCAATTTTCCCAACACCATTTATTGAAGAGGCTGTCTTTACTCCATTGTATGCTCTTGCCAACTTTGTCGAATATTAATTGAGCATAATTTTTGGGGTCAATTTCTGGGTTCTCTGTTCTATTCCATTGATCTATGTGCCTGTTCTTGTGCCAGTACCAGGCTGTTTTGATTACAGCAGCTTTGTAGTATTATCCGATATTTGGTATTATGATCCCGTCTACTTTGTCCTTCTTTTTCAAAATTGCTGTGGCTGTTCGGGGTCTTTTTTGGTTCCATATGAACTTTTGAAGTATTTGTTCTAGTTCTGTGAAGTATGTCATTTGTATTTTGATGGGGATTGCATTGACTCTATAGATTGCTTTGGGTAGTATGGACATTTTAATAATGTTAATTCTTCCAATCCATGAACAAGGTATGTACTTCCACTGATTTATATCTTCCTCTTTTTCAATGTCCTGTAGTTTGCTGCAAATAAGTCTTTCACTTCTTTGGTTAAGTTTATTCCTAGGTATCTTAATTGTTTTGCCGCGATGGTAAATGGGATTGTTTTTTAGTTTCTCTTTCTGTGAGTTTATCATTGTTGTATAAGAATGCCGTCGATTTCTTGACATTAATTTTGTATCCTGCTACTTTGTCAAATTCATTTATTAAGTCTAGTAGATTTTTGATGGAGTCTTTAGAGATTTCTATGTATGATATCATGTCGTCTGCGAATAATGACAGTTTCATTTACTCCTTTCCAATTTGGATCGCTTTTATTTTTTCTTCATATCTGATTGCTGTGGCTAAGAATTCCACTACTCCGTTAAATAAGAGTGGCGAAAGTGGACATCCTTGTCTTGTTCCTGTTCTTAAGGGAAATGCTTTTAGTTTTTGTCCATTGAGTATGATGTTGGCTGTAGGTTTTTCATATATGGCCTTTATTATGTCAACATATGATCCCTCTATTACCAAATTGCTGAGCGTTTTTATCAGAAACGGGTGCTGGATTTTGTCAATGCTTTTTCAGCATCTATTGATATGATCATATGATTTTTATCTTTCAGTTTGTTTATGTGATGTATCATAATTATTGATTTGCGAATATTGCACCAGCCTTGCATCCCTGGGATGAATCCCACTTGGTCATGGTGAATAATTTTTTTGATGTTTTGCTGGATCCAATTTGCTAGTATTTTGTTAAGAATTTTGGCATCTATGTTCATCAGGGATATTGGCCTGTAGTTTTCTTTCTTTGTAGTGTCTTTTTCTGATTTTAGAATTAGAATTATGCTGGCCTCATAAAACGAGTTTGGAAGTCTTCCCTCTGCTTGAATTTTTAGTAATAGTTTGAAGAGAATGGGTATTAATTCTTCTTTGAATGTGCAATAAACTCCCCCGTGAAGCTGTCCGGGCCTGAGCTTTTGTTGGCTGGGAGAGTCTTGATTACATTTCCAATTTCCTTCATTGTTATTGGTCTGTTCAAGTTTTCTATCTCTTCCTGGTTCAGTTTTGGGAGACTATGTGTTTCTAGAAATTTGTCCATTTCACTTAGATTGTCGAATTTGTTGCTGTATAATTGTTTATAGTATTTGTTAACGATCCTTTGTATTTCTGTGGTGTCAGTTATTACTTCTCCTCTTTCATTTCTGATTTTGTGTATTTGGGTTCTCTCTCTTTGTTTCTTGGTGAGTCTAGCTAAGGGTCCATCAATCTTGTTTATCTTTTCAAAAAACCAGTTCTTTGTTTCATTGATCCTTTGAATTGTGTTTTTGGTCTCCATGACGTTTATTTCTGCTCTGATCTTTACTATTTCCTTCCTTCTACTTATGCTGGGGTTTTCTTTTTGTTTGCTTTCTAGTTCTTTAAGTTGTGAGGTTAGGTAGTCAATTAGAAATTTTTCTTGTTTCTTGAAGTAGGCTTGTAGTGGTTTGAACTTCCCTCTCAGAACTACTTTTGCTGCATCCCATAGATTTTGTGTTGTTGTGTGTTCATTTTCATTGGTTTCCAGGAATTTTTAAATTTCTTCCTTTATCTCCATGGTAACCCATTTATTGTTCAATAACATGCCATTTAGCCTCCATCTTTTCAAATGTCTTCGCATGTTCTTGATGCAATTGATTTCCAGTTTCATGCCATTGTGATCTGAGAAGATGCTTGATATAATTTCAATCTTCTTGAACTTGTAGAGACTTAGTTTGTGTCCTAACATGTGGACTATCTTTGAGAATGTCCCATGAGCACTTGAGAAGAATGTGAATTCTGCAGTTTTGGGGTGTAATTCTCTGTAGATATCTATTAAATCCATTTGATCTAGTGCTTCATTTAGAGTCTCTGTTTCCTTGTTAATTTTTTTTGGCTAGATGATCTATCCAGTGATATCAGAGGGGTGTTGAAGTCCCCTGCTATGATTGTATTGCTGTCAATTTCTCCTTTGAAGTCCTCCAGAAGATTTTTAATATATTTTGGTGCTCCTATATTGGGTGCTTATATGTTTACTAAGGTTATATCTTCCTGTTGGATAGATCCTTTCAATATTATGTAGTGGCCTTCTTTGTCTCTAGTTATGGCCTTCATTTTGAAATCTAATTGATCAGATATGAGTATTGCTACCCCAGCTTCTTTTTCCTTTCCATTTGCTTGGATGATTTTTTTCCATCCCTTTACTTTCAACCTATGTGAGTCCTTTTTTTTTTTTTTTTTTTAATCCTCACCCGAGGACATTTTTTCATTTTTTGTTCAGATAGAGTGGGAGGGAGAGAGAGGAAGAGAGAGAGAGAGAAACATCGACGTGAAAGGGACACATCGAGTGGCCGCCACCTGCACGACCAACCAGGGCCGGGGACAAACTGCAACCGAAGTACATGTCCTTAGCGGGAACCGAACCTGGGTCTCTCTGGACTGCAGGCCGATGCTCTAACCACTGAGGCAAACCGGCCTGGGCCTATGTGAGTCTTTTGTTGTGAGGTGGGTCTCTTGTAAACAACATATATGTGAGTCATGCTTTCTTATCCAGTCAGCTACTCTCTGTCTTTTTATCAGAGCATTCAGTCCATTTACATTTAAAGTGATAATTGATATGTACTTATTTATTGCTATTTTTGTTTAGTGTGGTTATATTTTTCTTCCTGTTTCTTCAACTAATTACAGCAGTCCTTTTAACATTTCTTGCAGTGCTGGTTTGGTGCTAATATATTCCTTTAGCCTTTTTCTTTTTTGATCTGGGAAGCTCTTTATTTGACCTTCTGTTTTGAATGATAGTCTTGCTGGATAGAGCAGTCTTGGATTCAGATCCTTGTTTTTCATGACCTTGATTACTTCATGTCATTCCCTTCTGGCCTGTAGTGTTTCTGTTGAGAAGTCAGCTGATAGCCTGATGGGGGTTCCTTTGTAGGTAACCTGTTGCTTTTCTCTTGCTGCCTTGAGGATGCTCTCTTTGTCTTTAATTTTTGGCATTTTAATTACTATGTGTCTTGGTGTGGTCCTGTTTGGGTTCTTCTTGCTTGGGGCTCTCTGTGCTTCTTGAACTTGAATACCTTCTTCCTTCACCAAGTTAGGAAAGTTTTCTGCCACTATTTCTTCAAATATGTTCTCTAACTCTTGCTCATGTTCTTCTTCAGCGACTCCTATCATGCAAATGTTATTACGTTTCCAGTTGTCCCCCAGTTCTCTTAAGCTGTCTTGCTGTTTTTAAATTTTTTTTTTCCTTTTGGTTTTCTGATTGGTTGATTTTTTCTACCCTGTCTTCTAATTCACTGATCCGGTCCTCAGCTTCCTCTACTCTGCTGGTTAGTATTTCCAATGTGTTCTTTATTTCTGCTATGTCATTCTTCATTTCCACTTGGTTGGTTTACATTGTTTCTATATCTTTACTCATGGTGTTGATATCCTTACTCATGCTGTTGAGCTTCCTGAAGATCTTGGCTCTGAACTCTACCTCTGATAACTTTTTTAACTGCATTTCATTTATCACATCTTCGGTAGAGGCCTCTTGTTCTTTCATTTGGGATTTGTTTCTTTGTTTCACCATTTTGGTTGTCTCCGTGGGTTTTGGAGCCTGCCCAATTTCCCTGTGGGTGTTGGTGTTCTGCTGTTTGTGGCTCCTTCTATTAGGTTTGGTGAGCATGGGAGGGCCCACGTTAAACACCACTGGCAAGTTTTACTTTCCTGGGTAGATTTGCAAGCCCAGGAAAGGTTCAGTTATCCTCTATCTTTTTGCCTGGAGGCTATTAGTCTCAGTTACTCAGGGCCTTGGAATGTAGCCCCCTGGTATTCTGCATAAGAGAATTTCCGGAGGGTGGGACAGATGCTGGTTGTTAATGAGCCTCATTTTGCACTTCTTTGGCTCACCTGGAAGATCTTGAATCTCTGACGGAAGGACTGCTGCTTTTCTTCACAGCTCTGGGAAGGAGCAAGCTGGCCACCGCCCTGTGTGGCCAGGAAGGAGCAAGCTGGCTACCGACCTTTGTGTCCACAGCTCAGCAAAAACGCTGAGTGCCCTCCAAATCCTGGGTGTCCCCACAGAGTTCCAGTCCAGTCCACCCTCCCTCTGCCTGAGCCCAAGGTGAGTGGCTGTAGTCAATTCAGTGCTCTGTTCTGGCCCTCTGCACTGTGGAGCGGGCTTGGGACTTTAACCTTGAGGATGCTGCTCACAGCTACGACCACTGCTGTCTGTGGACTCCCAGCCCGCCACCGTATTGCGCCTCCACAATCCTACCAGGATCGATTCAGTGTCCCTGGTTATATCATCCTTTCCCGCTGCTTTTCTGTTACTTTTTTCTGACAATTTTTCTTTATTTTAGTTGTAATTCCCATTTGGTGCTGGGAGATCACCTGTGTAGCTTCCATTCACTCCACTGCCATTTCCTAGTATGTTTTTATTCTGCTATGCTCCAGGCACTTTATTAGGCCCCATGATATTGCAGTAGAAGGATCCAGCCCAAGCTTTCATGAGATTCTCAGTCAAGAGCCCGAGGAAGCCTGCCAGTGTCCTCTGGGCCTTGCGGGGTGTCAGAGGCCTGAGTTAGAACCCTGATCCCTCCACGCACTCACTGTGTGGTCTGGGCAGGTCTCCCCTGCCTGGTTATGTTCTTAATGATAGGGGATAGTATCATGATTGCTATGGTATCATGTTTAATTTGAAGAAAAATGTGTTGACAGTAATGTCTTTAAAGGTATTATTAACACATGTTAGGAGTCAGACAGACCTTAGTTTGATTCCAGCTCCAATACTTGTTCTGAGACTTTTAGATAAATTACATAAACTCTCTAATCTGTATTTTCCTCATCTTTAAATGAATATGACAGTTCATAACTCAGAAGCCATAAATGAAACTATGTATGTAAAGTAATTAGCACAGTATCTGGCATGTTAAAAATGGTCAATAAGTATTAGCTGTCATCATCATCACCATCATAATTTTTCTTCTGTACTAAGCACATCAACTTGCTTTTTAAAGGAATCATACTATTTCCCCTTAAGTTTTAAAAAATGTTTAAGCCCAGCCAGTGTGGCTCAGTGGATTGAGCATAGTCCCATGGACTGAGAAGTTCTGGTTTGATTCCCAGTCAGGGCACATGCCTGGGTTGTGGGTTCAGTCCCCAGTGAGGGGCATGCAAGAGGCTGCCTATCGATGTTTCTCTCTCTCCCTTCCTCTCTCTAAAAAAAAATCAATAAAAACATATTTAAAAATAAATAAAAATAAAAATAAATTGCTTACAAGCTGTGTATGCACAGCTCTACTATTCAATAAAACAATTTAGTCCAACTGGTTTTTAAACATGCAAATATACAGAGACAATGGAAAGCATGTGAGAGCTGGATATTATTAGAATTAAAATAATTTTTCCTAATAAGTTAGAAATAACAAGACAACCTTTCTTCTGGGTCCTTGGTTTAGCTTACCATGCATTATTGTCAAAATATGTCTTCAGCATTTAATTCTACCTTTTATTTTTTGGTTCTGTTGAAACCATGCATTACCTCTACAAAAAATATTTGTTCCCCATCTAATATGTATTAAGGACACAATAATTATATAGACGTAGCCTTTGCCTGAAGGGAGTTTTAAGTCTAATAATCCTGCCACTACAGTAGCAGAAGGTGGCTTTTATGTGGACTTGACTATGTTTACCTTCTGAACAACTTATCAAGGTAAACTTTGATCTCTCTCTCCCTCCATTTTACTTTTTTTCTCTATGTGAACCCAATATATAGAAGCTTTGAGTTTTTACCAACTGAAAAGGCAATGTCAGTGACCTGTTCTGATTTTTAAATCATTAAGGACCTTTAGATGGGAGATTTTGATTTCTTTTCAGTGGTTCCAAAGAGCAAAACTAAGATAGATAAATGTATATCAGGTAAGCTGATTTTGGCTGGAATATGAAACTAAGAACATTTGAAAACTGAATGGGCTCCTTATGTTACCTGCAAGACAACAAGACCTGGGTTCTTGTCTTCTGAAGGAAAGATTTCAATCTAGAGACAAAGTGTAGAAAAGCACGCAAGAATTTATTGACTGCCGCAAAAATATACTTAGGACAGTGAAACAAAGGACATAGAAGAATCAACATTCTCCTCTCAGAGACTTCCATCCCTAAAATCTTTAGGGTTGATGAGGGAAGATGGTCTATCTTTAGTAACTGCTTCCTGCTGATAATGGTCATAGTTACCTACATACTTTAGGGTATGGAAATCTCTCTCCCTGCCTGATCTAAGGAGACAAGGGAATGGGATTTGAGACTGGAATAGAAAGGCCATTGGTTGATTCTTCTAAAGTGGGGATGGACTGGAATTCCTGAAGTGTCATCATTTTCACATGGAATCTCACTTCAGGAAGTGGTGATGTAGATAGATCTATATGTGTAAACACGTAATCAGGTATTTAATAAGGAGTATGCCTATAAAAACAGAAGAAAAACAAAGGTTAATGATCATAGCAAATTATAAACTAGTTTCTGAGTCTTTAAGACTGCCAGTCGAGAAGGCTTAACTTTTCTTTTGCTGGAATGAAAGCAAGCAGTGACAGTTTAACATCATCAGATGCTCAGGTAAATTCTGTATGGTTGACAAAATATCAGTAGTTCTTAATAATTCCAAGTCAAAGGATGGGAGAAAAAATGAAACATTAATTTGGACGGTTGAAAACAACTAGAAGAATTCAAGAATCACTTCAATTTATAAGTAAAAATAAAACTTTAAACTTTGAGGACAATCAATTGCATTAGAGTCCAATATCCACAATCAGGCCTTGTGACTTCCATTAAGACATACATATACAGAATGAAATACTATGCAGCTGTAAGAAAGAAAGATCTCTTATCCTTTGAGACAACATGGAAGGACCTGGAGAGCATTATGCTAAGCGAAATAAGCCAATCAGAGAAAGACAAATACCACATGATCTCACTTATCTGTGGAATATAATGAACAAAATAAGCTGATGAACAAAATAGACCCAGAGACATAGAAAGGAGTATGGTTCAGACTGACAAACCTCAGAGGAGGGGGGCGGGGGGGGGAATAGATGAGATAAACCAAAGAACTTACATGCATGTAAGCGTAACCAGTGGACATAGACAACAGTGCTGGGAAGGGTGGGGAGGGTGGGATGGGGAGGAGGGTGTCTAGGGGGGAAAACAGAGAAATATCTGTAACAAAAATAAATTAATAAAAATAGACAAAAAAAAACCAAAAAACAATTTTTCTCCCTAAAATCACCTTCATTTTTATCAAAGGTCCAGTTTTAATTTGGCCTGATTATTTGTATAAACAATAAAAATAGCAATTGATTACATAGGCTTTAAAAAAATCTGCTTTGTTAGAATTTTATTCTCAAGGAATCTTGAAATTGAGCTTCAGTTAGCCACTTGGGGCACAGAAATTGAGCTACACAGTTGCTATCCTGCTTTACCTGCAATACCTATAGATTTGGGTGGATTCCTCCAAGAATGTTATAGAATAGTAATAAGCTAGAAAAATTCCAAGACAAGTGAAATAGAGAAAATGAGACAGGTAGTTAAACAGCAGTTTGCAGCCAGCTAGTAAATCCTATCTTTCCTAAACCAAAAACATTTAAGAGTAAATGGTTTGCACTTCTTCCCAACCAGAGGATATCTTAAATCACCCTACTCATGGAGACAGATAACAGAAATCCAATTAATACCATTTGCCAACCACACCCAAGGACAGACAAATTAAGAGAATAAATCTCATTTTGGTACCTCAGCATAAAGCTGATTAATATTCTATTGATCCTTACCCAAGGCCTCCCCTAAACACCCAGCCTTTAAAACCCTTGAAAATGAAGGTTCCAGCTCACCCTCCCTCCAGGAAGCATTCCCGTGCTGTTTTCTTCCCCCTCTCCTTTCCCCAAAGGCATGTATCTCCTAAACTCCAAGGGACCCCACCAGACTTGCCACCAGGGGAACAATGGGCGTCCGCAGCTCATCCCAGGCTAACCCCCTAAACCTGTCTCCAAGGTTCCTTTTTCTCTGACTTCCCAGTGAGCCAAAGCAGCCCAGCCCAGCCCAGGGTCTCCTGTTGATTCTTCTATGCCCTTCTTTGTTTCACTGTCCTAAGTATATTTTTGCTGGGGTCAATAAATTCTCACTTGCTTTTCTACACTGTGTCTCTTGATTGAAATCGTTCCTTCAAGAAGACAAGAAGCAAGGTCTTGTCTTCTTGCTGGTAACACTTACCCCTGGAAGTTTAAATAAACGTTGAATGACCAGAGGTCTGAATGGTTGTAGAGTTCATTCTCATATTTATCAGGAGATTGACCTGAATGGTTTTTCTTGTTCTTCTTAGCTCTGAGGTTCTACAAAACATGGAGAAATATCTAATGGGTTAATTTCCAGGCTGCTAGCAAGACTTGTTTTTTCAACACTTCTCTGTTGGCATTACAAAATGTGTATAGCTTGTTGGGCATTTTAATTTGTTAAATTTGTCATTCCAATCTTGCAAAGTATAACTTGGATAGCTTTTTATATAGAGGGTATGCATGAGTCTTTGATAATCTATTATTTTTTATTGTCAAAAAGAAATGTGTACAATTAATCTCAGTTTACAGTAAAAAGCATGATAGGAAGTTTCTACTTGTATGTGCAAAGCATTTTCTTTTGCAAAGGGACATTTACTTATCTTAGTTCTTGGCTGAGGAAAGATATCAGTCTCCACTTCATTTCTCCTGCTACTACTTTCTTGAATTCTCCCAGTGAATTACCCACCTGCAGGCTCTGCTTTGTCTTAATTTCTAAACCAAACCCATTTGAAGTTTACAATCTTGCGGCTCTCCCTGCTGATCTTACTCAAGACACAACATCCTAGCACTGACTTCTGGGCTCCTACATTGTTCTTGTTAGTCTGTACTATGTAGAGTAATGGCCTATATGACCTATGATTTGCCATTCAAGTGCTGTCAACTGTATATTATTTTGGAGGTTCTACATAAGACAAGAAAGCAAAATAAGTCATTAAGTTGGAAAAAATGAGAGTCAGATTTATCATCACTTTCAGATGATATAATTATATGTAAAATCAAAGTAACCTCATTAAATATAGTTACACTTAATAAGACAATGTGGCAAGGTAGATGGAAACAAGACAAAATTGATAGTGTTTTATTATGTTACTGTACTAACAATTATTTTGATGAAAATATTTTTTTATTTTAAAAACTATTTTAATTAATTAATGTATTTATTTATTTATTGTTGACATGATTACACATGTCCCCCATTTTCCCCCTTTGAGTTATAACATTTCCTTCCTAGGTACCACAATTTTCAGATTTAAACCTTTGCTTTGTATTATTCTCTGACATTATGTTCCATAAGTTGTCTAACTTTTTTTATCTGCTGATATAATAATAGTGATAATAATAGCTATCATATCTTGGTGCTTACTACGGAACAGCCTCACCATATTTTTAAAATCAAGATGGAAAACTGGAAAATTCAAGACAGGGTAGCAAAAAATTTTCGAGTATGTTTTTCTTTTCACACGAGTACAAACTATTGGGATAGAGATTGATTTTAAAGACAAGGGCTAATTGGAATCCCATCTTCAATGATTGTTATAGCAAGAAATATTTAATAGTTTGTTTTCATCATTCAGAGATTAAAAAGTGGAAAAATTGTTAAAACAAAATCATTAGAAATTTCTATTGAACATAATGAAGACCTCTATAGTTATCAAGGTGGGGGAAATCCACTATGATCAACCAAAGACTGCTGATTTGTCTGTCCCTGGTTTAAAAATTGCTTTAAATCTGCCTATAAAAGTTTGTTCAATTCTAAAATGATCTTATATAACAAGTTTTTAGGTACTGTGTAGACATAGAGAAGATGAAAAGTGTGTGAAAGATTGATATTATTAGAACTAATATGCTTTGTTGATTGACCCCAAGAAGAGACTAGATAACTGTTACTGGAATGTTTTGCTATCCAGCTGTCTGGAGGTTGGGGAATGGACCCTCTAAAGTCTGTTTTAATTCCCAGATGCTCATCATTCTCTGAAGTTTTAATTGAGAATGAAACTGTTTGGGATCAGGTAGAAAATTATTTCTTTCTCCACCAGAATTTAAAAATTCACATTTAAAAATGATCTTTGTGATGAAAAGGCAGTTGTATGTTTTGATTTATCTTTTTTAATGATCATAATTTAATATAATTCATCATTGTAGTTTCACCAATAAATCAAAGTCGATCATAGGGCAAAATAATGTGTCATATACAACCATTCATGCATTGTTTTTAATGAGAAAAAAAAATATCAAAGGGAGAAGGAAAAGACTCAGTTTAGATATCAGTTTCACAACACCTTACATTCCCAGAGTATATAGTAGCCATTTTCTCAATATCCACTCTGTATTAAACAAACATGAATTCAGACAGGCCTACCATCTAGGAATAAATACTTCCCTAGTTAAAACTCTGAATGAATCAGTGCATAACTGTTCATGGTAAAGAAGTGGATCCAATGAAGATTGTACTACTGCCTGAAGGAGCAGTCCTAGTTGCAGCAGCTCAGAGTTCAACCAGGCATATAAAGCATGCTGACAAAGGGGCAAGGCAATCTGCAGGTATGGTAAAATAAACTGAATGTGATGGGAGGAGAATGGCCCATAGTCCAAAATGAAGCTGCATGATACCTCAATGGGTAGACAGATTAAAAAAAAAACAACACAACAACAATGACAGGACATTTTGGAGTATATAGTTCAAGAAAGAGTTGGAGAAGTCTGGGATCTTAATTTTTCATATGTAAAATGGGGCTAAATATATTACCTATGGGGTAAGATATTGGAAGGATTAAATGAGATATGTATAAAACATATAGCACATTGCCTAACACATAGCTCAATAAATGTTAGTTCTTTTAAGACTATGACTAGTAATGAGTGTGAAATAATCCCTTGCTTAGTGTTATTTTCATATATTTCTGGGTCATCTTTGCAAGTATTATTGTAATACTGACACCTCTTTAGCTTTTAGTCAGTTATGGACTCCTCTCTTAAGCTATACTTATATATATATATATATATATTTTAATCCTCACACGAGGACATTTTTCCATTTTTTGTTCAGACAGAGTGGGAGGGAGAGAGAGGAAGAGAGAGAGAGAGAGAAACATCGATGTGAGAGAGACATATCGACTGGTTGACACCCACATAACGCCAACCAGGGCCAGGGACAAATTTCAACCGAGGCACGTGCCCATAGAGGGAACTGAATCCAGGTCTCTTTGGACCTCAGGCCTACGCTCTAACCACCGAGCCAAACTGGCCAGGGCAAGCTATACTTATTTTTAATGAGGCCTCTTTTATCCTGTATCTGTCATTGTCTTTCTTTGATCCTTAAGTTTGGTCCTAATACTTTGTGCTTTTTCCTTTGACACTATTCCCACGTTATCAGTATATCAATGTTCACTTTGCATGTTCTTTCTGTTCATTAACCCTGACAGTTTTAACATTATGTAAATATTTGATTGACACATTCTTAATTTCTTAGTCATGAGACTTGACCCAAAGCCCTACCCACTTACTTTTGTCCAACAGAGGTGCTCTGCTCAAAAGTCAATAAATACTAAATAAGGCACTATCAAAGAAGACAGAACATATTGAGTTGTTATTTAACTTAAATTTTTATTTGGAAATTTTTTGAGCCCTGTGATATACAATGAAAGTCTTACTTCTATGGCTGAATTAGATTGTCCATTGATGACTTATGTTTCCTAGCCACCCAAGATTTATTAATGGCCATTTTACTCCCATACCATGAGGACAAAAGCATTCCTTGGGATGTGGCTGTTATCACAACTCATTTAAACCATGCCATAAATGTATAATAAAATATAAAATAAAATGGGATGAAATTTAGCTGTTCAATTTTAATTCACTGGTTGAAAAATTTAAAGGAATCAATTAGGAATGTTTTTGAGTTTCTGTGAAAGGCAAATATTTTAAGATAACTTTCATTCATTGCAGATTATTTGTGTTTTACATATATTCTGATATACAAATTGTTTTTATAAAGACAATTGAAAGAACTTAAGAATGAATCATTGAGTTTAGCTATAGTGTACAGCTGTCCAAAAGTTCATCAATTCATATTACATGAAGAAATTGGGAAGCTAAATGAATATCATTTGGTCTGATTTTAAGAGTAATTATTCTTCAGTTAATTTAGCATACTAGATAAAAATGAAGGTTAATGCCTATCCTAATTAGGAAAATTTTGTTAGCTTTTTTATTGAGTATTGAAATACACATTGATTAATTTTAAGCTTTATTATACTGCATTCAGATCACTATCATATATAAAATACATAGATCAAAACATGTCAGAATTGAGCTATAATATGAATTAATGCAAGACACATTCAATCTTTGTTAGAGAAAGATTTCACAGGAGAATAACAAATAATGAGGAAGATTGCTTCTGAAATATTATTTAAGGTTATTAGGGGCCACAGGCAAAGAAGAGATAGTGACTATTGCTTTTCCCTTGTGTTAATGAGAAAACAATTGTTTGAAAATGTCTTTGATTCCAAGCAAAGTCCCAGTAGGGAGAGATTTGAAGATTTCTTCTTCATATCCTTTGAGGGAAGAGAGTGTTAAAAAGAGTTAAGATGCTAATCAAATTTGTTAAAGTTTAACATTCTAGTAGTCTAAATCTTGTTCACTTTTGAATATATATATAATTATATAATTTTCTTCTCCATACAGATTACTATATTGCTTATTAAATTTGTTATTCAGGGGTGCGTTGTAATATAGTTAATGTAAGTTGATCTTGAGTTCCACAAGAACCTTGATTCCACTTCATAGATCAGCCGTTTGATTTCTGCCTCATAATGGTTCTAGTGTAGTTATCACAATAGTTTCCCTTCTACCTCTTCTTCTTCATAATGTAGATTTAATGCTCATGTAGATGTTTCAAGAAGTTACACATTTCTGTGACTTCCTTCTCCAGAATAAATGAAAACTTTACCTACTCTCCAGGATCCCCATAGATTATTTCAAGAAATGGGAGTGATTTTCACTTAACCCATAATCCTTGACTCACATTTTGTTTAGTCTGGTGACTCTTGGATTTGTATCTAATGTGCTAAAAGGGAGACCAACTTACAGTGAAATATATTTATATGTGTGGTAAAGATTCAATTCATCAAGATCCCTAACTGATTTTTTTGTTTCTTGAACTTGACTTCAGGGGAAAATAAGGAAATAAGACAAGGTCTCGTCAGTGATTTATTCTAATAACTTCCTTGGTGTGTCTTGAAGTAAATATAAATTTGGTTTAGAGCCCTATACTTATACTCACACTCCTGAACATTCAAAATTAATGACCAGAATACTGGTTTTGAGTCTCTGCAGGTTGTCAATCAACAGATATTTGTTTAGTTTACCATGTATACCACTAAGAATTAATTATTTTTCCATATTTTTATTTACTATGCCATAAAAATGGGTGAATAGAAATTATAATGATGGTAAACAAAAAATGTTGAAAAAAGAGGATTTTAATAACCAGAAGACCCCTTTCCTGAGCATTTTAGTTAAGCTTCCTTGAATCCAGAACCCCCACTGGTCCAAACATCAAGATTGCTGATCCATAACTAGTTTAGATGAATTTTTATTTTTTCTGAACAAAATTTTATAACCCATGGTAACTGAGGTATATAAACTAAACTTGGTATCCCAGGACCTAAGTTTAAATCCAAATTTTACTATTAGTAAGCTAGTTAATGAAGTTCCCAATCCTCAGTTTTCTAATCTGTCAAATAAGTATGACAGTGCTCAAGGTATAAGGCTGTTGTAAAGGTTAAATAAGATAATGTAAAAGAAAATGCTTTGTAAACTGTAAAACATCAGATTCCATTTTATTCACACAAATGGTATCCCCACCCCCACCCCCATACACAATTTATATTTTAAAAGCTGGAGAATTGTTGTGTTGATCTCATACTTTCCAGAGAATTCAAATCACCTTGGTGCTTAACCCTTATTTTTGAAGGCATGTGAATGCTCTCCTACTACTCAAACTGCCATTTAGTATTGGTACAAATTTCCATATGATTTATAAAAATAAGGAATAAAGAAAGATACAAGAATATTTTGGTATTTGGTACCAATTAACAAAAAGCCCAAAAGATAATGTAGTATTTGTATGTGGCAAAGCCTCACATTTCATAAAACTGCTATCTTGGCTAGTTATCATCATGTTACCACATATGATGGTTTAGTTCCAAAAATCAGATTCCCTACACAGTTTCCTTTTTATTTTGCTTTTTCTAGAGTGCCAGGATATTTTTCTTCTTTTTAATTTATATTCTTGTATATATTATATGGGAAATAATATATAGGCATTTTGTTCTTTTTTATAGTAAGTTCATTTGGGCTTTCAAGAGGGAAATTGGTTAGTTGCTTGAGGAGCATAGAAACTCTCATTGTTCCCACCTACCAGTCCCTCTGCAAGAGAGCTAAACATGTTTATCTAAGCACTATTAGCCCATTGGACAGTATTCCAAAAGAAGTAGCAGACATTTATTGTCCAAATAATATTAAGCTAAGCAGGACCAGGCTATAGAGAATATCCTAGAGGGAACAATGCTATAACATTGCTTCCACACCAAGAAGTAAAATTGATCTTTAAATGAGTTTTTATTTTACTTTCTCTCTGCTGTGATTTTAAAGTTCACTTTCACACCATTTGTTTTCATTCTTTGCAAGAAACCTATGATATTAAACTGCTAGTTATCTGTAAAATAGAGCTAGCCTGTATAATTGAAAACCACTGATAATTTTAAAACTGTGTTTTTAGCTTATATCTTCAATTTTTTTCCTCTTAAATCCACTTGAAATAAAAAAAAAAGAGTTTCTAATAAGCAGCAAAACATAGTGCTTATATTTTCCTCCTTTCCCTCTCACCCTACATTGGAGATGTTAATGAACAAAGTTGTGCCTAAAAGCCAGGCAGTCAAGAGGAGGAGAAGTAGAGGTCATAGATAATCTGGAAAATGAATAAGCGGTGCCTTGATACTGACAGGTGACTACACTCATGTTTATGTACAATTCTTCTTAAGTGACACAAAAATCTTCCATCCCACCTGCTACTTCATGGATTTGATTTCTTCTTCTTAGGTAAGGGAGTTACCTAAGGAACTAGGGAGTTACCTAAGTTAGGAACTGCCTGTCTCCTTATCTCCAAATCAGCCATAGAACCATAGAATGGCAGAGATGGCAGGTATGTCACAGGTCATCAAGCAACCCCTTACATTTTGCAGATGAGCAATTGGAATCCAGAGAAAGAGAAATGACTCTTTCATGGTAGCATAACTGGTTAGTAGTAGAGCTGGGACTAAAAGCCAGGTTTTTTGACTCATATGTACAGAGTTCATTCCATCATATCACACATGTCAATCTCAATACTTAATTTTCTAAGGCAGTCATAGAGAAGTTAGTTCTGTTGATTTTATCTCTTCATTTTCTACCTTGGATGGAAGATGCTCGACATTCTCTTCCATGACTTTCTTCTACTATATTCTGTTTCCTTTTCTCCATCCTCAATGCCAATGCTTCTGTTGAGGCTGTTGTGCAAGCTCTTGTGTTTGCCTCACAATGTATCTCCCTGCCTTCAATCCCCTTCTACTCCATTAACTACATTGCTATTAGAGTGAGTGTTTATAAATAAGATCTAATTAAGGCTTTATTTGATTAAAATCAAGTGAAGAGTCACCATCACTTATTTACATGCTACAGCATAAATCCAGACAAGCCTCATCATGGTCTTATCCTTAAATACTTCACTAGCCTTATTTTTCTTTGCTGTTCTTAACCTCCCACCACCTCTTTTTATTGTATGATACAGCTTTAAAATAGTACTCGTGGTGTCCCTAAGTTGCTACATTGGTTCTAGTTTCTGAGATTTTGCATATATTATTCCCTGAGTAATCTCTTCCCTTCCTTTGTCTATCTAGTAAAATACTCATGCTTCAAGATCCAGCTAAAGTGTTTCCTTTTGACAAAGTCTTCTCCATCACTCTAGCAGAGTTGATTGCACTCTTTTTGTGACATCACTGTAACATTTACATATTTTCATTATAGCACTATATGGTAAATATTTTTGCATCTTCTATATTGTATCGTAAATTTCTTGAAGAAAACAAACTTGTGTAATTCTCACTCTCTTCTTTCTGTACACAGTGCCTGAATGTGGGGCTTAATAATTAAACACTTGATGTAGCTATGCTCAATATACTTTGTAGGTCACAAAGATCGTTAGACATTTACTATAATAAATATTGAGGATCTGTTTTTTAAAGTTGGGCTCTGTCGTTCTGGTTAATATGACCATCATATTCATTTAAAAGTGTCAATCAATCATTCTTTTCAAAATGTTGTGTAGGGCACAGAAACAATGAATGTGATTGGGAAGCACATTTACAAGGTAAGCACACAAGAGAAAACTGTCTGTGCAATATACTGCTTTTTAATAAGGTAAATATATAAACATAAGAGCTACCTTTTCAATCTTTAGTACCTAAATCTTATATCACCATCAGGAGCAAATATAATTAGATATCTGAAATGTGAAAAATTCTAGTACATTAACATTGAAAGTCTTAATACTTTATTTTTCTTGGGACGTAATTGACAACTATTAAGGGAATACAGTACTTTTTTTATATTTATAGCATAAGCTGGAAACAAACCTAATGTAAAAGGACGATAGTCTATGCAAACAGCTAAACAAGATATTTAAGAACTGATGCTTAGGTTGTGTGTGTGTGTGTGTGTTTGTGTGTGTGTGTGTGTGTGTGTGTGTGTGTGTGTTTTGTCTGAAAGTTTACATGTTTGAAAAGTTGGTAAGTATTGCAAATGTGGGATAATTGCATCTGGGCAGGAATTTTTTGTCTGTGACACTGCTGCCTCTACTTCTCTGCTTTGTTCTCCACCTTCTCCGTGTTCTTTCAACATCATTTGTTCTGTGAATTCTGACAATTGCAGAAAGAACTGTGTGGCTCAAGGCCCTTTTAATGCTAATCTTGTTGTTTTTATTTATTTGTTTGTGTTTGTTTGTTTATTTATTTATTTATTTATTTGTTTATTTATTTATTTATTTATTTTTAATCCTTACCCCCTGAGGATATGTTTTTATTAATTTTAGAGAGTGAAAGAGAGAGAGAGAGAGAGAGAGAGAGAGAGAGAGAGAGAAACATCTATCAGTTGCCTTCTGTACACACCCTGACCTGGGATCAAATCCACAACCTAGGTATGTGCCCTGACCAGGAATTGAGCCCATAGCCTTTTTGGTATATGGGACGATGCTCCAACCCACTGAACAACCCGGCCAGGGTGAATCCTGTCCATTTCTAAATTGGAGTGTTTGTATTTTGATATTGAGTTGTATGAATTCTTTATATACTTTGTATATTTACCTGTTATTGAATATATCATTTACAAATATTATCTCCAATTCAGTAGGTTGCCTTTTCATATTGTTTATGGCTTCTTCACTGTGCAAAAGCTTTTTAGTTTGATGTAGTTCGATTTCTTTATTTTTTTCCTTTGTTTCTCTTGCCGGAGGAGACAAATCCAAAAAATATTGCTAAATCTGAGTATGATGATTACCAGAGGGAAATGGGATGAGGAGGTAGGATATCATAAAAGGGGGATAAATGGTGATGGAAGGAGACTTGACTTTGGGTGGTGAACACACAATACAATATATAGATGATGTGTTATAGAATTGTACACTTGAAACCTATATAATTTTATTAACTGATGTCACCCCAATAAATGCCAATAAATTCAATAAAATTTAAAAAAAATTACTAGTCTGCATTCCCACCAGCAGTGTACTAGGGTCCCCTTTTCTCCACACCCTTGCCAGCACTTGTTGTTTGATGATTTGTTGATGGTGGCCATTCTGACAAGTGTGAAGTGATACCTCATTGTTGTTTTAATTTGCATCTCTCTGATGATTAGTGACGTTGAGCATTTTTTCATATGTTTCTCGGCTATTTGTATGTCCTGTTTGGAGAGGTGTCTCTTTAGGTCCTCTGCTCATTTTTTAATTGGGCTCTTTGTCTTCCTTTTGTTGAGTTGTGTGAGTACTCTACATATTTTGGAAATTAACTTCTTATCTGATGTATCATTGGCAGTTATGCTCTCCCATATAGCGATTTCCCTTTCCACTTTGATGGTTGTTTCTTTTGCTGTGCAGAAGATTTTGAGTTTGATGTAGTCCCATGTGTTCATTTTTTTCCTTTGTTTCTGTTGCCTTAGGTGATGTATCAGTTAAAATTCTGCTGCGTATGATGTCCGAAATTTTGTTGCCTGCAATTTCTTCTAGGATTTTTATGGAATCACGAGTCACATTTAAGTCTTTTATCCATTTTGAGTTTATTCTTGTGTATGGTGTAAGTTGGTGGTCTAACTTCATTTTTTTGCATGTAGCTGTCCAATTTTCCCAACACCATTGGTGCAATCACTATGGAAAACACAAGGTGTTACCTCAAAAAATTAAAAATTTAACTGCCATTTGACCCAGTGATCCCACTTCTAGGAATATACCCTAAGAAGCCTGAAACACCAATCAGAAAGAATATATGTACCCCTATGTTCATAGCAGCACTATTTACAATAGCTAAGATCTGGAAACAACCCAAGTGTCCATTAGTAGATGAGTGGATAAAAAAGCTGTGGTACATATACACAATGGAGTACTATGCAGCTGTAAGAAAGAAAGATCTCTTATCCTTTGAGACGACATGGAGGGACCTGGAAAGTATTATCCTAAGTGAAACAAGCCAAGCAGAGAAAGACAAATATCACATGATCTCACTAATTTCTGGAATATAATGAACTAAAAAAAGTGATGAACAAAATAGACCCAGAGTCATAGAAGTAGGGTACAGACTGACAATCCTCCGAAGGGGGGAGATGGGAAGGGATAAACCACAGAACTTATATGCATGTATGCATAATGGATGGACATAGACAACAAAGCTGGGGACGGGGTGGGAGGGGATAGGGAGGAGGGAGTCAATGGGGGGAAAAAGGAGAAACATCTGTAACAAAAATAAGTTAATAAAAAAAAATTACTAAGAGCAATGTCAAATAGTTTACTATCTATATTTTCTTCTAAGAGTTTTATGGTTTCAAGTTTTATGTTTATGTTTCTAATCAATTTTTAGTTTCTTTTAGTATATGGTGTAAGAAAATGATCTGGTTTTATTTTTTTGCATATATCTGTCCAGTTTTCTCAACACCATTTATTGAAGAGAATGTCTCTTTCTTATTGTGCATTCTTGTCTATTTGTCATAGATTAATTTACCACGTAAGCATGGGTTTATTTTCTGAGTTCTCTATTCTGATCCATTGATCTATGTATCTATTTTTGTGTCAACACCATACTGTTTTGATTGTTATAGCTTTGTAATGTAATTTGAAATCACAGAGCATGATACTTTTAGTTTTGTTATTTTTTCTCAAGATAGCTTTGGCTATTCAGGGTCTTTTGTTGTTCCATATGTATTTTAGGATTACTTGTTCTAGTTATATATTAAAAATGCCATTGGTATCTTGAAAGGGATTGCATTGAATCTGTAGATTGCTTTGGGTAATACTGAATATTGAAATAGTATTAATTCTTTCAATCCATGAGCATGGTATATCCTTTCATTTATTTGTCTCATCTTCAATTTCTTTCATCAATGTCTTATAGTTTTCAAAGTATAGGTTTTTCACCTCCTTGGTTAAATTTATTTGTAGATATTTTATTATGCCTTTAATGGAATTGTAAATGGGATTGTTTCCTTTATCTCTCTTTCTGATAGTTCATTATTAGTGTATAGGGATACTGTTGATTTCTTTCTATATATTAATTTTGAATCTTGCAAGTTGACTGAATTCATTTATTAGCTCTTATAGTTGTTTAGTGGTATCTTTAGTGTTTTCAATATGTAGTATTATACCATCTACAAACATTGACAGTTTTTATTTCTTTCTTTCCAATTTGGATTCTTTCAATTTCTTTTTTATTTTGGTGTCATTGCTGTGGCTATAATTTCTAGTACTATGCTGAATAATAGTGATGAGAGTTGGCATCCTTGTATTTTTCCTGATCTTAGGGGAAAGCTTTTAGGTATTCACCATTGAGTATGTTATTAGCTGTGAGTTTGTCAAAAATATGGTCTTTATTATGTTGCAATACATTTCCTCTATTCCCACATTGTTGAGATATTTTTAAAAATAATGAATAGATGTATTTTCTCAAATACTATTTCTGTATCTACTGAGATAATCATATTTTTATCTTTGTTTTTGTTAATGTGGTGTATTAGCTAGATTGATCTGTGAATATTGAATCATTCTTGCATCTTTGAAATAAATTGAACTTGATTATGGGGTATGATCCTTTTGGTAAATTGTTTAATTTGATTTGCTAATATTTTCTAGAGAATTTTTGCATCTATATTTACATGAATATTGGGGTATAATCTTCTATTTTGTAGTATCTTTGTCTGGTTTTGTTATCAGGATAATGCTGGCCTTGTAGAATAAGTTTAGAAATGTTACTTTCTCTACAAATTTTTGGGCAGTTTGAGAAGGATAGGTATTTATTCTTCTTTGAATGTTTGGTAGAATACCCCTGTGAAGCCATCTGGTTCTGGACTTTTGTTTGTAGGGATTGTTTTCTTAATTTTTAATATATATATTTTTTCAATTACAGTTTACATTCAATATTATTTTGTATTCATTTCAGTTGTATGGCATAGTAGTTAGACAATCACAGCAAAGGAAATATAGTCAATAATATTGTAATAACTATGTATGGTGTCACTAGGGTACTGGAAATATCAGGGGCAACATTTTTTAAAGTACATGTTTGTTTAAAGTTTTTTGATTACTGATTCAATTTTGTTACTATTAATTAGTCTGTTCAGATTTTCTGTGTATTCCTGGTTCAGTATTGGAATATTGTATATTTCTATAATTATATCCACTTCTTTCAGGTTGTCCAATTTGTTGATGTATAGCTGTAGTATTCACTTATGATCCTTTGTATTTCTGAAGTATCAATTGTAACTTCTCTTTCATTTCTTTCTTTTTTTTTTTTTTTTGGTTAATCCTCACCTGAGGATATTTTTCCATTGATTTTTATATAGAGTGGAAGGGAGGGAGGGAGGGAGGGGGAGAGAGAGAGAGAGAGAGAGAGAGAGAGAGATGTGAGAGAAACATCCTTTCACTTTCAGTTTGTGTGTGCATTTAGATCAAAAGTGAATCTTTCTTGTAAGCAGCATGTGTATAGGTCTTGCATTTTTTCCCATTCAACCAACCTATGTCTTATTTTTAAATCTTTATTGTTGAGAGTATTACATATAACCCTCTTTTTTCACCATTGCACACCTCCACCAGGTTCCAGCCCTGCCCCTCCCCCCCCAAAGCCTTCACCACCTTATTGTCTGTCTCCATGGGCAATGCATATATGCATGTAAGTTCTTTGGTTAATCTCTTCCCACCTCTCCTCTTTCCTTCCCTCTTAGATTCCACATATAAGTGAGATCATGGATATTTGCCCTTCTCTGACTGGCTTATTTCACTTGGCATAATCATCTCCAGGTCCCTCCATGCTGTCTCAAAGGGTAATATATTCTTCTTTTTTTTTACAGCTGCATAGTATTCCATGGCATAAATATACCACAGCTTTTTTATCTACTAATCTACTGATGGGCAGTTGGGCTGTTTTCAAATCTTGGCTATTTTAAATAATGCTACTATGAACACAAGAGTGCATATATTCTTTCTGGCTAGTGTTTCAGGATTCTTAGGATATATTACTAGAAGTGGGATCATTGGGTCAAAGGTCAGTTCCATTTTTAATTTTTTGAGGAAACACCATATTGTTTTCCATAGTGGCTTCACCTGTCTGCATTCCCACCAGCAGTGTGCTAGAGTACCCTTTTCTCCACATCCTCACCAGCACTTGTTGTTTGTTGATTTATTAATGGTGGTCTTTCTGGCAGGTATCAGGTGGTACCACATTTTCGTTTTAATTTGTCTCTCTCTGATAATTAGTGACATTGAGCATTTCTACATATGTCTCTTGGCCATTTGTATATCTTTGGAGCGGTGTCTATTCAGGTCCTCTGCCCATTTTCTAATTGGATTGTTTGTCTTCCTTCTGTTGAGTTGTATAAGTAATTTATATATTTTGGAAATTAACCCTTTATCCAATGTATCATTGAAAAATATGTTCTCCCACACAGTGGGTTCCCTTTTCATTTTGATGCTGCTTTCTTTTGCTATACAGAAACTTTTTAGTTTGATGTAGTCCCATCTCTTTATTTTTTCCTTTGTTTCTTTTGCCCTAGGTGATGTATCAGTGAAAATTCTGCTACATGGGATGTCTAAGGTTTTGCTGCCTACATTTTCTTGTAGGATTTTTATTGTTTCACATCTTACATTTAAGTCTTTTATCCATTTTTAGTTTGTTCTTGCTTATGGTATAGGTTGGTGGTCTAGTTTCATTTTTTTGCATGTACTTGTCCAATTTTCCCAATACTATTTATTGAACAGACTGTCTTTACTCCATTGTCTGCTCTTGTGTCCTTTGTCAAACATTGATTTACCGTAAAGGCTTGGTTGATTTCTGATTTCTCTGTTCTGTTCCATTGATCTATGTGCCTGTTCTTAGGCTGGTACCAGTTTGTTTTGTTTACAGTGGCTTTGTAGTAAAACTAGATATCCTGTAATGTGATCCCTCCTACTTTGGCTTCTTTTTCAAGATTGCTGTGGCACTCTGGTCGGTTTGGCTCAGCAGTAAGAGCATCAGCCCACGGACCTGAGGGACCTGGGTTCAGTTCCTGCTAAGGGCATGTACCTCAGTTGCAGTTTGTCCCCAGCCCTGGTTGGGGTTGTGTGGGTGGTGGCCAGTCGATGTGTCTCTCTCACATCGATGTTTCTCTCTCTCTCTCTCTCTCCCTCCCTCTCTATCTGAAGATAAATGCAAAAATGTCCTCGGGTGAGAATTAAAAAAAAAGATTGCTGTGGCTATTTAGGATCTTTTTTGGTTCCATATAAATTTTTGGAGTATTTGTTCTAGATCTGTGAAATATGCCATCAACATTTTAATATAGATTACATTTAATCTATAGATTGCTTTGGGTAGTATAGATATTTAATGATATTAATTCTTTCAATCCATGAATACAGTATATTCTTTCACTTGTTTATATATCCCTCTATCTCTTTTTCCAACATCCTGTAGTTTTCCAAGTACAGGTCTTTTATCTCCTTGGTTAGGTTATTCCTAAGTATCTTAATTTTTTTATTACAATGCTAAATGAGATTTTTTAAAATGTCTCTTTCTTAGAGTTCATTATTGGTCTATAGAAATGGCATTTATTTCTAGATGTTAGTTTTGTATCCTCCTACATTCCCAAATTCATTTATTAAATCTAGTCATTTTTTTGATGGAGTCTTTAGGGTTTTCTATGTACATTATCATGTCATCTGTGAATAATGACAGTTTTACTTCCTCTTTTCCAATTTGGATGCTTTTTATTTTTTCTTCTTGTCTTATCATTGTGGCAAGGACTTCTGTACTATGTGGAATAAGAGTGGTGTAAGTGGACATCCCTGTCTTGTTTTTGTTCTTAGGGGAAAAGCTTTTAATATTTGCCCAAATGCTATAATGTTGGCTGTAAGTTTGTCATATATGGTCTTTAATATGTTCAGGTATGATCCCTGTATTCCCACTTTGCTGAGAATTTTTATCAAAAATGGGTGTTGGGTTTTGTTGAATGCTTTTTCTGTGTCTACTGATATGATCATGTGATTTTATGTTTCAATTAGTTTATGTGATGTATGACATTTATTGATTTGTGAATATTGCACCAGCCTTTTATTCCTGGAATAAACCCCACTTGGTCATGGTGTATGATGGTGTATGATCTTTTTAATATATGGCTGGAACCAATTTGTTAATAATTTATTGAAGATTTTAGCATTTGTGTTCATCAGGGATGTTGGCCTGTAATTTTCTTTCTTTGTAGTGTCTTTATCTGGTTTTGGAATTACAATAGTGCTGGCCTTGTAAAAAGAGCTTTGAAGTCTTCTTCCTCTTGAATTTTTTGGAATAGTTTGAGTAGGAAAGGTGTTAGTTCTTTTTTGAATATTTGTAAAACTCTCTTGTGAAGCATTCCTGACCAAGACTTTTGTTTGCTGAGAGTTTATTGATTACTCCTTCAATTTCATTAGTTGTTATTGGTCTGTTCATATTTTCCGAATCTATCTAGCTGAGTTTTGGAAGATTATATGTTTTTAGGACTTTGTCCCTTTTACCTGGGTTATCCAATATGCTGGAATATAGTTGTTCATAATATTTTTTTTTACAATCCTTTGTATTTCTGTGGTGTCAATTGTTACTTCACCTATTTCGTTTCTGATTTTGTTTATTTGGGTCCTCTTTCTTTGTTTCTTGATGAGTCTGGATAAAAGTTCATCAATCTTGTTTATCTTTTCTAAGAAACAACTCTTTGTTTCATTTATTTTTTGAACTGTTTTTTTTTTTTTTTTTTTTTTTTTTTTTTTTTTTTTTTTTTTTTTTTAGTTTCTATGTCATTTATTTCTGTTCTGATATTTATTATTTTCTTCCTTCTACTTACTCTGGGCTTTTCTTGTTGTTCTCTTTGTAATTCTTTAAATTATAGGGTTTGATAGTTTATTAGAGATGATTCTTGTTTCTTGAGGTAGGCCTGTATGCTAAGTTCCCTCTCAGGACTCCTTTTGCTGTACCCCATAGATTTGGGGTTGTTATGAGTTCATGTTCATTTGTTTCCGGGAAGCTTTTGATTTCTTTCTTCCTTTCTTCCTTCCTTCCTTTCTTTCTTTCTTTCTTTCTTTCTTTCTTTCTTTCTTTCTTTCTTTCTTTCTTTCTTTCTTTCCTTCCTTCCTTCCTTCCTTCCTTCCTTCCTTCCTTCCTTCCTTCCTTCCTTCCTTTCTTCCTTCCTTCCTTCTTTCTTTCTTTCTTTCTTTCTTTTTTTTTTATAAATCCTCACCCAAGGACATTTTTGCACTTATCTTCAGATAGAGAGGGAGGAAGAGAGATAGAGAGAAACATCGATATGAAAGAGACACATCAAGTGGTTGCCACCCACATGACCCCAACCGGGGCTGGGGACAAACTGCAACTGAGGTACGTGCCCTTAGTGGGAACCGAACCCGGGACTCTCTGGTCCGCAGGCTGACGCTCTAACTGCTGAGCCAAACTGGCCAGGGCTTGATTTCTTCCTTGATCTCTTTGGCAACCCATTAAGTGTTTAATTGCAAGCTATTTAGCCTCCATTGTTTGAATGTTTTTATTAATGTTGATTTCTAGTTTCATACCAGTGCAATATGAGAAGATGCTTGATATGATTTCCATCTTCTTGAACTAGTAGAGACTTAGTTTGTATCCTAACATGTGTTCTATCTTTGAGAATGCCCCATGTGCATGTGAGAAGAATGCATATTCTGCAGCTTTGGGGTGAAATGTTCTGTAAATGTCAATGAAGTCCATCTGATCTGGTATGTCATTTAGGGTTGCTTTTTCCTTGTTGATTTTGTCCAGAAGATCTATCCAGTGATGTGAGTGGGGTGTTAAAGTCCCCTACTATGAATGTATTGCTGTTGATCTCTCCCTTAATGTTTTCCAGAAGTATATATATGTATATGTATATGTATATGTATATGTATATGTATATGTATATGTATATGTATATGTATATGTATATTTGGGTGCTTCTATATTGGGTGCATATTTATTTTTTTTTTTTTTTTTTTTTTTTTTTTTTTTTTTTTTTTTTTATTATTGATTTGTTTTTGTTACAGATGTTTTTCCCTTTTTTCCCCCCATTGACACCCTCCTCCCCCTCCCCTTCTCCTCCTCCCCATCCCTGTTGTCCATGTCCATTGGTTATGCACCCATGCACATAGGCTCTGTGATTTATCTCTTTCCCCCGCCTCCCCCCCCTCCTCTGAGGCCCGTTATCCCGTACTCCACCCTCCATGTCTCTGGGTCAATTTCGATGTTCAGTTTGCTCAGTTCTCCTGTGTGTTGCCTGCTTCCTCCGTTGGTGGGGGGGTCGCCGGGCTCCCCCGCCCCTCCTGGGTTCCCCCGTGGTGGCGAGGTCGCGGCACCCCCGCTCCACCTGGGTTCCCCGGCGGGGGGGCGTCTCCCGGTACCCCCGTTCCGCCTGGGTTCCCCCGCGGTGGGGGGGGTCGCCCGGCACCCCCGCTCCGCCTGGGCTCCCCCGCGGTGGGGGTGTCTCCTGGCTCCCCCGCTCCACCTGGGTTCCCCCACGGTGGGGTGGGTCGCCCGGCACCCCCGCTCCGCCTGGGCTCCCCCGCGGTGGGGGCGTCTCCTGGCTCCCCCGCTCCACCTGGGTTCCCCCGCGGTGGGGTGGGTCGCCCGGCACCCCCGCTCCGCCTGGGTTCCCCCATGGTGGCGGGGTCGCGGCACCCCCGCTCCACCTGGGTTCCCCCGCGGTGGGGGCGTCTCCTGGTACCCCCGTTCCGCCTGGGTACCCCCGTGGTGGGGGGAGTCGCCCGGCACCCCCGCTCCGCCTGGGCTCCCCCGCGGTGGGGGCGTCTCCTGGCTCCCCCGCTCCACCTGGGTTCCTCCGCGGTGGAGTGGGTCGCCCGGCACCCCTGCTCCGCCTGGGCTCCCCCGCGGTGGGGGCGTCTCCTGGCTCCCCCGCTCCACCTGGGTTCCTCCGCGGTGGAGTGGGTCGCCCGGCACCCCCGCTCCGCCTGGGCTCCCCCGCGGTGGGGGCGTCTCCTGGCTCCCCCGCTCCACCTGGGTTCCCCCGCGGTGGGGGGTTCGCCCGGCACCCCCGCTCCGCCTGGGTTCCCCCGCGGTGGGGGGGGTCGCCCGGCACCCCCGCTCTGCTTGGGCTCCCCCGCGGTGGGGGCGTCTCCTGGCTCCCCCGCTCCACCTGGGTTCCCCCGCGGTGGGGTGGGTCGCCCGGCACCCCCGCTCCGCCTGGGTTCCCCCGCGGTGGGGGCGTCTCCTGGCTTCCCCGCTCCACCTGGGTTCCCCCGCGGTGGGGTGGGTCGCCCGGCACCCCCGCTCCGCCTGGGCTCCCCCGCGGTGGGGGCGTCTCCTGGCTTCCCCGCTCCACCTGGGTTCCCCCGCGGTGGGGGGTTCGCCCGGCACCCCCGCTCCGCCTGGGCTCCCCCGCGGTGGGGGCGTCTCCTGGCTCCCCCGCTCCACCTGGGTTCCCCCGCGGTGGGGGGTTCGCCCGGCACCCCCGCTCCGCCTGGGTTCCCCCGCAGTGGGGGGGGGTCGCCCGGCACCCCCGCTCTGCCTGGGCTCCCCCGCGGTGGGGGCGTCTCCCGTCACCCCCTTTCCGCCTGGGTTCCCCCGCGGTGGGGGCGTGGGTGCATATTTATTTATCAGGTTTATATCCTTTTGTTATATTGATCATTTTTGAATTATGTAGTGACCTTCTTTTTCTCTTGTCATTGCCTTAATTTTGAGGTCTATTTTGTCAGATATGAGTATTGCTACCACAGCTTTTTTTTCCCTTTGTTTTTATTTGAATAAAATTTTTTTTCCATCCCTTCACTTTTATCCTGTGTAAGTCTTTTGTTGTGAGGTGGGTCTCTTGTAGATAGCATATATATTGGTCATGTTTTCTTATCCATTCAGCTACCCTGTGTCTTTTCATTGAAACATTTAATCCTTTTACTTTTAAAGTTATTATTGATAGGTACTTATTTATTGTCATTTTTATTCTTTATGCCTATGTTCTTCTCTTTCTCTCCATTTTTTCTTCTTCTTGCAAAAGACCCTTTAGCATTTCTTGAAGTGCTGGTTAGGTGGTAATACACTCCTTTAGCCTTTTTTGTCTTCACATATTTCACTTTCAATTTTTTTTATTCTTTTTTTCACTTTCAATTTTGAATGATAGCTTTGCTGGATATAGTAGTCTTGGATTCAGACCCTTGCTTTTCATTATTTTGTGTACTTCATACTACTCCCTTCTGGCCTGTAGTGTTTCTATTAAATAATTAGGCCTGGCTGGTGTGGCTCAGTAGTTGAGCGAGGACCCATGCACCAAGAGGTCACTAGTTTGATTCCTGGTCAGGGCACATGCCCAGGTTGTGGGCCCAATCCCCAGTGGGGGACATGTAGAAGGCAGACAATCGATGTTCTCTATCATCAATGTTTCTATCTCTCTCCCTCTCACTTCCTCTCTCTCTAAAAATCAATAAAGAAAAATTATTTTAAAAAATCAGTGAACAGTCTAATGGGAGCTTCCTTGTAGGTAACTTTCTTTCTCTCTCTTGGTGCATTTAAGATTCTTCCTTTGTCTTTAATATTTGCCATTATAATTGATGTATCTAGGTGTGGCTCTTTTGGGGTTCACCCTGATTGGGACTCTCTGTTTCCTGAACTTGTGTGACTTTTTACTTCCCCAGGCTAGGGTAGTTGTCAGTCATTATTTCTTCAAACAGATTTTTTTTTTTCATTTATCTTCAGATAAAGCGGGAGGGAGAGAGGGAGGAAGAGAGAGAGAGAGAAACATTGATGTAAGAGAGACACATCGACTGGCTGCCACCCACATGACTCCAACCCAGGCTGGGGACAAACTGCAACTGAGGTACATGCCCTTAGCTGGAACCAAACTTAGGTCTCTCTGGTCTGCGAGCCAATGCTCCAACAGCTGAGCTGGGCCAAACAGATTCTTTAATCCTTGCTCAAATTCTTCTCCTTCTAGTACCCCTATGATTTGGATGTTGTTGCATTTCATATTGTCCCAAAGCTCCCTTAAACTATTCTCCTGGTTTATTTTTTTATTTTTTAATTGCTGCTCTTATTGGGTGTTTTTTGTTTTTAACCTTGTCTTCTAATTTGCTGATTTGGTCCTCAGCTTCTTATAATCTACTGTTGATTCCCTCCAGTATATTCTTTATTTCAGCTATGTCATTCTTCATTTTTGATTGATTCTTGTCATGGATTCTATATCTTTTTTAATGCTGATGTAGTTCCCACTAAGTTCCTTATAGTTCTTATTAAGTTGCTTGTTGTCCTCACTAAGTTGTTTGAGCATCCTTATAGCCATTACTTTAAATTCTATATGTGGTAAATTGCTTTCCTTCATTTCATTTAGTTCCTTTTCTGGTGATTCTTCCTTTTCTTTCATTTGGGGGTTGTTCTTTTGTCTCTCCATCTTAGTGGCTCTGGTTATTGGGAGCATTGTTTCAGGTGCACCAGGTCGCAGTGACAGGTCTGTATGTCTGCGGTCTTTGGGTTGCAGCATTGGGCCAGGCATCTGAGGGGCATCATGTCTTGGTCATAAGTTCAGGCATGCTGGGTTACAGAGGCCAGGGTGGGTGCACCATGTTGCAGAGGTGGAGCCCCTCATCCTGGATTGCTGGGTCAGGTGTGCTAAGTTGCAGTTTCAGGTCAGTGCATCTGGGCTGTCAGGTTGCAGTGGTGGGGCCAGGCATGCCTGGTCATGGATGTGGCATGGCTGGGAACGCCTGTCTGTGGCCTCCAGGTGCTGGGTCATGGCCACTACCTACAGCCTCCTCCTGAGGAGAACCTTGTGGGTTCTCCAAAATGGCTACTCTCCAATCCCAATTGGTGAGAAGCTCCTGGCCGAGCAGCACATGGTGGCTGGCAGCTCCCCTGCCAGGACCATTTTGACCATCTGCCCCTAGTTCTTACACCAATAGATGCCCACCACACTCACACCCATGCACACTCTCCCTCGCACATGCTCACCCATTCACACTTACTCTCAATCCATTCCTGCCCACCACCATGTTGGCTAGTCCACCCTATGTCTTATGATTGGAGTAAATAGTCCATTTACATTTAAAGTAATACTTTATAGGTATGTACTTATTGTCATTTTATTAATTATTTTGCGGTTGTTTTTGTAGTTCTTCTCTGTCCCCACTCCCTTACCTTCTTTACACATTGATTACTTTCTTTATTATTATGTTTAGATTATTTTACTTTTTTTTGTATATCTATTATAGTCTTTTAGTTTGTGATTACCATGAGATTCATGTATAACATCCTATGTTTATAGCAATCTCTTTTAAGTTGATGTTCACTTAAGTTTGAACACATTCTAAAAACAATACATTTTTTACTCACTCTCCTATATTTTTTGATGTGATATTTTCCACCATTTTTTGGTGTGTGTCTATTCCTTAATCAATTATTGTACATATACATTATTTTATGACTTCTGTCTTTTAAATTTTACACTAGCTTTATAAATGGTTGGTTTACTGTTTTTTATTTTGTTTTCATTAAATTTATTAGAGTGACATTGGTTAATAAGATTATATATGTTTCAGCTGTGCAATTCTATGACCCATCATCTGTATGTTGCATCATGTGCCCAAAACCCAAAGTCAAATTTTCTTTCATCACCATATATTTCACCCCTTTTACCCTTTACCACCTTTCCACCCTCCTTCCCTCTGGTAACCACCATACTATTGTCTGTGTCTAAGAGTTTTTGTTTATTTTATTGTTTATTCATTTGTTGCTTTCAACTTTATATCCCACATATGAGTGAAATCATATGGATCTTAATGTTTTCCATCTAACTTATTTCACTTGGAATGATATACCCAAGATCTATCTATGTTGTTGCAAATGGTAGTATTTCATCTTTTCTTGTGGCTGAGTAGTATTCCATTGTATATATGTACCACATTTTCATTACCTAATCATCTAGCAAAGGACATTTTGGTTGTTTCCATGAATGGCCACTATAAATAATGCTGCAATGAACATAGGGGTGCATATATGTTTGTGAATAAATGTTTTCACATTTTTGGGGGTAGATATCCAGGAGAGGATTTGCTGGGTCATATGGTAACTCTATTCTTAATTTTTTCTGGAGTCTCCATAGTACGTCTTTTAAATTTCATACTAGTTTTATAATTCGTTGATTAATTGGTTTTAATAAATATTTTTCTTTACTAGTAATATTTTCTTTCCTATGTTTTCGTATTTTTAGTTTTGTCCTTTTCTTTTACACTTAAAGAAGCCCCTTTGACATTTCTTGTAATGAAAGTGTAATGGTGACAAACTCCTATAATGTTTGCTTGTCTCGAAAATTCTCTATCTCTCCTTTAATTTTTTTTAAAATCTTTATTGTTGAGAGTATTACAGATGCCCCTCCCCCCCATTTTTTCCCCTTTGACCCCTTCCTCCCTGCTCCTACTCCCCTCCTGATTTCCCCAAACTATTGTCTGTGTCCACTGGTTAAGTTTATATGCATATATGTTCTTTGGTTTATCTCTTCCCAACCCCCTTACCCCCCATTCTCTCTGAGGTTTGTCAGTCTGTTCCTTACTTCCATATCTCTGGATTTATTTGGATTGACAGCTTATTTTTTCAATTCTTAGTGATAACCTTGCTTGGTATAGTTTGTTTGCTTGTTTGTAGTTTCCTTTGATCAGTGAATGTTTTGTGCCAATCTGTTCTGGTTTGCAATATTTTTGCTGAAAAATCAGCTTACAGTCTTACAGGTATCCCCTGTATGTAACTAGCTACTTTTTTCTTGGTGTTTTTGAGATTCTGTCTTTATCTTTAACTTTTAGCATCTTAATTATGATGTGTCTTGGTTTGGGTACATTTGGATTAATCTTTTCTGAGACTTTCTGTGCTTCCTGGACTTGGATGTCATTTTCCTTCATCAGGTTAGGGAAGTTTTCAGGTATTATTTCTTCACATTTGTTTTCTGTCCTTTTTTTTCTCTCTTCTCCTTCTGAGACTGCTATGAAGATATGTTAGTATGCTTGATGTTATCCCAGAGGTCCCTTAAACTATTCTCATTTTTTAAATTCTTTTTCTTTTTGCTATTTAGAACAGATGATGTCCACTACCTTGTCTTCCAGATCACTGACTTATTCTTCAGTACCATATAATCTGTTGTTGATATTCTCTAGTGTATTTTTTTTCATTTTGATTATTGTATTCTTCAGTTTTTATTGGTTCTTTTTTATATTTTTTATCTCTTTGTTGAAATTCTCACTGAGTTTATCCATTTTTCTCCTGAGTTAGTTGAGCATATAACCATCACTTTTAACTCTATCTGGTAGATTGCTTGTGTTTGTTTCACTTTGGTCTTTTTCTGAGATATTATCTTACATTTATTTGTTTGTAACATATTCCCCTGTTTACTCACTTGCCCATATTTGTATTATGTATATCAGCACATCTCCTGGGCTTGAAATAGTGGTCCTAAGTAAAAGGTGTGCTGTAGGGTCCAGTGGTGCAATATCCTCTAGTCACCAGAACCAGGGACTTCACGGGTCTCCTGTGTGTAAGTTGTTTGCACTCTCCAGTTGTAGTTGAGTTTTAATTGCTGCTAGTATTCCTTTGGGTGAGGTCTACTCTCAGACCAACTGGCTGAAAGGACTAGTTATTATTGCTGAAGATCAGGTGTGGTGGGCTTACCCCACAGATTGGAAGCTGCTTTGTAGGGGTTCTAATACCTGCTGAAGCCACCTGCCAAATGTGTCAGTTGTAGAGTGTCTTGGGTGTGGCTCTGCTTCAGGACAAGGCTGTCTTCTGTGAATAAGGGGTATGGAGCCACTTGGGAGGAACTATAATGCAAGTTAAGACTGGCTACCACATGTACTGGGGTTGAAGCCACTTGGCAGGAGCTATGATGCAAGCTGAGATTATCTTCTGAGTGTACCAGGGTTGGAGATGCTTAAGATGGGCTCTGGCCTGGGTGAGTAGGTTGGACAGAGTGGGTCCTCAGGAAAATGCCATTCCAGTGTGTATGGTATTAGCTAGGTTAATGGAGAGTGTCAAATTGACATCTGCTTATGCCAGGCCAACTAGGTAGAAGGAGAGCACAACAGAAGAAACAAAGAAATAATGGCACCCACAAGAGCTTCCATTCCCAGAGAAAGTTTTTGGTCATTGTATTTTTTCTCATGTATTTTCCAGGTGCTTTTCAAACTGCTTCCTCTGGGCTGGAGCTCAGAGTGTGAGTTCGTGCATGGGTTCATTAAAAGCAAAGACTCATTTTCCTATAGCTCTCTTGGATATAAGCTTCTTTGGTTCTAAAGCCAAATTCGGAGTATCCTTTTCCTGGTGTATATCCTCCAGAATTGGGGCCCAATTGTGATGCTCAAACCCCTCCCTCATCAAGGGAGATCACAGTCTGGATCTTCCATTTGTGAATTGCCACTTTGAGGTGTAGGTCCTGACCAGATTGTGTCTCTGTCCCTCTTACTCATCTCAATGTGGCCTCTTCTTTATATCCTAAATTGTAGAAATTTTGTTTTTAGTCTTCAGGTCATTCTTTGTGATGATTGCTCTATATTTAGCTGTAGTTTTGGTGTGTCCATGGGAGGAGGTGAGTTCAGTATCTACTTACTTTGCCATCTTGACCCTGCCTTCATGATATATGATTTAAGCAAGTATACCCAATACTAATTTTCAATAGTGTGAATGTGGAGAAAAACAAAACAACAAAAAAATCAAAGCGAACTCCTTTACCAAAACATTATGCCCACTGTTCCGTCACAGTGCATGCAATCCTCTGCCATGTACTATAATACTTTGGCTTAAGTTACTGTAGAATCTGGTAACAACTTAGACAGGGTTTGTTTATTTTTGTAAATGAACGTCTACCTTACTGGAGTAAATTTTGAGAGGTAAGAAAAGGAAATCAGAGAGCATAGGATGGCCACATTCTAGGTTCAGGAAGGACCTCTGTGTTAGGAAGACATGGGCTGTGTAGGAGTAGCTTGTAGGCTTTTAGTACCTGGCAGAGGAGGGACACATTGAAGAAAATCTTTGTCCATTGGTCAGTTTTGTTTGGGGGAAGGGCTCTATGAATGTTTCTTTTTATTAGAAAGGTATCTATAAGAGTGTTTTGAGATTTAATTAATGGTTGCCAGATGCTTTGCAAAGATAATATCATGTGTAAATGATTTATATTTGCAGCAGAAAGCAACTAAGACTCTGTTAGGGAATGTATCCTGACTTATTTGAATTATTATTTTCCAAAGTAGAACATGGGAGCATGTATGAAATGGTTCTAAGTGAGGAGCAGAAGTATAGATATAGTTTGATGAAGAGCTTACACATCTTGGGTCAGAGGGTAAATTCCCTGTCAAGAAAAGATTGAGGAGTAGTGAAGGAGAGTTTGGTCCTATTTAATAACCACACAACATTGATGTTCCAGCAGTTGGCTGGTCAGTTTGCCATTGTAAATAAAATGAGTCCTCAAACATGGGGTCCATTCAAATTGGCTACAAGGTGCTAGGTCAGAATCAGGACAGATTTCTTGGCTCATTCTCTCAGATTAATTAGAAGCATTTTATTTTCTTTCTTTTGTAAAATGTCTTCCTTCTCTACAATCAATTCTTGTAAGTCTATATATTCAAACTCCTGATTATCTCTCTTATCCATCCTTGTTTTCCTATTCCTTGCCATTCTTCTTCAGGACCTCAGAAAGTCTTGCTTGACATATTATCCTCTGATTTCTCCACCACTCTTTTATACTAATTATCACTTTTTTTTTTGTCCTCACCCGAGGACATTTTTTTATTTTTTGTTCAGATAGAGTGGGAGGGAGAGAGAGTAAGAGAGAGAGAGAGAAACATCGACATGAAAGGGACACATCGAGTGGCTGCCACCCGCACGACCAACCAGGGCCGGGGACAAACTGCAACCGAAATACATGCCCTTAGCGGGAACCGAACCTGGGTCTCTCTGGACCGCAGGCCGACGCTCTAACCGCTAAGCCAAACCGGCCAGGGCTAATTATCACATTTTAAATAATACTATTAAGTATTAAATACAACTGTCTTTGGCTTTGCACAGAGAAATAGGCAATGAATGGGTTAATATTATGAGCTCAATGTGGACTTTTAAATATTGTTATTTATGCAAAATCTTACATTAATACTGCCTTGGCAGTTGATAGGGATGATGTTTTTATTATTAACATAATAATATCCAGTAAAAATAATACAGGGTGGGGTAAAAGTAGATTTACTGTTGTATGTGAAACACAGTTTATTGTTGTATTATTATGTATTAATTATTGTATTATTTTCCATATGAGCAACTGTAAACCTATTGAAAGAGTTAATAATGTTTTAACAAAATTAAGCTCCATTCTGACCCTCAGTTACTGCACATACACACCCTGGCAATTTCTTTTTTGTAAACATAAGGGCCTTGAGGAACCCAAAGATAAGGGGTTAATGAAGGCCTTGAGAAACTCAGAGAAACCATGAGAAGAAAGAGATTAATGATGGCCCTGACCTCTGCTGGAGCAGACTCCTTACCTCTAGACAACTCGTACCAACCCAGACACCAATTACGTGGTGCCAAGAGAATGTGGGTTTTTTTTTTTTAATGTAGTTTTTTTCCTGTAGTTTGTGCCTTTAAAAGAGGGCAACAAAGAAGACCCGGGGCTGAGGATTTGGGGAAGCTGTACACCCCCAGCCCACCGGTGTAATAAAGTGCTTTTTTACAATGGGGCTGAGCTCCTTAGGCTTGGCCTGCCTACACCCAGGCATATATGCAATAAAACCATTTTGCTCTACACTGGCCTTATGTTGAGGATGTGATCTCCTGCCGGCTCAGAACTTTTACCTATGTTTGCCCCACCCTGTATAAAACTACTTGAAATGGTTTAATATTTCTTTATACTACTCTTCCGCTACAGAGAATAGAAAGACAACAATTATCCAATATAAAAATGGCTTAGTTTTGAGTGGCTATCCTGGATATAATCCATTTCTCCTTGTAGATCTACCCTCCTCCCATATCTACCTTCTTTTGTGCCTTGGATAGTGGGCCTCTTTGGACTGTACTAACAGTCTCCCTTCTGTTCTGCTCTGGCTTCTTGTGAGATGCACTTACAGAAGATTAGAAGGCTGGAGAAAAGAGAGATCAGGCTACAAGTTGGCTGTGATTTCATTTCCTTCCCAAAGGCTAGAGCTACAGCTTTATCTGGATTCTGAGAACCATGTTATCTTCTTTACCCCTTTAGCTCTAATGATGGGTCCATTAACACTCTTGCTAGCCTGAGATATTAATTAGACCTTATTGAGTTTCATTACGTTATTATTTTTTAACCCTGTCAATATTTTAAAAAGTCCTTTTATTAAATTATCTTCAATTATCCCATTTGAATATATGCTATGTGTTTCCTGCTAGAACCCCGACTGATACAATGGCTTTATTGGACATTGGACTATTTACTGTCAGAAAAAAGAAATTCACAGAATGCTAAAATATCAAAAATATTTTATTATATGGTACATGTTATCAAACATTTACTGGCATGTGTAAGGATCCTATATAGTAGGTCAGCTCCTTCAGTGATTTAGAAGTACATGTTGTAATCTGTTTAGCAGAGAGTTCATAAGGGAGATAAGCTGTATATAGAGGCTGTATTAGTCACAGTAGGCTAAGCTTATGTGACAGTAACAAATCTTATGTGATTAACATAATAAAATATTTTTCATTCAGTTAATGTTCTCTAGGAGTCTGGGTAATTTCTTAGGGATGACTGTCTTCCATGCAGTGACTTAACAATCCAGCTATCTTGTGATTCCATGGTCCCAACCTAAGGTTTCCTCCCTAGCATCCTAACAGGAGCAGAGGGAGTCTGGATAATTGTCCAGGGACTTTTTACTACCTCAGCACATTAGTGACACAATCACATTTCATTGATGAGTGCCAATCATATTACCCCCCCCCCAAACTTCCAAAGAGCTGGGAAGAGGTTTTTGTATACCCTGGAAGGAGGGTCATATGTCCACAATACGAGATTTGCTAAACACATCTGCTACAGGTGCTATAATAAGACTGGTTTTAGAGTTGAGGTGTGTATTTGGTTACACATACTTAATTTTTTTTCTAGGTTAAAATTATTGTAGCTTTGCTCTTCCATTTGTCTCTTATGGTAAAACCAAAAATTTTTGTAGAGCTGAACCTTTGACTTGCCCTTAGCACCCTCTTGGTATACTACCAGAGTTAGGACTGTCTTCTTTTATTATGTTGTGTGTTCTTGTAGGATACTTAGCATGAACCTCTGCACTTAAAACAGAGAACAGAATAGCTCCATAGTTCCATTCCAGGAAATCATCAAAAAGTATAGCCTTAAATCTTTGCATAAGGGATCTTATAAGAAATTACCCTTTGATACTGGCTGTTGTATGTCATGTAAGGTTGCTGTTTAGATTATTGTTTATCACATTTCATAGCATTATCTCTATGAAGACCCATAGATAGATTATTTTCATGATAAGAGGAAAAGTGATGTGTTTGATACTGTTATAATAACCTGAGTGTTACTTAACAGGAAAGTAGCAAAATGGAAGACTAGATACTATAGGCATGCCATTTACACAGCTTTGCCAGGAAGTTTCAGTTAACACTCTCCAGGTCTACTCCCCGCAGATCGCTAGGGGATGAGACTATACAATAGATGCATGCCCAGTAAGGTCTAGGTGACATGGGAAGATGTCTATATGTCAGTCACACCTGGAAACTGGTAACTGACCAGAATAGTGGTGGCCACTGCAAGAAAACAAATCTGAGATATTTAAACTAAACAAAGGGAATTCCCTCTCTTGGCTCTTGGCCCTCTTGCTCTATTGGGACTTCTGTTGCAGGGAGGATGCTCTCCTGCATTTGCCATGTGGCTCATGGACATGTGGGACCCACACAATGGACTGATGGACTGAATCTAGCCTGATGCTCTGCTGGACTCAACTCCACCATGGAATGGAAACTCTGTACACTGGCCCTGCTTCTAACTCTGCTGAAACCCCAGCTGCATGTCTTCCAGCACTGGCTTAAGGGAACTAGGACTTTAGAACCCCAGGGATATAATTCCACACCAATAAAAAAATCATCCATTCTCCTGTGTGTCTTAGAAAATTCTTTTTCTCAAATTATCACAAAAACCCCACTCCCACTAATGACAGAGAAGTTCCACCCACTCAATTCTCTAGCAATAGATTGGTGTGCCAGCCAAGAGGAGCTTAATCTAGAGAATGGACTTGTGAACTGCGTGGAAGACATCCCTCCAGAGGTGAAAGAGCTGAAAGCTGATGGGAACCATGCCTGCACAGTTTCAGGTTGACATCTGGCCTGCATGGGGAAGAAGGAAAACCTGGCCTGGATTCTCTGAATTGCAGTGAGATGGAAGCACTCTTCCCTAAACTAGGGGTTTTGTCTTTCTTTATCTCATCCTGGTCCATTTCTTTATCAAAGTCCTGCACAACCTCTGGTGCTATGGGTTCAAAGGCACCCAGCTAGGCACACAGTTTCTGATGGTATGGGATGGGAAAGAACCACCGCAGGAGATTCCTTCACAGATGGCTCTGAAGTAATCGCTTGCTACTGAGCCCTGGGGGCCTGTGGGAAGGGTTGCTCCCAACTTCTTCAAACCCTGGGAGGGACCAGCACCCAGCTACAGACTTTCCCCCTAGCACCCAAATTCTTCTCCCAGTTTGCATAACTCTCTACTCACCTCTCTGCATTCTCCCTGAATTTCTGTAATTTCTCTTCTCTCTTTTCCCACCCTGTGCAACACAAACTGTGGCTTGAAAACACCCCAGAGCAATATGCAGATGGATGCCAGCACACACTGCTTTGAGATTTATTCCTGGGGCATGAAACCCCAAGCACCACCAGTCTGCTTAGGCCTGGGAGGGGCCACTAGCAACCCAATCCTCCTAGCCTGGGACTTTAGGTGGCCCAGCCAAGGCTTGCAACTCCACCACTCTCCATGCCCTGTGTTGCACAGGATGGGAAATTTGCCTTTTTTTCTCCCCTTCCCTGAAATAATGTGCTTGTAGGAGACTGAGATTCTCCCAAAACACTGCCTGGAAATCCCGCCCCCCCCCCCCAGCCCTGCAGGCTTTGAGTGCATGACTTGGACCTCATGGCTGTTTGCAGGGGGGAGTAGGGGGTGGGTGAGCCAATCAGATACACTGGGAAAGCTGATTCTGGGGCCCTGCTCCTTGGCAAGCTGATTCTAACTACAGTGCCCCCACCTTCATTCTATTCATTTCTAAGGAGTGGTAACCACAAAATTGCTATTCTGCCATTTTACTTAAGGTTGAAAATTGTCATTGAAGTCACTCTGGCTTATGGGCAGAAGTCCCACCCTGACATCCATCTTACTTGGGGCATAAGGTATGAGAAAGCAATATGATTAAACTGCTCTGATGTAAGTCTTTAACCTAATGCTTATTAGTCTTCTGCAAACACAATTATATTTTAAATTCATACAATTGTTACTGCTTATTATTAATGCTTCCTCCACAGACAGTTAATAGAAAATGCTTCAAATGTACAGATGCTCAGAAAAATGGAAGGTTTTTGCTACGTAATCTTGAAAACTGACTGGAAATAGAATTGAAACCAACCCAGGGCCTGGAATTTTAAGTTCTATCTAGTCAAATTAACAAGGAAATGCTCATTCCTTCCTTAAGGGAAGCTGTATCATGCTACAGGCCTCTTAAAGGACTGAGGCTGTTAGAAAAATATAAGACAGTGACAAATTACTAGCCACAATTTCAAAGAGCCAAACTTTCTACCTCAGACAGTGGAGCCAATAGACATCCCTTGTACAGACAGACACAGGGATGAAGGCCTCCAGTAAGTTCAGAAGCCATCAGAATCACCTGTGTGGAGTTAAATAAGTCCAACTAAAGGGTGCTTGATCAATACTGATGTTGGTAAGCTTCTACAACTGGGAAAAAATTGTATTGCCGTTTTGGGAAGGTCTCTTCCCCAGTGTAGGAGAGGAGGGGCAAAGCACAAGTCTCTCAATGCAAAGACTGGCAGTGAGAGTCCTGTGTAGATGTTAGGCCCTGACACATGACAGGAAAGTGAGAGAAAATTGAGGACACTCGTAGGTTTTTTTTCAGCTTTCGAATCTCCCTCCCCCAAGAGGAGGTTTTTCTCCCCCAAATCAACATGAATACAATTTTCATTCCTCAAAAGTGCCCACTCTGGCATGGAATTTTATTCTAGCTTTGTCAAAAGGAACTGACCGGAAAGTAATGTCGTGTTTTTACATTAAATTCAAACAGATAAATTTTTAACAAGTTTTTATTTTTAATCAATGATGTAATCACCCTCATTATCAACAACCTTTTGCCATTTAGTGTGCAAATTTTCAATGCCGGATCGATAAAAATCAATTGGTTTTTGAGCAAAATATCTGGAGATGGCATTTTGGACATCATCCAAATTTTCACATTTTTTGCCACTTAAAAAATATTGTAGCGATTGGAATAAATGGAAATGCGATGGCGCAATATTGGGCAAGTATGTTGGGTGAGGCAATACCTCCCACCCCAATTCATTAATTTTTTCCAAGGTTCATCTTGCGCAGTGCGGTCTTGCATTATCGTGTTGCAGGATAACGCCTTTTCTAGTGACAATCGCTGGGCACTTTTCAATTAAAGATTGATTTACTCGATCCAATTGTTCACAGTAAAGGTCTGCATTCACAGTTTGTCCAGGTTTCAGCACTTCAAAATGAACGACCCTGCGAATACTCCACCAAACACACAAAAGTGCCTTTTTGGGGTGTAAACCTGGCTTAGCTGTACTTCGTGGCGATTCATTCGGAGAGAGCCACTGCCTTTTGCATTTTGGATTATCACAGAGGACCCATTTTTCATCTCCAGTGATCAAGCGATCAAAAAACGCTTCTGTATTGTGCCGCTGAAGCAATAAGTTGCATGTGGTGGACCGGTTAGCTTTGTTTTCTTCGGACAGATTATGAAGGACCCAAACACCTGCTCTGCTTACTTTACCAATCTGCTGCAAATGTTCTTGGATGGTCGACCAAGGTTGGTTAAGAGTGTTTGACAGTTCCTCAATTGTCTGACACGGATTTGCTTCCACTTCCACCCTTAACATGTCACTGTCTAAAGTTGTTGGTCTTCCTGATCGATAAGAGTCAGAAAGATCAAAATTACCGGATTTGAACTTAGAAAACCACTTTTGGCATTTATGAATGTCTAATGCACTTGGATAAACCTCGCAAATATTTTTGGTAGCAACTGTTGCGTTACTACCCTTGTGAAACTCAAAAAGTATACAATGCCGGATATGTACCTCTTCTGGTATTTGGCTGACCATTTCACTACAAATTGCAAAAAAAAAATTAAGATTTAATTATTTATGAGTAAACAATCACTCTAACCTTAAAATGTCTTTGGCACAATTTTGAAGTACACAATGAGCTGATAAATGACAAACGAATATCGAAATGTGCAGAAATGACATTAATTTCTGGTCCCCCAATACCTGCTCTTCAAGAGATCTTATCTAAGTCTAAGAAAGCTAAGGCAATCAGTTTGATTCGATTCACCTGTGGTTTGCTAAATTAGTGAATTCTGATGTTTGCCAATAGGAAAGCCTGTGTTTCTAAAAATTATGAAATGTGTTTGCTTATATAGAGAATGTTAATAGTTATCTTTTAGCTTTTTTCCTCCCTAACTAATCCCTCCAGAATTGGGCAGTTCTTAATAAGTAAGTCATGGCAATACATTTATTTGCATAAATCCAATAAGACCAGTCCCCGATGATGTGATCTTATTGACTAAGACAGACTTTGACTAGAATGTCATGTCTAAGAGAGATATGCCTGGATTCTGGATATCACCAGAAAGCCTTAGGGGATTGAGATTGACTAATCAAAATCAATCGAAATCCACTTGCAAAAAATGGCCCAAAACCTTGCTTGGTCATGTGCTTCATGGCGATCTTTCCAGGGAAGGAACGAAGGTTGCTTTCCTGAAAGATGGCAAGAAAGGAACCTCAAGGACTTGGGGACATCATCCAAATCTACAGGTTTCCAGGCACAGCCCGATAGCAATTGTGCCTTTGGCTTCTCCATCCTGAGGGGCTGACTGCTCACTAAAGCTCAAACTAAAGATTCCTTATGAATAAATAAAATTATAGCAAAGCAAATTTGAGAAAGGCTATATAATCAATTTGATCAATTGCTACTCTTGTCTTTATGCAAATAATCAAGCCAAACCAAAGCTGGACTTAATAGAGTCCCTTTGAACATGAGAGAATTCTTAGAGGGAAAAAAAAAATTGTGTTTCAATAGAAACCACAATGCCCAATTGTAAATATTGAACTCCAATGCAGTAAACTGTCTTCAAAGTTTTGTTTTTGAGGCTGTGTCTGTATATGCCATACAGATCTCAACACCTGATGACATCACCAGAGATGTTCTAATTACAAACAATCTATCAGATTGTCACTGCTTGCTTTCTTTCCAACAAAAGGTTTGCATTTGAAAGTCTTCACAACTGGTTTATGATTCGCTGTGTACATTAACCTCTGTGTTTTGTTTGTTTCTCTTTTCATAGAATGTATGCTTATGCCCTTGTGTACCTAAATGCTTGCTCATAAAATATAGGTCTCACTTTAGAAGCTATCTGAATCACCATTTTCTGTAATGAAACTCCACAGTTTGAACTTATGGTTGAGTCAATGAAACATGGGCGATCTATTGGCTTCACTTAAAATTGCTTTCCCTTTTCTGCTCAAATGGGTCAGACAGAAAAAGCCCACAGTTTCTCATGGGGAAATGTTAGAATATTTCCCTTAGCTTAATTTAGATTAAATATGGTGGACAAAAGGGTTTCAGACAGGTGCAACACAACTGCCTCCAAGGAAGCCACTCATGCAACCTAATTGGGGACACTCTAAATTAATTTTCCCCCTCTGTCACATGGGTTTTTACCTCTCACTAGACCTTTGGTTGTTATAAGTCTCCTCACTTTTGAGTTTTGCCTTTTAACTTTTTTGTCAAATTTGTCATTTCTATAATACAACAAGAATGTCAGTTTGTCCAACGTGTCATCCTCCTAGACATTGCCCATGTCACCTCTCAGCTACACCAGACTGACTTGGAATTTGCAGAGTCCCTCTTCCATACATATAAAGACTCCTTTCCCTTTTTCCTTTCTCCTTCCTATGTCAGACAGGGAGAACCTCTAAGCCTATGGATAGAAACATCTACACCACTTGACAGCAGGAAGCAGTTACAAGAAGACAGAGACCTTCATCCATATTTCTTTTGTAAGATTACAAGAAGTTTCTTTTTTTTCCTCAGAGGGAATTTAATACCATTATAATAACCTAGTTATTATTTAACAGGAAAGTAGCAAAAGGGAAGACTAGATAATATAGGCATGCCATTTATACAACTTTGCCAGGAAGCTGTATTAACACTCTCCAGGTCTACTCCCCACAGATCGCTAGGGAAAGGGAGTGTACAATAGGTGCATGCCCTGTAAGGTCTAGGTGACATGGGAAAATGTCTACCTGTCAGTCACATCTGGAAATAGGTATTTGGCCAGAATACACATGGACACTGCAAGGGTGTGAAATCTGAGATATTTAAACTCTTGAACAAAGGGAGTTTCCTCTCTTGGCTCTTGGTCCTCTTGTTCTCTTGGGACTCCTGTTGCAGGGGGCATGCCCCCTGCATTTGCCCACATGGTTCATGGCCATGTGGGATTCACACATTGGACTGATGGATTGAATCTAGCTTGATGCTCTGTTGGACTCAATTCCACCATGGAATGGAAACTCTGGACACTGGCCCTGCTTCTAGCTCTGCTGAAATCCCAGCTTCATGCCTTCCAGGACTGGCTTAAGGGAGCTAAGACTTTACAAACTAAGGGATATAACTACGCAATAAAAATCACTCATTCTCTCTTGTGACTCTTAGAAAATTCCCTTTCTCAAGATATTGCAAGAACACCACTCCCACTAGTGATGGAGAAATTCCATCCATTCAGTTCTCTGACAACACTTATTCTGAATGACTTAAAATGATCTCAAATACAATGTTAATTATGTTGATGGTTATGTTTCCCTTTCATGTTTGCTGCCAATCCTTCTAGCAAATATTCCTTGCTTTATAATATATATTTGGCTTCACTCCTCATTTTATTTTATTTCTCTCCAGTTATTTTTCTTTTTTCTGATTTTGTCACAGTTTCATTTCCATTTTGTATTGCTATATTGTATATGTGTTTATATGCTGTCTTACAAAATAGCATATAAGTACATATAAAGCCAAATCCTGCTGCCTGCATGAGTCCTTAAATACTAAAATTTACCATGAGCCAGTGTGGATTAAGCCTCTGGAAAATTTCTTTCTGCAGTGTAAATTTAGTATTTTGTAATAAGAGCACAACATAGAGTTTTTAGGTATTTTTTTAAAACCTAAGGAAGCAAACTCCCTATAAATCAAGTTATTATTTTATGCAAGGTTGTCAGAAATAGCATCTCAAAATTTGGCCCATTGTCTAACATAATATGATTAAATAGACCCATCATTAACTAAGATGAAAATGTTACAAAATACATGAAAGGATGCTCCCATTTACTTTGTACTTGGCGATAATCTCTACAGTGAATCAGTTAACTCAAGTGTTGAAAACTGAGGTATAAACATTGAGGCTCAGGACTGGCTACTTTATTTATCTGGCTTTAAAATCTCAGATTCAGAGCCTGGTGTAAATATTTCCAGGGGTTTGGGACATTGCTTCATTGAAAGAAGGCTACTTTCCTTTGCTGCTATTACTCCGAAGAAAATAAATCATAAGTATCTATATAAATATCTCTATCTATGTATCAAAGCATCAAACTCTTATATCTATCTATCATCTATCTATCTATCTATCTATCTATCTATCTATCTATCTATCTATCTATCTATCTATCATCATCTATCCATCCATCTATCATCTATCTATTAATCTACTTATCTGCAGCTTTCTTTTGTTTTTGCTGTTCTTTTCCTGTTCTCTTAGTTTGGTGTTTCCCCCTGCTCTATTCTAACTCAGTTACTGATATATTTTTCTTTCCCCTCTGTTCAGAAAGTCTTTCATTTTCAGTCTTTTTTTTACTCTTTGTTTATTATTTATTTCATTGTATTTCCTTTCCGTTCATTGCCCTTTCTTCCTTCTTATTTCCCAAACTTCAGAGAATGGGCAGCATGTATCTTGGCTTCTACCCTCTTCCCATTTTGCTCTGCTTTCTCACTCTGCTTGCTGCCCAGCTGAACTGGTTACTGCAATAATGTTTTCAAAGGCAGAGTTATTTGATGCACAGAGCCTAGTGGACTGTATGCAAGAAAGGGAAATGGTGTCACAGTTCTCATTTCATTTTTTTTTTAAAGGAATGTCATCTATGCTATTAGCTTTCCTATACTGGAGAATACTTAGCCTATGCATTTTTCTTCTGAGAAAAATTTAAAGGAGCTTATTATTATTATTTTTTCTTCTTACCACGGAAACAGGCCAATTAGGAGAATTCAGGCCCCTTGCTCCCATGTGGCAGTTACTTTTAACAATCATCTGACCTCCTCCTACCCCCTGCTAGTCTCTTCATAAAAAAGGACCCACATTCATATTAGTCTTGTAATTTTTGGCTTTGAGAGAAATTATATGCCCATCACAAATTGAAAAGGTACTCTTTTGTTGGATTTGGTATTTTGGGGAACTGGCCAGATTCCAGTTTATTGCCTAAGAAACGACTGAATCAGTTGTATTCTTCTTCACCTCTTGCTAAATCTACTGAGCTGTGTGGCAGACTAATGGTCTGCCTGTCATATTGCTTTTTAAATGTGTCTGCATTCCTGGAGAGGGTGAAGGTAGGGGAAGTTGATTCATGAAGCTTAGAGATTCTTTAAGTTACAAAATACTGAGTTATCCAATTAAGTGGAATAGTGGATTGCCCCATCAAATCTTGAGTTTTATCCATAATTTTACTTACCATAATTCATTTGTGAATCAGTTAATGTAGCACTTACAATATGCCAGGCACTTGCCTAAATCTAAGGCAGGGAGCTTACACTCTCAGAGCTTAAAGACAAGACTTCTCAGGCTAGACCACATATTTGGAATCACATGGGGAGTTAAAAAATGTACTTAAATCAGAGTAACTACTCTAGTAATTCTGATTTAAGTGATTTAGGTGTAAGATGGACATGTCAATTTGTAAAAGCTCTGAAGATGACTCTAATGTTTAACCAACTAATATTAATTGGTCTAAAGTGTCCATCAGTAGATGAGTGGATAAAAAAGCCATGGTACATTTATACAATGGAATACTATGCAGCTGTAAGAAAGAATTATTTCTTACCTTTTGGGATGACATGGAGGGACCTGGAGAGTATTATGCTAAGTGAAATAAGCTAGTCAGAGAAAGACAAGTATCACATGATCTCACTTATTTGTGGAATATAATGAACAAAATAGATCCAGAGACATGGACGTAGGGAACAGACTGACAAAGCTCACAGGGAAGGGGTTTGGGGGGAAGGGAAATGATGAACCAAAGAATTTGTATACATATATGCATAACCAATGGACACAAACAACAGTGTGATGAAGGCAAGGGGAGTGGGAGTGGGGAGGAAGGTGTCAAGGGGGAAAGAAAGAGGAACAACTGTAATACTTTCAACAATAAAGATGAATTAAAAAATATATTAATTGGTCTAGGGCAGTGGTTCTCAGAATGTTGTTCCAGACTAGTAGCATCAAAATCAGTATCACCTGGGAACTTATTAGAGAGGCACATTATTGGTCCCTACTCATAGCTTACTAAATCAGAAGCTCTAGATGTGACATACAACAATCTGTTTTAACAAACCCTTAGGTCAACGGTCTGAAAACTTTTCTTTTTAAATTAAAAGATATAAAAAAAAAGATATATAATGCATAATTTCAGCTTTGTGTACCATAGGTCCCTGTCACTATGTTGTAACAGCCATAAACAATATATAAAACAAATGAGGCTGTTCTCCAATAAAACTTTATTTACAAACAGGAAGCTGGGCTGGATTGGGTCCTTTAACAGTCACTTTTTGACACCTGTTCTAGGTGGTTCTGATACACACTAAAGTTTGAGAACTACTGGTGTAGGGGAAATGACAAATGAATTGTCAGAAAAATGCTATCAGCTATAAATTATTTGCTAAGGAAGAAAAAGGTGCCAAGACAGTACATTAGAAGACACCCAACCAAGATTTGCTGTGTAGAAAAAAGATTCTAACAGAAAATATCAGCTAGTTAGAGTTAGATAAAAAGGCAAGAAGAGAGCGTTCATGGCAAGATGTGTGTGTGTGTGTGTGTGTGTGTGTGTGTGTGTGTGGAGTTTCCTTGTACTTTTCTTGAATATGCACCCTTTTCTCCATTTGCACCTGCCTCCTTACTGCTTTATTCAATTTTCAAGGACATCTCTGCATTCCTGATTTTGTTTATACTACTCCCCACTCTTGGAATATTCTTTTCTTCTTCTTCATCTCTTTCAGTTCTACCTGTTTTCCAAGGCACAATTACAATCGCAAAGGGAGTTAAGAATGTCCTTCCTGTCACCATACATGTGAAACATCAATATATCTGAGAGACTCCACCTGCTTATGAGAAGACAGATGCACAGCCTTTAGGTTAAAGAGTCAGAGAGTTTCCAAAATCAACTGCAAATTTGCAGGTTACATTGAAAGGATGCAAAGCCTTTGTGTGAAGTTGATGGGTAAATATTGAGTATTCAAAAATCTTAGGCAAATGACAAAAATTTTCTATGATTTGTAATTAGAAATTTCAGCAAGAAAGACTTATTCCATTCAATATTATTCTGTATTAATTTCAAGTGTACTTGAAGATAAAGAAATAAATTTACCTGCAGCTTTTTAAAAATAAAAATAAATATAAAATAAAATAATTTTTAAAAAGAAGTATCTATTCCAGAGAACAAAATATATGAGATGAGATTAATGTTAGACACATAAAAGAGAAATCAGGCTAGACTAAACTAGTCCAATAACCACTTTAAACCATTATAAGAATTATTGTCTTTTCCTCAGTGAGGAAACCTGAAGGCTGTTATCCACACCCACTCTCAATTTTTTATGGATGTTGATATTTGTCCATTCAGAGTAAATTGTTTTACTTTTCATTATTGACAGTGAATTGGCATTTTCAGTAAGTACTTCTGTTATTCAAATGAAGTTCTATTTTGAAATAACTTTCTAGATACTTTCAAATCAGTATGCCTACACTGAGCAGAATCTACCTGACTATCAAGGACTTGGTGTCTTGGGTTGTATAAAATCAGGTAAGTAGCCCTCCATGTAGAATTCTGTCTTAATGAGGCTTATTTCACTTTGGGTCTGCTACAAGTTACACAAAAACATGTAAGAGACACAGAGAGAATGAGAATGAGAAAGACAGAAAGGAGTGTGTTTGGAAGGTTAATTCAACACAACATTAATATAGGGTATAGGAAAATGATAGGTTATGTTATGGCTGGAGAGGTAGGCAGGGACTAGAAAATGTCAAGACTTCATATCTTATGCTAAGTTGGTTAGATTTTATCCTGAAAGACAAGATAAACCATCTATATTTTAACATTCAAGGGGAGTTATATGATTCATTTTATATTTTACAAAGACTCTCTAAAATTAGGTAATAGGTTAAACTGGATAGAAGAAATCTTGGGTAGGGAGAAGATAGTAACTTCCAATTTGGATATGTTGTATAGAGGTACCTCTGGCACTTACTTAACATTTTTCTCATTACCCCACAACTTCCTACATCACCTAGTCAACTGAAGCTCTCTATTCAAATCTAAGTCATTCCTGGATTTAACAAGTCACTTAATGATCTAAATAATTATGCATATAGACAAAAACTTATAGAAATATTAAAATAATAAATATTTTAGACAGATCAAGTAGTCCAGCCTTCTCATTTTGCAAATAAGAATTATAATCATGAGAAGTTTTAGCCCTGGCTGGATAACTCAGATGGTTAGGGCATTGTCCCAGTACACCAAGGTTCTGAGTTTGATCACTGGCATATACAAGAATCAACCAATGAATGCATAAATGAGTGGAACAACAAATTGATGTCTCTCTTTCTCTCAAGTCATTAAAAAAGTTAAAGAAGGAAGTTTTATGTAAGCCTCGTATTAATCACAAAGAAGAAAAATGTGTAGTAGATAAACAAAAGTTAAAGATAAAGAAATCAAAACATCCCATAAAAAGTCAATTCACGAAGGAAGATAGCAAGATGGAAGAAAAGAACAAAGGAACTACAAAACAGTCAGAAAATAGTTAACAAAATGGCAACATTAACGCCTTACCTATCGGTAATTACTTTAAATGTAAATTGATTAAATTCTCCAATCAAAAGACATAGAGTGGTTTAATGAATAAAAACAAATTCAACTAAGTACAAGAGACTTACATTAACATTAAGAACACACATAGGCTGAAAGTGAATGGATAGAAAAAGATATTCCATGCAATGGTTATCAAAAAAGAGCAGGGGTAGCTATAATTAAATCAGACAAAATATCATTCAGTCAAAAATTGTCACGAGAGACAAAGAAGGTGATGTATAATGGTAAAGAGGTCAATTCATCAAGAGGATAAAATAATTATAAATATATATCACTCAACATCAATAAATTTAAATGTATAAAGCATATATTAACTGAACTGGAGGTAGAAACAGACAACAATACAATAATAGAGAATTAAATACCCCACTTTTATTAATCAATAAATCATCCAGACATAAAGTCAGTGAGGAAACAGCAATTAAAGTGCTCTATATACCATCTTCATCTAACATATGAAGAACATTCTACTGAACAGTGGCAGAATGTACATTCTTCTCCAGTGCACAAGGAACATTCTCTGGGATAGATCCTATATTAGACCATAACACGCATCTTACTAATTTAAGAAGATTAAAATGATATCACATAATTTTTCCAACTATAATGAAATTAAAAATAGAAAAAAATGGAAAAATTTACAAATGTGTGGAAATAAAACAACACATTCTTTAACAACTAAATGGTCAAGGAAAAAAATCAAAAAGGATATCAACAACATTTTGAGACAAATGCAAATGGAAACACAACATAACAAAACTTAAGAGATGTAGCAAAAACAATTCTAAGAGGTAATTTTATAGTGATAAACACCTGTAAAAAGAAAAATGAAAGTTTTCAAATAAACAACCTAACTTTATAACTCAGGGAATTGGATAAAGAAGAATCAAATAAAAACGAAAGTGGGAAAATGAAGGAAATAATAAATATCATAGCAGAAATAAATAAAGTAGAAACTGGAAAAGCAATAGAAAGAGAAACAAAACCTAGAGATTTTTTTAAACAATTAACAAATGTGAAAAGATTAACAAAACTTACAGATCAGCCTGGGCCAGTTTGGCTCAGCGGTTGGAGCATTGCCGGCAGACCAGAGAGTCCCGGGTTTGGTTCTCACTAAGGGCACGTATCTCAGTTGTGGTTTGTCCCCGGCCCAGGTTAGGGTCATGGGGGTGGCAGCCAGTCAATGTGTCTCTCTCACATCGATGTTTCTCTCTCTCTCTATTCCTCCCTCTCTCCCTCTCGCTCTCTCTGAAGATAGGTGCAAAATTGTCCTCGGGTGAGATTAAAAAACAAAACAACAACAACAAAAAACTTACAGATCATTAGGTGAACTAACTAAGAAAAAAGAGAAAGGCTCAAATAAATTTAAAAAATTATAAATGAAAGAAGAGACATTGCAATAGGAATAAAATGGATTATAAAGGACTACTATGAACAATTATATGCCAACAAATTGGAAAACCTAGAAAAATGGTTAAATTCCTAGAAAAATACAACCTCCCAAGACTGAATTATGTATGGAAAGATATAAACTCTGAATAGACTACAAATGAGAGAAAAATGATTGCATCAGTAATCAAAAACCTCCCATCAAAGAAAAGCACAATAATAGATGGTTTTACTGGTAAATTATACCAAATCTTTAAAGATAAATTAATACCAAACCTTTCCAAACTCTTAAAAATTGTGAAGAAGGGAAAACTTCCTAGCTTATTTTATAAAGCTAGTATTACCCTAATACCAAAGCCAGACAAGAGCAGTACAAGAAAGAAAATTACAGGCCATGATCTCTGATGGACATGGATGTAAAAATCCTCAACAAAATACTGGCAATCCAAATTCAATAGCAAATTAAAAGGATGATAGACCATAATGAAATAGGATTTATCCTTGGGATGCAAGGATGGTGCAACATATACAAATCAGTTAATGTAATACACTTTATTAACGGAATGTCAACCGAAAAATACTTGATCATTTCAGTAGATGCAGAAAAAGCATCTGACAAAATTCAACATCCATTCATGATAAAAACCCTTAACAAATTAGAGAAGGAATGTACTGCAATGTAATATAGGTCATATATGATAACATCATACTCAACAATGAAAAAAATCAAAAGTTTTCCTCTATAATCAGGTACTAGACAACATAGTACTAAAAGTCTTAACCTGACCCCTGGCTGGTTTGGCTCAGTGGTTAGAGTGTTGGCCTGGGGTCCAGAGACCCAGGTTTGGTTCTCGTTAAGGGCACGTATCTCCATTGCAGTTAGTCCCCGACCCAACTGTGCTGGAGGCAGCCACTTGATTTCTTTTCCTCTCTCTCCCTCCCACTCTATCTGAACAAAAAATGGAAAAATGTCCTCGGGTGAGGATAAAAAAAACAAAAACAAAAAAGTATGTTAAAAAGTCTTAGCTGGAAAGGCATCCAAATCATAAAGTAAAAAGTAAAATTGTCTTTGTGTGCAGATGATATGATCGTATATATAGAAAACTATAAATCTTCCACCAAAAATGTGTTTGAACTAATAAACAATTCAATAAAGTGTCAGGATACAAAATAAACATATAAAAATAAGTTAATAAGTTACATATTAATACATTAACAAAAACTATCTAAAAAATAAATTAAGAAAACAATCCAAGCCCCGCTGGAGTGGCTTAGTGGTTGAGTGTCGACCCATGCACCAAGAGGTTGCCAGTTTGATACCTGGTCAGGGCACATGCCCAGGTTGTGGGCCCAATCCCCATTGGGGGGCATGCAGGAGGCAGCTAATGGATGTTCTCTCTCATCGATGTTTCTATCTCTTCCTCCCTCTCCCTTCCCCTCTCTAAAAAAAATCAATAAAGAAAAAAAAGCAATCCAATATGCATATATGCATAACCCCACAGACAATAGTGCGGTAAAGGCCTGGGGGTTGGCGGGAGCAGGGTGGAGGGGTTCAATGGGAAAAAAAGGGAGGGACTTTTTCAATGATAACATAAATTTTAAAAAAATAAACAATTTAATTTACAATAACATCAAAAAGAATAAAGTATATAAGAATAAATTTAATAAAGCATCTGAAAGATCTGTACTCTAAAAACTATAAAACACGTGAAAGAAATTGAAGAAGGCACAAATAAATGGAACACTATCTTATATTCATAGATTGAAAGAATTAACATTGTTAAAATGTTTATACTCAAAGTTATCTGCAGATTCAATGTAACTTCTAACAAAATTATAATGGCATTTTTTTTTTTACGGAAATGGTAAACGAAACATTTTAAAATTCATATGGGGACTACAAAAAACCCAGGGTAACAAAAGCAATCTTGAGCAATAAGAGCAAATCTGGAGGCATCACACTTTCTGATTTAAAATTGAATTACAAAGTTATAGTAATAAAATAGTGTGATACTGGCTTAAAAATAGACATGGAGACCCTGAGAAACATATGCATGTATATACAGTCAACTAATCTTCCACAAGGGTGACAAGAATACAAAAGGAAAAACAAATGATAGTTTCTTCAATAAATAATGCTGAGAAAACCTTGTACCCACATGCAAAAGAATAAAGTTTGGCTCATATTTTAACCATATACTACAATCAATTCAAAATAGATTAAAGGCTTAATGTAAAAATTGCAATTATAAAACTCCCATAAAAAACCTAAACAAAAAGCTCCTTGACATTGTTTTTTGGCAGTGATTATTTTGGATATAATACCAAAAGCCAGTATGACACAAGAAAAAATAAACAAGTGGGATTACATCAAACTATAAATGTCTACCGAGCAAAGGAACAATGAACAAAATAAAAAGGCAACCTATTTAATAAAAGAAAACATTTACTTCCATATCTTGATGATTATAAATAATGCTGTAATGACATAAGCATACATATATATTTTCAGATTAGTGTTTTGGTTTTATTTGAATATATACCTAGAAGTGGGAATGCTGGGTCATATGGTAGTTCTATTTTTCATATTTTTGAGGGAAACTCTATACTATTTTTCATAGTGACTGCACCAATTTACAACCCTAGCAACAGTGCCCATGGGTTCCATTTTCTCTACATTCTCACCAACACTTATTGTTTATTGATTTTTTTGATGATAGTTATTTACAAGCGTGAGATAATAGCTCACTGTGGTTTTAATTTGCATTTCTATGATGGTTAGTGACATTGAGCATCTTTTCATATCTATAGATGATTGGATAGAGAAGATGTGGTACATATATACAATGGAATATTACTTGGCATAAAAAATGAAAACGTATCATTCACGGCAACACAAATGGACCTATAGGATATTATGCTAAGTGGAATAAGTCAGACAGAGAAAGACAAATATAATTTCACTTGTATGTGGAATCTAAAGAAACAACAACAAAATAAACGAATAAACAAAACAGATACACAGTCATAGATGCAGAGAACAAAATGATGTTTGCCAGGTGGGAGGAAAGTTAGGGAGGGCTGGATGAAAAAGGTGAAGGATTTAAAAAGTACAAATTTGCCGTTACAAAATAATCATGAGGATACAAATTACAGCATAGGGATGTAGTCAGTAATATTGTAGTAACTATGTGTGGTTTCAAGGGGTATTGAGAGGATCACTTTGTAAGTTATGTAAATGTCTAACCACTATGCTGTATACCTGACACTAATATAATAGTGAATGTCAAGTGTAATTGAAAAATTAAAAAAATAATTGCAAACCATATATATGATAAAGTTAATATACAGAATATATAAGAAATGCTTACAATTCATTAGCAAAAAGCCAAATAACTCAATTTAAAAATGGACCTGAATAGACATTTCTTCAAAGAAGACAAACGAATGGCCAAGAGAGAAATGAAAATGTGCTCAACATCACTAATCATCAGGAAAATGCAAATCTGAGCTACAATAAGATATCACATCATGCCTGTTAGGATGACTATCATCAAAAAGACAAAATATAATTTGATTATTTAGTGTTGAGCTGTATAAGTTCTTTATATATTTTGGATATTAACTCCTTGTTAGAGCTGTTGTTTGCAAATATCTTCTCCCATTTAGTTGGTTGCCTTTTTGTTTTGTTGTCGGTTTCTTTTGTTGTATAGAAGCTTTTTAGTTTGATATAGTCCCATTCATTTATTTTTGCCTTTACTTCCATTGCTTTTGGGGTCAAATTTATAAATTCTCTGCGACCAAGGTCCATAAGTTTGGCACCGATGTTTCTTCTATGTAATTTATTGTTTTAGACCTTACATTTAGGTCTTTAATCCATTTTGAGTTAATTTTTGTTTATGGAGACAAATGGCAATCTAGTTTCATTCTTTTGCATATGGCTTTCCAATTTTCCCAGTAGCATTTACTGAGTCTCTTTGGTTAACATTAGCTATTAATCAATCATTGAACATTGGATATAATATATGTACATGTTTATATATGTTCACTACATAGATACATTTATAAACATTGTGGAGCAATTGAGAAGTTATTATAATACATAAGTGTTCCTCAATTTAAAATAAGCATTATTTTTTTTCTTTAACATAAAGACTAAAAAATAATCTTACCTCATATGGACAAATAATTCTAAGAGTTAGAAGAAGTTAGTTTGGATTTGTTCAAGTTATTTTCAGATAGGTGTGTTCTTGCAAATGAACACATCTTTGTAATTGAACATAACATTATTTGTCTATTCAAAATTAGCATTTAGATAAATTTTAGAGAGTTTGGATTCAAGGTGGAAAGAATGAATTTGCAAACATTTGTGTTATGTATAAGGGAGGGAATTGAGAAAGCAATAGAAGAAAACTAAGGCATTTGTGATAGCTGTTCCTGAAATAAATAAATATTGCCTATGCTGATAAATCCTGAATATAATGTCTTATTTAACTGATACTTTTCCCATTCTTCTCAGGAGGCTTCAAATTATCTGAACTGTGTGGATGTTAATTCTGGGGAAGTGACACATTCTGTCTACACTTATTCCTTTGCCTCTGAGACATTTTTAAAAGCACCTTTTAAACTATATAAAGAACTCTAAATGACACCAAAACAATTAAAAAAAAAGTATAAAATTGGATTATCAATACTGGTGGAATTTTTAATATCCAATACATTAGGGGGTATTTATTTGGACATATATAATTTGTGCAGTTATATATAGACAATAATGCCATCTTTGAAGCCATGAGATGTTTTTCTTTTAAATTTTTAAAGCTTTAATAAAAATGTCCACCTCATTCTCAAGCTACCAAAATTAAGAATAAACAATATTATTAACTCTTGGATTCTCTTCCCAGTTTATCTGTCAGTATGTGCTCAGTTGCAAGTGGGATTGCCTTTTACTGTCATTTTCCTTGAATTCCTAAAGCCATCATTTCTTTGGGTTTGTTCTTCATTCTTTCTAAAACTGTTTGTTTCTCCCTCTATGCTTGTTTTCCTGCCTCACTAGGTTCATTTTTTTCTTTCCCCTCCAGCATGGCAGTCTTCTTCTTTGCAATTTCAGTTAGTCACTATTAGTATCAGAGCATGAAAATATTCTGTCTCCCAAGAAAAAAAAAAAAAAAAAAACACTATTCATAATTTTGGTCAGTCTTCCAGAAAGAAGGCTTCAATGAAAACATGATTATTCTTTGTGCATCAATCTTTCTGGCTTGGACTAGTTTACAGCATGTCATTTAAAACACATGCTGTGTTTTATGCATCTCTGTTCATCATGTATTTTCAAAGAGGAAACGAGAAACCTGTCTTAAAGCTAATCTTATATAGTTTAAGAAAAGGACGTAACAAAGACAGATAAGATTTTTCAAAGTTCCCTTTCCTCCATCTTTTTAAAAAGTCTCTAGTTTCTTCTCTGTTTCCTAGCAGGGGATACTCAGTCAGCTTTACTTCTTGGCTTAAAACATATGATTTCAAGTAAAATCCCTTTTTGATTCAAGTCTGCTTCACCTACAGGAAAACTGAAGAAAAAAAGTTTTCTTTTAAATAACTTTAAAATATTCCTTCATGTCTTCTTTAACAAATAAATGCAGATTTTGCCCATCTGGAACTGAGCTAAAAACAAGAATGACTTCCATTTTGTTTCTACATGTTAAGGTTAAGACAAGTAAAATTATTTTTTTAGGATTTGTCAAGATGTTTGGCATAACTCAAAAATCATTTTGCCTTTTATACAAAGTAAAAATTAGTCAATATTTATTAACACTCATACAGCAACTGTCTAAGAAAAATATTTTCAAAAAGGAGAACATTTTCTTCCCTAAAAATAATATTTCTTTATTTCAAAACTGAGGATGTTGAATTGTACAGAGAACGCTAAAATTTTCCATAAAGGGATATAACTTTCACAATTAAAATAGTCTTTTTTAAAAAAAGTGTTTTGATGAGTTTTTGTTCTCTTTTATTAAATCTATATAGATTTTACTTCATGGGTTTGTATAATAGGTACATCTCTTGAAGGAGTTGAAAATAACCATTAATTAATGAATTAGTATTAGTGACAATGACACTTAAGTTATGCCTTTAAAATTAATAAAACATTTTCCATTACAGTTGATATTCAATATTATATTAGTTTCAGGTGTACATCATAGTGGTTAGATATTTATATAACTTACAAAATGACACCTCCCTCCCGATAAGTGTAGTAATCCCCTAATACCATGCATGGTTATTACAATATTATTGACTATATTCTTTATGTTGTACTTTACATCACCGTGATTATTTTTTAAAACACAAATTACTGAACTTCTAGTATTTCAAAGATATACATACATTTAGGAGGCAAAAATAAGATTGACAAGGATATTCTGAAAATATTTCTGTCAATATGTAAATATCTATTTGTTTCTGCTTATTGGTTTTTACATCTATATTATTTAAATACTTTGACTGATATGAGTCTTTGTTAGTTGACTCCTCAATCTTCTATAAAGCATATTTATTTAATTTGGCTCTGAACCTCGTCTTTGGCTATAAATTGTGCTTTAACTCAGTTGACTGTAACTTTCTATTTGTACTAATTCTTGCTTTCCCTTCAAGGGCTTTTGTTTTATGCAAAGTAGTGCTCCAATTGATTATAAGAATGTAAAAGCTAAGGCTAGGAGCAGTACACTTTTCTAACAGCGTTGACAAAGATGGGGCTAAGGTGGAAGCAACATGAAAGTACCAGTTTTATGAGGAATTAGATAGGCTTAGGGGTTTATCTGAGGAAAGGGGCAAAATAATGGTAGGCAAGATCTTAGTTTTTAATAGTATTCGCTAATACAAGATAAGGCTTCTTGAAGAAATGGCTAAACCTAGGGCTGGGGCATAAGATATATACAATGAGCCTAGCATATCTGGTAGTACCATAAGTTAAGAAAGTGCTCACAAAAGTATGGGGATATATCAAAGGGACACAAGTATCAACCTGAGAGGGCTCTCAATGATCAAAGCCAGAACACTTTGTTGAACAAAATAAATAACATGGTATTGGATTATAGCCCTAAGTATAAAAAATTATACATGACTGTAAGCTGATATAAATAAATTATTAAATAAATACATGAATGAATAAATAACAGAATAGACAAATCTTCCATGCATAATTTATATAGATGACTTTCCTTCCTGGATGTGAAACTTAATTTCACCCCCTTGAGTGAGGAAAATGACTTAGTGAGTTATTTCCAAAGAATAGTGTATGGAATAAGGGAGGAGGACTAATTTTATAATGGAGAAACCTAGCACACACTATCTAAGCCAAGTGATTAGGTTAACGTTAGTGACGATAAGACATGTTAATCACATGTACCCATTTTATTGATGGGATGAAAATTGCACTTTGCCTCAATAATGTTACTTTTCTAAACCCATAATCTCAATCTAACCATGAGAAAAACATCAGGCAAATCCAAATTGATGGACATACTATAAAACACCAGACAAATACTACTCAAAACTGTCAAAGTCACAAAGAAATGCAAGTAAAGACTGAGAAACTGTCACAAACCAATGAAAACTAAAGATAAATAATTACAATAGGTGATGTTGATGTGGGATCCTCAAATGGTAAAAGGACATTAATGAAAAACTAGTGAAATCTGAATAAAGTCTTGACTTTGGTTAATAGTAATGTAACAATTGTATTTTCTTAGTTGTGACAAACTAAGCATTATTATATAAGAGGTTAATAACAGAGGAAACTGGGTAAAAAGTAAATGGGAATATCTGTAGTATCTTTGCAACATTTCTGTAAATCTAAAATTGTTCCAAAATTAATAGTTTGTTTTAAAAAGTAAATGGGCCTGGCCTGTGTGGCTAAGTGGATTGAACGTCATACCATGGACTGAGAGGTCCCAATTCAATTCCCAGTCAGGGCACATGCTCGGGTTGTGGGCTCAGTCCCCAGTGGGGGTGTGCAGGAGGCAGCTGATCGATGTTTCTCTCTCATCGATGTTTCTAGCTCTCTCTCCCGTCCTCTCTCTCTGAGAAAAAAAAAGTAAATGGAAAGGAGGTCTTCCAAAAGGAATAAATCATAGACAGAAATATTACACATGTTATAATAGTCACTTTCAGCCACATCTCAGTTATTTTATATGTAATAGAATATTGAGTAATGGTAAGTATTCTCAAGTAAAATTTTAGGGAACATGATGAAATTCCTTGATAATGGATATTGAGTTTGTGTTGTGTATTTCTAGTTCTTACAGAATGTAAGGGGAGAAAAATGAGTCTCAAATGGAATGAGGCTCTGGATAAGCTTGATGACTATTTGTAGGCTCAAATTCAAGGATAGGGTCTGTTAAAGAAATGAGAGTGGAGTGGAGGAGAAAGAGACAGAAAGAGAGAAAGAGACAGACTAGGGGAGAATGGGAATAGTCTCCCCTAGGAATCATCTTGGTATTGTGATATGTTTGTAATAAAATCAGAGACAGGAAAAGCTAGAGTTGAAGTCAGTTTCTGCAGGAAGGAGTTTGGTGAAATAGAACATAAGTTTAAAAGGTACATATGTAGGTGAGATATGGGAGAAAGGGAAAACTGATTGTGCTTTAATTTTTTGCCAGACTGAAGTAAGTATAAAGGGTATATACCTAGAAGTAAAAGGTGTATATACCTAGAAGAGGGAAATGATTATTTAATTAAGCTACAACAAAAAGCCAATCAAGTAGAGATTCTATCTGCTACATCAGACATTTAGGCAAGTGACCCCATATTTGCCAAGAGTTGAAATGATTGACATTTTGAAATATAGTCATCTAGTTACCAGGCCTGGAGGAGATTGAAGCAAATTTAGTTCTGTAGTGATTTAAGAGGGAGTCAAAATTGTTAAAACATCATTTTGGTAAAATCTCTAAACAAATCTTTTAGTTTATTTATCAGTGGAATAGTGGCATTAGAAAAACTTGTGATTGAGATGGTACTGAAAGTGAAAGTAGAAGTCAGGGAAAGAGATTTTTTCTCTGGGAGTTGGGATTATGAAAATAATGGATAATATTACATGTTCTGGCATGATTCAAAAGAATAATAAGCATGCTTTATAATCAGCTTTCAGATATGGGATATAGCAACAGAATATGGGAATAACAGTTTCTATTGCCTTTGCTAGAAAGTATAGTCTTAAATAGTACACAAATTGTTTAATAGCACCAAAAAGTATAACAAAGGTACCAGAATGTCTGAAACAAAAGTTTATCCAATAGTGATCAAAGGGTAGAGCAATCTGCTTCAACTTTTCATGCTACTTTGGCTACTTTTACCAGAACCATGGTTAAATCCAGAGTAAAACTAACTCTGAGTCCACATATTTGTTGTGATATTTTTCAGTTATTCAGAGGATGAGAATAATTACAAATTGGTGAATTCAGTAGCTTAGTCCGCATTGTCTATCTTTTAAAGAGTAATTTAAAAGCAGTTTATATGTTTGTGGTAGACCTATTCTATGAAAATTTCTAATTTTTTTTCTTTTGAAAAAAAATTGAGTAGCAAAGCATATTATATTCTCCTTTTCTCATCCACGGAGGTTGTTCGGACAAAATTCCCAGCCAAGGTCTTGCAGTTGGTGATAAAATGTCTGAATTGATGGAAATAAACTCATGTGGTACTAGTTCTCAGAATATTGATCTTGCAAACTGTAAAATTAGGGCAAACATAGAAACCTTGCTGGAATGTATTGAGTATTCCAAATATGAGCAGAAGAAGGAAGTGCTTAAGAAGAGACTGATAAGTGGTGATAATAGAAAGAGGATAAAGTAAGAATGGAAGAGAAAAGGAGAGACAAATCTGCTAACAGAAACTAAAGAGAGAATGCTGCAGGAACTCAAGGTGAAATCTTTCCCCGTCAAAAGCAGGATCACATATAGAAGGAAAGAGGTAAGCTGTCATTGATGGCAAGGGGATGAAGATGGAGCCCAGTGAGAAAGTGCTCAGGTAAAGAAATGCTGGTCATAACCCTCAAGGACTGTTTGAGCCATATCAGGGATGTTTGTTCTCAAAATTGCAACAATTTTTATTTGAATAGAACTTTAGGGCCAGTTTTGAGGGAAATCCTTCAGATGTACGATTGAGAACAAATTGCGAAGGCATTTGGGAGGTTTCATCTTATGTTCCATCTGGTTTGTGCTGGCTAAATCTAAGAGTGCTTATCTTTCCTTACTGCTTCTCTCAGATTCCCAACTTGCAAGGTGAGGTTTAATGGATATGAGGCAGTAAGGTAAAAGAATTGCAGCAGCTTGAAATTTATGAAGAGACTATGTCATCAAAGCTTTTGTTCCCTCTTCCAGCTTCACAAAGTGTATGGATTACCAGTCAAAGATCTGTGGGATTTGTAAATGAACTCAAACATAATAGTGATGTTTAGAACTTGTACTGAGTTTGCTGAAGGTACTTGTTTCAGTCTTAGAGCTTTACATAACCCTTTCTTGCATGCACTGTGATTGCCTTTATAGATAGATTCATAAATTTTTCTTGGTATACAGAATACATTGGAGACTGACTGCACAGCATGGGCCCAAGACCTAAGTGTTCAAATATCAGAATATATCTGGAACACAATCTGTGCAAAGGCAATCAGAGTCTTCAGGTCCATTCAATACTAACTTAGAACATCCAGTGAGAATTGGAAAAAATCTCACTGAGTTATACATTTATAAATTTAGTAACCTGGCATTCTCCCCTCTATTTCCCTCTCTTTCATATATTTTGATATATAACATTAAGCTTACTAGAGCAACTTGTCTTGATCTATGGAGCTGTTTTTCCAGAATATGGTAAGGTAAATTTTTCTTTGCAAGATACTTGTGTCCCTTCTATTAAAAAGAGGAGATCTTGGAGAAATCTTGTTTTCTTATTGAATTTATTTGGATGACATTGGTTAACAAACCATACAGGTTTTAAGTGTACAGTTCTATAACATATCATCTGTATACTGCATCATGCTCTCACTACCCAAAGTCAAGTCTTTTTCCACCGCCGTTTATACCCCCTTTGTCCTCTTTCACCTTCCCCAACCCTGAGAAATCTTGGTTTTTATTCAGGTTTCTCTCCTGCCAAAAAAGGATAGCAGACACTGAATGTTGCAATATCTAACTTAAACCAACCTTTGTGTCTCTCTTTTTTAAAAATGAACTCTCCAAAAGTGTAGATGACGCAGTTCCATAGGTTTAAATTGCTTGCATTTATCTTCTTAATGGTTTCTCTTAGTGTATTAATTATTCTCTGTGTGAAAGATAAATTATGCTGGAAACTGTATTAATTCCATTGTGTCATTCATCAGTGGACTATATACACTAATATAAGAGTTTTACAGGGCTGTTTTTTTATCTCTGGAGAAGGCCTCAGAATTTTAGGTTACACAAGTCTGCCTTAAAATTGTTCTGGTGAACAAAAGCTGTTGACCAAAATAGATCCAGAGTCATGGAAGTAGAGAACAGACTAACAAACCTCAGAGGGATGGGGGGTGGGGGGAGAGGGAAGAGATAAACCAAAGAACTTATATGCATATATGCATAACCAATGGGCACAGACATTAAGTTGGGGAAATCAGGAGGAGGATGAGAGTGGGGAGGAAGGGATCATTTGGGGGAAAAAGTGGGGACACCTGTAATACTTTCAACAATAAAAGATAAAGAAATAATTTGTTTTGGTGAAAGGTGGTCACAGGTCTACACCCACTCTTCAGTGGCTCTTTGCCTTGGGCCTAATTGGCTGCAGTTGACCTTCTGAAGGGATCCAGGTTGTTGTGACCTCAGATACAAATTCTTTTCTTTTTTATGGGAGGCTGTTGGAGACTTTTAAAAAAACAAAACGAAATTAGTAATATGATTCAATGTTATTTGTTTATTTATTTTATCTTATCAGGTACAAAATCTTTTTTTAAAACATATTTTTTCTTTTTATTGATTTTAGAGAGAGAGGAAGGGAGACGAAGAGAGAGATAGAAACATCGATGAGAGAGAACATCGATTGGCTTCCTCCTGCATGCCCCCACTGGGGATTTGGCCCACAACCTGGGCATGTGCCCTGACCAGAAATCAAACCAGAGACCTCTTGGTTCATGGGTCGACGATCAACCACTGAGCCACACCAGCCGGGCATATCAGGTACAAATTCTTAATGAAGTTTCGGAAATTCTTGTTAAATAGTAAACCACCAGATTAAGAAGTTGGGGTAGAGGGGTATAGATGTTTCATTTTCACTTGCTAATCTCTCTAACCTCTTTGGCCTCATCAAGATGAGGTGTTCAGGGTCAAATGACTAAAGACTAAGAAAATGGAAAGTTTCTCCACACATTGCAAAGATTTTTATGGGGTTCTCTGAATAAAGTTATAAAAGGGGGGAAATGCCATAAAATTAAAGCCAGTTAGCTGTATCGTTCCACCAGAGCTGATGCTTTTAGTTTCCCAACATTTCATGAGTCTCTTAGGATAGGTTAATTCAATTTTTTCTGTTTGATTACGAATATTGTTTGCTTACTGTGTGTAAAACTATGAAAGACTGATTAATGAGTTTGTTGCATATAGTATATATACATATATACACATACACATATCCTTTCTGTGGTACAATAATAAATTTAATTTTGCAATTTAACTCTGAGCTATAGGTTTTTATATGGTATAGTTAATAAAATGTGACATTTCCACTATGAATACTAAAGGCTCTTTGTTGTCTATAGTCCACATGGACAGAACCTCAGAGTATACTGAAACAAATTATGCATGTGACTCATGGGTCACATGAAAAAACCGTCAATGCTGCATTAAGGAGACCATTAGGAATTTTTTTCCCCTTCTGTTTGGTGATGGTTTGTGAAAACAGCCATTGAGTCTCTGCTGAATCTCAGTGTCATACAGCAGTCTTATGGTTATTTACTTTTTTTTTTTTTTGAGGCAGATTGACCCAGATATCTCACTTTGTTGAATGTGTTATATTTGGCAGATGTAATATTACATATTTTCTTTGATGTTTGCACCATGCCAAATTGTGGAAATGGCCCACACATTTTAGGATCAACCTGTTGAGTTCATGTTTAATGTTATTCATTTGCTGCTTGACCACAATACTGCCATACTTCATAGCAAGCTACAGTTAACTATGACATCTGTCCCTTATCAGGATTCAATAAATATTTACTTCTACTGACTACTGCTGAGAGGTAATATCTGGGCATTTCATAAAACCAGCATGATGGTTTTGTCTGGAGGGTTGCATCTGTTAAGCATTTTAATGTGCTTAGGTTAACTTTTTTTTATTTATAGACATCCAAGGCTGAAAAGGACTAGAGAGGTCATGTAGTCCACACAACAGCCCATCAGCCCTGTACCTACCTTTAAGTAACACCACAAAGACTTCTAATTTATGAGATGCTGGTCTGTTTTCTTAAAATCCTTACTAAAGGAGTTTCTTGATTCCCATAAATCACTCATTTTAATAGCCAATAATCCTTACTGTTAGGGAATTTTTCTTTATATTGAACAGTATTGGCAAGTTTCTGGTAAGAGCAGCTCCTTTTAATCTGTCATAGTAAATATGGGAGATTGTTGCTTTCTTGGGAAAACAAAACAAAAACTCAGAAAACAATTACAAAACAACCCTTAACCTACTCTTCTCTGGGCTGAAGAATTTTAATTCTTCTCTACACCTTATTTGAATGCATTTTACTCACACTTTTATTATGTGATAGCTACTATTCAAGATCTTTATATATCTTTAAAAATGTGTATTCCCAACATTGGACACACTACCCTGAGATTAATGTATGGGTGGGAAGGAATCCCATCTCAAAATCTCAATTCCCTAAAATATTTTTCCACTTAGACCAATTCCAAACTCCCTAAATCCAATTATATAGAGAAAAAAAGGAGTGTCTGCCAATACCGATTCTTGCTTCAGTCCTCCTTAATTCCAAATCTGTATATAGACTTTTTTTTCTGATTTCATTTTTAAAACTCTTTTAGAAAAGAAAAATTTGTTCTGTACATTTTCTTAATTTATCCAATTTTGTACAATATTCAAATAACTCCTCACTGTCTGCCAAGTCAGTGATTCAAGAAGGATTTGAAACTCCGAACTATGTATATGGCACATAGGGTAACTTAAATTGTATGGTTACCTCAAGGCTTGAACTTAGCTTCCAGTCTTAGCAAATTTTGAGGTAAGTTTGCTGCTGTAATCAGATGCTATTCTGGAGAGTCAGTATTCTGTTTTTCTGAATCTTTTAGGGTCATTGATTGATTGATTTATTCATCATTTATCCAATAAATATTCATTAAGCATATACTATGGTCTAGGCATTATTTAGGTGCTGATATTTCATGGTGAACAGAAACACACATGAGACTTTCCCTCATAGAACTTCCAATTTCGTGGAGGAAGTAAACATTAATCAGAGAATCATACAAATGTATGATTTAACAAGAATGAAAATGCTGTAAAGGAGATGTGTAAGGTGTGAGAGCATCTGATAGTGGCACTTTACCTGTCAGAGAGAGAAGGGAAAGCCTTACTGAGAAAGGAATTCCCTAGTTGAGATCTGAAAGAAGATCATGGGTGCACAAGATTATCACCAACCTTCATAATGTCACTGTATGTATTCCAAAAGTCATTAGAGTTTTGGGGAGAAATGTGGAGATCAAGTATGGAAGGTTGGAGCCAAGATGGTAGCTGTATGTTATAATTACAAGTACAGTAGAACTAGAGGGCCATGAAGTAAATAGCAGATACGTAGAAAAATTGCTCCTTATGTGTTTAAAAATTAGAGGAAAAAAGGATATTACTTGCTTTAGATATTCAACCTGGAGGGAAAGACAAAGCAATTAAACACTGGAACATAGGTGTGAAGATCAGGGGGCAAATACTATTGTTTGGTGGTGGATTTTTTTTATGGCATTTTTGTCTTCCTAATTGGTAGAGTTGATATCACTTATCAACTTTGAGGAATGTGACTTTTAATAGTGAAGTGATCCCATGGATCCTACTAGGTAGAATCCAATAGGATGATGGATTTATAGGTGAAAGTTAAAGCTAGAAGTGTTTCAGAATGAATAAAATAATTGTGTAGAGTGCCCTTGAGCATTACAAAAATTGTAAAAAAAAACCCAAAAAACTAACTAATTAAATAGGACTATCTTCTCTTAGTACATTAAATTTGAAAGTTGTATCACCAGTTGTGCAAGACAATATATTTGGTAAATTGAATATCTAAAGCCAAATGGTGCAAAAAGACAAAAGCAAATTGTCACAAAATGTTTATAAATTGGTCTCCTAAAATAGCAAAGCCTGGAAGGGAACATGACAAATCTAAATAAGGTGGAAAAGTAAGACCAGATTTGTTTGTCAACTTTGGAATGCCTTTAAAGTGTGAGTAAGGAAATGTGACACAGATAGAATTCATTATCCCAAAAACTACAGTAGAGAAAAGGATCAGATTATTTTAAAGGATTGGGACACATTTTTAGTATTTTTCTTATTTTTACTTTAGAATTAAGGTATATATTTTTAAGTTTTATAGTTTTGCCTTTTAATTTCAAGCTATATCTTTGTTTTATAAAGTTTTTCTTTAGTTTTAAAATTAATTTAAATAATATTGAAAAAAACATTTAAATGTCTCTTGTTTTAATTTTGCTAATATAGTTTTCAAGCCCTCATTTGTGTATATCTATAGTCTGTTGTAATTGTTAAGCGTATGGAGTCTTGAATCAGGCTTGCGCGAGTTTGATTTCTATCTGTACTATATACTGCTTAGGTGACTTCAGCAAGTTGCTTAATGTCTATGTTCCTTAGTTTCCTTATCTGTAAAATGAAGCTAAGGATAATATTTACCTCATAGTGTTGTTTTAAGGCATAAACATGTTAATATATGTACCAAACCCATAGAACATGCTGAATCAATAATAGGAACACTATGAGTATTAGTAAGTGCCAGAAGTTGTTCTAAGCCTTTTATATGCACCCTCTCATTATATTCTTCTACTGCCTAATTTGATAAGTATAGCCCTCATTTTATAGATTAGGAAGTTGATCACAAAGAAGTTAAGTGACTTGTCTAAAGTTACACAACTGACTGAAGTAAGTTTAAAACCTAGGACATTTGACTCAACAACCCATACTGTTACTATACTGTACTTTATCCCTTCTATGATTCAATGCATGTATGTTTGTAGGGTAGACATGTGAAATTTATTTTTCTATTATTAGTAAACATTATTTTGTGAACAATTTCATCATGCTACATTGTGGTTGTAGTGTTATTTTTAATTTATGAAAAAATAATCTATCATATATATGTGCCTAATTCATCTCACCATTACATTATTATAGATTTTTAGGTTATTCGTAGAATTTTGCTTTCAAAAATAGCACTATTATGGGTATCTTTGCAATACAGCTTTTTACTTTTTAAAAAATTATTTTACTAAGATAAATTTTGAATATATACCTTAATTCTAAAGTAAAAATAAGAAAAATTACTGGAACATACAGTACAAATATCATAAAAACTTAGGAAATTGAGACATAAAATACATACACAAAAGTAAAAATCACCTATCCTTCTTTCTATTTTATTACATATAAATTGAAAAAAATCTCATTTTCTCATCTCCCAACCCACAACACACAGGGAATCGCTGTTAACAGTTTAGTATACTTCCTTTTCAGGACACATAGACATTCAACACATAAACTCATGCACACATATACTACACACATATGTTTTATTTTTAAAACAAACATAAGATTGTGCTAAATGGTAAAATATTTACATATGGATATTTTAGTGTCTCTTAAAATATACTAAGCCAAATTTCCTACCAAAATAACTTTATCAATTGATGGTATCCCTAGCAACATATAAACATATTTGTTTTTCAGTATTGAATTTTTGTCTGATTTTTTTGTTTCATTTAAACACTTGCACAGTTGATTTTATGAACCTAAGATTACTTCATACTCCTATTGAATTTGTTTTTATTCATATAGTTTGATTCTTCTAGTATGTGAGGTGGTTTTTGATCATGGCTTTATCCTCTGTTTTGGGTATAAGGTTTTGGTAACTGAAAGATCTGTATTTGACTCTTGTTTCTATTGCTTAATGTGTGCCATGGGTAAATAACTTAATTTATCTGAGACTCAATCTCTTCACCTGTAAAATGAGATTTTGAGGTTGAAGTGAGATAATTGATATTTATATAAGTCACACAATGCCTTGCATAAATAAGTTCACAATAAAAAGTTGTTAACAAATATTCTTTGATTTTGATTATCTGCAAATTGAATAAATATCACTGTATGATATCATCCAAGTCACTGAAGAAAATATTAAATTGGATAGGGCCAAGAAAAAATCTCTTCACTGTCCCAAAAATATTTCCTCCAGGTTGATATCAATAAAGTGTATTTGTGAGTATATTTATGACCCTATGTCAGAAGTATTCAATTCTAGTGGTACATCAGATTGACACATGGCATTTTGAAATACACAAATACCTAAGGTCTAAACTGGACTTACTGTATAGGAATCTATAGATAATGGGACCAAAGTATGTCTCTTTAAAATTCCATACATGATTTTGAGTACCAAAGGTTGAGAACCAACCATTAAAATAATAATATTTAGCTCACATTTCATTAGCTGTCCACAAATATATCATTCATTCAATAAGCATTTATTGAACTGAAAAAAAGTATTTATTTAGTCACATTATATAGGTAAGGTTCTAGGTACTGGGACTATGAGGATGAAAATAACATGTACCCTGCACTTTAGGAACTCACATTCAGTCAGAGAAGACAGAAATTTAATCAGATAAATTAAAATACATTGTGGTGACAATGAAGAGCAAAATATTCTAGAAATATAGAGACTAGAATAATATTATGTCTGACAAAAGCAGAAAAAAACATAATTGAGGGACTGGCATTTGAGCTGTATGATGAACATATGAGTAAGGATTGTGAAAAATAGGATTCCCCAGGCAAGGAGAAAGATCTTCTAAAGTATGGTGTTAAGAACAGACTACGTAGGTATATTCCACAAATGTTGAAAAGGGAATGTGAGAGAAATGTAAGTTATGTAAATTCTAAAAGGTGGACAGAGTCACATATGAAAGGTGATAATTATGGGCGGAAAATCTGATGGTGTATGTGAAAGACCATTTACTCAGTTTCTCATGTAGGACAATCAAATTGATGTGTCAAAAAATTCTTACAGGATGGGAAAATGGCTGAAGAGTGAATGGAAGCTACACAGACAATCTACCAGGACCAAACGGGAATTACAACTAAAATAAAGACAAATCGTCCGGAAAAAGCAAGAGAAAAGCAGCAGGAGAGGACCATACAACCAGGGACACTGAATGAGCCTGGTAGGATATGCGGAGGTGTGTGAGGGTGGCAGGCTGGGATCCCACGGAGAGCAGCGGCCTTGGCTGTGAGCAGCGGCCTTAGCTGGGAGCAGCGGCGGCGCCCGCCCTCGGGGTTAAGAGCCCCAGCTGCGAGGGCTGGGACAGAGCGCTAAATAGCCACAGCCACTCACCTGGGGCTCTGGCAGAGGGAGGGCGGACTGGACTGGAACTCTGTGGGGACACCTGGGATTTGGAGGGCACTCAGAGTTTGTGCTGAGCTGTGGCCACAAATGACAGTGGTGGCCAGCACCTCCTTCCCAGTAACACAGAACAGCAGCCAAGTTTGCTCCTTCCTGGAGCTGTGGAAGCCCCTCCCTCGGAGATTCCCAGGTGAAGAAAAGAGGCAAAGAAATGCAAATTGAGGCTCATTAACAACCAGCATTGGCCCCACCCTTGGGAAATCCTCTTACACTATAAACATCTAAGGGAATTTTTCATTCAACTGAGATCCTAAGGCTTTTCAAGTAACTGAGGCTAATAGCCTCCAGGCAAAAAACTAGAGCATAACTGAACTTTCCTGAGCTTGCAAATCTACACAGGAAAGTGAGACTTGACAGTGGTGTTGAAGGAGGGCCCTCCACGCTCATCCAAACCCAGTAGAGGGAGCCACAAATAGCAGAACACCAACACCCACAGGGAAAATTTGGCAGGCTCCAAAACCCACTGAGATAGCAAAAGTGGTGAAACAAAGAAACAGATCCCAAATGAAAGAACAAGAGAACTCTACCGAAGATGAGATAAATGAAATGCAGTTAAGAAAATTATCAGAGGTAGAGTTCAGAGCCATGATCTTGAGGAAGCTAAACAGCATGAGTAAGGACATTGACACCATGAAAACCAACCAAGTGGAAATGAGGAATGACATAGCAAAAATAAAGAACACATTGGAGGGACTGACCAGCAGAGTAGAGAGAGCAGAGGACCGGATCAGTGAATTAGAAGACAGAGTAGAAAAAATCAATCAATCAGAAAACCAAAAGGAAAAAACAATGAAAAAACAGGAAGATAGCTTAAGAGAACTGTGGGACAACTGGAAACGTAATAACATTCGCATCATTGGAGTCCCCGAAGAAGAAGAAAATGAGCAAGAGTTAGAGAACATATTTGAAGAAATAGTGACAGAACACTTTCCTAACCTGGTGAAGGAAGAAAGCATTCAAGTTCAAGAAGCACAGAGAGCCCGAAGTAAGAAGAACCCAAACAGGCCCACACCAAGACACATAATAATTAAAATGCCAAAAATTAAAGACAAAGAGAGAATCCTAAAGGCAGCAAGAGCTAAGCAACAGGTTACCTACAAAGGAAACCCCATTAGGCTATCATCTGACTTCTCAACAGAAACACTACAGGCCAGAAGGGAATGGCATGAAGTAATCAAGGTCATGAAAAACAAGGATCTGAATCCAAGACTACTCTATCCAGCAAGGCTATCATTCAAAATAGAAGGTCAAATAAAGAGCTTCCCAGACAAAAAAAGGTTAAGGGAATATATTAGCACCAAACCAGCACTGCAAGACATGTTAAAAGGACTGCTGTAATTAATAGAAGAAATAGAAAGAAAATTAGAACCACACTGTACAAAAATGGCAATAAATAAGTACATATCAATAATCACCTTAAATGTAAATGGATTGAATGCTCCGATAAAAAGACACAGAGTAGCTGACTGGATAAGAAAGCATGATTCACATATATGTTGTTTACAAGAGACCCACCTCACAACAAAAGACTCACATAGGTTGAAAGTAAAGGGATGGAAAAAATTCTTCCAAGCAAACAGAAAGGAAAAAAAAGCTGGGGTAACAATACTCATATATGATAAAATAGATTTCAAATTGAAGACCATAACTAGAGACAAAGAAGGCCACTACATAATATTGAAAAGGTCTATCCTACAGGAAGATTTAACCTTGGTAAACATATATGCACCCAATATAGGAGCACCAAAATATATTGAAAATCTTCTGGAGGACTTCAAAGGAGAAATCGACCACAATACAATCATAGCAGGAGACTTCAACACCCCACTGACATCACTGGATAGATCATCTAGACAAAAAATTAACAAGGAAACAGAGACTCTAAATGAAGCACTAGATCAAATGGATTTAATAGATATATACAGAGAATTACACCCCAAAACTGCAGAATTCACATTCTTCTCAAGTGCACATGGGACATTCTCAAAGACAGACCATATGTTAGGGCACAAACTAAGTCTCTACAAGTTCACGAAGATTGAAATCATATCAAGCATCTTCTCAGTCCACAATAGCATGAAACTAGAAATCAATTGCAACAAGAACATGCAAAAACATATGAACACATGGAGGCTAAATAGCATGTTACTGAACAATGAATGGGTTACCATGGAGATCAAAAAAGAATTTAAAAAATTCCCGGAAACCAATGAAAATGAACACACAACAACGCAAAATCTATGGGATACAGTGAAAGCAGTTCTGAGAGGGAAGTTCATAGCACTACAGGCCCACCTTAAGAAACAAGAAAAATTTCTAATTGACTACCTAACCTCACAAATTAAAGAACTGAAAAGCAAGCAAAAAGAAAACCCTAGAGCAAGAAGAAGGAAGGAAATAGTAAAGATCAGAGCAGAAATAAACGCCATGGAGACCAAAAAAACAATTCAAAGGATCAATAAAACAAAGAGCTCGTTTTTTGAAAAGATAAACAAGATTGATGGACCCTTAGCTAGACTCACCAAGAAATAAAGAGAAAGAACACAAATACACAAAATCAGAAATGAAAGAGGAGAAGTAACAACTGACACCACAGAAATACAAAGGATCATTAGCAAATACTATGAACATTTATATGGCAACAAATTCGACAATCTAAGCGAAATGGACACATTTCTAGAAACACATAGTCTCCCAAAACTGAATCGGAAAGAGATAGAAAACGTGAACAAGCCAATAACAAAGAAGGAAAATGAAGATGTAATCAAGACTCTCCCAGCAAACAAAAGCCCAGGCCCTGACGGCTTCACGGGTGAGTTTTACCGAACATTCAATGAAGAACTAACACCCATTCTCTTCAAACTATTCCAAAAAATTCAGGAAGAAGGAAGACTTCCAAACTCGTTTTATGAAGCCAGCATAATTCTAATTCCAAAACCAGAAAAAGACACTACAAAGAAAGAAAAATACAGGCCAATATCCCTGATGAACATAGATGCCAACATCCTAAACAAAATACTAGCAAATCGGATCCAGCAATACATCAAAAATTTATTCACCATGACCAAGTGGCTTTCATCCCAGGGATGCAAGGCTGGTACAATATACGCAAATCAATAAATGTGATACAGCGCATAAATAAAATGAAAGATAAAAACCATATAATCATATCAATAGATGCTGAAAAAGCATTTGACAAAATCCAGCACCCATTTCTGATAAAAACGCTCAGCATTTTGGGAATAGAGGGATCATATCTCAACATTATAAAGGCCATATTTGAATGACCTACAGCCAACATCATACTCAATGGACAAAAACTAAAAGCATTTCCCTTAAGAACAGGAACAAGACAAGGATGCCCACTTTCACCACTCTTATTTAACATAGTACTGGAAGTCTTAGCCACAGCAATCAGACGTGAATAAAAAATAAAAGGGATCCAAATTGGAAAGGAGGAAGTGAAACTGTCATTATTCGCAGATGACATGATATTATACATAGAAAATCCTAAAGACTCCATCAAAAATCTACTAGACTTAATAAATGAATTTGGCAAAGTAGCAGGATACAAAATTAACGTCAAGAAATCGACGGCATTCTTATACACCAATGATGAACTCACAGAAAGAGAAACTAAAAAACAATCCCATTTACCATCGCGGCAAAAAAAATTAAGATACCTAGGAATAAACTTGACCAAAGAAGTAAAGGACCTACTTGCAAAAAACTACAGGACATTGAAAAAAGAAATAGAGGAAGATATAACAAAGTGGAAGCACATACCTTGTTCATGGATTGGAAGAATTAACATCATTAAAATGTCCATACTACCCAAAGCAATCTATAGATTTAACGCAATCCCCATCAAAATACCAACGACATATTTCACAGAACTAGAACAAATACTTCAGAAGTTCATATGGAACCAAAAAAGACCCCGAATAGCTACAGCAATCTTGAAAAAGAAGGACAAAGTAGGAGGGATCACAATACCGGACATCAGGTTATACTACAAAGCTACTGTAATCAAAACAGCCTGGTACTGGCACAAGAACAGACACATAGATCAATGGACTAGAACAGAGAACCCAGAAATTGATCCCAAACATTATGCTCAATTAATATTCGACAAAGGTGGCAAGAGCATACAATGGTGTAAAGACAGCCTCTTTAATAAATGGTGTTGGGAAAATTGGACAGCTACATGCAAAAAAATGAAACTGGATCATCAGCTTACACCATACACAAGAATAAACTCAAAATGGATAAAAGACTTAAATGTGACTCATGAATCCATAAAAATCCTAGAAGAAAATGTAGGCAACAAAATTTCAGACATCATACGCAGCAAAATTTTCACTGATATATCACCTAAGGCAACAGAAACAAAGGAAAAAAATGAACACATGGGACTACATCAAACTCAAAAGCTTCTGCACAGCAAAAGATACAACCATCAAAGTGGAAAGGCAATCCACTGTATGGGAGAGCATAATTGCCTATGATATATCAGATAAGGGACTAATTTCCAAAATATATAGAGTGCTCATACATCTCAACAAAAGGAAGACAAAGAACCCAATTAAAAAATGGGCAGAGGAACTAAATAGACACCTCTCCAAACAGGACATACAAACGGCCAAGAGACATATGAAGAAATGCTCAACTTCACTAATCATCAGAGAGATGCAAATTACAACAACAATGAGGTATCACCTCACACCTGTCAGAATATCCGCCATCAACACAGCATCAAACAACAAGTGTTGGCGAGGGTGTGGAGAAAAGGAGACTCTAGTACACTGCTGGTGGGAGTGCAAACTGGTGCAGCCACTATGGAAAACACTATGGTGTTACCTCAAAAAATTAAAAATTGAATTACATTTGACCCAGTGATCCCACTCCTAGGAATATACCCTAAGAAGCTTGAAACACCAATCAGAAAGAATACATGTTCCCCCATGTTCATAGCAGCACTATTTACAGTAGCTAAGATCTGGAAACAGCCCAAGTGTCCATCAGTAGACGAATGGATAAAAAAGCAGTGGTACATATACACAATGGAGTACTATGCAGCTGTAAGAAAGAAAGATCTCTTATCCTTTGCGACGACATGGGAGGACCTGGAAACTATTATCCTAAGTGAAACAAGCCAAGCAGAGAAAGACAAATATCATATGATGTCACTTATTTCTGGAATATAATGAACATAACTGTCTGAGGAACAGGGTAGTCCCAGAGACATGGAAGTAGGGTACAGACTGACATTTGCCAGAAGAGGAGGTGGGGGAGGGGAGCGATGAACACAGAACTTGTACGATGTACTCATAACCAATGGACATGGACAACGCAACTGGGGACTGGGCAGGGAGGGAGGGGGAGGAGGGTGTCAATAGGGGAAAAAAGGAGAAACATCTGTAACAAAAGTAAATTAATAAAAAATAATAATAATAAAAAAATTCTTACATATAAAGATGTAGAGCTCATGGGAGAAATTTGAACTGTACACATCAGTTTGGGCATCATTGGCTTACAGATGATAGTTGAAGGTATAGCACTGGGTAGAATCCTCCAGAGGGGTTGTACAGACAAATAAGGACAGAGTTAGGAAAACACCAACATTTTTTTAAAAATCTTCTTTCTTTATAGATATTACAGAGAGAGAGGTAGGCAGAGGGAGAGAGAGATAGAAACATCGATGAGAGAACATCGATTGGTCGCCTCCTGCATGCCCCCACTGGGGATTGGGCCCATAACCAGGGCACGTGCCCTGACCGGGAATCGAACTGGCAACCTCTTGGTGCATGGGTCAATGCTCAACCATGGAGCCACACCAGCCGGGCAAGAACACCAACATTTAAGGGGTCAAATACAAACAGAAAAGGAGCAGTTAAAAGAGAAATGAGGAGAATCCAGAGAGGATGATGTTACTATGGAAGACAAAAATGGAGAGCATTTTAAGAAAGTTCCTTTTTTTAAGAAAGTTTCATTTCAGAATATGGACAAGATGGGCATAATTGTAGGCACAGGGAAAGAAGCCACTGAGGTGGCAGATACTGAAAATTTTCACAAATTCCTTTCAGAAATCCAGATACACTGTATCTAGAACATATTTATGAGCTACCAGAGTAGTAAGTCTATTTAAAAAGAAAGTGAAATATTAAAAAATGAAATAACAAAAAGATGAAAATAGATGTCTTCTTTGTCCAATCATCTATTGAAGGACTCTTTGGTTGTTTCCATGTTTTGGCCACCGTGAATAATGCTGCAATGAACATAAAAGTGCATATAGCTTTGTGAATACATGTTTTCAAATTTTGGAGGTACACAGAAGAGGGGTTGCAGGGTCATATGGTAACTCTATTCTTAATTTTTTTTAGGAACCTCCATACTGTACTCTGTAGTGGCTGCACCAGTTTACATCCCCACCAGCAGTGAAAGAGGGTTCCTTTTTCTCCACAACCTCTCCAACAATTATTACTTTTCTTATTCATGATAGCCATTCTAACAGGTGAAGTTCTACTCATTGCAGTTTTGATTTTTATTTCCCCAATAACTAATGAAGTTGAGCATCTTTTCATATATCTGTTGACCACTTTTGTATCCTCTTAAGAGTAGTGTCTATTCAGACACTGCTCTGCCCATTTTTTGATTTGATTGTTTGATTTTGTTATTGAGTGGTATGATTTCACTATATAGTTTGGATATTAACCAGTTATTTGCAATTATCTTCTTTCATTTGGTTAGCTGCTTTATTGTTTTGTTGATTTTTATTTTCTTTTATTTATTTATTTGTTTGTTTGTTTTATTCTTTTATAATTTTTTTATTAATTTATTTTTGTTACAGATGTTTCTCCTTTTTTCCCCCCATTGACTCCCTCTTCCCTATCCCCTCTCACCCTGTCCCCAGCTTTGTTGTCTATGTCCATTGGTTATGCGCTTTGTTGTCTATGTCCTTCGGTTATGCATACATGCATTTAAGTTCTATGATTTATCCCTTCCCTCCCCCCCTTCTGAGGAATGTCAGTCTGTACCCTACTTCTATGACTCTGGGTCTATTTTGTTCATCAGTTTGTTTAGTTCATTATATTCCAGGAATAAGTGAGATCAGGTGATATTTGTCTTTCTCTGCTTGGCTTGTTTCGCTTAGGATCTTTCAAGGTCCCTCCATGTCATCTCAAAGGATAAGAGATCTTTCTTTCTTACAGCTGTATAGTACTCTATTGTGTATATGTACCACAGCTTTTTTATCCATTTGTCTACTGATGGACACTTGGGCTGTTTCCAGATCTTAGCTATTGTAAATAGAGCCGCTATGAACATAGGGGTACATATATTCTTTCTGGTTGGTGTTTCAGGCTTCTTAGGGTATATTCCTAGAAGTGGGCTCACTGGGTCAAATGGCAGTTCAATTTTTAATTTTTTGAGGTAACACCATAGTGCTTTCCATAATGGCTGCAACAGTCTGCATTCCTACCAGCAGTATACTAGGGTCCACTTTTCTCCACACCCTCGCCTGCACTTGTTGTTTGATAATTTGTTGATGGTGGCCATTCTGACGGGTGTGAAGTGATACCTCATTGTTGTTTTATTTTGCATCTCTCTGATGATTAGTGACTTTGAGCATTTTTTCATATGTCTCTTGGACATTTGTATGTCCTGTTTGGAGAGGTGTCTCTTTAGGTCCTCTGCTCATTTTTAAATTAGTTTCTTTGTCTTCCTTTTTTTGAGTTGTGTGAGAACTCTATATATTTTGGAAATTAACGCCTTATCTGATGTATCATTGGCAATTATGCTCTCCCATAGAGGGTTTCCTTTCCATTTTGATGGTTGTTTCTTTTGCTGTACAGCTTTTTAGTTTGATATAGTCCCATGTGTTCATTTTTATCATTTGTTTCTCTTGCCTTTGGTGTTGTATCAGTGAAAATTCTGCTGGATATGATGACTGAAATTTTGTTGCCTGCATTTTCTTCTAAAATTTTTAGGGAATCACAAGTCACATTTAAGTCTTTTATCCATTTTGAGTTTATTCTTGTGTATAGTGTAACTAGGTGGCCTAGCTTCATTTTTTTGCATGTAGCTGTCCAATTTTCCCAGCACCATTTATTAAAGAGGCTGTCTTCACTCACTGTATGCTCTTGCCACCTTTGTCAAATATTAATTGAGCATAATTTTTTGGGTCAATTTCTGGGTTCTCTATTGTGTTCCGTTGATCTATGTGCCTGTTCTTGTGCCAGTACCAGGCTATTTTGATTAGAGTGGCTTTGTAGTATAACCTGATGTCTGGTAATGTGATCCCTTCTACTTTGTTCTTATTTTCCAAGATTACTGTGGCTATTCGAGGCCTTTTTTGGTTACATATAAACTTTTGGAGTATTTGTTCTAGTTTTGTGAAGTACATCATTGCTATTTTGATGGGGATTGCATTGAATCTATACATAGCTTTGGGTAGTATGGACATTTTAATGATGTTAATTCTTCCAATCCCTGAACAAGGTATATTCTTCCACTTTGTTATATCTTCCTCTATTTCTTTTTTCAATGACCTGTAGTTTTCTGTGAAGAGACCCTTTACTTCTTTGGTTAAGTTTATTCCTAGGTATCTTAATTTTTTTGCCGCGATTGTAAATGGAATTGTTTTTTTAGTTTCTCTTTCCTTGAGTTCATCATTGGTGTATAAGAATGCCATCGATTTCTTGATGTTAATTTTGTATCCTACTACTCTGCCAAATTCACTTATTAAGCTAGTAGATTTTTGATGGACTTTTTAGGGATTTCTATGTACAATATCATGTCATCTGCAAACAATGACAGTTTCACTTCCTCCTTTCCAATTTGGATCCCTTTTATTTTTTCTTTATGTCTAATTGCTGTGGCTAAGACTTCCAATACTATGTTAAATAAGAGTGACGAAAGTGGACATCCCTGTCTTGTTCCTGTTCTTAAGGGGAATGCTTTTAGTTTTTGCTCATTGAGTATGATGTTGGCTGTACGTTTTTCATATATGGACTTTATTATGATGAGATATGATCCCTCTATTCCCACATTGCTGAGCGTTTTTATCAGAAATGGATGCTGGATTTTGTCGAATGTTTTTTCAGCATCTATTGATATGATCATATGGTTTTTATCTTTCATTTTGTTTATGTGGTGTATCATATTTATTGATTTGCAAATATTGTACTATCCTTGCATCCCTGGGATGAATCCCACTTGGTCATGGTGGATAATTTTTTTGATGTATTGCTGGATCTGATTTGCTAATATTTTGTTAAGGATTTTGGCATCTGTATTCATCAGGGATATTGGCCTGTAGTTTTCTTTCTTTGTAGTGTCTTTATCTGGTTTTGGAATTAGGATTATGCTGGCCTCATAAAATGAGATTGGAAGTCTTCCGTCTTCTTGGATTTTCTGGAATAGTTTGAGAAGAATGGGGTATTAGATCTTCTTTGAATGTTCGGTAAAACTCCCCCGTGAAGCCATCCGGGCCTGGGCTTTTGTTTGCTGGGAGGTTCTTAATTACATCTTGAATTTCCTTTGTTGTTAGTGGTCTGTTCAAGTTTTCTATCTCTTCCCTGTTCAGTTTTGGGATACTGTGTGTTTCTAGAAATTTGTCCGTTTCGCCTAGATTTTCCAATTTGTTGGCATATAATTGTTCATAGTATGTTTCGATAATCCTTTTTATTTTTGTGGTGTCAGTTGTTAATTCTCCTTTTTGTTTCTGATTTTGTTTATTTGGGTTCTCTCTTTTTGTTTCTTTGTGAGTCTGGTTAAAGGTCCATCGATCTTGTTTATCTTTTCAAAGAACCAGCTTTTTGTTGCATTGATCTTTTGATTTTTTTTTTTTTTTAGTCTCTATGTCATTTATTTCTGCTCTGACCTTTACTATTTCTTTCCTTCTACTTGCTCTGGGTTTTTCTTTTCGTTTTCTTTCTGGATCTTTAAGTTGTGGGGTTAGAGATTCAATTAGGAATTTTTCTTGTTTCTTGAGGTAGGCCTGTAGTGCTATGAACTTCCCTCTCAGGACTGCTTTTGCTGCATCCCATAGATTTTGTGTTGTTGTGTGTTCATTTTCATTGGTTTCTGGGAAGTTTTAAATTTCTTCCTTATCTCATTGGTAACCCATTCATTGTTTAATTGATTTTTATTTTCTGTGAAGAGATTTTAATTTGATATAGCCTTAGTCATTTATTTTTGCTTTTGTTTCCCTTGCCTTTGGGGTCAAATTCATAAAATTCTTTCTATGACCAAGGTTCATAAGTTTAGTACCTACATGTTCTTCTATTTAATTTATTGTTTCAGGCCTTATATTTAGGTCCTTTTTTTTTTTTTTTTTTACATTTTTGTTGTTGTTAATCCTCACTCGAGGATATTTTTTTTCCATTGAAGGGAAGGAGGGAAGAGGAGAGGGAGATGAGAGAGAGAGATAGAGAGAGAGAGAGAGAGAGAGAGAGAGAGAGAGATGGAGAGAAAGAAAGTGAGAGAGAGATGTGACAGAGACACATCAATTTGGTGCCTTCTGCACATTCTCAGACCAGGGCTGGGAATCAAATCTCCAACCTAGGTATGTGCCTTTGACTGGGAATTGAACCTATGACCATTCTATTAGAAAGTCAACACTCTAAACACCAGCTAAGGCTAAATCTTTTATCCATTTTTAGTTGATTTTTATATATGGGAACAAAGATTCTTTGTTCATATATTCTTTTGCATGTAGCTTTCCAATTTCCAGCAGCATATATTGAAGAGACTTTTTTTCCCCATCCATTATATGTTTTTACTGTGCCTGTTATTTTTTTGGCTCTTTTGTTTTTGCTACTTATTTATAGAAGTTCCTTATACATTTTGGATATTAACCTCTTATCAAATATGTGGTTTGAAAATATTTCTCTCATTTGTAGTTTGTGTTTTTTTTTTCTGTTGTTTTCTTTTCTTTGAACAAGCTTTTTAATTTAGTGTAATTCTACTGTTCTATTTTTCCTTTTGTTGCCTGTGCTTTTAATGTCATATCCTAGAAAACATTTCCATGACCAAATTCAAGAAGATTTTTCCCTATTTTTTTAAGGGTTTTGTAGTTTGAGATCTTAAGTTTAAGTGTTTAATCCATTTTGGGTTGATTTTGTTTACAGTGTAGGGCAAGGGTCCAATTACATATTTGCACATCTCAATATCCAGTTTTCCCAATACCCTCTGTTACTCTGTTAAAGAGATTATCCTTTGCCCACTGTGTGTTCTTGGCATCCTTAGCATTTATGATCAAAGATCATTTGACCATAATAGCATTCAAGAGAGAGCCCAATTACAACAGAGAGCCCACACAAGACACACAAGGGATATTCTTAGATCACCTTGTTCTGGTGATCAAGAATACTGCACCAATGAGTTCCACAGATCACCTACTACATAAGGCCACCCTACGAAGACTGGGAGGCATAGCATATCTACCCAAGACATAGAAACAAACAAAAATGGGCAGCCAAAATGGGGAGACAAAGAAACAGATGCCAAATAAAGGAACAGGGTAATTCTACAGAAGAGTTAAATGAAGTGGAGGTAAACAATGTATCAGATATAGAGTTCAGAGTAATGATTATAAGGATGCTCACCAGCATGAAAAATGATATCGAAACCATAAAAAAAGACCAGCCATAAATGAAGAATGCCATATCTGAAATAAAGAATACACTAGAAGGAATAAACAGCAGACTCAATGAAGGAGAGGATCAAATAAGTGATTTGTAAGACAAGGTAAAAAGAAATCACCCAATCAGAGCAGCAAAAAGACAAAAAGACTTGAAAAAACAAAGGTATTTGAGATTCCAAAATGGCGGCGGAGTGAATGGAAGCTACACAGATCATCTCCCAGGACCAAACTGGAAATACAACTAAAATAAAGTCAAATCGTCGGGAAAAAGCAACGGAAAAGCAGCTCGCGAGGACCATACAACCAGGGACACTAACTTGATCCTGGTAGGATTGCGGAGGCACGAGAGGGGGGCTGGGAGCCCACAGACAGCAGCGGCCTTAGCCGTGAGCAGTGCCTGCCCTTGGGGTTAAAGCCCGAGCCGGCTCCACAGCGCAGAGCCGGGACAGAGCGCTAAAACAGCCACAGCCACTCACCTCGGACTCCGGCGGAGGGAGGGCGGACTGGACTGGAACTGTGTGGGGACACTCGGGATTTGGAGGGCACTCAGAGCTTTTGCTGAGTTTCGGCCACGCAGGACTGTGGCCTGGTCGACTTACTCCATCCCAGGGCTCTGGGGAGAAGCGGCAGCCCCTCCCTTGGAGATTCAGCCACACCCAGTTGGGCCATTGAAATGCAAATCAAGGCTCATTAACTACCAGCATCTGCCCCACCCTCGGGAAATCCTCTCACGCTGAACACCTGAGGGAGGTTTTCATTCAACTGAGAACCCAAGGCTCTTTAAGTAACCAGGACTAATAGCCTCTAGGCAAAAAGCTAGAGGATAACTGAACCTTTTCTGGGCTTGCAACTCTACTCAGAAAAGTAAGACTCGACAGTGGTGTATAACGTGGGTCCTCTCACGCTCATCCAAACCCAGTACAGGGTGCCACAAACAGCAGAACACCAACATCCACAGGGAAAATTTGGCAGGCTCCAAAAACCACTGAGCTAGCCAAAATGGTAAAACAACGAAACAGATGCCAAACGAAAGAACAAGAGACCTCCAATGAAGATGAGATAAATGAAATGGAGTTAAGCAAGTTAACAGAGCTAGAATTCAGAGCCATGATCTTGAGGAAGCTCAACAGCATGTGTAAGGACATCAACACCATGAGCAAAGACATAGAAATATTGAAAATAAATCAATTGGAAATAAAGAATGACATAGCAGAAATGAAGAACACAATGGAAGGGCTAAAAAGCTGAGTAGAAGAAGCTGAGGACCGGATCAGTGAATTAGAAGACAGGGTAGAAAAAATCAACCAATCAGAAAACCAAAAGGAAAAAACAATGAAAAAACAGGAAGACAGCTTAAGAGAACGGTGGGACAACTGGAAACGTAATAATATTCGCATCATAGGAGCCGCCGAAGAAGAAGAAAATGAGAAAGGGTTAGAGAATATATTTGAAGAAATAGTGACAGAAAATTTCCCTAATTTGGTGAAGGAAGAAGGCTTTCAAGTTCAAGAAGCACAGAGAGTCCCAAGTAAGAAGAACCCAAACAGGCCCACACCAAGACACATAGTAATTAAAATGCCAAAAATTAAAGACAAAGAGAGAATCCTCAAGGCAGCAAGAGCTAAGCAACAGGTTACCTACAAAGGAACCCCCATCAGGCTATCAGCTGACTTCTCCATAGAAACACTACAGGCCAGAAGGGAATGGCATGAAATAATCAAGGTCATGAAAAACAAGGATCTGAACCCAAGACTACTCTACCCAGCAAGGCTATCATTCAAAATAGAAGGTCAAATAAAGAGCTTCCCAGACAAAAAAAGGCTAAGGGAATACATTAGCACCAAACCAGCACTGCAAGAAATCTTAAAAGGACTGCTGTAATTAGTAGAAGAAATAGAAAGGAAAATAGAAACACACTAAACAAAAATGGCAATAAGTAAGTACATATCGGTAATCACCTTAAATGTAAATGGACTGAACGCCCCGATCAAAAGACACAGAGTAGCTGACTGGATAAGAAAGCATGACCCATATATATGTTGTTTACAAGAGACCCACCTCACAACAAAAGACTCACATAGGCTGAAAGTGAAGGGATGGAAAAAAATCTTCCAAGCAAACAGAAAGGAAAAAAAAGCTAGGGTAGCAATACTCATATCTGATAAAATAGATTTCAAAATGAAGGCCATAACTAGAGACAAAGAAGGCCACTACATAATATTGAAAGGATCTATCCAACAGGAAGAGATAACCTTGGTAAACATATATGCACCCAATACAGGAGGACCAAAATACATTAAAAATCTTCTGGAAAACTTCAAAGGAGAAATCGACAGCAATACAATCATAGCAGGGGACTTCAACACCCCGCTGACATCACTGGATAGATCCTCTAGACAAAAAATTAACAAGGAAACACAGACTCTAAATGAAGCACTAGACCAAATGGATTTAATAGATATTTACAGAGAATTACACCCCAAAACTACAGAATTCACTTTCTTCTCAAGTGCACATGGGACATTCTCAAAGATAGACCACATGTTAGGACACAAACAAAGTCTCTACAAATTCAAGAAGATTGAAATCATATCAAGCATCTTCTCAGATCACAATGGCATGAAACTAGAAATCAATTGCAACAAGAACATGCAAAGACATTTGAATACATGGAGGCTAAATAGCATGTTATTAAACAATGAATGGGTTACCAAGGAGATCAAGGAAGAAATTAAAAACTTTCTGGAAACGAATGAAAATGAACACACAACAACACAAAATCTGTGGGATGCAGCGAAAGCAGTTCTGAGAGAGAAGTTCATAGCACTACAGGCCTACCTCAAGAAACAAGAAAAATTTCTAATAGACTATCTAACCTCACAACTTAAAGAACTAGAAAGCAAAAAAAGGAAAACCCCAGAGCAAGTAGAAGGAAGGAAATAGTAAAGATCACAGCAGAAATAAACGACATGGAGACCAAAAAAACAATTCAAAGGATCAATGAAACAAAGAGCTGGTTTTTTGAAAAGATAAACAAGATTGATGGACCCTTAGCTAGACTCACCAAGAAACAAAGAGAGAGAACCCAAATACACAAAATCAGAAACGAAAGAGGAGAAGTAACAACTGACACCACAGAAATACAAAGGATCGTTAACAAATACTATGAACATTTATATGGCAACAAATTCGACAATCTAAGCGAAATGGACAAATTTCTAGAAACACACAGTCTCCCAAAACTGGACCGGGAAGAGATAGAAAACTTGAACAGACCAATAACAACCAAGGAAATTGAAGATGTAATCAAGACTCTCCCAGCAAACAAAAGTCCAGGCCCAGACGGCTTCACAGGGGAGTTTTACCGAACATTCAGAGAAGAACTAACACCCATTCTTCTCAAACTGTTTCTAAAAATTCAAGAAGAAGGAAGACTTCCAAACTCATTTTATGAGGCCAGCATAATTCTAATTCCAAAACCAGAAAAAGACACTACAAAGAAAGAAAACTACAGGCCAATATCCCTGATGAACATAGATGCCAAAATCCTGAACAAAATACTAGCAAATCGGATCCAGCAATACATCAAAAAAATTATTCACCATGACCAAGTGGGATTCATCCCAGGGATGCAAGGCTGGTTCAATATTCGCAAATCAATAAATGTGATACACCACATAAACAAAATGAAAGATAAAAACCACATGATCATATCAATAGATGCTGAAAAAGCATTCGACAAAATTCAACACCCATTTCTGATAAAAACGCTCAGCAATTTGGGAATAGAGGGATCATATCTCAACATTATAAAGGCCATATATGAAAGACCTACAGCCAACATCATAATCAATGGGCAAAAACTAAAAACATTTCCCTTAAGAACAGGAACAAGACAGGGATGCCCACTTTCACCACTCTTATTTAACATAGTACTGGAAGTCTTAGCCACAGCAATCAGACGTGAATAAAAAATAAAAGGGATCCAAATTGGAAAGGAGGAAGTGAAACTGTCATTATTCGCAGATGACATGATATTATACATAGAAAACCCTAAAGACTCCATCAAAAATCTACTAGACCTAATAAATGAATTTAGCAAAGTAGCAGGATACAAAATAAACGTCAAGAAATCGACGGCATTCTTATACACCAATGATGAACTCACAGAAAGAGAAACTAAAAAAACAATCCCATTTACCATCACGGCAAAAAAATTAAGATACCTAGGAATAAATTTAACCAAAGAAGTAAAGGATCTATTTGCAGAAAACTACAGGACATTGAAAAAAGAAATAGAGGAAGATATAAAAAAGTGGAAGCACATACCTTGTTCATGGATTGGAAGAATTAACATCATTAAAATGTCTATATTACCCAAAGCAATCTATAGATTCAATGCAATCCCAATCAAAATACCAGCGACGTATTTCACAGAACTAGAACAAATACTCCAAAAGTTCATATGGAACCAAAAAAGACCCCGAATAGCCACAGCAATCTTGAAAAAGAAGGACAAAGTAGGTGGGATCACAATACCAGATATCAGATTATACTACAGAGCTACTATAATCAAAACAGCCTGGTATTGGCACAAGAACAGGCATATAGACCAGTGGAACAGAACAGAGAATCCAGAAATTGACTCAAGACATTATGCTCAACTAATATTTGACAAAGGTGGCAAGAGCATACAGTGGAGCAAAGACAGCCTCTTTAATAAATGGTTTTGGGAAAATTGGACAGCTACATGCAAAAAAATGAAACTAGACCATCAACTTACACCATACACAAGAATAAACTCAAAATGGGTAAAAGACTTAAATGTGACTCGTGAATCCATAAAAATCCTAGAAGAAAATGTAGGCAACAAAATTTCGGACATCATACGCAGCAGAATCTTCACTGATACCTCACCTAAGGCAACAGAAATAAAGGAAAAAATGAACACATGGGACTCCATCAAACTCAAAAGCTTCTGCACAGCAAAAGAAACAGCCATCAAAACGGAAAGAGAACCCACCGTATGGGAGACCATAATTGCCAATGATACATCAGATAAGGGGTTAATCTCCAAAATATATAGAGTGCTCATACAACTCAACAAAAGGAAGACAAAGAACCCAATTAAAAAATGGGCAGAGGAACTAAATAGACACCTCTCCAAACAGGACATACAAATGGCTAAGAGACATATGAAGAAATGCTCAACATCACTAATCATCAGAGAGATGCAAATTAAAACAATAATGAGGTATCACTTCACACCTGTCAGAATGGCCGCCATCAACAAATCGTCAAACAACAAGTGTTGGCGAGGGTGTGGAGAAAAGGGGACTCTAGTACACTGCTGGTGGGAATGCAGACTGGTGCAGCCACTGTGGAAAACACTATGGTGTTACCTCAAAAAATTAAAAATTGAACTGCCATTTGACCCAGTGATCCCACTTCTAGGAATATACTCTAAGAAACCTGAAACACCAATCAGAAAGAATATATGTACTCCCATGTTCATAGCAGCACTATTCACAATAGCTAAGATCTGGAAACAGCCCAAATGCCCATCAGTGGATGAATGGATAAAAAAGCTGTGGTACATATACACAATGGAGTACTATGCAGCTGTAAGAAAGAAAGATCTCTTATCATTTGAGACGACATGGAGGGACCTCGAGAGTGTTATCCTAAGCGAAACAAACCAAGCAGAGAAAGAAAAATATCACATGATCTCACTCATTTGTGGAATATAATAAACATAACAGTATGGGGAACAGGGTAGACCCAGAGATGTGGAAGTAGGGTACAGACTGACAACCCTCAGAAGAGGGGGTGGGGGGCGAGGGAAGAGATAAACCACAGAACTTATACGCATGTATGCATAACTGATGGACATGGACAACAGAGCTGGGGATGGGGTGGGGGGATGGGGAGGAGGGTGTCAATGGGGAAAAAAGGAGAAACATCTGTAACAAAAATAAATTAATAAAAAAAAAAAAAAAAAAAGGTATTTTAAAGGACCTTTGGGACAACATGAAGAAGTGCATCAATGTCCGTGTCATAGTGGTACCAGTAGGAGAAGAGAGAGAGCAAAGGCTTAAGAATCTATTTGAAGAAATAATTTCTGAAAATTTCCCTAACTTGGTGAAGAAAAAAAGACTTACAAGTCCTGGAAGCACAGAGGATCCCAAACAAGGTGGATCCAAATAAGCCCACACAAAGACACATCATAATTAAAATGCTAAATATTAAAAACACAGAGAGAATCTTAAAAGACACAATAGACATGCAGTCAGTTACCTACAAGGACGCTCCCATAAGACTTTCAGCTGATTTCTCAAGATAAACACTTTTTCCTATTGAAGAAGTAGAAAGAAAACCTGGGCGAAGACTTGATGTTGCTATTTGTAAGGAAGTTGCTTTCTCTCCTAACTTGAACCTTGATTTGCTTGGCTGTAAAATATGGATCAAAATAATTGGTTTACTTATTTTTCAGGCCTATAATGAGGCCCAGATGGCACAATGGGCATGCAAATGCTTTCTAAATCTTGCAGTTAGATCACATGGAGCATCCTCTCTATGAAATAATTTACAAATGTCTTGAGAAAAGGTTCCCTTTTGTTAATCTCTTTGATTCCTAGGAGAGTATTATGCTGAGAGAAATAAGCCAGTCAGAGAAAAGACAAGTACCACATGATCTCACTTATTTATGGTTTATCATGAACAACATAAGCTGAAGATCAAAATAGATCCAGAGACATGGAAGTATGGAACAGACTGACAAACCTTAGAGGGAAGGGGGGTGGGAGGGGTGGGAAGAGATAAACCAAAGAACTTATATGCATATATGCACAACCAATGGATTCAGACAATAGTTTGGGGAAAGCAGGAGGGGAGTGGGAGTGGGGAGGAGGGGGTCAATGGGGGAAAAAGGGGGGATATCTGTAATACTTTCAACAATAAAGATTTTTTTTAAAAGTGCCATCTCTTTGACAGTTTCCCAACAATTTGCATGTGTCTAATTCCTTAACTTCCTTCAAGGAGTAGTTATTATTTTTCTTCTGTGTTCTTATTACTTGGTACATATTTTTACCCCCCAAATTTAAACTGATATCTTTTTCCCCCTTTTTTATTGATTTTTAGAGAGAGAGGAAGGGAGGAAAGAGAGATAGAAACATCAATAAAAGAGAACATCAATTGGCCGCCTCCTGCATGCCCCCTACTGGGGATTTGGCTCACAACTTGGGCATGTGCCCTGACAGGGAATCAAACTGGCAATCTCTTGGTGCATGGGTTGACGCTCAACCACTGAGCCACACCGGCCGGGCTTGGTAGATATTTTGATTACTTATATAATTGAAACATAAATAACAACATTATTTTATTTTGTTATTATACTTGTTTCTTTCAATGCCTGCCATCCCTTTCCAAAACCTGACTCCTAGCCTAGGCTTTGCATTCCTTGAGAGAAATTCAAGTTCATTTCTGTTACTCTGTCCCAGTGTTTACATTACCAGTGTTTGCTGAATGAATAAATCAATCAGTGAATCAATTAATGAACAACAATAGCAGCTATAAGATGCTTCACAGACCTAAGAAATTATTCTTGGTTGTTTCTTTTTTTTCTTTTTGTATACATTTTTCAAAATCTGATAAGCCACACCATATTACTCAGGCAATTAACACTTTTCTTTGCATCCTATTCTTTCTTGATTGCACTGTTGGTTTCATTTCTGATAGCCTCAAACCACTGAGCTATATTCCTCCTTAGAATTTATAAATAATTTGTGAAATCTGCCCACCTATTACTTCTTTGACTATCACAAAACTCTAAAAATGATAGGGTTGTTCCCCTGGCCTCCAAGATTCATTTCTATTTCACTGATCATTGTTAATAGAATTGGATATGGAGTAACACATCCTCTCTTTGCCTATTTCAGCTTCTGAGTGTTCATTCATTTTAGTAATCAAATAATATTCCATTGTATGGCTATACCATATTTTGTTTATCCATATGTCAGTTGATGGACATTGAGATTGTTTCCACTTTTTTACTCTTATAAATAATGTTGCAATTAAACATTTGTGTACACTTAAAATTTTTTTGCAGACATATGTTTTCAATTCTCTTGGGTATATACCTAGTGGTGGAATTTCTAGGTCATATGGTAGTTATATATTTACATTTCTGAGGAACTGCTAAACTATTTTCCACAGCTAGATGCATATTTTTACATTTCCACCAGGACTGTAAAATGGTTCCAATTTTCCCATATTCTCTCCAACTCTTGTTACTGTCTGTTTTCTATTAAAGCTACAGTAGTGGTTATACAGTTGTAGTCATTTTCGCTTTGATTTACATTTCTCTGGTGGCTACTGATGTTGAGCATCTTTTCATATGGTTATTGAACATTTGTGTATCTTTAGAGAAAAATCTATTCGTATTCTCTGCCAATTTTTCAATTGGGTTATTTTTCCTTTTATATTGATTTCTAAGTGTTCTTAACATATTCTGAATTCTAGTCTATTACCAGATATATAATTTGCAAATATTTTCTCCTATTCAATTGATTGTCTTTCAATTTTTATCATAGCATCAAATTGAGCATAAAATATTACATTTTTGATTAAATTAATTTTATCCATTGAATTTATTTTATTTTTCTGTTTCTTTCTTGTGTTATGGTGTTATATCTAAAAAAAATAATTGCCTAATGCAAGGTCATGAAAACTTGATCTTATGTTTACTTCTAAGAGTTTTATAGTTTTAGCTTTTACATTTAAGTCTTTGATTCATTTTCAGTTAATTGAGGTTCATCTTCATTCTTTGGAATGTTTTCCTGTTTTATGTTGAAAATACTTTTCTTTCCTCCATTGAATTGTCTTTGTACCCTTGTCCAAAACAAATGGCAAAAATACATGTAAGAATTTATTTTTAGACTCTAAATTTTATTCTATTTATCTCTCTTCCTAACCTAACTGCATACCACATTATTTTGATTACTGTTGTAATTTGGTAAGTTTTGAAATTCACAAGTGTGAATCATTCAAATTTGTTCTTATTTTGCAAGATTGTTTTGGACTCTCTTACATTTTCATACCAATTTTAGAATCAGCTTGTACATTTCTGCAAAAATCCATCTGAGATTTTTTTTTATCCTCACCAAAGGATATGTTTTTATTGATTTTAGAGAGGGAAAAAGAGAGTGGGAGAGAGAGAAGGAGAAACATCCATTACATACGCACCCTGACCTGGGATCAAACACCCAGCATGGATATATGCACTGACCGGGAATCAAATCCATGACTTTTCAGTGTACGAGATGATGCTCCAACCAACTAAGCTACATTGGCCAGGGCCACCTGAGATTTTGATAGCTCTGTAGATCAATTTGGGGAATGCTTCCATCTTAACAATATAGGTATTAAAGCTTCCAATTAATAACAATGGGATATATTTTTATTTACTTAGATCTTTAATATCTTTCAATGATGTTTTTAGTTTTCAGTGTACTAGGCTTACACTTTAAAAAAATGTATCCCTAAATATTTTATTTTTTGTTGCTATTGTAAGTATAATTGCTTCTTAATTTTTTCATTGTTCTTATTTACATAAATACAATTAATTTTTTACATTGGTATTTATCCATTTTCCTTGCTCAACTAGTTTATTCACTCTAATAGGGTTATTTTTAATGAATTCCTTAGGATTTTCTAAATACAAGTCACGCCATCCTCAAATAAAGATCATTTTACATTTTCCTTTCTACCTTTTAGTTCTTTTTCTTGCCTAAATGCCTTGGCTAGAACCTGCAATACAATGTTGAAGAGAAATGGCAAGAGTAAACACCTTTGTATTGTTTTTAATCTTAGGAGGAAAACATTTAGTTCATCACCATTAAGCATTATGTTAGCTGTGGGCTTTTTGTATATGGTTTTCATTAAGTTAAGGACAATCTCTTGCATTCCTATATTGTTGAAAGTTTTTATCATGTATGTATCTTGAATTTTGTCAAATTACTTTATTTTTCGTTTAGGTTATCATATGCCTTTTGTTCTTCATTCTATTAATATGGTGTACTACACTGATAGATTTTTCATGTGTTAAACTGATATTGTATTCTTGGGATATTTCTCATTTGGCTATGATATGCTGTAATCTCTTTTTACATGTTGCTAGTTTTGTTTGCTAATATTTTGTTGAGGATTTTTTTCCTTATTTATTTTTAGAGAGAGAGGAAGGGAGAGGGAAAGAGAGAGAGAAACATTGATGAGAGAGAACATCGATTGGCCGCCTCCTGCATGTCCCCCACAAGGGGTTTGTCCCACAACCTGGGCATGTGCCCTGACCAGAAATCAAACCAGTGACCTCTTGATGCATGGGTCAATGCTCAACCACTGAGCCACACTGGCTGGGCTGTTGAGGATTTTTGTGTCTATATTCCTAAGGCATAATGTTCTATAGTTTTTATTTTAGTTCTTATGATGTCTTTGTCTGGTTTTTGGTATTAGGGTAATATTTGTCTCATAGAATGCATTGGAAATTAGCCCCTCCTCTTCCAATTTCTGAAAGTGTTTGTGAAGTGATGGTATTAACTATTCCTTAAATATTTGGTAGAATTCACCGGGGAACCAAGTTGAGCCTAGGCTTTGCTTTGTGGAAAGTTTATTATTATTATTATTATTATTATTATTAAATAAATAACTTTACCCCTTATAAGTTTATATATATTCTATTTCTTTTTTATTGGTAACACTATATTCTATTTCTTATTTGGTAACTTGTGTCTTTCTAAAAATTTGTCCATTTCATTTAGGCTATCTAGTGTATTAGTATGCAGTTGCTCATGTTATTCCCTTATAATCCTTAAAGTCAATAATGATGCTTCTTCTTACATTCCTGCTTTTCTTAATTTAAGTCTCTTTTATCTTTTTGGGGTCAGTCTAGTTAAAGATTTTTGAATTGGTTGTTCTTTGTACCGAACCAATTTTGGTTATGTTAATTTTCTCTAATGTTTTACTATTCTCTATTTCATTTATTTCCTCTCTAATCTTCATGATTTACTGCCTTTTGTTGGATTTGTGTTTAATTATTTTTATTTTCTAGTTCCTTAAGGTAAAAGTTATGTTATTTATTTGATATATTTTCCTTAAATACAGGTATTTACAGCTATAAATTTTCTCTAAGTGCTGTTTAGCTGCTTCAAAAAGGTTTTAGTATGTTGTATTTATGTTTTCATTCATCTCAAAGAATTTTCTAATTTCCCTATGATTTCTTCTTTAACCTATTTTATAGTTAGGAGTATATAGTTTAATTTTCGCATATTTGTAAATTTCCAAAACTTGCTTTGTTGTTTTACAGTTTCATTCCAATGTAGTCCAAGAGCATACATTTTTAAAAAATTATTTTAGTTCTGTTAAATTTACTTAAAACTGCTTTAAGGACTTGTTATATGCTTTATTATGGAAAAAGTTACACATACACTTGAAGAGAATGTGTATTCTTCTGTTGTTGGGTAGAATTTTCTATTGACTTCAAATCTGTTGTTGAGCTCTCTAAGTGATATTTTTTGTTTTAGTTATAGTATTTTTCAATTCTGAAAATTTCATTTTTTTTCAGACAGAGTGGGAGGGAGAGAGACAGACAAAGAGAGAGAGAGAGAGAGAGAGAGAGAGAGAGAGAGAGAGAGAGGAGAGAGAGACATTGATTGGTTGCCACCCACACGACCCCAACCAAGGCCAAGTGCCAACCGCAACCGAGGTATGTGCCCTTGGCCAGAATCAAACCCGGGACTCTTTGGTCCACAGGCCGACGCTGTAACTGTGGAGCCAAACCAGCCAGGGCCTGAAATTTTCATTTTCTTTTTTATAATTTCTATCTCTTATTAGTATTCCTTATTTGATGAAACGTTGTCCTCTTTTTTTATGAATTAATTTTTGTTACAGAGCTTTCTCTTTTTCCCCCCTTAAACACCTTCCTTCAAAACCCCCACCCCCACAGAATTGTTGTCTATGTCCATTGGTTATGCATATATGCATATAAGTTCTTTGGTGGATCGCTTCCTTCCCTCCTGCCCCCCTTCTCTGAGGTTTATGAGTCTGAATCTACTTTTTTCTATGTCACTGGGTCTGTTTTGTTCATCAGCTTATTTTGTTCAATATATTCCACAAATAAGTGAGATCACTTGGTATTTCTCTGTCTCTGATTGGCTTATTTAGCTTAGTATAAGGCTCTCCAGGTCTGTCCATGTCCTCTCAAAGCATAAGAGATCTTTCTTTCTTACAGCAGCATAGTATTCCATTGTATATATGTACCACAGCTTTTTTATCAACTCATCTATGAATGGACACTTGGGCTGTTTCCAAATCTTAGCAATTGTAAATAGTGCTGTTATGAACATAGGAGTACATATATTCTTTCTAAATGGTGGTTCAGGCTTCATAGGATACTATTTCTAGAAGTGGGATAATTGGGTCAAATGGCAGTTCAATTAATTTTTTTGAGGAAACACCATATAGTTTTCCAAAGTGGCTGAACCAGTCTGCATTCATACCAGCAGTGTACTAGAGTCACCTTTTCTCCACACCCTTGTGAACACTTGTTTGATGACTTGTTGATGGCAGCCATTCTGGCAGGTGTGAAGTGATACCTCATAGTTGTTTTAATTTGCATCTCTCTGATGATTAGTGACGTTGAGCATTTTTTCATATGTCTCTTGGCCATTTTTATGTCCTGTTTGGACAGGTGTCTATTTAGGCCCTCTGCCCATTTTTTTTTTTTTTTTGACCATTCTTTTTTTTTTATTTTTATATTTTTAATTAATTTATTTTTGTTACAGATGTTTCTCCTTTTTCCCCCATTGTCACCCTCCTCCCCCTCCCTCCCTGCCCCATCCCCAGTTTTGTTGTCCATGTCCATTGTTTATGAGTACATGATACAAGTTCTGTGGTTCATCGCTCCCCTCCCCCACCCCCTCTTCTGGAAATTGTCAGTCTGTTCCTTACTTCCACGTCTCTGGAACTACCCTGTTCCTCAGACTGTTATATTTATTATATTCCAGAAATAAGTGAGATCATATGATATTTGTCTTTCTCTGCTTGGCTTGTTTCACTTAGGATAATAGTTTCCAGGTCCTCCCATGTCGTCGCAAAGGATAAGAGATCTTTCTTTCTTACAGCTGCATAGTACTCCATTGTGTATATGTACAACCACTTTTTTATCCATTTGTCTACTGAGGGACACTTGGGCTGTTTCCAGATCTTAGCTCTTGCAAATAGCGCTGCTATGAACATGGGGGTACATATATTCTTTCTGATTAGTGTTTCAGGCTTCTTAGGGTATATTCCTAGGAGAGGGATCACTGGGTCAAATGGAAATTCAATTTTTAATTTTTTGAGGTAACACCATAGTGTTTTCCATAGTGGCTGCACCAGTCTGCATTCCCAACAGCAGTGTACTAAAGTCCTCTTTTCTCCACACCCTCGCCAACACTTGTTGTTTGATGCTTTGTTGATGGCGGCTATTCTGACAGGTGTGAGGTGATACCTCATTGTTGTTGTAATTTGCATCTGTCTGATGATTAGTGGTGTTGAGCATTTCTTCATATATCTCTTGGCCGTTTGTATGTCCTGTTTGGAAAGGTATCTATTTAGTTCCTCTGCCGATTTTTTAAATGGGTTCTTTGTCTTCCTTTTGTTGAGTTGTATGAGCACTCTATATATTTTGGAAATTAATCCTTTATCTGATATATCATTGGCAATTATGATCTCCCAACAGTGGGTTCCCATTCCATTTTGATGGTTGTTTCTTTTGCTGTGCAGAAGCTTTTGAATTTGATGTAGTCCCATGTGTTCATTTTTCCCTTTGTTTCTGTTGCCTTAGGTGATATATCAGTGAAAATTTTGCTGCGTATGATGTCTGAAATTTTGTTGCCTACATTTTCTTCTAGGATTTTTATGGATTCATGAGTCATATTTAAGTCTTTATCCATTTTGAGTTTATTCTTGTGTATGGTGCAAGTTGATGGTCTAGTTTCATTTTTTTGCATGTAGCTGTCCAATTTTCCCAACACCATTTATTAAAGAGGCTGTCTTTACTCCATTGTATGCTCTTGCCTCCTTTGTCGAATATTAATTGAGCATAATGTTTGGGGTCAATTTCTGGGTTCTCTGTTCTATTCCATTGATCTATGTGCCTGTTCTTGTGCCAGTACCAGGCTGTTTTGATAACAGTAGCTTTGTAGTATAACCTGATGTCTGGTATTGTGATTCCGCCTACTTTGTCCTTCTTTTTCTTATTTTTTCTTTTTTTTTTCTTTTTTATATGCTCCTAGAGAATAGGGGCCATGTCTGTTTGTATCCCCAGTAACTCAGATTGGTGCCATATATAATAGGGGTGGTAATATTTGTTACATCTCTGTAAGCTGTTTATCTTAATAAAGTGGTAGCCTTGTATAATTGAGCATTGATTCCCTGGCCTAGAGAAATGAGCAAATAATTTCTGTGTAGAAGGCCTGGTATCCCTTTTCTCTTTTGGTTATTGCCCATAGAGGTAGGTCTTAACTACCTGTGCCAACAGAACAGAGCAGAGGATAATGCAGAACTTTGAGTACTTCAGAATACATTTAGGTTTTTCTTTGTGTGTTGTTGAAGATGGACTTGCCACCTGTGAATTCACTTTATTTATTTATTTTTTTATTAATTTATTTTTGTTACAAATGTTTCTCCTTTTTTCCCCATTGACACCCTCCTCCCCATCCCCCCACCCTGTCCCCAGCTTTGTTGTCCATGTCCATCACTTATGCATAAGTTCTGTGGTTTATCTCTTCCCTCCCCCCCACCCCCTCTTCTGAGGGGTGTCAGTTTATACCCTACTTCCACATCTCTGGGTCTACCCTGTTCCTCAGACTGTTATGTTCATTATATTCCACAAATAAGTGAGATCATGTGATATTTGTCTTTCTCTGCTTGGCTTGTTTCGCTTAGGATAATACTCTCGAGGTCCCTCCACGTCGTCTCAAAGGATAAGAGATCTTTCTTTCTTACAGCTGCATAGTATTCCATTGTGTATATGTACCATAGCTTTTTTATCCATTCATCCACTGATGGACACTTGGGCTGTTTCCAGATCTTAGCTATTGTAAATAGTGCTGCTGTGAACATGGGGGTACATGTATCTTTTCTGATTGGTGTTTCAGGCTTCTTAGGGTATATTCCTAGAAGTGGGATCACTGGGTCAAATGGCAATTCAATTTTTAATTTTTTGAGGTAACACCATAGTGTTTTCCACAGTGGCTGCACCAGTTTGCATTCCCACCAACAGTGTACTAGAGTCCCCTTTTCTCAACACCCTCGACAACACTTGTTGTTTGATGATTTGTTGATGGCAGCCATTCTGACAGGTGTGAGGTGATACCTCATTGTTGTTTTAATTTGCATCTCTCTGATGATTAGTGATGTTGAGCATTTCTTCATATGTCTCTTAGCCATTTCTATGTCCTTTTTGGAGAGGTGTCTATTTAGTTCCTCTGCCCATTTTTTAATTGGGCTCTTTGTCTTCCTTTTGTTGAGTTGTATGAGGACTCTGTATATTTTGGAAATTAACCCCTTATCTGATGTATCATTGGCAATTATGCTCTCCCATAGAGTGGGTTCCCTATCTGTTTTGATGGTTGTTTCTTTTGCTGTGCAGAAGCTTTTGAGTTTGATGTAGTCCCATGTGTTCATTTTTCCCTTTGTTTCTGTTGCCTTAGGTGATGTATCAGTGAAGATTCTACTGCGTATGATGTCCGAAATTTTGTTGCCTACATTTTCTTCTAGGATTTTTATGGATTCACGAGTCACATTTTGAGTCTTTTATCCATTTTGAGTTTATTCTTGTGTATGGTGTAAGTTGATGGTCTAGTTTCATTTTTTTGCATGTAGCTGTCCAATTTTCCCAACACCATTTATTAAAGAGGCTGTCTTTACTCCATTGTATGCTCTTGCCACCTTTGTCAAATATTAATTGAGCATAATGTCTTGGGTCAATTTCCGGATTCTCTGTTCTGTTCCACTGGTCTATATGCCTGTTCTTGTGCCAGTACCAGGCTGTTTTGATTACGGTAGCTTTGTAGTATAACCTGATATCCAGTATTGTGATCCCTCCTACTTTGTCCTTCTTTTTCAAGATTGCTGTGGCTATTTGGGGTCTTTTTTGGTTCCATATGAACTTTTGAAATATTTGTTCTAGTTCTGTGAAATATGTCACTGGTATTTTGATGGGGATTGCATTGAATCTATAGATTGCTTTGAGTAATATGGACATTTTAATGATGTTAATTCTTCCAATCCATGCACAAGGTATGTGCTTCCACTTTTTTATATCTTCCTCTATTTCTTTTTTCAATGTCCTGTAGTTTTCTGCAAATAGGTCCTTTACTTCTTTGGTTAAGTTTATTCCTAGGTATCTTAATTTTTTTGCCGCGATGGTAAATGGAATTGTTTTTTTAGTTTCTCTTTCCGTGAGTTCATCATTGGTGTATAAGAATGCTATTGATTTCTTGACGTTAATTTTGTATCCTGCTACTTTGCCAAATTCATTTATTAAGTCTAGTAGATTTTTGATGGAGTTTTTAGGGTTTTCTATGTATAATATCATATCGTCTGCGAATAATGACAGTTTCACTTCCTCCTTTCCAATTTGGATTCCATTTATTTTTTCTTCATGTCTGATTGCTGTGGCTAAGACTTCCAGTACTATGTTAAATAAGAGTGGCGAAAGTGGGCATCCCTGTCTTGTTCCTGTTCTTAAGGGAAATGTGTTTAGTTTTTGCCCATTGAGTATGATGTTGGCTGTAGGTCTTTCACATATGGCCTTTATAATGTTGAGATATGATACCTCTATTCTCAAATTGCTGAGCGTTTTTATCAGAAATGGGTGCTGAATTTTGTCGAATGCTTTTTCAGCGTCTATTGATATGATCATGTGATTTTTATCTTTCATTTTGTTTATGTGGTGTATCACATTTATTGATTTGCGAATATTGAACCAGCCTTGCATCCCTGGGATGAATCCCACTTGGTCATGGTGAATAATTTTTTTGATGTATTGCTGAATCCGGCTTGCTAGTATTTTGTTCAGGATTTTGGCATCTGTGTTCATCAGGGATATTGGCCTGTAGTTTTCTTTCTTGGTAGTGTCTTTTTCTGGTTTTGGAATTAGAATTATGCTGGCCTCATAAAATGAGTTTGGAAGTCTTCCTTCTTCTTGAATTTTTAGAAATATTTTGAGAAGAATGGGTGTTAGTTCTTCTTTGAATGTTCGGTAAAACTCCCCTGTGAAGCCGTCTGGGCCTGGACTTTTGTTTGCTGGGAGAGTCTTGATTACATCTTCAATTTCCTTGGTTGTTATTGGTCTGTTCAAGTTTTCTATCTCTTCCCGGTCCAGTTTTGGGAGACTGTGTGTTTCTACAAATTTGTCCATTTCGCTTAGATTGTCGAATTTGTTGCCCTATAAATGTTCATAGTATTTGTTAACTATCCTTTGTATTTCTGTGGGGTCAGTTGTTACTTCTCCTCTTTCGTTTCTGATTTTGTGTATTTGGGTTCTCTCTCTTTGTTTCTTGGTGAGTCTAGCTAAGGGTCCATCAATCTTGTTTATCTTTTCAAAAAACCAGCTCTTTGTTTCATTGATCCTTTGAATTGTTTTTTTGGTCTCCATGGCGTTTATTTCTGCTCTGATCTTTACTATTTCCTTCCTTCTACTTGCTCTGGGGTTTTCCTTTTGTTTGCTTTCTAGTTCTTCAAGTTGTGAGGTTAGATAGTCTATTAGAAATTTTTCTTGTTTCTTGAGGTGGGCCTGTAGTGCTAGGAACTTCACTCTCAGAACTGCTTTCGCTGCATCCCACAGATTTTGTGTTGTTGTGTGTTCATTTTCATTCGTTTCCAGAAAGTTTTTAATTTTTTCCTTGATCTCCTTGGTAACCCATTCATTGTTTAATAACATGCTATTTACCCTCCATGTATTCAAATGTCTTTGCATGTTCTTTTTGCAATTGATTTCTAGTTTCATGCCATTGTGATCTGAGAAGATGCTTGATATGATTTCAATCTTCTTGAACTTGTAGAGACTTCATTTGTGTCCTAACATGTGGTCTATCTTTGAGAATGTCCCATGTGCACTTGAGAAGAATGTGAATTCTGTAGTTTTGGGGTGTAATTCTCTGTAAATATCTATTAAATCCATTTGGTCTAGTGCTTCATTTAGAGTCTCTGTTTCCTTGTTAATTTTTTGTCTAGAGGATCTATCCAGTGATGTTAATGGGGTGTTGAAGTCTCCTGCTATGGTTGTATTGTGGTCGATTTCTCCTTTGAAGTCCTCCAGAAGAGTTTTGATATATTTTGGTGCTCCTATATTGGGTGCATGTATGTTTACCAAGGTTATATCTTCCTGTTGGATAGACCCTTTCAATATTATGTAGTGACCTTCTTTGTCTCTAGTTATGGTCTTCATTTTGAAATCTAATTTATCAGATATGAGTATTGCTACCCCAGCTGTTTTTTCCTTTCTGTTTGCTTGGAAGATTTTTTTTCTATCCCTTTACATTCAACCTATGTGAGTCTTTTGTTGTGACGTGGGTCTCTTGTAAACAAAATATATGTGAATCATGCTTTCTTATCCAGTCAGCTACTCTGTATCTTTTTATCGGAGCATTCAATCCATTTACATTTAAGGTGATTATTGATATGTACTTATTTATTGCCATTTTTGTTCAGTGTGGTTATATTTTTCTTCCTATTTCTTCTACTAATTACAGCAGTCCTTTTAACATTTCTTGCAGTGCTGGTTTGGTACTACTATATTCCCTTAGCCTTTTTTTTTGTTTGGGAAGCTCTTTGTTTGACCTTCTGTTTTGAATGATAGCCTTGCTGGATAGAGTAGTCTTGTATTCAGATCCTTGTTTTTCATGACCTTGATTACTTCATGCCATTCCCTTCTGGCCTGTAGTGTTTCTGTTGAGAAGTCAGATGATAGCCTAATGGGGTTTTTTTTGTAGGTAACCTGTTGCTTAGCTCTTGCTGCCTTGAGGATTCTCTCTTTGTCTTTAATTTTTGGCATTTTAATTATTATGTGTCTTGGTGTGGGCTTGTTTGGGTTCTTCTTACTTGGGGCTCTCTGTGCTTCTTGAACTTGAATGCCTTCTTCCTTCACCAGGTTAGGAAAGTTTTCTGTCACTATTTTTTCAAATATATTCTCTAACTCTTGCTCATTTTCTTCTTCTTCAGGGACTCCTATGCTGCAAATACTATTACATTTCCAGTTGTCCCACAGTTCTCTTAAGCTATCTTCCTGTTTTTTAATTATTTTTTCCTTTTGGTTTTCTGATTGATTGATTTTTTCTACTCTGTCTTCTAATTCACTGATCCAGTCCTCCACTTCCTTTACTCTGTTGGTCAGTCCTTCCAATGTGTTCTTTATTTCTGCTATGTCATTCTTCATTTCCACTTGGTTGGTTTTCAGTGTTTTTATATCTTTACTCATGGTGTTGATGTCCTTACTCATGCTTGTTTAGTTTTCTCAAGATCATGGCTCTGAACTCTACCTCTGATAATTTGCTTAACTGCATTTCATTTATCTCATCTTCGGTAGAGTTCTCTTGTTCTTTCATTTGGGATCTGTTTCTTTGTTTCACCATTTTTGCTATCTCAGTGGGTTTTGGAGCCTGCCAAATTTTCCCTGTGGGTGTTGGTGTTCTGCTACTTGAGGCTCCCTCTACTGGGTTTGGATGAGCGTGGAGGGCCCTCCTTAAACACCACTGTCAAGTCTCACTTTCCTGGGTAGATTTGCAAGCTCAGGAAAGGTTCAGTTATGCTCTAGCTTTTTGCCTGGAAGCTATTAGCCTCAGTTACTTGAAAAGCCTTAGGATCTCATTTGAATGAAAAACTCCCTCAGGTGTTTATAGTGTAACAGGTTTTCCCTGAGGATGGGGCTGATGCTGGTTGTTAATGAGCCTCAATTTTCATTTCTTTACCTCTTTGCCTCACCTGGGAATCTCTGAGGGAGGGGCTGCCACAGCTCTGGGAAGGAGTAAACTTGGCTGCCGTTCTGTGTAACCAGGAAGGAGCGGGTTGGCCACCACCGTCCTTTGTCACCACAGCTCAGCACAAACTCTGAGCGCCCTCCAAATCCCAGGTGTCCCCACAAAGTTCCAGTCCAGTCCGCCCTCCCTCTGCCGGAGCCCCAGGTGAGTGGCTGTGGCTATTTAGCTCCCTGTCCCAGCCCTCTGCGCTGTGGAGCAGCTGGGGTTCTTAACCCCGAGGGCGAGCGCCACCACTGCTCACAGCTAAGGCTGCTGCTGTCTGTGGGCTCGCAGCCCACTACCCTCCCGTACCTCCGCAGATCCTACCAGGCTCATTCAGTGTCCTTGGTTGTATGATCCTCTCTTGCTGCTTTTCTGTTGCTTTTTCCCGACGATATGTCTTTATTTTAGTTGTAATTCCCGTTTGGTTCTGGGAGATCGGCTGTGTATCTTCCATTCACTCCACTGCCATTTCCAAAAAAAATCCCTGTGTCTTGTCCCTCTGTAAATTACTGGTTGTGGCAACTTCAACTGCTTCTAGTGAATGATATTTCCATTTTGATTTAAGAAAAATGAATAAAAACAAGATCATGATTTTCAAACCTGCTTATTCCAGGTAGCTCAAGGCACAGGCGGGAACCACTCTGGACAGGACCCCGTCTATCCCAGGGCCACTCACACACCCACTCTCACTCCCCTCTGCCCATTTTTTAAATTGGGTTCTTTGTCTTCCTTTTGTTGAGTTGTATGAGTACTCTATATATTTTGGAAATTAACCCCTTTTCTGTGTTCATTTTTTCCTTTGTTTCTCTTGCCTTAGGTGTTGTATCAGTGAAAATTCTACTGTGTGTGATGTCTGAAATTTTGTTCCTTACATTTTCTACTAGAATTTTTATGGATTCGCAAGTCACATTTAAGTATTTTATTAATTTTGAGTTTATTCTTGTATATGGTGTAAGTTGGTGGTCTAGCTTCATTTTTTTTGCATGTAGCTGTCCAATTTTCCCAGCACAATTTATTAAAGAGGCTGTCTTTACTCCATCGTATTCTTTTCCACCTTTGTCAAATATTAATTGAACATATTGTATTGGGTCAATTTCTAGTTTCTCTGTTCTGTGCCATTGATCTGTATGCCTTTTCTTGTACCAGTACAAGGCTGTTTTGATTACAATGAGTTTGTAATATATTCTGATATCCGGTATTGTGATCCCTCCTATTTTGTTCTTCTTTTTCAAGATTGCTGTATTCTATTCAGGGTCTTTTTTGGTTCCATATAAACTTTTGGAGTATTTGTTCTACTTCTGTGAAATATGTCCTTGGTATTTTAATGGGGATTGCATTGAATCTGTGGACTCCTTTGAGTAGTATGGACATTTCAATGATGTTAATTCTTCCAATCCATTAACAAGGTGTATAGGTTTCCACTTTTTTATATCTTCCTCTATTTATTTTGCAATGTCCTGTAATTTTCTTTAAAAGGTTCTTTACTGCTTTGGTTAAGTTTATGCCTAGGTATGTTAATTTTTTTACTGCAATGGTAAATGGGATTGTTTATTTTTGTTGTTGTTGTTTTTTTTAGTTTCTCTTTCTGTGAGTTGATTATTGGTGTATAAGAATGCCATCGATTTCTTAATATTAATTTTGTATACTGCTACTTTGCAAAATTCCTTTATTAAATCTAGTAGATTTTTGATGGAGTCTTTAGGGTTTTCTATGTACAATATCATGTCATCTGCAAATAATGACAGTTTCTCTTCCTCCGTTCCAATTTGGATCCCTTTTATTTTTTTCTTCATGTCTAATTGCTGTGGCTAAGATTTCCAGTACTATGTTAAATAAGAGTGGCAAAAGCGGGTATCCCTGTCTTTTTCCTGTTCTTAAGGAAAATGTTTTTAGTTTTTGCCCATTGAGTATGTGGTTGTGTATAAGTTTTTCATGTATGGCCTTTATTATGTTGATATATGATCCCTCTATGCCCACATTGCTGAACGTTTTTTATCAAAAATGGGTGCTGGATTTTGTCAAATGCTTTTACATTGTCTATTCATATGATCATATGGTTTTTATCTTTATTTTGCTTTTGTTATATATCATGTTTATTGATTTGCGAATATTCTACCAGCCTTGCATCCCTGGTATGAATCCCACTTGGTCATCCTAAGTGATGTTTTTAATGTATTGTTGGATCTGATTTGCAAACATTTTGTGAAAGATTTTGGCATCTAGTTTCATCAGGAATATTGGCCTGTAGTTTTCTTTCTTTCTAGTGTGTTTATCTGGTTTTGGATTTAGAATTATTCTGACCTCATAAAACAAGTTTGGAAGTCTTCCTTCTTAAATTTTTTTGGAATAGTTTGAGGAGAATGGGTGTTAGTTCTTCTTTGAATGTTCACTCAAACTCCCCCTTGAAGCCGTCCAGGCCCCAGCTTTTGTTTGCTCGGAGAGTCTTGATTATATCTTCAATTTCCTTCATTGTTATTGGTCTGTTCAAGTTTTCTATCTCTTCCCGGTTCAGTTTAGGGAGACTATGTGATTCTAGAAATTTGTCCATTTCACCTAGATTGTCCAATTTGTTGGCATATAATTATTCATAGTATTTGTTAACAATCCTTTGTATTTCTGTGGTGTCAGTTGTTACTTCTCCTCTTTTGTTTCTGATTTTGTGTATTTGGGTCCTCTCTCTTTGTTTCTTGGTGCATCTAGCTAAGGGTCCATCAATCTGGTTTATCTTTTCAAAGCACCAGCTCTTTGTTTCATTGACCTTTTGAATTGTTTCTTTAGTATCTGTGTCATTTATTTCTGCTCTGATCTTTACTATTTCTTTCCTCTACTTGCTCTGGGTTTTTCTTTTGTTTACTTTCTAGTTCTTTAAGTTATGAGTTTAGACAGTCAATTAGAAATTTCTCTTGTTTCTTGAGGTAGGCCTGTAGTGCTATGAACTTCCCTCTCAGGACTGCTTTCACTGCATCCCATAGATTTTGTGTTGTTGTGTTCATTTGCATTGGTTTCCAGGAAGTTTTTAATATCTTCCCTGATCTCCTTGTTAACCCATTCATTGTTTAATAATGTGCTATTTATCCTCCATGTGTTTGAATGTTTTGAGTGTTTTTATTGTAATTGATTTCTAGTTTGATGCTATTGTAATCTGAGAAGATGCTTGATATGATTTCAATCTTCTTGAACTTGTAGAGACTTAGTTTGTGTTCTAACATGCGGACTATCTTTGAGATTGTCCCATGTGCACTTGTAAAGAATGTGAATTCTGCAGTTTTGGGGTGTAATTCTCTGTATATATCTATTAAATCCATTTGATCTAGTGCATCATTTAGAGTCTCTATTTCTTTTTTGTTTGTTTGTTGTTTTTTGTTGCTGTGTTTTATTTAAAAATCTCTTTGCTTTCTTTTGGTTTTTTGTTTGTTTTTTTCTTTTTTATTAATTTATTTTTGTTACAGATGTTTCTCCTCCCCCCCCCCATTGACTTCCTCCTTAGAGTCTCTATTTCCTTGCTACATTTTTGTCTAGAGCAGTGGTTCTCAACCTTCCTAATGCCATGACCCTTTAATACAGTTCCTCATTTTGTGGTGACCCCCAACCGTAAAATTATTTTCGTTGCTACTTCATAACTGTAATTTTGCTACTGTTATGAATTGCCATCGGAAATATGTGTTTTCCGATGGTCTTAGGCAACCCCTGTGAAAGGGTCATTCAACCCCCAAAGGGGTCGTGACCCACAGGTTGAGAACCACTGGTCTAGGGGATCTATCCAGTGATTTCAGAGGGGTGTTGAAGTACCCTGCTATGATTGTGTTGTTGTCAATCTCTCCTTTGAAGTTCTCTCAGAAGTTTTTAATGTATTTTGACGCTCCTACATTGGGTGCATATATGTTTACCAAGGTTATATCTTCATGTTGGGAAGATCCTTTCAATGTTATGTAGTGGCGTTCTTTGTCTCTAGTTATGGCTTTCATTTTGAAGTCTATTTTATGGGATATGAGTATTGCTACCCCAGCTCTTTTTCCCTTTCCCTTTGCTTGAAAAATTTTCTCCATGCCTTCACTTTCAACCTATGTGAGTCTTTTGTTGTGAGGTGGGTCTCTTGTAAACAACATATATATGAGTCATGCTTTCTTATCCATTCAGCTACCCTTCTCTTTTGGTCAGAACATTTATTCCATTTACATTTAAGGTTATTATTGTTTTTTACTTATTTATTGCCATTTTTGTTCAGTGTGGTTATATTTTTCTTCCTATTTCTTCTGCTTATGACAAAAGTACTTTTAACATTTCTTGCAGGGCTGATTTGGTGCTAATCTATTCTCTCAGTTTTTTTTTTTTTGTTTGTTTGTTTGTTTTTTTGTTTGTTTTTTTGCCTGAGAAGCTCTCTATTTAACCTTTCATTTTGAATGATAGTGTTGCTGGATAGAGTAGTCTTGGGTTCAGATCCTTGTTTTTCATTACCTTGATTACTTTATTCCATTTCTTTCTGGCCTGTAGTGTTTCTGTTTAGAAGTCAGCTGATAGCCTCATGGTGGTTTCCTTGTAAGTTACCTGTTGCTTATCTCTTGCTGCCTTTAGGATTCTCTCTTTGTTTTTAATTTTTGGCATTTTAATTATTATATGTCTTGGTGTGGGCCTCTTTGGATCCTTCTTACTTTGGGCTCTCTGTGCTTCTTGACCTTGTATGCCTTTTTCTTTCACCAAGGTAGGGAAGTTTTCTGTCACTATTTCTTCAAATAAATTTTCTAACCCTTGCTCATTTTCTTCTTCTTCTGGAACTCCTGTGATGCAGATGTTGTTGCATTTCATATTGTCCCATAGTTATCTTATGCTGTCTTCTTGTTTTTTAATTGTTTTTTCTTTTTGGTTCTCTGATTAGGTAATTTTTTCTTCCCTGTCTTCAAATTCATTCATCCAATCCTTGGCTTCCTCTAATCTGATGGTTATTCCTTCCAATGTGTTCTTTATTTCTGCTATGTCATTCTTCATTTCTGCTTGGTGTTTTTTTTTTTTTTTTTCATTTTCAAGTGGTTGATTTTATTCATGTTTTTGAGTTCTTTACTCATTCTCTTGAGCTTCCTCATTATCGTTACTGTGAACTCTACCTCTGATAACTTGCTTAAATGCATTTCATGTATCTCTTCTTTTGTAGACTTCTCTTGTTCTTTCATTGTGATTTCTTTGTTTCACCATTTTGGCTGTCTCAATTGGTTTTAAAGTATGCCAAATTTTCCCTGTGAGTGTTGGTGTTCTGCTGATTGTAGCTCCCTCTACTCAGTTTGGATGAATGTGGGAGGACACACGTTAAACACCACTGTCAAGTCTTACTTTCCTGGGTAGATTTGCAGGCCAATCAAAGGTTCAGTTTTCCTCTAGTGTTTGCTTGCTGGCTATTAGTCTCATTTACTTGATGAGCCTTGGGTTGTAGCCCTCAGCTGAATGAAAAAGTCCCTCTGGTGTTCAGGGTAAGAGGATTTCCAGTGGGTGGGGTAGATGCTTGCTGGCCTTCTCTAACTGTTAATGATCCTCAATATGCATTTCTGTGGCCTGGATGGGTGGTGTTAAGTTATAGAGGGAGGGGCTGTTTCTTCTCCCTGGGGCTCTGGGAACGGGCTCTTTGAGTAAGATGGGTAGTGTCCTATGAAGGAGTGACTCAGTGTAAAATTCCTGGTGCCCTCCCAGCTCTCCAAACTCCTGAGCATCTCCACACAGTTCCAGTTTAGTCTGCCCTCCCTCTTCCAGAGCCCAAGGTGAGTGGCTGTAGCTAATTTAGTGCTCTGTCCTTGCACTCTGTGCTGTGGACCTGGCTTGGGATTTTAACCCCAAGGGAACTGCTGACAGCTAAAACAGCCCTCAGCTGCTGGTTGTGGGCTCCCACTACATCTTTTTGTGCCTCCTCAGTTCCTACCAGGCTCGATTTGGTGTCCTCTTTCCATCCCTGTTATACTGGTTCTCTCCATCTGCTTTTCAGTTAGTTTTTCCCAATGATTTTTCTTTATTTTAGTTGTAATTCCAGTTTGGTCCTCAGAGATGGTCTGTGTAGCTTCCATTAACTGCACCACCATTTTTCAACTCCTCTCATGCTATTCTTTAATTCTTTGCTCATGCTTTCCTGTAGCTCTTTGAGCATATTTAAGACAGTGACTTTAAAGTCTTAGTCTAGTAATTTCAAGGTTTTGTCTCCCCAGAGACAGTTCTATTGATTGCTTTTATAACATGTGTATGCACCATACACTCCTGTTTCTTTGCATGTGTTATAGTTTTATGTTGAAAACTAAACATTTAAAATGGATTATGTGATGAATCTCAGAGGGAAGGAGGAGATTAACCAAAGACCTTATATGCATAACTCATGGATGGACACAGACAATAGTGTGGTGAAGGCCTGGGGAGGGCAAAGGAGTGGGCAAGAAGGGTCAATGGGGGAATAAATGGGGGACATCTTTAATACTTTCAACAATAAAGATACATTTTAAGAAATAAACAAAATAATGTGGTAACTGAAAATTTGATTTACTCTTGCTCTAGGGATTTTATTGTTGTTCTTTCTTATTTATGTTGTTTGACAGTTTAGTTATTCTCTTGAATTAATTTTTTGTCATGTATGACCACTAATGTCTCTCCTTGGTTATCTTAGTGACCACCTACTGACTGGACAGAAATTTCCTTAAGTGTATTAAACCAATATGTCTCCCTGCCTTTGCCAAGGAGCTCTGTATGTGTTTTGGAGGCATGCTTCTTGCTTGCACAAAATATCAACGTTAAACAAATATGAGAGATTAGGGTAGTCTCATGTCTTTCCAGAGATTATACACAACCTTGAATATGCATGTGACTTTCTAGATTCATAGGAATGTATTGAAGGTTTACCAAAGCCTCCAGTGACATTTCATTCCTAGTTTTTTCTCTTTTAGTTGTTTTTCATACTTTTGTTACTCTCAGCTGATATTGCTACTTCAGGCAGCTACAATGTTAAAACAACTGCTGTTGATTGTTTTTGATAAGGATAGGGAGGTTTGCATAGAATGAGCTCTGTGTGAGATCAAATAAAGATAAGCCTTGGGAATGGAGCTTTACAGGGAGTCTCCAGACAGATCAAATTATGACAATTAATTTGAGATAGGGCTTTTAGGAGCTACAAAACCATTTTCCCCTTCCAGTATGTACTGGGCTGCTGGTTTCCACAACTTCAGTCATTGTAAGGCTCTCAGTTTCTGAGGTTACCACAGAGCTAGAGAGATTGAGAATACAGCAAATTGAAAATCCACAATACACTGTGATTATCGACATTCAACTGCTTTTCTTGAATAAAGAATCCTTGGATTGTTGCAAACCTTTGGTTAATTTTCAATGTGCTGAAAAAGTTGACCATTTTTGCCAGTGTTTTGGTGCTTTTATGGAAAAGCACATTTTTAGGACTTTTTACTTTACCATCTTCAGGAAGGGAAACTTTTGTTCCTAGAATTCAAATAGAGTACTCAGGGTGTCACGGAGGGATGAAAAATCATAGACTTTTAAATTAGACACACTGTAGATTGAATCATGTTTCAGTTACTTGCTTGTCGTGACCTTAAGCAAGTCTCAATTTTCTTATTAACTAAATGAGGATGATAATATCTTCCTCATAAGATTGTTGTTAGAATGAAATAAAATAATTGATATACAGGGTGGGGCAAATTGGGTTTACAGTTGTGAGTACATGAAACACAGAGTTTAATCTTGTGTTATTATTTATTACTGTATTATTTTTCTTATGAACAATGTAACCCCTCTTTTGCTTTACCCTGTAAAGCTTTTGCTACATAGAAGGTATTCAATGCATATTAATTTTGTCATTTACCTTTATGCTTGATTACAAACTTAGTGATTTCAATTTCAGTAAGTTCCTATGTTGGAGTTGCTCAATTTATTTGGTACAAAATGTATGTAATAATGGGGTCAGAATGCTCAGACAGTGGATACTACCCCATTAGCTGTCACCTTTTAGCCACAGACTTATTCGCAAGGTGCCTTTAGGACTTGCTTGTTGCATTACAACTCCATTTTCATTTGTGCCTCCCAGCACTTGGTTGGCTTTACTAACAGTAACACTACACTGTTGACTTATTTTCAGCCTCTATTTATCACTGTGTCCCACAGATCTTTTTTTTTAGACCCGCTCACACATAGCTGGTTATTTCTCTTATTTATTATTTATTTATTGTTAGATTTATATAGTGCTTTCCTCTCTAAAAGCTTAAGGCACTGTGCAGAGAACTTACAAACATGGCTCATCAAACATTACACATCTAAAATAAAATAAAAAATGGGGAAAGTAGGTAAGCAAACAGGAATGGAAAATCTGAGGGATAATGGATGATCAGGAGAAAGGGAAGAAGGATGTGCTATGCAGTTCATTTTTTCTTTTGGTATGCCACTATGGGAACTTATCCCTGGTAAGTATTTATTTATTTATTTTTTAATTTTCAGGTCTCTAATCCAGTCTCAAGATACCTGAGGTCATTTACAGTTCAAAAGATATAGGTGTGTTTGACTTGCACAGATTTGGGTAAACAGAAAGCACAACACAATCTGTGTTCTCTTCTATTGCCTAAGTCATAGATTTAAATGACAATTAACATTAGTCTCAGAATAATTCCTTTCTTGACAGGAGGATATGCTAATAAAGTGTGAACTGTTGGTAGGAACACTGTGTGTTGCAGGAATAGGACTATTGTATTCCATGTTTAATGATGGCAGACAGTGATTAAAGAAACAGGGTACTTCATAGGGTATGAGTCACTAAGTGCATTACACTAACATAACATATAGTAAATTACAAATATTACCGGTGATAAAGTTGTAAGAAAGAATGATAATCGTGCCTTTAATTTCTATACTTCAAATTCTGGCATTCCACAATGTACACTTCCAGTTTATAAGCATAAGTTAGATGGGTTTGGTGTGCAGAGTACATAGCTGGTATTATGGAGGGTATTGAGGGTCATGTATGAATGGATAGTGGCCTACTGCCTTTCACATTGACTTGCTGAGAAATCACCATTTGAGATTACGCACAAGATTTTCTTAGTTTAATATCACTGTTTTACACACACACACACACACACACACACACACATACACACTTTCCCTCTAGTGCATTTAAAGTGTGTTTTATGTGATCAGAGTTCATTATTCAGTTTTTAAATTTTGATTACCATTAATATTTATCCCAGAGGGGCTAAATCAACTCAGATAATTCACTGGCTTGTTAGCAGGTAAGTAGGAGAAGCATTTGGAATTAATTTTTCCCGTCTTCTGTTACCACAAATGAGAGCAAGTTGACTCTGACTTTTTTTATAATTCAGAATAGGTTGGGGGCTCCAGGGCTTTGCCAATTATTTCATTAAACTGCAACTGGGGTGAGATTTTTTAAAACAATTTCACTTGAAAGAAATGTGTCAAGACACTGTTCCAAACATACAGATCAAATTTATAAAAAATAAATAAATAAACAGATTTTTCACAAGGCTTCTACTGAGACAAAAGCCCTGGATAAGAATCTTGATCTGGATAGTCTTGGATTCAGGCCTATTTCCATTTATTCTCTGTTGGACCCCAGGGCACTATTATTGCTCTCTGTAGCATTATATTCCTTCAGCAAAAATCACGGGGTCTCTTAGAATTTGGTTACATTCCCAAAGGGCATCCCGCTCTAAAATAATCATGATAACTATAATTGTGTTTCAACATCTTAGTTGTTTTCCTGAATTTTGGTTTTGATTCTTATTTTCAAAGACGTTTAACAATGTCCTGTGAAATATTTTAACATTATTGCAAAGTGCCTATAATATTTAGTACAGTAGTCTTATTAACTATTTGATTAAGCCAAAAGAGTTTATTATCTTCCCTTTCTCAAATATCTTGAGACCAAATGATTTCATTTAGAGAGATGCAAGATACCAGATACAGGGTAAAAATGGAATGCTTTAATATTTGGGATGAGCAACTGTTTCGTACTAATGAATAAGTGCTGTCATATATCTTTGAACATTACACCGATGTGGCCTTAGTTCTAAGTGAAAAACAAAATTGGTGAGAAACTATCTCCTCAGAATGATTGTTTTCCTATTTTTGATAGCTTTTTCCTTGCCCTAGTTAATATCATTGTCATCTGGCCTAATTATGTTCAGGTGCAAGATGTCAGATTCTGCTGGAACAAGCCAGGTTGGAGGGCCAGACGTGAGTTGGCTGTAACAATCAAAGCTAAGGCTACAATAACCTGTAATTTTTCTACTTATTGCCCCATGTTCTGGAGTCAGGTAATATGGTGCCGAGGTGTTTTGCTAAGTGATTTATAAAGATCAACCTGAGTTTTGAATAAACTTCTAACAGACTAACCTTCTAGACTGTGGAGATGGGGCACTGTGTTTATCCATCCTTTTTCGCAAAGCAGGTTAATAGCCTTTGACACAGAACTTCTATTTGAGTGAAACAAGCAATTAATAATGGGAAATGCCTCCTGGTTTGCTAAATGACAATATAATTGCAGTTGATACGTCTTTACCTCATCATCCTAATTTTTAAAAAAGTAACTATATTCCTATCTTTTCATCAATATACTCACAATTCTAATAATTGTCACAAAGTTTAAAATGACATCTGGATAAGCATAACTTAAGAAGCCTCTCCCAATTCCTACTAAAATGCTAATAATAATAATAAAAAAACTAAGTAAAATGAGCTCAAGAAAATTTGGAAAACTAATACTGAAAAATAATTGCTGGAGCTAAAATAAAATTCTTGTAATGTTAAGGAGAGTGAAACTGGTCTGCAATTTGAAAATTCCTGAACCAGCAGTCTTAGGAAATCTTAGGAAGGCCAGAAGACATTTTTCTCCACTTTTCTTCTCTGATACAGTGACTGAGGGTTGTACCAAACAGACAATTGTACAGTTGCCCTGCTGTCTTCAGTCACAGGGATATAAAGTACAGAATAGAGAATACAGTCAATAATATTGTAATAAATATGTATGGTGCCATGTGAGTACTTGAAATATTGGGACAGGGAGACCACTTTGTAAAGTATATGATTGTCTCACCACTATGCTGTATACCTGAAACTAATACAATATAGTATTGAATATAAATTGTAAATGAAAAATAAAATTTTAAATGAATTGATTTGTAAAAATTTATAAATGCTTAGTATAATAAACAAATAATGTAGCACAAATAAGAAAGCCCTAATAACCCCAAATCTTTTTTTTAATTAATTTATTTTTGTTATAGATGTTTCTCCTTTTTCCCCCCATTGACATCCTCCTCCTCATCCCCCCCACCCCGTCCCCAGCTTCGTTGTCTATGTCCATTGGTTATGCATACATGCATATAAGTTCTGTGGATTATCCCTTCCCTGCCCTCCACTTCTGAGGATTGTCAGTCTGTACCTTACTTCTATGACTCTGGGTCTATTTTGTCCATCAGTTTGTTTAGTTCATCATATTCCAGAAATAAGTGAGATCATATGATATTTGTCTTTCTCTGCTTGGCTTGTTTCGCTTAGGATAATACTTTCCGGGTCCCTCCATGTCATCTCAGAGGATAAGAGATCTTTCTTTCTTACAGCTGTATAATACTCCATTGTGTATATGTACCACAGCTTTTTTATCCACTCATCTACTGATGGACACTTGGGATGTTTCCAGATCTTAGCTATTGTAAACAGTGCTGCTATGAACATGGGGGTACATATATTCTTTCTGATTGGTGTTTCAGGCTTCTTAGGGTATATTCCTAGAAGTGGGATCACTGGGTCAAATGGCAGTTCAATTTTTAATTTTTTGAGGTAACATCATATTGTTTTCCATAGTGGCTGCACCAGTCTGCATTCCCACCAGCAGTGTACTAGGGTCCACTTTTCTCCACACCCTTGCCAGCACTTATTGTTTGATGATTTGTTGATGACGGCTATTCTGACAAGTGTGAAGTGATACCTCATTGTTGATTTAATTTCCATCTCTCTGATGATTAGTGACGTTGAGCATTTTTTCATATGTCTCTTGGCCATTTGTATGTCCTGTTCGGAGAGGTGTCTCTTTAGGTCCTCTGCCTATTTTTTAATTAGGTTCTTTGTCTTCTTTTTGTTGAGTTGTGTGAGTACTCTATATATTTTGGAAATTAACCCCTTATCTGATGTATCATTGGCAGTTATGCTCTCCCATATAGTGGGTTCCCTTTCCATTTTGATGGTTGTCTCTTTTGCTGTTCAGAAGCTTTTTAGTTTGATGTAGTCACACGTATTCATTTTTTCCTTTGTTTCTCTTGCCTTAGGTGATGTATCAGTGGAAATTCTGCAGCTTATAATGTCTGAAATTTTGTTGCCTGCATTTTCTTCTAAGATTTATATGGAATCACGAGTCACATTTAAGTCTTTTATCCATTTTGAATTTGTTCTTGTGTATGGTGTAAGTTGGTGGTCTAGCTTCAATTTTTTGCATGTAGCTGTCCAATTTTCCCAACACCATTTATTGAAGAGGCTGTCTTGACTCCACTCTATGCTCTTGCCACCTTTGTCAAATATTAATTGAGCATATTGTCTTGGGTCAACTTCTGGGTTCTCTGTTCTGTTCCATTGATCTATGTGCCTGTTCTTGTGCCAGTACCAGGCTGTTTTGATTACAGTGACTCTGTAGTATAACCTGATGTCTGGTAATGTGATCCCTCCTACTTTGTTCTTGTTTTTCAAGATTGCTGTGGCTATTCGGGGGAATTTTGGTTCCATGTAAACTTTTGGAGTATTTGTTCTAGTTTTGTGAAGTATATTGTTGGTATTTTGATGGGGATTGCATTGAATCTGTATATAGCTTTAAGAAGTATGGACATTTTAATGATGTTAATTCTTCCAATCCAAGAACAAAGTATATGCTTCCACGTTTTTATATCTTCCTCTATTTCTTTTTTCAATGATCTATAGTTTTCTGTGAAGAGATCCTTTACTTCTTTGGTTAAGTTTATTCCTAGGTATCTTACTTTTTTTGCCACGATGGTAAATGGGATTTTTTTTTAGTTTTTCTGTGAGTTCATTGTTGGTGTATATGAATGCCGTCGATTTCTTGACTTTAATTTTGTATCCTGCTACTTTGCCAAATTCATTTATTAAGTTTAGTAGAGTTTTGATGGAGTCTTGAGGGTTTTCTATGTACAATATCAATGTCATCTGCAAATAATGACAGTTTCACTTCCTCCGTTCCAATTTGGATCCCTTTTATTTTTTTCTTCATGTCTAATTGCTGTGGTTAAGACTTCCAATACTATGTTAAATAAGAGTGGCAAAAGTGGACATCCCTGTCTTTTTCCCGTTCTTAAGAGGAATGATTTATGTTTTTGCTCATTGAGTATGATGTTGGCTGTAGGTTTTTCATATATGGCCTTTATTATATCAAGATATGATCCCTCTATTCCCACATTGCTGAGCGTTTTTATCAGAAATGGGTGCTGGATTTTGTCGAATGCTTTTTCAGCATCTATTGATATGATCATATGGTTTTTAATCTTTCATTTTGTTTATATGGTGTATCACATTTACTGACTTACGAATGTTGTACCATCCTTGCATCCCTGGGATGAATCCCACTTGGTCATGGTGGATAAATTTTTTAATGTATTGTGGGATCTGATTTGCTAATATTTTGTTAAGGATTTTGTAACCTGTGTTAATCAGCGATATTGGCCTGTAGTTTTCTTTCTTTATCCGAAAGTAGTGTCTTTATCCGATTTTGGGATTAGTATTATGCTGGCCTCATAAAATGAGATTGGAAGTCTCCCGTCTTCTTGGATTTTCTGGAATAGTTTGAGAAGAATGGGTATTATATCTTCTTTGAATGTTCGATAAAACTCCCCCATGAAGCCATCCAGGCCTGGGCTTTTGTTTGCTGGGAATTTCTTAATTACATCTTCAATTTCCTTTGTTGTTATTGGTCTGTTCAAGTTTTCTATCTCTTCCTGGTTCAGTTTTGGAGATTGTGTGTTTCTAGAAATTTGTCCATTTCACCTAGATTGTCCAATTTGTTGGCGTATAATTGTTCATAGTATGTTTTGATGATCCTTTATATTTCTGTGGTGTCAGTTGTTACTTCTCCTCTTTCATTTCTGATTTAGTTTATTTGGGTCCTCCCTTTTTGTTTCTTGGTGAGTCTGGCTAAGGGCCCATCAATCTTGTTTATGTTTTCAAAGAATCAGCTTTATGTTTCATTGGTCTCTTGAACTTTTTTTTTTTTTTTTTTAGTCTCTATGTTGTTTATTTCTGCTCTGACCTTTACTATTTCTTTCCTTCTACTTGCTCTGGGTTTTTCTTTTCGTTTTCTTTCTATATCTTTAAACTGTAGGGTTACAGAGTCAATTAGGAATTTTTCTTGTTTCTTGAGGTAGGCCTGTAGTGCTATGAATTTCCCTCTCAGGACTGCTTTTGCTGCATCCCATAGATTTTGTGTTGTTGTGTGTTCATTTTCATTTATTTCCAGGAAGTTTTTAATTTCTTCCTTGATCTCATTGGTAACCCATTCGTTGTTTAATGACATGCTTTTTAGCTTCCAAGTGTTTGAATGTTTTTGTGTATTTTTGTTGTAATTGAGTTCTAGTTTCATGCTGTTGTGGTCTGATAAGATGCTTGATATGATTTCAATCTTTTTGAATTTGTAGAGACTTAGTTTGTGTCCTATCATGTGGTCTATCTTTGAGAATGTCCCATGTGCACTTGAGAAGAATGTATATTCTGTAGCTTTGGGGTGAAATGTTCTGTAAATATCAATTAAGTCCAACTGATCTAGGTCATCATTTAAGGCCTCTAAATCTTTGTTAAGTTTTTTTTTATTTAATATTTTTTCTTTATTGAGTTGAAAGAGGAAGGGAGAGAGAGGTAGAAACATCGATGAGAGAGAACATCGATTGGCTGCCTCCTGCACGCCCTCCACTGAGGATTGGGCCCACAACCTGGGCATGTGCCCTGACCAGGAATCAAACGGACGACCTCTTGGTGCATCAGTTGATGCTCAACCACTGAGCCACGCCAGCCGGGCCTTTGTTAAGTTTTTGTCTGGAAGATCTATCCAGTGGTGTAAGCAGGGTGTTAAAATCAACCACTGAGATCGTATTGTTATTGATCTCTCCCTTGAAGTCCTCCAGAAATTTTTAAATATATTTTGGAGCTCCCATATTTGGTGCATATATGTTTATCAGGGTTATATTCTCTTGTTGGATTGATCCTTTTAATATTATGCAGTGACCTTCTTTGTCTTTTATTATGGCCTTGGTTCTGAAGTCTATCTTGTCACATATGAGTATTGCTACACCAGCTTTTCTTTTCATTTCCTTTTGCTTGGAAAATTTTTTTCCATCCCTTCGCTTTCATCCTGTGTGTGTCTTTTGTTATGTGGTGGGTCTCTTTTAGACAGCATATATATGGGTCGCGTTTTCTTATCCAATCAGCCACCCTATGTCTTTTGATTGGAGCATTTAAACCTTTTACATTTAAGTTCATTATTTATAGATAGTTATTAGTTGTCATTTTTATTTTATGTCTGTGTTCCTCTTTCTCTCTCTCTGTTTCTTCTTCTTACAACAGTCCCTTCAGCATTTCTTGCAGTGCTGGTTTGGTGGTGGTAAATTCCTTTAGTTTTTTTTTCTCCGTGTAGCTCTTTATTTCTCTTTCAATTTTGAATGATAGCCTTGCTGGATAGAGTAGTCTTGGATTCAGACCCTTGCCTTGCATTACTTTGTACACTTCATGCCACTCCCTTCTGGCCTGCATGGTTTCTATTGAGAAATCAACTGACAATCTAATGGGAGCTCCCTGGTAGGTAACTTTCTGTCTCTCTCTTGCTTCCTTTAAGATTCTTTCTTTGTCTGTAATGTTTGTCTTTTTTATTATGATGTGTCTAGCTGTGGGTCTTCTGGGGTTCATCTTGCTTGGGACTCTCTGTGTTTCCTGGACTTGTGTGACTTTTTCCTTCACCAGTTTATGGAAGTTTTCTGTCATTATTTCTTCAAACAGGTTCTCTATTCTTTTCTCTGATTCTTCTCCTTCTGGTACCCCTATAATGCGAATGTTGTTACGTTTTGTATTATCCCACAGCTCCCTTGAACTCTCCTCCTGCTTTTTAACCTTTTTTTCCATTTGCTGCTCTATTTGGATGTTTTTCTCTACCTTGTCTTCTAAGTCTCTGATTTGGTCTTCAGCTTCTTCTAATCTACTATTGAACCCTTCTAAGGTATTTTTCATATCAGCTCTGTCATTCTTTATTTCCTCTTGATTTTTATGTATAGCTTCCACCTCTTTATGCGTAACTTCTACCTCTTTTTTTTAAGCTGAAGTAGTTCCCAGTGAGCTCTTCATAATTCTTAAGTTGCTTGTAGTTCTCACCAAATTGTTTCAGCACCCTTATAATCATTGCTTTGAATTGTTTATTTGCCTAGTTGCTTTCTTCTCGTTCTTGTAGTTCCTTTTCTGGTGATTCTTCTTCTTCTTCTTTTTTTTTTTTTTTTTCATTTGGTTGTTTTTTCTTTGTCTCACCATTTTAGCAATCTGGTAGTTCTAAGCTTGTTGAGGGATGTTGGAATATATAGGCAGATCGGTGTTTATCAATTAAGGCTGCTGTGCCTCCCAGCCTGTTTTGGTGTATGGCTCCTGTTGTCTGCTGTGGGTCCTGGAGGGTTGACACCTGGTGGCTGGAATTGGTCTGTCATACAGGACTCTGCTCCCCAAGACTTGCTCCTGCTTGGGCTGGGTCACCGTTCTTGATCAGCTTCTGCTGATGCTGCTGGGGATGGGTCTTAGCTGCCGATATGTGCTGCTGCCGCCTGGGTTGTGGGGGTCTGTCTGGTGCCCTGCTTGGGTGTGTGGGACCTGCTGGTATGTTGCTGGGGTGTGTGGGGTTCCACTAGTACACTTCTGGGGTGCATGGGTTCCACTGGCATGCTGCTGGGGTTCATGGGTCCCTCTGGTACACTGCTGAGGTGTGTGAGTCCAGCTGGTGTCCTGCCAGGGTTTGTGGGTTTTCTTGGTACACGCTGGGGTTTGTGGGTTCCACTGGTGTGCTTCTGGGGTTCGTGGGTCCCTCTGGTACCTGTTGAGGTGCATGGGTCCCACTGGTATGCTCTTGAGGAACTCTGCTGCCTGGTGAGGTTCAGCACCTGATCAGTCGCTGCTGGGGGCAAGTGTCAGCTCTTGGTTCGCACTGCTACTGCTCCTGCTGCTGCTGCCAGGGGATGCTCTCAGGTCCCAATCCTTTACTGCTGTTGGGGGCTGAGGATGCTCCACACCTGGGATTTTGCTGCTGCTGGGGGGAGGGGCTCCACTCCAACTCCACTGCTGCAGTTGTCAAGGACAGGTCTCAGCTGCCCTAGCCCTACTGCTTGGTCTGGGTCTCTGCTCTTGATCAGCCTTTGCTAATGCTGCTGGGGATGGTTTCAGCTGCCAGTCTGAGCTGCTAATGACTGTTGGGGGTGGGGCTCTACTCCTGCCTAATTGCTGTTGCTGTGAGGGGAGGTGCCAGGCTCCCAAGCTGGTGCTAGTGCCCCCACGAGCCTGGGTGGGCTGCCTTGAGCCTGGGAAGGCTGCTGTGCTGCTGCAGGCTTAGAGCCTGGGTGGACCTGAAGCCTGGCTGGGTCTCCACACAGTAGCGGGCCTGGAGCCTGTCTACCGCAGAGCTGCAGCAGGCCTGGGCGAGCCACTGCTGCTTTTGGGGGTGGGGCTCCAGCTCCCAGCTGGTTTCGGCTACTGCTGCAGGCACTTACTGTGTGCTGACTGTGCTAACACAGCTAAGTCCACTGGACGTATGGTGCAGGGCGCTCTAGTGAATTCAGGTCGCTGGGCCCCAGCCACTCCCCGTTTTCTCCTCCCAGGGAATACTCGGGATCCTCCAAAATGGCGGAGCCTCCTGGCCGAGCTGGGGAAAGTTCGCTGACTTGCCGCTTACCATGTAGCTGGCTGCTTTCCGGCTACACAGGCACCTTCTGTAACCCCAAATCTTAACACGATATAACCACTAGCATTTAGTGAACACATTTCTAGAAATCTTCTATGCAAATATATGCATAGATAGTAATAAAAAACACATATGCATCCCTATGCAACATTATTTACAGTAGCCCACATATGGAACTAAGTGTCCATCAATAGATGAGTGGATAAAGAATTGGTATATATATATGATAGAATATTATGCAGACATAAAAAATAAAATCTTGCCCTGGCTGGTTTGGCCCAGTGGTTAGAGCATTGGCCTGTGAACCAAAGAGTTGCGGGTTCGATTTCAGTCAAGGGCACGTACCTCGGTTGTGGTTTGGTCCCGATCCTGGTTGGGGTCGTGCGGGAAGCAACCAGTCAATCCATCTCTCTAAAAAAAAAAAATATATATATATATATATATATATATATATATATATATATATACATATATAGATCTTACCATTGGCGACAACATGGATGTACCTCGAACTTATTATGCTAAATAAGATGTCAGACAGATAAAGAGTAATATCATATGACTTCACTTATATGTGGGATTTAAAAACATAATAAGTGCCCAAGCGGTGTGGCTCAGTGGTTGAGCGTCAACCCATGCACCAAGAGGTTGCAGGTTCAATTCCTGGTCAGGGCACATGCTCAGGTTGTGGGCCCAATCCCCAGTGGGGGCATGTAGGAGGAGGCCAATTGATGTTCTCTCTCATTGATGTTTCTATCTCTCTCTCTCTCCCTCTCTCTTCCTCTCTCTCTAAAAGCAATAAAGAAAATGAATTTAAAAATAAAAACATAATAAATGAACAAACAAAACTGAAAAACAACTCATAGATACCTAAAACATGTTGATGGCTACTAGGTGGGAAGGGGATTAGGGGAATGATTGAGAAAGTTGAAGGGATTAAGAAGTACAAATTGGTAGTTACAAAATAGTCACGTGAATGTAAAGTACAGCATAGGAAATACAGTCAGTAATACTGCAGTAACTATGAATGGTGTCAAATGGGTACTGGACTTATCAGGGTGATCACTTTGTAAGTTACATAAATGTCTAACTGCTATGCTGTATACTTGAAACTAATATTGTATGTAAACTGTAATTGAATAAATGAAAAATAAGTATTAGAAAACAATATAGTATGAATGACTGGATAATAATCGAAATAGTTGTACATTGTTTATTTAACTAGATATTTTAATTGTCTCCATTTTTTTCTGTTATAAATAATGCATTTACAAAAATCCTTGGTTATAAGCCTGTGTTAAAGTCTCTATTTCATAGGATATGTTTCTATGAATAAAATTACTCAAAAGATTCAAACAGTTTTAAGGATTTTAGCAACATACGCTTTATTTTCAGAACGGTTTTACTAATTTACATTCTTGTCATTATGTCTGTTTTCTTATCTCTTTGTCAGCATTGACTATTATCATAAAGCAACTATGTATATGTATAATAGACAATGATGGTGATTTTCTTCTGTATATAAACTTTTGGGGTTTTTGCCTTCTGAATTTCTTACAATGTCAAATCAATCCATCTTTTTCTGCATTATTTGTTTTTGAAGCATAGAATGCGCTTTCTATTTTCAGGTCAAAAATAAGTTTTCTTATATTTAATTATAGTATTTTTATGTATTTATTTATTTATTTATTTATTTATTTATTTATTTATTTATTTGTTTATTTTTATCTTTATTGTTGAGAGTATTAGAGATGTTCCTCCTTTTTCCCCCATTGATGCTCTCCTCCTCACTCCCACCCTTCCTGCCTTCCCCATGTTATTGTCTGTGTCCACTGGTTATGCATATATTCAAATAAGTTCTTTGGTATATCAGAGGGAAGAGGGATGGGTGATGGGGTGGGAAGAGTTAAATTTATCTCCTTGTTATCGAAGGTCTATCCTCTCTCAGCTACTATACATTGCATTCCCAAGGGAAGGAAAAAAGAATGATTCCCATATGTGGGACGTGTGGCACATGAGACAAACACTATGTAGCAACCCATTGTACTACCTGTATATTACCAGCTTCCTATCCTGAAATGCTGAAAAGTTACTGGAGGAATTCGAGTAACTAATGTCCATAGGTGTTAGTCTGGGTTGGTATTGTAGAGGAAATGAGTCTTGAGCAGAGTTTTGATTTAGAGGAGAACATAACATGGTCAAATAGCTTACACTATGCCTGGAGAAAAGGTTCAGAGTTTAACAGTTTGTATATCTATCTGTAGTTATTGTTTTACATATATTATATATGTATGTATGATTTTTACTATTTGAAATCTTATATATTTCATTATTTTGTCTTTTCCTTAATGGCATTAGGGAATACTAGAACTGTAAAACAGAATCTTAGAATATCAGAGCTGGAAAATATCTCAGAGACCATTTTATGTTATGTGAATAGGAAATTAATTTTTGCAATGATGAAAAAGTTTGCCTCAAATTACACAGTTAGAGTTGGCACTAGAATTAAGATCTCTGATTCCTCACTTAGTGCTCTTTCCATTACAACAAATTGTTGAAAGTTCTCTTTCATTAGATTCTAGATACTCATAATGAGTGTCTATGCTGAATTCAAATTTTGAAAGGACTTTTAAAAATATTATCACATGCATTTATAATTGAAGATACAAAATATAATGCATGTAAAAATAAAAAAGATTTACTTTGTCTATAAATAAACCATGTCAACATGCTTATAAATTTTCCCTGTTCTCTAAAGAATGATGTCAAATTCTAATTAATCTCATCATCACTTCTACTTTACTCCTTAAAGTGACATAAAGTTGTGATATATGATTATACTACACTTCAATTTTAAACTTTGTGATTTTTCAGCTTGATAGTTTTAGCTGGTCTTTAATTTTTTTCCAGTTATACTAACAGAAATAACAAAGCCCCTGCTTTTAGATACACTCTAGAATTTAAATTCCCATTTTGCTGAGCTCTAGTGTTTTCCTACTTCGCATTTTTTTTTACACGGATCAATCATTCAGCATGTTTTATACACATCTTCTATGTGCCTACTCCTATGTTGGGAACATAATGGTCCTTGCTAACAACCTCTGATGAGGATCTTCTTTATCATTATAAGGACTGGCTTTGGGTTTTGATGTTATATATGAGTATGGTCACCAAGATTCAATTTAGAATCGCATTGGGAAAAATGGATAAAGGAAATGATAAGATTAGGCATAATCATTATTGTCATCAGCATCAACAACTACAAAAAAAAATTAAGTGTTTTCATTTTTTTTTAATCCTCACCAAGGATATCTTTCCATTTATTTTCAGAGTGGGAAGGAGGGAGAGAGAGAGAGAGAAAAACATCGATATGAGAGAGACACATTGATTGGTTACCTCCCTCACGACCCTGACCAGGGCTGGGGGCTGAACCACAACTGAGGTACATACTCTTGACTGGAATCAAACCTGTGGCTCTTTGGTCAATGGGCCCATGCTCTAACCACTGAGCCAAACCGGCCAGGGCAAATTAAGTGTTTACTATGTGTTAAGGACATAAGTAAGTGGGGAATTTGGGGATAATAAGGAGCTTGTAATACATTTAGAAGAATAACACATTCATTAAAGAATAAATAGTTGCATATACTAGGAACAAAATGAATTGAGTAAGTGTGGCCTCATACATGATGGGTTTCAAAGGAATGATGAAATATACCTGGAGAGAGTGTGTTCGGAATCATGGCTGGGAGAAAGTGAAGAGGGTATTCCTGACAGGGAAATCAGTATATATGAAAGGGCAGAGGTGAAATGTTTATGGCCTATTTTGGGGGAAAAATAATATAAAAGGACTCGATGGCAGGTGCTGTGGAAAGAACACTGATAGTTAAAATCAGGCAGATCAATGTTGATTAAAATCCTATATCAGCCTTATAGGTACTGTTTGACCTTCACCTATCTGACTCTCATTTTCTTCTTCATCAAAAACCAATGAAGGTTGGTATACCTTTAGAAGGTTAGTGTGAGAATTACCTGAAGTATGTGTAAAGTGTTCACTTAATATCTGGTATACATAGGGACTAATTAAATGAAATTTCCTTTCTAACTTGTTTTAGCTGGAGTCTAGGTAGGTGTAGAAGAATAGAGAGTGATAAAACTGTGGTGACCTAACTCAGTTTAACAATTCTATCCTTCTACCCTGGAGAGCCACTGAATGTTTATGAAGAGTGGAATAGCAAGTGTTCAGTGCAATTTTAGATCAAGTAACCTTTTAATAACCTAGAATGTGGTTTGGAGAAGAGAGCAACTGGGGCCAGTATGACAGGAGGTGGAAAGGGTCTGTTCCACTGTAGTGGTTGAACTGGAAAGGAAGCCATATGCAGGGAGATATAACAGTGAAAGACTTGCTTAACTTGGTTATAGAGGGAAGAAAAGGAAAAAATAAAGGGTGGGTTTAGAGGTTTCAAGACTGAGTTACTGGGAAAAATACAAACATAAGGGGAGATGATATTTGGGGAAATATAATTAAATTGTTTTAAATATTAACTAAATATTGATATTAAAATGGAGAAGCAATAATATTTGTAGTGCATGCAAAGACTTGGCTCTGCGAAGGGGATGTTAAAACTTTCAATGTACAAAAAGATTATGCTGATGTATGGAATGTATTCGTGTGTGTGTGTGTGTGTGTGTGTGTGTGTGTGTGGTTGGATTAGGTCTTTAAGGCATAGTGATCCATGCTATTCTTATAGCAACCCTCTAATTCAAATTTGAGAAATGCATCCACATGGCAGCCTTAACGGAAAAAAAAAAATTAATGTTATTTTTCTATCAGCCTGTTTCTCCATATTAGAAAAAAATTGTATCTAAAGAGGAATTTAATGACTTAGAATAATAATAAGTTCAATGTACAGACTAGGGTATGGGGAACTTCAGTAACTGTGTCCATCAGAGGTAGGAAAATGGTGAAGGTAAAAAGGAACAAATCTTTGAGAGGTGTTTTATTTGATCTGACTAGACAATGGCAGAGCAACTTGCTAAATGTATTTGAATATTGTACTTCTGTGGATTCATTTAGGAAATGTAGTGCCTTTCTTAGAATCTAGAAGCCTAGGTGCCATTCCTAGGTTCTAGAAAGTGTTGAGTTGTTGAGAAGACAACCCCTGTGAATTACTTTAGACCAGCAGTTCTCAACTTGTAGGTCACGACCCCTTTGGGGGTCAAACAACCCTTTCACAGGGGTTGCCTAAGACCATCAGAGAACACATATTTCCGATGGTCTTAGGAACCAAGACACCGCTCCTCTATCCATCTCCAGGTGGGTCCGCCCACATGCAGATATGCCCACATACAACATAAGGAACTAATGAGGTATTAAAGTGTCGTGGCATTAGGAAGGTTGAGAACCACTGCTTTAGACAATAACAGCCTTAGTATGCTGTTTTGGGCTTTAGCAATTAACTAAATACCCCAATCAAGCTCTATTTATATGATTTTTCTTTTGTAAAAGATCACAATATTGAACAAAACAGGCAGAACATGAAGTGATTTTGCAGAACATGAAGTGATTTTGCTCAGGGAGGTGAGACTTGAATGGACCTGTGTGTTTGTGTGTGTGTCTGTGTGTGTGTGTGTGTGTGTGTGTGTGTGTGGCAATGTTTAATGAAAGCCTCCCACACCTTCAGCATGTTTAATGACTTTGCTCTGCTTTGGCTTTCAAATCTGTAGATCTGTGTTAATTGCACAAAGGTTTTCAGATTATTCTTTTCCAACAATTTATAACCAAATAAATTTATATCTTTTTTATTTCAGCAGGTTGGGAGCAACAATTTATAAGTATTTTTCTAGGAGTGGACACCCAACACCTCCAAAAAAGAAACAGGCATTCAGGGCCAACTGGTTTGAAGAGAAATATTTCTTTCTCTAGATTTGTATCGATGACACTCAATTTGGGACCCATATTGTATGAGATAGGAAAGAGACTGATTTTACCTTGCTGAATTATCTGTGTCTCCTATTGATTGATCAAAAGAAAATGGGGGTTGTGGCATTGCTACATATACTCAAATAATCTGCCTTCAGCCAGGGAAATGACTAAGTGCCTAGCAAAGGCTACAAAATACCTTCTGCCTATTTTGATCTACTTAAAGAAATTGCTTTATATTGCTAGAGAATAGCTGACCCCCATCGTCCTAGTCACATTTTATCCTTGAATAATGAGGAGAAAATCCCCCAGCAGTAAATGTTCACTTTATCATGTTTTTTTTTCTTACATCAAAAAACAAAACAAAACAAGCTTTCTGAAATAATGATACTATCCTCAGCTGAACATAAGGGTTTATCCCTAATATCTTAATCGATAGTTAGAGTTAGGGAGGTCAGCTCATCTCTAAACTAAAGTTAGAGTCAGCTCTCCACCACAGAAATGAAATGTGGCAAAGAAGGCCGCAGGCTTGTCTAGCAGCTCCAGATCTGCATCTTAAATGCATGAGTTTAATGGACAGTTTTCAGTATTTATCTTTGACATATTGACCAAGGGCCCTCACAACGTGTACAATCTACCTATAGACTCCTCTAAATCCTCATTAGTGTTTCTATTTCAATTATTTTTCACAAACCTGTGAGTAAGAGTTTAAAGTATGATCCCATAAGAGCCCAGGTATCAATTTTTGAAAATCACAATGGTGTTTATTAATTTATTCATAAAATGAGGTATTCCTTTAATGAATATTTGTTTAGCACCTACTATGTTCCAGACACTGGAATAGACACTGGGGACACAAATGGATTGACAGTCTAGGTTAATAAGTACTGTTGTATGCCAACTTACCTTCCATGCAAAAATCAATCTCAATTAATTTTTACCATTTTAAATTGACCTAAGAGTGCTAAACTCAGATGCTTTCCTCATTCTACATATATTTATTCATTTCTTTTCTTTATTTTAGATGTTTCTATTGGAATTCAAATTCTGGTTCTGATATTTATTAGCAGTGTACTTTTGGGTACGTCACTTAACCTTATCTATTTTTCTTTATTTTTTATTGAATTTATTGGTGTGACATTGGTTAATAAAATTAAATATGTTTCAAGTGTATAGTTCTATAATACATCATCTGTATATTGTACTGTAGGTTCACCAGCCAAAGTCAAGACTTCTTTTATCATCATTTATCCCCCCTTTACTCACTTCTACCTCCCCCCACCCCCTATCCCTCTAATAATCACCACACTGTTGTCTGCATCTAGGAGGTTTTTTTGTTTTTGGTTTTTTTGCTTAATCCCTTCACCATTTTTTTTCCATAAAATATGACTACTTTATTAATAGTTGAGTGGTTCATCCCCATGAGCCATGTGGTCCACCCAGACATTCAGAACCCAGACACAAATTCAGCACATCCTCTGAGCCTCTTGCCCTAATTCCAATAGGATGAGCACAGTGCCCTCACATACAGGGCCTTTAATGTTGGGGATGATGGGGAAGTTTGTGTCATCCATGAATTCCATGTGCTGCATGAACTGTCCCTGGGAACCAGTCCTGCCCAGCATGTTGGTGACCCTGGCCAGCTTGATAATTTGCACATGACTTGTGTCCATGATGGTGGTACAACACTGGAAGATGGAACTCCCTTAGCCTTTTCCCCCTTATCTTCTTTATTTTCCTTATCTATAAAGATGGGTAATAATAGTACCTGCCTCACAGGGTGGTTGTGAGATTTAAATGAGGCAGTCTCTGACATACTATTGTAATTCAACGAATATTAGATTAGGAGGAGGATCCAAGATGGTGGTGGGGTAGGTGAAAGCTACACTTACTACTCCCAGGACTAAACTGTAATTTCAAATAAAATATAGAACAATGAACCTGAATAACCAACTGAAGACTAGTTGAAGAGAAGTTTTATAACCAAGGATTTACAGAAGAAGTCACATTTAGAATGGTAGGAAGGGCAGAGACGTGAAAAGGCCTGGTCGTGCACCCACATGTAGTGGCCTGGAGGGATAGCTCAGCTGCAAAGATCCCCACTGTGGGGTATAGGGTCTCAACCCCATGCAGGGATGCCCAGCCCAGAACACCAGAGACTGGAAGAGATGCCCACATAATGTCTGCCTGTGAAAATAAGCAGGAATTCTGTCCTCCAGTGAGAGACAAGAGTCTGCTAGAAATCTAGGCACTCACTTAAAGGGCCAATGCGTAACATCTTGTTCACAGCCACTCACCCTGGGCTCTGGTGGAGGGAGGGCAGATCAAACTAAAGTTGTATGAGGAGAGACTGAGGTCTGTGGTTCCAGGGGGGGAGAGCTGAAAGGACACCCACCACGGTCCCTGAGGTGAGTCCATCTCCCACATAGCAGATGCCATCTTTTTTGGGTGAAGCACTCCCCAACATATGGCATCTGCCTGGGGGAATCCAATAGCCCCACTCTCCAGAGTCCCTGTCATCCCACCATGTGGAACTTACACACCATGAAGAATTCAGCTGCCTGGGCCTGGGGTATAGAAATCTGGGAAGACTCAGGAGAGTCAGTGACTGAGTTGTGTGGAACTGGGACAGTGGTCATTGCCCACACCTTCCTGTGAAAATGACTGAAACCTCACCCTCATGGGAGACCCACTAGCCCCACCCTACTGACTTTAGGCTGCCCAACCCTCCTGAATCCCAGTGGCTTTGCCCTGCTGAGCCCAGGCTTTCTAGGACTAGGCAGAATCTGGGACTGACTGAGTTGTGTGGTTCTGGGGTGAGGGCCATTCCCCCCTTTTGCATGAGCCTGACTAGCACTTGCTCTTCATGGGAGATTCACTAACCTTACCTTCCAGGTTCCTGTGAGCACTTCCCTGCTAAACTCCAGCTCTCTAGGAGGTCCAGCCATAATCTGGGACAGATTGAGTTGTATGAATCTGGGATAAGGCCATTTTTTCCTTCCCAGGTTTGACTGATGCAGAGCTCTCCCTTCATACAGTCAAATCCTGACCTGTTTAGGCCTGGTAAACTCTTCTGGCCTTACTCTGATGACTCCACAAGACCCCATCTCCCCACAAATGTCTGTATATACCTGGCAAGTGGCAGCTAGACTTAGTATAACCTGGGTATTTTGCTGAGTGGTCTCAGATCCAGCACTGGCATTGTGTCTGAACCTGTATTAATCTGGTGAAAATCACTTGTCCCTACCTGGTAACTCACTGAGAACTTACCTCTTTCAACTCAAGTGTTGCCAAAAGCTGTTTCAGTGGCTCAACCTAACAGGCAGCTGGCAGATGGAAACAAGTGGAGACAGATCTTAGGGTGGCTTGGGCTTCTTGCTAACCTGTGCCTGGGCTCTGTGCTGGTGAAAGCCAGCCTTGGTGCAAAGCTTGGTCCTTCCCATGCACACCTAGGCCAAGCAGAGGCAGCCACAAACTTTGGATCACATTGTAGCTCTAAACAAGATGTCCAGGGGAAATCACAGGCCCCCTCTGACATTGACCTTCACCAGAGTCCTTCCCAAAAGAGCCAGAATGGGGAGAAAAAGCAACAAGCCCCAAACAAAGGAGAAATATCCAGAAAAGGAAGTAAATGAAATAGAACCAAGCTATCTACCACATATAGAGTTCAAAATAATGCTTATAAAGACAATCAAGGAACTTTGAAGAATAGATGAACACAATGAGACTTCAACAAAGAGATAGTAAGCATAAAAAGGGACATAGAATCCATATAAAAGAACCAGTCAGAAATAAAGAATAAAGTATCTGAAATGAAGCATACATTAGAAGGAATATATAGTAGGTTAGATTAAGCAAAGGATTGAATCAATAATTTGGAAGACAAGGTAGTAGAAAACACTCAAACGGAACAGCAAAAAGAAAAAAAAAAGAATTTAAACAATTGATAATTTAAAGGACCTTTGGGATAACATGAAACATAACAATATCTGTATCATAGGAGTACCAAAAGGAGAAGAGAGAGAGCAAGGAATTGAGAACCTATTTGAAGAAATAGTGACTGAAAAATTTTCTAACCTAGTGAAGGATAAAGACTCACAAGTCCAGGAAGCTCAGAGAGTCCCAAACAAGAAGAACCCAAAGAAGCCCACACCAAGACACATCATAATTAAAATGACAAAGGTTAAAGAGACAAAGAGAGAATCTTAAAAGCAGAAAGAGAAAGATTTAGTTACCTACAAGTGAGTTCCCATTAGCCTGTCAGCTGATTTCTCAACAGAAACATTTCAGGTCAGAAGGAATTGACACACATTATTCAAAGTTAGGGAAAGCAAAGACCTACAACCAAGACTACTTTACTCCGCAAGCTTATCATTTAAAATGGAAAGAAAAATAAAAAGCTTCCAAGACAAAAACAAAAAAAAGCTAAAGGAGTTTATTACCACCAAACCAGTACTACAAGAAATGTTAAGGGGATAGGCAAGATGGCTGCAGTGTAGCTGGAAGCTATGTGCCCTTGCTACCAGCCAGGGAACAGATTTAGAGCTAAACTACTGCACAATCAACTTGAAAAACTAATAGTAGCTGATTGGAAATATTATATCTAACATGCACTGAAGAAACCATGTAGAGACTAGTAAAAGGAGGGGAGTCATGGAAAGAGAGAGAACCCTCAAGTAGGTGCAGTGGCTAAGAGGCCCAAGGGATATTGTATGCAAAGCTCTTTCCCCCTGGGAATATGGGATCTGAACCCCATGCAGGGATCCCAAACCCAGAGCAGCAGATAGAAAAAGAGCCTGCATAGCATCTGGAAGAGAGAACCAGGGAGACTCAGACAGTACCTTCCCAATGAAGAAGTACTCCTATTGCTAGTAGCCCCATACTGAAAGTTTGCTCTGGGGTCTGACTGCAGAATAGGCTGCAATGCCATGTTTGGGTCCAGCCGATGGGTCTGAGGGCTGCACCCAGCAGTGACTTTGAGGAACACTTTACATTCTTGAAAGGCCTTGTGCATAGATAGCCTTGGTCAGTGACTAAAGTATTTGGCTTGTGGAAAGGGGAAAGGTTTCTCCCACCTCAAGTGCAGGGTCGGAACACCTCTCCCCACCTGTGGCGCCTCCTAGACTGCTGCATTCTGCTGGGTTGGAAGCTCAGGGAAGCAGTAAAGGTCTGGCATTTTTAGTCTGAACTGTAGATGCGGGGCCCAAGAGGAGCTGGGAATTTCAGTCATGTGAAAAGATCAGAGTCCTGCATGGGGTTGATTCTCTACCCTCTCCTGCTTAGACTGGTGGTGCAAGGACACCTGTTCTATGCACTGCTGAGATTTTTGGCCTCTATCTCCTGAGAAGCTTTTGTAGTGGAGACAGACGGGCAAGTGCTTGGCTCTGTGACTGCATTGTGTGTTGGCTGATCCAATCTCTCTGTGAGTACTGCCAGGCAGCCCCAGGAAGGATAAGTAGAGCCCATCCACCCTCCTACAAGCTAAGAACACCACTCCTAACAAGAAACTGGCTCAGCCCTGTGAAGTCCTAGATAACCCCACTTAATGCAGTTCTGTCAAGGACCGGAAGAGTCCATGTGTGAGACCCTCAGAGTCTATTGTCTGGGACCAGGAGAAAGTGCTTAGTCCCCTCCTGCAAGCTGGGTCAGCAACATCTTCAACCATAGAAACTTGGTCAATCTCCCTGAGCCCAGGGTGACTGCAACTACTTCTACAGAGAAGCCTGCAGGCTGTGCCCAACTTGAACCTGCAGCAAACCCTCTTAGGGAGAACTAGAGTTGGAACATAAGGCTTTCAAATGATTTCTCACCAGAAACACTTCAGGCCAGAAGGAATTGGCATGAAAGATGCAAAGTAATGAAAAGTAAGAGCCTGCAACCAAGATTGCTCTATCCAGTAAGGCTATCATTTAAAACCAAAGATGAAATAAAAAGCTTCCCAGACAAAAGAAGACTAAAGGAGTTCATTACCACCAAACCAACATTGCAAGAAATGCTCAAGGGACATTTTATATCTATTATCAGAAATATATATAATATATAATAAAATAGAAGATATATCTATTATTAGAAATATATATAATATATAATAAAATAGAAGATATATCTATTATTAGAAATATATATAATATATAATAAAATAGAAGATATATATATATTATATATTATATATATATAAAGGAACATAGGCATAAAGAAAAAGATGACAATAAATAAGTACCTATCAATAATATTAAATGTAAATAAATTAAATGTTCCAATCAAAAGACATAGGGTAGCCAAGTGGATAAAAAAACATAACTCTCCCTGGCCGGTTTGGCTCAGCCGTTAGAGCGTTGGCCTGCGGACCAGAGAGGCCCAGGTTCGGTTCCTGCTAAGGGCACAAACCTCAGCTGTGGTTTGTCCCCGGTCCTGGTTGGGGTCATGTGGGTGGCAGCCAGTCGATGTGTCTCTCTCACATCCATGTTTCTCTCTCTCTCTTCCTCCCTCTCTCCCTACCCCTCTATCTGAAGCTAAATGCAAAAGTGTCCTCCGGTGAGGATAAAAAAACAAAACAAAACATGACTCATACATATGCTGTCTACACCAGACTCACCTCAGAACAACAGACACACATAAGCTAAAAGAGAAAGGATGGAAAAAAATATTCCATGCAAATAGAATAAAAAAAATGGGGTAGCAATATTTATATCTGACAAAATAGAATTCAAAACAGAAAACCATAACAAAAGACAAAAAAGGTCAATACATAATACTAAAGGAATCAATCAACAAGAGGATATAACCCTTATAAACATATATGCATCCAATATAGCAGCACTTAAATATATATATAAACTTTTGGTGGACTTTAAGGGAGAGATAAAGAGCTATACAGTCATAATAAGGAACTTTAGTACCTCACAGTCATCAATGGCTAGATCTTCCAGACCAAAAAAAATCAATAAGACAACATCCACCTTAAATGGCACACTGGATCAGATAGATTTAGTTGATATTTATGGAACATTTCATCCCAAAGCAGCAGGATATACATTCTTCTGAAGTGCACATGGCACAATCTCAAAGACAGACCATGTGTTAGGACACAAAATGAGTCTTAACAAATTCAAGAAGAATGAAAAAATATCAAGCATTTTCTCAGATCAAAATGGTATAAAACTAGAAAACAACGACAATGAAAACTAAAAATATTCAAACACATGGAGGCTAAATAGCATGTTATTAGAAAGAATGGGTTACCAAAGAGATCAAGGAAGAAATTTAAAAAATTACTGGAAACAAAAGAAAATGAACACACAACCACCCAAAATCTATGGGACACAGCAAAAGCAGTCTTATGAGGGAAGTTCATAGTATTACAGGACTACCTCAAGAAGCAAGAAAAATCTCTAGTAAATAGTTTAACCCTACACCTAAAATAATTGGAAAAAAAGCAACAAGAATAGCCAAAAGTAAATAGAAGAAAGGAGATAATAGAGATCAAAACAGAAATAAATAACATAGAAACTAAAAACTACAAAAGGTCAATGAAACCAAGAGCTGATTCTTTGAAAAGATAAATAAGATTGATAAACTTTAAACCAGACTTATCAAGACACAAAAAGAGAAGACATAAATAAATAAAATTAGAAATAAAAAAGGAGAGGTAACAACTGACATCACAGAAATACAAATGATTATAAGAAAATATTACGAACAACTATATGCCAACAAAATAGACAACCTGGGTGAAATGGAAAAGTTCATAGAAACAGTCAATCTTCCAAAACTGAATCAGGAGGAAGCAGAACACCTGAATAGATCAATAACAACTAATGAAATCGAAGCAGTAAAGCAAAACAAAACAAAACAAAAAACTCCCAGCAAACAAAAGTCTTAGACTAGATGGCTTCACAGATGAATTTTACCAAGTGTTCGAAGAACTAACACCTGTCTTCCTCAAACTATTATAAAAGATTCAAGAGGAAGGAAGACTTTTAAACTCTTCTTACAAGGCTAGCATTATTCTAATAACAAAACCAGATAAAACACAACAAAGAAAGAAAACTATAGGCCAATATCCCTGATGAAAATAGATGTTAAAATCCTCAATAGAATGTTAGCAAATCAGGTTAAACAATACATTAAAACAAAATTATACACCATGAACAAGTGAGATTTATTCTGGTGATGCAAGGTTGGTACAATATTCACAAATCAATAAATGTAATATACCACATAAACAAAATTAGAGAACTCAAAATGGCGGTGGAGTGAATGGAAGCTACACAGACGATCTCCCAGGACCAAACAGGAATTACAACTAAAATAAAGACAAATTGTCGGGAAAAAGCAAGAGAAAAGCAGCGGGAGAGGACCATACAACCAGGGACACTGAATGAGCCTGGTAGGATCTGCGGAGGCACGTGAGGGTGGCGGGCTGGGAGCCCACGGACAGCAGCGGACTTGGCTGTGAGCAGGGGCCTTAGCTGGGAGCAGCAGCAGCGCCCGCCCTCGGGGTTAAGAGCCCCAGCTGCTCCACAGCGCAGAGGGCCCAGACAGAGCGCTAAATAGCCACAGCCACTCACCTGGGGCTCCGGCAGAAGGAGGGCGGACTGGACTGGAACTCTGTGGGGACACCTGGGATTTGGAGGGCGCTCAGAGTTTGTTCTGAGCTGTGGCCACAAAGGACAGTGGTGGCCAGCACCTCCTTCCCGGTTACACAGAACGGCAGCCAAGATTGCTCCTTCCCGGAGCTGTGGAAGCCCCTCCCTCGGAGATTCCCAGGTGAGGAAAAGAGGTAAAGAAATGCAAATTGAGGCTCATTAACAACCAGCATTGGCCCCACCCTTGGGAAATACTCTTACACTGTAAACATCTGAGGGAGTTTTTCATTCAACTGAGATCCTAAGGCTTTTAAAGTAACTGAGGCTAATAGCTTCCAGGCAAAAAGCTAGAACATAACTAAAACTTTCCCGAGCTTGCAAATATACCCACGAAAGTGAGACTGGACAGTGGTGGTGAAGGAGGGCCCTCCACGCTCATCCAAACCCAGTAGAGGAGCCACAAATAGCAGAACACCAACACCCACAGGGAAAATTTGGCAGGCTCCAAAACCCACTGAGATAGCAAAAATGGTGAAACAAAGAAACAGATCCCAAATGAAAGAACAAGAGAACTCCACCGAAGATGAGATAAATGAAATGCAGTTAAGCAAATTATCAGAGGTAGAGTTCCGAGCCATGATCATGAGGACTCTAAACAGCATGAGTAAGGACATCAACACCATGAGTAAAGATATAGAAACACTGAAAACCAACCAAGTGGAAATGAAAAATGACATAGCAGAAATAAAGAACACATTGGAAGGACTGACCAGCAGAGTAGAGGAAGCGGAGGACTGGATCAGTGAATTAGAAGACAGAGTAGAAAAAATCAATCAATCAGAAAACCAAAAGGAAAAAACAATGAAAAAACAGGAAGATAGCTTAAGAGAACTGTGGGACAACTGGAAACGTAATAACATTCGTATCATTGGAGTCCATGAAGAAGAAGAAAATGAGCAAGGGTTAGAGAATATATTTGAAGAAATAGTGACAGAAAACTTTCCTAACCTGGTGAAGGAAGAAAGCATTCAAGTTCAAGAAGCACAGAGAGCCCCAAGTAAGAAGAACCCAAACAGGCCCACACCAAGACACATAATAATTAAAATGCCAAAAATTAAAGACAAAGAGAGAATCCTAAAGGCAGCAAGAAATAAGCAACAGGTTACCTACAAAGGAAACCCCATTAGGCTGTCATCTGACTTCTCAACAGAAACACTACAGGCCAGAAGGGAATGGCATGAAGTAATCAAGGTCATGAAAAACAAGGATCTGAATCCAAGGCTACTCTATACAGCAAGGCTATCATTCAAAATAGAAGGTCAAATAAAGAGCTTCCCAGACAAAAAAAGGCTAAGGGAATATATTAGCACCAAACCAGCATTGCAAGACATGTTAAAAGGACTGCTGTAATTAATAAAAGAAATAGAAAGACAATTAGAACCACACTGAACAAAAATGGCAATAAATAAGTACATATCAATAATCGCCTTAAATGTAAATGGACTGAATGCTCCGATAAAAAGACACAGAGTAGCTGACTGGATAAGAAAGCATGATTCACACATATGTTGTTTACAAGAGACCCACCTCACAACAAAAGACTCACATAGGTTGAAAGTAAAGGGATGGAAAAAAATCTTCCAAGCAAACAGAAAGGGAAAAAAAGCTGGGGTAGCAATACTCATATCTGATAAATTAGATTTCAAATTGAAGACCATAATTAGAGACAAAGAAGGCCACTACGTAATATTGAAAGGGTCTATCCAACAGGAAGATATCACCTTGGAAAACATATATGTACCCAATATAGGAGCAACAAAATATATTAAAAGTCTTCTGGAGGACTTCAAAGGAGAAATCGACCACAATACAATCATAGCAGGAGACTTCAACACCCCATTGACATCACTGGATAGATCATCTAGACAAAAAATTAACAAGGAAACAGAGACTTTATATGAAGCACTAGATCAAATGGATTTAATAGATATATACAGAGAATTACACCCCAAAAGTGCAGAATTCACATTCTTCTCAAGTGCACATGGGACATTCTCAAAGATAGACCATATGTTAGGGCACAAAATAAGTCTCTACAAGTTCAAGAAGATTGAAATCATATCAAGCATCTATTCAGATCACAATGGCATGAAACTAGAAATCAATTGCAACAAGAACATGCAAAAACATATGAACACATGGAGGCTAAGTAGCATGTTACTGAACAATGAATGGGTTACCATGGAGATCAAGGAAGAATTTTAAAACTTCCTGGAAACCAATGAAAATGAACACACAACAAAGCAAAATGTGTGGGATACAGCGAAAGCAGTTCTGAGAGGGAAGTTCATAGCACTACAGGCTCACCTTAAGAAAGAAGAAAAATTTCTATTTGACTACCTAACCTCACAACTTAAAGAACTAGAAAGCAAACAAAAAGAAAACCCCAGAGCAAGAAGAAGGAAGGAAATAGTAAAGATCAGAGCAGAAATAAACGACATGGAGGCCAAAAAAACAATTCAAAGGATCAATAAAACAAAGAGCTCGTTTTTTGAAAAGATAAACAAGATTGATGGACCCTTAGCTAGACTCACCAAGAAACAAAGAGAGAGAACCCAAATACACAAAATCAGAAATCAAAGAGGAGAAGTAACAACTGACACCACAGAAATACAAAGGATCGTTAACAAATACTATGAACATTTATATGGCAACAAATTCGACAATCTAAGCGAAATGGATACATTTCTAGAAACACATAGTCTCCCAAAACTGAATCGGAAAGAGATAGAAAACCTAAACAGGCCAATAAAACTGAAGGAAATTGAAGATGTAATCAAGACCCTCCCAGCAAACAAAAGCCCAGGCCCTGACGGCTTCACGGGCGAGTTTTACAGAACATTCAAGGAAGAACTAACACCCATTCTCCTCAAACTATTCCAAAAAATTCAAGAAGAAGGAAGACATCCAAACTCGTTTTATGAAGCCAGCATAATTCTAATTCCAAAATCAGAAAAATACACTACAAAGAAAGAAAACTACAGGCCAATATCCCTGATGAACATAGATGCCAAAATCCTTAACAAAATACTAGCAAATCGGATGCAGCAATACATCAAAAAAATTATTCACCATGACCAAGTGGGATTCATCCCAGGGATGCAAGGCTGGTACAATATACGCAAATCAATAAATGTGATACATCACATAAACAAAATGAAAGATAAAAACCATATGATCATATCAATAGATGCTGAAAAAGCATTTGACACAATCTAGCACCCATTTCTGATAAAAATACTCAGAAATTTGGGAATAGAGGGATCATATCTCAACATTATAAAGGCCATATATGAAAGACCTACAGCCAACATTATACTCAATGGACAAAAATTAAAAGCATTTCCCTTAAGAACAGGAACAAGACAAGGATGCCCACTTTCACCACTCTTATTTAACATAGTACTGGAAGTCTTAGCCACAGCAATCAGACATGAAGAAAAAATAAAAGGGATCCAAATTGGAAAGGAGGAAGCTAAACTGTCATTATTCACAGATGACATGATATTGTACATAGAAAACCCTAAAGACTCCATCAAAAATCTACTAGACATAATTAATGAATTTGGCAAAGTAGCAGGATACAAAATTAACGTCAAGAAATCAATGGCATTCTTATACACCAATGATGAACTCACAGAAAAAGAAACTACAAAAAACAATCCCATTTACCATCGCGGCAAAAAAATTAAGATACCTAGGAATAAACTTAACCAAAGAAGTAAAGGACCTATTTGCAGAAAACTACAGGACATTGAAAAAAGAAATAGAGGAAGATATGAAAAAGTGGAAGCACATACCTTGTGCATGGATTGGAAGAATTAACATCATTAAAATGTCCATACTACCCAAAGCAATCTATAGATTTAACGCAATCCCCATCAAAATACCAACGACATATTTCACAGAACTAGAACAAATACTTCAGAAGTTCATATGGAACCAAAAAAGACCCCGAATAGCTACAGCAATCTTGAAAAAAAAGGACAAAGTAGGAGGGATCACAATACCGGCCATCAGGTTATACTACAAAGCTACTGTAATCAAAACAGCCTGGTACTGGCACAAGAACAGGCACATAGATCAATAGAATAGAACAGAGAACCCAGAAATTGACTCAAAACATTATGCTCAATTAATATTCAACAAAGGTGGGAAGAGCATACAAGGGAGTAAAGACAGCCTCTTTAATAAACGGTGTTGGGAAAACTGGACAGCTACATGCAAAAAAATGAAACTAGATCATCAGCTTACACCATACACAAGAATAAACTCAAAATGGATAAAAGACTTAAATGTGACTCATGAATCCATAAAAATCCTAGAAGAAAATGTAGGCAACAAAATTTCAGACATCATACGCAGCAAAATTTTCACTGATATATCACCTAAGGCAACAGAAACAAAGGAAAAAATGAACACATGGGACTACATCAAACTCAAAAGTTTCTGCACAGCAAAAGAAACAACCATCAAAGTGGAAAGTCAACCCACTGTATGGGAGAGCATAACTGCCTATGATATATCAGATAAGGGACTAATTTCCAAAATATATCGAGTGCTCATACATCTCAACAAAAAGAAGACTAAGAACCCAATTAAAAAGTGGGCAGAGTAAGATATTAGTTAATGGACATATATGAATACCCCATGGACACAGACAATAGTGTGGTGAAGTCTAAGAGAGAGGGAGGTGCCAGTGGGTGGAGGTGGGCAAAGGGGAGAAAATGGGAGATACCTGCAATAGTGTCAACATTACAAAATTTTAATGAAAGAAAAGAAACGTAAAAGATTCTTCTTTAAGAAGACAAATAGAAAAAAAGGAACATAGTTATAACAAATAGAATTGCGATAAAAAAGTACCTATCAATAATCACTTTAAATTTAAATGACTTAAATGCTACAGTCAAAAGACATAGGATAGCTTAATCAATGAGAAACAAGACCCATGTATATGCTGTTTCAAAGAGACCCACCTCAGAATGAAAGATACAAATAGGCTATAAGTAAAAGGATGGAAAAGACAGTTCATGCAAATGAACCTGAATAAAAAACCCTGGGTAGCAATACTTGCATTAGACAACATATATTTTAAAATTAAGGCTATAATAAAAGACAGAGATGGACACTACATAAAGATAAGGGGATCAATCCAATAAGAGGATATAACTATTATAAACATTTATACACCCTACATAAGAGCACCTAAATATATAAGGCAAATCTTGATTGACATAAATGGATAGATTGACAGTAGTAAGCCATAGTAGAGAATGTTAACACCCCACTGCCATCAATGGATAAATCTTCCAGACAGAAAATCAAGAAGGAAACATCAGCCTTAAATGACACACTAGATAGATGGATTTAATCATATCTTCAGAGCATTTTATCCCAAAGCAGCAGAATATACATTCTTTTCAAGTTAACATGGAATATTTTCTGGGATAGAACACATTAGGCCACAAAATAAGTCTCAATAAATTTAAGAAAATTGAGATCATATCAAGCATCTTCTCAGACCACAATGGTATGCAACAGGAAAAAGAAAACAAACTGAAAAACACACAAATACATGGAGGCTAAATAATGAATGGGTTACTAAACAATGAATGGGTTAACAATGAAATCAATGAAGAAATCAAAAGATAGCTTGAAAAAATGAACACAACAACCCAAAATATATGGGACACAGCAAAAGCAATCCTAACAGGGAAATTCATAGTCTCACTTTAAAAAATGAGAAAAATGTCAAATTAACCACCTAACCTTACACTTAAAAGAACCAGAAAGAAACAACAAAGCCCAAAGTGAAGTAAAAGAAAGGAAATAATAAATATCAGAGCAGAAATAAACTAAATCGAGTCAAAAACAAAACACAAAAGATCAGTGAAACAAAGAGCTGGTCCTTTGAAAAGAGAAACAAGATTGATAAACCTTTAACCAGACTCATCAAGAAAAAACAGAGGATTCTCCTTTAAAAAAATCAGAAATTAAAGAGGAGAAGTAACAACTAATACCAAAGAAATACAAATGATTTTAAGAAAACATTATACACAATTATATGGCAATAAATTGGACAATCTGGAAGAAATGGATATATTCCTGGAAACTTACAATCTCCCAAAACGATATCAAGAATGCAGACTGGTACAGCCACTACAGAAAATAGTATAGAATTTCCTCAAAAATTAAAAATTAAACTTCCATTTGACCCACTTCTAGAAATATATCCTAAGAATCCAGAAACACCAAACAGAAAAAAATATATATATATATGCACCTCCTATGTTCATAGCAGCACTATTTACAATAGGTAAGATCTGGAAATAGTCCTTGTGCCCATCAGTAGATGAGTGGATAAAAATTTATGGTACATTTACACAATGGAATACTATGCAACTGTAAAAAAGAAGGATCTCTTACTCTTTGGGACAGCATGAAGGGACCTGGAGAGTATTATGCTAAGTGGAATAAGCCAGTCAGAGAAAGACAAGTATCACATAATCTCACTTATATGTGGAATCTAATAAACAAAATCAACTTATGAATAAAATAGAACCAGAGGCATGAAAATATGGAGCAGACTGACGAATCTCAGAGGGAAGGGGTGTGTGTGGGAAGAGGTTAACCAAAGAACTTATATGTATATATATATATATATATATATAGTACCCATGAACACAGACAATAGACTGGTGAAGGCCTGGGGCAGGGTGGGAACTAGGTGGAGGGGGGCAATGGGGTAAAAAAGGAGGGGGCATCTTTAATACTCTCAACAAGAAAGATAAAAAAAAACGGCACATATATGCAATGGTATACTACTCGGCCATAAAAAATAATGAAGTCTTACAGTTTTCAACAGCATGGATGGACCTAGAAAGTATTATACTAAGTGAAATAAGTCAGTCAGAAAAAGAAAAATACCATATGATATTACTTATATGTGAAATCTAAACAACAATATAAACAAACTAACAAAACAGAAACAGACTCATAGATACAGAGAACAGACTGATGGCTACCAGAGGGGAGGGCTGTTGGGGGACTGAGTGAAAAAGGTGAAGGCATTGAGAAGTACAGGATTGTAGTTACAAAATAGTCATGGGGATGTAAAATACAGCATAGGAAATATAATCAATAATATTGTAGTAACTATGCATGGTGCCAACTGGGTACTGGAAATATCAGGGAGAACACTTTGTAAAATATATGGTTATCTAACCACTATGCTGTACAACTGAAACTAATACAAAATAATACTGAATGTAAATTATAATTGAGAAAATAAAAATAAATAAAATATAGCCTGTCCAGTTTGGCTCAGCGGTTAGAGCGTCGGCCTGCAGACCAAAGAGTCGTATGTTCAATTCCCGGTCAAGGGCATGTACCTCAGTTGTATGTTTGATCCCTGGTGTCACAGTCATGCAAGAGACAACGAATCAATGTAGCTCTCTTATATCTCTCTCCCTCCCACTCTATCTAAAAATCAATGGAAAAATATCCTCAATTGAGGATTTAAAATTTTAATAAATAAATACTAGGTTGTATTAGATTTTGTTCTGAAAGAAAATCTTTTTACTTCTCTATTGTCTATGGGTGTATGGATATGAACAATTAGCACACAGGCAAATGGTGAATTGTTGTCTCCTTTCCCTGTAAGAAAGTCAAATACTTAATGTACAAGATCATTGAGCGTATTTAAATATTCTGTTTACTCTAAAATAAGTCTATGTCATCCAGCTTGATGACAAACCACTCATGTTTGATGAGAGGTTCAGCACTTGTTATGCTTTTACTCTTGCTATATTGAAATAAACTTCATCATTATTTTTATTTCCAAATCAGGTGGCTTGAATAATTTACCTAATTTCTATCCATACACATCTAAATGTACCCTCTAAGCCCTTGAGAGGCACATGAGTTATATGTTTTCTGTATGTGAGAGCTGCTAGGACTTTGAAAACTTTTCCTTTTCCCTTTCCCATCAAAAAAGGATTTTCCTTTAACAAGATACTTTTGTGACTCATGAAATCTAGTGATAAAATAGGAGACTTTTATTAAGCTCTTTCTAAAAGGAGATATAAGACATTTGGCATTATTTTATATAGAAGCAATGACTTTTGGCTGAAGTCAACATAATTATCAATGTAGTCATCTTTTCACTCCTTATAAACTGTATCACCTGTATTCCCTCAAGCCACAGTAAAGTACTGGATAATAATAATTGTCTCAAATGAAGTTGGTGGTTTTATGTTAATGAATATCATTTAGAAGGCAATTTCCCTAAAAATCAACACGTCCTCAGAGCTGATATATGACTTTGCTGTCTTATGTATTAATGAGTTCCCTAAAGGTAACATTGGTAACAAAAATTATGGATTTTTCCTTTCTGCAAATTTTTTTCATAGGCCTTCACAATTATTCATACACAATGTTCAACGTAATAGTCTTTGTTTCATTCTTGATAATTATTTTTCCATCACTGGATGTTGGTAAATGTTAACACCTTTTATTGTCTATATTCAGAAAACGGCTTAGTTGAAGATAGGCATGTCTTATCTGCAAATGAACCCAAGGGTCTTATCGTAATATGATGAAATATCAGGGACTATTTAAAGCTTTCAGCACAGTTCGTTCTAACTCCAGATAAGCAGGCCAAAGAAGTCCTTACTCAGAGTAAAAATCATCTGCTTTTCTCAGCTTCTCTAATTAACTTGGGAAAGTTCTCAAATCTTAGTTATCATTCATGTACTGTTGAATGTGTTTCATTGTGTTATTCACAATTTCTGATAATCTCAACTTTGCATCATTAGTAGCACATTTTAACAAATGTTAACATTCAAGTTGTTATTGGGTTAATAATTTTCTATATTTCAGTGAGACTCCCTGAAAATAGGCTAGTTTCCGCAAAGGAGCTGTGGGTGGTGGCTGTAGACTTGAATCTCACTTTTGCAATTAAGGTCTCTAATATATTTTTCCCTGCTCCTCACATATTTATATTCTTTTTTTTTTTCAATTTCGTGAGAACGTTTATGTTCTACTCTCTTAACAAATTTCAATGATATAATACAGTGTTATCAACTACAGTCACCGTGTTTTGCATTAGATCCTCAGATCTTATCTCCCTTATAGTGAAAAGTTTGCACCCTTTTACCAAACTCTTTGTATCCCCCCACCCCACAACAGCCCCTGGCAACCAGTATCTTAAAAAAGAAATATAATTTCTTCGAGCCTATCTCACAGAACTATGTTGGTGATTAACATGGGAATGCCCATACAAAAGACTTAGGATAGTGCCTGGCATATAAAGGGCAATTATTAATTGGAAGGCATATTTTTTATTATTATACCTTCAAACTTGACTCAGAAAAAATATTAGGGGGACCAGAAAGTAATGTTGTTTCTGCGTGTTTTGACATTCGGTTGTCATTTATCAGCTCATTGTGTACTTCAAAATCGTGCCAAAGACATTTTAAAGTTAGAGTGACTTGTTTAGTCGTAAATAATTAAATCTTATTTTTTTTTTTTTTGCAACTTATAGTGAAATGGCCAGCCAAATACCAGAAGAGGTACATATCCGGCATTGTATGCTTTTTGAGTTTCACAAGGGTAGTAACGCAGCAGTTGCTACCAAAAACATTTGTGATGTTTATCCAAGTGCGTTAGACATTCGTAAATGCCAAAGGTGGTTTTCTTAGTCCAAATCCGGTAATTTTGATCTTTCTGAGTCGTATCGATCAGGAAGACCAACAACTTTAGTCAATGACATGTTAAGGGTGGAAGTGGAAGCAAATCCGTGTCAGACAATCGAGGAACTGTCAAACACTTTTAACCAACCTTGGTCGACCATCTAAGAACATTTTCAGCTGATTGGTAAAGCAGAACAGGTGTTTGGGTCCCGCATAATCTGTCTGAAGAAAACAAAGCTAACCGGTCCACCACATGCAACTTATTGCTTCAGCGGCACAATACAGAAGCGTTTTTTGATCGCTTGATCACTGGAGATGAAAAATGGGTCCTCTATGATAATCTAAAACGCAAAAGGCAGTGGCTCTCTCTGAAGGAATCGCCACGAAGTATAGCTAAGCCAGGTTTACACCCCAAAAAGGCACTTTTGTGTGTTTGGTGGAGTATTCGCGGGGTCGTTCATTTTGAAGTGCTGAAACCTGGACAAACTGAATGCGGACCTTTACTGTGAACAATTGGACCGAGTAAATCAATCTTTAATTGAAAAGTGCCCAGCGACTGTCACCAGAAAAGATGTTATTCTGCAACACGATAATGCAAGACCACACTGCGCAAGACGAACCCTGGAAAAAATTAATGAATTGGGGTGGGAGGTATTGCCTCACCCACCATACTCGCCTCATATTGCGCCATCGGATTTCCATTTATTCCGATCGCTACAACATTTTCTAAGTGGCAAAAATTGTGAAAATTTGGATGATGTCCACAATGCCATCTCCAGATATTTTGCTCAAAAACCAATTGATTTTTATTGATCCGGCATTGAAAATTTGCACACTAGGTGGCAAAAGGTTGTTGATAATGAAGGTGATTACATCATTGATTAAAAATAAAAACTTGTTAAAAATTTATCTGTTTGAATTAATGTCGTAAAAACATGACATTACTTTCAGGTCCCCCTAATACAATCTCATTTATCATTGCAACAGAAATTTAAGATACCTAAAAATAAAATTAACCAAGAAGGTGAAAAACCTGTTCTCAGAAAACTACAGGATATTGAAAAAAAGAAATAGAGGAAGATATTAAAAAGTGGAAGCATATATCATGTTCATGGACTGGAAGAATCAACATCATTTATATGTCCACACTACCCAAAGCAATCTATAGATTCAATGCAATCCCTATTAAAATACCAGCAGCATATTTAACAGATCTAGAACAAATACTCCTAAAGTTTATATGGAACCAAAAACACCCCAAATACCCACAGCAATCTTGAAAATTAAGAACTAAATGGAGAGATCACAACACCAGATATCAGGTTATATTACAAAGCCATTGTAATCAAAACAACCTGGTACTGGCACAAGAACAGGCATATAGATCAATGGAACAGAACAGAAATCCCAGCCATTATACTCAATATTTCACAAAGGAGACAAGAGCGTACAATGGAATAAAGACAGTCTCTTCAATAAATGGTGCTGAGAAAATTGGACAGGTACATGCAAAAAAAATGAAACTAAGCCACCAACTTACACCATGCACAAGAATAAACTCAAAATGGATAAAATATTTATATGTAAGCCATGAAATCATAAAAATCCTAAAAGAAAATATAGGCAGCAAAATCTGAGACATCTCATGTAGCAGAATTCTCATTGATACATTGCCTAGGGCAGGAGAAACAAAGGAAAAAATAAACAAATGGAACTACATCAAACTAAAAAGCTTCTGCATAGCAAAATAAACTAGCATCAAAATGCAAAGGGAACCCACTGAATGGGAGAACATATTTGCCAAAAGTACATTGGATAGGGGTTAATTTCCAAAATACATAAAGTACTCATACAACTCAACAAAAAGAAGACAATCCAATTAAAAATGGGCAGAGAACCTGGAGAGACACTTCTCCAAACAGGACATATAAATGGCCAAAAGACATATGAAAAAATGCTCAAAATTACTAATCATCAGAGAGATGCAAATTAAAATGACTATGAATAACCAACTCACATCTGCCAGAATGGCTACCATCAATAAATCATCAAACAACAAGTGCTGGCAAGAATGTGGATAAAAGAGCACTCTTGTACACTCCTGATGGGAATGCAGACTGGCGCAGCCACTATGGAAAACAGTATGATGTTTCTTCAAGAAATTAAAAATGGAACCACCATTTGACCCTGTGATTCCACGTGTCCTAAGAGGCCTGAAACACCAGTTAGAAAGAATATATGCACTCCTATGTTCACAGCAGCACTATTTACAATAGTTAAGATCTAGAAACATCCCAAGTGTCCATCAGTGGATGAGTGGATAAAAAAGCTGTGGTACATATACACAATGGAATACTATACAGCTGTGACATAGTAAGATCTCTTACCCTTTAAAATGACATGGAGAGACCTGGAGAGTATTATGCTAAGCAAAATAAATCAGTCAGAGAAAGACAAGTATCACATGATCTCACCTGTTTGTGAAATGTAATGAACAAAATAAACCTACTAAAAAAATAGATCCAGAGACATGGATGTAGGGAACAGACTGACAAACCTCAGAGGGAAGTGGTCAGTGGGTCAGGAAGAGATAAACCAAATAACTTATATGCATATATGCATAGCCAATAGACACAGAAACTAGTGTGGTGAATGTGGGGGGTGGGGTGCAAGTGGGGAGGAGGGGTCAATGGGGGGAAAAGAGGGACACCTGTAATACATTCAACAATAAAGATATGTTTAAAATAGAAAGAAAATACATTAAATAATATCTGTATAATGTGTCTTCAAATTTTTCCAGAGCTGCCAGATCTCTTCTCCTAGAGTTAAGGATTCGAAGATCTAAAGATCCAAGCCTCTCCCACCCCAACTTTAAACAATGAGAAGATTATACATGATACTTTTATATGAATTCAAGGTGGGTAAGCTTTCAGATACTAACTCTCACAAGACTATGCACCTCGTGTGAAGGCATATCTAACTCTTTCAAGTAACATATATTTCAGTGTCCTTCAACACCATACCATTGTTGAAGCCAGAGATATAACTAATGTGGAAGAATTCTGGGTTGCAGTAAAAAGGCTGACAGTTGTTTAACTGCAGGAAACTGTACTTCAGTACCCCTCAGATAACAACAGCATTTGGTAACTGTGTAGTGCATATTCATATTTAGACCTGGTCATAAATTGAGTTTATTCACCATACCTGAGATTATCAGTGTGTACAGTGGATATTAACAGTCCAAATAAAAATTGAGATTGACTACCCAGCAGCAAAAATCAGGATTCAATGTTTGAAAGGCAGATAATTTTACAACATCTGCTCTTGAGCAATTCACCCTATCTCATCTGGTTTATTTTCTATTTAGACAAGTTGTATGAAAGCCACTAAAAGATATGTGCTACCTAGGGTTGGGGAGGTACTGATGTAATCACTGAGAATTATTTGAGCAATCACTGAACCCAGCATGGCTTTATTGTACCCTAACAGCATGTAAAGCATCAAAGCCGAAAGCCTACAAATTAACCTACAGTGAATATACACTCTCAAAGCCCTATTCAGGTCATAAATGAATCAGAATCAAGACTTTTAAAAACAACTTTCAAATATGGATCCTAACATATTTATGTCACCCATTGTGCCTATAGCCTTCAGTATTATCCAACTAAAGTAGCAATTATTGCTGATTTACCTGCTATTTTCTAATCATTAGAGTAGCATAAAGGGACAGAGGTGAGGTTCCCATGGGAACCATATGTTAATATTTCTTGCTTTTCATAAGGTAAAATACTGTTAGAGTTGTATCATCACCACTTAGCTATTCATCCAAGCAAATGTGGGTGGATACCAACATGCTGTGAAAATGACAAAACTGACCCACCATCAATTTGACATGATCTCTGTGCTCTTTTTTTTTTTGAGTTGTAGAGAGAGGATAAATTGACTTATCTCTCTTCTCTCTCATTTAGGCTGCTTAGTTACCAAGGAATCTAATGCTTTTATAAGGAGAGTAGTAGCCAGTTTAAGGGCAGAAATTGTCTGAGTCCTCTAAACATTTTATTGTCTAAATCTTTCCTTAAAAAAAAAACACAAAATAAAACCTTAAAACTAGGTAATTCTCTATTTACACCCTAGCACACAAAAATAGACAGATGCCAATCCCAATTAAATTAGGTAGGAAACTCTAAAGTTTAAGGAGGGCTGGTTAAAGCAAGCAAACAAACAAAAACCCCACCAAACAGAAATTGCTTTATGAAGCAATAATATCACAAACATTTTGAAAACTTTGACAGCTTATGTTACTCCAAATGTCTAGGCTTTTATTTCTGTCACAGATCTCCTGCTTTACAGAGAAAACTGACTGATTGTTCCAGCTGTTACCCTTCTTGATCTATCACCATGCTTACACGGAGGGTCACTCCTCCCATGGCATTGTCCCAGCCAATGAAAGCATGGCAGAGGTACAAATAGTTACCCATTACTGAGAGATGCAGGACTTCTTCATCTGGTAACTAGTTCAAGTACTCCCTATAGGTCTGGCCAAAACTCTCAAACTGTGCTACAGTCTTCTTACCCTGTCCTTTTTCTATTCCTCTCTATTTCACAGGTGTCTTATCAACATCAGATTCTAAGGTTCTCTCAATCTTAACTAGTTCCTTTCCCCTGACCCTTCAAAGGTATTTCCCCCAATAAATCTATTGCTTGTCTAATCCCATTTTAGTGTCTTCTCAGAGTACCCTAACAAAAATGGTGCCAGGAGAAGTCCAATAAAATAGATGGTAATATGGGGTTTGGAGACTGGTATACTCACTACTTATTCAGAAAAAAAAATGCTACCTTGAGTTTTATGTAGTGTACAAATAGTTCCTGGCACAAAGTGGCAGCCCAATTAATAAATTTCACTAATGATCACCTGGGAAAATGTTCAGGTGGGGAGGATTGCTGTTTTAGAAACACTGATTTGAGCTTTTTAAAGATATGGGAAGAATGTGTCTACAAGATCAATGAAGTAGAATGGTAATTTTTAAGCTGTATGGATGACCTGAAGAGGGTTAATGAGAAATGGAGAGCTGTTAACAAACAGTGAAAGGCTAAAGGTTAAAACCAAAGAACCTTGTTGGTAGATTAATATAGGTATTTATCTCCAACACTGGAAGAGTAAACAATGCTGAGGAACAGACACTGGATCTTACAGTCAGAGTCACAGCACTCCAGAGATATTTAAAAGTTCAGATAAGGTGGGTCTGTTATGCTTAGTTGGGGCCCCGAATAGAAAAAACCTAGGACCTTAAAATGTAGTGGAATATCTGGATGGGTTCTTCTGAGTATGTTTGCTCTGCAAAAACCCAAATCCTCAGAACCTGCAGAAATGTCCCACCCTTTCCTAATAGAGCTTGCACTTCTGCTGTGCTGGAAAATACTGTAGAGGCCTCCCCGGCAAGATTACAGCATCTATCCTCCTACCCTCACATCCCTCAGGAGCTGTTCCCACCTCCTTTCCTATCTATAAGGTATTTAACTAGGGATAAATCCCATGATAACCTGTCTAGGAACATGCTGGGCCTGATAAGAGGGAAAAAAGATTATACCCTGAAGGAGCTGAAAAAACCAGCAGGCTTGTACCAGCATGAGTCTGGCAAGTATTCCTAGTATTTGGACTTTGAAAATACTTGATTAATGGTACCAGAATATAAGAGTGGATAAGGAAGAATTAACTGACTTAGTGGCACCTTATCGGGACATGGAATTCAACACTCTTGCAAGGAACCCAGATGATAGGGCAAACTTGCTGTTAGTGTGGTTTTTAGAAAACTGGAGAAAGCAATGGCCTACATTGAATGAAGTGGAAATGCCTGAGGTACCCTAGCATACAACAGAGGAAGAGATATACAGTCTCAGGGAGGTGGGCAGGCTGGATTGACTATATTATGAGAGGCCAGAAGTCCCAGCCAAGTAAAGTGTTTCACAGGAGGGCCCAAAGGACACATCATTCATCAAGGAATGCACTGGTGAAAGAGGCACCAGCATCACTAAGAATTTCAGTGTTGGCTGTGCTCTTCAGACCAGAGATGATAATAGGAAAGGTATTTACAGAGCTGGGCTAATTAACATCCATGGTGATAATAGGATCGTGAAGTAACAGAGGACAAGGGACAAGGCTTAACTGCCAGAAGCCAAGAGAGTACAATTACAATAACAACCAGTAATATAGAGGGGCAGCCAAGGGGCCTTTCCACACAGGGAATTGCAGAGTTGGTTAATGGAACATGGTGTCTCTGGGAGCAATACAGACGAACATCCAACAGGAGTGTTGATTAACATCTATAAGCTGAAAAAGACAAGAATGGATGAGCAGGAGGTTAAGGGAGTTTATACCAATAAAAAGTCATGATCTTTTGCTTTCCAGACATTTTTGGAATTTTGCTATAGTCTAAAGCTATTCCTATTTAATCTTCCTTTCTTTCCCCTCTCATTCATAGATGTCAAGTGTGCAATATGATCTAAAGAGTATCCATGCCATCTCTAGCTCCCTCTCCTTCATGTTTAGGCATTTCTCCTAATAAATTTGCATATCTTATTCTGTCTTAATATCTGTTTCTGATGGATCTCAACTAATTCGCTTCTCAAAGACAGCACAGAACTGGCTTGTGGCTAAATTGTTGCCACAAAATGGCAAAAATGACACAATTTATTGCCACTCTTCCCATCAATAGATGGAGTGTTCCTCTCTCCATTTGGATCTTAGCTAACCTTTTGACTTGCTTTGGCCAAATGAGTGTAGCAGAAGTAACGTTTTAAGAATTCTGAGTTTGGGCTTCAATAGATTTTACAAGTTTCTTTTACCATTCTGGTCACCCAGTCACTGCCACGATATGAACAAACCTGATACCACAAATATCCTTCCTGTGTAACCTATTCTATGGAAATATACTGTTGGAAATGTAAAACTCAATCAGATAACATTGTTGGAAATTGAAAACATAGTGAATTAAAACCAATGGAATGTCCCAAATATGGAAGATTTCAGGCACCATAGCAATATTATGACACTTCTGTCACAGAGAAAATATATTAAGGCAGTAAAACTTTTGGAATCCTTCAACTTGGTAGCTTGAAGGTGGCTACCTACTTAAAATGCACATAGACTTATCCATTATGCCAACAAAAATTGAATTTAAACTAATAGTAATAACAATGATAGCAATATAATTCAATTTTCAGCTATGAGTCTCAGGAGAAACATTTTGCCAACCAATACATCTACCAGAAATAAATAAATAAATAAAACTATTAACTATTAAACAAAAACAGAATAAAATACCAAAACAAAAATTATTTTTAGGCAAAGTTGCTACCCAGTCTGTGAGGAAGTAATGGTTAAGATCCCAGAAAGAAAGCTCACTAAGATGAGGCCAACTCTCTGTACACTGCTTTCCTCATAAGGGCATTTGGCAAATTTTTTTATTTTTCATAAAGGCAAGAGAGAGTGAGAAGCTGAGCAGAAGGCAATGGCTAATAGTCAAAGATGTCAACAAGGTTTTTGGTGATCTCATGGGCTGGAAAGACAAAAATGGAGTCTGAATTTTCCAGAATAAATTGTGTAACATGTGACTGGGGGGGAAAGAAGGAGAAGAAAGGAAGAATCAGACAGAAGCAATATTTGACTGAAATTTTTCTAAAGCGATAAAAGACCCACAGATTCAAGAAGGTCATTGAATCACAATAGTAAAAATGCAAAGAAAACCACACCTAAGCATTACATATAAATACTAAAAAGCAGTGACAAATAGAAAGTAGTAAAAGCAGCCAGAGATGGGGGGGAGAGGAAGAATATTATTATCTTCACAAGAGCAAATATTGCTCTTGATAGCTGATTTCTCAATGAATATTCTGGATACAAGAATACAAAGCTTGCTCCTGAGGCAGGTAAAAGCTTGGTACAGGGGAAAGACAGAAATAGTATTACTGAAACATAACAGAGAGTGACTGGAAAGAGATAAGCAATGAGGCTAGAAAAGTAGGCAGGAACTATATCATGCAAAGGTAGATTTGCATTGCATTGCATTGCATTGTATTGTACTGTACTGTACTGTACTGTACTGTGTTGTGTTGTGTTGTGTTGTGTTGTATTGCATTGCATTGCATTGCACTGTATTGCATTACATTGCATTCTAAGTAAGCTGTGCAGACTGCATGTAGAATGTGGCAGGGGGCGGGGAATGTGAGAGTAAAAGGATGTAGGACAGTGGAACAGAAATGTCTTGCTGGAAAAAAAAATTTTGTATTCCTGCTTGTTTTCTTCCTCACCTTTAAGGCTGTAGTGAAAGTTTGATCTTGATCTTTATCTAAATGCAATTTTAAAAAATTTAGAGTTTTAACACAGTGAATAATTCTTGTTATGCCCAACAGTTCCTCTCACGTCTAATTTTCAAACCCATCCTCACCCTCGCCCACCTCATCAGAATATATCCTTGTTGATCAATAGTCCACATAAAATGTGATACACTAAAAACATAAGAGAACCAACTGCAGAGTGGGACCATGAATTTCTGTAAAATGGACACTATGTCTATCAACACAGGCTAAGTTTTTATTCACTTTGTTCCACAGCTTCTAAAAATGATTTTTTCTTTAATTTCCAATGGCCTGATTTCAATTGAAAAAAAAAAAACACACAAAAAAAAAAAAAGCAGGATAGAACGAGCAATAATTTCACAACTCTAAATATCATAGAGATTTTGCACTAGTCCCCTAAATGTCATTCCTCTGGTGTTCCCTACTCCCACCCTCTACCCAAGCCCCTGCTGTTTCTCTGAGGTTGAGATTTTGAATTTAGTCTTTGGTTAGAGAAACTCCAACAGGCTGACCTTAATTCATATGCAGATTCTGTTCCAAGGTTAGAGCTTTATAAGCAGGATGGTTACAAAAACCTCTCTGGAATAAGATTTTTAGGCATGTTTAATTTAAAACACTAAATATTTCATCTATAAAATGTGAATGGAAGAACTCATATCAGAGATTTTGGCTTCTTTTCCTAATATTTTAAAGTTGTGAATTTTAAGACTTCCAAGACGCTGGTAGAGGACATGACATAGGAAACCACTGCAGTGTTGATCCCTCCCAGGGGACGAAAAACTAATAAAGAAATGCTTATTCCAAAGATGCCAGTAGGAAGAGTTCCACTATCCATGCCTCTGCCCACAGCCTGGACAATAGGAAACATTTAGTGTACTAGTCAAACTTTTTGTACAACTTAGCTTGACCTATATTAACCGAATATGTACTATGGGCTAAGCACTGTACTTGGTTCTAGTAATATGATGGAAAATAAAGTAATTAATAAGATACTGTCCTAGCCTTTAGAGGTATCTTACATGATCAATACTCACATTTTGATATTTTTTCATTGAAAATCAATCTCTCTCTTTTACACACACACACACACACACACACACACACACACACACGTTTATTTGTTTTGTTTTGTTTCTCCCAACAGTCATAACCTCATTCAAAGCCCCACTGAAAATGCCTTATCACTGTAGTATGAACAGGAAGTCCCATTTGTGTTTGCTCCCCAAATATTCCAGCCCCAGGAGCACATTAACAAAGTAGTGTGAACAGTCAACCACATTTGTGCTCTAATAATACCTTTTAAGGATGACAGTTTTAGGGCTGATAGGTAGGGTACCATGATAGATTATTAGGCACTGCTAGCCATCACTACTGCTTGCAGCATTTTAATGGATTGGTAGGGGCTTTTCTTTCATTTTTCTTTTATTTATTTTTCTTTCTGAGCCACAACTTTACAACTGACAAAACAGAATGCTTCAAGGGTTTGAAATTAATGAGTAAAAAACATGACTGAGTTGATGTGCTCAACCTATAGTCACACAGTCCTATAAAACTCATTTATTTTATACAACACTGCTTCTGGAATTTTTAACTGTTTATCAGAGGACAACCAAGTTTATGGCAGCCAGCTGTTTACTGGTGACAGTAAATTTTAACCAGGTAACTGAACTCTTCACAGTGTTTCTGGTGACTAACACTTTTCAAAGTATTGGAAGTTGGTCTCCGGATATCTATGCCTCAATGCTTTGTGTTGGCAGGCCTAGGAGATGGGTGTCTGTGTTAGTAAGAAGCCATAGTACTCCTTCCATGATATCCACCCTGGTGCAGATTTTTAGCAGTTCTGCATGCTAAACACGTTAGCCCTTCCAATTTTCCAAAAAGACAAAAATGCCTGCTTTCACTTTTCATGTGATAGAATTAATAGTAAGTATTAGGGGGACCTGAAAGTAATGTCGTGTTTTTACGACATTAATTCAAACAGATAAATTTTTAACAAGTTTTTATTTTTAATCAATGATGTAATCACCCTCGTTACCAACAACCTTTTGCCATCTAGTGTGCAAATTTTCAATGCCGGATCAATAAAAATCAATTGGTTTTTGAGCAAAATATCTGGAGATGGCATTGTGGACATCATCCAAATTTTCACAATTTTTGCCACTTAGAAAATGTTGTAGCGATCAGAATAAATGGAAATCCGATGGCGCAATATGAGGCGAGTATGGTGGGTGAGGCAATACCTCCCACCCCAATTCATTAATTTTTTCCAGGGTTCGTCTTGCGCAGTGCGGTCTTGCATTACTGTGTTGCAGAATAACATCTTTTCTGGTGACAGTCGCTGGGCACTTTTCAATTAAAGATTTATTTACTTGATCCAATTGTTCACAGTAAAGGTCCGCATTCAGTTTGTCCAGGTTTCAGCACTTCAAAATGAACGACCCCGCGAATACTCCACCAAACACACAAAAGTGCCTTTTTGGGGTGTAAACCTGGCTTAGCTGTACTTCGTGGCGATTCCTTCGGAGAGAGCCACTGCCTTTTGCGTTTTGGATTATCATAGAGGACCCATTTTTCATCTCCAGTGATCAAGCGATCAAAAAACGCTTCTGTATTGTGCCACTGAAGCAATAAGTTGCATGTGGTGGACCGGTTAGCTTTGTTTTCTTCAGACAGATTATGCGGGACCCAAACACTTGTTCTGCTTACTTTACCAATCTGCTGCAAATGTTCTTGGATGGTCGACCAAGGTTGGTTAAAAGTGTTTGACAGTTCCTCGATTGTCTGACACGGATTTGCTTCCACTTCCACCCTTAACATATCATTGTCTAAAGTTGTTGGTCTTCCTGATCGATACGACTCAGAAAGATCAAAATTACCGGATCTGAACTTAGAAAACCACCTTTGGCATTTACGAACGTCTAATGCACTTGGATAAACATCGCAAATGTTTTTGGTAGCAACTGCTGCGTTACTACCCTTGTGAAACTCAAATAGCATACAATGCCGGATATGTACCTCTTCTGGTATTTGGCTGGCCATTTCACTATAAATTGCAAAAAAAAAATAATAATAAGATTTAATTATTTACGACTAAACAAGTCACTCTAACCTTAAAATGTCTTTGGCACGATTTTGAAGTACACAATGAGCTGATAAATGACAACCGAATATCGAATTGCGCAAAAATGACATTACCTTCTGGTCCCCCTAATATTATTAGTTTATCTTTCCGAGTGTTCATTATTGTTGTATAAAAATGTCATAGATTTCTGGATGTTAATTTTTTATCCTGCTGTTTTTGCCGAATTCATGTATTAAGTCTAGTAGTTTTTTTTTGGTGGAATCTTTAGGATTTTCATTGTACAATATCATGTCATCTGCAAATAGTGAGTTACATATCTTCCTTTCCAATTTGAACGCTGTTTATTTTTTCCTCATGTCTGATAGCTGTGGCTAAGACTTCCATTACTATTTTGAATAAGAGTGGTGAAAGCAGACATCCCTGTCTTGTTCCTGTTCTTAAGGGAAACACTTTTGCTTTTTGCCCATTGAGTGTGATGTTGGCTATAGGTTTGTCATATATGACCTTTACTATGTTGAGATATAATCTCTCTATTCCCACTTTGCCAGGAGTTTTTATCAAAAGTGGGTACTGGATTTTGTCAAATGCTTTTTCAGAATCTATTGATATGATCATATGACTTTTATCTTTCATTTTATTTATGTGGTGCATCACATTTATAGATTTGTGAATATTGTACCAGCTTTGCATCCCTGAAATAAATGCCACTTGGCTGTGGTGAATAATTTTTTAAATATATTGCTGGATCTAATTTGGTAATATTTTGTAGAGGATTTTGACAACTATATTCATCAGGGATATTGGACTGTAATTTTCTTTCTTTTTAGTGTCTTTATCTGGTTTTGGATTTAAGATTATGCAGGCCTTATAAAAAGGCTTGGAAGTCTTCCTTTCTCTTGAAATTTTTGGATTAGCTTGAGGAAAATAGGTGTTAGTTCTTCTTTGAATGTTTGATAAAACTCCCCCGTGAAGCTGTCTCTATCAGGGCTTTTGTTTTCTGGCAGTGTATTGATTACAGGTTCAATTTCACTAGTTTTTATTGGTCTGTTCAGGTTTTGTGACTCTTCCTGGTTGAGTTTTGGAAGCTTGTATAATTTTAGAAATTTGTCCATTTCTCCTAGGTTGTCCAATTTGTTGGCATATAATTGTTCATAGTATTTTCTTACAATCCTTTGTATTTCTGTGGTGTCAGTTGTTGTTTAACTTCTTTTGTTTCTGATTTTATTTATATGAGTCCTCTCTCTTTGTTTCTTGGTAAATCTAGCTAAAGGTTCATCAATCTTATTTATCTTTTCAAAGAACAAGCTCTTGGTTTCATTGATTTTTTTTTTTTTTTAGTCTCTATGGCATTTATTTCCGCTCTGATCTTTATTATTTTTTCCTTCTACTTACTCTGTGCTTTTCTTGTTGTTCTCTTTTTAATTTTTTAATTTGTAGGTTTAGATATTTTATTAGAATTTTATTTTATTTTTTGTTTCTTGATGTAGGCTTGTAGTGCTATGAAATTCCCTCTCAGGTCTGCTTTCACTGTCTCCCAAGATTTTGTGTTGTTGTGTGTTCATTTTCATTTGTTTCCAGTAAGTTTTTAATTTCTTCCTTGATCCTGTTGGTGACACATTCATTGTTTAATAATATGCTATTTAGCCTCCATATGTTTGACTACTTTTGAGTGTTTTTTTTAATCACAATTGATTTCTAGTTTCATGCCATTTTGATCCAAGAAGATGCTTGATATAAATTCAATCTTCTTGAACTTGTAGAGACTTAGTTTGTGTCCTAACATGTGGTCTATCTTTGAGAAGGTCCCATGTGCACTTGAGAAGAATGTATATTCTGCAGGATTGGGAAGAAATATTCTATAAATGTCAATTAAATCCATCTGATCTAATGTGTCATTTAGGGTCTTTGTTTCCTTGTTTGTTTTTTGTCCAGAAGTGATATCCAGTGATGTCAGTGGGGGCGATAAATTCCCCTACTAAGATGGTATGGCTGACGACCTCTCCCTTAAAATCTTACAGCAGTTTTCAAATATATTTTGGTGCTCCTATATTGGGTGCATAGATGTTTACCAGGGTTATATCTTCTTGTTGGATTAATCTTTTTAGTACTATGTAGTGACATTCTTTATCTCTTTTTGTGGCCTTCATTTTGAAATCTATTTTATGAGATACAATCATTGCTACTCCAGCTTTTTTACATTTCCATTTGCGAGGTAAATTTTTTTCATCCTTTCACTTTCATCCTGTGTGAGTCTTCTGTTCTGAGGGTAGACAGCATATATATGGGTGTTGTTTTCTTCTTTATTCAGCTACCTTATGTCTTCTGATTGGAGCACTTAATCTATTTACATTTAAGTTTAGTTTTGATAGGTACTTATTAATGACCATTTTATTCATTATGCCTATGTTTTTCTTTCTCTATTTCTTCTTGTTATTACAGTGCATTTAAAATTTCTTGCAATTCTGGCTGGTAATAATAAATCCCTTAGCCTTCTTTTGTCTGGGAAGCTCTTTATTTCTCATTCTACTGTGAATGATAGCCTTGCTGGATAGAGTAGTCTTGGTTTCAGATACTTGCTTTTCATTACCTTGAATACTTCATGCCATTCCCTCTGGCCTGAAGTGTTTCTGATGAGCAATCAGCTGACAGATTTATGGGAGCTCCTTTGTAGGTAACATGTTGCTTTTCTCTTGCTACCTTTAAGATTCTCTCTGTCTTTAATTTTTGGCATTTTTATTATGATGTCTTCACATGGGCCTCTTTGGTTTATTCTTTTGGGGACTCTGTGCTTCCTGAACTTGCATGACTTTTTCCTTCACCAAGTTAGGGAAGTTTTCTGCCATTATTTATTCAATCAGGTTCTCTAATCCTTGTTCACTTTCTTTTTCCTTGGTACTTCTGATGCAGATGTTGTTTTGTTTCTTGTTGTCCCACAGCTCCCTTGAACTGTACTCCTGTTTTTTTTTTTATTGTTTGTTTGTTTTTTATTGAGTTTTCTTTATGGTTCTCTGATTGAGTGATTTTTTCCTACCCTGTCTTCTAATTTGCTTATCCGATCATCAGCTTCCTCCAATCTGCTCTTTATTCCTTCCAGTGTATTCTTTATTTTTGAGATGTTATTCTTCATTTCTGAGTAGTTGATTTTCATAGTTTCTATATCTTTTTTTTATGCTGTTGAGCATCCTATAATCATTACTGTGAACTCCATATCTGATAAATTGCTCATCTCCATTTCATTTAGCTCTTCTTCTGGAGAATTATCTTGTTCTTTCATTTGGGTCTTGTTTCCCCATTTTGGTTGCCTGTTTGGATTTGTTTCTATGTATTAGGTAGATTTGCTACAACTCTCAGTCTAGGTATGGTGGTCTTATGTAGTAGGTGACCTGTGGGACCCAGTGGAGTCATCTGCTTGATCACTAGACCTTAGTGCTTTAATAATGTCCCTCGTGTGCTTTCTGTGGGCCCTCATGTTATGCTGGAGTCTTGATTGCTATTGGCCCACTCATGCATTGGCTAACACTCAGTGTGGCTGACAGTGATGCTCAACCCACAATATAGGATACAGTCATCTGTGCAGTGCTTATCACACAAAGTGTATTTCACCCCTGCAGGTTTTGGAGCCTGCCAGAATCACCTTGTGGATATATTGCTTGTGAAGCTTATTGGGACTTGATCTGTTGTTGAATAAACCTGGCAACTGGGTTTATTGGTTTTGAGCCTCTTCAGAGTTATCCACAGCTTATGGCTCCCTCTGCTGGGACTGAACACCAAGTTCTGGTTTAGTAACCTAGAGCAGAGAAGAAGGTCAGGCAAAGACTCAAAGCACCCAGAGATCTGCCTCTGCCTGCAGGCTGACTTAGTCTCAGTCACTTAATGAGCCTCAGGATGTAGTCCTCAGACAAGAATAAACTCCACAGAGTGAGGCAAGAGAATTTTCAATGGGTGGGGCAATTGCTTCCCCTCAGGCTGAAGCTGATTTGATGGGAAAACTCTGCCTGAGAAAGATGGCTTCTGCAGTGTGGGAGAATGACTCAGCACAGGGATCCTGGTGGCTGCCTTCCCAGATCTGTCCCTGGAGCCACCAATTCCAGACTCTCCTTATACAGCTCTAGTCCACTCTACCCTCTCTTTACTGGAGCCCAAGGTGTTTGGCTTCAAACAAAAGTTAGTGCATTGGCCCTTTAAGAAGGTACTATGTTTCTAGCCGATTTTCCCTGCTGGACTGGACCTCTGGTGCTTTTCACAGCCAGGTGTTATGTGAGCCTATTTCCTGATTCTGTTACTCTGGGTTGGGGGGGACCAGCTTGGGGTTTCAACCACAACCTTCTCAGCTGGAACCCCCACAAGTGAGATATCCCTCCAGTACTTCAGCTGCTGTCTGTGGGAGCCCAGTAGTGCTCTCACACTTCCACATTTCTTATGAGTCTCAATGTGGGCTCTTCTTTATGTCCTTGGTTATAAGGATTATCTTCAGCTAGTCTTCAGTTAGTTATTCAGGATGATTTTTCTATATTTTAGTTGTAATTTCAGTTTGCTCCTAGTAGAAGGTCAGTGTACCTTCTATTTAATCTGCCACTATTTTAGAATCTTAATATATTTTCTTTACCATATACTAAGTGTGCACTTATGAGTTACCAGGTGTCATTACTATTGTCTTTGTATTCAAAATTACAAATTTTCAGCCCAGAAAAGCTAATATATCTTCAAGTTATTACAAAGGGAGAGTACGTCAATAGGAAGAAAACAGTTTATGACATATAATAAAGTTGGAGCTATCCTATGTTTGTGTGTGTCTCTCTAAGTATGTTGTATATGTACCATGCGTTCTTCCTAATTCACACTGTCTGACTCTTCAGTACATAGTCAAACCTCTTAGACACTACAATCAACAGCTTTCATGAAAATAACCCAGTTCCCTCTGTTCTGCACAATATTTCAGGGTTTTCAAAGTGCATGTACACTGGTTACTTTATTTAATGCTGTCCACAAAACTGTGGTGTTGGCAAGACTATTAACTTTGAAGAATAAAAAATACTGGGGCTCAGAAAGGGTAAGTAATTAGTCTAAGGTCACAAAGTTGTAATGTACAGCTGGGACTACAAACCTGATCTTCTAATCCCTCTGATATTCTTCTGAGTAGAAATGCAATGATCAGATCAAGTGAGGTCTTAAAGGTGAAAATTCCTCTGGATGCATGTGTGTCTCTATACATACCAGAAGTTGTGGGATTGGGCTATGGTAGAAAGAACTAATCCTTACCGTGAGAGCAATACTTGATGAAATTAATGTGTATTCTATCATTGTTCAATACTAAGAATTTATAAGGTCTTATTTTTCTTTTTCTGTATTTATTTATTTTTCTTTAATATCTCAACAAAATTTTTTTTTCTGCTTAACTTCACATGGATAAAAAGAATACAGTAATAATTATATTTAGCCGTGAATTTCTTTAATTTTTATCATCAGTCCTACTTATTTATAAGTAAAGGTTTATCTTTAAACTCCTATAGAGAAATTATTTGGGGGGAAAGCCAGAAATGTCTGAATATACAACTCATCCTTGTTGAGCCTTATAGAATCATATGAACACTGGGTAAAGCAAATTTAGTGACCAAACTAAGAAGAATTTAAAATATATTTAAGTAGAAATATACAATTTTATTATCTTTTCTTTAATATTTTTTTTATTCTCTTAGCACTCAGTGCTTGAAGGTTAGATTATCAGTTTTGCTAGTGTTTCTTCGTGACATGTAATAAGATAATTGAAAGACAAAGGTAAAGCACATGGCAGGTGAGTATATCATCAACAATTACCTGTAATCCAAACCTCTAACCTTCCCCACCCCACCACCAAATATTTACTCAATGCAACTCCTTTTAATTTTGTATACTTCAAGGCAGTAAGGATTTATGTGATCATCTAATTTGGGCCTAGCACTGTAATGAGTTTGGAACGTTTCCAAGTGTGTTTTTTAACAACTCATTAGTAGCCTAAGTCTTTCATGAGTCTTTCCACAAAGCTGCACTTCCTCTGTACTCTCTATAATAGTGTTATTTTGTTTTCCATGTTGTGACATAATTATTGGTGTAACTGTCATTCGTCTTACTTAACTGTGAACTTCTTAAAAACAGAGACTGCATTTTATTCACCTTTGTGTCCTATCACCTAGAACTGTACTGGAGTCATAATAATAAAAACTTAATAAACATTGTTTGAATGAACAAGTTGAAGGTAGAAAGGTTATTAGGTATTTGTGACTTGAATTGAAAGCACTTAGTATTTCTTTGTTCAAATCCTTCATAACTATTAACGTCTGCTCGGACAGACATTATCCTTTCAGAACAGATTCTTATGAGTTTGTATTTTCTATGTGTGTTCAATTTAATTTTTTATATTTAGGCCCTATGTCTATGCTTTGTTTCAATTAAAATTGTAATACAATATAATTATATTTTATAGGACAGCACAACTACTCATTTTTTAAATCTGTGAGTTCTTGAAATTCCATTTGTGGTAAGTAATATATAAAGGTTAATCTGGGGATGTCTAAATAAAAATCTGGCCCTGTATATGTTCCCCAAACTTAAAAAAAAAAACCTTTACATTCATAATTTATTTGTGTACTATTTGTAAGTAGAATGTTTACTAAAAGGTACATTCTCTAGGAACCCTGTTATTTTATCTTTCTCTCCACCCTGTTTTCATTGATCTTTTTCATATCTTCTCTTTGTTCAGTGCAGTTCAGCTGTGGTTTTGTTTGTATTGAATAACATTTCTTTTGTTGAATCAGGAAATACCTTTATTTGAGGATAATGATTGAAGAATTTTATATTTTATTCTTGGAAAAGAGTCTTGACAAATGAATCTAGTGACAAACTTTTTACTTGTCTCAATTTTTCATAGCTGAGCACACGATAAGTACATAATAGTAAGTTTGATATTATAGGTATGATTTGTACTCCTGATATCTCTATTTAGCCATTTTGGGTTCCGGGGAAACAGTTTTTAATTTCCTAAGCAAATTTACTTTATTAACATTTGAAGGACAGGAGAATATGCAGAGGAATTAAAAAAGTAAATCGCTAGATGTTTTATTTACAAAACTTCAATCATATAGAAGCTTCTGGAATCCAAATGTTTAGTGCAATGAAGACAGGGCCAATGAAGAAGTCAACAAAGGAAAAGAATATCATAGGTGCATATATTCTTTCTGATTGGTGTTTCAGGATTCTTAGGATATATTCCTAGGAGTGGGATCACTGGGTCAAAAGACAGTCCAATGTTCAATTTTTTGAGGAAATTCCATACTGTTTCCATAGTGGTTGCACAAGTGTGCATTCCCACCAACAGTGTACTAGGGTACCCTTTTTCTACATCCTCACCAGCACTTGTTTGTTGATTTATTGATGGCAGCCATTCTGGCAGGTGTGAGGTAGTGCCTCATTGTCATTCATAGCAGCACTATTCACAATAGCTAAGATCTGGAAATAGCTCAAGTGTCATCAGTAGATGAGTGGATAAAAAAGCAGTGGTACATATATACAATGGAATACTATGCAGCTGTAACATAGGAAAATCTCTTACCCTTTGAGACAGCATGGAGGGGCCTGGAGAGTATTATGCTAAGTGAAATGAGCCAGTCAGAGAAAGACAAGTATCACATGATCTCAGTTATTTGTGGAATCTAATGAACAAAATAACATGATGAATAAAATACAAACAGAGGCATGGAAACATAGAACAGACTAATGAATCTCAGAGGGAAGTGGGGAGGGGAAGCAAGAAGAGAGGAACCAAAGAACTTATGTGCATATATGCATTACCCATGAATACAGACAATAGGGTGATGAAGGCCTGGGGTGGGGTGGGAACCGGGAGGAGGAGGGCAATGCAGAAATAAGAGAGAACATCTGTAATACTCTCAGCAATAAAGATAAAAACAGGAAAGCAATTAGAGTGACAGAAAAAAAGAAAGTAAAGAATCTCATGGATTCTAGATAAAACTTTGAAATGGCAATCATTTGGTTACCTTTCATCCCTTTTTTCTGTACTGCTCTCCCTCATTAGTCCCTCTGCACTTCATCTATTGAATCTCTTTCTTTTATAAAGTATCTGTCACATAAAATCAATAATTAAATAGGGCCCTCACCAGGTGGCTCAGTTGGTTGGATCATAATCCTGTACACCAAAAGGTCGTGGGTTCAATTACCAGTCAGGGTGCATATGGGAGGCAACCAATTGGTTTCTCTCTCACATCAATGCTTCTCTCTTTCTATCTCTCTCTATCTTTCTCTATCCCTTCCCCTCTCTCTAAAAATCAATGAAATGTATTCTCAGGTGAGTATTTATATAAAAAAAATTAAAATAAGATCATAGGCAACAGTATTGTGATTACCAGAGAAAAAGGGGGTAGGAAGAGGTAGAAAAAGGTGCAGGGGTATAAATGGTGATGGAAAGAGACTAGACTTCGGGTGGTGAACATACAATACAATATACAGATGATATATTATAGAATTATACACCTGAAACCTATATAATTCTATTAACCAATGTCACCTCAATAAATTCAATACAAAAGAAAAAAAAGAATTAAATAAAATGATATAAATTTTATTATATGCTATCATATTCTACACAAATATAAAAGGTTGCTTATTAATATTAATAATGCCACCACTTTCTCAATATATTACCTAAAGCTAGTTTTTATAAAGGAAAGCAAGCAGATAAATTAAGGTACATGGAGGCATAATAACTAATAATATCCAAATTGACCATATAGGTTGCAAATGCATTACAAAACTAGAAGAATGAATTTCCAGTGATGAAGTTTCAGGTACCTATATAACAGGCATGTGTGGGGCATGGTGTAAGATATATGAGGTAGAGTCTTTTTGGAACTTCTTAAATCACATCTCAGTGGTGGACATCTAGTTTTCCTACGAATGAAGTTTTTATTTTTCGTTTTTTTTGGGGGGCACCTGCAACATTTAGAGGGATATGTAGGCACTTCTATGTTGTTCAATGACATATTGCAGGTGAAGAAGTAGTGGGGAGCTACGCGGCTGGAAAGGCAGGTAATATCTTTTCTCATGGATGTTCTCTTTAATGCTAAGGAATTAAAAATTTTATCTTGACAAAATGGTGAGCTCCTAAAGACACTTAACTGAGAATGTGGCATAATAAAATATGTGTTTTGGGGGGAATGCCTTAAAAGAAGTAACAGTAAGCCAGTTAGGATGAGAGTGACCTTGGCTGTGGTCTGAAAAATAAATTGCAGTGGGGGCAAGTATGGGTAAGGATCATTTGGAAGTCCATTTAACAAATGCAGGGCAGATATGTTGTGGCCTTAAACAAGGGTATTTATTAGAGAGAAGCAGATGCATCTGAGACATCATGATAAGAAAGAATATAGCAATCTGAGAAACTGAAAGAAATCCAGTAGAGCTGTATAGTTGAGTGCCAAGTAGATTGTGTTGAGAAGTAGGGCAGAGAGGTACTTAGAAACAAGATCCTGCAAGGCTATGCAGTTTATATGTTATAGATTAAATGTTTGTGTCTTTCCACAAAATTTTTTTGTTTGTTAATCCTCACCCAAGGATATTTTTTCCATTCATTTTTAGAGAGAGTAGAAGGGAGGGAGGGAGAAAGAGAGAGAGAGAAATATCGATGTGAGAGAGACAAATCGATTGGTTGCTTCCCACATGATCCCAACCAGGGTTGATCAAACATGCAACCCAGGTACATGCCCTTGACCAGAATCAAACCTGCAACCCTTCAGTCTGCAGGCCAATGCTCTAACCTCTGAGCCAAACCAGCTATGGCCCCTCCAAAATTTGTATGTTGAAACCTAATTTCCAACGTGGTCATATTTGGAGGTGGGGTCTTTGAGAGGTTATTAGGTCATGAAGGTAGAACCTTCATGAATGGGATTAGTGCCCTTATAAAAGAGACCTCGCATACCTCACATGACTTTTTCACTATATAAAGACACAGTGAAAACAATGAGCATCTGTGAATTAAGAAGTGGGCCCTCACTAGATACTAAATCTGCAGGTGTCTTGATCTTGGACTTCCAGCCTCCAGAACCTTGAGAAATAAATTTATGTTCTTTACAAGTCACCCAGTCTATGGTATTTTGTTGTAGCTGCTTGAACAAATTAAGACATCATTTTAAGGAGTTTGGATTTAACCCAAGGTCCATGGAAAGCCACTGAAAGATTTTAAGTAGGGGTGTAAAGTGACACCGTAGAAAGTGGAATGAATTGGGTAATTGGATGGTAGGAAAAAAACAGAAGTGTTAAAAATGTATTTATTTTAAAGAATTATTTTGCTGTGGCCTCTGAACTTTCTGGCAGAGGTTTTGGGTTTGTTTGTTTTCTTGTATTTTGCTACCTTGCTATAATCACTTATTAGTTCTAGTAGTCTTTTTTTATTACTTGAATCTGTTAGGGTGACATTGCTTAATAAAATTATATAGCTTTCAGGTACAGAATTCTACAATACATCATCTGTATATTGTGTTGTGTGACCACCCCAAGTCAAGTTTTCTTCCATCACCATTTATCCCCCCTTTACCTTCTTTTTTGATGTGACATGTCTAAATTGGTGAAGTACAACATTTAAATAATGTTCAGATTCTCTCAAAAGGGGAAGGTAAGTACATGTTTAATTATTGATTATTATTTATTGTAGAGAAAATAAGATGTTAGGTATGTTTATCTAACTTTTAAAATCTCAAATAATAGTAAAATGGTCTGCTTCCATTATGTTATTACTATACAGGGTATAATAACCATATAGAATAATGCTGTATGGATTATATCTCCATTGCCTCATTATCATTTGTTCCTACTTTTTTTCTACCAAAGGAGCTAGAGTGGATACAATCCCAGGGAAGACAGCTTATCTATTAAACCTATTATTTTTCAATAACAAAAAAAGATTTTTAGATAGATATCCCTCACATAAATGGAGTTGTTGTAGCCATACATTTTCCAACCTGGAGGGCTCCTTTCTCTTGTGCTGAGGAGTAAATTGGTAATCAATGTTTCCTTAGTTTTAGCTTCTTCCATGCCCCAGCCAGGGCTGGTGAGACACTTGTTACATTGAAGTAGCTTCTTTGTTTTCATTTAGCACCAGACTGGCTTTACATATTATCAGTTTCCAGTTTCCTCCATGATATGATTTAAATAACTTACTGATAATGATCTTTGCTCAGAGTATCTCCTCCATTAGCTCTACCTAGGGCTTGTAATCATAGTATCAATAACTTAGTGAGATTCAAATGCCAATGTGGCCTCAAAATGATAAGACTTTAAATTATTATTATTATTATTATTATTATCCTCACCAGGGGATTTTTTTTTCATTTATCTTCAGATAGAGTGGGAGGGAGAGAGGGGGGAAGAGAGAGAGAGAGAAACATCAATGTGAGAAAGACACATCGATTGGCTGCCACCTACACAACCCCAACCGGTGCGGGGACGAACTGCAACTGAGGTATGTGCCCTTAGCGGGAATCGAACCCGGGACTCCCCGGTCCACGGGCTGACGCTCTAACCGCTGAGCCAAACTGGCCAGGGCAAGCCCTTAAATTATTATAAACACGTTATCAAAAAATCAGTTTATCCTTTTAATTTATGGGCTTTAAAGAAATTGGACAGAATACAGATAAAGTTCAATACAAAGAGGAAATCAGGAAGAATTTATAGAAGGTATTCTTGACAGAAAAAGCAAACAGATGGTATATAGCAGTATAGGACCAGAGGCATCAGAAAAGACTGTATTTCTTTGTGGACCCCCAAAGGGGCATATTTAATATAGATGGGAATTGAGAAGGCATAAAAAGGTTTTTACTTTTTAAACAGTTTTATAGACTGTGATTATGCTACAGAGGTCATTTTGCTACAGAAAGAAAAATATCAAAACAAAGAAACTCCTCCTGGTTAACTATTCTGTAATAAGGTGTTTTCTGGGGTTGCTTGGGTGACTCTCATTTACTATATCCACAGGTCAGTGACACTGTGCAATGCCACCCAGCTTAGCTTATTTCTATCATTAATATGTTTTTCTTCTTTAGCAAAATTGGTCAAGGAGGCAAAGGGAATAAGTATTAGCTAATTTTCAACCAAACATGTTTTGCTTAGTTTGCATATTCCTCCCAAAGCTTCATATAACCCTAGTCCCATCCACTCACAGGTTTTCTCTCAAACTATAATGCATTTACAGTTATATAATCAGAGCTGCCAGAGCCCCTCTTGCTCCCTCAGACAAAGAAGCAATGTGGTATAAGAAATGATAGTAAAGAATTTGATGTCAGACAGGCCTGGGTTAGCATTGTGACTCTGTAGTTTACTAATTTTGCAAACTTGGCAAGTTATTTGACCTTTCAAAATCTCCATTTCCCCAGTGTTACATGATAATATTAATAGTGCCTACCTTTTAAAGTTACTGTGAGGATTAAATGAGATTATATATGTAATTTTTTTCATGGTGCTTGTATGTTGTAATCATTCAATAGGTATTAATTATAAGCATAGTATTTGCATTACTTATAACTTTAATATCCCCATTGTAAACCAGGAAGGTCTCCTTCTTTCTCTCTCTCCTTCTTTCTTTCAACAAAGATAGTTTGAAAAGGAGGAGCTTGAGTAAATTTGGAAAGATAGTCTGGGCTTCTGCATCACCGTCCTCCAGTCCCTTCTTAAGCCCAAGTCTTTAAGGGAAAGAAAGATATGGCTTAGTCATTATTATAAACAAGTAAATTTGGTCCTTTTTCATCATTTTTCCTAAACCTACCACCTCACTTTTGGCTGCTCTGCAATAACCCACACAGATATTCACACTCCTGAAACTATCTTCAGATACCTTATGGCAGGAACTTGACAATTGTAGAAATTGATCCATTGTCATAACCCTATTCCTCTTCAAGGTCATATTCTCTGTCTTCCCTTGTCCAGGGAAAAGTTGCCACTAACTATCACATCTCAGCATTTAAAACCTTATCGCCTCTGAGAAACTATCTGCTATGGTTCATGGCCCCAGAGATTTTCTGTGAGAGAAAAATACAAAGTAATTTATTTATAACTTTTGAGTGCCCACACTCATTTCTGATTCTGGTGGGGAACTTTGCAGCCAGGTTGCATTTTCAAGGCTTGTTCCTTTAAGCTGAAGAGTTCAAGACTGGTCTTTCTCTATAGTATTGGACAGATAATTTTTTTTCTTTTGAATACTGTATGGCTGGATTTTCCTTCTATCCCTTGTCTATTCTTTTTACTTCCAGGAATGCTGTGAGGGTTAGTTTATATTTTGAAAAACCTCTGAGGTCCTTGGATGAAAGAAACCACAGTGAATAAAAAAAAAATACAGAAAATAAATGTCATGCTAATTGGTTGCAACAGATCTCTTAAGATGCCCCAAAACTCTGTTTTTCTAGTCCAGCATAGTGCAGTGTTTATCATTTGTACAAATTCAAGAAACCTCTTTGGAGTGGAGCAAACAAAATTGAGAGTTCTAAAGAGCAATATACAAAGTCAGAGAAAAATATCAAGGGATTCAACCAATAGCCAAGCAGACAGCCATTCTGAGACACAGAGAAAAAATAAATAAATAAATTGTCGTGCAGGATGAAGCAAATGATTTTTTTAAATGGGTATACTTTGAACACACAAGGAAATTCAAATTTATATTATTTCTTAACATAATGTGCTAAACACAGGCTAAGTGTTATAGGTTTAGAGATATTTTAATAATAGTATAGTTAGTAGATGATGTGAAAGATATGGAGTAGATATGAGAGAAAATAAAGAGGATCAAGTGGTTTTAGTCACACTGACTAAGTTGAAAGTTTTATTTATGAGCTGGTCTATTGGCATTTGAACTAAAGGGAAGGACACATGCCTTTCACTATGTGCCCAAGTCTCATACTTTTATAAAAGTGGTTTCTTTCAGCTGTGGTATTTATGCTGGAAGAGAATTATGATATGTGAGCAAAGTTTATGCTCAACATCTTTCGATGTTTGGTTTCCCCCATCCCCTTTCCCAGGCACTCACTGCCCTGTTACCTAATGCCCTGGATTTATCTGGTGACTCTACATATTATTTACAGTTAGGGCAGGCTTAACTGTAAATAATATGTGCTAAAACATTTCTCAACTAGCCTGATAAAACATGAGCAGAATCTTGGTTCAGTCTTCTGGAGGGTGGTGGCTATGGTCATAGCTTTACACTGTCATCAAGCCATTCCAACCCTTGAGAAGAAAGATTTGTATAAAATATTTTCTTCATTATTTGGGAAATACAGACAGGTTTACTGTGAGACAAGATAGATAAAAAGAAGAAGAAGAAATGCCTGTTAGGGAGGGAATACAGTGAAACAAATATTTTTCTTGCATTGCATGATAGTCAGCATTTTTTGGTTATAGTACGTAAAATAACTTGGACTAGGTCAGTAGGCCTTTGTTTTAATTGTAATTGTGGCAAATGTGTGTGGTTGTTAATGAGCAGAAATGAAAAAATCCAAGATTGGCTTTATTATTTGTATTGGAAAAGAAAAAGAGTTAATTATAGAACAAAAATAAATAGATCAAGATTGGGACAAGGTAGAGGAGAAAAACATAACAGTTAACATGGGTTGGATATGACTTGGAATACTGGGAAGTAACACCAGAGAAGGAAAAGGTATTGGAATGAACTACTATATTATAATAACTTGGATTTTGAAGAGATAAGTGAATAAAGAATATTTTAAAGACATTTTGTGCTGTGTAAACTTTGGAGCCTCTTTGTGGCATTTCCCAATACCTCTGTAAATATTTTAGTAGTTTCCAATTAATTTTGTATGTTGATTTTATATTTCTTTGTATGTTACACTGAATTGAGATTTATCCACATGGTGGCTTAGCTTTATATGGATTATGGAAAGATATACATTTGTCCTCTGGAACCCAAGGGCAGTAGTGTGGTTTGAATTGTGTCCCCTCAAAATTTATATGATGAAGTTCTAACACCCAGCATATGAGAATGTGACTGTATCTTGAGATAGAGTTTTAAAAGTGGTATTTAAGGTTAAATGATATCATAAATGTGGGCCGTAATCCAATATGACTGGTGTCCATGTAAGAAGAGAAAATTAGAATGTAGATATGCATAGAGGGGAAACTGTGTGAAAACACAAGGAAAAAAAGACCATCTGCAAAGAGAAGCTGCAGAAGAAACCAATCTTAGACACCTTGATCTCAGACTTTTAGTTTCCAGAGCTGTGAGAAAATAAATTTCTGTTGCTTAAGCCATTCAGTCGATGATACTTTGTTATAACAGCCCTAGTATACTTATACAGGCAGAAAAGCTTCTGGGCCTCAAAATGGGACTAGAATCAGGAAATAGAAAGTGGCCATTAACCCAGGGACTGACTTAATTCTCCTTCTCTGCTTTATTTTTCTCTTATATTGTAGACTAAATTTTTATTGTTGTTGTTTCTCTGCCCATGTGGCAAAATATGGTTGCCCTACAACTCTCAAATTTAGAACCACATAAAAAGGTTGACTTGCAAATTTGGGGGAGAAAAATGGCGGCGGAGTGAATGGAAGCTACACAGAAGATCTCCCAGGACCAAATGGGAATTACAACTAAAATAAAGACAAATCGTCAGAAAAAAGCAACAGAAAAGCAGCAGGAGAGGACCATACAAACAGGGACACTGAACGAGCCTGGTAGGATCTGTGGAGGCACGAGACGGTGTCGGGCTATGAGCCCATGGATAGCAGCGGCCATAGCTGTGAGCAGCACCAAAGGGGTTAAGATCACAAGCAGCTCCACAGCACAGAGGGCTGGAACAGAGAACTGAATAGCTACAGCAACTCACCTTGGGCTCCGGCAGGGGGAGGGCAGACTGGACTGGAACTCTGTGGGGACAACTGTGGTTTGTAGGGTGTCAGAGTTTGTGCTGAGTTGCTGCCACAAAGGACGGTGGCCAGCTTGCTCCTTCCCAGAGCTGTGGCAGCCCCTCCCTCGGAGATTCAATCCAACCCAGGTGAGCAAAGAAATGCAAATTGAGGCTCATTAACAACCAGCATCTGCTCCACTCTCGGAAAATCCTCTTACCCTGAACACCTGAGGGAGTTTCTCATTCAACTGAGAACCCAAGGCTTTTCAGGTAACTGAGACTAATAGCCTCCAGGCAAAAAGCTAGAGGCTAACTGAACCTTTCCTGGGCTTGCAAATCTACCCAGGAAAGTAAGACTTGACAGTGGTGTTTAACGAGGGCCCTTCTAGGCTCATCCAAACCCAGTACAGGGAGCCACAAATAGCAGAACACCAACACCCACAGGGAAAATTTGACAGGCTCCAAAACCCACTGAGATAGCCAAAATGGTGAAACAAAGAAACAAATCCCAAATGAAAGAACAAGAGAACTCTACCAAAGATGAGATAAATGAAATGCAGTTAAGCAAGTTACCAGAGGTAGACTTCAGAGCTATGATCTTGAGGAAGCTCAACAGCATGAGTAAAGACATCAATACCATGAGTAAAGATATAGAAACATTGAAAACCAACCAAGTGGAAATGAAAAATGACATAGCAGAAATAAAGAACACATTGGAAGGATTAAACAGCAGAGTACAGGAAGCTGAGGACCAGATCAGTGAATTAGAAGACAGGGTAGAAAAAAATCAATCAATTAGAAAACCAAAAGGAAAAAAAAAAAAAAAAAAACAATTAAAAAACAGGAAGACAGCTTAAGAGAACTGTGGGACAACTGGAAACATAAGAACATTCGCATCATAGGAGTCCCCAAAGAAGAAGAAAATGAGCAAGGGTTAGAGAATATATTTGAAGAAATAGTGACAGAAAACTTTCCTAACTTTGTGAAGAAAGAAGTCATTCAAGTTCAAGAAGCACAGAGAGCTCCAAGTAAGAAGAACCCAAACAGGCCCAGGCCCACAACAAAACACATAATAATAAAAATGCCAAAAATTAAAGACAAAGAGAGAATCCTAAATGCAGTAAGAGATAAGCAACAGGTTACCTACAAAGAAATCCCCATAAGGCTATCATCTGACTTCTCAACAGAAACACTACAGGCCAGAAGGGAATGGCATTAAGTAATCAAGATCATGAAAAACAAGGATCTGAATCCAAGACTACTCTATCCAGCAAGGCTATCATTCAAAATAGAAGGTCAAATAAAGAGCTTCCCAGACAAAAAAGGCTAAGGGAATATATTAGCAGAAGCACTGCAAAAAATGTTAAAAGGACAGCTGTAATTAGTATTAATAGAAGAAATAGGAAGAAAAATACAACCACACTAAACAAAAATGGCAATAAATAAGTACATATCAATAATCACCTTAAATGTAAATGGATTGAATACTCTGATAAAAAGACACAGAGTAGCTGACTGGAAAAGAAAACATGACTCACATACATGTGGTTTACAAGAGACCCACTTGACAACAAAAGACTCACATAGGTTGAAAGTAAAGGGATGGAAAAAAATCTTCCAAGCAAACGGAAAGGAAAAAAAAGCTGGGGTAGCAATACTCATATCTGATAAATTAGATTTCAAAATGAAGGCCATAACTAGAGACAAAGAAGGCCACTACATAATATTGAAAGGATCTATCCAATAGGAAGATATAACCATGGTAAACATATATGCACCCAATATAGGAGCACCAAAATATATTAAAACTCTTCTGGAGGACTTCAAAGGAGAACTCAACAACAATACAATCATAGCAGGGGACTTCAACACCCTGCTGACATCATTGGATAGATCCTCTAGACAAAAAAATTAACAAGGAAACAGAGACTTTAAATGAAACACTAGATCAAATGGATTTAATAGATATCTACAGAGAATATACCCTCAAACTACAGAATTCACATTCTTCTCAAGTGTACATGAGACATTCTCAAAGACAAACCACAAGTTAGGACACAAACTAAGTCTCTACAAGTTCAAGAAGATTGAAATCATATCAAACATCTTCTCAGATCACAATGGCATGAAACAAGAAATCAATTGCAACAAGAACATGCAAAGACATGTGAAAACATGGAGGCTAAATACCATGTTATTGAACAATGAATGGGTTACCATGGAGATCAAGGAAGAAATTAAAAACTTCCTGGAAACCAATGAAAATGAACACACAACAACACAAAATCTATGGGATGCAGGGAAAGCAGTTCTGAGAGGGAAGTTCATAGCACTACAGGCCCATCTCAAGAAACAAGAAAAATTTCTAATTGACTACATAACCTCACAACTTAAAGAACTAGAAAGCAAACAAAAAGAAAACCCCAGAACAAGTAGAAGGAAAGAAATAGTAAAGATCAGAGCAGAAATAAACGACATGGAGACCAAAAAACATTTCAAAGGATCAATGAAACAAAGAGCTGGTTTAGTTGAAAAGGTAAACAAGATTGATGGACCCTTAGCCAGACTCACCAAGAAACAAAGAGAGAGAACCCAAATACACAGAATAAGAAATGAAAGAGAGGAAGTAATAACGGACACCACAGAAATACAAAGGATCGTTAACAAATACTATGAACAATTATACAGCAACAAATTGGAAAATCTAAGCGAAATGGACACATTTCTAGAAACACATAGTCTCCCAAAACTGAACCGGGAAGAGATAGAAAACTTGAACAGACCAATAACAACGAAGGAAATTGAAGATGTAATCAAGACTCTCCCAGCAAACAAAAGCCCAAGCCCAGACGGCTTCACGGGGGAGTTTTACTGAACATTCAAAGAACTAACACCCATTCTCCTCAAACTATTGCAAAAAACTCAAGAAGAGGGAAGACTTCCAAACTCGTTTTATGAGGCCAGCATAATTCTAATTCCAAAACCAGAAAAAGACACTACAAAGAAAGAAAACTACAGGCCAATATCCCTGATGAACATAGATGCCAAAATCCTGAACAAAATACTAGTAAATCGGATCCAGCAATACATCAAAAAAAATTATTCACCATAACCAAGCGGGATTCATCCCAGGGATGCAAGGCTGGTACAATATTCGCAAATCAATAAATGTGATACACCACATAAACAAAATGAAAGATAAAAAACATGTGATAATATCAATAGATGCTGAAAAAGCATTGGACAAAATTCAGCACCTGTTTCTGATAAAAACGCTCAGCCATTTGGGAGTAGAGGGATCATATCTCAACATAATAAAGGCCATATATGAAAAATCTACAGCCAACATCATACTCAATGGACAAAAACTAAAAAAAATTTCCCTTAAGAACCGGAACAAGACAAGGATGCCCACTTTTGCCACTCTTATTTAACATAGTGTTGGAAGTCTTAGCCACAGCAATCAGATATGAAGAAAAAATAAAAGGAATCCAAATTGGAAAGGAGGAGGTGAAACTGTCATTATTCTCAGACGACATGATATTATACATAGAAAACCCTAAAGACTCCATCAAAAATCTACTAGACTTAATAAATGAATTTGGCAAAGTAGCAGGATACAAAATTAACATCAAGAAATCGATGGCATTCTTATACACCAATGATGAACTCACAGAAAGAGAAACTAAAAAAACAATCTCATTTACCATCGTAGCATAAAAATTAAGATACCTAGGAATAAATTTAACCAAAGAAGTGAAGGACCTATTTGCAGAAAACTACAAGACATTGAAAAAAGAAATAGAAGAAAATATAAAAAAGGGGAAGCACATACCTTGTTCATGGATTGGAGGAATTAACATCATTAAAATGTCCATACTACCCAAAGCAATCTATAGATTCAATGTAATCTCCATCAAAATACCAATGACATATTTCGCAGAACTAGAATGAATACTTCAAAAGTTCATGTGGAACTAAAAAAGACACTGAATAGCCACAGCAATCTTGAAAAAGAAAGACAAAGTAGGCGGGATCACAATACTGGATATTAGGTTATACTACAAAGCTACTGTAATCAAAACAGCCTGGTACTGGCACAAGAACAGGCACATAGATCAACGGAATAGAACAGAGAACCCAGAAATTGACCCAAAACATTATGCTCAATTAATATTCGACAAAGGTGGCAAGAGTATACAATGGAGTAAAGACAGCCTCTTTAATAAATGGTGTTGAGAAAATTGGACAGCTACATGCAAAAAAATGAAACTAGACCATCAACTTACACCATACACAAGAGTAAACTCAAAATGGATAAAAGATTTAAATGTGACTCTTGAATCCATAAAAATCGTAGAAGAAAATTTAGGCAACAAAATTTCAGTCATCATACGCAGCAGAATCTTCACTGATACATCACCTAAGGCAACAGAAACAAAGGAAAAAATGAACACATGGGACTACATCAAACTCAAAAGCTTCTGCACAGCAAAAGAAACAACCATCAAAATGGAAAGGCAACCCTCTGTATAGGAGTGCATAATTGCCAATGATACATCAGATAAGGGGTTAATCTCCAAAATATATAGAGTGCTCATACATCTCAACAAAAGGAAGACAAAGAACCCAATTAAAAAATGGGCAGTGGAACTAAATAGACACCTCTCCAAACAGGACATACAAATGGCCAAGAGACATATGAAGAAATGCTCAACATCACTAATCATCAGAGAGATGCAAATTAAAACAACAATGAGGTATCACCTCACACCTGTCAGAATAGCTGCCATCAACAAAGCATCAAACAACAAGTGTTGGCGAGGGTGTGGAGAAAAGGGGACTCTAGTACACTGCTGGTGGGAATGCAGACTGGTGCAGCCACTATGGAAAACAATATGGTGTTACCTCAAAAAATTAAAAATTGAATTACCATTTGACCCAGTCATCTCACCCCCAGGAATATATCCTAAGAAGCCTGAAACACCAATCAGAAAGAGTATATGTACCCTCATGTTCATAGCAGCACTATTTACAATAGCTAAGATCTAGAAACAGCACCAGTGTCCATCAGTAGACGAATGGATAAAAAAGCTGTGGTACATATACACAATGGAGTACTATGCAGCTGTAAGAAAGAAAGATCTCTTATCTTTTGAGAAGACATGGAAGGACCTGGAAACTATTATCCTAAGCGAAACAAGCCAAGCAGGGAAAGACAAGTATCATATGAGCTCACTTATTTGTGGAATACAATGAACATAACAGTCTGAAGAACAGGGTAGTCCCAGAGACGTGGTAGTAGAGTACAGACTGACAATTGCCAGAAGAGGAGGTGTGGAGGGAGAAATAAACCACAAAACTTATACACATGTACGCATATCCAATGGACATGTACAACAAAGCTGGGGTCGGGGCGGGCAGTGAGGAGGAGGAGGGTGTCAATGGGGGAAAAAGGAGAACCATGTGTACCCAAAAAAATAAACTAAAATCAAATAAAATGTTAAAAAAAAAAAAGTTTGACTTGCAAATTTTGAATCCTGGATTTAAATCTCCAGAGGAGAAAATTTGATCTGCTCAGTTTGGTTTAAGTGTCTCCCCCTTGCCAAACAGCTATAACTCAGTGCAGGGAGGTTAGTGGCACATGGTGCTCCTCCATTGATTCTCTTATTTTATCACAAGTGCTTAAAAAGGGATGTCTAAAATTATTTTATCTAGCATATAAGGTATTCTGTATGAGGGATATTTTTCTGCAAGTCTAGTTCACTTTATTGCCACAAAAATGTAGAGTATATGTCTGTAACATGTTAGACCAGCTCAGTGTTCTCTACCAGGAGGTATTACTATACACATATAGATCAGTATATTGGAAAAACATATACTATAGAGTATAATGTTGTAACATATTAGGATAGATTTGTTCTGAGATACATAATATATATAGTAAAGTTGGAACAGATCCTTAGGTTTATGGTTGATGGACTAAAGTATACAGTAGGAGGAGAACATAAATTTAAGAATGCTATCAATAAAGATATGAAGAACAGCATTATTTCACTGTAAAAATATATCTATACAATGCATATGGTCTAGGATAAAAGATAGACAGGTAAACCATTTTAACCATTCAGGAGGTGGTTAAATAGATAGCACTCTGAAAATGGGGGAAGGCATTGTAATTTTTTTCTAAATGAAAAGGAAAGTAAACATTTATTTTTAAGAATTTCTATTTCAAGTGAGATATTTGCATAGCACCACTAACATCTTAATATTTTGAAAGGCTTTTTATAAGTCATTTCAAGGACTCTAAAATAATGTTTCCTTTTATAATTTGACTGCTTGACATGAAAAGCAGAACTGAATGTTGCCCTTCATGGTTCAATATGAAAAAGGAACATGAATTCTTTGTCTTTCTCTGCTCTCAATAGCTCTGTGACTCTTCAAGCAGGAGCTGTTTGGAGCTCAGATTGTGTAGTGTTTGGCCATCCTCCTGTTTAACAAAAACATTTCCCCCTTTTTCATTATTTTAATTTCAAACCACATGAGTGTTAGATTTTCAGACCTTAATCTCTCTGTATGAAAAAGAAAACTTGTTTCTAAGGGAGGATAGTCAAGAGTTTTAAGTAAAATCAAACCAAATAAAATATCAAACAAGCACATTAACTGACTATTCTTATTGTTTAGTTAATATTATATTTTCTTTCATTTCTTTCCAAGTAAAAGGGTGGCCCTAGTCATACATTTGCATGACATATAGTTTAAGTATGTCATGTAAATAAACACACATTTGTATATCACATATTTGTGTGTATATACAGATTTATTTGTCAATATATATTATACCTTATGGCAGCATATACTGTAATATATGGCAGCATACTTAAACAATACTTTGGATCTTTATTTTTTGTTTAATGTGAAAATGCTGAAGAATAATGGTTTCAATTGCAATCAGCCCCATGAGGGTAAAATAAAATTTCTGACTTTCTCTCTAACTAAACTAATCATAGGCATATTTTTCAAGTCCTTTTCTTCTGGACTCATAAAAATAAGTTAGTAGTCCTATGAGAATCTTTCAGATTTATATTCTACCTCAGTTGTCAGGGGATAGGTCATCAAAACAGAGTCCGGAAATGTTTAATAGGTGTGGCTCACTGTTGGGTGGTATTACTCTCTTGGGGCCAAAGAAAAAGCAAGTGCAAATACCCTATGAAATAGAATTTGAAGGCTAACTAATACTTGGTACTAATTTTCACTGACATTAATTGGCCTTAGCTACTCCCATTCCTGAAGGAAACTTTTGACTTCATGCACAGAAAAATCTGAAGATAAATGATATTGAAATATATTTACACATTGAGCACATTGTAAAGAATTCTGAAAGCAAGAATTAATCCACTGAGTTGGAATAAGTGGTCTCTGATGACTAATAATGTATTTGTTCAGTGCTTCTCGTTTCATTTGCCACTGTTGCTCCTATTAGTCATTTAATTTTTCATTTATTCATGTCATTTATTTCTACAACAAATATTTACTAAGGGCCCATCACATACTAAGCATTGTGTTAGACATGAAGAATCCAGTGGTCACCAAGACATATACAATTCGAGAGAGACACACTAATTGGTTGCCTCCCTTATGACCCCAACCAGGGCCAGGAATCCAACCACAACCAAGGTACGTGCCCTTGACCAGAATCAAAGCTGTGACTATTTGGTCTGAGGGCCGATGCTCCAACCGCTGAGCCAAACCGACCAGGGCTGGAGGAGTTGTTGTTTTTTTAAACTGTCTTTCTCTTCAGAAAAATCTTGTCCCATAATGAAGCATTATGGTTGTAATGTGCAAAAAAGTTATTATGTTAAGGATAACAGGAACCAGGTTCTTTCTCTTGGAGAAGTGTGTAACAAATATGGAAAGGGAGAAAGCTAGAACAAACACTGTGTTACTGGATTGGAATTGGAGTTCTCAGTGTCAACTCATAGTTTTAATACACAGATATAAAATATAGATTTGTGTGTGTTCTTACATGTACATGAGTGTGCGTCCATTCATGTTCTGTCCACTGAAGTGTCTGAGAGCAGTGACAATCTAATATTAATGAGTACAACCATTGCCCAGAACATCACTTCTTCTAAATACAATTCTTAATTAAAAGGAACCAGGATTTTCAAAGAGAAATGGCTGATTCCAGAACCAGGGCAAGGAAAGTACAAGGTAGAACTGAAACACCTTATTCACCAGAAAGCATGGACATTGTCAAATAATGATAGGGACATTTCAAAAAAAAAATCCTGGAGGTATCTTCAGCAGTATTCTCCTGGTAAAATCAGGAACATTTCAGAATAAGATTAAATAAAATATTGATGAATGAATAAATTGAAAATGGGATGAGAACCCTAATATTTACATGGATTCAAAGTATTTCTCCACAAAACAATTGTTAATTTCAAAGGATGAAAAGAGAATAACTTTACAGTGGAGAAGCTCCACAGGCACCAACCTAATCAAATAATCAATGTGAACATCTGTAATGGGACAGATTGAAATTGTGCATCATCTGATATAATACAATGAGAAGAATGCAGCATCACTTCTGTGATAATCCTGTCAAAGGAACATAACCGGAATTTATCACGAGACCACTTCAAATACACCCAATTAAGGTTTAGCCTAAAAATAATTGGCCTAGAATCTTTAAAGTTATAAAGGTCATGAAAGTAAAGTTTGAGGAACTGTTCCAGGGAAGGAAATTGAAGTGGTATGACAACCAAATGCAATGCATGACTGTGAATTGGATCCTTTTGCTATAAAGGACATACATTAATGAGACAACTTGGGAGACTTGACTCGGGGGTCTGAAAAATAGATGGTAGTAATGTATTAAATTATAATCTTCTGATTTTGATAATTTTATTGCTGTTATATAAGAGAAAGCCAATTTTAAGGTTGATGGAGCATCATACTGGGAACTTACTCTACAGTTGTTTAGGAGCACAAAAGTACTTTGATTTGTACCTCTGTACTTTCAAATATTCTATAAACTTGTCATTATATGTGTATGTGTGTGTATAAAGGGAAGGCAATATACTAGTAACAGCTGAAAAAAAATGTGCTTTGAAAACCAGAAAGACTTAGGCCCAATTCTTGGCTTTATCACTTAATAGTTTTATGACACTGAACCAGTTATTTAACTTACGTGAATCTGAGTTTCTCTATCTGAAATATGAAGATAATGACAATTACATCCTCACTGGACCTCCATTATAGTTAAATGAGGGATTATATCATGATACATCATCATAAATTTTCCTGTTACTTAGAACTTGCTATATGCATTGAATTTTGTAGAGTAGTTGTCAAACTCTGTGATAAAGGATCAGATATTTAAAAAAATAATTCATTATTGGCTAATAATTTTAGAAAATAAAATAACAATGAATTAGTAGATATGAATTAAATAGAATATACAAGTCTATATTTTATTAGATTCAACAAACATAAAATTGCAGTTTAATATATATATAATGAGAAAAGACATCATAAGAAAAATAAATGTATTATAAAAACAGTATGTTACTCATTGAAAGTGTAAGTATAGGCAATTGCTACATGAGTGAAACAGTGATTTCCCATATTAGATGCCTGTATGCACACTTTGAAAGATACTACATATATCAACATCTAAAGTTTTGCTGTGACAAATGAGTCTGCTTTTGGCTAATTAATTTACATAATCTAGGCTGGATTGAAGACAATGCTACTCACAAGGAATAATGTATATATACGTCTTTCTATGTTTTGTTTTAATAACAGAGTAGAGAATACATGTCACATAAGCATGTTGATAGAAATAAAAGAGATTTTAAAGTAAATTTCAGCAAGCTCAATTTATTCATTTTAAATCTACTCAAAATGAAATGAATAATGCTATTTTAAAATTCATCTTCAAATGTTTATTAATAGTTCAAAAATTTTAACCTGTAAAATTATAGCAAAATTACCTTTTTATGAAGGAAATGGATTTTATGTTTTATACATTTTTGTATTTTAATTGATGAACTGATATTAAGATATCAAATGTTGTAATGTGGTCCTAATAAGCATGACTACAGCACAGGTTGCATCAAACGTGACTCATCACATGAGTTCAACAGAATCTGAGTTGGTCAATACCTTTTTTTTTTCTTTTAATCCTCACCCGAAGATATTTTTCCATTTATCTTCAGGTAGAGTGGGAGGGAGGGAGGGAGGAAGAGAGAGAGAGAGAGAGAGAGAGAGGGAGAGAGAGAAACATCGATGTGAGAGAGACACAGGACCCTGACCAAGGCCAGGGACGAACTGCAACCAAGGTACGTGCCCTTGGCCTGAATCGAACCTGTGACACTTTGGTCCATGGACTGATGCTCTAACCGCTGAGCCAAACTGGCCACAGTGGTCAATACCTTTTTGAAAGAGACAAGTACTTTCTTAGATATCATGACAATGTCAATGTGGTTATAGAAGTTTTTAAACCCAGTTTCTATACTTACCTCATGATGGACTGGTAACAAACAGTTCACTTACTGCACTTGTTCACAGACTACATTTTGAGTAGGACTGGCTTAGTGTTTTGGATGATTAACTCAAGAAATAATGTATGTAAAGCACTCAGCACCATCTTTATATACATACTTTTAAAAATAATTGATATTATTTAAAATATATTGCAACAAAAAATAAGGTACCTAGGAATAAATTTAACCAAGGAGGTAAAAGACCTGTATTCACAAAACAACAGGACATTGAAGAAAGACATTGAGGAAGATACAAATAAGTAGAAGCATATACCATGTTCAGGGATAGGAAGAATTTACATCATTAAAATGTCCATACTACCCAAAGCAATCCATAGATTCAACACAATTCCTATTAAAATACCAATGGCATATTTCACAGATCTAGAATAAATATTCCAAAACTTTATATGGAACAAAAATGACCCCAATAACCTCAGCAATCTTGAGAAAGAAGAATAAAGTTGGAGGTATCACAATACCTGATATCAAACTATACTACAAGGACATAGTAATGAAAATAGCATGATATTGACGCAACAACAGGCATGTAGATCAATGGAATATAATAGAGAGCACAGAAATAAACCCACACTTATATGGTCAATTAATATTTCACAAAGAAGGCAAAAATATACAATGGAGTAAAGACAGATTTTTAATAAATGGTACTGGGAAAATTAGACAGGTACATACAAAAAAAATGAAACTAGACCACCAACTTACACCATACACAAGAATACACTCAAAATGGATAAAATATGTAAATGCAAGTCACAAAACCATAAAAATCCTAGAAGAAAACATAGTCAGTAAAATCTCAGACATCTCTCGCAGCAATGTTTTTTGTCAATATATCTCCCAGGGCAAGGGAAACAAAGGAAAAAATAAACAAATCAGACTATATAAAACTAAAAAGTTTCTGCACAGCAAAAGAAGCCATCAACAAAATGAAATGGGAATTCATTGTATGGGAGAACATATTGACCAAAGATACATATGATAAGGGGTTCATTTTCAAAATATATAAAGAACATATATAACTCAACACCAGGAAGACAAACAGCTCAAGTAAAAAATGTGCAAAGGACCTGATTAGACACTTATCCAACGAGGACATTCAGATGGCCAATAGACATATGAAAAAATACTCAAGATCACTAATTATCAGAGAGATGAAAGCTAAAACCACAATGAAATATCCCCTGACACCTACCAGAATGGCTACCATCAATAAATCATCAAGCAGCAAGTGCTGGTGAGAAAGTGGAACCCTAGTGCACTTTTGGTGGGAATGCAGACTGGTGCAGCCACTGTGGAAAAGGGTATGGAGTGTCCTCAAAACATTAAAAATGTAACTGCCCTTTGACACAGCAATCCTACTTCTGGGAATATATGTTAAGAACCCCGAAACACCAATTCAAAGAATATACGCACTTCTATATTCATAGCAGCGTTATTGACAATAGCCAAGATCTGGAAACAACCCAAGTGCCCATCAGCAGATGAGTGGATAAAAATGCTGTGGTACATTTACAAGATGGAATACTATGCAGCAGTACAAAAGAAGGAAATCTTACCCTTTTAGACAGTTTGAATGAACCTGGAAAGTATTATTTTAAATGAAATAAGCAAGTCAGAGAAAGACAAATACCATATTATTTCACTTATATGTAGAATCTAATGAAGAAAAAAAAAACTGACGAACAAAATAGAAATAGAGACATGAATACATGGAACAGACTGACAGCTGTCAGAATGGGGGTGACAAGGGGAACTGGATGGAAGAAGGTGAAGGGATTAGCCAAAGAATGTAATGTTTAACCCATAGACACAGACAACACTATGGTGATGGCTGCAGAGAAAGGGTGGTGGAGGTTAGATGGAGGTGGGCAAATGCAGGGGGAAATGGGGAATTCTGTAATAATGTCAACAATAAAAATAAAATAAAAATAAATATTTACCACCAAGCTTGATAGGCTTTGCTCAATAGGAAAAGAAGGTTAAAATATTTAAGATGTATAAAAATTTAAGTTAAAGCCTGCTCACAGATCATACAAATGGCAGATGTGCAATCTATCACCCATTCAAAAAGAAGGTACTATCCATTCAAAAAGATAACCTTGCTTCATTAATAACACCTGTATGAAGTAAGATTGTTAGCTACAAAACAGGCATGGGGTTGTTAAGTACAGCATAGGGAGTATAGTCAATAATATTGTAATAACTATGTGTGGTGCCAGGTGGGTACTGGAAATATCAGGGGGAACACTTTGTAAAGTATATGATTGTCTAACCACTATGCTATACACCTGAAACTAATACAAAATAATATTGAATGTAAACTTTAATTGATTAAAAATTAATTAATTAAACTTTTTAATTAATTAAAAATTAAGTGACATCTGCTGGCCATACAGTCTTTACCTTGTTTTGGCACAGACTCCTTTAAGGAAATACCTGTGCATGCCTTATCACAAACCATACTGACTCTAGCTAAAGCACCAGGAAAGAACACAAGGTTTAAGTAATTATTTAGGATTTTGACTACTGAGTCTTTTCATTTTGAAACTATAACTAAATCAGGGAATTTCTGATGCTCACTGTTATATTTTTTCTCCTAACTGAGGAAATTTGAAACCAGGAGTTGATATTTTGAAATTGTCTAATGGCTGCATGATCACAGAAAATTACAAAATGAAGTGGGCTCACTTTCCAGATAGCAAACTGGGCAAATGTATTTAGTTCTAGGTCATTAGCCAAAATTTTGAGGGCCTATGGCAATTGCTTCTCCCTTTTTCTTTGGCATGATTTACCCTCAGTAAGTGTTCCTACTAAATCAGATCACCTTACTGGTCATAGAACAAATGCTGTGTACTGTTTCCTTATGAATATTCTACATTGGTTATGAGACACTAAGTTTGGTGCCGTAGTCCTCAGAAAAAGTATAAGTCAGGTAGAATAATTTAGTAGTGAAAAATCACAGGAGAAATGCATTAGTGACCAGGAGACCAATACAGAATTCCTTGTGTAAGAAAATCCCAAATAAGCCAGAGAAAGACAAATACCACATGATCTCACTTATTTGTGGAATATAATGAACAAAATAACCTGATGAACAAAATAGACCTAGAGATATAGAAAGGAATATGGTTCAGACTGAAGAACCTCAGAGGAGGGGGCGGGGGGGGATGGATGACATAAACCAAAGAACTTATATGCATGTATGCATAACCAATGGACATAGACCACAATGCTGGGAGGGGGGGTGTGCGGGATGAGGAAGAGGGTGTCTAGGGGGGAAAAAGGAGAAACATTTGTAAGAACAATAATAATAAAAAAAGAATCTGAACTCTTCTTATATTACAAAAGGACTGTATATATGAATCTAAGAAATCTAGAGGTTATTTATTCTTCCTTTATCTGGTATGTTTATTAATATATTTTTTTGTGGAGTTGTTTATGTTACTGTCTGGAATGTACATGCACATTTTCTATACACAGTTTTACTTTTTGTGGTTCAGTTGTTTTAATTATACATTTTAAGACATTGTTTTATCGTGGTTTTTATGAATTGTTTAATTATTACTCTGTCCATGCTTTTGTGTATGCGGCACAGCAGCCTTGAAACATTAGATTAGGACAGACCTATCCTCTCATCCCAAAAATGCATAGCTTTATAGTCTACTTATGGAAACATCTCTGAAGAACAACAACAAAATGGGTGAAAAATGGAGAGAGTATCAACAGTATTCCCAATCGCTGTTTACTAGTTAACTTGAAATATCCACTGAGTCCTGATTCAAATAAGATATTTCTAATAGTAAATGTCATAGCCACATTTCTTTGTGAAAAAAGTTGACTCTGAGAAATCCACAATCCAATTTTGACTTCCAAAAAAAAACAAAACACTAGAAAATGACTGTCCTCAGATTTGGAAAAAAATTGCTTTTTGGGTTAGGAATAATTATAGTATTTTCCAAAATTTTTGGTAAAAAGTTATAGATATAAGCTTCTAGCATTTAAAAAATCAACTGAAATTTGGTTGAACTTGATAAGCATCATCTTTCTATTTTATTGCATTTGAAGAGCATCTCCTGAATAATACTGAAGACAAATGATTTAACTTGGACTTTGTTGAAATTAATTGAAAATCATTTTCCAGATGAACATCACACAAAAAAGCTTGCTGTTTTATAATTCAATTATTTTCCTCAAATTTATAATATTTTGATATTTCTAAAATATATGTAGCATCATGGCTTAATTATTGATTATGCTGATTTAATTATTCTCTATTCAAAAGAGAAAATATGTTCCTATATATTCTTATTAAATATTATTTCTATGTATCAATTCTTGATAAATGTGTTTTTGTGCTCATCTTTCAGTATAGTTTCCAGTTTTCAACACATTAAGCTTCTAAAGAAAATATTCTTGCTCAAGATGTGTGTGATGTGGACAATTAATATATAAGCCCCTTAAACAGAGGATATGTGCTTAAATAGTCCTTAGAGAGCTCTTCACTGACCATCTAATGTAAAGTGAGTCCCATTCCTTTCTGTCATTCTTTATATTGGATCCTTGTTTGTTTCTTTCATGACACTTATCATAATTTTTAATAGGTTTATTTATTTAGTATTTACTTGATTTGTTCTTTCTCTTGCCTCAACCAGAATGAGACAGGGCCTGTGTCAGACATGTTCACTATAGTATTTCTAGTACTTGAAACATTGCCTGGCACATAGTTGGAGTGTAATAAATTTCAATAGAATGAATGTTCTTATAATTTTTATAATAACCCTTTCATTTAGCATTATAGTAGATTCAGTAAATGTTGATTGTTAGATTTTTGGAAATGCCATAAGTAGGTTAGAGCTATCTCCTCTGTGCAGTGATGTTAATACTGAACTTGTTAGTCAGGATGATACGATATTGTTTCCTATTGTTGTCTAAACAAAGGTTGGATCTCTTTCTCCAGAGTACCAGCTCTAATAATGTGCTCTCACTGTTCCACTATACCCCTGAAACATATGCAGCCCATTTTTCAATTTGTTTTGTCAACATGTAATATTCAGAGGAGCCAAGTACCATATGTGACCAAGTAAATCAATGCTGCTAATGGAAATAGTGAAAAGCAATACCTAATGCTGGAAAGGAGCAAGAAAGAGTGAGGCAAAAAGAGAGAGAGAGAAAAGGAAATATAATCATTAAGCAGTCTGCATAGTAGAGAGAAATGAAGCAGATATAAAGCTGGTTATTTACCAAGTCTCTGAGTGTTAAACTGGGAAGGACCCTGTTTTGGAAATTAGATGAGCTTGGTTTGAATCCTAGCTCTGTTACATACTAGTTGTGTGAACCCAAGAAAATGATTTAATTTTTTAGATCTTGTTTCCACCACTTTAGAAAGGGGTTAATAATAGCTTTGTGTACTACAATGAGTAGTGAATTAAGTCATGTATATGCAAGTCCATGGACAACTACATTTTATATTAACTATAAAATTTAATTTCAGATCATTTTAAATTTAACTTTTAAAATTATTGACCATTGGCTTTGCCACTTACTGTGGTAAGTTATGTAACTTTTGTGGGCCTCAGTTTTTTCATCTGAAAAATAGGCATAATTATATATACCTAATTGGATATCTGGAAAAATTACCTTGAATGGTGCCTCAATACAGAGTAGTTAATTAATACATTGAAAGTGCTGCTGTTATTATGCTTAATAAGGAACCTCTTTTCTCTAAATATCTCTCTCATTGTGAGTATATGTAGGAATGAGGATAATAACATGCATTATAAGAGCTGGCATCACACATAAATATAAAAGGGACACTAGTAGTCTACAAAGGCCAATTTAGAAATTCTATGAGCTACTATAAGCTCCAAGAGTAGTGCATGAATTAAAGAAAACTTCTGAAATTTCTGGATATTGATACTCTGATATAGCATCATAATGCCACTCACAATACCCCCAAGACAATTGTTGTAAAAAATAACCAAAATAGTTGTTTGGGGACACTTTGCAAGTACAAACATGTTATAGAAATGCTTAATGAGAAAATAAAAAAGAATGCACTTCATCTTGTTCACCAATGAAAGTTGGACAGGTAATACTATAAAGGTCAATAGTAATCATAACAAATGACATACTTTTCCACTCTTAGGTTCAAAGAAAATAGATGAAGTAAATTTTCAGAATAAGAGGGTCATTTTCTGGAACAGAACATCTGGCAATAGGGATTTGAGGGAGCAGATTTTCAAAATAGTATAAGATTCAGTGATAATGAACTTAAGCATCTGCTGCTGAGCTAAGACAGGTTAGTCTTGGAGGGAAGGCTGAGGTTTAGAGAAGCCATATTCTTCTGAATGTCCCTTCTTCTTACCATTCCCATTGATCTTGCTCCCACAATGGGTATGCTCTACAATTATTAGCTATATGAGGAGGCCTTGCTTTTAATGAGCTTATCCGAACTATGGTCAACGGTGTACTGGTAAATGTTTAAAAAGCTCTGCCCGCCCCCAAAGCTCTGATTTATAGTGTTTGCCTATTTACATGCTAATAATATTCCCACCACAAATAATTTACAGCTACCAATGGTTTAACTACCAGCTTGAGTAATGCTGGACAATATTAAGCTCTTGTGGTCTGGTAGCAGCCAGTCCTAACACACCACTTACTGTGGCTGCAATGTGCATGGTTTATGGAACAGGTTATGTAATTTCATGTGGTATGGTTGAGGCAAACAGGGATACATTCATAGGAAGACCAAATGAGATACACTCAACTAATTGTACCATGATAGCAATCTTTTATATTGAATATTCCCATCACATTCTCTCTAATAAATACAACTACATTTCAAGTCTTTAAGATTTTTAATTATTAATATCTTCCTGGGGTTTGCCTTCTCTTATTTTCTCCTGGCTTAGATATTCTGAAATATCCAAATTTGTTGTTTTAAGAACGAAAATTTGAAGCTGTACCTTTGTGTGCAGCATTGTGGTCATTTAATTAAATTGGCCAGTCATTTCCTTCTAAACATTCAGGAAAACTAATTCAATCCTCAAAAGCAGTCACCATGAAGTAAGTGCCTCTTCTCTACCTGGAAGTGTGCTAACCGTTTGCCAATATAAAAGTGAAGAAGACACAGCTGCTGCTTTCACAGAGGTCAATATTTTGCCAACAAGTTAGTTACTGTTATGGATTGAATAGTGTCTTCTCAAAATTCATACATATGTTGAAGCTCTAACCCCCAGTACCTCAGAATGTAACTGTATTTGGAGATGGGGCTTTTAAAGAGGTGATTAAGTTAAAATGATGCCATTATAATGGGCCCCAATCCTGTCTGACTGGTATCCTTGTAAGAGGAAATTTGGACTCACAAAGATATATCAGGGTTGTGGACACAAAAAGAAAAGATCAAGTGAGGAGAAATCGAGAAGGTAGCCATCTTTGAATAAAGGAGAGAAAACTCAGAGGAAACCAAACATGCTGACAACTTGATCTTGCACTTCTAGCCTCCAAAACTGTGAAAAATAATAAATTTATGCTGTTTAAGCCATCCTGTCTGTAGTATTTTTTATGACAACCCTAGCAAATTAGTACATGACTAAATATTTACAATATCTATCAGTAAATGTTAGGTTTAGTTGTAAGGAGCATAAAACCCAAAATATCAGTGGTTTTATGGAGATACATATTTTTCCCTCTCACGTTATAAGCAGCACATAGCTGTCATGGTATCTCTGGTCCATGATAAACACTTGAGACCCCGGTTCTTTCCAATCTATTACTCTGTCATATTGAGTATGTAGCCCTTACATTTATGTTTCAAGATTGTGACATCTGTATTCCGGACAGAAAGATGAAAGGGAATTTGAAATAGACAAGTCAAAGTTGTCAATGTATGTAGAATCCTGGAAGCTGCCACATGATGTATCTGTTTATGCAGCATTGCACATAACTGTGACCCATGGCTACATCTAGCTATAAGTTAAGTTTGGAGTGTCATATTTAGCTCAGCTAAAAAGTTTATTACTATGAAAAAAAGTGAATACTTCATAGGGAAATAAGTAGCAACATCTGATAAACTCTGTCTTATTGACTATCCAGATAACATTGCTCAACCTTTTTTCCAAACATAGAACACATTGCACTCCTTCCCAATGTCCCATTTAATTATTGTATTCATCTCAAAATTAAAAATATCTGTTGACACATCTTTTAAAAACCACATCTATCTTAATCCATTCACCTTTTTCACCCAGTCCCTCAACCACCCTCCCATAGTCACAGGGATGTAAAGTACATCATAAGGAATATAGTCAATAATATTGCAATAACTATGTATAGTGCCAGGTGGGTACTTGAATTATCTGGAGAATCATTTTGTAAATTATGTATTTTCCTAAGTACTATGCTATATACCTGAAAGTAGTATAAAATAATATTGAATATCAACTGTAATTGAAAAATAAATAAAAATAAATTTATATTTAAAAAAAAATCATGTCCAGGTGTAATCTATTGTGTTCTGGTCACCTGTGAACTAAGAAACAAGTTCACTGTGCTTTGGTCACATATAAACTAAAAGACAAATTATCTACCTTCACACTCACCCACCCAGTGTACACTTGTAGAGAAGAAACAGAATAGTTGCAAAAACACCTTCCATTTAGAAAAGAAAGAATGGGAACCACATAGAAGTTACTTATCCACAGCAATGATCAAATCATTTGGGAACAAATGTTGTACACACCCTGAGCATAGGCATGGAAGTATGAAATTAAATTTGTAAATGGAACAGTTATTTCAGATAATTGATTAGTGATTTCCATGAACTGACCAGTTTTTTCAATTGTTCATAAATAACATCTGAATTATCCCTTTATTAGGCTATTTCAAATAATCTTAGAAGTTAAAATTTCTGATGCAACATAAAATAAAAGAAATATAATAAAAATGACATTTCCTGATTGCCTATTATAGTAATTTATTCAACAAATAAAAAATAATTATTGGCCACTATTTTAGGCACTGGGGATAGAGGAGTAAAGAAAACTGGTAAAGTACATCTCATAGAATTTATATTCTAATAGGAGAAACAGGCAATAAACAAAAATATAATTACATATATGTTGTGCCAGATTTTAAGTGCTATAGAGAAAAAATAAAACTTGATAGGGTGTTAGGAAAAACTAGGTTGGGGTGGTGATGGTTATATTTTATACAAAGTTATCAAGGAAGATTTGAGTAGAGATCCAAAGATAGTGTTTGTGAAAGGCTGCGTTTAAGTCTTAAGAATTGTATTATATTTCATATGAAATTTACATGTTTAAATTTATATGTATAACTTTAAAATTTTATATAGATACATTTTATTTGCCCCTCAAAACATCGTTATTACAAATATCAGTTGTCAGCATTATAATCTTATAGAGGAGGAAAAGGAGACGGAAGATGGAAAAACTACACTTTGCAAAGAAACCAAGTATTGTATATCAAACCAATCCAGAGTGGATCTATACTTGGGTCTTATCACCTGTTGTACAGTTAACCTGACTCAGTTCCTCAGATATTATTCAGCTGAATTTTGAAAATTTTCTGAATATATACTTGTTTATAAAACACAAGACTTTGTATTTATTCAAGGCAAATGCTATCTTTCTATATTTTATTTTGGATGGACAAATAAATATGGGCAGTACTGAGCAAGGGCATAAGGCTTATCATCAGATTGACTTCAAAGTGAATCTTAGATCAACCACCACCTACCAGTTGTAAGAATTTAGGCAAGTTAATTTGTCTTAACACCTACTTATTTTAAAGCTTTAAGAAATTCAACAAAACATTAATAGGAAAGGTGTAGAATCCTACCTGGCAGATGCTTAGCGTTGATTGCCTTGCCCTTTACCACAACATACATATTAACCATTTTAAGTAGTTTGAAAAATAATATAACCTGAAAATAATAGAGTTCATAGCAACATAAACTTAATTCAGTTTGATGCAAATAATATACTTGACTCATTGATAGTATAGCAAGATGGTGAAAAGGGGAAATTTTGGAGTCAGGCAGACTTAGAGTTTCCTTTCTTCTTTTCATTATTTAATAATATGTTTCTGGCATGTAGTCACACACTTTAAATGCCTCTAGCTTGAGTCTCGCAACAGTCCTATAAATTCAATCTTATTATTTCTACTTTAATGATGTGAAATTGACTCAGAGAGGTTAAGTGATATATCCATGATCACAAAGATAGTAAGCAGCAAATGCGGTATTTAAACTCATGCCTATTCAATTTTAATCCCATGCCTTTAAAAACTATATTGGGCTGTCATTATGGATATCAGTTTGTAGAACCAATAAGCATTGTCATGTGATTTAATTTATTACTCTAAAGGCTTAAAAGATCTAGTAGTGCAGTGATAGTTTAGATAAAAGCAATACCCATTGGTTTTCATTTCTGGTTCTTCCATACCACTGAAAGATTCCCCATCTTTTGAGTCACTTTCTTTTATTGTCTATGACAGAAGCTATATCAGTTTGTTTTATTTCAGGGGAAACGTTTCCAATTCATCTTTGACATTCTGAATTTCTGCACTGGTTCCAACTTTGTTGATGGCATCATAAATGTTTCTCAAAGTTGGATCAGGCTGACAGTGAAATGGGATCAAGCAGATGTAGGTGAATATTCTCTACAATACGGTGCAAGCACCCTTGAAACCAGCCTCTGAAGACTTTAGCTCTGTTACCATTACAATATTTTGGAAACTTAGTTTTAATTTTTAACACAAATGTCTTAGTGATCACATTTTTGACAACTACTTTTTCCTCTGGATATATATGTTCTACAGGAAGGAAACTTTGTTGAGGAACATTAACATCCTAAATATAGATAGTTCAATTTACTTATGAAAAAAAAAATACTTGGTGCTTCCTAAAGCTGTATTGGTTTCATGTGTAATGTTATGCCCGCTTTTTAAACATTTTGAGTCTACACAATAAAGTTATTTGGAAGCAAGAAAATACACCTAAAAATGTTCAAAATTAACAGTAGCCTCAATAAACCACCACATTTTGTTTTGTTTTTGTTTTTCCCCCACAAGTGTTTGTGTAGGAGCCTCCATATATCAATTATCCACAAGTTTTGGAGTTTTAAAAAAGATAATTCAGAATTTTAACAGTGCCAATATAAAAATAATTTCCATTCCATCTGCAGAATTAAAAACTTAAGAAGATTGTTACATACACATTTGGAAAGATTATATTTTCTTCTTCTGAAAACCAAAACAGAAAGAAAATCCATTAAATTTTCATTCTGGATTTGCTACTTGATCAAAGGAAAATCCTACATTTTTGAGAGAAATTATGTTTTATTTAAGAATACTTGCAACACCATGAGTCATTTTCCCCAGCACTGGACATTGCTTGTTATCAATATCAAACATCCTCTTAGTTTTTGTGTAAAGCTTTCTCTTAGTTTTTCTGGGATATCTTAGTGTTACAGAATCAACATTAGTGATTCCTGAGTCTTGCACAGACTTTGTAAATAATCTACTGACATTGTCTATAAGAGTTCAATGTTGTTATAAGTGTAAGTGTAATGAGCATTTTTCCTATCTATGGTTTACTCTTTAAGTTGTACAATATACTTTTATAAAATAAGAAAAAAATTGAGATATTTCCTGTGTTAGTTGTCACACCTCTGACCAAAAAAGAGGAATATAGCTTGGCAAATTATAATAGTGACTATTTATTGGATGCCTACTGTATGACAGGTGCTTTCCTAAGAATACTTTTTTTATCCCCATAACAACCTGCATGAAAAGTATTGTTATACTCATTTTACAGATCATAAAATTGAGACCTTCAGAGGTCTTCTAACTTGTTCAAATTTGTATGGCTAATATGTAGTAAAGCCAAATTTAAACCCAGATCTATCTGGGTCCACAGCCTGTTCTTTTTCATTAGTTAAAATTTCTTCCTTAGATTACTTTTTATGAGAAAAGTCTAGAAGATTTCAAGGCATATGTTCTTCATAAGTCTTTTATTCTTTGAAAAAGGTAGCTGCTCTGTCCCTTGAAAACTGAACTTTCATTTATTATCAGAGATAAAGCTACTGTTTATTTTTCATAAACTTAACTTTTTTATGGGTATGTTATTTTTGTGCCATCTTTATTATGAAATTGGAAGGGCTATAGTATCACTTTTAAGAATTTTGTCGTATGTCATTACTTCACTTGAATTAAAATTTTTTCAATCTTGTCAGTTTTTATGTATGTATCTATTCTATCATGGTTAATGTGAATTGTTTAATATAAATCTGGGTCTTTATTAAGCACACTGTACTAAAAGTTTTCTGTTTGTCTTGAGAATTGTTAAACTATTTTGCATCTTTATAAAGAAGTGCATATTTCTCAGGGAATAATTCTTTAAAAAGGTTAAAATGAACAACAATAGGAATAATTCCAGTTGTTTAAATAGGGAACTGGAAAAATGGCTAATCCAAGAATGCTCTTTGGCACTAGACCCAAGGTATTTTCATTTGATTGTAAAATAGACACAATTTCAGTCTTATAAATTTAGTACCTCTTATTATTCTACTGACAGAGGCAAACAAGTGTCAATGTCCATATTTTCCTTACTTAAATAATTAATTTGGGGTACATTATTGCCTGTAAAATACTGCATTGTATTTGTTAAAATGGAAATTTATCTAGTAAGAGATTACATAGGAAATGGTGATATTTTTCTACATAGCTTGCTTGCTTCTATCACCAAGTTAAATTTTTCTATTGTTCCTAATAGGTTTTTCAAAATACAACAAAAAATACAAATAAATAATTTTATGTTTTGAAGACCCCCTCCTTCCAATCTTGGGTCTTCCTGTATAACTCAACTTGGTTCTCAGTTCAGCCAGAAGCATGGTGCTTCAATGTCCTGTCTCTACTTACTTAGCATTTCTTTTTTTTTTTAATTTTTTTTCCTTTATTGATTTTAGAGAGAAAGGAAAGGAGTGGGAGAGAGAGATAGAAACACCGATGAGAGAGAACATCGATTGGCCGCCTCCTGCATGCCCCCAGCTGGGGATTAGGCCCACAACTTGGGCATGTGACCTGACGGGGAATCGAACCGGCGACCTCTTGGTGCATGGGTCGACACTCGACCACTGAGCCACACCAGCCGGGCAAGCATTTCTTCTTTTAGAAAATACTCACCTAGTTTAAAGTTAACTTCATGACAGATGTGATTTATGGACATCAAAAGATCCTTTGCCTATAGCTCCCTTTGTCAAGATATCTGATCTGATTTTTTTTTAGCAATTTCTTTTGGTTGAGTGTTAAAGACATTTTTTTCAAAAGCAACTGTTATATAGATAAAATAAACTATTACAACATATCAACTTTCTTCTAGTTTTAGCAATTAATGCAATGTTGGAATACCTACTATATGATAAAGTGCATGACCTCTTGCTGTGAAGTGAAAGACAAATTTTAAGAAAAATACAGATTCTCAAGGAACCTAATCAAAGAGTTAAGATTACTCCAGCTACCTGACTGCAATCCTGAGCAATAATATAAGTAAATTTTAATTTGGCTTGATGAACAGAAGTTATGGTGGAGAATGCAGTATGGGCAAAACTGAGTGAACTACTTACTTGGAGAAGGCTGAAGGTAAACAATGAAGGGGTAGTGTGATGGTATCATGTAACGCTTTGTGTGAGTGAGTGAGTGAGTGTGTGTGTGTGTGTGTGTGTGTGTGTGTGTGTGTGTGTTGCATCCTATGGTAGAGAAAATGAGGCTCCAGCACAATCTCAAAATTTTCCCAAGTACTTGCTCTGGTTGTAAGGGTTGCCGCATTCATCTATAATCACATATTGCTTGTTTCTGCCATCCCAGGAAGTGGAATGACTTCTATCTAACTAGAAGACTTTATAAAAGTCCAGGTGGTCATTGGAGTAAAAAAATATGTTGTATGTACCAAGATTCATGGAAAAGAAGTAAGAAAACAGTTTTTTCAATGTGGCTTGCCTTGTCTTTTATTCTTTCCATCTATTCTACATGCCTGGTACAGCCTGCTAGCCTTTACTAAACTCCAGACTTCTGTTACTTACAAGAGGACTTAAAAATACATTTTCTGTGGAAATGTAAAATGGTTCAGCTTCTGTGAAAAACAATATGGTGGTTTCTCAAAGAACTAAAAATAAAATTATAATAAGACCCAGCAATTTTGCTTCTGGGTATATACACAAAAAGATTGAATCCTGGCACTTGGACAGATATTTGCACATCGTATTCATAGTAGCATTATTCACAGTAGCCAAAAATTTTCAACAATTCAAATGTTGAGCAACAGAAAAATGGATAAATAAAATGTGCCATATATACAATGGAATATTATTCAGCCTTAAAAATAATGAAATTCTAACACATGTTACTATGAGGATGAATATTGAAGATATTATGGTAAGCAAAATAGTTGGACACAAGAGGACACGTATTGTATGATTCCTCTTATGTGAATTACCCAGAGTAGTCAGATTCATACATATAACAAGTATAATTATGATGTAGAGTTGTTATTTAATGAGTATGGAGTTTCATTTTGGGGTGATAAAACAGTTCTGAAGATAGATGGTAGTGATGGTAACACAACAACATAAATGTACTTAATGCTACAGAACTGTACACTTAAAATGGTTAAAATAATAAATTTTATGTTATGCATATTTTACAACAATAAGGAACTTTTAAAGATTAAAAAAGTGTTTCTAGAAACCTTCTCTAAGAAAGCAAAAAATTCCATGGCACATCTGCATTATAAATTTTACATAGAGGCAGAAATGTATATGCTTGTAAATTATTTCCCTGAAGGTAAAGACCATGTTCTTTTTCTTCACAATTAAATATTAGTTTTGATGTCATAGAAGTATACAGAAAGAACTTATAAACTTGTTAGGTAGATAACAATAACACAGAGATGGGACAAAAAAAAAACAACAAAAAAAAAACCGCAAGAAACGATATGCCAAACATTACATATTACAATGCTAAACTCTGTAGATTATAACTACTGTAGAGTTAAAAAGAAAACATATTAATAGAGTTGAGTGATAGGAGATAATTTTATGGAAGAACTGATAGTTGAGTTGGGCTTGAAGAATGAATAATATTTGGGTAGGTAAAGGGATATAGTATGCCATTTTAAGCCAAGGGAAGACAATTGATATAAAAGCACATAGGTGGAAATGAGTTTGGCTTATCTGTAGGACAGTGAGTAAATATCTGTCTAGAGAGCACAGTAAATACCAGGAAATAAAGTTCAGTTAGGGTCAGATTATGAAGTATTTTAAAATACAGGCAGTTTATTAGTATAAAATGGTATCTGGGTAATTATGCCAGATATAGACTCTCCCAACTTACCACTAAAATATTTTGAGACACACAAACACAAAAACTCACAACAACAATGAAACCTGGCACCAATAATAAATCAGTTGCCAAAAATGTAGGGAAAATGTCCACAAATAGGTTGTTGGAATTGAATGTAGAAACACAATTGGTGGCCAAGATATGCTAAATTGTTAGGAATAGAACAAATTTGCTGGTCTGAAAGAAAACAGGAGGACCATTTTCCGCCCTTGATCTTATCTTTGGTTCAGAATTTTAAATTCTGTACTAACCATAAAACTAGATGAAAATCTTTCTACTGCATGGGGCCTGCTTTTTGAATCTTCTCCCCACCATATTTGTTCATTCTGTGTTAGTAGCTTACTTTCCAAATCCTGTTAGAAACTACAATTCCCATGATGACTCTCTAATAATGTAAAGAGGGACTTAGAGTGACACATTAATGCTAGGGTCTACAGTTCTCTGAAGTAAAGCATATAGGTCAGCATGGTAGATAACTAGTTATTTCTTGAATACTTGTATGTTCTTTTAATAGTGTACAGTTATATTTGGGAAACAACTGTCTGTTTAGAAATTATATTCTTTGTCCTTCTTGTATCTACGTATAGCCATGTTTCTTGTGAAGAGAAGATGAATCAAAGTGATATGTGTCACTTTGAGCAGAAGTGGTTAAGTAGGTATTCTTCTCCACTATGATTTTTCTATCTTCTAGCTGAAGGTGAAGGATTCTAAGGCCTAGGGGATGAGAGAGCCATCAGATAAGAGGAGACTGACTTTCTAAATCTCTACATGGAAGTTTTCCCACTGAATAACCATTTAGCAATTGTTTCATCAAGATATAATTTAGCAAGTCACTGAACTTTTAAAGTTTGTTACAGAGCCCTGGTTGATTTGGCTCAGCCATTAGAGTGATGGCCCACTGAACAAAGAGGTGTGGGTTCGATTCTGGTCAAGGGCATGTACCTCAGTTGCAGTTTGGTTCCCTACTCTGGTTGGGGTCCTGCGGAAGGCAACCAATCAATGTGTCTCTCTCACATTGATGTATCTCTCTTTCCCTCCCTCCTTCACACTCGGTCTGAAAATCAATGGAAAAATATCCTCAGGTGAGGATTAAAAATAAATAAATAAAAAGAAATAAAAAGGATTTTTATGGATTCATGAGTCACATTGAAGTCTTTTATCCATTTTGAGTTTATTCTTGTGTATGGTGTAAGATGATGGTCTAGTTTCATTATTTTGCATGTAGCTGTCCAATTTTCCCAACACCGTTTATTAAAGAGGCTGTCTTTACTCCATTGTATGCTCTTGCCACCTTTGTCGAATATTAATTGAGCATAATGTTTTGGGTCAATTTCTGGGTTCTCTGTTCTATTCCATTGATCTATGTGCCTGTTCTTGTGCCAGTACCAGTCTGTTTTGATTACAGTAGCTTTGTAGTATAACCTGATGTCTGGTATTGTGATCCCGCCTACTTTGTCCTTCTTTTTCAAGATTGCTGTAGCTATTCAGGGTCTTTTTTGGTTCCATATGAACTTCTGAAGCATTTGTTCTAGTTCTATGAAATGTATCATTTGTATTTTGATGGGGATTGCGTTAAATCTATAGATTGCTTTGGGTAGTATGGACATTTTAATGATGTTAATTCTTCCAATCCAAGAACAAGGTATGTGCTTCCACTTTTTTATATCTTCCTCTATTTCTTTTTTCAATGTCCTGTAGTTTTCTGCAAATAGGTCCTTTACTTCTTTGGTTAAGTTTATTCCTAGGTATCTTAATTTTTTTGCTACAATGGTAAATGGGATTGTTTTTTTAGTTTCTCTTTCTGTGAGTTCATCATTGGTGTATAAGAATGCTGTTGATTTCTTGACGTTAATTTTGTATTCTGCTACGTTGCCAGATTCATTTATTAAGTCTAGTAGATTTTTGATGGAGTCTTCAGGATTTTCTATGTATAATATCATGTCATCTGCGAATAATGACAGTTTCACTTCCTCCTTTCCAATTTGGATTCCTTTTCTTTTTTCTTCATGTCTGATTGCTGTGGCTAAAACTTCCAGTACTATGTTAAATAAGAGTGGTGAGAGTGGGCATCCTTGTCTTGTTCCTGTTCTTAAGGGAAATGCTTTTAGTTTTTGTCCATTGAGTATGATGTTGGCTGTAGGTCTTTCATATATGGCCTTTATAATGTTGAGATATCATCCCTCTATTCCCAAATTTCTGAGTGTTTTTATCAGAAATGGGTGCTGGATTTTGTCAAATGCTTTTTCAGTGTCTATTGATATGATCATATGGTTTTTATCTTTCATTTTGTTTATGTGATGTATCACATTTATTGATTTGCGAATATTGTACCATCCTTACATCCCTGGGATGAATCCCACTTGGTCATGGTGAATAATTTTTTTGATGTATTGCTGGATCCGATTTGCTAGTATTTTGTTCAGGATTTTGGCACCTATGTTCATCAGGGATATTGGTCTGTAGTTTTCTTTCTTTGTAGTGTCTTTTTCAGGTTTTGGAATTAGAATTATGCTGGCCTCACAAAACGAGTTTGGAATTCTTCCTTCTTCTTGAATTTGTTGAAATAGTTTGAGGAGAATGAATGTTAGTTCTTCTTTGAATGTTCGGTAAAACTTCCCCGTGAAGCCATCAGGGCCTGGGCTTTTGTTTGCTGGGAGGGTCTTGATTACATCTTCAATTTCCTTCGTTGTTATTGGCCTGTTCAAGTTTTCTATCTCTTCCCAGTTCAGTTTTGGGAGACTATGTGTTTCTAGAAATGTGTCCATTTTGCTTAGATTGTCAAATTTGTTGCCGTATAAATGTTCCTAGTATTTGTTAACGATCCTTTGTATTTCTGTGGTGTCAGTTGTTACTTCTCCTCTTTCATTTCTGATTTTGTGTATTTGGGTTCTCTCTCTTTGTTTCTTGGTGAGTCTAGCTAAGGGTCCATCAATCTTGTTTATCTTTTCAAAAAACCAGCTCTTTGTTTTATTGATCCTTTGAATTGTTTTTTGGTCTCCATGTCGTTTATTTCTGCTCTGATCTTTACTATTTCCTTCCTTCTACTTGCTCTAGGGTTTTCAGCTAAGGCAACAGAAACAAAGGAAAAAATGAACACATGTGACTACATCAAACTCAAAAGCTTCTGCACAGCAAAAGAAATAACCATCAAAGTGGAAAGGCAACCCACTGTATTTGAGAGCATAATTTCCAATGATATATCAGATAAGGGATTAATTTTCAAAATATATAGAGTGCTCATACATCTCAACAAAAGGAAGACAAAAAACCCAATTAAAAAATGGGCAGAGGAACTAAATAGACACCTATCCAAACAGGACATACACATGGCCAAGAGACACATATGAAGAAATGCTCAACATCACTAATCATCAGAGAGATGCAAATTAAAACAACAATGAGGTATCACCTCACACCTGTCAGAATAGCCGCCATCAACAAAGCATCAAACAACAAGTGTTGGGAAGGGTGTGGAGAAAAGGGGACTCTAGTACACTGCTGGTGGGAATGCAGACTGGTGCATTGGAAAATGCACTATGGAAAACACTATGGTGTTACCTCAAAAAATTAAAAATTGAATTACCATTTGACCCAGTGATCCCACTCCTAGGAATATACCCTAAGATGCCTGAAACACCAAACAGAAAGAATGTATGTACCCCCATGTTCATAGCAGCACTATTTACAATAGCTAAGATCTGGAAACAGCCCAAGTGTCCATCAGTAGATGAATGGATAAAAAAGCTGTGGTACATATACACAATGGAGTACTATGCAGCTGTAAGAAAGAAAGATCTCTTATCCTTTGCAACGACATGGGAGGACCTGGAAACTTTATCCTAAGTGAAACCAGCCAAGCAGATAAAGACAAATATCATATGATCTCACTTATTTCTGGAATATAATAAACATAATAGTCTGAGGAACAGGGTAGTCCCAGAGATGTGAAAGTAGGGTACAGACTGACAATTGCCAGAAGAGGGGGTGGGGGAGGGGAACGATGAATCACAGAACTTGTACGCATGTACTCATAACCAATGGACATGGACAACAAAACTGGGGACAGGGCAGGGAGGGAGGGGAAGGAGGGTGACAATGGGGGGAAAAGGAGAAACATCTGTAACAAAAATAAATTAATAAAAAGTTCCTTCCTGCAGAACATAATTGGAAACATAAAAAAAAAAAAGAAAGAAAGAAATAAAAAGGAATGAATTTTTGTTGGCCAGTGTGGCTCAGTGGATTGAATATGTCCCATGGACTGAGAGGTCCCATTCGATTCCAGGTCAGGGCACATGCCCAGGTGGCAGGCTTGATTCCCAGAGGGGGCGTGCAGGAGGCAGCCGATCAATGTTTCTCTCTCACATCAATGTTTCTATTTCTCTCTCCCTTCCTTTATCTAAAAAAAAAATCAATAAAAATATATTTAAAAAATAAAATAAAATAAAGTTTGTTACAGAAGTTAATATTGCTATAACAAATATAGCTTGGCTATAGATAGAGTAGGGTATCTGTTAGCAATGTACACTGGTGTAGTGTTTTTAAAAAATATATTCCATATAATAAAAATCTTTGAGTTTGTGGGGACAATAAAAGATCTCTCAGTCTAGTAGAATATAACAAATGAAAAAATAAAACCCCTATTAAGAACTTGTAATTGGGCTCAAAATTATGCACGCAACCTGTGTTAAGTATAAAGTACTATGTGCATCTCACACACCCTGCTACATTTGTCACCTGTTTTCATTATCACAATCCTGTAATTTAAGTAACAGCATCTTAGTTTTACAAATAAGAGAATGGAACTAACTCCCCAAGGTTACACAACAAGTGGTAGAAGCAGGATATGAACCCCTGTGTTTTGTATTTCAAAGTCACTTTTACTATTACTTTCTAACAGTTCCTATAAAAAAGTTAAGATATTTGTCCAACTGGAAAATTGATAGAGAATGAAATCAAGAGAAATCTACATATACTATCTGTTAGAAATGTTTAGCTTTAGGTAGATTTTTCTTTTTCATTCAAGAATGAGTAAGATGCAAAATAGTAACTGATGTATATATCAAACACAACTTGTGGGATATGAACAGAAAGCAGTTTTGTTTCAATTTCCTGAAACTTCTTCAAATTTATTCTGAGATGAGTTCATCCCTTGCCCTTGGATAAAAGTCCAGGAAATTTCCATAACTTTTTTGGTTACATTTGAATAACAAGAGTCTCATTTGAGTAATTAATATATATTTAGCAGTGTCAAAAAATAAAACTATAAGCTTTATTCAAAGATGTGCTCTTTTCCCAGCTCAGGCCTGCTCCAGTCTCAATAACTTGAATAGGAAAGAGGACATGTTTTACTTATCTTGTATTTTTCTTCTTTTCTATCTTGTTAACTTTCAATTTCTTCATAGTAAGAGAAAGGCAGAAGAAGAGAAAATGACCAGGAAAAAAGTCAATTTACTATACTACTGTGAGAAAGAACAGACATTCCCTGGGGTTGGTAAGTGTTTAAGCTTGATTTTTTCTTCCATGGAATGCTTTGTTAACTTCTTAAGAGGCAACCTCATCACTGGAAATACATCACTTATAGTTCTCCTACTGTTTGTGAATTCATCTCCTCTGGCTGTTTCTTTATCACGTAGGAATCTGACCATTCACTCCTGATTGAGGACATCTCTCCCATTGCCTGTCTTAGCCAGGTTCTAAGGAATCCCATGGTGGATCATTCTTGTGTGTGGCCTACATATGCTCCTTAAGATACACTCATGTATTCTTTTATTTTTTTTTTCTTTATTGATTTTTAGAGAGAGGGGGAGGGAGAGGGAGAGAGAGATAGAAACATCGATGAGAGAGAACATTGATTGGCCGCCTCCTGCATGCCCCCCACTGGGGATCGGGCCCACAACTTGGGCATGTAGACCTGACTGGGAATCAAACCGGCAACCTCTTGGTGCATGGGTCAATGCTCAACCACTGAGCCACACCGGCTGGGCACTCATGTATTCTTTATCCCGACAAACTCTGGGAGTGAAGATATTGCTCAAATACAGCAACTTCTCTTTGCTCTGTTTTAAGAGAAACTACCCAACAAGTCGTGCCCTTTAGATTGTTTGGGTGGCATGAATCATACATTAATCATTAGAGCCATACATCAATTCGTCAGGCTCCAGGGAACATATTTTAAACTTTCCATGTGATTTTTTTTAAAAAAATTAATTACATTTTTTTTTTTTTTTAGAGCAAGAGGAAGGGAGAGGGAGAGAGATAGAAACATCTATGAGAGAAATACATTGATTGGCTGCCCGTTGTACACCCCCCACTGGGGATCAAGCCCACAACCTGGGCATGTGCCCTGGCTGGGAATCAAACCAGTGACCCCTCGTTGCACAGGTCAACGCCCAACCACTGAGCCACACCAGCCGGGCTCCATGTGATTCTGTTGAAGATCCTTTCCTTCAACCTGTGATAAGAGACAGGCATCCCTCACTACTCACACTCTGAAAAGATACTACTCTTAGCACACCAACAAATATTTTCAAAAATTCCCTCCTAAACTCCCAATCTTTTATCAGACTCTCTAATCTCTTTTATAGGCTGAAAATGGAGTATTTGACTAGGATCTTTAAACCAGTATTTAGTCACCTTTGTAAATTCCTCATGATGAACTTCCATCTGTTGGTTTCTAATATTTTAGTGCTCTAACCCAAATTCAGACTTAAATTATTCCATTTTAACATCATATTACAATATAAAAAGAAAATGAAACAAAATAACAGAAACAACAACTAGAAGTAGAATGAAGGAAAGGAGATATTAAGAATTATATGAGAAGATCTCAATTCTAAAAAATAATCCAATTTTAAAAATCTAGTCTTTTTATAAAGTAGCATGATATTATAAAGTAGTTTTAAGAAAACATTGCTTCCAAATGGGGGTAAAATTTTTATTCTAATTTTATAGACAGTGAGACATCAAAAGAGTCAATTAAAGGGTACTATTTGGTTGTGCATCTCCTACCTGCTGAGGGAAATGTTACAGCAGATTTTGATGACTAAAAATTAGGTCCATCAGAACATTAGGATTTACAATTCTGAAAAAACAGGGAGAAAAATGCCAACCCCAAGTTCTAGAAGTCCTATCCAAAAACATCAAATTTTTAGTGAAAGTCACGACTTAGATGGGAAAGAGATGCTCTTTTTGCATGTGGCAACATGTGGTTCATTTAATCTTTAACCTAGTTCAGTTCAAGAATGCATAAGAGTAAGCTATTTTGGGGTATGTAATTGTACTTATTTGTTAAAGAAATACCTTTTTCACCAAGGTCCATTATAATGAGATTAATGACACTTAAATTAGAGACAGTGCAGCTAGTGACTGAAACAGTAACCCTGATGTGGTGAGGATATCCATCAGCAGTAGTACTCTTCATGTTTAGTTAGCTGCCTTGGAAATGGCAGACAATGTGGCTCCCAAAAATGTCACCTTGTAGAGCAACAGTGGGAAATAATAATAATAAGCAAATTGAAAAGCCACAGAAAAGCTTCAGCAACTGCCAAGATGGTATCATCCACCCATGACCCAGGACAGGAAAAGGAGTTGAGGGATTTGGCTAAGATAACCACATAATTTATTCTTTAAAATGGTGGTACTGTTTTAAGAGTTAAAGGGCTATGTTAATAATTATGCTACTACAAAAAACCTAAGCTAAGACTTCCTGGGATAACTGGGCATATTGTAGTCCTGGATTAGAGGACGATTTAAGACGTGAGTGGCTAAGACATACACAAGTGATGTCACCACATTTGCTTTTAAGATGGGCACTGCAGAAATCAATGAATACCATTTCCTATTCCTACTTACTCTTGTTCAATTATTTTCCAAGACATCTAGCTTTATTTTCAGCCATAAATTATCTATATCTATATGCTCCTATTTCACATAAATTTAGTATAATTTATTATTTAGGTCTTGAATTAAAGCATGTAAATAATTTTACTTATCTTAATTTTCTGCCTTTGAAAAGCCTTTAGCTTTTGAATGATTTTCAAAGAGTTAAGTTAATTTAGGTTGTATGAGGGAAGATGCTGGTGACTGGATGGTTGGGAGAATAACAGCAAAGGCTAAGGAGCTTAATTTTGATGTGGAGGATTATGAGAAGCTCTTACAGAGTTTGCAGAAGTGCAGCAGCATTCAATTGAATTTAGTAATATTTGGTACCTATCCTGTGTTACATATTATCTGTCCCCGATGAATTTATAATCTGTTTAGGGAGATTAGAAATCTGCACATGAAACAATTAGTGCACAAAACAGGATGATCAAATGTCAAAGTATGAATTTCAGATAATGAATATTACAATATAGCATGGATTAGAAATTAGTGAGGGGATGTCTTAACCATAAAACCCTACCCTAAACAGGCATTTCATAATTTTGTAAACATAGTAAAAGACACTGACAGAAATAGCTAAAATTTTACCAAGAATCCATGCTCCTCCATTTCCATAGTGTGGAATTGTCACAAAAAGATACCTGTCTAGCCAATTATGAAATCTCCCTACCATAAACTTTGCATTCTGTTATGAGCATGTGACCAGTTTTCACTAATGAAATACAGGCAGAAATGGTATAGGTTAATTTGTGGATAGTTTGCCTTAATGAAAGTGGTGTGATTTTGCTGCACTTAGTTCCTCCATCTACCAACTGGCTGCAAAGGATTCCAAGGCCCTAGAAAGGAAACTAAGTCTCTGAACCACTGATCAGGAACAACTTAATTTTACTGTTACATTAATAAGAAACAAACTTTTATTTTGTTAAGCCATTGAAATTTTCAGGTTTTTTTTATTGTTGTTATTGTTATAGCAATTAGTATTACCATAAATAATATGAGCACTAAGTTTTACAGGAGTCTTCACAAACAAGCCATCTTACAATAGCCTGGGGTTTAATTACTTACTGATTTGTTTGTTCCATTATTCAGTATAAGTAAGAAACATATTAGTTCCCCCTTGTGTTTACCTAATAATAAGTGAGTCTAAAAGAAGAGGAGAAAATAACTGATTTCCCACCTAATCTTTCAGTCTCCTTACTTATCTTGAAGCTAGTTGAATTGAACTATTGACCTCTTTACACAAGTTTGCAGGATGAAACTGTGAAACAGACTACGGTATATTGAGTTCAAAATTTAGTATATGTACCCCTCCCCACCTACCTCTGAATTCCAAAACTTTAAAATTCTTTTGCTACTAGATATGTTGATTGGCAATAGCATTTGATATCCCTTAATCATGAAATTTTAGCTAAAAACTAGAGCATGGGCTAAGGAATTTAGCATCAAAAGTGCTCAAGTAATAGAATTTCATTTTGGGGGCTCTGCTTTTGACAGATGGATGTGGGAGGGTTGTCATATCAGACTGAAATTGGTAGGAGATTTACAACAGATTATTGCAATAGTCCAGGCAAGCGATAATAAACTTTACTAGGCAACATATAAGCAGATTGGAGTAGAGGGAAATCTCATGTTTCTGGCTTGGATGACTTAAAATAAAATATAATTATCTCAAAATTAATCTTTAATTTAACACAAACCTAGTAAAATTTTCAATAGAATTTTATTTTTATTCCTAGCTTAGAAAAATGATTCTAAGTTTTATCTGAAAGAAAAACAAACCTTCCAATAATAGATGAACATTTTGGAATAAAAGTAATAAAAGATTCTCCACATATTAAAGTATGTAGTTATAAGTAATCCCCCATTATCCATGGTTTCACTTTTGCGGTTTCCGTTACCTGTGGCTGATCATGGTCTGAAAATATTAAATGGAAAATTCTAGAAACAAAAAATTCATAACCTTTAAATTGCAAGCCATTCTGAATAGTGTGATAATATATTGTGCTGTCCTGCTCCATCCTGCCCAGGACAAGAATCATTCCTTTGTTCAGTATATCCACATTCTATAGGTACTACTTGACCATTAGTCACTTGGTAGCTGTCTCAGGTATCAGATCGTGTGTTCAAGTAACCCTTATTTTACTTAATAATTGCCCCAAAGTGCAAAAGTAGTGTTTCTGGAAATTTGGATAGACCAAAAATAAGCCTTAAAGTGTTTCCTTTAACTGAAAATGTGAAAGTTCTTGACTTAGTAAGGAAAGAAAAAAATCATATGCTGAAGTTGCTAAGATCTAAAGTAAGAAAAAAAAATCTTCTAACCATGATATCATGAAGAAGGAAGAGGAAATTCATATTGGTTTTACTGTCACACCTAAAACTGCAAAAGTTATGAGCACAGTGCAGGATAAGTGTTTAGTTAAGATGAAAAAGGCATTGCATTTGTGGGCAGAAAACATAAACAGTAAACATGTTGTGACTGACAGCAAAGTGTACCAGAAAGATTGAGCTTAAACAAAAAATTCAGCAGGGGATACCCTGAAACGAATGACCACATTCACATAACTTTTATTATAGTGTATTGTTATAATTGTTCTGTTTTATTATTAGTTATTGTTGTTAATATCTTACCATGCCTAATTTATAAATTATAATTTATCACAGGAAAAACATAGTATATAGAGGCTTCAGCACTATCAATGGTTTCAAGCATCCACTGGGGATCTTAGAACATATCCCTCATGAATAAGAGAAAACTACTATAATAATTAAAAGTGAATTACTAATGTTTGAATAGACAAGCAATTCATTGTGAGAAAATCAGTCAAATTATAGAAACAGGCCCAAATGCATAAATTAGTGTAGGATAAGAGAGTATTTTAAAAGCAGTATCATGTGTTTCATTGGCGAATATGTTCTTCAATTCAAAGGTTTGTCTTTTCATTTTGTTGATGGTTTCCTTTGCTGTGAAAAAAACTCTTTGATTTGTTGTAGTCCCATTTGTTTAAATTTTCCTTTGTTTCCCTTGCCCGAGGAGATATATCAGAAAAAAATATTACTATGAGAAATGTCCAAGATTTTACTGCCTATGTTTTCTTCTAGGATTTTTATGGTTTTGAGTCTAACATTTAAGTCTGTAATTCATTTTGAGTTTATTCTTGTGTGTGATGTAAGAAGGTGGTCTAGTCTCATTTTTTTATATGTACCTGTCCAATTTTCCCAACACCATTTATTGAATAGATTATCTTTAGTCTATTCTATATTTTTGCCTTCTTTATCAAATATTAATTGCCTATAAAGGTGTGGATTTATTTCTGTTCCATTGATCTATATGTCAGTTTTTATGCCAATACCATGCTGTTTTGATTACTATGGCCTTGTAGTATAGTTTGATATCAGGTAGGGTGATTCCTCCAACTTTGTTCTTCTTTCTCAAGATCACTGTTGCTATTTCAGATCTTGTGTGGTTCTATACAAATTTTTGAAACATTTGTTCTAGTTCTGTGATATATTCCATTGAAATCCTGACAGGAATTGCATTGAATCTGTAGATTGTTTTGGGTATTATGGACATTTTAATGATGTCAATTCTTCCTATCCATGAATATGGTGTATGTTTCCACTTATTGGTATCTTCCTCAGATTATTTCTTCAATGTCTTATAATTTTCTGAGTACAAGTCTTTTACATCCTTGGTTAAATTTATTCCTAGATATTTTATTCTTTTTGAAGCAATTGTGAATGGGATTGTTTTTTCAGTTTCTCTTTCTGATAGTTCATTATTGGTGCATAGAAATGCAACTGATTTCTGGATATTTATATTTGTAAGGGTCAATATCTAAAAATTTTAACGAACCTATAAAACTAACACCAAAACAACAAACAATCCAATTAAAAAATGAGCAAAGACCTGAATCGACACTTCTCCAAAGAAGACATACAAATGGCCAACAGAGATATGAAAGGATGCTCAACATCACTAATAATTAGAGAAATGCAAATTAAAACCACAATGAGCTATCACCTCACACCTGTCAGAATAACTATCATCAATAAATCAACAAACAACAAGTGCTGGCAAGGATGTGGAGAAAGGGGAACCCTCATGAACTGTTTGTGGGAATTAGAAACTATGGCGGAGAGGCCTTGAAATCTGTATTTTAACAAACTAAGTGATTCTGATGTATGTTTAAGTTGGAGAACACTAAGCTTTATTATGCTCCAGTAACAAACCAACCTTGAAATCTTAGTAGATTAGCAAAACTCGGGTTTATTTCCCACTTAAATTACATGTCAGTTGGTGATTGACAGTGGTGTCTCTGTTCCACATTGTCAGTTAGGGAGTCCTGTTGACAGAGGTACCAATATATTATAGCTGTGCTTTCTGGAGCATGTAACCTCCTTAGACACTTCTAAAGGGGAAGAGATAGCTATAATGTTGTGAGATGACCCTTGTATTCTTTTCCACAGCCCAACAGTACCAGTCATATGATCCTTCTAACAATAAAGGTCTGGGGAATGAGGGAGAATATTTGAAGTGTTTGGTAATCACTATTATCTTTGTCCCAGATCTCTATATTGCACCTTATCCAAATATTGCAGATGGATACAATGTTTAAAGGCAAAAGATGAAACTATACTATAGGAAAATATAGGTCAATATTTACAAATTACTATCTGTTATGGGGAAAACTTTTCTAAGCATGTTTTAAAGAACAGAAATCATAATAAAAATAATGACAGATTTAACTGTATAGAAATTAATGTATGTCAAAATATAAACAAAATTTATGAAAGAAAGAAGCAGGAAACTACTTTTGCATATATGATTAACGGTTAATGGTATCAATATGTAAGCAGTTCTTAAAGCAATAAGAAATAGAAAAAAACATTCCAATAAAAATATTTAAAATATTTGACCTCAATAATTATCAAAGAAATAAAAATTAAAACTAGGTAACAGATCCCACTTCAAAAACTGTCATAAGAAAAAGTTTAATACATAGTGTTGACAAAAGCTTGGGAAAAATTTATTAATTATTGCTGGGAATTCTATTGGTACTACAATTCTGAAAGGAATTCTGAAAGGAATATTCAAAATCATGCATGCGCACAGTTTCTTTATCCATATGTGTGTGTGTGTGTGTGTGTGTGTGTGTGTATGTGTGTGTATGTGTGTGTGTATATATATACATATAATGGACTATTAGCCATAAAAATAGAATGCCATCTTGTTTTCTGTGACAACATGGGTGGACCTGGGAGATATTACACTAATTGAAATAAGTCAGACAGAGAAAGACAAATACCCTATGAATTCATTTACATGTGGAATCTACAAAACAGAATGAACACAACAAAATAGAAAAGGATCTATAGGTACAGAGAACAATCTGGTGGTTGCCAGAGAAATGAGCAGTAGGGAGATGGGAAAACTAAGCTATAAGAATTAAGGCATACAAACATCCAGTTATAAAATAAATAAGTCATGAAGTAATGAACAGCATAGAGAATGTAATCAATTATACTGTAATAAATGTGTATGATTAGACATAGCACTTTCATAAAAAATGAACAATGGAAGAAAGGAAGGAAGGAAGGTAGGAAGGAAGAAAGGAAGGAAGGAAGGAAACAAGGAAGGAAGGAAGGAAGGAAGGAAGGAAGGAAGGAAGGAAGGAAGGAAGGAAGGAAGGAAGGAAGGAAGGAAAGAAGGAAGGAAGGAAGGAAGAGAAGAGGGAGGAGTGAGGGAGAAAGAGGAGATATTCATATAGAAACAGTCTGAAGGGATTTATACAAAAATACTGACAATGGATATTTCTGAAAAGTGAAATAGTAGATGATATAAATGTTTCCACTAAACTTCTCTGATTTTTCTGATTATTTTGGTATAATGAGTTTGTTTTACTTTCAAAAGTAGAAAAAGCAGCACAAAGTATTTTTATTTTGACAAGAGGAAAGGTTATGAAAAATAGTGAGTATCTGGATGATGGTAATGACAGTAGGAACGGAAGGGAAAATGTTAGAGAAACTCTAGAGTTACAATGAACAGGATTTGTCAGAGCACGAGGACAGGAAGGAGACAATGATGACACTCATACTCCAAGTAGCATAATACAACTAAAGAGTGCTTCATAGTTTGTTTCCCCTTAATATATATCTCCTCTTAATTCTTCTTTCGTCTCATTTTGGAGGGAATAATATAACATATTTTGGCTTAGAAACATATTTCTGATGTTGATACTGAAGTTTAGAAACTGATATCAGGTAAAGGGACATTGAGATCTAGAATAGTGGTTATGCAGAAAAGAAAAGGAAGGATTGGGGATAGTTAGGGCAATAAAGTTCTCAGATTTTATGGCTGTGTGTGTGTGTGTGTGTGTGTGTGTGTGTGTGTGTGTAATAGGGGTCAGAGGTAGCCAGAGGGAGGGATTTTTTTTTTTTTCATCACTGTCAAGGTTCTTGATTGTGCCACTGGGCAGATAGTGGTACTATTTCCTGGAAAAGAATATGGATATTTAGAAGTAGAACTTTCTCTGATTTGTTTGGTGTAGAAGAGAGGCCTGCATTATTTCAGTTTTAGAAATGACTAATTAGAGGCAATGATGTCAGCCTTCTGAATTGAGCAGGAGATGCAATTGGCTTGCAATAAAGAACACCAAAGAATAAAAATAAGAATTTTTTGTGCCCTTTGGGACAATGAAGTATACATCTTTATTATTCAGTTAGATCTGTGTATCTGCAGCTCAAGGAAAAATTGTGGAGTGAAAATATTGATTTTGGAGTCATCAAGTTATAGGTGTTAAAAGAAATAGAAATATTCAGAAGCCAAAACTCTTAGCCTGCCCTTCCTCCAAAAACCTTAAATCTCTCCCTCCTCCCCCTAATAATCTCAGGTATCAGCAATTGTCAAAGAACCCCACTGTTGAAAGTACCCAGCACTTCAATTGGGCCTGCCATGGAATATTGTCAGTGTTCCTGTTGGAATAATTTTTGTGATTCCTGAGATTTGTTTCTTTATTTTTCTTTCTGCTTTTACGATTTCTTCAAAGTTGTCTAAAACATGCAGTTGGGAGAAAAAAAAATAATGTTGAGCAACTATATTTCAATTGTTTTTTGAGTTTTGAAATCGTTCTGCAAAATTGGCATTAATCAGCCATCAGTGTAACTTAGTTCCTGCTGCACATACATTGGTTAATAATATATGATTGAGGTAGACATAATAAGAAAGGTTGATTTCACTTTTTTTTAAATTGATATTTTAGAGAGAGGAAAGGAGAGAGAGATAGAAACATCGATGTGGGAGAGATACATTGATGGGCTGCATCCCGCACACCCCCTACTGGGGATCGAGCGTGGGCATGTGCTGGGACAGGGAATCGAACCAGTACGCTCAATCCACTGAGCCACACCAACTGGGCTGATTTTACTTTTTTATTACTGGTAAAAAGTTTGCTGAATGCTTCCAACTATGTGCTATAGGTTACATTATACTATACAACCAACTTTCTAGATTAGATCTATGGTAGTCAGGATGAAAATTTTCCAGGGACTACAAAAAACAAGAAGGAATTAAGAAGAAATAAGGTTTCAGCACTAAACAGTCTGTCAAGTACAGATAATATTTTCTTTTAATGAAGTTTTCTGCTCCTTATCCAACCTGATGTTTATTAGGAAATAAGTATTCCATTCATTTCCTGATAAAGATTAATTTAGTTTAATAACATTTTTAATTTTATTCATTGATTGTCAGAAAAATACATTAGGAGCAAATAGTTTTTGTTTTTCTCTAGTTGTAGTATGCTTGTGTCCCCCTTTTTCAGGGGGGATGGTAATTGTCTTTGCCCAGTTCTTCAAGCACAACCCTCAAGTTCAAAACACTGCATCTAACCAATGCAGCCCTCCCCTCTCCACCTCCATCCACCTCAACCTGAGGGCTTGCAAGAGTAATTTGGAGGCATTTAATCCCATATATAGAAAAAGTTATATAACCCATTCTTTGAGAGGCCTTTGAAAAGCTAGCAGACTAGTTCATATTTTTGGAAGATGTAATTTTTAAATCATTATATCACAATGAGTGGCCTTATATTGAGTATATAGACTGATTAAAAACAACTAGAAATTACTAAAGCAAAATATTTGCTTGCATAATTTTTCCCCTTCCATAATTATCTTTCCTTATAATGTTATCTCTGGATTTGGGGATCTTATTACAGTAAAATTTTATTATCTCAGAAATTATATACAATGTTTGTTAGACAAACATTCAACTGGTCCAATAAATATTCATGTTGTACCTGACTGATTTCCCCTTATAATTTTCCTTGTTCATTTTGCTAAGACCTATTAAGTACCTGAAACAACAGTGACTACAAATTATTTTTTCTTCACCTTTAAGTCCCCAACACTTGAACCAGCCTTGAGTTAAATTAAAATCTTTCTTATAGCAAAGTGTAGTCTATAAACAATTATTTTATTGTATTTGAAACCTTCAGTCTTAAAAATTATAGAATAAAATGCAGCAAGTTAGGACACTCATTTAATTAACAGGGATAAGTACTATATTACATTCACCTTCTTAAAATATTATCTCATTTTCTTTTTCTTTTATTAAATAAATAAATAATTTAAGTTCTGTTTTCCCAGAGTGATGAAGGTGTGTTATTACAGAAAGACTTAACAGATACTTACTTTCCATAAAGTATCCTAGTACACCTCTTAGAGCTTCCATGCTAGCCCATGTCGTAAGATTTCTGATCAATTTTGAATTGCATCACAATCAGATACACAGATTCAATCTGAACAATATCATGCTTTCATTGGAAAATGCTAAGTTAACATGAATAATAGTTAATATTTGTTTATGTTCTTTGTGCTTCCTATAAAGTTGACCCTTTTCTCATCAGATAATACACCATCGATTTTAATCTATTTCTCCTTTCAAAAGTTCAGGCTAGGTGTGTAGCTTATTAAGGGAGCTCATAATAGCCACAGCAAACAGAATCATTCATTTGGTCATTAATGAATATTTTAAGTTTTACAACATGAAGTGAAAAACAAAAGATAAGTACAATAAAAATTAGATTCCTATTGTTAATGAGGCATCTTATCTATTGATGATACTAATTTCACTATAGGATGTAGACTTGGAGCCTTTCTGTCTACTGAGAATTCATTTCCATATTCTTCACCTATTCCTTCTTCCGCTGAAATTTTCTCAAATGACATTTTTTCATCAATTATGACTCACCCAAAGACTTTATTTTCCCCCAAACAATCATTAAAATACAACAGCATTTTTTTTCAGTAAACACAATCTAAGACTAAATGAACTTGCTGGTGAACATCTAAATGGTAGGAAGATGTTGACTGTACTAAACTTGCTTCTAGTATTACAAACACTTACATATCTCTGAGGTAGGTAATACTAAGTGGGAGGCATGTTTCTGGGGCCTCTGAAGGCAAGAGAATTGCATGTTTGCTGAAGAGCTTGCAGTTGTATTAACTATATTTATAGTTATCTAGTGCACATATGAACTGAAGGGAAACATTTAATCCCATGTCTGAAAGAAAAAAAAGGGGGGGGAGCCATGTTGCTCTATACAATGTCTCAATAATGTAAACTGCCTACATACAACTTGTCTTTTGAGATCATCAAAGCAATTTAAATATGAAGCTCCTGAGGCATAGCTTAATCTAACAGACTGAGTACTTTGCCTGTTTTTATTCTGGATCATTCAGATGACTTCCAAAACTGTCTCTACAAAGTTTTATCAATGTTTAATAGTATATGCTAATTACTAGATACAATATTTTATTCAATCCTATTCTCTGACCTCTTAGGTGAGAAGCTGGTTTGTCGTCAATCATAAAAGGGAAATTTCTGGGTGAGTTTATGGGGGTCTATGGGTAGTCTGGATAAAAGAGCAAATAGGAGAATAAATATATGCTCTTCTCCTAGAAGGGTTGCAGAAGGAACATTTGATCTCTTCAACAGTTCTAATGAGATGATATTGTTCCCTGTAAAAATGGAAGGAGAGAACCAAGTGATTAATACTGATAAAAGAAAAAAGTACTATTACATTGAAAGTTCTTAGTCATTTTTAGTTAGCTTACTTTATAAGATTTGACAAATGGTAAATCATATGTGAGATGAATCTGAAAGCTTTATGAGTTTCTATCTACCAAATTATAATCAAACATATAGTGGGAAGAAATTAGGGAGTAGTGTATATATCCTACCTTTCTAACATATGAGGGCTTTTGCTTGTGTATTATTTTGTTTGACATTTACCTTCATGTTACCATAAGTAACACATATTTTCCCCTTTTTAAAGATCTTGTTATTAGTGGTGACATTTATTAACTCATCTTGAAATTTTCCATAGATTTTTTATTTTTATTTTTGCCCTATTGAATGGTTTAATGCTTCCAAAATGCTGGGGAATATTGTAGAGCAGATTATTACTCTGACATCATTAATCATTGGGGCTTGTTATTCAGGGTTGGCTCTACTTTTCATATCTCAAACAAAGTCCAATAGTTTATTCCAATTTAAAGATATTAAACAGATGGATTAACTACTATTTAAATAAAATGTTAGGTGGCTAATTAAACATATTGAGAAAACTAAGACTTGAATTAAAGATATGTCCAGACTCAAACATCATCTTTACTGAATTATAATACGTGAAAGCTAATAAAAATCTCATTCGACAAAAATCATATCAATGATTCTCCATAGTGAATGTAGATGTCAAAAGTGCTAATCCAGAGAAACTGTCAAGAGCTTTAAATTCTTTTTGCAGACTTGCAGTTCATAATTATAGTTCAGCATCTCTCAAAAGTTAAGAATCTTGTACTTTTGAAACTCTGTTCTCATTATATTCTGCCAACTTTCATTCTAAGTACCATTTTCAAGTTAATTGACCTAGTTGTGAAACACAAAATATTTACATTTTTATTATGCTTTTGGGTTGGTACACACATAGAGCATGTTCTGTTACAAAAACAAAACAAAACAAAACAAAACAAAACAAAAACAACAAAAAAAAAACTCCATGAAAACCCACACTTGTTGTTCTTATTATTTGAAATTTAAGGTTGAAAATTTAAGTAAGGGAAGTTGAAGAGAAATCGCTCCTTCATGACAGAACATGAACTGAAAGAATTCATGTGGAACATCTCAACAATCATTTTCCCTATTGCCATGTAAACAGTGTATTTTTTGTTAGGGAGACTGTTTCTGAGACTTGTATAAGAGAAAAATCTCTATAGAAATTAAAGTAAAATTTATCACAGTCAATTTATGTTGACAGTTATCAAACACCCATAACACAAAACTAAATAGCCTACAATTCTTATTCTTTTAATTTTATTTTTAAAATTTATTGAATTTATTGAGGTGACATTGGTTAATAAAATTATACAGATTTCAGGTGTACAATTCTATAATACATCATCTATATATTATATTGTGTGTTCACCACTCAAAATCAAGTCTCCTTCGGTCATCATTTATTTGCCCTTTCCTCTCTTCTACCTCCTCCACTGCATTTCCCTCTTGTAATCACCATACTGTTGTTTGTGTCTGCGAGTTGTTTTTTTCTTAATCCCTTCAACTTTTCCACCCAGCCCCCCAAATCCCCTCCCGTCGACAGCTATCAATCTGTTCTCTGTATATATGAGTCTATTTCTATTTTTTGTTAGTTAATTTTGTTCATTAGATTTCACATACAAATGAGATCATAAGGTATTTGTCTTTCTCTGACTTTCTTATTTCACTTAGCATAATACTCTCTACATCCACCTATACTGACCAAAATGTAAGATTTTCTTCTTTTTTATTGCCACATAGTGTTCCATTATGTAAATGCACTGCAACTTTTTTTATCCCCTCCTCTATTGATGGACACTTGGGCTGTTTCCTGATCTTGGCTATTGTATTAAGGGGACCTGAAGGTAATGTGTTTTTACAACATTAATTCAAATAGATAAATTTTTAACAAGTTTTTATTTTTAATCAATGATGTAATCACCCTCGTTATCAACAACCTTTTGCCATGTAGTGTGCAAATTTTCAATGCTGGATCGATAAAAATCAATTGGTTTTTGAGCAAAATATCTGGAGATGGCATTTTGGACATCATCCAAATTTTCACAATTTTTGCCACTTAGAAAATGTTGTAGCGATCGGAATCAATGGAAATCCGATGGCGCAATATTGGGCGAGTATGGTGGGTGAGGCAATACCTCCCACCCTAATTCATTAATTTTTTCCAGGGTTCGTCTTGCGCAGTGCGGTCTTGCATTATCGTGTTGCAGAATAACGCCTTTTCTTGTGACAATCACTGGGCACTTTTCAATTAAAGATTGATTTACTCGATCCAATTATTCACAGTAAAGGTCTGCATTCAGTTTGTCCAGATTTCAGCACTTCAAAATGAATGACCCCGCGAATACTCCACCAAACACACAAAAGTGCCTTTTTGGGGTGTAAACCTGGCTTAGCTGTACTTCGTGGCGATTCCTTCGGAGAGAGCCACTGCCTTTTGCGTTTTGGATTATCACAGAGGACCCATTTTTCATCTCCAGTGATCAAGCGATCAAAAAACGCTTCTGTATTGTGCCGCTGAAGCAATAAGTTGCATGGGGGTGGACCGGTTAGCTTTGTTTTCTTTGGACAGATTATGTGGGACCCAAACACCTGTTCTGCTTACTTTACCAATCTGCTGCAAATGTTCTTGGATGGTCAACCAAGGTTGGTTAAAAGTGTTTGACAGTTCCTCGATTGTCTGACACAGATTTGCTTCCACTTCCACCCTTAACATGTCATTGTCTAAAGTTGTTGGTCTTCCTGATCGATACGACTCAGAAAGATCAAAATTACCGGATCTGAACTTAGAAAACCACCTTTGGCATTTACGAACATCTAACGCACTTGGATAAACATCGCAGATGTTTTTGGTAGCAACTGTTGTGTTACTACCCTTGTGAAACTCAAAAAGCATACAATGGCAGTTCCATTTTTAATTTTTGGAGGAACCTCCATACTGTCTTCAACAGTGATTGCACCAATCTGCATTTCCACCAACAATGCACCAGGGTTCCCTTTTCTCCACATTCTTTCCAATAATTGTTGTTTATTGATTTATTGATGATAGCCATCTTGACAGGTATGAAGTGATATTCCTTTGTGGTTTTCTCTTTGGAGAAGTGTCTATTCAGGTCCTTTGACCATTTTTAGTTGGATTGTTTTTTGTGTGTGTGTGTGTGTGTGTGTGTGTGTGTTGGGTTGTATAAGTTTTTTATATATTTTGGATATTAACTCCTTATCAGATGTATCATTGGCAAATATGCTCTCCCATTCATTGGGTTGTCTTTTCATTTTGTTGATTTCCTTTGCTGTGCACTTTTTAGTTTGATACAGTCCTATTTGTTTATTTTTTCTTTTGTTTCCCTTGTTTGAGGAGATATATCAGAATAACTATTGCTGAGAGAGATGTCTGAGATTATATTGCTTATGTTTTCTTCTGGGCTTTTTAAAAAATATATTTTTTATTTATTTCAGAGAGCAGAAGGGAGATGGAGAGAGAGATAGATACATCAATGAGAGACACGCCCCCTACTGGGGATTGAGCCCACAACCTGGGCATGTGCCCTGACTGAGACTCAAACCAGTGACCTTCTGGTACGTGGGATGATGCTCAACTATCTGAGCCACGCTGACCCACTCTTCTAGGCTTTTTATGGTTTCGAGTGTTACATATTAGCTTTTAATTCATTTTGCATTTATTCTTGTGTATGGTATTAGAAGGTGGTCTAGTCACATTGGATGTCATTACTTCTGACCTCGTTCCCTGGGCCTTGTGGTTCAGACTTTATTCAGTTTAAGTGATTCACTCTGGTTAAGAAGTATCTTGAAAAGTTATCTCAGTTCTGCTAAATGTCCACCTCCTGAGTCCTACTTGCTGTTGGCCAAGCTTCTAGCTTTGCTTTCAGAAAGTGTATCACACACTCTGATTTCTGTGCTGGAGCCATGCTGTGTCTGCTGCATTCTGTGGGTGGTTATGGGTATACCTATTTGTTTCCCAGCTAAAATTACTTCTCTATTTTCTTTCTCTTTCTTAGAGATTATCCTCTATGGACCCGAATTTTCTGGGGTTTAGAAGAGACATGGTGAATCTCCCATTAGTCTTTAAGAGAGTGAGGTAAGCTTCCTTTGAGTGCCTGTAATGGGAAATTAATTTCTCTAGGTGTTTTTCATATGATAGTTTCATTTTTATTTGAGATTTTTCTCAGAATACTCTCATGTTGAACTATGTGGGAAAATCCAAAGCATAGAATTATGTCTGAATGTATCCAATGGACTTATTTACTTAAGTTTGAAACTTGATAGCTGAAAAGACAATAAAGGTTAGAATTTTTTTAAAACTACAACAAATCTGAACTCAAAAGCTCCACTAACAGTGTCTCAGGGTGATTTCCTCAAGCTTGTCAGACCTCTGTTTCCTGTGTGGTAACTGGAGAGAACACCACTTTCTACATTTCAATAGGGTGCCCTTATGTTAAAACATTGTTGATTATTTACAAATTTGAGCCTACTTTCACTTTTACTATATGTTAAAACATGCAATTATTTATTCCTCTGAGAGTGGTCAAAATCTGCATGCTAAATTTTGAAATTAGTTGTCTATTTTACTAAGTTATTTTTGTCTAGGCTAATGCTTCATTTAAAACATATACTTGTCACCCTGGCCAGTTTGGCTCAGCAGTTAGAGTGTCGGCCTGTGGACCAGAGAGTCCCGGGTTTGGTTCCCGCTAAGGGCACATACCTCAGTTGCAGTTTGTCCCCGGCCCAGGATAAAAAAACAACAACAACAAAACAAACAAACAAACAAAAAAACATATACTTGTCATGGTTTGAGGATGAGCTTGGATTATTTTATTCAGAGGTAAACACTAAATTATGACATGATATCTTAGTTTATAAATTTTCTCAGATAAATTTACATGAAGAAGCACAACCACATTCAGGTTCAAACATACAAAAGCAACAGTGAACAAACAAGCTGTCACTTCCCATAACACACTTGGGTGCTTACAATAATCATTACTTAAATATTAATATTGAAAAATTTAGTCATTAGAATAACTAAGACATGTCCCCCAAATCTTTAGTCCTGACAAAAGATTTCTGATTAAAAAATAAGTTTATATTTGTTATTTATATAATTAAGTTTTAAAAGTACAAGTTTCAAAGGCAGAACAATTTAAATCATCTTTACAAACCCAAGCTCCCTACAAAATTCTTGCTCTTGAGAAACTCAAAATATAGCAGAAGAATTAAAAAATAAACAAGAGGAGACAAGATTCACCCCCAACAGCAGCAGCAGCAGATTGGGAGTAGATCCCTATCCCCCAGCAGAAGCAGAAACTTGAAAGCTGAGGACCATCCTTTGTCAGCAGCAATAGCAGCAGCAGCAGCAGCATGAATTGGGGAGCTGAGACCTGCCTTCAGCAGCATCAGTAACAGCTGATTGGGAGTGGAGCCCCAGCAGCAGTGAGTCTTGGGTAGCCCAGACCCACCCCCAGCAGCAGCAACAGAGGCTTGGGAGCTGAGACCCACCCCAGGTGGCAGCAGCAGCAGCAATGTGAATATGGAGTTTAGCCCCACCAGGCAGCAGCAGTTCTTGAGGACCCACGCACCCCAGCAGCACACCAGCTGGACCCTGGCACCCAGCAGTGCCTACAATGATAGACAAACATGAGCAGCCACTGTGAATCCTCCCAGAACCATGACAGAGGAGAGGCTCCATGAATCAGAACAGAATGGGAGGCACAGCAGTCTTAATCTGATACACACTGACCTGTCTACATGTCCCACAGCCTCACCTGGCCGAAAACTACTAGACTGCTAAAATGGTGAGACAAAGAAACAATCCCCAAATGAAAAAAAAAAAAAAAAGAAGAAGAAAGAAAGAAAGGAGGAATCACCAGAAAAGGAACTACATGAAATGGAGGCAAGCAGTTTGTCAGGTAAAGAATATAAAGCAATGGTTTTAAGGGTGCTCAAAAACCTGAGAAGTACAAGCGATTTAATGAAAATAACACCAGCATAAGAAAAGAGGTAGAGCCTGGCTGATGTGCCTCAATGGTTGAATGTAGACACATGCATAAGAGGTCACCATTTGATTCCCAGATAGGGAAATGCCTGAGTTGCAGATTTGATCCCCAGTGGGTGGCATGCAGGAGGCAACCGATCTATGTTTCTCTCTCATCAATGTTTCTATCTCTCTCTCCCTCTCCCTTTTTCTCTCTCTAAAAATCAATAGAAACATATTAAAAATTAAATAAAGAAAGAAAAGAAGTATGAATAAAAATCAAGTGGAAATGAAGAATGACATATCTGATATAAAGATATAAAGAAATACCTTGTAAGGATTCAATAGTAGATTAAAAGAACCTGAAGAACAAATCAGTAAGTTAGAAGACAAGGTAGAAAAAAATGTACAATTAGAGCAGCAAAAAAAAACAAAACAAAACAGAACAAAAAAAAAAAAAAAACAACCCAAAAAAACAACAATTAAAAGGTGGAGAAGAGTTTAAGGGAGGTCTGGGACAATAGGAATGTAACAACATTCACATCATAGGGGTACCAGAAGGAGATATCAGAGAAAGGAATAAAGAAACTGTTTTTAAATAATGACAGAAAACTTCCCTAACATGGTGAAAGAAAAAAAAAAAAATCACAAGTCCAGGAAACACAGAGTCACAATCAAGATTAACTCCTAAAGACCCACATCGAGACACATCATAACTAAAATGGGAAAAGTTAAAGACAAAGAAATAATCTTAAATGCAACGAGAGAGACAGAAAATTACCTAAAAGGGAGCTCTCATTAGACTGTCAGCTGATTTCTCAACAGAAACATGGCAAGCCAGAAGGGAGTGGCATGAATTATACAAAGTAATGAAAAACAAGGGTATGAATCTAAGACTACTCTGTCCAGCAAGGATATGATTCAAACTGGAAGATGAAATAAATACCTCTATAGACAAAAAAAGGCTAAAAGAATTTACCACCAAATCAACACTGCAAGAAATGCTAAAGGGACTGTTGAAAGAAAAAGAAGAAACATGCACACACACACACACACAGATGAACACAGGCATAAAGAATAAAAATGGCAATAAATAAGTACATATCAATGATAACCTTAAATGTAAATGGAATAAATGCTCCAATCAAAAGACACAGATTAGCTGAATGAATAAAGAAGCATGACCCATATATACACTGTTTCCAAGTGACCCACCTCAGAACAAATTCACTCACACAAGATGAAAGTGAAGAGATGGAAGAAAATTTTCTGTGCAAATGGAAACGGGAAAAAAAAAAGCTGGTGTAACAATACTCATATATGATAAAATATACTTGAAAATGAAGGCCATAATAAGACACAAAGAAGGCCACTACATAATATTAAAGGTATCAATCCAATGAGAGGTTATAACCCCGGTAAACATATATGCATCAAATATAGGAGCACAAATATATATTAAAAAACTTCTGGAGGACTTCAAGTGAGAGATTGACGTCAATACAATCACAGTAGGGGACTTTAATGCCTCATTGACTTCACTGGATAGATGTTCTGGACAAAAAATTAACAAAGAAACAGTGGCTGTAAGTGATGCACTAGATCAGCTGGATTTAATTTATATTTACAAAACATTTTACTCCAAAACTACAAAATATACATTATTCTCAAGTGTACAAGGGCATTCTCAAAGATAAACCACATGTTAGTATGCAAACTAATTCTCTACAAGTTCAAAAAGATTGAAATCATATAAAGCATCTTCTCAGATCACAATGGCATGAAACTAGAAATCAATTACAATAAAAACACTCAAAAACATTCAAACACATGGAGGCTAAATAACAAGTTATTAAAAAGTGAATGGGTTACCAATGAGGTCAGGAAAAAATAAAAAAACTTCCTGGAAACTAATGAAAATGAACCACAACAACACAAAATATATGGGACACAGCAAAAGCAGTCCTGAGAGGGAAGTTCATAGCAGTACAGGCATATCTCAAGGAACACGAAAAATTTCTAGCAAATGATCTAACCCTACAACTTAAAGATTTAGAACAACAAACAGAAAAACCCAAGTTTAGTAGAAGGAAGGAAATAATAAAGATCAGAGTGGAAATAAATGCCATAGAGAGTAAAAAAAAAAAAAAAAAAAAACAGTACAAAAGATCAATGAAACCAAAAGCTGATTCTTTGAAAAGATAAACAAGATTTATCAACCGTTAGCCAGATTCACTAAGAAACTAAGAGAGAGGACACAATTAATAAAATCAGAGATGAAAGAAGTGAAGTAATAACTGACACCACAGTAATAAAAAAGGATTGCAAGAAAATATTATGAACAATTAGATGTGAACAAATTTGACAACCTAGGCAATGAACATATTCCTAGAATGAAACAGTCTTCTAAAACTCAACTGAGAAGTGAGAAAGCCTGAACAGACCAATAACAATGTAGGAAATTGAAGCAGTAATCAATAAACTCCCAGCAAACAAAAGACCTGATCCGGATGGCTTCACATCAGAGTTTTACCAAACATTCAAAGAAGAACTAACACCTACTCTCCTCAAAGTATTCCAAAAAATTCAGGAGGAAGGACGACTTCCAAGCTCTTCTTATCAGGCCAGCATAATACTAATCGCAAAACCAGATGAAGACATTACAAAGAAGGAAAATTACAGGCCTATATCCCTGATGAACATAGACACCAAAATCCTCAATAAAATCTTAGCAAATCGGATCCAGCAAAATATTAAAAAATTATACACCATAACCAAGTGGGATTTATCCAAGGAATGCAAGGCTAATACAACATTCACAAATCAATAAATGTGATATGCCACATAAACAAAATGAAAGACAAATATTATGTGTTCATATCAGTAGATGTTGAAAAAGCATATGACAAAATCCAGCAACTATTTTTGATAAAATATCAGCAAAATTGAAATAAAAGGGTCATACCTCAACATAATAAAGGCCACATATGACTAACCTAGAGCCAACAACATATTCAATGGGCAAAAACTAAAAGAATTTCCCTTAAGATCAGGAACAAGACAGGGATGCCCACTTTCACCACTCTTATTCAACATAGTACTTGAAGTCTTAGCCACAGCACTCAAACAAGAAGAAAAAATAAAAGGCATCCAAATTGGAAAGGAGGAAGTGAAACTATCATTATTCGCACATAACATAATATTACATAGAAAACCCTGAAGACTCTACCAAAAAACTACTAGATTTAATAAATCAATTTGGTGAATTAGCAGGATACAAAATCAACATCTAGAAATCACTGGCATTTTTATACACCAATAATGAACACACAGAAAGAGAAACTACAAAAGCAATCCCATTTACCATTACAACAAAAAAAATTAAGATACCTAGGAATAAACGTAACCAAAGAGGTAAAAGACCTGTTTTCAGAAAACTACAGGACATTGAAAAAAGAAAGACAGGAAGATATAAAAAAGTGGAAGTATATACCTTGTTCATGGATTAGAAGATTCAACATCATTAAAATGTACAAACTACCTAAAACAATCTAGAGATTCAATGTAATCCCTATGAAAATAACAACAACATATTTCACAGATCTAGAACAAATACTCCAAAAGTTTATATGGAACGAAGAAGACCCCTGACAGCCACAGCAATCCTGAAAAAGAAGAGCAAGGTAGGAGGGATCACAATATCAGCTATCAGGTTATACTACAAAACCATTGTAATCAAAACAGCCTGCTACTGGCACAAAAACAGGCATATATTAATAGATCAAGGGAACAGAACAGAGAACCCAAAAATTGACCCAAGACATTATGCTCAGTTAATATTTGACAAAGGAGACAAGAGCATACAATGGAGTAAAGACAATCTCTTCAACAAATGATGCTGAGAACATTAGACAAGTACATGCCAAAAAATGAACCTAGACCACCAACTTACATCATACACAAGAATAAACTCAAAATGGATAAAAGACTTAAATGTGACTTCTGAATCCATAAAAATCCTAGAAGAAAATCTAGGCAGCAAAATCTTAGACATCACACGTAGTAGAATTTTCACTGATCCATTGCCTAGGGCAAGAGAAACAAAGAAAAAAAATTAATAAATGGGACTACATTAAACTAAAAAGCTTCTGCACAGCAAAAGAAACCAGCATCAAAATGAAAAGAGAACCCACTCTCTGGGAGAACATATTTGCCAATGATACATTGGATAAGGGGTTAATTTCCAAAATATATAGAGTACTCATACAACTCAACAAAAGGAAGACAAACAATTCAGTCAAAAAACGGACAGAGGGCCTGAGGAGACACTTCTCCATACAGGACATACAAATGGCCAAGAAACATATGAAAAAATGCTCAACATCACTAATCATCAGAGTGTTTCAAATTAAAACCACAATGAGTTATCACCTCCCACGTGCCAGAATGGGGGCCCTCAACAAACCATCAAACTACAAGTGCTAGTGAGGATGTGGAGAAAAGGGGACTCTAGTACACTGCTGGTGGGAATGCAGACCAGTGCAGCCACTATGGGAAACAATATGGCATTTCCCCCCAAAATTAAAAATTGAGCCCTGGTCGGTTTTGCTCAGTGGTTAGAGCATTGGACTGTGGACCAGAGAGTCCTGGGTTCCGTTCCCGTTAAGGGCACATACTTCGGTTGCAGTTTGTCCCTGGCCTCGGTTGGAGTCCTGTGGGTGGCAACCAGTCAATGTGTCTCTCTCACATTAATGTTTCTCTCTCTCTTCCTCCCTCTCTCCCTCCCGCTCTATCTGAAGATAAATGCAAAAATGTCCTCAGGTGAGGATAAAAAACAAAAGCAAAAAAAATTAAAAATTGAAATGCCATTTGACCCAGTAATTTCACTTCTAGGAATATATCCTAGGAAGCCCAAAACATCAATCAGAAAGAATATATGCACCCCTATGTTCATAGCAGCTCTATTTACAATAGCTAAAATCTGGAAACAGCCCAAATGTCCATCAGTAGATGAGTGGATAAAAAAGCCGTGGTACCTTTACACAATGGAATACTATGCAGCTGTACCAAAGAAAGATCTCTTACTCTTGAGAGGACATGGAGGGACCTGGAGAGTATTATGCTAAGTGAATAAGCCAATCAGAGAATGACAAATATCATATGATCTCACTAATTTGTGGAATATAATGAACAAAATAAGCTGATGAACAAATTAGATCCAGAGGCATGGAAGTAGGGAAACAGACTGGTAAATCTCAGAAGGAAGGAGAGTGGGTGGGGGGTGGGAAGAGATAAACAAAATAACTTATATGCATGTATGTATAACCAATGAACACAGACAACAGTACAGTGAAAGCCAGGGTGGGATCGGGGGACCGGGGAGGAGGATGTCAGAGGGTAAAAAAGAAGGGACATCTGTAATAATAATAAAAAAAAATTAATAAATTCAGTATTAAAAATCAAATAGAGCCATGGCCGATTTGGCTCAGCAGTTAGAACGTCAGCCTGCAACCAAAGAGTTGCAAGTTCGATTCAGGTCAGGGGCACTTACCTTGGTTGCGGTTAGATCTCTGGCCCTGGTCGGGGTCATGCAGGAAGCAAACAGTAGAGGTGTCTCCTTCACATCTCTCTCTCCCTCCCTCCCTATCCAAAGATAAATGGAAAAATATCTTCGGTTGAGGATTTTAAAAAAATGAATAAATAGATAGATGCAAAATTACTTGATTAAAAAAAGAATTATAAATGTACTTTGGGTTTTCCCCAGACCTTACCAAGATATTACCAAATAAAATCACCTTTATGTCCCAGGCCTTGCTAACATGTGCTTTTTGATACATCTACATAAAGTCACACTTTTGATAATAAATTATTGTACACTGAAAATAAATGAATAAATAATTTCTATGAAAAATGCAACCCACCCCAGTGCTCTTTAGTTCTCTACATGGGTTTATTTTTTGTAACATTTATGACATTTTTATGTCATATAATTTACTTTTTTTTCCTCTCTACAGTAGAATAAAAACTCCACAAAAGTAAGAGTGCTGTACCTGTTTTATTCATGTTTAATTCTTACAGAATATTCTGACATATAGTAGAGAATAAAGATAGTTGAATCAGGGGATGGATGAATGAGTAATACAAAGATGACTGCAATGTGTGTTACAATATAGGTAGAAATAAAGTGATTTTGAAGTGTAGAGGTCAGAAATAGGCCAACTCTGTACCCCTGCTCAAGTGTTTTCTAATGGGTAAAGCCATCTTCAGATCACCCATGCAGATTTTCTTCTGCTGTGTCTTTCTTCCCTCATATATCTTTTATAGCAGTTACTATATTATATATAATAATTTATTTATCTCTTTCATTCATCTTTAAAATCTTTGAAGATAAGGACTACTTTTCCTCTTTTATTTTATACTGTGGTTACTGAATGAATTAATGAATGAAGGTTTAGTAAGTCTGGGACTCAGAGGTTAGGGTTGAAGTGTGGGGAAGAGGTGTGATCAGGTCAGACAAAGGCCCATGACCAAACTTTCTTAATGTTTGTGGGGTCAAACAAGTGACAGAAAAGGTTAGAAAAATATAATGGGGAAAGACAACAGAGGGCTTCACATGTCAAGTTTATGGGCCTGACTTGTTTCTGTCAGTAGTGGAAGGCCACAAAAAGTCTTTGAATAGGGAAATTATGAGTACAGCTGTGATTTATGAGAGCAGAGTGATTAAGTGAAGTCAGGAATACTAGCTAAGAAGTTATAATAGTCAAAGACTGAGATAATGAGGACTGAGCTAGTATAGTAAATACTTAGATTTACTTGAAAAAAGGGTAATATATGACAAAAATATATTGTAGAGGTAGAAGTCACAAGATTTAATTCATGCTTAAATATAGAGAATTATCAGAAATATGGAAGAGTAAAAATTGATGCTGAGGTTTTGATTTTAAGTGCCTAGAAAAATAAAGGCCCTTAGAAATACACTAGAAAAATGGGAAGTTTGATGAGATGATGTGGTTTATATGTGTTAGGTTTGAGATACTTCTGGGGTATTAATAAACGCTAATTAAGCAAATATAAATTTAGTACTGCACTTAAGAAGAGAATTAAGGCTTGCACAATTTATTGTTAAAGTTATGGGAGTGGATGCAATTGACAAAATAGAATGACTAGCAGGAAGAGTGTGTCAGGAACAGAACATTGGAGGATACCTTAAATAAGAAGTGTATAGAGTAGGAATCCATGAAGAAGACAGAAGAATATTCGAAAAGAAAATAATAGAGGAAAAGAGAATGAGGAGAATGTTAGGAAATCATTAGAAGAAAATATTTAAGAAAGATGAGGTGTCAAGTATATGGGATTATACAGATAATTTGATTAGGATGAGAATTGAGAGAAAGTAATTAAAACTGGTGCTTTGTGATGACTTTAAGTTTTAATAGTTTGATAGATTTTAAACTCAGAATGAAAGAAGTTGAGAAAAAAATGAAAATAAGTGAGTGTAGACTACTCATTTTAGAAATTCGACAAAAATTGGAAAGCTTTGCAGGTTTTAAAGAGAACAGAAAAGTTTTAGAGTAGTTGCTGCAGTGCAGTAAGGAGATAATTACTGTGAAATGGAAATAAAAAATTTAAAGTGGGGGCCCAGTTGAAATTTTATATCATGAATAGTTAGTGTACCTAATCAGAATATTGATGTATCTTTATTGAAGCAACTTGCACAAATCAGAAAAGATTTAAGAAAATAGTTGGTTTAATTAATTCAGGGTTGGGGTTTAGCATAATAGGCATAATGCAAGGTCAAGGGAGTTAGGTGCTTCAGGGAGCTGGTGTGAATGTAATTAAAACATTTGGATATAGGATCCTAGAAAGATAGCAAGGCTAATAAGGCTTTGAGTAAGTAATTAAAATGTGATAATAGAGAGCAATCGGAGAATTATGAGGAACACAATTAGGGCAACAAGGAAATTCCATGCAATAATAATGTGTAAGATAGAGTCCGAAGTGGAATAGAGGTGGAAGTTATTTAAGTTGAAAGTGTTATTATCATACCATAATAAGAAAATAGTTTTGTTATATAAAATCCTTCAAGAAAATAAGTTATTCAAGTATAATGGACTAGCATAGAAAACTTATATTTCATTAATTGTGTATCTTATAATATCAAATTTACATGTAATCATATTATTGTTTCTGAATGAAATTTTAAAGCCTAACATAATTTCCAAAGGAATGGGTAAAAGGAGTAGAATATATTGAATAGACCACTAAAATACTATAGAATCGATTAATCTGAAGACCAATACATGTAGCTTGTATGAGTTTCCTTTATGAAATAATTTACCTAAAAATCCTAATTATTTACTTGGTCTTAGGTGTTGAGGATATGGTTACATCTTATACTCAACTTACTTGTGCTTATATTTAAAGCAATGTTCAGCTCTTAATTTAAAAAAAACAAAACAAAAGATGTTTTACTGTAAAGAGAAATACCTGTTTTTCTTTTTATCTGAAAAGCTAAAAAATACAGATAAGCATATCAAATGTAATAAGATATGCTCATAAACCCACTATCTGGAGATAACTGTCATTAAAAATTACTTCCAACATTTGTGTGTGTGTATGCTTACAAAAATATGATATATGTACTTGTTAATAAATTACATTTTTTCATTTTCCTATTTCTTATCATAATTTCACATCAATAAATATACTTTTATACCATTTTAGTACATATTAAATGTACAAATTGCTACATAGTATCACAGTGTATGGCTGATAGTTTATTTCCACAGTATTTCCACAGTACTCTATACTTGGACATTTAGATTATTTTTACTATTGTATCATAAATAAACACTGCAAACAGCCCTGATTCTATGTTTTTTCAAATATTTTAATATAATCAAGAGGAAATTACTTCAGAGACTCCTGGAATTTACTTATCTAGTTGCCTGATTAAATAGCATCTCTTTAGGCATAGTTGAAGTAGGAGCAAATGGTATATTTTGAGAAATCTTTGAAATTCTCCCTGACCTAAATAATTTTCTCTCCCACAAATGTCTTTTAATTGCCTATTGTTTTTACTTAAGTATTTAAAGAATAAAATGTTATTAAAGAGAGATAAACACATCTCTGGGTCTACCCTGTTCCTCAGACTGTTATGTTTACTATATTCCACAAATAAATGAGATCATGTGATATTTGTCTTTCTCTGCTTGGCTTGTTTCGCTTAGGATAATACTCTCGAGGTCCCTCCATGTCGTCTCAAAGGATAAGAGATCTTTCTTTCTTACAGCTGCATAGTACTCCATTGTGTATATGTACCACAGCTTTTTTATCCATTCGTCCACTGGTGGACACAGACTGACAACCCTCAGAAGAGGGGGTGGGGGGGAGGGAAGAGATAAACCACAGAATTTATACGCATATATGCATAACTGATGGACATGGACAACAAAGCTGGGGACAGGGTGAGGGGATGGGGAAGAGGGTGTCAATGGGGAAAAAAAGGAGAAACATCTGTAACATAAATAAATTAATTAAAAAAAAAAAGAGGGATAAGCATTAAGCCACTAGCGCTTTAGCTTGGATGACTTCAACAGAAAAGCTCTAGTCATTAGGTTCCCAAGGACATGCTAATTATGAAAGGCATGAGACAGGAAAGAGGAGCTAGTATTTGAAATACGGGGTGTCCCAGGTAGGATGCTTTGTGGTGGAATACGAGAGTACTGGTTTTCTGGAAAGTGAGGAGCAGTACCTGGAGGAAAGAGAGACAATTAAAGGGTAGAAAGGCTGCTGCAAACAAATTGTCTTCATTCCAAACTGGGTGAAGAGCTAGCACTGCAAACTAATATATACCTGACCATGTGTATGAAGCCAAAAGAATTTCACAGATAGAACAGTTTTCAACCAGTCAGATGACTATTTTGTTCTTCCCATTATCTGACTAGGCGATAGAGAATATATTTATGGTTTGTAAGTAGCTTCTTAGAATCCTGATCATATTTCTACTTGAGATTTGCTTTAATATTTCCAGATATTGATAACATACATATATACACACATACATTCACATGTATACACACATATGTATATCATTAAATATAAAATGAGTATGCCTAGGTTATGTCAAAACCATTATCTTTGAAACTGTGTTCTTGCATGGTTGCTTATTTCCTGATTGAAACAATTATTTTTTTCTTTTCAAATTACCAAAAATGTCCACTGCATTAAAGAAGCCTTTAATTTAAATTATTGATTTTATTTCTTTAATTTAGTATGAAGGCCTTGGAAACATATCTGGCTCTACTCTCTGAATATTCACCTATGTATAAGTGTATGTATGGGGATATTGAAATGATAACAACTCATAAGTAGTAATTATATATTATATACAGAGATATTCAAATGTTTGTTCATTGGTTCTAATTACTACTATGATTCTTTTAAAAGAATGAGCTCAGAAGAGGGGGTGAGGGGGGAGGGAAGAGATAAACCACAGAACTTATGCACATGTATGCATAAGTGATGGACATGGACAACAAAGCTGGGGACAAGGTGGGGGGATGGGGAGGAGGGTGTCAATGAGGAAAAAAGGAGAAACATCTGTAACAAAAATAAATTAATAAAAAAATAAAATTAAATTAAATTAAAAAAAATAAAAAAATAAAAGAATGAGCCAAAGATTGCCTTTGTGTATATTGGTTCCCAGGTTATTTCTTTACTGAAGGCTGAAGTCCATTAGCTCAAAAGCCTGCTAGCACCAAACTCAATTTTTACATACCCAATTATTTAAAAAATAAGCCCCTAAAGCATATTTTTGGATATTTAGGGCCTTTCTGTTTTGCATATCCTGTGAAACCTCCCACCACATCAGCAGGTCATTGATAAGATAGGGCCTTAAGGTTATAAGACCCCAAGCAGCTATGGCCCTTTGTAGCCCCCAGACACAGAGATTCCCCTCCATGCTGCTGAGTGACATCACCTAGATACAAAGGTCATCTCTCTTATTCCCTTCTCCTCAAAGTAGTTCCTTTGTCCTCCTCCCCTTGTGAGTAGAGACTTCTTCACCTTTGCCCCTTACAGACTCCTGCTGTGAAGGACTTCACCTCTTAGGAAATCCTGTCCAAACCCCATGCAATAGGCTTGTTTTGTGTTACTGCCTCTTATGGACACATCTTCTCTCTTATCAGCCCCAAATTCCTGGAACTCCTGACAGAACATAAAAACATGCATTTGAAGACACACAGAGCCAATTAAACTTACAAAACTTCAACCGCAAATCTAATTAAATATATTATATGTGAAGATGTGCATGAATTAAAATTATGTGCAAAAAGTAAAGAGTATGACAAAGCTTTATGAATATATATTTGTAGAAATGTCTGTATAATTTGCAATGTAAAATTGAAGATAGTATTTTCTCCATGTTTTGAGGTCATGGCTGAAGGCAGATTTTTAAAATATTTTCTGGTCTCTTAGTGTCTTTTTATTGGTACACCTATTGTTCTTCTTAAATTGTTTAATTATAGGATATAGAAACGGAAACTTTACAAATTAATTTTTCATAGAACTCTAGTTATGAACAAGAACTTTTTATAATTTAAGACTTATAGTTTGTATGTTTTGGGGATAAATTAAATGGCTATGTTTGTCCAATAGAGCCCTTGAACATTACCTATCTACGAAAATGCTTTATTTCTAATGGCAGATATTTTTATTCAATTCATTTTTCATTAATTTATTCACTTATTTAATAATCAGTGATATAGTAGAGATAGCATGTGTTTTGGAATTAAACTTGCGCTCAAATTATAGCTCTGTTGCTTACTAATTGTGAAAATTTGGACAAGTTAATTAACATTGATGAACCTCACTTGACTTAACCTTTCATTGCTTAATTACTTGATCAGTCATGCTTGTGTTTACATATTTAAACATTTGTTGAACACTCAATGTGTGCACATATTATTAGCAAATCTAATACTTTCTGGTTTAAACAGTTCCAAAGCCTACCAAATGAGGTAATGCAATGGAACTTTTTCTGATTTTACTGGGGCATACTATCTCTATCCTCAATTTATATAACTCCTGTCATATATTTAGTAGTGGTCTTCTTTGTTGCCATCTTTCAAAAGAAGAACTAACAAAACACTAACTTAGATTTTCAAAATGCAAGGTTTGGTAGTCACAGGAAGAATAAATATTAAGAGAAAGGACCAAGACAAGTACGAAAAGGCAAATTTAAGTGACTGGCTAAACAGAAGTGAACTTCCTGAGGAAAGTAACTTGGAGCAATGACAATAACAATTGCAGAAATTTTTGCTTTTTGCTTGTTTCTGCTTTGGTTTACTCACTCTATTATTAATGTCAGTAAATAAAATGATTTAATACATATGCTTATTGTCACAAAAGAATTTTCTCCAAAAGGGAAGTTTTTTTTTTTTTATTTTTTCTTCTTGAATCAGAAGCAAAGTATGTTCTTATGTGAGGATTATTTTTGGTACTACTTGCCTTTGCTATGTTAATATATGGGCTATTTTTTCTTTCTAAAGGCAGAAAGTCGGGCAGTCAAAACCCTGTGCCCAAAATTCTGAAATCAATTTGAAAGCTGATTCCTGACCATTTTGAAATTACATCATTTGATAAACAATCAAATGTCCCTGATGACTCTACTGATGATTATTCTCAAGGGTTCCCTGAAATGGAGTCTGTTGAGTCTTTTCAAACCATGGGTCCAAATGTGTAGGTTGAGTGTATGTGCAGTTGCTCTCTGATGGCTCTTAGAGTTTACATGAAGTCAGCGTAAGCTCAGTTCAAACTTGAATACACACTTGTCAGTATTGCAAATTGACCTCACAACTGGCTATAATTGGTCTCCTTGTTGTTCATAGAGACCTTAGTTTGATTATATGTGGATATGCAGCTATATGCTTCCTGTAAATGCAAGACACTCCAGGTAAGAGTGAATGACAATCTATTAGAAAGATTAAAACTGAAAGCTTAAGGATTGTTCTAACCACGAGGCTGTGGACCTGAAACTAATATAAAGCAATATTGAATATCAACTGTAATTTAAAAATTTAAAAAAAGAATTATTTTGGCTCCCCATCATACTTAAAGCAAGACCACCAGTACTTAAAATGACTCATAGAGCCTTAAATGATGTGACCCCTACATACCTATCCAACCTCATCTCCTATCACTTTCCCCTTTGCTTGCTAAAACCCAGCCAATTTGACTTTTCTCCCCTTCAGATACACCAAACTACTTCTCTCCTAGGGGCCCTTTCACTTTTCGTTCTCACTTCCTAGAATAGTATGTCCTCTGATCTTAGATAATGTGTTTCTTTTCATCCAGGCCACAACTTAAATATTGTTATCATAGAGAAGCCTTCCCTGACTACCTAATCCAATGGCTTGCTTAGTCAGTCCTACCCATTACTGACAGTCACTCTTTATCATATTAGGTATTTTTTCATAGAATGTATCTCTACTTGCAATTATCTTGTTTTTATTGTCTGTGTCCTCTCACTAGAATATAAGCCCAATGAAAGTGGAACCTTATTGTTTTATTCACAGCTATATCTTTAATACCTAGAAGAGTGCCTGTATTGGAGTAAACACTCATGAATTTGTTGATGAATTAATCAATTTTGAGAGTGACTTGTATCCCCCCTCAATTTCTAAGCTTAGAATAAGCTTAATGTATGTTTAAATCAAGGGTTGGGATCCAGGAACAAGGACCCTGAGGTTTAATATAGGAGAGGAAACTCCTATGTATTCCAATCACATCCTCCAAGAATCATAGCAGGGGAAAGGGTATATAAAGCAAAGCTTGATGTTACTCCCATAACTCTGACCCCCATTAAAACCCCTCTTCTCGCCTTCTTCCAGCACTTTGATCTTCTTACTGTTCCTGAAATGTGTCATGCCCTTTCTCTTAGTTTAAGCCATCACATATGTTCTTCCATTAGCTTGAAATAGTCTTTATTCAGCCTCCTCCCTTTTCCTAACTTATCCTTCAAATGTCAGATAAAATGTTACTTTTTCAGAGGTTTCTCTTACCCTTAAGACTAATTGAAACCTCTAATATGTACTCTTTTTAAAAAATGTATCTTTAGCCCTGGCTGGTTTGGCTTAGTGGTTAGAGCATCAGCCTGTGGTTCAGAGAGATCTGGGTTTGGTTCCCACTAGGGGCATGTATCTCAGTTGTGGTTTGTCCCTGGCTCTGCTTGGGTTGTGTGGGAGGCAGCTGCTCAATGTGTACCTTTCATGTTGATGTTTCTTGCTCTCTCTCTCTCCCTCTCGCTCTATCTGAACAAAAAAAATGTCCTCAGGTGAGAATGATAAAAAAATAAAATAAAAAATGTATCTTTATTGTTGAAAGTATTACATGTGTTCCCTTCTTTTCCTCCCATTGATCCCATCTACCCTGCTCCCCCTCAAGACCTTCTTATAGGCCCCTGTACTTTCTATCATTATGCTCAACACACTTTATTCTGATTCCAGGATGGAGAACAGGAAATTAGTATGTTTTATTTACCATGGTATCCATAACATATTGCCTGGCACAGAACAGGTGCTCAATAATGAATATAAATAAATTATTCAAAGATGTATTTGGAGTTTAATCAGTCAGAGCTATGTATATGGTTAGGTTTAATTCTATAACAAGAATTAGCTTTCGAAAAGTGATATATATTTTTCTTACTTATACTGAATTCCACCTTATTTCATTTTTCTCCTGTGATGAAACCAGCTTTCTTTACATTTGCTCCCCTTACTTATTTTTCCAAAAAGAGGTCTTTGTTCAAATTGTCTCAGATCTTTGAAACTGCCTCTTTAAAAAAAAAATTGCTGACCATATTATCTTACTCTCCATCTTTAATTTTTTTTTCTTTATTGATTTTAGAGAGGAAGGGAGAAGGAGAGAGAGATAGAAACATCTATGAGAGAGAACATCAATTGGCCACCTCTTGCATGCCCCGCACTGGGGATCGGGCCCACAACCTGAGCATGTGCCCTGACTGGGAATTGAACCGGCGACCTCTTGGTGGATGAGGCGACGCTCAACCACTGAGACACACCCACGGGCCTGGCTTACTCTCCATCTTTAAATTGGTGTTGCAGAAAGACCATCTTCCTAAAAAAAATAAATAATCAAACATCAACATTTTCGATGATTCTTTCTATTCTTTTTTTTTTTTTTTTTTAGAATATCAGTGCAGAATCAGAATATAAGTTTCTGAAGAGCTGGCTCATGTCTGTTTTGTTCACAGTGCTAGAATAGTGTCTGGAACATCATAGATGCTCAGCAAATAGTTGCTTAGTGGATTTGCTTCTATCTACCACCCTTGGCCTAGAATAGAGAAGATTCATAGATTCTTGAAAATGCTTGTCCTTCTAGATGTAGTTGAATTTTAGGTTCCGTGGAGATGGGTTATAATATAACACTTCAGAATCAGTGTAAACAAACACTAAATTTGGAAAACTCAGATCTTCAAAGTTGCCATAGCCTCATGGTCACCATACTTCACTCACATAAAATTAGAACCATATCGCCTGTGGACTGTGGGATAAATAGTGGAACTAAAGCATTGGTGATGATTTAGAGCTTTACAGTAGCTGAACATATCAGTTCTATTGTGTATTGGTGTATTTTGTTAATCCCATTTTCATCAAAGACAAACTCCATTGCAAATTGATCTGATGTACCTATTAGAACTTCCTTAATGTGGTGTACCAGAACTTTTAATGTACTCAGGGAGTGCTTTTTTATCAAGATTAACTCATATTTTACACTGTGAGAACACACTGTTTAAAAGGGAAATATCAGTGGTCAATGTTCATAGGAGATTTGGTGGTTTAAAATGTAATGCATGCACTTTCTCATGTAACTTTCCGCAATCTTCCATAATCTAGTGAAACAATATTTACTTTCACAGTCAATTCTCATCTGCTATCCCTAAATAAAAAGATAAACACAGCTAAATACTGAAAGTATCTCCTAACATATTGAAGAACAGTAAACAGACAAATATCTGTGCTTTATTGGATTTAATAAGATACATAGGTGTATCATAAAATGTACCTACACTATATTGGGGCCCTGAAATTCCTTGTACATGTTGTCTAGAAGCTGCATTAAAACTATTCTAGATCAAACAAGGTTTCAGACTTTTCAGTTGTGTCTAAATGTGCTTTTTAAACTAAACTAGGAAAAACTTGGTTTTTAATATTAAGCTTTTTCAAAACATAATCTTAAATATTGTACATTCATAGTATTGTGTGTTATGTTATTAAGGCAGAGTTTGAATGTATATATATATGAAATATTGTTTCAAAAGGTAAATAATTAGTACTGAGAAAGGGAAAATTATTCTATTTTAAATGGAAGAATTTCACACTAACAATACATATATTTATAAACTTTGTTTTTTTGTAAAGAATGAGCTTTATTGATCTCTCTTCTGAAAGTCTTGATATTGCCAAAATTATCAATATTAGGCCCATCAATTTCAGAAAGATTTTTATAACAATACCAAAAACATGTCCATATATTAACACTGGACTTTATAGAGAAAACAAAACCAAAATAAAAGAATTGAGAAAAATGTCATGTACAATACATACTTTTAAGTAATGTTAACATAAAGACTTAAAATAGTATACCATACATGAATTACTTGACAGTTGTATTGGTGCAGTAGAGGTTTTGTATTCTAAACTAAGAAGCACTCTCATTGCCTGGCTGGTGTGGCTCAGTGGATTGAGCATCATCCCATGGACTGAGAGGTCCTGGTTTGATTCCCGGTCAGGGCACTTGCCCGGGTTGCAGGCTCAATCCCCAGTAAGGGGCGTGCAGGAGGCAGCCGATCGTTGTTTCTCTTTTACATCAATGTTTCTATCTCTCTCTCCCTTCCTCTCTCTCTAAAAAAATCAATAAAAACATATTTTTAAAAAAGAAGCCCTTATCAATCTTGAGAGTAGGGGCAAATAAAACAGATTAATAATTAGCATATTGGTCCAGGATTATTAAGAAATGAACCTTATCCTAGAGTTTGTATTTTTAATCTTATTTTATGTATATGTCATCTTTTTTAAAAATTTGATTTTAATGCAAGTTAGTAAGACTAAGTGTTTTAAGAAAGATGTCCATTATTTGCAATAGCATTAATGTTAAAAATTATACATGAGGACCTTGGTTATGGTAAGCATTACTCTTTGGCCATGAGAATATATTAACACATCCAACCAGCTGATAATAATTTATCAGAATTTCCATAAAGTACCTTATTGGTAATAGCCTGTTGCATTCTAGTTTAATAAAGACAATACTCAATAATTTTCCTCTCTCAAGTGTAGTAGTTATCAGAATAAATAATTTTCAAGTCATTTTTACTTCATAAGTTGTTTTTTTTTTTCATGTAAACCTAATTTATGAAGGTACTTGGCTCATTCATTTCAAATTATCTGGACTACTCTCTTCTGCCACTGTCACTCTTTTTTTTAAAATCTTTATTGTTGAGAGTATTACAGATGTCCCCCTTCTTTTATACCATCTTCCTCAAAATCTTTCAGTAGTCTAAGAAAAGACTAATAAAATAAACTATAACTATCTCTTTCTCTCTCTCTGGATTATTATTTTTTTAAATCTTCACCCCAGGATATTTTTCCATTGATTTTTAGATAGAGTGGAAGGGAGGGAGTGAGAGAGAGAGATAAAGAGAGAAAGAGAAACATTGATGTGAGAGAGACACATGGATTGGTTGCCTCCTGCACAACCCCGATCTGACCGGGGATTGAACCTGCAACCCAGGTATGTTCCCTTGACCAGTGATCCTTCATACTGCAGGCCGACACTCTAACCGCTGAGCCAAACCAGCCAGGGCTCTGTGGATTATTTTTTAAGAAATAAGAATAAAACTATGTCAAAATGTATACTAATAAATTTGAATGTCTGAATTAAATGGGCTATTTTCTAGAATAAAATATAAGTTGTCAAAATTGATTCCAAAATAGAAAATACAAAATTGACCAATGACCATAAAAAAGTTTGAAAAGTAAAAGTTTAAAGAAATTGTCTGAAAATATCTCTGATCCAAATGATTTTATGGCTGATTTGTTTTAAACCTTCAAGGAACTGGAAATTTATAACTTTTTAAATTTATATTACTTAAGAGTTTATTTCTGGTAATATTAACTCCTAAGTTTATTTTTATTGTAAGCATAACTCTGATGTATAATTTTGGCAAAAATAATCCTCATCACAAACACAGTATGGTCTAATCTCAGTTATGAATGTGTGTGTGTGTATATATATAATAATGAAAAAATATAAGTGAATATTATAAAAATTTGTTGGCTGTGGAAAGACTTTCTAAGTGTGATTTCTAAAGCAAAAACTATATAACAAAAATTTAAACAATTGATAGATTTGACTACACACAACTTAGAAAATAATGAAAAAATACAAATGCAAACTGGGGAAAATAATTTAAATATAAGTAACAGATAAAGGATTAATACCTTTAACATATAAATATCACATACTTGTCAATTAGAAAACATGAGACACGTTAGAAGAAAATTTAAAAAGGGGTATAGACAGAAAATGTATGTTTGCCTTTAAATAATCAAAATTCCAATTGAATAAAAACATACAGTTTTTCTCCTATCAAACTAGAAAATGGTTTTTAATATATAGTTCTGGCAAGAATATTGTGAAATTGACATTCATATACATTGATAATGGAGTATAAATCAGCACAAATCATTTTGAGGGAAACTTGGCAATATATGTGAAGAGTCTTAAACAGCTTTATACCCCATGACCTAGTAAATCTACAGATTGGAAATTATTCTGAAGAAATAATCATTGATACAAAGAAAAACATTTGAAAGGAAGGTCACTGCAACATTATTTTAATAGCTAAAGTTTGGAATCAGCTTAAATAGCCAAAGATTAAGAATTATTTAAATAAACTATATGCATCTAAATGATGGAATATTGTTGCCATTAAAATGGATTTTTAAGATCATATGTAATGATGTGGAAATATATACAATTTAATTTTAGATAAATAAATCAGAATATGAAACATAATTTGAATGATTTTATGGTATTTATATACACATAGTTATATAGGAAATACTAAATAAATTTTTTTAAATTTTTTTCTAATTTTTATTAATTTATTTTTGTTACAGATGTTTCTCCTTTTTCCTCCCTAGACACTCTCTTCCCCATCCCACCCTCCATCCCCCCAGCATTGTTGTCTATGTCCATTGGTTATGCATACATGCACATAAGTTCTTTGGTTAAAATTTTTAACAGTATTTGTTTTCATAGTGGGATTTTGGATAATTTTTCTTTGTTATTTTTTCTTTTAGATTTTATTTTCTACAATGAATATGTGTTATTTTAAAAATAATTATTCAGAATGTTTGCATTAAATTGCTGCAATGAATTTCCAATGGACATATCATTTAAAAAAGAGAATATGAATCTATTCAGTGTCTGCCTACAATCAGTGAGGTACTCAAAAAAACTCAGTAAGCATAAAGAGAATAACACTTCAGAAACCTGAAAGCCCTCAAGGTAGCAAAGGGTCAGCCTGAATAAATATTCTTTTTAATATATTGGTGAAGATCAAGTGAGATAGAAAAAAGATAAATTCAACAAGTCAGCACATAATTATATCCATCGGCATGAAGGGGTTAGTGCAGTTCTTTGGATGGCAAAGTGAAAGATCACACTTTGCTAATTCCTGGATCTTTTGTTTTTCATTTGGATTTTTCCTTTTTTATAATGCATTATTCTTTTTATTAGATCCACTTTGTTGCAAGGATGGATTTGATCATTTAGCATTGTATTATTAGGGTAAGCCCACTAGACCATACATTCAGGGTACTTTTATTTTATCTGGGAAGTATAATTGAAGAATTATATTTTCAATGTTAGAAGATCTCTAAAATGATCCCTAGCATGAACCTTGGTCAACTGGGTACAGTTCTTTCTATTTTTAAATAGTGCTTTTGATAACATTCATTTAAAACTCCAGTTCTAAATTCAGGGGGCAAGGGATCTTGAGTGAAATTAGTCTCTAAGGAACAAGGAAGGTAACATGTGCTTCTTTCTCAGAATTGATGATACTTAAAATGGCATATTTGCCTACATTTAAATAGCACATTCATGAAAAATGAGCTATTTTTACATAGAATAAAAAATAAAAAAAACATACACATGGATAGTCATAGAAACTTCCAGAGGACAAGTACCTAATTCATCTTAATTTTTTATATTACTGGAAAGTAGTCTGAAATGTTCTCTACGAAATGGCTTTTACAATATTGGCAAAGAGAAAAAATGGCCAAGTGATTTGATTAAAGTTCTAATAATTATGAGATTGAAATATAATTTAGTTATGGATATTTTATCTCTATTTTAGCTCTTTAAAATAAAAATGCACAGCTGTAGGGCATAATGAAGTTACTTTATTCCCATTATAGTGACTCAGTCACCTCTATTTACTATAAGAATTAATTGGTGCAAAAATAGAATTTAAAGGAATGTACCTGACTTGACAAAAATAACCTTGTATGTGGCTACAATTTGAAGTGTGCATTGTTTTCTCTTCACAACACAAGAGAAAAGTAAAAACATGATTAGCACTAAAGTGAAATGGGCAAGAAGCATATTTTAAAATCAACAAGTTTTGCCCTGGCCAGTTTGGCTCAGCGATTAGAGCGCTGGCCCGTGGACCAGCGGGTCCTGGTTCGGTTCCCGCTAAGGGCACATACCTCAGTTGCAGTTTGTCCCCAGCCACGGTTGGGGTCGTTTGGGTGGCAGCCATTCGATGTGTCTCTCTCACATCGATGTTTCTTTCTCTCTCTTTCTCCCTCCCGCTCTATCTGAAGATAAATGCAAAAATGTCCTCAGGTGAGGATAAAAAAAATAAAATAAAATCAACAAGTTTTATCTTTTCTCATTATATAAATAAGAAGCTGATGGCCCTGGCTGAGTGATTCAGTTTGTTGCAACATCATCCCATACACAAAAGGGTTGCGGGTTCAATTCTCAGTCAGGGCAATACCTAGGTTGTGGGTTTGATCCCTGGTCTGGGCAACATAAGGGAGTGTTTCTCTCTCTCTCTCTAAAAAAAAAAAAAAAAATCTATGAAATATCCTTAGGTGAAGATTAAATAAAATGCTGGTAAAGACAAATGTAAGAGCCACAGTATTAACTTGCATGGACACATTTTTGTAGATTATGAATGTGTGTGTTTGTATCTGTGAGTGTAAGGAGAGGACAGGGAGAAGGAGGGAGAGAAGAGCACTTGAGAGAACCAGCAGGGAGTAGATAGAGGGGTTAAATAATAAGGATCCACCCAGGCTATTTTTTAAATCATCTAAACAACTATATCTAGACAATTGTCAATAAGTAGGTCAAGCCAAGGATTTATGTTTTAGTCACTGTAACATAGAGGGAAAAGTTTTCATACTTCGCTTATTTCTTACTGCATCTAATGCTACTAGGTAAAATATTTTTAATGGAGTCCTTAGTCATTGGTTTTCTGTTGTTTCCAAAAGTCAATTGCCAAAGTACCATCCCAATAGTCCACATGTATGATAATGTGTGATAACATGGAAGCCAGTAGTTCAGAATCTAAAAAGAAAGGTGAATAGATTAAAACAGAGTTTTGAGTACAACGGAAGTAAAATGTAAATGCTAAATTGGTTCTAACATTGACCCAATATTATAAAATGGATTGGGTGTATGCATCACTCTCTGCATTTCAGGTGCATTATGAATGCTACCTAATGCTGACTCATATGTGAGGCTCATTGGCATCAAAATTTAGAAATATATTCTCTCTCTCTCTCTCTCTCTCTCTCACACACACACACACACACACACTCACACACACACAGACACACACACACACACGCACAGTTTTCTTCAACTCAGCTGCGTGAGAGAAGACATGATTTGAGAATACATGGTAGCAGGGAGTTACTGCAAGTAGAGCACATAGAAAAAAGTGCTACAAATAATATTGGCCATTCTACTTTATGTATCTGAGTTATATCTTATTTTCTTCCAACATCTCCCACACTCCAACCATCTCAATGGGATGTGTTCTTTATCCCTGTGATATAAAGACTAGTAGCAGAAAGTAGAGGTAGATTAGAAAAGGAAAAGGTCATGGCAGTGAAAATTTGGAAAAACATTTTTTAAAATTTTGGTATAATCAGAAATTTCTGCTCAATAAACATTTGTTGTGTGCCTATTATATTTCAGGACATTGCTGGACACTAAGAGTAACAAGGCAAATATACATGGGCATTGGTATTAAGGAGGTTATAATTTAGAGAGGGTTGAAAGACAAAATAGTGGATTTCATTTTAATGTGGTAATTGATTAAATGAACTGTAGGTTCCATTTAGGTAGAATTCATGCCTAATATTGCTCACTCTTTTTTGTTGTTGTTAATCTTCGACCGATGATATTTTTCCATTGATTTTTCGATAGAGTGGAAGGGAGGGAGAGAGAGGGAGAGAAAAAAATAAAACATTGATGTGAGAGAGACACATTGATTGGCTGCCTCCTGCATGACCCAGACCTTGTCTGAGGATCAAATCTGCAACCTAGGTACATGCCCTTGACCAGGAATTGAACCCATGACCCTTCAGTCTGTGGGTCGTCGTTCTAACTACTCAGCCAAACCTGCCAAGGCTTACTGCTCACTCTTATATCCCAATTATCTAGTACATTGTCTTATGTATGGTAAATTCTCATTGTTGAAGAAATGAACAGAAGTATATGATAGCTATTATAGGATCAGATAAGAGGGCAGATCACAGCCTGTGATTTGGGGAAGAGTTTCTTGGAAGAGATGATAGCTGAACTGAATCATAAACATGAACACTTTAGCCACTTTTTTTTAAGTGCGAAGATTCTAGGCAGAAAGAACATCATGAGGATAGATAAGGAGACATGATAAAGAATGTTGGACAGCCTGGCCTGTGTGGCTCAGTGGCTGAGCGTCGACCCATGCACCAAGAGGTTGCTGGTTCGATTCCTGGTCAGGGGGCATTCCCAGGTTGTGGGCCTGATCCCCAGTGTGGGGCATGCAGGAGGTGGCTAAATGATGTTCTCTCTTATCGACGTTTCTATTTCTCTCTCTCTTTCCTTTCTCTAAAATCAATAAAGAAAAAAAATTAAAAAAATGTTGGGTATACTAAAAACTAAAAATTTTGTTAATAACAGTACAATATTTTTATATAGTCTACTATTTTTGAAAGCTTGAGGATTTTGAATGGGAAAAAAGATGACATATCTATGCAATCTACATATAATTATCATGGTAAAGTATAGCCTTTTATACTTTAAAACATAAATTTTAGCAGAATTGATACAAAATTAGTTCAAAATTATGCTAAAAATCTGTATTTATACTAAGTGCCCAGTTACAAGTTAATGAGAATAGTGCTATGAACAGACTTATTCTGGAACCAAGGGTGAATTTACTTTTATCACTAACTTCTGCTTTCCCTAACTGATGGTCTTAATAGTGATTTCAGAAGTTATAGAAGGGAAAATATGCTTTCATAGAGCCAGATGGACCCAAACATAGCCCAGAATTTGGCCACATATCCGGAAATTTTAGAATTATTTGTACAGTTATAGTCTCCTCTCCAAAATGTGAAGGATATGTTATGTAGTTGGTATAGTTTGCTTTCAGCTCATTCAGTTCCTCTTTGAAATGAGCTTCACTAATGGGTCAGATGTGTGATAATTCAGATACTTCCTGAAAATGAATTCTGAAGACAGCTGCAGGATATTTTTTAGCATGAATCATTTAGTTTTTAAATACCCAGATAATACATGATCATTTTAGAAAAACAAGAAAATACAGATAAACCAAAAAATGATTCCAAATCCCACTATTCAGAGTTACCATTTCTAATATGTGTGTGTGTGTCTGAAATATATATATATCTCAATCTACTAACAAAAAGTTGAAATATGCTATAGTATTTCATAACCTGCTTTTATACTTAAAAATATGTTCTGGATATATTTTATGTTCAATAAGAATAGGGCTATGCATTTATTTTTTTTAGCTTCATAGTATTTCATTAATAGTATGTAATGACTTAATGATCTTTCTTTCCATTAACATTTAAATTGTTTTCATCTTTTCAGAAATATAAATATTACTGCCATGAATACATTTATTCAAATATATTTGCATTCTTGTGCTAGTATTATATTAGGATAAAATCCTCAAAGTAATGTCTATTGATAAGAGTGAAGGGTCTGAGATTTTACCTTATTTGCAAAGAAAACATGTTAGCCTACAACAGTTTCATGGATGTTGGTAGAAGACGTGAGACTCCTGGATTAGGAAGAGAGGACAGTTTACCCTTTACAACATTAATAGTAGCCATAGTATCAGCATGTGTGTGTGTGTGTGCATAAGTGTATGTGCAAATACCCCCAAGTCTCAGTTCTTACAGAGTGACTCAAAAGAGGACGAGATAACACAGTGTGTTGCATTGTAGGAGAGAAACCCTGAGGTTATGGAACCTGAACTTTTTATAATGGGCAATAATCACACCTGTTCTTTGCTATGAACTAAGGTACTATGTCTTCTAATGTTTTTATTTGTTATTTTATTATTTTTAAAATATGTTTTCATTGATTTTTTTAGGGAGAGGGACAGAGAGAGGGACAAGGAAAGAGAGAGAGAGAGAGAGAGAGAGAGAGAGAGAGAGAGAGAGAGACATCAATGGGGGAGCGAATATTGATCAGTTGCTTCCCATAACCCACAACCTGGGCATGTGTCCTGACCAGGAATTGAACTGCCAATCTTTCCATGCATGGGACAATGCTCAATCAAATGAGCCACACCAGCCAGGGCAATCTTCCAATGTTTTTAGAAAACCTGCACTTTTGCACTTGTGGGAGATATTATCTTTGCCTTCTGATACATAAACATCCTTGGAAAGATAATCAAAGATAAGGACAGTCAGTGTCTCACTCTCAAGATATTTAATAATGTTAGAGACAGAAGGAGTGGATAATTGTCTTACAATAGATTTATTGGGTCAGAAGGCATGTGCATTATAAGTACTGGCAAAAATGCCTTATTTAAAGTTAATATTAATTTCCACTCCTAACAATGATTCATGAGTATTCCTACTTCTCCACACCCTCAGCTACACTATATTTTGTCAACCTTTTAAATTGCAGCTATCATGATTGGAAAGAATGGCACTTCATGATTTTTTTCCTATCTTTTTCAAATTTTATATTTGTTTCAGGTGTAGAGCATAGTGGTTAGACAATTATATAATGGACTTCATTAATTTGTTTCCATTTTTTAAATACTTGTTGCAGGTATACAGCATGGTGGTTAGACAATTATATAATTTGAAAAGTGATCCCCTGATAATTCTAGTACCTACCTGGCACCATACATAGTTATTACAATATTATTTATTATATTCCCTATGCTTTACTTTACCTCCCCATGACTATTTCATAACTTCTTACTCCCTTCACCCTTTCACCCACCCCCAACCACTACCCATCTGACAATCCTCAGTTTTTTCTATGAGTCTGTTTCTGTCTTCTTTGTTCATTTACATTTTTCTTTAGATTCTACATATAAGTGAAATCATATGGTGTTTGTCTTTCTCTGACTTACTTATTTCACTTAACATAATACACTCTAGCTCTATCCATGCTGTTGCAAATGGTAAGAGTTCATTCTTTTTTATAGTCAAGCAATATTCCATTATATGTATATCACATTTTCTTTATCTCATAGTCTATTGATGGACACTTGGTTTGCTTCCATATCTTGGCTATTGTAAATAACGCTGCAATGAACATAGGGGTGCATATATTTTTTCAAATTATTGTTTCGGTTTTCCTCAGATGTAAATCCAAAAGTGGAATAGCTGTGTCATAAAGCATTTCCATTTTTAATTTTTTGAGGATCTTCCATCCTGTTTTCCACAGTGGTTGCACCAATCTGCATTCCCACCAGCAGTGTACGAGGATTCCCTTCACTTCATATCCTTGTCAACACTTGTTGTTTGTTGATTTTTTCATGATAATCATTCTGACAAGTGTGAGGTGATATCTCATTGTGTTTATAATTTGCATTTCTCTGGTGATTAGTGATGACGAGCATTTTCATATCTCTCTTGGCCATTTGCATACCTCTTTGGAGAAATGTCTACTCAGGTTCTCTGCCTATTTTTTAACTTTATTGTGCCTTTTGTGTGTGTGTGTGTGTGTGTGTGTGTGTGTGTGTGTGGTATACGTTCTTTATAAATTTTAGATATTAAGTCCTTACTGAATGTATCAGTGGCAAATATTTTCTTCCATTCAGTAAGTTGTCTTTTTGTTTTGTTGATGGTTTCCTTTGTTGCGCAAACACATTTTAGTTTGATGTAGTTCCGTTTGTTTATTTATTATTTAGTCCCATTTATTTATTTTTCTTCCTTTCCCAGGGAGATATATCCAAAAATATTACTAAAAGCAATGTCAGAGATTTTACTGTCTATGTTTTCCTTTAGAAATTGTATGCTTTTGGCTTTTACATTTAAGTCTTTAATTCATTTTGAGTTTATTCTTACATATGGTGTCAGAAGGTGGTCTAGTTCATTTTTTGCATATATCTGTTCAATTTTCCCAACACCTTTTTATCAAATAGCCTGCCTTTATCTTATTTTATATTCTTGCTTCTTTTGTCATATATTAGTTGACCATTTGGATGTGAGTTTATTTCTGGCCTCTCTATTCTGTTTCATTGGTCTATGTGTCTGTTTTGATTACTATAGCTATGTAGTATTATTTGATATAAGGTAGCATGATACCTCCAAATTTGTTCTTCTTTCTCAAGATTGTTGTGGCTATTTGTGTTATGAATTTTTTTAATCCTCACCCGAGGATATCTTTTTTCCATTGGCTTTTAGAGAGAGTGGAAAGGAAACAAGGAGGGAAGAGAGAGAAAGAGAAACATCGATGTGAGAGAGACACATCAATTGACTGCCTCCTGCATGTGCTCCTGTCAGGGCTGGGGATCAAACCTGCAACCCAGGTACATGCCCTTGACTTGGAATTGAACCCATGTCCCATTGGTGCATGGGCTGATGCTCTAAACACTGAGCCAAAACAGACAGCACTTCATGTTCTGAAATTTTGAATTTATTTTCTTATTAGTGAGATTAGATATATTTTTATGTTTATTTTGACATTTTTATTGTTTGTTGTCAATGATTCTTTTATGTCTTTTGTGAATTTTTTTCTATTGAAGTTTTTATCTTTTTCTTGTTGATGTATAGGTGGACTTAGTGTATGAAAACTTGAGCATATTATATATCATGTGTTGCAAATATGTACTATATATCCATTTTTTCTCCTTCTTTATTTTCTTAGCTACAGAAATTTGAAACATGATTTTTACTCATTAAAACTCCTTTCTTCAGAAATTATAATATTATTTTCATAAATAACTCAGCATTTAAAAAATGAGTTCAGTACCATTCTACAATATGAAATGCATGTGGTCTTCAAATAATATCTGCTAAATTAATTGTCACTTTGAGTTCAAATACCTATATTTACTTGAGTGTATCAGCAGTGCTTTTGCTTTTTCCTTGAAGTTTCAAATTCACTGTGGTCAGATATATCGTCACTTCAGTTAAGAGAGTACAATATTATGAACCACGAGTGTCCAAAATATTTTGCCCCTTAGAGATTTTTCAATTCCCCTCACAATCCATGTTTAGTGAATTTCTTTAGCAAGTTTCATGACTGAGCCATCTGTCAGCATTCACAAAATTAAATATCTTATCTTTTTCAACTTCTTCCAAATATCATATGCATGGTCTGTTGTTAGTGGCACAAACACAAAGAAAAGAAAATACAGTTTCAATCACTTCTTTTTTACACAGCTTTACCTTATAAAGCACAAGTCTACCCAATAAATGATGGGGTAGAAATTATTTACAGAACCTTTCCTTTTTCACGTGAATGGACTGTTGATGTTTTCTTTATTTCAATTGCCCCATTTATAGAAAGTGAATCTAGATTTTCTTGGTTTGGACCAAAGTTTTCAAATTATTTATTGGCAGGTGGTTAAATATTAGATATATTATGCATATTGGAAACTTTTATATTTGTCAGTGATGTCAGGGCTGATCTATGATGAAAGAATATACTATTGAATAAACAGAGCTAGAAAAATATAGTTATCCATATGAAAAAATAAAATTGAATTTCTATCTCTCAAACTACATGTAAAAGAAAACAACTCCAGGTGAATTATGTACTGTGATGGTAAAATAAAATTTTAACATTATTTGTATAAAATTTAGTGATTATCACTTTGGTGTGGGTGAAGCATTTCTTCAATTAAACGTTCCCATCACTAGATGAGTGGGGAAAAAAGCTGTGATACATTTACACAGTGGAATACTATGTGTTTGTAAAAAATGAGGAACTATTACCCTTTGGAACAGCATGGATGTACTTGGAGATTATTATGCTAAGCGAAATAAGTCCGTCAGAGAAAGACAAATACTGTATGATCTCACTAATATGTGGAATCTCATGAACAAAATAAATTGACGAACAAAATATAACCAAAGGCATGGAAATGTGAAACAGACTGACAGAAGTCAGAGGGGAGGGGGTGGGGGGACTGGATAAAAGTAGATGAGGAGAGTAGCCAAAGAACTTATGTATATAGCCCATGGACACAGACAAGAGACCTGTGAAGGCCAGGGGAGGAGTGACAGGGGCTGGGAGAGGTGGGCAAAGGTGGGGTGGAATTGGGGACATCTGTAATAGTGTCAACAATAAAAAATCAAAATGTAAAAACCATTAATCACTAAATAAAATATTTATTATTTTGACTATGTTAAAATTAACAACTTATTTTCATTAAGATGTATTAGTGAAATATAGTGAAAGGACAACAAAAACTGAGAGAAGGCATTTGCAATACATATAATTGTCAAATGGTTGATAACAAAAATATAAAACTCCTATAAATCAATCATTAAGGAAAGGACAAAGAACAAACTGAAAAACAGGCAAAAAGAAATTAAGTCATTTCATAGAAGATAAAAAAAATACATATGGCTAAAAAACATATACAGAAAGGCCTTGCCTCATTAGTATTATTATATAATATATAATCAACTGTACTACTAATAATATAACAACCTCAAAGTTATATCATATTATACTCATTTGAATAGAAAAAAAAGCTAAGAATTTTGACAATACCAGAGGATATGGCCCTACAGGATCTTAATATTGTTACCCTGAAAATTAAAACAGCAAGTTACTTTACCAGCAAAATGAGTTTATTTGAGAATAGCAGAGAATTGCAAGTTGGGGCAAGCAAGCTATAGCAAACCATAGACAAGTCCAAAGAGACAAAGGGAAGAGTAGTTTTTATTAAGTTTTAGGAGGAAATTGGGAAGGATTGTTTTGAGCAAGTGGTAGTGTGTTGTTGCTGAGGCAGGAAGGAAGCCTTTCTTTCTTTCATTAAAAACAGGAGATGAGCTGGACCAGTGTGGCTCAGTGGACTGAGCATCGTCCCATGGACTGAGAGGTCTTGGTTCGATTCCCAGTCAGGGCACATGCCCAGGTTGTGGGTTTGATCCCCAGTAGGGGGCGTGCAAGAGGCAGCTGATCAATGTTTCTCTCTCATTAATGTTTCTATCTCTCTTCCCCCTCTCCCTTCCTCTCTATCTAAAAAGTCAATGAAAATATAAAACAAAAACAAACAAAAAACAGGACATAAAATTTCCACATAAAAAATGTCCTCCCTTGTTGAAATAATTCTTATCTTTCTTTTTCCTGCTGGTTATGTAGGCTGCAAGGAGTGGTGTGTGCATGACAGCTCCCACTTCAGGACTTCCCAACTCCATTTTAAATGAAGTTTATTTACTTTCACAATATGTTGTTAGTGAGACTATAAATTGGTATAACCACTTTGGAAAATACTTTGTAAAGTTGAATATTCATGTACCTCATGACTCAGCAATTCTACTCCTAGGTATAAATTCCTAAGAATTTACTACACATGTCCAGAAATATTCATAGCAGCACTGTTTGTAATAATGAGGGGGTGGGGAACAAAAAACAAAAGTGAAAATAAAACAATTGCAATAAGAAAAACAAAAGCCTAGAAACAACTAAACATCCATCATCAGGGGAATAAATATATATTCAATGAAAAAAGAAAGACCCAGAAGATTGTGTAGGATGATATACTTTTTATAAAATGCAAATCCAACTACAATTCAACAATATATATCTTTGGCACACAAAAATATAAAATAAACCTTATTTTAAAATGCAAGGAACTAAATCAACTGAAAATCAGGACAGTGGTAATCTTAAGCAGAGGAATACAGAGGACCAACTATCAGGGAAGCACAAAAGGAAATGTTAGTTATAGACAGTGTTCTGGTTCTCAGGTAGAGTGATGGGTTCAATGGAGTCCAATATAGAATTAGAAAATACAACTACTTTGTATAACATTTTTTGCTTTTGCTAAAATTTTTAAGAGTGCCACAGCCTAAGACAATGTGGATTTCATATGGTGATGATGAAACTGGCAGAATTCCCTTTATCTAATTTAACTCTCTTACCTGACAATTGAGGAAGGTGAGGCCTAGAGAAACAACACAATTACCTGATATGACCTAAGTCGTACCCTTAAGAGCACCCACTCCTCTTGGTTATTGGCCACAATGACGAGACAAGGGATTAAAGTAATTCTAACTGAGTTGATCAATATCTTTCCAAGAGATTTTTCTCAGTGGTGTTAGTGGCATGGCCTCTTTGTCTCTAAGGAAGGCCTGAAATATTGTTGTCCATAATCTTCACTGTTTGGAAGAGCTGGTCTGTGAAAATGTCCAGTTATTCTGACATGCAAAAAGAAGCAGAAAGGACAGGTCAAAATAGTCCAAGTATTTGCATCTCTGATGTAGTTATATTAGATATAAATTCCACTTCTAGACTTTCCAGTTAAATGAGCCAATAAATTCTCATTTTGCTCAATCTTCTCCAAGTAGGATTCCTGGTACCTACAACCAAACATTCTTGACCCATACATTCACGGAATGCTAAAGATAGAGACAGAAGCAGAGATGTGTTAAAAGAACACCCTTCTCACCAAAGTTTCAATAGTTTATTTTAAACTTATTGACTATAAGGGATTTATGTATTATTTCATATCTCAAATTGCCTACTTTTGGATTCAGTGGATTTCCTAATTATTTGCATCCCTTGTATTCTTATGATGATTCTTAATCCTCTCTTTCAGCACTGATTGAGCACCCAATGAGGACAGAGCCTATAATTAGGTACTAACAATAAAGGAAGGAGAAGGCAAATCTAAGAAATAAAATATGTAGTCCTTGGCATTGAAAAACCTACAACTTAAAGGGGAAAGGAGATATACAAAAATTGAAGAAGATAGGGGTACATACAAAAATACCAGAAGACATTTCAAACTGAATGATTTTCTATATTGGTTCTGAATGTATATGTATCAACAGTGAACAGCACCAGATGTTAGACCTCAATCCTTGAGTTTGGCTAAGAAAATAATTCAGCCAAGGAACTCAAATACAAGCAAAAGTTTATTTAGAAAAATCACAGAGGTAGAAGAAGTGAGCTGTGGAAAAAATGAGCCAGCTGGGCTGCATGAACACAGAAAACAAGTTACAGAGGTAAAAGAAGGACCTTTGGAGCTTAGGAGAAAGAAAGGTAAAGAAAATGCACCTGGGAGAAGGAGAGGGGGGAAAAGTACAGGCAAGCTCCAGAGAGGGGAGAGAGAGAGAGAGAGAGAGAGAGAGAGAGAGAGAGAGAGAGAGAGAATGAAATGTACTGGGTCTTTCTTGTTGAGGGCATTTATCTGCTTTCCAAAGGTGGGAATCTTAGGGGAGGTCCCAGGGGTGGATCTCAATGGAAAATCATCAGCTTTCCAGGTGTGCCCTTTCAGTGTTTTGGTCTCTACTGATTGGTTGGCACCAGGGCAGGGGGTCATTAGTCCTGGCAGCTGGTCCTGATGTCAGCCATGGCATCATCCAACCTAACCTTGCTGCTTTTCTGGGACTGGAGCTGAAACACAACTGAGGCCTAGATGTTATCTCTAGTTTGACCAAAACTCTGTTTCTGTGGTCAACAGACCCAAGGTTTTGTTAGATTATTTGATATGGGCCAGAACCTCATTATTCTAAGGGCTTAATGTTTAAGGGAGTGGTTGTGCAAAGGCTCCTATAGTAGTCCTGTGTGGCTATTCTCCAGCCTCTTTGTCCCTTCTATAAGGTGTATAATGAATGACTAGTGACATGCCAGGGGAGGAAAGGTCAGAGAAGTGTCTGAACCTCATGACCACCGATATGCTAGGGGAGGAAATATCACCCTGAGGAGGAGGGCCCACCTTACAATTATCCCTTGCTAGGCACCCGGGGCTTTCCGCCCTGGTGACCTTCTGTACATGGCTTATCATTCCTACTCTGCTCTTGCCTGTCTAACTGCCTACTACAGATGGTTTTTTTAATATATCCATTCTTGGCTCTCAAAGTTCACTTTGGGTGGAGAAAGCAGAAACTATCAGTGAACAGAGGACATCAGTGGTTATTTCTGCAAGAGAATGCACACACAAAAAATCCTTTAAAAATAGGAAGACCCTTAGATACCATATTAGTCAGGGTACTCCAGTGAAATACAACTGATAGGATATATGTCTTTGTATGTGGATATATAAGTAGATAGATGTTTATGATAAGAAATTGGCAGTACCTGGCATATATAGTATGTACACAATAAAAGGCAAATATTATTGTTAATATTAAACATGTAGGTAGTTTCAAAGAGCCAAATTTATGAAAAAAATATATATTCTGCTCCATTTCCTCTCAAGTTAGAAACACAACTTAATCATATGCTTAAGCTTTTCTTTTTTTTATTCTCACCCGAGGACATTTTTACATTTATCTTCAGATAGAGAGAGAGGGAGAGGGGGAGGAAGAGAAAGAGAGAAACATTGATGTGAGAGAGACACATTGACTTGCTGCCACCCACACGACCCCAACCGGGGCCGGGGACAAGCTGCAACTGAGGTATGTGCCCTTAGCGGGAACCGAATCTGGCTCTCTGGACAGCGGGCCGACACTCTAACAGCTGAGCCAAATTGGCCAAGGCAAACTTTATAATTGTGATACTTTTGTCTAAAGCTTGAAAATAAAAGCAGTTGAAATAGAAGAAAAAAAAAATTGGCTCACATGATTAAAGGAGGCTGACAAGTTCCAGGATCTGCAGTTGGTAAATTGAAGAGTCAGGACAGCTGATGGTGTAGTTTTAGTTTGATTTCATAATCAAGGAAAACAAAATAAAACATGTCCCAGGGTGGAAAAGGGGGGTGAATGGGGGACACCTGTAATACTGTCAACAATAAAAATAAAAAACAAACATGAAAAACAGTGCCCTGCTCAGAGGCAGTCAGACAGAAACATTCAATCCTCTCTTACTCTTGGGAGGGTCAGCTTTTATGTTCTATGCAAGCCTTTGACTAATGGGATATCCTCCATTCACATTAGGAAGGACAATCTGCTTTGCTCAATCTACTTATTCAAATGTTAATCTCATCCAAAAATATCCTTACAGCATAATGTTTGACCAAATATCTGGGAACCCCATGACCCATTTGACACATAAAATTAAGCATTACAGACATTGTTTAGTTAAAATCTCTTGGTTTGCAATTGGAAAGTGAGATCTAGTGAGGTTAAATAAGGTCACATTAATATTTTATGCAAATATCTGAAACTAGAACCTAGTCTCCCCGATTCTAATTCAGTGCTCTTTCTACTCTATAACATGGCTTATGCCTTTCTCTACCCCAATGTAGATTAAACACTAATTAACTATGCATATTACTGTTAAAAAGAAACATCAAAGTATAATTTAAACAAATGAAATCATCTGGAATAAATGGATGGCTTTTGGTTAACTTCAACATTTTTATCAATTGATCAATGTAGAAATAATACTATTTTGGGAGTCAGGAGAAGGTTCTTGTCTTGGCTAAGACCTAGGATGATCACTTACCCTCAGAAGGTTTCAGTTTCCTCATCTGAAAATGAAGGTCTGCATTTTAGGCTCTAAAATTTAAATGGTGCCACCCAAAGTATACAAAAATGCCATCAAGCTTTTAGACATTTGAATATAGCAATGAAATGCTGACTGAACAAGTCATTCCCCTGTTTCTGGCCCTGAATTTGCTGGTATCAAAGCTCAGTTATGAAGCTTTTGATTATTGTTAACTCTAATTGCTCTCAGCCATGACCTAATCTAGCACTATACCTTCTTATCAGGCACCCCTCTATAAATGACATTGGTTGGAGTTTAAAAATAAATAAAAGTTGTATAATAGTACAATAGCTATTTATCAGGCATTACCCCATGATGAGTCCCTCCAATTTAGAAAGGCTAATATAATTATCAATTTTCTTAATATTTAAGTTGTCAGTTCACCTATTTCCTTTGAATAGCTTGGTTTTGTATATTTTTGCTCATCTTGGTTCTGTACTAGTTTATAATAAATAGTCAATCTATTACAATAACTTCCTCAAGCCAGCATATTTTTCTATATATTTTAAGCTTTAGACCTCTTAAAGTAACTTCCCCCATTCCCCATCCCCTTTCTGTTCTGAAGTTTTCAAATATTTTGAACAAAAACATTAAACCTTAGTTTCACATAGTACATTTCTCACATCCTTTCAATGGTATTTATGTGAAAGGAAACAAAAGAAGGAAGGCAACTTATTAAACTGAAAGTAATTGAGAAAAAGCCATGTTGTACTACCTCAAGACTATATTCAGGAAAAACTCAACTAAAAAAATAGAAGAAAAATAAAGATGTCCAGTTGGTGACAATAAAGTACAATATCATTATATCTTCAAACACTTACTCACTAAAGACCTGGCACTACCTCTAGAACTATGGCTGTGGAGGTTACAATTAGGCGACTAACAAATTTCCTCATACTAGTCTCCATTGTTCTAATTATAATTGAAAAATGCTTTGAATGAATTCAACTATGATTGTGTTGAGGCAAAGGGTAAATATCAGTGAAATTTAGCCTAGCTCTCTTTTCAGCTATTTATGGTTATCTACCAGCTAGAATTGAAGGCCAACTAGGATAGTTTGAGAAATGAAGACTTTTAAGATTAAAGTACACATACATTATGGTAAACTTTTTTATTCTATCTCACTAAGAAATGAGGAAGATGTCACAATAAAGAAAAAAAATCTACATTTTAACAAAATCGTACAACTTTCCAACTCTTGATATTTCTGTTGAGAACCTGTTCCCAGATTATTTCTTTCAGATACATAGACAAGGCCCAAAATATAGCCATTGATATCATTAGATTAGTTAATATATTCCAAAGAAGAATAGCCTGTCATTTGTGAAATAAAAGGGAACAATTCAGAGATTCCAAATACACATGTTTTCTGATCCTTGAGAAAGGAATGAGATACAGTGAGAGTGAGAAGAAAAGTGGAGTAAGGACTGAGAGAGTTAACTAATGGGAAAGGATAGTTAATAAGATTAAGACAACTAAAATACTGATATATTATCAATACCATTCACTTAGTTCAGAATATATTAAAACATTAGCTTAATGTCCAATGAAATCTCACTTTAAACAGGCAATATCTTATTACAGGTATTTTCTCCAAAATATGGATAGAATTGGTGGGTAGGTGAGGTTGCAGTTTGTTGATCTTTGTTCTGTTTGACAGAGTATTGCTGAAATTTCATTCCATAATTGCTAATTATTCATTTTGCTATGTTTAAGGCAATTAATGTGAGAGTTATTTACTGTTCTTGATAATTAGACATATTTATTAGAACATGTTTTATATAATGCTGGAGATTCCTTTTTAAATAACTCATGATTAGGAAACAGCAGCTGGATTTGTTGATATGGTTAGCATTGTAGTGTTTGTAAGGAAGTAATAGAGAGGTGCATTTCTTTTCTACATTTAAAGAGTCTTTATGTAATAATATGCTTTGTAAGCCTAACATAGTTTATGGAATTGGATAGTAAATGAGTACCAAATAGTCATTGTTTTCTGTGCAAAATGACATCAGCTATTTTTCAGTTTAGGTGCCTGACACTTTTCCACTAGAGCATGTTAAATAGTCAGCTACCAGGGACATACTTGGATTGCATTTGGTTTTGGGTCTCCAGGTATGTGAGGCACAGATATGTGAAGCAAGCAACTATGTTACTTTCAATGTTTGTCTAGTCAAATCAGAGACAACTGAATATGATAAACAATAGAATAGACTAAAAAAATACACTAAAAATGAAAGAACTCTGCATGATGCAGATTTAGTAGTTCTTTCTCTGACTGGAAATCTGTATGGCATGACTGATATTCACAGGTGCAAAGAGTAGTTTGCATAACTAAAGAGACTGATTTGGATTATTCAGATAAAGACCATCTTCTCCCCTCTCCACTTATACACATACAAAGGATAAGTATAAGTTATTTCCATTTTAACTATTGACTGAATGCTTCATCTTATATCTTGGTGATGATAGCATAAGTGTTGAATAGACTTGAACATAAAGCACTGAAGTTTTGTAGCAACACCTATACATATGGTTTGTGAAATGAACAGTTTAACCTACCAGGATATGTGATTTAGCAAGACACTTACTTTGATTTTAGTCAGGAGAAGAAACAATTTATTAACAAAATTTTAATAGCCAGTAAAGCAAAGAGGCAAATACAGTAAAATTAAATGATTAGTTCAGATTAGATATTAGATAATATTGGTAACCAAAACACATCAACACCTAATATTTATTTAACATTATGTGAGGCATATTGGTAGGTGCAATATTCATTGTTTTCAGAACCACATCACACCTTGTCTCAGGATATCTTTACATAATGCTGTGAAGTAGGTTTGACCATTATCAGAATTTACAGATAAGAAAACTGAGGCACAAAGAATATTGAGGTTAAGTGACTCATCTGTGTTTGCAGTTATTATGTAGCGGTGCCATGAGAACAGTCCTGGAAATGGCAGTGTGTTTATTTGCTGGGAATTATAAATTAGAGCTATGACATAAAGCCACCTCATCTAGTTTTTTCTCAATGCTAGTCAAGCCACAGATGGTGTACCAATCTGTCTTTCTTTCAATTAACCATTGACTGTAATTTGCAGGCAACACCCCTTCTTAGTTTCATGGATGTCACCTAGCAGCAGATTGGCTCAAACAAACAGAAAACCAATTGTGCATGACTTTTGACTATTTTGAATAATGTAAAATAAATATTAGGTGTTTATATGTTTTGGTTACTATTATTACCTAATATATAATCTGAAGTATTCAATTAATCTTTCTGTATTTGCCTCTTTGCTTTACAGGACATTACAATTTTATTAATAAATTGTTTCTTCTCCTGACTAAAATCAAGGTATGCATCTTGCTAAACCACACATTCTTGTAGGTTTCATTGTTTATTTCACAAACCCTATGTATGTGTTGCTATAAGACTTCAGTGCTTTAAAATGGGCTTTCAAATCTAAGATAATACATTTTGAGATAGACCAATTTTTAAAAATAGTTCTGAGCCTTTTTCAAAGCATAAGGCAAAGTATTCAGGTAATACCTGTTGATGATGACTGAACAATGAAGAGTGAGGAATAAATAGTTTAGGAGAAAAAATAGTTTAGATTATAAAAGGATTATTTGGGAAGGGAACATTTTAAAAATTAAAACAACAAAGTGTGAAAATAAAAATTTCATACTCTAGCCCTGGTCGGTTTGGCTCAGTGGTTAGAGTGTTGGTCCGTGGACCAGAGAGTCCCGGGTTCGGTTCCCACTCATACCTTGTTTGCAGTTTGTCCCCAGCCCCAATTGGGGTCGTGTGGGTGGCAGCTGGTCAATGTGTCTCTCTCACATCGATGTTTCTCTCTCTCTCTCTTCCTCCCTCTCTCCTTCCCACTCTATCTGAAGATAAATGCAAAAATGTCCTTGGGTGACCATAAAAAATAAACAAAAAAAATTTTCATACTCTAATGTGTCAGAATTAGTACCTTATATAAATTTCAAGCAATCATATTTGTTTGAAGAGAAACTATTCTTTCTTCTTGCTGATCTTCTGTGGCTACCATTCTCATGGTTTCTCCAACCTATTCTGCTTGTGATCAGTGATGGAATAAGATCTACCTAATCTTTTTTTTTTTTTTTTTAACCAAAATCAGTATATACAGAATACAATGATGAGTTGAAAGCTTATTATACAAACAAAGTTTTAAACCAATTCATAGGTTATAGCATCAGGGCTCAATAATTCTAATCAGGCTCTTGCTGTATTTAAGTACTATGAGTAGTAGAAATAAGGGGTGGCTCTGATCTGAACTTTATCCAGGAATGGTTTAAATCAAGTTATAATCAGTTCAAATTCCTTGATATGTACTATTTCAGCTACAGAGTTTTCATCTGAAACCTCTCGATATTAATAACATTACTTCAATTCCTCCTTTCTAATTCCTCTCCTCAAACTCAATTAATTCCTTGAATTCCACTCACTTTAAGAAGTAATCCAAAAATGTAACAAAATGAAGACAAGTTTACATGATGACAACATTGTATTGTCCCTTATGTTAATTAGATGCATCTTAAATGTTCCATCATCTTTGTAAAGGTAAAATAAACAGTCAGACCTGGCCAGTGTGGCTCAGTGGTTGAGCGTTGACCCATGCACCAAGAGGTCTCCAGTTCGATTCCCAGTCAGGGCACATGCTCAGGTTGTGGGCCAGATCCTCAATGGGGGGCATGCAGGAGGTGGTCAATCGATGTTCTCGCTCATCGATGTTTCTATCTCTCTCTCCCTCTCCCTTTCTCTCTCTCTAAAAATCAATAAAGAAAAAAAATTTAAAAAAAGAAGCAGTCAGTCTTCTAAGAATTTACAGATTGCCTATAAATTATCTTTGGATAATCTTAAGGCCTGCCAGTGCAATTTCTATAAAGTATGTTAGGTCAGTGAAATAATGATAGCATTATAGCAGTAGCAAATTGTTAATAGAATTCACTACATGGCTCTTCAAAGAATTTTTTTGAATAACGTATTTAATAGTTAATAAGAGGTAGAATCAAAAGCTATGGCATCAGATTACAATCTTTTGCTAGTTTCTGGATACAGGTGGATACAAATCTTTTGGCTAAAGATCTGGATTCCTTCTTTTTTCTCCCCTCATAAAGAAACTTTATTTGATAGGTTATGACAGTAGCCTTAATATAAGTGAATAAGTCAAATAACATTATACACAGAGATGTCACAGGGCAATGAGTCCTTCACTGCACACAAATAATTCTTCCATAGCTTTTATTAAGGCTTTCATTATTCGACCTTTTTTTTATATGATTAGAAATGAAATAGCAACTACCTAGATGGTAAAGAAGAACACAAAAGACAGATATAACTTCAGACATAATTCAGAGAGTGTTCATTTGTAAGTAGTTGGCTTACTCTGATAGATACCTCTACCTATCCTCAGCTACATCCATGCTGTTTATGCTTTGTTATAGGTTGAATGACTACAGAACACAAAACAATATTCTCCCAGCACTGTTGATGAAGTCCATTCTAAAGAAATTCTCTAAGGATCATGATTTTTTCTCTGACACAGTAGAGCCTCTTTTACCTCAATAATTCTAGGGCTTTAATTATGCAATCCCAATTTTTATCATTTGGAAGATTTCCCTCCCATAAATTTTATTCCTTTAAAGAGTAACTGAGAAGGGGCAAGAAGGTGATTCATTTTGTCAACATATCTTTAGAAAAAAAATCACTTTTGAAACACATAACCCAAAATCTATGGGACACAGCTAAAGCAGCCTTGAAAGGGAAGTTCACAGCATTACAGGTCTACCTCAAAAAACAAGAAAAATCTCTAACAAACAATCAAGCCCTACAACTAAAATAAATAAGACAAAACACAAACAAACAAACGAACAAAAACAAAAAACAACAAGGAAAGCCCAGAGTAAGTAGAAGGAAGGAAATGATAAAGATCAAAGAGAAAATAAATGACACAAAGACAAAAAAAATAAAAATACCAAAGATCAATGAAACTAAGAGCTGGTTCTTCAAAAAGATAAACAAGATTGATGAACCTTTAGCCAAACTCATCAAGAAACAAAGACAGAGGACCCAAATAAATAAGATCAGAAATGAAAGAGGTGAAGTAACAACTGACATCATAGAAATACAAAGGATTCTAAGAAAATACAATGAACAACACTATGCCAACAAATTGGACAACCTGGGAGAAATGGACAATTTTCTAGAAACATACAATCTTCTAATAATCAAGAGGAATCAGAAAACCTGAATAGATGGATAACAACTAATAAATCTAAAAACTCCCAGGAAACAAAAATCCTGGTTTCATAAGTGAGTTATACCAAACATTCAAAGAAGAACTAACATCTATCCTCCTCAAACTATTCCAAAAAATTCAAGAGGAAGGAAGACTTCCAAGCTCTTTTTATGTGGCTATTGGTATTGTAATTCCAAAACCAGATAAAGACATTAAAAAGAAAGAAAAGTATAGGCCAATATTCCCAATGAACACACATTCTAAAATCCTCAACAAAATATTAGCAAATAGGATCCAGCAATACATTAAAAAGATCATACACCATGACAAAGTGAGATTTATTCTGGAGATGCAAGTCTGGTAAAATATTCACAAATCAATAAATGTGATACATCACATAAATAAAATGAAGGATAAAAATCACATGATCGTATCAATAGATGCAGAAAAAGCATTCAGCAAAACCCAGCTTCTATTTTTTTTAATAAAAACTCTCAGCAAAGTGGAAACATTTATGTCCCAGGTTGTCCAATTTGTTGGCATAGTGTTGTTCATTGTATTTTCTTAGAATCCTTTGTATTTCTCTCTCTCTCTCTCTCTCTCTCTCTCTCTCTCTATATATATATATATATATATATATATATATATATATAAAACTAAAGCCAATATCATACTCAATTGGCAAAAACTAAACGTATTTTCCTTAAGATCAGGAACAAGACAGGGATGCCCGCTTTCACCACTCTTATTCAACATAATACTGGAAATCCTAGCCACAGTGATCAGACAAGAAGAAAGTAAAAAGCATACAATTTGGAATTTAGGAAGTAAAACTGTCATCATTCACAGATGGCATGATATTGTACATAGAAAACCCTAAAGACTCCATGAAAAAACTACTCGATTGCATTTTTTAATTGATTCTAGACAGCAAGGAAGGGAGAAAGAGAGAGAGAGAGAAACATCAATGTGAGAGAGATACATAAATTGGTTGTGTCCCTTATGTGCTCTGAACTGGGATCGAATCCACAACCTAGGTTTGTGCCCTCACCAGGAATTGAACTTGTGACCTTCTGGTGTGTGAGATGATGTTCCATCCAACTGACCCACACTGGCCAGGGTTCAGTGGAATTTTTATACACCAATAATGAACACTCAGAAAGAGAAAAAGAAAAGTTTTAAATCCCATTTACCATTGCAACAACAAAAAATAACATGCCTAGGAATAAACTTAACTAAGGAGGTAAAAGATCTGTACTCAGAAAATTATACAACTTTGAAGAAAGCACTGGAGGGAGATATTAACAAGTAGAAACATGTACCATGCTCATGGATTGGAAGAATTTATATTACTAAAGTGTACATACTACCCAAAGCAATCTATAGATTCAATGCAATCTCTATTAAAATACTAATGGCATATTTCACAGATCTAGAACAAATATTTCTAAAATTTATGTGGAACTAAAAAGGACCCTGAATAGCTTCAACATTCTTGAGAAAGAAGAACAAAGTTGGAGAGATCACAATACCAGATATCGAACTATACTACAAAATCATTGTAAATAAAAGAGCTGGGTACCGGCACAGAACAGAGACCCCAGAAATCAACCCATGTCATTATGGTCAGTTAATATTTAACAAAGGAGCAAGAGCATACAATGGAGTAAAGACAGTCTCTTGGGAAAATTACACAGGTACATGCAAATAAATGAAACTAGAACACCAACTTACACCATACATAAGGATACACTAAAAATTGATAAAAGGCTTAAATGTTAGTTGCAAAACCTTAAAAGTCCTAGAACAAATCATAGGCAGTAAAATCTCAGACATCTCATGTAGCTGTATTTTCTCCAATATATCTCCAAGGGCAAGAGAAACAATGGAAAAAATAAACAAATGGAACTACATGAAAATAAAAAGCTTTTGCACAGCAAAAGAAACCATCAACAAAATTAAAAGGAAACCTACTGTATGGGAGAACATATTTGCCAATGATACATCTGATGAGGGGTTAATTTAAAAAATATGTAAAGAACTTATACAACTTAACAAAAGGAAGACAAACAATCAAATTAAAAAATAGACAAAGGACCTGAACAGACACTTCTCCAAAGAGAACATAGAGATGGCCAGTGACATATGAAAAAATGCTCATCACTAATAGTCAGAAAGATTAAATTAAAACTAAAATGAGATCTTACCTCACACCTACCAAAATGACCACCATCAGTAAATCAACAAACAGCAAGCACTGGTGAGTATGTGGAGAAAAGGGAACCCTAGTACACTGCTGGTAGGAATACAGACTGACGCAGCCACTGTGGAAAACAGTATGGAGTTTCCTCAAAAAATTAAAAATGGAACTGCCATTTGACCCAGGAACCCTCCTTCTGGGTATATAGCCTAAGAATCCCAAAACAGCATAGAGAATATATGCACCTTTATGTTCATAGCAGCATTATTTACAATAGCTAAGATACGGAAATAGTCCAAATGTCCATCAGTAGATGAGTGGATAAAAAACCTGTGGTATATTTACACAATGGAATACTATGCAGCTGTAAAAAAGAAGGATCTCTTACCCTTTGAGATAACATGGAGGGACCTGGAGAATATTATGCTAAGTGAAATAAGCCAGTCAGAGAACGACAAGTATCACATGATCTCACTTATATGTAGAATCTAATAAAATAAACTGATAAATAAAATAAGGCCCAGAAGCATGGATACATGGAACAGGCTGACAGATCTCAGAGAGGAGGGGAGCAGGGAAAATGGAAAGAGATTAACCAAAGAACATATATGCATAGCCCATGGACATGGATGATAATGTGCTGAAGGCCTGGGTTGGGTTGGGGCAGAGGTTTGGTGGAGGGCGGCAAAAGGGGACTTCTGTAATACTACCAACGATTGTTTTAAAAAAACATTTTTCAGGAGACCAATGTGAGTCCTCCCCACCCCACATTTGAGACACTATACCAACTAGAACCTACTATATTACTTACATTGAAATTATATAGAACATAGAACCCATTTGGTGACTTTATAGAGTATAAACCAACTTTGTGCTAAAAAATTAAATAAAAAACATTGTGTTTGAGGCAATTTTAAAAAATGCAGTAGCTATTTTTTTCTTCCTCTGGGCCACTCCTTAGTACCATTTAAGAGATTTGCGTCTCTGGCCAATTAAGGCAAGCCTACTTAAATTTTGGAAGTAGCACATCTGACAGCTATTCATATCTACAGCTGAGAAAGTCCCTCCTTCTTGCATAACGTCTCTCCTCTCCAAGCTTCTTGAGTAGGAGCCACTGCAATACTACTAAATTCTTTACTCAAATATAGAATGTCAGTGTCAGAAGAGAGCACATACAGAGATGGGGACAGAATTGGGGCAAGAGGGAAAGATGAATTAAGGGGCTAAGGACCAGAATGACTACGTTTTCTAGGAAATTAGCTTTATATGTTTTCTGTTCACTTTCTTGCAAGAGCATAATGTGAAGGATGTACAAAGTTCTAAGAAATAAATTTGGGAAATATTTCTGATTAGATAATATGTTTTATTATGAGATTATTGAGCCAGTGCCACAGTTTTATATATTATTTATGTCTTCAAAGATAATTAGGAAATTTTTAGAAATAATGACTTTGAGAAGTGAACAGAGACCACTTATTCTGTGCTATATTGTCATCTTCAGTGAAGCTGTGGCATCTATTGCTCTACCAGGCATGTCAATTCTGTATTGCAGCCATCTCTATTCCAAGCAATAGATAAAGTTATATTTGAGAAGACAAGACTACTGAAATTTCTAAGTGTATTTCTAGATATATGAAGTTAGTACTTCAGAATGTACCATGTGAAAATGTGGAGATCAAAGACTTGAAGATAGGCTGTTCTTAAAATGATGTTGCCTTTAATTTGAATCCTGAGGGTGGCTATATCTTTCAAAGAGGAAAATGTTAACAAATATTGAACAAGCAACTAGAGAATATGGCAGAGGCAAAGGGCTGCCCTAACAAGAGCAGAATAAACTGGAGGAAAGCTATAAGAAAATTAAATATTACAACAATAGAAAGAAATATTAAGCTAGTACAGCAAAACCAATGAAAGCAATACACTTTTTGTTTTATTTTTCTATCAGATTCATTATTAAAAGTGATAAAAGTAAATATACCAAGAGCTATACATCAAAGGAAGAAAGAGATGTGACCTGGAGGAATGGAAATTTCCAAATCAATTAACAGCATAATATAAAGAAAAAATAACCCTATTTTTTTAAGAATATGAAACTTTTGGAAATTGACAAGTTACGGCTTGGTGGCCATGTTTACCGAACTATATTTGTTATTCATTTCTGGGCTTCTAACATTTCTTTTTAAGATGCTTCCGTACTGAAGTAGCATCTCTGCACACTGATCTTCTATTTTATATTAGTTGTTTGGGCTTTTTTATTGTTTCAGTCTTTGAAACCACACAGTTGTTTATGAGGTAGGTAATACTCCAAAAGGTTACTTGCAGGATGATTGCTGTATAAAAGGGCTAAGCTTGAAATATTGCCTATTAATGCCACTGATTTAGCAGGAATGTCTCTACTTTGTTCAGTACACATTTGCTTTTTGAATACATTCCACTAGGAATTTTGTCTCTGGCTTTGGTGATATATCTCCTACTCTAGTATCAATTTGACACTGAATGATACTAACTTTCACAGAACAGCCTGAAATTCAGGGGAAAGCCTGTCTTTTCAGCTGCCATAATGGAACTATGGTCAGCAAGTTAGGGGAGAAAATGATTACATTGGGATAATGGATGAATATTTTAACTGGTTAAATACAATTGTTCAAATAAAATGAGATTTTATAGAAATGAAAATATGCTGAATTTGATTGTTATTTTTGTTTTAATTTCAGGGAAGACATTCACCATGTTTTCCTCTATTTCCTGATTTATTATAAATTTATTCTGTCACTATCAGGAACACAAAAACAGATACTTTTAGAATAAATTTTAATGATTTATCAATATTTCACATGCAAATGCAGCCCACCAAATAAATTTCTACAATCAGGTATAGAAAACAGGCAATTGACTTTTTCTATCATTATTGAACAACATTAAACATAATATGAAGAAAACAGCTGTTTTTCTTTCTCTCAATATTATCAAAGAGGTCTACTTAATAGCAATTATTCAAATGCAGAGAGAATGAAACTCAAAAGCTTTAATAAGAAGAGAAACTGGAAACCGCAGAAACTCCATTGCTTTATTTACTATTACACAAAAACCCACACACTGCCATGTTTCTTCAGGACCAATGTTGTGGAATGACTCCAGTCATGATTAACTACATCAAAAGTCAAGGCATCTGCCATGTATGTTCATATCACAATCACGCTGAGTCCAGGCAGAGTATAGACATGGGAGGGCATAACCAGATGCTCATAAATAACGAGGTTTCTGTGAAAAACTATAATGCAAAATATTTTACATTTTAGAGAAAAAATTACCAATGGAAGGTTTTTCAAATATTATGAAAACATCACATAATACTATGCATGTGTGTCTAAATTAATTTAACTAGCATATTGCTTTTACACATTAAAATAGCAAATATTTTAATGCATGTGTCAATTGCAGTTGTAGTGGTGTTGTTTATTTGCTAGTGATATGAGAATCATTTCTACTTCTTTTTAAACTTCAATCTCAACAATGGAATACAATATTCTTACATATTAAACATTTTATTAATATTTAATGTCTTGCAAAAATTTTAGGAGTTTTGCAAGGAATGGAAATAAAAAGAAATCTTTCATGACACTTTTAGGTTCAGGAAGATCTGGAAATGTTAAGAGAATATCTGATCTTGAAAGGATTACAGTTTACTTTTGAAAATCATGAGAGCTCTTTAGTTTGGAGAAGCTTTATATTCTTAGTGAACACCCATTCTCCAGAGTTCTAGACTAAATGGAACTGACATTGACTCTTCAGAAGTGATTTTTTTAAGCATAGTCTTACCATGATCAATGAATTTGAATCATAACAATTTAATATTATGCATTTATTTATGTACAAATGTCAACATATTCCCTTCCTAAGCCCAGTGAAAAACTGTTGCCAATAATGATTTTCTCACTTTCTGGACAGATCATATATTCTAGTTGCACATTGATTTAAATTATTTTAAAATATTTTTATTTAAAGGTAAATTTCAAAATGGTTTAAGTGAGGAATTTTAAAGAATTTTAGATATCGTAAATGTAGGTTGGAAGTAAAGACTGTTAGGGATTAAGTAACCCATGTTTATGTCTTTGGAGACTAGTTCACTTGGGCCTGCTCTAGTCTTTATACATGATGCCAGAGAGGTCCCAGGAACAATAAGTGTTTTCCCAGAATGTCTAGAGTACCGGCCAGTAAGTATAGGCTGGGTAACAAGGATAGGAAGAGGAAACCTTGAGTGGTACTATTTTCTCTGTAAATTATCAGGTGTGTGTTGTGATCTATTTCACAATTTTGGTTGATTGCTAATATTACTTTCAGTGAAGAGTCCAACATACTGTAAACATTCTCATTTTGTCTGATTTGTTTTCTCTGAAATCCTGTACCAGCTGTCATCACACGTGTTAAGCTCCTAAAATAGAGTTTTAAACACCAAGACCATCTCAATGTACAAAGTAATACTTTAAAGGTCCTTACATTAACTTTATATTAATAAACTCTATGGCTTCGTGTGAGACACTGATCAGTAGTTATTAAGATAACTTAAATGGTATTTGAATGTCATGAACTACAACTTTTTAAAAATGTACCAAGTTTATCACCATTATCATCATGAACACATATTTACTGAGCACCCACTGCGTGCCTGATATCAGAGTAGGAGCTTGGAGAACATATGCAATGATTACTCAAAGTATGTTTCTTAATGCAAATTAGGACTTCATGTATATTAGGAACTGAATCAGAAGCACATATACCAAGTGCTATTAAATAGTGAGACATCACTATAAAATGAGAGTAGAGAGTGTTGTGGATATATTATTACAGTTTTATATTTTCTCGCAATACTTTTCACTTTTATTTGGGGAAGTGTTACTGGTAGGCGTGCTGGATCTGAGCAGGCAGATGAGGAAGGAAAAAAGAATAGCGAATTAAGAAATAAGCTATAGGAGGAGAAAAGGGAAGACCAAATAAGAGAAGGGTAGAACTGCTATGCAGTGCAGGTTCCACCAAGACTTTTCTCTCTTTTTCCTGATAATTTATTTTTCATCCCTGCCAGACATAGACAGTCTCCCAGGAGTCACTTCTGTGACTACTGCTACTGATATCTATGCAACCATCAAATACTCCGTGGCATTAATAGAGAGAACAGGATGGAGGAGTGTTCTGACCATTATGGAAGACAGTGCTTGGGGCAAAATTCTATTTTTATTTGATATCAGATCTAGGCCAGTCCTGAGAAGAAGCATTTCTTTTTCTTGGGTTTTTATAAGCAATATTTTACTGTTTTACTTGGGGGGGGGGGGGTTGGGCAGCAAAGTGTCATTGAAAGAGAATAGGCTTTAGAGTCAAACTTTGGTTCAAATTCAGGTTATGTAACCATGAGCAAATTACTTAAACTTGCTTAGCATCAGTTTCTGTATCTGAAAAAGGTCAAGATATAATAAAAAATAACACCTGCCTAAGAGAGTGATCATTAGGATTTATCATAATAACAATGTACAATGTTAAACCTAGAGCATGGAATAGAATGCAAACAAAGTAAATATTAGTTCTACTGCATGAGTTTTGATATTTAAGAATCTTTAGGTAATCTGTGAATTAATCACTTAAACATTTTTACATGTAATAGGGTAATGCTACATTTTGGTTTCTCTCGTGAATAAATATTTTACTTATAATTTTAAAAAGTTAAATATGAAGAGGATGATAGGTTTGGATTAATTCTGATGATTTTTTTTCCTGGGGGAAAACCAGAGAGGATGAGATAAAAAGATCATGAATATTTTTTATCATTTAAAGGATTAGTCAACTGAAAAAAAATTAGGAGTATTATATTAAAAGATCACATTCGAAAATAAACTTACTGGTTTGAATTTCTATTTCTGGTACTATACTGTAGGAATAAAGAAACTCTTCTCAAAATGAAATTATATCAAAAGCAAACATTACTCTAAATATGGTTTTGAAAATATTTGTGGTATAGACACAAAATGTACTCATTTCTGTACTATGTCAATCATATGTTTACACTGTAGACATTGACATGCTTAATCTCAGGTCCACATTTCATTGCAAACAAGATCTGAAATACTATCTATACTTTTGTCTAAATTTTTTTTACTAACCATCATTTAGAGTGCTTGGTTTATCGGTTGAACTTGAAACTATTTTCTTATGATAGCTTTTGTTTATATGTATTTGTATTTATTGCAAATATTTTAGAAGTACTAATTATTTTCCATGTAGTTTTGGGGATGTTATTTCAACCTTCTAAGGCCTCACTCTTTTCCTATGTCAGAGGGGCAGACTAAATAATTTTCCATCTCTGTTTTTCGTAATTTGACATTTCTAAGTGTAATTTTGCAGTTGCCTCAGAATAATACTTGGTCACGGTGATGGAATAGACCAAAATATGGTTGAAAACAATTCACACAGCAATAGATGATTTTGGAAACCCTTTGAAATGATAAAGGAGAATATAAGCATAAGATATTATTGAACTTGAATCAGTTTAATTTTAGAAATAAAGAGATTAAACACAAGACTTGAATATGCTTGAGATTTAACTGCCACTTTTGGGATTCCAGCATTTTTTCTACCAGGTATAACAGTCTATGATAATAATGGTAGTAGTGGTGGTAGTAGTAGTAGTAGTAGTAATACCGACACTATTAATTGAACATCCACTATGTGCCAAACACTGTGTAATATGTATCTATGTATTTATATATCTCTCTCTATATATACAAATATTAGGGGGACCAGAAAGTAATGTCGTTTCTGCACGTTTCGATATTCGGTTGTCATCTATCAGTTCATTGTGTACTTCAAAATCGTGCCAAAGACATTTTAAGGTTAGAATGACTTGCTTACTCATAAATAATTAAATCTTAATTTTTTTGTGTGCAATTTATAGTGAAATGGCCAGCCAAATACCAGAAGAGGTACATATCTGGCATTGTATGCTTTTTGAGTTTCACAAGGGTAGTAACGCAACAGCTGTACCAACAACATTTGCGATGTTTATCCAAGTGCATTAGACGTTTGTAAATGCCAAAGGTGGTTTTCTAAGTTCAAATCCAGTAATTTTGATCTTTTTGACTCGTATCGATCAGGAAGACCAACAACTTTAGACAATGACATGTTAAGGGTGGAAGTGGAAACAAATCCGTGTCAGACAATTGAGGAAGTGTCAAACACTCTTAACCAACCTTGGTCGACCATCCAAGAACATTTGTAGCAGATTGGTAAAGTAAGCAGAGCAGGTGTTTGGGTCCTTCATAATCTGTCCGAAGAAAACAAAGCTAACCGGTCCACCACATGCAACTTATTGCTTCAGTGGCACAATACAGAAGCGTTTTTTGATCGCTTGATCACTGGAGATGAAAAATGGGTCCTCTATGATAATCCAAAATGCAAAAGGCAGTGGCTCTCTCTGAAGGAATTGCCAGGAAGTACAGCTAAGCCAGGTTTACACCCCAAAAAGGCACTTTTGTGTGTTTGGTGGAGTATTCGCGGGGTCGTTCATTTTGAAGTGCTGAAACCTGGACAAACCGAATGCAGACCTTTACTGTGAACAATTGGATCGAGTAAATCAATCTTTAATTGAAAAGTGCCCAGTGATTGTCACCAGAAAAAGTGTTATTCTGCAACACGATAATGCAAGACCGCACTGCGCAAAATGAACCCTGGAAAAAATTAATGAATTGGGGTGGGAAGTATTGCCTCACCCACCATACTCGCCCGATATTGCGCCATCGGATTTTTATTTATTCCGATCGCTACAACATTTTCTAAGTGGCAAAAAATGTGAAAATTTGGATGATGTCCAAAATGCCATCTCCAGATATTTTGCTCAAAAACCAATTGATTTTTATTGATCCAGCATTGAAAATTTGCACACTACATGGCAAAAGGTTGTTGATAACGAGGGTGATTACATCATTGATTAAAAATAGAAACTTGTTAAAAATTTATCTGTTTGAATTAATGTCGTAAAAACACGACATTACTTTCAGGTCCTCGTAATATGTCTTAAATTGCAAAGTGAATATCACTGTCCCCAGAATACTGATGGAAAAGAAATACAAGGGCATACAGATAGACACCTTGGTTAAGTTTTAAATCTAGTCAATGTCAGATCTGAGATTCTGGCCTTAGGTTTTGACTTCAAGGCCTGCTTCTAAACACTCTGTCTCCTTTCACTTTCCTTATTTATTGCTTCCCCACATCCCCACCAATTCTTGCAATATTTCTGTTTGTTTTAGATGACTGCTTTTCAAAACTACTGGCAAACAGCAAATTTGGAGGTTAAAAACTCTAGCAGTTGTCTTGCTTTGATCAAATGCCGAGTTATGAAAACATAGACTGCAACAAATTCATAGATTCTATTTTCTTATATGTTTGTAACATTTGCATGTTTCTTATACTCTAGTACCTTTTAAATATTTTTAAAGAAAACAGTCTTAAATATGCTTAATATACTTAGAAAAAATGGCAAACTGCTGTTTCAATAGGCATAATTTAAAGGGAGGTGTATTTAGTTCCAAATATGAGCACATAGACACATTCAGATTTTATTATTCTTTTGCTTCTGGGAAGGCCTGGGCCAGATCTGCTGATTGAAGTTTTATGTTTTCCAATTTATAAAATATTTACCAAAGGCATAATGGGCTTTTTACAGAGGATATGTCAGGCTAGTTGAGACATTGGTTCATGGAAGATAGCTTCTGTCTGTCAGAACTGTGCTAGTGGTCAGTGAGCTTTGTTTCTGCCAAAAGTCTGAAATTCAATTTCAATTGAAAAAGTTAAATTGGAAATGAAGATTCTTTATCATGTTGACACTGAAGTTTATCTTTAAGACTAATACATGAGGGAAGATTAGAGATTTTAATAAATTACTCAGAGTAAATTGAAACAATAAATATTTATTAAAATTGGATAAAAACTAATATTGTATGGAGGAATTAAATATCCCTTGAATACTCCAGGAACTGTTTATGCACATTAAGGTAAGGAAAACTATCAGTTTTTTAGTTATAAAAGATGATTATTTGGAAGCCTGGGATAGGGAAAATACTGTGACACTGTCCTGGAAGTGTGAAGGTCTAAGTGGCTTTCATTCTTCTTTGATGGCTTCAGTGTGGGCCAAACTATTTTTTCTTCTCTCTCCTTTTTCCCATTTCTTTTCATCATGATTTTCTTTTCCACTCTTCTCATCCATTCACACAACAACCCCTTTTTCTTGACATTTATTATGACTCAGTCACCAAGTTGGTGTGGTGATCTGAAATGAAAACAAGACAAAACAAAACAAAAAATCTGCCCTTCAGTAGTTATCTGTATTATGCTACTTTCTCATTTATTAATTAACAAATATGATAATTATAAATGTGTCTACTTTGCTAACAAATTCTAAGTTTAGTTTTAAATATTTACTAACGTAAGCACTTAAAATGTCATACTACACTGAGTCAAAAAGGTTATTTTTTTATTTAAAAAATTTTTTTGCTGGAAAATTGTGTAAGTTCCCTTCCTTTACTTCATCTCCCCCTTCCTTTCCTCAGTCTCTAGATTTCTGATGCTCTTTCCCTTCCTCTCTTTATTTTGATTCACTAAAAGCCTAGCAACATAGGAGGACACTGTGATCATGGTAGGAAATATAATTGGTGTTGTAAAAAATATATATTTGTGAGAGAATATATTTCATTTTCTTGCACTGCTTTCAGTCTTGACCATCTCTGTCTCTAATGCAAGAAGGGTAGGTAATATATTTTATTTACTATTAAATAACAAACTTGTTCTCATTTAGATGGAACGCCTTGAGAATAGGACTCTTTCCTTTTTAACACAGGGCGGACCACCATATTGCCTGTTAATACATAAGTATAGTTAAATCTCAGTAATTTGAAACACAGGGGACTAGAAAAGATGGACTCTGAATTAAGTAGAGTGTCTGTTATTATATTTAAGAATAGCGCATGTAGTTAGCTAGAAAACTAAAGTTGATCAACAGATTCTATTGACTGAACTTAAATGATATTTTATGTTGTAATAAACTCTGTAGCAATGCATAAAATTAAGACACTAAACATTTTATAGCTTTGGATGTAAATGTACATGGTCATGCAATATTTCTACAGAAATGAATAATCCTAAAAATGAACAAAGTTGATGGAGATTTAAAAGTAATTCAGTTTAAAATCCACGAAAATCATCTTTTTAAAAATATATGTTTTTATAGATTTTTTTAGAGAGAGAGGAAGAGAGAGAGATAGAAACATTGATGAGAGAGAAACATCGATTGGCCGCCTCCTGCAGCCCCCCACTGGAGATCCAGCCCACAACCCAGGCATGTGCCCTGACCAGGAACTGAACTGGGCCCTCTCAGGACATGGGATGACTTTCAATCCACTGAGCCACACCAACCGAGTCATGAAAATCATCTTATTTCAACACACGTTGAGGTAGTAATAAGAAGGTAATATGTTGTATTGAACAAATTGGGGTTACTACACTAACCAGCATTCATTTAACACAAATATGGACACTACATTTATTTAACAGCTAAGAAACATCATTCAGGTATGAGATCTTATGAAATATTCATAAATAATCGAATGGTCAGAAGGCTACATATCTAGAAATTGGTTGCACAGTCCTCCAGATTTTTTCATTTAAGGGCTAATCTTTCAAGGTCAAAAGAAATGCCAAACATGACAACTTCTTACTTGGCCAGATGGTGTAGATGAAAGACCTCAGAGGTGTGAGTGTGCTGTCCCTTCTCTATGGAAAAAGTGTTTAAAACAGTTTTTAAAAGATAGCTTATTTTACTTCATAGTTAATTTGACCCATTGATACCACGAACTGTTATTTATTAGAGTATTTGTTGTTTAGGGGATTCAAACAAAAGCTGTTTACTGAAATTTAAAAGAATATAAAGTTCAGGTTTTTGAATAGGCAAGACCTCTCTGTTTAACAGATGGCTCAGCAGTTGTAAGAAAATGATTCACAGCCCAAAAGCAATGCAATCTCTTTAAAACACTGTTCTCAATTTACATATTTTAAAAGAGAAAGTGATTTTTGTGCTGTCTTCCTCTCTTACTGTATCTTTGAATAAATAATGCATTTCTGAAATTGACATCAAACTAACCTTGCCTCTTGATAGACATTGGATTGATGTTGCTCTTACTCACTTTTTATGGATTATGAATCCATCAGCCAAGATAATAATAGCTTCTGAAACAATGCTGAACGTTACCTATTGGTATTTTGGTGGAGATACCTATTCTACTCCTGTGTTCTGTTGCCTACTTTATTATCTCTAAAACTGTGCAAAAGGGGGAAGGAATCATTAATTAGTTCTTCCAATTGGCCAGTGACAATCTCTTAGATGAAGGACACAATAGATAGCTCATTTCTATTAGATACTTAAAGTGGATGGGATTTCAAAGATTTCCAGTGATAACACTATTTAGAAAAACACTATTTCCTATTTTGCATTAAAGGGAAAAATTCTACTTCCTCTACTTTCACTTTTTAATTCTACTGTAATGTCATTTGATGGTCTTGCATTTTCTCATATCAACATAACCTCATATGTTTCTAACTGCAGTTACCTACTTTGAGCAGTAAGTCCCAGGGATATTTGTGACCTAGAAGTGGATGTTCTTCGATTTATTATAGTTGTGTGACTTTTTTATTTCTTCAAGTGATTCTTGTCCTGGGAGGAATTGTCAATGGCCAAAGAATAGAGTTTGTCTGCGTATGAAACATGTTAGCCAATATGGGAATAGATCCAATTACAATAGGGTCCAAGTAAAATATTCTGTCTTTTTAATTTTTCATCCTTCAAAAGCCATGTTGTTTTGTCAGTTTTACCTGAATAGGTAGACTCAGTCATAAACTCAATGCATAGCATAGTTATATTATATCAGTTAGAATGATAGACATATAGATTTATAGGAATAGAATGTATCTTGAAGAAAAAAATTGTCCAAAGCATTGCCTTCAACCAAGATCATGCTCACATGATCTCAGACATAGAGAAGAGATCCAAAATATTTTTCAGTAAATTATTTTAAGCTTCTAAATGCTCAAAGTTTCTTTTTATTGTCTTAAGGGACCAGAGGAATCGAGCATTTGTTATCTTGGAGACTTTCTTCCATGTAACACCATTTTCTCTTTGGAGGAGGTATCCAAAAGAGCTTAGCAATAAATTTATAGAAAATCCATTTTCAGATGTTTGATAGAGAAAATAGAGATACCTGGTAAAAATCATTCTCTTTGTAGCTGAATGATACCCTCATTCTATTTGAGCTTATGCTTTATCTTAAGTGTGGACAGTTAGCTTCATTGAAACATCATTAATTCAGCTAATTCCAAGGGTTTATTCCCTTCACAGTATAACTAGCCCTACTTTTTTCCCTGGTCATAAACTTTACTTGTAATTTCAATCAACCCTATCAAGATATGTGTTATAATTTTCAGGGGGATCCAGGAGACATTGTGGATGGATAAGCACACTCCCTCTCTTTAACTTGAAGAAATATTTGTGGTGCTGATAGTTTCGGTTGTATAATTTCCTTATAAAGGACACCCCATACAATTGCTGCAATGAAAGCAGTCTATTATAATGCATCTATTCGTTTGATAAGAAAATCATGAATACCAAAAAGCTCTCCCCCTTTTTTAATTATCATATACGGTCAATGAAGTCACTTTTCACCCACTGATGTTCTCAAAACATCTCCAAAATTAGATAGTCATGCTGATTCCCACAATAACTTTGCAATTGCTATTTGTGTCAGCAGTATACCTAAGCTAGCCATACTCAGCAAAAGAAAGGCATAGTTTTCTGCCAAACCAATGCCAGGCATTGTGTTTTACATCCCCCCCCCAAATTGGTGCTTTGGGAGAAGAGATATATTAGCTATCAATCACTAGCAGCAACAACCAGATCATATTGATTCTGATAGCTAAAACTACCTTACCAATTGCGGGCCTGTGTACATTGTGCTGTTTTCCAAAGTGTCCATATTTTAGATATTTCTTCATCTCTCTTCACAGTCTAAAGTGCTACAGTAACCTATATGTTTTTCTACTAGCCATGTTATTTTATAGGATATTTCCTGTGCTTTTGTTAATTGGTACATTAGTTGTCAATCATAAATTATTCCACAGGTAAATAACTAGTACTATACTACTTACTCATGCCAAAACTTGAAGCCTATATAATTTCCCTCTGATATCATTAAAGAAAGAATCTTTATTATTTTGCCTGCTTTTATTATTTTTTTTTGTTGTTGTTGTTGTTGTTCAAAATTTGAAAGGTGGCATTGTTATAACAGCAAAAATCCTTATCCAGAAATTTTAAGGCTTAGAGATTTGTATTGACTTGTTTGGAGGAACTATGTTCTTTAGAATGGAATACCCTTTTAAAAAGAGTAGAAGCATTTTTCTTCTGCTGTTCCTATTCTGCTTAGACTGGCAAGTGTCTGTGGGGCGTGGCATTTCAAACTCTGCTTGTGCTCCATTACTTGTCTTGTTCCGTGGTCTCTGAAACAAAACTGTCAGGAAGCATCATCAGAAGACTTTTGCAATAAAAGTGGTTGTGTCATTCTCTTCTGTTTGGTGGAGCTGAGCCTCCAAATTGGTCAACCCTTTTTGCTTAATTGATATGCTGAATATCTCAAATTGTTTTAATTGATGACATCGACCAAATTCCATCCAGGAGGTTGTAGAGGTGTTGGATCTATTGGTAAAGGAATTATTAGTCTAGAGAGTTTTCACTTTCTCACTCATTTTCCAGTTTGATTAAATTTAAAATAACGTACCTTGTAGCATGTGGCATAGCCAGAGAGGAGTAAGGCTTTTTAATGCATTATTTTGTATATGAATTTACTTTCTTGCTTGCTTTACTCTGGGCCCAAGTATCCTGACTACACTTGTCAACTGGGATTTAACTAGTCTAGATATCATTTTCTTAGTAATCATTGGTTGTAAGGGAAAAAAAATCTACTTACATTATTTCACATATAAAGAGGATTTGTTGAAAGAACAGGTAGTTTGATGAACATTCATCCTTACAGCTTATCAGGCCAGAAATAATAGGATAATATTTGATTGCTACATTTTCCCCACATACTACATCTGATTTGTAAGAAAACAGCATTGATTTAAATCTGACTTCTTCTCACCGTATCCAGTGCTATAACTCTAATCCAAGCCATGATCAATTCTCATTTGTATTTTTGCAATAGTCTCCATCTTGTCTTTGTGTTTTACCCTTGACCCTATAGTCTAGTCTCAGCACAACAGCTACTGTAATTTTTTTTGAAAACTTAAATTTGATCAAACCACTCCTTTGATCAACATCTCCAACAGTTCCACATTTCGCTTAGGGTTTAAACCAAAGTTCTATCAATGATCTACAAGGCACTACATAATCTCCACCACCCTTGTGTTATACTTCTAACTTCATCTCCTACTAGTCTCCTCAATTTATTTCAGCTCATTTGATTCTAACCATATATGCACCCTTGTTATTACTTCTTGAATATTCTAGATGTACATCTGCATGTAGGCCTTTGTCTGGCTGTTGAATCTGTACCAAAGCCTTCTCTACCCCCACACATATCTACAGGGACAAATCTTTCACTTCCTTAAAGTCTTTATTTAAATGTCATTTTACTCACGAATCCCTCTACTCCACCTGCACCCAATATTGTTGACCTCCTTTATAGTTAATTTTTCTTCTTTTTCCATAGTACTTATTACCTTTGTCACTTGTGCAATTTACTTAAAATTTTTATTTATTTATTCATTTTTGTTACAGATGTATCTCCTTTTCCCTCCATAGACACCCTCCTTGCACTCCCAATCCCCCCACCTTAACAATATTGTCGTCTGTATCCATTGGTTATGCATATATGCATATAAGTTCTTCAGTTTATCTCTTCCCACCCTCCCAACCCCTCTCCCTCTGATGTTTGTCAGTCTGTTCCCTATTTCCACGTCTCTGGGTCAAATTTGTCATCAGCCTCTTTTGTTCATTATATTCCACAAATAAGTGAGAACATGTAATATTTGTCTTTCTCTGATTGGCTTGTTTCGCTTAGCATAATAATCTCCAGTTCCCTCCATGTTGTCTGAGAGAGTAAGAGATCTTCCTTCCTTACAGCTACATAGTATTCCATTGTGTAAACATACCACGACTTTTTAATCCAATCATCTACTGATAGACCCTTTGGCTGTTTCTAGATTTTAGCTGTTGTAAATAGTGCTGCTACGAACATAGAAGTGCATATATTTTTCTGATTAGTGTTTCAGACTTCTTAGGATATATTCCTAGAAGTGGGATCAATTAGGTCAAATGGCAGCTTATTTTTTAATATTTTGAAGAAACTCCATATTGTTTTCCATAGTGGCTGCACCAATCTGCATTCCCACCAGCAGTGTGCTAGAGTTCCCTTTTCTCCACATCCTCGCTACCACTTGTTGTTTGAGGATTTGTTGATGACAGTCATTCTGGCAGGTGTGAGGTGATACCACATGGTCATTGTAATTTGTGTTTCTCTGATAATTAGTGACATTGAGAATTTTTAAAATCTGTCTGTTGGCCATTTGTATGTCCTGTTTGGAGAGGTGTCTATTCAGGCCCTCTGCTCATTTCTTAAATTAGATTCTTTGTCTTACTTTTGTTGAGTTGTATGAATACCCTATATATTTTGGAAATTAACTCCTTATCTGATGTATCACTGGCAATTATGTTCTCCCATACAGTGGGTTCCCTTTTAATTTTGATGCTTGTTTTTTTTACTGTGCAGAAGCTTTTTAGTTTGGTGTAGTCCCATTTATTAAATTTTTTTCTTTGTTTCTTGTGTCCAAGGCGATATATCAGTGAAAATTCTGCTATGTGTGATGTCTGAGATTTTGCTGCCTACATTTTCTTCTAGTATATTTATGATTTCACAGGTGACATTTAAGTCTTTTATCCATTTTGAGTTTATTCTTGTTCATGGTGTAAGTTGGTGGTCTAGTTTCTTTCTTTCTTTCTTTTTTTCTTTTCTTTCTTTCTTTTTTTTTTTTTTTTTTTTGCATGTAGCTGTCCAATTTTCCCAACACCATTAATTAAAGAGGCTGTCTTTACTCCATTGTATGCTCTTGCCACCTTTGTCAAATATTAATTGAGCATAATGTCTTGGGTCAATTTCTGGATTCTCTGTTCTGTTCCATTGGTCTTTATGCCTGTTCTTGTGCCAGTACCAGGCTGTTTTGATTATAGTAGCTTTGTAGTATAACCTGATATCCGGAATTGTGATTCTTCCAACCTTGTTCTTCTTTTTCAAGATTGCTGTGGTCATTTGGGATCTTTTTTGGTTCCATATAAACTTTTGAAGTATTTGTTCTGGATCTGTGAAATACGTTATTGGTATTTTAATGGAGATTGCATTGAACCTGTAGAATGCTTTGGGTAGTATGGACATTTTAATGATGTTGATTCTTCCAATACATGAACATGGTATATGCTTCCACTTTTATTTATTTATTTATTTATTATTTTATTAATTTATTTTTGTTACAGATTTTTCTCCTTTTTCCCCATTGACACCTTCCTCCCCAACCCCCCACCCATCCCCAGCTTTGTTGTCCATGTCCATCGGTTATGTGTACATGCATATAAGTTCTGTGGTTTATCTCTTCCCTCCCCTCCTCCCCCTCTTCTGAGGGTTGGCAGTCTGTACCCTACTTCTATGTCTCTGGGTCTACCCTGTTCCTCAGACTGTTATGTTCATTATATATCTTCCTCTATTTCTATTTTCAATGTCCTGCAGTTTTCTGAGAACAGGTCTTTTACTTCTTTGGTTAAGTTTATTCCTAGGTATCTTAATTTTCTTTTTTTTTAAATGGTAAATGGGATTTTTTTTTTAAGTTTCTCTTTCTGTGTGCATTATTCGTGTATAAAAATACCAACGATTTATGGATGTTGACTGTGTATCCTGCTAATTTTCTGAATTCGTTTATTAAATCTGTGTAGTTTTTTGGTGCAGTCTTTAGGGTTTTCTATGTACGATATCATGCCATCAGCAAATAATGACAGTTTCACTTGCTCCTTTTCAATTTGGATGCCTTTTATTTTTCTTAGGTATGGCTAAGACTTCCAGTACTATGTTGAATAATAGTGGTGAAAGTGGACATCTTTGTCTTTTTCTTATTCTTAAAGGAAATGCTTTTAGTTTGTGCCCATTGAGAATGACATTGGCTGTAGGTTTGTCATATATGGCCTTTATTATATTGAGACATGATCATTCTATTTCCACTTTGCTGAAAATCTTTTACAAAAATGGTTGCTGGATTTTGTCAAATGCTTTTTTTTTTTTGACATCTGATATGATTATATGATTTTTAACTTTCATTTTGTTTCTGTGGTGTATTGTATTTCTTGATTTGCAAATACTGTACTAGCCCTGCATCCCTGGGATAAATCCCACTTGGTTATAGTGTATATATATTTTTAATATATTGCTGGAGTCAATTTGTTAAATTTTGTTGAAGACTTTGGTGTCTATGTTGATCAGGGATATTGGTCTGCAATTTTCTTTTCTTTTCTTTTCTTTTCTTTTCTTTTCTTTTCTTTTTTCTTTTGCTGTGTCTTTATCTGGTTTTGTGATTAGGGTTATGCTGGCCTCATAAAAAAATCTTAGAAGTCTTTCTTCTTCCTGAATATTTTGGAATGATTTGAGAATAGGTGTTAGTTTTTCTTTGAATGTTTGGTAAAACTCCCCTGTGAAGCCATCTGGATCAGGGCTTTTGTTTGTTGGGAGTTTATTGATTACTGCTTCTATTTTCTCAATTTTTTTTTTTTTTGGTCTATTCAGGTTTTCTGACTCTTCCTAGTTGAGTTTTAGAAGACTATGATTTTAGGAATCCGTGCATTTTGTCTAGGTTTAAAATTTGTTGGCATATAATTGTTCATAGTATTTTCTTACAATTCTTTGTATTTCTGTGGTGTCAGGTGTTATTTCACCTCTTTTGTTTCTGATTTTATTAGTTTGGTTCCTCTCTCTTTGTTTCTTGGTGAGTTTGGCTAAATGTTGATCAATTTTGTTTATCTTTTCAAAGATCTAGCTCTTGGTTTCATTTACCTTTTTTATTGTATTTTTAGTCCATATGTCATTTGTTTCCACTCTGATCTTTATTATTTCCTTTCTTCTACCTACTCTGTGTTTTTCTTTTTGTTCTGCTTCTTCTTCCTTGGGTTGCAGAGTCAGATAGTTTATTAGAATTTGTTCTTGTTTCTTGAGGTAGGCCTGAATTGCTATGAACTTCCTTCTCAGGACTCTTTTACTGTGTCCCATATATTTTGTGTTGTTGTGTGTTCAATTTCATAGTTTCCAGGAAGTTTTTTTTTTTTTCTTGATCTCATTGGTAAGCCATTCATTGTTTAATAACATGCTATTTAACCTCCATGTGTTTGAATGTTTTTATTTCAATTGATTTCTAGTTTCATGCTATTGTGATCTGAGTAGATGCTTGATATGATTTCACTCTTCTTGAACTTGTAGAGAATTAGTTTGTGTCCTAACACATGGTTTATCTTTGAGAATGTCCTGTGTGCACTTGAGAAGAATGCATATTCGGCAGCTTTGTGGTGAAATGTTCTGTGAATATCAATTAAATCCAGCTGACCTAGTACATTGTCTAGGGTCTCTGTTTCTTTATTAATCTTTTTGTTTAGAAGATCTGTCCAGTGAAGTCAGTGGGGTGTTAAAGTCCCCCACTATGATTGTATTGCTCTCAATCTCTCCCTTGAAGTCCTCCAAAAGTTTTTTTTTTAATTTTTTGTCTTTATTGATTTTAGAGAAAGAATAAGGGAGAGGGAGAGAGAGATAGAAGCATCGATGACAGAGAACATCAATTGTCCGTCTCCTGCATGCCCCCCACTGGGGATTGGGCCCACAACCTGGGCATGTGCCCTGACTGGGAATCGAACCAGCGATCTCTTGGTGCATGGGTTAATGCTCAACCACTGAGCCACACCAATCAGGCTAAAAGGCTTTAAAATATATTTGGGTGCTCCTATATTCGGTGCATATATGTTTACCCTGGGTATATCCTCTTGTTGGATTGATCCTTTTAATATTATGAAGTGACATTCTTTGTTTGTTATTGTGGCCCTCGTATTGAAGTTTATCTTGTCAGATATTAGTATTGCTACACCAGCTTTTTTTTTTTTTTTTCCATTTGCCTGGGAAACTTTTTTCCATCCCTTCACTTTTATCCTGTGTGAGTCTTTTGTTCTTAGGTACATTTCTTGTAGTCAGCTACCCTTTGTCTTTTGATTGGAATATTTCAGCCATTTACATTTAAAATTATTATTGATAGGTACTCATTTGTTACCGTATTTATTCTTTATACCTGTGTTCCTCTCTCTCTATTTCTTCTTCTTCTTACAAGAGTGCCTTCAGCATTTCTTGCAGTGCTGATTTGGTAATAGTAAATTCCTTAACCTTTTATGTTTTTGTTTGTGAAGCTTTTATTTCACCTTCCATTTTGAATGATAACTTTGTTGGATAGAGTAGTTTTGGATTCAGACCCTTGCTTTTCATTACTTTGTATACTCCATGCCACTCCCTTCTGGACTGCAGTGTTTCTATTGAGAAATTTGTTGACATTCTAGTGGGAGCTCCCTTGTAGGTAACTCTCTGTCTCTCTCTTGCCACCTTTAAGATTCTTTCTTTGTCTTTAACATTTGCCATTTTAATTATGCTGTGTCTAGGTGTGGGTCTCTTTGGATTCATCTTGATTGGGACTCTTAGTGTTTCCTGGACTTGTGTGACTTTTGCTTTAGCATGTTAGGGAAGTTTTCTGTCATTATTTCTTCAAACAAGTTCTCTATTTCTTTATCCAAATCTTCTCCTTCTAGTGCCCCTATGATGCTAATGTTGCTATGTTTTGTGTTGTCTCAAAGCTCCCTTTAACTCTTCTCCTGTTTTTTTTTTTTTTTGTTTGTTTGTTTGTTTTCCCATTTGCTGCTCTATTTGGATGTTGTTTTTTTCTACCATGTCTTCTAACTTACTGATTTGATCTTCAGCTTCTTTTAATCTACTATTGAATCCTTCCAAAGTGTTCCTTATATCAGCTATATCATTCTTCATTTCCACTTGATTTTTATTTATAGTTCCTACTTCTTTTTTTATACCGGTGTAGTTCCAATTGAGCTCTATATAATTCTCATTAAGTTGTTCGTAATTCTCATTAAGTTGTTTGAGCTCTCTTAAAACCATTGCTTTGAGTTTTTTATCTGAAAAACAGCTTGTTTCCATTCCATGTAGTTACTTTTCTGGTGATTCTTCCTTTTTTTTTTTTTTTTTCATTTGGGGGTTGCTTCTTTGTCTCACAATTTCAGTAGTCATGTAGTTCAGGGCCAGGTGAAGCATGTTGGACCGTGTAGGCAGGTCCATGTGTATCAAGACTGTGCCTCCCAGTCTTGGTGTGGTGGCCTCTTTGTAGAACCCAGTGGAATAATCTCCTTGATCTTCTCAGCTGGGTGCTCTAGGATTAACCCTGTGTGCATTATGTGGGCTCTCTAGTTGAATGTGGCTCTTGATTGCTGTTGTCCATTTGTGTGTGGGCTCAGTCCTTGAGGTTGTTAACTATAAGTCTCAACCCTGGTCTTGTAGACCCTGTTGTGCCAACCATTATTTAAATATTAACAGAACAAAACAAAGCAACTAGACCAAATATAAAAGAACCCCCAAAAATATCAGCCTCAAAAATAATAGAAGCAACTGCCTGAACAAAAAGATTAAAAGACACACAAACAATCAAAAATCATACTCATACACACAAAGAACACTAGGCTGGGAGAAACCAAGAGAATTAGAAGAAGGAGAAAATAAATAAATAAAAAATAAATAAAATAAAATAAAAGTAAAGAAAGCAATGCATAAGCAGACTAAATAAAAAGATAACCTCAAAAAAAAATTAGCTTCAACAATGATACAAACCCCAGGTTCAACAAAAAGATTAGAAGACAAACACAAGGAAAACACACACACTTCCACACGTGCACGCATGCACACACACACACACACACACACACACACACACAGCAATACTAGCAGGCATGAGACTGAGTGAATTAAAAAAAGAAGAGAAAAAAATGTATATGAAAGTAAAAAAGGCATGGCAATAGCAGACTAAATCAAAGAGCTCCTTGAATAAATATCAATATCAACAATGGTAGAGCATCTGCCTCAACAAAAAGCTTAAAAGACAAACAAACAACCAGAAAACACACACTCATGCACACAAAAAGAATACTAGCAAGCATGAGACCAAAAGGGTTAGGAGAGGGGAAACAAACAAACAAAAAGAATGTGAAAGCAAAAAAAGGCAGAGACCAGAAATAGGGTAAGTATACAAAATAAAAGGTAGAATATAATGACTGAAATAATAATAATTTTAGAAAGTAGTAATGCTAAATTGAATAAAATATAGAATAGGAAATTAGAAAATGGGGGAAAAGAGAAAAAAATTGAATTAAAATTAAAAATTAAAAAAAACCTCTTACTAAAACAACCACCATCACCACCACCACCACAACAACAAACCTTAGATGTGCCCTTTATGGAATTCACTGGATTTTGTTCCGATGTAGTTGGATCTGGCCCCTTGGGTATGGGTCCCTGTTTTCTTGGGCATTTCTCTCCGTGCACTATGTGGGCTCCCCTTTCCTTCTCTGTTGTTCTCCTTTGGGTATCCCTGTGTGAGGCCGACTTCTCCCTTTCCCAGGGGGCAGGAGATGTACCACTGCATCTTCCCTGTCTTCCAAGCCACGCTGTGCAGCTGCACGAATTCACTCACCTACTTCACTGTCTCTTCCTCTCTCCTCTTCATGTTCCTTGCTTTCAGTATTTCCAGTTAGGTATTTTCAGGTGGTTTTTCAAGTTGAATGCTTTGCAGTTTAGCCTCAGGTCCAGTCCTGTGTTTGGAGCAAGCAGACGGAACTTCCCTAGGCTTCAGCCATCTTGCCTACACCCATGTGAGTTACTTTGAATATTTATTCTTAGTTGTCTGTCTTTCACCACTTGAATGTAATCTCTACGAGAGCAAGAACCTTTGTTTTATTAGCCAATAGAGTATTGATGTTTAGAATATAGTTTGGCATATAGCAGTCATCCAAGAGATATTTGAATATTTGCATGAATGAAATAATTAAAGGTTAGAAAAATGGATTATTGAAAGGATAAGAAGTAGAAGAGAGCAAGGTTGGTGAAAAATGACTCTGGAATGTAGGGAACTAAAGGAACTTTCTTATCTCTCATCAGGTACTATGATTTTTTTCCTTGTTTTTCTCTATATATTAGTTCCATAACCCATTCAATGGTATTTTGCAGCTTTTAGTATACAGATCTTACACTTTTGTTAAAATTATTCCTAAGTTTTTATTATTTTGAAATTATAAATGCATTTTATTTTTAATTTTATTTTCACAGTGCTCATTTTTTATAGAAATACAATTATGTTTTACATTTATATTATGTCCTAAAAACTTACTAAACTTCTTTATTATCTTTAAATATTTTTTGTAGATTCCTGAGGATTTTCTGTATATAAAATCATGTTATTTGTGAATAGAGATATATTTAGTTCTTTTCCAATCCCAATGCCTTTTATTTTATTTCATTGTCTAAGTGCCCTGACTAGATCCTCCATTACAATGTTGAGTTGCAGTGGTAAAAGTGGGCATCTTTGTTTTGTTATTGATTTTAGAGGGAAAGCTTTCAGTCTTTCATCATTTAGGATGATGTTAGCCACGGGTGTTTCATAGATTTCCTGTATAGGTTAAAGAACTTTTCTTCTATTCCTAGTTTGTTGAATGTTTTTATTTGAAAAGGAGTGAGATTATGTCAAATGTTTTTCTGCATCTAGCAAAATGATCATGGTGTTTTTGCCTTTTATTCTATTAATATGGTGGTTGACATTGATTTTCAAATGTTGTATCAACCTGGCTTTCATGAGATTAATCCTACTTGATCATGTTATATTGTCCTGTGTAATCCTTTTTATATGTTGCTGAGTTTGGTTTACTAGTATTTTGTTGAGGAATTTTGCACCTGTATTGATTAGAGATTTTGGTCTCTAGTTTTTGTTTGTTTGTTTGTTTTTTCTTATAGTATCTTTGTATGGTTTTGGTATCAGGCTAATACTGACCTCATAGAATTAGTGGAAAAGTGTTCCCCGTTCTTTATATTTTTTTAAAATTTCAAGAAAGTTTGATGTTAATTCTTCTTTAAATGTTTTGAGAATTTACCAGTGAGCTCATCAGGGTCTAGGTTTTCTTTTTTTGGCAGTTTTTGTTATTATTACTAATTCAATATCTAACTTAGTATAAATCTACTCAGATTTTGTAATTCTTCTTGAGTCTATTTTGGTAGTATGTGTATTTCTAGGAATTTGTCCATTTTGTCTAAGGTATATAACTTATTGGCATTAGGTTGGGGAAAGCAAGAGGGAGGTAGGAGCAGATAGGAGGGGGGTCAATGGGGTAAAATGAGGACATCCTTAATACTTTCAACAATAAAATAATAATAATAAATAAAATAAAACACACACACACAAAAATTACTCATTGTATTCCTTCATAATGCTTTTCTTCTAATAAAGTTGGCAGTAATGAGTTATGCCCTCTCTATTATTTCTGATTCTAGTAATTTAAGTTGAGTATTACAGAGGCCTTAGTAAGCAGAGGCAGTTGAATCAATATTCAACTAATGGTTTTAAAAAACAATCTTTCCAGATATCACTGTGTTAGACAAAGATTGTTGGCTTCTGTTTTGAAGTTTTTCATTAAGTCTTTAAGTAGATACGTTAAATGAAAGTGTGCTTCAGAGCACTAATGTGTCTTTTTATAACTTTAAAATGTTAGTGCCAAACTCATAAAGGCTGGAGTACCACATTTGCTCCTACAAATTATGTTCTGTGTTTGGGTCTAAGGATGACACTGTGATAGTAGTAACCTTAAATTTATCTCTTTTGTCCATAGACTCAATTGTCATCTTTCCACCAAATGGTTTTGAGATTAATTTAAATTTAATAATTTTTAAAATATTGATTATGACTTTAGATTACAAAAGATATAACTGTGGCTTTACCTCTATAAAGGTAGTAGGATTTTATTAGAAACCAAAAAATTGAAAAGATTATATGTCACCTTAGATTGAGGTAGAGAAATAAAGTAATGAAATGATGAAAAACACAGATATAAGAAAGCATTTTTAAAAACTTACCCCTAAAGCCCTGGCTGGATTGGCTCAGTGGTAGAGCATCGGCCTGCAGACCAAAGAGCCGTGGGTTTGATTCCAGTCAAGGGCACGTACCTTGGTTGCGGTTTGTCCCCGGCCCTGGTCGGGGTCGTGCGGGAAGCAACCAGTCGATATGTCCCTCTTATGTCAATGTTTCTCTCTCTCCCTCTCTCTTCCTCCCTCCCACTCTATCTGAAGATAAATAGAAAAAATATCTTTGGGCGAAGATTTTTAAAAAAGCTTACCCCTAGAGCTTTGTTTCTAAGATCAGAGGATCAGAAAAGATCTAAAGTGATTTGAAAAGTATGTTTCAATTTTAATATCAGAATAAAAGCAGTAGAAGAATGAAGACAAGATGGCAAAGGCCACATAGACTGATATAAGTGGAAAATGAAGATTGCTTCCTACTTAACTTCTTTGAAAAGAATATTATTATTCTTGGGGAATACCCAAGTTTTAGCTAGATATGTATAAAGAAGTCACTAGAACCCAATGAAATCTAACAGAGAAAGAAATGAAAGTTCTCAGGAAACAACCAGATGTAATGTCCAGGATCCAAGAGATTATTGAAAGATACAGATAAAGAATTTGGGCAAAAAAAGAGCAATTGGGAAACAGAATTTATTATCAAGGACAGCTATATTAAGTGATTACAGATAATATGGATAGAATCTATGGGAAAAAAAGTAGAAAGGAAACTATAAAATAATATAAACAAATTATTAGGTGAGTTTCAAGGCAACATATTTATTTCAGGTAGAAATTTAGTTATAACCTGTGCCTTAAAAGAATAAATATGAGAAATTAAATGAATTAGGACTCCAAAGAAGTATACATAAAAAAATGATACATGTTAAAGGGGAGTGAGACAGGACAGTGAGAGATCAAGTTTAGACCTGAGTTAGATATTAGTCTAATGGGAGAATATCTCTTGGATACTATTATCCAACTCTAAAAGGTGAAGGTGAACATGATGTCTGAAGAACAGATACTTGTGACAGGCTCAACTTTTATTTATTTATTTATTTATTTATTTATTTATTTATTTATTTATTTAATTTATTTATTTTATTATTAATTTGTTTTTGTTACAGATGTTTTTCCTTTTTTTCCCCCATTGACACGCTCCTCCCCCTCTCCTTCTCCTCGTCCCCATCCCTGTTGTCCATGTCCATTGGTTATGCACCCATGCACATAGGCTCTGTGATTCATCTCTTTCCCCCGCCTCCCCCCCTCCTCTGAGGCCCGTCATCTCGTACTCCACCTCCATGTCTCTGGGTCAATTTCGTTGTTCAGTTTGCTCAGTTCTCCTGTGTGTTGCCAGCTTCCTCCGTTGGTGTGGGGGTCGCTCAGCTCCCTCGCTCCGCCTGGGTTCCTCCGTGGTGGGGGGGTCGCTCAGTTCCCTGATCCGCCTGGGTTCCTCCGTGGTGGGGGGGTCGCTCAGCTTCCGCATGCGCCCCTGGCTGCAGGATCTCGTTTCCTTTGAGGCGACATGGAGGGTCCTGGAGGAGTGTGCCATCTCCATTCTGTTGCTTCTTTAATTTCGTAGTTGCAGGGCTTCCATTCAGCTTGATTTCATGCGGTCTTTAAGTGATAGTTATTCTGTGATTTAGTTGTAACTTTGATGTGGTTGTGGGAGGACGCAATTCCGCGTCCACCTACGCTGCCATCTTGACCGGAAGAGGCTCAACTTTTATTGATTTCATATCTCTCACTATGTGAGACTCCACAAGATGAAATTTAGAAAAACATGTTAGCAAAACAAATGTTTGAGTCAGAAATCAAATGGAAAACAAAAGGAAAGAAAGCATTTACATCTAGCAAAAAGTGCTAACCCTGCATGTGTCAGAGATGTAAAGGTATCAATTTAAGAAACAGGCCAAACTGAGTGTTTCTGAAAAGCATAGAGAAACAAGAGTGAGGAGTAAAAAATTAGAAGCATACTTCACCCCTAAAAAGAAAAAAAAGGAAATAGCAGACATAAATATTACTTGTATCTTGGAAAATTCAAAAGTCAGACAAAAGTATTCACTTAAAGAATATATGAGAAGGTTATTAGTCAGTATTAGATCCCTTGGGGGTAAACTTCAAAAGTGTCAACATCAACTCCATTTCACAAATTTGCAGAGGATGATACTCCAGTAGAAATAAATGTTGGGATAAGCATGACCTCTTCTTTAGGAGAAATATCTCACAAGACTAGGTACTTCCTTAGCAGGAAATAGTGGGAGAAACTACTGTGGCATAGAACTGAAAATGCTGGTTCTGAGGAGATAATGAAGTCTATTTTACTAGGCTGAATCCACCTTCACTGTAGCACTGGGATACTAGAGGTGTGGAACCAAAGCAAAAATGGAAATTAAGAAGACTGAAATCTATAAGAGGGAATGCTAACTGAGACTGTCACCATTTCAAATATATAAACTTTGCCAGAGGTCACAAATATCTTGAATAACATTGTCTGAGAGAATAAACTATATACTGAGATAGATGTTCTCCCTGAGAAAATGTCAATGTGTATGTCCAAAATTAATCTCTGTGGGAGATTTCTCTTCATTTGTTTGAGCTTCACTGGTCATGAACTCTGATAAACTGACATCCTGGCATCCTGGCTTGCAGGCATCAGAGAAGCTTAAACCAAAACCACTTTTTGGGGGGCTATAGCTTCATTACCTCGGATGCCACAGAGTCTCAGACATGGTAAGTTTGCATTCTTTTTTTTTTCTTTAATTGAATTTATTAAGGTGACATTGGTTCACAAAACCATACAGGTTTCAAGTGTACAACTCAATAAAACATCTGCACAATTCATCGTACACCCATCGCTCCAAGTATAGTCTCTTTTTGTCCCCATTTACCCCCACCCCTTTGCTCACCTCCACCTTGACCTCACTTTCTCTTTGATTATGTCTATGTGTTATGTATATGTGTTTATTAGTTAATTCCTTCACTTTGCTTCATCCAGTCTTCCAACCCCTGTCCCCTCTTTCAGTTGTCAGTCTGTTTCTATTTTGTTTATCAGTGTATTTCATTCATTAGATTCCACATATAAGTAAGATCATATGGTATTTGTCTTTCACTTATTGGCCTATCTAACTTAGCCAGGTTTATCCATGTTGTTACAAAAGATAAGTTATCCTTGTTTTTATGGCCACATAGTATTCCATGGTGTAAATGTACCATATCTTCTTTTATCCACTCATCTTCTGATGAACACTTGGGCTGTTTCCGGATCTTGGTTATTGTAAATAATGCTGCAGTGAACGTAAGGGTGCATATATTCTTTCATATTAGTATTTCAGGTTTCTTAGAATATATTCCTAGAAGAGGGATCACTGGGTCAAAAGGAAGTTCCATTTTTTATTTTTTGAGGAAACACCATACTGTTTTCCATAGTGACTACACCAATCTGCCTTCCCACCAACAGTGCACAAGGTTTACCTTTTCTCCATATCCTCTCCAGCACTTATTGTGTTGATTTATTGATGATAACCATTCTAGCAGGTGTGAGTCTGCATTCCTAATAAAATGTAGTCATTTACAGAGTTGGCAATACAAATTTTGAGGCCTTGAAGGACCTTCGTTCATTCCATTTAGAAAATTCCAAAGCCCCATCCAGTTTTTATTTCCTTGTGAATCAAGTATGCTTGCAAAAAGTAAGTTTTCTTCCCCACTACTTCATACTCCAAATGTAAAGAGGCCTACTCCTGCAGGGAAAGCAAATTTATATCAGCCACATTCTGCAATATTAGCTTAAGGAGTAATGAGGATAATATTTTTATTTCCTTCTTTTTTACTCCTTGTTTATCTCTTAATTGAGTTTAAAATTTGGGCAGGGACATAGCTGTTTTATTTATGAACCCTCTTAAACCACAACAATAGGGAACTTTTGTTGGAATCTGATAGTAAAATATGAAATAGTTAACAACTCAAGGAGCATAAAACATTCCTTCTTATATTATTAATTCAAAATAGACACACACATACTCTTATGTTATAGTCACAATGTTTCTATAGAGATTTTGAGGTACTAGGCAATATTAAAAGATGCTTATTTAAAATGCTACTGAATTAAAAGTCAAAGATTCTGGCTTTTATTTCCACAGCTGCTACTAACTGGCTTGGTTAAATCAGCTAAATTCCACAGGTTTGAATTTCTACAACTTTTAAATGAGGGAAATAGTAAATGATTCCCATGACTTATCTATAGTAGGTAACTCATAATAACTTAGAACTGGAATTTGCACAAATGTCCATTAACAGTAGAAAGGATAAATAAATATCAATGCATGCTTTTTGGTGAACATAGGATATATTTTTATTGGGTATAGAACTTGGAGTAAAATTTCTGAGTCCTAGTGTATGCATATATCCATCTTAGTAGATGTTGTCAAGAGTATTTTAAAGTACTTGACTATGACAATATATTCTCATACCAGCAGTAGTATATCAGAATATCAGTTATTCATATCCTTGACAACATTTGGTATTTTCTATCTTTTTCATTTCAGCCTTTCAGATGTCATGTAGTGGTATTTCATTGTGCTACTGACTTGCATTTCCCTATTGACTGATAAAGTTGAGCAGTTTTTATATGTTTTTTGGCCTTAAAACCTTTGTTTTTAAAACTCAATTTTTGACTTACGATTCTAGCATAGTTGACACAGCTAATAGGAAATTTTCTGAGGTACAAATACCTAGGTATTCTTAATAGAACAAAATAATAAAAAATATACACTGAAATATGTCGATCAGGCCAAGAGGAATTAAGGCAAGTCATCAGGTGTTAGAAGCAAAGAGAAAAATTAAAACCAGAATGCTAATCTCATGAACTTGCTATAGTGGAATGGAGATAGGCATTGACCTGAGTAATCAAACTCAGAGGCTCTAACATTAAGGTCTTGGGTTTTACATTATACATGAAAATAAAATTAAGCTTTGACTCTTTGTGAGGTGAGAAGTTGGATCTGAGACCACTGCATAAACTGTAAATCTTGAAGACTTGCACTCTCAATGAAAAGGGGACTAAAAAAATTATTTCCACTGGTCTAGGCAGAGTGCAAAAATGCTTGCTTTATCTAATATTCTGAGTGGGAGAATGCACTATGCTCTAAGAAGTTAAAATAATGAACACAAGCTATACACAGGATTAGATATTGAATTAACTTTTCCACAAAGCTGGGGAATGACCAACTGGCATGGGTAAATCAGCTAATACAAGCACATACATTTGTGTTATATGTATATATAAAATAGAGAAATTCCAGGCCAAAGATACTCTTAGGCAATTTGAAGAAGCAGCACTCAGTTCCTATAATATTTCTATAAGAAAAAAATAATCCTGCTGAAGATTAGGTCAGAGTAAACAAATAAAAAACTAGAAAACATGCAGAACAATGATATATCTTCAGGGAGAGTCAACAGTCACAACAAATAAAAGGATAAACACAAGGACATGAGATATAAACCAATCTGAAAGAAACTATACAAGTCTATTTTTAATAATTAAATGTTTTTAAATAATAGAAACCACAGGAAAAAAAGAAAATATCATGTAAAAAGAACAGATTTTTAAAAAATACTAAATAAGACATTTAACAATGAAACTCAGTGGGCAGGCTAAATAGCAGACTAGACAAAGTTGAATAGAGAATTATTGTATCAGAAGGTAGATAAGAGAAAACTACCCAGAATATGTCACAGAGAGATAAAAATATGGAAAATATAACAGAGGTTTTACAGAAGTGGAGAGTGGATTGGGAAACTATAACATATTTAATAGCTCTAGGAAAGATAAGCTAGAAAGATAGGAAGGTGCTTGAGTTAAACAGTTCTAAAACATATACATTATTTTGGACAAACTTAAACATGTACCTTTACTTTAAATATGAATGTTAAAAATTTGTAATAACAAAAGGATTAAGAAGCTTATTAAACACTATACCAAAATAGGAGTGAAAAGAGCCTCAATGAAGCCTGATCAGTTCGTTAGGAGTTATGGAGGAGATATTAAAATTATAACCAAGGAATAAATGAGTATAAAAAATGATCAGCCAGTCCAGCCAGTGTGGCTCAGTGGTTGAGCGTCGACCCATGCACCAAGAGGTCGCCGGTTCGATTCTTCGTCAGGACACATGCCCAGGTTGTGGGCCCGAGCTCTAGTAGGAGGCATGCAGGAGGCAGCCAGTCGATGTTCTCTCTCATCAGTGTTTCTATCTCTCTCTCCCTCTCACTTCCTCTCTCTCTGAAATCAATAAAGGAAAAAAAATGACCAGGCAAATTTGAAGAACAAAATAGAACTCCATAAATATATCCATGTATATATGTATACATGAGATTAGAAATTTAATGAACAAGTTAAACAGCTGATTAGGCACAGAAGGAATAAGAGAGCTACAAGTTAGATGTGAACATTGTGAGAGAATGCAGTAGAGGGACAAAGTGATGGAAATTATGAAAAATAAATTAAGGGACACAAAAGATCAATAGAAATATTAGGGAATGGCAATCTTTGGAAGATAATTGACAATTTCTCAGAATTGGGGAGACATATAAATCTTCAGTTTCAAAATTTCAAAAAGACTAATCCATTTCAAGAAGGATAAATAAAAAGAATTCCATGGTTTTACATTACATAGTGAAAATTCAGAACAACAAATACAACAATAAATCAGTCAAAAAAGAAAAAGAAAGATCAGTTACAAAAGTGCCATTAGATCATCAGGTGACCTCTCAACAACAGCAAAGAAGTCAGAGAATAGTGAAATATTATTTAAAAGGAGTCAAGGAAATAAGTAATTGTCAATTTAAAATTATATACTTAAGCAAAACAGTCTTTCAAAAATTACAGCAGAATAAATATGTATTCAGACAAACATAAATGGTGAGATTTACTACCAATAGTTTCTCATTAAATGAAATTTTATGCACTTTTTAAAAAAATATATATTTTTATTGATTTTTCAGAGAGAGAGAGAGGATGGGAGAGAGAAACATCAATTGACTGCTTCCTACTGGGGATCAAGCCAGCAACCTGGGCATGTGCCCTGACCAGGAATCAAACCGGGACCTCTTAGTCCATGGGGCGACCCTCAATCCACTGAACCACACCAGCTGGGCTCATTAAACAAACCTTTAAAGGTTGCTCTTTAGGAAGAAAGAACGTAATCCCGGAGGAAGATCAGGGATATAAGAAACAATTGTAAGAGATTATAAATATAAGGGTAAAACTAAATAAAATTTGACCATATAAAATAACAGTAAGCAAATATATTCATGAGTATGCTCTGGGGTTAAATACAACCCTAAAATAATAGTGCTTTATAGAACAAAATACGTAATTTCTTTTACCAGTCTATGAGTTGTTTGCAGCTATGCTCCATTTTTCTTTGTTTTAGAACACCAGATGAAACAATAACTCCCATCTTGAACATGCTAGTTCCCATCTTTCAGAGGAAAGAGGAAAAAACAATGTGATAATATTTAAAATATTGCTACTGGAATAATGTCACTTCCAATTAAATCCCATTGACCAAAGATAGTAACATGGTCAAGCCTGAAAATAGGACAGACAAGAACATGTATATGTCATTTTAGGTACTTTCAAGTATTTTTATATATGTATGTATCATTTAGGTACTTTATAATCATATATAAATATACATGCACACACATACATTTTTTTCTTGTTTTATTTATGAATTTTGCTTTATTCTAAGGTTGAGAGAATGGAGTCATGAAGTGAGAATGGAGGTCAGGAAGGCTGATTTATTATCTCTGCATTGTCATTTTATAATCTTAGTTAAGTGTTTTAATCTTTCTGTACCTGAAACCAAGTTGCTCCTCTTGGCATCACTCAGGTCGGATACCTGTAATCAAATAAAACTAGGGGCATTTTCTATGATATCCAGAATTAAAAAACAAATGAACAAATAGTCAAATAAACAAGTGAAGAAGGATTACCAGCTAATCTAAATGTTAATTGACCAAATGCACAGAATGTAACCAGAAACATTTACTAGAGCGCAGCAGGATTACTGGTAGAATACACAGCAGATACACATTTTTAAAAATAAAACTGTGGTGTAAAATATTTTATACTTTGTTGATACTTCAACAGAGAATTTTATACTTAATTGAAAAGTCATTAAGACAATTACCAGGTCATTAGTATATATTTTAAGTCTAGACTTTGAAACCCTATACTCTAAAGAATTCTTTTTGACAGATAGTTTAGCTTTTAGCATATGTTGAGTCAGGATTAAATCTGCTCCATCTTTTCTACCCACCTAGCAACTAGCCATAGGAGACTGCTGAGAGCATCTTTCTGGGGACTGTTCAGGAAATTCAAGGACATTTATTTTACTATTTATGGCCTGCAGTTTCATTCAAGTTTCCTAAAATGAAATCCCTATGATCTAGTTCACCAGATTTCTGGTATAGTGGGTCTATTGAGTGACCATTTATGCCTTTGAAAATATAAATCATTCATATTTTTATAAATGCATAAAATTGTAAAGAAAATAGTTTATTTGATTGTCCATATAACTCATGTTAATATTTCTAAAGCAATACAAACACATGGTTACAAAATTCCATCAGGTGTGTATATAATATTTTGAAACTTTTTACAAAACTATATGTCATTTTACGGACTGTTTTTGGCACATTGCACAAGATATAAAATATCTTGGAAATTTTTCTACATCATTAAATAAAGATATTTGTATTGAATAGCTGCTTATCATTGTACTTTATGATTTAATTATACCATCATTTACTTAATGAGTTTACTGCTGATGTCTCTTTGGGGAACTTCCATTCTTATACCATTATGAACAATGCTGCAATGAACATCCTTATACATGATGTAATTTTTTTTTTTTTTTTTTTTTTTTAGTCTGCCTTGCTAAAGCAAGGCCACCAAAAATTTTGGTTGCCTCCCACACGAAAAAAATGGGAGAGAGAGGGAACATCATGATGTAATTTTATAAGTATGTCCATATATTTCTAGTTTATGAAGTGTCCTCTCGGCCCAACAGATGACAAGAAGTATTGTAATGTGTATGAGGGAATTACAAAAACATATTTGGATCCTTCCATAAGAAAGGCTGATGTTTTTTACAGAGAAAGGACGATGCATACCCTCTCAGGCCACAGAGCGTTAAGACAGATTTTCTGTAATATTTATGTGCAATTTTTGTAAGATTCCTTAGTATTGTGAGAGAGATGAAACTTTATCTGTCACAGCTTCTTTCCACTGAAATACTAAACTTAAAAAACCTGCCCAACAAAAGTGATAGTATATGTTAACCTATATGAGGGGTGAGTTTTGTATTTTCAAATGACTGTATTTGTATTTTCAAAAACTATATCTAATAGTGGGATAATGAGAATAAATAGTGCCTATAGGAAATAAAAAACATTTATACCACCTTTCCCTTACTGAATGCATCCTAAGTATCAGAATTTCCAAAGACTAAAAATATCTTTAGGTTTTCCCATAGACATATGTTGAATGAACTATGCCCCTCTCTAGTTCCTGATTAACTCTGATTGTAATTTACACAGATTACTATTTGAAAAATCAGAAAATAGATGAGGCTGAGATTTGTTGATAATGTAGTCTTAGTCAACTGTGATGGTACAATATAAAATAGTAGCCAGAACACCTTTATTGAATAGTTCAAAATTACATCATTTGGATAATCTGAAGGGATATTGTAAACAATATCTACTGTTTGGAAGGATTATCTTTTTTTAAGTAAAGGCTTTTGAGGGAGAAGTGGTTATGAAAAAATTTAAAATACATATCACAGATTCTCTCAGCCTTCCAACTACACCTGCAGGATCCAAAATATCAGCTCTTCATTTTCCAATTCAAAAGTCAGGTAACTTTAGTAATGAGAAAAGAGTTTGAAGAAGACTCGGCCAGCCACTAGGAAAATTAGGTTAGAAATAAAGAGACCATTTTTAAGAATCCCCTGATATTTTGGGGATCTGCAACTTGTCTCATTTTGGGCTGTGCCTGAATGGGAATAGACCTCAATTTGAAGAGATCATATGAGCTCTGGCAGAAGGCCCCAGAACTCCTGATTTATTACACTCCTACCCAGCCACTCACTGAGCTGAACATGACCTTGCTTGTTGACCCAGCAGACAGCCAGCCCTGGATGACCTGAATAGTTTTAAGAAGTTGCCCACAATTTAGCATCTAGTGGTTCATGAGAAAACCTGCTGCTGTTAGGAAAAATTTGCTCAGCCTTGCAAAAAACACAGGCAAGCCTGGGGATACAACACTACTCAAACGCCTTGTGAGTAGAGGAAATTATGTCCTGTTTTTCTTCTTGGATATAGTATAATTTCTGACATTTTCCTTCTGATATAGCTATAGATGTGTGTAAAATGTTGTTGTAAGTGAGCTAAAGAGGTAAGAACCATGAATGTATATCATCTTATTGCTTTTTTGTTATTGGTCTATATTAAAAAACAATTCTACCTCTTTTGCCTTTTCCATCAGCAGAATTTCTAGTTGATCTCTCTGGGTGATGATCATATGAACTGATAACACTCTGTGGTACTAATGCATAGATGAATTGGTCATATAACACTTGTTCCTGATGGTTTCTTGCAGGTATTGCCACCGACTTGTGTCCCATGCTACATTATTGGAAGGAACCCACACTCCATACCTCCTAGGTATTTTCCTTCATTTAAAGCCACATGAAATATACCTCTTTTGTTAATGGAAAACATGGCAAGAGACTATTACTGAAACATGATTGGATGAGAATTTCTGACCCCAGACACAGATTATCTTCCAGTAAGATTATAATTTCAAAAGACTGGAAGATGAGGCTAAATGAAGAGAAATCCTGCATCTTGTGAGTGTACTATAACAAAAAAAAAAAGCTTTTTGCTCAAGCATCTGAAATGTTAAGCCAATTCTCTCACGGGAACAATGCAATAATCAGTCACAAACAGGGGTTTCTTCTCTCCCTCTCTCTCTCTCCTTCTCCCTCCCTCCCACTCTATCTGATGATAAGTATAAAAATATCCTCGGGTGAGAATTAAAAACCAACCAACCAAACAAAAAACAACTGCAATCTCTAAGTATGTATTGTAATTCCATATACAATCCATGTTGTTTTCAAAAGTGAGGTAAGAAAAAAAATTTCATAAGACATGATCTTTGAATAGACCTATTTCCAAAGAAGAGGTACAAATGACCAACAAGTACATGAAAAGGTATTCATATTCACTAATCATCAGAGAAATGCAAATCCAAACAAAATGAGATACCCCCCATTCTCATTAGAATGATTATAATAAAAAGGACTCAAGTGTTGGCAAGTATGTGGAGAAAGGAAATCCTTGTATGTTGTTGTTGGGAATGTAAATTGGTGCAGCCACTATGGCAAACAATATGGATGTTCCTCAAAAAAAATAAAAATAGAAGTACCATATGATCCAGCGATTCCAATTCCGGGTATTTATCTAAAAAAAAAAGTGAAATCACTATCATGAAAAGATATCTGCACCCCCAAATACATTTCAGCATTATTTACAATAGCTATGACATGGAACATGAAAAAAGTCCTAAGTGTCCATTGATTAATAAATGGATAAAGAAAATATGACATATACAGGATGGGGTAAAAATAGATTTACAGTTGTTCATATGGAAAATAATACAATAATTAATAATACAATAATAAACTGTATAATGTAAACCTAATTTTGCCCCACCCTGTATACATCCATGTATACATACATATATAATGGTATGTTATGTATGCCATAAAAAGCAAATTCTGTTCTTGGTGACAATATGGATGGCCCTTGAAGGCGATGTGCTAAGTTAATTAAGTCATACAGAGAAAGACAAATACTTCAGGATTTCACTTATATGTGGAATATTAAAACACACACACACACACACACACACACACACACACATACACACAAATGTATAGACACCAAGAACAGATTGGTGGTTGCCAAAAGGGGAGATTGGGAAGTTGGTGAAATGGATAAAGGTGGTCAAAAGGTACAAACTTCTAGTTATAAGTTCTGGGAATGTAATCTACAGTTAAAATACTGTATTGTGTATTTGAATATTACTAATAGAGTATATCTTAACACTTCTCATCACAAGAATCATGTAACCATATGTGGTAATGGATGTTAAAATGTGACTAACCGAGGTGAATCAAAATGGCGGCGGAGTGAATGGAAGCTACACAGACCATCTCCCAGGACCAAACTGGAATTACAACTAAAATAAGGACAAATCGTCGGGGAAAAAGCAACAGAAAAGCAGCTTGCGAGGACGATACAACCAGGGACACTGACTCGATCCTGGTAGGATTGCGAGGGCGCGAGAGGGGGGCTGGGAGCCCACGGACAGCAACGGCCTTAGCCGGAGCGGCGCCCGCCCTAGGGGTTAAAGCGGCGCCAGCTCCACCGCCGGAGACGGGGCAGAGAGCGCTGAAGTCCACGCCAGCTACACCGCGCGGGGACGGGGCAGAGAGCGCTGAAGTCCACGCCAGCCCCACTGCGCGGGGACGGGGCAGAGAGCGCTGAAGTCCGCGCCAGCGCCACTGTGCCGGGACGGGGCAGAGAGCGCTGAAGTCCGCGCCAGCTCCACCGCGCAGAGCCTGGACAGAGCGCTAAAATAGCCGCAGCCACTCACCTGGGCTCCGGCAGAGGGAGGGCGGACTGGACTGGAACTGTGTGGGGACACCTGGGATTTGGAGGGCGCTCAGAGTTTTTGCTGAGTTGCGGCCACCCAGGACTGTGGCCTGGTCCTCTTACTCCATCCCAGGGCTCTGGGGAGAGGGGGCAGCCCCTCCCTCAGAGAACCATTCACACCCTAGAGGGCCATTGAAATGCAAACTGAGGCTCATTAACTACTAGCATCTGCCCTACCCCCTGGAAATCCTCTCACACTGAACACCTGAGGGAGGTTTTCATTCAACTGAAAACCCAAGGCTCTTCAAGCAACCACAACTAATAGCCTCTAGGCGAAAAGCTAGAGGATAACTTAACCTTTGCTGGGCTTGCAAATATACCCTGGAAAGTAAGACTCCAGGGTGCTGTTTAACGTGGGTCCTCCCACGCTCATCCAAACCCAGTAGAGGGAGCCACAAACAACAGAACACCAACATCCACAGGAAAATTTGGCAGGCTCCAAAAACCACTGAGATAGCCAAAATGGGGAAACAAAGAAACAGAGCCCAAATGAAAGAACAAGAGACCTCTACCAAAGATGAGATAAATGAAACAGAACTAAGCAAGTTAACAGAGCTAGAATTCAGAGCCGTGATCTTGAGGAAGCTCAACAGCATGAGTAAGGACATCAGCACCTTGAGTAAAGACATCCACACCATGAGCAAAGACATAGAAACACTGAAAACCAACCAAGTGGAAATGAAGAAGCAGCAAGAAGAAATGAAGAAGCAGCAAGAAGAAATGAAGAATGACATAGCAGAAATGAAGAACACATTGGAAGGACTAAACAGCAGAGTAGAGGAAGCTGAGGACCGGATCAGTGAATTAGAAGACAGGGTAGAAAAAATCAACCAATCAGAAAACCAAAAGGAAAAAACAATGAAAAAACAGGAAGACAGCTTAAGAGAATTGTGGGACAACTGGAAACGTAATAATATTCGCATAATTGGAGTCCCTGAAGAAGAAGAAAATGAGCAAGGGTTAGAGAATATATTTGAAGAAATAATGACAGAAAACTTCCCTAATTTGCTGAAGAAAGAAGGTATTCAAGTTCAAGAAGCACAGAAAGTCCCAAGTAAGAAGAATCCAAACAGGCCCACACCAAGACACATAGTAATTAAAATGCCAAAAATTAAAAACAAAGAGAGAATCCTCAAGGCAGCAAGAGAAAAGCAACAGGTTACCTACAAAGGAACCCTCATCAGGCTATCAGCTGACTTCTCCACAGAAACACTACAGGCCAGAAGGGAATGGCATGAAGTAATCAAGGTCATGAAAAACAAGAATCTGAATCCAAGACTACTCTACCCAGCAAGGCTGTCATTCAAAATAGAAGGTCAAATAAAGAGCTTCTCAGACAAAAAAAAAGGCTAAGGGAATACATTAGCACCAAACCAGCACTGCAAGAAATGTTAAAAGGACTGCTGCAATTAGTATCAGAAATAGGAAGGAAAGTAGAACCACACTGAACAAAAATGGCAATAAATAAGTACATATCAATAATCACCTTAAATGTAAATGGTTTGAATGCTCCAATAAAAAGACACAGAGTAGCGGATTGGATAAGAAAGCATAACCCATATATATGCTGTTTACAAGAGACCCACCTCACAACAAAAGATTCACATAGGCTGAAAGTGAAGGGATGGAAAAAAATCTTCCAAGCAAATGGAAAGGAAAAAAAAGCTGGGGTAGCAATACTCATATCTGATAAAATAGATTTCAAAACGAAAGCCATTACTAGAGACAAAGAAGGTCACTATATAATATTGAAAGGATCTATCCAACAGGAAGATATAACCTTGGTAAACATATACGCACCGAATATAGGAGCACCAAAATATATTAAAAATCTGCTGGAGGACTTCAAAGGAGAAATTGACAGCAATACAATCATAACAGGGGACTTCAACACCCCGCTGACATCACTGGATAGATCCTCTAGACAAAAAATTAACAAGGACACAGAGACTCTAAACGAAGCACTAGACCAAATGGATTTAATAGATATTTACAGAGAATTACACCACAAAACTATAGAATTCACATTCTTCTCAAGTGCACATGGGACATTCTCAAAGATAGACCACATGTTAGGACACAAACGAAGTCTCTACAAGTTCAAGAAGATTGAAATCATATCAAGTATCTTCTCAGATCACAATGGCATGAAACTAGAAATCAATTGGAAAAAGAACACGCAACGACATTTGAATACATGGAGACTAAATAGCATGTTATTAAACAATGAATGGGTTACCGAGGAGATCAAGGAAGAAATTAAAAACTTCCTGGAAACCAACGAAAATGAACACACAACAACACAAAATCTATGGGATGCAGCGAAAGCAGTTCTGAGAGGGAAGTTCATAGCACTACAGGCCTACCTCAAGAAACAACTAAAATTTCTAATAGACTATCTAACCTCACAACTTAAAGAACTAGAAAGCAAACAAAAAGAAAACCCCAGAGCAAGTAGAAGGAAGGAAATAGTAAAGATCAGAGCAGAAATAAACGACATAGAGACCAGAGAAACAATTCAAAGGATCAATAAAACAAAGAGCTGGTTTTTTGAAAAGATAAACAAGATTGATGAACCCTTAGCTAGACTCACCAAGAAACAAAGAGAGAGAACCCAAATACACAAAATCAGAAATGAAAGAGGAGAAGTAACAACTGACACCACAGAAATACAAAGGATCATTAGCAAATACTATGAACATTTATATGGCAACAAATTTGACAATCTAAGTGAAATGGACAAATTTCTAGAAACACATAGTCTCCCAAAACTGGACCAGGAAGAGATAGAAAACTTGAACAGACCAATAACAGCTGAGGAAATTGAAGATGTAATCAAGACTCTCCCAGCAAACAAAAGCCCAGGCCCAGATGGCTTCACGGGGGAGTTTTACCGAACATTCAAAGAAGAACTAACACCCATTCTCCTCAAACTATTTCAAAAAATTCAAGAAGAAGGAAGACTTCCAAACTCGTTTTATGAGGCCAGCATAATCCTAATTCCAAAACCAGAAAAAGACACTACAAAGAAAGAAAACTACAGGCCAATATCCCTGATGAATGTAGATGCCAAAATCCTAAACAAAATACTAGCAAATCGGATCCAGCAATACATCAAAAAAATTATTCACCATGACCAAGTGGGATTCATCCCAGGGATGCAAGGCTGGTTCAACATTCGCAAATCAATAAATGTGATACACCACATAAACAAAATGAAAGATAAAAACCACATGATCATATCAATAGATGCTGAAAAAGCATTCGACAAAATCCAGCACCCATTTCTGATAAAAACGCTCAGCAATTTGGGAGTAGAGGGATCATATCTTGATATAATAAAGGCCATATATGAAAGACCTACAGCCAACATCATACTAAATGGGCAAAAACTAAACACATTTCCCTTAAGAACAGGAACAAGACAAGGATGCCCACTTTTGCCACTCTTATTTAACATAGTACTGGAAGTCTTAGCCACAGCAATCAGACGTGAAGAAAAAATAAAAGGAATCCAAATTGGAAAGGAAGAAGTGAAACTATCATTATTCGCAGACGATATGATATTATATATAGAAAACCCTAAAGACTCCATCAAAAATCTACTAGACTTAATAAATGAATTTGGCAAAGTAGCAGGATACAAAATTAACGTCAAGAAATCAATGGCATTCTTATACACCAATGACGAACTCACGGAAAGAGAAACTAAAAAAACAATACCATTTACCATCGCGGCAAAAAAATTAAGATACCTAGGAATAAACCTAACCAAAGAAGTAAAGGACCTATTTGCAGAAAACTACAGGACATTGAAAAAAGAAATAGAGGAAGATATAAAAAAAGTGGAAGCACATACCTTGTTCATGGATTGGAAGAATTAACATCATTAAAATGTCCATATTACCCAAAGCAATCTATAGATTCAATGCAATCCCCATCAAAATACCAGTGACATACTTCACAGAACTAGAACAAATATTTCAAAAGTTCATATGGAACCAAAAAAGACCCCGAATAGCCACAGCAATCTTGAAAAAGAAGGACAAAGTAGGTGGGATCACAATACCGGATATCAGGTTATACTACAAAGCCACTGTAATCAAAACAGCCTGGTACTGGCACAAGAACAGGCATATAGACCAGTGGAACAGAACAGAGAATCCGGAAATTGACCCAAGACATTATGCTCAATTAATATTTGACAAAGGTGGCAAGAGCATACAATGGAGTAAAGATAGCCTCTTTAATAAATGGTGTTGGGAAAATTGGACAGCTACATGCAAAAAAATGAAACTAGACCATCAACTTACACCATACACAAGAATAAACTCAAAATGGATAAAAGACTCAAAATGTGACTCGTGAATCCATAAAAATCCTAGAAGAAAATGTAGGCAACAAAATTTCGGACATCATACGCAGTAGAATCTTCACTGATACATCACCTAAGGCAACAGAAACAAAGGGAAAAATGAACACATGGGACTACATCAAACTCAAAAGCTTCTGCACAGCAAAAGAAACAACCATCAAAACAGATAGGGAACCCACTCCATGGGAGAGCATAATTGCCAATGACACATCAGATAAGGGGTTAATTTCCAAAATATACAGAGTGCTCATACAACTCAACAAAAGGAAGACAAAGAACCCAATTAAAAAATGGGCAGAGGAACTAAATAGACACCTCTCCAAAAAGGACATACAAATGGCTAAGAGACATATGAAGAAATGCTCAACATCATTAATCATCAGAGAGATGCAAATTAAAACAACAATGAGGTATCACCTCACACCTGTCAGAATGGCCGCCATCAACAAATCATCAAACAACAAGTGTTGGCGAGGGTGTGGAGAAAAGGGGACTCTAGTACACTGCTGGTGGGAATGCAGACTGGTGCAGCCACTGTGGAAAACACTATGGTGTTACCTCAAAAAATTAAAAATTGAATTGCCATTTGACCCAGTGATCCCACTTCTAGGAATATACCCTAAGAAGCCTGAAACACCAATCAGAAAAAATACATGTACCCCCATGTTCATAGCAGCACTATTTACAATAGCTAAGATCTGGAAACAGCCCAAGTGTCCATCAGTGGATGAATGGATAAAAAAGCTGTGGTACATATACACAATGGAGTACTATGCAGCTGTAAGAAAGAAAGATCTCTTATCCTTTGAGACGACGTGGTGGGACCTCGAGAGTATTATCCTAAGCGAAACAAGCCAAGCAGAGAAAGACAAATATCACATGATCTCACTTATTTGTGGAATATAATAAACATAGCAGTCTGAGGAACAGGGTAGACCCAGAGACGTGGAAGTAGGGTATAAACTGACACCCCTCAGGAGAGGGGGTGGGGGGGAGGGAAGAGATAAACCACAGAACTTATGCACATGTATGCATAAGTGATGGACATAGACAACAAAGCTGGGGACAGGGTGGGGGGATGGGGAGGAGGGTGTCAATGGGGAAAAAAGGAGACACCTCTGTAAGAAAAATAAATTAATAATAAAAAAAAATGTGACTAACCTATGGAAAATTATAAACTGCTTTTTTTTCTGAGATGTAAACCAGGGACATTTTAATCAAATTAGAAAAATGCAGGAGACAAAAAAAAAAAATGCTGTCTTATTTTTCCAATGAACATTATTTGAAACTATTTTTAGATATAATTCCAGATAAATCTAGTCAGATTTAAAATTTACTGAGACATAAGTATATGATATATGTATCTCCATAAACATTCAGAGTGCTTCCACTAGATCCTCTGGGGCTCAAGGGTCTGATATGTGGTATAAAACTGGCTGTGCTTTATAGCTATGGTTTCAATTATTGTTTTTCATCTTCAAGAACTTATTTTTCATTTTATTTTGTCTAAATTCAATAAATTCATGTTTTCAAAGGAGGACTTATGTTAGATTTTTGTTGAAAGGAAATAAGTGCTCCTTGGATATATATTTTAAGGAAAATGTTGCTTATAAATTTGAAATTGCATCAATATGCTAACTAGAATCAAACTGCTAACAATTAGTGTACCTCTTTCATAGATATGGGTTCTGATTAAAAATTAAGTTAGTAGCCATTTCGTTGTTTTAGAGATCTTGCTCAGAAAAATAGACTCACAACCCGATTTGTTTCCCTAGCGTTTATTCACTAGGGAGGGAACAGAGAAATAAAAATGTACCAAAGATTGAAAAGACCTTATCAAAGTTTGGTTTGGCATAGGATATGATACTAAAATAGTTTACATGAGAGGCTAATGTGGAATCTACTATTCAAGAAGCTTAAAAAGTAATTGGGTACATGTTGCTCTTGAGAAACAATGCCACATTTGAGGGAGTGCTTGTTTCTTTATACATATATGGGCGTACTATCCAAGCAAATCCTCCTTGTGGTAAGACTGTCTACGTAGTTGTTTCTTGGATTGTTATAGGTGACTGTAGTTAAGGTCTTGTAGCTCTGCCTCTGTACTGTTTTGTTCTTCCTAGTCCCATTCAGTGTTAGCATCTTTTGATTAGCCTAAAAGTTTTTCCCTCTTCCCCTGTCATCTGTCAGACTGGAACAGGGAGGTATTTAGAATGGTGGTGAAGGCAGAAATACACTTGTAAATTATCCCATCATATTTTAGTAAGGTTCTGTTTTGAGACAACCATATTTTAATTTTCTACTCTTCTGGAATCTTACTGAGTACAAATGGTTGAATAAGTATGTTAATCTATTTCCCTAACACCCAAATGAGTACACAGCCAGGATTAATTCATTTATGCAAGTTCAGATATTCTAAGGACCTTAACTTTTTGCTAATATTTGTTTATGTAAGAGATTTAATTTCTGCTCAATTACCTAAATTTATTTTATTCATTTTCCCATCTAAATATTTAATAAGAAAATTATTTAATTTGTTTACCAGTTTTATTCATCATTTATTTCAAAATGTCTTCATTTACTGGCAAAATTTTCTTCAATATATATATATTTGTTCATTTCTTCCATATATATATATATATTTGGTTATTATTGTAGTAGTGGTGCTCTTCATTACTTATTAAGGATATATATTGTACTGTATACAATACAAACACATATAAAGAAAATTCCTTGCTTTTGTGGAGACTTACTCTTATGACACAAATTGATGGGATGGTAGAGGAAATTGTTATGACATAAGTTGCTTTTGGACTTAATTGTGGATAAAAGAATCCAGAGATAAACTTTCTGATAATTTTATAAAATTCACTTTATTACACATTTTAAACTCCTTTGTTTGACTAGATTTCCTTCCCTTTTCTTCTTTAACCAATAAAATATACTTTTATTATTGCTCTTAATGTATACTTATAGATATGATAGCAAAATATAAACCATAGCTTTGGTAGCGACAAATCTGGGTTCAAATTCGGCTTTATCACTATGGACAGTGTGGATTAGATAATTTTTTAATCTCCACAAGTCCTCCTTTCATTGCCTATAAAATAGGAATATAATATTATATTTCTCTTGAAGGGACATTGTGGAGATAGAATACTGTGTATAGAACACCTAGCATTATGCTTACAATAGACTAGATTTTTTAAAATGTTAGATATTATACCATTCTTTCCATCCCAGCTTATTTTTTCTTAGTCTTTAAAATTCAACTTTATTCAGGTGTAATTTACATACAATAAAATTAACTAATTTTGTGTACACTTTCATGAAATTTTATTATTGTTTACAATTGTGTGATGTCATATAACACATTTCCATCATGCCAAAAAGTTGTCTTGTGCTTCTATGCTGTTAATATCTTCCCTTAAACCCCATACCTTACCAACTGTAGACTTGTTTTTTGTTACTATGTGTGTTTTTTTCTAGAATTTCATTTAAGATAATTATATTGTATATAGACTTTTATGTTTAACTTCTTTTGCACACCATAATACTATTTGGACTAATCCATGTTGCCATATATGTCAATAGGCAATTTTTTTAAATTGATGAATAGTATTTTGTTGTAGATATATCATAATTCATTTATCCATTTACTCATTGGTGGTCATTATGGTTGTTTACAACCTTTGCCTGGTATGTCTAAAACTGTTATCAGCATTAGTATACAAATCATTTGGGGTACATAATGTTTTCATTTATCTTGAATAAATACTTAGGGGAGCAGGATCATTGATAATTGCTTGTTTAACTATAAAGAAATTGTAAAACTGAATATACGATTTTACATTTCCACCAGCAGTTTGTGAGAGTTCCAGTTCCTCCAAATTATCCCCAAACTTGGTATAATTATCCCCAAACTTGGTAAAATTATCCCCAAACTTGGTAAAATTAGTCTTTTAAATGTTTGGTTTTTCTAGTGTATGCATAAAGCTATCTGTTTGTGGTTTTATTTTGCCTTTTCCTAATAGCTACTAATGTTGAGCATATTTCAGTTGCTTATTAACCAGTCGTGTATCTTCTTCATTAATATGTTCAAATATGTCCATTTCATGACTAGGTTGCTTAAAGTCTTATAAGTGATTCATTAGGGCTTCTATTATATAGTTCAATAAAAGTAATAAAAATAGGTATCTTTGCCTTATTCCCAATCTTAGGGGAAAACATCTATTCTTTCACCATTAATATATTAGCTATAAGCTATTCATCTATACTCTTTATTAGGATAAGGAAGTTTCTTCTATTTTTAGTTAGTTGAACTTTTTTCTTTTCTTATATGAGACTAAATCTTGTCAAATGTTCTTTTACATTAATTGAGATGATCATAAGTTTTATCTTATTTATGCTATTAATTATAACATAATTAATATGCTAATGTTTATTAGCATATTTGGTATCAGGATAATAAGTTCAGAGATATTCCAAACTGTTCTAAATTTTAGAAATATTTGTGTAGAATTGGTATTCTTTCCTTAAATATTTGGCACAATTTACCACTGAAGCCATCTGAGCCTGATGTTTTCTTTGTGTAAAGATTTTTAACTATTAAATTACTTTTTAATAACTTAAATGATTTTTGGGTTATTAATGTTATTTTTCTTCTTGATTGAGATTCCAGAGTGTGCCTTTCAAAAAATTTGTCTATTGAAATTATTGGTAGAAAAGGTTCAAACATTCTCTTAATCACCTTTTAATTTCCATAAGATTTGTAATGATGTCCCTTCTTTCTTCGCTGATAATGATTTATCAATATTAGTATTTGCAAATAAATAGTTTGTTTCTGTGATTTTTCTCTATTTTATATTTTATTGATGTATACTCTTATCTTTATTATTTATTTCTTTGTTTACTTTCAGTTTGATTTGCTCTTATTCTTCTATATTCTTAAGGAGCCAGATGCTTAGTATTTCTATTTCAGTTGTACATTCTGGAAATGGGTTAGAAGACCCACAAACTGTGAGATGCACCTGGGCTAAAACTCAGTTTATCAGGTGACTTCCATAAGCCCAATTCTTTTTATTTATTTATTTATTTATTTATTTATTTATTTATTTATTTATTTTTCTTTATTGATTTTCGAGAGAGAGAGGAAGGTAGAGGGAGAGAGAGATAGAAACATCCATGAGACAGAACATTGATTGGCCGCCTTTTGCATGCCCCCCACTGGGGATCGGGCCCACAACCTGGTCATGTCCCCTGACCAGGAATCGAACCTGCGACCTCTTGGTGCATGGGTTAATGCTCAACCAGTGAGCCACACTGGCCGGGCAATAAACCCTATTCTAACAGAAGGACCAGAGTGACATTTTGGGTCTTCTGGAATCAGTGTCAGTTCAGAGTCAGTGACCAGTAGTGTTCAAAAGGTCTGAATATTTTCTTTTTCCCAATGTGCAGTCACCCTGGTAAAAGGCTGTAGGTCCATTTTGGTAAGTCTAGGAGAAGGATAAAGAGTATAAAATTTCTTCAGTGTACCAGAGTTCTTCCTAAAAGGGACTTAGCCTCCTCTTCATTCAAGGGGTTCAGAATCTATAAACTGATTCAAGTCTAGGAGTTGAATGAGGGGCTGTGACTCTCTATTCTTATAATTCCAATTAGATTTTTTTTTACTTGACTTAGAACGTTTTTGCTTTTACAGATCAAGTAAGAATTTAGTAGGCTTCCCATCTGTTTCACTTCTAATAACACTATGATTAAATAGCCAATGCCATAACTCTGCAAGAGTCAGATTGCTTTGGCTCTGCTGTCCATTACAGTAACCACACCCACCCTGCTTTGGGAGATTGAGCTGTTCATTTGGCCCTTGACTTCCTGGGATCCAATTATTTCTACTAAACTTAGCTTCTCCAATTGAGTGGCTGGGAAATTTCTTCAGTATGGTCTGGCCTACAGAGAAGAGCAATCCTAGAGCTCTTCAGAGATACTGGGCCTTCCCTCACTAATTTATTTCTCAAAATATTGGTGAAAGATATGTCTTCTGGACCCTCTCAGAGTGAGTGAGTTGGTCTTAACTGATAAAGCCACTTAATATTCTAATCTCCCTAAGCCTCTGATTCTTTCCTCTACATTAAACAAGGGAAGTGAGGCATTTCCAATTAGCTCATGGTGGGCTATCTTTTGGTTCATGTTTCAACCAAACAACCAAAGAAACTGTTAAAGTCATTTCTAACTCCTGGAACTGAAACAGTAAATGCAGAATCTCCATTTACTGAGTGTATATAAACATCTTCGTCTTGATCTGTTGTAGGGTGGCAGAAATAGCACCAGGTGTTAGACTGGTGGGGCCCGACAGGACCTGGGTTCAGCAATCTTGGTACTTGAGTTCTAGCTAGGAAATAATTTAGTGCCAAGTCTCAAACTATAAGATAATATTTATTTATAAAGTCACAGAGGTGGAAGAAGTAATTTGTAGAAGAAATGGGTTTAGAAAACAAGTTACAGAGGCAAAGAAAGGGCCATTGGAGCTCGGGAGTGAGGAAGATAATGGTAATGTGCCTGGGGGGAGGGGGGAGGAAAAGGGAAAGGATCAAGTGTGCTCGGAGAGAGAGTACACTGGGTCCTCCATCCTAAGGGTTTTAAAGGTGGAGATTTTAGGAGAGGTCCCAGGGGAAGATCTCAATAGAATATTTAGTAGCTTTCCAGATGTGTCCTTTTAGGGTCTAGGTCTCCACTGATTGATTGTTTGGTGCCAGGGCTGGGTGTCATTATTTAGTGCAGCTGGTCCTGAGGTCAGCCATGGGATCGATTGTCTGGTTTTGCTGCTCTTCTGAGTTTGGAGCTGAAATACCACTGAGGTCTAGATGTTATCTTTAGGGAGGAAAAGTCAGGGGGTTCCAAACCACATGACCAGTGATATGCTGGGGAGGAAAGGTCACCCTAGAGCCGAGATCTCATCCTACAATTGTCCTTTGCTAGGCACCCAGGGCTTTCCACCCTGGTGACCTTCTATTCTTGGCCCATAGTCCTTGCTCTGCTCATGTCTGTCTAACTGGCTACCATAGATCCAATTTTATGTTCTTTCCACCACTATCCACACATTTAGCACCCATTCCTATATATGTTCTCTGGATTTCTGCTTATATAAATCAGAAAACTCAAATATTTCTTCTCAGCAGTAGTGCACCTTCTCATGAATTACACCTTGTATCTCCCCTTTAGTGGCCCAATTTGACTTAAGCCTAGTTGTGTGTCTAGAAACAAGGTGGGGTGGTGGGGGTGGGTCTGGAGGAGAAACAGCATTGTCTTGCATGACAACTGCCTCAGGGAAGGCAATACCATGTCCTCAGGCAATGCAGAGTTAACTCCCTCAGATTAAGGTGGAAAGACTGATACTGTACCACTCTGAGTGGAAAAGTGGAAAGCACCATGGTTGGGAGACCACTAGTACTGGGGCTGGGAAATCTCTTCCATTGGCAAAGACACATCAGAATTGATCCTCAGCTTCGTTAGAGCCTTCCCATATGTTTCCATCTCAAGTCACAGAATCCCATTCTTTCCCAATTAATTCCCTCACTTAACAGTAGACACTGTGTGAGGCTGAGCGTTCAATTTGTGCTGTAATTCAGCCAATTGTAGGAAGAGGTTCTGTATTTGATATTCAGCACTGTCAGCCCTGTATCTGTAGGAGATAAGGCTCTCCATCAGAACAACCAATTAATAATATTTCTTACTTTAAAAAATGTTCAAAATATCATATTCAGAGTGACTTATGTCAATGTAAGAAACATTCAAACCTATAAAGAATTTTTGTGAGTTTATTTGAGCCAAACTGTTGACAATTGTCTGGAAACAAAATCTCAACAGATTGAAAAAATGCTCCAAAGAATGGCAGTTTTGCACCTTATTTTATACATTACAATGAAAAGAGAAGATGTAAGTTGGTACATGAAATCCACTAGTGATAGATTAGGGAGGCTAGAGAAAGCAAAGTGGAGAAACTTCTGGTATTGGATAAAAAATAAAATGATAGAAACATACATCTTTTACAGAGATAGGTACAGGATAGTTAGCAGTCAACAATTAACAGGATAACAATAACAATGAAGGGATTTGTGGCCCCTGCCCTGGTGCATTGGTTGTCCTTTGAGGGGTCTGGAAAAAGGGGAGTTACCCTGACATTCCAAAGGTCTGTTATGGTAGATGCAAAAAAAAAAAAAAGGCTCAGTTAAGGTAAAGATTATTTACCTCATATGATTATGTAACCAAGAAGTCCACAATCTGTTGTCTACAAACTGAAGAATCAGGAAAGCTGTTAGTGTGATTCACTCTGAGTCTGAAGTCCTGAGGAACTGGGGAGCCAATGGTGTAAGTTTCTTTCTGAGTCAAAAGACCCCAAAATCAAGGACCTGTGGTTTAAGTTATGTCTGAGTCCAAAAGCTTAAGAACTAGGAGTGTTAATATCTGAGGGCAAAAAAAGATGGATGTCCCAGCTCAAGAAAAAGAAACAAATTGGTCTTTTCTCTGCCTTTTTGTTCTATCCAGACCTTCAACTGACTGGATGATGCTTACCCACATTGTTGAGGGCAATCTATTTTGCTCACTGTACAGACTGAAATGCTAATCTCTTCCTGAGACACCCCAAGGACACACCCAGAAATAGTGTTTTGCTAGGCATGTGAGCATCACTTAGCCCATTCATATTGAGACATAAAAGTAACCATCACATGGAACACATGGTAGTTATATAACTTTTGTTACCACCATACTATTTTCATATTGACAGCATCATTTTACATACCCACCAGCAATGCACAAGGGTTTCAATTTCTCTACATCCATCCAACACATGTAATTTTGTTTATTTTATAGTAGTCATTCTAATGGTATCTAACTGTGATTTTGATTTTCAATTTCCTAATGATTAGTAGCGTTGAGCATATTTTCATGAACTTATTGGCCATTTGTATATCTTCTTTGGAGAAATACCTATTAAAATTAATTTCCCATTATTGAAATAAGTTGTTTGCTTGTTTTTATTTATTTATTTTTATTTTCAAGCTTTAAGAGTTCTTTTTATGTTATGGATATTAATTCATTATTAGATATATGATTTACAAATATTTTCTCCATTGTTTTTTTTTTTCTTTCTTTCTTTATTGCTTTTAGAGAGAGAAGAAGGGAGAAGGAGAGCTAGAAATATTGATTGGCTGCCTCCTGCATGCCCCCCACTGGAGATCTGGCCCACAACCTGGGCATGTGCCCTGACCAGGAATCGAACCAGAGACCTCTTGGTGCATGGGTGGAAGCTCAACAACTGAGCTACACTGGCTGGGCAATATTTTCTCCATTCTAATGGTTGCCTTTTATTTTATCATTGGAGTGTTTCTTTTCGATTTTTTGGAAAAGTTTGAGGGTGGTTGTTAATTCTTTTTAAAATATGTCTTAGAATTCACCAGTGAAACTACCTGCTCATGAGCTTTCTATGCTGGAAAGTATTTGAGTACTAACTTAATCAGCTTACTCATTATTGTTCTGTTCAGATTTTCTATTTCTTCATGATTCAAATGTGGTAGATTGTATGTTTCTAGGAATTTATCCATTGCTATTAAGTTATCCAATTGGTTAGCATGTTATTGTTCATGGTAATTTCTTATGATCCTTTGTACTTCTGTGGTCTCCCTTGTAATGTTTCTTATTTCATTTCTGAATTCCTTTATTTCAGTCTTCTCTCTTTTTTTCTTATTTTGTCCAGTTAATGTTTGTCAGTTTTGTTTACCTTTACAAAAAATAAATAAATAAATAAAAAATAAAAAGCCCAGCTTTTAGTTTTGTTAGTCTTTTCTATTGATTTTCTGGTCTTAATTCATATATTTCTGCTCTGATCATTGTTATTTCCTTACTTCTGTTTACTTTGGTATTAATTTTTCATTTCATTAATTTCAGGATTTGTTTCTATTGGTTAGTTTTTCTCATAATTGTAACATACTTTTCTGCTTATTTGCATACATTTTATTATTTTAATTGGTTGGCAGACATTGTAAACTCTACTTTGTTGGGTGCTGGATTTTGTTATATTCCTTTAAAGAGTGCCAGACTTTGTTTTGTTATGCAGTTAAGTTCTTGAGGTTACTTTAATTCCTTTAAGCTTTGCCTTTTATTTTTGCTAATGCATAACATTTGAATCTTTTAGTCTAGAGCTAATTTAGCCCCCACAGTAAGAGTTTTTCTCTCCAAGCACTGTACCTGATGCCACATGTAAGTTCTTTTCACTCTGGATGGTCAAAGTATAAATTATTCCCAGATTTGTTTGTTTGTTTGTTTGTTTTTTGTGAGCTCTGAGAATCACACAGCCTAATGCTTTATGATTATCTTCCTCTGACTTTAAATAGTTTCTTTCTCAAGCATGCACTGTACAGTACTTAACCAAAGACTCACAGGGACTTTTTGGATATTTTCAATGTTTTCTCTCTTTGAAAAGAGAGGTAGTTCCCCTTTCTCTATTTTCTTGTTGGTTAAGGCAGAAAGGAAAATCCATCAGGTTCCCAGGCATATATATTTTTCAATAAAAGTATGCTCTGTCAATCTTTTGAGGAAATTTAAATGGTCTTATTTACCTTTACATTCACAATCACCTAGCATTATAGTTGGTATCAAATCAATATTTCTAAAGGGGTGAATTAGTAGGTAGATGTATTTTTATTAATAACTGCATTCTTTACTTTAATGATTTTTCCTTTGTTCTTCTCCTCTAGCTTAAACTTCAGGAAAACATCTCAGATTGCTACAAAGTACTAGAGGGTTCTTATTAACATTTCTTCTTGCCTTGAGTTATCTCTGATTAGCCGTTTATCTCTTAAAAGTGTTTGTAAAAGGAATTTAAAACTTCAACATTTTCTTAAAATAAATTTTATTATTTGTCTTTCAATTACAGTTTATATTCAATATTATTTTGTATTAGTTTCAGGTGCACAGCACAGTGGGTTTAGACAATCATATACTTTACAAAGTGTTCCCCCTGAAATTTCCAGTATCCACCTGGCACTATACATAGTTATTACAGTATTATTAACTATATTTCCTAATGCTGTACTTTATATTCCCATTAAATCAAGTGACATTTTCTGCCACTATACTTAAAGCCTTATACTCCAGAAGTAATTTTATTTATTTTTAGGCCTTGTTTTAAACTTTATGTAAAGTTTCACAAACATGATATAAGATATAACAGCCAAAATAAGTAATATATGCATGATATTATGAGGATCTGATAACTTAATTGCTATAGAAATTAGAAAAAAAAATGGCATATTTGAGAAATCCTTTTTTCCTCCATAGTTTTTCCTTCCTTCCTTCCTTATTTCCTTCCTTATTTCCTTCCTTCCTTCCTCCCTTCCTTCCTTCCTTCCTTCCTTCCTTCCTTCCTTCCTTCCTTCCTTCCTTCCTTCCTTCCTTCTGACATTTATTTTATGGCTACTAATTCTCATAATCTGGATGTACAATTAAGAATAAGACACAGCCTTCACTGGAGAATTTCACATTTGAATGAGGGCAGCGGATACATATATAAACAACTAATTTCAGTACAGTGTAATCCGTTTTTCTATGGAATTATAAAAGAGGGAGCAATTTTATGCCTAGGAAAGTAATGGCAAGTTCACAGAGGAAGTGAGATTTGGGCTGAATCTTGACGAATGACTGGGGTGTTTTAAGATGGATTAGAAAAATGGGTAATAAGAGGGGTAATAGTAGAAGAATAGTAAATAATTCATTATTAGTAGATTAAAATTTCATTGCAGGTAATGGTGAGATATTATGGTGGAGAGGAAATTTGGGACCTTGTAAAGCAATTTGGATTTTAGAGCTAAAGATAAATCAATGGTGATTTAAGGGGCTTTGAACAGGAAGGTGATAAAATCAAATTTCTCTTTTAGGAATGTAATTCTGGAGAAAATGTAAGAGGTGAATTAGAGGGGGCAAAAGACCAGTTAAAATGCAGTTGTAACTGTCCAAGTTTAGGATAAATTAGATCCTCAAGTTAGACCCAGTGTCAGTGATAGTGGAGATAGAGAATGACTAAATGCCATTCAGACATATTTCTGATGGAAAATTTAAAAGCATTGTTACCTATTATATATAAATTATATGCAAAGGGAAATGAGAGGGAGAAATGAGTTAAATTTAAAGACTGGGTGGAATATGAGTCAGTCAAATGAGTTAGGAAAAGAAAGAACAGTTTTGGGTAGGAGATTTGGGGTGCTTCTATAAACCAATTTTGTAAATTAGAAAGATGTCTATGATAGAGGCAGATTTTGGAATCATCAGAATGTAAGTTTTGTTGAAGTCTGTGTTCTTAGTTGAGTTTACCAAAGGAAAGAGAGTGAAAAACTAAGAGGACTAAGAACAAAGTTGTATGAATATGGGTATTTAAGAGATTGGCAAAGAAAAAAAAAGTCTACAAGTCTAGCTGAGAAAAATTGATCTCAGAAAAAAAAAAAGAGGAGAACTAATAAAAATGTGAAATCCTAATGAATCTGAGGGTGAAGAATACAAGACTTATTATTGAGGATAGATAATGGGTTAAGATGAGGGAGAAATCTAAGATGACTTACAGTTTATGAAACTGATAGACTGAAATAATTATGGTGCCACCTACCATAATGAAAATATTAGAAAGGAGAAAAGGTCTGAGAGAAAGTTTTGGTATAGTTTGTGACATTTTACATAAAGAGAATTGATGACATTCATACAATGCAGTGTTATTGGCAGTCATACATACAGGCTGGACAAAAAGAGATTCCTACTACTCAGAGAGTTCTGGGAATGGGTGTTAGCTCAAAACAAATTAAATAATGAAATGTTGTTACATCCAATTTAGACTTAGGGCATAGCCAGCTATAATAATTAGGCTGCTTGTGAATAACTTCTATTACTATGCTGTGATGCTTCTGATTCAGCTCATTGATATATCTCTAGAGTGTAAAAATATAAAAATGAAAATAACAAGCATGTGTAGGTGTGTGCATTACAGATAAACTTGGATTTATAGCTGGATATATAATTATGGCAGTACATATATTAGGTACTGTATTATAAATATATGCACGCTTAGTTGCATATACGACTGAGTTTTCAAAATATTTGAAATAATCACTTGCAATTATTTAAGATATTGAGGAAATTTTCCCAAACTGTTTAATCCACTCACAGGCACCCTTGATCCACAATGTAATTAAAGAACCCTGTGCTAAAGAGACCCACAGTTCTTCAGTTGAAAATGAAAGGATACTTGCCAAAAACCTGTTGAGTACCTGAAATGTTCATGACTGAAGTTGTAAAGTTTTATTTTATGTCTTATGTCACAAACCAACTAAACTTTACTCATATATCAACCTCCATTTCCCTCACATTTTCTGTTACCCAAAGGACTTAGAGGTCCTTAAAGCTATTTGGAAATCATAAAATTATCTTCTAAAATAATATACATTATATGACTGGTTTCTCATTCATCTTTCTGCTATTTCTATAAACTTTACAGAATTTGAAAACAAAAATTAAGACCCTCTTTTTAATGTGTGTGTGTATGTGTGTGCGTGTGTGTGTGTATGTGTTGGAGGGTAATATGGAATGCAGAAGAGCATTTTTCTTTTCCTCCTTTCTTCCTTACCAAAATAATATCTATCTAAACAATGTCCAATTTGAGTTTCACCTTATGATAGCTACAGACCTTGAAATGGTACCCTTGGGTAACTCCTATATCATACACATGCTGAACAATATGGTTTGATATTTGATTATACCATTATGACTCATTCCACTTGTATTTATTTTGTCTTCTTAATAAAGACTGTGTCTTATTGATTTAAAAAAGAACATATTATCACCTGGCCAGAGTGGCTCAGTTGATTGAGCATCATCCTGTGCAGCGAAAGGCTGCTGGTTTGATTACTGGGTTGCAGGTTTGATCTCCGGGGCACGTAAGGAAGGCAACCGATTGATGTTTCTGTCTCACACCACATGAGTGTTTCTTTATCTTTCTCTTTCACTCCCTTCCTCTCTCTAAGTATGTCCTCCAGTGAAGATTTAAAAACAACAACATGTTATTAACTTTTTTATCTCCTCTATAAACATACTAATTTTGCTGAATATCTTAGGTGATACATGAATTTATTAACAATTGATCAATTGTTTACCTCTTACTCTTGAGCTATTTATCAATATAAATAATTTACTAATTTTTCTCTCTTATTTTTCCTTTTTTTATAGCTCATTCTTTTTAATTTTTTTATTGATTGATTTGAGAGAGAGAGAGAGAGAGAGAGAGAGAGAGAGAGAGAGAGAGACATCGACTTGATGTTCCACTTATTTATGTATCAATTGGTTGATTCTTGTATGTGCCCTGACTGGGCATCTATCTATCTTTTGATTTTTTTAATTTTTTATAGTATGTTTTTAATTTTTTTAGAGAAAGAGGAAGGGAGAGAGATAGGAACATCAATGTAAGAAAAAAAAAAAAGTCGATCGGCTGCCTCCTGCACGCCCCCTATTGGGGATTAAGCCCACAACCCAAGCAGGTAACCTGACCAGGAATTGAACAGGGCCCTCTCAGTTCATGGGGCAACACTCAATCCACTGAGTCACACAGGCTGGGCAATACCATTCTTTTGTTTTAAATTGTTATTCAATTTATTAATGGGACATTGGTTAATAAAATTACATAGGTTTCAGGTGCACAATACTATAATATACCATATATAAATTGTATTGTGTATTCACCACCACAAGTCAAGTCTCCTTCCATTACCATTTATCTCTATATTACCCTTTTCTACCACTCCCCACTTCTCTTTCCCTCCGGTAATCACCACATTATGGTCTGTGTCTATGAGGATTCTTTTCCTTGCTTAAACCCTCCCCTTTTGCTACACAGTCCCCCAATACTCCTCCCCTCTAAATAAATGTCAGTCTGTTCCCTGTATCTATGAGTCTGTTTCTATTTTGTTTGTTAGCTAATTTTGTTCATTAGATTTCACATATAAATGAAATCATATAGTACTTGTCTTTCTCTGACTGGCTTATTTCACTTAGCATAATGCTCTCCAGGTCTATCCATGCTGTCACAAAGAGTAAGATTTCATTCTTTTTTACAGCTGAGTAGTATTCCATTGTGTACATGTACAACTGCTTTCTTATCCACTCACCTATTGATGGGCGCTTGAGCTGCTTCCAAATCTTCACTATTGTAAATAATGCTGCAATGAACATAAGGGTGCATATATTCTTTTATATCAGTGTTTTGGGTTTCTTCAGATATATCCTCAAAAGTGGAATTGCTGGGTCATAAGGCTGTTCCATTTTTAATTTTTTGAGATAACTCCATACTGCTTTCCACAGTGGCTGCACCAGTCTGCATTCTCACCAACAGCTCATGAAGGTTCCCTGTTCTCCACATCCTCAACAACATTTGTTGTTTGTTAATTGATTGATGATAGCCATTCTGACAGGTGTAAGGTGATATTTCATTGTGGTTTTAATATGCATTTTTGTGATGATTAATGACATTGAGCATCTTTTCATACGTCTATGGGACATATATATGTCCTCTTTGGAGAAGTGTCTATTCAGGTCCTTTGCCCAGGTTTTAATTGGATTGTTTGTGTGTGTGTGTGTGTGTGTGCGTGTGTGTGTGTTGCAATGTGTAAATTATTTATAAATTTAGATATTAACCCTTATCAGATGTATCATTGGCAAATATGTTCTGCTATTCAGTGGATTGTCTTTTCATTTTGTTGATGGTTTTCTTTGCTGATGAAAGTTTGATGTAGTCCCATTTGTTTACTTTTTCTTTTGTTTTCCTTGCCTGAGGCAATGTCAGAAAAAAAAATATATTGCTATGAGAAATGTCCGAGGTTTTACTGTTTATTTTTTTCTTCTAGGATTTCTGTGGTTTAGAGCCTAACATTTTAGTCCTTATTCCATTTTGAGTTTATTCTTGTGTATGGTGTAAGAAGGTGGTCTAGTTTCTTTTTTGCATGTATCTGTCCCATTTTCTCAACATCATTTATTGAATAGACTATCTTTATACCATTGTATGTTCTTGCCTCCTTTGTCAAATATTAATTGACCATTGAGTCATGAGTTTATTTCTGGGCTCTCTGCTCTTCACCATTTATCTATATGTTTGTTTTCATGCCAGAGCCATATTGTTTTGATTTCTATGGCCTTGTAGTATAGTTTAATTTCAGATAGCATGATTTCTCCAACTTCATTCTTCTTTCTCAAGATTACTGTGGCTATTTGGGGTCTTTTGTGGTTCCAAATAAATATTTGGAATATTTTCTCTAGTTCTGTGAAATACACTATTGGTTGGTAGCTTGATAGGAATTGCGTTGAATCTATAAATTATTTTAGGTAGTATGGACATTTTGATTATGTTAATTCTTCCTATCCATGAACATGGTATATACTTGCATTTATTTATATCTTGTTCAATTTTCTTTCTTATAATTTTCCAAGTACAGTTATTTTCCATCCTCAGTTTAATTTATTCCTAGGAATATTTTTTATTGCGATTGTAAATGGGATTACTTTTTAAGTTTCTCTTTCTGATAGTTTATTATTGGTGTATAAAAATGCAACTGATTTCTGGATGTTCATTTTGTATCCTGCTAATTTACTGAATTCTTTTATTAGTTTAAGTAGTTTTGTTTTGTTTGTTTGTTTGTTTTGGTGAAATCTTTAGGATTTTAAAATATACAGTATCAATCATCTGAAGATAATGACAGTTTTACTTTTTCTTTTCCAAGATAGATGCCTTTTATATCTTTTTCTTGTCCAATTGCTGTGGCTAGGTCTTCCAGTACAATGTTGAGTAAGAGTGATGGAAGTGGACATCTCTGTCTTGTTCCCAATCTTAAGGGAAATGCTTTTAGTTTTTTCCCATTGAGTATGATGTTGGCTGTGGGTTTGTCATAGATGACCTATATTACATTGACATATATTCACTGTCTTCCCACTTTGTTGAGAATTTTTATTATAAATGGGTGCTTGATTTAAATAATTTTTTTTCTTTATTGATTTTAGAGAGAGAAGAAGGGAGAGGGAGAAAGAGATAGAAACATCAATGACAGAGAATATCGATTGGCTGCCTCCTGCATGCCCTGCACTAGGGATCAGGCCCACAATCTGGGCATGTGCCCTGACTAGGAATCGAACTGGTGACCTCTTGATACATGGGTCGAGGCTCAACCACTGAGCCATACCAGCCAGGCAATGGGTGTTTGATTTTATCAAATGCTTTTTCTGCATCTATTGACATATCATGTGAATTTTATTCTTTATTTTGTTTATGTGGTGTATCACATTTATTGATTTGTGGATGAATAAATGCCAATCATGGTGTATGATCTCTTTAATGTATTACTGGATCTGATTTGCTAACATTTTCTTGAGGATTTTAGCATCTATGTTCATCATTGATATTGGCTTATAATTTTCTTTCTTTTTAGTGTTTTTATCTGGTTCTGGAATTAGAATAATGTTGTCCTTGTAAAATGAGGTTCCCTCTTTTTTTAGTTTTTTTGGAATAGTTTGAGAAGGATAGGTGTCAATTCTATGAATGTTTGGTAAAATTTACTCATGATGCCATTTGGTCCAGGACTTTTGTTTGATGAGAGTTTATTGATTACTGTTTCAATTTCCATAGTTGTAATCTGTCTATTCAGATTTTCTGATTCTGCCTCATTCAGTTTCAGAAAATTGTAAGTTTCTAATAATTTATCCATTGCATCCAAATTGTTCAATTTGTTGGCATATAGTTGTTTATAGTATTTTCTTGCAATCTTTTGTCATTTCTTTATTGTCAGTTGTTATTTATCTTCTTTCACTTCTGATTTTATTTATTTGGGTCATCTTCTTTTTTTCTTTTTTTTTTTTTTTTTTTTTTTTTATCCTCACCCGAGGACATTTTTTCATTTTTTGTTCAGATAGAGTGGGAGGGAGAGAGAGGAAGAGAGAGAGAGAGAGAAACATCGATGTGAAAGTGACACATCGAGTGGCTGCCACCCGCACGACCAACCAGGCCGGGGACAAACTGCAACCAAAGTACATGCCCTTAGCGGGAACCGAACCCCGGTCTCTCTGGACCGCAGGCCGACGCTCTAACCGCTGAGCCAAACCGGCCAGGGCTCCTTTTTTTCTTAATGAGTCTGGTTAGAGGTTTGTCAATCTGCTTTATCTTTTCAAAGAACCAGCTCTTGGTTTCATTGATGTTTTGTATTGTTTGTGTGTGTGTGTGTGTTTTTTTTAAGACTCATTTATTTCTGCTCTGATCTTTATTATTTCCTTTCTTCTACTCACTTTGGGTTTTGTTTGTTGTTCTTTTTCTAGTTCCTTTAAGAGTAAAGTTAGATTGTTTCTTTGAGACTTTTCTTTTTTTGCTGCAAAAATCTTTATTGTTTCCATTTGATCCCATGCATGAGAAAGGGTTCCAGGATCATTAAAGGATGCTTAGTGTTTTCAGTGATAGTTCCAGGCAGAAGCAAGACACCAGAGGGGATGCAGAGGGGCCCCTCTAAGGTCTCTGGACTTCAAAGGCTCCAGTTGTGCTTGAGGGTACGCTTTTCAAAGACATACTTGCCCAGCCCAGGCTTGGGACGAGCCAGCCTGTAGAAGTTTGTGAGGTGGTCATCCATCTTCTTTTTTGAATTTTTATTTATTGATTTGAGAAATAAAGAGAGAGAGAGAGAGCGAGAGAGAGAGAGAGAGAGATTTGTTGTTCCACTTATTTATGCATTCATTGGTTGATTCTTGTATCTGTCCTGACAGGGGATCAAACCACAACCACCTTGGCATATTGGGAGGATGCTCTACCCAACTGACATATCTAGCCAGGGCCTGTCACCATTTTTTTGATGACTGTCACCTCCTCATCCAGGAAGTCACAGAGATGAGGGTCTGTGCGGATAGGACTCAAGGCATTCATATCCAGAAGGACCAGGTTCAGGTTCTTCTCCAAGGTCATGGCAGCTTCCATGGTGTTTTGCCCCACTCATCTTGGGAAGGCTTCAGAACATCTTGGAAGAGAACACGGCCACTGCATTAGTTTTGCATCTTTAAGAGACACTAGGCACCCCATGCTTCTCATTGGCCAACTTGTGGAAGAAGTGGCCCATGCTCTCCAGAGCCACATCATCTCAGTCTAAATAGAAGTCCATACAGAGACAGTGTAGGAGGCCTGCATATTCAGGTTGACCAGGCAGTTGACAGCAGCCTCCACCTGGGTGGAATAATTCCAACAAATTTGGGAGCTATTGGTTGTTCAGCAATAAGGAGTTAATGTCAAAAAACAATGTTGGCTGGTTTCGGAGGCTGAGGATAGCTGTGTTGGTTCCAAAGGTGGTGACTGGAAAAATTTTGGAAGGTGGTCAAAGGCTGGAAGAAGGGGTATCCCTGGAACTGTTCCATCCAAACACTGTTGAATCAAGAGCCAGATCTGACCATTGAAGGCACTGCCACAATTTTTCTTGTTTCTTAAGGTAGGCCTGTATGCTGTGACTTAATTTTTTAAGATTTCTTTCTATGTGATCCATAGATATTGTGTTGTTCTGTACTCATTTTTGCTGCGACCTGCATGGCTAGTCGAACCAGACCTGAGGAGGGGCAATGGGAGACTGAGAAAAACACAGAGACTAAGAAAGACACAGAGACATTCTAGAGAGAAAAGCTGGGGCCAGGTGGGACACTGCTCTCTGATGGAGAAACAGTGAACCCGAACTAGCTCAGCCAGTTTATTATATAGCCAACTGAGGGGGGGAGGAGTTCAAAAGCTTCATTGTTCTCAAACACCAAATGTTTCCATTGGCCTCTGAGCTCAAGGTCCACACTGTCAATACATTCTTGCCCACGGCTCAGGACGCTCCTGTGTGGGCCTTGCCGGCACACAGGAAGAACAAGATATCTTGGGCAGAATGTTCCTGCGTGGACCTTGCTAGCACGCAGGATCAACAAGTGGCCTTGGGACTAAAGGCTCCTGGGCGAGACCGTGCAAACAACATAGGGCCTCATTCCTGGTGTTGGAAGCTCCTGGATGAGTCTCTGCAAACACCATAGGAATAAGAGACCTTGGCTCAGCCGCCCTCCACACATTTTCATTTGTTTCAAGATGTCTTTTTTAAATTTTATTCTTAATCTTATTGTTAACCCATTCATTATTCAGTAACATGCTATTTAGCCCTCATGTCTGTTATGTTTTTCAGTGTTTTTCTCATGACTGATTTCTAATTTTATAGCACAGAGAAGATGCTTGGTATGATTTCAATCTTCCCAAATTTATTGAGACTTATTTTGTTTCCTCACATGTGGTCTATCCTTGAACATGTTCCATGTGCACTTGAAAAAATGTATATTGTGCTGCTTTGGTATGAAATAGTCAGAAGATATCAATTAAATCCATATGATTCAGTGTATTATTTATGAACATTGTTTTCTTGATGATTTTTTTGCCTGGAATATATATCCATTGATGTCAATGGGATATCAAATCCCTTACTATGACTGTGGTATTGTTGATCTCTCCCTTTATGTCCATCAAGATTTGCTTTAACATTTTGATGCTCCCATGTTTGATGCATAAATGTTTACAAGGGTTATATCCTCTTGTTTGATTGATCCTTTTATTATTATGTAGTGTCCTTCTTTGTCTCTTACTATAGCCTTTGTTTTAAAGTCTATTCTGTCAGATATAAGTATTGCTACACCAGCTTCTTAAAAAATTTTCATTTGCAAGAAATATCTTTTTCCATTCCTTTACTTTTAGTTTGTGTGTATCTTTTGTTCTGGGATGGGTCTCTTGCAGACAACATATATATGGATTTTGTTTTCTTATCCATTCAGGACTTCTCTCTTATTTTTAATGAGGAAATATTTTTTATACTATTTTTACTAGGTTAACGTTTTCCTAAACTTTCAAACCAAACTTTGGAACTCAAATATAATTGTGAGATTGACCAAAATAGGTCTTCGTTATTGGAGATCTAGAACTTTAATTTTATTTTATAAGACTAAAAGCTGCCCAAATCTTTGTAGGAGTTCAATTTATTAAGCCATTCCATCCCTCAATCAAAGTGGATTTTTATAACTTTACATGTATGTATTAAATTCCACATGATGATATTTTCCTATGATTTCTGCACTTTTCCCTCAATTTATGTTGCCCTGACCCCTGAAATGTAATCCATTCTTTTTTTATTTTTTTTTTATTCTTCTAAATTCTATTAACTTATTTTTGTTACAGATGTTTCTCCTTTTTTCCCCATTGACACCTTCCTCCCCAAACCCAACCCATCCTCAGCTTTGTTGTCCATGTCCATCGGTTATGCATACATGCGTATAACTTCTGTGGTTTATCTCTTCCCTCCCCCCCACCCACTCTTCTGAGGGTTGTCAGTCTGTACCCTACTTTCACATCTCTGGGTCTACCCTGTTCCCCAGATTGTTATGTTTATTATATTCCACAAATGAGTGAGATCATGTGGTATTTGTCTTTCTCTGATTGGCTTGTTTCGCTTAGGATAATACTCTCCAGGTCCCTCCATGTCGTCTCAAAGGATGAGAGATCTTTAGTTCTTACAGCTGCATAGTACTCCATTGTGTATATGTGCCACAGATTTTTTATCCATTCATCCACTGATGGACAATTGGGCTCTTTCCAGATCTTAGCTATTGTAAATAGTGCTGCTATAAACATGGGAGTACATGTATTCTTTCTGATTGGTGTTTCAGGTTTCTTAGGGTATATTCCTAGAAAGGGGATCACTGGGTCAAATGGCAATTCAATTTTTAATGTTTTGAGGTAACACCATAGTGTTTTCCACAGTGGCTGCACCAGTCTGCATTCCCACCAGCAGTGTACTAGAGTCCCCTTTTCTCCACACCCTCGCCAACACTTCATGTTTCATGATTTGTTGATGGCAGCCATTCTGACAGGTGTGAGTTGATACCTCATTGTTGTTTTAATTTGCATCTCTCTGATGATTAGTGATGTTGAGCATTTCTTCATATATCTCTTAGCCATTTGTAAGTCCTTTTTAGAGAGGTGTCCATTTAGTTCCTCTGCCCATTTTTTAATTGGATTCTTTCTCTTTCTTTGTTGAGTTGTATGAGCACTCTATATATTTTGGAGATTAACCCCTTATCTGATGTATCTTTGGCAATTATGCTCTCCCATACAGTGGATTCCCTTTCCGTTTTGATGGTTGTTTCTTTTGCTGTGCAGAAGCTTTTGAGTTTGATGTAGTCCCATGTGTTCATTTTTTCCTTTGTTTCTGTTACCTTAGGTGATGCATCAGTGAAGAGTCTTCTGCGTATGATGTCCGAAATTTTGTTGCCTACATTTTCTTCAAGGATTTTTACAGATTCACGAGTCACAGTTATGTCTTTTACCCATTTTGAGTTTATTCTTGTGTATGGTGTAATTTGATGGTCTAGTTTCATTTTTTTGCATGTAGCTGTCCAATTTTCCCAACACCATTTATTACAGAGGCTGTATTTGCTCCATTGTATGCTCTTGCCACCTTTGTCAAATATTAATTGAGCATAATGTCTTGGGTCAATTTCTGGGTTCTCTGTTCTGTTCCATTGGTCTATATGCCTGTTCTTGTGCCAGTACCAGGCTGTTTTGATTATAGTAGCTTTGTAGTATAACCTGATATCCGGTATTGTGATCCCACCTACTTTGTCCTTCTTTTTCAAGATTGCTGTGGCTATTTGGGGTCTTTTTTGGTTTCATATGAACTTTTGAAATATTTGTTCTACTTCTGTGAAATATGTCACTGGTATTTTGATGGGGATTGCATTGAATCTATAGATTGCTTTGGGTAATATGGACATTTTAATGATGTTAATTCTTCCAATCCATGAACAAGGTATGTGCTTCCACTTTTTTATATCTTCTTCTATTTCTTTTTAAAATGTCCTGTAGTTTTCTGCAAATAGGTGCTTTACTTCTTTGGTTAAATTTATTCCTCGATATCTTAATTTTTTTGCTGTGATGGTAAATGGGATTACTTTTTTAGTTTCTCTTTCTGTGAGTTCATCATTGGTATATAAGAATGTCGTCGATTTCTTTTTTTTTTTTATCCTCACCCGAAGACATTTTTTCATTTTTTGTTCAGATAGAGTGGGAGGGAGAGAGAGGAAGAGAGAGAGAGAGAAACATCGACATGAAAGGGACACATCGAGTGGCTGCCACCTGCATGACCAACCAGGGCCGGGGACAAACTGCAACCGAGGTACATGCCCTTAGTGGGAACTGAACCCGGGTCTCTCCGGACCACAGGCCGATGCTCTAACTGCTGAGCCAAACCGGCCAGGGCTGTTGTCGATTTCTTGACGTTAATTCTGTATCCTGCTACTTTGTCAAATTCATTTATTAGGTCTAGTAGATTTTTGATGGAGTTTTTAGGGTTTTCTATGTATAATATCATGTCGTCTGCAAATAATGACAGTTTCACTTCCTCATTTCCAATTTGGATTCCTTTTATTTTTTCTTCACGTCTGATTGCTATGGCTAAGACTTCAAATACTATGTTAAATAAGAGTGAAAAAGTGGGCATCCTTGTCTTGTTCCTGTTCTTAAGGGAAATGCTTTTAGTTTTTGCCCATTGAGTATGATGTTGGCTGTAGGTCTTTCATATATGGCCTTTATTATATCAAGATATGATCCCTCTATTCCCAAATTGCTGAGCGTTTTTATCAGAAATGGGTGCTGGATTTTGTCAAATGCTTTTTCAGCATCTATTGATATGATCATGTGGTTTTTTACTTTCATTTTGTTTATGTGGTGTATCACATTTATTGATTTGCGAATATTGAACCAGCCTTGCATCCCTGGGATGAATCCCACTTGGTCATGGTGAATAATTTTTTTGATGTATTGCTGGATCCGATTTGCTAGTATTTTGTTTAGGATTTTGGCATCTATGTTCATCAGGGATATTGGCCTGTAGTTTTCTTTCTTTGTAGTGTCTTTTTCTGGTTTTGAAATTAGAATTATCCTGGACTCATAAAACGGGTTTGGAAGTCTTCCTTCTTCTTGAATTTTTAGAAATAGTTTGAGGAGAATTGATGTTAGTTCTTCTTTGAATGTTCAGTAAAACTCTCCCGTGAAGCCATCCGGGACTGGGCTTTTGATTGCTGGGAGAGTCTCGATTACATCTTCAAATTCCTTCGTTGTTATTGGTCTGTTCAAGTTTTCTATCTCTTCCCAGTCCAGTTTTGGGAGACTATGTGTTTCTAGAAATGTGTCCATTTCGCTTAGATTGTCGAATTTGTTGCCATATAAATATTCATAGTATTTGTTAACGATCCTTTGTATTTCTGTGGTGTCAGTTGTTACTTTTCCTCTTTCGTTTCTGATTTTGTGTATTTGGGTTCTCTCTCTTTGTTTCTTGGTGAGTCTAGCTAAGGGTCCATCAATCTTGTTTATCTTTTCAAAAATCCAGCTCTTTGTCTCATTGATCCTTTGAATTGTTTTTCTGGTCTCTATGTCATTTATTTCTGCTCTGATCTTTACTATTTCCTTTCTTCTACTTGCTCTGGGGTTTTCTTTTTGTTTGCTTTCTAGTTCTTTAAGTTGTGAGGTTAGAAATTCTATTAGAAATTTTTCTTGTTTCTTGAGGTAGGCCTGGAGTGCTATGAACTTCCTTCTCAGAACTGCTTTCGCTGCATCTCATAGATTTTGTGTTGTTTTGTGTTCATTTTCATTGGTTTACAGGAAGTTTTTAATTTCTTCCCTGATCTCCTTGGTAACCCATTCATTGTTTAATAACATGCTCTTTAACCTCCATGTGTTCAAATGTCTTTGCATCTTCTTGTTGCAATTGATTTCTAGTTTCATGCCATTGTGATCTGAGAAGATTCTTGATATGATTTCAATCTTCTGTAGTTTTGGGGTGTAATTCTCTGTAAATATCTATTAAATCCATTTGGTCTAGTGCTTCATTTAGAGTCTCTGTTTCCTTGTTAATTTTTTGTCTAGAGGATCTATCCAGTGATTCAGCGGGGTGTTGAAGTCTCCTGCTATGATTGTATTGCTGTTGATTTTTCCTTTGAAGTCCTCCAGAAGTTTTTAAATATATTTTAGTGCTCCTTTATTGGGTGCATATATGTTTACCAAGGTTATATCTTCCTGTTGGATAGATCCTTTCAATATTATGTAGTGGCCTTCTTTGTCTCTAGTTATGGCCTTCATTTTGAAATCTATTTTATCACATATGAGTATTGCTACCCCAGCTTTTTTTTCCTTTCTGTTTGCTTGGAAGATTTTTTTCCATCCATTCACTTTCAACTTATATGAGTTTTTTGTTGTGAGGTTGGTCTCTTGTAGACAACATATATATGGGTCATGCTTTCTTATGCATTCCGCACTGTGTCTCTTTATCTGAGCATTAAATCCATTTATGTGATTTAAGGTGATTATTGATATGTACTTATTTACTGCCATTTTTGTTTAGTGTGGTTATATTTTCCTTTCTATTTCTTCTACTAATTACAGCAGTCCTTTTTACATTTCTTGCAGTGCTGGATTCGTGCTAATGTATTCCCTTAGCCTTTTTTTTTTTTTTTTTTTTTGTATGGGAAGGTCTTTATTTGACCTTCTATTTTGAATGATAGCCTTGCTGGGTAGAGTACTCTTGGGTTCAGATCCTTGTTTTTCATGACCTTGATTACTTCATGCTATTCCCTTCTGGCCTGTAGTGTTTCTATTGAGAAGTCAGCTGAGAGCCTTATGGGGGTTCCTTTGTAGGTAACCTGTTGCTTAGTTCTTGCTGCCTTTTGGATTCTCTGTTTGTCTTTAATTTTTGGCATTTTAATTACTATGTGTCTTGGTGTGGGCCTGTTTGGGTTCTTCTTACTTGGGACTCTCTGTGCTTCTTGAACTTGAATGCCTTCTTCCTTCACCAAATTAGGGAAATTTTCTGCCACTATTTCTTCAAATATATTTTTAAACCCTTGCTCATTTTCTTCTTCTTCGGGGACTCCTATGATGCGAATATTATTACATTTCCAGTTGTCCCACAGTTCTCTTAAGCTGTCTTCCTGTTTTTTCATTGTTTTTTCCTTTTGGTTTTCTGATTGGTTGATTTTTTCTACCCTGTGTTCTAATTCACTGATCCAGTCCTCAGCTTCTTCTACTCTGCTGTTTAGTCCTTCCAATGTGTTCTTCATTTCTGCTATGTCAAACTTCATTTCCAATTTGCTTATTTTCAATATTTCTATGTCTTTGCTCATGGTGTTGATGTCCTTACACATGCTGTTGAGCTTCCTCCAGATCATGGCTCTGAATTCTAGTTCTGTTAACTTGTTTAACTCCATTTCATTTATCTCATCTTCGGTGGAGGTCTCTTATTCTTTCATTTGGCATCTGTTTCTTTGTTTCACCATTTTGGCTATCTCAGTGGGTTTTGGAGCCTGCCAAATTTTCCCTGTGGATGTTGGTGTTCTGCTGTTTGTGGCTCCCCCTACTGGGTTTGGATGAGCATGGGAAAACCTACGTTATACACCAGTGTCGAGTCTTACTTTCTGGGTAGATTTGCAAGCCCCAAAAAGGTTAAGTTATTCTTTAGCTTTTTGCCTGGAGGCTATTAGTCCCGGTTACTTGAAGAGCCTTGGGTTCTCAGTTGAATCTGTAATCCATTCCATTCTTAAGGTAAGATTTTAACAAAATTATCAGGAGCTGCATATGGAGTTAGTTATGCCCGTCAAAGCTTTGGAAGACACAGCTCAGTTTTTTTTTTTTTTTTTTAAGCAGAAAGTATTAGACATTTAAATATTGTCTTTAGTACAGTAAGAGAGTACGTTAATGAAAATTTGCTTTGAAACCCAGCAATAATCTCAATAGATGTATTTAGAGTCTATTAAATTTCAGAATGGAAGATGATTCTTCTGAGGTACAAATAAAAGTGAAAAGAAATATTTATGATGTCCTTTTTCCTTCTCTGATATCTCCAAAGAGTTGATTTGGGTTCATTATGCAAATACAGGATGCACATAGTATTTGTATATTATAAGGCTTATATAGTCAATACATAGTTATTTGGATACCATGGCATGGATTTTTCTAGAAAATTTCAACATCATATCCATTTTAATCTTCAATTGATTACAACTAATGGTCAGTCAAAATAATATATCATGAGAGGACTGCATGAAAAGTCTTGAACTTATATTTTCAAGGTTTTCTTGCATCAATATTTTCCAAATCTGTATACAGGGCTTTGCTCTTTAAAAACAAAACTAGCCCTGGCTAATGTGGCTCAGTTGGCTGAAGCATCATTCCATGCACCAGAAGGTCATGGGTTCCATTCCTTGTCAGGGCACATACCTAAGCTGTGGATTCAATCCCTGATTAGCGTACATGCGGGAGGCAACCAATTGATGTATCTCTGTCACATTAATGTTTCTCTCTCTCTCTCTCTCTCTCTCTCTCTCCTTTCCTCCTTCTCTAAAATGAATGTAAAATATCTAAAAAAATCTAAAAACATAAAAGTAATACATTTAGTTTTTAAATTTTGTGTTTAACATTTGAAATTAATTAAAGTGTCAAAAAATGAACAAATAATCGAGGCAAGAAATGGTTAATAAGTATCACAGTTTAGTGTTCTATTTAACCAAAATTACTTAAGGTCAGGTGTGACATATGTAGTTTTAGTGACTAGCATAGTAGCTCATATATAGTGGACCATCAATAAATGCTTATTACATAAATGAAATTCTAAGCTTATTATTATTAAAAGCTTATTATTATTAAAGGTTCAGTTTTATAAGTTTACACATTTTTATACAGGGTAGGGAAAATAGTTTTATAGTTTGAGTATACAAAACACAGAGTTCATTCTCATATTATTATTTATTTATTATTGTATTATTTTCCATATGAACCAACTGTAAACCTACTTTTGCCTCACCTTGTATTTTAGGGTAGGAGATCAAATGGTCGTTTTTATTATTTTTTCTATAATATTCTTTTTTCAATTTCCCACCCCTCTCAAGAGAATATAAGTTGTTTCATAGACAAGAAACCAAAAGCAATGTTTAACAAGAACAAAATAATTTGTGGCTGAAGAAACTGTCATTAATAAATGAGAGCTACATATCTTTTCATAAATTTCAAATAGTAAGGAATATTGGTCAAGAAATAAAGTCTTACCTTTTGTATTATTTTTATGTTATTCAATAACACATGGACATGGTGAGAAAAGTTAAAATAAGATTAAAGTGTATATGACAAAATGGGAGCCTTCTTCCCATTCCAGACAACTTCTGCTTACTATGACATTATAAATGTGGTGTGTTTGTGAGTATTTGTTTTATAGAGGCAGTTCAATACCAATCAATATTTAAGTGGTTTTCTGGTTTTGTTATGTCTTTAAAATCATGATGAAATAAACATCCTTAATCATAATTTTGTGTGTATCTACAAGGATATCTACAGTATAAATTAATAGAAGTAGAATTGATGTGTCAAAAAGTATGTTGATAATTTTTGTCATGTTGTTAAAGAAGTACTAACAGTTTGGTCAGTCACCAGTTTTATATGACTGCTTATTTATCCACATTCTTGCAAATAATATATTAACACTTTTAATTTTTTGCAAGTCTGATAAGGGGTAGATGTCATATCATTATTGGTTTAATGTATTGTGTTCATTAAAGAAAAAATTTAAGTCTACTAATGCTTGTAATAATCCGAACTGTATTGTAATGAAACTAAAGATGGCCTCACCTAGGAAAGAGTGAAAAATGGTAGGAAGGTGTCTATAAGCATAACAGTTTAGTATTCCACCAACATTACTTAAGGTCAAGTTTGACACACACTGTTTTAATGCTTAGCATAGAATCTGGTTTATAGTGGGCCATCAGTAAATATCTATTGCATAAATAACATTTGAAGCTTATTTTAAAAGGTCAGTTATATAATTTTATAAAATTATCATAAAATTATTATTTTAATCCAGATAGTTTTTTGACCACAAATATGATTAATGTTGTAGTGTTTAGGGGTTAGAGAAGATCTTAGAAATATTTTGTTTTGTATATTTATAAGTTTTGTACTTATAGGGAGTGTTTTATACATCATGCAAAACAAATAGTTCCTTTAAGCTTAAGTTAAGAAAGAGTAGTCCCACCCGGCTGGTGTGGCTCAGTGGTTGAGCGTCAACCCATGCACCAAGAGGTCGTGGTTCAATTCCCGGTCAGGACACATGCCTGAGTTGTGGGCCTGATCCCCAGTGGGGGGCATGCAGAAGGCAGCCAATGGATGTTCTCGCTCATCGATGTTTCTATCTCTCTCTCCCTCTCTCTTCCTCTCTAAAAATCAATAAAAAAAAAAAAAAGAAAAGAGTGGTCCCTTTCCTTATAACATAAAATACTTTCAATTGGTAAAGTGTATTAACAATTGATTAACTCTTTTGGCTTTCTGTTTCATTAGTATATGTTTAGTAAATATTTTTCTTTATTTTTGTTTTAAATAAATAATATCCATGGTGAGGTCCCAGACAGGTGCTGTCTACTAACTGTTTGTTACTGGTCTACAGCAAGCTAAGTATAGAATTCGAAAGTAAGCTTTAGAAAGTTTAGCAGTGATTTGATAGAGTGATTATATATCCATTGAATGTATAATTTTCAAAATATGAACGTGTCTTTTGTATATCTTTATTATTTCTCTTTCATTCTTTCATTTTATTAGTTATTTTATTGTACTTTACAAAACTTTGGCTTGGAACAAATTGAAAATGTGGACCGTTAACTGCTCTTTTACCCCAAATAGTTTGTGAGGCACTGTTTTAGATGATGCTTATAGCTGTATTCATATTTTTTTTTGCAGATTTTTTGATGCATGTTTGCCCTCCCTGAGATATATATGCAAACAAACAAAAATTCCAAGTAAAATCTTTCTGATAATGTTAACTTATTAATGGACCCTTGCTTTTGATAAGATTTAGTGTTTGTTGGATACTGTGATGCTGCTATTTCAAAGTTTTATTTAACATTAGGTCCTATTAAATTGTACACACTGCATGTACTACAGAAATATTTTAGGGTGATTATAATGTTAATTGCAGAACAGCAATCCCACTCAAACATAAATCTGTTTAAAAGTGATATAAAATCTTAAAGTACTTGACAGTCATGTTAGCTCTGTGATATTTCAGTACAAGTGATTTCCTGCATTTTTACTAGCTTATTTTTTTAAAACAACTAAAAGTAGTTTTGACCTTCCTTGTATTTTTTTTTACATTAAATTGCTTGAATACCTTACTTTAATCTTTCTTCTTTATTACTATTTTATAGCTTATCTATTATAGTTTCTTTTTCTTATTGTCATTGTTGCTTTTTAAAAAAATACCAAGTTTTCTCATGTTTCCATTTTTGTAGTTTGGCAAGAATAAGGTTTTATTGGACATATTCATTCTTTTCCCCTTCCTTTTTATAATCAGCCACTCTGGAGCAATTGGAAATCTTGTTCTGTGTTGGAAACTGAGCATATCAATCACTTTTTTGTCATTTTAATGGTGTTCACTTTAAAGTATGAATGACAGTGTGCCACTAAGCCTGCTCTTAAAATAAAAATTGTTTTCAGTTAGGTAGTAGCTCTTGACCAAAGATCTCAAATTATGATAGAGAATTAAATGTTAAATGTCTAACACTGATGTAATAAGTAGGGTTTATTATGGCTATATGTGCACTATTACTCAATGGCAGAGCTGCCAAAACAATCTGGGGGTCTTTATTTCCACATTAAGCACCAAACATTGGCTACCTCAGGGATTCAGTTTTACCTTCATAATAAATACAGACTGTGATGTAAAATTTTATCATGATTTGAGGAATTAAAATTAGCAGGCATATATTGAGTGCTGTTTGTATTGCAGACATTGTACTAGGCACAATAGGATGAGGGAAAAATTCAAATAGGAATAAGGTACCTTGCCAAGGTACTCACATTCAGCATTCAGCAAAAACAACCCATAACATGACAGAAATTGACCTCATGCTTTTATTTGTAAACTAAAGAATTATTGTGCTAAACCCATTTCAAAGCATCTAGTCAAAGGTTAAATATAGTTAGCCATAGGGAAATTAAATCTGAAAAAACTAAAGATTAACATTGGTCTTGGGCTTTCTCCTTGGTAGAGTTGATTGGGAGAGATGAGCTGACTCACACAGTGTGAAGTCAAAGAGCTAAGAAATATTGTTAACTCCAGAAAATTATGTGTGGAAAAAATATAAGGGCAAAATGCTGGTTTCTATGGAATTTTGGTGTATTGGATGACATATTAAAGATGACATCTGGAAAAAAGAAGAAAAAGAAGTCTGATTGATAAGAGACTTGCACAGCTATAAATAATAGATTACAAAATGGTGATTAGAGCAAATTGTTGCAGATAGAAATTAGAGAAACAGTTTTTTTTAGTCACTAAAGATATATCAAAAGTAAGTGTAATCTAAAATCCACTTTTTGTAAGTCTCAATTAGGCATTTTATGTTTTGTGATAATTATTTTAAAATTGCCATTTAAAATTTGTTTAATTATAAATATAACAATGCATATGAAAATGTTTAGTAAACTATGAAGTGCTATATAAGTGCTTGACATTTTATATATTAAGTATTATAAATGTATGAGAGGTATATTATTGGAGAGAGCATTTTACAAGGTCAAAGATAAATTATGAGATTGAAAATGTGTTGACAAATTCACTTGTAATTACCAGTACTGACTTCTGTAGACTAGTAAGATGAAAAGAGACATAATTATGAAGACAATAAAATGATAGTGATGTTATTTTCTTAAATGGCTAGATATTAGTAGTATCTTATTGAGAGATGGTCACTAAGCTTAAATTAAATACTCAAGTTCAATCAATCATTTCTTATTTTGAATTTATAGAATTGCACAATCTGTACTTTATAATAACAATAGAACATTTTTTATTCTTAGTATTTCAGTATTTGTCTCCTAGGGGAAATGCTGGGCCTTAAAAAAAAAACAAACAGGGGAGAGCTTCAATGTTTTATAAATCCTATACAGCAATGATTCAAATATGTTAGTTTGTACATTTTATATTTTGGATAATATAGAAACAGTAAGTTTGAATTTTTTCTCTCCTGTTTTTCTTGGATTAGATTTTCCAATTTCTATTGACAGAATCCCACCAAAAAGAATATTCTCATTTCACTGGATATACAGTTAATGCCTATGGAATTATATTGAACCACTTCAAACTGGCTTACAAAAGGAAGAAAAGGGAGTAAAATCATTAATTCTCTGACCTTCAAAATTCTTCATTATATCCTGTTTGATCTTTGAAAATTTAGGAGTAGGGGAGAGGACAGAGGTCTTTTTTCCTTAAGGACAAATGATAACGGATATGATACAAACTGACCATTCTCCCTGTGATGTATAATAGGGCTAAGGGGATAAAAGATATTTTTGCAGGTAAATGTTAAAATTAGGTATTCTCATACAACAAGAAAATGTTTTATCTTTTTAAAAATTTTATTGTATCTACATGAAAAGATGCATATTAATTAAACATACTGTGGTAATCATTTCACAATATAGATAAATCAAACCATCACACCAATTATTTCTCAATGAAACTGGGAAAAATAAGTCAGCATTCTAAGAGGGACTATGTAAAGAACATTAAAAATATTTGACTGTGGTAAAAAGTTAGGTTCTATTACATTTAGGATTGATCAATATGATTTCATTTGTTTTCAGTGATGCTTTGTATTTGAGGCTTAGCTCGTCTATCTGGTATATCGAGAAGCACGGTAAAATTTATTATAGAAAATTATAGCTCTCTAAGCAGTTGGAATCAACACCAATAATGATACTTTACATTAATATAGTTTTTACAGTATACAGAGCAATTGCTTACAATAATTACATCTAGAATCTTTGCAACAGTAATGGAAGTAGACACAATACAGTCAAATGGTGTTAAAGGCCTTTGGAGTCATAGATCTAGAATTGAACTTTGGCTCTGCTACTTACTTGCCTTAAGTTTGAGTGAGTTACTTAATCTCTTTGAACCCCAGTTCCTTTTATTTTATAAAATGAAAATGATAATTAAAAACCTATCTAGCAACCAAAGAAGTAAAGGACCTTCTTCACAGAAAACTACATGTCATTTAAAAAAGAAATAGAGGAAGATATAAAAAAGTGGAAGCATATACCTTGTTCATGGATTGGGAGAATTTACATCATTAAAATGTCCATACTACCCAAAGCAATCTATAGATTCAGCGCAATCTCCATCAAAATACCAATGACATATTTCACAGAACTAGAACAAACTCTCCAAAAGTTTATATGGAACCAAATAAGACCCCAAATAGCCACAGCAATCTTGAAAAAGAAGAACAAAGTAGGAGGAATCACATTACCAGATATCAGGTTATACTACAAAGCCACTGTAATCAAAACAGCCTGGCACTGGCACAAGAACAGGCAGATATATCAATAGAACAGAATAGAGAAACCAGAAATTGACCCAAGACGTTATGCTCAATTAATATTTGACAAAGGTGGCAAGAGCATACAATGGAGTAAAGACAGCCTCTTTAATAAATGGTGTTGGGAAAATTGGACAGCTACTTGCAAAAAAATGAAGCTAGACGACCAACTTACACCATACACGAGAATAAACTCAAAATGGATAAAAGACTTAAATGTAACTCATGAATCTATAAAAATTCTAGAAGAAAATGAAGGCAACAAAATTTCAGACATCATATGCAGCAGAATTTTCACTGATACAACACCCAAGGCAAGAGAAACAAAGGAAAAAATGAACACATGGGACTACATAAAGCTAAAAAGCTTCTGCACAGCAAAAGAACCAACCATCAAAATGGAAGGAGATATCACTATATGGGAGAGCATAATTGCCAATGGCACATCAGATAAGGGGTTAATTTTCAAAATATAGAGAATGCTCATACAACTCAACAAAAGGAAGACAAAGAACCCAATTAAAAAATGGGCAGAGGAACTAAATAGACACCTCTCTAAACAGGACATACAAATGGCCAAGAAACACATGAAAAAATGCTCAATGTCATTAATCATCAGAGAGATGCAAATTAAAACCATTATGAGGTATCACCTCACACCTGTCAGAATGGCTGCCATTAACAAATCATCAAACAACAAGTGTTGGTGAGGGTGTGGAGAAAAGGGGACTCTAGTACACTGCTGGTGGGAATGCAGACTGGTGCAGCCACTATGGAAAACACTATGGTGTTACCTCAGAAAGTTAAAAATTGAACTGCCATTTGAGCCAGTGATCCCACTTCTAGGAATATACCCTAAGAAACCTGAAACACCAATCAGAAAGAATATATGTACCCCTATGTTCATATCACCACTATTTACAATAGCTAAGATCTGGAAATAACCCAAGTGTCCATCAGTAGATGAGTGGGTAAAAAAGTTGTGGTACATGTACACAATGGAATACTATGCAGCTGTAAGAAAGATCTCTTATTTTTTGAGATGACATGGAAGGACCTGGAGAGTATTATGCTAAGCAAAACAAGCCAAGCAGAGAAAGATAAATATCACATGATCTCACTTATTTGTGGAATATAATGAACTAAACAAACTGATGAACAAAACTGACCCAGAGACATAGAGGTGGGGTACAGACTGACAAGCCTCAGAGGAGGGGGGATTGGGGTAAAGAGATAAACCACAGAACTTATATGCATGTATGCATGACCAATGGACATAGACAACAAAGCTGGGGATGGTGTGGGGGGGATGTGGAGGAGGGTGTCAATGGGTGAAAAAGGAGAAACATCTGTAACAAAAACAAATTAAAAAAAAATATCTAGCACAGTGGTCATGAGTAACCCATAACCATATATGATTATAGCACCTGATTTCAAGGAGTTGGTATGTATTGCTGTAAAAGCAGTGCAAATGTTATTTAATGTTCATTTACAGATGAAACATTGGAGGTTCTTAGAGGTTGTGGCTCGCTCAATATTCAAGCTTTAGCTTTATTTGCTGGAACACTTGCACTTAGCTGCCATGTAAGAGATCTGCACTTGAGCTGCCATGTAAGAGATCTGATTACTCTGAGATCCTACATGGCTTAAGTCACATGCAGAGGTAGTGTGTAAGCACTTTGGTTGAAAGTACCTGGTGAGCTCAGCCCTTCATCCATTTCTGCCAAGGCACCAGATATGTGAATAAAGCTATCTTGGGCCTTCCATGCCAGGCCATCTACCATCTAAGTACAAGTGAATAACTTTGGTTGAGAACAAGAAAAAGCAGATAAAATTATTCAACTGGGCCTTGTCAGAATTCCTGACTTAGAGAATGTGTGGGATATAATAAAGTACTTGTTTAAACCACTTATTTTTGAGGGTTATTAGTTACACAGAAATAGATCACTGGAGCAGGATGACTACATATGCAATTCTGTCTTCATGAAATGCTTTTTCTTTCTCTTTGTCACATTGAGCACTTCCCTTTTATCTCTTTGACAGGGTTTAAAAAATGAGCTCATAGTCACATACTTATATTAAAGAAAAAAAATGAGCAAATAATTATCATAATCAGGCAATGAGAAGTGCAAAGAATGAGGATATAGTTGCAGAACATGGATGATACTATAGATGTTGCATAACAAGAAAAAAGTTGTGACAGGCAAAGAGGAGTTTTGACTTACAAAATTATTTGGAAATAGTACTTATAAAGATAAAGATTAGAAATGAGGAAACACCATATTGTTTTCCATAGTGGCTACACCAGTCTACAATATTGTGTTTCCTCAAAAAATTAAAAATGGAACTGTCATTTGGCCCAGTGATCCCACTTCTTGGAATATATCCTAAGAAGCCTGAAACACCAATCAGGAAGAATATATGCACCCCTATGTTCATAGCAGCGCTATTCACAATAGCTAAGTTCACAACAGCCCAAGCGTCTATCAGTACATGAGTGGATAAAAAAGCTGTGGTACATTTACACAATGGAATACTATGCAGCTCTAAGAAAGAGAGATCTCTCACCCCTTCAGATGACATGGAGGGACCTGGAGAGTATTATGCTAAGCAAAATAAGCTAGTCATAGAAAGACAAGTACCACATGATTTCACATATTTGTGGAACAAAATGAACAAAATAAGCTGTTGACCAAAAGAGAACCAGAATCATGGAAGTAGGGAATAGACTGACAAAACTCAGAGGAATGGGGGGTGGGAGGGGTGGGAAGAGATAAACCAAAGAATTTATGTACATATATGCACCACCAATGGACATGGACATTAGGCTGGGGAAGGTGGGGGGGGGTGAGAAAGAGGTGGTCAATGGGGAAAAAAGGGGGACATCTGTAATACTTTCAAAAGTTAAAAAAAGATTAGAAATGATATATTGAACTAGTGCAGTAAAATTTCATTTTATTTATTTATTAATTGAAGGATTGGAATAGTGAGAGTTTTGGCTGAGGCATGACCTCAAGACCATGACATGGGTTTTTCTATGACCCAGTTAGACAACTTAGGTTGAGCAATATTAAAAACAATAATGATAACTAGTATTTATTGATGATACTTAACTCATTATCATATTTAATCTTCATGCAAACCCTGTATGGTAGGTATATTGTTGCCATCATTCCTGCTTTAAAAACAAAAAAGACTACAACTCAACAACATAAGAAAGCTACTCAAGGTTTCATAGTCTGACTGCCAACTTGAGCATTTTTACTCAAGTCTCCACAGCCACCAAATAGGCCAGTTACTTTTTGTTTGGTTTTTAATTTTTATTTTCTCCTCCATTGCCACTGTCAGTACTAATGAGCAAGAGAAATGAGTTTTAACATCATGTGCACAGCCCCAAGAGGCAGAGAAGGGAATAAAGAGAAGAGCTGGGGAATATAGGTAGTTGAATGTAAACCTATCCACACTACTGGAAATATAGTCATAAATATTTCTCTGTGTTTTGTTTTTTTTTTTTTTTTTAGTTTTTTTTAAACTTTCTTGTTGAATATATTACAGATATCCCTCCTTTTTCCCCTATTGACCCTCTCTTCCCCACCACCACCTCCGTCCTGTCTTCCCCACACTATCGTCTGTGTCCATTGGTTGTGTATATATGCACCCAAGTTATTTGGTTTATCTCTTCCCACTCCTCTCACCCCTTTCCTTTGATGTTTGTCAGTCTAACATCTTAATCCCTTCAACTTTTTCACCCATTCCACCAAACCCCTCCCATCTGGCAACCAACAAACTTCTATGTATCTATGAGTCTGTTTCTGTTCTGCTTGTCCATTTGTTTGTAGATTCAATTGTTAATAGATATGTATTTATTGCCATTTTATTGTTCATATTTTTGATCTTCCTTTTCTTCAAGAAGACCCTTCAACATTTCATATAATACTGGTTTGGTGGTGATGAACTTCTTTAGCTTTCCTTGTCTGGGAAACTTTATATGTCCATCGATTCTAAATGATAGCTTTGCAGGACAGAGTGATCTTGGATGTAGGTTCTTGCTTTTCATCATTTTGAATATTTCTTGCCACTCCCTTCTGGCCTGCAAAGTTTCTTTTGAGAAATCATCCGACAGTCTTTTTTTTTTTTTTTTTTATCCTCACCCAAGGACATTTTTGCATTTATCTTCAGATAGAGCGGGAGAGAGAGTGGGAGGAAGAGAGAGAGAGAAACATTGATGCGAGAGAGACACATCGACTGGCTGCCACCCACACGACCCTAACCAGGGCTGGGGACAAACTGCAACCAAGGTACGTGCCCTTAGCAAGAACAGAACCCGGGTCTCTCTGGTCTGTGGGCCCACGCTGTAACCGCTGAGCCAAACCGGCCAGGGCTCATCTGACAGTCTTATGGGAACTCCCTTGTAGATAACTAACTGCTTTTAAGATTTCATCTTTGTCTTTAACCTTTTGCATTTTGATGATGATATGTCCTGGTGTGGGCCTCTTGGGGTTCATCTTGTTTGAGACTCTGTGCTTCCTGGATGTGTATATCTCTTTCCTTCACCAAGTTAGGGAAGTTTTCTGTCATCATTTTTTCAAATAGGCTTTCAATTTCTTGCTCTCTCTTCTCCTTCTGGCACCCCATGATGTGAATGTTGGTACGCTTGAAGTTGTCCCAGAGGCTCCTTATACTATCCTCATTTTTTGTTTTTGTTTTTTTTTGTTTGTTTGTTTGTTTGCTGTTCTGATTGGATATGTTTTGCTTCCTTATATTCCAAATCGATGGTTTGCTTCTTGGCTTCACCTATCCTACTATTGATTCCCTGTAAATTATTCTTTATTTCAGTTAGTGCATCCTTCATTTCTGACTGTGCTTCCTTTGTTTCTGACTGGTCTTTTCTTATGCTCCTGAATGTCTTACTAAGTTCATTAAGCATCCTTATAACCAGTGTTTTGAACTCTGCATGTGTTAGATTGTTTATCTCCATTTCATTTATTTCTTTCCCTGGAGTTTTGTTCTGTTCTTTCATTTGGGATATGTTTCTTTGTCTCCTCATTTTGGCTCACTCCCTGTGTTTGTTTCTATGTACTAGGTAGAGTTCCTATGTCTCCCAAGCTTCCTAGGGTGGACTATTGTAGTAGGTGTCCTGTAGGGTCCAGTGGCACAGCCTCCCTGATCACCCCAGCTGGGCCCTCAAGGTGCACCCCTCTTGTAGACTGTACACTTTTCTGTTGTAATTGAGTCTCGATTGCTGTTGTCACAACAATGGGAGGGATTTGCTCAGGCTGATCAACTGCAAGGACTGGCTGTGTCCACTGACCACAGACCTCTGACTACCTTGGAGTACCAGCTGTGCAGGAGCCCACCACACAGAGCAAGACTTACTTCAGCAGGGCCCTGGTACCCACCGAGTCTACTCCTTGAGTGTGTCACTTGTGGAGATGGTTGGGTTATGGTGCTTTGTTATGGTCTGAAGCTGTCCACTGGGTGTGCTGGCTCTGGGGCAAGGTCATCCACTGCCTGTGTTCTACCCAGGGCTACCAGGCATAAGCTACAAAGTGATATACAGATGACTGCTTCTTGTGCTGGGCTTGGAGATACCCAGGCAAAGCCAAGCTGTGAATCAAGGCTGGCTGCTTCTAGTGTCAGGCCTCGGGCCACATAGAGAGAGGTATGGGGCTCACTGAGGCCAGATGCTGCTTTTTTGAGAGAATTTAGGAAAATATGAATTCAGGATTCAGTATGAGCCAGGTTGCTGGAGTCCCAGATACGGCAACCTTTCTGTCTGCCTGCCCCATGGGGGAAGGGCTCACCAAAGGAACAACTGCCTCAGCCAGCACATCTGTCCGGGAGAAAGCTACCCTACAGCTCTCGCCCCAAAGCCAAACAACTCAGCCCTTCCCTGTATGTCTCTGGTGCCTTCCAAGCTGCCTTCCCCATGCTGGAGCCTGGAGAGTGCGAGTCCTAGTAAGTCTGTGCATGGGCCCTTTAAGAGGAACTGCCTGGGACTCCAGTAGCCTCAGCCTCCCTCAGCCTCAGTTCCCGCTGGTATTTACAGCCAGAAGTTATTGAGACTTCTCTTCCTGGGACTGGAACACTGAGCTTGGGGTCTTAGTATGGGGCAGGGACCCCTCAATTTTCAAGAAGCACCTTCACAGCTGAGGTATCTGTCCTGATTTTTATCTGCCACTTATGGGTGAGGGACCAACCCATCCGAACCTCCACACATCCTATCAGTCTCAATGTGACTTCTTCTTTAATTTCATAGTTGTAGGACTTCAAATAAGCTTGATTTCAGGTGGTTTTGAATGATGGTTGTTCTGTAGTTTAATTGTAATTTTATGTGGTTGTGGGAGGAGGCAAGTACTGTGTTTACCTATGCCACTATCTTGGTCAGAAGTGTCTCTTATTTTTCTATTCCAGACCTATAAAATGCTTTCTCTAAGATTACACTTACTTAATTAAGACCTCAGTGCTTCTGAAAATAGAGACTCCTAAGCATTCCACACAAAAGAGAAGAGGAGCTCCTTACTTTTATGGAATTGCTGTTGTGATTTGCAATCGGAGTTCTGTAAGTTTGCTGCGTTGATGTTTTTAATTTGTAGTCTATACATTTGAAAATTTCTGTTGGGAATGTTTGCATTTACAGTCTAGTAGATAGCAGACTGTGCTGAAATCTAAGTTTTCCATATGTTTCTAAATTCAGTGTACATTTGCAAATTAACTAGTTTTCTGGATCAAAGCCTATAACTCTAGTTGGTTTGCATACTGAAGCATTGGCTGTTGGAGGAGATAGAAATTAGTGATCAATCAAATGTGGTGTGCAGTACACTTCCTTTGAAGGTCTACTGCTGTAGTCCTCAGTCATGTTTGTTTTTATATGAAAATATGAGCTATAGGGACGAGCTATCGCCAAATGAAATGCCATTTCTTTAGTAGCAATGTCTTTTTTATTTTTATAGCAGAAGCAGAAAGAACATTTCATTTGGTTGGCCAATGTAAGTCTTATGCTTTTAATTTACCTTTTGGTATATTGGCTTTCAAACATTTTTTATCATGACTCTTAAGAAGCTCAGTGGTTGAGCATCAACCCATGCACCAAAAGGTCACCAGTTCAATTCCCGTTTAGGGCACATGCCCAGATTGTGGGCCAAATCCCCAGTAGGGAGCATGCAGGAGGTGGCCAATAGTTCTCTCTCATTGATGTTTTTATCTCTCTCTCCCCTGCTCTCTCTCCAAAATCAATAAAGAAAAAAAAAATAAATAACTTTTAAAGTAATTTGTTGAGAGCATTAAAGATGTCCCTTGCCCCCCATCACCCAGTTCCCACCCTGCCCTAGACTTTCACTACCCTATTGTCTGTTTCCATAGGCAATGCATATATGCATATAAGCACTTTCATTAATTTTTTCCTGCTCCCCCTTCCTTCTGTGATTTGTCAGTCTGTTTCATGTTTCCATGCCTCTGGTTCTATTTTATTCCTTAGTTTATATTGTTCATTAGATTTCACATATAAGTGAGAGCATGTGATATTTATCTTTCTCTCACTGACTGTTTCACTTAGCATAATCATCTCCAGGTCCCTCCATGCTGTCTCAAAGGTTAATAGATACTATTTTTTACAGTTGCATTGTATTTCATTGGCAATGAAACATGTGATAAGGGGTTAATTGACAAAATACATAAAGGAAGAGATTCCAAAATGGTGGCAGAGTGAATGGAAGCTACACAGACAATCTCCCAGGACCAAACTGGAATTACAAGTAAAATAAAGACAAATCATCAGGAAAAAGAAACAGAAAAGCAGCTTGCAAGGACCATATAACCAGGGACACTGAACTGATCCTGGTAGAATTGCAGAGGCTTGAGAGAGGGTCTGGGAGCCTACGAACAGCAGCAGTCTTAGCTATGAGCAGTATCCTCGGGGTTAAAATCCCAGGCCGGCTCCACAGCACAGAGGGCCAGGACAGAGCCCTACATTAGCCACAGCCACTCACCTTGGACTCCAGCGGAGGGAAGGTGGACTGGACTGGAACTCTGTGGGGACACTCAGCATTTGGAGAGTGCTCAGAGATTTTGCTGAGTTGTGGCATCGCAGGATGGTGGCCATCTTACTCCTTCCCAGGGCTCTGAGGAGAGGCAGTGGCCCCTCCCTCAAAAATTCAACTCCACCCAGGTAGGCCAAAGAAATGCAAATAGAGGCTCATTAACAACCAGCATCTGCCCCATACTCTGAAAATCCTCTTACGCTGAACACCTGAGGGAGTTGTTTATTCAACTGACAACCCAAGGCTGTTCAAATAACTGAGACTAATAGCCTTCAGGCAAAAAGCTAGAGGATAACTGAACCTTTCCTGGGCTTTCAGATCTACCCGGGAAAGTAAGACTTGACAGTGGTGTTTAACGTGGGTCCTCCCACGCTCATCCAAACCCAGTAGAAGAAGCCACAAACAGCAGAACACAAACACCCACAGGGAAAATTTGGCAGACTCCAAAACCCACTGAGATAGCAAAAATGGTGAAACAAAGAAACAAATCCCAAATTAAAGAACAAGAGACCTCTATTGAAGATGAGATAAATAAATGCAGTTAAGCAAGTTATCAGAGGTAAAGTTCAGAGCCATGATCTTAAGGAAGCTCAACAGCATGAGTAAGGACATCAACACCATGAGTAAAGACATAGAAACATTGAAAATCAACCAATTGGAAATGAAAAAAACATGAAGAAGAAATGAAGAATGAAATAGCAGAAATAAAGAACACATTGGAAGGACTAAGCAGCAGAGTAGAGGAAGCTGAGGACCGGATCAGTGAATTAGAACACAGGGTAGAAAAAATCAACCAATCAGAAAACCAAATGAAAAAAAAAACACAAAAAAACAGGAAGACAGCTTAAGAGAACTGTGGGACAACTGGAAACATAATAATATTTGCATCATAGGAGTCCCTGAAGAAGAAGAAAATGAGCAAGGGTTTAAAAATATATTTGAACAAATAGTGACAGAAAACTTCCCTAATTTGGTGAAGGAAGAAGGCATTCAAGTTCAAGAAGCACAGAGAGCCCCAAGTAAGAAGAACCCAAACAGGCCCACACCAAGACACATAGTAATTAAAATGCCAAAAATTAAAGACAAAGAGAGAATCCTAAAGGCAGCAAGAAATAAGCAACAGGTTACCTACAAAGGAACCCCCATAAGGCTGTCAGCTGACTTCTCAACGGAAACACTACAGGCCAGAAAGGAATGGCATGAAGTAATCAAGGTCATGAAAAACAAGGATCTGAATCCAAGACTACTCTATCCAGCAAGGCTATCATTAAAAATAGAAAGTCAAATAAAGAGCTTCCCAGACCAAAAAAAAAAAAAGGTTAAGGGAATATATTAGCACAAAACCAGCATTGCAATAAATGTTAAAAGGACTGCTGTAATTAGCAGAAGAAATAGGAAGAAATATATAACCACACTAAACAAAAATTGCAATAAATTAGTATATATCAATAATCACCTTAAATGTAAATAGATTGAATGCTCCGATGAAAAGAAATAGAGTAGCTGATTGGATAAGAAAGCATGACTCATATATATGTTGTTTACAAGAGATCCACCTCACTACAAAAGACTCACATAGGTTGAAAGTGAAGGGATGGAAAAAAAAATCTTCTAAGCAAGCAAAAAGGAAAAAAAAAAAAAGCTGGGGTAGCAATACTCATATCTGATGAAATAGATTTCAAAATGAAGGCCATAACTAGAGACAAAGAAGGTCACTATATAATATTGAAAGGATCTATCCAACAGGAAGATATAGCCTTGGTAAACATATATGCACTCAATATAGGAGCACCAAAATATATTAAAACTCTTCTGGAGGACTTCAAAGGAGAAATCAACAGCAATACAATCATAGCAGGGGACTTCAACACCCCACTGACATCACTGGATAGATCATCTAGACAAAAAATTAACAAGGAAACAGAGACTCTAAATGAAGGACTAGACCAAAAGGCTTTAATAGATATCTACAGAGAATTACACCCCAAAACTACAGAATTCACATTCTTCTCAAGTGCACATGGGACATTCTCAAAGATAGACACATGTTAGGACACAAACTAAGTCTCTACACGTTCAAGAAGATTGAAATCATATGAAGCATCTTCTCAGATCACAATGGCATGAAACTTGAAATAAATTGCAAAAAGAACATGCAAAGACATTTGAACACATGGAGGCTAAATTGCATGTTATTAAATAGTGAACGGGTTACCGAGGAGGTCATGGAAGAAATTAAAAAATTCCTGTAAACCAATGAAAATGAACACACAACAACACAAAATCTATGGGATGGAGCCAAAGCAGTTCTGAGAGGGAAGTTCACAGCACTACAGGCCTACCTCAGGAAACAAGAAAAATTTCTAATTGACTACCTAAACTCACAACTTAAAGAACTAGAAAGTCTGAGGAATCTCAGAGGGAAGAAGAGAGGGGGGCAGGAAGAGATAAATCAAAGAACTTATATGCATATATGCATGACCAATGCACAAAGACAACAGTGCAGTGAATGTGGAGGGACAGGAACAGGACTGGGGTGTTAATGGGGGAAAAAAGACGGACATCTATAATACTTTCAACAATAGAGATAAATAAAAAAAGAAATATCATATTACCAAAAAAGAAATATCATATTGCCTGGTTGTTTGAAATATCAAAGTAATAAAGGGTGGCCAAGAAAAATTAAATAATTGAAAAGAAAATCCTACAATAAAATCAGTAACACACACACACACACACACACACACAATAAAACTTTTGGGAAAAAAATACTTAGGGGGAAAGATAATTCCCTTAGTGATATGTTCTGTTCTGTTTTATTCTACTCTATCCTATACTTTTCGGTAGTCCAGTCTAGTCTGTTCCATTTTTTAAAATGCTACTATAACCCACTATAAAGACTTAATGACCTAATTTAATGATCTCCCTTTTCTCATACTCCCAGAGCTTAGTGCTTCATTGATGAGAGTGCCCAGGCTCTGGCTTCTAACGTTTAATAAAAAATGGGCCAGAACAAGATGGTAGCAGAAGAATAACACCCAGAAATTCTCTTTTTCAAATGTGAAAAAATGTAACAGAGATGAAGAATAGTTACTACTTGTAACAATAATATGCAGAAAACAACATTTGTAGGTTTTAGATATCCCCCCACTGTTGGAATAAGTTAAAAAAGAAAATTGAGGGTCATAATTTTTATGTGATCATTTAGTTTTTTATTTCTTCTGATTTAAAATTAATATATTCTTATATATAGATTTTGCAAAACACAAAATGTTATGGTGGAGTAAATAAAAACTGCCTATCACCTCACCAATTATTAATATTTAATAATATTTTGCTATAACTCTATTTCATTCTTTGCATTCTTTATCTTTTATGCATTTTTTTCTTTAGTACAAATTTATGTTATACCATATATATTCTACGTTTTTTTATTATTAATTTATTTTTGTTACAGATGTTTCTCCTTTTTTCCCCATTGCACCCTCCTCCCATCCCCCCACCCAGTCCCCAGCTTTGTTGTCCATGTCCATCAGTTATGCCTACATGCGCATAAGTTCTGTGGTTTATCTCTTCCCTCTCCCTCACCCCCTCTTCTGAGGGGTGTCAGTCTATACCCTACTTCCGCATCTCTGGGTCTACCCTGTTCCTCAGACTGTTATGTTCATTATATTCCACAAATAAGTGAGATCATGTGATATTTGTCTTTCTCTGCTTGGCTTGTTTCGCTTAGGATATATATTCTACCTTTTAATTAAAATTATATATTAGGATTTCCATGGCATTATTCTTTGAAAAATAGTGCTAATGTGGATATTATATTAAATATATGTAGTATGATTTATACATGTTTCTTTGTTGTTAGACAATTAACTTCTTTTTATGTGCTCACTCATTTATAATTATAAATAATGTTTCATTAAATATATTGCATAAACATCCCAGTACATTTTTCCAATTTTATTTATTTATTTATTTAATTTTTAATTTTTGTTACAGATGTTTCTACTTTCTTCAACCATTGACAATTCTACTCCCAATCCCCCCCCCCCCCCAGCATTCTTGTCTATGTCCTTGTTTACGCATACATGCATATAAGTTCTCTGGTTCATCTCTTCCCCCCTCTTCCCACGTCCACCTCTTCTGAGGTTTGTCAGTCTGCATCACACTTCCAGGTCTCTGGGTCTATTTTGTTCATCAGTTTGTTTTGTTCATTATATTCCACAAATAAGTGAGATCCTGTGATATTTGTTTTTCTCTGCTTGGCTTGTTTAACTTAGGATAATACTCTCCAGGTCCCTCCATGGCGTCTCAAAGGATAGGAGATTTTTCTTTCTTACAGCTGCATAGTGTTCTATTGTGTATATGTACCACATCTTTTTTATCCACTCGTCTACTGATGGACACTTGGGCTTTGTCCAGACCTTAGCTATTGTAAACAGTGCAGCTTTGAACACAGGGGTACATATATTTTTTTATTGGTTTTTCAGGCTTCTTAGGGTATATTTCTAGAAGTGGGATCAGTGGGATAAATGGCAGTTCAATTTTAATTTTTTGAGGAAACATCATATTGTTTTCCTTAGTGGCTACACCAGTCTGTATTCCCACCAGCAGTGTACTAGAGTCCCCTTTTCTCCACACCCTCGCCAACACTTCATGTTTCATGATTTGTTGATGGTGGCCATTCTGACAGGTGTGAGGTGATACCTCATTGTTGTTTTAATTTGCATCTCTCTGATGATTAGTGATGTTGAGCATTTCTTCAGATGTCTCTTAGACATTTGTATGTTCTGTTTGGAGAGGTGTCTATTTAGGGCCTCTACCCATTTTTTAATTGGGCTCTTTGTCTTCCTTTCATTGACTTGTATGAGCACTATATATATTTTGGAAATTAACCCCTTATCTGATGTATCTTTGGTGATTATGCTCTCCCATACAGTGGGTTCCCTTACCATTTTGATGGTTGTTTCTTTTGCTGTGCAGAAGCTTTTGAGTTTGATGTAGTCCCATGTGTTCATTTTTTCCTTTGTTTCTGTTGCCTTAGGTGATGTATCAGTGAAAATTCTGCTGCGTATGATGTCTGAAATTTTGTTGCCTACATTTTCTTCTAGGATTTTTATGGATTCATGAGTCACATTTAAGTTTTTTATCCATTTTAAATTTATTCTTGTGTATAGTGTAAGTTGATGGTCTAGTTTCATTTTTTTGCATGTAGCTGTCCAATTTTCCCAACACCACTTATTAAAGAGGCTGTCTTTACTCCATTGTATGCTCTTGCCACCTTTGTCAAATATTAATTGAACATAATGTCTTGGGTCAATTTCTGGGTTCTCTGTTCTGTTCCACTGGTCTATATGCCTGTTCTTATGCCAGTATCAGACTGTTTTGATTACAGTAGCTTTGTAGTATAACCTGATATCCGGTATTGTGATCCCACCTACTTTGTCCTTCTTTTTTAAGATTGCTGCAGCTATTTGAGGTCTTTTTTGGTTCCATATGAACTTCTGAAGCATTTGTTCTAGTTCTGTGGAATATGTCGTTGGTATTTTGATGGGGATTGCATTGAATCTATAGATTGCTTTGGGTAATATGGACATTTTAATGATGTTAATTCTTCCAATCCATGAACAAGGTATGTGCTTCCACTTTTTTTTTTATATCTTTCTTTGCTTTTTTCAATGTCCTGTAGTTTTCTGCAAATAGGTCGTTTACTTCCTCGGTTAAGTTTATTCCTAAGTATCTTAATTTTTGTGTTACGATGGTAAATGAGATTGTTTTTTTAGTTTCTCTTTCTGTGAGTTTATCATTGGTGTATAAGAACGCCGTTGATTTCTTGACGTTAATTTTGTATCCTGCTACTTTGCCAAATTCATTTATTAAGTCTAGTAGATTTTTGATGGAGTATTTAGGGTTTTTGATGTATAATATCATGTCTTCTGCAAATGACAGTTTCACTTCTCTCTTTCCAATTTGGATCCCTTTTATTTTTTCTTCATGTCTGAATGCTGTGGCTAAAACTTCCAGTACTATGTTAAATAAGAGTGGTGAAAGTGGGCATCCTGTCTTGTTCCTGTTCTTAAGGGAAATGGTTTTAGTTTTTGCCCATTGACTATGATGTTGGCTGTAGGTCTTTCATATATGGCCTATATTAAGTCAAGATATGATCCCTTATTCCCACATTGCTGAGCGTTTTTATCAGAAATGGGTGCTGGATTTTGTCGAATGTTTTTTCAGCATCTATTGACATGATCATGTGGTTTTTATCTTTCATTTTGTTTATGTGGTGTATCACATTTGTTCATCTGCGAATATTTTACCAGCCATGCATCCCTGGGATGAATCCCACTTGGTTATGGTGAATAATCTTTTTTTTTTAAATATTGTCCCCCCAACCCCCGCCACTCACACCTTTTACATGATTCATGTAAACTTTCAGGATAATGAAGAGTTGATACACACACTTCTCTAGCGGGTGTTTGGAACCTTGACTTCTAATCTAGTCTTGCTGAGAGAAATCAGTGGATTTAACACTTCTTTCTACTTTTTTTTTTCATCTTTGTCTGAGGACATTTTTGAATTTATCTTCAAATAGAGCAGGAGGGAGAGAGGGAGGTAGAGAGAGAGAAACATTGACATGAGGGAGACACATCGAGTGGTTGCCACCCACACGACCCCAACCGGGCCGGGGATAAACTGCAACTGAGGTACGTGCCCTTAGTGGGAACTGAACCCGGGACTCTCTGGTCCGTGGGCTGACACTCTTACTGCTGAGCCAGATCAGCCAGCGTGTCAATAATCTTTTTGATATATTTCTGGCTCTGATTTGCTAGTATTTTGTTTAGGACTTTGGCATCTATATTCATCAGGGATATTGGCCCATAGTGTTCTTTCCTTATAGTGTCTTTTTCTGGTTTTGGAATTAGGATTATGCTGGCCTCATAAAACGAGTTTGGAAGTCTTCCTTCTTGAATTTTTTGAAATATTTTGAGGAGAAAGGAGTTAGTTCTTCTTTGAATATTCGGTAAAACTCCCCCATGAAGCCGTCCATGCCTGGGCTTTTGTTTGCTGGGAGAGTTTTGATTACATCTGCAATTTCCTTAGTTGTTATTGGTCTGTTCAAGTTTTCTATCTCTTCCTGGCCCAGTTTTGGGAGACTATGTGTTTCTAGAAATTTGTCCATTTCGCTTAGATTGTCTAATTTGTTGCTGTATAATTGTTCATAGTATTTGTTAACAATCCTGTATATTTCTGTGGTGTCAGTTGTTATGTCTCCTCTTTCATTTCTGATTTTGTGTATTTGGGTTCTCTCTCTTTGTTTCTTGTTGAGTCTAACTAAGGGTCCATCAATCTCGTTTATCTTTTCGAAAAACCAGCTCTTTGTTTCATTGATCTTTTGAATTGTTTTTTGTTTTTTGTTTTTCGTCTCTATGGCATTTATTTCTGCTCTGATCTTTACTATTTCCTTCCTTCTACTTGCTCTGGGGTTTTCTTTTCGTTTGCTTTCTAGTTCTTTAAGTTGTGAGGTTAGAAAGTCTATGAGAAATTTTTCTTGTTTCTTGAGGTAGGCCTGGAGTGCTATGAACTTCCCTCTCAGAACTTCTTTCCCTGCATCCCATAGATTTTGTGTTGTTTTGTGTTCATTTTCATTGGTTTCCAGGAAGTTTTTAATTTCTTCCTTGATCTCCTCGGTAAGCCATTCATTGTTTAATAACATGCTATTTAGCCTCCATGTGTTCAAATGTCCTTGCATGTTCTTTTTGCATTTGATTTCTAGTTTCATGCCATTGTGACCTGAGAAGATACTTGATATGATTTCAATCTTCTTGAACTTTTAGACTTAGTTTGTGTCCTAACATGTAGTCTATCTTTGAGAATGTCCCATGTGTACTTTAAAAGAATGTGAATTCTGTAGTTTTGGGGTATAATTCTCTGTAGATATCTACTAAAGCCTTTTGGTCTAGTGCTTCATTTGCAGTCTCTGTTTCCTTGTTAACTTTTTATCTAGAGGATCTATCCAGTGATGTCAGCAAGGTGTTGAAGTCCCCTGCTATGATTGTATTGCTGTCAATTTCTCTTTTGAAGTCCTCCAGAAGATTTTTAATATATTTTGGTGCTCCTATATTGGGTGCCTATATGTTTACCATGGTTATATCTCCCTGTTGGATAGATCCTTTCCATATTATGTAGTGACCTTCTCTGTCTCTAGTTATGGCCTTCATTTTGAAATCTGTTTAATCAGATATGAGTATTGCTACCCCAGCTTTTTTTTCCTTTCTGTTTGCTTGGAAGATTTTTTTCCATCCCTTCACTTTCAAGCTATGTGAGTCTTTTGTTGTCAGGTGGGTCTCTTGTAAACAATATATACATGAGTCATGCTTTCTTATCCAACCAGCTACTCTGTGTCTTTTTACCAGAGCATTGAATTCATTTACATTTAAGTTGATCATTGATATGTACTTATTTATTGTCATTTTTGTTTAGTGTGATTATATATTTCTTCCTATTTCTTCTACTAATTACAGCAGTCCTTTTAACATTTATTGCAATGCTGGTTTTGTGCTAATATATCCCCTTAGCCTTTTTTTTTTTTTTTTTTTTTTTTGTCTGGGAAGCTCTTTACTTGGCCTTCTATTTTTAATGATAGCCTTGCTGGATAGAGTAGTCTTGGATTCAGATCCTTGTTTTTCATGACCTTGATTACTTCATGCCATTCCCTTCTGGCCTGTAGTGTTTCTGTTGACAAGTCAGCTGACAGCCTTATGGTGGTTCCTTTGTAGGTAACCTGTTGCTTAGTTCTTGCTGCCTTTAGGATTCTCTCTCTGTCTTTAATTTTTGGCATTTTATGTGTCTTGGTGTGGGCCTGTTTGGGTTCTTCTTACTTGGGGCTCTCTGTGCTTCTTGAACTTGAATGCCTTCTTCCTTCACCAAATTAGGGAAGTTTTCTGTCACTATTTCTTCAAATATATTTTTAAACCCTTGATCATTTTCTTCTTCTTCAGGGACTCCTACGATGCAAATATTATTACGTTTCCAGTTGTCCCACAGTTCTCTTAAGCTGTCTTCCTGTTTTTTTGTGTGTTTTTTTTCTTTTGGTTTTCTGATTGGTTGATTTTTTCTACCCTCTCTTCTATTTCACTGATCCGGTCCTCAGCTTCCTCTACTCTGCTGTTTAGTCCTTCCAATGTGTTCTTTATTTCTGCTGTGTCATTCTTCATTTCTTCTTTGTGGTTTTTCATTTCCAATTGGTTGATTTTCAATGTTTCTATGTCTTTACTCATGGTATTGATGTCCTTACTCATGCTATTGATCTTACTCAAGATCATGGCTCTGAACTGTACCTCTGATAGCTTGCTTTACTGCATTTATTTATCTCATCCTTACTAGAGGTCTCTTGTTTTTTCAGTTGTGATTTGTTTCTTTGTTTCCCCATTTTCGCTAACTCAGTAGGTTTTGGAGCCTTCCAAATTTTCCCTGTGGATGTTGGTGTTCTCCTGTTTGTTGCTCCCTCTACTGGGTTTGGATGAGTGTGGGAGGACCCACATTAAACACCACTGTCAACTGTTACTTTCCTGGGTAGATTTTCAAGCCCAGGAAAGGTTCAATTATTCTCTAGCTTTTTGCTTGGAGGCTATTAGTTGTGGTTACTTTCTTTTTTTAAAAAAAATATATATATATAGATATATATATATATATCTTCAAATTGAGCGGAAGGGAGAGAGGGAGGAAGAGAGAGAGAGAGAAACATCAGTGCAAGAGAGACACACTGAGGGTTTGCTACCCACACAACCCATACTGGTGCCGAGGACAAACTGCAACTGAAGTATGTGCCCTTAGCAGGAACTGAACTCAGGACTCTCTGGTCACAGGGCTTATACTCTGACAGCTGAGCCAAACCAGCCAGGGCATTGAATTCTTTATTTGGCAAATTGCTTTCTTCCATTTCATGTAGTTCTTCTTCTGGTGGTTCCTCCTTTTCTTTCATTTGATGTTGTTTCTTTGTCTCCCCATTTTAGCCATCTTGTAGTTCTAGACCCGGTGTGGGATGTTGGGATGTGTAGGCATGTTGGTGTGTATCAAATTAGTCTGCTGTGCTTCCTAGACTCTTCTGTTGTGTGTTGCCTCTTACCTGCTGTGGGTTGTGGAGGACTGACAACTGGTGACTGATATTGGTCTGTTCTGGTAGGAGCTGCTCCTGGAGCCATGGGCCCTGCTGGTGCCACAGGCAGTGGGATCACATGGTCCACCCTGAAGCCATAAGCCCCACAGGTGCCACAGGCAGCTGGATCACACAAGCCTGACTGGAACCATTGTTCTGCCACTGGCAGCTGGGGAGCCCTGCTGCCTGATGGGGTTCAGCTTCTGCTCAGCTTCTGCTGATGGTGTTGGGGATGGGTCTTAGCTGCCAATCTGTGCTGCTGCTGCTGCTCCCAAGCCTCTGTTGTGTGTGGGGTGTTTGGGCTCTGATCCAGCTGCTGCTGTGGGGGAACGTGCTCAGCTCCCAGCAGCTTGTGGCTTCTGCAGCAGGCACCTTGACAGCATTGCTAATGTGCACTGGTCTGTGTTGACAGAGCAGGGTTCACTGGTCTGATAGTGCAAGGTACACTGGTGGGCTCAGGTCACGGAGTACTAGCTGCTCCCACTGCCCCTTCTCAGAAAAGACCAGGATCTTCCAAAATGGTGGAGCCTCCAGGCCATGCAGGGAGAAGTGCCCTGATAAGTCGCTTACCATGGTATTCAGCTGTTCCTGGTCCACACCACAGGAACCTTCTGCCCCACATTTCTGCACTGCTCGAGGTTACTCGTCCACACTCACACCCACTCACACGCTCTCTCACACTCACACACTCACCCTTGCTCCGGTCCTGCCTTCTGCCATCATCTGGCCCTCTCATCCATCACAGTTCATTTTTAATCTCATGGTATATTTTCTAGGAAGTGGGATTAATAGATCAATGAGTACCATTATTAATGCCTACTTAAATATGTTGCCAAATTTGTTTCTATAAAGGCTATACCAATTTATGTTCTTAAAACAGTACATGAGAGTTCTTTTTATATTGCATTCTTAAAAAAATAAAACATTATATTGTCTTAAGAAAATTGTCAATGATACCTATTACTTTTATTTTTACTTTTGTGTGTTTTATACAATTTTACTATTATATTTGTAACTATATTTTCTATAATTAAAAAGTTGAGAACAATAAAAAAACATTTGATTTCTCTTTATGTATTTGAAATATTTAGCATATTTTACTCTATTATTTTAGTACTTCCCTATGTATGTCAATATAATTTAGGATTATAGACCTGTATTATTAATATTATATAATTATTTCATTATTGTAATGTCCTTTTATGTGTTCACTATATTTTTTACAATAATTTAATTTACAATAATTATATAAATATGTCTCCATATGTTTAATTGGTATAAATTACCATCACAAATCTTTTCTTGAGTTCTTGCTTTCAGTTTTGGAGTTTTTTTTAAATATATATATTGTGAGCTCTAACATGTTAGAGATTTTAAAAAGTGGTTACTGATCATTCCCTTTCATCTGTTGCAATGATGCATCACTGAGAACAATAATTTAATTAAGAAATTTAGCAATAAATATTGCAGATGGCCAGTTGGGGATAGCTATCTCTGACTGTAAATGTTTCTAAAATGATGGATATGTGACCAATACTTTTTGGTTTGTATACCCATCCTTAACTCAATTATATGGTGATATAAAATGAGAACTACCCAAGTATGCTCATGTATATTTTGCTTGAACATGTCAATTTTACAGATACGAGGTGGAAATTGGCTTTTACCTCATAGATCTACCCAGCTTCTAAAAGCAACTCTTCCCATTACTATTTAGGTTCCATACCCTGCTTTGTGTTTTTAAAATATTTAAATAACATGTGTTGGCAAGGATGTGGAGAAAAGGGAACTGTTGTGCATTGCTGGTGGGACTGCAAACTGGTACAGCACCTAGGGAAAACAGTATAGAGATTCATCAAAAATCTGAAATTAGATCTACAATATGACCCAGCTATTGCACATCTGGGTATTTATCCAAAGACAGTGAAAACACTAATGTAAAATGATGCATGTACCCCTATATTCATTGCAGAATTATTTATAATAGTCAAAACATGGAAGCAACCTAGATGCACACTGATAGATGAATAAATATAGATGGTATGTACACACACACACACACACACACACACACACACACTGGAATATTACACAGAAATAAAAAAGAATGAAATCTTACCATTTTCAACAACATGGATGGATCTAGAGGGTATTACACTATATGAAATAATTTAGGCAGAGAAAAACAAATAACAAATGGTTTCAAATATATGTTCAATCTAAAACAAAACAAAATAAAAACAGACTCATAGAAATGGAGATGAAAGAGATTACTTAGGGAGGACTTCGGGGGATGGGTAAAAAGGGAAAGGGGAATATAGTCAATAATGTTATGATAAGTTTACAGGGTGATAAATGATTATTAGAATTAGTGGAGTGATCTCATTATAATGTATAAAAATGCCAAATCACTATATTGTACACCTGAAACTAATAAAACCAATATAACATTGTATGCCAACTATACTTAAAAAATTATTGCCTATATATTTGAATAAACCTATGTATATTCAAAATAAAAAAATCAGTAAAATAAAATATTACACCTTGAAAAATAAAATAAATGGAAAGGTAGAATAATGTTAATCAGATATAGTCCATCTCACTTTAAAATTTTAATTTATTTGTTTGGGCTACAGAGTCTAATAGCATTGAAAGTCTTTCTTACAGCATTAGAAGGCTTACTATACATGATGTGTTTTGAGTGTATATGCTGTGAATATGTGAATACTTTGTATCTATAGCATGGAATCCAATATGATCTTCTAATGAATTTTTTTAAATAACCATTTCCAAATTATTTATTATTTTAAAAAGTGGGAACCATGGATTCCAAAATGGCGGTGGAGTGAATGGAAGCTACACAGACCATCTCCCAGGACCAAACTGGAAATACAACTAAAATAAAGACAAATTGTTGGGAAAAAGCAACGGAAAAGCAGCTTGCGAGGACCATACAACCAGGGACACTGAATTGATCCTGGTAAGATTGCAGAGGTGAGAGAGGGGGGCTGGGAGCCCACGGACAACAGCAGTCTTAGCTGTGAGCACTGCCCTCGGTGTGAAAGCCCAAGTCAGCTCCACAGCCCAGAGGGCCGGGACAGAGAGCTAAAATAGCCACAGCCACTCACCTTGGGCTCTGGCAGAGGGAGAGTGGACTGGACTGGAACTGTGTGGGGACACTCGGGATTTGGAGGGCGCTCAGAGCTTTTGCTGAGTTGTGGGCACGCAGGACGGTGGCCATCTTACTCTTTCCCAGGGCTCTGGGGAGAGGCGGCAGCCTCTCCCTCAGAGATTCAGCCACACTCAGGTGGGCCATTGAAATGTAAATTGAGGCTCATTAACTACGAGCATCTGCCCCACCCTTGGGAGATCGTCTCACTCTGATCACCTGAGGGAGGTTTTCATTCAACTGAGAACCCAAGACTCTTCAAGTAACCATGACTAATAGCCTCTAGTCAAAAAGCTAGAGGATAACTTAACCTTTTCTGGGCTTGCAAATCTACCCAGGAAAGTAAGACTCGACACTGGTGTATAACGTGGGTCCTCCCATGCTCATCCAAACCCAGTAGAGGGAGCCACAAACAGCAGAACACCAACATCCACAGGGAAAATTTGGCAGGCTCCAAAACCCACTGAGATAGCCAAAATGGTGAAACAAAGAAACAGATGCCAAATGAAAGAACAAGAGACCTCCACCGAAGATGAGATAAATGAAATGAAGTTAAGCAAGTTAACAGAACTAGAATTCAGAGCCATGATCTTGAGGAAGCTCAACAGCATGTGTAAGGACATCAACACAATGAACAAAGACATAGAAATATTGAAAATAAACCAATTGGAAATGAAGAATGACATAGCAGAAATGAAGAACACATTGGAAGGACTAAACAGAAGAGTAGAAGAAGCTGAGGACTGGATCAGTGAATTAGAACACAGGGTAGAACAAATCAACCAATCAGACCATCAAAAGGAAAAGACAATGAAAAAACAGGAAGACAGCTTAAGAGAACTGTGGGACAACTGGAAACGTAATAATATTCGCATCATAGGAGTCCTCAAAGAAGAAAATGAGCAAGGGTTAGAGAATATATTTGAAGAAATAGTGGCAGAAAATTTCCCTAATTTGGTGAAGGAAGAAGGCATTCAAGTTCAAGAAGCACAGAGAGTCCGAAGTAAGAAGAACCCAAACAAGCCCACACTAAGACATATAGTAATTAAAATGCCAAAAATTAAAGACAAACAGAGAATCCAAAAGGCAGCAAGAACTAAGCAACAGGTTACCTACAAAGGAACCCCCATAAGGCTCTCAGCTGACTTCTCAATAGAAACACTACAGGCCAGAAGGGAATGCCATGAAGTAATCAAGGTCATGAAAAACAAGGATCTGAACCCAAGAGTACTCTACCCAGCAAGGCTATCATTCAAAATAGAAGGTCAAATAAAGACCTTCCCATACAAAAAAAAAAAAAAAAAAAAAAAAAGGCTAAGGGAATACATTAGCACCAAACCAGCACTGCAAGAAATGTAAAAAGGACTGCTGTAATTAGTAGAAGAAATAGAAAGGAAAATAGAACCACACTAAACAAAAATGACAATAAATAAGTACATATCAATAATCACCTAAAATGTAAATGGATTGAATGCTCCGATAAAAAGACACAGAGTAACGGATTGGATAAGAAAGCATGACCCATATATATGTTGTTTACAAGAGACTCACCTCACAACAAAAGACTCACATAGGCTAAAAGTGAAGGGATGGAAAAAAATCTTCCAAGCAAACAGAAAGGAAAAAAAAGCTGGGGTAGCAATACTCATATCTGATATAATAGATTTCAAAATGAAAGCCATAACTAGAGACAAAGAAGGTCACTACATAATATTGAAAGGATCTATCCAACAGGAAGACATAACCTTGGTGAACATATATGCACCCAATATAGGATCACCAAAATATATTAAAAATCTTCTGGAAGACTTCAAAGGAGAAATCGACAGCAATACAATCATAGCAGGGGACATCAACACCCCACTGACATCACTGGATAGATCCTGTAGACAAAAAATTTACAAGGAAACAGAGACTGCAAATGAAGCACTAGACCAAATAGCTTTAATAGATATCTACAGAGAATTACACCCCAAAACTACAAAATTCACATTCTTCTCAAGTGCACATGGGACATTGTCAAAGATACTCTACATGTTAGGTCACAAACTAAGTCTCTACAAGTTCAAGAAGATTGAAATCATATCAAGCATCTTCTCAGATCACAATGGCATGAAACTAGAAATCAATTGCAACACGAACATGCAAAGACATTTGAATACATGGAGGCTAAATAGCATGTTATTAAACAATGAATGGCCTACCGAGGAAATCAAGGAAGAAATTAAAAACTTCCTGGAAACCAATAAAAATGAACACACAACACAAAATCTATGGGATGCAGCGAAAGCAGTTCTGAGAGGGAAGTTCATAGCGCTACAGGCCTACCTCAAGAAACAAGAAAAATTTCTAATAGAATTTCTAACCTCACAACTTAAAGAACTAGAAAGCAAACAAAAAGAAAACCCCACAGCAAGTAGAAGGAAGGAAATAAAAGAGCAGAGCAGAAATAAATAACATAGAGACCATAAAAACAACTCAAACGATCAATGAAACAAAGATGTGGTTTTTTTAAAAGATAAACAAGATTGATGGACCCTTAGCTAGACTCACCAAGAAACAGAGAGAGAACCCAAATACACAAAATCAGAAACGAAAGAAGAGAAGTAACAACTGACACCACAGAAATACAAAAGATCTTTAACAAATACTATGAACATTTATATGGCAACAAATTCGACAATCTAAGCGAAATGGACACATTTCTAGAAATACATAGTCTCCCAAAACTGGTCTGGGAAGAGACAGAAAACTAGATAAGACCAATAACAACGAAGGAAATGAAGATGTAATCAAGACTCTTCCAGCAATCAAAAGCCCAGGTTCGGACAGCTTCATGGCGGAGTTTTACCGAACATTCAAAGAACTAATACCCATTCTCCTCAAACTATTTCTAAAAATTCAAGAATAAGGAAGACTTCCAAACTCGTTTTATGAGGCCAGCATAATTCTAATTCCAAAACCAGAAAAAGACACTACAAAGAAAGAAAACTACAGGCCAATATCACTGATGAACATAGATGTCAAAATCCTTAACAAAATACTAGCAAATCAGATCCAGCAATACATCAAAAAAATTATTCACCATGACCAAGTGGGATTCATCCTAGGGATGCAAGGCTGGTACAATATTTGCAAATCAATAAACGTGATACACCACATAAACAAAATGAAAGATAAAAACCACACGATCATATCAATAGACGTTGAAAAAGCATTCGACAAAATCCAGCACCCATTTCTGATAAAAATCTCAGCAATTTGGGAATAGAGGGATCATATCTTGATATAATAAAGGCCATATATGAAAGACCTACAGTCAACATCATATTCAATGGGCAAAAACTAAAAACATTTCCCTTAAGAACAGGAACAAGACGGGGATGCCCAGTTTCGCCACTCTTCTTTAATATAGTACTGGAAATCTTAGCCACAGCAATCAGACGTCAAGAAAAAATAAAAAGAATCCAAATTGGAAACGAGGAAGTGAAACTGTCATTATTTGCAGATGACATGATATTATACATAGAAAACCCTAAAGACGCCATCAAAAATCTACTAGACCTAATAAATGAATTTGGCAAAGTAGCAGGATACAAAATTAACATCAAGAAATCAACAGCATTCTTATACACCAATGATGAACTCACAGAAAGAGAAACTAAAATAAAAATTCCATTTACCATCGCAGCCAAAAAAAATTAAGATACCTAGGAATAAACTTAACCAAAGAAATAAAGGATCTATTTGCAGAAAACTACAGGACATTGAAAAAAGAAATAGAGGAAGATATAAAAAAGTGGAAGCACATACCTTGTTCATGGATTAGAAGAATTAACATCATTTAAATGTCCATATTACCCAAAGTAATCTATAGATTCAATGCAATCCCCATCAAAATACCAGTGACATAGTTCACACAACTAGAACAAATATTCCAAAAGTTCATATGGAACCAAAAAAGACCCTGAATAGCCACAGCAATCTTGAAAAAGAAGGACAAAGTAGGTGGGATCACAATACCGGATATCAGGTTATACTACAAAACTACTATAATCAAAACAACCTGGTACTGGCACAAGAACAGGCATATAGACCAGTGGAACAGAACAGAGAATCCGGAAATTGACCCAAGACATTATGCTCAATTAATATTTGACAAAGGTGGCAAGAGCACACAATGGAGCAAAGACAGCCTCTTTAATAAATGGTGTTGTGAAAATTGGAGAGCTACATGCAAAAAATTGAAACTAGACCATCAGCTTACACCATACACAAGAATAAACTCAAAGTGCATAAAAGACTTAAATGTGACTCGTGAATCGATAAAAATCCTAGAAGAAAATGTAGGCAACAAAATTTTGGACGTAATACACAGCAGAATCTTCACTGATACATCACCTAATGCAACAGAAACAAAGGAAAAATGAACACATGGGACTACATCAAACTGAAAAGCTTCTGCACAGCAAAAGAAACAACCATCAAAATGGAAAGGGAACCGACTGTATGAGAGAGCATAATTGCCAAAGATACATCAGATAAGGGGTTAATCTCCAAAATATATAGAGGGCTCATACAACTCAACAAAAGGAAGACAAAGAACCCAATTAAAAAATGGGTAGAGGACTTAATTAGACACCTCTCCAAAAAGGACATACAAATAGCTAAGAGACATATGAAGAAATGCTCAACATCACTAATCATCAGAGAGATGCAAATTAAAACAACAACGAGGTATCACCTCACACCTGTCAGAATGGCCGCCATCAACAAATCATCAAACAACAAGTGTTGGCGAGGGTGTGGAGAAAAGGGGACTCTAGTACACTGCTGGTGGGAATGCAGACTGGTGCAGCCACTATGGAAAACACTATGGTGTTACCTCAAAAAGTAAAAAATTTGACTGCCATTTGACCCAGTGATCCCACTTCTAGGAATATACCCTAAGAAACCTGAAACACCAATCAGAAAGAATACATGTACTCCCATCTTTATAGCAGCACTATTTACAATAGCTAAGATCTGAAAACATCTCAAGTGTCCATCAGTGGATGAATGAATAAAAAAGCTGTGGCACATATACACAATGGAGTACTGTGCAGCTGTAAGAAAGAAAGATCTCTTATCCTTTGAGACGACATGGAAGGACGTCGAGAGTATTATCCTAAGCGAAAAAAGCCAAGCAGAGAAAGACAAATATCACATGATCTCACTCACTCATTTGTGGAATATAATAAACATAACAGTCTGGGGAATGGGTAGACCCAGAGATGTGAAATTAAGGTACAGACTGACAACCCTCAGAAGATGGGGAGGGGGGGAGGGAAGAGATAAACCACAGAACTTATACGCATGTATGCATAACTGATGGACATGGACAACACAGCTGGGGACGTGGTGGGGGGTTGTGGAGGAGGCTGTCAATGGGGAAAAAAGGAGAAACATCTGTAACAAAAATAAATTAATAAAAAAAATAAAAATAAATAAATAAAAAGTGGGAACCAGTTTCAAATTTTGAATTATGTTCTTCAAAACTTAATTGGACTATCACATACATAGGAATTTAGTCATATAAACATTATACAAGATTTTCCTTCTGCTACATGCATATCTAATACAGCCCTCCTCTCTAGCTTGAATGGAATAGGTACATGGAATCTATGATACATATCTCTCTTTAAATCGATGCTGACCTGGAAAACAGATTTTTTGTGAAAATAGTGTTTTGACAAATGACTTAATAAAATTGCTACTCAATTTATGTCTTAAAGTATTTCATAAGATGAATAGATTTGCATCTTTAAGTCACTTCTGATAAATTTATGAAGCTCAAGTGATTTTGGACACAATATAGATGACATGATGAGCAAAATAATATAATGTGTTTTTTTCCTTTACTACATTTGCAATGTAACATGCAATGTTGGTGATGAGCAAATGAAAATAATGAAAAAGGAAGAGCAACAGTGTGTCAATACTTATCTTAATATTTACAATGTGCTAAGGCCATTGTACATTAATTTTTTTAAGATACAAAAAAGAAAAAGTGTAAATATATTATATTTTATTATATTACATTACATTACATTACATTACATTATAGTACATTATAAAGATAGGGGATACCTATCCCTTAAGGCCTAGTTTCAATCTTCAGTAGCAGAATAATATACTACTACTTTTGTAAGATTTTAACTAGTAGTTTTACAGAAAAAATAAACTATTGACTGAATATTTATATTCAAACTGTGATCAAAACAGATTATTGGCCATGTAATTTTATTTCTCATTTTTTGAAGAAAGATATACAATTTTTCAAGTAATTAAAAAGAACATTCTAATAGTTTTGATAGACTTGATAGTAACTATATTTATTAAAACTAGGTGCCCTCCTTTATTGTTCTTTTAATAAATATAGAGACTGAATATTTTATTACTTATGATAACGTAGATAATTTTCACAGGCTAAATAAACTTAGAAATTCAGTTCAAAGGAAAGCAAACTATTTTGTCAGTGGTATGTAGCCAGCTTCTCCAAGTTTGGAAGCATTGATTGTTAGACATGATTATAAAAATTGTTTTCTATGCAATACTGTAATTTGCAGAAAACAACTAAAAAACAACATAAAATTTGCCGATTAGTGTAAAACTTTCTGGATTACAGTCAGTCATTTACATCTTCTTTCTTCTCACTCCTTACTAGGAATAGCAATGAGAAATGGCTAAACGGTACATAAACCCACAAAGAAAAGAGAATAAGGAAAGAACATGGCAACAGCTACATTTTTAAAATTGAAAATCGTACAATTTAGAAAACAAGGGAAATCTGGAGCCTAAGTCAGGAACTTATGGGGTAGCATGAAAGCAACCCAGGAGAAAGCCAATGTATGACTCAGAACTTCAGAAGTGCTCAGACATTGGAACAAGAATCTCTAAATGTGGAAGAAAGATAGGTTATTAGATTCCCAAGCCTCCTCCCAATTCCACATATATGAAGGATTGATTCTTTTAGAATGAAAAAAGACTGAAGGTTTGCTCTCTTAAGATGCTGAAACCAGAGAGACTCTGGACTTCAGGATTTCAAGTACAGCAGAATGAAAGAATACTGATTACAGAAAACTAAGGAAAAATTGTGAGAATCAAAGGCCTCTTCTCTCATTATGACTCCAGAATTCTGGCAACCAGGCTTATGCTTCTCAAGCAAATTATTAAATGATTCTGCTTTGGAAAATGCAGTAACCCAGAAGAAAAATATCTACAGTTGTTGACTCTTGAGAGTTTCCCAAAGAAACAACCCAATCATATTTCACACTTAAAGCCAGTCATTTATTGGTTCATCAAACCTCATCCGTGCTCATAGTTTTCAATTAGTGTTTTATGGGCTTTACTCTTAAATATAAGTGTACAGTCATAATCACTAAATATTGGAGGAAGCTCTGCAACCAGAAAGACAAGAAACAAAACACATCTCAGGGTAAAAGAAACTTGACAGAAAACTAAGACAATGTAGGAAACAGAAATAAATAATTTAAAGAATATTTACTATCCTCACATAATTAAGAAAAAAATCAAGAAGTTAGAAAAAATAAATATTCATGTAATTCAAAGTTTTTGAAATACAAAAAATGAAATAATAGAAATTGAAAATTTGATAGAAAGGCTGGAAGGTAAAGCTGAGACTTTTCTAAAGAAACACTACAATCTAGAATACAATGATGGGGCAATGCCTTAAAAAATCTGAAGGATATTTGTTAAAAACTTGAGTTCTACACACAGTTAACCTATTAGTTAAATGTTAGCATAGAATAAAGGTATTTTCAGGTATGCAAGGTCTTAAGCTTTTTTAAAAAAGTTTTTATTGATATTTTAGAGAGAGAAGAAGGGAGAGAGAGAGATGGGAATATCGCTGTGAGAGAGAAACATCGATCAACTGCCTCCTGCACACCCCCAACTGGGGATTGAGCCCACAACCCGGGCATGTACCCTGACTGGGAATCGAACCAGGACCTCTCAGTCCATGGAATGACGCTCAATCCACTGAGCCACACTGACCAAGCTGAAAGGTCTTAAATTTTTACTACCCATGTGTTCATTTTAAGAATCTACTCGAGGTTGTGCTGCTCCTCCAAAATGAGAGAATAAGAAAGAAGAAAGCATAGTGTACAGGAAAGAAGAAAGCCAATATAGAATATATCCATGAAAATCCCTAAGAGATGTTAGAAGGAGACAAAAAAGAACAAAGCTACACAATAGACTCAGTAAGCCATGAGCTGAAAGTGGAGCAGGAAAATAAAGTGTTCTTAAAAAACTGCCTCCCAGAAAATTAATTAAATTTATAGATAATTTGATAAACTAAGAGACTTGAGAGGAGATTTGTATCTTTGGTGGAGATTTGGGGGTAAAGTAGAGAAAAGTATGTAGAAAAACTGCAAATAAATAAATACAATTATTAACTCTGGGGATAACAACTGCTACATGTGAAAGAAAATGTAATATATTCTGTTATCTAATTGCTTATAACAGTATAAACAATTAATATTTATTTGTATCAATAAATATAACTCTATTGTGAGAATAGTGAAGGGCAAGAGTGCATATATAAGTTTATATGTGTGTATGTATATGCAGAAAGTTAATATATAATTTTATAAATAAAACACCTATAAATAACATAGTAAGCTTGTTATTAGGAAGTATACTAATATATTTCAGAATACACAGCTAAAATAATGAACACAATGTCGCTGGGAACAGAAATAGAAGATGGAGAACGATGGAGTAGGGAATGTTGTTTTTATTGTAATCATTATGTAAATATTTCATTTAAAAAATATGTAGATGGGCGCGGCCAGTGTGGCTCAGTGGCTGAGCGTCGACCCATGTACCAAGAGGTCGCAGGTTCAATTCCTGGTTAAGGCACATGCCCAGGTTGTGGGCCAAATCCCCAGTGTGAGGCATGCAGGAGGCAGCCAATCGATGTCCTCTCTCATTAATGTTTCTATCTCTCTCTCCCTTTCCCTTCCTCTCTCACTAAAAATCAATAAAGAAAAATATTTAAGCCCTGGCCGGTTTGGCTCAGCGGTTAGAGCGTCGGCTTGCGGTACAGAGAGACCTGGGTTCGGTTCCCGCTAAGGGCATGTACCTCGGTTGCAGTTTGTCCCTGGCCCTGGTTGGTCGTGCGGGTGGCAGCCACTCGATGTGTCCCTTTCGCGTCGATGTTTCTCTCTCTCTCTCTCATCCTCTCTCTCCCTCCCACTCTGTCTGAACAAAAAATGAAAAAATGTCCTCAGGTGAGGATAAAAAAAAAAAAGAAAAATTTAAAAAATATGTAGATGGATAATACTCAAAACTTATTAATTAATGGAATAGAAAACACATATGCTATGATGCATTTATTGTTCCCTGGCAGCTTCTAGGTGAACTGGCCTCTTTCTTATAATATTGTTGTCCTCAGACTTCATTAATTCTTTCAATAAATATTTTTGAGAACTTACAACATATCAGGCACTGTCTTAAGACTTGGGAGAACAGTAATGTGCAAAAACCTCAACTTTCATAGGAATCACTGATGGAGCATCGCCCATGCTCCTCTATTGCTCTTCTCGCATTATAGAATCCAGAGTACCTTATATATAAGTACCATATAAATGGATATGTAATGAGATGGGAAACATGCTCTACTTTTTTACAATCCCTGGATTAAATTAAGGAGAAATGGGTTAATTCAAAGAAAACGTTTTAAAATTACTTTATTCTCAAGGTTTTTTGGCAAGGAATAATTCTCATGGTAATTCATATGGAATTTTTAGGGACTCCAAATAGCCAAAACAACTTTGAAAAAGAAAAAAAAAAATTTGGAGGAATCATACTTTCTCATTTCAAAATATATTACAAAGATACAGTAATAAAAATAGTGTAGTACTGGCATACCAACAGAAAAAATAGATCAATGGAACACAATAGAGAACTCAGAAATAAACTCTTGCTTATATGGTCAAATGATCTTCAGCATGTGAGCCAAGTCTTCTTAATGGCAAAAGACAGTCTCTTCAACAAATGGTGTTGAGAAAACTGATATCCACATGTAAAATTGTGAAGTTTGACCCTTATATTACACCATATAACATTTAACTGAAACTGAATTAAATATCTAAACATAAGACCTGAGACTATAAAATATTTAGAAGAAAACACAAGGGAAAAGCTTCATGACATTGAACTTGGCAATGATTTCTTGTATGTGACTGCAAAAGCACAGGCAGTAAAAGCAAAAATAGATAAATGTGAATACATCAAACTTAAAACATTTGTGTATTAAGGGCACTATGAACAGAGGGAAAGGCAACCTATGAGAGGTTTTCAGAGGTGGAGAGTTGCGGGGAAGCAATAGGTGAAGGGTGTCAAAAGGTACAAACTTCCAGTTATAAAATAAATATATTATGAATATATACAGAATAGTTACTATAGTTAATAATATTGTACTGCATATTTGAAAGTTGTTAAGAGAGTAGATCTAATAGTCTTCAGCAAAAACAAAAATAAAAAAGCAAGAGAACGCAACCCATAAAATGGGAGAAAAAATTTGCAAATAATATCTGATAAAAAGTTAATATACAGAAAATATTAAAAACTTCTATAACTCAACAGCAAAACATTAAATAATCTGATATTAAAATGTGCAATGGCCTTGAATAGAAAGTTCTCTATAGATGACATACAAATGGCCAACATGCATATGAAAAGATTCTGAACATCACTAATCATCAGAGAAATGCAAATCAAAACTACAATAAAATATCACTGATTAGGATGCTTACTATATAAAAACAGAAAATAATTAGTGTTGGCAAGGATTTGAATAAATGGGAACCCTTGTGCATTGTGCATGGAATTGCAAAATGGTTCAATTACTATGGGAAAAAGTAGAGAGGGTCCTCAAGTTATTAAATAAATATAGAACTACCATATGATCCAGGAGTCCCACACCTGGCTATATATCCAAAAGGATTGAAAGCAGGGTCTCAAAGTGATATTTTCACATCCATGTTTATAAATGCATTAGTCACAACACCCAAAGGTTTAAGCCACCCAAATGCCCATCAATGGATAACTGAGTAAATAGATTGTAGTAAATACATACAAAGAGATATTAGTTAGTCCTAGAAAGGAAGGAAATCCTGTCACATGCTACAATATAGATGAAGCTTGTGGACATTATGCAAAGTGAAATAAGCCAAATACAAAAAGGAACATAGTGCATGATTTCACTTATATATCTAAATTAATAAAATTCATAGAAACAGAAAGTAGAATGGTGGTTACTAGGGGTTAATGGGAGGGGAAAAGTGGGAGTTGCAGTTTATCAGGTATAGAGTTTCAGAACTGCAAGATGAAAAATATCTGAAGATCTGTTTCACAGCAATGTGAATATAGTTAACAACAGTACTAAACTGTACATTAAAAAAAATGGTTAAAATGGTAAATTTTATATGATGTGTTTTTTACTACAATTAAAAAAAATTCTCATAGCCTCAAAAACAGAACATTTGAGTATTTCCACTGATATTTTTTATGCCATTGCATAAACTAGCTGTATACATATGCATGCTCGCATCTGCCCTCTGTCAAGCATATCCATGCTTAGTTAAAAAAAAAACAACAAAAAACAATCTTTCACCATGGACAGTGTTCTCAGGGGTTAGAACATCAGCCCTCAGACAGAAGGGTCAGGGGTTTGATTTCTGGTCAAGGGCACATACTTGGGTTGCAGGTTTGATTCCTGGCCCTGGTCGGGGTCATGCAGGAGGCAACCAATCGATGTGTCTCTCTCATATAAATGTTCCTCTCTCTTTCTCTCTTCCTCCCTCCCTTCTACTCTCTCCAAAAGTCAATGGAAAAATATCCTCAGATGAGGATTAACAAAAAAACACACACAATCTTTCCTTTGTAAAACTGTTGGGTTATATGAAAATTACAGTTAAACGCTCAAGCTCTTAGTGAATATTCAAACAAATATGCATGGTTTGGTTGATGTTCTAACAAGTTAGTGGTTAAGATTAGGTGAAAGAACTGGAATAAGACCTTGGTTTATAAGAGTTCTGAGAGAGTCCGGCTGGTGTGACTCGGTGGTTGACCATCCACCCATGCACCAAGAGGTCACTGGCTCAATTCCCGGTCAGGACACATACCCAGATTGTGGGCCAGATCCCCAGTAGGGAGCATGAAGGAGGCGGCCAGTCAATGTTCTCTCTCATCAATGTCTCTATCTCTCTCTCCCTCTCACTTCCTCTGTCTCTAAAATCAATAAAGAGAAAAAATTATTTTTAAAAAAAGAGTTCTGAGAGAATGAGAGAATAAAACAAACCTCATGAGAATTTTGCCTGTTGATTCCATAGTCAATAAAGACATTGATTAAATTTAATCAGGGAGGTAAAAGACCTATACTCAGAAAACTATAAGACATTGAAGAAAGAAATTGAAGAAGACAAAAATGAAGGACAGCCTGGCCAGTGTGGCTCAGTGGATTGAGCATCATCCCATGGACTGAGAGGTCTCAGTTTGATTCCCAGTCAGGACACATGCCTGGGTTGCGGGCTAGATTGGCGTGCAGGAGGCAGTTGATTAATGTTTCTCTCTCACATTGATGTTTCTATCTCTCTCTCCCTTCCTTTCTTTCTAAAAAAATAAATAAAAACCTATTTAAAAAAATAATGAAGGACATACAATCCTCATAGATATGAAGAATTAACATTGTTAAATATTCATACTACCCAAAACAATCTATAGATTCACTGCAGTCCCTATAAAAATACCAATGGCATTTTTTTTTTACAGAACTAGAACAAATAATTCTAAAATTTATATGAAACTGCAAAAGACTCTGAATAACCAAAGCAATCCTAAAAAAGAAGAACAAAGCTGGAGGTATCACACTACCTGATATCAAACTATACTGTGAGGCTATAGTAAACAAAACAGTATGGTACTGCCATAAAAACCAACATAGATCAATGGAACAGAATAGAGCTCCCAGAAATAAATCAACGCCTATATGGTCCATAAGTTTATGATAAACAAGACAAGAATATACAAGAGGTTAAACACAGTCTCTTCAATAAATGATGCTGGGAAAACTGGAAAATGAAACTAGATCACTTTTTTACACAATATACAAAAATTAATTTTAAAAGAATTAAAGACTTAAATATAAGACCTAAAACCATAAAACTCCTAGAAGAAAACATAGGCAGTAAACTCTTTGATATCACTCGTAGCAATAATTTTTGGATATATCTCTCACAGCAAGGGAAACAAAAGAAAAAATAAACAAATGGGACCTTTTGCACAACAAAAGAAGTCATCAACAAAATGAAAAGACAACCTACTCAATGGGAGAAGATATTCCCCAATAATACATCCAATAAGGGGTTAATAGTCAAAATATATAAGGAGCTCATACAACTTAACACACACATACACACACACACACACACACACACACACACACACACACACACACAAAGAAAACAAACCCAAAACAAACAATGTGATGTAAAAATGGGCGGAGAATAAACTACAAATGGATAAAAGACTTAAATGTGACTCATGAATCCATAAAAATCCTAGAAGAAAATATAGGCAACAAAATTTCAGACATCATACACAGAAGAATTTTCCACTGATACATCACCTAAGGCAACAGAAACAAAGGAAAAAATGAACACATGGGACTACATCAAACTCAAAAGCTTCTGCACAGCAAAAGAAACAAACATCAAAATGGAAAGGGAACCCACTGTATGGGAGAGCATAACTGCCAATGATACATCAGAAAAGGGGTTAATTTCCAAAATATATAGAGTGCTCATACAACTCAACGAAAGGAAGACATAGAACCCAATTAAAAAATGGGCAGAGGAACTAAATAGACACCTCTCCAAACAGGACATACAAATGTCTAAGAAACATATGAAGAAATGCTCAACATCACTAATCATCAGAGAGATGCAAATTAAAACAACAATGAGGTATCACCTCACACCTGTCAGAATGACCGTCATTAACAAATCATCAAACAACAAGTGTTGGCGAGGGTGTGGAGAAAAGGGTTCTCTAGTACACTGCTGGTGGGAATGCAGATTGGTGCAGCTACAATGGAAAACACTATGGTGTTACCTCAAAAAATTAAAAATGGAATTGCCATTTGACCCAGTGAGCCCACTTCTAGGAATATACCCTAAGAAGCCTGAAACACCAACTAGAAAGAATACATGTACCCCCATGTTCATAGCAGCACTATTTACAATCACTAAGATCTGGAAACAGCCCAAGTGTCCATCAGTGGATGAATGAATAAAAAAGCTGTGGTACATATACACAATGGAGTACTATGCAGCTGTAAGAAAGATCTCTTATCCTTTGAGACGCCATGGAGGGACCTGGAGAGTATTATCCTAAGTGAAACAAACCAAGCAGAGAAAGATAAATATTACATGATCTCACTTATTTGTGGAATATAATGAACATAACAGTCTGAGGAACAGGGTAGACCCAGAGACGTGGAAGTAGGGTACAGACTGACAACCCTCAGAAGAGGTGGAGGAGGGGGAGGGAAGAGATAAACCACAGAACTTATATGCATATATGCATATCCAATGGACATGGACAACAAAGCTGGGGACGGGGTTGGGGGGATGGGGAGGAGGGTGTCAATGGGGAAAAAAGGAGAAACATCTGTAACAAAAATAAATTAATATAAAAATAAATAAATAAAATAAAATAAAATAAAAATGAGCAGAGGACTTGAAAAACATTTCTCAAATGAGGACATACAGATGGCCAACAGACATGTGAAAAGATACCCAATATCAATAATCATCAGAGAAATTCAAACTAAAACCATAATGTAATATCATCTCACACCTGTCAGAATGTCTATCATTAATAAATCAATAAACAAGAAGTGCGTGTGAGAATGTGGAGAAAAGGAACTCTTGGGAATTGTTGGTGGGATTGTAAATTGATGTAGCCACTATGGAAAACAGTATGGAGGTTCCTAAAAAGTTAAAAAATAAAACTACCATATTACTCAGCAATTCTACTTCTGGGTATTTATCCAAAGAAATACAAAAAACTAATTTGAAAAGTTATAGTCATTCTTATGTTCATTGCAGCATTATTTTCAATAGCCAAAATATGGAAGCAAATTAATTGTCCATCGATAGACAAATGGATAAAGAGGTGGTGTGTATACAATGGAACATTACTCAGCCATAAAAAGAATACAATGTTGCCATTTACAACATGGATGGATTGAAGGTATTATGCTAAGTGAAATAACTCAGACAGGGAAATAAAATCCCGTATAATTTCATTTATCTGTGAAATTTAGAAAACAAAACAAATGAACAAACAAAGCAGAAACAAATATATAGATTCAGAGAACAAATTGGTAGTTGCCAGATGAAAGGAAGCTTGGAGTGGTGGTTTAAAAAAGGTGAAAGGGATTAAGAAGTACAAATTGCAAGTTATTAATATAAAAATAGTCACAGGCCCTGGCCAGTTTGGCTCAGCGGTTAGAATGTCAGCCTGCAGACCAAAGGGTCATGAGTTTGATACCTGGTCAAGGGCACATACCTGGGTTGCAGGTTCAATCCCCAGCCTTGGTCAAGGTCATGTGGGAGGCAACCTATTGATGTGTCTCTCTGACATCAATGTTTCTCTCTCTCTCCCCCTCTTTTCCTTTCACTCTATCTAAAAATCAATGGAAAAACATCCTGGGGTGACGATTAACAACAACAACAAAATAGTCACAGGAATGTAAAATACAGCATAAGGAATAGTAAATAATATTGTCATAACTATGTATGGTCTCAGATGAGTATTAGACTTATCACTTCATAAGGTATACACATGTGTAATCAGTATATTGTATACCTGAAGCTAACATAATATCTTCTGTAAACTGCAATTGGAAATAAATTAATTCTTTTCAAAATTTAGTGATTTTCTCAGTGAACTCACATAGATCCATTATCACCTTTTCTCCTCCAAAATTGGTTCTGTCTGTTGAATATATAATATTCAAACATCACATATTCACACTTGTCTTTGTATTCTTTTCACTGTCTGATGCATTGAAGGTATGCAATAAACATTTATTTTATACATGAAGCATGAATCTTCAGTTTTTAGAAATACTGAAGAGCTCTGGCCAGTTTGGATCAGTGGTTAGAGCATTGGCCCATGGACCGAAGGGTCTCAGGTTCAATTCCTGGTCAAGGGCATGTACATGGGTTGCAGGTTTGATCCCTGGCCCTGGTTGGGGTTGTACAGGAGGCAACCAATTGATGTGTCTCTCTCACATCAATGTTTCTCTCTCTCTCTCTCCCTCCCTCCCTTATACTCTATGTAAATATCAATAGGAAAATATCCTCAGGTGAGGATTAACAAAAATGAATGAATGAATGAATGAATGAATGAAAAATGCTGAAGAAATTTTATTCTAAAGAAAACAATTAGAAGTCAAACAATTATGATATTAGTCCAGCCTTTGTAATGATCCAGTCATGACAGTTATTTGAATTTTGGCAAGTCACAACCTCATGACTGGAACAGTCCTCATCTGTAAAATAGGAATGTTATTAATAAAAACAAAAATAATGACAATATTTGAATCATATTAGAGAAAGCTTGTTGATGCATTTGAAAACCATATGGCAATATAAAATATAGCATTACTGTTTTAATTTGCATCTCTCTGATGATTAGTAATGTTGAGCATTTCTTCATATGTCTCTTGTATCACCTCACACCTGTCAGAATGGCCGCCATCAACAAATCACCAAACAACAAGTGTTGGTGAGGGTGTGGAGAAAAGGGTTCTCTAGTACACTGCTGGTGGGAATGCAGACTGGTGCAGCCACTGTGGAAAACACTATGGTGTTACCTCAAAAAATTGAAAATTGAATTGCCATTTGACCCAGTGAGCCCACTTCTAGGAATATACCCTAAGAAGCCTGAAACACCAATCAGAAAGAATACATGTACCCCCATGTTCATAGCAGCACTATTTACAATAGCTAAGATCTGGAAACAGCCCAAGTGTCCATCAGTGGATGAATGGATAAAAAAGTGGTGGTACATATACACAATGGAGTACTATGCAGCTGTAAGAAAGATCTCTTATCCTTTGAGACGACATGGAGGGACCTCGAGAGTATTATCCTAAGCGAAACAAGCCAAGCAGAGAAAGACAAATATCACATGATCTCACTTATTTGTGGAATATAATAAACTTTACAGTCTGAGGAACAGGGTAGTCCCAGAGATGTGGAAGTAGGGTACAGACTGACAACCCTCAGAAGAGGGGGTGGGAGGAGGAGGGAAGAGATAAACCACAGAACTTATACGCATGTATGCATAACTGATGGACATGGATAACAAAGCTGGGGACGGGGGGGGGAATGGGGAGGAGGGTGTCAATGGGGAAAAAAGGAGAAACATCTGTAACAAAAATAAATAAAATAAATAAAATATAGCATTACATTAATTTTGAAAATATACTACATGTCCTTTTTTCTTTTTCATTTACAGTTTATATTCACTATCCTTTTGTATTAGTTTCAGGTGTGCTACATAGTGATTAGACAACCATATACTTTACAAAGTGATCCCCTTGATATTTTCAGTACCCATCTGGCACCGTACACAGTTATTACAATGTTATCAACTATATTCCCTATGTTGTACTTTATATCCCAATGACTATTTTGTAACTACCATTTTGTACTTCTAAATCCCTTCATCTTTTTCACCCAGTTCCACAAAACCCCTCCTCTCTGGCAACCATCAGTCTGTTCTCTGTATCTATGAGTCTGTTTCAGTTTTGTTTGCTCTTTAAATTCCATATATAAGTGAAATTATATGGTATTTGTCTTTCTCTGACTGACTTATTTCACTTAGCATAATACCCTCTAGGTTCATACATGCTAGACATGTCCTTTTTTCTATGCTAGGTGTTTTGGGGGATAAAAAGAAAGCATGATTCTTTACCATTTATTCATTAAGCAATGCATTCAGCTATGTAATTTTGAAGGACTACCTTGTTTGCTTTTCAAAAAAGATTAGTGTCAGGAAATTAGATAGAAATACACGATAAGATATTAAATAACAAGCTCTAGTGATAGGTTTGACTGGCAAGTTCAAATAAATTTCTTACTGACACAGCCTTATAAAAGATTATAAATCTTTTAGGACATTTTGTTTTGTTTTATTTTAAGTATATAGAACAAGTTGTGAATTGCTACTGGATTTTATGATAATTGTGGGATCTGATCAACTATTCTATTAGAACTTGTAAACAGTCCAAGACTTGAAATCAAAATTTAAAGAATATGTTTTTATTAATTTTAGATAGAGAGGAAGAGAGAGGGAGAGAAAAAGAGAAACATGAATATGAGAGAGAAACATCAATCAGCTGCCTCCTGCACGTCCCCTACTGGGAAGTGAGCCCTGAAACCTGAGCATATGCCCTGACCTGGAATCGAACCAGTGACCTATCAGTGCATGGGACAGCACTCAACCAACTGAGCCATACTGGCCAGGGCTGAAATTTTTATTTGTATATCATACATATTTAAACTCTGAATATGCCACATATACAACAACAATACACAATACACATATGCTAGTGGCATTTTTAATGTATTTTTGTCGTGTTGAAGTATACCTTTAAATTATACCCTGCTTTACTCCAGTTACTCAGCAAGACAGCGTTGCATAGCTTATAGCTTTTATATCAACTCCAGTTGACCAACGATGGGCTCAGCTCTTCATGGACATACTCCATGATATGGAAGTTCCACTTTTTAGGGTAATAAAAGGAACATAAATACATGTAGAAGTGATGATGGTTCATCACTTAACTTATTACTTCTATTTTTAATAGTACAGGTGTTTAGATTTTACAGTTCTTTGAGTCCATTTTCAAAAGTGTCCTGGTTAGTACTGAAGGATTTGTGAGCCACTCTCAAGTAACATAACAAAACAAATAAAAAGACATATTAACAACGTAAAAAAACTACTTTTGGAGAACACCAATACTTTTTAAAATGGCTAATTTATTTGCTTTTTAAAACATTTTTTTCTAGTAAGTTTTCTAATTTAGCAGATGAGTATGAAATGAGGAAAAAATAAGCTGTCATTGGCTATTAGTGGCATACTCAGTACCAGGATGATCAGTGGTTATCAAGCTGATTACTATGTTCAGCATTGCAGAGGGTGACTAGCAAGGGCTTGACAAAACCAGTGCTAAAGGTCCCACAGTCATAAACCAAGATAAATACTAAGGTATTTATCTTAATAAATACTGAAATATTTATGGAGACAGTTGGAAGGCTGCTGGAGAGAAGTGATATATAAAGAATATTCATTCAATCTAGTTTTCTCAACATTCATTAGGTTCTAAAATAAGATCAAGTCAGGAAAACTGTCAGAAACTCCCCATATGTTCACCATTTATTGCAGCTTTACACACAGTTTTCTACAGTGTGCTGGATTTTAATGTTATCTCTTCAGCTTTTCTCTAGTCAAAATAAAACAGCAACTCTTACTCTAACATTCTTCTCACCTGATATAAATAAAAGCCCTCTATAGCCACCCAGTGCATTTGTATCTGCAATACTTTGAGGGCACCATCTACCACGACCCTTTTATTCCCAGGGTGAAAACCCAGTGAATAATGTTTATTCCCAATGAAGAGGCTATTTTATGTAGAACTGTCCTTTTTTCCTGATAATGGTCAAGAGCACATTTTTTTCTTTGACTGTTGGGAAGTTTTAAACTAAATTTAAGACTCAATATAACAATGATGTAGACCTTTATGACCTGAATATCTATTGTTCTGTTTTGTATTGAAGCTTAACACCTTCCTATTATTTAAAACATCTATTTATTTTATTCTTTATATATAATTCATCTTTTAGATCATTTTATTATATGCATTTATGTCATAAGAAGCCTTAAATGTTTTAAAATTAAATGGGGGTATAAGTAAATGATTTTTAAAATGTCAAGTGACATAAAAATTTGACAAGGGAATAACATTTGTTCACAGGGGACCAATTGTGGTACAATGCAGAATTCTATAAATTGATACATTACCCCCCCCCAAATATGCAGCTTTGTAGTCTAAATCATAAATGAATATGTGGTTTAATTTTTATTTATCTAATTTTATTATTTATATTTTGATATTTAAAATAAGGTTATATACTAATATATAATTACATTATAGGCATTTAGAGAAATAGGGATAAGACATTGTGTTGGTAGGTTGTTTCTAGCAATTTATTACTTTTAGGTTATCCAATTTGTTGGTATATAATTTTTTGTAATATTCTTTTATGATCCTTTTTATTTTGTGGCACCAGTTTTAATGTTTGCTCTTTCTTTTTTAATTAAATTTATCGAGGTGACATTGTTTAATAAAATTATATAGGTTTTACATATACAATTTTATGACATATCATCTGTATATTCAATTGTGTGTTAACGACACAAAGTCAAATCTCCTTTTGTCACCATATATTTGACTTCTTTTACACTTTATTATCCCCACCACCCCTTCTCCCTGGTGACCACCATACTGTTGTCTGTGTCTATGAGTATTTGTTTGCTTGTCTTTCTTGTTAATTCATTTGTTTCTTTCAGTTTTATATCTTACACATGAATAAAATCATATTGTTCTTGACTTTTTCTGTCTGACTTATTTCACTTAGCTTGATATTCTCATGACCCACCCATGTTTTTGCAAATGGCAGTATTTCATCTTTTCTTATGGCTGAGTAGTATTCCTTTGGGTATATGTACCACATCTTCTTTATCCAATCATCTATCGAAAGACACTTTGGTTGTTTCCATGTCTTTAATGTCTCATCTTGCATTCATGATTTTATATTTGAGTCTTTTCTCTTTTCTTCTTAGTCTAGCTAAAGGTTTGTTAATTGTGTTTATCTTTTCAAAAAGCTAACTATCCATTTTATTGATTGCTTTCTATTGTTTCTTGTTTCTGTATTTTATTTACTTCCGCTCTAATATTTATTATTTTTTTCCTTCTGCTAATTTTAGGCTTAGCTTATTCTTTTTTTAGTTATTTGAGATGTACAGTAAGGTTGTTTGAGGTTTTTCTTCTTATTTTAATGTAGGTTTTTATCTTTATAAACTTTTGCTGTGGCACATAAGTCTCAGTATATGTGTTTTCATTTTTTCATTTGTCTACAGATGCCTTCTAATTCCCCTTTTGATTTCTTCTTTGACTCATTGGTTGTTCAAGAGTGTGTTGTTTAAATTTCACATATTTCAGAATTTTCCAGTGTTCCTTCTGATATTGATTTCTAGTCATGCCATTGTGGTCAGAATAGATACTTGGTATCTATTCAATATTTTAATATTCTTACATTTTTAAGATCTATTTTGAGACTTAATATGTGATCTACCCTAGAGACTTTTGTCTGTGCATGAAAAGTGTACTCTGTGACTATTGGGGAAACTGTTCTCTATATATATTCTGTTAAGTTCATTTTGTGTCTAGTGTTGTTCAAGTCCTCTGTTTCCTTATTAATCTTCTGTTTGGATGTTTTATCCATTGTTGAAAGTGGGGTATTGAACTCTCTTACCGTTATTGTGTTGTCAACTTCTCTTTTAAGGTCTGTCAATATTTTCTTTCTATAGTATTTATGTGTTCCACTGTTGGGTGCATATATTTATAATTATTATATCATTCTGGTGAATTATCCCTTTTATCATATTGTAATGTCAGTCTTTGTCTCTTTTGACAGATTTTGAGTTAAAGTCTATTTTTTCTGATACAAATATGGCTGCCATGCTCTCTTTTGATTACTATTTGCATGGAATAACTTTTTCCATCCTTTTGTTTTCAGCATATGTGTGTCCTTAAACCTAAAGCGTGTCTCTTCCAACAGTATGGTGATTGACAGAGGGAATAGGGGGGTGGGGGAGGTGGAAGAGGGCAAAGAGGGGATAAATGGTGGGAGAAAGAGACTTTGCTTTGGATGGTGAGTGCATGATGCATTATGCATATGATGTGTTACTGAATTAGACACTTGAAACCTGAATGGTTTTATTAACCAATGTCACCACAATAAATCTAAAAAAAAAAAAAGTGAGTCTCTTCTATATAGCATAATTTTAAAGTAATAATTGATAGGGCACAACTTATTATTGTCATTTTGATAATTATATTTCCTCCGTCTTGTAGATCTTTACAATCTTTTTCTTCATTGTTCACTTCCTTTGTATTTCATTCATTTTTGTAGTGACATGATTACTTTCTTCTATTTTCATTTATGTATCTTCTATAGTTATTTTCTTTGTGGTTTCCATGGGGCTACATAAAACATATTGCACTTATAAGAGCCTATTTTAAACTAATAACTTCAGTTGCATAAAAACTGTACATTTTTAATATCTCTTCAGTTTATGTTAATTGATGGCACAAACTACACCATTTTATATTGTGTATCCATTAATATACTTTAATAATCATAGTTATTTTATTTACTTTGGTCTATTAAATACCATTGTTATATTACAGGATTCTTATTTGTTTATATATTTACTTTCAATAGCAAGCTTTAACTTTACATATGCTTTCATGTTTCTGTTTAGTGCCATTTCATTTCAACTTGTAGGATTCTCTTTAGTATTTCTTATAAGGCAGGTGTAGTGGCAATTACTCTTTTTCCTTTTGTTAGTCTGGGAAATTCTATTTATCCTTTATTTTTAAAGTACAGTTTTGTTGGATATAGTATTCTTGCTTGGCAGTATTTTTTTCTGTTAGCATTTTGAATAGATCATCTCACTTTCTGCAGGCCTGCAATGTTTCTGCTGAGAAATCCACTAACAGTTTTGTGAGGGTTTCCTTGTATGTGATAAGATACTTTGCTCTCATTGCTTTCAAAATTATTTCTTTGTCTTTGATTCTTGTCAATTTGATAATAATGTGCCTCAATGGGGATATCTTTGGGTTTTTTTCTTTGGACTTCTTTTATCTGGATAATCATTTCCTTTCCAGATTTGGGAAGTTGTAGAGATTATTTTTTTAAAAGCTTTCTGCTTCTCTCTCTCTCTCCTTCTCCCTTCTTCTTGTTCTATTCCTTATTCTTATTCTGTGACTTCTATACTGCATATACAGGGTGGGGCAAAGTAGGTTTACAGTTTTTCGTATGGAAAATAATACAATAATTAATAAATAATAATACAGAATAAACTGTGTTTTATGTACTCACAACTGTAATCTTACTTTTATCCCACACTGTATATCTCTGCTTAATAGCATCCTATATGTTTCTTGGGCTGTCTTCATTTTTTTTATCTTTTTGTGTGTCTAAATTCTAATTGGGCAGATATACCAGTTTCAGAGCTTACAATTTTTTCTCCCTCTGTTGTCTGTCTGCTGGACTGTGGATCCTGTAAAGCAGCAGTATGCCACCCAGCTCTTTTTTCATTAGAAGCCTCCAGGAATCTAGAGTTTGCCAAGTCCTGTCAGCAAGCCATGTTAGGTTAAATAAATACCACATTACTGGGCAATCACCCCCAAACCAGAACTTTGGACATATGCCCTACTCTTCTTTTCCCTCCCTGAGGGAGAGGTCTCAGAGCTGTGTTGATCGGGAGCAGCAGCACACTATTGAACTGTTCAGTTTTCAGTAAATCCCCAGATCATAGAGACAGAACCCAGTCCCTTCAGTAGCACCTCTCCCCCTGCAAACTAAATAACATTGGACTTACTGTCCAATTTTCTCTTTTCCTCTGCAGGGAGAATCTGGAACCTGGTAGTTTCCTCCCAATTATTTAGTGTTTTGTAGTTAGCAGGGATTATTATTAAAAGGTCAATGAAATATATTACTGGCTTTGATGTAGCTGCTGTAATGCTCATTTTTGGTGTAGGAGCCTCTGATTTGATTTCTTACAAGGGAAATCAGTCTATGTATAGTTGTTAAATTAATGTCTCCATGGGAGGAAGAAGGGTCTTAGACTTCTTATTCCATCATCTGGTTGATTTATTTGAAGCCTTTAAACTGGCTTTTAAAACTGAGAATGTGTTAATGTGTGATTACAACTGAGTCTTCATCAATGTTATTTTATTTTTAAAATTATTTTTGGGTTTTGGTTTATATATTTTGATGCTATGTCTTCTACACTAGTAAAATTAATTATCAACCAAATTTCTATCAGAATAAAATAACCCTCTTTGTCTTATTTAGTTTTGTCTTGGTTACCACTTTGTCAACCATTAATATTACTAGTATTTTTCTTTTTGTCACTTACTGGAATTGTCTGTTTTTCATTTTTAATTATTCATCTCATTTTATTTTAGTATGTATTTTATAAGAAAATATAGTAACAGAGGCAAGATGGCTGAAGCCTAAGGAAATTCCGTCTGCTTGTTCCAAACACAGATAGGACCTGAGGCTAAACTGCAGAACATTCAACTTGAAAAACCACCTGAAAATAACTGACTGGAAATACTGTGAGCAAGGAGGACATGGAGAAGAGAGAGGAGGAGACAGCGAAGTAGGTGAGCAAACTGGCGCAGCTGCGTGATGCAGTTTTGGAAGATGGAGGGAAGGTGCAGTGGCGCAGCTCCTGCCCCCTGGAAAGTGGCTCAGCCCCACAAAGAGATCCCCAAAAAAGAGCAACAGAGAGGGAAAGGCGAGCCCACTTAGTGCCTACACAAAGAGACCCATTCCTCCCCATCTCCAGCAAAGAGGTGGAGCCCTTCCTCCCACTCAAAGAACAGCACTGAGCTGAATATCGGCACCCCAGAGGCAGTGCCTGACATGCTAGGGATTCATATATGTGGCCGGGAGGGAGCCTAGGCAGAAGCCATACCCTGAAGAACAGCATAGGGCAGGAAATCTGCACCCCAGTGATAGGGCCTGACATACTGGGGATTAGGACTCTGGCCAGGTAGAAGCCTAGGCAGAAGCTCCACCCAGCAAGAGCCTGCTGTGCTGAAAGATTAAAGAGCCAAGTAAGACTTTTTTTTTTCCTTTTCATTACCCTTTTCTTTTATATTCTCCTCTACTTGGTGTGGCAACCAGGAGGTGCCAGCAACCCAGGCAGAATTGAAGCATTAGAAGGAGAGGAAGAGACTGCCTGCCCTTCTTGTAACTACAGGCACCACCTCCAGCACAAATCTGTGTAAACCACCTTAATTGGACCTAATACCCTGCAGAGCCCAGTGCCGTGGAGGAAGAGAAAGCAGTCCAGAACAAATACATACAAGCGGCTAGCCCTGATTGTGACCCAGCCTCTCAGCTAGGGAAGCACAGCACATAAGACTACCTGAGATCATTCCTTGCAGAGCTTCAGCCAGGAGGTCATATAGCAGGCAGGGACAGTGATTCACATTGTCCTGTACCAGAGAACTGCCCAAGAGGACTGGGACCCACACACAAGGGGTCAGATCCAACTACATCAGAGCAAAATCCAGTGAGTTCCATACAGGGCTGGGGTTGAAACTCATAGGTAACAACCCTGAGGACTGAGTCCACTCACAAATGAACAACAGCAATCAAGACACAAATTCAACAGGAGAGCCCACATAACCCACAAAAGGGTCAATCCTAGAGCATCCAGCTCAGAAGGTAGAGGAGACTACTCCATTGAGTCTCACAAGAAGGTCACTCACCAAGACTGGGAGCCATAGCAGTTTTAAATGATACACATCAACTTGTCTACATGGCCCAACACATCTCACCTGGCCCCGAACTACCAGACTACTAAAATGGTGAAACAAAGAAATAACCTCCAAATTAAAGAAAAGGAGGAAATCACCAGAAAAGAAACTGCATGAAATGGAGGCAAGCAGTTTGTCAGGTGAAGAATGAAAAGCAATGGCTTTCAGGGTGCTCAAACAACTTAGAGAGAACTACAGACAACCTAATGAAACTTATGCCAGTATAAAAAAAGAGGTAGAAGTTAAGAATAAAAATCAAGTGGAAATGAAAAAGGACATAGCTGATATAAAAAATACCTTGGAACGACACAGTAGTAGATTAGAAGAAGCTGAAAAACGAATCAGTGAGTTAGAAGACAAGATAGAAAAAACACCCAAATAGAGCAGCAAATGGGGAAAAAGACAAAAACAAACTTAAAAATCAGGAAGAGAGTTTAAGGGAGCTTTTGAATAATACAATACGTAACAATATTTGTATCATAGGGGTACCAGAAGAAGAATCACATAAAGGAATAGACAACCTGTTTGAAGAATTAATGACAGAAAACTTTCCTGACCTTGTGAAGGAAAAAGTCACACAAGTCCACAAAACACAGAGAGTCACAATCAAAATGAACACAAAAATATTCACACCTAGACACATCATAATTAAAATGACAAATGTTAAAGACAAAGAAAGAATCTTAAAGGCAACAAGAGAAAGACAGAATGTTATCTACAAGGGAGTTGTTATTAGACTGTCAGCTGATTTCTCAATAGAAACCCCTATAGCCAGAGGAGAATGGCAGGAAGTATACAAAGTAATAAAAGTCAAGGCTCTGAATCCAAGACTACTCTAACCAGCAGAGCTATCATTCAAAATTGAAGGTGAAATAAAGCACTTTGCAGACAAAAAAAAAAGAGAGATTAAAGGACTTTACTGCAACCAAACTAGCATTATAAGAAATGCTAAGGGGACTGTTGTAAGAAAAAGAAGAACTAGAGAGAGAGAGAGAGGAACACAGGCATAAAGAATAACAGTGATAACTAATAAATACCTATCAGTAATAATCTTAAATGTAAATGGCTTAAATGCTCCAATCAAAACACATAGGGTAGCTGAATGGATAAGAAAACATGACCCATATATATGCTGTCTACAAGGGTCCCATCTCAGAACAAGACTCACACAGGATGAAAATGAAGGGATAGAAAAAATTTTTCCAGGCAAATGAAAATGAAAAAAACAAAGTTGTTGTAGAAATACTCATATCTGACAAGATAGACTACAAAATGAGGACCATAATAAGAGACAAGGAGGTTACTACATAATATTGAAAGGATCGATCCAACAAGAGGATACAACTCTGGTAAACATATATGCACTGAATATAGGAGCACCCAAATATATTTTAAACCTTCTAGAGGACTTCAGGGAAGATATTGATAGAAATACAATCATATTTATTGACACCAATGGATAAATCTTCTAGACAAAAAATTAATAAGGAAACAGAGACCACACACACACTAGATCAGCTGGATTTAATTGATATTTACAGAACTTTTTACCCCAAAGCTGCAGACTATATATTCTTCTCAAGTGCACATGGGTCATTCTCAAAAACAGACCACATGATAGAACACAAACTAAGCTTCCACAAGTTTAAGAAGATTAAATCATATCAAACACATTCTTGGATCACAATAGCATGAAACTACAACTCAATTACAATAAAAACATTCAATCACATGGAGGCTAAACAGCATGTTATTAAACAATGAATGAGTAACCAATGAGATCAAGAAAGAAATAAAAAACTTTCTGGAAACTAATGAAAATGGACACACAACAACACAAAATGTATGGGACACAGCAAAAGCAGTCCTGAGAGGGAAGTTCACAGCAATACAGGCCTACTTCAAGAAACAACAAAACTCTCTAATAAACTGTCTAACCCTACAACTTAAAGATTTAGAAAGTAAACAAAAGAAAAAACCCAGAGTTAATAGAAGGAAGGAAATATTAAAGATCAGAGAGGAAAGAAATGACATAAAAACTAAAATAAACAAACAAACAAACAAACAAAATCCAATAGCAGAGATCAATGAAACCAAGGGCTGGTTCTTTGAAAAGATAAATAACATTGATCAATGTTTAGCCAGACTCACCAAGAAACAAAGACAGAGGAACCAAATTAATAAAATCAGGAATGAAAGAGAAGTAGCAACTGACACCACAGAAATACAAAGGATTGTAAGAAAATACTATGAACAATTATATGCCAACAAATTTGACAACCTAGGTGAAATAGACAATTTCTTAGGATCATGCAGTCTTTCAAAACTCAACTGGGAAGAGTCAGAAAACATGAACAGACCGATAACAACAAAGGAAATAGAAGCAGAAATCAATAAACTCCCATCAAACAAAAGCCCTGTTCCAGACAGATTAACAGGGGAATTTTACCAAACATTCAAAGAAGAACTAAAACCTATTCTCCTCAAACTATTCCAAAAAATGTAAGAGGAAGGTAGACTTCCAAGCTCTTTTTTATGAGGCCAACATAATCTTAATCCCAAAACCATATAAAGACACTAAGAAAACCACAGGCCAATATCCCTGATGAACTTAGACACCAAATTTCTCAATAAAATATTAAAAAATCAGAAATAAAGGAAAAAATAAACACATGGGACTACATCAAACTCAAAAGCTTCTGCACAGCAAAAGAAACAACCATCAAAGTGGAAAGGCAACCTACTGTATGGGAGAGCATAATTGCCTATGATATATCAGATAAGGGACTAATTTCCAAAATATATAGAGTGCTCATACATCTCAACAAAAGGAAGACAAAGAACCCAATTAAAAAATGGGCAGAGGAACTAAATAGATACCTCTCCAAACAGGACATACAAACGGCCAAGAGACATATGAAGAAATGCTCAACTTCACTAATCATCAGAGAGATGCAAATTAAAACAACAATGAGGTATCACCTCACGCCTGTCAGAGTAGCCGCCATCAACAAAGCATCAAACAACAAGTGTTGGCGAGGATGTGGAGAAAAGGGGACTCTAGTACACTGCTGGTGGGAGTGCAGACTGGTGCAGCCACTATGGAAAACACTATGGCGTTACCTCAAAAAATTAAAAATTGAATTACCATTTGACCCAGTGATCCCACTCCTAGGAATATACCCGAAGAAACCTGAAACACCAATCAGAAAGAATACATGTACCCCCATGTTCATAGCAGCGCTATTTACAATAGCGAAGATCTGGAAACAGCCCAAATGTCCATCAGTAGACGAATGGATAAAAAAGCTGTGGTACATATACACAATGGAGTACTATGCATCGTTAAGAAAGGACGATCTCTTATCCTTTGCGTCGACATGGGAGGACCTGGAAACTATTATCCTAAGTGAAACAAGCCAAGCAGAGAAAGACAAACATCATATGATCTCACTTATTTCTGGAATATAATGAACATAACAGTGGGAGGAGCAGGGTAGTCCGGAGGACGTGGAAGTGGGGTACAGGCTGACATCTGCCAGAAGAGGGGGCGGGGGAGGGGAGAGATGAACACAGAACTTGTACGTATGTACTCATAACCAATGGACATGGACAACAAAACGGGGACGGGACAGGGAGGGAAGGGGAGGGGGGTGTCAACGGGGGAAAAAAAGGAGAATCATCTGTAACATAAGTAAATTAATAAAAAAAAAAAAAAAAAAAAAAATAGTTTTTTTAAAAAATCAGATCCAGCAATATATTTAAAAAACTTATACACCACAGCCAAGTGGAATTTATACCAGTTGCAAGACTGGTACAATGTTTGCAAATAATAGATGTAATTTACCACATTAAAAAAATGAAAGATAAATATCATATTATCATATCAATAGATGATGAAAAAGCATTTGACAAAATCCAGCACCCATTTTTTTTTATAAAAATTCTTAGCAAAGTGGAAATAGAAGGATCATACCTCAACATAATAAAGGCCATATATGACAAATCTACAGCCAACCTCATACTGAATGGGCAGAAACTAAAAGCATTTCCCTTAAAAAGGGAAACAAAGGGACGTCCACTTTTACCACTCTTATTCAACATAGTACTGGAAGTCTTAGCCACAGCAATCAGACAAGAAGAAAAAATAAAAGTGTGGCCCGGCTGATGTGGCTCAGTGGATTGAGTGTCATCTAATGGACTGAGAGGTCCAGGTTTGATTCCCGGTTGGGGCACATGGCCAGATTACAGGCTTGATTCCCCAGTAGGGAGCATGCAGGAGGTAGCCAACTGATGTTTCTCTATCACATCCATATTTTTAGCTCTCTCTCCCTTCCTCTGTCTCTAAAATAAACAATAAAAACAAAAAAATTAAAGCATCCAAATTAGAAAGGAGGAAGTGAAATTGTCATTATTTGCAAATGGCATGATATTGTACATAGAAAACCCTAAAGACTCCATGAAAAAAATTACTAGATTTAATAAATGAATTTGGCAAAGTAGCAGGATACAAAATTAACGTCCAGTAATTGTTGGCACTTTTATACAATAATAATGCACACAGAAAGATAAACTAAAAAAAAAAAAAAAAAAGAATACCATTTACCATTGCAACAACAACAAAAAAATTAAGATACCTAGGAATAAACTTAACCAAAGAAGTGAAAGACCTGTTCTCAGAAATCTATAAAATATTGAAAAAAGAAATAGAGGAAGATATAAAAATGTGGAAGCATATACCATGTTCATGAATTGGAAGAATTAACATCATTAAAATGTCCATACTACCAAAATCAATCTATAAAATCAATGCAATCTCCATTAAAATACAAACAACAGATCTAGAACAAATATTCCAAAAGTTTATATGGAACCAAAAAAGACCCTGAATAGCCACAGCAATCTTGAAAAAGAAGAACAAAGTTGGAGGCATCACAATACAGGATTTCAGGTTATACTACAAAGACATTGTAATAAAAACAGCCTGGTACTAGCATAAGAACAGGCTTATAGATCAATGGAACAGAACAGAGAACCCAGAAATTGACCCAAGACATTATGCTTAAATAATATTTGACAAAGGTGACAAGAGCATATAACGGAGAAAAGACAGTCTCTTTAATGAATGGTGTTGAGAAAATTGGACAGCTATGTGCAAAAAAATGAAACTAAACCACCAACTTACACCATGTACAAGAATAAACTCAAAATGGATAAAAGACTTAAATGTCACTCGTGAAACCATAAAAATTCTAGAAAAAATTGTAGACAGCAAATTCTCAGACATTATATGTAGCAGAATGTTCACCAATACATCACCTAGGGCAAGAGAAACAATGGAAAAAATTAATAAATCAGACTACATTAAACTAAAATGCTTCTGCACAGCAAAAGTAACAAGCATCAAAAATGAAAAGAGAACCCACTGTATGGGAGAACATAACTGCCAATGATACATCAGATAAGAGGTTAATTTCAAAAATATAGAGAGTACTCATACAAATCAACAAAAGTAAGATAAAGAATCCAATTTAAAAATGGGCAAAGGACCTGAATAGACATCTCTCCAAACAGGGCATACAAATGGCCAAGAGAAATATGAAAAAATATTCAATGTCACTAATCATCAGAGGGATGCAAATTAAAACAACGAGGTATCACCTCACACCTGCCAGAATGGCTGCCATCAAAGTATTATCATACAAGTGCTGGTGAGGATGTGGAGAAAAGGGGACTCTAGTACACTGCTGATGGGAATGGAGGCTGGTGCAGTCTCTATGGAAAACAATATTGAGTTTCCTCAAAAAAAAAACATTAACTGCCATTTGACCCAGTGATCCCACTTCTAGGAATATATCCTAAGAAGTCTGAAACACCAATCAGGAAAAACATATGTACCCCTATGTTCATAGCATCACTATTTACAATAGCTAAGGTCTGGAAACAGTCCAAGTGTCCATCAATAGATAGGTAGATAAAAAAAACTGTGGTGCATTTACACAATGGAATACTATGCAACTGTAAGAAAGATCTCTTATCCTTTGAAACGACATGGAGGGACCTGGAGAGTATTACACTGAGGGAAATAAGCCAATCAGAGAAATACAAATATCACATGATCTCACTTATTTGTGGAATATAATGAACACAATACACTGATGAACAAAATAGACCCAGAGATATGGAAGTAGGAAACAGACTGAGAAATCTCAGAGGGAGAGGGGTGGAAGAGTGAGAAGAGATAAACCAAAGGACATATATGCATATATGAATAACCAATGGACACAGACAACAATACTGTGAAGGGGGAATGTGAGTGAGGAGGAGGGTGTCAATGGGGGAAAAAGGAGAAACATCTGCAACAAAAATAAATAAATAAATCACAATGAAAAAAAAGAGTAAATGGAGAAACAAACAAACAAAAAGAAAATAGAGTAATATATTTTTCTTATCTCCGAGCAGCATTGACCTTTTAGTAGAGATTTAATCTCTTTACATTTATTTTCACAATTTATAGGCTTGATCTTATTTTTTATTTTTCAATAAAAGTAATTTTTTAATAGTGTACCTTCTTATAATTTTTATTCCTTGGATTTTAATTCTTCTAGTTACTGACTGTTTGTCTTTAAAATATTTGTCACACATTTTAAAATACGGCAATGGAAAAGTAATTGTGATTGCCTTTTTCACATTGCCTTGATGTAGTATTATTTTTTTATTAACATTTCTTCTCAACATTTGTGCACACATTTTCTTACAGTGTAATGCATTAACTCTATTAAACCACAGATTTCCTTCAAGGAATATTATCAATGTCTTAAAATTGTATGCTAATATTTTACTTTTTTATGATCATATTTTTTGTTGTAAATAGTTCTATTAAATTCTGCAAAGTAATCATGATTCCCAAAACACTGTGAGGACCATTGCTTGAGATATTGGGACAATGTCTTCTAGTTTCTTCTGTGAAATAGAATGTTTTTTATATTACTGATTTGGTATTCTAGTCTATTCTGTTTCTGTTGTGTCAATGTATTGCTTATAATATAATTTTTTAATGTTCTATGATAATATGTGTTTCCTTGAATTCTTTTCTTATTTTAGTGAGCTTTCTTGGCCTATCTTCTTTTATTTTAGTCTGTTCTCTTCCTAGAGCTCTCTGGTACTGTTTCACACACACTGTCCTATTTTCTACTTTTGAGGATAATAAACACATATATTCTAGAACTTTCACGTGCATCTTATAACAAAATTGTTTCAGGAGGTATATATTTTTCCTGAGTTTTCATGACAATTTTCCCACTTCTTGTTTCATAGTTTTTTCAAAAGCTCCATTCCAGTTTTATAAATTCATGTCTGATTCAATAGATATGTACCTAGGCGTGCATTTTTTTTTTTCTAGAAGATGGGAGTAATAGAGTTTCTTTAACTTTCCTTGCTGTCCATTTAAGCATTAGCATATTATTTTTTTTTTGCCACAGCTAGATCTGAAGTTAAGGTCATACAAACCTTAGCCCAATATACAATATATTTATTTATTGGGGTTCTATAAAATGAGCTTAGATATTTTCTAGTTACAAATCTCAGATTTGTTTTTACCATACTTGGAAATTAGATTAAATAGATACTTATTTGAACAGTGTTTATGTAAGTCTATATCCACAATATATATTTTCCCATTGCTTTCTCAATCTTCATTCTTGTTTATTATATTGCCACTTAAACTTTGACATATCAAGACATGGCATGATTTCATCCTTCTTTTTTTTTTTTACTTCTGGACAAACAACATTCTGATATAGGTTCTGAAAAACAAAAACAACAACAACAAATAAAAAACATAAACTGATAAGGGCAGGACAAAGCCAAAATCTAGCTCTGGTTGGCTTAAAATACATGCACCATACATTTAGCAGATAACCACCTGTTTTTCTGATCAGTGTAGTACTTTGGCCACAAAGTTATGTGAAAATAGCAAGAGTGAATCAACTTTGTGTGTGTGTATGTTTGTGTGTTTGAGTTAATGTGTGTGTAATCTCTTCTGTTTTGTTCATGTAGTTGAGAATGAGGTATTTTTTTTTTGTCCATCCCCATATATATACTGTAAATAGAAAGTTGTCTAGACTGTGACCAATGATATTCTTTTATTTCTCCTTATCATTTGGTTTCCTTCTACATGTGTTAGAGATACATTGGTGGTTATGTCCATGCTTATATTAAAATATCTTCCTGAAATGTCTGTGATTATTATTCCATTTCCGTTATATTTGACTGAATTGTCATTTTGTTTTGAATGTTAAGCTTTAAATCTGTATATTTGGGTCCCTTTTAGTGATTAGAGCTGTACTACAGTTTGTAGAAACCCCTGTTGTATTTTAACATTGTTTTAAATCTTGTCGTTAGTACCTAAGATATTTCAAAGTATTTATGTTTCCATGTGAAATAACACTTTATATTTAGCCTTACATGTTACTGAAATCCCTAGAACCTTATTTTTGAAGACCTTAAGAATTAGTTTGTCTTTTAAAAAAACATTGACTTGTTGGTTCATATAAATCATACTGCTTCACATCCAAAAATAAAAATAGAAATAGAATATACAAACCAAACATAAAATAGCCACAACAAAACATCAAATTAAGTGATATTAAAATTTTAATAATAGCAACTTAGTTGTTATTTGCCTCTTGCCAAGTAATGGAACTTATTTGGTCATCATGGACAGTCTATGAGGTAGATACTATTATTGTTGCCATTATTGTCAAAGGGAAGTATGGCAAGATAAGAACCTTGCCTCAGTTCCTGTATCAAGTCAGTGGCAGCACCAGGTTTCAAACTCAGATTGCCTAACTCTTGCATGTTTGTTCTTAACCACTAAATTATGGATTGTCTTATTACATTTTGTTTCCTTACAGACCTTTAGGATCAACAGTCTCAAACTTCTAAGGTAATTAGCTATGCAGAATACTATTTGAGATATTTTTTCATTTGACAATCCATACATATAGATTTGTGAAGCAATGGTATATGTATTTGCTGATGTGTGGTGATATGACAGCAGGACAGGGATGACATTGGCCTAAATAAATAGCAATACTTGGTTCACTGTTGAAGATATGTGGTATTCATATGAAACAGTCCAGTTAACATGTCAGGCACTTAGCTAGATACTGAAGATACACTGATGAACCAAACAGGTGTTGTGGAGAAACAGATATTAAACAAATTATTTTGCATATTTCTTAAATTGAGTCCAAGGGCACAACATTCTTAGAAGATATATATTGGGTCTAATGGGAACATTTATAAAGGAAGGCTACCCATCTAGAGGGTCCGTATGTTTTCCTTGAAGAAATGATGTCAATGATAAAAAAGAAAATGAGTAGGAGTTAATCAGGAGAAGGGTGTGCACATTCTAAGTAAAGAGAACAGATGTTCAAAGTCCATGTCACAGGAAAAAGCACGGTATATTTAAAAGACCATAACAAGTTTATTATGGCTGTAGAGGAGAAAACAAGGTGGAGAGAGGCCTGAAATAAGATGCTAAAGATAGGAATCAGAATGTCCTGGGCTTTTTATTGCATGTTAAGTTTCATTTTATCCAGAGGGCAATGAGAGAGATATTAAGATTGTAGTGAGAGAAATAGCATGTTAACTAATGTTTGTCCTTTAGAAAAATGATCCTATGAGACATTGCAACTGTCACTACTGAGCAGAAAGACAGAGAAGTGCCACTGGAACTGTTTGGGTAGCAAATGCATTATTAAAAATTCTATACAACCGTAGCTAAACTCTAGAGAACACTGAAAAAAAATATTGATGATAGATAAAACTATTCTAGTTGAACTGTGATTTTGCACCTGGATTTCAGGTAAAGATGCAAGTATTATTTGTAAGGAATAAGCTGATGAAACATTTCTAGGGGTGTAAGTAAATACACATTAAATTATTGTATATAGTGAAGTTACAAATCTTTAGCACTACCAAGTGCATATTGGGGAGAAGACATCCTATACCTTTATGCAATCACTTAAACATTATTTATTTGGATACAATGGAGTTAAAGTTCAAAATTAAAATATTGGCTATCAGAAGTTGACTGTACCCAGAACATAGGTAGACATTGCTACTAACCTTCCATGACTTTATTTTTGCACTAACCAAACCAGAAGGTCAGTGACCTAATATCAGTTTTCTACATTCAGCAATCAAGCAGCATCTTGAAGAGTGCAATCTTAAAGCTTAAAATAATGCCTTCTAGAGATCCTCAAGGGACTTTATTACTAGAATGATGCAATCATTCAGTCAAGTCCTTAGGGCTTCAGAGTGATGAGGAAAAATACCCAACTAGCCTACTGAGTCCTTCAGCTGCCATTCATAGACTAACATCACATAATATTCCAGGTAGAGTAACTGCCCTACTACCATGTAAAACCTTATTACAGTAACAGTGTGGACTCAGCCAGTTTGAGTACTGAAGGAAGTGGCTGTATTTAATGTGTGGCAGCTGAATGTTTTAGTTTCCTTCATGAAAGTCCTCAATAATAATAGTGATAATAATAAAAGTAATAATTGCAATAAAATAAAAAAAAACTATACATATAACTTCCTTCTGATCAAAACTATACATTTGTGTAAAGTGACTCTTAGACTTTTAACTATGTATGAGACGCAAATGCTTGAGTATAATGATTTCTTATTGACATAATGACAACTTTCAGTTAAGCAGTTAAAACTACATATTTCCCCAATAGCTTCCATACATACTGTAAATTGAAATGTACATTAAAACAGTCAATCTCAGTTTTTCAACATCAATAAAGGAGGATTGGCTGTATTTATATTAAAAGTCTGGTATCGAACTTGGGAAAATGGCTGCGGAGTGAATGGAAGCTACACAGACGATCTCCAAGAACCAAACGGGAATTACAACTCAAATAAAGACAAATTGTCAGAAAAAAAGCAACAGAAAAGCAGCGGGAGAGGGCCATAGAACCAGCGACACTGAACGAGCCTGGTAGAATCTGTGGAGGCACGAGAGGGTGGCTGCCTGGAAGCCCACGGACAGCAGTGGCCTTAGCTGTGAGCAGCGTGCCCGCCCTCTGGATTAAGACCCCAAGCTGCTCCACAGCGCAGAGGGCCAGGACAGAGCACTAAATAGCTACAGCCACTCACCTGGAGCTCCGGCAGAGGGAAGGCAGACTGGATTGCAACTCTGTGGGGACACCCGGGATTTGGAGGGCACTCAGAGTTTGTGCTGAGTTACTGCCACAAAGGACGGTGGCCAGCTTGCTCCTTCCCGGAGCTGTGGCAGCCCCTCCCTCAGAGATTCGACCCAAACCAGGTGAGCAAAGAAATGCAAATTGAGGCTCATTAACAACCAGTATCGCTCCCACCCTCGGGAAATCCTCTTACACTAAACACCTGAGGGAGTTTCCCATTCAACTGAGAAGCCAAGGCTTTTCAAGTAACTGAGGCTAATAGCCTCCAGGCAAAAAGCTAGAGCATAACTGAACCTTTCCTGAAGTTGCAAATCTACCCATGAAAGTGAGACTTGACAGTGATGTTTAAGGAGGACCCTCCAAGCTCATCCAAACCCAGCAGAGGGAGCCACAAATAGCAGAACACCAACATCCACAGGGAAAATTTGGAAGGCTCCCAAACCCACTGAGATAGCCAAAATGGTGAAACAAAGAAACAAATCCCAAATGAAAGAACAAGAGACCTATACTGAAGATGAGATAAATGAAATGCAGTTAAGCAAATTATCAGAGGTAGAGTTCAGAGCCATGATCTTGAGGAAGCTAACCAGCATGAGAAAGAATATCAACACCATGAGAAAAGATATAGAAACACTGAAAACCAACCAAGTGGAAATGAAGAATGACAAAGCAGAAATAAAGAACACGTTGGAAGGACTGAACAGCAGAGTAGAGGAAGCAGAAGACTGGATCAGTGAATTAGAAGACAGAGTAGAAAAAATCAATCAATCAGAAAACCAAAAGGAAAAAACAATTGAAAAACAGGAAGACAGCTTAAGAGAACTGTGGGACAACTGAAAACATAATAACATTTGCATCACAGTTGTCCCCAAAAAAGAAGAAAATGAGCAAGGGTTAGAGAATATATTTGAAGAAATAGTGACAGAAAACTTTCCTAACTTGGTGAAGGAAGAAGGCAATCAAGTTCAAGAAGCACAGAGAGCCCCAAGTAAGAAGAACCCAAACAGGCCCACACCAAGACACAATAATTAAAATGCCAAAAATTAAAGACAAAGAGAGAATCCTAAAGGCAGCAAGAGATAAGCAACAGGTTACCTACAAAGGAACCCCCATAAGGCTATCATCTGACTTCTCAACAAAAACACTACAGGCCAGAAGGGAAGGGCATGAAGTAATCAAGGTCACAAAAAACAAGGATCTGAATCTAAGACTACTCTATCCAGCAAGGCTATCATTCAAAATAGAAGGTAAAATAAAGAGCTTCCCAGACAATAAAAGGCTAAGGGAATATATTAGCACCAAACCAGCACTGCAAGAAATGTTAAAAGGACTGCTGTAATTAGTAGAAGAAATAGGAAGAAAAATATAACAACACAGAACAAAAATGGCAATAAATAAGTACATATCAATAATCACCTTAAATGTAAATGGATTGAACGCTCCAATAAAAAAACACAGAGTAGCTGACTGGATAAGAAAGCATGATTCACATATATGTTGTTTACAAGTGACCCACCTCACAACAAAAGACTCATATAGTTTGAAAGTAAAGAGATAGATAAAATCTTCCAAGCAAACAGAAAGAAAAAAAAAAGCAGGGGTAGCAATACTCATATCTGATAAATCAGATTTCAAAATGAAGGCCATACTAGAGACAAAGAAAGCCACTACATAATACTGAAAGGGTCTATCCAACAGGAAGATATAACCTTAGTAAACATATATGCACCCAATATAGGAGCACCAAAATATATTAAAAATCTCCTGGAGGACTTCAACGGAGAAATCGACAGCAATACAATCATAGCAGGGGACTTCAACACCCCGCTCACATCACTGGATAGATCATCTAGACAAAAAATGAACAAGGAAACAGAGATTCTAAATGAAGCACTAAATTAAATGGATTTGATAGATATATACAGAGAATTACACCACAAAACTGCAGAATTCACACTCTTCTCAAGTGCACATGGGACATTCTCAAAAATAGACCACATGTTAGGTTACAAACTAAGTCTCTACAAGTTCAAGAAGATTGAAATCATATCAAGTGTCTTCTCAGATCACAATGGCATGAAACTAGAAATCAATTGCAACAAGAACATGCAAAAACATTCAAAGACATGGAGGCTAAATAGCATGTTATTGAACAATGAATAGGTTACCATGGAGATCAAGGAAGAAATTAAATCTTCCTGGAAACCAATGAAAATGAACACACAACAACACAAAATCTATGGGATGCAGCGAAAACAGTTCTGAGAGGGAAGTTCATAGCACAACAGGCTCACCTCAAGAAACAAGAAAAATTTCTAATTGATTACCTAACCTCACACCTTAAAGAACTAGAAAGCAAACAAAAAGAAAACCCCACAGCAAGTAGAAGGAAGAAAATAGTAAAGATAAGAGCAGAAATAAATGTCAGGGAGACCAAAAAAAAAAAACAATTCAAAGGATCAATGAAACTAAGAGCTAGTTTTTTGAAAAGATAAACAAGATGGATGCACGCTTAGCTAGACTCACCAAGAAACAAAGAGAGCGAACCCAAATACCCAAAATCAGAAATGAAAAAGAAGTAATAACTGACACCACAGAAATACAAAGGATCATTAACAATACTATGAACAATTATATGCCAACAAATTGGACAATCTAAGCGAAATGGACAAATTTCTAGAAACACAAAGTCTCCCAAAACTGAACTGGGAAGAGATAGAAAATTTGAACAGGCCAATAACAATGAAGAAAATTGAAGATGTAATCAAGACCCTCCCAGCAAACAAAAGCCCAGGCCCTGAAGGCTTCACAGAGGAGTTTTACTGAACATTCAAAGAAGAACTAACATCCATTCTCCTCAATCTATTCCAAAAATTCAAGAAGAAGGAAGACTTCAAACTCGTTTTATGAGGCCAGCATAATTCTAATTCCAAACCCAGAAAAAGACACTAAAAAGAAAGAAAACTACAAGCCAACATCCCTGATGAACATAGATGCCAAAATCCTTAACAAAATACTAGCAAATTGGATCCAGCAATACATCCAAAAAATTATTCACCATGACCAAGTGGGATTCATCCCAGGGATGCAAGGCTGATACAATATTTGCAAATCAATAAATGTGATACATCACATAAACAAAATAAAAGATAAAAACCATATGATCATATCAATAGATGCTGAAAAAGCATTTGACAAAATTCAGCACCCATTTCTGATAAAAAATGCTCAGCTATTTGGGAATAGAGGGATCATATCTCAACATAATAAAGGCCATATATGAAAGACCTACATCCAACATCATACTCAATTGACAAAAACTAAAAGCATTTCCCTTAAGAACAGGAACAAGACAAGGATCCCCACTTTCACCATTCTTATTTAACATAGTACTAGAAGTCTTAGCCACAGCAATCAGACATGAAGAAAAAATAAAAGGGATCCAAATTGAAAAGGAGGAATTGAAACTGTCATTATTCACAGATGACATGATATTATACATAGAAAAACCTAAAGACTCCATCAAAAATCTACTACACTTAATAAATGAATTTGGCAAAGTAGCAGGATACAAAATTTACGTCAAGAAATCGACGGCATTCTTATACACCAATGATGAAATCACAGAAAGAGAAACTAAAAAACAATCCCATTTACCATCACGGCAAAAAAATTAAAATACCTTGGAATAAACTTAACCAAAGAAGTAAAGGACCTATTTCCAGCAAACTACAGGACGTTGAAAAAAGAAATAGAGGAAGATATAAAAAAGTGGAAGCATATACCTTGTTCATGGATTGGAAGAATTAGCATCATTAAAACGTCCATACTACCCAAAGCAATCTATAGATTCAATGCAATCCCCATCAAAATACCAACGACATATTTCACAGAACTAGAACAAATGCTTCAGAAGTTCATATGGAACCAAAAAAGACCTCAAATAGCCACAGCAATCTTGAAAAAGGACAAAGTAGGTGGGATCACAATACCAGATATCAGGTTATACTACAAAGCTACTGTAATCAAAACAGCCTGGTACTGGCACAAGAACAGGCACATAGATCAATGGAATAGCACAGAGAACCCAGAAATTGACCCAAAACATTATGCTCAATTAATATTCGATAAAGGTGGCAAGAGCATACAGTGGAGTAAAGACAGCCTCTTTAATAAATAGTGTTGGGAAAATTGGACAGCTACATGCAAAAAAATTAAACTAGACCATCAACTTACACCATACACAAGAATAAACTCAAAATGGATAAAAGACTTAAATGTGACTCGTGAATCCATAAAAATCCTAGAAGAAATTGTAGGCAACAAAATTTCAGACATCATACGCAGCAGAATTTTCACTGATACAACACCTCAGGCAACAGAAACAAAGGAAAAAATGAACACATGGGACTACATCAAACTCAAAAGCTTCTGCACAGCAAAAGAAACAACCATGAAAGCAGAAAGGCAACCCACTGTATGGGAGAGCATAATTGCCAATGATACATCAGATAAGGGATTAATTTCCAAAGTATATAGAGTGCTCATACAACTCAACGAAAGGAAGAAAAAGAACCCAATTAAAAAATGGGCAGAGGAACTAAATAGACACCTCTCCAAACAGGACATACAAATCGCCATGAGACATATGAAGAAATGCTCAACATCACTAATCATCAGAGAGATGTAAATTAAAACAACAATGAGGTATCACCTCACACCTGTCAGAATGGCCGCCATCAACAAATCATCAAACAACAAGTGTTGATGAGGGTGTGGAGAAAAGGGACTCTAGTACACTGCTGCTGGTGGGAATGCAGACTGGTGCAGCCACTATGGAAAACACTATGGTGTTACCTCAAAAAATTAAAAATTGAATTGCCATTTGACCCTGTGTCCCCACTCCTGGGAATATACCCTAAGAAGCCAGAAACACCAGTCAGAAAGAATATATGTACTCCTATGTTCATAGCAGTGCTATTTACAATCGCTAAGATCTGGAAACAGCCCAAGTGTCCATCAGTGGATGAATGGATAAAAAAGCTGTGGTATATATACACAATGGAGTACTATGCAGCTGTAAGAAAGAAAGATCTCTTATCCTTTGAGACGACATAGGAGAACCTTGAAACTATTATCCTCAGCGAAACAAGCCAAGCAGAGAAAGACAAATATCATATGATCGCACTTATTTCTGGAATATAATGAACATAACAGTCTGAGGAACAGGGTAGTCCCAGAGACGTGGAAGTAGGGTACAGATTGACAATTCCCAGAAGAGGGGGTGAGGGAGGGGAGCGATAAACCACAGAACTTATATGCATGTATGCATAACCAGTGGACATGGACAACAAAACAGGGGATGGGGCAGGGAGGGAGGGGGAGGAGGGAGTCAATGGGGGAAAAAGGAGAAACATCTGTAACAAAAATAAATTGATATTTAAAAAAAATAAAAAATAAAAATAAAAATATACCAAACCTGAAAAAAAAAAAAGGTCTTGTATCTTGCAGAGTTTAGATGATAATGAATATGTGTCTCATTAAAATATTAGGGGGACCTTAAAGTAATGTTTCTACACGTTTCGATTTTCGGTTTTCATTTATCAGCTCATTAGGTACTTCAAAATCGTGCCAAAGATATTTTAAGGTTAGAGTGACTTGTTTACTCATAAACAATTAAATCTTAATTTTTTTTTTTGCAATTTATAGTGAAATGGCCAGCCAAATACCAGAAGAGGTACATATCTGGCACTGTATGCTGAGTTTCACAAGGGTAGTAATGCAACAGTTGCTACCAAAAACATTTGCAATGTTTATCCAAGTGCTTTAGACGTTCCTAAATGCCAAAGGTGGTTTTCCAAGTTCAAATCCTGTAATTTTGATCTTTCTGACTCTTATCGATCAGGAAGACCAACAACTTTAGACAATGACATGTTAAGGGTGGAAGTGGAAGCAAATTCGTGTCAGACAATCGAGGAACTGTCAAACACTCTTAACCAACCTTGGTCCACCATCCAAGAACATTTGCAGCAGATTGGTACAGTAAGCAGAGCAGGTGTTTGGGTCTCGCATATTCTGTCCGAAGAAAACAAAGCTAACCGGTCCACCACATGCAACTTATTGCTTCAGCGGCACAATACAGAAGCGTTTTTTGATCACTTGATCACTGGAGATGAAAAATGGTTCCTCTATGATAATCCAAAATGCAAAAGGCAGTGGCTCTCTCCAAAGGAATCGCCACGAAGTACAGCTAAGCCCGGTTTATACCCCAAAAAGGCACTTTTGTGTATTTGGTGGAGTATTCGTGGGGTCGTTCATTTTGAAGTGCTGAAACTGGACAAACTGAATGCGGACCTTTACTGTGAACAATTGGATCGAGTAAATCAATCTTCAATTGAAAAGTGCCCAGCGATTGTCACCAGAAAAGGCGTTATTCTGCAACACGATAATGCAAGACCATACTGCGCAAGACGAACCCTGGAAAAAATTAATGAATTGGGGTGGGAGCTATTGCCTCACCCACCATTCTCGCCTGATATTGCACCATCAGATTTCCATTTATTCTGATCGCTAGAACATTTTCTAAGTGGCAAAAAATGTGAAAATTTGGATGATGTCCAAAATGCCATCTCCAGATATTTTGCTCAAAAACCAATTGATTTTTATCGATCCAGCATTGAAAATTTGCACACTAGATGGCAAAATGTTGTTGATAAATAGGGTGATTACATCATTGATTAAAAATAAAAACTTGTTAAAAATTTATCTGTTTGAATTAATGTAAAAAACGACATTACTTTCCGGTCCACCTAATATGTATAGCTGATAAAATGATTGGTCACATGCAGATACATATATTGAACTTTATTTTTAAATTTTTTTCTAAAAAATTATATTTTTATTTTGATCCCCAGGTTATTCTTTTTTAAAATGATTTTTAATTATAGTTGACATACAAAATTATATTAGTTTCAGGTGTACAACCATTTATATAACTTATGCAATGATAACCTCGATAAATCTAGTACCCACCTGACACTGTACATAGTTATTACAGTATTATTGACTATATTCCCTATACTGTACCTTACATCTCCATGACTATTCTGTAACAACCACGTTGTCCTTCTTAATCCCTTCACCTTTTTCACCTATCCTCTGAACCCCCTTCCGTCTAGCAACAGTCAAAATATTCTCTGTATGTATGAGTTTTTTTCTGTTCTGCTTGTTCATTTATTTTGCTTTTTAGATTCCATATATAAGTAAAATCATATGATATGTGACTTTGTCTGAATTATTTCTCTCAGCACGATATCCTCTTAATCCAAAAATATTGTTGCAGATGGCAAGAATTAATTGTTTATGGTTGAGACATATTTTATTGTATATGTGCACCAATTTTTTATCTATTAATCTATTAATGGATAGGTTGCTTTTATATCCTGGCTATTGCAAAATAATGCTGCAATGAACAAGGATACGTATGTCTTTTAGATTTAGTGTTTTGGGTTTCTTCACATAAATACCCAGAAATGGAATTGCTGGATCCTTCTTTGTCTCTTGTTATTGCTTTTGTTTTAAAGTCTATTTTGTTTGGTATAAGTATAGCTACCCTAGCTTATTTTTTTTTCCTTTTTAATCCCTTTACTTTCAGTCTGTGTGTCTTTCTATCTGAAATGAGTCTCTTGTAGACAGCATATGTAAGTGTCTTGTTTTCTTATCTATTCAGCTAGTTTTTTTCATTGAAGAATTTAATCCATTTGCATTTAAAGTAATTGCTGATAGATACATTTTATTATTCATATTTTTATCTTTTTTTCTTTTTCTTCTTGAAGAAGACCCTTTAACATTATATGTAATACTGGTTTCATGGTGATGATCTCCTTTAGCTTTTTCTTGTCAGGGGAGCTCTTTATTTGTCCTTTGATTCTAAATGATAGATTAGCTGGGTAATCTTGATTCTTGGTCCTTGCTTTTCATCATTTTGAATATTTCATGCCAATCCCTTCCAGCCTGCAAAGTTTCTGTTGTGAAATCAGCTGACAGTCTTATGGGAGCTCTTTTGTACAGAAACAACTGCTTTATTCTTGCTGCTTTAAAGATTCTCTCTTTGTCTTTAACCTTTGATATTTTAATAATGGAATGTATTGGTGTGGGCCTCTTTGGGTTTATCTTGTTTGAGACTCTATGCTTTCTGGGCTTGTATGTTTATTTCCTTCACCAGGTTATGAAAGTTTTCCGCTGTTATTTTTTCACATAGGTTTTCAATTCCTTGCTCTTTCTATTTTCCTTCCAGCACCCCAATGATGTAGATGTTGGTATGCTTGATGTTATTCCAGAGGCCCCTCAAACTATTTTCATTTATTTCTGATTCTTTTTATTTTTTAATTAGGTATTTTCTGCTACCTTATTTTACAAATTGACGATTTGATCCTCTACTTCATCTACTCTAGTGTTGATTCCTTCTGTTGTAGTCTTCATTTCTTTTTTTTTTTTTTTTTGGTTTGTTTCCTATCTCTTTGTTGAACATCTCACTAAGTTTCTCTACTCTTCCCCTAAGTTAATTGAACACCCTTATAACCATTGCTTTGAACTCTGTATCTGGTAGATTACTTGTCTCTATTTTGTTTAGATCTTTTTCTGAGGTTTTGTTCTGTTCTTTCCTTTGTGGTAGTCTCCTCATTTTGCCTGCCATACTCTGTTTGTTTCTATGTATTATGTAAAGCTACTATGTATCTCATTATTAGTAGAATGACCTTATGCAGTAGGTGTCTTGTGGGGCCTAGTGGCACAGTCTCCCTGGTCACCCTAGCTGGGTGCTCTAGGTGCACCCTTTGTGTGGGCTGTGTGCCCCTTCCTGTATTAGTAGAGACCTGATTGCTGTTAGCATGTCAATGAAAGGGATTAACCCCCAGGCTGATTGGCTGTGAGGACCAACCAAAATACTACATAGGAGCTGCTGTGTAAGGGCTGACCCCACAGAGCTGGACTTTCTTTAGCAGGGCTCTGGTGCCCACTAGTTGTCTCCTCAAGTGTGTCACTCATGGAGGTATTTGGATGGTGCTGCAGCATTGTCTGAAGCTGTCCACTGGATGGGCTGTCTATTGGGCATCCTGGGAAGTACAGACTATGGTCAACTGCTGCCTTTGCTCTGCCTGGGGCCACCCAGCATGAGCTACAAAGTGATCTTCAGATAGCTGCTACTTGTGCTGGGCTTGGAGGTGCCCAGGAGTCACCAAGCTGTGAACCAGGACAGGCTGCCTGTAGTGCCTGGGGCCACTTATCAAGAGGTATGGGGCATGCTGTGGGGAGATGTTGCTTGTTTGGGGTTTTTGAACCATTGTGAAATTTTAGAAAAGTGTGCAGCATGAGCCAAACCAGGCCATTTGTACAGAAATGCTACTGGAATCAGCTCGGGTGGGCCCACTATTTAGGTGGAGCAGGCTCTCAGGGAATCACCAGGGTGGGGTGAACAGTGTAGCAAGATTGATGGAGACTCATATATGGCACCTGCCTGTGACTGTAGGGGGAGAGCTCAGCAAAGGAACAATGGCCTCTACCAGCACTTATGTCTTGGAGAAAGCTGCCCCTCTAAACCTTGCCCCAAAACAAGACAATTCAGTTTCTCCTTGTATGTCCCTGGGGCCAGCCTTTTAAGCTGCTGCCCTAGCACTGGAGTTCAGAGAAAGTGAATCTGAGTCAGTTCATGCACAGGCTCTTTAAGAAGAATGCCTGGGACTCCAGAAACACTCTTTCTCACTCAGCCTGGTGTAAGACTGGAACTCCTCACTTCTAAGGGATGAGCTATGCAGCTGAGATATCCCTTTTGATTTTTAACCACCACACACAGATATAGGGCCAGCTCATTCTGAGTCTCCAGCCCCTCCTACCAGTCTTGACATGGCTTCTTTTTTATATCCTTAGTTATAGGATTTCTGTTCAGCTAGATTTCAGGTGGTTCTGAATGAGGGTGTTTCCATAGTTTGGTTATAATTTTGATATGGTCCTGAGAGGATGAGAGTAATGCATTTACTTACTCTGCGATCTTGAACAGAAACCCCACATGTTGAACTTTAAATATAGGAGATCTGAAGTTGCCTAGGCAGTTATTAGTCATTATATATATATATATATATATATATATATATATATATATATATATATATATATATACTAATTTGTTTGTATTTTTAACATCTAGAATAGAGTCAGACAAATGGAAGGCACTCAACAAATTTGCCTAGGCAGTGATTATATATTTTTAATGTGTTTGTATTTTTAGCATCTAGAATAGAGTCAGACAAATGGAAGACACTCAATAAATTTACAATTGAATAAATAAATAAATAGATGAATAAAAATGACTAAATTACCTGAAATAATTTTCTACATTCTCTACTGTCATTTTTAAACAAAAATATTTTTTAAAAGGATATTATTGGAAATTGTGTGCAAGTGGGCTGGATCTAGTAAGGTTTTGATTTTTTTCTGCCTAGTATCTTTTAACCTAAGAGGTTCTGCTGCAACATAAAATTATATGTAGGCTTGGGATTTGCTTGGCGCTGACAGAGAACAGAGAAGCAGAGACTTAGTGGTATTTATTTTTTGCCTTTTGACATTATGTGATCACAGCAATATGTGGATGAATTCTAATACTGGGTACATCAGCTAGAGCATGTTTTTGAGAATTGGAATAGAGCACTAGTTCTCTCTCCTCCAATAAATCTACGTAGCTATGTGGGATAATCTCACTATCACTTCTATAAACTTGTTTTCATCATAAGTGAGTCTTTCCAAATTCATTTACAGTCAGGGAGTCCCCTTTGGTTTAGAAGAATATCTTCAGCAGTCAATTCTAAAACCTTTAAAATTATTTTATCTAGTACAACTATGTGATATCAGCAAGGATAATAGACAAATTTTAAAAGGTTTGCAGATTATTATAGAACTCATTCTTAAAAGTGTGACTAAGCCACTTAATATCTGTATGACTGTTCTTGTTACCATATTTTGCACACATAATGGGTCCCAGTAAATATTTGTTTTTCAAAATGCTGGTGTTCTCTGTGCATGGTATGGTAAGATGGCACATAGAAATAACACCGAGTTTTAGACTTTAGAAAATAAATGAACTGTGGCTATTTCAAAGAGGGTATGGTTCAATGCATGCCATCACTAGTTATCTAGGGAGTAGATAGGCTCTCTTCCCACACCCAGTTCCCTCAGTCGACCTATGGATTAACCTGGAAAGGCCCACAAATAATCTCTCTGAATGACTATAAACCAGATAGAACTTGAAGACTATCACAAATCTAGTTGGAGAACTTGTTGAGACAGAAGATTAGACTTCTTTGGGGTGTCATACACCCAACAAGATTCACAATAAAGGCCAAAGATTGATATCTGCAACCCCCATTTCTAACAGAATGTTGATATTTAAGAGACTTCATGTAAAATTTTGCACCAGCAGCAGTAGATATCTCTGATTCAGGTGCCTAACTGACATAACAATAACAACAAAATTTACTTAGCATTTACTAATGTCAGAAACTGTGCAAAAGACTTTGCATGTATTATCTAATTAATTCACCCATATATATTAATATATCAACTGATAATAGTGGGTGACAATTCAACACCAACAGGAACTCCCAATTTGGGGAGCTGGTGAAGAAAGAAACTAGTCCGGCCGGAGTGGCTCAGTGGTTGAGCGTCGACCCATGCACCAAGAGGTTGCCGGTTCGATTCCTGGTCAGGACACATGCCCAGGTTGTGGGCCAAATCCCCAGTGGGGGGCATGCAAGAGGCAGCCAATTGATGTTCTCTCTCATCGATGTTTCTATCTCTCTCTCCCTCTTCCTTCCTTTCTCTGTAAAAATCAATAAAGGAAAAAAAATTTTTTTAAAAAAGAAACTTTATTGAGCACAAACAGCTCAATTGTGATACAGCATGACTGAGAGAACAGCACAGCTGTGGAAGAGCTCCATAGTGTTATAGCTCATTTATCAATCAGCACAGGTGTGGAACAGCACAGCTATGAGGCGGCCCTAAGACAGAAGCCCTCTCAGCTAGACAGATCTGCTCTGCTCTGTGCTGGACTGCTTCATTTTGCTCTGCTCTGCCTGTTTTGCTCTGCTCTGGTCTGGCAAGTTGTCCTAGGTGTTTAGTCTTTGGTGTTTCAGCTCCATGTGGGGAAAAGCAGTTTTCAGTCTTTAGTGGAAAAGGAAAAGTGTACTCTTTGGTCCAGAGAGGAGCTGATTTATTTAGAGAAAAATGCCTGCCTGATCCCTGAGTTGTCTGTCCTCATGCAAATGAGGGCTCCAAATCCTCACTATTTGGCCCAAAAGGTATTTGTCATGATTGGTCAGAATGAAGACCCTCTGATTGGTCGGTGAATATGCTGATGGGGATATAGTCGCATAGCTCCAACTGAATGAGAAAAGTCTCAGTCCCATTGGTAAAAATAAAATTCCAAGAATTTCTTTATAATGGCTGGCTCAGATGGCATGAACATAGTGCAGGCATGCAATTCAGTGCAGACTTCTTCCTAAAGTGTGGTTTGTGTGAGAGGTCCAAGTTTAGAAATACCTGCTAGGCTCTGCTTTTAAATTTGAGCCCAGTTAAACACCAGGAGTCCTTCTTGATAAGTATCTTCTTTCTCAGGGTCCACAGACATAGCTACTCTTGTCATCTCCTTTGGTACATACTGATTGCCATTTGTCCCTAACTGTTTTCTGCTTTCTATATCCACACTTTTTTTTTCCCACAACAAAGCTCTAAACTATGTCCTTTATTGTGGATTTTTATAATTTTGTAGTCAAGTGAGATAAGGCTGTAGTATTAGTTCAAATATTTGAACTTCTTTCCTTTGCATAGATTCCATACAGACTATTGCCATGGTTCAACTAACGTGTTTCGAGGTTGAACATTTCTGATACTTCTTAAAGACCTGAAGTGGATTACACAGGCCAGCTACCTTCATCATTAGCCTTTTTATTCAAGGATCATGAGGGAAGACACAGAACTTGGAGCTTTACACACATATAACAAATGTAAGAATAACTAAAGTTCCCTATATGGCAGGCACTGCTGAAAGTGCTATGTGTAGATTATTTCACTTATTTAAGCAGTGTTTCCTGTACTGCACTCTGTTAATATATAAAGAAAATACCTTACATAATCAAAAGTTCAAGGTAGGCCAGCTCTAAGATTGGTTCCTTTGGTGACTTAACCAAATTCTTTCTATCATCCTAGCTTGCCTTTCTCAGGGTGTTGGGTTGGTCCTCGAGGGAGATAATCTAAGGTAGCAACATGCCTACTGCAGTTGCAGCCATCAAATCCTATCATGATAATTTCCAGGGAAAGAGATTATTGATTTATCTGTATGTGTCTTTTCTTTCATTGTTTTTATTATTCGATTACAGTCTACATTTAATATTATTGTCAACTAGCTTCATGTACAGCACGGTGGTCAGAAAACCATGTGCTCCACAGAGTGGTCCCCCTGATGCTTCAAGTACTCACCTGGCCACACACAGCTACCATGACATTGCTGACTACATTCCCCATACCATAATTTACATCTCTGTGACTATTCTGCAGCTACCAATCTGTACTTTTTAATCCCTTCCAATTTTCACCCAGTCCTACAAACCCCTTCCCTTCTGTCAACCGTCAGTATGTTCTCTACAAGTCTGTTTCTGTTTTGTTTCTTTATTTTGTTCTTTAGATTCCACATATAAAGGAAATCATATGGTTTTTGTCTTTCTCTATCTGACTTGTTTCACTCAACATAATACCTTCTAGGTCCATTCCTTTTTATGGCCAAGTAGTATTCTATTGTATATATGTACCACAACTTTTTTATCCACTTGTCTGTTGATGGGCACTTTAGTTACTTTCATAAAATACATGCAAAAAAATTAAAACTAGACCACCTTCTTACACTATATACAAGAATAAATTCAAAATGGATTAAAGACTTAAATGTAAGACTCAAAACCATAAAACTCCTAGTAGAGAACATAGACAGTTAAATCTCTGACATTTTTCTTGACAATATTTTTTTTTTACATAATTTCTCATGCAAGGTAAACTAGAGAAAACATAAACAAATGGGATTAAATCAAATTAAAAAGTTTTTATGCAGCAAGGGAAAGTGGCAAAATAACGAGAAGACAACTTACTGAATGAGAGAACATATTCACCAATGATATATCTAATAAGGGGTTAATATACAAAATTTATAAATAAAAAAACTCAGACAATTCAACATCATAAACAAAACACAATTAAAAAGTTGGCAGAAGACTTGAATTGACACTTCTCCAAGGAAGACATACAGATGGTCAAATAGAAAAGTTGCTCAACATCACTAATCACCAGAGAAATGTAAATCAAAACCACATTGAGATACCAACTCACACCTATCACAAAGGCTGTCATCAATAAATCAACAAAAAAGTGTTGGTGAGGATGTGGAGAAAAGGGAACTCTAGTGCACTGTTGGTAGGGATGCAGATTGGTGCAGCTAGTGTGGAAAACAATATGGAGTTACCTCAAAAAATTAAAAGTGGAATTGCCTTATGACCCAATGATTCCCCTTCTGGGAATATATCCAAAGAACTTCAAACAACCAACTTGGAAGAATATTTGCACCCCCATGTTCATTGCAGCATTGTTTACAATAGCCAAGATACGAAAGCAATCCACACACTTTTTAATATATTTTTGTTTTTCCTCTCATTAAGAGATGGAGTCTAGAAGATGTTCGTGTAGGTAAACGTGATACCTGCCTCCTCCCACCACCACATCAAAATTACAACTAAACTACAGAACAAGCATCATTCAGAACCATCTGAAAGTGAGCTGAATAGAAGTGCTACAATTAAGAAATTAAAGAAGAAGCCACATCGAGACTGGTAGGAGAGGCAGGGGTGTGGAAGGGTTGGTCCCACACCCACATGTGGCAGATAAAACTCAGGAAGGATACCTTGGCTGTGAATGTCCTCCTCAAGGAGCAAGGGGTCCAAGTCCCACACCAAGCCCCCCAGTTCAAGGCTCCAGTGCCAGGAAGAAAAGTCTGCATAACTTCTGGCTGTAAAAACCAGCAGGAATTGAGGCTGAGGGAGGCTGAGGCTTCTAGAGTCACAGGCAGTTCCTCTTAAAGGGCCCACACATGGACATACTCAGACCTGCTCCCTCTGGGCTCCAATGTGGGGGAGGCAGCTTGAAAGGCACCAGAGACATACGGGGAAGAACTAAGCTGTTTGTCATTGGGGCAAGAGCTGAAATGTTGGAGGGTTTTCTTGAAGAAGACAAAAATATCAATAATAAAATAGCAATAAATACATATCTATCAACAATTGAATCTACAAACCAAATGAACAAACAGAAGAGAAACAAACTCATAGATACAGATTGGTTGCCAGATGGGAGGGGGTTTGGAGGGATAAGTAAAAAAGGTGAAGGGATTAAGAAGTACAAATTGGTTGTTAGACTGAGGAACCTCAGAGGGAAGAGGGGATGGGAATATATAAACGAAAGGAATTGTATGCATACATACATAACCAATAGACACGGACTACAGTGTGGGGAAGGTTAGGGGGACAAGAAGGAAGGGGTCAATGGGGACAAAAGGGGGACATCTGTAGTACTTTCAACAATAAAGATACATTTAAAAAAAGAGAGGTGGAGTCTATATCCTCTGTCTTTATTTTTTTATTTTGTATTTTATTTTTTAATTCATATATTTTTGTTACAGGTGTTTCTCCTTTTTCCCTCAGAGACACACTCCTCTGGATCCTGCCCCCACCTCACAGCATTGTTGTCTGTGCCCACTGGTTATGCATATATGCATATAAATTCTTCGGTTTATCTCTTCCCTCCCCCCTGGTCCCCCTCCTCTGAGGTTTGTCAGTCTGAACCCTACTTCTATGTATCTGAGTCTATTTTGTTCATCATCTTGTATTGTCCATTATATTCCACAAATAAGTGAGATTATGTGATATTTGTCTTTCTCTGATTGGCTTATTTTGCTTAGCATAATACTTTCTAGGTCCCTCCATGTCATCTCAAAGGATAAGAGATCTCTCTTTCTTACGGCTGCATAGAATTCCATTGTGTATATGTACCACAGCTTTCTTATCCACTCATCTACTGATGGACAATTGGGCTGTTTCCAGATCTTAGTAATTGTAAATAGTGTTGCTATGAGCATAGGGGTACATATGTTCTTTCTGATTGGTGTTTCAGGCTTCTTGGGTTATATTCCCAGAAGTGGGATCACGAGGTCAAATGGCAGTTCAATTTTTAATTTTGAAGAAACACCATAATCTTTTCCGTAGTGGCTGCACCATTCTGTATTCACACCAGCAGTGTGCTAGGGTACCCTTTTCTCCACATCTTTGCCAACACTTGTTGTTAGATGATTTGTTGATGGCAGCCATTCTGGCAGGTGTGAGGTGATACCTCATAGTCATTTTAATCTGCATCTCTCTGATGATTAGTGATGTTGAGCATTTTTTCATAGGTCTCTTGGCCATTTGTATGCCCTGTTTGGAGAGATGTCTATTTAGGTGCTCTGACCATGTTTTAATTGGATTCCTTGTCTTCCTTTTGTTGGGTTGTTTAAATACTTTATATATTTTGGAAATTAACCCCTTATCTGATGTATTGTTGGCAGTTATGCTCTCCCATATAGTGGGTTCCCTTTCCATTTTGATGCTTGTTTCTTTTGCTATGCAGAAGCTTTTTAGTTTGATGTAGTCCTGTTTATTATTTTTTCCTTTATTTCTCTTGCATTAGGCATTGTATCAGTGAAAATTCTGCTGCATGTGATATCTGAAATTTTGTTGTGTACATTTTCTTCTAGGATTTTTATGGATTTACAAGTCACATTCAAGTATTTTATCCATTTTGAGTTTATTCTTGTGTGTGGTGTAAGTTGGTGGTCTAGTTTCACTTTTTTTTTGCTTGTAGCTGTCCAATTTTCCCCATACCACTTATTAAAGAGGCTGTCCTCACTCCATTTTATGCTCTTGCCACCTTTGTCAAATATTAATTGGGCATAATATCTTGGGTCAATTTCTGGGTTCTCTGTTCTGTTCCATTGATCTATAAGCCTGTTCTTATGCTAGTACCAGGCTGTTTTTATTACAATGTCTTTGTAGTATAACCTGAAATCCTGTATTGTGATGCCTCCAACTTTGTTCTTCTTTTTCAAGATTGCTGTGGCTATTCAGGGTCTTTTTTGGTTCCATATAAACTTTTGGAGTATTTGTTTTAGTTCTGTGAAATATGTCGTCGGTATTTTGATGGAGATTGCATTGAATCTATAGATTGCTTTTGGTAGTATGGACATTTTAATGATGTTAATTCTTCCAATCTATAAGCAAGGTATATGCTTCAAGTTTTTTATATTTTCCTCTATTACTTTTGTCAATGTCCTGTAGTTTTCTGAGAACAGGTTCTTTACTTCTTTGGTTAAGCTTATTCTTAGGTATCTTTTTTTTTTTTTTTTTTTAGTTTCTCTTTCTATGAGTTCATTATTGATTTATAAGAATGCCGTCAACTTCCTGATGTTAATTTTGTATCCTGCTACTTTGCCAAGTTCATTTATTAAATCTAGTGGATTTTTTATGGAATCTTTAGGATTTTCTATGTATAATATCATGTTCTCTGGAGAATAATGACTGTTTCACTTCTTCTTTTCAAATTTGGTTCCCTTTTATTTTTTCTTCTTGTCTAATTTCTGTGGCTAAGACTTCCAGTAGTATGTTAAATAAGAGTATTAAAGTGAGCAACCCTGTCTTGTTCTTGTTCTTAAGGGAAATGCTTTAATTTTTCCCATTGAATATGATATTGGCTGTAGATTTTTCATATATTGCCTTATTATGTCGAGATATGATCCTTCTATTCCCACATTGCTGAGCATTTTTATCAGAAATGGGTGCTGGATTTTGTCGAATGTTTTTTCAGTGTCTATTGATATGATCATATGGTTTTTATCTTTCATTTTGTTTATGTGGTGCATCACATTTATTGATTTGCAAATATTGTACCAGCCTTGCATCCCTGGGATGAATCCCACTTGTTCACAGTGAATACTTTTTAAAATGTATTGCTGGATCCAATTTGCTAATATTTTGTTAAGGATTTTGGCATCTATGTTCATCAGGGATATTGGCCTATAGTGTTCTTTCTTTGTAGTGTCTTTATCTGGCTTCAAATTTAGAATTGTGCTGGGCTCACAAAGCGAGTTTGGAAGTCTTCTTTCTTCTTGAACTTTTGGAATAGTTTAAGGAGAATGGTGTTAATTCTTCTTTGAATGTTTGGTAAAACTATCCCGTGAAGCTGTCTGGGCCCGGACTTTTGTTTGCTGGGAGTTTCTTGATTATGTATTCAATTCCTTAGTTGTTGTTCTGTTCAAGTTTTCTGTCTCTTCTTAGTTCAGTTTTGGGAGATTGTGTGATTCTAGACATTTGTCCATTTCACCTTGATTGTCCAATTTGTTGGTGTATAATTGTTCACAGTATTTTTAATGATTCTTTGTGTTTCTGTGGTGTCAGTTGTTACTTCTCTTTCTTTCCTGATTTTGTTTATTTGGGTTCTCTCTCTTTGTTTCTTGGTGAATCTGGCTAAGGATCCATCAATCTTGTTTATCTTTTCAAAGAACCAGCTCTGTGTTTCATTGATCTTTTGAATTGCTTTTTTAGTCTCTATGTCATTTATTTCTGCTCTGTCCTTTACTATTTCTTTCTTTCTACTTGCTCTGGGTTTTCTTTTGTTTACTTTCTGGTTCTTTAAGTTGTAGGGTTAGATAGTCAATTAGAAATTTTTTTTGTTTCTTGAGATAAGCTTGTAGTGCTATGAACTTCCCTCTCAGAACTGTTTTCACTGCATCCCATAGATTTTGTGTTGTTGGGTGTTCATTTTCATTGTTTTCCAGGAAGTTTTTGATTTCTTCTTTGATCTCCTTGGTAATTCATTCATTGTTTAATAACATGCTATTTTGTGTACATGAGTTTAAATGTTTTTTAGTGTTTTTATTGTAATTGATTTCTAATTTCATGCCATTGTGATCTGAGAAGATGCTTGAATGTGATTTCAATCTTCTTTGAACTTGTAGAGACTCAGTTTGTGTCCTAAGATGTGGTCTATCTTTAAGAATATTCCATGTGCACTGGATAAGAATGTGAATTCTGCAATTTTGTGATTCTCTTTTATTTTTTAAAATATTTTTTTCTTTATTGATTTTAGAGAGAGAAGAAGGGAGAGGGAGAGAGAGAGAAAAACATCAATGAGAGAGAACATCAATTGGCCACCTCCTACCTGTCCCCCACTGGGGATCAGGCCCACAAACTGAGCATGTGCCCTGGCCGGGAATTGAACCAGCGACCTCTTGGTGTATGGGTTGATGCTCAACCTGTGAGCCACACTGGCCAGGCAGTGTGTAATTCTCTGTAGATATCTATGAAATCCATTTGATTTAGTGCATCATTTAGAGTCTCTGTTTCCTTGCTAATTTTTTTGTCTAGAGGATTTATCCAGTGATGTCAGCGGGGTGTTGAAGTCCCCTGCTATTGTATTGCTGTTGAGCTCTCTTTTGAAGTCATCCAGAAGTTTTTTAATGTATTTTGATGCTCCTATATTGGATGCGTATATGTTTACCAAGGTTATATCTTTCTCTTGAGTAGATCCTTTCATATTATGTAGTGGCTGTTTTTGTCTCTAATTTAGCCTTCATTTTGTAGACTATTTTTTTGGATATGAGTATTGCTACCCCAGCTCTTTTTTCCTTTCCATTTGCTTGGAAGATTTTTTTCCATCCCTTCACTTTCAACCTATGTAATTTTTTTGTTGTGAGATGGGTCTCTTGTAAATGACATATATATGAATCATGCTTTCTTATCCATTCAGCTACTCTGTGTCTTTTGGTCAGAGAGTTTAATCCATTTATATTTAAGGTGATTATTGATATGTACTTATTTATTGCTATTTTTTGTTTCTTGTGGTTATATTTTTCTTCCTATTTCATCTTCTAATTACAGCAGTCCTTTTATCATTTTTTGCAGTGTTGGTTTGGTGCTAATATATTCCTTTAGCCTTTTTTTTTTTTTTGTCTGGGAAGCTCTTTATTTCACCTATTTTGAATGATAGCCTCACTGGATGGAGTAGTCTTGGATTCAGATCCTTGTTTTTTTATCACCTTGATTACTTCATGCCATTCCCTTCTGGCCTGTAAGTGTTTCTGTTGAGAAATCAGCTGACAGCCTTATCGGGGTTCCTTTGTTGCTTATCTCTTGCTGCCTTTATGATTCTCTCTTTGTCTTTAACTTTTGGCATTTTAATTATGACGTGTCTTGGTGTGGGCCTCTTTGGGTTCTTCTTACTTGGGGCTCTCTGTGCTTCCTGAACTTGTATGCCTTTTTCCTTCACCAAGTTAGGGAAGTTTTCTGTCACTATTTCTTCAAATATATTCTCTAACCCTTGTTCATTTTCTTCTTCTTCTGGAATTCCTGTAATGCAGATGTTGTTACATTTCATGTGGTCCCACAGTTCTCTTATGTAGTCTTCCTGTTTTTTAATTGTTTTTTCTTTTTTTTCTTTTTGGTTCTCTGATTGGGTGATTTTTTTCTATCCTGTATTCTAATTCACTGATCTGATTCTTGGCCTTCTCTACTCTCTTGATTATTCCTTCCAATGTGTTCTTTATTTCTGCTATGTCATTCTTCATTTCCACTCGGCGGTTTTTCATTTCCAATTGGTAGATTTTCATAGTTTCTATATCTGTACTCATACTGTTGCGTTTCCTCATAATCGTTACTCTAAACTCTACCTCTGATAACTTGCTCAATTCCATTTCATTTATCCCTTCTTCTGTAGAATTATCTTGTTCTTTCATTTGGGATTACTTTCTTTGTTTCACCATTTTGGCTCTCAGTTGGTTTTGGAGCTTGCCAAATTTTCCATGTTGGTGTTGGTGTTCTGCTGATTGTGGTTCCCTCTGTTGGGTTTGAATGAGTGTGAGTGGACCCACGTTAAACACCACTGTCAAGTCTTACTTTCTTGGTTAGATTTACAGGCCAAGCAAAGGTTCAGTTATCCTCTAGTTTTTCCTGCAGGCTATTAGTCTCAGTTACTTAATGAGCTTCAGTTTGTAGCCTTCGGCTGAATGAAAAATCCCTCAGGTGTACAGGGTAAGAGGATTTTCAATGTGTGGGGCAATGGCTTTTTTTCCCCTTCTTGCTTGATGGTAGTCTCTAGCTGTTAATGAGCCTCAATTTGCATTTCTCTGGCCTGGCCTGGTGGTGTTAAATTCCTGAGGAAGGGGCTGTTGCTTCTCCCCAGGGCTCTGGAAAGGGGCTCTTTGAGTAAGATGGCTACTGTCCTATGAGGGAATGATTCAGCACAAAACTCCCAGTGCCCTTATTCCCAGCTCTCTCTTTTGTGCCATGAACCCCAGACTCTTTACACAGTTCCAGTCCAGACCACCCTCCCTCTGCCAGAGCCTAAGGTGAGTGGCTGTAGTTGATTTAGTGCTGTAGCCTTTCAGGGAAGTGCCATTTTTTCCTGCACCTCTCCTTTCTGTACAAAGTCTCAGCTCTGGTGATCTCAGCCAGGTGTTATGCGGGCACCTGTCCCTGTCCCGCCACTCTGTGTTGAGGGCACACCACTCTGTGCTGGTGAGCCACCACTCTGTGCTGTGCAGCTGGCTTGGGGTTTTATCCCCAGATTTCTCAGAGGGAACTACTCACAGCTAAAACAGCCCTCAGTTCCCAGTCCACCCTACATGCTTCTGCAGTTCCTTCCAGGCTTGATTTGGTGTCCTCTTTCTGTCCCTAGTTATAAGGGTTCCTGATGATTTTTCTTTATTTTAGTTACAGTTCCAGTTTGGTCCTAGGAGACAGTCTGTGTAGCTTCCTTTCATTCCACCACCATTTTTACCTCTGAGGCTGTTCTTCAGGGCAAAGGCTCAGGGATTGTCAGTGATGGGCTCTTGGGATGGATTCTGGACACCTCACAGCTACCAGGAGGAAGAACTGGCCCCTATCAGTCTAGCCTTTTCCTGTGGGCCTGATGTACACCCACTGCAAGACTGAGGCTGTCCCTAAATAGTGATTTTGACTCTTCTTCGAGGATCTGCTGCCTTGGGCTGCTCCAGGGGACACCTTCTTGCTCTTACCCAGGCACATACCAATTCTCCTCACCCCTCTGTTCCATGCTGCTTTCTGGAGTTACCTGATAATGTGACCTAGGTTTCAGGTTCAATCCTGGCCCAGTCGGGGTGTGTCTATATCCTCTGTCTTTAAATGTGAGTTTTCCTTGTCAACTTATTTGATCAGTAAAACATGTTGAAAGAAATATTGTACGCCCTGGACAGTTTTGCTCAGTGGTTAGAGCATCGGCCCATGGATCAGGGAGTCCCGGGTTTGATTCCCACTAAGGGCACGTACTTTGGTTGCAGTTTGTCTCTGGCCCTGGCTGGAGCTGTGCGAAGGGCAGCCAATCGATGTGTCGCTCTCACGTCAATGTTTCTCTTTCTCTCTTCCTCCTTCTCTCCCTCCCACTCTATCAGAAAAAAAAAAAAGAAATATTGTACAAATTTAAAATCCTAGTCTGTCTGTCTCTCCCTGTCTCTCTCTCTCTCTGTCTGTGTCTCTCTCATTCTCTCTCTCTCTCTCAGAACCCTGCCATTTCCTTTTCCATGTGATTAAGACTGATGTAAACTGCTGGAGGATGGCAGGCCACATGAGAGAGAACTAGCTAATACTAGTTAAACTCCAGAAAAGCAGCTTTCTAGATAAACGTGTTGCTGAAAAGTGGTACATTAGGGAGTCCAAATGGAATTGGAGAACCACTCAACAGAGCTTAATCTAAATTTCCAGCATGCAGAATTGTAAGCTAAATTGTGAAATTCAATTGTTGTTTTAAGCCACTAAGGTTTGGGATGCTTTGTTACAAAGAAATAAATAACTAATGCATCTCCATTTTACTTTTTAGAAAATAGAGCTGAGAAGTTCAGTAATTTTCACAAGGTCATGCAGTTAGCAAATATAAACTTGTATTTGATTCAAAGTCTACTTAATGAAAAAAATCTGTGCTCTTAATCAACATTTCATATTGCCTCAGGATATCATGGAACTAGGGTTTTTGTGTAATAAATGTACATTTTAAATGATGACACAAGATGTTGTTTTCAATATTTTTATGTCTGGTCCATGCTGAAGGCAGAAAATGCTGAGAATTGTGCATTTGTGTAAAGTAACCCATTGCATGAAACTATTTTGAAACTAAAAGCACTATAAACATTTGCAAATAGAGAAACTCAAAGGGAAAAACACTGCATATGCACACATGCAGAGTTTTGTTATCAGTGCAGCACACAGAACATCTATCTATTTAGAAACAGTTTTTTTTTTTGTTTGTTTGTTTGTTTTTATCCTCACCTGAGGACATTTTTTCATTTTTTGTTCAGATAGAATGGGAGGGAGAGAGTGGAAGAGAGAGAGAGAAACATCGACGTGAAAGGGACACATGGAGTGGCTGCCACCCGCACGACCAACCAGGGCTGGGGACAAACTGCAACCGAGGCACATGCCCTTAGCGGGAACCGAACCCGGGTCTCTCTGGACCGCAGGCCGACGCTCTAACCGCTGAGCCAAACTGGCCAGGGCTATTTAGAAACAGTTTTTAAGAAATACTTTGGAAATATAAATTCTGGACAGATGCTCTTATAGTGAAGATAGTGATAAATTAAAATGACATCACGAACACTCATTCACAAGACCCAGACAAAAATAACATAGCAATACAGAAATGGGAATGAGTAAATGTTAGGGAAAATAATTTTTTTTTCACATTTTTTGGAGAAATAGTTTATTATTCAAGAGCCAGTTTCTCATCCCAGACTATGCCTTCTGGATCTTTTCTCTGAGGAAAATTCACAGACTGTAAAAGGTATCTTGGGCCATATTTAGGATAGACTGACAGAGAAACTCAAAGGAATGTAAGGAATATGAATATTTAAATTTTGAATTGAAAACTGCATAGAAATCTATGAACCTGAGTATTACTGATGCATAACCATTAGCTAAATGAAAGCAAAAGGAAAAAGGACAGATGTGATATAAGAGTGGACATATACAACCAGCCACCAGGCCAAATGAAGAAAATGCATGGTATACACCTAACGAGGATGATAAAGCTCGTTAGAATAGTAAGGGGTTGGGTACATGAATTATCTACATCTAATGAAAGTCTTCTTGACTAAAATTGGAACACGGAAAAGTGTACTGGTGTTTCTAAAAACAAAAATCTGAAGCTCGGTTTTCATCAATGTATTCAGAGGTGAGCATGATCTCCCATCCAGAAATTTAGTTAAATATTTGGGCAGATAAAATAACACAATCACCAATGTATGTGAATAAATTATACGCAGTAATCACAACAAGCTGGGGATTCCCAGGAAAGAAAGGGTTTACTCAGGGGTCTGATTAGGAGGTAAACAACGGAAGGGTATTGGGAGTGGTTTCAGACTTTTATTGTTGTAAGGAATGTAACTGGTTTGGAAGGCTCTCTAGGCTCAAGTAGAAGTTGGGCTATTTGAAATTTCTGCTGGAATGCAGGGGCTGAGTGGGCCTTCGTATCTTGCTTGTCCCAGATGTGGAGTAGGCAAGGCAGAGGGGTCGGAATCTAAAACCTGTCAATGATCAAACATCAAAAATGGCAGAAGCCTTTTTCTTTCTTTTGGTGGTTTTTTCAGCTTTATTGAGATATAACTGACATTAAATATTGTGTGAGATTATGGTGTACAACACATTGATTTGTTACATTTATTTATTGGAAAATAATTGCTATTGTAGCAGTAACACCTCCATCCTATCACATAATTATCTTCTTTTAGTGAAAACACTTAAGATCTACTCTATTAGCAACTTTCAAGTATATAATACAGTATTATTAGCTACAATCGTCATGCAGCACATTAGATTCCCACAGTGGTTAACCTTATTACTGGAAGTTGATACCCTTTGACCAAATCTTCCCATTTACCCCAGGCCCCTGGTAACCACTATTCTACTTTCTGTTTCTCTGAGTTTGGCTTTTTTAGATTCTACACAGTGGTATCATACAGTGTTTGTCTTTCTTTCACTTATTTCACGTAGCATAATGTCTTCTAGGTCCATCCATGTTGTTGCAAATGGAAGAATGTCCTCCTTTTTAAGGCTGAATAATATTCCATTGTATGTATATACCATATATTTTTTTATCCATTTGTCTGTTAATGGACATATGGGTTACTTCCATATTTTGGCTATTGTGAATAATGTTGCAATAAACATGGTAGTACAGGTATCTCCTCAAGATCCTGATTTATTTTATCTTTATTGTTGAAAGTATTACAAATGTTGCCACCTTTATCCCTTATAGACCCCTTCCACCCCACTCTCATCCCCCCAGGCCCTCACTGCACTATTGTCTGTGTCCATGTGTTATGCAATATGTATATAAGTGATTTTAATTCCTTTGTATAAATATCCAGAGGTGGGATTGCTGAATTGTATATAGTCCTATTTTTAATTTTTTGAGAAGCTCTATACTGTTTTCCATAGTGGCTTTCCATAAATAGTAATGATTTACATTCCTACCAAGAGTTCACTAGGGCTCCCTTTTCTCCACAGCCTTCCTAACACTGTCTTCTTGATGATAGCCATTTTAACAGGTATGAGTTGATATCTCTTTGTGGTGGTGATTTGCATTTCCCCAATGATTAGTGATGTGGAGCATCTTTTCATGTATATGTTGGCCATTTGTATGTTTGTTTGGTTTTTAATTTTTTTTTCTTTATTGATTTTAGAGAGAGAAGAAGGGAGAGGGAGAGAGAGATAGAAACATTGATGAGAGAAAGCATCGATTGGCCGCCTCCTGCATGCCCCCCACTGGGGATTTGGCCCACAACCTGGGCATGTGCCCTGACCAGGAAACGAACTGGCAACCTCTTGGTGCATGGGTCGATGCTCAACCACTGAGCCACACCGGCTGGGCGATTTGCATGTTTTCTTTAGAAAACTGTCTATTCAGTTTCTCTGCCCATTTAAAAGAAAAAATAAGGTTTGTTTTTTTTTTTTGCTATTGAATTGCATGAGTTCTTAATATATATTTTTATATTAATACCTTATCAGATACATGGTTTGCAAAAATTTTTTCCCATTTCATTTTTTATTGTTTCTTTTGTTGCGCAGAAGTTTTTAAGTCTGGTGTAGTCCCACTTACTTATTTTTGCTTTTGTTGCTTGCACTTTTGATGCCATATTTAGGAAATCTATGCCAAGACCAAGTTCCACAGCCAACATCACATTCAATGATGAAGAATTGAAAGCCTTTCCTCTAAGATTAGGAATAAGATGAGGATGTCCACTCTTGCCACTGTTATTCAACATAGTACTAGAAGTCCTATCCAGAGCAATCAGGCAAGATAAAGAAATAAAAGTAATATAAATAGGAAAGGAAGATGTAAAATAGTCTTTCTTTGTAGAAACATAAATATATATATAGACACAAAATCAACATACAGAAAACTGTTGTATTTATATACACTAACAAGAAAATATCTAAAAAAGAAAAAAAAGTCATTCACAATAGCATCAATAACAATAAAGTACTTTAGAATAAATCTAACCAAGGAAGTGAAAGATCTATACACTGATAACTGTAAGACTTTCATAAATGAAATTAAAGAAGACACAGACAAATGGAAAAATATCCCATGGTCATATATTGGAAGAGTTAATATTGTTAAAATATCCATATTACCCAAAGCCATCTAAAGATTTAAGTCAATCCTTATCAAAATGCCAATGGCATTTTTTACGGAAATAGAAAAAGCAATTCTAAAATGTGAATGGAGCCACAAAAGACCCAGAATAACCAAAGCAATCCTGAGAAAGAAGAACAAAGCCAGAGGCATCACACTCTCTGACTTCAAACTATTCTATACCGCTGTAGTGATCAAAAGACTATGATACTGACCTAAACATAGACACATAGATTAATAAAACAAAATTGAGAGCCCAGCAATACATTTTTGCATATATAGTCAACTATTATTGACAGGGAAGCCAAGAAGAGTAAATAGGGATAGGATAATCTCTTCAATAATTGGTGTCAGGGAAAACTGGATAGCCACATGCAGAAGAATGAAACTGAACCCTTATCTTTTTTTTATTATTATTAATTTATTTTTGTTACAGATGTTTCTCCTTTTCCCCCCATTGTCACCCTCCTCCCCCTTCCTCCCTGCCCCGTCCCCAGTTTTGTTGTCCATGTCCATTGGTTATGAGTACATGCGTACAAGTTCTGGGGTTCATCACTCCCCTCCCCCACCCCCTCTTCTGGCAATTGTCAGTCTGTACCCTACTTCCACCTCTCTGGGACTACCTTGTTCCTCAGACTGTTATGTTTATTATATTCCAGAAATAAGTGAGATCATATGATATTTGTCTTTCTCTGCTTGGCTGGTTTCACTTAGGATAATAGTTTCCAGGTCCTCCCATGTTGTCACATAGGATAAGAGATCTTTCTTACAGCTGCATAGTACTCCATTGTGTATATGTACCACAGCTTTTTTATCCATTCGTCTACTGATGGACACTTGGGCAGTTTCCAGATCTTAGCTATTGTAAATAGCGCTGCTATGAACATGGGGGTACATATATTCTTTCTGTTTGGTGTTTCAGGCTTCTTAGGGTATATTCCTAGGACTGAACCCTTATCTTAACACCACTCACAAAAATTAACTCGAAATAGATTAAAGACTTAAACACAAGATCTGAAACCACAAAACCTCCAGAAGAGAACATAGGGGAAAAGATCCTTAACATTGGTCTTGGCAGCAATTTCCTGGATAAGGCACTAAATCTTTTTATTACATTCCTAAAATACATGCGTATAAATGATTTTGGAGGAATTCACTGTTTCTGCTCTTTAATTTTTTGATCAACATCAAAGTCTTGAATAGGCTAGCATGGAGATGTCCAAAGGAGAAGTAATCAGGATGAGGGATTTGAAATCATCGTTTTAAGTTGAAAGTTAAAGGAATTGGTTTATTTATCTTGGGAAGAAAAGACACAATGGCCACATGATACTTCGTTTCAAAAAATTAGAGATGCCCTTTGGAATAAGGAGTAAGCTTCATTTCTGTCACCATAGAAAGCAGGCCTTAGACCAATGAGTTGAGGGACTAGGCAGACAGATTTAAGTTTAGCATATAGAGATTTATATTAATAACTAGAACTGCGAAAGGAATTTGCTGTCTTAGGGATAGGTGTTTTCCATCTCAAAAGATATTCAAGCAATGAGTGGCTGACCACTTGATAGGGATGTTTTAGAAATAATCAAATCATTGTTGGCAGAGTTGAGTAAACTGAACTTTAAGGTCTTTTGTAATAATATTCTATAATCCTGAGTATTATTAATTTTTCCCTGGTAGTTTCCCTCATATATTCACTCATGGCTTAGTAGTTAATATTGTAATGACTCTAATGGTTAAATAAAAGTCATATATTCCAATCGCTTAGTTACTCTACTTCTGGCAAAGTTTCTACTGTCAGTCTTATATGCCAATCAACTAGTTTACAGTTTTGACCCATTAATTCAGTATGAAGGAAGAGCAGAAAACGTGGCATACTAAGCTGTAGGGATCATTTATACCTCATTGTGAATGAATCATTTGAACCATTTCTACATGAGAATTGATTTTCATGGAAGACTTGCACAAAGCATAGAAAAAAGTAAGTGCCTACAGGTAGGATAAAACAGGACAAAAAGGATTCTGAAGATATCAGTAACAAACTATACTTACCCTTTTATCAGAGGTGTTTATAAATAAGCAGCTCTAGTATATGTGGTTCCTCTTCAGAAGACTGAAGCTACTACAATTTTGAGGGCCTTAGTCATCCTTACTTTGATGTTTAAGATTTTTTCCATGTTTTCCATTTTGTTCACAATTAACATAGCATGTGAATCATAGACAAGTAAGCTTCAGAGATCCTGCTTTGATTTTATACAACCTTGCCACAACAAAATTGTTAAAATTCTCCTCATTGACAAGTGAATCAAATTTAAAACTCATAGCTTGGTGTTCCAGATCATTTATGATTTTGCCTACACTTTCCATTCTAATATTATATCCCATGATTTACCTCATAGCTTTGCCTTTCATTCCAGCTGAACTACCTGTTATTTACCATAAAGTACATGTATTTTCCTGATTCTGTACCTTCGCTCCTGCTGTTCTACCTACTTTTGGCTCTCTGAGTATAAAAATATTACTTATATTTTAGCCAAAACAAAACTAGCCAAAACACTACCTTGTTCAGCCAGCCTTCTCTAACATGCTTTTCCTGACCATCTCTCCTTGCCTATTGAGCTAGTAATACTTTCTCTCTCCTTCTGATCAATCAGGGTACTATCTTTGCATCTCCTTTATGTTTTTTTATGTCCTTCTCTTTCAGTATTAGGTTGAACATATAAAATTTTTGATATTTAACCATTTTTGACTCACATAAGCAGAATTTATGATTCAACCGAATACATTATTTATTCTCTTAATAGACTATATACTTACTTAGTGCCTCCTCTGATCCTCTTCTCCAGTATATTTTATGTTGAAATGAATTAGTGTATTATGTTTAAATTTGGTTCCAACATTCAAGGAATTCTCTGACATACCCATTTAAGTAGTTTTTTTTTTCTTTCTCCTCAAGTCTGATAACTGAAAAGACTCCCATAAAAAGTTTCTAGAAAAACATTTACTGAATCAGAAAAAGTCAATATTAAATGTTACTTAGATCCTAAAGGTAACTTCAACTTTTTGATTTTATTATTTTAATTGCCAACTCTCTTGGTGTATAATTTGCTGCTGCCTCATGAGCATATTTCAATCAGACCTCATATCCCATGCAATGTTTTGACTGTTCCACGTTTTATAATATATGGCTTTCTCCTAGGGGCAAGATTCACGTTGATTCTAAACACAGAGTGTCAATTATTCATCTTTATTCTATTCTTATTTGCACTTGTTATCATCATTCATTTCCAAGTGCCACCTCCCACCCTGGTTGTAATTTCCTTTCAAGTATTTATGCGAGTGTCTACACACAAAGGCTTCAGGTTCTTGTTTTATTCTTCTGTGTACTCTCAGTACCTAGTACAGTATCTGGAACAGCAATTGCCCTGGATTAATTAATGCTTTTTAAAGGTAGAAAGAAAACAAGAGAGGAAGTTAGGTAGCTAAGAAAGAAAAAACAAAAGGAAGGAAAAAAGAAAGGAAGGAAGCATACCATTCCAAAAAGTCATAATCTATTAAGTTATATTTCTAGCCAGTCTGCAATTTTGTTTTGGTCCTCAGTTTATTTTTTTAAATATGTTTTTATTCATTTTTTAGAGAGAGAGGAAGGGAGAGGGAGATAGAAACATCAATGTGAGAAAGAAACATTGATTGGCTGCCTCTTGCACGCCCCCTACTAGGGATTGAGCCCTCAACCTGGGCATGTGCCCTGACGGGGAATCGAACCCGGACATCTCAGTCCATGGGACAACGCTCAATCCACTGAGCCACAACAGCCTGGCTTTGGTCCTCACTTTAGTTAGGAATTCAAACAAAGATAATGTAAAAAAAAATTTACTAAGAATTAATGGTAATAGAATTGAATGATTTTTATTTGTTTTCTAGGTGTGAGTATACAGGTGGTAGCATCATTCCTCCTGTGATGAAAGAACACTAAGGAAAATCAACTCTTAGGATATTGGACCAAAATAGAGATGCCACTGAGACACATCACATAAATGAAAGCAGAACATACCTTGGCATGTGAACTGAGCAGCAGAAGACTGACAATCTATTCATCTACAGGAAGAAAAAAAATTTTAAATATAAAACTGAGCAAGCAGATTGTTGCTCCTCCAACTCCAATACTCTAGGCCCTAGAGTCTAGGGCCATGGTTACTACAGATTTCTCCCCTCCTCCATTTCAACATATCAAATAGTCCCAGGAATGCAAGAAATAATGAATGTGGCTTCCAAAACTATTAGCAACATATTCAGAACACAGGAGCCTGCAAGGCATAGCAAAGGCAGGCAGGGGATTTATTTATTTATTTATTTTTTACAAGCTAAATGTCTATCAGAAAGTTTTTGCCAACACACAGTTTAGCAAAGTGCTGACTCTGGAAGGCCATTCTCCAGGTGACACACCTTTTATTTGGTCATTCAGTCATCCATTGGTTCCTTGGGTTGGGGTTTAATAACAGATGATTAAGAGAAAAAATATCTCCCTTTGGAGAAAAAAAAATTGAATTTTTGTTAATCCTTTTTACTCCAAGTTAAAGAAACTTTCTCGAAAAGGACAAACTCCTGCCACAGGAATGGCAATCCCAAAAATGTTGATTAAGGACACAGGCTCAGACTTTTACACTCTGCACCTCCAGTTTGCTTCAAATGGAACTCTGCAGGCAGAAAAAATGCACAGTATGTATATAGGAATACAAAACAATCCTACTGAGATTTTATTGCTCAGTGGCAGTACTTAGCTTGCATTATAAAATTAGCAAAGATCTTACAGGCTGAAAAATAAGAGACTTCCACGTCTCTGGGTCTACCCTGTTCCTCAGACTGTTATGTTCATTATATTCCACAAATAAGTGAGATCATGTGATATTTGTCTTTCTCTGCTTGGCTTGTTTCGCTTAGGATAATACTCTCAAGGTCCCTCATGTTGTCTCAAAGGATAAGAGATCTTTCTTTCTTACAGCTGCATAGTACTCCATTGTGTATATGTACCACAGCTTTTTTATCCATTCATCTACTGATGGACACTTGGGTTGTTTCCAGATCTTAGCTATTGTAAATAGTGCTGCTATGAACATAAGGGTACATATATGCTTTCTGGTTGCTGTTTCAGGTTTCTTAGGGTATATTCCTAGAAGTGGGATCACTGGGTCAAATGGCAGTTCAATTTTTAACTTTTTGAGGTAACAGCATAGTGTTTTCCACAGTGGCTGCACCAGTCTGCATTCCCACCAGCAGTGTACTAGAGTCTCCTTTTCTCAACACCCTCACCAGCACTTGTTGTTTGATGATTTGTTGATGGCGGCCATTCTGACAAGTGTGAGGTGATACCTCATAGTTGTTTTAATTTGCATCTCTCTGATGATTAGTGATGTTGAGCATTTTTTCATATGTCTCTTGGCCATTTGTATGTCCTGTTTGGAGAGGTGTCTCTTTAGGTCCTCTGCCCATTTTTTTAATTGAGTTCGTTGTCTTCCTTTTGTTGAGTTGTATGAGCACTCTATATACTTTGGAAATTAACCCCTTATCTGATGCATCATTGGCGATTATGGTCTCCCATATAGTGGGATCCCTTTCTGTTTTGATGGTTGTTTCTTTTGCTGTGCAGAAGCTTTTTAGTTTGATGTAGTCCCATGTGTTCATTTTTTTCTTTGTTTCTCTTTCCTTAGGTGTTTTATCAGTGAAGATTCTGCTGCGTATGATGTCTGAAATTTTGTTGCCTGCATTGTCTTCTAGAATTTTTATGGATTCATGAGTCACATTTAAGTCTTTTATCCATTTTGAGTTTATTCTTGTGTATGGTGTAAGTTGGTCGTCTAGCTTCATTTTTTTGCAAGTAGCTGTCCAATTTTCCCAACACCATTTATTGAAGAGACTGTCTTGACTCCACTGTATGCTCTTGCCACCTTTGTCAAATATTAATTGAGCATATTGACTTGGGTCAATATCTGGGTTTTCTTTTCTATTCTATTGATCTATGTGCCTGTTCTTGTGCCAGTACCAGGCTGTTTTGATTACAGTGGCTTTGTAGTATAACCTGAAATCTGGTAATGTGATTCCTCCTACTTTGTTCTTCTTTTTCAAGATTGCTGTAGCTATTCAGGGTCTTTTTTGGTTCCATATACACTTTTGGAGTGTTTGTTCTAGTTCTGTGAAATATGTCGTTGGTATTTTGGTGAGGATTGCATTGAATCTATAGATTGCTTTGGGTAGTAAGGACATTTTAATGATGTTAATTCTTCCAATCCATGAACAAGATATATGTTTCCATTTTTTAAATATTTTCTTCTATTTCTTTTTCAATGACCTGTAGTTTTCTGTGAAGAGGTCCTTTACTTCTTTGGTTAAGTTTATCCCTAGGTATTTTAATTTTTTTGCTGTGATGGTAAATGGGATTGTTTTTTTAGTTTCTCTTTCTGTAATTTCATCATTGGTGTATAAGAATGCCATCGATTTCTTGATGTTAATTTTGTATCCTGGTACTTTGCCAAAGTCATTTACTAAATCTAGTAGATTTTTGATGGAGTCTTTAGGGTTTTCTATGTACAATATCATGTCATCTGCATATAATGACAGTTTCACTTCCACCTTTCTAATTTAAATCCCCTTAATTTTTTCTTCATGTCTAATTGCTGTGGCTAAGACTTCCAGTACTGTGTTAAATAAGAGTGGCGAAAGTGGGCATCCCTGTCTTGTTCCCATTCTTAAGAGGAACGCTTTTAGTTTTTGCCCATTGAGAATGATGTTGGCTGTAAGTTTTTCATATATGGCCTTTATTATGATGAGATATGGTCCCTCTATTCCCACATTGCTGAGCGTTTTTATCAGAAATGGGTGCTGGATTTTATCAAATGCTTTTTCAGCATCTATTGATATGATCATGTGTTTTTTATCTTTCATTTAGTTTATGTTGTGTATCACATTTATTGATTTGTGAATATTGTACCATCCTTGCATGCCTGGGATAAAACCCACTTGGTCATGATGAATAATTTTTTTTGATGTATTTCTGGATCCGATTTGCTAATATTTTGTTAAGGATTTTGGCATCTGTGTTCATCGGGGATATTGACCTGTAGTTTTCTTTCTTTGTAGTGTCTTTATCTGGTTTTGGAATTAAGATTATGCTGGCCTCATAAAATGAGTTAGGAAATGTTCCGTCTTCTTGGATTTTTTGGAATAGTTTGAGGAGAATGTGTATTAGTTCTTCTTTGAATGTTCGGTAAAACCCCCCCATGAAGCCATCTGGGCCTGGGCTTTTATTTGCTGAGAGTTTCTTAATTACATCTTCAGTTCCCTTTGTTGTTATTGATCTGTTCAAGTTTTCTATCTCTTCCTGGTTCAGTTTTGGGAAACTGTGTGTTTCTAGAAATTTGTCCATTTCTCCTAGGTTGTCCAATTTATTGGCATATAATTGTTCATAGTATGTTTTGATGATCTTTTGAATTTCTGTGGTGTCAGTTGTTACTTCTCCCCTTTCATTTCTGATTTTGTTTATTTGGTTTCTTTCTTTTTGTTTCTTGTAGAGTCTGGCTAAAAGTCCATCGATCTTGTTTATCTTTTCAAAGAACCAGCTTTTTGTTTCATTGATCTTTTGAATTGTTTTTTTAGTCTCTATGTCATTTATTTCTGCTCTCACCTTTACTATTTCCTTCCTCCTACTAGCTCTGGGTTTTTCTTTTTGTTTACTTTCTAGTTCTTTAAGTTGTAGGGTTAGAAAGTCAATTAGGAATTTTTATTGTTTCCTGAGGTAGGCCTGTAGTGCTATGAACTTCCCTCTCAGGACTGCTTTTGCTGTGTCCCATAGATTTTGTGTTCTTGTGTGTTCATTCTCATTGGTTTTCAGGAAATTTTTAATTTCTTCCTTTATCTCATTAGTAACTCATTCATTGTTTAATAGCTTGGTATTTAGCCTCCAAGTGTTTGAATGTTTTTGTGTGTTTTTACTGTAATTGAGTTCTAGTATCATGCCACTGTGATCTGAGAAGATGCTTGATATGATTTCAATTTTCTTGAATTTGTAGAGACTTGCTTTGTGTCCTAACATGTGGTCTATCTTTGAGAATGACCCATGTGCACTTGAGGAGAATGTATATTCTGCAGCTTTGGGGTGAAATGTTCTGTAAGTATCAATGAAGTCCAACTGATCTAGTTTTTCTTGTAAGGACTCTATGTCCTGGTTAATTTTTTGTCTAGAAGATCTATCCAGTGGTGTCAGTGGCGTGTTAAAGTCACCCACTATGGTTGTGTTGCTATTGATCTCTTCCTTGAAGTCCTCCAGAAGTTTTTAAATATATTTTGGTGCTCTTGTGTTTGGTGCATATATGTTTACCAGGGTTATATCCTCTTGTTGGATTGATCCTTCTAATAGTATGTAGTGACCTTCTCTGTCTCTTATTATGGCCCTTGTTTTGAAGTCTATCTTGTCAGATATGAGTATTGCTACACCAGCTTTTTTTCATTTCCATTTGCTTGGAAAATTTTTTCCTATCCCTTCACTCTCATCCTGTGTGAGTCTTTTGTTGTGAGGTGGGTCTCTTGTAGACAGCATATATGTGTTTTCTTATCCAATCAGCTACCCTATGTCTTTTGATTGAAGCATTTAAGCCATTTACATTTAAGGTAATTGTTGATATGTAGTTATTAGTTGCCATTTTAATTTTATGCCTGTGTTACTCTTTCTCTCTCTGTGTTTCTTCTTCTTCTTACAACAGTCCCTTCAGCATTTCTTGCAGTACTGGTTTGGTTGTGGTAAATTCCTTTAGCTTTTTTTTATCCGTGAAGCTCTTTATTTCTCTTTCAATTTTTTTTTTTTTATCCTCACCTGAGGACATTTTTTCATTTTTTTTTTTTATTCAGATACAGTGGGAGGGGGAGAGAGGAAGAGAGGGAGAGAGAAACATCGACGTGAAAGGGACACATCGAGTGGCCGCCACTCACACAATCAACCAGGGCTGGGGACAAACTGCCACCGAGGTACATGCCCTTAGCGGGAACTGAACCGGGGTCTCTCTGGACCGCGGGCCGACGCTCTAACCGCTGAGCCAAACCGGCCAGGGCTCTCCTTCAATTTTGAATGATAGCCTTGCTGGATAGAGTAGTCTTGGATTCAGACCCTTGCCTTGTATTACTTTTTACACTTCATGCCACTCCCTTCTGGCCTGCAGTGTTTCTATTGAGAAATCAGCTGACAGTCTAATGGACGCTCCCTGGTAGGTAACTTTCTGTCTCTCTCTTGCTTCCTTTAAGATTCTTTCTTTGTCTTTAATGTTTGCCATTTTTTATTATGATGTTTCTAGCTGTGGGTCTTCTGGGGTTCATCTTGCTTGGGACTCTCTGTGTTTCTGGGACTTGTGTGATTTTTTCCTTTAGCAGTTTAGGGAAGTTTTCTGTCATTATTTCTTCATACAGGTTCTCTTTTCCTTTCTGATTCTTCTCCTTCCTGTATCCCTATAATGTGAATGTTGTTACGTTTCATATTGTCCCACATCTCCCTTAAACTGTCCTCCTGCTTTTTCATCTTTTTTTCCATTTGCTGCTCTATTTGGGTGTTTTTCTCTACCTTGTCTTCTAAGTCACTGATTCAGTCTTCAGCTTCTTCTAATCTACTATTGAACCTTTCTAAGGTATTTTTCATAATAGCTGTGTCATTCTCTATTTCCTCTTGATTTTTATGCATAGCTTCCACCTCTTTATGCATAGCCTCTACCTCTTTTTTTAAGCTGTAGTAGTTCCCAGTGAGCTCTTCGTAATTCTTGTTAAGTTGCTTGTAGTTCTCACCAAATTGTTTGAGCACCCTTAAAATCATTGCCTTGAATTCTTTATCTGACAAGTTGCTGTCTTCCATTTCTTGTAGTTCCTCTTCTGGTGATTCCTCTTTTTCTTTCCTTTGGGTGTTGTTTGTCTTCCCATTTTAGCCGTCTGGTAGCTCTAGACCTGGTCAGGGATGTTTGGATGTGTAGGCATCTCACTGTATATCAAATAAGGCTACTGTGCTTTCCAGACTGTTTTGTTGCATATAGTCTCTTGCCTGCTGTGGATCCTGGATTATTGACTACTGGGGGCTGGTATTGTTGCGTCCTGATAGGTGCTGCTGCTGGATCACGTGGGCCCCTCTTGAGCTGTGTTCCCAGCTGGTCACTGGTGTCACCTGTAGCTGTATAGCTCAGGCACTGTTGGAGCTGTGCTCCCTGCCCATACTGTGGGCAGCTGTGTTGCACAGGCCTCACTGGAGCCCTGGCTCTCCACTGATCTTGTGGGAAGCTGGATAGCACTGTCCCTTTGGAGACCCGACCCCAGGCCTATCTTGTGGGCTGCTGGGTTGCGCAGGCTTCTCTGGTGCCCCAGCACCCCACAGGTCCCGCAGGCGGCTGGATTGCACTGGTCCCTCTCTGGAGCCCAGGCTTCCCTCAGCTCTTGTGGACCACTGGGTCGCACAGGTCTCTGTGTAGCCCCAGGTCCCGCCGCTGGCAGGTGGAGAGTGCTGCTGCCCCGTGGGGCTCAGCTCCTGCTCAGCCTTTGCTGTAGTTTTTGGGGATGGGTCTCTGCTGCTGATCCGTGCTTCTGTTGCCTGGGGATGGATGTCTGCTCCCCAGTCTCTGTTGCTGGGGGTATATCTCACTCTGATTGGGCTGCTACTTTTGGGGATGGTGCTGGGCTCCCGGCCCTTTGTGGCTTCTGCAATCAGCACCTTGGTAGCTCCACTACTGTGCACTGGTCTGTGTTGACACAGGGTGTCCATTGGTCCGATGGTGCCAGGTGCACTGGTGGGCTCAGGTTGCTGGGCCCTAGCTGCTCCCACTGCCTCCTCCCAAGGAAGACCCTGGATCTTCCAAAATAGTGGGACCTCCCCATGGTGCAAGGAGAAGCGCCCTGAAGGGCTGCTTACCACAGTAGCAGGCTGCTCCCATCCACAGCACAGGAACCTGATGCTCCGTGTCTCTGCACTGCACGAGTTTTGTCGTCCACCTTCACGTCCAGTCACACTCTCTCACACACTAGCTCACTCTCTCACACACTCACCCTCCCTCTGGTCCTGCCCGCTGCCATCTTCCCGATAATATCATTTTCATATTTTTTTTTCAAACTGGGTAGAATAGACATGATACGTCTAGCAATGAAGAAACTCTATAAAGAATGTGGAGGTGATGAATCTTAGTCCTTTGTGTCAACAGGCAATCTTTCCTTTTAATCATGTAGAGCCTGAGTTCACAGATCAAGCCTAATCCTCCAGCTTTTCTCATCTACACTGTGTCTTATTTTGTATTGCATTTGATGGATTGAATTATTTTCTGCAATTCAAGGTAAGTGCATGTTATACAGACTTCCTGTGGAACCCAGAAACGGGGATGTAAACTAAACCTGGGAAGACATAGCAGAGTCTAGGATCAGAATAAAGAGATTTAAAAAGTATTAGAACCCAAAGAAAATAAAATACCAAGAGTTAGAATGAGGTAAAATGTCAATACTTTCCATTCATCCTGTCACAAAATGTAAGATTTCCTTCTTTTTATGGCTGAGTAGTATTCCACTGTGTAAATGTACCACAGCTTTTTTTTATCCACTCATCTACTGATGAGCATTTGGGCCACTTCTAAACCTTGGCTATTGTAAATAATGCTGCAGTGAACACGTGGGTGCATATATATTTTTTTGAATAACTGTTTTGGCGTTCTTTGGATATATTCCCAGAAGTGGAATTGCTGGATCATAAGGCAGTTGCATTTTTAACTTGTTGAGGTAACTCCATACTGCTTTCTATAGTGGCTGCACCAATTGGCATCCCCACCAACAGTGCACAGGGGTTTCCTTTTCTCCACATCCTCGCAAACACTTGTTGTTTGTTTATTCACTGATGATAGTCATTCTGACAGGTGTGAGGTAATATCTCATTGTAGTTTTGATTTGTATTTCTCTGATGATTAGTGACACTGAGCACCCTTTCATATGTCTATTGGCCCTCTCTATATCCTCTTTGGAGACGTCTCTGTTCAGGTTATTTGCCCATTTCTCAATTCTTAATTGAATTGTGTGTGTGTGTGTGTGTGTGTGTGTGTGTGTGTGTGTGTGTTTGTTTGTTTGTTTTTTGGTGTTGAGTTTTTAAGCTCCTTATAAATTTTGGATATTAAACCCTTATCAAATGTATCAGCAAATATGTTCTTCCATTCAGTGGGTTGTCTTTTCATTTTGTTGATGATTTCCTTTGCTGTAAAAAAACTTTTCCTTTTGTTGTAGCCCCATCTTTTTATGTTTCTTTTGTTTTTCTTACATGAGGCAATATTTAAAAAAAAATATTGCTATGAGAAATGTCTGAGATTTTACTGCCTATGTTTTCTTTCTTCTACGATTTTTACGGTTTGAGTCTAATATTTAATTCTTTAATCCACTTTGATTTTATTCTTGTGTATGGTGTAAGAAGGTTGTCTAATTTCATTTTTTCCATGTATCTGTCCGATTTTTCCAACACAATTTATTGAATAGGCTATCTTTACCCCAATGTATGTTTTTGCTTCCTTTGTCTGATATTAATTGACTATAAAGGCAAAAGCCTGGAGAGTGTTATGCTAAGTGAAATAAGCAAGTCAGAGAAAGACAAGTACCATATGATTTTACTTATATTTGGAATCTAACGGACAACATAAACTAACAAACAAAGTGGAGACAGACTCATGGATACAGAGAACAGACTGACAGCTGTTGGAAGAGAGAGGGTTGGGGGCTGGGTAAGAATGTGAAAGGATTAAGCAAGAAAAAAAAGAAAGACTCATGAACACAGACAACGGTATGGTGACTGCCAGAGGGAAAGAGGGTGTAGGGGTAGAAGAGGGTAAAGCGGGGACAAATGGTGATAGAAAGAGACTTGACTTTGGGTGGTGGACACACAAGATAATATACAAATGATGTATTGTAGAATCATATACTTGAAACCTATATACTTTTATTAACTGATGTCACCCCAATAAATTCAATTAAAAAAAATCAATACTAGACAGAGAACCAGGAGCAAGCAAAACAGAAGACGGGGGTCAGATTCAGGTAATGGGTCAAAGCATTGTAAATAATCTGTAGAGTATATATAAAGTACCAAAAATAAGAATTGAAGCAAAACTTGCAATGACCAACTTACCCAAAGCAAACAAAACTAAGAAGTCTTAGTTGTGCAACAACTTGTCATGCTTGGTAGAGATTTGGGTTATTCTAGTTGTATATAAGTCCATTCTCTTATCTATTTACTCTCTTAATATCCATCTTAAATTCAGGTCTTCATAGATTTATTGGTTTATGCATAGCAGCCAACTCAGACACTTCTCTTCAGTTTCTAAGGTGAGGAATGAATATAGCTGGAAACCAATGATAGTTACTCCTTGCTCTTCCGTAAATTAAGACTTTCCAGGTGATCATGCAGCCTATCCATCATATTCCAGGAGTGACATATAATAGCTTATTCATTTATGCTCTATTCCAGAGAAGTAATAGAAAAGTTTCCTTTATCTACATTAACTTTCAGAAGGTTGATAACAGCCTAGAGTTTGTAACATCGTTTGAAGTAAAAAAAAGGAAACAATATTTTTTAGTTTCCACCAGGTGTTAGGCAATGTACTAGGCTCTTTTAAATACATTATCTCATTTAATCTTCACATATAGCCCTTCAAACTTCATATTATTATGAATTAAATATATTGTTTCATAATTACTTTCACAATGTTCATAGTTCCTAAGTCACTTTGCAATGGGCAATTTTTGCAAACATCTTAAAAAACAGCAATAAGATCCAGATTAGCCTTTGGGACATGAAATGGTGCCTGCAAACACAACAAGATTGTAACATTCCTTTAGTGTTCTCATAAAAGCTGTTAAGTGTAACAGAAGTTTAGGATAATTATTGTAGTAGGCTATTTTCAATAATGTAAGAGGATTTCACAAATTTAGTTACGGCCAGTTAATACTTACAGTAATTTTTTGCACTGAACAGTAATTTACATAAACATTTTTATCATGATATAATATAGATAGAGATCAGAACTTTGGAGTGTCATATATGTATGTCTGTATATATAGAGATGTGTATAGAAACGTACATACTAACCATTAATTATGCATACTATCCCCTTCCCAGAACCAACCATGGATAAATTCCTTAGCCCCATCCTCCCTACCCCAACACACACACTAAATAAAAATATCAGATGTGCAATCACATCAAATTTCAAACTCAATTGAGATTCTACAATACGTTAGTTATACTGCAATCCCTGATACATATTACCTAAGAGTGATTATTATATACCATTTCAGTGAGTAAAAAACAAACAAATAAAAACAGTGCTGTTAATGAAGTTGTTACTAAATGTGTATATATATGTTTTTTATTGATATTTTCAGAGAGATAGAAACATTGATTGGCTGCCTCTTGCATGCCCCACTCTGGGGATCGAGCCCACAACCTGGGCATGTGCCCAGACTGGGAATCAAACTGGGACATCTCAGTCCGTAGAATGATGCTCAATACCCTGAACCACACTGTCCAGGCACTACTAGGTATATTATGTGTGCAAGGAATAGAATATGAGAATTGGGACCCAAGATTTCTTGTCTATTCCCTGAGTGTCAGTCACTATTTAGGTAACTTTGCCTTTTAGCTTACCTATCTGTAAACTGCATATGAAAATGCTCTTACCTCAGAGGATTGATGTGAGCGTTAATTGATACTTGTAATATGCTTTGAAGTTCTGGGATAAAAGACACAAGCAATTTCTATTCTTTTTCTTCTTGCTTTGGTAGAAATGATTATCTAATTCTGTTGGATTAGATAATGAAGTAATAGTTTGTGGAAAGTGTTGAAGAAGAAAAGTGTCAAATAAATGTTAAATTGTTCTTTATTAAATTGACTGGATATCAAGTTTGCCTTTGGACTGAAAATTGTGTATGGTTATCCTGAAGACAACATGACTCTTTGTGAATTGACTGGAGAATACAGCCTTTGGGGATTCTTCTGGTAGGAACCTCAACTTGATTCTTATTCTGTAAAAGTTTCTATTGATCTCAAAATCCACCCCATGATTGGTGACTGGCTTACTTTTCAGTTTCTCTGCAGCACTTCAGCCAATCAGTGTCTCAAGCTGATATCTTTTGAACCTCTCTTTGCTGCTAGGAAGGGAAGTAGTGCAGCATATTGGCTGAGAATGTGAACTCTGAACCAACTTGTATATAATTAGCTTCTGGACCACTTACCAACTGTGTGGCCTTGAACAAGTTTTTTAAGCTCTTTGTAATTTAATTTTCTTACATGTAAATGGGAATAAAAATAATAAATATCTCATTGAGTTCTTTTGTGGAGATTAAATGAAAAAAATCTTTGCAAAATTTTAGCACAATTCCTGGCATGAATTAATTGCTCCATACATGATAGTTCTTATTGTTAGATACCTATAAAAACCATGTCTTTGGAGCAAGAAGTTCCCTATATATGAGAGGGAAATCTCCACAATGTTCTGTGAAGTGTTTGAACTAGAGTTAGTTGCATAACTGCTCTGGTATCAGTTTTCTTCTTTGTAAAACGAAGATAATACGTGGATCTGCTTCACAGTTTTGTTGTGAAAGCAAATAGTTAAAATATGTAAATTGCTTAGAAAAAATCTGGGACATAGAAAATTATCATTGTTAGCTACTCTTCAGACAAGACTTGAAAGAATTTTGTGAACAAATAAAACAACAAGAAGAAACCTTTTCATTAACACAGGGAATCATTCTTTTTTTCTAGACTATCCATATATGCTCTATTCCTAAATTTTTTCACTTTTCTCATTAAACATATCTTATAGGAAATTGTTATCATCAATTCTATAGTCTTTTTCTCAATTCCAAATTAGTTTAATTCATGTCACTTGTCATTCTTCTCCAGTCCAGTGAATATTTGCCCATTGTTGATCTATTGAGTGATTCTCAATGTTTCTTCGCTGAATCAATGGATGGAACAGAGTCTTTACTAGAACCTTTAGAACATTCCATTGTGTCTCAGTGTATATTTGTTCCTGCTACTTAACCATCTATTTGGAAGTCTTAGAAGAAGTTATTTGCCCCAGGATTGTAGCAGCTTCAACTTTCTAAAAAGTCAACTCAAAGTCTACCTCTTTCAGGAAATCTTCTTTGATGGGACAATATAGCATATAGGTTAAATATACAAATATAAAATAAGACTGACTTCATTTTCATTTCCATTGACTTGCCTTAGTTCAGGTCGCCATCATTTCTGCACAAGACTATTGCCATAGCTTTTTAAAGGTTTCTCTCTCTCTAGCATTTCCTGAAATCTGTTATTCATATCAGGTCCAATTAATGGTTGAAACATATTGCATAATATGGTTCTTTTGCAATATTTCAATAGTTCCCTATCTCCTACAGAATGAGGTCTAAACTTCTTAACCTGACAAAGGATTCTTTAACTTAGCTACTGATGAGTACAGTGCCATTAATTAGAACTGATGTGGAAAACATAGATCAAAGAATGGATTTGGCCAATAAGTAGGGGCTGGTTGAGGGTGCCTGACAAATTTTCAATTTTAAATATTTTGTTTTCAACTTCTAAATCCACCCCAGCATCCAGTACAGTACTTTGCACACATAGGAGCTAAATACAAAGTGAATCGGTTGTAGAGCTATTCAGGAAATAAATTTGATAGGACCTAATGATGGATTGATGAGGTGTAATTGAGGACGAATCTCAAATTAGCAAGTTGGGAAAATGAATATGTAAAATACCTATATCAGTATTTGCATCTATATGCATATCATAAAAAGATAATACAATATAGAAAGAGGTTTGGTGTGGAAAGATGAAGAGTTCAGTTTATTCTAGGTGAGTTTGAAGTAACTGCAGAACATTCAGTTAGCATTGTTTATTAGACAATTGAAACTGTGGCCATTTTAGCCTCTGTGGATACAATTATGCTGCTACTGCATTTATCATCTGTTGTATGGGATTTAAGATTTGATTAAAAGCAAACTTTGGTTGGTGGCATAGATGTAGGCAATACATTCTATTGTACTTGTTCACTAATCCCTTGTCACAAAGAGAATTAAATAAAGAAGATATAAAAATACTGAAATAATGTTATTTATAAATAATCATTTATCATCATATGGTATTTTTCTATCCAGTCTTTTTCTTAAAAAATATGTTTTTATTGATTTTTTAGAGGAAGAGGAAGGGAAAGAGAGATGGAAACATCAATGTGAGAGAGATACATCGATCGGCTGTCTCCTGCATCCCCCATATAGGGGATTGAGCCCACAACCCGGGCATGTGCCCTGACCGGGAATCAAACTGGAACCTCTGAGTCCATGGGAAAATGTTTAATCCACTGAGCCACACCAGCCAGGCATAGTCTTTTTTTTTTTTTTTTTTTTTTTTTTAAGCCAACTGTGAGTTCATGGGAAAGAGGTATATATATTAGACTTGAAATACAGATTTGGAAATCAGTGATACTTTGGTGGTATTAAAGATAGAGGGTGGTGAAATCATACATACAGGAAAAAGTATATATATTAATTATTTTTTACAAATGTGTTTTTTCTTAATAGATACAATCTTATGGGAAACAGCAGAGATCCTTGAGGTCAGGGCTTAGATTTGAAAGTATGATGACCAATATTTTTGGTAGACTGCAAGAAATAACTCATCATACATGACCAATAGTTGATTCCCCAAGGTTATGACTTTGAAACCATCATAAATTTATTATATTAAAATAACTTTTCTCTAAAGGAGAACACATACCTTTGTTCTGAAGGGGCATGCAATTTTCAACCTCTAAATGAGAGTGTGCACTAGTTAAAAAATAAATTATATAATCTCTGTTGGTGAATGGGATTGAGACCTACAGAGTCATATTTGTTGCCACTGTCTGATAATCTGTAGTTTTAGCAAGCAGATGCATTGAGCACTAGAAGTATGTGGGATTTTTTAGTTTTTATTTTGCACAAATTTCCTTTGATCCTTCTTCCTTCCTCATTGAAATACAGCCCACAATAACTATTCATTCTAAAAGAAAAATTATTTGCTACTAATAAAGCTTAAAAGTAAAAATTAACATTATAGCTGCCTGCTTGGAAAAGGCCCTCCTCACAGCTCATTTAGTCCAGATTTTCAAAGTAAAAGGGTCCATAAATTGAAAGAATAACTGGCAGTTCTATATCTGCAATGTAGTCATATCTAGGGATATTTATGCATGTATTAAATAAAAAAAGAAAACTCTAAATACTTTGTGTAGCTTGCAGCATGAGACCTGCTTCAGCTTGTAATATCTCGTAATTCTGATTTTTAGCTATACTGTTTCTCTATCAATAGAAAAAATATATAGAATACCTGTAACTTTAAATGGACTTATATTTTCTAGTTTTCATCAAAATAATGATGAAGTTCCAATGCATATTAAGTATTGATACAAATTAATAATATTTTAGTTTTTTTGTCTGATCTTGGGAAAATAACCTGTTTAGTGACCCTGAAGACCAGTGACAGGATCATTCCCAATTATAGAAATTGCCTGTCTTGTTTATGTACCTAGTCAAAAGATAGGCATAGTTATTGGCCTTTAAAGGTACATTTGCTCATTTATTAATCCAGTAAATATTTATTGATCAATAGCTATATTTAGAGCATATTGTTGAGTAAAGGAATAACTCTAATACAAATCAGAATGTTCTAGTGCTATAAGAGTAGTACAAATAGGATGCTATTGAAGTGTAGAGAGAGTAGTAACTACATTAAAGTCTTCACTGAGAGTAGATTTTGAGCTTGATATAAATTTCTATAAAATAAAAATGCATTAAACATTGGAAAAGTATGTTAGTCTGAATGAATTAGGAGCAAAATCTTTTGGGAGATGGGATAGACAGTCAAAGACAAAATCATGGAAATCTTTGACTAAGAAACGTAGGATATATAGTTGATAAGAAACTATGGGATATTTCTGAGTATGAGAAGTCACAATAAGGGCTATACTTTAGTAGTATTTCTTGAATTCCAGTGAGAAGTTGGATATAGGAAGATTGCAATGAGGTTTATAGCAATGGAAATGAAAAAAATGGGGAGGTGATAATTAAGATTCAACAGAATATGGAGGATAGAAGAGGTTTAGGTTAAGAATGAAAAGGCCCCTTTTCACATAAATTATTAAAACTTCTCTTTTGCTAGTAAGCTTTCTTCTACAGTACAGTATTCAGTGTTACACTGTGATCATAGGGAGGAGTTGATATACAAACAGGTTATCAGTTTCAAAAGAGCAACAAATGACCACCAACTGGGAAAGCTAAGCTTCCTTTGATCTTGCTTAATGATCCTTTTTTGCTATTGTAACTTAATTGGCTTTAAAAATATTTGTGTTGTTTTTGGTTTTGCTATACTATGTAACAAATGACTGGAAACATTTTAGAGGCTACTAGTTTTATGACTTTAAAGGGGAATCTTAGAGAAAGAAATTATATAAGAGGGCTAACTAACAAGAAATAGTAGGAAATGCTACTTTTTGCTTTATCAGTAAAGGCTCAAATGGCAGGAATGTAAACAAATTAAATGGCATGACTTTAAATTATGTACCACCTAAGTAAAATTGTATGTCCTTCTTTTCCCAATACACAAGTCACTCCTCTATTCTTTCCTTTCACTTCCTGTCATATCAACAACAAAAATCTTTCTAATGCAGTAAGATAGGTCCCTTTTTTTCCACAGATTCCTTAAAAGTACTGGAATTTGCTGGGGGTGCTGTGTATGTGTGTGTGTAATTCTGCCTTTGGAAATAATCAGATCATCCCTCTAATTTTCTAATTCATTGTTTAATCTGAGAATCAATTTATAAGCTTAAAATGCCAATGCACAGTTAGGGAATTTCCAGTCCAGAATGATGGGCTATGAGTACATAGAATTCTGGGTTTCTTTGAAGGCCTTTGAAGGTTTTTAGTTATGAAGGTCAACCTCTGTCAGCATTAGGATTATCGGCTTAATACAGCCCAGCACTTACATTGTTTCCTACTGCTGAAGTACTAAATGACTGATTAAAAAGGCTCTCTGTGTGTTGTCTCTAAGTTGTATTTTCCCTTGTGTGCATTCAGCAGCACCAGGAGACCAGTATCTATTTCACACTCCAGTTCAGAGCAGCCTACCACATCTTACTCCCTCCACCTGTGAAATGTGTTACTTTGGTTGGTGCTTTGTGATTATGGACCATGAATTACTTATGCCCATATTGAGCACTGCCTGTAGTTCCCATCAAGGTGACCTTTAACCCTTTGACTTCTGGTGAAATGGCTATAATTCACTTAGCTAATAAATTTGTTAAGCTGCAGTATAATATTTATTCATCTTCATTAAATAAAGATAAAAATAATAGGCGTGTTTAATGGGCAAGGTCATTGCTGCCACCCTCATACAAAATACACTTCTTTAACCCTGGCCTCAGTGGCTTAAACATAGAAAAGAAGTAGACATTTAGAGAGGCAAAAGAGGGTAAGATATGAATCAAAGGATAAAAGTATTTTTCAAAACAACCCCAGCCCATGGAGATTCGGTGCAGTTGGGGAATGCTGTTGAAGGAAGTGTGATAAGAGACAAAAACAGCATAAATATTAGGCATACATATTTATTTATTTATTTTTGCTTGTTCATTTTTTCAATTCCTCACCCGAGGATACTTTTCTATTTATTATCAGATGGAGTGGGAGGGAGGGAGAGAAAGAGACAGACAGAGAGAAACATCGATGTGATAGAACCACATTAACTGGTTGCCTCCCACACGACCCCAACCAGGGCCGGGGACGAACCGCAACTGAAGTATGTGCCCTTGACTGGAATCAAACCTGTGACTCACTGGTTTGAGGGCCGACGCTCTAACCACTGAGCAAAACTGGCCAAGGCTAGGTATAAATATTTAAAATGGCCAGATGATACTCTTGTATGTAAATAGCTGATGATTTTTTTAAGCTGTTCATCATCTGAACCAATCCATGAGGTAGTGTCCAGTTCCTAAAATTGGTGATAATCAGTTGCAGTTGTGATATGTGTGCCCAGTGATGGCAAGAGTAGTATCTTTGTAGAACCAGCAGTTCACTATGATTTTTGGTGGTATTTCTGAATTAATAGCCTTCAGACTTAGCACTGTATTTTGTTCTTAAACTAGAGATGGCTTCTGGAATGGAGAATGGGATACAAAAGAGCCTTCTCTGTGGTCTGTCTTGTGTAAGCCAAGCTCAGAGGAAGGACTTATTTAGTTAATGGGAATACATTTCCTTGTTAGTCACTCACATTTCCACAGATTTCAACCATCAAAAACAATATTTCCTCCATCATATTAATTTTGTTCTCTATTTTGGACCCTAACAATGAGTCAGGAGGAAGGAAAGATGAAACAGAACTATAACCATTGTCTCTAAGAGACCAGTTGAAAATAAACCTACATAAAAATATTGTTTTACTCTCAGCCTGAAATTGAGAAAACACTTATCTGGGATAATATTAATACTTATAGTGTTATTAATATTAACAATAGGAATAAAAGAGCTACAATAGCCCAGCCAGTGTGTCTCAGTGGTTGAGCATCGACCCATGGACCAAGAGGCTGATGGTTCGATTCTCAGTTAGGACACATGCCCAGGTTGTGGGCTCTATTCCCAGTGGGGAGTGTGCAGGAGGCAGCCAATCAGTGTTTCTATCTCTCTCTCCTTCTCCCTTCCTCTGTCTCTAAAAATCAATAAAAACATATTTTAAAAAAAGAGCTAAAATATATTGAGCACTTCCAGCTATTGGGGCAGTCAATGTCATCTACTTGCTTATCACATTCAACAACAACCTAAGAGGTAGATTCTATTATCATCTCTAATTATCAATGAGGAAACTGCATCTTTTTCACCCTCTCATTTAATTAATTCATTTTTTTATTTTTTATTTTCTATTATGGTTTACATTCAATATTATTTTGTATTAGTTCAGTTGTATAGCATAGTGGTTAGGCAATTACATACTTTGTAAAGTGTGGTTCATCTTAGCCAGGATAAAGAGCTAACTTAAAGTTACACAGCTAAGTAGAGAAGCTAAAATTGGAATCTAGATCTGTTGGATTTCAAAAGTCATATTTCTAACCACTCTACCATCTAGAAATGAAAAAGGCAGTGATATATTCTGTATATATGAATCTCATAATACATTTCTTTAAAGAAGAATCAGATAGAGGTTAAAGAATAAGAATAGGGAGAGAAAATTACATTTTTCAATAAATAATTCCAGTTTTAGATTTTGAAAGAACCAACAAAATTTGCAAACTGCTGACATACATAATTAATTAAAAAAAGAAATACACATAAAAATTAGAAATGGTAGTCTATCAAACTTATTCAGCAATTTGCAAACCATAAGATTAAAATTTATAAATATATGCTAATAAAATGTAATGCTTATAAAATAGGCAATACTGGAGAATGAAAATGGAGGTGGAGTGAATGGAAGCTACACGGACCGTCTCCCAGGACCAAACTGGATTTACAACTAAAATAAAGACAAGTCATCGGGAAAAACCAACTGAAGAGCAGCTGGAGAGAATCCTTATAACCAGAGATGTAAAGAGTACCCCAAATCAAGAGTGGTAGGAGCTGCGGAGGCATGAGAGGGCTGGCTGGTTGCCTACGGGCAGCAGCTGAGGGCTGTCTTAGCTGTGAGCAAATCCCTCAGAGAACTTAGTGGTTAAAACCCCAACTGGCTCCACAGCACAGAGTGGCAGAACAAGGAAAGGAGCCTACATAACACCTGGCTGAGGAAAACAACAGAGCAGAGGTTTTGTCCAACAGGGAGAGGCGTGGGGAACACCAGCACTTACCTGAAGGGCCAGTGCACTAAATCACAGCTACAGCCACTCATTTTGGACTCCAGCAGAGGGAGGGTGGACTGAACACTACAGGCCAATATCCATGACGAACATAGATGCCAAAATCCTTAACAAAGTATTAGCAAATTGGATCCAGCAATATATTAAAAACAATTTTTCACCATGACCAAGTGGGATTCATCCCAGGGATGTAAGGCTGGCACAATATTTGCAAATCAATACATGTGATACACTACATAAACAAAATGAAAGATAAAAAGCATATGATAATATCAATAGATGCTGAAAAAGTGTTTGACAAAAGCCAGCACCCATTTCTGATAAAAAATCCTCAGCCTTGTGGGAATAGAGGGATCATATCTCAATGTAATAAAGGCCATATATGAAAAACCTACAGCCAACATCATATATTCAATAGGCAAAAATTAAAAACATTTCCCTTAAGAACAGGAACAAGACAGGGATGCCCACTTTTGCCACTCTTATTTAACATAGTACTGGAAGTCTTAGCCACGGCAATTAGAAAAGAAGAAAATATAAAAGGGATCCAAATCTAAAAGGAGGAAGTGAAACTGTCATTATTTGCCGATGACATGATATTGTACTTAGAAAACCTTAAAGACTCCATCAAAAATTTTCTAGATTTAATAAATGAATTTGACAAAGTAGCAGGATACAAAATTAACATTCAGAAATCTATGGCATTCTTATACATCAATAATGAACAAACAAAAAGGGCAACAAACAAACAAACAAAAAATCCCATTTATCATTGCAACAAACAAATAAATACAATAAAATACCTAGAAATAAACTTAAGAAAGTAAAAGAGCCGTTCTCAGAAAACTACAGAGCATTGAAAGAAGAAAGAGAGGCAGATATAAAACTGGAAACATATACCATATTCATGGATCGGAAAAATCAACATCATTAAAATGTCCATACTATCCAAAACAATCTACAGCTTAAATGCAATCCCTATTAAAGTACCAATGGCATATTTCACAGATTTACCACAAGTACTCTAAAGTTTATATGGAACCATACAAGAACCCAAATAACCAAATCAATTTTGAAAAAGAAGAACAAAGTGGGAGGGATCACAATACTAGATATCAAGTTATACTACAAAACCATCGTAATCAAAACAGCCTGGTACTGGCACAAAAACAGACATATAGATCAATGGAACAGAACAGAGAACCCAAATATCGACCCAAGACACTATGCACAACTAATATTCGACAAAGGAGTCAAGAGCATACAATGCAGAAAAGACATTCTATTCAATAAATGGTGCTGGGGAAATTGGACAGCTATATGCAAAAAAATAAATCTAGATTACCAACTTACACCATATACAAGAATAAGTTCAAAATGGATAAAAGACTTAACTGTAACCTGTGAAACCATAAAAATCCTAGAAGAAAATGTAGGTAGAAAAATCTCAGACATCATACGTAGTGGAATTTTCACTGATACATCATCTAGGGCAAGAGAAATAAAGGAAAAATTTTAATAAATGAGACTACATCAAAGTAAAAAGTTTCTGCATGCAAAAGAAACCAGCATCAAAATGAAAAGGTAACCAATTCTGTGGGAGAACATATTTCTCAATGATTTGTTAGATAAGGGATTAATTTCCAAAATATATAGAATACTCATACAACTCAACAAAAGGAAGACAAAAATTCAATTAAAAAATGAGCAGAGGACCTGAATAGACACTTCTCTAAACAGGACATACAAATGGCCAGGAGACATGAAAAAATTTTCAACATCTCTAATCATCAGAGAGATGCAAAATAAAATGTCTATGTGGTATCACCTCACACCTGCTGGAATGGCCGCCATCACCAAATCATCAAACAATAAGTTCTGGTGAGGATGTGGAGAAAAGGGGACTTTAGCACACTGTTGGTAGGAATGTAGACTAGTGCAGCCACTATGGAAAACAACATGGTGTTTCCTCAAAAAATTAAAAATGGATTTGTCATTTGATCCAGTGATCCCTCTTCTTGGAATATATCCTAAGAAGCCTGAAACACCAATCAGAAAGAATATATGCACCCCTATGTTCATAGCAACACTATTTACAATTGCTAAGATCTGGAAACAGCCCCAGTGTGGATGCGTGGATAAAAAGCTGTGGTACATATACACAATGGAATACTATCCAGCTGTAAGAAAGAGAGATCTCTTATCCTTTGAGATGACATGGAGGGACCTGGAGAGTATTTTGCTAAGCAAAATAAGGCAGTCAGAGATAGACAAGTATCATATGATCTCACTTATTTGTGGAACACAATGAACAAAATAAGCTCTCAACCAAAATAAATCCATAATCATGCAAGTAGCAAACAGACTGACAAACCTCAGAGGGATGTGTGGTGGAAGGGGTGGGAAGAGATAAACCAAAGAACTTATATGCATATATGCACAACAATCGACAGGGACATTAGGTTGGAAGAGGCTGGATGGTGGTGGGAGCAGGAAGGAGGAGGTCAATGGGGGGGAAGGAGAACATCTGTAATGCTTTCAACAATAAAACAATGATTAAATAAAATAGGCAATACTTTAGAAAATGTCAGATTGAAAATTACCTCAAAGTAAAAGTCAAACAAAATTTAAAGTAACCTGGATGAAACAATCTTTTTTTTTTAATTGCAGATACCACCTCCAAATAGATTCTGTGGCCTTATCATTTTACTAGTGAGTTTTTACAAAATTACAAATAGCATGAGTAGATATAATTATATATTGTATATCATAACATAATAGAATATAAATAATGTTTATATTATATATAAATAATACACACACATACACTTTGGAGCATTCTTCCAAATTACTAAGTAAATAAAAATCATTGAACTACAGTATATAATATTATAATATAATATATAATATTAGCAAGTCAACTGAATAGAGAACAAATGATGAAGTGGGGATTCAAACTTAGGCTTTAAATACATTTTGGGGCAGATGGGGTGAACTTAAAGCTTACATCATCATCACACTCATTTTTTGAAATCCTACAGTAGACTGTGTGTTCACATACTGAAAATATTTGCTAATTTACACAAAGGGGTAACTGGTCATGTTTGGGTAGTGAGACTATGGTTATTTTTGTTCATATTTGTATTTATATTTATTTAATATCTGTTCATTGTGGACATAATATAATGTGAAATGAGAAAATGTAAGAAAATCTATTTCTTATTATTTTAGCAGGTTTGGTCAATTTTATTTTATTATTTTTCTTAATTTTTTAATTTTTAAATTATAATTTGCATTCCTTATTATTTTGATTTAGTTTCAGGTGTACAGCAGAGTGGTTAGACAATCATATACTTTACAAAGTGATACCCTTGATATTTCCAGTACCCGACTGGCACCATACATAGTTATTGCAATATTACTAAATATATTGCCGATGTTATATTTTACATCCTTGTGACTATTTTGTAACTACCAATTTCAACTTCTTAATCACTTCACCTTTTTCAAGCAGTTTCCCAACCCACATCTCATCTGGCAACCATCAGTATTTTCTCTGTATCTGAGCCTAGTTCTATTTGGTTTATTTTCTTTAGATTCCACATATAAATAAAATCATATAGTATTTGTCTTTCTCTGACTGACTTATTTCACTTAGCATAATACCCTCTAGGTTCATTCATGCTGTCACAAATAAGATTGTGTTCTTTTTATGGCCAAGTAATATTCCATTATATATATGTACCACCACTTTTTTATCCATTTGTGTATTGACTTGGATTGCTTCCATATTTTGGCTATTGTGAATAATGCTGCAATAAACATAAGGTGCATATATCCTTTCAGATTAGTGTTTTGGGTTTCTTTAGATATATACCCAGAAGCAGAATTGCTGGGCCATAACGCAGTTCCATTTTAAATTTTTTGAGGACCTTTCATAATGTTCTCCATAATGGCTGTACTAATTTGCATTTCCACCAAAAGTGCACTAGGGTTCCCTTTTCTACACATCCTCACAACACTTGTTTTTTGTTTTTTGTTGTTTTTTTTTTTTTGCATCTATCTTCAGACAGAGCAGGAGGGAGAGAGGGAGGAAGAGAGAGAGAGAGAGACATCGATGTGAGAGAGACACATCGACTGGTTGCCACCCGCACAACCCCAACCAGGGCCAGGGACGAACTGCAACCGAGGTAGGTGCCCTTAGCGGGAACCGAACCCAGGACTCTCTGGTCCGCGGGCTGGTGCTCTAACTGCTGAGCCAAACTGGCCAGGGCAACACTCATTAATGTTGATTTATTTATTTATTTTTATTTTATTTTATTTATTTATTTATTTATTTTTTGGTACGTGCCCCTAGTGGGAACCGAACCCGGGACTCTCTGGTCCGCAGGCTGATGCTCCAACCACTGAGCCAAACTGGCCAGGGCTAATGTTGATTTATTGATGACAGTCATTCTGATAAGTATGAGGTGATATCACTTTATGGAATTAATTTGCATTTCACTGGTGATTAGTGACATTAAACATTTTTTCATATGTCTATTGGCCATCTGTATGTTTTCTTTGGAGAAGTGTCTATTCAAGTCCTGGACCCACTTTTCAATTAGATTGTCTGATTTTTTTGGTGTTGAGTTCTTTACACATTTTTTATATTAATCCCATATTGGATATATCATTTGTAAATATGTTTTCCCATTCAATAGGTTGTCTTTTCATGTTGTTGATGGCTTCCCTTGCTGTGCAAAACCTTTAGTTTAATGTAGAGCTATATGCTTATTTTTATTTTGTTTCTCTTGCCCAAGGACGTATATCAGAAAAAATATTGCTAAATATCAGAAATTTTATTGTTTATATTTTCTTTTAGAGGTTTTTATTTTGTTTTACATTTAAGCCTTTTATCTATTTTGAGCTTATTCTTACATATGATGTAAGAAAGTGGTCTAGTTTTATCTTTTGCATGTATCTGTCCAATGTCCCCAACATTATTTAATAGGTTGTATTTACTGAATTGTAGGTTCTTGTTTCTTTTATCATGTATTAATTGACCATATAGGTGTGGCTTTATTTCTGGGTTCTCTAATCTGTTCCATTGATCAATGTGTCTGTTTTATGTCAGTAACATACTGTTTTGATTAATATAGACTTGTAGTATAGTTGATATCAGGTAGCAGGATACCTTTGACTTGCTCAAGATTGCTGGGGTTATTTATGCTTTTTTGTTGTTCCATATAAATATTTGGATTATTTCTTCTAATTCTGTGAAAAATACCATTGGCATTTTTATTTTTTTGATTTTAGAGAGAGAGGAAGGGAGAAGGAGAAAGATAGAAACATTGATGAGAGAGAACACCGATTGGCCACCTCCTGCATGCCCCCCACTGGGGATTGGGCCCACAACCTGGGCATATGCCCTGACTGGGAATCAAACTGGCGACCTCTTGGTGCATGGGTCCATATTCAACCACTGAGCCACACCAGCCAGGCCCATTGGCATTTTCATAGGAATTATGTTGACTTGTGGTTAGTAATGGCATTATAATGATGTTATTTTCTCCTATCCATGGTCAAGGTACAAGCTTCTATTTATTTGTATCTTCTTCAATTTCTTTCTTCAGTGTAATAATTTTCTGAGTACAGGTTTTTTACCTTCTTAGTTATAATTTTTCTCAGGTATTTTTAAATCCACTTATAATTGGAATTGCTTTCTTAGTTTATATTTCTGATAGTTCATTGGCATATAAAAATGCAACTGATTTCTGAATATTTATTTTGTGTCCTGCTACTCTACTGAATTCATTTATCAGTTCTGGTAGTTTTCTGGTAGAATATTTAGGGTTCTCTCTCTATAGTACTATGTCATCTGTCAACAATTATAGTTTTATTTCTTCCTTTCCAATTTGGATATCTTTTTTTTTTTTCCTTTCCAATTTGGATATCTTTTTTTTTTTTTTCCTTCTTCTTGTTATCACATTTTTCTGACTAGGACTTCCAGTACTATGTTGAATAAGAGTGGTGAAAGTAGTCATCCTTGTCTTGTTTCTGATATTAAGGGAAACAGTTTTAGTTTTTGCCCATTCAGTATGATGTTGACTGTGTGTTTGTCATATATGGCCTTTATTATATTGAGGTATGTTTCCTCTTCTCACACTTTGCTGAGATTTTTATCATAAATGGGTGCTGGATTTTGTCAAATGCTTTTTTTGCATCTATTGGTATGATAATATGATTTTAGCCTTCATTTTATTTATTTGCTGTATCACATTAATTGATTTGTGGATATTGAACAAACCTTGCATCTCAAAAATAAATTTCACTTGATCATTGTGTATGATCTTTTTAAGGTATTGCTGGATTTGATTTAGTGATATTTTATTGAGGGTTTTTGCATGTATGCTCATCAGGGGTATTGGCCAGTATTTTTCTTTTATTTTAGTGTCTTTATCTGGTTTTGGAATCATGAATATGCTGTCTTCATAAAATGAGCTTGGAAGTCTTACTTCCTTTTGATTTTTTTGGAATAGTTTGATGAGAATAGCTGTTAGTTCTTCTTTGAATGTTTGATAAAATTCATCTCTGAAGCCATCTGGACCAGGACTTTTGTTTGTTGGGAGTTTTTTGTTTGTTTATTTTTTATTGTTTTGATTCTGTTGGTTGTAATTGGTGTGTTCAGATATTCTGTTTCTTCTTGATTCTGTCTTGGAAGATGGTATGTTTCTAGAAATTTATCAATTTTTTCCATATTGTCCAATTTGATGGGATAAAATTGTTTGCAGCATTTTCTTGTAATTATTTGTATTTCTGTGTTGCCAATTGTTACTTCTCCTTTTTCATTTCTGATTTTATTTATTTGGGTCCTCTCTTTTTTTCTTGATGAGTCTGGTTCTATCAATCTTGTTTATCTTTTCAATGAAGAAGCTCTTGGTTTCATTGATTTTTTTTTTTGTTTGTTGTTGTTTTTTAAGACTCTATTTCATTTATTCCTGTTATGACCTTTATTATTTCCTTCCTTGTAGTCACTTTGAGTTTTCTCTTATTATTATTCTAGTTCCTTTAGATATGAAGTTAGATTGTTTCTTTGAGATTTTTCTTGCTTCTTGAGGTAGGCTTGCATTGCTCTGAATTTCCCTCTTAGGACTGCTTTCCTTGTGTTCAACAGATTTTGGGTAGTTTTGTTTTCATTTTGATTTGTCTCAAGTTATCGTTTTATGTACCTTGATCTCATTATTAACCTATTCACTGTTTAGTAACATATTATTTAGCCTTCATATCTTTGTGCATTTTTAGTGTTTTTTTTTTCCTGGTAATTAATTTCGAATTTCATACTATTGTGGTCAGAGAAAGTTTTTGATGTGATTTCATTTTTTTTAATTATTGGGACTTTTTTTGTATCTTAACATGTGGTGTATCCTGGAAAATGTCCCATATGCACTTGAAAAGAATGTATATTATGCTGCTTTGGGGTAAAATGCTTTGAAAATACCAATTAAATTAATCTGGTCTAGTGTTTTATTTAAGGCTGCTATTTCCTTATTGATTTTTCATCTGAAAGATCTTTCCATTGATGGCAAGGGGGTATTAAAATCTCTCACTATGACTGTATTACTGTCAATCTCTCCCTTTATATCAATCAATATTTGCTTTATATATTTAGGTCCTCTTCTATCGCTGCATACATGTTTACAAGGGTTATATCCTGCTGTTGGATTGACCCCTTTTATCACTATGTAATGTCCTTCTTTGTCACTTATTATAGCCAGTTACTATAACTCTTTAACTTGTTTTATCTTTATAACAACCAAGAGAAGTATTATATACATTTTATATTCTAGGAAACTGGTGTTCAGAGAGTTTAAGTAATTTGCCTAAGGTTACAGAACTAGTAATTAATCAAGTCAGAACTTGAACTCTTTTATGCCTGAATAAAATAGAAGAAAGGTGGTTATTACTACTCTTCATAAGTGTTTTCTCTCTTATTTTTCTTTTTTTGGGAAATGGCCAAGTTGTCAAGAAATCAAGACTTTCTATGTATAAACTTGCTTGCTTTTACTTTAATGAGTAATGAGAGAGAGAGAGAGAGAGAGAGAGAGAGAGAGAGAGAGAGAGAGAGAGAGAGAGAAGTGAGAGAGAGAGAGAGATTGTGAGGAAGGGATACTACATACCAGCTCTATATTGAGCCACTGTGAATTATTGTCTCTCAATAAATTAAGAAAACTTTGGTTTCAGTGAAACATTATATTTCATGTTTGTTTCAACTAACAGTCAAAACTTGATTTCTCTCTAAAAAGGGGGACATTAATCTTTTTTTTTTTTTTTATCCTCACCTGAGGACATTTCCTCATTTTTTGTTCAGATAGAGTGGGAGGAAGAGAGAGGAAGAGAGAGAGAGAAACATCGACGCGAAAGGGACACATCGAGTGGCTGCCACCCGCACGACCAACCAGGGCCGGGGACAAACTGCAACCAAGGTACATGCCCCCAGCGGGAACCGAACCCGGGTCTCTCTGGACCGCAGGCCGACGCTCTAACCGCTGAGCCAAACCGGCCAGGGCTCATTAATCTTAATAATACACAGCAATTTATAATTTACCTGATGTTCTGCTCCATGACAAAATGTATCTGGTGTCTGAGAGATCCAGTAGTGAGAAAGACTCAATGGTGATACGTAGTCTTAGGAAAGATTTATAGAGTTTTGAGTTTAGAGGATTTTCCTTCACTCTTCGGATTTCTGACTTAGCATTGTGTGTGTTGAATGATTAGTTTTGATAATTTAAATGAACCTAATCCAGTGCTTTATCTTTCAGGGTTGACATTATTTTTTAAAACTTACATATAATTATAAAACACCAAATAGGAATTCAAAAGACTACTCTTTGCCTTCTCTGCTTTCTCCAAGCTCCCAAAATTCATAACCAGTCTTTGACTTTTTTTCTTCCCTGATATTGCTGCATTATAAAGGAAAGGGGAAATATATTTGAGGTCATACACAGTGGAAGCATTTATGGAACAACAGTAAATGCTTAGGGAGTGTGAGTCAAGGATGGTAGATGTGGCTCAGCAGACTGATGGAGTGGAGAGTGCATGCTTATAAGACAGTTACCTAAGTTATCATTGTGACTTACATGTGTCACATTTGCAACTAGCACATAAAGTACATAAATATTCATCTTTTCTTTTATTTCATCATGGTTTGGGCTGTGAGTTATAAAAGTTGGTTAATATTCACTATATCTATCTTGCCCTAGTTTAATATTGTGAGAGACAGAGTCTATGAATGATGGTCTCTGGGTGCTATATTTGGTCAAAATGTATTAATACTTGGTAAATTTTGCCTGAATTTCTAGTTTAAAATATGGAGTGATTTGAATGACATATATGTTTCAGGTTCCAAGTAGCAAAAACTTAGAAACAGACATGAACGCTATGACGTGTATGTTTATTCCTTAGTGCTAAGTTTCAACAAAAAATGCAAAAACAGTTGGAAGTGGAAATGTGAAGAACCATTCTACACTGCTAAGATGAGTGAGAGGATTAATAATTGATACACTGTCATTTCAGTAAGGGATTTTAAAGATTAGGAAATGTAAAATTCTGATCATTAATTCAATAGATATTTATTTATGACATATTATATGCTGAACACACATCCAGTTTCTGTTTTGCAACAAAAACAAACTTGATTTCTCTTCTTAGGGAGCATACATTCCAGTAGAGGAGATAGAAAATAAACTAATAAAGAGATGAATAATAAAATGTCGTGCAGTGATAAGTAATCTGAGGGAAAAACAAAATAAGGGTATAAAGAGTGATGGAGGAGAGGTAAGGGTAAATTATATGGGCTAGAGTGTTCAGGAAAAGCCTTAATGCACAAGTTACATGTAAACCAAAACTTAAATGATAGGAAGGGGTTAGCCCAATGAAGTCCTAATTGAAGAGATTTACCAGCAAACATACAAACAAGTTTGTGTTCATTGAGGAACAGAAAAATGACCAGTATAGCTGAGACAGTGAGCAAGGAAGACACTAGTAGAAGATGAAGTTAGATAGGAAGGCAAGACCAGATCCTATATAGACTATGTTAACACATGCAGATTTTTTTTTCTAAATTCTATGGGAAACAGATAATAAATCCATATTGTAAAGCTGGATAACTTTATATAGTCGATATGATAGCTACCTGAGTATGATTTTGCTGATTAATCTATATTAACAAAAGTATGGGAATTTTATAAAGAGTAAGTTCCCTAAACTTTATTTTCTCTCAAGCTTTGTTGAGAAATAATGGACATATAATATTGCGTAAATTTATGGTGTGCAACATGATGATTTGATACACATATATATTGCAAAATGATTACCACCATAAGGCTAATTAACACGTCCATCACCTCACATAACTACTATAGTTTTGAGAATATTTAAATTCTATCATTTTAGCAACTTTCAAGCATATAATACAGTGCTATTAATTACAGTCACCATGGTATATTAGATCCCCAGAAGTTACACATCTTACAACTAGAAGTTTTGACCATTTGACTAACATCCCCTTATTCCCCTCACTTCCCAGCCCCGGCAACTACTATTCTATTGTTTCTATAAGTTGACTTTTTTTTTTTTTTTTTTAGATTGCACATATAAATGAGATCCTACAGTACTTGTCTTTCCCTGTCTAACTTATTTTACTTTGTACAGCACCCTCAAGGTCCATTCAGGCTGTTGCAAATGAAAAGGTTTTCTTTCTTATGGCTGAGTATTATAGTTTCTTTATCCATTTATCCATTGACGGATGCTTAGGTTGTTTCCATATCTTAGTTATTATGAATAATGCTGAAATAAACATGGGAGTCCAGATATCTCTTCGAGATTCTGGTTTTAATATATTTGGATTTATAACCAGAAGAAAGATTACTAGATCATATGGTTATCCTATTTTTAAATTTTTGAGGAACTTCCATAATGTTTTCCATAGTGGGGGTGTGACTTTATATTCCCACCAAGAGTGCACAAATGTTGCTTTTTCTCCTCACTCTAGCCAATATTTATCTCTTGTCTATTTAATTATAGCCATTCTAAAAGGTGTGAGGTGACATCTCATTGCAGTATTAGTTTACATTTCCCTGGTGATTGGTGATGTCGAGTATCTTTTATGTACCTGCTGAATATTTTATATCTTCTTTGGGAAAATGCTTTTTGGTTCCTCTATCCATTTTCATATTGGGTTATTTGGTTAATTTTTTGCTATTGAGTTGTATAAGTTCCTTATATGTTTTATACATTAACCCTTCATGCGGTAAATGATTTGAAAATATTTTGCCTCTTTATTTTGATTGCTGTGCAGAAGCTCTTTAGGTAGATATAATACCACTTATTGCTTTTGCTTTTTTTTTTTTTTTTTTTTTTTTTTTTTTTTTTTTTTTTTTTTTTTTTTTTGCCTATGTCTTTGGTGTTATATGTAAAAAACTGTTGCCAAGACTGATGTCAAGGTTTTTCTTTCTCCCTCATATGTTCTTTTGCGAGTTTTACAGTTTCAAGTCTTCTATTTAAGTTTTTAATTTATTTTGTGTACATTTTTGTGAGTGGTGTAAAATAGAGGTCTAATTCCATTCTTTTATATGTGGTTGTTCAGTGTTCCCAACATCATATATTGAAAAACTATTATTTCCCCAATAGTTTGAGTGTTCTTGACTCTGCTGTCAAATATTAACTGGTGGTGCATGCATGAGTTTATTTGTGGACTCTTGATTCTGTTCCATTAGTCTACAAATAGAATAACATTTTCTTTCCTCAAAGCCAAGGAATTAATTAAAAAAAAAAAAAACTCTTTACACCATCAATGTCTCTCTCATTCTTTGCTCTCTTTGCATCCCTATCTAAAGTGGAAGATGTTATAACCTCTCTCTCTCTCTCTCTCTCTCTCTTTTTTTTTTCTTTTTTTTGCCTGGTATGTGCTCTATTGTGGCATTTGATGTTGGTTGATGTGATTGGAGAAGAAAAGTTGTGTAATGATTTACAGTGTTGGTTTTTTATTGGGTCATTCTTAAATATGAAAAAGAAGGGGGGGGGGAAGACACATGCCTGGCCGGTGTGGCTCAGTGGTTGAGCAACGACCCATGCACCAAGAGGTCTCCAGTTCGATTCTCAGTCAGGGCACATGCCCAGGTTGTGGGCCTGATCCCCAGTGGAGGGCATGTAGGAGGTGGCCAGTTGATGTTCTCTCTCATTGTTGTCTCTATCTCTCCCCCTCTCCTTTCCTCTCTCTTTAAAAATCAATAAATAAAATTTATTAAAAAAAAAAAAAAAAAACAGACACGTGAAGCCCCTGAAGAAAATAATCATTATAAAGGGTTGCAAATTTGGAAATTTTAGTGTTGTGGGTCACATAAGTCTGGCCATCTCAACCTAAAAAATGAGAGCTAGTATTCCTTAATCATCCAGAAGTTAATGCTAAAACTCTCTCATGTAATTCCTTAATAGCTTTCAAATGTGTTGAATCTTGAAAGGTATAATTAAAACATGTTATTTTTTCTCTCTTTGTCTACTAGCTGTTGAGTCATAGGAAGAAAGAAAGATTTTTTATTTAATCAGTGAAAGTATTTGCTAGATTCAAATAGAAATTGTTTCCTTATATATTAAAAAAAACCCTCATATTTCTGGATCAAGGGATGATGAGTTATAGTCAAATAATATTTTAAACACTTAACCTAAAATAAGTCAATGAAGAGATTCAATGATATAATAAAAATTATATCACAAAACGGCTAAGCTTGAAGTTGGGGTGGAAACCTATAAGGTAGTTCTGATACCGTTTACTATCATGCCTAATATGCACACATATTAGTATATCATTATTACCATTTTATGTCTTTTTCACTTTTTTACATTGTGAATCTCCTCTTCTGGAATTTTCTACTTTTTTCCACTGAATATGGGAAATGAGAATTATTAAAATGACTCAGACATACTGATTAACATTTTGATTTTTCTGTTACCTACCAAAAATGACAGGTTTAGATTCCTTTTAGAAAATTACTGTTTTGCAACCCTTATTCATTTCAAAATATTTATTAATTTACAAATACTTATTGCATGTCAGGTAATTTTAAAGTTTCCTGTTGGAGACACCATTGGAAGTAAAGCCCATTCTTCAACTTTCTGTTAGGATCAAATATTTTGGCCAAATAAGAATACCATGATATTTTATTTTTATTGGGAAATTATAACTTTCAAGATAATTATGTCCTTTTGGAAAGGAGGGATGCAGTAGAAACCTCTTAGGTGCCATGTTAGATCTTGGACTTATCTACTTTCAAGACTGATGGACAGTTTTTCACTCTAGCCACAGCTTTGGTGACCAAATTGAATTGAGAATTACCTGACTTAATGCCAGCACAACCCAATACTTACCTCACCCTCAAATCACTAGCCTCTAAACTCCTGCTTCAGGAATTTGCCATGTGGGTAAAGGCATGAGGTGCTATAGGACCCAATCAGTGGCTATGTGTACACAAACTATAGTGCAAGGAATTAAATGCCCCTTGGAGTAACATTATGCCAATGAGAGACAGGAGCCAGTGCATGAATTCTTCCTTTTACTGCCACACAGTTCTGTGATGCAGTTGTTTATATGAGTTTTCAGAAGATGATAGTAAAAGATTAAGTAATCTGTTGGGCTTGATACCCATCAATGGATATCCTCTCATATTACTCTTAATTAATACATCAACTCATAATTACTTTTCTTATTCTCCTACTTCATTTCCCTTTGCTCTCATCCCTGCTACCATGAAGTTGCACTTTCTATAACTTTAATAACCCAGAACTTCTGCGTCAGACTTCACTTTCTGGGAGCCCAGGATAAGAAAGGGTATTGAAGCAAAAGTAATCAGACCTAATTTTTTTAAGCACTGCAATTTGACACAGACTCCTAATTTTCCTGTAAATTTGATGAGCATCTGTGGTAATAATTAGGGCTATCGATAAATATTCCAGATCTCATCAATCTTGGCTCATAGTAAGATTGCACTCCCCAGTCCTTTTAAAATGTGAGCTGAACCTACATGTCTTTTCAAGACAGAAACTTAAATAGCCAGTGAATGATTTTCCATATTCCCTTCCCCATGCTGGACTGTTGAGACAAAATATCTGCCATTATGATTCATGATGACTTCTTTTCTCCAGCTTTGGAAATCACTAGTGCAAGCTACTAGAACCATTTCCATATATGTCTTATGCAAATAACATTGGACTATTGCTGGCACGAGTGAATATTTTCTCAATCACTCTGAAATAGGTTTCTAAACTGTTCTGTATTCTTTGACAAATCATTGACATTAAAAGTTCTGTTAAAAGTGAAACTCAAAATTAGATTGTTTTTGGACATGTCTTAATTTCCAACAGCAAGAAAACTTATATGATAAAAACACACGTAATAAAAAGCGATATTTTCAGGAGACGAAATTGTTAGATCTCATGAGTACATTCGGATGAGTAAAATCATATATGCTGGCAATGAAATGAATAAAAAACTCCCTTCAGTGGGAGAATTGGTCCCATTTAAAATCTTATAAAAGGCTCCAAAAATCTGATATAAGATTTAATGTCTTCATTTAGCAAAAAACACTTATTTTATCCCATGTTCATTCATTTTTGACACACATACAATTAATCAAATAAAGACTTAATCTCCTTTGGCTTCCTCTGCCCTCCTGTGTCACCTCTTTTTAGCCTCTAGGCAGTTTAAGAGCACAATACAACTTCTTAAAAATAAAAATAATAACAAATATATACATAGTGCTTACTGTGTTTCAGGCACTATCCTAACTACTCTTTAATACTTACAACCCTATGAGTTAGGTATTAACGTTATCTCCGTTCGCATTTTATAGTCTGAGAAATCGAGGCTTAGAAATTTCAAGTCTCTTGTCCAAGGTCAAGAAAGGAAAAAGCCGGGTTTGAAATTCAGGTAATGTCTTCTGAAACCATATCTGTGGAATTTAAGATTTGGATTAAGTACACAAGGGTTCCAAAGTAAAAGCCAGAGGGATAAGAATGTGTGACTAGCAAGAAATTGCTTTTTGGGAATGCAAGCTAAATGCCTTAATGGCCAGGCATATAAGTGGGAAGCCCTGTGCAGGATAGTGGAGAGCAGTGGGGCTGTGATATATGTCCTAATTTCAGCCAAAAGAGACATAGTTTTCCATCTTGGCTTTTTGTCTTCCAAGAGTTGTGTGTTCTTTCAATGAATACCCACCTTGTAGTCTTTTTTTTAAATTTTTCAAATTAATTTTTTAGAGAGAGAGGGAAGGAGAGAGAGATGAAAACATTGATGTAAGAGAGAAGCCTCGATCTGCTGCCTCCTGCATGCCCCCTACTGGGGATCAAGACCGCAACTCTGGCATGTGCCCTGACTGGGAATTGAACCAGGACTTCCCAGTCCATGGGACGATGCTCAATCCACTGAGCCACACTGGCCAGGCCACACTGCTGTCTTTAAGTGCACTTAGTCTACTTAAAAGGGCAGAAGCACCAAATACCATAATTTTGCAATGTTCCTTTTAAAAAAGTGCACATTTTTAATACACATAATTTGATAATTTTGGACATACATGTACACACATGGTACCGTCATCAAATTAAAGATAATAAACATATTTATCACATCCAAATGTTTTGTATCCCGTGTGTGTGGTAAGAACATTTAACATGAGATCTACCCTCCTAACAAGTTTTTAAGTGCACAACAGTATATGGTTAACCATAAGCACTATGTTGTACAGCAGATTTCTGGAACTTACTCATATTGTATAAATGTAATTTTATGCTCATTGAAAATCAACTCCCCATTTCCCCCTCCTCCCATCCCCTAGTAACCAGCATTCTGTTTTATACTTCCTTGAGTTTTGTTATTTTAGGTACCTCATATAAGTAGAATCATATAGTATTTGTCCTTAGGTAACTGACTTATTTAACCTGGCATAATGTCTCCTATATCCATCCATAGTGTTGCAAATGGTAGGATTCCCTTCATTTCTAAAAATGAATAATATTCCATTGTATGTATATACCACATTTTCTTTATTCATTTGTCTGTTGATGAACATTTGCGTTACTTCCATGTATTGGCTCTTGTGAATAATACTTCAGTGAACATGGGAGTGTGGATTTCTATTCAAGATTCTTATTTCAATTATTTTAAATATATACCCAAGTGTGGGATTGGTGGATCATATGGTAGTTCTATTTAAAAATTTTTGAGAAACTGTTTTCCATAGTGGCTGCACAATTTTACATTCCCACCAACAGTGTATAAAAGGTTTTATATTTTTTTAAAAATCCTGGCCCTCATAACTCCACAGAAACACCGATTTAATAACTATATCCAGATCACAATACCTCAGATAGAACCCCCAAATCAAGTTAACATCCCAGAAGAATACAGAACCAAGAAGGACCTCATTGAAACGTATGTATATGAACAGCAGTTTTACTTTGCCTGTGTCTCCCCCTTTCCCAAGTTGGCTAAGGTCAGCATTAAGAGAGATCCTCTTAGCAGTGATTTCTCCCTTAGGGAAAGTAGAGAGTGAGGAGTGCATCCAGTGCAATGTTCCAGTTTAATTCCTTCAAGGTGGCCTAAAGATTGATAGAAACTGGAGTTAGAATCTGTCAGTAGTAGCCTCTCATGGAATGAATTTTAACCTCTATCAGATGTGTGCATGTGTGTATTCTGTTCAGCACATCAGAAGCAAGTAACCATTTCTTTGTATCTGTATGAGTTGTCTGATTGTTTTTGCCTCTAACGAAAGTTAACAATTAGAGTCAAAATAGTTGTGGGGTTTTTTTCTATAGTTGATTGGAACTTTAATTAACTATTAGCCATCCATAGGTGGCTCATAGAACATTGATTAGTATTTTTGTTTTTCTCTTCTGTCCCTCTGTAAAGTTTTTCCCAATTCATTTAAGAAAGGAAACCATGAATTATTCATAACTAAGTACATGAATTTGATCAACCTTTTCAGATAACCCTGGGTCAATTGAAATTTGACTTATGGGGCAACTGTCTATAGAAAGTCACACAGAGGCATCTACATTGAAATTTTCCCCACTGTCATATCAATGGGTCATAACCCCAAGGGAAAAATCAACCTCTAGGGGTAAGAAGGATGTTAAGTATCTTTTCCCATTCTTTCTAAAACAAAAACAAAAACAAAACAAAACAAAACAAAACACAGTGCCAATCGATGTAGATTAGAAACTGGACAGGCTTATTTCTTGCAGGTCCCAACACATCATCAAATAGTAATAGCTTCTGATTACCACTTATTTGGTATGGATTTGAACAAATGACTCAGATTTTAATGACTATATTTCTCATTAACTATTCTTCTTTCTCTTGCCTTCTGTTCAAAATGTTATGTCATATTTATACACTGCTTTACTTGTCATATAATAATCTTCCAGGCAAGAATTGCTGCACTTTTCCCATATTGCATATTGAGTAAGAGTCTTTTTTTGTCCAGGTCATTCAATAGTTTAGCATAGCTTGGAAAACACAGTGAGGATTGGTTTTAATTGTGATATTCTATGTTCCACAACAAATGCTAATATGGTATAAATAGATTAAAAAATATTGAAAATATTATGCATGCATTCTTTCTCTTTGGAGCACCTCAAGGTCTGTATATACATTTTGTAGAATAACAGCAATGTTTGCCAACATAGTAAGACAGTGTTTGACATGCCTTCCTTCACAGAGGGTGCTACAAAATTATTAAGAAAAATGTAATGATTGGCAGTTGCAATTATATGATGCTTTCTGGAACAAATTTTAATTTTTTTACATCTGAACCCTAACTTAGAGATCACAAGGAATCTCAATAGTTTAAATATATCAATTACTAATTGAAGCAAAAAGTATATTCTCATATTATTTTTCACTATAATTCAATTTTTACTTTAAGCGATTTTCAACAGAGTATTTTATTTTAGTTAAAAAATAATGGGTTTGATACACTTACCATTAGGTATTTTTATCTTATCCTCAGAACAATTAGGAGGTGTTAGCAAGAACAGGAAATCACAAAAACCTGTTGCAAAGATAACACAATTCAGATGAGAAAAGGTCTCAGACATTCTCCAGCATCACTTGGTGAGTCAGTTATACCATGAAAGCTAATATGCAAAACTTTTGATTCCTAGCACTGTCTCCAGTATATTTATTCACTTTCTCTGTTATAACTACAATATTTTATCAACTTGCTCAGTTACCTGATAAAAAGTGTTTCCCTAATAAATAAATTTAGTTTTCTAATGGCATACCTGACTTTTTAAAGAACTAAAACAACCATTAAAACAGGAATCTACTGGTCAGAAGGCTTGCAAATATATTTAAAAACTCTTCTAGTGTAAATGACTTTACAAACAAACCTTGACTCCCCAAAGTGAGAGACATATGAACAAAATGAATTAGATTGGGAGAAGACACATTGAAATAAAAATGTGTTTGAAAAGTGGGAATATGGAAAGAGATTAAAGGAGTTGAACTTATTTAATCAGAAATTTAAAAGTTACGTGATATAATAAGTTTGCAAGAACAGGATGGTGCATTTTAAATATGATGATCAATCAATATGTTGTGTTTTTGAGGAGCCTGAAGGACAGTGAAATTCAGAATTTAAAAAAAGGTATTAGATTAACGAATAAAAAATTATTGATCTCTTATATTGTGGTACACAGAATTCTAAGACAGCCCCCTAAATTCCTGCCCTCTATTGTACATGTCTTGTATAATCTCCTCCTCTTGAGTGTGGGTAGAATCAGTGAATACAATGAGATACTGTTTTCTTGATTATGTTGCATTATATGGTGAAAGGAATATAGCAAGTGAAATAATTTATCCAATTAGTTGACCTTATGATAGGTTGGTTATTCAGATGTGCCTGATTCAATCACACAAGCCCTTTAAAATTGGGTGTAGAGTTCACAGTGAAGTCAGATATTTGAAGAGTGGAAAGGATTTAGTGTAATGTTGATGGCTTGAAGATGGAGGAGGACATGTGGCAAGGAATGAGAATGACCTTCAGGAGCTAAGAGTGGTCCCTGACTGACATCTAGTAAAGAAATGGAGCCCTCAGTTCTACAACTACCAGGAACTGAATTCTGCCAATAAGAATGAGTGTGGTAGAGGTTTTTTTCTTTACATCTTCTATATAAGAACTCAGCCTGGACAACACCTTGATTTCAGGTTATACCCACAAAAACTGTGAGATAATAAATTTGTGTTGTTTTAAGTTGCTGAGTTTGTGCTAATTTATTATGCAGAAATAGAAGATGAATACACACAGTGTACATAGTAGTGAAATTACTTAGAATACATATTAAAACACATACCCTCTAATAGGAGAGACAACAGGATGGACATTTATCAGATTAATTGAAATAACAGGGTTGTAATTGTTCTTTTACGGGAAATATTGGCAATTCCCCCTGGTAATGTTTACCAGGAGAATGACTAGACTGATATCTGTTTGCATCAGTTTGGGAAAAGCTTGTCTGATAAACAGGGGTAGAGTGAGGACTTTTCAGTCATATGACTTTAAAAATCAGTTCATCAAATTTACATTGACCACATATGCATTTTTAAACTTTGCTTGTTTTTTTTTTTTTTAGTCTCTAAGCAAAATTCTTCTGTGCTCATTGTTCTCCATTGCCCCTTCAGATTGTCTCTGTCCTGCTCTGTACCTTGAGAGGCTGACACCAAATAACTATCCCCTTGGATCCCTTGCTCTCTAGTTCCTATGGCTTTCACTCAATGAGAGCCAAAAACAAGGGATTGGAAGGAAGAGGGAGAGTGAAGAAAAGGCATTGCTATACTTATTTCCTGCCTCAGTCTCACTTCTCAGTCAGCAGCTGTGTCCCTCTATTACTCTGTCTCCTAGTAGATATTTCCTTCTTAAGCCATGGCACCAGTTTTTAATCTGTTCAGATAACACTATATTTCTCTAACCTAGAAGTGGTAGTAGTTTTCCACTATTATTAGTGCTGGCATATCTCAACGTCTGTTGTTCACTTAGCTATGTGTTATGAACTGAATGTGTGTATCCTTCCAAAAATTCCTATGTTGAAATGCTAACACCCAATGTGATTGTGTTTCAAGGTAGGATCTTTGTGAGGTAATTAGGCTTAGATTAGGTCATGAAGGTGGAACACTCATAAGTTAAGTGCCCTTATAAGAATCTGTGGGCACCCAGTGAGGAAAGGTCATGTGAGCACACTGCAAGATGTTAGCTGCCTGTAAACCAAGAGAAGAATGCCTCAGAAACAAACCTATCTTGCAGTTACCTTGATCTTGGATTCTAGCCTCCAGAACTGTGAGGAATAAATTTCTGTTGTTTAAAGCCATTCAATCTATGGTATTTTGTTGTGATAGGTTCAGCTGACAAAGACACCATGAATACACATTTATAAGTAGTACCTTTTTAGAAATACGTTTCTATAAATCATCTGAATAAATTCTGTTCCCTACCAGGATCCTGAGTGGAACACCATCTAAGCCAGCTATTGGTTAATTTTGTCTTTTGAAAACTTCTACCTGGTCCTTTTTGCAGCCTAGAAATTTTTGTTTTCTAAATATGTTTTTATTGACTTTTTTTTTAGAGAGACAGAAAGGGAGAGAGAGAAAGAAATATCGATGTGAGAGAAAAACATCAATGGGCTGCCTCCTGCACGTCCCCTACTTGGGATCAAGCCCACAACCTGGGCATGTGCCCTGACCAGGAATCAAATGGGGATGTCTCAGTCCATGGAATGACACTCAATTCACTGAGCCACATCGGCTGGGCTGAAGCCTAGAAATTAAAACAAATCAAGATACTGAGTTTTGATTTTCAATGCTGTGTCCTCAGGTAGCAGTAGCAGTGGTGGATGGAGATTGATGTTTATATGTTTGAGTTGGCAAGGCTACTCTTCAAGGACTGCTTAATTTCATCCATATAGAGGAAGTTTTACTAGCTATATCACTCTTGACTTTCCTTTGTCTCCTCACTCATTCCTCTACTGGATACTTTCAATCTGTATATTTGGAAACAATAAACAGAGCAAGACACAGTTTCTGCTGTACTCTATGTAGTTGGTCTTCCTGCAAAATGAATGCATTCTCTTCTACTCCCATATGGTGGCCCTTCTTTCAGTCAAATGCTGGTATAACTGGAAGCACTAAAACTGTTTCTCAGCTTCAACATTAGGAAGCTGTTTCCATTTTAAGTTAAGCTACATTCTCCAATTAACTTTTAAAATAAATTAAGGTGGTGAAGAAGACGCTATTTTTTTTTTGTGCTGCCCATGGACTTCAAGGGTCCCTTTGTCTGATAACTGCCACCAAATTAAGCTTCTGGACCAAATGATCTTTGGTATTTTTATTTCTTTCTTATAAGTCCCCTTCGAAATGATCAGATATATCTACTTGAGGAACTATATATACAGATAATTGCAAGAAGAAACTTCTTACATGATTTCAAAGCAGTCATTTTTCTATAGAATTAGTTTCTTTTTTTAATAACAAAGATGTGATCGTTAGTTAAACTGGAAGCGATATACTATTCAATCAAGAAGTAAAGAAATACAAAGATATAGGTATAATTTGGTAGTTCTCATTCTGAACTTTAAAAAAACACATTTAAAATAAATAAATAAAAATTGGAAAAAAAAAGTCACTCCCCCCCCCAAAAAAAAACACACACATTTAAACAGATCACAACTAGATTTTCAAATGACAATATGTAGCAATTTCACAACAATAAGTGAGAAGCCGGGCAGATAGTAGAAAATATGGGAAAGAAGTGTTGAGAGAAAGCATACTTCTTTTTTTTTTAATTATTTTTATTAATTTGTTTTTGTTACAGATGTTTTTCTTTTTTCCCCCATTGACACCCTCCTCCCCATCCCCCTCACCCCATCCCCAATTTTTTGTCTATGTCCATTGGTTATGCATACATGCATATAAGAGCATACTTCTTTATCACAGCTTTCACAACTGCTGTAATTGCTTTAATTTTTTTAGGGTATAATTTTGGGGAAACATCAAGGGCAGGTAAGTTATCTTTAGTTTTACTTTCTAACTTCCAGGAATCAATTTTCTTGCTTACTCCCAACAATCCCATCTTTTAGAATAATTAAATTTTATGGAGTCATCACTTGCTTCTTGTAGGCTGGTGACATTTCCCTTCTCTTCTATAGACATTCTGATTTTTGACACTTTAAACACTTCTGACCTAGTTAGTTAAAACTTTCTCTGGTGTCTAATTTTCTGTAATGTTCCCTTTAAACTTTTGACCCTGTTTGGGAATGGTGGTGCTCATATTAAGTACAGAATTTGATAATCACAGTGTAGCGTTCAGATATTTTTGTTGCTACTCATTGCATCAGTCTATTGCTTGAGGCTTTTTTTTCTTTAATGTGGATCATCGAAAGTCTGTGCCATATTATATCTCATTTTGAACTGCAGAACTGAAAATGCATCATAATGTGTTGAAATTCTTGGACTCTTATCCTGAAACCTATTCCATTTCATCTCACAACTGCATTTATTATACAGTTATGTAATTACATACATCATTCTTATGGGGATTTAAAATGTTCACTTCAAGTGTCTAGAAGCAGGAGGCATTTTCACCAGGTTTTAAAAATAGCTGGAATTACCAGCATCTGAACATTGTATACCTATTTAGGGCATAGATTCTATGCCTAAATAACACTAAGACTTTACAAGGAGGACAATAAAAACTGAACTTTTGTTATAGTGTCTGTAGCACAGGGTTTGTATGGCTTTTTGCAATTTTTATTATGGAACACTGTCTAAGTCCTTAGAGACTTGTAGCATTTAGAACCACTTTTATTTTGCCATCTTGTCTAATAATCTAAATAATTTCTGACAATTACAGAGGGCTTAGCATCCCAAAGAACTTTACAAATTACACATGTGTAGGAATTACTTACTGCAACATTGAAAGTCATCTTGTTCTGTGGAATGAGTCTAGAGAATCTTTCCTGACAACATCTAGCCAGATCTTTGAGCTTATGACTCATTCTAAAGACAAAGACAACATATATTTTAACTTTACAATAATTTGACTTTATACTGTGCAGAAAGGAAAAGGTCACATGTTCAAACTGGAATGAAGAATCTAGAATATATTTTTGGAGATAGTATGTCAGCTTTCTCTTTGTGTAGCAGTTTTTTGTAAAGCTTAGGATGGATATGGCAAAACATCATGCACCTTCTTTGAGGCACTTGCTTCAGTAGACCATATTTCTATATGAGCTTATCCTTTCCCTAAGATTCAGTCTTATTTTGGGAATCAGGTGGTATGCTAGTCACCAAAGATGTTCCAGCTTTACTACCAAATATATTTTTAATTTTGGTCCTTACTTTCACTTCACTCCCTTCCATTTCAATTGAGTTGTAAATAGTAAAATCATAGAATTAGGAGGAATGTTAATAACAATTACAGCTGTCATTTTATGAGTACCTTCTATAAGTTAAGGTAATACTAGATGCTGTAATAAAAATTTTAAGAGTTTTGATGGCTTCACACAATAGAATTTATTACTCTTGTAATGTCCAATAGGGGAAGGAAGTGGGGTGTTCCTGATCTAGTAATTAAAAAACCCAGGTTGTTGGAGTCTGTGCAGTCTTCAATAAGTGGCATTGCCTTCCATCAAAGAGATTCAAGGAAAATGCAAGATTTTTCTAAAATTTTTTTTCTTTATTGATTTTAGAGAGAGAGGAAGGGAGAAATAGGGAGAGATGGAAACATCAATGAGAGAGAATATCAATTGGCCGTCTCCTGCATGCCCCCCATTGGGGATCGGGTCCACAACCTGGACATGTGCTCTGATTGGGAATCGAACTGGCGACCTCTTGGTACATGGCTCGATGCTCAATCACTGAGCCACACCAGCCGGGTGAGCATGGAAGATTTTGCAGGAGATTTTTATAGGCTAGATCTTGAATTGGCATACAACACTACATTACAGTGACCACAACTCTGTAAAATTATTACCCTTAAATATAATTGAGGTTGAGAAAGGTATACTAGCTTTGTACCAAGGAGTATAGGGAAAGAGAATTTGGTGAATAGACATCCCACATCTGTGATACTTCATATGTACCAGGTATGTATAAAGTAGTGATTTTACTTAAATTATATTGTTTAATTCTCACAGAAACTGTGTAGGATTGGTGTTGTTATACTCATTTAACAAATGAGGAAATTATAGCTCAAACTGCTGATACAATTGACCCAAAGTAACTTAGCTTGTAAATGTCAGAGTTGTGATTTGTACCCAGGTCTGATGCCAAAACCACTAAATCACTAGGTCTAAGTTACCCACACTCAGTTAAAAAAAAATGTCTGAGCCTATTATCATCTTTAATGTCCTCCAGGATGGAAGTATTATAACTTTCTTAGATAGCTCATTACATTGTCTTTTCATTTTAAGATTTTTCCTATGTTTTATATAAACCTATTTGGAATTACATATTTTCGAATATTTGGGAAAATTCAAAGAGGAAAATATAAATCTTTCACAATACTACTACCAACAATGACTACTATTAACCTACACTCATATTTCTGGGTATTAAAATACATTTTGTGAAGAGATTCCAAAATGGCAGCAGAGTGAATGGAAGCTACACAGACCATCTCCCAGGACCAAACTGGAATTACAACTAAAATAAAGACAAATCATCAGGAAAAGGCAAAAGAAAAGCAGCTTGTGAAGACCATACAACCAGGGACACTGAATCCATCCTGGTAGGATTGTGGAGGCATGAGAGGGGGGTTGGGAGCCCACGGACAGCAGCGGTCTTAGCTGTGAGCACCGCCCTCGGGGTTAAAGCCCAAGCCGGCTCCACAGCACAGAGGGCCAGGACAGAGCACTACAATATCCACAGTCACTCACCTTGGGCTCCAGCAGAGGGAGGGCAGACTGGACTGGAACTGTGTGGGGACACTCGGGATTTGGAAGATGCTCAGACCTTTTGCTGAGTTGCGGCCTGACAGGACTGTGGCCATCTTCCTCCTTCCCAGGGCTCTGGGGAGAGGCAGCAGCCCCTCCCTCAGATATTTAGCCCCATCCAGGTGGGCCATTGAAATGCAAATTGAGGCTCATTAACTACCAGCATCTGCCCCACCCTCAGGAAATCCTCTCATGCTGAACACCTGAGCGAGTTGTTCATTCAACTGAGAAACCAAGGCTCTTCAAGTAACCAGGACTAATAGCCTCTAGACTAATAGCCTCTAGGCAAAAAGCTAGAGGATAACTTAACCTTTTCTGGGCTTGCAAATCTACCCAGGAATGTAAGACTTGACAGTGGTGTTTAACATGGGTCCTCCCACGCTAATGCAAACCCGGTAGAGGGAGCCACAAACAGCAGAACACCAATATCAACAGGGAAAATTTGACAGGCTCCAAAACCCACTGAGATAGCCAAAATGATGAAACAAAGAAACGGATCTCAAATGAAAGAACAAGAGACCTCTACCGAAGATGAGATAAATGAAATGCAGTTAAGCAAGTTAACAGAACCAGAATTCAGAGCCATGATCTTGAGGAAGGTCAACAGCATGAGTAAGGACATCGACACCATAAGCAAAGACATAGAAACATTGAAAATCAATCATCTGGAAATGAAGAACCACCAAGAAGAAATGAAGAATGACATAGAAGAAATGAAGAATAGATTGGAAGGACTAAACAGCAGAGTAGAGGAAGCTGAGGATCGGATCAGTGAATTAGAAGACAGAGTAGAAAAAAATCAACCAATCAGAAAACCAAAAGAAAAAACAATGTAAAAAACAGGAAGACAGCTTAAGAGAACTGTGGGACAACTGGCAACGTAATAATATTCGCATCATAGGAGTCCCCGAAGAAGAAGAAAATGTGCTAGGGTTAGAGAATATATTTGAAGAAATAATGACAGAAAACTTCCCTAATTTGATGAAAAAAGAAGGCATTCAAGTTCAAGAAGCACAGAGAATCCCAAGTAAGAAGAACCCAAACAGGCCCACATCAAGACACAGTAATTAAAATGCCAAAAATTAAAGACAAAGGGGGAATGCTAAAGGTAGCAAGAGACAAGCAACAGGTTACCTACAAAGGAACCCCCATCAGGCTATCATCTGACTTCTCAACAGAAACACTACAGGCCAGAAGGGAATGGCATGTAGTAATCAAGGTCATGAAAAGCAAGGATCTGAATCCAACACTACTATATCCAGCATGGCTATCATTTAAAATAGAGGGTCAAATAAAGAGCTTCCCAGACAAAAAAAAAAAAAAAAAAAAAAATGGCTAAGGGAATATATTAGCACCAAACCAGCACTGCAAGAAATTTTAAAAGGACTGCTGTAATTATTAGAAGAAATAGGAAGGAAAATAGAACCACACTAAAAAAAAATGGCAATAAATAAGTACATATCAATAATCACCTTAAATGTAAATGGATTGAATGCGCCGAGAAAAAGACACAAAGTAGGGCATTGGATAAGAAAGCGTGACCCATATATATATTATTTACAAGAGACCCACCTCACAACAAAAGACTCATATAGGTTGAAAGTGAAGGGATGGAAAAAATCTTCCAAGCAAACAGAAAGAATAAAAAAGCTGGGGTAGCAATACTCATATCTGATAAAATAGATTTCAAAATGAGGGCCATAACTAGAGACAAAGAAGGTCACTACATAATATTGAAAGGATCTATCCAACAGGAAGATATAACCTCGGTAAACAGATATGCACCCAATATAGAAGCACCAAAATATATTAAAAATCTTCTGGAGGACTTCAAAAGAGAAATCGAAACGAATACAGTCATAGCAAGGGACTGCAACACCCACTGACATCACTGGATAGATCCTCCAGACAAAAAATTAACAAGGAAACAGAGACTCTACCTGAAGCACTAGACCAAATGGATTTAATAGATATTTACAAAGAATTACACCCCAAAACTGCAGAATTCACATTCTTCTCAAGCTCACATGGGACATTCTCAAAGATAGACCACATCTTAGGACACAAACGAAGCCTCTACACGTTCAAGAAGATTCAAATCATATCAAGCATCTTCTCAGATCACAATGGCATGAAACTAGAAATCAATTGCAGCAAGAACATGCAAAGACATTTGAACACATGGAGGCTAAATAGCATGTTATTAAACAATGAATGGCTTACCGAGGAGATCAAGGAAGAAATTAAAAACTTCCTGGAAACCAATGAAAATGAACACACAACAACACAAAATCTATGGGATGCAGCGAAAGCAGTTCTGAGAGGGAAGTTCATAGCACTACAGGCCTACCTCAAGAAACAAGAAAAATTTCTAATAGACTACCTAACTTGACAACTTAAAGAACTAGAAAGCAAACAAAAAGAAAACCCCAGAGCAAGTAGAAGGAAAGAAATAGTAAAGATTAGAGCAGAAATAAATGACATACAGACCAGAAAAACAATTCAAAGGATCAATGAAACAAAGAGCTGGTTTTTTGAAAAGATAAACAAGATTGATGGACCCTTAGCTAGACTCACCAAGAAACAAAGAGAGAGAACCCAAATACACAAAATCAGAAATGAAAGAGGAGAAATAACAACTGACACCACAGAAATACAAAGGATCGTTAACAAATACTATGAATATTTATATGGCAACAAATTGGACAATCTAAGTGAAATGGAGAAATTTCTTGAAACACATACTCTCCCAAAACTGGGCCAGGAAGAGATAGAAAACTTGAACAGACCAATAACAAGGAAGGAAATTGAAGATGTAATCAAGACCCTCCCAGCAAACAAAAGCCCAGTCCTGGACGGCTTCACGGGGGAGTTTTACCAAACATTCAAAGAAAAACTAACACCCATTCTCCTCAAACTATTCCAAAAAATTCAAGAAGAAGGAAGACTTCCAAACTCGTTTTATGAGGCCAGCGTAATCCTAATTCCAAAACCAGAAAAAGACACTACAAAGAAAGAAAACTACAGGCCAATATCCCTGATGAACATAGATGCCAAAATCCTAAACAAAATACTAGCAAATCGGATCCAGCAATACATCCAAAAAATTTTTCACCATGACCAAGTGGGATTCATCCCAGAGATGCAAGGCTGGTTCAATATTTGCAAATCAATAAATGTGATACTCCTCATAAACAAAATGAAAGATAAAAACCACATGATTATATCAATAGATGCTTAAAAAGCATTTGACAAAATCCAGCACCCATTTCTGATGAAAATGCTCAGCAATTTGGGACTAGAGGGATCATATCTTGATATAATAAAGGCCATATATGAAAGACCTACAGCCAACATCATACTCAATGGGCAAAAACTAAAAACATTTCCCTTAAGAACAGGAACAAGACAGGGATGCCCACTTTCGCCACTCTTCTTTAACATAGTACTGGAAGTCTTAGCCACAGCAATCAGACGTGAATAAAAAATAAAAGGAATCCAAATTGGAAAGGAGGAAGTGAAACTGTTATTATTTGCAGATGACATATTATACAGAGAAAACCCTAAAGACTCCATCAAAAATCTACTAGACTTAATAAATGAATTTGGCAAAGTAGCAGGATACAAAATTAATGTCAAGAAATTGACGGCATTTTTATACACCAATGATGAACTCACAGAAAGAAACTAAAAAAGCAATCCCATTTACCATCGTGGCAAAAAAATTAAGATACCTAGGAATAAACTTAACCAAAGAAGTAAAGGACCTATTTGCCAAAACTACAGGACATTGAAAAAAAGAAATAGAAGAAAATATTAAAAAATGGAAGCACATACCTTGTTCATGGATTGGAAGAATTAACGTCATTAAAATGTCCATATTACTTACCCAAAGCAATCTATAGATTCAATGCAATCCCCATCAAAATACCAGTGACATATTTCACAGAACTAGAACAAATACTTCAAAAGTTCACATGGAACCAAAAAAGACCCCGAATAGCCACAACAATCTTGAAAAAGAAGGACAAAGTAGGTGGGATCATAATACCGGATATCAGGTTATACTACAAAGCTACTGTAATCAAAACAGCCTGGTACTGGCACAAGAACAGGCACATAGACCAGTGGAACAGAACAGAGAATCCAGAAATGGACCCAAGACATTATGCTCAATTAATATTTGACAAAGGTGGCAAGATCATACAACGAAGTCAAGACAGCCTCTTTAATAAATGGTGTTGGGAAAATTGGACAGCTACATGGAAAAAAATGAAACTAGACCATCGACTTACACCATAAACAAGAATAAACTCAGAATGGATAAAATACTTAAACGTGACTCGTGAATCCATAAAAATCCTAGAAGAAAATGTAGGCAACAAAATTTTGGACATCATACCCAGCAGAATCTTCACTGATACATCACCTAAGGCAACAGAAACAAAGGAAAAAATGAACACATGGGACTACATCAAACTCAAAAGCTTCTGCACAGCAAAAGAAACAACCATCAAAACAGAAAGGGAACCCACTGTATGGGGAGCATAATTGCCAATGATACATCAGATAAGGGGTTAATCTCCAAAATATATAGAGTGCTCATACAACTCAACAAAAGGAAGACAACGAACCCAATTAAAAAATGGGCAGAGGAACTAAATAGATACCTCTCCAAAACGGACATGCAAATGGCTAAGAGACATATGAAGGAATGCTCAACATCACTAATCATCAGAGAGATGCAAATAAAACAATAATGAGGTATCACCTCACTCCTGTCAGAATGGCCGCCATCAACAAATCATCAAACAACAAGTGTTGGTGAGGGTGTGGAGAAAAGGGGACTCTAGCACACTGCTGGTGGGAATGCATACTGGTGCAGCCACTGTGGAAAACACTATGGTGTTACCTCAAAAAATTGAAAATTAAATTGCCATTTGACCCAGTGATCCCACTCCTAGGAATATACCCTAAGAAGCCTGAAACACCAATCAGAAAGAATACATCTACCCCCATGTTCATAGCAGCACTATTTACAATCGCTAAGATCTGGAAAGAGCCCAAGTGTCCATCAGTGGATGAATGGATAAAAAAGTGGTGGTACATATACACAATGGAGTACTATGCAGCTGTAAGAAAGATCTCTTATCCTTTGAGATGACATGGAGGGACCTGGAGAGTATTATCCTAAGCGAAACAAGGCAATCGGAGAAAGACAAATATCACATAATCTCACTTTTTTTGTGGAATATAACGAACATAACAGTCTGAGGAACAAGGTAGACCCAGAGACATGGAAGTAGGGTACAGACTGACACCTCTCAGAAGAAGGGTGGGAGGAGGGAAGAGATAAACCACAGAACTTGTACGCATGTATGCATAACTGATGGATATGGACAACAAAGCTGGGGACGGGGTGGGGGGATGGGGAAGAGAGTGTCAATGGGGAAAAAAGGAGAAACATCTGTAACAAAAATAAATTAATAAAAACAAATAAATAAATAAATAAATAAATAAATAAATAAATAAATAAATAAATAAATAAATTTTGTAGTACAAAATTAAATTCTACTATACCTATTTCATTTCAACATGCTTCTTTTGTAAGCTAAAGAGCTTACTATAGAAAAAAGTGTCCATTTCATAAGGTACTTTTCCAAAGTATCTCTTTTTCTTAATTATAAGAAAATTAGTTTTATTAGTATTTCTCTTTTTTTTTTTTTTTTTATCCTCACCTGAGGACACTCTTTCATTTTTTGTTCAGATAGAGTGGGAGGGAGAGAGAGGAAGAGAGAGAGAGAGAAACATCGACGTGAAAGGGACACATCGAGTGGCTGCCACCCGCACGACCAACCAGGGCCGGGGACAAACTGTAACCGAGGTACATGCCCTTAGCGGGAACTGAACCCGGGTGTCTCTGTACCGCAGGCCGACTCTCTAACTGCTGAGCCAAACCGGCCAGGGCAGTATTTCTCTTATTATAAAATGTTTTATTATGTCTAAAATAATGACCACAATATTTTTCACTCTTAGCTTGTGCCATAATTTACTCAATCAATAAATAACTTCTGAATATTTCAGTTGTGTCCAATATTTTGAAGTCTTTTTAAAATGATGCTGCTAAGAAAATACTAAATAACTACATAGATATTTTGCTTATTTTGAAACCAAGCATAACATCTGGTCCATTTTTTGGTCTTTATTACTTTTCAAAGATCAGCACATTGTTTGTGTATGGATTGGGTTTGGTGAGACCTAAGACAGTATTGTTCAAAGTCTTTTGGGAACCTGAGGAAATGCGCTATTAATCAAGAGAGTTTCTTTTACTACAATGAGGCATAGACTGCTGGATTAGTTGTGAGAATGCCTATGGAAAATGCAGAATGAAACACGCTTTTTGTTTTACCAATTTAACGTCATGTAGCTTTATAAAGTAGGTCAATATCACTAACTTTCTTTAGGTGGAAGAGGCTAATTGATTTTGCTGCCACCTGTGAGCCCAAATAAGCAGAATTCTCATACTGCTTACTGGTTACCTTGACAGAGTACATGTTTGTTTATCATTAGCAAACTCAAGAAAAAATATCCTAGTTTTATATTGCTTTATTAGTCTGAACGGCTTATTTCAACAAACAATTCAGCCCCGTGGAACAGACAGGATGACTAATGTTGTCTGTTGGCACAAACCCTGGCAGAATGCTGTTCTCAGCATCAAGGCAAACAGTTGCTGAGCTGTCTCAGAATGCATGAGACCACAGAATACTTGTCACCATGCTGTTTACATGATTAGTAGACTATAGTCCCTACACATTTAAAATATAACCAAACATGGATTGTGGAGATGAAATAGAACACACACACACACACACACACACACACACACACACACACACACACAGATTACTCCATATGCAGAGAGCATCCTTACCAGTGTAATCTCTGAGACAGAAAGGTAATCCAGTAAAGCACAAGTGCCAGGGCACTCTCATACACTGTTAGCAGGGAGGGAATATAAATTGCTACAAACCCTTTGGAAGACAATTGGTAAATATTTATTAAATTTTAAAATACACTAAGCCACGAACCAACTGTCTCACCTATAAGATTCTATACTTTAAAAAAGCAATAACAAAACAGATAAGCAAAAATATTTTGTACAATAATAACTATTAAACTGTTTTATAATAATACAAAAACAAACAAAAAACTGGGAAGAGATTAAATATTCATTAATAAGGGAATGATACCTCTATTAAATGGAATATTACATAGCCATTATAAAAGAATGGTGTAGAGCTATATATGTTTGTCTAAAGTTGCCCAAATCTTATTGTTAATAAAAATGGAAAATTATAATATAATCTCATTTTTGTAAGTAACACATATATTCTTGCACATCTATAGCTAAACATCTCTATACTGATATTGATGCAAATATGTGTGTATTTTATGTATATAAAACCATAGGGACATAGAAATAAACAAACTGTTAATAGTATTTTCCTCTGAAAAGTAGGAATGGAATGGCTTGAGCTTTGGCTATGAAGATTTTATATATATACCTATATGAACATACATATACACATGCTATACACATATATACATGTATATTACATTTTAGTAATTTATGGGTGATTTTTTATTAATTATTTTTTATTAATATGTTTTTATTTATTTTAGAGAGAGGAAGGGAGAGGGAAAGAGACATAGAAACATCTATTGGCTGCCTCCTGCACACTCCCTACTGGAGATTGAACCCGCAATCTGGGCATGTACCCTGACAGGGAATCAAACCAGTGACCTCTTGGAACATGGGAGGACACTCAATCAACTGAGCCACACTGGCCGGGCTTAACTTACTTTTTATATTTTAAATTATTATTGAATTTCATTTATGCATTCATTCATTCTAAGAGTGTTAGAGGCCTGATCTTGTCTGAAAATTTTATTAAAATTTAAAGCCACAGGAAAATGATTATTCCTAGATCTTTATGGATAACTAGATAACATTTTTAAAATTTCAGTTTAGGATTTATTATTGTAGGTATTGAGATAGAATGATATGGATATATGAAAACAATAAAAATTTCACAAATTTAATCTTAACCAATGGTTACCACCTCCTAACCTATTATATAATTTATCAAGACAGTAAAACAGTAGTCCATGAGATTGGTTGACATTTCATTTTACTCTTTTTCCCTCTACAACCTTTGACATGGGTGCTAATGAGCAATGCAATGGCTGGACACATTGAAAAACAAGGATTTGCGATTCTTAATAAGCCACAAATTAGAGAATTGGATGACAGTAATCAATCCTCCTGGACAAATAAGAACTGATCCTCCTTTGAAAATAGTAGAAAAAAATCTAGTAGTTGTGCTTTAAAACTAAAAGGGATAATATATGTGCTCTGTAAAATACAGAGTATTGGAGCTAACCTTGAATAACCAACTGGAATTCACTTTGGGGTGATAATGAATATATAGAATTACAAATTTAAATATTTTGCTCCAATATTTTATTGTTAATGACAACAACAATGACAGCAGGAAACATAAAAAATACCACATACAGAAAAAATATTTTTTGTGGTAAAGTGATTGTGTACTGAGTGGCCCATCCTAAATACTAGAAAAGTATGATAAAATTCTCCTTTTTCATTAGATTCCACATATAAGTGAAATCATGTGGTATATGTCTTTCTATGACTGGCTTATTTCACTTAGGATAATGCTCTCCAGGTCCATCCATGCTGTCACAAAGGGGAACAAAAAAAAAAAACCTCCCCTGTTTCCCCAACACATTATGAAGACATGTTGCTTACTTTCATTGCTAGTATAGACAGATTTAGAGAAATACTTGACTTACAAATAAACTACAAGTACACATAAGGCCATATGTTAGAGAATCTTAATATGGATCTACCAGTTCTCATAAGAACAATATTTGGGAAGGAATTTTGCTAGGGAAATGCCATCTCTCATTTAGATGAACAAAATTATTAGATATAGTTGAACTACTATTAATAATATTACTGACAGCTAAACATGATTGAGGGCATTTTATGCACTGAACGTTGTTAGATATTTTATCTTAATTAATTAGTTTAATCATCATAGCTCTATGAAAGAGTTACTATCAATATGCCCAATTCATAGATGTGAAAATAGAGCTTAGAGAAGTTAACTAACGTGTTGAAAATCACATGGTAAATTAACAGTTGAGTAATATTTCAAACCAAGGTCTGTTAGATTCCAAATTCCATGCATTTTTATCTTTACTTGACTATTTTATTTATTTACTTATTTATTTTAACTTTATTTAAAAAAAATTTCCTTTATTGATTTTAAAGAAAGAGGAAGGGAGAGGGGAAGAGAGATAGAAACATCGATGAGAGAGAACATCAACTGGCCGCCTCCTGCATGCCCCACACTGGGGATGAGGCCCACAACCTGGTCATGTGTCCTGACAGGGAATCGAACCGGAGACCTCTTGGTGCATGGGTTGATGCTCAACCAGTGAGCCACACCGGCCGGACTTAACTTTATTTTTATTGTTGACACTTTTACAGATGTACCCATTTCTCATTCCCACCCCACCCCTCCCCGCCATCACCATACTATTGTCTATGTCTATGGGCGATGCATATATCTTCTCTGGTTAATTTCTTCACATTCTTTCATCCAGTCCCCCCAAACTCCTCACCTCTGACAGGTGTCAGTCTCTTCCTGGTATCCATGTCTCTTGTTCTATTTTGTTCATCAATTTATTTAGCTCATTGGATTCCACATATATGTGAGATCATATGGTATTTGTCTTTCTCTGACTGGCTTACTTTGCTTAGCATAATAATCTCCAGGTTCATCCATGTTGCTGCAAAAAGTAAGAGTTCCTTATTTTTTATGACCGGGTAGTATTCCATTGTGTAAATATACCACAGCATTTTTATCTACTCATCTACTGATTAGCACTTGGGCTGTTTCCAGATCTTGCCTACTGTAAATAACACAACTATAAACATAAAAGAGCATACACTCTTTCTGGCTGGTCTTTTCAGGAACTGGGATCACTGGGTCAAAAGGCAGTTTTGTTTTTAAATTTTTGAGAAAACTCCATACTGTTTTCCACAGTGACTGCACTAGTTTGCATTCCACTAAGGTTCCCTTTTCTCCACATCCTTTCTAGCACTTGTTTGTTGATTTATTGGTGGTAGCCATTCTGACAGGTGTGAGGTGCTATTTCATTGTTGTTTTAATTTGCATTTCTCTGATGATTGGTGACATTGAACATCTTTTCATATGTCTCTTGGCCATCTGTATGTCCTCTTTGGAGAAGTTTCTATTCAGGTCCTTTGCCCATTTTTAATTGGATTGTTTGTCTTCCTGATGTTGAGTTGTATAAGTTCTTTATATATTTTGAAAATTAACCCCTTATCAATTGTATCCTTGGCAAATGTGTTCCCCCATACACTGAGTTCCCTTTTCATTTTGTTGATGGTTTCTTTTGCTGCTATCCAAAGTAATCTATAGATTCAACACAATTCCTATTAAAATACCAATTGCATATTCCACAGATCTAGAACAAATATTCCAAAAATTTACATGGAACTAAAAAAGACCTTGAATATCCTCAGAAAACTTCAGAAAGAAGGAAGTTGGAGGCATCACAATAACTGATATCAAACTTTATTACAAGGCTATTGTAATCAAAACAGCCTGGTGCTGGCATAAGAACAGGCATATAGATCGATGGAACAGAACAGAAAGCCCAGAAATCAACCCACGTCTTTATGGTCGATTAATATTTGATAAAGGAGGCAAAAGCACACAGTGGAGTAAAGACATTCTGTTCAATAAATGCGGTTGGAAAATTGGACAGGTACATGCAAAAAATGAAACTAGACCACCAATTTACACCATACACAAGAAAAACTCAAAATGGATAAAAGACTTACATGTAACTAATAGAACCATAAAAATCCTAGAAGAAAACATAGGCAATAAAGTCTCAGACATCTCTCGTAGCAACATTTTTGCTGATATATCTCCTAAGACAAGGAAAACAAAGGAAAAAATAAACAAAGGGGACTACATCAAACAAATCCCATGTTTTTAAATAACGACTACCTCATATTGCCTCAATAGTAGGCACATTAATTGATTAACTTTATGGATAAAATAGTATTTGGCAAATTGATCAAGGAATATAAGAACAATTTATAATATTGTTGTATACATATTGATTAACACTTTGGGAATAGAAACTATTTATAAAGTAAAAACTGCTTAACTTTTATGTATATAGTTATCATTTCTATTATGAAGTGATATCCAAGGAAGATTTACGTAGTGTTTTACTTTTAATTAACTTACCTTTTAGTCAACTACATTTAAAAAACAGTTAAAAACCAATAAATGTCCCTTCAAATCCCCATTTCATCCTTTTAACCTTGCTTTGTGCCTTGGGAGTTTGACCTAAATGGCTATATTAAAGCACACCCTTGCCTTCTGGCTTCCAGGGGTGGGGAATCTTTTTTCTGCCAAGGTCCATTTGAATATTTATAACATCATTCAAGGGCCATACAAAATTATCAACTTAAAAATTACCCTGCTGTATTTGGTCAGGTTAATTTGGTGAGGCGTGTGATGTGAGCTGGTATTGATTTCCCGGGCCTTATACTGGACTTTCTCCACCCCCTGGGGTCACCATGCACAAGCTGCATCTGCAAACAGGCCACATAACTACTCCATCTCAATATTGCTGTCACCAATCATCTCAGCTGGCTCATTTGGACCTCTTCTAACTCTTTACTAGCCCCAGAGTTTTGCCTTATCCATTTTTGTGGCATTCATGTTTATTGCCTACATCTCTGAAAATATTCCCCTTTCAAACTCTCTTCAAATTATTTAGTTTCTATGAAGCTGACTGGTTTTATGCCAGGACACTGATTTATGTACATGTTTATCCCTCTGTCAACCATGTAGTTGGTTAAAGAACATGATCTTCCCAGGGAAAACTTGACTGTTTTAAGATTGAGTGTATAGTAGTTAACAGAGATAGTTCTTGATAGTATCTCTAAGTAAATTTTCAAGTTCCAAATCATCACTTTACCCACAGCTTCTCCTTTTCTCATTGTATCAGTTTGATGGACTGGAATAACCCTAAACTTCCAGTATAACAGAAGATTTTTGCCTATCCGGAGGTAGTCTGAGTTAAGGGTCTCAGTGAAAGATTAGGTCTCTCCACTTTAATGTGAATCTGAATCTTTCCTTATCAAAATCATATCATTCATCTATGTTGTGACTAGATAATTGAGGTTAATTTCTTTGGCTGTCATGTACTATCATGTTTTTTCTTCAAAGTGCTTTTATAGTTTATTCCTATGTATATTTTCTGTACATGTTTATGGGAAGCAATGTGGTAGAAAAATAATACTGTATTTTACATATGAAGTCTGTCAGAGCCTTATCTCTAAAAATGGTAAGAATAATCCATTCTATGTTAATTCATGAGATGTTTGTGAAACTTAATACATATCATGATATGAATATGCTACATAAACTTTATAGTACTATACATGTGTTTGTGATGCTGATGCTGCTACTGCTGCTGCTGCAACTGTTACTAATGATGTTTAAAAAATTCCCCATTATGATTACCTTTTAGATTTTAGTTCTGTGTGGGTAGATGACAACTAGCAACAAGAGGACTGTGTACCCTGTTCTCATTTTAAATACTTCATAAATTTCAAACTAAATGAAAAATAGCACTAGACCAACTTCAATTATTTTTACAAGACCAAAAAGTATTATAAGATTAGTTTTAAACCAATTAAGAAGACAGGTAAAGTATTGTATATCCCAATTCAAAGAGAGATGATCTTCTCATTGGATGTACTTAACTTAAAAAGTAATATCTTTTAGTCCCAATTTTCAGATTTTTCCCTGCATTTCAATAGAACCTCTTTCCCTAGACATGAATAGATAAGAGTGTGAGTTGGGGCACAGTCTGTAAAAAAGAAAAACAAAAACAAGTGAACTGTCAATGGGGAGTTGGTCTTTAATGTCAGGACAGTAAAAATGGTGAAAGGTCCTTTTTCCTTAGGTTGTCATAACCCTGGAGGGCTTCTTTTCTTGTTGTCATTATGCTTTTTTTTTAGTTTAGTATGCCGTCAATCTCCTCAAAGATGCCCATGGAAGCAGACCAATCAATGGGTAGTTCTTCGAGAAGACAGCCACAAAGGTAAAATATATAAAGATTGAAGCAGCAGCACCTGTAATTAAGTTTACTATCTTCATTACAATAATAAAGAAAAATTTAGGTAATTATATTGTGTAAATTAACAGTTTTGCTGGTTTTGAATTTCATGTACATAATCAGTGTCATTACTATTTTAATAGCAGAAATATGAATGCTGAACCTAAGGTATTTTCCACAAGAGATAGCTCCTCAATTGTTTAAGAGATATTATACATCTGCACGTATGTTATGTACTAGTCTGGACCGCAGATATATTATTAAAGCCAAAAATAATTATGGACCCAGTATTATGTTGATTGATAACCAGAGACAACACTGTTTACTACAGATAGGTAGAAATTTAAGGGCAATGTGATTTGTTTACAGAAAATTAAGCAAGAAATTCAATGGATTTTATGTTGTTGAAGTGCTATTTTGTACAAATGAAGAAGAGTAATATAAGAAAACTATAAGTGGAAGAAGTTTACCTTTCCATGATCTAGTGATACTGGTAAAAAGATGGGAAAATGTATGAAAGATAGTAAAATGTGCTGACCATGCAGGCGGCAGAAACATTCTCAAAGATTTCTGCAAGTGAGTCAAGAGAGACAAAGTTACGAAATAGTAAGATTGCCATTTCCTTCAAATCTGCATGTTCTGCAGCCCTCAAGCCATTACCTGTAGAAGAAGAGTTCCAATAAAAGTGATTTAAAAACTCATTCTTGCTTCCTCCAGATGCCAGACCCCTGGGGTTGCCACTACACATTATTTAATATGGGCTTGATGGTTTCAATCCCCTTTCTGTTGCCTGATGCCTGATTCAGCTCTTCTTCACTAGGCAGCTCCTTCTGTCTGTAACTGACAAGGTGTTGCTAATGATTGGAATTGTAATATTTCTCACTGGTTTTTGTCATATATTTATTTTAAATTATCCCTTACTTACGTTGATTTCTTTATTTTATGTTTTTTTTTTCTATGTAATTGTCCTCTCCCCCAACACTTAGCACTCCTAGTGAAATAATATTAAAATCTGGATTCATTAGATTCTATTTTAGCATACCGTTTGATAAAACATCATGTTATAAAAGGAAATTTTACAAAGCACCTTTGCTACTTCCAAGGCAACAAGTGTCTGGTATCATGGTCATCTTTATTTATTTTTTAATTTTATTGCTGTATAATTGAGATACTACATTATATTAGTTTCAGGAGTACAACATAATGATTTGATATTTGTGTATATTACAAAATTCAACCATAATAAGTCTAGTTAACATCCATCATCACACAGTTACAGAATTTTTTTTTCTTGAGATGAGAACCTTTAAGATATACTTAGCAATTTTCAAACATGCAATACATAGTCACCATGCTGTACATCATATTACATTCACAAGACTTCTTTATTTTATAAATAGAAGTTTGTACTCTTTGACTCGTTTCACCCATTTCATCCACCCACCACACCTTGTCACTGACAATCACCAATCTGTTTACTGTATCTATGGATTTATTTTTATTTCAAATATAAATTAGATCATATGATATTTGTGTTTCTCTGTCTGAATTTTTCACTTAGCATAATGCCTTCAAGGTCCCTCTTTCTCTCTCTCTCTCTCTCTCTCTCTCTCTCTCTATATATATATATATATATATATATATATATATATATATATATATATATATATATATATATATATAATCTCCTTTATCCGTTCGTCCACTTAGGTTATTTCCACATTTTGGCTATTGTAAATAATAATGCATTTAATATGAAGGTGTACGTATCTTTTTGAGTTAGTGCTTTTGTTTTTTTGAATAAATACCCAGAAGTGGAATTGTTGGGTAATAGGTAGTTCCATTTTTAATTGTTGAGGTAACTTCATACTGCTTTCCACAGTGGCTGCACCAACTTGCATTTCCACCAACAGTGCATGAGGGTTCCCTTTACTCCACATCCTCACCAACACTATCCTCGCCAACACTTGTTTGTTGATTTATTGATTTATTCTGACAGGTTTGAGGTGATATCTCATTGTGGTTTTAATTTGCATCTCTCTGATGATTAGTAACATTGAGCATGTTTAATGTGTCTGTTGGCCATCTGTATGCGCTTTTTTGAATAAAAATGTCTATTCAGCTTCTTTGCTCATTTTTAATCAGAATGGTTTTTGTTTGTTTGTTTTGCTATAAGTTGTATGAGTTCTGTATATATTGTGGAAATTAACCCTTATCAGATATACAATATTTCAAATATTTTCTGCCATTTGGTAGGTTGCCTTTTAATTTTGTTAATGGTTTCATTTGCTGTGCAGAAGGTTTTTAGTTTGATGTAGTTTTCGTTTAGTTTTGTTTTTGTTGCCTTTGCTTTGGTATCAAATTCCAAAATTGATTGCCAAGACTGATGTTAAGGAGTTTACTGACTATTTTCCTTCTAGGAGTTTTATGGTTTCAGGACTTACATTCGTTAATCCATTTTGAGCTAATTTTTATGTGTATAGTGTAAAATAGGGTCCAGTTATTTTTCTTTTGTATGTAGCTGTCCAGTTTCTCCAATATCATTTATTGAAGAGACTGTTTTTTTTTCCTATTGTATAATCTTGACTCCCTTGTCATAAATAAATTGACCATATAGGCATGAGTTTATTTCTGGGTTCTCTATTCTGTTTCATTGTTCTATACATCTTTTTTTTTTTTAATACCACTACCATACTGTTTTGACTACTATAGCTTTGTAATTACAGTTTGCAATGAGGGGATGTAATGCCTCCAGGTTTGTTTTACTCAAGATTGCTTTGGCTATTCAGGGTATTTTGAAGTTCCATACAAATTTTAGGATTGTTTGTTCTATTTCTGTGGAAAGTGCCATTGGGATTTTGATAAGAATAGCACTGAACCTGTATATAGCACTGGGTACTATGGACATTTTAACAGTATTAATTCTTCCAATCCATGAGCATAGAATATCTGTCCACTTATTTCTATCTTTAATTATTTTTTTAAATCTGTCTTACAGTTTTAGTGTACAAGTATTTTACCTCCTTGGTTAAATTTATTCATAGTTATTTTAATCTTTTTGATGCAATTGTAAGTGGGATTTTTTTTCTTAATTTCTCTATCTCATAGTTCATAAATGAAACAGATTTCACTATTTTGATTTTTGCATCCTACAACTTTACCACGATGTTTTATTAGTTTTAACCGTTTTTTTGGTGGAGCCGTTATGATTTTCTTTTCATAATATCATGTCATCTGCAAATAGTGACAGGTTTACTTCTTCCCATTTGATTTGGATGCCGTTCATTTCTTTTTTAAAAAACTCATCTTTATTGTTGAATGTATTACAGATGCCCCCCTTTTTGATCCTCCATTGAGCCCCTCCTCCCCAGTCCCGCCCCCCTCCTGCCTTCCCCACACTATTGTCTGTGTTCATTGGTTATGCATACATGCATAGAAGTTCTTTGGTTTTTCTCTTCTCTCCTTCCCTCCCTCCTTCCTTTTGAGGTTCATCAGTCTAACAACCAATTTATACTTCTTAGTTCCTTCATCTTTTTCACCCATCCCCCCAGGCTCCTCCCACCAGGCAAGCAACAAAACACTCTCTATATCTGAATCTGTTTCTGTTCTGCTTGCTCATTTTGTTTGTAGATTCAATTGTGATACATATGTATTAATTGCCATTTTATTATTCATATTTTTATCCTTCTCCTTCAAGAAGACCCTTCAACATTTCATATAATATTGGTTTGGTGGTGATGAACTCCTTTAGATTTTTCTTGTCTAGGAAACTCTTGATATGTCCATAGATTCTAAATGATAGCTTTGCAGAATAGAGTAATCTTGATTTCAGGTCGTTGCTTTTCATCACTTTGAATATTTCTTGCCACTCCTTTCTGGCCTGCAAAGATTCTCTTGAGAAATCAGCTGACAGTATTATGGGAGCTCCTTTGTAGGTAATGAACTTCTTATCTCTCTCTGCTTTTAAGATTCTCTCTTTGTCTTTAACCTTTTGCATTTTGAGAATGAAGTGTCTTGGTGTGGAACTCTTCAGGTTCATCTTGTTTGGGACTTTCTGTGCTTCCTGGACTTGTATGTCTGTTTCCTTCACCAATTTAAGGAAGTTTTCTGTCATTATATTTTCAAATAGATTTTCAATATCTTGCTCTCTCTCTTCTCATTCTGGCACCCCCATAATGCAAATGTTGGCACACACTTGAAGTTGTCCCAGAGGCTCCTTACACTATCCTCATTTTTTTTTATTCTTTTTTCTTTTTGCTGTTCTGATTGTGTGTTTTTCTTTCCTTATAGTCCAAATTGATGGTTTGCTTTTTGGCTTTACCTACTCTACTATTGATTCTCTGTAAATTATTCTTTATTTCAGTTAGTGCATCCTTCATTTCTGCCTGGTCCTTTTTTATGTTGTTGATGTTCTCACTAGGTTCCTTGGAGTTCTTCTTAAGTTCCTTGAAGGTCTCACTAAGTTCCTTAAGTATCCTTATAACCAGTATTTTGAACTCTGCATCTGATTGATTGCTTATGTCCATTTTGTTTAGTTCTTTTCCTGGAGTTTTATTCTTTTCTTTAATTTGAGACATGTTTCTTTGTCTCCTCATTTTGGCTGCTTCCCTATGATTGTTTCTATGTATTAGATAGAGTTGCTATGTCTCCTAGGCTTCATAGGGTGGCCTATTATTGTAGGTGTCCTATAGGAGTCAGTGGCACAGCCTCCCTGATCACCCCAGCTAGGCCCTTGAGGTGCTCCCCTAGTGTGGACTGTACGCCCTTCTGTTGTAATTGAGTCTTGATTTCTTTTGGCATATCAATGGGAGGGATTTACTCAGGCTGATCAGCTACAAGGACTGGCTGTGCCCACTGACCACTGGCCTCTGACTACTTTGGAGGATCAGCTCTGCAGGGGCCCACCACATAGAACAAGACTTACTTCATCAGGGCTCTGGTACCCACTGACTCCACTCATTGAGTGTGTCACTTGTGGAGGTAGTGGGGTAGTGGTGTTTCTATGTGGTCTGAAGCTGTCCACTGGTTGTGCTGGCTCTGGAGCAAGGTCAGCCACTGCCTGTGTTCTACCCGGGGCCACCCAGCATAAGCTACAAAGTAATCTGCAGATGGCTGCTTCTTGTGCTGGGCTTGGAGGTGCCCAGGAAAAGCCAAGTTGTGAACCAAGGCTGGCTGATTCTAGTGCCAGGCCTGGGCCCACTTAACGAGAGGTATGGGGCTTTCTGAGTCCAGATGCTGCTTGTTTGAGAAATTTTAGGAAAATCTGAAGCAGGATCCAAGACAGGGCAATCCTATGGTAATGCCACTGGAAACAGCTTGGGTGGGCCCAAAAGTTGGGTGGGGCAGGGCCTCAGAGAATCACCAGGGTGGGGCAAACAGTGTGAGCCAGGTTGCTGGAGTCCCAGATATGGCTGCCATCTGCCACCCTGGGGAAGGGCTCAACAAAGGATCAACAGCCTCTGACAGCAAATCCGTCCAGGAGAAAGCTGCCCCTCCAGCTCTCACCCCAATGCCTAACAGCTCAGTTCTTCCCCGTATGTATCTGGCACCTTTCAAGCTGTCTCCTACTTGCTGGAGCCTGGAGGGTGCAAGTCTGAGTAAGTCCGTGCATGAGCCCTTTAAGAGGAACTGCCTGGGGCTCCAGAAGCCTCCGCCTCCCTCAGCCTCAATTCCTGCTGGTTTTTACAGCCAGAAGTTATGGGGACTTCTCTTCCTGTCCTGGAACCCTGAGCTGGGCGCCTGGTGTGGGACAGTGACCCCTCACTCCTCAGGGAGAACCTTCACAGCTGAGGTATCCCTCTTGATTTTTATCTGCAGCACTTGGATGTGAGACCAGCCCGTCTGTGCCTCTGCCCCTCCTACCAGTCTCGATGTGACTTCTTTAATTTCGTAGTTTGAGGACTTCCCTTTAGCTTGATTTCAGGTGGTTCTGAATGAGGGTTGTTCTGTAGTTTAGTTGTAATTTTGATGTGGTTGTGGGAGGAGGCGAGTACCGTGTTTACCTATCTCAACATCTTGACTGGAAGTCCCCCTCATTTCTTTTTGTTGCCCATTTCTTCTGACTCAGTTTTCCAATATACTCTGTTGAGTAAAAGTGGTGAGAGTGAACATCCCTGTTTTCTTCCTAATCTTAGAGAAAATACTCTCAACTTTTTAAAATTTAAATATTTTTTTAAAATTACAGTTAGCATACATTATTAGTATCAGGTGTACAATTTGTTGTTTTAGTGCTTTGGGTTTCTTTGTATAAAGACCCAGAAGCACCCGGCCACTGTGGCTCAGTGGATGGAGCATGGTCCCATGGACTGAGAAGTCCTGGTTTGATTCACAGTCAGGGCACATGCCTGGGTTGCCGGCTCGATCCCCAGTAGGGGGCGTGCAGGAGGCAGCCGATGGATGTTTTTCTCTCACATCGATGTTTCTATTTCTCTTTCCCTTCCTCTCTCCCAAAAAAGAAAATAAATAAATAAGTAAAAACATACTTTAAAAAAGAGATCTAAAAGTGGAATTGCTGATTTCTTCTTTGTCTTGGTTAATATAGTAATTTTTTAAAAGTCTATTTTGTCTGGTATAAGTATTGCTACCCCAGCTTTTTGTGTGTTTGTTTGTTTCCATTTTCATAAAATATTGTTTTCTATCCTTTTACTTTCAGTCTGTGTGTGTCTTTTGACCTAAAGTGAGTCTGTTGCAGACAGCATATGTAAGGGCTTGTTTTGTTATCCATTCAGCCTCCATATATCTTTTGATTAGAACATTTAGTCCATTTACATTTAAAGTAATTGTTGATAGATATGTATTTATTGTAATTTTATTACTCATATTTTTAATCTTTTTAAATTTTTCTTCTTAAAGAAAACAATTTAACAGTTTTGTAATACTTGTTTGGTGGTGATGAACTTTAGATTTTACTTGTCTGGGAAGCTCTTCATATGTCCTTTAATTCTAAATGGGCTTAGCTAGAGAGAATAATCTTGGTTGTAGGTCCTTGCTTTTATCACTTTGAATATTTCATGCCAATTCCTTTTGGCTTGCAAATTTTCTGTTGAGTAATCAGCTGACAGTCCTGTGGAAGCTCTCCTGTAGATAAATAGCTTCTTTTCTCTTGCTGCTTTTAAGATTCACTCCTTGTCTTTAACTTTTAGCATTTTAATTACAAAATGTCTTGGTGTGGGCCTCTTTGAGTTCATCTTGTTTGGAACTCTCTATGCTTCCCAGACTTGTATGTCTATTTCCTTCACCAGGTTAGAGAAATTTTCCGTCATTATTTTTTACATAGGTTTTCAATTCCTTGCTTTGTCTCTTCTTTTTTCTGCCACCCCCATAATGCGAATGTTGGTATGCTTGAAGTTGTCTCAGAGACCCCTTATACTATCCTCATTTTTTTATTCTTTTTTCTTTTTGTTGCTTTGCTTAGTTATCTTCCAAATCTCTGATTTGATCCTCTGCTTCATCTACTCCACTGTTCCCTGTAATGTATTCTTCATTTCAGTGCATGTATGTTTACCAAGGTTGTATCTTCCTGTTGGATAGACTCTTTCAATATTATGTAGTGGCCTTCTTTGTCTCTAGTTATGGTCTTCAATTTGAAATCTAATTTATCAGATATGAGTATTGCTACACCAGCTTTTTTTTCCTTTCCGTTTGCTTGGAAGATTTTTTTCCATCCCTTTACCTTCAACCTATGTGAGTCTTTTGTTGTGAGGTGGGTCTCTTGTAGACAACATATATGTGAATCATACTTTCTCATCCAGTCAGCTACTCTGTGCCTTTTTATCAGAGCATTCAATCCATTTACATTTAAGGTGGTTATTGATATGTACTTATTTATTGCCATTTTTGTTTAGTGTGGTTCTATTTTCCTTCCTATTTCTTCTACTAATTACAGCAGTCCTTTTAACATTTCTTGCAGTGCTGGTTTGGTGCTAATATATTCCCTTAGCCTTTTTTCGTCTGGGAAGCTCTTTATTTGACCTTCTATTTTGAATGATAGCCTTGCTGGATAGAGTAGTCTTGGATTCAGATCCTTGTTTTTCATGACCTTGATTACTTCATGCCATTCCCTTCTGGCCTGTAGTGTTTCTGTGGAGAAGTCAGATGATAGCCTTATGGGGGTTCCTTTGTCGATAACCTGTTGCTTATCTCTTGCTGCCTTTAGGATTCTCTCTTTGTCTTTAATTTTTGGCATTTTAATTATTATGTGTCTTGGTGTGGGCCTGTTTGGGTTCTTCTTACTTGGGACTCTCTGTGCTTCTTGAACTTGAATGCCTTCTTCCTTCACCAGGTTAGGAAAGTTTTCTGTCACTATTTCTTCAAATATATTCTCTAACCCTTGCTCATTTTCTTCTTCTTCAGGGACTCCTATGATGCGAATGTTATTACATTTCCAGTTGTCCCACAGTTCTCTTAAGCTATCTTCCAGTTTTTTAATTGTTTTTTCCTTTTGGTTTTCTGATTGATTGATTTTTTCTACTCTGTCTTCTAATTCACCGACCCGGTCCTCCATTTCCTCTACTCTGCTGGTCAGTCCTAAAATGTGTTCTTTATTTCTGCTATGTCATTCTTCATTTCCACTTGGTTGGTTTTCATGGTGTCGATGTCCTTACTCATGCTGTTTAGTTTCCTCAAGATCATGGCTCTGAACTCTGCCTCTGATCATACTTAACTGCATTTCATTTATCTCATGTTCAGTAGAGTTCTCTTGTTCTTTCATTTGGGATCTGTTTCTTTGTTTCACCATTTTGGCTATCTCAGTGGGTTTTGGAGCCTGCCAAATTTTCCCTGTGGGTGTTGGTGTTCTGCTATTTGTGGCTCCCTCTACTGGGTTTGGATGAGTGTGGAGGGCCCTCCTTCAACACCACTGTCAAGTCTCACTTGGGTAGATTTGCAAGCTCAGGAAAGGTTCAGTTATGCTCTAGCTTTTTGCCTGGAGGCTATTAGCCTCAGTTACTTGAAAAGCCTTAGGATCTCAGTTGAATGAGAAACTCCCTCAGGTGTTTATAGTGTAAGAGGATTTCCCGAGGGTGGGGCCGATGCTGGTTGTTAATGAGCCTCAATTTGCATTTCTTTGGCTCTTTGCCTCACCTGGGAATCTCCGAGGGAGGGGCTGCCACAGCTCCAGGAAGGAGCAAACTTGGCTGCCATTCTCTGTAACCGGGAAGGAGTGGGCTGGCCACCACCGTCCTTTGTGGTCGCGGCTTAGCACAAACTCTGAGCGCCCTCCAAATCCCAGGTGTCCCCACAGAGTTCCAGTCCAGTCCCCCCTCCCTCTGTGGGAGCCCCAGGTGAGTGACTGTAGCTATTTAGCGCTCTGTCCCGACCCTCTGCACTGTGGAGCAGCTTCAGCTCTTAACCCCGAGGGTGGGCGCCACTGCCGCTGTTCACAGCTAAGGCCGCTGCTCACAGCTAAGGCCACTGCTGTCCATGGGCTCTCAGCCCGCCACCCTCACGTGCCTGCGCAGATCCTACCAGGCTCATTCAGTGTCCCTGGTTGTATGATCCTCTCCCACTGCTTTTCTGTTGCTTTTTCCTGACAATTTGTCTTTATTTTAGTTGTAATTCCCGTTTGGTCCTGGGAGATCGTCTGTGTAGCTTCCATTCACTCCACCGCCATTTTCTACTTCCTCAGTTCAAGTAATTTCATGTGTGAGCCCTTTAAGAGGAGTGCCTGGGACTCCAGAAGCTCTCTGCCTTACTCAGCCACAATCCAAGCTGGTTTTTACAGCCAAAAGTTATGGATTCTTATTTTCCTGGCACTGGAAACTTCGGCTAGGGGGTTTTGTGTGGGGCTGGGAACCTCTCACTCCTCAGGGGGGACATCTTCATTCCAGATATCCATCCTGATTTTTAACAGCTGGTGTGGGACAACCCCATTCTGAGTCTCTGCCCCTTTTACCAGTCTCATGTGGCTTCCTCTTTATATCCTTAGTTGTAGTGACCTGGGACCTGAGGCCAAGGCGACTAGATTCCATTCTTATGTAGACTCCTTGACTAAGGCAACTAAACGATTCCATTTTTATCATCAATGGACCTACCTCGATATTTTTCCAATAATAGGTTAATTACCCCTAGAAGTAATGGAATTTTGCCTAAGGTTATAGTTCCCCCAAGTGTTGGGAGGTATTTGCAGTTTCTGAGTATCGGAAACTACAAATCATGAGCCCAATGATTAATGCTAATTTTGACTTCTGTAATCCCTATCACACCCACTATTGTACTAGTCCCTTGAGGGAGGGGGGCCAAAAGGGAGTTGGGGCTTCTGTGTTTAAAAGGAGACGAGCAAGAAGAATCGGGGCTGAGGATCTGGGGAGCTGTACTCCCCCAGCCCACCAGTGTAATGAAGTGCTCCTTTACAATTTGACTGTGCTTGACTGTGCATAGCTGGTTATTTCGCTGACACGTTACAACAGTAGGACTTCTGTTCAGCTATATTTCAGGCAGTTCTGAATGATGATTATTCTATATTTTAGTGTAATTTTGATGTGGTTGTGAGAGGATTTGAATACTGAATTTACCTATACCACTATTTTGACCAGAACTTCCTCAAATTTTTATTGTTGAATATGATGTTAGCTGTATTTTCATATATGCTTTTTATTATGTTGAGGTATGTTCTCTTTACACCCACTTTTTTGAGAATTATCATAAATGGATATTGAACTTTGCCAAGTGCTTTTTCTGAATCTATTGAGATGATCATAGTGATTGATTTGCAACTGTTGAACCATACCTTCATCCCTGGAATACATTCTACTTGATCATGATATATGATCTCTTTAATGTGCTGTTGAATTTGGCTTGATAATACTTTGTTGAATATTTTCCCATCTATGTTCATCAGAGATATTGGCCTGTAATTTTATTTTCTTGTGGTGTCCTTGTCTGGTTTTATATCAGGGTAATGCTGGTCTCATAAAATGAGTTTGGAAGTATTCTCACGTCTTCTATATTTTGGAATTGAGACAAATTTGTATTAATTGTTCTTTGACTATTTGGTAGAATTCACCAGGGAAGCTGTCTGGTCCTGGAATTTTATTTTGTCAGTGGTTTTTGCATAATTTCTTAATTAGTCTAAATCTTATGCCAGTGAAGAGTATTACTTCTAGAAGTAGTTTCTTTAAAAAATATATTTAAATAGTTCATTTACATGAATACAACTACAAATAATATGCTTGTGTTATTGAAGATGGTTCTAGTGTTCTTTACCAATCCATTATCACTGGAGGATTAATTAACTGGGAGTGTTGATTGGAGAACTTGTCAAGTTGTGTTGTAATTATTGATGTACATCTCTGCCCCTTTCACTTTGAGTTCTGGGAGATCAGGAATGCCTTTTATTTATTTTCATATTCTTACACTGCCTGGTCTATCAAAGGTGCTCAGTCCATGCATGCCGGATAAATAAATGAATGGTTCTGGTAAAATATTCATTTTTGTTGTCTTGTTATGTATCACATAGAGTTTCACATTCTGTGTTTGACCATGCCACTTCATACTTCTCATCAGACTGGTCAGGTTTTTGTAACTTGATAATATTAATCTGATATCTGCAAAGATGTTTCTGTCTTTTCATCCATAATTGCTCACATTTTAGTCTTTGCTGTGTATCACAAACACATATCAACTACATTTCTTTTTTGTTGTTGTTTTTTAAATAAGTTTTTATTGATTTTTTTAGAGAGAGAAGAAAGGAGAGAGAGAATAAATATTGATGTGAGAGAGAAACATCGATTGACTGCCTCCTGCACACCCCCTACTGGGGATGGAGCCCGAAACGCGGGCATGTGCCCTGACTGGGAGTTGAGCAGGGACCTCTCAGTCTATGGGACGATGCTCAATCCACTGAGCCACACTAGCCAGGCTCAATTACATTTCTTTCTTTAAAAAAATTTTTTTTTCTTTATTGATTTTAGAGGGAGAGGAAGGGAGAGAGAGATAGAAACATCGATGAGAGAGAACATCGATTGGCCACCTCCTGCATGTCCCCGACTGGGGATGTGGCCTACAGCCTGGGCATGTGCCCTGACTGGGAACCAAACCAGTGACCTCTTGGTTCATGGGTCGATGCTCAACCACTGAACAACACAGCCCAGGCAGTATATAAGTATTTAAGCACTATGTTCTATACTTAAAACTAATATAATATTGTATGTCAACTGTGGTTGAAAAATAAAAATTAAAATTAAAAAGATTCAAAAATAGCAGTATGTACAATGTGGTGTATCTTAAATGTTTTTAATTAAATATGGAAATTTATGAGGTAACTAACCCTTTCATATAAATTCCACTAGAAAAAAGAATTCAAGGCTGCTTTGTTTGTTTGTTTGTTTGTTTTGCTGTTCATTGTCCAACTTTTTACTGTGTAATGTATTGATTAACATGGTTTGTTTACCCTGTAGCTGACAGCAGGCAGGTTATGGGTATATAACCTAGGCTCAGTTAATTGGGTGCTAACATCCCAGACTATAAATCTAAAGTGAGTAACACAATATCAAAATGATGGTTATAACTAATTTAGGAAAACTGCTATCATGTCTAGCAGTAGTAGTGGTTGTGTTTAGAGGAGATGGAGGCCTGCAAGTATTGGTGGTTCTGTCCTGTCCAGGTTGTTCTGGCTAAAATATTATTGTTCTGTTTCTTGCTTCTTCTCCCTCCAAACTTCATTTGGTTTCTGTCAGTCTTAGAAGTCTATTTCCCTAACCAATATAATAGTATACAATATGACCTTCCAATGAATACTTTTTTATTTTTTAGGATAAAATTCATTACTATTAATATCAGATAAGAATAATGACAGATACCATATAATGCTACCCAATGTCCCTGCATTAATGATGTTTAACAGACTCCCGATCACATCTTCTGGAGATTACAGGAACCCTTCATGTCTAATTTAACACTTAGAGGAGATTGGTACATTTGGCATAAAAAAAGAGATGTGTAACAATTACCAAACACAATATTATTGTTTACATTTTTGAGAATGATCTTTTTTATATTACAGAAGAGATACAGTGTAGAAAAGTATTTGAAAATAAGAGATGTAGCTTGATCTGTAGAACATAAGCTTTAAGAACACATAGATGCAGGTGTTGATCTTGTCCCTAGTATTTGCCGTCTGTGCACGCTAGGTAAGTTACTTAAGTTTCCTCATCTGTAAAAAAAGATCAAAAGAAACATGAACATTATGTCATATAATATTCAATATTACATGGCAACAAGCACAAAGCCTGGCACATAATTAGCATTTCATTAATAATAATTATTATCCTTAAACATTTGTTGAATGCTTAGTATGAGTCAGGAACTGTGACGCTCTATGTATGTTATAAATGCAGATAATGTACAAATGAAAACTATGAAGTAAATACTGTTTTTATCCTCATTCTGCAGAATAGAAATAAGGAAAGTGAAACACAGAGAAGTTATAAATATTCTCAAGGTTACACAGCAACAATTCCATCCCTTCCATTTTAAATTTGTATCTTTCCTCTTCCACTCACTCTTCTTATTTAATCCTTTGAGTTTCAATTTTGTTGTTGCTTTATCCTCTGTGAACTGCAAGGTCACTACTCAACAGTTTACAATTAATCCCAAAGCCATTTGTGAGTAGAGCCAAGGACAAGTTAACCAGCTCACAGTGTGATTTTCAAAGACATAAGCAAAGATATCCATATACACTCCTCTCATTGGAGAAACCACCCTATGATTTTGAGACATACTTTTCACATTTAGAACACTCAAATTATATTTTCTTGCGCCATTCCATCCACTTTCAAAACATATTATCCTCAGGTTAAAAGAAAGTAAGAAAGGAATCCTTTGGAAAAGCTGAGTCATGATGATCTCAGTGAAACAAAGTTCATGTGCTCTAGCCTTGCTCTTGAGTGAGCAACTTTTCTCATGAGGCAGAAAGATCTATAATCTGTAGTCTCCTGTTAGACTTAGGCAGAAATAAAGATCCCAAAGGCTATTTCACTAGATTATATTTTAAGCATGTGGCCATGGGCACTGCTGACACACCTGAATAAACACCCCTGTGGCAGAGGCAGGCAAAAGTCCTGCCAGTCATCAGTATCTAATTCATTCTCATTTTATAAGATGGTAAAACATTAAAAGCTGTTCTAAAAGCAGAAGGATTTGAATCTGGCTTGGTACTAGGCTCTGTATCAATGTTGTTTCTCCTCTTGGGTGTAAGCTCGTTCTAGAAACCATGTCACCTGTTTTGTATTTAAGCTGCTGCTTCTTTTTTATTTATTTATTTTATTTATTTAAAGGGTGTGGAGAGCTCTGATTGAAAAATATTTTATTATTATTTATTTTTATTTTTAAAGGAATGCATTCAGCTCTTCATTTTCAGTGATGCACTGAGATCTCATTAGATCACACAATCTGATGTGAGGCTGATAATGACTCTACTCTCAACTGCAGACTGGAACTTGGGTTAGGCAAGAATGATTAGCAAGTGACACCTTTTCCCAAACCCTTTAGTCATTTTATAAGTCCTTTCTTTAAGAAATATTTCCAAATGTTTTAGACAGATGCATAATGTTTGAACAGAAAAATTGTACATTTCTTGATTGCATATTTGTTTTAAAATTTATTTTAAAATCTTATATTTCCACCACCAATTAAGAGTCATACTTAGTGCATGGAAAATCTGTCTAATATTTACTTTTAAGTGACAAGTCTTGTAAATAAGAGAATGATTTATCCAGGACATACATATCTTATGTGCACAAATCAGCTTCTTCCATTTTAAATTTAATTGGAAAACTGCAATTAAAAAGTAGCTTTTGCTGAGATATGAAAGTTTGCAGATATTACTTTTATAGCTAAATGAACTAACTCTCTAGAGAACCACATGTTAGAATTTCACTGTCAGCCAAAGGGATATATATTAAACTCTGGATTTTGTGAAATATATTCTGTTGTATCCCTTTACCAGGAACCCTTCCAGATGAGCACATGATACCTATAAATCATTAACTTAACATGTTTCTGAGTTAGGTAACCATTTAGTATTCATGCAGTATTTTATTGAGCTATTTTCTCCATTTACAAATAGAAAATATTATCCCCACTGTAAGAAACAATGGCATGATTTCAACATGCTTTCAGAATAAATGTACTCTTTATAATGTCCATATGATTTCCATGTAATATGTATATGTATAAATAATAGAATAGTAGCCAATGTTATTTTCCTTTATAAGGCTTTTGAAACCAGGGAACAAAGGACTATTAATATCAAAATATCTGCATTTCCCATCATTATGAATTATTACTTTTCATCATCATTTACTCCCTTTTCTAGATATTTGGATCTTCCCAGGTCTATATACACTTGCAGATGTACAACTGGATTCTACCAAATGTTATCAGGCTGTTAACTATAATCTTACCCTTTCAGAGGACTTCTTTTTGTGTGTTTCTAGCCTTAGGGAGAAGGGACAGTAAAAGAAAATGACCTTATTGAATTCTCTAGTTGTATATATTATATTACTCAGTTATAAATGCTCTTTATCTTCAAACACAGCATACATTGTGTGCATATTTATCATATGCTATACAGAAAATCTCTCCTTGAATACTTACATCAAGAGCAACTTCATTGCTAAAATAATGTTACCTCTAAAAACTTCTAAGTCTATCCTTTCATTCCCATCACTTGTAGTGCTGAAGGTTTTCCCGGGATTCCTCTGTTTTCAACATGCTTAATCCCCTTACTTACATGTCAGGAAAAGTAAAGAGAGAATATTGAGTTACTGGCATAACAGGAACTTGCTAATATGACCAAGTGGTATCACTTTGTAAATTCAAAATAGCTGTGAATGGAGCATTAAAAGTTCAACAACGAGTACTTATATTATTAAAGACAAACTCTATCACCCTAAGTCTCTTAGGGCCTAAGAGATTTTGCTGTGACTTATTGTAAAGGAGCAGGCAGCATATCAGCAATAGTTCTAAAATCTACAACCAACAGACTCAAAATGAAGACATAACAAGAACAGTACAAAAATAATACAACAGTGAAATCTCAAACCACTAAACATATTTTGCTTAAATTTCAATGGGACTGTCTAAGAACCAACATGGAGTTTTTGTTTGTTTGTTTGTTTGTTTTTTCTGTCTCTCTCTTTTTAAAAATTTAGTCAGTTAATATCCACACCGCTGCATGCAATATGGGCACTGATTCATTTATCACTACTAAGTTTCCTCAGGGATCGTTTGAAATTTTGGTACCTGATTTCTCTAAAACAATCTTAAAAGAGAGAAGCAATTCAAAGCCAGATAGCTCATTCTATGAAGGACTACTACTAGATTTTAACAGTCAACATTTCCAGGCCTCAGTTTACTCATCTGGGAAATGAGATGAGAAGATTGGATGACAACATCTCTATATCCTTTCTATCTCTAATTTTCTATGATCCTAGGAGGGCCACAGTGCTACCTTCAAGTTTTCCGTCCTATTCTTTTTATAATAAATATGAATGAAAAATAAGTAAGTATAAGAAATTTATTTTTCCTCCAGTCCTTAAAATTATTTTGTTGCAAACTGGCAGGAGATAGCTTTACACTGTAATCTGACTTAAAATTTCATTTATTTTAAGATGTTATGTGTCTCACTCGACATTGATAAAAGCTCCCTGGAGTTTCTTCCTCACCCTACCCTCTTTATTTATTCCTATATGGCTGATATGCCAACTTAAGGAAGGACCTCATCATACTAGTGATGATGAGACTGATGAAGATAAAGGGGTATGAGAAATAGCTTCCCCAGTTTCTCTCTTTCCCACTTCATAACAACTTGGGTCAAAGGTCAGAAAGAAAAGAGTATTTGAAGCAGTGGCTATTGGACATGAAAAGGGAAGTAAAAAACTGTATTTCTTAGGATCGACAGAAATAAAATATAAAAAAAAGAAATATATTGTAAGGGAGAGTGAACTCAATCTCACAGTCTGAGAAATGTATATGTTTATTTGTAGGATTGCTTTGTTTTTGGTGTGGGGGGATCATTCAGCATCATTGGCAGGAGGCTGTTATTTCCAACCTCCATTAATTCTCTTCTAAAATTCAATCTCCTTAATATGGCTCACAAGATGTTAAATAATATGTCCCTTGCCTTTCTCTCTAGCTTCATTTTGCACCACTCTTCTTTCCTGCTCCCAAGAGGCCCACTTCTTGCACTCTATGTTGTTGTCAGTCTAAACTATTTTTCACTTCTTCCCACTGCACCATGATTAGTGCTACCTCCAGACCACTGCATGTCCTTAACACACTTCCCTCAATTTGTCTTCTAGATGATTTATATTATTCTTTTTGTTCTCAGCATAAATGACAATGTTTCTCTTGATTTCTCAAACTTTCAAAACTGGCTGCCATTCTGAGGTGAATACCCCTTGTTTACATTTCCATATCACACAGTCCTTCTTATCTTTTATTATAACACTTGTACTCTACCTATTGCGTTAAGCCATGTTAACATCCAGTCTCATAGCTTTAGATACTATTCATATACATATGACTCCCAAATGTGTATATCTTGTTCTGATCTCTCCCTAGTATTCCAAACTCACACGTAATTGTCTATTAAACATCTCCTTTTAGGAATGCTAATAGACATCTCAAAATTAGTATGTATAAAATAAAACTTCTGATTTTCTATTCCCCTCAAACATGCTTCCCTCTCTTTATTCCCTATCTTAATTAATGATGAATACATTTCTTCTATTTTCTCAGGACAAAAGGCTTGGAGTCAAATTAAGTTCAAGTCATCTTGACTTCTTTCTTTTAAATTTACAACCCATCCACCAGCAAATCTCTTTGGCTCCAATTTCAATATGTGTATTAATGCTCTAATGACTCCTTATTAGTAAGAGTAAGAAATGAATCTTTTTAAATATATTTATATATGTTAAATATATATATATATATATATATATATATATATATATATATATATATATAGATAATACTTCACAACCTCCATTGTTACTACATGACTCAGGCCAACATATTCTCCCACTGGGACTATTGTAACACTTTTCTATGTCATTTTCTTGCTTCAATTCCACTCTTTGCCCACTTCAGAAAATCCTCAATGTAGCAACTGGAGTGATAAGGTTAAAACCTAATTCAGAATATGCTACTGTTTTGTTCTTTCAGTTAGATTTCAGAGTGAAACCTAATGCCCTAACAATTTCCAACAATACCCCCTGTTATCTTCCCCATCTCTGAGTTCATGTTTTATTCCATGCCCCTCCTTTCACTGCCACTCCAGAAATACTGATGGATATGCTGACTTACTTGTTACTGTTCCTCAGCTTTCTCAGTCACTGTCTCCCTTCAGAGCCTTTGCACTTGCTTTTTGATTTACTTCAAAATAGTCTTCCTGCAAGAGATGCATGGCTCACATATTAACCTCTTTTAGGTTTCTGAGCTAATGACTCCTTATCAGTAAGAAAAAAAAAAAAAATATATATATATATATATATATATATATATATATATATATATATAATCAGTTATAGTCCCAGGACTGAAGACATAGCAGCCGCTATGTTTGTTTAATGACTGGATAAGCAAACTTAATCTTTCCTAGGTTCTGTTTCATAGTAGTATCATAGTAGTATGATTATTATGGTTGGCATGTGGTTAGATGTATATCTATTTTCCCTGTAGAGGTAGTAGCTTAAAATTCTAAAAAGTTCATTTCTACAGAAAAATTGGCCTATGTAGTGGTTAGATTTGAGAGAATCATTTATATTTAATTTTAGGTACAAAAGAAGATGAATAAGCTTTTATTTTATTTTAAGCTTACCCAGAAATGTGATATGTTCACCATGGCTAACATTTTTTTCTTGTGAGAATTTATTCCTGAAACTCAACAAGCAATGTTTTGAAATACTACTCATTCATAAGGTGAAGATTTGATTCTAATTAAAGAAGAAAAATTGGAATTTAAAGCACCAGCATTATCCAAATCGTAATCTTTGAGGGAATATATTTGTATGCATGCCTCCAGAAAACATAGCATATATATTTGTACAGTGTACTTTTTTCTTCTAGATATTCTTAAGTATATGTTATATTTTTAAAATGTTGAATGTAAAGCAGAAGGTCTCTAAGTGAAATTGCATTCTCCATTAGGAATGATACATTTCTTAGGAAAGAGAAAGAGCTATTATACTCATCATCAAAATGGCAGGGTAGGAAATGTCAGCTTCCATACCCCACAAACATGAAGAGTTAGACAGCTATACATAAGCAAAAATAGCTCAGGCATCCACTTAAGAACATTCAGTATACAATGGAACAAAAAAACTAAAATAATCTCACAAAAAGGAAATAGAGAATAACTTTATTTTGCTTTAATCATCACATCTCCCAAGTGACAAGAAGGAATTCCTGAGCTTGAAAGATTTTCCTTCACTGGTAAAAGGATAGTCGTGTGAACAATAAAGTTCCCCAGTCATTCAGAACACTGTATAAAGGACCTACTTCAGTTTATTTCCACTGGCAAAACTGAGATTTGTAGAGATGGCTTGGAACAAGGAAGAAGGGTAGGAGTTACTAGTATCAACCACACGATTAGAGTGAGTGTAATTCCTAGTGGCCTGCTGTAAAGAGGATGCCAACAGCTTTCACCTCTTAAGAAACCAATGGCCAGCACATCCACTGTGGATCCCCTGTAGATTTCCCTGCTGAGGATTTCCTCCTCTCCAGGTTTTAATGTTAGTAGACACCAGCTACCTCAGTCCCATTCCACTCCTCTCCCCACCTCTAATGCTGGAGCCCTGGATCTGCATTGGCAACCATTCCCAACCTTTGATGTTGCATGAGTGCAAGGTACCAGCCCAACTCTGTGTTTGCACTTGTGGTTAGTCCCTCTAGCTGTAAACCTGCAAAGCTCTGGTTCAACTTAAAAGCCTACCATACTTATGGGATACCGTTAGGAGGCACAATCTACACATAATTGAAGTTCCAGAGGAGGAATAAGGGGTAGAAAGCTTATTTGAAGAAATAATGGCTATGAACTTCCCAAAAGTATGTAGATTTTAGATATCCAAATTTTTGAAGCTCAGAAATTCCTCTCGGTTCATCGGTCAACCACTGAGCCACACCAGCCGGGCCCCATCACTATTTTTTAATGACCAATATGTACTTCTTAATCTCTTCACTTTTCTCACCCATCCCCCAACTCCCCCTCCCCACTAGCAACCAACAGTTTATTCTCTGCATTTATAAATCTGCTTCTGTTTTGTTTACAGTTGTCCCTTGCCACTTCGTGCTTCGACTTTCGCAGCTTCAATCTATCGCTGTTTTTTCAAATACTATACTATATTTGAAAAAAATCACCATAGAGTGAAGCCCCAAAAGTCCAAACGCAAAGTGGCCAGGGACAACTGTATATAAATTAAGAATCCTGCTTCGTGGAAATTCATTTATCACAGTAGAGTCTGGAACTGATTAACCGTGATAAACGAGGGCTGATTGTATATGCCTGTTCTTTGGTCAGTACCAGGATGTTTTGATTACAATGGCTTTGTTGTATAGTTTGATATCTGGTCTTGTGATCCCACCAACTTTGTTCCTCTTTCTAATTAACTGTGATAAACGAGGGCAGACTGTAGTCAAATTTAGAATACTCCAATACTGTGATATGATGCTGTGTTAACCACTTAACCCTCAAATATAGAATAATGAAAATAGTTATAGCTAATATAATTTGATAATGGATACACAAATGTGTGTGGGGGAGTAAAGGGGTATACACACAGAAATATAAAAAATAACCCTAAAATTCATATGGAACCACAAAACACCCTGGATAGCCCAAGCAATATTGAGAAAGAACAATGTAAAAGGGAGCAGAACACTGGGAGCAGTAACTGAAAGGGGATATAGAGTTAACTGGAGGTGTGGAGGAGAGACTGTTCCATGACATGACCACTGCCAGACCTGTGAGCCGAGCATAAGCCAGAATGGAGATTGCTTATGACAAACCCCCCTTAAAGACTGTCTGATCATAACTTATGTCCATTCTGAGATAAATCAGCACCCCTCCCCTGCCTCCTACTGTATACTGGTTCCTGGACATTGTCTTCATCTGATCAAGCATGTAAAGTAATATCTTGTACTTGGTAACATTCGTGTACTAGTACCCATTACTAGTCCCCCCCTTACACCCTATATAATTCTTTGGCACCTGTCAAATGGTGCAGAGATCCATTTTGTCTTGCAGACCAGCCAAGACATACCTCATATGTAAGTTTCCCTTAATAAACTCTACTAGTTACCCCCCCCAAGAAACAAACAAACAAACAAACCAAACAATGCTAGAGGCATCAAATGTTCTAATGGCAAACTATATTACAAAGCTATAATAATGGTGTTGGCATAAAAACAGAAACATAGAACAATGGTACAAAATTGAGAGCCCCAAAATAAACTCATACATATACAGCCTACTAATATTTGACAAAGGAACTGGGATACTCAACGGAGAAATAATAGTCTTTTCAATACATTGTTCTGGGAAAACTGGATAGTCACATGCAAAACAAAAATTGAAATTGGACCCCCATGTTATACCACTGATAAAATTAATTAAAAATAAATTAAGCTGATACTTGTTATTCTCAAAGAGAACCCTCATGCATTGTTGATGGAAATGCACATTGGTGCAGCCACTATGGAAAACAGTATGGAAGTTTCTCAAAAAATTAAAAATCAAACTGCCTTATGACCCAGCAATTCCACTTCTGTGTATATATCTGAAGAAATTCAAAACACTAATTCAAAGGAATATATGTATCCATTTGTTCATTACAGCATTATTTACAATAGCCAAGCTGTGAAACTAACAAGTACTCATCAAAAAATGAGTGGATAAGAAGCCGTGGTACATATATACAATGTAATATTACTCAACCATATAAAAGAACAAAATCTTACGTTATGAAACAGCATGGATGGACCTAGAGGTTATTATGCTAAGTGAAATAAGTCAGTTAGAGAAAGACAAATACCATATGATTTTACTTATATGTAGAATCTAAAGAACAATATAAACAAACAAACAAAACAGAAACAGATACATAGAAAAAGAGAACAGACTAATGATTGCCAGAGTGGAAGGGGTTGGGGGCACTGGGTGAAAAAGGTGAAGGAATTGAGAAGTACAGATTGGTATTTATAAAATAAGCATGGGGATTTAAAGTATAGTATAAGAAATATAGTCAATAATATTGTAATAACTATGTATGGGGTCAGCTTGTTACTGGAAATATCAAGGGAATACTTTGTAAAATATATGATTGTGAAACCACTATGCTTTACACCTGAAACTAATATAAAATAATAGTGAATGTAAGCTATAGTTGATTTTTTTTTCAATTTACTGAAAGAGATTGAAAAAGACACAATGAAATGGAAAGATATTCCATATTTATGGATTGGAATAATCAACATAGTTAAAATATCTCTTTTACTCAAAGCAGTACAGTATACAGATTTAATTCAATCTCCATAAAAATCCCAACGTCATTTTAAAAAAGAAACAGAACAAAAAATCATCAGATTTTTAGGGAACCACAAAATACCTCAAATAGTCAAAGCAATCCTGAGAAAAAATAACAAAAAGCCAGAGGTATCACACTATCTGACTTCAAATTATACCACAGAGCAAAGATACTCAAAACAGCATGGTATTGGCAGAAAAACAGACACAGAGACCAATGGAACAAAACTGAGAGCCTAGAAATAAAACCACATGTATATGGGCAAATAATTTTTGACAAAGGAGCCAAAACCTACATTAGAGAAAATAAAGCCTCTTCAATAAATGTTGCTTGGAAAATTAGAAAGCCACATGCAAAAGAATAAAACTAAGCTATAGTTTGTCCCTGTGTACAAAAATTAATTCAAAATGGATCAAAAAACTAAATATAAGATTAAAACAATAAATTACATAGAAGAAAAGTAGGTACTAGACCCATGGACCTTGGTCTTAGAGAATATTTTATTAATTTGATCCCAAAGGCAAGGGAAGTCAAGAAAAAAATAAATGAATGGGACTATATCAAAATAAAATAAGCTTCTGCACAGCAAAAGAAGCAGCTAATAAAACAAAAAGAAACCAACCAAATGGGAGATGATATTTGCAGGCAACAGCTCCAACAAGGGGTTAATATCCAAAATATATAAAGAACTCATACAACTCAACACCAAACAAACAATCCAGTTAAAAATAGGCAGAGCCCAGGCTGCCTGGCTCAGTTGGTTGGAGCGTCGTCTGGTACACCAGAAGGTTGCGGGTTTGATTCCTGGTCAGGGCACATACCTAGGTTGTGGATTCTATCCCCAGTCTGGGTGCATACAGGAGATAACTGATCTGTTTCTCTCTCACATTGATGTTTCTATGCCCCACCCCATAAAGTCAATAAAGACATCCTCAGATGATGACAGAGAACCTGAACAGACATTTCTCTCATGTAGACTCACAAATGACCAAATGATATATGAAAAGATGCTCAATTACACTAGCTATTTGGGAAATGAAATCAACCCTACTATAAGATTCCATCTCACACCTGTCATAATGGCTATTATCAACAAGACAAGTAATAACAAGTGTTGAAGAGGTTGTGGAGAAAGGGAACCCTCATTCACTGCTGGTGGGACCGTAATCTGGTACAACTACTATGGAAAACAGTATGGCAGTGTCTCAGAAAATTAAGAATAGAGTTACCATATGATCCAGCATTCCTTCTTCTGGGTATCTAGCCCAAAAAACTTGAAAACATTTATTTGCAAAGATATATACACCAGATATATACACCCCTATGTTCATTGCAGCACTATTGATGGTGGCCAAGACATGGAAACAACCAATGTGTTCTTTAACAGATGACTAGATAAAGAATATGTGGTACACATAAACTATAGAATACTACTCAGCCTTGAGAAAAGATGAAATACTGCCATTGGCAACAACAATAGATGAACCTTGAGGATATTATGCTAGGTGAAATAAGTCAGTCAGAAAATGCTAAGAACCTTATGATTTCACTCATATGTGGGACATAAAACTGAAAGTCATGGACACAGACAACAGTATCGTGGGTGGGTGGAAGTGTAGTAACGGGTAAAGGGAGGCAAATATATGTTGATGGAAGATGATTTGACTTTGGGTGGTGGGCACACAATGCAATATATAGATTTTGTATCATAGAAATCTATCCTTGAAACCTATATAATCTTATTAACCAATGTCACCCCACAAAATTAATAAAACATTTTAAAATACCACACAATTCTACAATAAAAAACAAACAACCCACTTTAAAAATATTTAAATGGATATTTTATTAAAGAAGGTATATGGATGGAAAATGAAGATAGGTAAAAATGCTAAACATCATCATTTACTAGGAAAATGCAAACTAAAACAATGAGATATCATTAGACACATATTAGGATGGCTACAATATAGTGATTCAATATTTTTATACCTTAACAATGTCACCATGCCAACTTATCACAATATTATTGACTATATTCCCCTTCACCTTTTTCAGCCATCCTGCTACTCCCTACCCCTCTGGCAACAATCTCTCTGGCCTTTGTTTCTATAAGTTTGTTTTGTTTTGTTTGTTTTGTGATTTTTATTTTAGATTCCACATGTATATGAAACCATACTATGTGTGTCTTCTCTCAGACTTATTTCACTCAGTATGATACCCTCTAAGTCCATCGATGTTGCTGTAAATGGTGACATTTCATTTTTTATTGCTCTGTAATAGTCATATATCTATGTATATATAGAGAGAGATTATCTATCTATCTATCTATCTATCTATCTATCTATCTATCTATCTATCATCCAGCTATCTATCTATCTATCTATCTATCTATCTATCTATCTATCTATCTATCCATCCATCCATCCATCTATCCATCTATCTATCTATCTATCTATCTATCTATCTATCTATCTATCTATCTATCTAGATATTATTGCTGTGTAAATATGTATAACTCACAACTTCTTTACCAATTCATCCATTGATGGACACCTAGGTTCCTTCTATATCTCAACTATTATAAATAATGCTGCAATGAACATAGAGGTACATGTATCTTTTCAAATTAGTGTATTGTTTTTGGATTTATTTATTTATTTATTTTGGATAATTACCCAAAAGTGGAATTGCTGGGTCATATGGTATATCTACTTTAATATTTTGAGGAAACTCCATGCTGTTTTCTATAATGGCTGCACAAATTAGAATGGCTATTATTAAAAAGTCAACAAATAACATATGTTTGCGAGGATGTGGAGAAAGGGGAACCCTTGTGCACTGTTGGTGGGACTGAAAATTGGTACAGCTGCTATGGAAAACCGCATAGAAGTAGATTTTAGATGTTCTCACCATAAGAACAACAAAATTATAATTATGTAAAGAATGTGTTCAGTAAGGTGTTTGGATAAATATTTTGTATCCATGTATGAAATCATCACATTGTACACTTAAACTTATTCAACATTATATGTCAATTATATCTCAATAATTCTGGGAAAAGAAAAGTGAAAGGGCAACCAACAGAACAGATTTTGATCCCATGACCAAAATTAAAGAAAAATAGTTCTTTTAAAATTATATAAATAGGCAAGGATTTTGTTGTTGTTATTGTTGTTAGTTTGAAAACAATTTCAAGGAGAAATCTGCATCTTTATAGAATTCATTGGATTGAAAAATACTCAACTTTGATCAATTTCCTGCCTGAACTTCCTATGGCAAGAAAAATAAGACTGTTTTAGTTATTTGAACTATGTTTACTAGGACTTTATTAGATGTACTGATTTGGGGTATTGAATAAGTTGGTCTGGGCTGAAGGGAGGTAGAAACACAGAAACAGCAAAGTTAGAAGACTGTCTCAGAATGTTGTCTCAGGATACAGCAGGCTATGAATACAAGTGAATATATTTCCTGTACACATATAGAAGTGGAATGGTGAAGTATATTTCTTAAGGCTTTAAGATGACCTTCCTGAAAAATTTCTTTTTCTCTTCACCTGAGTCATTTTTTAATCACACATGTAAAACCTGAATACAGATGCTCTTTGACTTATGATGTGGTTCATCCTCAGAAATCCAACATAAGTTGAAAATATTGTAAATTTAAAAAGCATTTAATACACATAGTCTGCAAAACATCATAGATTACCCCAGCCTACCTTAAAGGTGCTCAGCATACAATATCATTAAAAACTCTGGCAACACAGTACACTGAAGAATATCAGTTGTTTACCATCTTAATTGCATGACTGTCTGGGAGTTGTGGCTCCCTGCTGCTGCCCAACATCATGAGAGAGTATCCTATCATATATTGCTAGCTCAGGAAAGAATCAAAATTCAAAGTTCAGTTTCTACTGAATGTATATCACTTTCTCAACATTATAAAGTTGAAAAATCATAAGTTGAACCATTATAAGTCCTAGACTTTGTTTAATTCTTGAAAAATTCTAACAGCATAGGTATATTTAGAATAAAACCTGAAAGATCTCCTTTACTGATTTTCTGTCAGTCTTGCTCACTTCCTTGGAAGTAACCACTTTGAAGCTAGTATCCTTCCTGTCTTTTCCTATGCATTTTCATAAGTATATGTTCCTATATATAACATTTCTCTATGACGTTCTTCTCTTTTGACACTGTGCCTAAATGTATTATAATCATTAATCTTTATTAATGTAAGAGAGATATATCTCAAATCTAACGAATTATATAACATAAAATTTAAAGATATGAAAATGTATAATTGATTTCTTCTATCAGGAGACATTAAGCACTCACTACCATGCTAGGTTTATGTGTGGGGAGAATAATGTGGATCGAAATATAAGTTTTTGTGAAAGTGAGGCTTAACTCAGACTTTGAAGAACTGTCAACCATAGACAGTGGAGATTAAGACTCATGACATTTCAGTTGAGGGTAGCAGCATGAAAAAAGCACAAGAATAAACATGATGAGCATGGAGGAAAGATGTAGCAAAGCAGAAAAGAGAGAGATAAGATTGGACAAAATAATAAGGCAAAGCTACCTGTTCTTGATGCAGAAGTCACTGTGGGGCTTATTCATGCTTGCAGGTACATTAGGAAATGCATCCTGATTGCACTAAATAAAATGGATGGCAGATAGGAGAGCCTTGAATTTAGGGAAGTAGATGTAAGTGGCAATAATTCAGACATGGGTTTTGGGACATTCTGAACTAGCTTAGTGGGAATAGAGAAGGATAAATTAATCTGAGGCATTTTCAGAAAAAGAAATGAAATGACTTAGTGACAAGTTTGATAGAGGGATTAAGGAAAAAAGGATGAATCAGAAATAGACCCAGAGTTTTAAATGTTAAAATGGTGGTCATTTTATAAATAAAAAATCAGAAGGAACTGGCAATGGGCAAATATGGGGACAATGGAGAGAGAGTTTGATGTATTTATAATAAAGAATACCTAAAATGTTTAAGCAAAAAATGCAGTTTACTTTTCTAAATTACAAAAATAATTATCTTCATTATCTACCCCACTGTCTCCTAGACCACTACACCTGAATATGAAGAATTTCACATTTAAGGACAAGTTAGTGTTTGCAGTCACAAACAACTGGACCATGTGAAGGTATTGCAATCTCATTATGTTTCTACAATTACTCAGCTATACTTTGCTAGACCTGTTACAGTCTTTGATATGCTGGAATCCTCTAAAGAGTATCTTATGTCACAGCAGCTCAAGTCTCTATCTAGGCCTAGGGACACCTCTTATTATAACACATCGGAGAACAGCAGAGATAGCAAGTGGCTCCTTAGCCAGATGGCATAATGCCTAGCTGAAGGGGAACAAGATCACCATAGAGAGGTTTCCATTATGTTGTGAAATTTGAAGAGAGCCTTTCAGAATCAGGCCTCTGGGAATATTCCATCCTGTAATGGATAAGGTGAGAAAAGATGAAAAATTATTTTTTTGTTTTTATCCTTTTTACGCACACACCACACACACACACACACACACACACACACACACACATGCACACACTTTGTATCAGGCTAGGAACATACCTATTGGGTGAGGATCTTTAGTTAAAACCCAAATGTGTGTCAGACAGAGCTGTTTTTAAATTCCAGTGTTATATCTGTTGTAAAATAAGGCAATTTGTCACTGAATTGAGGTGAAGTGTTTCTGACCTTTAGAGTAGATAAGACACACAAGCACACCACCACCACCACCCCATTTTCAAAATATTGGGAGCTGTGTCCAGAATAATATTTTTGAAGAAATAGCATTCAGACTTTTTGAGAAAAACACAGAGCGTATCTCAATAGTAATAAAAGTGATCAAACTAAAACACAAAATGAAGCCTTTATTGTTATAATTTTTCTAATTTTAGTGATGTTAAGAAGATATGAACTTTGAACTGTAGGTAACTGAATGGTGTTGCTAGGCAACTTTGCTTCTTATATATGAGATTTCTCCTTTTGGTTTAATTCTGCGTTTTGCTTAAATCCCTCATTTGAGTAAGTAGAAGGATGGGCCTTCCGAAATGGAAATTGATAGGTCAGTGAGACAGTTACAGGTGTACACATTGTTTGGTATTCTCTTGTAACAATCCACACAGGTATACAACTACTTTGTTACAACTAAAAATGACAATATGAAATATAGCAGCCATTTTTCTCTCAAGAAGAGGAGCATATAAATTTACTTGGTCCAAAGTATCTTCTGCTTCAGCAATACATCAAACTGTGCAGTCCCATCAGTCTGAATCAATTAGAAATTCCTCACAAAGTAAATTACATTGGAAACCTTTGATTTGTTACTAGAGTTTGTTACAATTCTCTTCAATCTTGAAAGACTGAAAGCAAAAAAGTAATAATGTGACAGTAATAGTAAAATGTAACTTTTATTGAGATTGATGAGAACCTATTTGCTACAATATTTGTTTTTAATAATTTAATTTTTCAAACTGCAGAGAAAGTCATAAATATTTGATTATGAACCTTCTACAATTTATAAAACTTTGGTTTGAACTGGTTCCTGATCTTTTGAATATACTTATATCACTTTTTATAATAATCCCATTCACAATATGGCTTTAGCTCTTAAATTAATTCCTTATTTGCACCCCTCCATTTGATTAGCACATGCCTAATTTACTGCATACACCCAGGGCTTGCTGAAGTAAATTGAGAAACAACAGCTCCCTTTTGCAAAATCTATGTGAATGATTGAGGGATGGATATTAACTATCAATCATCTTCAAAGAGAATTTTGGAAAGTTTCTATTCACCAGCAGCATTCAAGTGCAGCTGGGACCATTTCAAAAATAATATCTAAGTTATTTGTAAGAAGCAAAAGCTGAAATTGGAAACAAAAATTATTTTTACATTTAGTGAATCATATCATGAATGTCACTAAGTTGCCCTGTGTAGAACTAATTGCATTTCTTAAATAATGAAATGTCTATAAAGAATACAGATTCATCTAAAAGTAAATAAGATGTTGGTATTTAAATACTTCATATGAAGAACAATTTTTTAGAAACAATTATGAAAGTCTCTACATTTTAAGTCATGCATCAGTTACAGTAACAAAAGGTATTTGGTTGCAGTTACAATTGATTCTTAAAATGTGAACATCAAAATCTTAGAAATATGCTGTTCAAATAGAGCACTGAACTAATAAATAAATAAGCTTACTGATCATGTTTGCTTCATTAGGATTTGTAGAAATCCTTCTGTAAGAATCATTTCAGAGTGCTTTCCTTACTTCAGGATGAAAGCCTGGAGACTGAAGAGCTTCCCATGATATTTTTCAAGGAACAACTACTATAAATGATTCTTGTTTCCAACTGGTGGTTTCTATCTCGGCACTGAACTGGACAATTCATTTGGCAGTTAACTTAGCATTTAGCCATAATTACTCCTGTTGGTGGTCACTTCTATCCATAGATGAATAGACTCTACTCTTTCTACTATGCCTCTTAATTTTTGCTATGAATTTCAAACATTTAAGATTGTATCTGCAGACTTCTTAGCAAAATATAGTTGTGCATAGCTAGCCCTGTGTACACCTTGAGGCTTTTTAAAAATACACTTTGAGTAATATATGGATATTTTTATAATATTAAGTCTTCCAATCCATGAACATAGGATACTTTTACATTTTTGGTATCTTCTTTAATTTCTTTCATCACTGTGTTCTAGTTTTCAGTATACAAGTCTTTCACCTTCTCAGTTCAATTTATTCCTGAGTATTTTATTATTTTTGATGCTATTTTAAATGGAATTTTCTTAATTTCCTTGTCTGATAGTTTGTTATTAATGTATAAAAATTCAACTCATATCTTGGATATTGAAATTACATACTGACACTTTACTAAATTTGTCTCTTGTGACAGTCTTTGTTCTTTTCTCCTTTCTTTGAATTTATTGGGGTGACACTGAATAACAAAATTATACAGGTTTCAGGTGCACAATTCTACAACATATCATCTGTATATGGTATTGTGTGTTCACCACCTGAAGTCAAATCTCCTTCCATCACCATTTATCCCACCTACATCCACTTCTATTTCCCCTCAAACCCCACTGACAATCACTACACTGTTTTCTGTCTCCATGAGTTTTTCTCTCTGTCTCTCTTTCCTTTTTATTTTCAATTTTTTTCTTTATTGATTTTTACAGAGAGAGATAGAAATATTGATGAGAGAGAACATCGATTGGCCGCCTCCTGCATGCCCCACACTGGGAATTGGGCCCACAACCTGGGCATGTGCCCTGATGGGGAATTGAACCAGTGACCTCTTGGTGCATGGGTCAATGCTCAGCCACTGAGCCACACCAGCCAGGCATCTTTTTTTTTTTTTTTTTTTTTTTCTCAATCCCTCCACCCCCCGCCCACACACACACCTAGGCCCCTGCCCAGACAGATGTCAGCCTGCTTCCTATCTATGAGTCTCTTGTCACAGTCTTTGATTTAAAGTCTATTTTGTCTGATGTTAGTATAGTAATCCCTGCTCTCTTTGGGTTACAAATGGCATGGACTATCTTTTCCATCCCTTTGCTTTCAGCCTATGTATTTCCTTATATATAAAGTGATTTTCTTCTGGACAGCAAAATAGCTATAGTTTTAACAGTCTGTTCTAAGCTGATAACAACTTAACTTCAATCACACAAAATCTCTACTCTTTAATTAATCTCCCCCAATACATTTTATATTTTAATGGTCAAAATTTGCATCTATCCATACTGTGTATCTTTTAACATTTTTAATTGTAGTCATAATTTGTCTTTTAACTTTTATAACACAATTAAAAGTGATTTATCACCCATGGACACAGACAATAGTGTGGTAAAGGCCTGGAGGGAAAGGGGGGAGGGAGCAGGGTAGAGGGAGTCAGTGGTGGAAAAGGGGGAGATATCTGTAATATTTTCAAGAAAAAGATAAATTTTAAAAAAGTGATTTATTGCCCAGTCAGTATGGCTCAGTGGTTGAGCATCGACCCATACACCAAGAGGTCTCTGATTCGATTCCCATTTAGGGCACATGCCCAGGTTGTGGGCCAAATCCCCAGTGGGGGGCATGCAGGAGGCGGTCAATCAATGTTCTCTCTCATCCATGTTTCTATCTCTCTCTCCCTTCCTCTCTCTCTAAAATCAATAAAGAAAAAATATTTTTAATAAAATAAAAAAGTGATTTATATACCATTATTACAATAATAATGCAGTATTCTGTATTTGTCTATGTATTCACCTTTACTAGTAAGTTTCGTACTTTTTTACATTATCAAGTTGCTCTTTAGCTATTTTTTACTTCGACTTGAAAAACCCCCTTTATAAGAACTTCTATTTCCCTTAGCTGGTATGGCTCAGTGGATTGAGCATCATCCCATGCACCGAGCAGTCACTGGTTTGATTTCCAGTCAGGGCACATGCCCTGATTGCAGGTTCGATCCCCAGTAGGAGGCATGCAGGAGGCAGCCAACTGATGTTTCTATCTCTCTCTTCCTCTCCCTTCCCTTCTCTCTAAAAAATCAATATAAACATATTTCAAAAAAGAAGAAGAATTTCTATTTCTTATAAAGCAGGTCTAGATGCAATTAACTCCCTCAGCTTTCATTTTATGGGAAAGTATCTCTTCTTTATTTTTAGACAGTTTATTTAGGGTATAGTATTCTTGCTTTTAATATGTCATCCCACTCCCTTCTGTTCTGTATGGTTTCTGCTGAAAAATCCACAGATAATTCTATGGGGGCTTTTTTGTACATGATAAGTCAATTTTCTCTTGCAGCTTTCAAAATTCCTTGCCTTTAATATTTGACAATTTGGTTATATTGTAAATCAATGTGAGTTTCTTTCAGCTCAACTTGTTTGATGTTTTGGGGCTTCTTGGAAGCGTATGTCCATCTTGTTGCCCATATTTGGGAAATTTTCAACGATTGTTTCTTTGAATAATATTTCTGGTACTTTCTTTTATCCATCTATATGACTTCCATAATGCTTTTAAAAAATATTTATTGTTGAGAGTATTACAGATGACCCTCCTTTCTTCCCTCATTACCTCCCTCCACCCAGTTCCCACCCCACCTTGCCTTCACTGCACTATTGTCTGTGACCATGGGCAATGCATATATGCATATAAATTCTTTAGTTAATCTCTTTCCACCCACCTCCATTCTTCCATGCCTCTGGATCTATTTAGTTCATCAGTTTATTTTTTTCATTAGACTCCATATATAAGTCAAATCATGTGATATTTGTCTTTGACTGGCTTATTTCACTTTGCATAATAATCTCTAGGCCCCTCCACACTGGCTCAAAATGCTTGATGATGTCCCTTAAGTCCCTCAAGCTTTATTCACTATTTATTTATTTTGTTCTTTTTTTTTTTTTTCTCTTCTGACCGAATGATTTCCAATAACCTATATTCAACTTCCCTGATCCTTTCTTCTGCTTGGTCTAGTCCACTGTTTAACCCCTCTAGTGAATTTTTTAGTTCAGTTAATGTGGTCTCCAGCTCCATTAATTCTGTTTGGTATTCTTCTATGTTTTCTCTTTGTTGTGATTTTTACTTTGTTTACATTTTTTTTTTTTTACCTCAGTGAACATCTTTAGAGCAGTTATTTTGAATTATCTGTCAGATAAATCATGTGATTCTATGTCAATAGGGTTTGTTTCTGGAGATTTATCTTATCCCTTTGTTTGGAGCATATTTGCCTGGTTCTTCATTTTCCTTGAATTTCTGTGTTGAAGTCTGCACTTTAGGCAAGAAGTTAACTCTCTTGCCTTATACAGGAAATCCCACCAGTCAGCTCAGATAGAGATTCTGGAAGCCTCTCAAACCTTTGTGCTTGTTTAACACACTCTACTTGTTCTTTACAGCCCCCAGGAATCTAAGGTATGCAAGTCCCATCAGTGTACTGAGACAAAAGAGACTGAAACTAGTCCTTTGGGTAGCCCCCAGAAGAGTTGGATCATTGAATACCCCATCCAAATTTTTCCTCCCATGGGGGAATTTAGGAGCTGGCTTTTTCATCTGTTCAATATGTGGTGAAACACATGGGGGTGGGGTTTACATTAACTGACAACCCAAATATCCATTTCTGTTTCACTTTCACCCAGGTGGCTAAGTTGTGCCAGGTCCCATAAGCACTCTGAGACAGACAAGTCAGAAGCCGGCCATTTGTAAAGTCATCAAGAATGTTGTGGCTTTCCATACCCAGACCAACTTATTCCCATTCCAGAAAGATGCAGGCAGCTGTGGTTTTGGTCTGTTCACTATGTGCTGACCCAGAAAGTATATCCATGGCTTTTAGAACCTCGGGTTACTGTTTCCATTCTTTTCCAGGTGGCTAGACTGTGGCAAGTCTGATGTCAGAGCTTCAAGGCTGGCAAGACAGATGCCAGTTCTTTTGATATTCTTAGAGAAGTTGGGGCATTGGGTGTATGGATAAATTTTTTCTCTCCCCAGAGGGAAACTAAAAGCAGGGATTTTTCATTCACTTATTTTTTTTCTGAGATGAGCAACAAGGAGAATCTGTAGCTTCTACAAGCTATATCTATCAGAGCTCTAAGACTGGCAAGATAAAATCCAGTCTTCAGGGGAGCCTTCTTGGAAATTTGGGAGCATTGTTTGTATGAGCTAACTCTTTCTTGCCACTGAGAGAAGCTGGGTGCTAGGGTATGTATTCCTGATCATATGTCACCGTGCTGGGAGTGAGGATTCTGGTCAGAGAATGTCCTGAATCTATCCAAATTAGCTTCAGTGAGTGTGGTTTCATGTTTACTTGGGGTGCAGGAGCCTTTTAATTAATTTCTATATTTCTCATAAAAGAATTTGTTCATGAAGTGTTGCTGAAATGTGTATTTGTGGGGGAAAGCTTCCTCTCTACCATCTTGCTGGTGTTGCACCCTACATCATTTCCTTTTATGGTACACTTGCTAGACTTATATTTTTCCTTGATTTTAGGCATGCACTGGAGAACATTTTTTTGTTGTTGTTATGACCTAGTGAAAAAGATTGAGGAACATGGACTGGATAGTGCTGATTGAATAACTCTACTCAAAATAATTGATGGATTATTGTAAATATTATGACCAAATTCTAGAAATATGTTCCAGAACTTTGTATGTAACCTTATCAAGCTGAACTTAAAAATAAAGACCTTAATGCAAACATATTAGTTATGCTTATATAGATAGTCAATGCAGTAGATCGTGGAAGTCAGCATTTGGCTGCTATATTTTAGAAAAACTTGAGCTTAAAGGAAGGTGAGAAACCTGGTGTTAGAAAAAGAATGTTGTCTGAGGAACTTAAAGGAATAAAAGTTTAGCCTAGAGAAGCTACATTTTGACAACAGAAAATATCTATTTCCCAGAATTCAAATCATACTATTATATGGTAGATTTAGATTTAGTTGATATTGCCAAAAAAGTGGATAATAGGAAAAAAGAAGATGTAACTTGCAGGGAACCAGATTTAAGTTGAGTAAAGGAACAAATTTCTAAAGTTTGGCAATGGAATGTTATGCTTCTCATAGCATAGCAACTTCCCCATCCCTTGAAATGATGTAGTAGAGGTTAAAAGACCCTCTGCATAGCATGTTATAAAAAGGATTAGGATATTGGATGGGTATCTACTTAGTCTGGATTAATTCTGAAATCACTTTTGTCTCACAGAGTCTACTAAGAGGACACTACACTTATTTTCAAATGTGCCCTGCAATTTTTGACTCACAGTCTTAATTGAAACACACACACACACACACACACACACACACACACACACACACAAACACACACACAATTATTTTACCAGGATATAATATTAATGTCAATGACCGCACATGTGCAGACTGTTTTTACCAAAAGCAGATATCCTAGGTAAATGTCAAATTTAAAAGGTGTGGCTATAGGAGACAAAGGGTAGGAAATGAAAAACAGTAGGCGAGGAAATTAATGAGGATAAGGTCTTAAAGGTGGGTAAGTAGGTGATAAATACAGTTCCAAAAGAGCATATGAATAATGAGTCATGAATGACTTCAGGGCATTAAATTGGTACAATTCAACAGAAAATGTGTCATAATTCATTTGACGTTCCGTGCTTATGCCTAGCAATCTAGGGAATTATATTTTGATTATGTTGAACATCTCATTTTGCTTTAAGAACATCCTTGTGACTAAAGCTCACTGTACAATACAGCTCACACCTGAGGAGTCATGTGCCCAGTTGTGTTTTTCCAATTAACACAGCATTTCAAATTGTGTTTTACCTGTTCACCACTTTGAATCTATAAAGGGAGAAGAGAGGTGAAATTCCAATTGGAGAATAAGCTAAGGGCATAATAGAAAGGCCAGAACTGGATCATATTTTACTTGAAATAAGAAGACTTATTTGTTACAACTCATGAATCTAACTATGTATTTCATACAACAGTTTTCTGTCTTTATTATTCTTGTACTTTTAAAACTGATATATCCCCAATATGATGTAACTGATAAATAACTTAGCAAGGTTTTAAGGTAGGGCAGTTACATAATATTGTGATTGAATTTCATTGTTGAAAAATAACAATTGTACTTCTCAAGATGTTACCACATATATTAAAGTTAAAAAAGAGAGGCTGAAAATAATACATGATGCTGAAATCTCAGAAAAAATAAAAATTGAAATTTGGAATTAACAAAGGATAAAATGACTTGTGTACTTTGATTATTGTATTTGTATTGAATTCATGATTAAATTCCTTTGAAACATCCACAGGGATGACAAAGTATTGGTATGAAGGACAATAAGCATTAATTCACTTTGCCAGAATATATGGCCAGGCAATATCTAAGTGGCATTTTATAAATGGCATTACATAAGCATTGCCCAAATTACTAAATGTCGATTGCAATATTCTGCTTTGTTTCTTGTAAATATTTTATGGAAATTTTAATCAGAACTACTTGTTAAGAAGAAATTAGAGGATCTATGTTACTTTAGTCATTTATAATATAATGGTTAAAAGCTGAATTCTTAATTCTAACATTCAGAGCTTTAATCTACACTTGAGCAAGTTATTATATTGTTCTGAGACTCAGTCTCCTAATTTGTAAAATGGATGAAATAGTACTACTTAACTCATAGTCTATCATGTGAGTTAAATAAAACAATTCATGGAAAGCATGTAGTAATGCCTGGTACAAAGTAAGCACTCAATAAATTATCATTGTTATCACTAATGAATATATCTGTTTTACCCCTGTGGGAGAATTTTGTCTTCATAGACCATTTAACAACCCTACCTTTGCTGACATAGCCCATTAAAGTTGATTCTGAAAATAAATGTTTTAAGTGTTGCACACTTGGGCTTTCCTTCCCACTTCAGATTTAGTTTAAAAAACAGTCTACATACTAGAGATTGAATGAAATGATATCCCCCCTTCTTTATTAAATGAAATGATATCCCCACTTAAAATGTTTTGCATTATAATGAAAAAAGGTAAAATTCTACAAACATCAGAAAGAAAGCACACACACACACACACACACACACACATCATACTACTTAAAAAGAATAAAAATAATGTTGTATTTAAATAGTCCTGAACTCTATTACTTACTTGCACATGGAGCTTAATGTACACAATGCACATGAAATTTTTCTTATTGCATACAGTTTATTTCTCTATTCATGAAATATTTGTAGTCTACTCCCTAACTCTCATTTATTTCTTATTGCTCAAGGCAATTAGTATAGAATGATACTATGTAATTGGGCCCATCAAAATTGACTTGAATTTATTCTTTCAGAACCTTAGTTACTACTGATAAATTAAGTCTTGTTAATTGGTTAATGGCTGCCAAGTTGTTAATATGTAATATTTTCCTGGTGACATACATAATTTTACTAGAGGCCTTTAGGACACAGTCAGAACCATTACCTCTGAGCCTCAATTTCCATATCTGTATAAGCATATAATTAAAATCTGTGCTCTTATAACAGACTTGCTAATGATTGCTAAAGATAAGACTTTAAATATTATAAGGTTCTATGCAATGTGGGGGTCATTAATTAATTCACTTACTCAATTAACAATTACTTGTGCAACTTAAATGTGCAAGATTTCATTCTAGGGCCTTGGGATATATCAGGGAACAAAGATCTTGTGTAGGTTCTAGTCTTACAGTGGGAGACTCACAAAAAATATACAGAATAAATAAATCAAGTAGTCCACTAAAAAGTGATAACTCGCATAAAAAAATAGGATAGTGTAAAGAGATTATGATTTTGGTGTGAGAGTTCACAATTTTAAATGCAGTTGAACCTCACTAAGAGGGTGATTTAAAAAAAAAAATCTTAAAGGACATGAGAAAGCAAGCCTTGTGGATATTTGGAAGAAAAGTTTTCCAGGCAGCAGAGAAAATAGACTAAAGGCTTTAAGAATAGAGTATGTTTGGCTATACAAAAAAAAAAAAAAGGCAGTGAGATTATAAGAGTGAGCAAGGAAAGAAGTAGACCGTCTAAAGTGTTAAAGAGGTGATATAAGGGATTAAGGAATTAAGAATAAGGAGAAATTGATTATATAAAGTCTTCTAGGTCTCTAAAAGATGACTTTTTACTTAGCTCTGAGTGAAATGGGGAGCCACTGAAAGTCTCTGAGTAAAGGAGTAACAAGACCTCACTATTCTTGAAACTGTGCTGAAAGTACACTACAGAGGGCAAAGAGGGAAGCAGCAGAGAAAGCAGCTAGGAAGCCGGTACATTAATCCAGAGGAAAGATGATGGTGGCAGGGTGAAAGTAATACAATGTGGCCAGATTTTGTGTATAATTTTGAAGACAGTTCCAACAGGCTTTTCTGGCTGATTGAATATGGGATGTGAGATAAACAAAAGATAACTATAATTTTTGTCCTAATAATTTAAAGGATGGAGTTGACATTTACTGAATGATGAAAGGTTGAGAATGGAGAAAGTGAGGGTGTGAGGAAGAACAGCAATTCAGTTTTAGAGATGAACTATCTGCTAGACACCCAAGTGAAGAAGTTGAGTAGGTCATTGTATATATGAGTCTTGAATTTGGGAGAGGTGTCTGAGCTGAGGATATAAATGTAGTTATTATTGGCATATAGATGTTATTTAAAACCATGAGAGTGGATGGGATTCCCAAGTTGAACTGAGCTCTAGGGAACTGCAACGCTAAACTGTTTTGGGGGAAAAAAAGAACAAGCAAAGGAGACCAGGAAGGTATAAATAAGTAGCTAGAGGGAAAATCATGAGAATGTGGTATCTTAGAAGCTAAGTGAAGAAAAAGGATCAAGGAAGAAGAAGTGACTGACTACGTCAAATACTGCTGATAGGTGAAGTCAGATGAGAGTTGATCATTGTAGATTTCAAGGACAGCAGTTTGGATGAGTAGTGAGAAGAGTAAAGCCTACCTGAAATGTGTTTAAGAGAGAATGGCAGGGAAGAATTCAAGAGCAAATGTAGAGAATTATTTCAGGGAGATTTGCTGCAAAAGGGAGTAAAGAATTAAAACTATAACTAGAAATGAAAGTAGATCCAAAAGAGGATTTTAAAAAGATTTTGTTTTTGTTTTGTTGGTTTTTTCAAGAACGGACTAACAAAAGCGTGAGAGAATGATGAAAACATACTTACTGATGGGTATTATCCATTAAAGAAGGAAAATAGGTCACAAAGAATAGAGAGAGATGATTAGTTGCTGGAGTAGGTAACAGGGGATGAGATCTAGTACACAGATGGAAAGAATTGACCTTAGATAAAAGTGTGGATAGTTCATCCATGATAACATTTGGAACAGCAGAATATTAATAATTCAGACGAAAGATTGTGACCTTTGGAATTTCTAGTCCTCTGGAAGGCTCTACAGGAAATATTTTGAGACACAGGGCCTTCTAGTACCTCTCAAATCTCAGCATGTAAAAAATTGTAGGCCAGCTTTTCCAATAACTAGTTGGAGAACTTTAGAATTTTATATTAAACTTGCTGAGCACCAGTTTCATCCAGAAAATGAAGAGATAGGTCTCTAAGGTACTTTTAATCTCTAACAGTTTATGATGCTGTAGTATGTACTAGTCCAGATTTCATAGCTGAATAACAGTCTCTATCCTCTCTGGAGCCTTTTTTTCATATGTTGACTTGGTGTATGGCCTTGAGCATGCCACATCTAAACCAACCAGTTACTGTTGGAAGCAGGCATGCATTATGGACAGAGACAGAGACAAGAAGGGACAAACACACACACACACACACACACACACACACACACACACACACTTTCTTCAGTCTTGTTTTATGAAAAGATCAGAGAGAGAATAACTCTTTTTCCTCTCTCTACCTCTTAGTATTATGGGGTAGATACATAAAAAATAATTTTCAGGGACACATGAAGTACATTCAGAGATATATTTGGCATTTTTAAAAACTGAAAATGGCTAACTACATGGAAAATGTGCAGGCTTTCTGGTCTTTTATTCCTGCACACAGAAGTTTCTATCTTAATTCAGGATTGATTCTTATAATATGTCTTTGTCATTTATATTTTCTTCATGAATTTGGCCCGCTTATATCCATGTTTCATTGTTGTCCTAAGAACTTATTCCAAACTTTATTATCCTTTGCATGAAGTAGTTCAGCTTTTGTTTATTTACTCCTAGATTCCTAATTTTAGATGTGATCCCTAGGGACAGTGAATACCCTCAAATCTCTAGACAGAATAACTCCAAGTGACTTTTACCATCTTTTTCATAATTTTATACTTTCAACTAAGGATCCTTGGGGCATCCTCTTTTCTGTTGAAAACAAATGTATTGGTCCAAATTTTCACCCTAAATCTGTGGGGAAATTCTTAGGATGTAATCTCGTCTGTTTCCTTTAACCTGTCCTTTGAACACAACTTTTTATATGTTAACATCAGGGGCTGTCACTTTTCTGGGACTGAAACTGTTTTCCTTTACTGAAAATGAAAGAACAGGAAAGGAAATCTTAGTTAACTGCAGACAGAGCAAAGATAGGTGCTGGATGCACTTGAAGAGCTTCTCAGATCTGTTGCTGAATATTTCTCAAAGTAAACAATGCTGAACTTGAGAGTTCTCACCAATATTCTTCTCTCAGATAATGTTTTAAGTGGTGCCATTAAGACATGACCACTGTACTTACTACCATTGTTATTGTGATAGCAGTAGGATTCAGAGTCTTGTTGTCCTAAACAAATGGAAGGTGGCAGACCCTCTGAAGTATGAGAAAAAAATGAGTCCATCTAGTGGCCTGACAAAATGAAGTGATAGAATTGACAATGGATGAAAGGAAATTTATGTGTATTTAGTTGTGGGAGGAAGTCTAAATTCATGTTTGTTTCTTGATCTTTGGAAACCAGTAATGATCTGGCTAGTTTCCTAAAGAAAAATTTTATATCTTAAACCAGAATAAAAAAAAATAATTGTGGGATACTATTATGCTATAAGAAAAAATAGTCATATCCATTTATTTGCAATCTTACTCATTTATAAAATAATATAATAAGATGTTAGCTAAGTCAGTAATTTATTATGCAAGTAATTAATATAAGTTCAAAAATAGTGATTGAATGCTAGGCAACTGTTAAATTAAAATGAGTGAAGCTGATTTACATGAACTAACTTGAGAAATATTCATAGCATTTTGATTTTGGTGAAAACAGCAATTTATGCAACACAAAAATAGTACAATCTTATTTTTGAATATAATATTGGATATAAACTGTAATTTAAAAAATTTAAAAAATATTTATTTAAAAAATGATTAGATGTGTGTGCTTATGTATACATTTATGTATAGATAATATGATGATGATACTCTACATGTATATTATACAAAACACTCTTATATACAATATGGGCAAAATGGAAACATTCTTAGAAACATATAATCTTCCATAACTAAATCAGAAGGAACCAGAAAACCTGAATAGACCAATAACAGCTAATGAAATTGAATCAGTAATCAAAATCCCACCCAGCAAAGAAAAGTCCTGGACTATATATGGCTTCACAGTTGAATATTACTACACATTTAAAAAGGGTACAGACTGACAAACATCAGAAGAGGTGGGGTGGAGGGAAGAGATAAACCACAGAACTTATATGCATGTATGCGTAACCAATGGACATCGATAACAATGCTGGGGATGGGGGGGAGATTGGGAGGAAAGTGTCAATGAGGGGAAAAGGAGAAACATCTGTAACAAAAATAAATTAATAAAAATTATTTTAAAATAAAATAAAAAATAATAAAAAATAAAAAGGAACTAACACCTATCCTCTCAAACTATTCCAAAAATGTCAAGAAGAAAGTAGACCTGCAAGTTCTTTTTATGAGGCCAGCATTATCCTAATTCCAAAACCAGATAAAGACACTACAAAGAATGAAAATTACAGGCCAGTATCCATGATGAATGTAGATGCCCAAATCCTCAACAAAATATTAGCAAAACAAATCCAGCAATACATTTAAAAGATCATAAAACATGATCAAGTGGGATTTATTCCAGGAATGCAAGGTTGGTGAAATATTTGCAAATCAATAAATGTGATACATCACATAAAGAAAATGAAAGGTAAAAATCACATGATCGTATCAATAGATTCAGAAAAAGCATTTAATAAAGCCCAGTACCCATTTATGATAAAAACTGTCAGCAAAGTGGGAATAGAGGGATCATACCTCAACATAATAAAGGCCATAAATGAAAAACCTACAGCCAACATCAAGTGAGCAAAAATTAAAGTGTTTCCCTTAAGATCAGGAACAAGACAGGGATGCCCACTTTTACCCCTCTTATTCAACATAATAATGGAAGTCCTAGCCACAGCAATCAGACAAGAAGAAATAAAAGGCATCCAAATTGGAAAGTTTCACTAAACTGTCATTATTCGCACATGACATGATATTGTATATAGAAAATCCTAAAGACCACCAAAAACTACTAGATTTAATAAATGAATTTGGCAAAGAATCAGGATACAAATTAGCATTAAAAATTCTACGGCAATTTTATACACTAATAATGAACTATCAGAAAGAGAAATTAAGAAAACAATCACATTTACTATTAAAAAACAAAAAAAAGGTATCTAGGAATAAATTTAACCAAGGAGGATAAAGACTTGTACTCAGAAAACTTCAGGACATTGAAGAAATAAATTGAGGGAGATACAAATAAGTGGAAACATATACCATGTTCATGGATTAGAAGAATTAACATCATTAAAATGTCCATACTACCCAAAGCAATCTATAGATTCAGCTCAATTTTTATTAAAATATCAATGGCATATTTCAAAAATCTAGAACAAATATTCCAAAAATGTATATGGAACCAAGAAAGACCCCGAATAACCTCAGCATTTTTGAGAAAGAAGAACAAAACTGGAGGTATCACAACACCAAATATTAAACTATACTACAAGGCCATAGTAATCAAAACAGCCTGGTACTGGCACAAGAACAGGCATATAGATCAATGGAACAGAACAGAGAGCCCAGAAATCAACCCATGTTTCTATCATAAATTAATATCTGATAAAGGAGGCAAGTGTATACAATGGAGTAGACAGTCTCTTCAATGAATGGTGTTGGGAAAATTGGACAGATACATGAAAAAAAAATGAAACTAGACCATCACCTTCCACCATACACAAGAATAAACTCAAAATGAGTAAAAGACTTAAATGTATGTCATGAAATCATAAAAATCCTAGTTAAAAACATAGACAGTAAAATCTCAGACATCTCTTGTAGTATATTTTTTGCCAATACATCTCCTAGGGCAAGGGAAACAAAGGAAAAAATGAACACATGGTACTACATCAAACTAAAAAGCTTCTGCACAGCAAATGTAAAGGGAACCCACAGTATGGGAGAGCATATTCACCAATGATACATCTGATAAGGGGTTAATTTCCAAAATATACAAAGTACTCATACAACTCAACAAAAAGAAGACAATCCAAATAAAAATGAGATGACGTCCGGCCGGTGTGGCTCACTGGTTGAGCATCGACCCATGCACCAAGAGATCGCCCGGTTCGATTTCCGGTTGGGACACATGCCCAGGTTGTGGGCCAGATCCCCAGTGGGGAGCATGCAGGAGGTGGCCAGCCGATGTTCTTTCTCATTGATGTTTCTATCTCTCTCTCTCTCTCCCTCTCACTTCCTCTCTAAAATCAATAAATGAAAAAAAAATTTAAAAATAAAATGAGATGAGCCCTGGTTGGTTTGGCTCAGCTGTAGAGCATTGGCCCGCAGACCAATGAGTCTTGGGTTTGATTCTGGCCAAGGGCATGTACCTCAGTTGTGGTTCATCCCAGGCCCTGGTTGGGGTTGTCCGGGAGGCAACCAGTCGATGTGTCCCTCTCATGTTGATGTTTCTCTCTCTCTCCCTTTCTCTCCCTCTCTCTCTCTCCCACTCTATCGAAGATAAATGGAGAAATATCCTCAGATGAGGATTTAAAAAAATGAATAAAAATAAAAATAAAAAAATGAGACGACATGTGTGCACTATAATGAACAAAATAAGCTGATGAATGAAATAGATGCAGAGACTTGGAAGTAGGGAACAGACTAACAAACCTCAGAAGGAAGGGGGGTTGGAGGTAGGGAAGAGATACACTAAAGAATTGATATGCATATATGCATAACCAATGGACACAGACAACAGTGTGGTGAATGCAGGGGGTGGGCGGGAGCGGGGAGGAGGATGTCAATGGGGGAAAAATAAACAAGGAGGGACATTTTTAATGCTTTCAACAATAAAGATAAGTTTTATTTTCTAAAATATGTTCTTATTAATTTTTTAGAGAGAGAGGAAGGGAGAGAGAGATAGAAAAATTGATGTGAGAGAGAAACATCAATCAGCTGCCTCCTGCATGCCCCCTACTGCGGATCAAGCCCACAACAGGGGCATGTGCCCTGACTGGGAATTGAACTGAGTCCTCTCAGTCCACAGGGCAATGCACAGTCTACTGAGTCATACTGGCAGGGCAATAAAGATACATTTTTTTTAAATTAAAAAAAAAACAACAAAAATCAGGCAAAGGACCTGAATAGACACTTCTCCAAAGAAGAGATACAGATGACCAATAGACATGAAAAAATGCTCAGTGTCACTAAACATCAGAAAGATGAAAATTAAAACTACAATGAGGTATCACCTCACACCTGTCAGAATGGGTACCTTCAATAAATCAACAAACAACAAGTGCTGGTGAGGAGATGTGGAAAAGAGAGCCCTAGTGTACTGCTGATGGGAATGCAGACTGGTGCAGTCACTGTGGGAAACAGTATGGAAATTCTGTTTCAGAAAATTAAAAATGGATCTGTCATTTGACCTAGAGATCCTACTTCTGGGAATGTATCCTAAGAATCCTGAAACTCCAATTAGAAACATTATATGCACCCCTATGTTCATAGTAGAATTCTTTACAATAGCTAAGATCTGGAAATAGCTCAAGTGTCCATCAGGAGATGAGTGGATAAATAAGCTATAGTACATTTAAACAATGGAATTCTACGTGGCTGTAAAGAAGGAGGAACTCTGATTTTTTTGTGACAGCATGGATGGACCTGGAGATTATTATGCTAAGAAAAATAAGCCAGACAGAGAGAGACAAACACCATATGGTCTCATTTATATGTGAAACCTAATGATCAGAATACACTGGCAAACAACATAGACCCACAGGCATAGATACATGAAACAGACTGACACAGATCAGAGGGGAGGGGGAAGGGGGACTGGATGAAAGAAGGTGAAGGAAATAGCCAAAGAACATATGCATAGCCCATGGACACAGAGAACAGTGTGGTGATGGTTAGAGAGAGGGGTGTGTAAGGGGGGGGGTAAGTGAGGGACATCTGTAATAATGTCAATAGTGAAAGAAAACATTTAAAAGCAATATATTTATATATTATATAAAATATATAAAAAGCACTATAAAGGTACCGGATTGTTAAAGATGGCCATCTTTTGGAGTTAAGGTAAGGCAAGATTTGTTTAAAAAATACACATTGTTTTAAAATAAATATAAATGGAGAAGAAAAATATCACCTATATTTATAAGAAAAAAGTATCCTTTTATCATAAATATTACTTTGTGTTGTTTGATTCCTGATTGGAAAATACATATAAAATATTGAAAAGTATATAGTATAAATATTATAATAAAATCACTGATATTTTCATGAAAAAGTACATTTACAAACAGTAAACCCAAGATAAAATGAATGAGATTGTAATTAACCATTATTTTACCATTTTCTATATTGTGTACATTTTCTCTGATGTACATATGCTATTTTTATAATTAGTAAAATAATAAACCAAGCCAGTTAAAAGTAGCTATCTTAGGCACTGAGTCTGTAGGGAAAAGAAGAACAGGCTATAAAAATGAATAAGTTGTAGCACTGCCATGAAGAAATTTACTGTACACCAACATTGCGATGTGGGGAAAGTGTGAATCCAGTCCTCCAAAGCAGGCATGAAAAACCGGAAGCTTCAATATTTTGATTGTCTCAGTGCAAATTCAGAGATGAAGGCCTCTTTCTGTGGGAAAAAATACACAATTATTTTATACAATCAATTCATATATCAATAAGATGTAAAAGCTGAGGACAATTATGTTAAATTATAAATCTGTGAATGTTTTCCAAAGCAAACTAAAATACTTGTAAATTAAATATGTATTCTGCTTTGATATAGATCTAGATCTTAAAGTGGTGTCTTTGAATAGACCTCAGGAGTCCAGGAGACTGAAATTGTGTGCAAAATACTGTTTTAAATGGTGAGAAAGTAACAGATTTCACCATATTCTCTAAGAGATCCCGAAAGCAGTGTTTATCACCATGTTGAATACTGACCACCTGCAACTGAATCTGTTATACTTAGAGATTTTCTCCAACTGAATGAGAATTTCTGGAGATGGAACCTGAGGTTATGCATTACCAATGAACTGAAAAATCACTAATCCGGAATAATTAAGGGCTACATTTTCTTTAGTCTGCCCTTTTAATGTTTAGTTGTTTTAATCAAACCTCAAACCAAAACTGGAAAGGAAATAATACAAAAATTATATCCCTGGTGAACCCTATTTTAACATGGGTCAAATACATATCCAGAAACTTCTGGCACAGTTTCTAATCCCATGTTACAATTGACCAAATCAGATTAACAAAATGAGTGGAAAGCTGGATCCTCTTGGGAATGAACCTATAGAAACACCCCTGATAAATAAATTTAATATCTATAGAGTTCAAAAGCATAGGGGTTTTATATGCTATAAACTTGGAAAATGTGATATATGACTAATTTCACCTTCTAGTAGCTTAGCAACACTTACTACAGGAATGTGCTCCCATATTCCACCCATCTGTGATTTTATTTTAACCTAAAATTTTGAGAAGTTACCAGAACCCTGGACCAAGCTAAGTACTAGACTATCAATGCATTTCCTGTTTTTGTCTCCCTTTTGCAGTGAGAGGCATGCCTTATACTTTTTACATGAAATGAAACCATATTAAGGACATGTGTACTTCAATTATGTTAATGATTCCCATATTATGGGTCCCTGTTCTTGAAAGCTATTTGATTTCACTTTTAGAATGGGGATGTTTTTGAAAAAATCAGCAACCTCAAGTTTCAGGAAATGGTTCTCTTTCAAGTTATTCATAGCAGTAAAACACACATTTTTGAATTATGTATTTTTAATGCTATAAGGATAACATAATATGAATCAAATGGATGTGGTGGGTTGGAATTTTAAAGTCTAACTCCTTGCCTCAAGCATGAATGTCTTTCAGTAGATGGCATATCTAACCTTGTCTTACAATCTTAAAGGGAATATCTGAGAGATCTGAACCTTAACTTGACAATGCCCAAGTTCTTATAAAAACATGTTTAACTCCTGTCAATGGTGAATCTTTCCTTTATTTTTTGATATGCCAAAGTGTTTTTCATGGTGTTACAAAGCTGAGGTGAGGAAAATATTATGCTTGGTCATACTACAACTAGAACCATTAGTATAATATTTCCAATGAATGCATTTTTCCCCATTGTCCTACAGTTGGCCAGGAGATGTGAACACTGATCCAAATTGTCAAATGGGTGATGACCCTTTTGAGATATGTTTCCAGTTCATTTGCTTTTTTATTAAACACACTACTGTTTATCTCTTTGTTACTTCACTTGGAATTGTAACTCTATCATTCTGTTTCTATTTATCTTTCTTCCTTCATCTTAGATCAGTTTTCAAAACCAAGAATCCATTACCAGGTGGTGGAAAATGGGAGATGCATATACACCTGATGAAGATTGTGGGGAAGGAAGAGGCTCTAATAGATACTAAAGCGCTTTTTATTCTAGTCTTGTGAGTCAATTGCATTTAAAGTTTTCTTCCTTTTTGGATCTTTTTTGTGTTGTGGTGTTAATCCTCACCTGAGGATATTTTTCCATTGATTTTTAGATAGAGTGGAAAGGAAGGAGGGAGGGAAAGAGAGAGAGGGGAAAGAGAGAGAGGAGGGGGAAGAGACATTGATGTGAGAGAGACACATCGATTGGTTGCCTCTCACATGACCCTGACCAGGGCTGCAATCAAACCCAGAACCTTTGGTCCACAGACCAACGCTCTATCCACTGAGCCAAACCCACCAGGGCTCCTTTTTGGATCTTTAAGCTCCTGTGTCAGACACACAAAAAACCCTGTCTAGTTTGCATTTTGTAAGTGAGTTTGAGTATTAGCATACATTCTTCTAAATCTGCTTTCATTCTCTTTTGGATGTTATAAGGTTTTTGTTTGTTTTTTTAATTTTTGTTTTCTTTATTGATTTTAGGGACAGAGAGGAAGGGAGAGGGAGAGATAGAAACATCGATGAGAGAGAACATTGATTGGCTGCCTCCTACATGCCCCACACTGGGGATTTGACCCACAACCTGGGCATGTGCCCTGACTGGGAATCGAACCAGCAACCTCTTGGTGCATGGGTCAACACTCAACCACTGAGCCACACCAGCTGGGCTATAAGATATTTTAATTCTATAGATGGGAGAGGTAGACACACCTAAATATTACACAAGGTACCAAGATTTGGGGAGACAAATTTACAGTAGAAATCATCTAGCATTAAAGATAAGTAAATTCAGCCCTGGACGGTGTGGCTCAGTGGACAGAGTGTTGGCTCACACACCAAAGGGTCACAGGTTCATTTCAGGTCAAGGGCATGTTCCTGGGTTGCATATTCAATTCAGAACTGGTTGGGACATGTGCAGGAGGCCACCAATTGATGTATCTCTCTCATAGATGTTTCTCTCTATCTGTCTCTCTGTCTCCCCCTCCCTCCCTTCTACTCTTTCTAAAATTTAATGAAAAAAATATCCTCGGGTGAGGATTATAAAATAAATAAATCTCTACTCACCCACCTCCCAATTTTGGTTAGTTATAATATTAATATTATAATCTCAAAACTAATGAACATGCATTTTATTCTATAACCATGCTTAGTATGTGCTCATTGTATGTGATAAATAAATATTGTGCTTTTCAAAAGATAAACATTTTCCTTTAGATATATCAATTTAAAGTACTGTTGTATTCTCAAATATTATTTAATTGAGTGTTGAGAACACTTGGAGAACAGAGAAACAAATTTAATTTTACAACAACAATAAAAAAATAGGATTTGATGTATAGAAATTCACTTATAGGAAACTTTTTAGTATTACCATATTTCTAAAGAAAATACTAATTCAATTTGTTGAACACAATATCTGGATATCCAATAACCCTATATTTGTGTTTGGAATTTTCTCTAGTACTTTGATTATATATTTCTAATAAGAAAGTCAGAACATGCACATTTTTTAAAGTCTTCATAATTGAATAGTACATTTTTACTATAAATATAGCTAGGAAAATTCTGTAAAAGCATATTAACCCAAACAAAATCAGTTCCTTACTGGAAAAATGATCATCTGGGCACTCAAACTCTGTGGGCTTAAAATTGGTTGACTGGGATCCAAAATGTAATGTCAGTTGACTCATCACTTCATTAAGCTGCAATGCAATCCTCTAATAATGCTCATTAATGTTAGAATAGACCTTTTAAATTACAAAGTGTTTTGTCAATATTAACCCATCTTCCTACCACCATGAAACCTTAATTGAGTTAGTGCTTGTATTCTCATTTGACAGAAAGAGGGAGTATAGGGGAAGGCAAGGAGGGAGAGAAGGGTGAGGGGAGAGGGAACATGATCATACAAAGGGGTCAGATAGTTTGGAAGAAATTAAAAGTCATTAATAACATTCAAAAGACTAATAAACAGGGTTAAAATGCCTCCATTTAGTGCTCCTTTCAAACTCCCATATTAGGACACTGGAGAAGCTTTGTAAGTCAAGTTTCTGGAGATGTTTACTCTCTCCAGGGACATTATATGGGACAGAAATATGGGAACAGAGCTTAAGTCAAGGCAAAGGTAGGCTCATTTTCATGCCACTACATCCCCTTGGAAGAATGCCACATAGTAATAATACTATCTCATTCTCGCATGGTGTAGAGAAGTTCACATCTTGGTTTTATATATATGATCTTATTTCATCATCACAATGAATACAGTACTTGAACTCCTCCTAATACGGTCAGAAAGCTCAGCTAGAAAGCATAGCATTTACACACAAAATACTTTAGAAAGAAATAAAAGTTGTTGAAACATTGATGTTAAAAACGATCTGTCAATTATTGGGTTCTAATCAACTATTTGATGCAATACGATCATAACTTAATCTATGTGTGTAGATATATCCCGAGAGTCATTTTCCTGCATATAGGTTGCATATCTATTGCTTGAGAACAGTCACAAGAGCCCAAATCAAGAATTTACCAAGTACTACTCAATACCAATATTTCCGTGTGGAGGGTTAATAATATTTAGGTGTGAGGATTTTATTCATTACACTAGATACTTAGTCTATATTCTTTGCAGGATACTAAATCTATATATTAATTTAGCCATATTAACTCAAACCATGATTGTACTTAGAAACGGCTAGATTTTGTCAGCTGGTACTTCATAGAGGAACTGTAGTGTATAATAAGGTTTAGCAAATGTGTGACACATACACAAGGGCAGATATGTATGAAAAGGAGACCTTGATAGAGGGTTGAAATTGAAAGTAAATAGCTAGTTTCTTTGTTTGTTTTTGTTTTTGTTGTTGTTAATACAATGACAAGTAAGAATAGAGCAACTCTTTTCATTTTTTTAAATTTTATTTTTGTATGGAGTAGCATACTCAGAGCATTTTAATGTTCGACTAAAGCAAGAGTGTATACTGCTGTGAGGAAAGAAATGTTTTGTCTTGAAGTTTGAAATTTTAATTTTTAAAAAGTGCAAAACAGTGATTTCTTTAGGTGGTTATGTTGGAGGTCAGGGTTCAGTAATGTCTAGTCATCTAAATTCCTTGAGTTTGAAAAACTGAAATGGAAGAAATATGGAGAAGACTGCTCACATCAGATAGAGGTCCCATGATCATAGATAGGAAGGGACTTAATTCAGATGAGAGCTTCTTGACATGAACAATTAAAGATCACAGTCACTTAATGACTTGCCTCCAGGTAGTATCAGTATGTATGGCAATACAACACCCCCACCCCCCAAGCAGCATTCCAGTCTGAAATTGTCTAGAACTACTGTTAATATCACATTCAATTTATCCTTTTCATACCCACCCATCTTCACTCAGTTTCAGATATAAAATTATTTATTTAATTAACAAGTCAACTATTAAATGCCTACTGCATGTCTAGGGTTCTGTTAAGTGCTAGGTTCAGAGATTTCACTCAATAACATGAGCCTGTTGGGAACCACTATGCTAGTGTTGGTTCCTGGCCTGAACTGATCAGAAATGTTGTCTACATTGCAAAATTGTTTTTCAAGTTCAAAGTTATATTGATATGCTTTCAAATCCTCCAAGTCTAAGCTTTTGTTATTCTGTGTTCAGTTTGCTCAAGTTAATTGTGACTTCTAGAAGCAAGTTGCTCCAATTCAAACACAATGTCTTTGGTTATTAAGGTGGTATTTTCACAAAGCATGATCAAATTCCAAAGGGATACTGTGGACAAATGCTGCAGTGGTCCCATTAAGTATATAAAGTCTTTGTGGACAGCCCCCAGAGTGCTTTGTAATTTCATCATGAGATATTAATATGGAGAGTTTCACAGGACAACACATGCCATGGCTTGGAAAAGAAAAGGACATAAAGGGCCTTTTTAAAATTTCTTCCACCAGTGATCTAAAAAATTCTGATCTGGTGACATTTGCTTCCTAGAATAAAAATTCTAGATCTGGTTTGGTCTGTGGGTATTATATGTGACTTAGGCTTCCCCTGGAATGAGGATGGAAGTGAGACTGTGACAAAACAACAACAACAAAAGTAAACTAAAACAGACAAACAGGTTACAGTTCAAAATATCAATGTAGGAAGATACTGAAATCAGCTCCTCCCACAAACACAACAAATTTGGAGCTACATATGGAATACTTTTCCTCTAAAAAGGACCTGAGTCATGTTAGATGAACATCACGTCCATAACAAAAGATAAAAAAGACACATCAAGACCAGTAAGAAAGGCTGATTCACTCTCAATTATATCCGGACCCTATACCAGGTAAATGTCCCACAAGTGGGAAGGGATTCCAAAAATATGGAGCTTTCCCTAGAGGAGTGAAAGAACTGCTTCACATCAGGCTCCCTAAGTGCCCAAAATGTCTGGTTTTGAAAATCAACAGGGACTAAGCCCCAGGGAACCACAGAAATGTAGGGAATAGAGAGCTCACTCCTAAAAGGCTTGAATGCAGACCCACTCACCCTGAGATCCAGCACAAAAGCAACAGTTTGAGAAAAGCCTAGACCATAAGTGAGGGAGACACACTTACTAATCCCTAAAAGTGGCTGCTGGTGAGGCAGTACCTTTTTCCAGGGACAGAAATACTGGCAGGTGCCATTTTTGCAATCTCATTCTAACTTGCTGTTGAGAAAGCTGGGAGGTGCCATTTTCTCTGTTTTCTTTCTACACTGCTAGCACAGGTGGGTGTGCTTCATGCCTTACCCATCCTGCACAGCAACTAAGAACCCATTCTTAAAGGACTTGCATGCAGACCTACTTGACCTAAGAGCCAATGCAAAATCAATAGATCCAGAGACATGGAAGTAGGGAACACAATGACAAACATCAGAGGGAAAAGATGTGGAGGGTTGGGAAGATATAAACCAAAGAACTTCTATGCATATATGCACAACCAATGGACACAGACAATAGTGTGGGGAAGGTAGAAGGGGGGTGGGAGCAGGGAGAAGAGGTTCAATGGGGGCATCTGTAATATTTTCAACAATAAAAATAAAAATAAAAAATAAAAAGTGCCTAGACCATAAATGAGGGAGAGAGACCAACTAATTAATCCTAAAGAGGCTGCTGGAAAGACAGAAATCTGCAGTGATTTTCCCTGAGGACAGAATTGCAATGTCATTTTAATTTGCTAGTGATGGAACTGGAAGGCACCATATTTGGTTCCCTCTCTCTAGACCACTAGTGCTAATGGATATGCCCCTTGCCCCCCTCACCCTGCATAGAAGTCCTGTCACAACTGGGACAAGGGAAAGCATCATGTCATGCTCACCTTGTGCAGCAGCTGCATAACAGCTGGGCTGGGCTAGCATCACCACACAAACAGTCTGATTAGTAAATGGGCAGGGGACCCAAACAACATTTTCCTTAGAAGACATACAGAGGCACAACAGGCACATGAAAAATGTTCCACATCACTAATCAACAGGGAAATGTAAACCAAAACCACAATGAGATATCACCTCACTTCTGTCAGAATAGCTATTATCAGAAAGACCGAAAAAATGACAAATGTTGGTAAGGATGTGAAGGAAAGGAAATTGTAATGCACTGTTGGTGGGAATGTAAACTGATAGAGTCACTATGGAAAACATTATGAAGTTTCTCCAAAAGTTAAAAGTATAACTACCATATGATCCAGCAATTCCACTTCTAGGTATTTATCCAAAGAAAATGAAAACAGTAATTCAAAAAGATATATGCATCCAAATGTTCATTGCAGTAGTATTTACAGTAGCCAAGATATCACAGCCACCTAAATGTCTATTGATATGTGAATGGATAAAGATTTATTATATTTATGTGCATATATGTAATAGAATATATATATAATAAATATAATATATAATATATAATAGAATATTATTCAAGCATAAAAAAGAATGAAATCTTGACATTTGCAACAACATAGATGGACCTAGTTTTTATTATGCTGAGGGAAATATCAGACAGAAAAAGGCAAATACGACATGATTTCACCTATATGTGGAATCTGAATAAACAAGACAAACAAACAAATGAAACAAAATAGAAACAGACTCCTAGATACAGGGAACAAACTGGTGGTTGACAGAGGGGAGGGTGTGGGGGCTGGGTCAAATAGGTGACAGGGATTAATAGGTATAACCTTTCAGTTATAAAATAAGTAAACCACGGGGATATAATGTATATCATAGGGAATATAATCAATAATATTGTAATAATTTTGTATGACAGATGGTAACTAGACTTATCATGTTGATCATTTTGTAATGTATAAAAATATTGAATCACTATGTTGTATAACTGAAACTAATATAATATTGTGAGTCAACCACAATTGAATAAAAACAAAGAAATTGCATTCTAAGCCAGGAATAAATCATGCACACAAAATGAAGTATTTTATTTGTTTTATGAAATAATAATAATAATAAACTCAAGTCTGATGCCAATGTGATTATTTGGGTCTGGTCTACACAAACATTTGTTGTGGCTACATGAATTTCTACTTACCTTTGTGACATTTGTTCCTCTGATCCTGAGATTCTCAGAAAAAGAAAGGAATGTTGTGGGATTTTACAATAAAATAACATTTGCTCTTTTAGGTTGGCAGCCACCACTAAGTCCAACTTTGTTTCCTCTAGGATGTTTTTTACAAACTAGCTTGCCTTTTTCTGATATATTTTCTACATATGGCAATCACATATCTTTGAAAACTGAAACACACACACATACAAATGGTTGTAAATACCATACGCATTCAACTTACCTATGAAGAGTATGGAAGTTTTATTTATTTATTTAATTTATTTTTGTTGCAGATGTTTCTCCTTTTTCCCCTATTGACACCCTCCTCCCTGCTCCCACCACCCCCCTTCACAGTATTGTTGTCTATGTCCATTGGTTATGCTTATATGCATATAAGTTCTTTGGTGTATTTCTTCCCATCCTCTCCCCCCTTCTTTCTGTGAGGTTTATCACTTTGAAGTTTAAAAAATAATAGAGCTATTTGGATAAACCCTAAAGATTTCTAAATAGTAATTGTCTTTTACCAGAATTTATTGGGGATTGTGCTTTTGTGTTATAAAAGTTATAAAATATAAAAAATGAGTTTAGAAAGATAAATCAGCAGGCCCCTTAAGCTGTTGTAAGGAGTGGAGTTGGAGATAAAGAGAAAAGCTTTTGCAAGGAAAAGGGAATAAGGTAGTATGTGGATTTATTCAAAGGGCAGAGAGTTATGATAACATAACATTTAGGTGAACTGAATAATAGCAATTTGGTCAGGAAAGGCCTCAAAATACAGGCTTTTTTTTTTTTTTTTTCTAGGAAGGAAGTGTAAGGATACATGAGGGAGACTTACAAAGAAATGATTTTTTGCTCCTAGGGATAAGGGAATTATTAGAATAATTTCACAGAAGGCAGCTTTGGTCTGAAAACAAAGGGAAATACCAAGATCTCAACAAGACAAGAAGACCCACTATTGCTGGGATAAATACCAAATTAAGCAATTTAATAGACACATAATTGTCATAGTATTATTTAATAATCATCACCCTCTCTGTGAATTCTTACTTGAACTCTCATAAAGGCTTCTTCTTTCCTGACCCCACAGAATGCTAGAGTCTGATATAAACTTCTATTATGATACTTACCATATCGTTTTGATTGTTGGTTTTGTTTTTCATCTCTCCCAGGAGAGTAGCATAGAGTCTAATGCATAGCAGTTTCTCTAAAATATTTCTTTTTAAAATTGTATTTATTTATTCTTATTTTTATTAATTTATTGGGGTGACAGTGGGTAATAAGATTATATGATGCATGATCTGTATATTGCACTATGTGCTCACCACCCAAAATCAAATTACCTTCAGTCACTATATATTTGACATCATTTATCCTTTACTACTCCCCAACCACTATCCCTCAGGAACCAAAATATTTCTTAAATTAGAAAAATCAATTTACTCTCTATTGTTTTCTATATATAAATTTTATTCCATATATACTTTCTCTTATAGAAGATTCTTTAGAAAATAAAAAAATAAGTTTAATTATGATCAATAGAATGAGAAAAACAGACTGGGAGAAAATATTTGCAAAAGATACATCTGACCAAGGACTATTGTCCAAAGTGTACAAAACACACTTAGAAATCAGCAATAAGAAACAAACAACCCAATTTAAAAAATGAGCCAAATACATTAACAGACACCTTATTTAAAACGATATACAGATGAAAAATCAGCATATGAAAAGATCCTCTACATCATATGTCATCAGGGAAATACAAGTTAAAACAACAAAAAAACACTATACACCTATTATAATGGCCAAAATCTGGAATGCGGATGACACCATATGCTGTTGAGGACATGAAGCAACAGGAACTCTCATTCATTGCTGGTGGGAATCTAAAATGGCACAATCACTCTGGAAGACAATTTTGAGGTTTCTTTGAAAACTAAACACATGCTTACCATATGATCCAGGAATCCCACTCCTTGATTTTTACCCAAAGGATTGCAAAACTTATATACACACAAAACTTGAAGATTATGTTTATAGCAGCTTTGTTTCTAATTGTCAAACTTGGAAGCAACCAAAATGTCCTTTGGTAGGTGAATTGATAAATAAGCTGTGGTACATCCAGACAATGGGACATTATTGAACATTAAAACAAAATGAGCTATCAAGACATGAATAAACATGAAATAATTTTAAATACATATTACTAAGTGAATGAAGCCACTCTGACAAGGCCACATATTATATTCTCTGAATATATAACTTTGAGGAAATATAAAAAGATCAATGGTTGCTAGGAGTCAGGCAGGAGAAGAAATGATATTCAGGTGGAGACAAATAAAACACTCTGCAAGATACTATAATTATGGGTACATGTGTGACAAAACCCATAGAATATACACTATCAAGAGTAAACAGTAATGTAAACTATGGCCTTTGGGTGATTATGATGTGCTAACGTAGATTCAACAATTGTAACAAATATCCCCCACTCTGGTGGGGGATATTAATAATGAAGAGGCTGTGCATGTGTGGTGGCAGGGGTTATATGAGAAGTCTCTGTACCTTCCCCTCAATTTTGCTATGAACCTAAAATTGCTCTAAAAAATAAAGTATTAATTGAAAAAATTAAATATATTTAAATAGAATATTAATCATTTAAAATTAAGTAATTATTGGGATTTTAAAGTTCTACTGGTGGAGTGATAAGTACTGGTGGTTACCTAATAATTTGTTTTTTAACAAAACTATGGAAAATAAACATACACACACATACACATACACTGCATTTCAAAGTGATAAGCACATATATTTTAGATGGTTATCTCCAGTTTGTTCAGAAGTGACTCAGTGTTTATAATTAAAATTGTCATTGTATTGCTTCTGCTTCATTCAAGGTGAAAATATCACTTTAATCATTTTTAAGAAAATGTGATCTTTTCTGTACTCCTGCTCATTTAATGTGATTTAAAAATATAGTTTGCATTAAATTTTGCATAATGACATGGCAACTTCATAGAAACCTAAATGTCTATTATATCAATATGAATAACAAATAACTCTGGGGTTAGTGTTCTTAATGAAAGAATATTATTTTCATTTTTGTAATCACAATTTACCTAACCAAGAAGAGGCAAGGACATTTTATATAGACACTAGCTCTAACAGATAATTTTATAAATATGGCTCCAGTCAGTAGCGAATACGTTTTATTTATTTATTTTACTTTTTTTTCTTTATTGATTTTAGAGAGAAAGGAAGGGAGAGAGAGATAGAAACATCGATGAGAGAGAACATCGATTGGCCGCCTCCTGCATGCCCCCCACTGGGCATTTGGCCCACAACCTGGGCATGTGCCCTGAGTGGGAATTGAACCAGTGACCTCTTGGTGCATGGGTTGATGCTCAACCACTGAGCCACACTGGCCAGGCAGCAATGAGTACCTTTGAATAGCACTCAATCAAGGTTGATGAGTAATCAGAAATTCTAATTTTACTATATTAGTTCAAAGTTTATTATGTCAGACATTCTTTGGTTTCTTATTTTAGGGATGTGCTGAACTGAGTCCCAACTAGTCACATGCCAAATATCCAGGACTCAGATATGAGTATGCCAGTAGCTAGCAGTTAAGAACAGAAATTAAGGGAAATTATGTCCAGTGGCAAAACAGTAAGTATTATTTTGGGAGTGTTCATTTTGTTTCTTAAAAACATTGACCATCACTAACAGAATAAGGTAAACGATAGCTTGGTCTGAGAAGTTGATGTTAGTGATGAATGAAAGTAGAGCACAGTTGAATTATCCATGGCCAAGTACAAAGTCAAAATATCTGAACATCTAGAATAATAATAACAAATTACTTCTTGGGCTACATATTAGAATCACTAGACTCTATACCAAGCTAATTTATTAAATAGGAATATGGGAGTTAAGGCCAGGCATTAGTTTTTTTAAAGCTTTTCAATACATATTTTAATGATGAACCGGGTTTGAGGAACTCCATTATAGATCAGTGCTTATCAAAATTTAATGTGCACATGAATCACCTTGGAACCTTATTAAAATGTAAATTTTGATTCAGTAGGTCTGAGATGAGACCAGAGATTCTGCAATTTCTAACAAGCTCTCAGGTGATGGTGATAGTGTTGGTTGTTGACCACAATGGGTAGGCATGTAAATAAAATGAAAAGTGAAGAAAGAAGAGGAATATTTCATGTGTATATGAGACAGGGGAAAGATGTTGAATGAATCCAAGGGCACTCTTTTGAGTTCATCTTGATGTGTTTTAAAAACAGGAGGAGGCCTTCATGACTTTGTTACGTTTCAGCCTTAGCTCATAATGCTAGCACATGCAAAGGGACTATTAAATTCTTGAGCGTCTGTTTCAAACAACTGTATATTAGAAAGTCCCCCTTGGTCAGAGCTCTGCAGGATTACTTCCTAAAAAAAAAAAAAAAAAAAGATTCAAACTTTTGTTATCACAAAAATAGCAAACAATCACAACCAGAACATATGAACAACTGGTTTTCTCAATGACAGAAACACATCTATTTTAAAGTCACTGACCACTAATTTTTTAATGGTTTCTTAAACTTGCTATAAAAATCAAGAGACCAAAATACATGCTCTACAAAAATAAAAAGAAACCCATTTTAACAAGGAATCCAAATTTAATACAAAACATAACTCTGAAAAATGACAGTCCCTGGCACTCATACCCCTTGTTCTGCAACTTTAGTTGAATTACTTGAACTACTCTCTGGGGAAAAAAAAAAAAAAAAGTAGAGAAAAGATATTTTTAGTGTTAGGTCATAACAACGCAAACTTTTAATATTTTATAGAAACTCTTTATAACCCTTGTCTCTGGGGTCTAAAACCTGCAGTATTGGCTAGACATGTTCTATCTCTCCTTTACTATATATATTTATATTTTGGGAAACATCACTCAGTACCTTTTTGAGCTATATGCCTACTTGGCTCAGGCATATAGTTCATCAAACATGGAGCCAGGGCTTCATGTACACCACATTGCTGATACCTAAACATGTTTTGAAATTCTACTTTCTGGCTCAAGAGCTGTCAGCATGCATTTGATCAGTCTGAACAAAGAAAAGGAGAACGATTGTCTCTGAGTAAAATTTGATTATTTTACAGTTTCACTTGACCCTAAACCTCTTTGCCAGCAAGTAAACACTTGGCAGCTATGGATCATATGCATTGAAATATATTCTTTATATCCCTCCACTGAATATCAGATGTAAATGAGAAAATGCTTGTGAATCGCCCAGAACATTATAGGTAAAAAGTATTAGACACTATTCACTACCCTTTCCTCTGACTATTATTATTAGCAAGAGTTTGGGGAAAAATATTAATTTTAGCCAAAATATTCTTATTTGTAAAATAAGCATATAGTAATTATATTTTACAGAGTTTTAGAGAAAATAGATTAAGGAAAACAATTTGGGCTTCAGTGAAGATTATAGTATATAACCCACAGTAGAACTATAATGAATTGCAACAATCAACATCATCACCGTCATCACCGTTATTTTAGATTAGTGAAACTAAGATTTAAAGAATTGTATTCTACTTTGGCTTTCTATCAATGACTTATGATCACAGTTGACATAATTTTTTAAATGATTCATGTACATCTAGTATTCATTTTCATAAAATATATATATACCTACGATATCTTTGGATTAAGGTTATTTTCAGTGTGATGCTTTTGCAGTTCTGTGTCTTCATTTGCATTCCTCTTGATCTCTTAGCTAGAAAGCAGCAGAAGTGGAAAGACCATTTGAGCATGAAACAATTAGAATAGAGTGGTCTTTTTTTGAGTAATTAATTTTGTATGTATATATTGGTCTACCCTTAAAGCCTTTCTTTATTTGGAGTGTTTACAGTTGACTCATTTCTGTTCACTTTAGGGCAGTATATTACAATATCTTTCTGAATCCAATATACGTGTCCATATCCAAACCAAAGGAGCTATGTTACCATGAATATTATTTTAGTACTGGAATTTACTAGGCTGTAGGTTAATTATAGTGATAATTCTACTGGCTTTTTCAGTTTCAGGAGAAGGTATAGTATAGTGCTTAGAACTTCAGGTTTCGAAGTCAGATTGCCTGGGTAAAGAATTCTAGATTTTCATTTGCTACCTGGGTGACCAAAGGCAAGAAATCTAACCTCTAATTGTCCCTGTTCCCTTAAGTGTAAATTAATTGTGATAATAGTAGTGAATATACAGTATTGTTTTGAGGATTAAATAAATCATTATGTGTATTGTATTTAGCTTATGGTAATTATTCAATACATTTCAGTTATGATGACAATGACAATAATCAAAGTGGCTCAAAAGAAGCCAATGGTTTTCTTTAGCACACTGAGTTTTTATAGTTCTATAAAAGACAATTATGGCTCTGCTCTCTAAATCTTTTTGGTTTGGGATTTGACACTTTTATTATAGGGCAATACTCTGTCCTTCAGTTTTCCTAAAAGACACAATGGCCTTTTTAATGCAGGGCTCTATTTCCTTGACAATCAGTGCATTTCAGGCTAGTATTCTGCCTTTATAACAGAACATTGTGACAATTTCAGTACTTTGTTGCCAGTGGGAATTGCTGTCTGGTTCATGAGAATATGGCTTTTGTTGAACTTTTCTCCTTTCTTAGCACTCATGGGAATATATAAAATATGAAGGATGATCTCTTACCACAGAGTTAACTTTAAAAAATTTAATTAGCACATTTAAAAATTCACTGAGCTAATATTTTCATACAAAAATTAGCATTCTTCAGGCTTACAAAATGAACTTGGAGGTATATACCTCACTTTTGTGTTAGAAGTAAGGCATCTTGTCTGATTCAGAGACCAAGTTACAGGCAATCTCCTTATTCCCACAGGCAACTCTCACTGTAACGCAGTCGTTACAAGTCCTTAGCAAAGCCTAGGAGTTTGAGCAGTCTTTGCAGTCAGATGTAACTGGATTTAAATGCTGCCTCTGTCACTTAGCTGCATGATGTTAGTATAGTCAACCCCTATAAATATCAGACCTCAGTTCCCTTATCTTTACACTGTGCAGTAAATGAGATAATCCATGTAATGTACTTAGCAGAAGATCTGCTACACAAGTACTCAGTAAATAATTGATACTGGTTTTATTATAATCTTCATATGCATGGCTTCCTGAATTGTTTCTCTATTTCACACACTCTTTAACAAAGAAAACACAGAGAAAAATCCATTGCTTTTTTGTAATTAATGTCATTTACTTCTTCTTTTTCTTTTTCTTCCCCTCTGAGATGGCCAGTGAGTTAACCCTACTCCCACTCCATGCTGTTTTCTCATTTTTCAGTTTTTTTTTTTTTTTTTTTTTTTTTTTTTTTAAAAATGATGCGGCCGGGGGCAGGGGGGCATTGGCAGAGTGCCTGGCAGCATACATGTATCAACATTGCAAAATAATACCTTATTTATTGTTATAACTATCATTATCACTTTTATTTGATGATTAAAAATCGATTTTATTTTCCAGAAAAATCTAGAAACATCTTATTACATCCTCTAGGATGATTCTTGCTTTTGTATCAAACACAGCTGTATATGTAATATAGATTAAAGACTGGATTCAGACTACACTGGAGCTCCACATCATTTTAAACTTTAAACCTGAAGAAACAGAAATGATCATGTCATTTTGTAGAAGGCCTAGGATATTAGTTACTTTATGGCAATAGCTCATCTTTTGTTTCCTTTATCTCCTCTTCAGTAAAGACCACATCTAATGATCAGTGTAGGGGCTCCAAGCCCTACTGTGATTCCATGAGGTCAGAGAAAAGTATATTATGTAATGTTGGTTCAGGAACACTCAAAACAGATATTTTTATACTCTTGGCTTATTGATTTTCATGATGAAAATGTAGACAGCTGAAAGTCAGCTGAATAAAATTAATCAGAATCTAATATTAGTCTCTCAGTAGTTTGAAGAGAACATACTTCTTACCACTTGGATGTCTTTCTAGTCTATATGAAAAGGACGTGCTAATCATGAATAAATGATGTACATGTTTACCAGCAAGACCATTAATATGATACTACAAATACAAGTCAGCCATGCTCCTTGCATTGATTTAATTTTGTTTTGGGTTTTTTGAATTAATAAAGTAGGAACAGATTGACAGATTTCAGAGGGAAGTGCGGAGAGGGGGTGAGAAGAGATTAACCAAAGAACGTACATGCATATATGCATAGCCCATGGACTCAGACAGTAGGGTGATGATGGCCTGGTATGGGGCAGGACCTGGGTGGAGGGGAGTAAAGCGGGGAAAAAGAGAGACATCAAAAACACTCTCAACAATAAAAATAAATTTCAAAAAATGTATGGTAGTGAATTTAGTTACTTATCTGTATGGCTCACATGTGCCCATGTTTAAGTTCTTCCACCAGGTGTCATCGTGCTTGTGGCATATCTACTACCTTCAAAGGAGCCACCAGAGTGACAAATATCTTTTAAAGACTGGTGTAAGTACCTCCCCAAAGGCCTAGTTCCTCTACCCTTAGCTTAAACAGTAGCTAGCTGCACCTGCAGGGCCCTGCTTTTCCTGCTGACTATAAACAGTCACCTGAAAACCCTTGCCTAACTCCAAACAGCAGAAAGTATAAAATAGGACAGAAGGCAAATGACCACAGTTCTAATTTCAGAGCTTATGTAGGTCTTCTGCTCTTGCCAGTTCTCTGAACTATGGTTCTTTTTTTATTTTTTTAATTAATTAATTAATTAATTTATTTATTTATTGTTGGAAGAAAATATACCCTTTCATAGAAGCCAAAACATTCAATCAAAAACATTTTACTTCTTCCACCTGGAAATTCACTATTAAATAAGTATTTTAAAACGGTTCTTAATTTGTCATATTATAATTGACTTTCTGCTTTTACTATCTTATTTTTTGTGGACTTCCAGTGCCATTCACATGGTAGAGGTGGCTCTGCACCAAAGAAAGTGGTTTGTTCCTTAAAACATCATAGAGAGTGATTTTCACCTTTTTCATCTCATGTCACACATAAACTAATTACTAAAATTCCACAGCACACCAAAAATATATTATATTTTTTGATGATCTGACAAAAAAATGGTGTAATTTTGATTCATTCAGATTGGAATGCTAGTGTTGTGTTGGCTGTTGTCATTTTTTCATTTGTCAATCTAAGGGAAAAGAGGTCAATTCCCCTGACTAAATAGTCAGGTACTGCATGTTTTAGAACTTCTTGCAGCATACAAGTGTACTGCTGCAGCACATTGGTGAAAATCGCTGTTGTAGAATTTCATTGTGTGATTTACTATACTCAGTGAAATCAGCCATACAGTAGGTTTCACTTCAAGCAGAGGCAGAGGTGTAGCCCTACTTGGAATTTCACATATGGCTCTCTCCCTCCTCTTGGAAGTTCATATATGGATGGTTCTCTCTGTCTCTTGTCCAGTAATTATTCAAAGGCATAATTAATTCATATTGTGTCTAAAACAATCTTTAAACAGGCATGCCTCATTTTAATGTACTTCATTTTATTGTGCTTTGTAGATATCACTTTTTTTAATTTATTGAATGTTTATAGCAACCCTGTGCTGAGCAAGTCAATCAGTGCCATTTTTCAGAAGGCTCAGATGATGGTTGGCATTTTTTAGCAACGAAGTAATTTTAAATTACAGTATGTACATTTTTTCTAGACTTTTGCTATTGCACACTTAATAGACTACAATATAGTGTAAACATGAGTTTTATATGCACTGGGAAACAAAACAAATGTGTGTGACTCACTTTATTGCAATATTTGCTTTACTGTAGTGGACTAGAACCAAACCAGCAATATCTGGTAGCAAACCTGTAGTTTAGAAGATCTGGAGGCACCACTATTAATCTGGGTAGATCTATAATATCCTACCAACCAGGAAAGCTGTGGTCTATAAGACTGACCCTGAGACACTTAGCAACAGGTCTTTATTCCTGGATCTTTTAGAACTATCTTAATAACTGGAACCCCAAAAGAATGCCTACAGAGCTCCACCTTTCCCATAAGCTGTAAACACAGAGCAGTGAAGAGTAAAGAACAGTAAAGAATTTGAGTGATTGGACATTTTAAAAAAAATCAATATGTCGGTTCATCTATTATTCATCTCCATAGTCATGTTTCCTTGTGCCATTTTTCTTAACTCATCTGTCTTTCTGTATTCCAGAAATTGTATACCTATATCTGTTACTAAATGCTTGCTGCCCAAGACGACGTATCTGGACTCAACCTCTAGTCTCACTACACTTATGTATGTTACCTAATTCTTTGAGCTTTGGGTTCCTTTATAGTAAAATCTGTTCTGCTACTTTTAACACAATTTCTACTTTTCGGTCCATAATGGAAATACTTGTCTGTTTTCTATTTAGTAAAAATTATTGTATAAAATAGAATGATAATGTGTCCTGCATTTGCCAAAGACTTAAGAAATAATACTAGCATTATTGTTAGTACTAATTAATAATCACTTAAATTTTTTGAATTCAGTATAGAAATTATATTCATGACAGTTTTTCTTTAGTTAATGAGCTAAGTGTATGAAGTGTAAATGTGGTGACTTGATTTTAAATTTAAGGTTAGTGGAGTAAATGAGACTTTTCAAGGACATAAAACAACTATAGTGAATTTTAATATTCAATTTGTATTCTAAAATACTATGAAACTATCATTACAGGGATAAGAACTATGCTTTATTTGTCTTTGGGTCTCCTACAGTACATAGAAGATACTCAGTAAATGTTAACTGAAGAACCAGTGAAAAAACAATAGAACTAACAGCACTGATATTTCCAAACTTATTGTAGGGTATTCCATAAGATGTACATAGAAGAAGATAATGTTCTTCAAAGTGAATATTAGGCTTTGAAAATGTAGTTCACATTATATTTTTAAGCAAGCATACTTTCTTTCTAATAGAAAAGTGATTCTAAAATTATAATGGAAGTCAATATGCAAATATGATTCAATATTCACATTCGTTTTCTAAGACTGTTGGTTTATTTATTTATTTATTTATTTATTTTTGTTAATCCTCACCTGAGGAAATTTTTCCATTGATTTTTTTTTTTCAGATACAGTGGAAGGGAGGGAGGGAGAGAGAAACATCGATGTGAGAGAGACACATGAAACTTGATACATGGAACCTCCCATAGGAACCTGACCAGAGCAAGGGGATCAAACCTGCAACCCAAGTCCATGCTCTTGAACTTTCATTCAAAGCCTGGACTTTTCGTTCCACCAACTGACACTCTAACTGCTGAGCCAAACCGGCCAGTGCTAAGACTATTGTCTTCACAGCTCCTTTTAATATATAACATAAGGTCAAACTCAAAGACAATATAGTATACTGATGATATCACTATGCTAAAAAATTGACTAGGGAGAAATTCTATCTTCTCATTAATGCCAGCTGAAAAAAAAAATCAATAGTTGTAAAACATAATCACCACAGTTATATGAATGACTTCTTCTGTACTATGACATAATGCTCCAAAAGTATTCTTAGTTTTTGCATCTTTTATTAATTTTATTTGAAACTCTCTTCAATGCCAATCATACATAAATGTATATAAATAAGTACTAGCTGATTTATGCAAATATACACCACGACTTTTGCATCTAGATCTAGGAGGTTGTTTGGTCCCAAGTATGTTACAGTTTTACTTAACTGTTTAAGAAAAGAGCTAGATAGTGTGCCCATTCCCTTTTATATATAACTATGGCTTCATTCTAATTAGCTTTTCATTTCTTCTCCTACTCAGAAATATATTTTATGGTCCTCATAATAGTATAGGATAGGAAGTTATATTACGGAAAAAACCAACCTCAATATTTCATTGGCTGACAAGATCAAGGTTTATTTCTCACTTTCACAGGTTACTCGAGTCCCTACAATGCAAGGCATTGCCAGTCACTATGGGAGAGCAAAGGAGAGAAGTCAGTGAATTGTATACTGGCTCCATCTAAAAATGACACAAATCACTTTTGCTCATATTTCAGTGCCCAAAAATGTCACATGGACACATCTAATTCCAAGGAGGCAAAATGAGATAATTCTGTCATTTGTCTAGAGGAAGATGCCGAAATTGTTGACAAAAAGCATTCATGGCCAATAAAATTTTCTTTCTAGCCCACCTATGCTAGGCTAGAAACCTATGGTGTTTCTCTAACTATCTGTATTTAATTAAAATGACATATTTTTAGAGTGCTGACCACTCTCAAAGGTTAACATTAGGTCATGCATGTTATACTGTTCAACAGCTCATACTGTTATCTCATTTTTGCTAGATTCTACTATTAGAGTGACTTATCAAGTAACTAGTTTTTATCGCTAACTCCCCTCACCCTCATCTTGCAATCAGCCATCTGCTTAGTAAATGATAACACCCAGGCTTCAATTTTCAAAATTAGATGCTTAATTATATTGCTAACCTACTGGGTAGGGACTTTTTTGAACTGCTTCAGAGTCTATAGAGTACCTCAAAAATTAGTTCCCTCTACTGTTGTTACTCACCAAATCCTTAATTTGATGACCCAAATATGGAGTTGACTGCCTATGTACCTTAGTGCCTATTTGAGGTACATATACTCTGAGTATATAGAGGAGAATGCTCTGGAAATGGACTATCTTGAATAAAATACCCAAACTTCAAATAGTTCACCCTGATGTATGTACACATATACAGAGGTGGGCAAAAGTAGGGTTACATTATGACATTCTTTGTGTTAACAAAGCTGTTGTAATAAGCATAACCTGCATGTCTTTTTCCATACAAATAACTGTAAACTTACTTTTTGCCCACCTTTGTATGTATTTAATGCCATTTTATGGAGCATCCTCTTTGATAGACTTTTGCCACCTTTGAATACTTCTGGGCAATAAACCCTTCTCAAAGGGGTTGGAAAGTATTTATTGGAATAACTTTGTTATAAATAAATTTAATGATTAATTAGGACTATTATATGTTCTGATACCACCAAATAGAAGCTGAAAACACCCCTTTATTATATAACCCCAGCCCTAAGGAAAATTGCCACGAAAATGAGAAAGATAGCCAGGCTGGTATGGCTCAGTGGTTGAGCATCAACCCATGCACCTAGAGGTCTCAGGTTTGATTCCCGGTCAGGGCACATGCCTGGATTACGGGCTTGATCCCCTAGTAGGGGATGTGCAGGAGGCAGCCGATTGATGTTGGTGTCTCTCTCATTGATGTTTCTCTCTCTCTCTCCCTCTCCTTTCCTTCTCTTATAGATGAAGGGTCATCCTTCCCAGCTTCTCTAGCAGCTCTATTTCTCTAAAGCCATGTGGGAAAATAATTAGTTCAAGATTTAAAACATGACATTTGGTTATTGGCCTGTCTGTATAAAGATGGTAAAGAAGTATAAGTGTGACTTTGAAATTAAACTGGTTTGCCCTGGCCAGTTTGGCTCAGCAGTTTAGCATGTCACCCATCAGACCAAAGAGCCCAGGGTTTGAGTCTGGTCAAGGGCACATACCTTGATTGTGGTTCGGGTCCCCAGCCCTGGTCGGGGTTGTGTGGGAGGCAACCAATCGATGTATCTCTCTCACATCAATGTTTCTCTCTCTCTCTCGCTCCTGTCCACTCTATCTGAAGACAAATGAAAAAAATATCTTCAGAGAGGATTAAAAAACAAAGAAATTAGACTGGTCCATCAGTCCATCAGTGAAAGCTCTACAGATTTTCTCTGCATATCCATTCCCTTTTTTTTTACTTTTCCCCATACTTGATCAAATGTAAACATTTTTGGATTTATATATATTTTTTTCATGGAGTCTCTGCTTAGTGGTAGAAAGCAGCCGTTGGTAAAACTTATTAAAACTTTTGTAATTCGTCAGCTAAAAGGAGAGACATTGGTTTTCTTCAGTATTGTGGTTAGATTCTCATCACTGCTTCTTTGATCTTGTACAATTATGATGAACAGGGTGAGCATATGCATGTATGTGTGTTTTCTAATTTCTATTATATTAAGAGGAAGAATGATCCTTCAGAGACCATTTAGCTAGAGAAAAGCTGAACTGAGATCATCCAAGCGCCACAGAGTTGCCATCCTCTCCGGATAAAGGGTCAGCATTACTGGCCTCAGTTAATGGTAAGCTTGATGTGTATTACAGTAACTGCTGAGTGAAGGTGTTACCATGGACACAGATATCAACATATCTTCTGGAGGAGTTATATAATGAAGGGAAAACTGGGAGAATATAAAGTATCCAACACTGGATCTTGAAAGAAAAAGAAAAATATAAAGACCCTCTTACCAAATTATCATATGTGTTTCAAAAAGTTGTGTAACACTTTTTATCAGCATTTATTGAGTGATAGATATATGTTAGGATTGTGTAAACATGTTTCAGACATTATCTCACTTAATCCTCATAACAATCCTATGAAATAGATACCATTATTTTTTTCTATTTTTTGGATGAAGGAAATTAATTAACTTACCCAAGATTATACAGCCAGTAAATGGTATAAGAGTAGGATTTAACTCTGGTCTGTTTCATCCCAAAGCGCTCTAAGCACCTCTAATATATTGTTACAGATTTACAATATAGAGTAAATCCTGCAATATAAACGGTGCCTGACACATAGTAGGTGTTTTCAAACAATTCATTAAATTAATTAATGATGAGTTTAATTTTTCTGAGTCTGGTAGGCAGAATTATAAGATAGCTCCCAAGAATTGCTTCATACACCCTCCATGTACACATTCTGTACAGTACCTGGGACTATGAACATTATAGATCTTACTCAATGATTAAGTTATGCTATAAGGCACAGCTGACCTTGAGATAGAAAAATTACCTGAGTGAATCTGGCCTAATCACATAAATCCTTTAAAAGCAGGGGATTTTCTTTGATTAAACGTAGAAGAGGATATCAAAGATTTGAAGCATGAGGATTTGACATGCTGTTGCTAGCTTAAATATGAAGGGGAACATATTACAAACAATGTGAGTGGCTTTTAGCAGCTGAGAGTGGCCCCTGTTTATAGCCAGTAAAGAAATGAGGACCTTTGTCCTTTAACTACAAGGAATTGAATTCTGCAAAAAAACACAACAAAAAAAGTTGGAAGGGAATTTTTCCCAGAAGTCTCTAGATCAGTACTCAGCTCAATCATCACCATGATTTCATCCTTGTGAAACCCTGAGCAGAGAACCCAGACAGGTAATGACAGACTTCTAACTTACAGAATTATTAGCTAAAACATGAGTGTTATTTTAAGTTGCTAATTTGTGGTAATTTGTTGCACAGTAATAAAAAACTAATATATTAGTTATAATATTAAGTAGCTATATTGCATATATTCCTTATTTTATTATGATTTTTTGTTTTTCAGGATTGTTAGTTAGCTTTTAAAATTTCATGCAGAGAGAGTAACACAGGTAGATTTTGTCAATCTTTATACATTTGTGAAAATACCCAATATTTCTAAGATCAAGAACAAACGGAAAGATATACATTTTCTTGTTTTAAACTCACCAGATTTCACTAATCAGCATATTTTTTCTGTTCTCTCTTTTATACCCAACATACTGTGATTCAATGTTATTAATCATTCTAGTCTAGCACATTTTAGATGGGCCTTTTGAAAAGTTGCAATCACCATGTCCAGTTATAACATTATTAACTGAATCTTTGGTAGCTATGACAGCAATGTATGATATACAGCTTAGGAGCTACCTAGAAATATAGCTATGTCTAAGAATCCAATCTGAATGACAATTTCACAGTTTTAAGAGTTGTGGATCCAATGATTTATGATATTAAATTGGAGAACTTGGACTCTTTACTGATGCAATTTAAAAATAATTTTTAACCTGTGGCAAAGGGGCACAATGGGAATTTCAATATAACGACAGAAAGCAACTAATGTATCAGAAATGGTGGAGAAGTTGGTAAAACTGATGCAGCTTTTGGTTTATGCCTTAACATGATCTGATCTAAAGCTTGGATTGCAGAAATGTCATTCCAAGTGATAGTGTCAGAGGTTTGAGCAAATACAGCTTTGTTTTTATCCTAATGGGAATTTCCTGGGCTGAGAGCTAGAAAGAAAATCATCTTTTAACTTGTAAACTGAGCAAATTTGATCTGGAAATCATTGAAAGAGAATAAATATGGAGTCCCAGGATGCCATTTTTATAAGTTATTTTTCTGCCCATAAATACACTTTGAGTGCAAAAGCTGGCAGCTTTATTGAATACCATACCTGCAGTTTGGTTGAAATGCCACTTACAACTCTATCAACTCCCAGTAGATTTTTCCCACAAGCACCGGTATCACTTAAAGCCTTGGATGGATTCTTGTTATTGTAAAACAACTTCATTAAAGGTCTTGACTCCAAATAGAAAGTAAATATAACTGGGATAACACAATAGCATGTGTTGACTTGTTGCATAATCTAGATAATGTTAGGAAAATATGAAAATACATATTTTCAGTATGCCTTGGTTCTATCTATGGAGTATATTATTATCTTTTCCTCGAAGATGTTCAGTATTAAAAAAAAATCATTGTCCAATACGTTAGTCTGAATTTTCTACATTAAGCTGAGCTAGAATATAGTACAGTTGGGTCATATGATCTATATTTTGCAGCCTAAAGTTCACCACATGATTTTAGCCAAATAAATTATTCAGAAAATAGTTTAGGGCTCTCTGGAAATTCTAAGCTTCTGCTTCTCCTTACTGACCTATGTTTTCTGACCTTCATTACTCAAAGCTTCAAAATAAGATGAAGCCTTAATTTTACGTGGGAACATTTTTCTACTTAAACAGTCACCAGAAAGAACTGTGTAAGTGCTATGTTGTAATGAACTTACAAACAAATGTTGCACAGTGTCTTTGAGAAAAGATTTTCCTGTGCTGCAGTCATCAAAAGAAAGATAGGAAAGACAGGTATATGCAGAGAGAAGTTAAAATATCATTGCAGTCAGGTTACTTTTCTGCTTATTACATTCAAATATTTTCTTAAATAATTGTGATCTGAATTAAACATATGTTTCTAAGTCTTATAAATATGAACAGACAAATTCAAGTAAGAAGGCTCAAAAGAGTTATTTGAGAGTAGCCATTCAATAGATTTAGGAAAGATGACTGAAAGAAAAGTTGGACTTGGTCCTAAACCAAATTCCTTGCTTAAAATAAGAGGAATATTTGGCCTGGCTTTTGTTTTGGTCTTGTTAAGCTTATCTTCCCTTTTCCTGAGACCATTAAATATCCTCCTGAAACAGGGATTAACAAACTATATCCTGTGGGAAAAGTTTAGCCCAACACCTTTTTTTTTTTTTTTTTCTTCTCTCTCTTTTTTTGGAAAGCAGTTACCGCCATTGGTTTAATCTATGGCTGCTGTCGCACCATAACAGCAGAGTTGAATAGCTACTACTGTATGATCCTCAAACCTAAAATATTTCTTTCTGAACCTTTATTTTAAAAAGTTTGCTGATCCCTTCCTTTAAAAGTTAGTCTTCCCTATTTCCATCCCTATCAACTTCTCTAGGACCAACTTTATCCAAAAGATAATGTATATAACTAGTGATTATTCAGTACTCTGGAACTTAGTGTCAGGGTACCCATACTGCAGGTGAAGTTCCTCTGGTGTGACTAATTTCTTAAGTATATAATTTAGTTTTTACACTTGTGCTTGAATTGCTTGGCTCTGTACCCTGCCTGGTGGTCCAGGATCTAGGTCTCACCTTTGCTTTGGTTTGCATCCCCAAGTCCCATTACTGAACCACAGCACAGTGGATGTACCTCTACTATACACTAGATAGCCTCCATCCTATCTCTTATTTAAATAGACTTTGAGTATCTACCCCACAGCTGTTATCCATCCATTAGTAGAGGCATATGGCCACCTCATCCAGGTGTCGTGTTCTAGTTTCAAACAGCAGTCTTCCAAGTTTTCTTCATCCTACTACAGGTCAATAGCAATGCTAAAGCAAGAAAAAATATATATACTGTTGGGTGAGCAATTTCATTGGAGAAATCAAAAGGATAATTTTTCTGCAAGCACAGACTTATCCAAAGAAATGCATAGAGAGATTAAAATAGATTTATGCCTTTTGAGAGAGAGTGGAATAGACTCATATCTCATGTTTTATTATTTTAACATTAACACCAAGTATCTGATGTGAGAAGTAGTTATTTATAATAGAGGGATAAATAAACAATTTAAAATAATTTGGTAGAGAACCTTGGACCTCAAAGGCTACATATACTTTTAGGCTAATGAGAATGAACAGGTTCTGGTGGTAGTGATATTGAACTTGGTAAAAGAGATTGGATTGGAGAGGACAAGGACTGTTTCCAGTGCAACAATAGAGTGGAAAATATCACTAAGAAGCAAGGGAAAGAAAATTCCTCCCAAGCTGATTAAAGTGACTATGTCTGCCAATTTTTGTGGAGATAAATGGGTGCACAACTGACTAGTTGAAATCCTAAGTGGTGCATCAGTATGTTTCAAGTCCATACTATGTATATATTGCAAGAGTAAGGCTCTTCTTGACTGTCAATAGTGATTTAATCTGCTTTTTCAACAGGGAATCTTTTTCCATGGAATGGTTGATGAACTTTTTCAACTGGAAGTAACTTCTTTGTACTTTAACCTTTTACAACAGCACATCATTGCAGGAAAAAACTGGATGGATTCCTGGTATCAAACATGGCTATTGTTTTGGTGGCGTTCATGGGAAATGTATTCTCCTCCCCCCCCTGATTTACAGAAAGAGAGAGAGAGAGAGAGAGAGAGAGAGAGAGTCAATTCCCATTGTCTCCTGAAATTCATTATTTTCACCAAGAGTGTTTGTGGTATGCGAGAATAGCTAACATAATCTACTTGCTTAAATCATCATACAATATTACATTATATTTCATAGAGTCAGTATATATATATGAATCTTAAATGAAGTTCATCTTAGTATTGATTGATGGGGAAAATATTCACAATTGTGGTATTAGACTGTGAAATCTGGTATTGGAAGCAGCTTCCTTTACTCAAGAATGAATGTGAAATATGTGGCAGAGGAAACTGCAGATCTTGATGATGATATATCTGCTATGGAGTTGAGGTAAAAACCTGCTCTGCAGGGCTGTCTGGATGGGCCCAAATAAGCAGCCTTTGGGGCCTCTTCTGTATGTAGGCCCTTATGTTAATTATGTTAATTCAGATATTATTTCAAAACCTAAAAAGCCATTCAGTATAGTGTCTGATCTTCCATGAAATCTTCAGCAAGAAATTCTCGAGTAAGATAATGCCAAGAGCATGGCAGAAGGCAAAATGGAAAAAAAAAAAAAAAAAGAAAAGAAAAAGCCACACATGTACACAAAGAAGGCTTTGTGTGAAAATTCTTCTGTTGACTGCTTATAGAAAACCTAATGTTGGCTAATTTATATACCTGAAAGTGAAATTAGCATCTTTTCCAAAATTACCTACCATTTTACGCCTTTTTATAAATGGTACACCCAAGCTGAGGATCCCAGATTCGCTTTGAAACTTTTCATCTCTTTCATTCTTTTAATCTATTTTTTTTTTAAAGAAATGCTGTAGATTCTTTCACTAAATGTTTACATGCCATATCATTATATTTCCCTTGCTATAATCCTGGTCTAAGGACTCTTTATCTTCTTTTCTTTTCTTTTGAGCTTGATTTCCAATTTCTAAACATTAACACATACTATATATAGGCTTTCGTTTGTGAACTTGCTCCAATCCTCAAAAATGTTTGGGGTGGACCTCACTGCAAACCCCACTATTTCCTGTTGCCTTACACCAGGGCTGTACCCCTCAGTGACACAGCAATTAGTGAGGAAGAAGGTTAAGGATTGTGTGTGTGTGTGTGTGTGTGTGTATACATACACTCACCCTTATTATACACATATAGATAAATATTTTTATTATTTTTATCCCAAACCCTAACTCCTCACTTTTGACAACCTTCAGCTCATTTTCTATATCTATGGGTCTGTTTTTGTTTGGTTTTGTTAATTGATTTATTTTGTTTTTGTTTTTTTTGTTTTTTTATATTCCACATATAAGTGAGATCATATGGCATTAGTCTTTGTATGTCTGACATATTTCACTTAGCATAGTACCCTCTAGGTCCATTCATGTTGTCACTAATAGCAAGATTTCATTATTTTTGATTACTGAATAACATTCTATTCTCTCTGTGTGTATGTATACCTTCTTTATCTGTTCACTGTGGGTTGACATCTAGGTTGCTTCCACTTCTTAGCTGTTACAAGTGATGTTGCAATGAACAAGAACATAGGGGTGCAAATCTTTTCAAATTAATGTTTTTGTTTTCTTCAGATAAAAACCCAGAAATGGAATTGCTGGGTCATATGGAAGTTCTTTTTAAAAATTTTCGAGGACTCTCCATACTGACTTCCATAGTGGCTATACTAATTTACAACCCCACCAACAGTGTATGAGGGTTCCCTTTTCTACACATCCTCACCAGTACTTGTCATTTGTTGATTTATTGGTGATAGCCATTCTGACAAGTGTCAGATAATATATCATTGTGGTTTTAATTTGCATTTCCCTGATGATTAGTGATGTTGAGCACTTTTTTTTTTTTTTTTTTCATGTCTATTGGCCTTCAGTATGTCCTGTTTGGAGAAATTTCTATTAAGATCTTCTGCCCATTTTTAATTGGATTTTGGGGGGTGTTGAGTTGTATGAATTCTTTATAAATTTTGTATATTAGCCCCTTATCCATTGGTTAATATCTTCTACTATTCACTCTTTTTGTTTTGTTGATGGTTTCATTTGCTGTACCACAACATTTTATTTGATGTTGTCCCATTTGCTTATTTTTTTGTTTCTCTTGCCCAAGGAGAGATATCCAAAAAAATATGGCCAAGAGCAATGTCTAAGAATTTACTGCCTATGTTTTCTTTTTTTAAATGTTTTTTTTATTGATTCTTTTTAGAGAGAAAGGGAGGAGAGAGAAATAGAAACTTCATTCCGCTGCCTCTTGCATGCCTCTCCCCCCGACACACCCCTGCTGGGGATGAGCCCACAACCTGGGCATGTAACCTGACCAGGAATCAAACTAGTGACCTCTTGGTGCATGGGTCAATGCTCAACCCCTGAGCCACAACAGCTGGGCTCTTCCAGGAGTTTTATGATATGGGGTATCACATTTAACTTTTTTTTATCTATTTTGAGTTTATTTTTGTGTATAGTGTCAGAAAGTGATCCAGTTTCATTCTTTCATATGGATCTGTCCAATTTCCCAGCACCACTTATTGAGGAGACTGTCTTTACTCCATTGGATATTCTTGCCTCCTTTGTCATAATTAATTGACCATATAGGTGTGGGTTTATTTGTGGGCTCTCTATTCTATTCCATAGATCTGTATATCTGTTTGTATGCCAGTTCCATGCTGTTTTGATTACTATAGTCTTATAGCATAGTTTCATATCAGGTAATGTGATACCTCCAACTTTGTTCTTATTTCTCAAGTTTGCTTTGGCTATTAGGGATCTTCTGTGGTTCCATATAAATTTTAAGATTATTTGTTCTAGTTTTATGAAAAATGCCTTTTTTTCCCAATAGAGATTTCATTGAATCTGTAGATTACTTTGAGTAGTATAGGCATTTTAATAATGTTAATGATTACTATATATGAGCATAGTATGTACTTTTATTTGTTTGCATATTTTCAATTTATTTCTTCAATGCCTTGCAATTTTCCGAGTACTGGTCTTTTACCAATTTGGTAAGATTTAGAGATAGATATTTTATTTTTTTGATGCAATTATAATGGAATTGTTGTCTTAATTTCTCTTTCGAATTGTTTATTATTGGTGTATAAAAATGCAATATATTTCTGAATATTAATTTTGCATCTGCTTCTTTGCAGAATTTATTTATTAGTTTAACAGTTTTTTGGTGGAATATTTAGCGTTCTCTCTATATAGTGTCATTTCATCTGCAAATAATGACAAATTTACTTCTTCCTTTCTAATTTGGATGCCTTTTATTTCTTTTCTTTGTCTGATTGCTATAGCTAAAACTTCTAATACTATGTTGAGTTAAAGTGGTGAAAGTGGACATTACTGCTTAATTCCTGATTTTAAGTAAAACACTTAGTTTTATTTTTTCTTTTTTCCCCCATTAAATATGATGTTAGCTGTGATTTGTCATATATGGCCTTTATTATGTTAAGGTATGTTTCCTCTATCCCTGCTTTGCTGAGAAGTTTTATCATAAAGGGATGTTAGATTTTGTTCATGCTTTTTCTGCATCTGTTGATATGATCACATGATTTTATATATTATTTTGTTTATGGAGTATATCATGGTAATTGATTTTCAGATATTGAGCCAACCTCGCATCAAGGAAATAAATTCCACTTAATCGTGTTGTATGATATTTTTAAAGTGTTGCTGGATTTGGTTTGCCAATATTTTTGAGTATTTTTTTTTCCTCCATCTATGTTTATCCAGGATAATGACCTACAAATTTTTTTGGAGAGTCCTTTTGTAGTTTTGATATCAGGGTAATGCTGGTCTACTAAAATGCTGGTCTCTTCAAATTTTAAAACAGTTTGAGTAGAATGGGTGTTAATTATTTTTTTAATGTTTGGTAAAATTTACCTGTGAAGCCATCTATGCCAGGGTTTTAGTTTGTTTGGAGTTTTTGATTACTAATTCACAGTTTATTAGCAGTTTGTTCAGATTTTCTATTTGTTCCTGATTCAGCCTGAGCAGATTTTGCATTTTTAGGAATTTATCCATTTCTTCAAGGTTGTACAATTTGTTGGCATATAATTTTTCATAGTATTTCCTTATAAACTTCTGTATTTCTATATGGTTGGTTGTTACTTTTCCTGTTTATTTCTGATTTTATTTATTTGGGGTCTCTCTTCTTTTACACATCTCGTTAAAGGTTCATCAATTTTGTTATCTTTTCAATAAAACAGCCCTTTGTTTTATTGATTTTTCTATTGTTTTTAGACTCTAATTTATTTTTGCTCTTAATCATTTTCTTTTTATGATAGTTTAATTTTAATTTAATTTATTTTTTCCATCACCATTTATTCTCCCTATACACTTTCCACCTCCACCCACCCCAATCCCCCTGCAATCACCACATTGTTTTCCTTGTCCATGAGTTTTTTTCTTTTGTGCTCAATCCTTCCCTGCAAACATCCACTCCCCCACCACTGCTGTCTGCCTGCTCTCTGAGTCTGTCTCTATTTTGCTTGTTAGTTCAGTTGGTTCATTAAACTCCACATATGAATGAAATCATATGGTATTTGTCTTTCTCTGATTGGCTTATTTCACTTAGCGTAACGTTGTTCAGGTCCATCCATGCAACTGCAAAGGATACCATTTTCTTTCTTTTACAGAAGAGTAGTGTTCCATTGTGTAAATGTACCATAGCTGTTTTATCCATGCTTCTACTGATGGACACTGGGGCTGTTTATAGGTCTTGGCTATTATAAATAACACTTTAATGAACATAGTGGTGTATATATTCTTTTGAATTTTATTTCAGGTTTCTTCAGGTATATGCCCAGAAGAGAAATCACTGGATCATAAGGCAGTTCTATTTTTAACTTTTTGAGGTAATTCCGTACTGTTTTCCACAATGGTTGCACTAATCTCCATTCCCACCAACAGTGCAAGAGGGTTCCCTTTTCTCTACATCCTTGCCAACACTTGTTATTTGTTGATTTATTGATGATAGCTGTTCTGACAGGTGTGAAGTGATATCTCATTGTGGTTTTAATTTGCATCTCTCTGATGATTAATGACATTAAGCATCTTTTCATATGTCTATTGGCCATATGTATGTCCTCTTTGGAGAAGTGTCTATTGACCTTTGCACAATTTAATTGGATTATTTTTTTTTTTTGGTGTTGAGTTTTCAAAGTTCTTCTAAAAATTTACATATTAACCCATTATCAGATGTATCAACAAATATGTTATCCCATTCTGTGTGTTGTCTTTTCATTTTGTTGATGGTTTCCTTTGCTGTGCAAAAACTCTTTAGTTTGGTGTAGTCCCATTTATTTGTTTTTTCTTTTGTTTCCCCTACCCAAGGATATATATCAGAAAAAAAATATTGCTACAAGAAATGTCCGAGATTTTACTTCCTTTGATATCTTCTAAGATTTTCATGGTTTCAAGTCTAACATTTTAGTCTTTAATCCATTTTGAGTTTATTCTTGTGTGCAGTGTAACAAGGTTTAGTTTCATTTTTTTGCACGTGTCTGTCCAATTTTCCCAATACCATGTATAAAAAGACTATCTTTAGCCCATTGTATGTTTTTAACTCCTTGTCAAATATTAATTGACTATAAAGGTGTGGGTTTATTTTAGGCTCTCTATTCTGTTTCATTGATCTATGTCTATTTTTATACCAGCACAATCTACATATTCAATGCAATTCTTATCAAGATACCAATGGGATATTTCACAGAACTAGAACAAATATTCCAAAAATTTTTATGAAACCAAAAAAGACACAGAATAGCAACAGTGATTTTTGAGAAAGAAGAACAAAGTTAGAGAAATCAGGCTGCCTTATGTCAAACTATTGTTTTCTTCCTTTACTCAATTTGGACACTGTTTCTTCTTTTTCTGATTCCGTTAGGTGTAAGGTTGATTGTTCTTTTTTTTTCTTGTTTCTTGAAGTAGGCTGGTATTGCTATGAGTTTTCCTCTGAAAACTTCTCTGTCTATGTTCCTAGATTTGGGGTCATTGTGTTTTCATTTTCATTTGTCTGAAGGTATCTGTTGATTTCTTCTTTGATTTCACTGTTAACCCATGCACTGTTTAGTAGCATGTTATTTAGACCCCACTTGTTTGTGGATTTTTCAGTTTTCTTCTTGTAATTGATTTCTAGTTTTATACCATTGTGATCAGAGAAGATGCTTGATATAATTTTAGGCTTCTTAAAATTATTGAGACTTGTTTTGTGGCCTAACATGTGGTCTATCCTGGAAAACATTCCATGTGCACTTGAAAAGAATATATATTCTATTTCTTTTGGGTGAAATGTCCTGAAAATATCAATTAACTTTATCCGGTCTAATGTGTCATTTAAAACCACTGTTTCCTTGTTGATTTTCTGTCTGGCATGATCTGTATTTTAATTTCAATGGGGTGTTAAATTTCTCTACTATTGCAGTATTACTGTCAATCTCTTCTTTTAGATCTATTAATATTTGTTCTGTATATTTATGTGCTACTTGTTTACTTCTTTTTCTGGCCTTTTGCCCTGTTCTTTCATTTGGGAGATATTTTCTGTCTCCTAAGTTTGGCTGAATCCTGTGTTTGTTTCTACATATTAGGTAGATCTGCTATGCCTCCCAGTCTTGGCAGAATGGACTCATGTTGAAGGTATCCTATGGGTCCCAATGGTTTGTCTTCCTAGTCACCTGATGTAGGTGCTCCTGAAGTGTCCCTTGTGTAGGTTGTGTGTTTCCTCCTGTTTTAGTTGGGCCTTGGTTGCTGTTGGCACATCAGTGGGAGAGGCTTGAAAAAGTTTGTGTTGTGAACTGAGGTCAGCTGCCAATAGTGGTGGGCTTAGGACCCTTTGGTGGGCACTACAATGTGAGTTGAGGCCTGCTGCCACTTGCTCCAGGTTGTAGCCATTTAGTTAAAGCTACATTCCAGGCCAACACTGGCTGCAACTTATGCCAGGCTTGGGGCCAGCTGATGGGAGTTAAAATGCAATTTGAGACAGGTTGCTGCTTGTTCCAACTTTGGGACAACTGAGCAAGAAGTACAGGGCATACTGAAGCCAGCTGATGCTTGCTTGGGTTTTGTGGACCTTTGAGAGGTTTTAGGAAAATCTGTAGTGAGCCGAGTTACCCACTTGTGTAGAAAAACGACTCCAAGTGGTTCAGGCAAAGCCCTCGTGTTGGATGGGGTGGGGTCTTAGGGAATTGTCAGTTTGACGCAATAGGTATTATCCAGGTTATTGGAGAGCTCAGATGTGGCGCTAACTTGGATCTGCTGGCTGGGTTGGGGATGGGGGATGGTCTCAACAAAGGGCAATAGCACCTGCCAGCGCTTCCATCCACAAAAAGCTGCCCTGACCTGTGACTCTCCAGCCCTCAACCTGAATGCAATCAGTTCAGTTCTTCCCCATATCTCCCTGGTGCTTCTCAAGCTGCTGCCCCTGCTCTGGAGCCCAGAGTAAGTTTGTGAATGACTGAGTTCGGTGCATGATGTAGCTTTCAATAAAAAAAAAAAAAAAATGTCTGGGACTCCAGAAACCTTCCATCTTATTCAGATGCAATCCCTGCCAGTTTTTACAGTCAGATGTTATGGGGACTCCTCTTCCCTGAACTGGTGCCCTAGGCTAGGAAGCCAAGTGTGGGCCTGGGACACCAAGCTCCCCTGCATGAACTATGAAGCCAAGATATCCTTCCTGTTTCTTAATCACCACATTATGGGTGTGACAACTTCCTGTTAGGCATCTCTACCAGTCTTGTTGTGGCTTCTTCTTTATATCCTTAGTTATAAGACTTCTGTTCAGCTATGAGTCTTCAAGTGGTTCTCAATGATGATTGGTCTGTAAATTATTTGTAATTTTGATGTATTTCCAGAAGGAGGAGGTGAGTACAGTGTTCACTTACTCTTCCATCCTGACCAGAAATGAACAGTCAGGGTTTAACATTTTATCTGTTAGGCACGTATGTGAGGAGGAGCTTATTACCTTAATCAAAAATCAGGAACAGAACTGTGTGGAGGCCCTATTGTAGTTTTGATAAGTCGCTGTCTACCTATGTTTTTTTTTTTTTTTTTTTTCTGTTCTGTGGATGTGACCATCCAGGGCTTTCATCTGAGAATCTTTTAGGTCTTTTCCTCCTCAGAACCTGTGATTTGTGGGTATTTTCACTCTAATTTTCAGCGATATTTATTTTTATTTTTTGTATTCCCACCTGGTCAACTTTAGAATTTAGCAGATGTCTCCAGAGTGATAATGGATATGTTTGAACCCATTTAGTCATTTAATTTTGTTGCTAACATGTCTTTTACTCGCTAAAATACCTGCAGGTTTCTTCATCCTCCAGTAATGACCTTCTTCTATGGGCCAAGCCTAGATTCTTAGTCTTCTACTATGCCTGAATGGCAAGTACTCTTAAAAAAACAGTTTGACGATCTCAACTCTCATCTGTTTGTGTTTTAAGGCTTCTATCCAGGTAGATATTTTCCCCTCTATGTAAAGTAAAACCAGAAAAATTTACACTCTATTTTTCAAAAATTTTAGCTTAATTATCTTGTCTCCTACTGAGTTTAGATTCAGAATACAGCAAATATCTTGGCAGTATTTTTAAGACCCTACATTATTCAATTATGTCACTCCAGTCCCATGGAACCACCAAAAAAAGCTACTGTTTTTGGTTTTTGTTTTTGTTTTATCCCAATCGGTAGCCCTATTCCTGAGCCCCACCCAGATTTTCAATTCTGGCCATACCCAGATCTTTCTAATTCCCTCAGATAAGATCCATCTGCAGATTTTTAGCATTCTCCTTTCTGGAATGCCATTCCTTCTAGTCCTCGTTGCTTCTGCAGCTCTCTGATGCCTTAACAATTTTATCTTTTCTGGTTGTTTCCAGTGATATTATTGGTCTGTTGTAAACTATTTTATCCTATTTGAAAGAAGAAACTTATTCATCTCTCTTTGGTATCTATACCAGCACCCTCTGAAGTGTATTTGTAGTTTTTGGGGATCCAATTTATGAGGAAGACCCTTATTAGCCATCTACTAAAAATCAAAGTTGGTTATTCTGCATATTCTATGTTAATACATTTATTTGAGAACCTGTGTAGTGCTAATATCAATAAAAGTATCTTCAGAGCTGATATAATATTCAATGTTGCCTCTGAAGCTAGGAGATAAATCAATTTCAAATGTGATGTTTTCTATTTAAAAACATTGTTTTCCTATTTTAGGCAATCATTCTGGGATACATCTATACTAAGCCAACTCCTTCATTCCATATTGTTTACACATTTTTTTTAAAGCACTGCAGAGAAGCACAGCATACATATTTATCTTTGCCTATCCTGTGCCTATGCTTATCATTTCTTTTCTTCACAACATATAACAGTAACTTTTCATGTCCTGTATTTAATATACAAGGCCCTAGCTAGTCTAATTATCACATTCTTACATCCTTACAGTTCTCAATTCCTACTCCCAAATCAAGTAATATATGCCTACCATATTAAAGTCACTGTGATGAACACTATAACTTACACAAAGAGAGTTAAGACAGAGTTCCAATATTAAGAATATTATAGGAGGAAAAAGATGGAGGCGGGCAGGACCTGAGCGTGGGTGAGTGTGTGAGAGAGAGTGTGAGTGAATGTGAGCATGCACAACCAACCTTGAGCTGTGCAGAGACATGGGGCAGAAGGGTCCTGTGCTGTGGATGGAAAACAGCTGGCTACTGTGGTAAGCAGTACGTCAGTGAACTTTCTCCTGAGTGGCCGGGAGGCCCCGCCATTTTGGAGGATTCTGGGTCTTCCCTGGGAGGAGGAAACAGGGAGCGACTGGGGCAGAGCAACCTGAGACAATTAGAGCACCCTGAACCATCCATCCAGTGGACTCAGCTGTGTTGGCATGGTCAGCACATAGTAGTAATGCTGTCGAGGTGCCAAAAACAGTAGCTGAAACTGGCCAGGAGCTGGAGCCCCATCCCCAACAGGCGAGGCAGACTGCCCAGGCTCCAGGCCCGCCCAGGCTCTAGGCCCGCTCCAGAGTGGCGGCCTGCCCAGGCTCCAGGCCCGCAGCGGTGCAGCAGCCCACCCAGGCTCAAGGCAGCCTGCCCAGGCTCGTGGGGTGGCTAGCACCAGCTTGGGAGCCCAGCACCTCTCCCCACAGCAACAGTGACTGAATGGGAGTAGAGCCTCACTCCCAACAGGCATTAGCAGCTCAGACTGGCAGCTGAAACCATCCCCAGCATCATCAACAAAGGCTGATCAGGAGTGGTGCCCCAGCCCAAGCAGCAGGGCTAGGGAGGCTGAGACCTTCCCCTGACAACTGCAGCAGCAGAGTTGGAGTGGAGTCCCTCCCCCCAGCAGCAGCAAAGTCTAGGTGTGGAGCATCCCCAGCCACCAACAGCAGCACAGGATTGGGACCTGAGAGCACCCCCTGGCAGCAGCAGCAGCAGCAGTGCAAACCGGGAGCTGATATTCGCCCCCAGCAGTGACTGATCAGGAACTGTGCTCCACTAGGCAGCAGGGTTCCCCAACAGCACACCAGCAGGACCCATGCACCCCAGTAGTATACCAGAGGGATCCATGAACCCCAGAAGTGCACCAGTGGAACCCACAAACCCCAGAAGCATACCAACGAGACCCACAAACCCCAGTGGGACAGCAGCTGGACCTACACAGCTCAGCAGCGTACCAGTGGGACACATGAACCCCAGCAGAGTGCCAGTGGAACCCACACACTCCAAAGTGTACTAGTGGAAGCCCACACACCCCAGAAACATACCAGCAGGACCCATACACCCCAGCAGAGCACCAGATGGACCCAGGCACCCCACGTAGCAGCAGCACATATCAGCAGATAAGACCCATCCCCAACAGCATCAGCAGAAGCTGATCAAGAGCAGTGCCCCAGCGAAGCAGCAGCAATTCCACCTGCTAGGTGTCAAAGCTCCAGAAACCACAGCAGGCAAGAAGAGCCATACACCAAAACAGGCTGGGAGGCACAGCAGCCTTAGTTGATACACAACGACCTGCCTATACATTCCAACATCCCTCACTGGGCTTACAACTACCAGATTACAAAAATGGTGAGACAAAGAAACAACAACCAAATGAAAAAAAAAAAAAAAGAGGAATCACATAGAAGAAAGCAACTTGTCAGATAAAGAATTCAAAGCAATGATTATAAGGGTGCTCAATCACTTTGATGAAAACTAGAAGAAACTTAATAAGAATTATGAAGAGCTCACTGGGAACTACTTCAGCTTAAAAAAAGAGGTAGAAGCTATGCATATAAATCAAGAGGAAGTAAAGAATGACATAGCTGTTATGAAAAATACTTTGAAGGGTTCAATAAAAGATTAGAAGAAGCTGAAGACTGAATCAGTGACTTAGAAGACAAGGTAGAGAAAAACACCCAAATAGAGCAGCAAATGGGAAAAAAATTAAAAAGCAGGAGGAGAGTTTAAGGGAGCTTTCGGACAACACAAAATGTAACAACATTCACATTATAGCTGTACCAGAAGGAGAAGAATCAGAGAAAAGAATAGAGAACCTGTTTGAAGAAATAATGACAGAAAACTTCCTTAAACTGGTGTAGGAAAAAGTCACACAAATCCAGGAAACACAGAGTCCCAAGCAAGATAAACTCCAAAAGACCCACAGCTAGACACATCATAACAAAAATGGCAAACATTAAAAACAAAGAAAAAATCTTAAAGAAGCAAGAGAGAGAGAGAAAGTTACCTACAAGGAAGCTCCCATTAGACTGACAGCTGATTTCTCAATAGAAACGCTGCAGGCCAGAAGGGAGTGGCATTAAATGTACAAATTAATGCAAGGCAAGGGTCTGAATCCAAGTCTACTCTGTCCAGCAAGGCTATCATTCAAAATTGAAGAAGAAATAAAGAGCTTCACAGGCAAAAAAAAAAAAAAAAAAAAAAAAAAAACTAAAAGAATTTACCGCCACCACACCAGCACGGCAAGAAATGCTGAAGGGATTGTTGTCAGAAGAAGAAGAAACAGAGAGAGAAAGAGAAACACAGGCATAAAATAAAAATGGCAACTAATAACTATCTATCAATAATAACCTTAAATGTAAATGGCTTAAATGCTCCAATCAAAAGACATAGAGTAGCTGATTGGATAAGAAAACACAACCCATATATATGCTGTCTACAAGAGACTCACCTCACAACAAAAGACTCACAGAGGATGAAAATGAAGGGATGGAAAAAATATTCCAAGCAAATGGAAATGAAAAAAAGCTGGTATAGCAATACTCATATGTGATAAGATAGACTTCAAAACAAAGGCCATAATAAGAGACAGAGAAGGTCACTACAAATTATTAGAAGGATCAATCCAACAAGAGGATATAACCCTGATAAACATATATGCACCAAATACGAGAGCACCAAAATATATTTAAAAACTTTTGGAGGACTTCAAGGGAGAGATCAATAGCAATACGATCATAGTGGGTGATTTTAACACCCCACTTACACCACTGGATAGATCTTCCAGACAAAAACTTTATAAGGACATAGAGTCCTTAACTGACGACCTAGATCAGTTGAACTCAATTGATATTTACAGAACATTTCACCAGAAAGCTGCAGAATATACATTCTTCTCAGGTGCACACAAGACATTCTCAAGGATAGACCACATGTTAGGACACAAAGTAAGTCTCTACAAATTCAATAAGATTGAAATCATATAAAGCATCTCCTCAGACCACAATGGCATAAAACTAGAAATCAATTACAGCAAAAAAACACAAAAACATACAAACACTTGGAGGCTAAATAGCATGTTATTAAACAATGAATGGGTTAGCAACGAGATAAAGGAAGAAACAAAAAACTTCCTGGAAACCAATGAAAATGAAGAAAAAACAACACAAAATGTATGGGATGCAGGGAAAACAGTCCTGAGAAGGGATTTCATAGCACTACAGGCCTACCTCAAGAAACAAGAAAAATTCCTAGTTGACTCTCTAACCCTACAACTTAAAGAGCTAGAAAGAAAACAAAAAGAAAAACCCAGAACAAGTAAAAAGAAAGAAACAGTAAAGGCCAGAGCAGAAATAAACGACATAGAGACTAAAAAAGCAGTTCAAAAAATCGATGAAACAAAAAGATGGTTTTTAAAAAGATAAACAAGATCAATGAAATTTTAGCCAAACTCACCAAGAAACAGAGAGGACTCAAATAAACAAAACCATAAACAAAAGAGGAGAAGTAACAACTGACACCACAGAACTACAAAGGATCAACGAAACATACTATGAACAATTATACGCCAACAAATTGGACAATCTAGGTGAAATGGACAAATTTCTAGAAACACAAAGTCTCCCAAAACTGAACCGGGAAGAGATAGAAAACTTGAATAGACCAATAACAACAAAGGAAATTGAAGATGTAATTAAGAAACTCCCAGCAAACAAAAGCCCAGGCCCAGATGGCTTCACAGGGGAGTTTTACCGAACATTCAAAGAAGATCTAATACCCATTCTTCTCAAACTATTCCAGAAAATCCAAAAAGACCGGAGACTTCCAATTTCATTTTATGAGGCAAGCATAATCTTAATCCCAAAACCAGATAAAGACACTACAAAGAAAGAAAACTACAGGCCAATATCCCTGATGAACACACATGCCAAAATCCTTAACAAAATATTAGCAAATTAGATCCAGTAATACATCAAAAAAATTATTCACCATGACCAAGTGAGATTCATCCCAGGGATGCAAGGATGGTACAATATTCGCAAATCAATAAAGGTGATATACCACATAAACAAAGTGAAAAATAAAAACCATATGATCATATCAATAGACGCTGAAAAAACATTCAACAAAATCCAGCACCCATTTCTGATAAAAACTCTCAGCAATGTGGGAATAGACCTATATGTTGAGACATATCTCAACATAATTAAGGCCATATATGAAAAACCTACAGCCAACATCATACTCGATAGGCAAAAAACTAAAAACATTTTTCTTAAGAACAGGAACAAGACAGGGATGTCCACTTTCACCACTCTTATTTAACATAGTACTGGAAGTCTTAGCCACAGCAATTAGACATGAAGAAAAAATAAAGGGGATCCAAAGTGGAAAGGAGGTAGTGAAACTGTCTTTATTTGCAGATGACATGATATTGTACATAGAAAACCCTAAAGATTCCATCAAAAATCTACTAGACTTAATAAATGAATTTGGCAAAGTAGTAGGATACAAAATTAACGTCAATAAATTGACACCATTCTTATACACCAACAATGAACTCACAGAAAGAGAAACTAAAAAAACAATCCCATTTACCATCACAGCAAAAAAATTAAGATACCTAGGAATAAACTTTAACAAAGAAGTAAAGGATCTCTTCACAAAAAACTATAGGTCATTGAAAAAAGAAATAGAGGAATATATAAAAAAGTGGAAGCATATACCTTGATCATGGATTGGAAGAATTAACATCATTAAAATGTTCATACTACCCAAAGCTATATATAGATTCAATGCAAACCCCATCAAAATACCAATGATATACTTCACAGAACTAGAACAAATACTCCAAAAGTTTATATGGAATAAAAAAAGGCCCTGAATCGCCACAGGAATCTTGAAAAAGAACAAAGTAGGAGTGATCACAATACCAGATATCAGGTTATACTACAAAGCCACTGTAATCAAAACAACCTGGTACTGGCACCAGAACAGGCAGATAGATCAATGGAACAGAACAGAGAACCCAGAAATTGACCCAAGACACTATGCCCAATTAATATTTGACAAAGTGGGCAAGAGCATACAGTGGAGTAAAGACAGCCTCTTCAATAAATGGTGTTGGGAAAATTGGATAGCTATATGTAAAAAACTGGAACTAGACCACCAACTTACACCTTACACAAGAATAATCCCAACATGGATAAAAGACTTAAATGTGACTCGTGATTCCAAAAAAATCCTAGAAGAAAATGTAAGCAACAAATTTCAGAAATCATACACAGCAGAATTTTCACTGATACAACACCTAAAGCAAGAGAAACAAAGGAAAAAATGAACACATGGGACTGCATCAAACTCAAAAGCTTCTGCACATCTAAAGAAACAACCATCAAAATGGAAAGGGAACCCACTATATGGGAAAGCATAACTGCCAATGATACATCAGATAATAGGTTAATTTCCAAAATATATAGAGTACTCACCCAACTCAACAAAAGGAAGACAAAGAACCCAATTAAAAAATGGGTAGAGGACCTAAATAGACACCTTTCCAAACAGGACATACAAATGGCCATGAGACATATGAAAAAATGCTCAATGTCACTAATCATCAGAGAGATGTAAATTAAAACAACAATGAGGTATCACTTCACACTTGTCAGAATGGCCGCCATCAACAAATCATCAAATAATAAGTGCTGGCAAGGGTGTACAGAAAAGGTAACTCTAGCACACTGCTGGTGGGAATGCAGACTGGTGTAACCACTATGGAAAACACTATGGTGTTTCTTCAAAAACTAAAAATTGAACTGCCATTTGACCCAGTGATCCCACTTCTAGGAATATACCCTAAGAAGCCTGAAACCCCAATCAGAAAGAATATATGTACCCCTATGTTCATAGCAGCACTATTTACAATAGCTAAGATCTGGAAACAGCCCAAGTGTCCATTATTAGATGAGTGGATAAAGAAGCTTTGGTATATATACACAATGGAGTACTATGCAGCTGTAAGAAAGAAAGATCTCTTATCCTTTGAGATGACATGGAGAGACCTGGAAAGTATCATCCTAAGTGAAACAAGCCAAGCAGAGAAAGACAAATATCATATTATCTCACTTATTTCTGGAATATAATGAACTGAAAAAAACTGATGAACAAAATAGACTCAGAGTCGTAGAAGTAGGGAACAGACTGAAAATCCTCTGAAGGGGGGAAGGAGAGGAGGGAAGGGATAAACCACAGAACTTATAGACATGTATGCATAACCAATGGACTTCGACAACAAAGCTGGGGATGGGGTGGGGATGATGGGGAGGAGGATGTCAGTGGGTGGAAAAAGGAGAAACATCTGTAACAAAAATAAATTAATAAAATAAATAAATAAATAAATAAATAAAAATAAAGTGGCAGTGCCCAATTTTGAAATTGTTAAAAAAAAAAAAAGGAAAAAGGGGCAAAAAAATATAAACTGGTAGAAAGATAATGCCTGAATAAAAGTAACAATAAAGATTGGAAAATGGCAGCAGGCAGGACTGGAGGGAGGGTGAGTGCATGAGAGAGTGAGTGAGTGTGAGTGAGTGTGAGAGAGTGTGTGAGTGGTCGTGAATGTGGACGAGGAAACTCGAGTAGTGTAGAAATGAGGAGCAGAAAGTTCCTGTGCTGTGGATGGGGAGCAGCTGGCTACTGTGGTAAGTGACTCTTCATGGCGCTTCTTTCTGCACAGCCAGGAGGTCCCGCCATTTTGGAATATCCCTGGTCTTTTCTGGGAGGAGGCAGTGGGAGTGACTAGGGCCCAGAAACCTGAGCCCACCAGTGCAGCTGGCACCATTGGACCAGTGGACCCTGCTGTGGCAACACAGACCAGTGTACAGTAGTGGAGCTGTCAAGGTGCTTGTTGGGGTAGCCGCAAATGCCTGGGAACCCAGCACCATCCACCACATTAGCCGCCTGATCAGAGGATCTGGAGCAGATATCCCTCCCCAGGCAACAGAAGCACAGATCAGCAGTTGAGACCCATCCCCAAAAGCTTCAGCAGAGGCTGAGCAGGAGCTGAACCTCACAGAGCAGCAATGCTCCTCAGCCACCAGCGGTGGGACCTGGGGCTCTATAGGGGCCTGTGCTATCCAGCTGCCCACAGGATTGGTGGGGAGCTGGGTCTCCAGCAGCAACTGTGTGACCCAGCTTCCCATGGGATCAGTGGGGAGCCAGGGCTCCGGAGGGCCCTGTGTGATCCAGCCACCCACAGTGCTGGCAGGGAGTGCAGCTCCAGCAGGGCCTGAGCAATACAGCTGCAGGTAGCTCCAGCTACCAGCGGCAAACACAGCTTCAGAGGGGCCCACACAATCCAGCAGCAGCACATATCAGGACACACCAATACCAGCCTCAAGTAGTCAGTCCTCCAGGACCCACAGCAGGCAAGAGGCGACATGCAACAGAACAGTCTGGGAAGCACAGCAGCCTCATTTGATACACAGTGAGCTGCCTACACATCCCAACATCCCTCACTGGGTCTAGTGCTAATACATGGCTAAAATAGGGAGACAAAGAAACAACACCCAAAGGAAAGAAAAGGAGAAAACACCAGAAAAGAACTACATGAAATGAAGAAAGCAATATATCAGATAAAGAATTCAAAGCAATGATTTTAAGGGTGTTCAAAAAATTCAGCGAGAACTACAAGCAACTCAGTGAGAATTGTAGAGAGCTCAGCAAGAATGACATCAGCTTAAAAAAAGAGATTGAAGCTATGAATAAAAATCAAGAGGAAATAAAGAACAACATAGCTGATATAAAAAATACCTTAGAAGAATTCAATAGTAGATTAGAGGAAGCCGAAGACCAAATCAGTGAAAAAAAAACAGGAGGAGAGTTTAAAGGAGCTTTGGGACAACACAAAGCATAACAACATTCGCATCATAGGAGTACCAGAAGGAGAAGAATCAGAGAAAGGTATAGAGAACCTGTTTGAAGAAATAATGACAGAAAACTTCCCAAATTTGGTGAAGGAAAAAGCCATACAAGTCCAGGAAACACAGAGAGTCCCAAGCAAGATGAACCCCAGAAGACCCACAGCTAGACACATCATAATTAAAATGGCAAATATTAAAGACAAAGAAAAAATCTTAAAGGAAGCAAGAGAGAGACAGAAAGTTACCTACAAGGGAGCTCCCATTAGGCTGTCTGCTGATTTCTCAATAGAAACACTGCAGGCCAAAAGGGAGTGGCATGAAGTGTACAAAGTAATGAAAGGCAAGGGTCTGAATCCAAGACTACTCTATCCACAAGGATATCATTCAAAATTGAAGGAGAGGCCTAAGCAGTTTGGCTCAGTGGTTGGAGCATCGGCCTATGGACCAGAGAGGCCCAGGTTCAATTCCCACTAAGGGCACCTACCTTGGTTGCGGTTCATCCCCAGCCCAGTTGGGGTCGTGTGGTTGGCGACCACTCGAAGTGTCTCTCTCACATCAATGTTTCTCTCTCTTCCTCCCTCTCTCTCTCCCGCTCTATCTCAAGATAAATGTAAAATGTCCTTGGGTGAGGATAAAAAAATAATAATAATAACAAAATTGAAGGAGAAATAAAAAGCTTCACAGACAAAAAAAGCTAAAGGAATTTACCACCACCAAACCAGCACTGCAAGAAATGCTAAAGGGACTGCTGTAAGAAGAAGAAGTAGAGAGAGAGGAACACAAGCATAAATTAAAAATAGCAACTAATAAGTATATATCAATAATAAACTTAAATGTAAATGGCTTAAATGCTCCAATCAAAAGACAAAGGTAGCTGATTGGATAAGAAAACATGACCCATATATATGTTGTCTACAAGAGACACACCTCACAAGAAAAGACTCACACAGGATGAAACTGAAGGGATGGAAAAAAAATCTTCCAGACAAATGGAAATGAAAAAAAAGCTGGTGTAGCAATACTCATATCTGATAAGATAGACTTCAAAACAAGGGACATAATAGGAGACAAAGAAGATCACTACATAATATTAAAAGAAACAATCCATCAAGAGGATATAACCCAGGTAAACATATATTTACCAAACACAGGTGCACCAAAATATGGTAAAAAACTTCTGGAGGACTTCAAAGGAGAAATCAATAGCAATAGAATCATAGTGGGTGACTTTAACACCCCACTGACACCACTGGAAAAATCTTCGAAACAAAAAATTAATAGGGACATACAGTGCTTAAATGACCAACTAGACCAGCTGGACTTAATTGATATTTACAGAATATTTCACCCCAAAGCTGCAGAATATACATTCTTCTCAAGTGCACATGGGACATTCTCGAAGACAGACCACATGATAGGACACAAAGTAAGTCTCCAGAAATTCAAGAAGGTCGAAATCATATCAAACATCTTCTTAGATCACAATGGCATGAAACTAGAAATCAATTACAACAAAAACACACAGAAACATTCAAACACATGGAGGCTAAATAGCATGTGACTAAACAATGAATGGATTACCAAGGAGATCAAGGAAGAAATTAGAACTTTCTGGAAATCAGTGAAAATGAACACACAACAACACAAAATTTATGGGATGCAGTGAAAGCAGTACTTAGGGGGAAGTTCATAGCACTACAGGCCTACCTTAGGAAACAACAAAAATTTCTAATTGACTATCTAACCTCACAACTTAAAGAACTAGAAAGCAAACAAAAAGAAAACCCCAGAGCAAGTAGAGGAAAGAAATAGTCAAGATCAGAGAAGGAATAAACGACATAGTGACCAAAAGAACAATTCAAAAGATCAATAAAAGAAAGAGCTGGTTCTTTGAAAAGATAAACAAGATTGATGGACACCATAGCTAAACTCAGCAAGAAACTAAGACACAGGGCCCAAATAAAGAAAATCAGAAATGGAAGAGGAGAAGTAACAACTGACACCACAGAAATGCAAAGGATTGTTAACAAATACCATGAACAATTATATGCCAACAAATTGGGCAATGTAACCATATGGACAAATTTCTAAAAACACATAGTCTCCCAAAACTGAACCGGGAAGAGATATAAAACTTGAACAGACCAATAACAACTAAGGAAATTGAAGATGTAATCAAGAATCTCCCAGCAAACAAAAGCCCAGGCCCGGACAGCTTCATGGGGAGTTTTACCAAACATTCAACGAAGAACTAGCACCCATTCTCCTCAAACTATTCCAAAAAATTCAAGAAGAAGGAAGACTTCCAAACCCATTTTATGAGGCCAGCATAATTCTAATTCCCAAACGAGATAAAGACATTACAAGGAAAGAAAACTACAGGCCAATATCCCTGATGAACATAGATGCCAAAATCCTAAACAAAATATTAGCAAATCGGATCCAGCAATACATCAAAAAAATTATTCACCATGACCAAGTGGGATTCATTTCAGGCATACAAGGCTAGTACAATGTTTGCAAATCAATAAATGTGATACACCACATAAACAAAATGAAAGATAAAAACCATATGATCATATCAATAGGTGCTGAGAAAGCCTTCAACAAAATCCAGCACCCATTTCTGATAAAAACACTCCGCAATATAGGAATAAAGGTATCATATCTCGACCTAATAAAGACCATATATGAAAAACCTACAGCCAACCTCATACTCAATGGGCAAAAACTAAAAGCATTTCCCTTAACAACAGGAACAAGACAGGGATGCCCACTTTCACCACTCTTATTTAACATAGTACTGTAAGTCTTAGCCACAGCAATTAGACATGAAGAAAAAATAAAAGGGATCCAAGTTGGAAAGGAGGAAGTGAAGCTGTCATTATTCGCAGATGACAAGATATTATACATAGAAAACCCTAAAGACTCCATCAAAAATCTACTAGATTTAATAAACGAATTTGGCAAGGTAGCAGGATACAAAATTAACGTCAAGAAATCGACGGCATTTTTATACAACAATAATAAACTCAAAGAAAGAGAAACTAAAAAAACAATCCCATTTATCAGTGTGGCAAAAAAAATTAAGATACTTAGGAATAAACTTAACCAAAGAAGTCAAGGACCTATTTGCAGAAAACTACAGGACGTTGAAAAAAGAAATAGAGGAAGATATAAAAAAGTGGAAGCACATACCTTGTTCATGGATTGGAAGAATTAACATCAAAATGTCCATATTACCCAAACCAATCTATAGATCCAATGCAATCCCCATCAAAATACCAACAAGATATTTCACAGAACTAGAACAAATACTTCAAAAGTTCATATGGAACCAAAAAAGACCCCGAATAGCCACAGCAATGTTGAAACAGAATGACAAAGTAGGTGGGATCACAATACCGAATATCAGGTTATACTACAAAGCCATTGTAATCAAAACAGCCTGGTACTGGCACAAGAACAGTCATATAGATCAATGGAACAGAACAGAGAACCGAGAAATTGACCCAAGACATTATGCTCAATTAATATTTGACAAAGTTGGTAAGAGCATACAATGGAGTAAAGACAGCTTCTTCAATAAATGGTGCTGGGAAAATTGGAGAGCTACATGCAAAAATATGAAGCTAGACCACCAACTTACACCATACACAAGAATAAACTCAAAATGGATAAAAGACTTAAATGTGACTCATGAATCCATAAAAATCCTGGAAGAAAATGTAAGTGGTTTTAAGCAGAATTGAAAGGAGTGAGAAACCACATTTAATTTGTGAATTAGAAAAGGCTCCACGGAAGTAGTTTTAGTTAGGCTAGACTGTAAAGGCTGTATAATCTTGTAGGCAGATGTAAGTCGAATTAGAGAATTCCAAGTGCAGATTCTACATCTTTACCAACAGTATTCTATACTTGCTTTTTCATCTCTTTGTATTGACTAGTTTGAAATGCCTCAGATTTTCAGATCACTTCATTTAAACTTGTTAAAGCTTAGAGGTTTTTTTGTTTGTTTTTTGAAGAATAGTGAGTTAAGTAAAATTTGCATGGCACAAGAAGATTATATATGAGTTGGAGAAGCAACATATATTGAACACCTATTGTATTTTGAAAATCTCACATGCTTTCATATATTTCCCTATGGCCCATTCTGTGAGGTAACACTATTATTTCTATTTTTAAAAGGATAATTGTGGCCCAGTGGAAATCAGTAATTTGTTCAAAGATACTCTGCTGATATCAAGTTTGTTTTTTAATCTATCCGCTTTTTGGTAAATACATGCACTTTGGCCACATGATACTGACTCCTTACTACACTACGGTACATGAGTCTGGAAAGGTTGGTTTGAGTTATATTGTGTAGAAAGTTAAATGTCAATCTTTTAGAAGTCAAAATCATAATACAAGTTTAAATGAAGTGATCTGAGGATTCAGAGGATTGGAATTTTAAACTAGTCAAAGAAAAGAAAGTAAAATAAGTCAGAGAAAGACAAAAACTGTATGGTTTTACTTACACGTGGAATCTTAAAAAAAAAAAGAACGAACAAGACAAAATGGAAATAGGCTCATAGATACAGAGAAACAACTGATGGTTGCAAGAGGGGAGGGTGGTAGGAGGATGGGTGAAAAAGGTGAAGGGGAATAAGAGGTACAAACTTTCATTTAAAAATAAATAAGATATGGTGATATAATATACAGCATAGAGAAAACAGTCAATAATATCATAATAACTTTATATGGTGACAGATGGTTACTAGACTTACTATAGTGATCATATCATAAGGTATATAGATTTTGTATCAATATGTTGTACATCTGAAACTAATATAATACTGTATGTCAATTATACTTTAATAAAAAATATTTTTAAAGCAAGTGCAGGATAGAGTTTGTAGAGATACAAAAAACTGAATGCTATCATAGTTGGCACAATATTCTGAAGAAAGAAACCAAGAAGAGTAACACTCCAAAGAATATGTTCAAAATGTGCCCTCCAGCAAAATGCAGATAAACTGTCTTTAGGAGTTTTGGTGACTCATTTTGTGAATAAAAATAATATAATTTCAACTTGACAAGAGAGTAATCAATTGCTTTACAATTTTGGCAATTATTCATATGCATTTTAATTATAAGTGTGATTAGTCCCACTGTAGAAAATGTTAAATATACAAAGATCAAAATGAATAACAATTGCAATAGTCTGAATTTTTGACATCCAAGAATAATCACAATTGCCCAACATTTTGTATATATTCTTTCAAGATTATGATGAAAATATATTTATGAAGTATGCTTTCTACATGTACACATGTATTGTGGAATTATATAATTATGCTATTTGATCATTTATAAACTTTTATTGGTAGGTTGCAGTTTTTAAGCAATAGAACTTACATTTGAAGCTTGTCTTGGGTAGCTGCAAGAGGAGTAGATCTTTGCACTTGCCCGCCAGAATCTTAAAAGTGTAGAGACTTTAATGAGGCTCAGTCATGTTTACCATACAGATGGTCTCAACAACATAACTCAGCATAATTACTTTGAGATTTATCCCAAGTTTTTGCCTATATCGGTATTCATTCCTTTGCTATTGCTGAGTATATATATTTCATCGTACGGGTGAACCACGATCTTGATATCCATGGACCCATTGATGGACATTTGGTGTGGTTCTAGTTTTTGGCTATTACAAATAATGCTGCTGCAAACATCCATGTACATGTATTATTATGTACATGTGCTTTTATTTATTTTGTGCAAATACCTAGGATAGAAATTACTGGGTTATATAGTAAGCATATGTTTAATTTAAGAAACTATAATCAGAAAGATTATATGCACCCCTATGTTCATAGCAGTGTTATTTACAATAGCCAACATCTGGAAACAGCATCCATTTTCTTTAGGCCATGTTTGATATACCATCCAGTCTAGTGTCAATTTGGAAGCTGAGTCATCTTAACATATGAAAAACAATATTTGAAGGATATGACAAAGTTAAGTATAATATCTACCTGATGAAATCACAGAAAATAAAAGGGGTTGGCATTTTAGTGATTATAAAAAAAAATCTGAGAACAACCATAAAGAAAAAGGATTGTTGAAGAATATAAAGAGATCACTAAGAAGTAAAATTTTAAGAAGAAATTTTGGAAAGAAAAATATTTCTGAATTTAAACTTTCTAATACATTATTTGCTACTTCTATTATTAATTGAAAATATCTAATTTTATGTGACCAAATAAATCTACTTTACTAATTTGAAGGAGCAAAAAATTGAATAACCCTATTCAAAAGCTCTAAAATTTTTTATTCAAATAATTATATATGTCATGATTCAGATGAAGCTGATTCATCAAATTCTAGCTAAGTCTCATCTCCTATATTAAACCTGCATACCAGACAGTGATTTTTCTATAGTGGTTGATCTAGTCAGTTTGTTTTGATTATGTTTGCCTTGGTAACTTAGACTAGAAATACATAATATGCTTGAGATGTTCATTGACATAGGCATGACATGGGTCCTCACCATCTTCCCTGAAGGGTATGGAACAGGATAAATCATTCTATGTTTTCTGGCATTAAAGGCAATGTGTAGTGCCTACCAAAATTTAATATAAATACAGGATTTCATGAACTGGTCATAAAAATGTGAAGTTATTGCAAAGTTCAACAAGAAGCAAATCCAGGGTGTAGGAAAATTGCAAGAAACAGTGCTGCTCAGAGTATGGAACCATACCATAAAATTGCTATTGGGAGAAAGAGACAACACCCAGATTAGAGTGGGGTTTTCGAAAAGTTGAACTACTTTCCAGTATGAAATAAGGGCCTATTGAAAAACTAAGTTTTCACAAAAGGAACAGGAGGGGTCTGGTAATATAATTTAGAAATATGTAAAAATCTAATTTAAAAATATTTTAAAGTGCTGGCTATCAATAACTATACTTTATCTGCCTTTATATCCCTACTGAAGGCAAGGGAATTAAACAATGTCCATTGTTTGTTAAATTGACCTATTACAGAAAATAGAAGGAAACTGATAAAAATAAATCCCGTAGTCTAATGATCCAGAACCAAGGCATATGGAAACATATCACAGTATTCTCTCAATCTCTTTGCAATTAAACTGTTTCAATAGATGTTTCATGTATATCATACATTCTCAAAAGGTATTAAAAAGTATATAATAAAAATTCATTTATCCCCTTTCTGATCTGTAACTATCTAGTTTTTCCTAGAGGTAATAACTGTTATTATTTTTCTCTGTATCATTTCAGAGGCAATTTATGCTTATATATATCTCTATTTACAAAAACTTTGCCTTCTTTTTACCTAAATACACATTTTTTCTTTTCATAAAACTTATTGGGGTGACATTGGTTAATAAGATTATACAGATTTCAAGTGTACATTTCTATGATACAAGATCTGTATATTGCATTGTGTCCCTACCACCCAAAGTCAAATCATCTTCCATCACCATTTACATGACCCTTTTACTACTCCTTCTCCCTTTGGTAACCACCATACTGTTGTCTGTGTCTATGAGGTTTTCTTTTTGGGGGTTTTTGTTTGATCTTTTGTTGCTTTCAGTTTTATATCCCACATATGAGTGAAATCATGCTGTTCTTAATATTTTCTGATTTATTTTGCTTAGCATGATATTTTCAAGGTCCGTCCATGTTGTTGCAAATGGGAGTATTTCATCTGTTCTTATGGCTGAGTAGTTTTCCATTATACACACATCTTTTTTATGCAATCATCTATTGAAGGACACTTTAGTTGTTTCCATGTCTTGGGCACCTTGAATAATGATGCAATGAACATAGGGGTGCATATATCTTTGTGAATAAATGTTTTCAAATTGTTCACAGAGATACCCAGAAGAGGGGTTGCCGGGTCATATGTAACACTATTATTGATTTTTGGGGAAACCTCCATGCTGTTTTCCATAGAGGCTGTACTAGTTTACATTCCAACCACCAGTGAATGAGGGTTGCACACCTCTCCAACACTTATTACCTCTCTTGTTGATAATAGCCATTCTAACAGATGTGAGGTGGTACCTCATTGTAGTTTTGATTTGTATTTCCCTAATATCTAGTGAATTTGAGCATCTTTTCATATATCTGTTGGCCATGTGTATGTTTTCATGAGAGAAGTGTCTGTTCAAGTCCTTTGCCCATTTTTTAATTGGATTGTTTGCTTATTTAGTGTTGAGTTGTATGAGTTCTTTTAATATTTCAGATATTAACCCCATGTTGAAGCTGTCGTTTTCAAATATCTTCTCCTATTTAATTCGTTGTCTTTTTGTTTTTGTTGGTGGTTTCTTTTGCTATGCAGAAGCTTTTTAATTTGATATAGTCCCATTCATTTATTTTTTAGTTTACTTCCGTTGTCTTTGGGGACAGATTTATAAAATCTTCCCTAAGGCCAAGGTCCATAAATTTAATACTTATGTTTTCTTCTATGTAGTTTATTTTTTCACGTATTATATTTATGTCTTTGATCCATTTTATGCTAATTTTATATATGGAGGCAAACTGTGGTCTAGTTTTACTTTTGCATGTGGCTTTTCAATTTTCCATGCACCATTTATTGAAGAGGCTTTCTTTTCTCCATTGTATGTTTTCGGCACCTTTGTTAAAACTTAATTGCCCATATACATGTAGGTTTATTTCTATGATCTCAATTCTGTTTCATTGGTTTTTGTTTCTGGTTTGGTTTTGTTCTTTGCCAATACCATGCTGCTTAGATTATCATCACTTTGCAGTATATTTGAAGCCAAGCAGTATGACACCTCCAGCTTCATTCTTTTTTCTCAGCATTGTTTAACTGTTCTAGGTCTTTTGTGATTCTACACAAAAGTGAGGATTTGCTTGTTCTATTTCTTTAAAAACTGTCACTGGAAAATATTAATTGATCATAGAAGTGTGTGTTTTTTTGTTTTGTTTTGTTTTCTGGCTCTCTATTCTGTTCCATTAATCTATATGTTTGTTTTTATGCCAGTATCATGCTGTTTTGATTATTATGGCCTTGTAGTATAGTTTGATATCATGTAGTGTGATTCCTCAAACTTTGTTCAAGATTGTTGTGGCTCTTTGGGGTCTTTTGTGGGTCCATGTAAATTTTTGGAATATTTTTTTCTAGTTCTGTGAAGTACGCTGTTTTTATTTTGATAGAAATTGCATTGAATCTATAGATTTCTTTGGGTAGTATGGACATTTTAACGATATTAATTCCCTCTATCCTTGAACATGGTATATGCTTCCACTTGTATGTTTTTCAATTTCGTTCTTCAGTGTCTCATCATTTTCTGAGTTCAAGTCTTTTACATCCTTGATTAAGTTTATTTCTAGGTTTTGTTCTGTTTTTTTATGCTATTGTGAATGAGATTGCTTTCTTAGTTTTTCTTTCTGATAATTCACTATTGGTGTATAGAGATGCAACTGATTTCTGTATATTTGTTTTATATCCTTCTGCACTACTGAATTCATTTATCCATTTTAGTAGTTGGTTTTTTGTGTGTGTGGAATTTTTAGGGTTCTCTATATAGAGTGTTGTCATCTGCCCTGGCCAGTTTGGCTCAGCAGTTAGAGTGCTGACCTTCGGACCAGAAAGTCCCAGGTTCGGTTCCCGCTAAGGGCATGTACCTTGATAGCAGTTCGTCCCTGGTCCCTGTTGGGGTCGTGTGGGTGGCAACCAGTTGATGTGTCTCTCTCACATCGTTGTTTCTCTCTCTCTTCCTCACTCTCTCCTTCCCTCTCTATCTGAAGATAAATGCAAAAATGTCCTAGGATGAGGATACAAAAAAAAGTGTTGTCATCTGCAAATAATGACAGTTTTACTTCTTCCTTTTGATTCTGCATACCTTTTGTTTATTCTTCTTGTCTGATTGCTGTGGCTAAGACTTCCAGTGCTGTCTTGAACAACAGTGGTAAAAGTGGGCATTCATGTCTTATTTCTGATTTTAAGGAAAATACTTTTAGTTTTTGCTGATTGAGTATGATGTTGGCTGTCAGTGTGTCATATACTGCCTATATTACATTGAAGTATATTCCCTCTCTTCCTTCTTTTCTAAGAGATTTTTTTTTAACCATAAATGGGTGATGAATTTTATTAAATCCTTTCTTTACATCTATTGGTATGATCGTGAATTTTATAGTAAGAAGGAAATTTTACTATTTCATTTATTTTTGTTCTGATCTTTATTTCCTTTCTTCTACTCACTTTACGTTTTGTTGGTTATATTTTTTTCTAGTTGCTTTAAATGTTAATATTTGACAAAATATGCAAAAAACATAAAGGGGTAAAGATTGTCTATTCAATAAATTGTGTTGGGAAGATTGGACAGATATGTGCAAAAAATAAAAATAGAACACCTTCTTAACACCATGCACAAGAATAAACTGAAAATGGATTAAATACTTAAATGTTAGCCTGTAAACCATAAAAATCCTAGAAGAAAAAATAGGCACTGAAATCTTGGACATTTCTCGTAGCAATAATTTTTCCTGATATATACCCTTGGGCAAGGGTAACAAAAGAAGAAATAAACAAACAGGACTACATCAAACTAAAAAGTTTTTGCACAGCAAAGGAAACCATCAAAAAAATGAAAAGACAACCCACTGAATGGGAGAAACTATTCACCAATGTTACATCTGATAAATGGTTATTTTTAAAAATTCATAAAAACTTAAAAAACTCAACACAAGAAAAACAAAAAAAACCAATTAAAAATGGGCAAAGTAACTGAATAGACTGTTTTCCATAGAGGATATAAACATGGCCAATAGTCATATGAATGAAAAGATGCTCAATGTCACTAAATATAAAAGAAATGCAAATTAAAATCACAATGAGACATCATCTCATGCCTGTCTGAATGGTTATCATCAATAAATCAACAACAAACAAGTGTTGGCCAGGATGTGGAGAAAAGGGAACCCTCTTGCACTGTAGGTGGGAATGCAGATTGGTGCAATCGTTGTGGAAAGCAGTATAGCGATACTTCAAAAAATTAAAAATGGGACTGTCTTATGACCTAACAATTCCACTTATTAGTTTCAGTATTTTTCTTAATTATATTTTGTTTTATTTAATTCATGTCATCTTTGAACAAAGATATTTTTATTTATTTCTTCCCGATATGTGTAACTTTTATTTCCCTTTCTTTTCTTATTGCCCGAACTAGAAATTTCAATACAATGTTGAATAAGAGTGATAAAAAGGCAATCTCCTTGCCTGTCCCAAATCGACAGAACGTGTCCAGTCCTTCACTTTTAAATCCGTTGATAGTTGTGAATTTTTCTATACATGTTATTTATAAACTTTATGAATTTCTTCTATATTTCCAGTTTCCTGAGAATTTTTATCATGAATGGGTGTTGAATTTTGTCAAATACTTTTTATGTATTAATTTATATAATCATATGACTATATTTCTTTTGGCCTGTTGATGTGGTGGAATACATTGGTTTATTTTTGGACGTTTTAATCAGTCTTACATACTTGGAATACATTTCACTTGGTCATAATGTATTACTCTTTTTATACATTGTTAGAATCAATTAACTGTTATTTTGTTGAGGATTTTTACATCTATGTTTGTGAGAGATTTGACCTGTAATTTTCCTTTCCTATAATGCCCTTATCTGGTTTTCGTGTTGAGGCAATACTGGCCTCGTAGAATGAATTAGGACATGTTCCCTTATATCATTTCTTCCTTAACTGTCTGGTTGTCTGGTAAAATTCACTAATGAACCCATCTGGACTGGTGATTTCTTTTTTGGAAGGTTATTAATTTCTTGAATTACTTCAATAGATATAAACCCATTCAAATTATGTCTTGTTTCTTGTGTTGTATAAGGAATTTGTACTCTTCATCTAAGTTATCATAACTTAGGATGAGCATAGTGCCATTCATATTATTTTTTATTATCATTTTAATGACTATGGGATTAGCTGTGATGATCCTTTTTATTTATGATATTATTAATTTGTGCCTTTTCACTTTTTTAGTAAACCTGGCTATAGGTTTATTAATTTTATTGATCTTTTTAAAGAACCCATTCTCAATTTTGTATTCACTGTTGTTTTCCTGTTTTCAATTTCATTGATTTCTGCTCTAATTTTTATTACTTATTTTCTTCCACTTGCTTTTGGCTTAAATAATTATTTTTTCTCAATTTAATATGGTGGAAGCTTAGATCATTTAAATTTTTTATATTTTCTAACATATCCATTTAATGCTGTAAAATTCACTATAAGCACCACTTTTGCTATACCTCTCAGATTTTGATATGTCCTATTTCATTTTCATTTCGCTTAAAATATTTAAATATTTTCCTTGAGGACTTTTGTTTAACTCTTGTATTGTACAAAATTTTGTTTTGTTTAATATCCAGGTATTTGGGGATTTTCTAACTATGTTTATGGTGTTAATTTATAGTTTAATTCCATTGTAGTCTGAAGTCATTTTATAATTCCTTTTTAAAATTTTGTTAAAGTGTATTTTATAACCAAGAATGTAGTCTACCTTGGTGAATGTTCCATGCAAGCTTGAGGAGAATATGCATGCTGTGGTTTTCAAATGGAGTACTATACATGTCTATTACATCAAATTCTTTGGTAGTGCTGTTCAGGTCAAGTACTAAATTTATTTTCCATTTGCTCTATAAATTACTGAATCCAACTATAATAGAGAATATATGTATTTTTTCTTGCATGTCAATAAGATTTTTTTCCCTTATTTTGACACTATATTTTAGCTGTGTACATATTTAGGATTATTTAGACTTTCTGAACAATTGACCTAATTTTCATTATATAATCGCTCCTTTTATCCCTGACAAGCTTTTTTATTCTCATGTCTGCTTTGTATAAAATTAATATATCTACTTAGGTTTTCTCATGATTAGTGTTAAGATATATATTTCTCCATTTCTTTACTTTCAACATTTCTGTTTTTATATTTAAAGTAGGGTTCTTACAGAAAACATATAGGTGGTTTATTTTTTTTATTCACTCTGACAATGTCTCTCTTTTAATTGGTGCATTTAGACCACTAACATTTAAAATTATCATTGAGCCTGGCCAGTGTGGCTCAGCAGATTGAGCATCATCACATGGACTGAAAGGTCCCAGTTTGTTTCCCTGTCAGGGCACATGCCTGGGTTGTGTGCTCGGTCCCTAGGGGGGGGGTGTGCAGGAGGCAGCCAATCGATGTTTCTCTCTCATATCAATATTTCTGTCTCTCCCTTCCTTGCTAAAAAATCAATAAAACATATTTTTTTCTAAATTTCTATGTTTTTAAATTAAATTTATTTATTTTTGTTACAGATGTTTCTGTTTTCCCCCCTTTGATACCCTCCTCCCCAATCAAAAGACATAAGGTAGCTGATTGGATAAGAAAACATGACCCATATATATGCTGTCTACAAGAGACACCCCTCACAACAAAAGACTCACACAGGATGAAAGTGAAGGGATGGAAAAAAATCTTCCAGGCAAATGGAAATGAAAAAATAGCTGGTATAGCAATACTCATATCTGATAAGATAGACATCAAAACGAGGGCCATAATAAGAGACAAAGAAAATCACTGCATAATATTAAAAGGAACAATCCAACAAGAGGATATAACCCTGGTAAACATATATGCATCAAACACAGGAGCACCAAAATATGTTTAAAAACTTCTGGAAGATTTCAAAGGAGAGATCAATAGCAATACAATCATAGTGGTGACTTTAACACCCCACTGACACTACTGGATAGATCTTCTAGACGAAAAATTAACAGGGACACACAGTCCTTAAATGACCAACTAGATCAGCTGGACTTAATAGATATTTACAGAATATTTCACCCCAAAGCTGCAGAATATACATTCTTCTCTAGTGCACATGGGACATTATCGAAGATAGACCATGTTAGGACACAAAGTAAGTCTCTACAAATTCAAAAAGATTGAAATCATATCAAGCATCTTCTTAGACCACAATGGCTTGAAACTAGAAATCAATTACAACAAAAACATACAAACACTTGGAGGCTAAATAGCATGTTATTAAACAATGAATGGGTTAGCAACGAGATAAAGGAAGAAACAAAAAACTTCCTGGAAACCAATTAAAACACACAAACAACAACACAAAAGTTATGGGACGCAGGGAAAGCAGTCCTGAGAGGGAATTTCATAGCACTACAGGCCTACCTCAAGAAACAAGAAAAATTCCTAATTGACTTTCTAACTCTACAACTTAAAGAGCTAGAAAGAAAACACAAAGAAAAACCCAGAACAAGTAGAAGGAAAGATATAGTAAAGGTCAGAGCAGAAATAAATGACATAGAGACTAAAAAAGCACTTCAAAAGATCAATGAAACAAAAAGATGGTTTTTAGAAAGATAAACAAGATCAATGAACCTTTAGCCAGACTCACCAAGAAACAGAAAGAGAGGACCCAAATAAACAAAATCAGAAACAAAAGAGGAGAAGTAAGAACTGACACCACAGAAATAGAAAGGATCTTTAAAACATGCGATGAACAATTATACACCAACAAATTGGACAATCTAGGTGAAATGAACAAATTTCTAGAAACACACAGTCTCCCAAAACTGAACTGGGAAGAGATAGAAAACTTGAATAGACCAATAACAAGTAAGGAAATTGAAGATGTAATCAAGAAACTCCCAGCAAACAAAAGTCCAGGCCCAGACAGCTACACAGGGGAGTTTTACTGAACATTCAAAGAAGATCTAACAGCCTGACTGGTGTGGCTCAGTGGTTGAGCATTGACCCATGCACCAAGAGGTCGCCGGTTCGATTCCCGGTCAGGGCACATGCCCAGGTTGTGGGCCAAATACCCAGTGAGGGGCATGCAGGAGGTGGCCAATCAATGTTCTCTCTCATCAATGTTTCTCTCTCTCTCTCCCTCCCTTCCTCTCTAAAATCAATAAAGAAAAAATATTTTTTAAAAAAGAGGATCTAACACCCATTCTCCTCAAACTATTCCAAAAAATCCAAGAAGATGGAAGACTTCCAAACTCATTTTATGAGGCCAACATAATTCTAATTCCAAAACCAGATAAAAACACTACAAAGAAAGAAAACTACAGGTCAATATCCCTGATGAACATAGATGCCAAAATCCTTAACAAAATATTAGCAAATCAGATCCAGCAATACATCAAAAAAATTATTCATCATGACCAAGTGGGATTCATTCCAGGGATGCAAGGATGGTACAATATCTGCAAATCAATAAATGTGGTACACCACATAAACAAAATGAAAGATAAAACCATATAATCATATTAATAGATGCTGAAAAAGCATTCGACAAAATCCAGCACCCATTTCTGATAAAAACGCTCAGCAATGTGGGAACAGAGGAGTCATATCTCAACATCATGAAGGCAATATATGAAAAACCTACAGCTAACATCATACTCAGTGGACAAAAACTACAAGAGTTTCCCTTAAGAACAGGAACCAGACAGGGATGCCAACTCTTGCCACTCTTATTTAACATAGTACTGGAAGTTTTAGCCACAGCTATTAGTCATGAAGAAAACATAAAAGAAATCCAAATTGGAAAGGAGAAAGTGAAACTGTCATTATTTGCAGATGACATGATACTGTACATAGAAAACCCCAAAGATTCCATAAAAAATATACTAGATTTAATAAATAAATTTGGCAAAGTAGCAGGATACTAAATTAACATCAAGAAATTGATGGCATTCTTGTACACCAACAACTAACTCAATGAAAGAGAAACCAAAAAAAGGAACCCCATTTACCACTGCGGCAAAAAATTAAAATACTTAGGGATAAACTTAATCAAAGAAATAAAAGACCCATTCACAGAAAACTACAGGTCACTGAAAAAAGAAATAGAGGACGGTATAAAAAAAGTGGAAGCACATACCTTGTTCAGGGATTGGAAGAATTAACATCATTAAAATGTCCATACTACCCAAAGCAATCTATAGATTAATGCAATCCCCATCAAAATACCAATGGCATATTTCACAGAACTAGAACAAATACTCCAAAAGTTTATATGGAACCAAAAAAGACTCCAAATAGCTACAGGAATCTTGAAAAAGAAGAAACAAGTAGGAGGGATCACAAAACCAGATATCAGGTTATACTACAAAGCCATAGTAATCAAAACAACCTAGTACTGGCACAAGAACAGGCATACATATCAATGGAACAGAATAGAGAACCTAGAAATTGACCCAAGATCCTATGCTCAATTAATATTTGACAAAGGTGGCAAGAGAAAACAGTGGAGTAAAAACAGCCTCTTCAATACATGGTGCTGGGAAAATTGGACAACTACATGCAAAAAAAATGAAACTAGACCACCAACTTACACCATACATAAAAACATATATTTAAACAGACTGACAATCCTCAGAAGGAGGAGGAAGGAAGGGATAAACCACAGAACTTATATGCATGTATGCATAATCGATGGACATAGACAACAAAGCTGGGGACGGGGTGGGAGGGGATAGGGAGGAGGGAGTCAATGGGGGGGAAAAAGTAGAAACATCTGTAACAAAAATAAATTAATTAAAAAAAGAAAAGTTAAAAACAAAACAAAAAATATATAAAATAAAATTATCATTGATAGAGTTACATTAACATCTAAAATAGTAACTATTTCTAGTCATTGCATTTATTTTTTATTTATTTTTTCTCCTTTTTTTCTGCTTTTTATGGTTTTAGTTGAGAATTTTATTTGAACCTGTTTTATTTCCCTCTTAACATATCAATTATACTTCCTTAAAAATATTATTGGTGACTGTCTTATAGTTTGCAATTTGTAGTTTTAAAAAATCCACCATTACATAATATGTACTGCAGGGACCTTCTAACAGAGTGTTACCAATTCTTCCTTCCCATTGATTGTTTACATTGCGATCATTCATTTTACTTATTGATATGATATAATCATCTAATACATTATTGTTATTATTATTGATTTCAAAAAATTCATTTTATTCAGTTAAAAATAAGGAAAATAAAATACTTTATTTTACCTTTATTCATTCTCTTATGCTTTTCCTTTGTTTATGAAGGTCCAACATTCTGACCTCTATAATATTTATGCTCCGTGAATAGCTGCATTTATCATTAGTTGCAGAATGCTTCTGCCAGAGATGATGACCCTCACTTTTTATTTTTCTTACAAAGTCTTCCGTTTTTGTAAACTTTTGAGGTATAACTTCAATGAATACAGAATTCTGGTTTTTTATTACTTTATTTTTATTTATTTATTTATTTATTTATTTATTTATTTAATCCTCACCCAAGGACATTTTCCCATTTTTTGTTCAGATAGAGTGGGAGGGAGAGAGGAAGAGAGAGAGAGAGAGAGAAACATCGACACGAAAGGGACACATCCAGTGGCTGCCTCCTGCACAACCCAACCAGGGCCGGGGACAAACTGCAACGGAGGTACATGCCCTTAGCAGGAACTGAACCCGGGTCTCCGCAGGCCGACGCTCTAACCGTTGAGCCAAACCAGCCAGGGCATTTTTTTTATTACTTTAAATATTCCATTCCACTTATTTTTGCTTGCATGATTAATGATGAGAAATCCTTTGGAACTCTTATCCCTTGTTTTTCTATTTGTAAGGCGTTTTCTTTCTCTGCTCTTTTTCCCCCAAGGTTTTCTCTTCTCCTTTGGTTTTCTACAATTTGAATATAATATGCCAAGGTGTGTAGATTTTGCTATTTATTATGATTGATGTCTGTCAGGTTCCTGGATCTGTGGTTTGGTGTCTGGAAAATTCTTGGCCATTACTACTTCAAATATTTCTTGTACTCCTTTCTGTTTTTTTCTCCCTTTGGTATTCTTATTACACGTGTTACATCTCTTGTTACTGGCCTACAGTTCTTGATGTGCTGTTCTTTTTAAAATTCTATTTCTCCATACATTTTATTTTTGGAATTTTCTATTGACCTACTTTCAAACTCACTAATTCTGTTCTTATCAGTGTCCAGTCTACTGATAAGCCCATAAAGGCATTCTTCATTTCTGTAACACTGTTTTTAATTTTAATATTTCCTTTCGATTCTTTTTTAAAGTTTCAATATCTCTGTTTAGGGTACTCATCTCTTTTAACATGTTGTCTACTTTTTTCACCAGAACCCTTGACTTATTAATAATAGTTATTTTAAACTATATGATGTCTATCATCTTGTCATATTTGCGTTTGTATGTAGTGATTACTTTTCATCTATAGACTCTGTTTTATTGTGTTTCATAATTTACTGTTTAAATCCAGACATGTATCAGGTAATAGGAACTGATGTAAACAGACCTCTAGATTTACTTCAATTTGGCTAAGAATCAGGCTTGTGTAATGATGGTGGTAGCTAGAGGTGCCAAAGACTGCAAATCCCTCTAATGTTCTTGTTTTAGTCTCCTCTCTTGACTTTGGACTTTGGATTACTCCTCCAAGAAAAGTACATCTTTATAACTCTTTTAACTGTAATCCACTCTTCTTGTACTTGAGCCCTGTTGTGTCATGTTAATACGTGGAAGAGGGGAAGCATTCTATAATATTATGATTGAATTTCAGTCCTTTAACTGACCTGTCCTTTTAGGCTATGACTTCACATGTATTTTTTGTCTTCTTCCCACCCCCTTAGGTGAGACAGGAAGGCTAGATGGTGCTAGAAGTGAAGAAATGACCTTCACTCAGGTGAGACAAGGCTCTGCTAAATTCTAATAAGACATTTTTTATGATGAGTCCTTTGGTGTATTTCAAAATAGACACTCTTCCTCTTTCCCTATCAAGAGCAATCTTTCTTGACTCTACCTTGAAAACCTCATGGGATTTCTAGGTTTTGCATAGAATGGAAGCATCCCTAAGACTGTGGCTTCCAGGGATTTGACATTCTCAATGCTAGCTAGTCCTCACTCAGACTCCAGAAATATAACAAAATTATTTTTTTCAGTGTGTCCCAATTTTTCTTGCTGTGAGGATATAAGTGACAACTTATAAGCAATTTATATGTCAGAGTTGAAACTGAAATCTAATTATTTTATTCACCTCTGTATATATTGTATTCTTCCTGAAATGGCTATATTTAGGAAGCTTGTGTGAGGGAGGGAGAAAGATGATGATCTAAACTATCAAATATTCTCCTGATATGAAAGGACTTCATGTAAGAGTGAGTTTTTTAAGTATAGGAAACTAGAATCAAGACAGATGGAGCTTTTATTTTTTTTTTCCCCTAACTCGTTGACCATTTTCTGTAAATGTTTTATGTTTATATTATTTCTGATTTGACCTAATCTTCACGGATTCTCAATACTTCTTAATTAATGAGGTCCAGGAAAGCTTCAACCACTATCCTTGAACACCTTTTGTGTTGCAGTGAAGAACTTATCACTGGTTTTGTATTTCAAGCTATCCTACTTACTTGCCAGGTTTTACTGAGATCTTCAGACACAGGCATTGTTTCCCTGTAGTTCCTGAATTCTACTTGTTACCAAAGCGTTTGTCAGTCTTTCTTTTGTTTCATCATTCGGAATTTGAGATATCTCCTAGTTTTGCTGCATATAATTTTTTTTCTGTTTTTGTTCCTCACTCTTATTATTCACAGTGATTTAAGAGGAAAAAGAGAGATAAATGCCAAGTTAACTTCACCATTTTTAACTATAAATTTTTTAGTACACTTTTCATTAGACTTAAGAACATAAGTATTGAGATAAGATAGAAGTGCAGGCCCTGGCCAGTTTGGCTCAGCAGTTAGAGTGTCCGCCTGCGATCCTGAGAGACCCGGGTTCGGTCCCCGCTAGGGGCACGTACCTCGGTTGCAGTTTGTCCTCGGCCCTGGTTTGTCGTGAGGGAGGCAGCCACTCGATGTGTCCCTTTCACATCGATGTTTCTCTTCCTCTCTCTCCCTCTCACTCTATCTGAACAAAAAATGGAAAAATGTCCTCGAGTGAGGATAAAAAAAAAAAAGATAGAAGTGCAGGGTTGAAGAAGGTATAGTGTTGAAACTAGGTAATTATGTTTTGTGGTTTTCTAAATTTAAGTTTCTGTTGGAATAGTTGCATATACTAAGCACCTACAGGGAGAAAATATTTCTGCTACACCAATAAGTTTCTTTGCATCCATAGCCTCACTTACATAGTGAGGCTAAGTACAGTAATTTATTAAACTGAAAGGTCCATACATTTCTGGACTCATGTATACTTTGAAAATTAAAACACTGAAGTAGTAACAATAGGGAAGAAGGGATGTAGCACAGAACAAAGTCCAAATGTAAATAAATGTGAACAGCAGCCTTTGTGTAGACTAGTCTCAATTAGAACATTGTATTGGTATTCATAGATGTAAACAATGTTAAATAATCAAAGGCATATATCCAAGATTCTTAGAATATATTTTTGTAAGTATTTTTGTTAACCGAAGTGTTCTTCGCTAGATAATTAAATAAAGAAGATGTGGTACATACATACAATGGGATTCTACTCAACCATAAGAAAAGATTAAATACTGCCATTTGCGACAACATGGATGGACCTTGAGAATATCATGCTGAGCCAAGTAAGACAGAAAAAGTTAAGAACCATATTATTTCACTCATATGTGGGATATAAAACTGAAAACAAAAAATAAACAAACAGGAAAAACAAACCAACAAACAAAAACTCAGAGAACAGTATGGTGGTTACCAGCGGGAAGAGAGGTAGGGGGTAGTAAAGCGTAAAGGGGGCCAAATATATTGTGATGGGAGATGATTTGACTTTGGATGGTGGGCACCCAATGAAATATACAGATAATGTATCATAGAAATCTATACGTGAAGCCCATATAATCTTATTGACCAATATCACCTTGTTACCAGAAAAGGGACCTAGTCCTTGGCAGGTGTACATAGGGCCAGGTAGTAGTGTGTGGGTTCTTAACTTCATGCAGGAAAAATTTATAACACCAGTCCAAGTAACTTTTAGAATACATTTATTAAAGCTGGGGACAGTGAAACAAGAAAGGGCTGGGGAAATGAGCCTAGGCTGGTCTGCTTTGGCTCACTAAGAAGTCAGACAAAAGGGTACCTTGGGGACAGGCTTAGGGGTTTTGCCTGGGTAGAACTGCCACTGCCCATTGCTGCCCTCATTGCAAGCCTCATGGGGTCCCTTAGAGTCTAGGAGATGCATACCTGTGGGGGAAGAAGGGAGGGAGGCGTGGGCGTGTTCCTGGGAAGGAGAGCAGGTACTGGGTCCTTTATCTTGAGGCTTTTATTTCTCTCTTGCAGGCGGGAGTCTTAGGGGAGGTCTCAGGGGAGGGTTTCAACAGAATATTCATCAGTTTTCTAGGTGTGCTTCTTCAAGATTATGGTCTTCACTGATTGGTCCGTGTCAGGGGAGGGGATCCTTAGTCAGTGCAGCTGGTCCTAGTGTCACCCACTTGGTTTTGCTGCTTTTCTGGGTCTAGACCTTAAAAACAACTGAAGCCTAGATATTATCTCTAGGGAGGTGATTTTCTGTCTCCCCTGTAAATTGCTCTGTCAGTTTGTTCAGCTCTCTGTCTCAGTTTCCCTATTCTACTTGTCCTGGATTATTGGCTTGTCTCATTCTCAATAAATTTAATTTAAAAAGAAAAAAAAGTATTTTTGTTTTGAAATGGTATTGAAGTTATTGTACCCTTTCATTTATCATGCATTTCTGAAATGTATAAAATATATTTATAAGTACTTTTTGAAAAAGAAAAAACAGTACCCGAGCTCTCTTTTGAGAAGAAAGGTTCAGAGGTAATACATTTTAGATTTAAAGGAGAAATTTTTTGCATTTAAAGGTATATTTTCATGGGAAATTTTTGAGAGATGTGTTTGGCAGATTAAAATAATTTCAACAATGATAAATGTCACACTATTCTCTTGAGTACCAGACTTTTTTTCTAATCAAATACAATCTTCAAACTTGTAGATTTTTTTAAATGAAAAATTTCAAGGTGAAATGATTTAAGTATGATATTATTTTCTCCTAGATATAATTGCATAATAATAAATTACATTACTGGTAAAGGGTATAATGATCATACTTCTAAAAATGAAAATGACCACTAACATTAAATGTTATCAATGATGCTTATATGATGTAACTTTAAACTTTTGAATTATTTATATATCCATTTGACAGTTAATTACAACAATAAATTACATGTAATTTTGTTTATGTGGTCTCACTAAATATAATAAACATTTAAATATGTTCATATTTTTCATCTATCAAAAGTTTTTGATACATATTACCACTCTTTATGTGAATACTGTATACCTTTCTATGACATTTTATTTTCTTGCATTTCCTCTCTCCCCTTGGCCACTCTTCAAAATCTCCTTTGTTAATACTTCTTTCTTTAATAAATCAGGAAATATTAGAGTTCCTTATATTAGGATTTCCTCTCATTTACTACCCATACCCATTTCATCATCATTTGATTTATTCCATAGCCTAAATATATGTCTCTCCATTTTTTTTCTCCAATTCCTTTATTTAACTGCTCTATTTCAGTCTCAACTTTGCTGACTGTTTCAGTTAATTATTGCTTTGTAGCAAAATACTCCAAGTCTTAGTGGCTTAGAAGCACACTGAATTATTAGTATTCCTGAATCTGTGAGCTTACTGTACAGTCTTTTGCTGTTCTCATCTGGTCTCATTTGTGAAGTTATGGTAAGGTGTTAGCTGTAATGGCTATAAGGTCCATGATGGTATCATTCACTAATATTGCACTTGGTACTAGCATTTAGTTGGGGGCATCTCAGTTCTTTTCTATATGGTCTCTCATCCTCCAAAAGGCTGGATCAAATTCTTCACATGGCAGTCTCAGGACAGAATTTTAGGAGGAGAAGGGCCAAATTGCAAAGCCCCAATTAGCATCATGACAGTATGCAGTTCAGTTAAACCACTTTAAATACTGTCAATATGCTGATGACAAATTTATATCCCTATCATTGACCTTTTTCTGATCTCTACACTTGTGTATTCAACTGCCTCCTAATCATGTCTACTTGGATGTGCAATAAATATCTCAAATTTAAAGTAATAAAACCTTTGATTTTTCCCAATCTATACTTCCATCAGTGTTCTCCGTATTCAGAAAATGTATCCCTCAACAAATATTTATTGTACATGTATTATGCCAGTTGTCATTTTAGACATGTATACAACAGTGAACAAAGCAGACAACATTCTTATTATGGAGTATGTATTCTAGTGGAGAGGTCAACAAATAAAAAATAAAATGCTAGATTATAAGTGTTAAGAAGGAATACAAAGGAAGATAAGAATATAAAGAGTGATAGAAATTGCTATTATATATAAAGATGTCAGGGAAAATCTCTCTGCTTAGGCGACATCTGAACAGAGACCAAAATAAAGAGAGTGAGCCATTTTTATATGTGAGAATCACATAATGAGCACCATCTAGCTGCTCAGATTCCAAACTTAAGAATCATCAATTCCTTGTATTCTCTCGCTGCTCTCTAAGATGGGAGGTAATTGAATTGACTTAAACTTTAAAATATATTCCATAGTAGTCTACTTCTTTCCAGTTCAATTGCTATCACTTTGTTCCAAGTTATTATCTTTCCTGGTATACTACAATAGTTTAACTGATATCTAGTGCCAATTCACTTTACCTTGCAGTCAGAATAATATTTTAAGACTGTAAATCAAATTATATGACCCTTCTGCTAGAATTTGACGTCCAATTACACTTAGGATAAAATACAAAATCCTTAACCTTGTCTAGAGGGCCTTATGATCTGACTCTTGCTTACTACTATAGCTCTATTCTGTTGCATATTTTCCCTTGATCTATAAGCTTCAACATTTCTGTTCTTCAAACCTGGACTCAGAGGTTCAGTTCATGAAATTGTATTAGTGTCAATTCTCCATTCTCCATATAACTACTAACTAATGCTTCGCATCTCAGCTCAAATGCCACTTCTTTTCTGCAGTCCCTAGATTAGCATAGTGCATTGTACTTTTGAGATTATAACTTTTACCAGATTTTGTTGAAATTACCAGTTTAAACTGTCTAGCTTTTCTGTTGCACAGTAAGGTCAGTGAAGTTAGGCAACATATTCATCGTGTTTATCATAACATTGATATTTTACAATTTTATTTGTATAAATTACTTACTTATTGTTTGCCTTCCTATTTTCCCTAAGTAAAGGTAAGCTCTCTGAAGACAGGGACAATATCAGTTTGTTCATCTCTATATGCCCCTCACGCTTAAAAGTTCTAGAACATACCACTTACAAAGATGTTTTCAAATCTGTATTTAAATTTTAATATGCATACAGAAAAGGAACATATTATAAGTGTACAACTAAATAAATAATCACTGACTGAATACACTATATAACCAGTATCCAGATCCAGAAACATAACAAACAGTACCAACACTCTTGAAAACGATTTGTGCTCCTTGCCTCTCATTACTCGTGCCCTCCGTGTAATCACTATCCTGATGTCTACTGACAAACATTAGTTTTGTCTGTTTTTGTACTTTGTATAATGGGAATATACAGTAGGTACTTTTTTGTGTCTGGATTCTTTTACTAAGCATTATTTTATGTTTGTAAGATTTACCCATTTTACTTGGTGTGGTTGCAGTTTTTCTTTCTGATTGCTATATAATATTTCATTCTGTGAATATACCAATATTTATCCATTCTAATATTTATTTAAAATTTTCAAGTTTGGAGAGTTTACAAATAGTGTTTCCATAAACCTTTTAATTCATGTCTTTCAGTATACAAAATGTAGGCATTTCTGTTGATTATGTGCCGAAGTCCCCAAGTAGAATTGCAGGGTCATGGGGTAAGCATATATTCAGCTTTAGTAGGTAGAGTAGTCCCCACTTATCTGCTTGAGATTCCAAGACCCCCAGTGGATACCTGAAACCACTGATAGCACCAAAACCTATACATACTATATTTTTCCTATATATACATTCCTATGACAAAATTAAATTTATAAACTAGGCACAGTAAGAGATTAACAATAATAACTAACAATTAAATGAATCTGTTATAATAATATATTATAATAAAAGTTATGTGAATGTGGTTTCTCTCTCTCTCAAAATATCTTATAGTACACTATTCACCTTTTCACTATAAGGAAACACTTTATGGCTTCTCTTTGGCATATCTGAATTGCCAGCATCACTACTCTTGCACTTTGGGATCATTACTACAAAATACAAGGTTTACTTGAACACAAGCACTAAAATATGGCAACTGTTGATCTGATCACTGAGAAGGCTACTAAGTAACTAACAGTTGGAGAGTGTACACAGGGAGCATGGATATGCTGGACAAAGAGGTAATTCAAGTCCCTGGCAGGATGAAGTGGGATGGTGAGATATTTCATCACACTGCTCAGAACGACACACAATTTAAATTTAAAGAATCCTTTATTTATGGGACATTTCCATTTAATATATTTTTAATTTAAAATTGAATGTAGATTTTTTTCATCTATTTTCTTTTTAAATGAAATTTGTTGGGGTAACAGTGGTTAATAAGATTACATAGGTTTCAGGTGTTAAATTCTATGATAGATCATCTGTATATTGCATTGTGTCTACCACCCAAAGTCAAATCATCTTCCATCACCATAAATTTGACCCCCTTTACCCTTTAATACCCTCAAAACCCCTGATTATCTCTGTTTTTCTTGTTTTTTCTTTTGTTGCTTTCAGTTTTATATCATACATATGAGTGAAATCATATGGTTCTTGACTTTTTCTGTCTGACTTATTTTGTTAGCTCAATATTCTCAAGGTCTATCCATGTTGTTGCAAATGGCAGTATTTCATCTTTTTGTGGCTGAGCAATATTCCATTGTACATATGCACCACATTTTCTTTATCCAATCCTTTATTGAAGGAAACTGATTGTTTCCATGTCTTGGCCACCATGAATAATGCTGCAGTAAACATAAGGGGGTATGTGTGTGTGTGTGTGTGTGTGTGTGTGTGTGTGTGTATCTTTGAGAATAAATGTTTTCAAATTGTTTGGGTAAATACCCAGAGGAGCAGTTGCTGGGTTATATGGTAACTCTCTTCTTAATTTTTTGAGGAGCCTCCATACTGTTTCCACAGTTGTCATACCACTTTACATTCCCACCAGCAGTGAATGAGGGTTCATTTTCCTTTTGGACGATAGTTGACTACAAGTAATTACAACATTGGAAAGTGAAACTATGAATCAGGGAGACTACTGTACTACCAAATAGTTTTTCAAAGTTGTTGCACCAACTTAACACTTTCAACAAAAGGGTAAGAGAGTTATGGTTTCTCTATATCCTTGCCAACATGTACTTTTTATTTTTAGTCATTCTGGTGGGTTTGTAGGATAATTCATTGTGGTTTAATTTGAATTTTAATAACTAATAAGGCTTAGCACCTTTTTATGTTTCTTAATCATTTCAATACAGTCTTTTGTGAATTATCTGTTCTCACGTTTCTATTTGGTTGTCATAAATCACATTTCAGGAAATGGATATATCTAGTTCTGCACTTTTTGTCCTGTCCTATTGATCAGCATACTTTGTTTGTACTAATCAATAATAAATGAGTGCATGTAAGGTTTTTCTGCACAACATGTGTAAGCAAACGTAAAATCTCAGGGAAACCATAAATGCCCTTTAAAAAAATGGGGCTTATTTTATAACCAAATGTTAATGGAAAGAGTATCATTTAGTGATATCCACCAAAAAATATCTTAGATGATAAATGTGTGTGATAAAATTTGTTTAAGTAATAGTATGTGTACAGTAAAGAAAATTTGCTAAATGTGGATTAAGGCCCATGAAATTGTATAAATTGTATATTGACATCTTCAGTATATTTTTTACCCATATATTGTTTATAGTTTATCATACTTTTGTTGCAATTTTCTTTTAACTTGAGAAACTCCAAAAGATACATATCTTTAAGGGTTTACAAAGTACAAAATAATAGTATTATTTCTTGGTGTTCACATTGTGTATATGCTTCAGTTGTGTATGGATATGCAGAAAAATTAAACATAAAGAATCTCTGCAGCTAACAACATGTACTGTTTAATCCTTTCACCTTTTTCACCAGTCCCCATGGTTGAAAAATAAAATAAAATATGAAAAATAAAAATAATGAAAGAATTAATCTCATAAATATCATTTTTAACATTTGTATACTGGTTTTGTAAACTGAGTTCCAGTTTTCATTCCCAATGACTCGATGTGGCAAGTGTCCATTTGATTCATCTATTCCTTCCACAAATATTTATTAAACACCTACTATGTCCTTGTCCCTGGAAATTCAACATTGAATAAAACGAACAAGGTTCTTGTCTTCTTATAGTGTATATCCTAGTTTTGAAGGAAGAGAGACATTAAAACCAATATACCTAGCAACAAACCAACAAACAGCAAGATAAGTAGCAGAGAAGATGTGCTATACGTATAATTTAAAAAGGGTGATGTAAATGTCTTGTGACTTCTTTAAATTTAGTGGTCAGGAATGACAACTTTGAGGTAATATCTAAGCTATGAAGAACAAGAAGGAATCAGCTGTAGTAGCATTAGAGATAGTGAGGAAGAGTATTTTGGTACATTCTAGGATGAATAAACAACTAATGCCAAGTCTTTTATTTATTTCAATGATAAAATAAGGCTGGGATGTTTGGACTGTCATGAGTAAGGGTAAGAGTGATATGAGATGAGTTCATGGACATGGGCAGAGAAAAGATCTTACAGAACTTTGTAAGCCAAATAAAGGAACTTGAATTTTATTTTAAATTTGGTAGTAAGTCCTTAGAAAGAATTGAACTGAAAAGTGACATGGATACAGAACAGAGATGGACATTCACATTAGACTGACATAAGACAGTTTTTTGGAGAAGAGAGAAAATGCTATATCCTACTTGTCCTTGTTAAAGGGGGTTAAAATAAATACTGTTCACAAGATAGAATTTGGGATAGAGAAATGTGACAGTCAGAAAAGTGTTTCCCACCATATACAACCTAATCTCGTAAATCTATTCCTCACACTGATTGAGTATAGCTCCTGAAATACTAATCTGAACATGCCATTTCCCTACTTTATTCCCTTCTTTCCTTCAATGATTTTTTAAGGCCCATAATGATCTTGCCAAAGCATACCTTTCTAGCATTCTTTGTCAATCCCCTACGCCCTTTTCACTCCAGGTATACTTACATACCTGAAATTTCCTATGTTTTCTTAGGCCCCCGTGCCCCTTGGCATATCACTTCTTTTGCTTGAAACTCTTTTCAGTATGCCCGCTCTCAACTCAGCACAGATGAAAGCCTTCTATGACTACCCTGGCTCCCAAAGATGATATTCACTGTATTTAACAAGTAGGATGAGGCAGGTACCAACCAATCAGAGTGGATGTTGGCTATAGAGATGTTTTGTTTTTTTTTTAATCCTCACCCGAGGACATTTTTCCATTTTTTGTTCAGATAGAGTGGGAGAGAGAGGAAGAGAGAAAGAGAAAAAAACATCAACGTGAAAGGAACACATCGAGTGGCTGCCTCCCGCATGACCAACCAGGGCCGAGGACGAACTGCAACCGAGGTACGTGCCCTTAGCGGAAACTGAACCCAGGTCTCTCTGGACCGCAGGCCAATGCTCTAACTGCTGAGCCAAACCAGCTAGGGCAGAGATTGTATTTTTAAAGCCATTAGAATAGGACCTGATACATGACTAACACTATATCACTATTTGTTGTTATTATGGGCAGATGGGCAATTTTGTCTTGTATTTTTCTATTATTTAATATAATATTCATTTTGCAGTATAAATAAAGAGTTAAATCATATAAATGTGTCATGACTTTTGGGACGAGTGAGAATGGGATGCCAAGAGAAGTGATCTAACGAGAACTGTGGGTTAATATCAGTGGCTAGGGATAGGGAGTGTTGTGTTAAATTATGGGCTTAAATGATCAAATGATTAGTTTTAATTTGATCCAATAAACAACAGGACACCTTTACAGGAACATGGATATAGAGAATTACAAATTGTAAGTGGTGCTTGAAAAAAATTAATTTGCAGGTAGTGTGGAGAGTGGATTCGAGGACAAAGATACTTGAGACTAAGAATTTTGTTTGGAGATTGTTATGATCTTACAAACAAGACTACAGTAGTGGAAGCCAGAATTAAGACAATGGGATCAATTTGGTTGCTATAAGAAACCATGTTTTCTTCGTAGAAAATGAGAACAAAAGAAAGTTAAAATACAAATAGAGATGGAGCCAAATAGGATGTGCAATTTAAAATTTTTGTTGTTGTTGATTGGTTTTTAAAGAAAGGAAGGGACAGAGAGAGAAACATTTTTTTTTATTCCACCTATTTATGCATTCATTGGTTGGTTCTTGTATGTACCCTGACCTGGATCAAGGCCACAAACCTTGGCGTATCAGGATGACACTCTAACCAGCTGAGCTACCAGGCCAGGGCTGGATGTGAAAATGTTATGTGTCCATCTATTCTAAATAGTTAAACACCAAGAAGCTTCATTTCCCTTGCCAGAACCAAATAATTGTATTGGAAATGAAACAAAGATTAAGAAGAAAGAGATTATATAATCACTAAACAATGCTATAAGGATCATCATCATGGAAAGGACTAGTTTTTCAAACACATATCTATAGGATAGAGTGCAATCGTCTTTGATCACACACACACATATACACATATACACAGCAGTAATGTCTACAAGATACATATTGTGTTTTATGATGAGTTCTTAGGTGAAAGGGTGAACCTGAGAGTTTGCTAAGAACTATAAATTAATTGTTACAACGAATCTTTAAGAATATTATATGTTATTTGTAAATCCTAAGTGCTTTGAGTTAATAAATCCAATCAGGTTTCCAGTTTTAAAATTGACAGTTTCTCTGGGAAACCAGTTGCTGGAATTTCTCACTGCCGAATAAAATTGTCTAAGCAAATGTACATATATTATCTAGATCAGACAGTGAAAGAAATACCCCTAAGAATATCTTGATGTTCTGAATAATGAAGTTTAATCATCTGCCAGGAAGCAGCAGCCTCTTTCAAAATGTTGGTATGTTCAGCTGATGTCATCAAATGAATATACAAAAGAGTCTATTTGGTCAGGATTCATAAAGGAGTAAACAAACTTAGTGAACCAACTCTTCATGTCAAGGCTAAAAGATAGATTGACAAGTGGTGGACTTACATAAATAACAGAATATCCACTTCCAGGATACCTTAGATTTGAGGTTGTCAAAATTCAATCTTGACTACCAAATAAAGGCAACTTGAGGAGTATGTGGCTTCTCCATGAGTTAATATTAAATATTAGATGTTTTTGGTCTATTCTTGCTTGTTTTCCTTTTAAAACTTGATTTTCATCCCAGTAAATATTCCTGGTAAACATCCTTGACCAGTTGGGAGTGATATGATGCCAACATGTAAGTGTTGCTTTGCATTTTCTTTGGAAAACAACTTGGGAATATAGCAATATAATTATCAACCATTATAACTTGATGAATATTCTATTTCTAAGCAGTCTGTGTTTCCTTTGAGGTCCCCTGTGTTTAACAGTGAGCATTGGCAGTAGCCATGAAACAGTGCCCTGTGATATACTTAAATATTCTGCATGAAGCTTTTCCCCCCATATTTTTTAAGGCATGAAGATATATTTGCATATGGTAGAATTAAAAAATCTGAAATGAGTGTCTAGGTTTACCACTGGCAGATCAGTTTTACCCCCATTGTAGACACTTCTATGCTTCTGGGACGGATTCCAGAACGACCAATTATGTCAAATATGTTTTACTAAGATACAGTGAGATGTATAGTGCAGAATCCCATGATGTGTGTTAAATCCTTGCCTTTTCTCCTTCTAAGTGCTTCTTCAAATAAATCAACTTAAACTTCTACAAAAAATAAATTGAAAACAGAAATTTCCCAGGTTTGGGGTGGTGTAATGGCCTTCTCGCTTATGATAACCAAGAGTTAGGACAGTGAAGAGTTGTTTGTTGAAGTCTGCTTAATGATCAAACAAGAAAGCTCCAGGGATTCTTCTTACACAAGAAATAATAAAAAATAAAACCCACACAAAAGCCCATTATATTAGAAATATTTGGCATGAAGCATCAAATAATTGTCAACTATACACTGAAGTTAAACTTTTTAAAATAAATGGGAGGAGATATGAGTATGAATATTAATATGGAAAATAAAAATATCTGAAATTTAAAAGAAAGGTCAAATGTCATTTTGACGTGAATTGTTTAAGTCTGTTAATATTCTGAAGAAATTTCTTAAACTGATGGTAAAACCTATGTAAAGTAGAATTAGAAGTCATTTATAATAACTGGGTGCCTAAAGACTGTCTTTTTACTCAACTGAATTTCTTCCAAGGTAGAAGAAAAAGAGAGAGAAGTTCAAGCTAGAATCAAATAACAAGAACAATTGCCATTTATCTACCCTTCCAAATAGACAAAAGCAATACAAAGTATCACATTTCAATGCTGAAAACTCCAAGGAACAACATTCTGCAGAAGTGGAAAAGTTACATTCTACTGTGGGAACAAATAGTCTAGATTTTTTTTTTTAATTTGCATTCCATTTTAAAACGCTGTAAAGTAATCTAAATGAAAATTTTATCGGTGGAAGTGGGGTATCCACTGGTGGAAATTGGGGATTTATTTCCCCACTGGATGCTGGCGGTCAGGTTCTTAAAATATCTTGAGAAGAAGAATTTTCTAAGACTTGCACAGGAGGATGAGTGATCTTTATTTTTGTGGAATTACATCCCTGAGTTTCTAGAGTCCCATTTCCCTTAATCCAGTTCTAAAAGAGGTGCAGCTGGGGATTCAACAGAGCTAAAAGCAAAGCCAGCATCCAAAATTTCTGTTCCATATTGCAGCCTGGTCTAGTTTAGCATTAGACTAGTTGCAGTACATTAGTCTATTGTGTTTGGGGTCCACATGGCTGTGGGTCATGGGGGCCAATGCAGGAGTTAGAGAGCTCCTCAGGCCAGGAGTCAAGCACAAGCAAGCAAGAGAGGGACCTCCTTTTGTTTAGGAGTTTATGTGTTTCAGATTTTGTACCCTTGCAGTGGCCACACCTATCCTGGTCAATGACCTGTTCCCAGGTATGACTGACAGGCAAGTACTTACCCTTGTCACCCAGACTTTACTAGGAATGTGTCTATTTGGCCTTCCCTTATTCCCTTCCAGTTAATTAATAACCAGGATATTTACAACGGTATCAGAAATAAATGAATAGAAAACAGACAGTTGTCTTGGTTTCCGTTTTTTACTTAGAAAAATAATTTTCCAATCATGGGAGGAAAGTAAAGTGCATAACAAAATATAAAATTCAGTTTGTTTAATCAGAAAGTCACATATGCATTTTGATTTTACTTGCCTTTAAAATACTCAAAAGGGAAGACCAAGAAGACAGTAAAGGTGCTAATAAACTGCAATTCAGTGGTGTACTCAGTCAAACATTTATTATTCTACAATTCTATTCTTATGTTAAGCTACCATGTTTACTGAATTTAGGTAGTAGTGTGTAAAACAAATTTTGAGGGAAGAAAAAGAAAAAAATGCTAATTAGTGATGTTTGAAATTTAAATTAGACTTGTTCTGAAAGCACTGTTGAGTTTACCCATCATTGCCTACACTTAGAGTTTTATCTCATACCATTGAGGTATTACTGTATTTATTAATTACTACACACAGCACATTCAAAAGGAACTCCAAAAATGTGATATTTCTTCCTTCTCTCTAGTGTTCCATTTGTGATCATTCTTTGGTGTGTACATGGACGGGATATGTCCCAAAACATAAACACATTTTTGGTCAAGTGTTTCTATTATGCTGACTCTAAGGGATCTGACTACATAGGCACATTTCTTGAATATTAATCTTTACAAACATTGAATCAGAGGATAATAGGAAGAAACTCAGGTTCCCTGTAATTGGATTTTCACTAGGTATGATACATAAGTGTTGCTTGCTGAGAGACTTCATTTTCTACTGGTAAGATGACCAACTGTATGAGTTTGGCTGTGAGTGAGGGTTTCCCTAGGGATATGGGACTTCCAGCGCTAAAACCAAAACAGACCTTAGAAAATTAAGATGGCTAGTGTGGAAGGCTGAATTCTAAGATGATCATTAAGACTTTGATATATAATCATACACATCCTGTATGATTTCCACCCTTTGAGTATGGGCAGAAATTGAATGGGATATTATTCTCATGATTATGTTATTAACCAGTTGACTTATAGTTAATCACAAGGGATATTATCCTGTGTGGGTGTGGCCTAATCAGGTGGGCATTTATAAAAGGAACTGAGCCATTTCTGAAAAGAGTCTCCTCTTGACCTCCAAGAAGTTAGCCACCATAAGTTCTACAGGCACAGCTCCAAGGAACAGAATTTTTCCAACAAGCTGTGAGCTTCGAGGAGGAACTCGAGCCCCAAATGAAATCAAAACCGCAGAGAACACCTTGATTTCATCTTGGCGAGACCCTAAGCAGTTGACCCAACTAACCTGTTTCTGGACATCTGACCTATGGAAACTGTGTTGTTTTAATCCACTAAAGTTGTGGCAGTTTGTTACAGAGCAATAAAAAACTCTAATAATATTAGTTTTTACAGTCTAGCATGAAATAAAATTTATGGACTTGTCACCATTTCTTGGACCTAAAAAAGGAATTTGTACTCTTGGGCAAAGTACATTTTTAAAAAGCACCAGTTTTCACATTTGTAAAATTGAGGTAAATATATTACCTACTTCATAGGGGTGTTCTGAAAATGAAAAAAGGTGAAATGAACATGTCCCAATTTGTAGCATAGAATAGCAATAGTCCAGTAAACAGTTAATTGTTACTAATCTATAAAGTGTTTTAAGGATGGTTACATATTGGTGGAAAGACATCATAGGACCAGATTTACATGGTTCCAGATTCCAGTTCTTTGTACCACAAGATTGAGATCATGAGGCTCAGGACATATGTGGCTAAATTCAAAGACTATGCCCTCCTCTGAAGTGACAGTGTTTCTGACAAGGAGGTGCTGCTCAATGTGGAAAACCATCAAGGAGGTCAAGAATCTATTGCTACTGCATGTCTGTAACCTGCACTTCTCCACTGTAGTTGGGAGCTACTCATCCTTCTAGTTTTCCAGGTAAAACTGTTTATTCCTTGAAATGCCAAGGCCATTGGGCAGTCATCCTGTCTGAACCACTTGGCTGATGACCCAGCATTCCACTCTGAGGCTCAATCCAGGTAAGCATTCAGCCTGCACAAAAAACTGTCAATGCAAGGAAATTCCAGTATCTTGCTTTTGCCTGGTGTGTTAGAGTCTTGGAATTCTTGGCATGCTGTGGATGCCTTGGCTCACTTAGAAAAAATATGATATATGATTGTTTAATTTTCACAATATTAAAACAGATTCTACTGAAGTAGAAAACCTCATGTTCTTTTTCTTTTTTTATGTTCTTTTTGAAAATAATAAACTGAACAGGTGTCATGAGGACACTTTCATGGGTGGAAAAACAGGAATGCTGTCTCAGAACACTGCAATACATAAAATTAGGATATAGAAACTTGTAGGAAGCCGGAAACCACACAAGGAAAGACAAGATACAGCATATCTTGGCAAAGATTTCTCATGGCTCCAGTTCCCTAAGGTAATAATGTTTCCTAAAGTTACATGGGCCACACATGATGGGGCCCTGCTAGATCTGAGAAAATAGCTGGATATTAGAAAATAGTGAAAATTTTCCCATACTGAAAATTTTTATCTTTCAGATTTCTCTCACATTTCCAAAATAATTTATATTAGAAATCAGTGTAGTTTTATTTAAAGGAAATGTTTACCAACCTATGCTGTTAGTTCTTGAACAAAATAAAACACTGAAAACAACCATGGCCTCATCTGGGAAATAGTGACTCCTACTTTCCAATACTCCATGTAGCTCATTTCCTAAGTGCTTCCTAGGTACCAAAATAGTGCACTATGCACTTTATAGACTACCTCACTTAATTTTCACAACAATCAAATAAGGTAGGTATTGTTATTTCCATTTTGCAGATGAAGAAATGAGGTCTAGTGTGGTTAAGTAACTATACAAGGTGACAGAGCTAGTAAGTTGCAGATCTGGGATATTGTATTACTCATGGTTCTCCAGAGAAACAGAAACAATAATATGTGCATATTTATAGAAATATATTTATTATAGGGAATTGCCTCAAGCAGTTATGATGGCTGGCAAGTCCGAATCTGCAATGTGGGCCGGTAAGCTGAAGACCCAGGAGAGCCGATGGTGCAGAAAAAGTCTAAAGGCAATCTTCTGGAGAATTCTCTTCTGCTCTGGAAGGGCTTTTTTGTTGTTCTTTGTTTGTTCACTTGTTTGTTGTTGTTTTTCTATCCAGGCTTTCAACTGATTGGATGAGGTCCATTCATATCATGAAGGGCAATATGCTCACTAAAATTCCACTGACTTAAATGTCAATCTCATTAAAAACCACCCTCCAAGTTCACACATAAAATTAACCATTACAGAAAACTTCCTGTCAAGATGGCAGCATAGGTAAACATGGTCTCGCCTCCTCCCACAACCACATCAAAATTACAACTAAACTACAGAACAACCGTCATTCAGAACCACCTGATATTGAGCTGAATGGAAGTCCTACAACTATGAAATTAAAGAAGAAGCCACATCCAGACTGGTAGGAGGGGGCGGAGGCGCTGAGGCATGGACAGGCTGGTTCCACACCCATGTATGGTGGATAAAAATCAGGAGGATACCTCAGCTGTGAAGGTCCTCCCTGAGGAGTGAGGGGTCCTCATCCCACACCAGGCTCCCAGCTCAGGGTTCCAGGCCAGGAAGAGAAGTCCCCATCACTTCTGGCTGTAAAAACAAGGAGGAACCAAGGCTGAGGGGGCTGAGGGAGGCTGAGGCTTCTGGAGTCCCAGGCAATTCCTCTTAAAGGGCCCACACATGGATTTACTCGGACTAACTCCTTCTGGGCTCCAGCGATGGGGTGGCAACCTGAAAGGTACAAGAGACATATGGGGAAGAACTAAATTGTTCGACATTGGGGCGAGAGATGGAGGGGCAGCTTTCTCCTGGACAGACTTGCTGTGGGAGGTCTTTGTTCCTTTGGTGAGCCCTTCCCTGGGGCAACAGACGGCAGCCATATCTGGGACTCCAGCAACCTGGCTCACACTGTTTTCCCTGCCTGGTGATTCCCTGAGGCCCTGCCCCACCCAACTTTTGGGCCCACCTAAGCTGTTTCCAATGGCTTTAAAATAGGATCCATATGTCTTGGATCCTGCTTCAGATTTTCCTAAGATAAACAAGCAACATCTGGTCTCAGCAAGCCCCATACCTCTTGTTAAGTGGCCCCAGGCCTAGCACCAGAAACAGCCAGCCTTGGTTCACAACTTGGCTTTTCCTGGGCACCACCAAGCCTAGCACAAGAAACAGCCATCTGCAGATCACTTTGTAGCTTATGTCAGGTGACCTTGCATAGAACACAGGCAAAGACTGACCTTGCCCCAAAGTCAGCACACCCACCCAGTGGACAGCTTCAGACCACATCGAAGCACCACCACCCAACCACCTCCACAAGTGACACATTCAATGAGTGGTATCAGTGGGTACCAGAGCCCTGCTGAAATAAGTCTTGCTCTGTGTGTTGGTCCCCTACACTTCTAGTCCTCTAAGGGAGTCAGAGGCCAGTGGTCAGTGGGCACAGCCAGTCTTTGCAGCTCATCAACCTGAGTAAATCCCTCCATTGATGTGCCAACAGCAATCAAGACTCAATTACAACAAAAGAGTGCACAGTCCACACTAGGGGTGCACCTTGAGGACCCAGCTGGGGTGATCAGGCCACCCTATGAAGCATAGGACACATAGCAACTCTACCTAATACATAGAAACAAACACAGGGAGGCAGCCAAAATGAGGAGACAAAGAAACATGTCCCAAGTGAAAGAACAGAACAAAATTCCAGGAAAAGAACTAAACAAAAGGGAGATAAGCAATCAGTCAGATGCAAAGTTCAAAAACACTGGTTTTAAGGATGCTCAAGGAACTTGGTGAGACATTCAAGGAACTTAAGGAGAGCTCCAAGGAACTTAGTGAGAATATCAACAACATAAAAAAGGACTAGTCAGAAATGAAGGATGCACTAACTGAAATAAAGAATAATTTACAGGGAATCAATAGTAGAGTAGCAAACCATCGAATTGGAATATAAGGAAGTGAAAATCACCCAATCAGAACAGCAAAAAGAAAAAAGAATCCAAAAAAAAATTAGAACAGTGTAAGGAGTCTCTGGGACAACTTCAAGTGCACCAACATTCACATCATGGGGGTGCCAGAAGGAGAAGAGAGAGAACAAGAAATTGAAAACCTGTTTGAAAAAATAATGGCAGAAAACTTTCCTAAATTGATGAAGAAAAAATACGTACAAGTCCAGGAAGCACAGAGTGTCCCAAACAAGATGAACCTGAAGAAGTCCACACCAAGACACATCATCATCAAAATGCAAAAGGTTAAAGACAAAGAGAGAATCTTAAAAGGAGCAAGAGAAAAGCAGTTTGTTACCTACAACGGAGCTCCCATAAGTCTTTCAGCTGATTTCTCAAAAGAAACTTTGCAGGCCAGAAGGAGTGGCAAGAGATATTCAAAGTGATGAAGAGCAACGACCTACAACCAAGATTACTCTACCCTGCAAAGCTATCATTTAGAATCGGTGGACATATCAAGAGTTTCCCAGACAAGGATAAGCTGAAGGAGTTCATCACCACCAAACCAGCATTATATGAAATGTTGAAGGGTCTTCTTGAAGAAGAAGAACAGAAATATGAACAATAAAATGGCAATAAATACATATCTATCAACAATTGAATCTACAAACAAAATGAGCATGCAGAACAGAAACAGACTCGTAGATACAGATAACTTTTTTGTTGCTTGCCAAATAGGAGGGGACTGGGGGGGGTGAAGAAGATGAAGGAATTAAGAAGTACAAATTGGTTGTTAGACTGATGAACCTCAAAGAGAAGGGGGGGAGGGCAGGCAAAGATAAACCAAAGAATTTCTATGCATATATGCATAACCGATGGACACAAAAAATAGGGTGGAGAAGGTAGGAAGGGGGCAAGAATGGGGAGGAGGAGGTCAATGGAGGAAAAAAGAGAGAGGTATCTGTAATACATTCAACAATAAAGATAAGTTTTAAAAAATAAATAAGTAAAAAATTAACCATTACAAATATGAACCAAGAAGTCTGTGTATGAGTGCTCTTCAGGTTTTTTAGCATTTCACATGCAAATGTCTGTTATGGATAATTTACTATGTATTGTTTAAACCTCCCAACAACCTTATGAAGTCAGTACTGTTATTATCCTTATTTTACAAATGAAGAAATTGAGGGGAATCCAAGATGTCAGAGTAGGTAAAAGTTGCACTCAACTCCTCCAATAACACATCAAAATAACAACTGAATTATACAACAATCAACCTGGATAGTATTGGAAGACTAGCTGAACAGAAGTTGTATAACTAAGGATATACAGAAGAAGCTACATCACAACTGGTAGGAGCAGTAGAGACATGAAATGCCTGGCCCCACACCCATGTGGGGTGGTTGAGAATCCAGAGTGATAGATCAGCTGCAAAGGTCTCCCCTGAGGAGTGAGGGGTCTCAACCCCATGCTGGGCTCCCAAGCCCAAAGCCCTAGTGCTGAGAGAGGAAGTGGAGAAGCCCACATAACATCTGGCTGTGAAAATTAGTGAGGATTCATTCCTCACTGATTGAGGGTGAGATGGGATGCTGCTAGAAACCCAGATGTCCTCTAAAGGGGACAAGGCACAGAATCTCACACCCAGGCACTCACCCTTGGCTCTGGTAAAGGGAAGAAGGCTTGGAGGGTGCTAGGATCATACAGGGAGACATCAAGTTGCATGACTTCAGGGACAGGGCTGGGGGGACAACCACCTATGTCCTTGTGTTGAGTCACTCACCTACATCGCCCACCGATGCCATTTTCTTGGATCAAACATTCCCCCCAAACAGCGTTAGCTGGAGTTCTTATACTAGCCTGACAACACTCTGACAACTTTCAGAGGCCAGACACTGCCCAGTTCATGAAAATCTGCAGGTCCTGCCAGCCTGCATTGCTGTCTTCCTTAAAAACTACAAAACAAAACAAACAAAACTCTCAAGGGATTCTGGGCAAACTTATGAGGTTTTAGGAGGGCTGCTAGAAACACATAGGGAGATGCTCCATTGTGCAGCTTTAGAGTGAGGGTCATCTTCCTGTACACCTGATGGGTGATAAAGTTCCTGTGCATAGCCCTCCCTCAACACTTCCAAATCTTAATCTTCTTTATCTTGATGAACTCTACTGGCTCCACTCTGATGACTCCCTGGGACCCTGCCACATCACAAAGACCAGCAGGCCCAGGAAGAGTGGTGGCTGTCCTTGGTGTACCCAAAGACTTTTGCTGAGTAGCCTCAGACTCAGCACTGTTGAAGTTTGAAACTCTATTAACCTGATAAACACCACTCAACCTTACCTGGTGACTCCCTAAAAATCTACCTCATGCAACTTGTGCATGGCCCCAGCCTCTTTCAGGGACTGAACCTAATGGGCCACTGGCAGGTGGTAGCAGTCTTGGGTTGCCTTGGGCCTTTTGCAGACCTACCCCAGGCTCAGTGCTGGTGGCAGCCAGCCTTGGTATTTAGCTTGGCCCCCTCACACAAGCACAGGCCCAGCAAAGGCTGTTTACAACCATGGGTTGCTTTGTAGCTCCTAAAAAGTAGTCCAGGGCCTGTCACAGGCAACATATGACACTAATCTGCACTGGAGTCCCTCCCAAGAGGTCCCAGAACCAACACACCTTGTGGCTGGCTACAGAACACAACAAAGCATGACCTGATTAGCTTCACATAGCACATCCAAAGGGAAATCTCAGCAGGAACCAGATCCTGCTGGAGTAAATTCGGCTATATGAGGTTAGCCTCAGCATAACAGTTCATATATTGTGGCCAATCCTCACTGTGAGCAAGCCTGAGGGTCAACCCCACCCACATATGGGCCAATAGCAATCAAGACTCAACTCCACCAGGAGGGCTGACATAACACACAATGGACACTACTGAAGCACCTGGCAGAAGTGATCAGGGAGACTGTGCCACTGGGCCCCACAAAACATGAACTACATAAGGCAAATCTACCAAGAATGGGAAACATACCAGATTTACTTAATACACAGAAACAAATTCAGAAAGGCATCCAAAATTGGGAGAAAAAGAAACATACACAAAATAAAAGGAGAGGAATAATCTCCAGGGGGAAACAAACAAACAAACAAACAAAAAAACCCCACAAAGAAACAAAACACTAAATAAAATGGAAGCAAACAATCAACCAGATATAGAGTTCAAAACAGTGATCATAAGGATGTCCAAGGAACTTAATGAGAACTTCAACAGAAAAAAAAAAAAAAAAGGAAATAGAAACTATAAAAAGAACAAGTATGAAATGAAGAATACAATAATTGAAATGAAAAATACACTAGAAGGAATTAACAGCAGATTACATGAAGCAGAAGATTGAATTAGCAATTTGGAAGACAAGGTAGCAGAAATCACCCATCCAGAACAGTAAAAAGAAAACAACATTTTTTTTTTTAAATTGAGGGTAGTTTAAGGGAACTTTAGGACAAAATCAAGTATAACATCATTCGCATCACAGAGGTACCAGAAATGGAAAAAACAGAGCAAGATATTTAGTATCCATTTGAAGAAATAATGACTAAAAACTTCTCTAACATGATAAAGGAAAAATACATGCAAGTTCAGGAAGCACAGAGAGTACCAACCAAGATGAACTCAAAGAAGCCCACACCAAGACACATCATAATTAAACTGGCAAACGTTAAAGACAAAGAGAATCTTAAAAGCCATGAGAGAAAGACAGCTACCTACAGGGGAGCTCCCTTAAGGCTGTAAGATGATTTCTCAACAGAAAATTTGCTGGTCATCAGAGATAGGCATGAGATATTCAAAGTCATAAATAGAAAAGACCTACAATCATGACTACTCTACCCAGCAAGGCTATTATTTAAAATTCAAAAAGAGATAAAGAGCTTCCCCCAGACAAGGGAAAGCTAAAGGAGTTCATCACAACCAATCCAATAGCATAAGAAATGTTAAAGGGATTTCTTTAAAAGAAGAAGGGGGAAAAAAGAATGTAAATATGAATAATAAAATGGCAATAAATATGTACCTGTCAGTAATCACTTTAAATGTAAATGGATTAAATGCTATAATAAAAAATATTGGATAACTGAATCAATAAGAAAACACAACCCATTGCCCTGGCTGATGTTGCTCAGTGGTTAGAGCATCAGCCTGCACATCAAAGGGTCACAGGTTCGAGTCCTTGTCAAGGGCACATACCTGGGTTGCAGGTTTGACCCCAGTCCCTGTTGGGACACATGCAGAAGGCAACCAATTGATATGTCTCTCTCATATCGATGTTTCTCTCTCTCTCCCCCTCTATCTCACCCTTCCACCCTCTCTAAAAGTCAATGGGGAAAAAATAATCTCTGGTGAGGATTAACAACAAAACAAAACAAACAGAAAAAGAAAAAAAGAAAACACAACCCATAAATATGCTGACTCTAAGAAACCCACATTAGATCTAAAGACACACACAGGCTGAAAAAAAATGAAGAGATTTCATGCAAATGGAAATGAAAAAACAAAACAAAAAAAAAAAAAAAAACCTGGGACAAGAAGATTTAGACCAAACAAACTTTAAAACAAAATATATAATAAGAGACAAAAAAGCATTACATGATAAAGGGATTGATCCAACATAGGATATATCCCTTGTAAACATTTACACACCCAACACAGGAGAACCTAAATATATAAAGAAAATCTTGATGAACATAAAGGGAGCCGTCTTCAGTAACACACTTATAGTAGGAGATTTTAGCACCCCACTGACATCAATGGATAGATCTTCCAGACAGAAAATTAACAAGGAATTAGTAGCCTTAAATGACACACTTGAACAGATGAATTTAATTGATATCTTCAGAGTATTTCACCCCATAACATCAGAATATACATTCTTTTCAAGTGTACATGAGACAATTTACAGGAGAGACTACAAAAAAAATCTCAATAACTTTTAGAAGATTGAAATCATATCTCCTCTGACCACAATTATATGAAACTAGAAATCAATTGCAAGGAAAAAAATCAAAAGACATAGAAACACATGGAAGCTAAATAACAGGGTAGTAAACAATGAATGGGTTAACAATTAAATCAAGGAAGAAATCAAAACATATCTTGAAACAAATAAAAATAAAAACACAATCCAAAATCTATAGGGCATAGCGAAAGGAGAGAAATACATAACGATTCCAGCCTCTCTGAAGAAACAAGAAAAATCTCAAATATACAATCTAATTTTACACCTAAAGGAATTAGAAAAAAACAACACAACCCCCCCCCCAAAGTGAATACAAACAAGCAAATAATAAAGATCAGAGGGCCAATAAATAAGAGTTTAAAAAATTACAAATCATGAATGAAACCAAGAGCTTGTTCTTTAAAAAGATAAACAAAATTAATAAACTTAAGACTCATCAAGAAAAAAAAGATAGGACCCAATAAAATAAAATCAGATATGATACAGATTACAATGATCTTGTAGTAAATTTTGATATCAGGTAGTGTGATATCTCCAGCTTTGTTCTTCTTTCTCAAGATTCCTGAAGCTCTTCAGGGTCTTTTTTGGTTTCATATAAATTTTTGGAATATTTGTTCTAGATATATAAAATAGGCCATTGGTATTTTAATAGGAATTCTGTAAAATCTATAGATTGCTTTAGGTAGTATGGATATTTTAATGATGTTAATTCTTCCAGTCCATGAACATAGTATATGCTTCCACTTTGTGTCTTTTTCAATTCCTTTCTTCAGTATCTTATTAATTTTCCAAGTACAGATTTTTATTCCTTCTTGGTTAAATCTATTTCTAGATACCTTATTTTTTTGTTATTGTCGCAATAGTAAATGGTATTGTTTTCTTAATTTCTCCTTCTGATAATTCATTATTGGCATATAAAATACCACAGATTTCTGGATATTAATTTTGTATTCTGCTACTTTGCCAATTAATTTATTAGATCTAATATATATTTGGTGGAGTTGTTAAAATTAAAAATGGACTGCCTTTTGCCCAGTGATCCCATTTCTGAAACATATCCTAAAAAACCTGAAACACAAATTTGAAAGAATTTATGCACCCCTATATTTATTGCAGCATTATTTATAGTAGTTAAGATCTGAAAATAGATCAAGTGCCCATCAGTAGATTATTAGATAAAAAAGCTGTGGTACATTTACATAATGAAATACAATGAAGCTGTAAAAAAGAAGCAAATCTTACCCTTTACGACAATATGAATGGACCTGGAAAGTATTATGCTAAGTGAAATAAGCCAGTCACAGGAAGACAAGTACCATATGATCCCACTTATATGTAGAATCTAATGAACAAAATAAACTGACAAACAAAATAGAAACAGAGGCATGGATACATGGAACAGACTGACAGCATTCAGAGGGGAGTGGTTTTTGGTGAAAGAAGATGAAGGGATTAAGCAAAAAAAGCATATATATAACACATAGACACAGACAACAGTGTCGTGATAGCCAGAGGGAAAGGAGGATGAGGGGTAGGTGGAGGTGGGCAAAGTGGGGGAAATGGGGATTAAAGAAACTTTGCTTGGGATAATGGGTGCATGATGCAGTGTGAAGATGTTTTACTGAGTTGTATACTTGAAAGTGGTATGTTTCAGCAAACCAATATCATCCCAATATATTTTTTTTTAAAGTAATGAAACAGAAATGACAACTGACACCTCAGAAATACAAAGGACTATAAGAAAATTCTATGAACAGTTATATGTCAACAAATTGAATAATGTGGAAGAAGTGGATAAATTCCTAGTAATATACAATCTTCTAAGATTGAATCGCTAAGAAATATAAAATCTAAACAGACCAATAAAAACCAACAAAATAAAAGCAATAATCAAAAACTCCCAACAATAATAAAAAAGTCCTGGACTGGATGACTTCATAGGTGAATTTTACCAAACATTCAAAGAAGAATTAAAACCTATCTCTCTAAAGTTATTCCAGAAAAATTTTGTGGAAATAAGATTCATAAGCTCATTTTACAAGGGCAACATTATCCTGTTTCCAAAACCAGATATAGACAATACAAAGAAAGAAAATTATAGGTCAGTAACCCCGACGAACATAGATGCAAAAATCCTCAACAAAATATTAGCAGACCAAATTCACCAATACAATAAAAAATTAGACACCATGATCAAGTGGAATTTGTTCCTGGGATTCAAGGTTGTTTTAAAATCTACAAATCAATAATTCTGATGCATGACATACATAAAATGAGGAATATAAATCATATGATTATAACAATAGATGCAGAAAAAACACTTCACAAGATCCATCACCTGTTTGTGATAAAAACTTTCAGCAAAATGAAAACAGAGGGAACATACCTCAACCTAATAAAGGCCATATGTGAAAAACCCACAGCTAACATCAGACTTAATGGGGAAAAAGGTAAAAGTGTTTTACTTAAAATCAGGAACTACACAGGGATGTCCACTTTTACAACTCTTACTCAACATATTACTGGAAGCCTTAGCCACAGCAATCACACGGGAAGAAGAAATCAAATGCATCTAAATTGGAAAAGAAGAACTAAAACTGTCATTATTTGCAGATAACATGATACTGCATATAGAGAACACTAAGGATTCCACAAGAAAACTACTATAACTGATAAATGAATTCAGTAAAGTAGCAGGATACAGAGTTAATATTCAGGAATCATTTGAAGTTTACACACCAATTATGAACTATCAGAAAGGGAAACAAAGAAAATCCCATTTACAATTGCATAAAAAATATAGCAATAAATTTAATCAAGGATACATTGAAGAAAAAAATTGAAGAGTAAACCAATAAATGAGAGTATATATCGTGCTCATGGATAAGAAAAATTTACATGTTTAAAATGTCAATATTATTCAAAGCAATCTATGCATTCAACACAATTTGTATCAAAATACCAATGGTGCTTTTCTCAGAAATATAAAAAAATTATGTAAAAAATTATATGAAACCACATAAGACCCCAAATAGCCACAGCAATCTTGAGAAAGGAGAATAAAGTTGAAAGTATCACACTACCTGATATGAACCTATGCTACAAAGCTATAGTAATCAAAACAGCATGGTATTGGCATTAAAACAGACATGTAGGTCAATGGAATAGATTAGAGAGCCCAGAAATAAACCCATGCCTTTATGGTCAATTAATATTTGACAAAGGAGGTAAGAATATAAAATGGGGTAAAGACAGTTCATTCAATGAATCGTGTTGGAAAATTTGGGCAAATGCATGGAAAAAAAAATAATAAAACTAGACCACCTTCTTACAAGAGTAAACTCAAAATGGATTGAATACTTAAATTTAAGACTCAAAGCCATAAAACTCCTAGAAGAAAACATAGGCAGTAGACTCTGACATTTCTCTTAACAATATTCTTTCTGATAACAAAAAAGCAAATAAACAAACAGGACTACAGCAAACTAAAAAGTTATTGCAGAGCAAAGGATATCATTAACAAAACAAAAAGAAAACCTAGTGAATCATAGAAGATAGTCGCCAATTATACATTCAATGAGAAGTTAATATCCAAAATTTATAAAGAACTCATACAACTCAACACCAAAAAACTGACAAACAAACAAACAAACAAACAGAAAAGCAATTTAATTAAAAACTGAGCAGAGGATCTAAATAGACACTTCTCCAAAGAGAACATACAGATGACCAGTAAACATGAAAAGGTGCTCAATGTTACTAATCATCAGAGAAATGCCAGTTAAAACCATAATGAGATACCACTTCACATATGTCAGAATGTATCAAAAAATGAACAAAGAGTGCTGGTGAGGATATATAGAAAAGGGAAAATTTGTGCACTGTTGATGAGAATGCAGATTGGTGCAGCCATGGTGGAAAATAGTATGGTGGTTTCTCAAAAAATTAAAAATGGAACTACTTTATGACCTAGTAATTCCACTTCTGCATATATATCTGAAGAAATTCAAAACACTATTTTGAAATAATATATGCATCCCTATGTTCATAGCAGCATTACTTACAATAGCCAAGATATGGAAGTAACCCAAGTGTTTACCAATAGATGAGTAGATAAAAAAGCAGTGGTATATACATATATACAGTGGAATATTGCTTGGCCATAAAAATGAAATCTTACTATTTCAACAGCATGGATAGACCTAGAAGATATTATGCTAAGTGAAAAAAGTCAGACAGCTGAAGACAAATACTATATGATTTCACTTATATGTATAATATAAAGAACAATATAAATAATCAAAATTGAAACAGACTTAGATATGGAGAGCAGATTGATGATTGCCAAAGAGGAGGGGATTTGTGGAGCTGGGTGAGAAAGTTGGAGGAATTAAGAAGTATAAAATGTTAGTTACACAATAGTCATTGGGATGTAAAGTACAGCATAGGGAATATAGTCAATAACATTATAATAACTATGTATGGTGCCTGGTAGGTACTGGAAATATTGGGGGGGGATACCTTGTAAAGTATATGATTGTTAAGCCACTATGCTGTACACCTGAAACTAATACAAAATTATAGTGAATACAAAGTGTAATTCAAATACAAAATTAAAAAAAAAACAGAATGAAGCTCTGAGAGACCAAGAAACGTGCACATAGTTACACAGCAAGTAAATGTCAATGCTGGAATTTGAATATAGGTTTTCTAAATAAAAATTCTGAGTTTCTTCTTCTATTGTCTCCATGATAGTTTGAAGTGATAAGGGTATTTATATAAGAAGTGGGTAAAATGCCAATTTTATTAATAATCTATAGCTGATTTTATTAAAATTCAATAATCATATTTATATTATACATATATTACTTTCATTTGAGAAACTCCATGTTCTTTGTTACACACAGGATATCATAATAAGAAGTTAGTATGTAGTGATAATGTCTGTGTTATGTACTTTTGTAAGGGTTTTACATGTGCTTTGATTTTTTTCCCCATGATATAAATGAGGAAATTGAGACATAGAGATGTGAATGGCAGATCTGGGACTCAAATCTAAGCAGTGTGATTTTGAAGCCTGCATTTTTCACTTCACAATATACTACCTCTTCTAATAACACACAATTTTGTAGAATTAATATTAATAGTAAGCAGAAATAGTTGGGACATGGTAATTTTAATCATATCTGTGAAAGACATAGAGCCATAAAAAAGGATAAAATAAAAGAAGCTGGTTTCAAAATATAACTAAGGCTCATAGGCCAAGAAGAGGGTGTATAATTTAGTGTGTATAATTTATATGAATATTTAATATTTTTAATTGATGGTGAAAAAATGGTTGTCTCAATTCTGGACACATTTAAAATTGCATAGTGCATTAAACAACAGCCTTTAGGCAAAAGTCTTTAATTGTAAAGATAGAGAAAATAATTCTGTTAATAAAATTGAAAGATTTGAGTTCCCTTTTCTAAGGTATCTTTTATTTGGACATTTATATGATTAAAATTAGTGATTCTTTTATGTTTTCTCAGTTTTTGAGAACTTGTGACAGAAGGCTATGTAAGCCCTTTCAATTTATTGCTTTTCTGAAGATTATTATTTATATTTATATGTTATTTCAGGTCACAAATTTGGTTAAATATGACAACATTTAGATCTAGAAAGGCAAATAAAGAGAACAGATGGAAATTATGAAGTCTATCACTGTCAGATTCTCTGTCTCTGTACACTTCTTGACTTCTGTGATTTTTAATGGCAGCATTATAATATCCATAGTTAACATTGTTACCATCTGTTTATATGATTTGTGAAAAATGGATACACTTTCGAACCATAGAGAACTGCCTATCCACTGGTTTTAATATATGAATGGATAGATGTCTCCCTCACATATTATTTGTGTATTTGTTTTGAATATGTACACACTTATTTCTCTTTCTCTCTCTCTCTCTCTCTCTCTCTCTCTCTCACACACACACACACACACACACACACACACACACACACAAACAGGCATCAAATAAAGGCTGCATCCAGAATTAGAGATAACAGAGACTAATGGTCTGGAAAAGAAAATTTTTTGAAATAAGTAACTGTTTTATATGGATATGCTATTTTGCTTGTAAGGAATTGGCTCCAGATATTTATACGAGCCTTCACACCCTTTGGGCTTCCACAGGTTTTCCTTTCAATAATTCTTATAAAATGGAAAGGATCAAAATGATTAAATAATACTGTTCCCTTAATAAACAATACCACCAAAAAAATTCCACTGAGGGAAGAGAAATATTGAGGTACAAAACAAAACAAGAAGCTCAAATCAGGTGCTTATAAAAGGAAAGGACAGAAAGCCATATTATTAGCAAAAGTCATAGAGTAATAATACAACTGGTATTCTCTCTCAAGCTTTCAGCCATTAAAAATATGAGACAATATGACAAAATGCTCAATGTCACTAATCATCAGAAAGATGCAAATTAAAACAACTATGAGGTATCACCTCACCAGTCAGAATGGCCGCCATCAACAAATCATCAAACAACAATTGTTGGCAAGGGTGTAGAGAAAAGGGGACTCTAGTACACTGCTGGTGGGAATGCAAACTGGTGCAGCCACTATGGAAAACACTATGGTGTTACCTCAAAAAGTTAAAAATTGAACTGCCATTTGACCCAGTGATTCCACTTCTAGGAATATACCCTAAGAAACCTGAAACACCAACCAGAAAGAATATATGTACCCCTATGTTCACAGCAGCACTATTTACAATAACTAAGATCTAGAAACAACCCAAGTGTCCATCAGTAGATGAGTGGATAAAAAAGCTGTGGTACATGTACACAATGGAATACTATGCAGCTGTAAGAAAGAAAGATCTCATCCTTTGAGGTGGCATGGAAGGACCTGGAGAGTATTATCCTAAGTGAAACAAGCCAACCAGAGAAAGACAAATATCACATGATCTCACTTATTTGTGGAATATAATGATCTAAACAAACTGATGAACAGAACTGACCCAGAGACATAGAGGTGGGGTACAGACTGACGGGCCTCAGAGGGGGGGTTGGGGGGGAGGAGATAAACCACAGAACTTATATGCATGTATGCATGACCAATGGACATGGACAACGGTGCTGGGGATGAGGCAGGGGGAATGGGGGGAGGGTGACAGTGGGGGGAAAAAGGAGAAACATCTGTAACAAAAACGAATTAATAAAATAAATAAATAAATAAATAAATAAAATCAATAAAAAAAAATTAAAAAAAATTGAAGTGGACTTCACAGAATCATGTTTAAGAAATGCAATAACTATTCCATTTATTATAATTAAAACAGACCTCTTTTTATAAGAGAGCTATTAAAATAGATATTTTCAGAATATTTCTGTATAATCTTTAGTAAGAAAATACTCCTCTTGAGGCAAATACAGAATTTTGACCATTTCAAATATGAATAAAAGTGAGATTGCAGTTGGATGATGGCAAAGGAAAATTTAACTCTTTGTTTTAAATACTTCTTTTATATTTTAATTTCTCTAATGGGAATGTACTATATTTGAAATTTATCTAAATGTGTACATATAGATGTATTTATAGATGCAGTGAAAGAGACACTGGGTCTATGAGAATAGTGGTTAGCAGCATAGGATTTTAAATATGATAGATCTTGGTTCATATTTCACATATACTATTTATTAATTACATGGCCTTGGACAGGTTACCTAACCTCATTTGTAAAATGAAAATAATAATACCTACCTTGAAGTATTGCTGAGAGATTGTGATAATGTATGCAAAATGCTTTGCATAGTGCCAAACACATAAAGGTATCCAATTAATGGTTAGCTACTATTGTATTATAATTATTTGTATAGTGCTTTATACTTTTCTAAGTTCTTTCAAATGTTATTTTATTAATATATACTAATAATCCTGAAAAAGTCAAAATCAAAGGGAGAATGTTAAAAAATATTGTCACTTTTTCTAATGGAATGGTCACTGATGTATATATGCACTCACATTCAGATGATTGTCCTTTCTGTTTCCAGTTTTGTCCAATAAAATCTTGGCATTTATACTCAATAGTTAAAAATATATATATATGAGACAATTATCCTCTTCCACAGTCCTAAACACTAACAATCCTTGCTGTTCCAGCTCCTTGGGACTGGTGTAATTTATTCATGTAGGAACACACTTATGCATCTGCTATTATATTTGGTTTCCTTCACTATTAGCTTCATTGTTTTATAAGCAGGTATTCATCTATGGGGAAAAAGATAAATATAGGAAGGAAATAAATAAAGAGAGGATGGGAAGGAGGGAGAGAGGAAGGAAAGAAGGAAGGAAGAAACCAATTTAATAAGGAATGTTATTATAAATGAGGGGGGCTTAGTAGTGCCTCCCCCAAGAAAAATTTTAAGGCCTCCAGAAGTGGTAAGAGAGCGTTTTTTAATGCTAAGAATGTGCTTGTGACATATGTGAAGTGACATCATACTCAGACATTTCATGGGGTTTCTTGTTATTGATAAGGTCTGAGCAATTTTTTTAATCCTTTGTAAATTGAAGGTTTCTTTTTTTTCCCCCAAAGGTATGTTACACATAAACTGTTTTCTATTTGGAGAACTAGTATTAAATGATCTCTTCCATAGAAAAGGCATCAGCTTTTACAAGGAAATTTATTCCTTCTTTTCCTTACCCAAGAAAGCAGTAATCATAAGGGACATTCCTTTTTAATTATGTTAGCTCTAATTACATAAGTAATTGCGGAAATTAAATATTTTGCTTTAGCTCTAGGTATTTTTGATACTTTTAAATGTTAAGAGGCAAAGATACCCTAGTGAGGTGTCCTTTAGGGGGAACATATATGAAGGAGGAGTATGCTATAGTTTAAGTTATGAACTATTCCAAAAATTCTAATGCAAATTATAGCCAGCATAGGGGGTTTACCATAGAATAACTAACTCTAGGGGAGATCTAAGCTAAAGGAGAACTCCTGCTTCTTTTTTGCCATATTGAGCAGTTAGTTCTTTTCATGGGATATTTTTATTTGTCCCTTTTCTTTGGCAAAACAGAGTGATACTAATGGTAAACAGCCTCCTTGAGTATGGATTCATAGTCTCACCTTGTTTCCAACCCTCTCTGATGAATTCTAAACAAGGGGTTTCTCATATTTGGCAATACTGCCTCAGGCTTTTGTACCACACTACTGGACATTCCCAATTACTCTTAAGATTTGACCCTTGCTGGCTAAGGGAAAATGGACAGGTAATTGAATTCCTCCCTTCCTTCCAAATCTAGTGCAAAGTTCTCATAAATCATTTTTTTTAAATCAACACAATCTCAACTACTGCTCACACCATCCACATCATCTTAAGAAATAGATAAGTGTATTATTAATAACTATACAAAACAACATTGGTTGGAAGCCCAGGGTCATAAAGGAATTTACTGAAGTCTAAATATTATGTTGCTATAGCTAGTAGACACACCTAATACAAAGAGAAATGGTCTATAATCTCATACTCTTCATATTTTTACTGTTGACTCTTATAACCTGTGTAACATTTGAAAATATATGAACAGTTTGAGAGGATTTGGGAAGCCAATACAGTAATATGTATATATTAAGGCAATCATCTGTGAGAGAAAGAGACACCCTAATAGAAGCAGAGCTCAACTGATATGGAGAAAGATGAGAAGAAAATATGTTAAAAATCAAATTGCAAAGTACCCAAAGACCATAGTTCACTCCTCCTGTTTTACTCCATTATTCCTAGATTTATTGTCCTGGAAATCACACTCTGCTAGACTTAGAAATAAAAAGAAAAAAGAAAATTGAGAACAATTAGGAATCTTCCAGGAGCTCCATTTTATTTTTTTATTTTTAAATTATTTTTATTAATTTATTTTTGTCACAGATATTTCTCCTTTTTCCCCCATTGACACCCTCCTCCTGATTCCCCCCCCCCAGCCCCATCCCCAGCATTGTTGTCTATGTCCATGGTTACGCATACATGCATATAAGTTGTGTGGTTTATCTCTTCCCTCCCCTCCCCACCCCCTCTTCTGAGGTTTGTCAGTCTGTACCTTACTTCTATGTCTCTGAATCTATTTTGTTCATCAGTTTGTTTTGTTTATTATATTCCACAAATAAGTGAGATCATGTGATATTTGTCTTTCTCTGATTGGCTTGTTTCGCATAGGATAATACTCTCCAGGTCCCTCCATGTCATCTCAAAGGATAAGAGATCTTTCTTTCTTACAGCTGCATAGTATTCCATTGTGTATATGTACCATAGCTTTTTATCTACTCTTCTATTGATGGACACTTGGGCTGTTTCCAGATCTTAGCTATTGTAAACAGTGCTGCTATGAACATAGAGGTACATATATTCTTTCTGATTGGTGTTTCAGGCTTCTTTGGTTATTTGACCCAGTGATCCCACTTCTAGGAATATACCCCAAGAGCTTCCTTTTAAAAGTAAAGTTTCCATTTCAGATACAATCAGACTGAGTCCAAAACACTGTAGTATTCCATACAGCTGTGTGAAAGAAAAACATTTTTTTAAAATTTTATACACAGCCTACAAGAAAAATAAACCCTTTAATTAAAACATTAGAGAGATTCCTTAATAGCTTCTGTGGAGGCCACATACTGTAGTGTTGTCAAAAATGAAAATGATTTCCTTTATTCTTTTACCAGAAAGGAAATAGATTAAATTTAACATAAATGTGGACATTTATGCTTAGTTGAAAAAACATCTATCTCTGAGAATGCCCAATGAGCTCTGATGAACACGGAAATCACTTTTCTCTGTAGCACCCTGGGCTGGGGAATGAAGGGCTAGAATCCAGGCTAGTCTACAAAAATGAACACCTGAGATTCCCCTTCAGGAAAACTTTAATCTTCTTGAGATTTCAGGGAGATAAAGACATTAGTAAGTGGCCAGATGCTGGTGTTGAAAGCCAGATTGCCTTTGCTTTCCAAGTAATCTGTCTTTATTTGAATAGCTGGCAAATACTTCCCTGACAACTATCAGGGCACTTCTGGAAGTGTTTATAAGTGACACGTTTTTTTCATCAAGAAATTAATGGATGATATCATGATTGCCAAACTAGGATTACATACAGAAAATCACAATGAAGGAGAGGGAATTTGTTCCCTCTGTAAACATTGTCTTTCTTCCTTTTTTCTTTTTTTTTTTCTCACATGGCTTTCTTTTGTTGTGGGGATACAAAACTCAGCATGCCTTATGAAAAGAGCTGTGAAGATTGTTGTGGATTAGTTTTCATAAAGAAAAAATGTAGAGAATCCTACAGGTGACAAAATAAGTAATGAGACATGCTAGGCTGTATTATTACTTCTTCAAAATTCTTAAACTGTATATTGTGCACACAATAGTAAATCTATTTTAGATGAGACAAGAAATCCCCTTTGTGGGAAAATAACTTTTGAATAGTACATGTATTCTTTGCTGATTAGAGATAAACAAGTTTCTGGAGTTTGAGAAGAGGAAACAATGTGATTGACATCAGTTCAAAATGATTGGATCACACAATATTATTTCAAATTTGAGTCCAATGAAAAGAAAATGTATGGAAAATAGAAATATAGTATAAATTGTTAATTAAATTGGTCATTTTGCCAAAGTCTCTTACATACCAGTTGCTACAGAGAGGCATGGGCTTTTCTTTGCTGATAATAGTAATGAAGAGCTTGGAGGTTAAAATTCTTCATTACAAGAAAACAGGGCTCCTTGGAGAAGTGGCTGATTCTAGGAGTGTGTCATGCAAAGTACTAAATGAACCTGGAACATATAATTATGCAAGAAAGTAAGGAAATGGTAAAAAAACAACATTGGGAACTTGTTGAAAAAAACATAGGAGTCAACTTGACGGATCGTCCAATGCCCAATGCTCGAACAATATAAGCAACAAAATATATAATGATAGTAATAGAATATAACCTGTAGAATAATATAAATATCCAGTAGTCAATACAGATAAATGTGAATAATTGAATAAAAATAAGTATTCTAATAGATGAATTGAAAAGGTATTATGGATCTAGAAAATTGTCATTTGGTTTGTGATAATTACCATAGGCCAGGATTATCAATGTATGCTAAAATTAGTAGACAAAAATGTAATGAGAAAAAATATCTGTGTAATATTTATCAATTCCAAAGAGAAAAATGGTAACCTTAAGTGAAGTAACCTGAGAGATACTACCTTAACCAAGTAATCAATGTTAAAATTACCATATTAAAATACACCAATACTATGTATCTTCTGATATAATGCATTGAGAAGGGCACAGTCTTAACTTCTGTGGTATTACTGTAAAAAGTGCATAACCTGACTGTAAACATGAGGAAATATCCAACAAACCAAATTAAGGAATATTTTACAGAGTAACTTGCCAGTTTCTTCAAAAATGTAAAAGTCATTGTTATGTGCTGAATTGTGACCCCCTACACAAATTTATATGTTGAAATTTTAACCCCCAGTGCCTCAGATTGTGACTGTGTTTGGATATAGGGTCTTTACAGAGGCAATTAAAGTAAAATAAAGTTTTATTGGAGGGTTCTAATTTAATATAACTGGTGTCCTTAAAAGAAGAGATTAGGACACAGAGAGGGCACAGAAGGAAGACCATGTGATGACACTGGAAGAAGTTGGTTATCCACAAACCTAAGAGAGATTTCTCAGAAGAAATCTACCCTAACAATACCTTGATCTCAGAATTTTAGGCTCCAGAACTGTAAGAAAATAAATACCACTTGCATAAGGCACCCAGCTTGAGGTACTTTGTTATGGCAGCCCTAGCAAACGAATATAGTCATGAAACTATATGAGACTAACAAATTGTCCCTTTTGGAGGAATCTAAAAAGATATGAAAACTAAATGCAATTTGGAATACTGGATTGGATCCTGAAACATAAAAAGGACATTAGTGGCCCAATTGGTAATTGTTAAATGAGGTTTATAGATTAGCTGGTAGCATTGTATCTCTATTAAATTTCTGATTTTGTAAGTGTACTGTGGTTATGTAAGATAGTGAAGTTTGGGGAAGCTGGATAGAGGAAATACAGGTGTCTTGCACTATTTTACAAATTTTGCAAATCTGAAAATATTATTTAAAAAAAAGTTAAGCCCGGCCAGTGTGGTTCAGTGGATTGAGCGCTGTCCCATGGACTGAGCGGTCCAGGTTCAATTCCTGGTCAGGGCACATGCCTGGGTTGTGGGCTTGATCCCCAGTGGGAGGCGTGCAGGAGGCAGCTGATCGATGTTTCTCTCTCACATTGATGTTTCTATCTCTCTCTGTAAAAAAATAAAAATAAATAATAAATCAATAAAAACATATTTTTAAAAATAAAAAAGTTAAAAATTAAAGGATGCAATAATAAAATATTCTAAAAGTAGTAGGCTACTTTCAAATATTGATTGAAAGATGTTTGTTGGAAAAATGTAATTTTGTGATTTTTGACACAGTTTTTGTCACATTCCTGAGAAGCAAATAATTACCTGTCTTCCATGATCAATTTCTCTCTGAAGTCTCTTTATTTTTCAGGCTGGAATAAGTATTTTATGATATCTCTGCTTAAATTGCTTTAAGCTTGTCTAGTTGATATCCAGGGAGAACAGTACATGAGTATATAAGTTTATTACAAAATAATTTATAATTGTTGAGTATTAAGTATGCCTCTGCACAATTTCATTTAGCAAATATTTATTGAGCATTTAATATGTGTAAGACCCTGTGGATGAAAAGACAAACAAGAAATAATTTTTTACCCTACAGTAATTTACAGTCTAGAAGGTGAAGAGAGAAAAAAGGAGAAGATAAATTAAGTTTTATTGCATATCTACTAAAGACATCTACTTTAGATAGACACTATTAACTTCAATTTTACAGATATGAAAAGTAAAACTCAGGGACATTTTCCTTATAAAAAGAAATATGAATTTGCTCTTAAAGGAAGTTAGAATTGGTGCTCTGGTTAAGGGAGAAATTGCATTCCAGGGAAAGCATATACAGTGACTTGCAGGCATTGAGATCAAGCTGTCGTTCTTATTCTGGGATATTTGTGAAACCTATAAAATTGAAAACATATATTTTATGGTATATGACATTTTTTTCTGGATGAGACTCAATAATATTAGAAATGATTTTTAAAGTTGTCTGTTACTTCAAAAATACTCAGAACCACTGTGAAGTTAATTTGAGATTCCTTTTGTTCCAAAATAAAATTCTAGAGTTTTTCTTCTTTTGTTTTGAAATTTTTTTTTAAATTAATTTATTTTTGTTACAGATGATTCTCGTTTTTTTTTCCCCATTGACACCATCCTCCCCATCCCCGCACCCTGTCCCCAGCTTTGTTGTCCATGTCCATCACTTATGCATACATGTGCATAAGTTCTGTGGTTTATCTCTTCCTTCCCCCCCCACCCCCTCTCTTGAGGGGTGTCAGTTTATACCCTACTTCCACGTCTCTGGGTCTACCCTGTTCCTCAGACTGCTATGTTCATTATATTCCACAAATAAGTGAGATCATGTGATATATGTCTTTCTCTGCTTGGCTTGTTTCACTTAGGATAATACTCTCGAGGTCCCTCCACGTCGTCTCAAAGGATAAGAGATCTTTCTTTCTTACAGCTGCATAGTACTCCATTGTGTATATGTACCACTGCTTTTTTATCCATTCATCCACTGATGGACACTTGGGCTGTTTCCAGATCTTAGCTATTGTAAATAGTGCTGCTATGAACATGGGGGTACATGTATTTTTTCTGATTGGTGTTTCAGGCTTCTTAGGGTATATTCCTAGAAGTGGGATCACTGGGTCAAATGGCAATTCAATTTTTAATTTTTTGAGGTAACACCATAGTGTTTTCCACAGTGGCTGCACCAGTCTGCATTCCCACCAGCAGTGTACTAGAGTCCCCTTTTCTCCACACCCTCGCCAACACTTGTTGTTTGATGATTTGTTGATGGCGGCCATTCTGACAGGTGTGAGGTGATACCTCATTGTTGTTTTAATTTGCATCTCTCTGATGATTAATGATGTTGAGCATTTCTTCATATGTCTCTTAGCCATTTGTATGTCCTTTTTGGAGAGGTGTCTATTTAGTTCCTCTGCCCATTTTTTAATTGGGTTCTTTGTCTTCCTTTTGTTGAGTTGTATGAGCACTCTGTATATTTTGGAAATTAACCCCTTATCTGATGTGTCATTGGCAATTATGCTCTCCCATAGAGTGGGTTCCCTATCTGTTTTGATGGTTGTTTCTTTTGCTGTGCAGAAGCTTTTGAGTTTGATGTAGTCCCATGTGTTCATTTTTCCCTTTGTTTCTGTTGCCTTAGGTGATGTATCAGTGAAGATTCTACTGCGTATGATGTCCGAAATTTTGTTGCCTACATTTTCTTCTAGGATTTTTATGGATTCACGAGTCACATTTAAGTCTTTTATCCATTTTGAGTTTATTCTTGTGTGTGGTGTAAGTTGATGGTCTAGTTTCATTTTTTGCATGTAGCTGTCCAATTTTCCCAACACCATTTATTAAAGAGGCGGTCTTTAGTCCATTGTATGCTCTTGCCACCTTTGTCAAATATTAATTGAGCATAATGTCTTGGGTCAATTTCCGGATTCTCTGTTCTGTTCCACTGGTCTATATGCCTGTTCTTGTGCCAGTACCAGGCTGTTTTGATTACAGTGGCTTTGTAGTATAAGCTGATATCCGGTATTGTGATCCCACCTACTTTGTCCTTCTTTTTCAAGATTGCTGTGGCTATTCGGGGTCTTTTTTGGTTCCATGTGAACTTTTGAAGTATTTGTTCTAGTTCTGTGAAATATGTCACTGGTATTTTGATGGGGATTGCATTGAATCTATAGATTGCTTTGGGTAATATGGACATTTTAATGATGTTAATTCTTCCAATCCATGAACAAGGTGTGTGCTTCCACTTTTTTATATCTTCCTCTATTTCTTTTTTCAATGTCCTGTAGTTTTCTGCAAATAGGTCCTTTACTTCTTTGATTAAGTTTATTCCTAGGTATCTTAATTTTTTTGCCGCGATGGTAAATGGTATTGTTTTTTTAGTTTCTCTTTCCGTGAGTTCGTCATTGGTGTATAAGAATGCCATTGATTTCTTGACGTTAATTTTGTATCCTGCTACTTTGCCAAATTCATTTATTAAGTCTAGTAGATTTTTGATGGAGTCTTTAGGGTTTTCTATATATAATATCATATCGTCTGCGAATAATGACAGTTTCACTTCTTCCTTTCCAATTTGGATTCCTTTTATTTTTTCTTCACGTCTGATTGCTGTGGCTAAGACTTCCAGTACTATGTTAAATAAGAGTGGCAAAAGTGGGCATCCCTGTCTTGTTCCTGTTCTTAAGGGAAATGTTTTTAGTTTTTGCCCATTGAGTATGATGTTGGCTGTAGGTCTTTCGTATATGGCCTTTATTATATCAAGATATGATCCCTCTACTCCCAAATTGCTGAGCATTTTTATCAGAAATGGGTGCTGGATTTTGTCGAATGCTTTTTAAGCATCTAATGATATGATCATGTGGTTTTTATCTTTCATTTTGTTTATGTGGTGTATCACATTTATTGATTTGCGAATGTTGAACCAGCCTTGCATCCCTGGGATGAATCCCACTTGGTCATGGTGAATAATTTTTTTGATGTATTGTTGGATCCGATTTGCTAGTATTTTGTTTAGGATTTTGGCATCTACGTTCATCAGGGATATTGGCCTGTAGTTTTCTTTCTTTGTAGTGTCTTTTTCTGGTTTTGGAATTAGGATTATGCTGGCCTCATAAAACGAGTTTGGAAGTCTTCCTTCTTCTTGAATTTTTTGAAATAGTTTGAGGAGAATGGGTGTTAGTTCTTCTTTGAATGTTCGGTAAAACTCCCCCGTGAAGCCATCTGGGCCTGGGCTTTTGTTTGCTGGGAGAGTCTTGATTACATCTTCAATTTCCTCAGCTGTTATTGGTCTGTTCAAGTTTTCTATCTCTTCCCGGTCCAGTTTTGGGAGATTATGTGTTTCTAGAAATTTGTCCATTTCACTTAGATTGTCGAATTTGTTGCCATATAAATGTTCATAGTATTTGCTAATGATCCTTTGTATTTCTGTGGTGTTAGTTGTTACTTCTCCTCTTTCATTTCTGATTTTGTGTATTTGGGTTCTCTCTCTTTGTTTCTTGGTGAGTCTAGCTAAGGGTCCATCAATCTTGTTTATCTTTTCAAAAAACCAGCTCTTTGTTTCATTGATCCTTTGAATTGTTTCTCTGGTCTCTATGTCGTTTATTTCTGCTCTGATCTTTACTATTTCCTTCCTTCTATTTGCTCTGGGGTTTTCTTTTTGTTTGCTTTCTAGTTCTTTAAGTTGTGAGGTTAGATAGTCTATTAGAAATTTTTGTTGTTTCTTGAGGTAGGCCTGTAGTGCTATGAACTTCCCTTTCAGAACAGCTTTCGCTGCATCCCATAGATTTTGTGTTGTTGTGTGTTCATTTTCGTTGGTCTCCAGGAAGTTTTTAATTTCTTCCTTGATCTCCTCGGTAACCCATTCATTGTTTAATAACATGCTATTTAGCCTCCATGTATTCAAATGTCGTTGCATGTTTTTTTTGCAATTGAATTCTAGTTTCATGCCATTGTGATCTGAGAAGATGCTTGATATGATTTCAATCTTCTTGAACTTGTAGAGACTTCGTTTGTGTCCTAACATGTGGTCTATCTTTGAGAATGTCCCATGTGCACTTGAGAAGAATGTGAATTCTATAATTTTGGGGTGTAATTCTCTGTAAATATCTATTAAATCCATTTGGTCTAGTGCTTCGTTTAGAGTCTCTGTGTCCTTGTTAATTTTTTGTCTAGAGGATCTATCCAGTGATGTCAGCGGGGTGTTGAAGTCTCCTGTTATGATTGTATTGCTGTCAATTTCTCCTTTGAAGTCCTCCAGAAGATTTTTAATATATTTTGGTGCTCCTATATTCGGTGCATATATGTTTACCAAGGTTATATCTTCCTGTTGGATAGTTCCTTTCAATATTATGTAGTGACCTTCTTTGTCTCTAGTAATGGCTTTCATTTTGAAATCTATTTTATCAGATATAAGTATTGCTACCCCAGCTTTTTTTTCCTTTCCATTTGCTTGGAAGATTTTTTTCCATCCCTTCACTTTCAGCCTATGTGAGTCTTTTGTTGTGAGGTGGGTCTCTTGTAAACAACATATATATGGGTTATGCTTTCTTATCCAATCCGTTACTCTGTGTCTTTTTATCGGAGCATTCAATCCATTTACATTTAAGGTGATTATTGATATGTACTTATTTATTGCCATTTTTGTTCAGTGTGGTTCTACTTTCCTTCCTATTTCTTCTACTAATTACAGCAGTCCTTTTAACATTTCTTGCAGTGCTGGTTTGGTGCTAATGTATTCCCTTAGCCTTTTTTTGTCTGAGAAGCTCTTTATTTGACCTTCTATTTTGAATGACAGCCTTGCTGGGTAGAGTAGTCTTGGATTCAGATCCTTGTTTTTCAGGACCTTGATTACTTCATGCCATTCCCTTCTGGCCTGTAGTGTTTCTGTTGAGAAGTCAGCTGATAGCCTTATGCGGGTTCCTTTGTAGGTAACCTGTTGCTTTTCTCTTGCTGCCTTGAGGATTCTCTCTTTGTTTTTAATTTTTGGCATTTTAATTACTATGTGTCTTGGTCTGGGCCTGTTTGGGTTCTTCTTACTTGGGACTCTCTGTGCTTCTTGAACTTGAATACCTTCTTTCTTCACCAAATTAGGGAAGTTTTCTGTCATTATTTCTTCAAATATATTCTCTAACCCTTGCTCATTTTCTTCTTCTTCAGGGACTCCAATGATGCGAATATTATTACGTTTCCAGTTGTCCCACAGTTCTCTTAAGCTGTCTTCCTGTTTTTTCATTGTTTTTTCCTTTTGGTTTTCTGATTGGTTGATTTTTTCTACCCTGTCTTCTAATTCACTGATCCGGTCCTCAGCTTCCTCTACTCTGCTGTTTAGTCCTTTCAATGTGTTCTTCATTTCTGCTATGTCATTCTTCATTTCTTCTTGCTGCTTCTTCATTTCCTCTTGGTTGGTTTTCAGTGTTTCTATGTCTTTGCTCATGGTGTGGATGTCTTTACTCAAGGTGTTGATGTCCTTACTCATGCTGTTGAGCTTCCTCAAGATCATGGCTCTGAATTCTAGCTCTGTTAACTTGCTTAACTCCGTTTCATTTATCTCATCTTCAGTAGAGGTCTCTTGTTCTTTCATTTGGGCTCGTTTCTTTGTTTCTCCATTTTGGCTATCTCAGTGGTTTTTGGAGCCTGCCAAATTTTCCTGTGGATGTTGGTGTTCTGTTGTTTGTGGCTCCCTCTACTGGGTTTGGATGAGCGTGGGAGGACCCACGTTAAACAGCACCCTGGAGTCTTACTTTCCAGGGTATATTTGCAAGCCCAGCAAAGGTTAATTTATCCTCTAGCTTTTTGCCTAGAGGCTATTAGTTGTGGTTGCTTGAAGAGCCTTGGGTTTTCAGTTGAATGAAAACCTCCCTCAGGTGTTCAGTGTGAGAGGATTTCCAGGGGGTAGGGCAGATGCTAGTAGTTAATGAGCCTCAGTTTGCATTTCAATGGTCCACTAGGGTGTGAATGGATCTCCGAGGGAGGGGCTGCCGCCTCTCCCCAGAGCCCGTGGATGGAGTAAGATGACCAGGCCACCGTCCTGTGTGGCCGCAACTCAGCAAAAAGTCTGAGTGCCCTCCAAATCCCAGGTGTCCCCACACAGTTCCAGTCCAGTCCGCCATCTATCTGCCGGAGCCCAGGTGAGTGGCTGCGGCTATTTTAGCGCTCTGCCCCGGCTCTGCGTGGTGGAGCTGGCGCGGGCTTTAGCGCTCTGCCCCGGCTCTGCGCGGTGGAGCTGGCGCGGGCTTTAACCCCGAGGGCAGGCGCCGCTCCCGGCTAATGCCGCTGCTGTCCGTGGGCCCCCAGCCCCCCTCTCACGCCTCCGCAATCCTACCAGGATCGAGTCAGTGTGCCTGGTTGTATCGTCCTCGCAAGCTGCTTTTCTGTTGCTTTTTCCCGACGATTTTTCTTTATTTTAGTTGTAATTCCAGTTTGGTCCTGGGAGATAGTTTGTGTAGCTTCCATTCACTCCGCCGCCATTTTCGCCGCTCGGGAAGTTAAATTTTAATGAAGTGACTGGTAGACTAGTAAATTTCCAATTTCTCCCCCTTTTAAATTCTCCACCTTGCCTGAAGTTTGGGTCCCCGTTGCAGAGTTATAGTGCAGCTTAAACTTTAAGGTAGACCAGCATTCAAGAAGAAGGGGCACCAGACACTGTGGGCAATGTCAGAGAGGGGACCTGAAGAAAAGGCCACCTCACTGCGTGTGAACCAGAACAAGTTCCAGTCTCACGCTGAACCTGTGAGAACAGGACAGACCCAAAGCAGTATAGCACAACTTTGAAACTCAAGCCCAGGAAAGGGAGACAGAACTTGTCTTCTAGACCTGACTGGGTTGACTCCTGCTAAGACAGACGAACAAAAAAAACAAAAACCTCTTCTTTTTTTATTATTGACAATATTACACATGTCTTCCATTTCCCCCTTTCTCCTTCCTCTACCCAGTCCCCACCCTACCCCAGGCCTTCACCACATTATTGTCCATGTCCATTTTGTAAATGTACCACAGCTTTTTTGTCCACTCATCTATTGATGGACACTTGGGCTGTTTCCAGATCTTATCCATCGTAAATAGTGCTGCTATGAACATAGAGGTGCATATATTCTTTCTGATTGTTGTTTCAGGCTTCCTATGGTATATTCCCAGAGGTGAGATCACTGGGACAAATGGCAGATCCATTTTTAATTTTTTGAGAAAACTCCATGCTGTGTTTAATACTGTAATTTTCCAAAGGTCTTATATCTATGTATCTGTCTATATATAATTAGTTCACAATAGAGTCATAAGTTATCTATTTACCTGCGATGAAATACAGTATATGGTTTTATTTTACAGATACCTTTAGCTTATATTCTGATTAGAACAGAATAAAAAATCATCTAAATAAGAAAAGGCAAATGCTGCCTAGATCTAAATTATTCCACTTCTCTATTTGCATTTCGACATTATCATGGGCAACAGTTCTTAAGGTTAAACAACTTTTTTTATCCTCATCTAATAGACAAATAAAAAAATTATGTCATAGTGATCATCATCATTACCATGGCTTACAGAACACTTAGGGTAGGTTAAAAGTCTCCATCTTTGTGTATAATAGGCTACTTTTTTTTATAAGAAAGGAAATTGAAAATATGTATATATCTTCAAAATATCACATAGGTGGATAAATGAGAATCTATGAAATTGGTTACCACAAGTCATATGTGTGGGGATTAGACAGTGTGAAAAGGAAGGGACAAGATAACAGTCATTGTGATGCTCCATGTATATAAGAATAAAATGAAATAAACTACAATGGGTGGGGGGTGGAAACTGCCTAAAACTGAATACACACAGGAAAAAAATGTACACAGCTATATTTCAAGGGAATAGCATAATAAAACAAGGGGAAGATAAGAACTAGTCTATGCAACATTTTAAAACAGTATTTTGACTATCCACTTTCAAACTAGGGGGATAAAAAATTCCGCATGAAATTGCAAGTGTCTCTTGAATACCTGATTGACAGATATAGATAGATAGATGATAGATTGATATTCTGAAAAGAATTTATATGTATTTCAGGATCAAGTAAATACATAATGTGTGCTTTACTTTGAAGGGGGAGCATGGAAATCCAACATACCACCCACATCTTGGTTTCTAAATAGCAATCCCCACTAACAGAAATACAGCTCTTTGAAGAAATGTCTGATACCCAGATTGGCATAGGAAAAGCACAGGATGAGCTCAGAATATCTTGTGCCAGAAAGTAAATAAAGTATTGAAATAATGATGGGGCATATCTAACATCTATCTTGAAAGAGTTCCTACTGGTCAAATATAGGACAATTGGAATATCAAAATGAATAAGAATTGCAATGAGATGTAACCTATTGATTATTTTTTTAAAAAGGAATCTATAAAGGAGATGTAGTGCATATATACAGTAGAATATTATTACATGGTCATAGAAAAGAATGAAATCTTACTGTTTGTGACAACATAAACCAATACAGAAGGTAATATGCTAAGTGAAATAGGTCAGAAAATTAAAGGCAAATACCATATGATTTCACTTATATGTGGAATCTGAAAAACAAAATAAATAAACAAATAAAACAGAAACAGACACATAGATATAAGAACAAACTAATGGATGCAAGATGGGAAAGGTCTTGGTGGCCTGGGTGAAAAAAGTGAAGGGATTAAAACATACAAATTGTTAGTTACAAAATAGTCACAGGAACATAAAGTACAGCACAGGAAAATAGTCAATAATATTGTAATAACTATGTATGGTGCCAGGTGGGCACTAGACTTATTGGGGGATCACTCTGTAAATTATATAAATCTCTAACCACTATGCTGTACACCTGTAGCTAATATAATACTGAATGTCAACTGTAACTGAATAAATGAATAAATATAATGAAAGAAAAGAATAAAAAAGAGAAACTCATGAGTTCATGCTGATTGTAAAGAGGTAGATGATTAATAAATACATAAATTAAGAGGGATGGGGAGCTCCTTTCTTACAGTGGAATGATGATTAATAAATGTGAAGGAAGTGGTGGTGTTAGGGGGACAGTGACCATTGTATAACAATTATCATAAAGATTAGTTCAAGCAAGAATAATCAATGGATACGAACTCTGGGGAGGAGGGTTGAAAGATTGATGAGTTGCAGGGTAATGGGAAGAGCTCAAAATGTCTCTAACAAAGAGTGATTTCTGTTGCAAGGGAAAAACTAGTAACTATACAATGGAAAAACCTGACAACACTTTGACCAGGGGACCAAAATGAACATAATCAATAAATCACAAATTGACATTTTGTGCCTCCAGTTGTGACACACATAAAGGACAGAACATTTGTATTATTCTGGCTATGAATGCAGATAAATAGGTAAATAGGTAGTAGATAATAAAGGGATGGTACAAATGAAGCAACATTTAAAAATTTTTTTTTAGTCTTGGTAAAAAAATATGTAAGAGTTCTCTGTACTAGTCTTGATATTTTTCTATAATTTTGGAATTACTTTTTAAGTATATATTCTTTCAAAATAGTGTTTCAGATTCTTCATATAAATTCCCAGAAGTGGAATTGCTGGATCATAGACATTTCCATTTTTAATTTTTTGAGGTAACTCCATACTACTTTCCGCAGTGGCTGCACCAGTCTACATTCCCACCAACAGTGCATTAGGGTTCCCTTTTCTCCATATCATTGTTAGCACCTGTTGTTTGTTGATTTATTGATTATAGCCATTCTGACATGTGTGAGGTGATATCTCATTGTTGATTTTTTCTTTTTTTCCTTTTTATTAAATTTATTGGGGTGAAACTGGCTAACAAAATTATACAGTTTTCAAAATTATATAATTTTGTTTTTGTTGTAACAAAATTCTACAACACATCATCTGTACACTGTATTGTGTGTTCACCACCCCGAGTCATGTCTCCTTCCATCACCATTTATCCTCCTATACCCTCTTCTGCCTTTCCCCATCCCCTCCCCCCATTTTTAATTTGCATTTCTCTGATGACTAGTGATGTTGAACATCTTTTCATATGTCTTTTCGCCATACTTATGTCCCCATTAGAGAAGTATCTATTCAGGTCCTTTACCCATTTTTAATTGGATGGTTTTATTGGTGTTTAGTTTTATAAGTTCTTTATAAATTTTGGACACCCCTATGTTCACTGCAGCATTATTTACAATAGCTAAGATTTGGTAGCAGCACAAGTACCCATTAGTAGATGAGTTGGTAAATAAGCTGTGGTACATTTACACAATGGAATAGTATTCAGCTGTAAAAAAAAGACAGAAATCTTACTCCTTGTGTTAGCATGGATGGATCTGGAGAGTATTATGTTAAGTGAAATAAGCTAGTCAGAGAAAGATAAATACTGTATAATTTAACTTATATGTGGAATCTAATAAACAAAATCAACTAAGAGACAAAATAGAAACAGAAACATAGATATAGAGAACAGACTGAAAGCTCTCAGAGTGGGGTGGACTGGTGGGCCTGGGTTAAAAAATTGAAGGTATTAAGCAAAAAAAAAAAAATCCCATGGACACAGACAACAGTATGGTGATTACCAGAGGGAAATGGGTTGGGGCAGGTAGAAGAGGATAAAGGGGGGATGAGTGGTGATGGAAGAGACTTGACTTGGGGTGGTGAACACACAATACAATATAGAGATGATATGTTATAGAATTATATACCTGAAACCTATATAATTTTATTAACCAATAGCATTCCAATAAATAAAATTTAAGAAAAGTATATAAGAGAGTAGATCTTAAATGTTCTCATCAGAAAAACTAAATGGTAATTGTGTGATATGATGGAGGTGTTAGCTAACTTTACAATGATAATCATTTTGCCATATATAACTGTATCAAATTAAAAGGTTGTGCACCTTAACTGTACACAATGTTATGTCAATTATACCTCAATAAAACTGAAAAAATTCCCATATGAGAGACACAATTAAATCTAAACAATAGCCTCTTTAGTAAAGAACTATTTTATATTTTATTTATTTTTTTTTGTGAAATGCTTATAGACTTTTTTCTTTTTTTTAGTTTTATTAATTTATTTTTGTTACAGATGTTTCTCCTTTTTTCCCCATTGACACCCTCCTCCCCATCCCCTCCACCCCGTCCCCAGCTTTGTTGTCCATGTCCATCAGTTATGCGTACATGCATATAAGTTCTGTGGTTTATCTCTTCTCTCCTCCCCTACCCCCTCTTCTGAGTGTTGTCAGTCTGTACCCTACTTCTACGTCTCTGGATCTACCCTGTTCCTCAGACTATTATGTTTATTGTATTCCACAAATAAGTGAGATCATGTGATATTTGTCTTTCTCTGCTTGGCTTGTTTTGCTTAGGAAAATACTCTCCAGGTCCCTCCATGTCGTCTCAAAGGATAAGAGATCTTTCTTTCTTACAGCTGCATAGTACTCCATTCTGTATATGTACCACAGATTTTTCATCCATTCGTCCACTGATGGACACTTAGGCTGTTTCCAGATCTTAGCTATTGTAAATAGTGCTGCTATGAACATGGGGGTACATATATTCTTTCTGATTGAAACAATCATCAAAACAGAAAGGGAACCCACTGTATGGGAGAGCATAATTGCCAATGATACATCAGATAAGGGGTTAATCTCCAAAATATATAGAGTGCTCATACAACTCAACAAAAGGAAGACAAAGAACCCAATTAAAAAATGGGCAGAGGAACTAAATAGACACCTCTCCAAACAGGACATACAAATGGCTAAGAGACATATGAAGAAATGCTCAACATTACTAATCATCAGAGAGATGCAAATTAAAACAACAATGAGGTATCACCTCACACCTGTCAGAATGGCCGCCATCAACAAATCATCAAACAAGTGTTGGCGAGGTTGTGGTGAAAAGGGGACTCTAGTACACTGCTGGTGGGAATGCAGACTGGTGCAGCCACCATGGAAAATATTATGGTGTTACCTCAAAAAATTAAAAATTGAAGAGCTATTTTATATTTTAAAATAAAGTGTGAAAAACAAAAAACGTTCATAAGGCACAGAAACAACTTTCTTCCCTCCATCTTCTCTAAGTATATTAGTTAAAAGCAAACTGTGGCCCTAGCCGGTGTGGCTCACGGGTTGAGCGTTGACCCATGCACCAAGAGGTTGCCAGTTTGATTCCTGGTCAGGGCACATGCCCAGGTTGTGGGCCTGATCCCCAGTGGGGGGCATGCAGGAGGCGGCCAATTGATGTTCTTGCTCATTGATGTTTCTATCTCTGTCTCCCTCTCCCTTTCTCTCTCTCTCTCTAATATCAATACAGAAAAAAAAATTAAAAAAAAGCAAACTGTAGGATAAGTAACCTATCTAATGAACTTTCACAATCACTAATATTTTTGTATTACTTAGGTTAAAATGTAAATTTTACACAACCGATTTTATTTTTTCTTATAAAACTCCTGTGATAGAGAAATATATTTTCTTCACCTTGTTGTGTGTAAACTGTCACATTTCATCAGAAAATGTGAACTCCTGTCTGGAATCCAGCAAGCATACATGGCTTTATTCTCTATCTGGTTTATATATGAAATTTTAAACCTGCTTTTTTATTACACATTTTTGGCTTTTATCCAAATAGCTCATTGGACCATTTGTCTATCCGTGGTGGCAGAGTATCAATTTAATATGAAATAGTGATAAATATTATCCATTAGATAACGAGACTCAGACTTAAGAAGGCAAAAGTGTAAGCAGCAGTGAGTGAGTTGTAAATGAGTGCGTACATATAAAGGTACATGACTTTGAACCTTAGACACACTAATTTGTTCCATGGTCTTTGCAATTGTAAAGTTCCAATAGGATTTGCCAAAGAAAAATCTGTGTGGTAACATTTATGTTTGCTCCTCTCTCTTACTTTTCCTGAGACTATCAGCTGCTGTGCTAACACATTTCTCTGGATCATAATAAAACTCATACAATAAGAAGACTTGAGTCCCTCTATTCACTCCACATACTTGAAATCCTCTCTAGCCAATCTTTTCTTTCTCAAACTGCTCATTTGGCCTGGAATTCTGGGAAATATATGATATTTTATGTCTATCTGGAGAGTTGGTTTCACTGCTGCCTGTTTCATCCCAAAATGTATTTTCTTCCAGCCTGAACCTATAAAATTCTATCTGACTGAGTGCCCTTTCTGAATATTCATTGGCTTCTTTGACAAATTCTTAGTTTCCTGAAACTTCTGTGATTTTATTCTTTATTAATAGCTCTAGGATTTTTTTCTACCACCCAGAGGGAAAAATGGTGCATAACTTTAAATTCCTTAATTTTTCTTTTCATCTTCTTGTTTTGTTTAAACTTGCCTAGTGTGGCAATAAATACTTCCCCTTTCTCCAAGGAGTCATTAAGAAACTCCACATTTCCATGATTAAAGCAGTTATCTTCCCTATCATCTCTTTAAAGATTGTAGGTGGTTATAATACATTCAGTCAGAGCATATTACCTACTGTGGTTTTTACTGATTCTAGCCACCTGCATTACCCTCCTGCTTCCTTTTATTCTCTCATACCATCCATTGTTCTAATAACATCATTTTCTTTTTCTTCTCTTTGCAGTTTTTTTTTAATGCCATAGAAAGGAGGTTGTATAAAAAATAGGCAGCTCTTTCCTCACCCCTAATAGGTTATTTTCCGCCCTGACAATCCTTTTGGTCCTAATTGCAAAGTGGCGCCTAATTGCTATGAAAACCTGATGGAGTCCTAAGCACCAGTCCATTTCTGTCAGTGATTCTAAGTCTCACATATTTTCATCATGTGATACAGCTTTATCTTGTATAGCACTTGTCATATAGGCAAATCATGAGGAACTTGGGTGAATGAAATAATATAAGGCAGCTCATCATCTCAAAATAATTTTTTCTCAAACTATGGATTTGTCACCTCTCATAATCTAGAGGAGTTAGGGACGTGGATGAAATACACCAAATGAAAACAGCATGATTTTTAGTACATTTAAAGGATTGCTGTGGCAGAAGCAAAGAAGTCTGTTCCTTGGTATTTTTATTGTACAACTAGACCATCATACTCTTGACTACCTTGAGTTAAAAAACAGGCTTGCAGATGAAATGTGAAATTACTGGATAAGGCCATCTAGCACTTTAGGTAGACCCAGTGAAATAAATGTCAGTGGCTAGACAATTGGAATCCTTGGTACTCAAAAATACCTCCTGCAGTTTCACTTGCATACATCTCTTTCTCCATTTGAATATCCAAATTTTCAATTGTTTCAGAAACCATTGTAGGATTTTTCAGCCTAATGTATCCTGTGGCTCCCCTACTTGACCTTAATTTGCAGCTCAGCAGACCAGCCTGTGATAGGAAGAGCTGAGAGCCCTGGGTGCCTGCCAGTTCTGCTGCTGTGTATGCACACTGCAGCTGATTGGGTGGACCCAAATTTCTGTGAATGCAATATTACTGTTGAATGTGTAGGCACAATCTAATTGTTCATGGTAGATATTTAATATATAAAATCCAGAGAAGTCCTATTCCTTCAGCATTAGCAAGGCAATAGCCAATGAATTTAAATCAGGATGAAAAAGCATAGCAAGGGCCCTAACGCTTTGTGCCTAGAAAAAAGCCTCTATACTTTACAAAGTATTTCCCCTGATATTTCCAGTAACCAACTGGCACCATACATAGTTATTACAATATTATTGACTATATTTCCTATGCTGCGCTTTACACCCCCATGACTATTTTGTAACTACCAACCTGTACTTCTCAATCCCTTCATTTTCTTCACCCTGTCTCCCAAACCCTCTTCTCTCTGGCAACCCTCAGTCTATTATCTGTAGCTATGAGTCTGTTCCTTTTTGTTTGTTCATTTATATGGTTCTTTAGATCTTACATATAAGTGAAAAAAACTAATACAAAATAATATTGAATGTAAACTGTAATTTAAAAAAAAATTAAAAAGAAGCTTCTAATAATGTGTGACTCTGCCATGATGCAGTTATCTTAATATCCTGAGAATACTCATAAATTCCTTAAATTTACCTGGTTAGCCTGAATACCAACAGAGAAAAGAAGCATAAAATTACATTAGAAAAAAAAGTACATTATTTTTTTTTCCTAATGTTTCACTGTGTAGTGATATTGTGATGGAATTCCAATAACTAATTTGTTATCTTTACTATACAAGAGGTGACCAGATTAAACAAACTAGCTTGCTATCTACCAGATAACAGACAAATGTATTTTCATCTTTCCTGATTACTATCTATGTAGATATTTATACTACCTTACACATAATTAAAGTAAAGGTTGATTTCAGTTCTTTCTTTTCAGTTGTAGAATTATCAAGTTAGTTCTCAATTAATTATTTTCTGTAGTATAGCAGTGTTTTAGACCTCTGTCACATTCCATTTAGCAAACACAGAAAAGCTCTGAATTAGAATTATCACAGCTTGGGTCTTTTATACAATTAATTTGTAGGGGGGTAATCTTTAGATGAATGTTATCCAAGCTGAAATTCTTTGAAGGAATCCAATTTTTTTTTTTTTTTTTTTTTGGTTTTTCCTTCATGTGGTTCTAAAATCTCTTGCCCATTCAGAATTTCTGTTGTTGGTGGGTTTTCCTGTTTTTAATTTAAGTTTCCTTTATTTGTTCAAGTCCAATGCAGGCTTTTCTCACCAAACAGTAAGGTTGAACTATTTATCATTACTCTGGGTGTGTGCTGCATAGCTTTTCAAGTTTATAGGTGAAGATGCTTATTTTTGGAAACAAGGAAAGCTTCTGCTGATATTGCACAGTAGAAATATGCATAGTTAAAAAAGAGTTTTTAATCATGGAGGATTAGTGAACTTGCTTTGAAGAAAAGCCCTACACTCTAATTATGTCCATGAGGCAGGGGACCCATTATAACAGCATCTTTGCTGTACAAAAGAAGCCAGTCCCAATGAAGTTCCCTTAAGGGACATATTTCCATAGTGAACTATGAATACTATTTTGATGGCAAAATTTTAGCATGCATACTCTTTTTAAGCACCATTTTACCTTGCAATACTAGATGACACTGGACTCCTGGGAAATTGCATTATTAGACTATAAGATTAATTTAAAGATAATTGACTTTGGAAATACAACTGTTATATCCTGATTCTAGTGGGCACACCTGATATGAATTATTTCAGTGTGATGTCACTGACTGTCTCATTTAATAGCCTATAGTATCTTGTTCTAGTAATTGTTCAAAAATGTTTGCTAAAATTAATCTTTTTTTTGTATATTTGTTCTGTGAGGGACGTACTGTTATTGTTCTTTTTGTTTGTTTTTGTTTTGCATAACTCGGCTATGGCCCTATTTAGCTGCTGTAAAATAAGTAGGGTAAAGTGATCTTAACTTTCTTCATCTCCTACACATCATGGTGGCCAATGTATATATTTTTGCTATTCCATTCTCAGTCCCTAAACTTCCTTTAAAGTCTGTTCAATCATATTCCCTTCATCTAACCTTACTACTACTAGAAATGGTCTTTTGCTTTCCCTTACTCTCCTTTCCTTTATCCCAAGAATAAATTCATCAGCTAATATTGCTACTATGAGTTTAGAGTACCTCTCATTTTCACTTATTTTGAAAACTAATTTCTATGTTTTATTTTAAAGATAATATATGCATATAGTAAAGACGTCAAGCATCACAAAGGACATATAATATCTGTATTTCTCCCTTCCTCCTCTGACCTTCAGTTGTTTGATCCTAAGTGGCAAATGCTGATTCCAGTCCCTGATATATTATCCCAGCAATATTTCATCATAAATGACTATATGTAGAGATATCTGTATCTTTTTTATTGAGGCAAAATTCATATAACATAAAATTCAGCATTATAAAGTGAACAATTCAGTGACATTTCATACACTCACATTATTATGCAAGTGCTTTATCTAATTTCAAATATTTTTTTTTCCTTATTGATTTTAGAGAGAGAGGGAGAGAGAGATAGAAACATCAATGAGAGAGAACATCGATTGGCTGCCTCCTGCATGCCCCTATCTGAGAATCGGGCCCACAACCTGGGCATGTGTCCTGACCAAGAATCGAACCAGTGACCTCTTGGTGCATGGGTCGACACTCAACCACATTTGAGCCACACCAGCCAGACTCAAATAATTTATTTTTATCTCCAAAGAAAACTCCATAAGGCGTTACTACCCATTCTCCTCTCCCTCTACCCACCTATATGTCTTGTCTCTATAAATTTGCCTATTCTGGATATTTCATGTAATGAACTCATACAATATGTACTCTTTTGAGTCTGGCTTCTTTCAATTAGCATAATGTTTTTGAAGGTCATCCACATTGTACCATGTATCAGGAATTATTCCATTGGACATATATGCTACAATTTATTTATCTATTTATCTGTTGATGGGTAGATTGTTTCCACTATTTTGTTCTTGTGCATAGTGCTCCTATGAACATTCATGTACAAGTATTTGTTTGAGAACCTATTTTCAATTCTTTTTGGTATATAGATGATAGTGAAATTGTTGGGGTTTTGGTAACACTATGTTTGACATTTTGAGGAACCACCAAAATGTTTTTCACAGCAGCTGAACAATTCTACAGTCCCACAAGTGGTATAAAAGGGTTTCAATTTCTTACCAATATGTGTGATTTTCTTTTTTTAATGAAAAAATTGTTTACCAATGCTTGTAGATGTGAAGTGGTATCTCATTGTGGTTTAGATTTGGATTGCCCTCATGGCAAATAATGTCACACATTTTTCCATGTGCTTATTTCCTATTTGTGTACTTTATTGAAAAAATATCTCTTCAAATGCATCCCCCATTTTAAAACTGAGTTATCTGCCTTTTTGTTGTTGAGTTGTGTCATTTATATATTCTATATACTAGAACCTATCAGATATATAATTTGAAAATAGTTATCCCATTGAATAGGTTATTTTTTCACTTTCTTTTTTATTTATTTATTTATTTATTTTTTATTAATTTATTTTTGTTACAGATGTTTCTCCTTTTTTCCCCATTGACACCCTCCTCCCCATCCCCCCACCCCGTCCCCAGCTTTGTTGTCCATGTCCATCAGTTATGCATACATGCATATAACTTCTGTGGTTTATCTCTTCCCTCCCCCCCCCACTGACTCTTCTGAGGGGTGTCAGTATACCCTACTTCCCTACTTCCACATCTCTGGGTCTACCCTGTTCCTCAGACTGTTATGTTCATTATATTCCACAAATAAGTGAGATCATGTGATATTTGTCTTTCTCTGCTTGGCTTGTTTCGCTTAGGATAATACTCTCGAGGTCCTTCCATGTCAACTCAAAGGATAAGAGATCTTTCTTTCTTACAGCTGCATAGTACTCACTTTCTAAATAGTGTCCTTTGATGCACATATATATATATATTTAAGTTTGATGAAATCAAATTTCTCTATTTTTTTTGTTTCTTATACTTTTAGTATCATATCTAAGAAGCCATTACCAAATCCAAGGTGCTAAAATTTACTCCTATTTTTCTTCTTCTAAGAATATTATGGTTTTAGCTCTGATATTTAAGTCATCAATCCATTTTGAATTTTTTTTTAATATGGTATAAGTTATTCAATTGTCTCAGTAATACTTTTGGCACCTTTGCTAAAAATCAATTGACCAGAGATGTATGGTTTATTTCTGGCCTGTCAGTTCTATTCCACTGACCTATACATCTGTCCTTATACTTGCACCACACTCTTGATTATTGTATTTCTGTAGTAAGTTTTAAAATCAGGAAGTATAAGTCCTCCAATGTTGTTTTTCTTTTGCAATATTGTTTTGGATATTTGGGGCCCTTGTAATTCCATATGAATGTGAGGACAGGCATTGCCATTTCTGCTAAAATGGCCATTAGAATTTTGATACAAATTACACTGAATCTGTAGATTGTTTGGGGTAGAATTAGCATCTTACCAATATCAAGTTTTCCAATTTATGATACAGAAGGAATTTGTTTTCCCATTTACTTAGGTTTTTTAAATTTCTTTCAGCAATATTTTATCACTTTAAATGAATATGCCTTCATTCCCCTTGCTTAAATTTATTTTGAGGTATATTATACTTTTCGATGCTATTGTAAATAGAGTTGTTTTCTTGATTCCTTTTTTGGAAATTTCATTGCTGATGTATAGAAACACAACTGATTTTTTATGTGTTGATCTTGTACCTTGCACTGCAGAATTTGTTTATTAGGTCTGGTAGGTTTCATTGTGGTTTCTTTAGGATATTGTATATCTAAGAGCATGCCTTCTGTGAATAGAGATCGTTTTACATCATTATTTTTAATTTGGATGCTTTTTATTTCTCTTCCTTGCCTAATTCCTCTAGCCACAATTTCAAGTACCATGTTGAATAGAAGTGGCAAAAGTGGGCATTCTTGTCTTGCTTTTGATCTGAGCAGGAAATTCTTTAATCTTTAACTATTGATCACATAGTTACCTATGGGTTTTTCATAAATGTCCTATATCACATTGAGGGAAGTTCCATTCTCTTCCTAGTTTAATGAGTGTTTTCAAAATGAAGGTGCTGGATTTTGTAAGATATTTTTTGAGTGTCCATTGAAATGCTATGGGGTGTTTTGTTTTTTTTATCATTGATGTAATGTATTATATAGACTGTTTTTTCTAAGTTGAACCACTAATGTATTCCTGACATAAATCCTTATTGAACACCATGTATAATCCTTTTAATATGTTATTAAACTTGGTTTGCTAGTTTTTTTTTTCTTTGAGAAGTTTTACATCTATGTTCTTAAAGGAAATTGGCCTGTAGATTTTTTTTTTTTTTTGCTTGTCTTATCTTTGTCTACCTTTGATGGTAGAGTAATACTGGCTTCATACAATAAATTAGGAAATGTTTCCTCTTCTATTATTATTTGGAGGAAATTGAGAAATGTTGGTGTTAATTTTTTTAAACTGTTTGGTAGAATTCACCAATGAAGTCATCATTTCCTTGTTGTAATTTTTTAAAAACAGATTCAATCTTTTAATTAGTATAGGTCTGATCAGATATTCTCTCTTCTTGAGTTAATTCTAATAATTAGTGTACTTTTAGGAGTTTACCCATTTGATCTATAGTGTCTAAGTTTTGGCACACAATTATTCAGAGTATTCTCTTATAATCCTTTTTATTTTTGTAATATTCATAGTAATGACCTCATTTTTCATTTTTTAAAATTTATTTATATCTTCTGTCAGCTTTTTTTAGTTAACTTGGCTGAGGGTTGGCAAATGTTGATATTTTAAAAGAATCAATTTTGCTTTCATTGAAACTCTATTGCTTTTCCATTCTATATTTTACTTATTTCCATTCTAATATTTACTACTTCTTTTCTGCATTTAGTAATTTGATTTAGCTTTTTATTCCTCAAGTTGTAAAGTGAGGTACTGATTTGATATTTTACATTTTTATTAAATTTATTTGAGTGACACTGATTAATAAAACCATATAGGTTTTAAGTGTACAATTCTATAATGCATCATATGTATATTGCATTGTGTGCCCACAACCCAAAGTCAATTCTACTTCTGTCACCATATATTTGACCCCTTTTATCCTTTATTGCTCTCCTATCCCCCTTCTTTCTGGTAACCACCATACTGTTGTCTATATCTATGAGTTTATTGTTTATTTGTTTGTCTTATTTGTTCATTTGTTGCTTTCAGTTTTATATCACATTTATGAGTGAAATCATGTGGTTCTAGATTTTTTCCATCTGACATATTTCACTTAGCATATTCTCAAGATCCATCAATGTTGTCACAAATGGCAATATTTCATCTTTTCTTATGACTGAGTAGTGTCCCATTGTGTATATGTATGACATCTTCCAATTATTTATAGAAGGACATTCTGGTTGTTTCCATATCTTGGTCACTGTGAATAATTCTGCAATGAACATAGTGGTTCGTATATCTTTGTGAATAAATGTTTTCAAAATTTTTCAATAGATACACAGAAGAGGGTTTTGCTGAGAATATGGTAACTCTATTCTTAAATTTTTGAGGAACCTCCATACTGTTTCTATAGTGGTTGTACCAGTTTACATTGCTGCCAGCAGTGAATGAAGGTTCTTTTTCTCCACAACCTCTCCAACACTTATTATTACTTGTCTTGTTGACAATAGCCATTCTAACAGGTGTGAGGTGGTAACTCATTGTAGTAGTTTTCATTTGCATTTCTCTAATAGCTAGTGAAGTTGAGCAGCTTTTCACATATCTGTTGGCCATTTATATATCTTCTTAGAAGAAGTGTCTGTTCAGGTCCTCTGCTCATTTTTTAGCTGTATTGTTTGGCTTTTTGTTGTTGAATTGTATAAATGATTTATATATTTTGGATATTAAACTATTGTCAGAGCCATTCTTTGCAAATATCTTCATCCATTAGGTTGGTTGCCTTTTTGTTTTGTTGACAGTTTCTTTTGCTATGCAAAATCTCTTTATTTTGGTGTAGTCCCATTCATTTATTTTTGCTTTTACTTCCCATGCCTTTGGCATCAAATTATAAAATCCTCTCTGAGTCAAATATCCATAAGTTTATTACCTTTGTTTTTTCTATGCAACTTATTGTTTCAGGTCTTATATTTAGGTATTTGATTCATTTTGAGTTAATTTTTTGTATATGTGGACAAATAGTATTCCAGTTTTATTATTTTGCATGTGGCTTTCCAGTTTTCCCTGCACCATTTATTGAAGAGGATTCCTTTTTCTGTTTTATGTTTTGGCTCCTTTGTCAAAAATTATTTGCCCATATATCTGTGGGTTTATTTCCGGGCTCTCAATTCTGTTCCATTTGTCTGTATGTCTGTTTTTCTGCAAATGCCATGCTATTTTTATCATTGTCACTTTGTAGTATCATTTTAATTCAGGAGGTGTGACACCTCTGGCTTTGCTGTTTTTTTCAGAAATACTTTGACTTTCAAGATCTTTTGTGTTTCCATACAAATCTGACTTTTTTGGTTCTATTTCTTTAAAAAATGCCATTGGGATTTTGATGGATATTGCATTAAATCTATATATTACTTTCAGTAATATGGCAGATTTTGTTATGTTGATTTTCTTCAATCCATAAATACAAAATGTTTTTCATTTCTTTTTGTCCTTTTCAATCTCTTTTAATAATACTTTGTAGTTTTTAATTTATAGATACTTCACATCTTTTTCCTAGGTATTTCTTTTCTTTTTATTGCAATTATAATAGTAATTGTGGTTTTTTTTTTCTAGGTGGTTTAAACAATTCAAGAAATGTTATTCATCACATAATTTAAATGTGAGTGGTGAATCTGTGAGTGCTGGTGTGAAGGCAGCTGAAAAAAATTGAAAACTCTAGATAAGCAAATTGTGAAGAAAAATTACTTGCCAGAGTATATATTTAACAGAGATGGAATTTTGCTGTACAAGAAATGGAAGCCTGAAGGACTTTCATGTATAAAGAGGCCAAATAAATGCATGCTTCAAGGCTTTTAAGGACAGGATAAGAGTCTTGTTTGGGGGCAATACTGCAGGCTGCAAATTAAAACCCTTTGTAATCTGGCACAGTGAAAAACACAGGGCCTTTAAACCTATGAGTATGCACACAATGCCAGTATACTACAGAATTAATAAGAAGCCATTGGTAACCCAGCTCTTCTTCCAAGATGCCCTCATTAACTATGCCAGTGAAATGGAGAAGTGCTCTTTGGAGAATAACATACCTTTCAAGATTTTGATTATTATTGATAATGCACCCAGACATCCTCCTCTTATTGGTGATCTTCATCTCAATATCAAAGTGATATTTCTCCCTCCAAACACTACCTCTTTGATTCACCCAATGGATTAAGGAGTTATAGAGTAGCTTTTAAGGCCTACTACCTAAGGAGGACTTTTGCCCAGGCTTTGGCTGCAACTGGGGAAGACACTGATGCTATTCTGAAAGGATTAAAACATCAATTACTGCATCAAAAACCTTGCTTCGACTTAGAGTGGTGTCACCAAGGAGTGTATAAATGGCATCTGGAAGAAGACACTCAGGTTTGTCCATGTCTTCATGGATTTGCCATGGATGAGGAAGTTGCATAAATCAACAAGGTTGTTGTTGAGATGGCAAACAACTTTAACCTGAGTTGGAGTGAGGATGGCATTGTTGATCTCCTGGAGGTGGTTCCTGAGGAACTGATGACTAAGGAGTTGTTAGAACTGGAAAAGAAACATATAACTAAAAAAGAGACAAGAGACGAAAACTACAGAAGGAAAAAAAAAACAACAATAAAATTCATAGCAAAAGGATTAGCAGAAGCTTTTACAGACCTCAACAAGCTCATTAAAAAGTCTGAAAACATGGACTTCAATACCGAAAGGTTTTCATTAATATTGAAGAATGTTCATGGTGCATTGTTTACTTACAAGCAAATATATGATGTAAAAAACAAACAAACAAACAAAAACAAGCCAAGCAAATCACCATGGGCATATTTCTAAAAAGAGTAATACTTCCTCAAGAAGACCCTTAGGCAGGTTCTTCAAGAGGTAATTCAGAATTAAGTATTGTTATTATAGGATATGACAGCTTTATGTATGTTATTGTCCCTGAAGACCCAGTGAGACAAACTGTGGTCAAAGACACTAATATTGGTAATCCTAACCCTGTGTAGACCTAAACTAATGTGTGTGCTTGTATCTTAGTTTTTATCAAAAAATTTTAAAAAGAAAAAAATTAAAAATAGAAAAATGCTTACAGAATAAGATATATCATCTTATTCATCTGTGCAGTATGTGTTTTAAGTTGTCATAAAAAATCAAAAATTTTAAAAATTAAAGTTTTTTAAGTAAAAACCTTATAATAATTTTGTATGCATAGCTCTTTGTGGCTATACATTTTGGATTGCAATTTTTTCTTTTTCTCAAATAAATCTTTTTTGGTGGTGGAAAAAATGTCATTGTAAGATAAGGTTAATTTATTATTAAAGATAGAAAAAAAATTTTAAATAAATTTAGTATAGCTTAAGTGTACAGTGTTTATAAACCCTATAGTAGTGTCAAAAAATGTCCTAGGCTTTCACATTCACTCACCACTGACACACTCACTCATCCAAATCAACTTTCAGTCCTGCAAGCTCCATTCATGGAAAGTGCCCTATATAGGTACACCATTTTTATCTTTTATATTGTAATTTTTCTATAACTTTTCATATGTTTAGATATTTTTAAATACACAAATACTTATGATTGGGTTACAATTACCAACAATATTTAGTACAGTAGTATGTCGTACAGCTTTGTAGCCTAGGAGTAAGAAAATAATTTGAACATCTGTATGCCAACAAATTGGAAAATCTGAGCAAAATGGACAAATTCTTAAAAACATACAATCTGCAAAAATTCAATAATGAAGAATGAGAAAACCTGAATAGGCCAATAACAACTGATAAAATTAAAGCAGTAATAAAAAAAACTTCCAGCAAATAAAATATCTAGTCCAGGTGGCATCACAGGACAGTTTTACCAAACATTCAAAGAAGAATTAACACCAATCCTCCACAAACTATCCCAAAAAAATTCAAGAGGAGGGAAGACTTCCAAGTTGTTTTTACAAAACCAGGATTATCCTAATTCCAAAATCAGATAAAGACACTACAAAGAAAGAAAATTCTAGGCCAACGTTCCTGATGAACATAGATGCTAAAATCTTCAACAAAATACTAGCAAATAGGATCCAGCAATGAATTAAAAAGACCATGACCAAGTGAGATTTATTCTGGGGAATGAAAGGATGGTTCAATATTCAAAAATCAATAAATGTGATACATTAAAAAAAAATTTAAATGTTGGCTCTTAGTAGTAACAATATTTTAAAAATATTAGTAGTAACAGTGGAGAAATAAAACATCTCAAAATTAACGTTTAATTTGGAAATGAAGAAAAAGAAGGCAAGTTCTTTTTAGCAAATAATGTCTTATTCCTAAAGTGCTAGAAACTAGACATTTCAAAAGTAAAAATATTAGATGATCACTTATTTGAATGTCCAGTCCAAGCAACAGCAAGGAAGACAAATTCCTTTCCAACTCAAACACTCTAACAAGAGTTTACGAACCAACAAAACAAAGTATACATTCACTCACCTTTTCACCTGTTTGCGTAAAATTATTTAGTCTTGTCATGCAAAAATAGCTAAGTTTAATCATTATTTTATGTACTATATAATTAACCATTTAGTAATTTAAAAATAATAAATTTCTAAGAAATGTTATGTTACTGTGATAGAAGTTCGAGTCCAAAATATAGTTTGAGAAACACTAATTTAGAAAATATTAAAATATTAAAGTAAAGATGATTAATGTAAATATATTTAGTAGAGACTAACTGATAGTCTAACATGACAGAAGAATTACTTCTTGTATCAGTGTTTTGCTTTATATACAGAGACAGAGAGATATAGATAATATGTTTATCTCTCAGAGGACTAATATCCATAGGAAAATAAACAACTATGTCATATATGACCTTTATTAAGGTCAGGTATGATCCCTCTATTCCTACTTTGCTGAGAGTTTTTATCAGAAATGGGTGCTGGATTTTGTCAAATGTGTTTTCTGTGTCTATTAATATAATCATATAATTTTTATCTTTCATTTTGTTTATGTGATGTATCACACTTACAATGGGCAAAAATTAAAGCATTTCCCTTAAGATCAGAAACAAGACAGGGATATCTGCTTTCACCATTCTTATCCAACATAGTACTGGAAATCATAGCCACAGAGATCAGACCAAAAGAAGAAATAAAAGGCATCGAAATTGGAAAGAGGAAGTAAAACTGTCATTATTTGCAGATGACATGATATTGTACATAGAAAACCCTATCGACTCCACCAAAAAACTGCTAGGTCTAATAAATAAATTGGGCAAAGTTGCAGGATACAAAATTAACACCCGAAAATCAGTGGCATTTTTTGACACCAATAATGAAACCTCAGAAAGAGAAACTAAAAAAATCCAATTAATGATTTCAACAACAAAAAAGATAAGATACCTGAAATAAACTTAATTAACCAAAGAGGTAAAAGACCTATACTCAGAAAACTATAAGACATTGAAAAAGGAAATACAGGAAAACACAAAAGATTGAAAGTGGATACCATGTTCATGGATTGGAAAAATCAACATCATTAAAATGTCTATACTACCCAGAGCAATCTACAGATTCAAGGCAACCCCTATTAAAATACCAATGGCACATTTCACAGAGCTACAACATTTTTTTTCCCAAAAAATGTATATGGAATCAGAAAAGACTGCAAATAGCCATAACAATCTTTAGAAAGAGGAACAAAGTTGATGGGATCACAAGACCAGATATCAAACTATACAATAAAGCCATTGTAATCAAAGCATCCTGGTACTGGCAAAAGAACAGGCATATAGACCAATGGAACAGAACAGAGACCCTAGAAATTGACCCATGCCAATATGGCCAATTAATATTTGACAAAAGAGGTGAGAGCATACAATGGAGTAAAGATAGTCTATTCAATAAATGGTGTTGGGAAAATTGGACAGGTTCATGCAAAAGAATGAAACAAGACCACCAACTTACACCATACACAAGAATAAACTCAAAATGGATAAAAAAAAATTTAAATGTAACTTTTGAAACCATAAAAATCTTAGAGGAAAACATAGGCAGTAAAATCACAGCTATCTCATGTAGCAATATTTTTACCAAAACATTGCCTACAGCAAGGGAAACAGAGGAAAAAATTAAGAAATGAAACTACATCAAACTAAAAAGCTTCTGCACAGCAAAAGAAACCAGCCTCAAAATGCAAAAGGAACCCACTGTATGGAAGAATATATTTGCCAATGATACATCTGATAAGGGGTTAATTTCCAAAATTTATAAAGTACTCATACAACTAAACAAAAAGCAAACAAACAATCTAATTAAAAATGGGCAAAAGACCTGAATAGGCACTTCTCCAAAGAGGACATACAAATGGCCAACAGACACGTGAAAAAAATCAATGTCACTAATCATCAGAGAGATGCAAATTAAAACTACAGTGAGGTATCACTTCACACCTGTCAGAATGGCTACCAGCAATAAATCAAGAAGTAAGTGCTGATGGGGATGTGGAGAAAAGAGAACTCTAATACAGTGCTGGTGGGAATGCAGACTGGTACAGCCACTGTGGAAAACAGCATGGAGGTTCCTCAAAAAATTTAAAATGGATCTGCCATTTGACCTAGTGATCCCATTTCTGGGATTATATCTTATAAATCCCGAAACACCAATCAGAAAGAATATATGCACCCCTATGTTCACAGCAGTGCTATTTACAATACGTAAGATCTGAAAACTGCCCAAGTATCCATCAGTAGGTGAGTTGATAAAAAGCTATGGTATATTTACACAATGGAATACTACACAGCTGCAAAAAGAAGGACCTCTTACCTTTTAAGAAAGCATGGATGGACCTGGAGACTATTATGCTAAAGCAAGATATGCCAGTTACAGAAAGACAGATCACATGCTCTTACCTATTAGTGGAATCTAAACAACAAAATAAACTGACAGACAATATAGCTGCAGAGGTAAGGATGCCTGGAATAGAATAACAGATTTTGGTGGGGGATTGAGGGGAGGGCATAGGAAAAGATTAACCAAGGAATATATATGCATATACACATAACCCTTGGATATAGACAATAGCATGGGGAAGGCTTAGGGTGGGGTAGGCGTTGAGTGGAGGGAGCAAAAAGGGGCAAAATGGGATACATCTGTAATACTGTCAACAATAAAGTAAAATTTAAATAAATAAATAAATAAGTACAATTCTTAATTGACATGTTTTTAATCTTTTAGCTCCTTGCATATGCCATCCCACTGCATTCTGGTTTCCGTGGTTTCTAGTGAGAAATAGACTTTTAAATTTATTGAGGGTCCCTTGTATTGTGACACATTTCTTTTCTCTTATTGCTTTCAAGATTCTCTCTTTCTCTTGGGCTTTTGTCACTTTGATTATAGTGTGTCTCAATGTGTCTTTGAATCAATGCCACATGGAATTTGTTGTGCTACTTGTATGTATAGATTCATGTCACTCATCAAATTTGCAAGGATTTTAGCCATTATTTAATCAAATATTCTTTCTCTCACTCCCACAATTTTTCTGTGGCTCCCATAATGTGTATGTTGATATTCTTGATGTTGTCTCACAAGTCTTATATAGTCTGTTCAATTTTCATCATCCACTTTTTTTCTTTCTAATCCTCAGATTGGATAATTGTCAGTTTCATTACAATTTGCCTCTGTGTGGATGACTTTGAATTTATCCTATTTGGAGTTTCCTGAGCTGATTGGACATGTATTTTCTTTCCCTTGAAATTTTTGGAAAGGTTTTGACTCCCCCCGCCCCCAATAGTGTATCTGCCCCCTTTCTCTTTCTCTCTTATCCTTTTTGGATTCCCATAATGAGTATGATAATATGCTTGATGGTATCTCACAGGTTTCAGGTTTTGTTCATTTTTCTCTATTATTTTTATTTTTTACTCCTCAGACTAGACCTATCAATTGCTCTGTATTTATTAAAGTTTACAGATTATTTATTCTTCTTAATTAAATCTTCTATTGAACCCTTCTAGGTAATTTTTAAAATTTCAGCTATTGTACTTTCCTGCTTCAGAGTTTCTATGTGATTCCTTCTTATAACTTCTATTCCCTTATTGATATTTTCTATTTGTTCATCAAACATTATCTGGTTTATTTTAGTTATTTGTACATAGCTTCCTTTAACTATTTTAGCCTAATTAAGACAATTTATATATCCTCTTTATCTAGTAAATCCAATGACTGGGCTTCTTCAAAAATTGTTTCTGTCATTTTCTTTTTCCCTGTGAATGGGTCATACTGTATTTTTTCTCTGTATGCCTTGTACATTTTTGTAAGTTAAATAAATTAAATAGAATGTATTGATTCTAAAAATCAGATTCTGTCTTAACGCCAAGGTTTTCTGTTATTGGTTGTTAAGGGCTATAGCTATCAATCATTTCCTGTCTTTTACCAACTACTTTTGCAAAAACTGTATTATATGCCATGTGTGGTCACTGAAGTCTCTCTTCTGTTATCTCATTTGTCAGCCAGTGACATGGCAGAGGTTTCCTTAAATTCCTGGAGCAAAAAGAAAAAGAAATCTTCTCGGTTGTTTTTCTGTTGACTTTTTTTCCCCCAATTTTTATTAATTTATTTTTGTTACAGATGTTTCTCCTTTTCCCCCCTAGATAGCCCCCTCCTTATCCTGCCTCCCCACCCCCCTAGCATTGTTGTTTTTGTCCATTGGTTATGCATACATGCATATAAGTTCTTTGGTTCATCTCATCGATCCCCCCCACCCCCCTACTCTGAGGTTTGGCAGTCTGAATCATACTCTTTTCTATGTCTCTGGGACTATTTCATTCAAGCCCACCTTATTCATTATATTCCACAAATAAGTGAAATCATGTGGTATTTGTCTTTCTCTGACTGGCTTATTTCACTTAGCATATTACTCTTGAGGTCCCTCCAAGGTGATTCAAAGAATAAGAGATCTTTCTTTCTTACAGCTGCATAGTATTTCATTGTATATATGTACCACAGCTTTTTTATCCACTCATCTATTGATGAACACTTGGGCTGTTTTCAGATCTTTGTGATTGTAAATAGTGCTGCTATGAACATAGGGGTGCATATATTCTTTCTGATTGGTGTTTCAGGTGTCTTATGATATATTCCTAGACGTGGGATCAGTGGGTCAAATGGCAATTCAATTTTTAATTTTTTGAGGAAACACCATAGTGTTTTCCATAGTGGCTGCACCAGTCTGCATTCCCACCAGCAGTGTACTAGAGTCCCCTTTTCTCCACACCCTTGCCAGCACTTGTTGTTTGATGATTTGTTGATGACAGCCGTTCTGGCAGGTGTGAGGTGATACTTCATTGTTGTTCTAATTTGCATCTCTCTGATGATTCGTGACGTTGAGCATTTTTTCATAGGTCTCTTGGCCATTTGTATGTCCTGTTTGGAGAGGTGTCTACTTAGGTCCTCTGCTCATTTTTCAATTGGGTTCTTTGTCTTCCTTTTGTTGAGTTGTATGAGCACTCTATATATTTTAGAAATTATGTTGACTCTTAGCCAGACACTCTTTTGATGCTAAGTCAGGCCACATACAACTCTGCCTTAATCTTTGTTTCTGGATAGTACAGACCCCAAAGATCAGCCAGATATGCAAGTTTAAATTTTTTCATATCTTTCCGAGCATGATTCTGTCCCTAAGCACATGCTTTGCACTCCATATTTTATAGTATATGTAGTAGTCCACAAAGTCCTAGTTCTCAAAAAAAAAAAATCTTCCTTGTCAGCCTCCTATTTTTCAGACTTTTCAGTCTGTGTGATGCTTACTTTTTCTTCCATCTTTTGCCCCAGGCATTTAGGGTATTGCATGTCTTTTTGGAAAAAAATATTTTTATTGATTTTTATATAGAGAGGAAGATAGTGATAGATAGAAAGAGAAACCTCAGTGAGAGAGCAGAACATTGATCAGCTGCCTTCTGTACACCCCTTACCAGGGATCAAGCCCCCAACCCGGGCATGTGCCCTGACTGGGAATCAAACCAACAACCTTTTTGTGCACAAGACGATGCTCAACCAAGTGAGTCAAACCAGCCAGGGTTATTGCATGTCTTTAATGCTTTAATTAGACACTGACCAGAGAGCACTCTAGTCTGAGGGAGATGAAACAAAAATCAGATTTTGCACCATCCTTTAGATAACTGCCAGAAAAGTCAAAATCACAACCACAATTTTTTGAGAAAAAAAAGTATTTAATCCCCTAGTACCAGCCGGCCACACCACATATGTAGTCTGTTGTCTACACAGGTACTGCTGAACTAGAGAATTGAAAATGGCAGGTGGATAAGCAAAAATATCATAACATTTTGTATTGTAATTTAGCTGTTTCTTCATTCTGTATTTTCTTCCTTCTCCCTGGTTATTGTAAATATTTGTTTAGATTTGAAAGATTGGAAACAGTTGATTCTGTCAGTTTTTCAAGCTTGTTGGTTGCTTCAGTGGAGTAAGTAATTATTAATGCTTCCGTCATTTTTATAACATCATTTTTCTTTATTTCTTCTCACATGTTCATTAGTTATTAATGGCAAGTTGTATTTGAATCCATTCTCATTATTACACATCAGAACATTACAAATAAAGCTATAAAATAACTCGACACCAAAATTGATCTTGGTCCTTTCACCACCATACTGCCGTTTCATCAAAGAAAACACCTTTACTATTAAGAGTTTTACAAATGTTGTATCATATATGTAAGTTGTATCATATTATGTGAATTATTTTTCGTGTTGATTTTTTAAATTCAATTTTATTTTATTTTACTTTTATCATTTATTTTTATTTGATTGTAGTTCCCATTATCCTCTCTCTGCAGTGACTTTTTCTTCTCTTTTAGTTTCTATAACACTAAGCTATATATTTATTTTATAATGACTGAAGATGCTAATTTTAACATAAAACATGTAAATGACTAATTAAACCATTAGAAGACTGATTACACACACACAAATAGCTGTGGTACATTTACACAGTGGAATACTGTGGCTATAAGAAAGAAGGAACTCTTACCCTTTGCTACAGCATGGATGGACTTGGAGATTATTATGTTGAGTGAAATAAACAAGTCAGAGAAAGATGCGTATCACATGATCTCACTTACATGTGGAATCTAAAGAACAAAATAAACTGACAATAAAATAAGACCAGAGGCATGGATACATGGAACAAACTGACAAATCTCAGAATGGTAGGACATAGGGGGGATGGGAAGAGATTAGCCAAAGAACATATATGTATATATGCATAGCCCACGGACACAGACAACAAAGCATGGCAGCGGGGGGCAGGGCTGGGGAAAAGGGAGAAAAGAGGGAGAATGAGGGACATCTGTAATAGTGTTAACAGTAAAAAACTATAAAGTTCCACACAAAGAAACAGTATTGTGAAAATTATGTTTTTATGATGATTAAGTACATAATAAGAAATCTGCCCTGGCCGGTTTGGCTCAGCGGTTAGAGCGTCGGCCTGCGGTCCAGAGAGACCCGGGTTCGGTTCCCGCTAAGGGCATGTACTTCGGTTGCAGTTTGTCCCCGGCCCTGGTTGGTCGTGCGGGTGGCAGCCACTCGATGTGTCTCTTTCACTTCGATGTTTCTCTCTCTCTCTCTCTTCCTCTCTCTCCCTCCCACTCCATCTGGAAAAAATTAAAAAAAAAAAAAAAAAAAGAAATCTTCCTGTGAAGTGTTCAATCGTACCTCTACATATTTGTTTAAGTTTTATATTGAACAATTTGAATTTTTGGAGTCTAACTTGGTAATGTGAATGTGGTACATTCACAATTTTATTTTTTTGGAAAGGTACCCATAGCATTACATATAGATCTGGTACACTATGCTACTTTTAATTCATATTCCTCATTGCTACACAACTTCATTCTCAATTTCTCCACTACAAGTTTTAGAAATTCTAGAAGGAGAAAAAATGTGAGAACTGAGAGTAGTAACTAAGATTCAAGAAACGGATTCTCACAAGAGAAAGTTGAAAAATGCTAGCATGACAAGTTATCAACGTGATCCACTTTCCCTTTTAAAAAAGGGGTAGGACTATTAATCCTCTTGATCAGCTCTTCTTTGGTTCAAATTTATTTGTCTAACTGCCCTCTTAGCTGGAAATAATGTTTTCTTTTTTTTTGAATCACCACAACATTATGTTCCTTTTTCACTTGTAACAATACATGTATGTGACAGAATGTATAAAAAAACACATACAGAATATATGAAGAACTCTTATACATAAAATGTAAACAGACAAAACCAAAACATAAAAATATGATATAAGACATGAACAAACAGTTCATAAAAGAAGATACCTAAATTGACATCGAACGCAGGAAAAGTTTCATAGGAGAAAGTTGCATAGGAGAAAGTGAACCATGTCATTAGTTACCCAGTAAAAACAATGAAAACTTACTGTATAATGTGATACTATAACCCAGTGAGTAAAATGTTGTACAAATTCATTGGTCTATAGAGATAATAGACAAATAGATAGATGAGATAGATAGATAGATGATAGATGATAGATAGATAGATGATAGATAGATAGATAGATGATAGATAGATAGATAGATAGATAGATAGATAGATAGATAGATAGATAGATAGATAGATAAACAGAATAGGGGAATGTTATTTATAGTAAAATGCCAACTAATAAATATATTTACTTGTACAAGCATCATTTTATGTAGTTGTACCACCTTGCCCTAAAGCTATGTTTTGAACTGAAGCTTATAAGAATGATATTCTCATACACTACTTTGAATTATTTATATAAAGCAGTGGTTAGCAGATGTGTTCATTAATTTGATGGGGATAAGCCTTTCACAGTGTATATATATATATGAAATCATCATGCTGCTCATATTAATGATCTTATAATTTTGTCAATTATACCTCAATAAAGCTGAAAAATAAGCAGTGGTAAGCTACTCAGTTCTGATTATATAGATCACCAGATAATGTTGGTAAGAATGGAAAAAAAAAAGGAAAGTATGTGCATTTTTTAGGTTGTTCCCTTAAATGTAATAATTTATCATCATTTACAGAATCTAATTAGGCTTGACCATTCTTTCTCTTGGAGATATCTTAGTTTATAGGAAAATAATTCTTTTCTCTTGCTTGTAGATATGATAACATGAGGATCACACTTAGCTAAAACATTTTTTTTAAAGTTGCACATTTATATGTCTGCATCCCATTTTTATATAACTATGAGAATATTGATATTTCCTTATTATCTTTGATATTAGCTTTTGCTTTTTACACCTCATTTGTCTACGTTATTCCTTGTACTTCACTAAAGCTTCTTACATCCTGCTTTTTTCTCTAAATCTTAATAATTGCAGTGAAATATTTATAAATTATAATTGCTGCTTATCTTTCTCTTTAAATTTATAATAGCTTTATTAATTTATAATTGACATAACACAAACAATACATATTTAAATTATATAATTAGATGTTTTAATGAATGTGAAAACAAAGACCAGAGTCAAGACAATGAACATATTCATCATCTCCAAATTTTCCTTGTGTGCTTTCAAAGTCCCATTTCCAATACTCACCCTTTCCATCACCTGTCTCCAGCTAAACATTGATCTACTTTTTGTCACTATTCATTAGATTTTATTTTCTTGAATTTTACATAAATGGAATCATACAGTTTGTGCTTTATGTTTTCTGGCCTCTTTCACTCAGCATAAGTATTTTGAGATTTATTTATGTTGTGATGTGTGTGAATAATCCATTTTTTTCATTGTTAAGTCATGTTCCATTGTATGGATATACCATGATTTATTTAACTATTCATCTGTTGATAAACATTTGGGTTGGTTACACTTTGGTGATATTATAAATAAAGCTGATAGAACATTTGTGCTCAGATCTTTGCATGGACATATGCTTTCATTTCTTTTGAATACATACCTAGGAGTGTAATTGCCAGATAATATGGAAGATTTATGTTTAACATTTTAAAAAACTGTCAAAGTATTTTCCAAAATTTTGGTGGCACTTTATCTATCTATCTATCTATCTATCTATCTATCTATCTATCTATCTATCTATCTATCTATTTAATTGGATTAATTGGGGTAATGCTGATTAACAAAATTATGCAGATTCAGATGTACAATTCTACAACACATCATCTGTGTGCTATTATTGTGTATTAACCTCCCCAGGTCAAGTCTCCATCCATCATCATCTGTCCTCCTTATACCCTCCTCCACCTTGTTCCACTCCCCCTTACCCCTTGGCAATCACCACACTATTGTCCATGTCCATGAGTTTTTTTTTTTCCTCTCTCTCTCTCTTTCTTTTCTATGGTATCTTAATTACCATAAACAGTGAATGAGATTTCAGAATTTTACATTCTCCCAGCACTTCTTGTGGTCAAATTTTTCTTTATTATTTTAGCCATTTTGATATGTGAAAAGTAGTGTTTCATTGTGATTTTTATTTGCATTTTTCTAATGACAGAAAATATTAAGTATCTCTTCATGTATTTATAGGACATTTGTATATTATCTTTGGTGTACATCTTCCTTGGTCATTTTAATTGTATTACATATATTGAGAGTTTTCTTTGTTGGATGCTTGATGTGTTTATATGTCTATAATTGTCTTTCAGCATTGTTTTAAGATTCAGTTAAATTACTAGGAAACAGGTTGTTTTTTCTGTTCTTTCTTTTTAAATTTGTGAGGTTAGATTGCAGCAGTACAGTCTAGGGCTATCTTCTACTTCTGTTGCAAGATTCTTCTGATGCTTTACCCAGTGCTATATGAACCATGAAATTTTCCAGATTGTGGAGAGTGCACCATTCCTGCCCTTGTGTGAGCACCAGATACCATTAACTCATTTTCCAGGTACCCTTTAATAGTTTCCTTACATGCATGTCTCGGTGAACATTCAAATGAGGACTTTAGGGGGGAACCCTCTGGAGTTCTTTGGGGTTCTCTTTTTGTGCCTATCTTTTCTTTGGTAATCAGCCTCAAGAACTCCAGATGCTTTGGTTGTCTCAGAACATTAATTCTGTCTCCTTAACTTAGGAAGTCCGCTGAGCTTTGCCTGGAATCCTCCTCCCTGAGCTATTGCTTGGAATATAGTTTTAAACTGAGGCAATCATAGGATTTACCACATTTCCAATTTCTCAGAGATTACTGTCATTTGATGCCTGCTACCCAGTGTTTTGAAAATCATTGCTTCATATATTTTGACCTGTTTTGTTTTTTTCAGGCTGGTGGGAAAATCTGGTCCCTGTTATTTCATCTGGGTTCAAAGTAAAGAGAATTATCTTCTTTTGTATGCTGTTTAACAAATAACGTTTTTTTGTTCTGTGTTATATAGCCTAGTAATATTATCTTATTTACCTTATCATCTCAAAAAATATAATCAATTTATCATATTTAATTTAAAATCTAGATATTTTCAGATTTGCATATTTTGGAAACAAAGAAAAATTGAATAATTAGTATCAACAGTTGTTTAAAATGTTCATTCTTTCAATATTTATTGCAAGTTAATATTGCTCATTCTAAGGATTGTTACCATAACTGATCACTTTGTCTGGTGAATGACTAAAATTTTCCAAGGTACCACTCACTAATCAATGTGGTAACCAGATAACTTTGAGAAGGAATTTCTCACGTTGGAACTCTCTAGAGGTTCATTTATTGGATTTAGAATAATCTGCAATTAGATTTATTTTTGGGGCTTGGATATAAATGTAGCCTACTAAAACATTACCATTTTTGCTTTTTTTTTTTCCCCAAGAAATATTACAGCAGCTTTTGATCCTTGGTTATTAGAAGGTATTTGTGTGTGTGTGTGTGTGTGTGTGTGTGTGTGTGTGTGTGTGTGTGTGATAGCATTTATTTTTTTATTTATTTGGATATATCTTTATTGTTGAAAGTATTACAGATGTCCCTACTTTTTCTCCCATTGACACCCTCCTCCCCGCTCCCACCCACACCTCCTGCCTTCACCTCATTGTTGTCAGTGTCTATTAGTTATGCCTATATATATATAAGTTCTTTGGTTTTTCTCTTCCCATCCTCCATCCCCTTACCTCTGAGGTTAGTCAGTCTGTTCTCTACTTCATGTCTCTTGATCTATTTTTTTGACAGCTTATTGTGCTTATTATATTCCACAAATAAGTAAGATCATGTGATACTTGTCTTTCTCTGACTGGCTTATTTCTCTTAACATAATATTCTCCAGGTCCCTCCATGTTGACTCAAAGGGTAAGAGATCTTTCTTTCTTACAGCTGCATAATATTCCATTGTGTAAATGTACCACAGCATTTTTATCCACTCATCTACTGATGGGCACTTTGGCTGTTTTCAGAGCTCATCTATTGTAAATAGCGCTGCTATGAACACAAGGGTGTATCTATTCTTTCCAAATGGTATTTCAGGCTTCTTAGGAAATAGTCCTAGTAGTGGGATCACTGGGTCAAATGGAAGATCTATTTTTAACTTTTTGAGGAAACACCATATTGTTTTCCATAGTGGCTGCACCAGTCTGCGTTCCTATCAGCAGTGTACTAGAGCCCCCTTTTATCCACACCCTCACCAGCACTTGTTGTTTGATGATTTATTAATGGTAGCCATTTTGTCAGGTGTGGGGTGATACCTCATACTCATTTTAATTTGCATCTCTCTGATGATTAGTGACATTGAACATTTTTTCATATTTTTCTTGACCACTTTTATGTCATCTTTGGAGAGGTGTCTATTCAGATGCTCTTCCCATTTTTAAAATTGGATTCTTTGTCTTCCTTTTGTTGAGCTGTATGAGTAATTTATATATTTTGGATATTAATCACTTATCTGATGTCTTATTGGCAAATATATTCTCCCAAAGTGTGGGTTCCATTTTCATCTTGATGTTGGTTTCTTTTGCTGTGCAGAAGGTTTTTACTTTGATGTATTCCCATTTACTAATTTTTTCCTTTGTTTTTCTTGCCCTAGGTGATGTATCGGTGAAAATTCTGCTATGTGTGATGTCTGAGGTTTTGCTGTCTACATTTTCTTCTAGAATTTTTTATGGTTTCACAACTTATATTTAAGTCTTTTATCCATTTTGAGTTTATTCTTAAATTCATACTATCATCTATTCTATTGGTAGGACTGCTCCTGGCTTCATACATCTTCTTTCTATTCATTACTCTTTATTCTTTCTGTTTTTCATCTCTAATCTAGGTTTATATAATAAACTGCTTACAAATTCTTTGACTCTATTTTAAAATGATCAATAAGAACTTGAATTTGAAAGAATTTTTGTGGCATTCCAGATATCTATTCTTAATGCCTATAGTGATTCTTTTTTTTTTTTTTTAAATCCTCACCAGAGGGCATTTTTTCATTTTTTGTTCAGACAGAGTGGGAGGGAGAGAGGGAGAGAGAGAAAGAAACATCGATGTGAAAGGGACACATTGAGTGGCTGCCACCCGCATGACCAACCAGGGCCGGGGACAAACTGCAACCGAGGTACATGCCCCTAGCGGGAACCAAACCCGGGTCTCTCTGGACCGCAGGCCGACGCTCTAACTGCTGAGCCAAACCGGCCAGGGCTAGTGATTCTTTGCTTTATGTTTCCTGGGAGCAATTTTACAAGTACTTGTTGTGGACTCCAGGAGTTATAAGGAAGACACAATTTTCTGTTCCTATCAGACCTCTTCAATGTGTGCTTTTTGTGCCACTATTAAAGACGATAGGCATCTGCACAAGAATATTTGTGATAGTGGCTAATAATGCATGTTTATGGCCTCAAACTAGACTTATTGATCATAATCTCTGAGGTTAAGGCTTTAGTACCTCAGGTGATTCTTATGAACACTAATGTTTGAAAGTTATTACTGTAAGCTTCTATAAGTAATCATCATTATAAAGCAACAGTCATTTTGAATGTGAAAGAGATAATTGTGAACAGTTACCTCAGTGCCTCTCTTAATTATTTTGGCTAACTCATTTTTAGTGAGACTCAAAAGATCTTGTTATTTTACTTTTTACTCATGGAAACAGATTATAAATTCTCTAATTATTTGTCTCATGTTATGACTTTTAAAAAAATACTATAGGAGGTATAAAGTAAAGAGCATAGGATTGAGATTTAGAAGTCCTAGGGTAGGAAAATGTGCATACGTTTCTGACTTGAGGTACAGGGCATTCATCACTATTTTAATGGTATATATTCATATATTTTTAATCTACTTCGTACCCTTGGTAATAACTCCAAATATTAGTTATATATCTATATCATGTATGCCCTCTTGCAAATCTTATAATTTAAACAAAAATTGATGTACTTTTTATTTTTCATGCCTCTCATTATCTTGTGTCCTTAGATCTTAACTTTATCTTTGGTAAGTTTTTCAGTTCTAATCTTTTTAAAAATAGGTTCCTACCTAGTAAAAGAACACATTTACTACATTTATAAACTTTTTCTTTAATTATATGTGTGCCCATCAGGGCAGACTCAGTCATTCTGGAAATCAAGAAACAATACACTTATGGCTTATTTCTATTTGGTCGTCTTTCTTTGTTGAACTACTTGCATAAGATTGGTGTGAGATGTATATTCTGGAGGTTTTATTGCTTTGAAGTAACGATTCTCAACTGGAAGCAATTTTTCTCCTCGGGAGACATTTGAAAAATTGTCATTATTTGAGTATAATGCCTTATAGGGGTGCTACTGGCATTTAGTGGTAGATGTCAGGGATATGGCTAAACATCCCAAAATGCAGAAGACAGTCTCTTCTCTCTCAAATATAGTATTTCCTAGTACAAAATAATGATAGTATTAAGGTTGTGAAACTATTTTTTAAAGTAATAGTGTGAGGTTTTAGATGGATATATCCTTGTAGATATTCCCTGCATTATTCTAGAACTCTTCTGAAAACCCAGAAAATTATGTACTTACATGATAAAAATATTTTCTTTAACACCATTCTTTCGGGTTTTATCTAACAAAGGATTAGTAGGGAAGAGAAAAAAGACACAGTTGCAGGGAAGATAAATTTAGAAATGGTAACTACTAAAATGAACTTATATGAAAAAATTTAGTCTTTTCCCCTGATTATATCTAGCTTAATAAATTCATTCATTTCAAGGAGAAATAGCAATGTAAGAGAACCCAATTTCCCCATTCCCCCACAAAGATCAATGATTGGACAGCTATCCAGTATTAAAACTGCTCTGGGAGAACTCTGGAGTCCACGCAGAATGCTTTAGCAACATAATAGGAGAGAAAAACAAAATAATCACACAATAAGACAAAGAATACAACTCCATTTTACATGCATCACCCCATCCTGAAAGTTTGCACTATTAGGTGCCAAGAAGGAACTTCCCTTCTAGAAAGAGTTCCTCTTGCCAAGAAAGGAAGAATAGGTGAACAACCAGCTCCTCCAGTCTTGTGGTGCACTACCCAAATGTCCCACTTAGGTTTTACCTCAACCATATTGGCGAAGCTAATATGTATTAAGCTGGATAGTAATACAAAAAATAAGCAGAGGCTATTATTAGTAGATACACAGCAGGAACAATGAGGTTCACAGACATTTGTTCTTCAGACAAATTAAGCATATTTTGCCTCTCACAAAGCCAGTGACAAGCATAACCATCCTATACCCTAAGTAGATCTCAGTAGCTTTTTGTCTCACAGGTATTTACACTGACTGACCCCAAATAGGTGAATCCCTGCCCCTGCCCCTATGTCTTCCCCTGCCCCTGCCCCTGCCAGGGCTTGGAATCCACACCAGCAAACATTTAAGGTTTCTTCACCTACTCAAGTGTAAGACACTGAACTCTTGAGTCTCTCCCCACTCCCAATGGAGCTTAGGAGTCATTCTCACAACCAACACAGGCTTCTGCAGCAATGTGAGTGCAAGACACTAGCTTAGTTATCCTGGTAGACCCCCACCACTGTGCCTGCCCTTGGGGGGTAATGCCTTTAGCTTTGAATGTGCATGTCACCAGCCGGACAACAACATTGGCCTCCACTGTAGTGTGCATAAATGGAGAAAGGGTATGTAGAAAGTGGCTGTTGCCACTATGACCACCTGTTACTAGCCCCTCCAGCTGTACAACTGTCTTTTCCCAGCTTGAGTCCCATCATCAGTATACACTACAGAGTGCACAAGCAAAGGGAGAGAGTGCAGAAATAAGAGAGCACAACAACATCCAGGGGACTCATATTTGCCTATAGGCCCAAATAGGCCCTGTCATTGGCCTGCACCACTGAGACAACCTGTAGATATTCCCTCCAGCTGTACACCTGCACAACCTTAGTCTTTCCCTTATTACTGGACCCCACTACAGTGTGCATGCCAGGGAGAGAGTGTATAGCCACAGGAGAGCATGCCAACAGCCAAAGGCTTTGCAGCTGTTTATTAGCCCATATTAATAACTGCCTACTCTCACTGGGCAGCACCATCATGTCCACTTATTATCTATAGATAGTGACTTAGGCTATGCACCTGCATAGTCCATGCTCAACCCTCATCACTAGTGTTTAGTGCATACCTAAGGTGAGAATGGGGAGCTACAGAAGAGGATGTTGACAGCAAGGGCCTCCACAGCTGCCAGTGAGCCCATAGTTGGTCCTAGCCCTGACCACCTACCTATGCCTCCATCATTATGACTATGTCTACATTTGGTCACTGTCACTACATAGGGACCTGTGCTGGCTTCCACAGCCAGGTTTGGGCAAACCACTAGCTCCAGCTACCACTGTTGCATGATCTGGTCCTTAGATGCTGGAACTGGATGTACCATGGTACCCACATATCCCTTGAAGCCACTGTAGACTCCTTATAATGCTCACCAGGGACCACATAACTGTCAATGTCATGGTCCACAGTGGATTGAGCTAAATAGATACCAAGACACCCCTCATCAGGTGCAGCCACATGCTCTTGCACATTATGCCTTGCACCACAATAGCCAGGGTCACAGCAAGCTCTAGCATGGCCTGGCCCATAATTGAAAGGCTTCCCTTACTGAAGGCAGGACAAAATGTCTGAAACAGGTGTCTGCTTCTTCAAAATACACAGACACCTATGCAAGATTACAGGGACAAAGAAGAATCAAGAAAACATGTCGTTATCAAAGAAATACACTAAATTTCCAGTAACTGGCCTCAAGGAAATGGAGATCCAAAAAATGACTGACAAAGATTTCAAAATAATTCTTCCAAATATGCTCAGAGAAAACACTAATAAACAGTTTAACAATATCATAGCAACAACAGAAGAACAAAATGAGATGTTCAAAAAGACAGAGAAAACATAAAAAACAACCAGATATTTGGGATCTGAAGAATAAAATGACTGAACTGAATAATTCAATAGATAGCTTCAACAGCATAATTGAACAAACATAAGAGAGTGTCGGTGAGCTGGATGACAAAACAATTGATATTATGCAATCAGAGGAGAAAATAATGACAATTATTATTTAATTTAAAAAGAAAAAAATAGAAAGGAAAGATAAAAGCCTATGAAAATCATGGAACACCATCAAAAGAAATAATGTATGAATCATTAGAGTCGCAGAAGGGGATAATAAGAAGAAAAGGGTAGAGAGCTTACTTCAAGAAATAATGATTGAGAAGTCCAGTCCCAAACCTGAGAAAAAAATTGGATATCTAATATCATAAGTCTAATAGGTCCCCTCAAAATCAATTCTAAACAATCTCCTCTCAAACATATCATAATAAAATTGTATAAAACCAATGACAAAAAGATAATTTTAAAAGCAGAAAGAGAAAAAAAATCTGTCAAACAAGGGAACCCCCAGCTTTGGGACAATAAAAATGTAACAACATTTGCATTATAGGGGTATTGGAAGGAGAAGAATCAGAGAAAGGAATACACAACCTGTTTGAAGAAATAGTGAAAGAAAACTTCCCTAAACTGGTGAAGGAAAAAGTCACACAAGACCAAGAAACACAGAGAGTGCTAAGCAAAATGAGCCCCAGAAGACCCACAGCTAGACACATCATAATAAAAATGACAAACATTAAAGACAAAGAAAGAATCTTGAAGGAAGCAAGAGAGAGACAGATAGTTACCCACAAGGGAGCTCCCATTAGACTGTCAGCTGATTTTTCAATAGAAACACTGCAGGCCAAAAGGGAGTGGCATGAAGTATACAAAGTAATGCAAGGCAAGCGTCTGAATTCAAGACTAATCTATCTAGCATGATTATCATTCAAAACTGAAGGAGAAATAAAGAGCTTCAAAGATTTAAAAAAAGGTAAAGGAATGTACCACCACCAAACTAGCACAGCAAGAAATGTTGAAGGGACTGTTGTAAGAAGAAGAAGAAACAGAGAGAGAGAAAAAGGAATACAGGCATAAAATAAAAATGTCAACTAATAACTATTTATCAAAAATAACCTTAAATGTAAATGGCTTAAATGCTCCAATCAAAAGACACAGGGTAGCTGATTAGATAAGAAAACATGACCCATATATATGCTCTCTACAAGAGACCCACCTCACAACAAAAGACTCATACAGGATGAAAGTGAAGGGATGGAAAAAAAAGTTTCCAAGCAAATGGAAATGAAAAAAAAAGCTGGTGTAGGAATACTCATATCTGACAAGATAGACTTCAAAACGAGGGCCATAATAAGAGACATAGAAGGTCACTACATAATATTAAAAGGATCAATACAACAAGAGGATATAACCCTGGTAAACATATATGCACCAAATATGGGAGCACCAAAATATATTTTAAAAAAACTTCTGGAGGACTTCAAGGGAGAGATCAATAGCAATAAGATCATAGTGGGTGACATTAACACCCTACTGACACCACTGGATAGATCTTTCAGATAAAAATTTAACAAGGACATAGAGTCCTCAAATGACAACCTAGATCAGTTGGACTTCATTGATATTTACAGAACATTTGACCACAAAGCTGCAGAATATACATTCTTCTCAAGTGCACACGAGACATTCTAAAAGATAGACCACATGTTAGGACACAAAGTAAGTCTCTACAAATTCAAGAAGATTGAAATCACATCAGCATCTTCTCAGATCATAATGGCATGAAACTAGAACTCAATTACAACAAAAACACACAAACACATTCAAACACTTGGAGGCTAAATAGCATGTTATTAAACAATGAATAGGTTACCAACAAGATCAAGGAAGAAATTAAAACTTCCTAAAAACCAATGAAAAGGAACACACAACAACACAAAATGTATGGGATGCAGCAAAAGCAGTCTTGAGAGGGAAGTTCATAGCCTAAAAGCCTACCTCCAGAAACAAGAAAAATTCCTAATTGACTTTCTCACACTACAACTTAAAGAATTAGAAAGTAAACAAAAAGAAAAAACCCAGGGACCTACGTGAAGCTAGGACCCTAGAGAGGCTTGTGAGACCCAGCCGCCCAGCTGTGAGCACCGCCCTCAGGGTTAAAGCCCAAGCCGGCTCCATAGTGCAGAGGGCCAGGACAGAGCACTAAAATAGCCACAACCACTCACCTTGGGCTCCGGCAGAGGGAGGGCGGACTGGAATGGAACTGTGCGGGGACACTCGGGATTTGGAGGGTGCTCAGAGCTTTTGCTGAGTTGTGGCCATGCAGGATGGTGGCCATTTTACACCAGCCCAGGGTTCTGGGGAGAGGTGGCAGCCCCTCCCTTGGAGATTCAGCCCCACACAGGTGGGCCACTAAAATGCAAATTGGGGCTCATTAACTACCAGCATCTACCCCAACCTCGGGAAATTCTCTCACGCTGAACACCTGAGGGAGGTTTTCATTCAACTGAGAACCCAAGGCTCTTCAAGTAACTGGACTAATACCCTCTAGGTAAAAAGCTAGAGGATAACTTAACCTTTTCTGGGCTTGAAAATCTACCCAGGAAAGTAAGTCTTGACAGTGGTGTTTAACGTGGGTCCTCCCATGCTCATCTAAACCCAGTAGAGGGAGCCACAAACAGCAGAAGACCAACATCAAAAGGGAAAATTTGGCAGGCTCCAAAAACCACTGAGATAGCCAAAAGTGAGAAACAAAGAAACAAACCCCAAATGAAAGAACAAGAAACCTCTACAGAAGATGAGATAAATGAAATGAAGTTAAGCAAGTTAACAGAGCTAGAATTCAGAGCCATGATCTTAAGGAAGCTCAACAGCATGAGTAAGGACATCAAAACCATAAGCAAAGACTGAAATACTGAAAACCAACCAAGTGGAAATTAAGAAGCAGCAAGAAGAAATGAAGAATGACATAGCAGAAATGAAGAACACATTGGAAGGACTAAACAGCAGAGTAGAGGAAGCTGAGGACTGGATCAGTGAATTAGAAGACAGGGCAGAAAAAATCAACCAATCAGAAAACCAAAAGGAAAAAACCATGAAAAAACAAGAAGACAGCTTAAGACAACTGTGAGACAACAGGAAAAGTAATAATATTCACATCATAGGAGTCCCCGAAGAAGAAGAAAATGAGCAAGGGTTAGAGAATATACTTGAAGAAATAGTGACAAAAAACTTCCTTAATTTGGTGAAGGAAGAAGGCATTCAAGTTCAAGAAGCACAGAGAGCCCCAAGTAAGAAGAACCCAAATAGGCCCACACCAAGACACATAGTAATTAAAATGCCCAAAATTAAAGACAAAGAGAGAATCCTAAAGGCAGCAAGAAATAAGCAACAGGTTACCTACAAAGGAACCCCCATAAGGCTATCAGCTGACTTCTTAACAGAAACACTACAGGCCAGAAGGGAATGGCATGAAGTAATCAAGGTCATGAAAAACAAGCATCTGAATCCAAGACTACTCTACCCAGCAAGGCTATCACTTAAAATAGAAAGTCAAATAAAGAGCTTCCCAGACAAAGAAAGGCTAAGGGAATACATTATCACCACACCAACACTGCAAGAAATGTTAAAAGGACTTCTGTAATTAGTAGAAGAAATAGAAAGGAAAATAGAACCACACTAAACAAAAATGGCAATAAATAAGTACATATCAATAATCATCTTAAATGTAAATGTACTGAATGCTTCGATAAAAAGACACAGAGTAGCTGATTGGATAAGAAAGCATGACTCATATATATGTTGTTTACAGAAGACTCGCCTCACAACAAAAGACTCACATAGGCTGAAAGTGAAGGGATGGAAAAAAAATCTTCCAAGCAAACGGAAAGGAAAAAAAAGCTGGGGTAGAAATACTCATATCAGATAAAATAGATTTCAAAATGAAGGCCACAACTAGAGACAAAGAAGGTAACTACTTAATATTTGAAAGGATCTATCCAACAGGAAGATATAACCATGGTAAACATATATGCACCCAATATAGGAGCACCAAAATATATTAAAAATATTCTGGAGGACTTCAAAGGAGAAATTGACAACAATACAATCATAGCAGGGGACTTCAACACTCCACTGACATCACTGGATAGATCCTCTAGACAAAAAATTAACACGGAAACAGAGACTCTAAATGAAGCACTAGACCAAATGGATTTAATAGATATCTACAGAGAATTACATCCCAAAACTACAGAATTCACATTGTTCTCAAGTGCACATGGGACATTCTCAAAGATAGACCACATGTTAGGACACAAACTAAGTCTCTACAAGTTCAAGAAGACTGAAATCATATCAAGCATCTTCAGATGACAATGGCATAAAACTAGAAATCAATTGCAACAAGAACATCCAAAGACATTTGAACACATGGAGGCTAAATAGGATGTTATTAAACAATGAATGGGTTACCGAGGAGATCAAGGAAGAAATTAAAAACTTACTGGAAACCAATGAAAATGAACACACAACAACACAAAATCTATGGGATGCAACGAAAGCAGTTCTGAGAGGGAAGTTCATAGCACTACAGGCGTACCTCAAGCAACAAGAAAAATTTCTAATAGACCATCTAACCTCACAAGTTAAAGAACTAGAAAGCAAACAATAAGAAAACCTTAGAGCAAGTAGAAGGAAGGAAATAGTACAGATCAGAGCAGAAATAAATGACATAGAGACCAAAAAAAAAAAAAACAATTCAAAGGATCAGTAAAAGAAAGAGCTGATTTTTTGTAAAGATAAACAAGATTGATGGACCCTGAGCTAGACTCACCAAGAAACAAAGAGAGAGAACACAAATGCACAAAATCAGAAATGAAAGAGGAGAAGTAACAACTGACACCACAGAAACACAAAGGATCATTAACAAATACTGTGAACAATTATATGGCAACAAATTGGACAATCTAAGCAAAATGGACAAATTTTTAGAAACACATAGTCACCCAAAACTGAACTGGGAAGAGATAGAAAACTTGAACAGACCAATAACAACTAAGGAAATTGAAGATGTAATCAAGACTCTCACAGCAAACAAAAGCCCATGCCCGGACGGCTTCAAGAGGGACTTTTGCCGAACATTCAAAGAAATAACACCCATTCTCCTCAAACTATTTCAAAAATTCAAGAAGAAGGAAGACTTCCAAACTCGATTTATGAACCCAGCATAATTCTAATTCCAAAACCAGAAAAAGACACTACAAAGAAAGAAAACTACAGGCCAATATCACTGATGAACGTAGATGCCAAAATCCTGAACAAAATACTAGCAAATCGGATCCAGCAATACATCCAAAAAATTATTCACCATGACCAAGTGGGATTCATCCCAGGGATGTAAAGCTGGTTCAATATTCGCAAATCAATAAATGTGATACACCACATAAACAAAATGGAAGATAAAAACCACATAGTCATATCAATAGACACTGAAAAAGCATTCGACAAAATCCAGCACCCATTTCTGATAAAAACGCTCAGAAATTTGGGAATTGAAAGATCATATCTGGACATAATAAAGTCCATATATGAAAGACCTACAGCCAACATCATATTCAATGGGCAAAAACTAAAAACATTTCCCTTAAGAACAGGAACAAAACAGGGATGCCCACTTTCGCCACTCTTATTTAACATAGTACTGGAAGACTTGACCACAGCAATCAGACATGAAGAAAAAATGAAAGAGATCCAAATTGGAAAGGAGGAATTGAAACTGTCATTATTCACAGATGACATAATATTATACATAGAAAACCCTAAAGACTCTATCAAATATCTACTAAATTTAATGAAGGAAATTGGCAAAGTAGCAGAATACAAAATTAACATCAAGGAATCGATGGCATTTTTATACACCAATGATGAACTCAGAGAAAGAGAAACTAAAAAAAACAATTCCGTTTACCATTGCAGCAAAAATTTAAGATACTTAGGAATAAACTTAACCAAAGAAGTAAAGGACCTATTTGCAGAAAACTACAGGACATTGAAAAAAGAAATAGAGGAAGATATAAAAAAGTGGAAGCATATACCTTGTTCATGGATTGGAAGAATTAACATCACTAAAATGTCCATATTACCCAAACCAATCTATAGATTCAATGCAATCCCCATCAAAATACCAGTGACATATTTCACAGAATTAGAACAAATACTTCAAAAGTTTATATGGAACCAAAAAAGACCCTGAATAGCTACAGCAATCTTATAAAAGAAGGACAAAGTAGGTGGGATCACAATACTGGATATCAGGTTATACTACAAAGCTACTATAATCAAAACAGCCTGGTACTGGCACAAGAACAGGGATATAGACCAGTGGAGAAGAACAGAGAATCCCGAAATTGACCCAGGACATTTTACTCAGTTAATATTTGACAAAGGTGGCAAGAGCATACAATGGAGTAAAGACAGCCTCATTGATAAATGGTGTTGGGAAAATTGGATAGCTACATGCAAAAAAAAAAAAAAAAAATGAAACTAGACCATCAACTTACCCCATACACAAGAATAAACTCAAAATGGATAAAAGACTTAAATGTGACTCAGGAATCCATAAAAATCCTAGAAGAAAATGTAGGCAACAAAATTTCAGACATCATATGCAGCAGAATCTTCACTGATACATCACGTTAGGCAACAGAAACAAAGAAAAAAAATGAACACACGGGACTACATCAAACTCAAAAGCTTCTGTACAGCAAAAGAAACAACCATCAGAACAGAAAGGGAACCCACTGTATAGGAGAGCATAATTGCCAATGATACATCAGATAAGGGGTTAGTCTCCAAAATATATAGAGTGCTCATACAACTCAACAAAAGGAAGACAAAGAACCTAATTAAAAAATAGGCAGAGGAGCTAAATAGATACCTGTCCAAACAGGACATACAAATGGCTGAGACATATGAAGAAATGCTCAACATCACTAATCATCAGAGAGATGCAAATTAAAACAACAATGAGGTATCACCTCACACCTGTCAGAATGGCCACCATCAACAAACCATCAAACAACAAGTGTTGGCGAGGGTGTGGAGAAAAGGGGACTCTAGTACACTGCTGGTGGGAATGCAGACTGGTGCAGCCACTATGGAAAACACTATGGTGTTACCTCAAATAATTAAAAATTGAATTGCCATTTGACCCAGTGATCCCACTTCTAGGAATATACCCTAAGAAGCCTGAAACACCAATCAGAAAGAATATATGTTCCCCCATATTCATAGCAGCACTATTTACAATAGCTAAGATCTGGAAACAGCCCAAGTGTCCATCAGTAGACGAATGGATAAAAATGCTGTGGTAACATATACAAAATGGAGTACTATGCAGCTGTAAGAAAGAAAGATCTCTTATCCTTTGAGATGACATGGAGGGACCTGGAGAGTATTATCCTAAGCAAAGAAACCAAGCATTGAAAGACAAATATCACATGATCTCACTTATTTGTGGAATATAATGAACATAACCGTCTGAGGAACAGGGTAGACTCAGAGATTTGGAAGTAGGGTACAGACTGACAACCCTCACAAGAGGGGGTGGGGGCAGAGGGAAGAGATAAACCACAGAACTTATACGCATGTATGCATAAGTGATGGACATGGACAACAAAGCTGGGGGCAGGGTGGGGAGGATGGGGAGGAGGATGTCAATGGGGAAAAAAGGATAAATATATGAAACAAAAATAAATTAATAAAAAAATGAAAAAAGAAAAAAAAAAGACACTCAAATAAACAGCCTCACTTTATTCCTCAAGGAAGCCGGAAAAAATCAGCCTCAATTTAGCAAAAGAAAGAAAATAACAAAGATCAGAGTAGAAATAAATAAAATAAAGGCCAGAAAAAATAATAAAAAGATCAATTAAGCTAAGAACTTATTTTTGGAATAGATAAAAATCAACAAACCTTTAGCTAGACTAATTCAGAATAAGAGGGAGGACTCAAATAAATAAAATTATAAGTGAAAAATAAGGCATTACAACCGATACCACTGAAATGCAAAGAATCATGAGAGACTACTAAGAACAATTATATCTCAACAAACTTTATAACCTAGAAGGAATGGATACCTTTTGAAGAAAAGCAACTTTTCAAAATGGAGGGCTAGGTGAAAAAGCTGAAGGGATTAAGCAAAAAGAGAATCTCTGGTATAGACAGAGGCCTTGTGACTATTACAGCTAGAATACTAGGTTGAAGTCCTAGCTTCTCTCCACATGTACTGTAACCATGAACATACAATTGCTTAATCTCTTGTTATCTTAGTCTCTTCATCTTATGATGGTAACTATAACATCCAGGCATAGTATTAATGTATAAAATAAACAAATTTGATGTAAAACTTAAAAAGAAAATACTTATAGACACAGACAAACAGTGTGTGATTATCAGAGGGAAAGGGGGGTGGGTGGTAGGTGGAGGTAGAAGAGGGTAAAGGGGAGATAAATGGTGATGGAAGGTGACTTGACTTCAGGTGGTGAACATACAGTACAATATACAGATGATGTATTATAGAAGTGTACACTTAAAACCTATATACTTTTATTAACCAATATCATGCCAATGAATTCAGAAAAATTTTTTTAAAAGAAAGAAAATCAAGTCAATAATAATTAATGGGATTAGATCATTAATCACAAACATTCTTTCAGAGCTATAAACTGAAATATTTGTGGATTAAATATTATGAGTCAGCAACTTGCTTCAAAAAGTTTAGTGCAGTGTTGTGGATGAGGATTAGAGCATAGATAAAACCAGGTTGGCCTTGTGTTGATCATTGTTAAAGCTGGGAAACTGGTGAATGCATGTTCACTGCGTATTATTCTCTCTACTATTGTATGTTTGAATTTTCCCTAGTTAGAAAAACAATGTAAATGAGATGAAAAAAAAGTTAATACTTGCCTACCCCAAGAAAACCACCTCCCAAAAAAAGAAAAGTCCAGGACTAGATGGTTTCACTGGTCAATTCTACCAAACATTTATAGAAGAATTAACATTAATCCTCCTCATACTCTTTGAAAAATAATGAAGAGGAGGCATCAATCCTTAACTCATTTTATAAAGCCAGCATTTTCTTATACCCAAAACCAGATTAATGACACCTCAAGAAAACTACAGATCAATATCCTTGATAAATATATATGCAAAAATTTTTAACAAAATATTAGCAAACCAAATTTAACAGCACATTAAAAAGATTATTCAGCATGATCAAGTGGGATGTAAAGATTGTTCTACAGATACAAATCATATGTGATTTGCCACATTAATATAATGAAAAATAAAAATTACATGATTATTTAAATAAATACAGAAAAATTATTTAAAAATACAACTTTTTTGAGGAAAACATTCAACAAATTTGGTATAGAAGAAAAACACCTCAACAGAATACAGGTTATGTATGACAAATGCACGTCAAAATCATACTCTGTGATTTAAGTTTGAAAGATTGTCCGCTAAGATCAGGAACAAGACAATGTTGTTCACTCTCACTACTTCTATTCACAATAGTAGTGAAATTCCTAGCCTGAGCATGTAGGTAATATAAATAAATGAAAGACAGTTAAAGAAGAAAGGAAGAAGTAAAATTTCTTTGTTTGCTGATGACATGATCATATATACATATTTTCCTGAAGACGCCATCAAAAACTGCTATAATCAACAAATTAAGAAAGTTACAGGATACAAAATCAACATAAAGAAAACAGTTGCATTACTGTATACTAACAACAAAACATCTGAGGAAAAAATAAAGATAATCTCATTCGCAGTAATAGTGGAAACAATAAAATACTCAGGAATAAATTTAACCAAGTAAGTAAAAGATCTGTGCACTGGAAATTACAAGACTTTGATGAAAGATACTGAAAATGGTACAAACAAATATAAATACAGCCCAGGTTCATGAATAAGAAGAAATAATATTATTAAACTGTCCACACCACCCAAATAAATGTATAAATTCTACACTACCCCTATCAAAATACAATAACATTTTTCATAGAAAGAAAAAAAGAACCTTAAAATTTTGTAGAGGTCCCAAAATACTGTAATAACCAAAGTAATCCTGAAAAAGAACAAAGTTAGAGACATCACTTTTTTTTTGTTTGTTTCCAACAATACTATAAAGCTAAAGTAATTAAAACAATATGGTACTGGCCTGAATGTAGCACAGAATTGACAGCACAAAATAACCCCCTATATATATGGTCAACTAATAGTTGAAAAGGGAGAACGAAAAGTCTGTTCAATAAATGTTGTTGGGAAAATTGGATAACCACAAGCAGAAGAATGAAATTGAAACCCTATATTCCACCACTCATAAACCTTAACTCAAAATATATTAAAGACTTAAACATAATATCAGAAACCATCAACCTCCTAGAAGAAACATACAGAAAAACTCTTTGACATTGTTTTTGCCAGTGATTTTCTAGTTATGACACCAAAAGCACAAGCATCAAAAGCAAAAATAAACAAGTGGGACAACATGAAATTAAAAAGTGTCTGTACAGCAAACAAAACCATCAACAAAATGAAAAGGTAACCTATAGAAATGGGAGAAAGTAATTGTAAATAATGTGTATGAAATATACACAATATATAAAGAACTCATACAACTCAGTAGCAAAAGAAAATCCAATTGAAATTGTGCAGAGGAGCTGTGCTACATATACACAATGGAGTACTATGCAGCTGTAAGAAAGAAAGATCTCTTATCCTTTGAGACGACATGGAGGGACCTGGAAAGTATTATCCTAAGTAAAACTAGCCAAGCAGAGAAAGACAAATATCACATGATCTCATTTATTTCTGGAATATAATGAACTAAACAAACTGATGAACAAAATAGACTCAGAGTCATAGAAGTAGGGTACAGACTGACAATCCTCAGAAGAGGGGGGAGGGGGGAGGGAAGAGACAAACCACAGAACTTAAATGCCTGTATGCGTAACCGATGGACATAGACAACAAAGCTGGAGATGGGGTGGGGGAGGATGGGGAGGAGGGTGTCAATGGGGAAAAAAGGAGAAACATCTGTAACAAAAAATAAATTAATAAAAAATAAAATAGAATAATAAAAAAAAGAGGAACTCAATAGACAGTTTTCCAAAGAAGACATCCAAATTGCCAACAGATACATGAAAAGATGCTCCACATTACTAAACATCAGGGAAACACAAATCAAAACCACAGTGAGATATCATCTCACACCTGTTAGAATGGCTATCATCAAAAAACATGAGCTAACAAGTGTTGGCAAGGGTGTGGAGAAAAGGGAACTTGTGCACTGTTGGTGGGTATGCAAATTGGTATAGCCAATATGGAAAACAGTATTATGGCTCCTCAAAAATTAAAAATAGAACTAGCATATAATTCAGCAATCCTATATATATACATATATATATATATGTATATATATGTATATATACATACATATAATGAAATCAAGATCTCAAAGAGAAATCTGCACTCCCATATTAATTGCAACACCATTCATAGTAACCAAGATATAGAGATAACCTAAGTGTCCATTGACAGATGAATAAAGAGGATGTGATTTATATATTCAGCCATAAAAACAAACAAAATTTTGCCTTTTGTGACTTGAATGAAACTTTATGGCATTATGCAATATCTAATAAGTCAGACAGAGAAAGACAAATGTTGTATGATATCATCTATATGTGGAATCGAACAAAAAGCCAAATCCAGAGAAAAAGAGAGTAGAGTGGGGATTCCCAGGGGCTGGGGGGGTAGGAGAAATGGAGAAATGTTGGTCAAAGGGTACAAACTTCTATTTCTAAGATTAGCAAGTACTGGGGATCCAATGTACAGCATGGTGATTATAGCTAATAATAATGTATTATATACCTAAATGTTACTAAGAGAGTAGACCTTAAATGTTTTGACCACAAAAAAAGGAATGGTAATTTTGTGATGGGATGAAATTGTTAACTAATGCTATGGTGGTAATTATTTTGCATTATATAAATGTATAAAATCAACATGTTGTACCTCTTAAACTTACACAATATTATATGTCAATTGTATTTTTATAAAGCTGAGGGAAAATCATGTATTTATAAAATGAACACCAACTGCCTACTATGAGGGAGTAACTACTGAGACTGCTAGAATATGTGGATAAAATAAGTCAAGAAAAGACAAAGTGGAATATGTTATGCTATTCATATTACCTTCTCTTTATTTTATTTCCCTCTTATAAATTTGTACATATAACATATTTAAATATTGCTATTTATTTGATGTACTGCAAGTGGTCCCCTTAAATTTAAAAAATAGAACATACTTAGTGTGATGTTTGTTTAAGTATAAATGTCAAATTCATTGTATAATTATTAATTGAAACTAATATTTGCTAGCCCTTAAGTACTAGGGAAACAGTGTTATACAAGGTAACTCTCATTAATCTTATAGGGAATGTAAATACTAAGTAATAATTAAAAGTGTGAAAAAGTCAGTGCAATTGAATCACAAGATGATATGATATCAAAATAAAATTGGAAATTAACATATGAAGAAGGCCAAGATTTCATATTTTTTAGGACAAATTAATAACATGATAAATTCTATGTAAAAATGGGATTTTAAATCTGTTATATAGTATGATCCAAATCTTATGTTTCTCTTATGATTAGGATCCAAATTTAGAATCATTATATGAACATAAACAAACACACACATATATTTATATAACATACATATGTATATTATGGGAAGGAGAGAGAGAGAGAAAGGAGGAGGAAGAGGAAGAAGAGAAGGAGGAAGCGGAGGAGGGAAGGGGAAGGAGAGAAAGTTAAGGAACTAAAATACACCAAAATGTTAATAGTTATTTTTGGATATGGGTACAGTTTTACAGAGTAATTTTTTTTCATTCTTTCCTTTGTAATATATATTGTTCTGTTTTCTAAATTTCCAACAAAGAAGATGCTTTTCTATAATTTGGAAAACAGTTTGGCAGTTTCTTATGAAGTTACCTGTAAACTTGCCATATGATCCCAATAATTCCATTTCCAGGTATTTATCTAAGAAAAATAAAAACACACTGTTCACACATAATATTATACATAAGTATTCATAGCAGCTTTAGTGATAATCTCCCCAAACTACAAACAATAAAATGTACATTAGCAGGTGAATGGATAAAAACATTGTAGTAAATCCATACAATAAAAAATTTGTATGCTTTGATCTCAGCATTGAAAACAGAATTGGTGCATGCAACAACTTGAATGAAGCTCACAGACATTGTTGAAAAAAGAAATCTTACACAAAAAAGTACATATTGTCTGATACCATTTGTGTGAAATCAAAGAACTTGTAAAACCCATGTATGTTATTAGAAAGAGAACCATAGTTGTTTGTGTCTAGACATATCAGAAAAGTGACTGGGAAAGGCATAATAAAACTTTTTGTTATAATAAAAATGTTATTTAAAATGAATGTGGTGAGAGCTATCAGGAGAAGATGGCAGTGGGCAGGACCGGAGCGAAGGTGAGTGTGTGAGAGAGTGAGTGAGTGTGAAAGTGTGAGTGGGTGTGAGTTTGGATGACCAACCTTGAGCAGTGCAGAAATGTGGGGCAGAAGGTTCCTGTGCTGTGGATGGAAAGCATCCGATTACTTTGGTAAGTGGCTCTTCAGCGAGCTTCTCCATGCACAGCTGAGAGGCCCCGCCATTTTGGAAGATCCTTGGTCTTCTCTGAGAGGAGGAAGCGGGGAGCGGGTAGGGCCTAATGACCTGAGTCCACCAGAGCGACTTGCACCATCGGACCAGGGGACCCCACTGTGTCAACCTGGACCAGCACACAGCAGCGACCTATGAGGTTCTTATGAAGAGCTCAGTGGGAACTACATCAGTTTTAAAAAAGAAGTAGAAATTATGCATAAAAATCAACAGGAAATAAAGAATGACATACACGTTATGAAAAATACCTTAGAAGGGTGCAAGAGTAGATTTAAAAAGCTGAAGACCGAATCCGCGACTTAAAAGACAAAGTAGAAAAAAACACCCAAATAGAGCAGCAAATGGGAAAAAAATTTAAAAAGCAGGAGGAAGGTTTAAGGGAGCTTTGGGACAATACAAAATGTAACAAATTTCGCATTATAGGGGTACTGGAAGGAAAGAATCAGAGAAAGGAATACACAACCTGTTTGAAGAAATAATCACAGAAAACTTTCTTAAACTGGTGAAGGAAAAAGTCACACAAGTCCAGAAAACACAGAGAGTCCCAAGCAAGATGAACCCCAAAAGACCCACAGCTAGACACATCATAATAAAAATGGCAAACATTAAAGACAAAGAATCTTGAAGGAAGCAAGAGAGAGACAGAAAGTTACCTACAAGGGAGCTTCCATTACACTGACAGCTGATTTCTCAATAGAAACAGTGGAGGCCAGAAGGGAGTGGCATGAATTGTACAAAGAAATGCAAGGCAAGGGTCTGAATTCAAGACTAATCTATCCAGCATGGCTATCATTCAAAATTGAAGGAGAAATGAAGAGATTCACAGATTTTAAAAAAGCTAAAGGAATTTACCACCACCAAATCAGCACTGCAAGAAATACTGAAGGGACTGTTGTAAGAAGAAGAAGGAACAGAGAGAGAGAGGAGAACACAGGCATAAAGTAAAAATGGCAGCTAATAAGTATCTATCAATAATAATCTTAAATGTAAATGGCATAAAAGCTCCAATCAAAAGACATAGGGTAGCTGATTGGATAAGAAAACACGACCCATATATATGCTGTCTACAGGAGACCTACCTCAAACAAAAGACTCACACAAGATGAAAGTGAAGGGGTGGAAAAAAGTTTTCCAAGCAAATGGAGATGAAAAAAAAAAAAAAAGCTGGTGTAGCAACACTCATATCTGATAAGATAGACTTCAAAACGAGGGAGATAATAAAACAAAGAATGTCACTACAGAATATTAAAAGGTTCAATCCAACAAGATGATATAACCCTGGTAAACATATCTGCACCAAGAACGAGAGCACCAAAATATATTTAAAAACTTCTGGAAGACTTCAAAGGAGAGATCAATAGCAATACAATCATAGTGGGTGACTTTAACACCCCACTGACATCACTGGATAAATCTTCTAGACAAAATATTAACAAAGACACAGAGTCTTTAAGTGACAAACTAGATCAGTTGGACTTAATTGATATTTACAGAACATTTCACCCCAAAGCTGCAGAATATACATTCTTCTCAAATGCACATGGGACATTCTCAAAGATAGACCACATGTTAGGACACAAAATAAGTCTCTACAAATTCAAGAAGATTGAAATCATATCAAGCATCTTTTCAGATCACAATGGTATGAAACTAGAACTCAATCACAACAAAAATATTCAAACACTTGGAGGCTAAATAGCATGTTATTAAACCACAAATGGGTTACCGATGAGATCAAGGAAGACATTAAAAACTTCCTGGAAACCAATGAAAATGAACACACAACAACACAAAATCTATGAGATGCAGCAAAAGCAGTCCCGAGAGGGAAGTTCATAGCACTACAGGACTGCCTCAGGGAACAACAAAAATTCCAAATTGACTTTCTAATCCTACAATTTAAAGAACTAGATAGTAAACAAAAAGAGAAACCAAGAGCAAGTAGAAGAAAAGAAATAGTAAAGGTCAGAGCAGAAATAAATGACATAGAGACTAAAAAAAAAAAAATTCAAAAGATCAATGAAACAAAAATCTGGTTCTTTGCAAAGATAAACAAGATCGATGGAACTTTTGCAAGATTCACCAAGAAAAAAAGAGAGGACCCAAATAAACAAAATCAGAAACAAAAGAGAAGAAATAACAACTGACACCACAGAAATAAAAGGATCATCAAAACATACTATGAACAATTATACACCAACAAATTAGAGAACCTAGGTGAAATGAACAAATTTCTAGAAACACACAGCCTCCCAAAACTGAACCGGGAACAGATAGAAAACTCGAAGAGACCAATAACAACAAAGGAAATTGAAGATGTAATTAAGAAACTCCCAGCAATCAAAAGCCCAAGCCCAGATGGCTTCACAGGGGAGTTTTACCAAACATTCAAAGAAGATCTAACACCCATTCTTCTCAAACTATTCCAAAAAATCCAAGAAGAGGAAACACTTCCAAGCTCATTTTATGAGGCCAGCATGATCCTAATACCAAAACCGGATAAAGACACTACAAAGAAAGAAAACTACAGCCCAATATCCCTGATGAACACATATGCCAAAATCCTTAACAAAATATTAGCAAATCGGATCCAGCAATACTTCAAAAAAAGTATTCATCATGAACAAGTGGGATTCATCCCAGGGATGCAAGGATGGTACAGTATTCTCAAATTAATGAATGTGATACACCACATAAACAAAATGAAAGATAAAAACCCTACAATCATATCAATAGATGCTGAAAAAGCATTCAACAAAATCCAGCACCCATTTCTGATAAAAACGCTCAGCAATGTGGGAATAGAGGGATCATATCGCGACATAATAAAGGCAATATATGAAAAACCTACAGCCAACATCATACTCAATGGGCAAAAACTAAAATCATTTCCCTTAGGAACGGGAACAAGACAGGAATGTCCACTTTCACCACTCTTATTTAACATAGTACTGGAAGTCTTAGCCACAGCAATTAGACATGAAGAAAAATAAAAGGGAACCAAATTGGAAAGGAGGAAATAAAACTGTCATTATTTGCAGATGGCATGATATTATACATAGAAAACCCTAAAGACTCGATCAAAAATTTACTAGACTTAATAAATGAATTTGGAAAAATAGCAGGGTACAAAATTAATGTCAAGAAATCAACAGCATTCTTTTTTTTTTTTTCAGATAGAGTGGGAGGGAGAGAGAGGAAGAGAGAGAGAGAGAGAAACATCGACGCGAAAGGGACACATCAAATGGCTGCCACCCGCACGACCAACCAGGGCCGGGGACAAACTGCAACCGAGGTACGTGTCCTTAGCGGGAACCGAACCCGGGTCTCTCTGGACCACAGGCTGATGCTCTAACCGCTGAGCCAAACTGGCCAGGGCATCAACAGCATTCTTATAAACCAACGATGAACTCACAGAAAGAGAAACTAAAAAAAAACCAGTCCCATTTACCATTACGGCAAAAAAATTAAAATACTTAAGAATAAAGTTACCAAAGAAGTAAAGGACCTCTTCACAGAAAAATACAGATCATTGAAAAAAGAGAGGAAGATATAAAAAAACTGGAAGCATATACCATGTTCATGGATTGGAAGAATTAACATCATGCAATCCCATCAAAATACCAACGACATATTTCACAGAACCAGAACAAATACTCCAAAAATTTATAATATAATTATAGCTGTTCTCTACCTGTGGGTCGTGACCCCTTTGGGGGTCGAACAACCAACCCTTTCACAGGGTTCTCCTAAGACATAACAGTAGCAAAATTACAGTTATGAAGTAGCAACAAAAATAATTTTATGGTTGGGGGTCACCACAACATGAGGGACTGTATTAAAGGGTCATGGCATTAGGAAGGTTGAGAACCACCAAAAAAATCCCTGAATAGCCACAGCAATCTTGAAAAAGAAGAGCAAAGTAGGAGGGATCACAATACCAGATATCAGGTTATACTACAAAGCCTCTGTAATCAAACATTCTGGTACTGGCACAAGAACAGTCAGATAGATCAATAGAACAGAACAGAAAACCCAGAAATTGACCCAAAACAATATACTCATTTAATATTTGACAAAGGTGGCAAGAGCATACAATGGAGTCAAGACAGCCTCTTTAAAAAATGGTGTTGGGAAAATTGGACAGCTACATGCATAAAAAATGAAGCTAGACCACCAACTTACACCATACACAAGAAAAACTCAAAATGAATAAAAGACTTAAATGTGATTCATGAATCCATAAAATACCTACAAGAAAATGTAGGCAACAAAATTTCACACATCATACGCAGCAGAATTTTCACTGATGCAATGCCTAAGGCAAGAGAAACAAATGAAAAAAAATGAACACATGGGACCACATCAAAATACAAAGCTTCTGCACAGCAAAAGAACCAACCATCAAAATGGAAAGGGAGCCCACTATATGGGAGAACATAATCACCATGATACATCAGATAAGGGGTTAATTTCCAAAATATATAGAGTACTCATATAACTCAACAAAAGGAAGACAAAGAACCTAATTAAAAAATGGGCAGAGGACCTAAAGAGACTTCTCCAAACAGGATATACAAATGGCCAAGAGACATATGAAAAAATGTTCAACGTCACTAATCATCAGAGAGATGGAAATTAAAACAACAATGAGGTATCATTTCACACCTGTCAGAATGGCAGCCATCAACAAATCATCAAACAACAAGTGCTGGCCAGGGTGTGGAGAAAAGGGTACTCTAGTACACTGCTGGTGGGAATGCAGTCTAGTGCAGCCACTATGGGAAACACTATGGTGTTACCTCAAAAAGTGAAAAATTGGACTGCCATTTGACCCAGTGATCCCACTTCTCAGAATATACCGTAAGAAGCCTAAAACACCAATCAGAAGGAATATATGTACCCCTATATTCATAGCAGCACTATTTACAATAGCTAAGATCTGGAAAGAGCCCAAATGTCCATCAATAGATGAGGGGATAAAAAAGCTGTGGTACATGTACACAATGGAATACTATGCAGCTGTAGGAAAGAAATGTCTGATCCTTTGAGACGACATAGAGGGACCTGGAGAGTATTATCCTAAGTGAAGCAAGCCAAACAGAGAATGACAAATATCACATGAGCTCACTTATTTGTGGTATACAATGAACAAAACAAACTGATGAACAAAATGGACCCAGGTGCTGTGACCTGGATGGCTAATCAAACCAGACCTGAGGAGGGGTGATGGGAGACCAAGACACAGAGACATTATAGAGAGAAAAGCTGGGACCAGGTGGGACATTGCTCTCTGACTGAGACACAGTGACCCAGAGCTAGCTCAGCAAGTTTATTATATAGCCAGTTGAAGGTGTCAGGGGTGGGGGAAGGTTTAAAACTTTCATTGTTTTCAGGCACCAAATGTTTCCATCAGCCTCTGAGCTCAAGGTCCAGACTGTTGATTCATTCTTGCCCTCAGCTCAGAAGGCAAGAGAAACATAGGCAAGAGAAACATAGGAAAAAATGAACAGATGGGACTACATCAAACTAAAAAGCTTCTGCACAGCAAAAAAAATAACCATCGAAGTGAAAAGGGAACCCACTATATGGGAAATCATAATTGCCAATGATGCATCAGATAAGAAATTAATTTCCAAAATATATAGAGTGCTCATACAACTCAACAAAAGGAAGACAAAGAACCCAGTTGAAAAATGGGCAGAGGACCTAAGTAGACACCTCTCCAAACAGGACATACAAATGGCCAAGAGACATGTGAAAAATTGCTCAACGTCACTAATCATCAGAGAGATACAAATTAAAACAACTATGAGGTATCACCTCAAACCTGTCAGAATGGCCGCCATCAACAAATCATCAAACAACAAGTGTTGGCGTGGGTGTGGAGAAAAGGGGACTCTAGTACACTGCTGGTGGAAATGCAGACTGGTGCAGCCACTGTGGAAAACACTATGGTGTTAGCACAATTCACAGCTTTAGATATGATTATCCCTGGTTGTTAATGCCTAAAGAATATGTTAGTTCAGGTTTGATTACCCTATTATTGGAAAATATATTTAGAATAATTGTTTTTTGTTCTTAACTTTCTATTGGATTATTTTACGACATTCTCATTTTGTTATTTATTTATAGTTTCATTGCACTGCTATAGATGTGTGTATCTGTTTCTTAATTATTAAAATTTTTGTATCAGAATAGAGAAATATTAAAATTATTTTTATTTAATTAATTTATTTTTGTTACACATCTTTCTCCTTTTACCCCCATTGACACCCTCCTCCCATTCCCCGCCCCCAGCATTGTTGTCTATGTCCATTGGTTATGTTTATATGCATAAGTTCTTTGGTTTATCTCTTCCCGCCCTCCCCCATCCCCTTCTCTGAAGTTTGTCAGTCTGATCCCTACTTCTGTATCTCTGGGTTTATTTGTCATTTATTTATGCCTGTAGTTTTACATAATACTGATTTTTAAAATCTCAATTAGATTCTCACTTCTCCCTTTATTTCCAGTATTCCTTTAAACTTCAGGTCTTCTATCCACCCCATCTGTAGATTTTGAGTACTTTTATGATTTTGATATTTGAAAAAAAAATATGTATTTTCCTTCTTAATCTCCCTTTGCTTGTGATTTCTAAACCTTCTTTTGTGTTTAATTACTTTAAACATATTTATTTATTTTATATTCTATTTAAAAGTGCTTTGAATTATATTAAGTTCTTATGTATAGCCACACCTCTTAATTGATAGATCTACTTTTGAGAGATCTTATTCTATTGAGTTTTATAACATTCACTCTGATCCCAGCATAGACAAATTTATCATTTCAATGAGTTCTTGGTGGAACTAAAATAGTTATCTGCTTGTTTGGCCAGGTTGATTCAAACTCTATTTTTATTTTGTGGGGGTAAGTGTTGAGTTTTAACTTTTCTGTTATAATACTCAAAACGTAGGGTCTTGAAAATGTTTAGGATTACATTTAAACAATATGGGTGGAAGGACTGAGAAAAAAAAGAGAAAGAACTCATGAACATGGACAATAGTATGGTGATTGCTAGGGGGGAGGGGAGTGGGTAGAGGTGGAGGAGGGTATAGGGGGGAAATGGTGATGAAGAAATAAAATTAAAAATATATATTAAAAACAATATATAAATTGCAATACAGTTATCATATAACTTATTAATAGTAACTATAAGTATATTAATATTTTATTAGAATTCAATTATTTAATTCCTTCATTGACCTATTTTAAATGAATAATTATATAATTTATGTGAAATTGTTACATGTGAAAATATTTTGCTCATATTTATTAATTTTATTGGCCTTTCATGCACTTTGCATTTTTTGCTGAGCAGTGACAAAAATAAAATTTCCCAATCATCTTTGATTGTCATTGAGAATTTTCCTTTCTTTGAGTATTTTCAATAGAAAACTAGGTTGCTCTCTATCTATGAGTCTGTTTCTACTTTGTTCAGTTTGTTCATTAAATTGATGGGGTGTGGGTATTGGGGTGGTGGAGGGATTGAGCAAAAAAGAAATATGAAAGAAAAAGAACTCATGGACACACAGACAACAGTGTGGTGATTGTGGGGCAGGAGGTGAGTGGAGGTGGAAGAGGGTATAGGGAAAATAAGTGGTGATAAAAAAATAAAATAAAATAAAGAAAAACATAGAAAACCTGTCTTTCCTGATCGATAGTTAGCTTATGCCCAGTTGGGCTATTGATCTGATGTCTGGGATAATTGTCTTTAATAATATAGGAGGAAGAAACAATTTGACATTCATATATAGGTGCTTTTTAAAAAATTTTTTTCTTTATTGATTTTAGAGAGAGAGGAAGGGAGAGAGAGAGAGAGATAGAAACATAGATGAAAGAGAACATCGATTGGCCGTCTCCAGCATGCCCCACACTGGGGATGGGGCCCACAACCTGGGCATGTGTCCTTACCAGGAATTGAACCGGTGGCCTCTTGGTGCACAGGTCAATGCTCAACCACTGAGCCACACCAGTCGGGTACATATAAGTGCTTTTGTTTTTGTTTTCCTTTAGGATGGACTAGTTGTAAGCAGTTGGAGTGCTAATTAAGTAGTGCACTTATCAATTATCAGGCTCTTTTTCGGGAACTGGAGACAAGTTTTAAGTATTGCCACTAGGATATTCATGAAAATGTGTATTTCAATTGAGTGGTTTAAAAATTTGAGAGCACTTGTTCCCATTCTGAACTCATCTGCATATTTAAAAATTCATTAAGAGCAATAGCAAATTGTAGAGTTTACAATCTTTCAAATTGCATGACCACACTGCACAAAATAGAAGATGGGACAGTTTTCCATCATTAAGTTCACAGCTCAGTGTAACTTTAAAGTGATTTCACTATTTTAAAAACTGATAGACGTTCTATTTGTTTGTTTGTTTATATATATATTTATTTTATGATTACAGTTTCAGTGTTCTGTTCTTTAATGTTGTTAATTTTTATTTGGAGAAACTACAAGGAGTTTCCAAAGACAAAAATGTACCCTTAATAAAAAGTACTTTAAAATTTGGTAAACTAAAATGTATTTAACATTTTATTTCATGGAAATATTCAGTTGGAATTGGGCATGGATGTTTTCTTCTAACATCTCTATATAGTTATCTAGACAAATAGAATGGGATGCCAACAATATTAATGTTCAGTTTTCTGTATGTCCAGTTATAGAAATACGTCAAATTTGTCTTGACATTTTAGATAGTTTAACATAATATTTTAAAAATTTAAGTTATTGTCTGTATATCGCCTTTAATTTTAAGATCTGAATTTCATAAAATGAAAATCCCATATACATACAATTAATTCTATCACAGTTATGACTTTTTAAAAAGTAGCTCTCTCTATTCTCTTAATTCTTCCAAAAAAATCTTTACCTAGTTTTTAAAATGTTATTTTTTATAAGGTCATGTTTGATAATACACTGCATGTAATATGACAATTCTGCAAATTTTGTCTAAACCATTTCTACTTTCTGAATAATTTAGAAAATGTTGGCCTTTCTACTTCATGGCTCAGATTTTGTTCTATTCTATTTAGGTTCAACAAGATGGAATTGCTATTTAATGGTCAAATCACCAATTTCATATAATTTATATAATAATTTATATATACAACATTAACTCTTTGCAATTTATAAGCAAGTGCTCTAAATTTGTTTTTTTTTCCCTCAAGGACTAATATTTTAGAATAATCACATTTGCTCAAATCTCTCTAACTGTGATTATTTGAACTGGGATAGTTTAAAACCTATCTTATAACTATGAAATAAGTATTTATTTTCAAATTCCTAATGCAAAACAATGTCAGGTCATAGAGAAAGGAGTATAACATTTAATTAACTAAAATAAGCTATTTATAATCATTCTTGAAGAAATAATTGACAAATTATGAAGTTATTAGTGATACATTCATTAAAACAGTTGCTCAAGGACTTCCATATTTTAACACTTCATGAGCTTAAGTTCCATTTACCTTGTGCTTTAAATAACTAAAATAAAGTGTTATTTAATTTAGTGTATATCAGCCCTTGAAAGATGCACTGTAAATTACTATTAAAATAAATATTAAGATGTAGATAAACAAAAGATCACATCATTGTCCGTATAAGTCAAGTATATAGCCTATTGGCAGAATCTGGATGAAATTTCCACTACTTATATTCTAATGATGCTGAATGGGGACAGATATCAAATACTCACCTCATGAAAACATGATCCACCTGTAAGTATGTAAGAAGACCCATACTTCTCTGTTTAACTTGTGATACAAATATTTGGGGTCTATGTCATCCAGAAGACTGGGCAGTTATAGGGATTTTTTTTCCCCTACTTTATTGAATAATAATTTGTATAATATATGATCTTATTACTTTCTCGTTACTTTTCTTATGTGAATATAGTTTCCCTAAATCTATAGAAGGACACATAGTTCACGACAGCTTTTCCACCTCTGCAAGTATCACTCTTCTGTTGTTTGAAGTGTTAAAAACATGGATGCTTCTGTTTAGACATTGCCTGCCTCTTTCTTTTTCTTTTTTATTAATTTATTTTTGTTACAGATGTTTCTCCTTTTTTCCCCATTGACACCCTCTTCCCCAACCCCCCACCCCATCCCCAGCTTTGTTGTCCATGTCCATCAGTTATGCATACATGCGCATAAGTTCTGTGGTTTATCTCTTCCCTCTCCCCCCACCCCCCTCTTCTGAGGGTTGTCAGTCTGTACTCTACTTTCACATCTCTGGGTCTACCCTGTTCCCCAGACTGTTATGTTTATTATATTCCACAAATGAGTGAGATCATGTGATATTTGTCTTTCTCTGCTTGGCTTGTTTCGCTTAGGATAATACTCTCGAGGTCCCTCCATGTCATCTCAAAGGATAAGAGATCTTTCTTTCTTACAGCTGCACAGTATTCCGTTGTGTATATGTGCCACAGCTTTTTTATCCATTCATCCACTGATGGACACTTGGGCTGTTTCCAGATCTTAGCTATGGTAAATAGTGCTGCCATGAACATGGGAGTACATGTATTCTTTCTGATTGGCGTTACATGTTTCTTAGGGTATATTCCTAGAAGTGGGATCACTGGGTCAAATGGCAATTCAATTTTTAATTTTTTGAGGTAACGCCATAGTGTTTTCCACAGTGGCTGCACCAGTCTGCATTTCCACCAGCAGTGTACTAGAGTCCCCTTTTCTCCACACCCTCGCCAACACTTGTTTGATGATTTATTCCACTTTATCTGGACCGTCTCTTTTTTTTGTCTTTGTTATGCTGTTCTGGCTGAATTTTTATTTCATTTCCTGTAGTTTCTCCGCAGTAGAGACCACTGCCATAGAAGGGAGATGGGGCAGAGTAGTCTTGGCAGTACATGGGGTAGATTGCTGTCCCCTTCAGAAATTACTGTAAGATTCTTGCACTTAACCATTATCAGAGTGGGCAAAACCCCTTCCAGTTAAAACTTCTATTTTCAAAATGGCCCACTGACTTCTCAGTGCATATCTGTTGGCAGTGTTTGAATTCTCCTATTCTCAAGTTTATTGGAAGGCATTCTGTTTCTTTCTGCTGTTTCCACATGATACTGATAACATTTAGGTTTCATGGTCATTGATAGGTTTGTTCTTACTAACCTGTACTTTAGAGATAGAGGATAAAAATGTTTTCACAGTTTACTTGTAATATCATCCATGGATATTTGATATTGGTATTTGTTTCAGTTTGTTTTTATATTGGGATTCAGGAAGATAAAAAATATGTTTCCATTTTAATATAACCATCTTTCAAGAATTACCTTCTTTTGGTTAAGTTTTCATAAAATACTTACAACAATTGATTATATTCTAAGTTGCAAATAAAGCTTACACAAATCTAGAAAGTAGCTATTTTGAGGCCACATTATTTGACCACAGTATAATAAAACTAGAACTTAATACTAAAAGTTTAAACAAACATACAGACAAATCCCCAAACTACAAGTTGAAGTAGCACTCTGTTAAAGCTATGAGGAAAATAAAAAGCAATGAAACATTGATTATTTATAATAGAATAAAAAACCCAGAAAATCAACTGAAAAATTTAACTCAAAATATGGCCATTGCACAATAAATATACAAAAATATTGTTCCTATATTTCAGAGAACAACTGAATTGATCCTTTAAATTCTATTTACAATAACAAAAATGTTGAAATAACTAAGATTTAATTTAATTTAAAATGTTCAGTACTAAATGAATAAAATATTAACTGAACAACAAAAAAATTTGAATAATTAAAAATACTTATGTAAAGTAAAAAAAATTATTAGATAAAATGCCCATTTTCTTTCACATCAATAAATGTGATTTTAATTAAAAATTAAATAGGATTTTTTTTAAACAAAACAATGTATTCTAAATTTTGTCTAGAAGGGCAGGTGAGAGTATAAATATATATTTTTTATCATGGAGAATGTTTACTGTCCCCTATTAAAATGTAATAACAAAGTAAACAATTAGAAGAGTATGATACTGGTACACGATGAGCACTATACACACACACATACACACACACACACACACACACACACACAGTGTTGGAAAAAGCAGAACTCAATGGGTGTAAAAGAAATCAAGGTTATTATTTCATCACCATTGTTTATATATATGTTTATGATTTTAATATTTCTTCTGCCCTCTACTTGAAATCTCAGGATGGGTCAAATTTTTGGGGTCCCTCTCCAAGGATAAGTCCTCTGATCAGCTAGTTACTCTCATCAAAAGTCTCAGTTAATTCATATGTTTAGTCGTATGTAATTATCTAAACTCCAAACTTCGTTTAAAGCTAAAGTTTCTCCCCCTTCCCAAATAGTAGCTGCAGTGGACACTATTCACAATAGTTAAGATCTGGAAACAGCCCAAATGTCCATCAGTAGACGAGTGGATAAAAAAGCTGTGGTACATATACACAACGGAATACTATGCAGCTGTAAGAAAGAAAGATCTCTTATCCTTTGAGACGACATGGAGGGACCTGGAAACTATTATCCTAAGCGAAACAAGCCAAGCAGAGAATGACAAATATCACATGATCTCACTTATTTGTGGAATATAATGAACAAAACAAGCTGAGGAACAAAATAGACCCAGAGACATGGAAGTGGGGTGCAGACTGACAAACCTCAGAAGAAGTGGACGTGGGGGGAGGGAAGAGATAAACCACAGAACTTATGCGCATGGATGCGTAAACAAAGACATACACAATAATGCTGGGGTGGGGGCAGGATTGGGAGGAGGGTGTCAATGGGGGGAAGAAGGAGAAACATCTGTAACAAAAATAAATAAAAATAAAAAAAACAAGTAGTAGCAGTGGAAAAGGGGGTTTCTGTATTGATGATGGCATATGTTCACAAATCATTTCAATGTATTCTTTGCACTCAGTAAACTGCATTTAACCACCCCCTATGTTTTTGTTATTGTTGTTGTTTTTTATCTAGGTGAAATCATCTGGGTGCTTGCCAATGAAATGCAGGTAAAAGTGGTATATAACATTTTCAAACCTGGAGACAAACATCTCTGAGATAGCAGACCAACAAGGTACAAGGGACCCAAATCCTTAAGATACTTTCCTGAAAGAGAGGGGACCAGAACACCTAAACCAGCATCATCTGCATCAGACTTTGTGTGACTGAGAACAAATTTTGACTGCTAATCAACTGAGATTTGGGGATTGTTTAATAAAAGTTGGCTTTGTCTTACCAATGCAGACACAATTGATTCTTCCCCATTTGTATGTTTTGAGCTCCTAATGCTTCTCTCACATCTCACTAACTGTGATTCTAAGTGTTGCAGCCTTTAATCAGTAGAGAAGTAAGGGTGCAGGACATATATTAATAGTACTATAAAGAATTGGCATTAGGGGTCAGTGTGTTTGTGGGGTCTTTTCATGCATGTTTCATATCTTGTCCACTAACATACAGACTTTTGATGTATTTTTTTGTAATACTGTAATTACTTCCCAATTTACACATCTCAATTATTCTGCCACAGTCTCTTCAGCCAACTTTTCACTCTTTAGATTTATCAGGTATGAATCAGGTGTCAGTCCTCTATGTTTCCCCAAGTGACACATGATGCTTATCATTCTGAGTGGTGTAGTTGAAAACAATCTCAAATTAAAGTGAGAAAAAATTATTCCCTACTCAGGGTCAACTCTTAAAAAAACATAGGAAGCATTATTCATGTATAGTATCGCACACTGTGCACTAGTTTTTCTTCCTACCCACCCCTCTGCACACTGACAAAACTCTGAAGAAATCCTCCAATTTTAACTTTTCTAACTTTACCATCTTTAACACTTTTGTACAATTAAGTGAAGGGATAAAGGATAAAACAATCATGTTTCAGACACTTTCATTGAAAGTCTTGTATAAATGATATAAAATATAGGTTTAGTAAAAAGGATTACTTCCATTTGTACATCCAATTACCCACACATTTGCAATCAACCCCTCAATTCCACCTCCATACCTTACTAATTCTGGATTGTTTAATAAATTTAGTCATTATATAAGTTCATTATTTGGGGAAGTTTTACTAGAAAACTATTAGATCAATGTTATCCGAATCCAGAGATTAAAAGATATCAAAGCACATTCTACAATAGACCAAATCTCTAAAAGAAATATTAACATATTTTATTAGATATACAGTACAGATATCTGCATATTTTAAATCATCTTAAATAAATCTAAAAAGGCAAAGAAAATGTGGACAAATTTTGTAACATATATAACGTGTAAAATATTAATATTGAAGACTGTGAAGAACATTTACAAATCAATACAAAAATAAACACACAAAGTAAAACTGCCCCTATTTTCAGATGACATGATTTTATATATAGAAACCTTAAATATGCCAACAAAAAATACTAGAAACAATAAACAAGTATAGTAAAGTTTAAAGCACAAGTCAGTTTATGGAAATCTGTTATATTTCTATATATTGACAACAAAATTCAGAAAGAGAAATGAAGACAATGACCCCATTTTCAATGATAACAACAGAAAAAATTACCTAGAAATAAATTTAACAAAGAAGGTGAATGATCTGTACACTGAAAACTGCAAGCCATTGTTGAAAGAAATTGAAGAAGACATAAATAAATGGAAATATATTCCATGTACATAAATTGGAAAAATTAACATTGTTAAAATGTCATGTTACCTAAAGCAATCCACTGATTTAATACAATCCACACCAAAATCTCAATGACATTATTCACAAAAATAGAACCAAAAAAAAAGTCCTCAGATTTGTATGGAACCACAAAAGATTGTGAAAGCAATCCTGAGGAAATAAACAAAGCTGGAAGTATCACACTCCATGACTTCAAACTATACTACAAAGCTATAGTAATCAAAACAGTACAGTATTGTCAAAAAATAGACACATAACAGTGGAACACAATTGAGAGCCCAGAAATAAACCCATACATATATGTTAACCAATTTTCAACAAAGGAACCAAGAATATACAATGGAAAAAGGAAAGTTTCTTCAATAAACGGTGTTGGGAAAACTGGACAGACGTATGCAAAAGAATAAAAGTATACAACTATCCTATACCATACACAAAAAATAACTAAAAATAAATGAAAGATATGAATGTAACCTGAAATTATAAAATACATAGAAGAAAACATAGGCAGTAAGCTTATGGACATTGATTTCAGAAGTGTTTTTTGAACTTGACGCCAAAGACAAGGGAAAGAAAAGCAAAAAATAAATAAATGGGATGATATCAAACTAAAAAGCTTCTTTCCATATGGCAGAAGAAATAATCAATAAAACAAAAAGGCAACCAGCCATGTGAGAGAATATATTTTCAAACAATATTTCAGGTAAAAAGCTAATATCTAAAATATATAAAGAACTCATACAACTCAACAACAAAAGCAGTCTGATTAAAAAATGAGAGTATTCACATAGACATTTTTTCCAAGAAATACATACAGATGGCCAACAGATATGAAAATGGGGATGTAAAGTGCAGCATTGGAAATAGAGTCAGTATTATTATAATAATTATGCATGGTGCTAGTTGGTTACTGGAAATATCAGGGGGAATATTTTGTAAAGTATATGATTGTCCAACCACTATGCTGTATACCTGAAACTAAAACAAAATAATATTAAATGCAAACTGTAGTTGAAAAAAATTTTTTTTAATAAAAAACAACAAAAAGGAAAAATGCAAATCAAAACTATAATAAAATATCACCTCACACCTGTTATAATGACTATTATCAGTAAGACAAGAAATATCAAGTGTTGTAGAGAACATGGAGAAAAGGAGACCCCTATGTCCATTGCAGCATTATGTACAATACCCAAGATATGGAATGAACTTACATGTCCATTGACAAAAGATTGGATAAAGAAGAATTGGGGGATTCCAAAATGGCGGGGGAGTGAATGGAAGCTACACAGACCATCTCCCAGGACCAAACTGGAATTACAACTAAAATAAAGACAAACCATCGGGAAAAAGCACAGAAAAGCAGCTTGCGAGGACCATACAACCAGGGACACTGAATCGATCCTGGTAGGATTGCGGAGGCACGAGAGGGGGGCTGGGAGCCCAAGGAGAGCAAAGGCCTTAGCTGTGAGCAGCGCCCGTCCTGAGGGTAAAAGCATGAGCCAGCTCCACAGTGCAGAGGGCCGGGACAGAGTGCTAAAAAAGCCGCAGCCACTCACCTGGGCTCCGGCAGAGGGAGGGAGGACTGGACTGGAACTGTGTGGGGACAATCGGGATTTGGAGGGCGCTCAGACCTTTTGCTGAGTTGCAACCATGCAGGCCTATGGCCTGGCCATCTTACTCCATCCCAGGGCTCTGGGGAGAGGCTGCAGCCCCTCCTTCGGAGATCCAACCACACCCTAGTGGGCCATTGAAATGCAAACTGAGGCTCATTAACTACTAGCATCTGCCCTACCCTCTGGAAATCCTCTCACACTGAACACCTGAGGGAGGTTTTCATTCAACTGAAAACCCAAGGCTCTTCAAGCAACCACTAGAGGATAACTTAAACCTTTGCTGGGCTTGCAAATATACCATGGAAAGTAAGACTCCACGGTGGTGTTTAACGTGGGTCCTCCCATGCTCATCCAAACCCAGTAGAGGGAGCCACAAACAACAGAACACCAACATCAACAGGAAAATTTGTCAGGCTCCAAAAACCACTGAGATAGCCAAATGGTGAAACAAAGAAACAGATCCCAAATGAAAGAACAAGAGACCTCTACCGAAGATGAGATAAATGAAATGGAGTTAAGCAAGTTAACAGAGCTAGAATTCAGAGCCATGATCTTGAGGAAGCTCAACAGCATGAGAAAGGACATCAACGCCTTGAATAAAGACATCAACACCATGAGCAAAGACATAGAAATATTGAAAACCAACCAAGTGGAAATTAAGAAGCAGCAAGAAGAAATGAAGAATGACATAGCAGAAATGAAGAACACATTGGAAGGACTAAACAGCAGAGTAGAGGAAGCTGAGGACCAGATCAGTGAATTAGAAGACAGGGTAGAGAAAATCAACCAATCAGAAAACCAAAAGGAAAAAACAATGAAAAAAACAGGAAGACAGCTTAAGATAACTGTGGGACAACAGGAAACATAATAATATTCGCATCATAGGAGTCCCCGAAGAAGAAGAAAATGAGCAAGGGTTAGAGAATATATTTGAAGAAATAGTGACAGAAAACTACCCTAATTTGGTAAAGAAAGAAGGCATTCAAGTTCAAGAAGCACAGAGAGTCCCAAGTAAGAAGAACCCAAACAGGCCCACACCAAGACATAGTAATTAAAATGCCAAAAATTAAAGACCAAGAGAGAATCCTAAAGGCAGCAAGAGAAAAGCAACAGGTTACCTACAAAGGAACCCCCATCAGGCTATCATCTGACTTCTCAACAGAAACACTACAGGCCAGAAGGGAATGGCATGAAGTAATCAAGGTCATGAAAAACAAGGATCTGAATCCAAGACTACTCTACCCAGCAAGGCTGTCATTCAAAATAGAAGGTCAAATAAAGAGCTTCTCAGACAAAAAAAGGCTAAGGGAATATATTAGCACCAAACCAACACGGGAAGAAATGTTAAAAGGACTGCTGTAATTAGTAGAAGAAATAGGAAGGGAAGTAGAACCACACTAAACAAAAATGGCTATAAATAAGTACATATCAATAATCACCTTAAATGTAAATGGATTGAATGCTCTGATAAAAAGACACAGAGTAGCGGATTGGATAAGAAAGCATGACCCATATATATGTTGTTTACAGGAGACCCACCTCACAACAAAAGACTCACATAGGCTGAAAGTGAAGGGATGGAAAAAAATCTTCCAAGCAAATGGAAAGGAAAAAAAAGCTGGGGTGGCAATACTCATATCTGATAAAATAGATTTCAAAATGAAAGCCTTAACTAGAGACAAAGAAGGCCACTACATAATATTGAAAGGATCTATCCAACAGGAAGATATAACCTTGGTAAACATATATGCACCAATATAGGAGCACCAAAATATATTAAAAATCTTCTGGAGGACTTCAAAGAAGAAATCGACAGCAATACAATCATAGCAGGGGACTTCAACACCCCGTTGACATCACTGGATAGATCCTCTAGACAAAAAATTAACAAGGAAACAGAGACTCTAAATGAAGCACTAGACCAAATGGATTTAATAGATATTTACAGAGAATTATACCCCAAAACTACAGAATTCACATTCTTCTCAAGTGCACATGGGACATTCTCAAGATAGACCACATGTTAGGACACAAACAAAGTCTCTACAAGTTCAAGAATATTGAAATCATATCAAGCATCTTCTCAGATCACAATGGCATGAAACTAGAAATCAATTGCAACAAGAACATGCAAAGACATATGAACACATGGAGGCTAAATAGCATGTTATTAAACAATGAATGGGTTACCGAGGAGATCGAGGAAGAAATTAAAAACTTACTGGAAACCAATGAAAATGAACACACAACAACACAAAATCTATGGGATGCAGCGAAAGCAGTTCTGAGAGGGAAGTTCATAGCACTACAGGCCCACCTAAAGAAACAAGAAAATTTTCTAATAGACTATCTAACCTCACAACTTAAAGAACTAGAAAGCAAACAAAAAGAAAATCCCAGAGCAAGTAGAAGGAAGTAAATAGTAAAGATCAGAGCAGAAATAAATGACATAGAGACCAGAAAAACAATTCAAAGGATAAATGAAACAAAGAGCTGGTGTTTTGAAAAGATAAACAAGATTGATGGACCCTCTAGCTAGACTCACCAAGAAACAAAGAGAGAGAACACAAATACACAAAATCAGAAATGAAAGAGGAGAAGTAACAACTGACACCACAGAAATACAAAGGATCATTAACAAATACTATGAACATTTATATGGCAACAAATTCGACAATCTAAGTGAAATGGACAAATTTCTAGAAACACATAGTCTCCCAAAACTGGACCGCAAAAAGATAGAAAACTTGAACAGACCAATAACAGCTAAGGAAATTGAAGATGTAATCAAGATTCTCCCAGCAAACAAAAGCCCAGGCCTGGATGGCTTCACGGGGGAGTTTTACCGAACATTCAAAGAAGAACTAACACCCGTTCTCCTCAAACTATTTCAAAAATTCAAGAAGAAGGAAGACTTCCAAACTCGTTTTATGAAGCCAGCATAATCCTAATTCCAAAACCAGAAAAAGACACTGCAAAGAAAGAAAACTACAGGCCAGTATCCCTGATGAACGTAGATGCCAAAATCCTGAACAAAATACTAGCAAATCGGATCCAGCAATACATCCAAAAAATTATTCACCATGACCAAGTGGGATTCATCCCAAGGACGCAAGGCTGGTTCAATATTCGCAAATCAATAAATGTGATACACCACATAAACAAAATGAAAGATAAAAACCACATGATCATATCAATAGACGCTGAAAAAGCATTCGACAAAGTCCAGCACCCATTTCTGATAAAAACGCTCAGCAATTTTGGAATAGAAGGATCATATCTTGATATAATAAAGGCCATATATGAAAGACCTACAGCCAACATCATACTCAATGGGCAAAAACTAAAAACATTTCCCTTAAGAACAGGAACAAGACAAGGATGCCTACTTTCGCCACTCTTATTTAACATAGTACTGGAAGTCTTAGCCACAGCAATCAGACGTGAAGAAAAAAATAAAAGGAATCCAAATTGGAAAGGAGGAAGTGAAACTGTCATTATTCGCAGACGACATGATATTATATATGGAAAACCCTAAAGACTCCATCAAAAATCTACTAGACTTAATAAATGAATTTGGCAATGTAGCAGGATACAATATTAACGTCAAGAAATCAACGGCATTCTTATACACCAATGATGAACTCACAGAAAGAGAAACTAAAAAAACAATTACATTTACCATCGCAGCAAAAAAATTAAGATACCTAGGCATAAACTTAACCAAAGAAGTAAAGGACCTATTTGCAGAAAACTACAGGACATTGAAAAAAGAAATAGAGGAAGATATAAAAAAGTGGAAGCACATATCTTGTTCATGGATTGGAAGAATTAACATCATTAAAATGTCCATATTACCCAAAGCAATCTATAGATTCAATGCAATCTCCATCAAAATACCAGTGACATATTTCACAGAACTAGAACAAATATTTCAAAAGTTCATATGGAACCAAAAAGACCCTGAATAGCCACAGCAATCTTGAAAAAGAAGGACAAAGTAGGTGGGATCACAATACCGGATATCAGGTTATACTACAAATCTACTGTAATCAAAACTGCCTGGTACTGGCACAAGAACAGGCATATAGACCAGTGGAACAGAACAGAGAATCCAGAAATTGACCCAAGACATTATGCTCAATTAATATTTGACAAAGGCGGCAAGAGCATACAATGGAGTAAAGACAACCTCTTTAATAAATGGTGTTGGGAAAATTGGACAGCTAAATGCAAAAAAATGAAACTAGACCATCAACTTACACCATACACAAGAATAAACTCAAAATGGATAAAAGACTTAAATGTGACTCAGGAATCCATAAAAATCCTAGAAGAAAATGTAGGCAACAAAATTTCGGACATCATACACAGCAGAATCTTCACTGATACATCATCTAAGGTAACAGAAACAAAGGGAAAAATGAACACGTGGGACTACATCAAACTGAAAAGCTTCTGCACAGCAAAAGAAACAACCATCAAAACAGATAGTGAACCCACTGTATGGGAGAGTATAATTGCCAATGATACATCAGATAAGGGGTTAAACTCCAAATTATATAGAGTGCTCATACAACTCAACAAAAGGAAGACAAAGAACCCAATTAAAAAATGGGCAGAGGAACTAAATAGACACCTCTCCAAAAAAGACATACAAATGGCTAAGAGACATATGAAGAAATGCTCAACATCACTAATCATCAGAGAGATGCAAATTAAAACAACAATGAGGTATCACCTCACACCTGTCAGAATGGCCACCATCAACAAATCATCAAACAACAAGTGTTGGCGAGGGTGTGGAAAAAGGGGGACTCTAGTACACTGCTGGTGGGAATGCAGACTGGTGCAGCCACTGTGGAAAACACTATGGTGTTACCTCAAAAAGTAAAAAATTGGACTGCCATTTGACCCAGTGATCCCACTTCTAGGAATATACTCTAAGAAGCCCATCAGAAAGAATACATGTACCGCCATGTTCATAGCAGCACTATTTACAATCGCTAAGATCTGGAAACAGCCCAAGTGTCTATCAGTGGATGAATGGATAAAAAAGCTGTGGTACATATACACAATGGAGTACTATGCAGCTGTAAGAAAGAAAGATCTCTTATCCTTTGAGAGCACATGGAGGGACCTCGAGAGTATTATCCTAAGTGAAACAAGCCAAGCAGAGAAAGACAAATATCACATGCTCTCACTTATTTGTGGAATATAATGAACATAACAGTCTGAGGAACTTGGTAGACCCAGAGATGTGGAAGTAGGGTATAAACTGACACCCTCAGAAAAGGGGGTGAGGGGGAGGGAAAAGATAAACCACAGAACTTATGCACATGTATGCATTACTGATGGACATGGACAACAAAGCTGGGGACGGGGTGGGGGATGGGGAGGAGGGTGTCAATGGGGAAAAAAGGAGAAACATCTGTAACAAAAATAAAGTAATAATAAAAAAGATTCAATGTCTTTAGCACTTGTGGGACTATTCATGGTGTCTATTTCTTCTTGGGTGATTTATGGTAGTGTGTGTGTTTCAAGAAATAATCAAGTTAAATAAGTTATCGAATTTAGTGGCATACTTATTTGTACATCTTTTTAAAATTCTATTTATGATTGACCTGCAGTTTATCTTTAATACTGAGAGTCTATCTGCAATTAAAGTTAACAACTCTCACATAATATAAGGACTTTAAAACTATATATTCTCAATCTTCATTCCCCTCCTTAATACAAGTATTGTCATAATTATATTTTTACTTGTGTATAGACACACAATACCTTTCTACTTTGTTGCTTTCTATTGTTGCTTTTTAGCGGTAACATTTTATAGCTATTAAAATTAGAGAGAAAAAGATTTTTATTGTACTTTTATTTTTTCCATTTCCAGTTTCTTTTATTTGTTTTTGTAGAATGAAATTTCTGTATGGTATTTCTTCTGCTTGAACAACATTTAACTTTTCTTAGAAATTACATCTGCTACCAATATATTCCCCATTTGTTTGTATGTTTTTTCTCTTTTATTTGCATGTCATGCGTTTGCCTTATGTGTAATATTTATTTTTTGTCTCTATATTTTAAAAGCAGTTTAAATACTTATCTAGAAATGTAATTGATTGTTTATTTGTGTTACTATTTTATCTGAGCTTCTTAACCAAATGGTCTAGTGTTTGTTATTAATTAATTTTTTTTTCACATCTATTCTTCAAGTATTTTTTCTCCATTCTCCCTGTCTTCCTTTTCAGGGATTCCAATGGTCCAGCTTGTAGTTCCACAGCTTTTGGATGATCTATTCTCTCTCTCTCTTCCTTTTTTTTTTTTTTTTTATTTCCTTCCTGTGTTTTGGTTTAGGCTATTTTTACAGACCTATCTTCAAGTTCATTAATTATTTCCTTGACTGTATTAAGTCTACTAATGTGTCTGTCAAATCATTCTTTATCAAGGATACTGTGTTTTTCAATTTCTTATATTTCCATTTGATTTTCTAGTGATAACGCATTTAGAATGGGAGTTTGTTCGGCAGTGGATTGCATTTTCTTTCTTTTTTTTTGTTAATCCTCACCTGAGGATATTTTTTCCCATTAATTTTTTTTTTAGAGAGAGTAGAAGGGAGGGAGGGAAGGAGAGAGAAAGAGAGACACACACACATCAATTGGTTGCCTCCCGCAGGACCCCGAAAAGGGTCAGGGATCAAACCTACAGCTGAGGTACGTGCCCTTGACCTGGAATTGAACCCTAGACCCTTCAGTTCCCAGGCCAACACTCCAACCACTGAGCAAAACTGGCCAGGTCAGTTTGTATTATCTATGTCAGCTATATCCTTAGCCTTAATTCTTCTCTTTGTATTGTGTCTCAGCAAGCATATCTATCTTTCATATTATTTATTTCTCAACATTTTTAGCTTATTGGAGGTGTGGAATGCAGTGTATTCATTGTTATTTTGATTAAGCCTTGGTATTAAGCAGGCACTTTGTCCCTGGGACTCATGGAGACTACTCTCAATGGTGTCTCTTTCCTGGCATAGTTTTGAACCCAGAACCTGTACTTGTGTTCTTTACTACTGTTCCCTCCTTTCCCCTTCCCTTAACTGCAATCAGATATTACTAGTACCCTAAGAATGACATTGTTTATTGCTTCTCCTGCCACAAATTAAGCTTATCGTTTGGTGGAGGAAATAAGGAAAAGGAGTCTAGGTGGAATTTCTTATCCCATCTGCAGTGTCTACTGTTCACATCCTCCATGTATACAACATGAGACAGACTTTCTCAGGATTTTCCAGTGTTTTTGTGATCACCAAGTGGGGTCTACGAAGGAAAAGCATTAAAGATAATGTGGACCTTTGTATTTGTAACCACAGGGGCTTCACACTCTCTCGCAAATATCCCAACTGAACTCTTCTTGGTACAGTCTCATTGCATCTTGCCCAGATAACTCAGTGTTTAGGTTTCATCTCCTGCAGAAAATGCCTGTTTCTCTCTAGAATGATACACTTGATTGTCCTGAGGTGTCAGTATTATGATGAATTGAAGAAAAGTTGGGAACTTGCTGTTAGTCCAACCTTTTTTCATGGTAAAGTCAAGAGTAATTATTTTTTGAACTCTCTTTTCCAAGTGTAAACTAGAAGTACCATACTTTTTAAAATGTGTTTTTGTTTAAATCTAGTTGGTATACAATCTTATATTGGTTATACTAGTTTATGGTGTACAATATAGTGGTTTGACATTTTTATACTTTCCAATACGATCACTCCACTAATTCTAGTAATCATCTGTCACTGTGTATACTTATCACAATGTGATTGACTATATTCCCCTTCCCTTTACCACCCATCTCCCCACTACCTCTCTTCTGCTAACCATACATTTGGTCTGTTTCTATGAATCTGTTTTGTTTTGTTTGTTTGTTTTGTTTGTAGATTCCACCTGTAAGTGAAACCATACTGTATTTGTCTTTTTCTACCTGACTTATTTTTCTTAGCATAATCCTCTCTATGACCATATATGTTGTACAAATGGAAATATTTCATTTATTTTTATTGCTGCGTACTCAATACTTTCTATTCTTAGTTTTGAAAACATCAAGATTCATTGAGTCCACATTTCAGCCAGATGTGCCTAGGCTTTTCCCTATGCTGACATATGTCTTTCTTTTTTTAAGGTACCAACTATCAATAAGCCTCATATAGTTGTTCTACCTTGATGTCATCATCTGTCCAGCCAGCAGCAATATCAGAAGGAAAACAATAATCACTTCCTTCCCATATAGGTATCCATTTTCCAAAATCTATTTATTTTTCAAAATTAAACAAATATATGCATATTGTGTATCCCAGAACATATTATATTTGAAATTTTATTTAAATATGATCTTTTTGGACAAATAATTCAAATGTAGATAAGGTTATCAGTGTCTAGAATGTTGGCTTACTAAAGGCTGTTTGTAATGCTTTGAATTTAGTGCTGCCTACAAACAACAAAAACCTGTTTTGTGCTTATGAGAGTATGCTGCCTGGATTTGGATTTTGGTTATATATCTACAGAAGAAAAATGGAGGCTAGAAAATCAGATCATCACCAGTTGTGCAGTCTGGGGCAACTAATTTAATAATTCTCAGCCTCAGTTTTTATAATACTTATAGTACTTCCAACTTAGCATTGGGTGCAGTAACAGGTAAAATGCTACACTCGAAATGAAATGAAATCAAGCTGTTCTCTGCTTGGAAGTGAATTGGAGCATTACTGAGTCATATATATAAGCTCTCAAGTCAATTAATGGTGTTCTGGAGCTAGCTCATACAGGCTCATGAGATCTGATTTTTAAGTTTTCAGGAATTTTGTGAGCTGTATTTTGTCTCCACAGTAGAAGTATTTATACTAGACAATATTCCAAATTGGAGCTCCTTTTCTCTCCTAAGAGCCAGTTCACTAGGATATCAATGCATATGCCTAGGCAACTCAATCATATGGAACCCATAAAGCCTGAGATGGATTAAACTTCTGAGCACTCCATTTAACAACTTATTCATGATCAGGATAAAGTTCATCAGTTTGCTGACAAGTAAAAATAATGATGGGTCCTTAGTCCACCTCATTCACAGAATAATAGCAATGTACATAGATACATGACAAGATAATGCAATCTGGCTTTTCCTTCTCTGATGTTACTAAGCAACTTCAGGGAAAACCTGAATTTACAAGTAATAGAAGAGGAATAAAAAATTTCTGAGGCTATCTTGTTTATGTAAATTAACTAAAAACATTAGAAGTACAGAATAAGGGTGCAATTAGAAATATAATATTGTAAAATATTAGTCATTCCAATTTTCAGTTAGAGAAATTTTAATTTTGGCAGTTTTAATTGTAAAAGATATTGTACTTCATTTCAAGAAAGTAATCCCCAAATAATCCTTTTCTCTTAAAATAAGTCTTTTTGTTTATTCCTATAATACAGATTTAGTACCATGATAATTATAAAACATTTGGAATATACAGAAAAATAGAAAGAAAATGGATTACTTAGCCTTTGCTCATAAAGATAACCACTCTTAGTATTTCAGTTGGTTTCCTTCCAAATTTTGCTTTTTTTTTTTCTCTTTCTTTTGGAAATTATATTTACTTACCGCCTATTTGCATTAAATATATTTCCGATCATATGACATATAACATATACATATGTACTTATATACAGTTTACTTTGAAATGCATTAACATTATAAAAGTTGTACATTTTTAGTGTTGAAAACACAAAAAGTACATTAAAGAGAACTAAGAACGAATGCAATCTAAATTATGTTAATTACACTAAAAGTATTTTAGGAAAATTCACCAAAATAATAAGAGTGTTTATTTCTGGGTGGTGGTTAATTTTTGTCTTTTAAAAATGTATAACATAAAAATGCATTAACATAAGTGAGTCTAAATTGTTTATACAGATATTGAAGCATATTAATCATGTACATTTACAGGTATTTTATGAATAAAATAAGAAGAGGCTTGTTATAGATAATACTTACCAATTGTAAATTATTCATCGTGCTTAATTTTAGAAAAATAATTTAATATGAATTTCTACAATGCAGAAAATCACTTCTTTAGTATTTCGACAGTAAAATACTTAATATATTCTTCTGCAATTTTACTTTTGTGGAATATTTAAAAATAAAATTTTGTTTATAAATTTTCTTGGCAGAATGTAATGATTGTTAACAAATACTAGAGCACAAAATCATTTGCTTTTTTTAATGGTCAAAAACATATGAAGGGATTCTAAGTGTTTGGGTGAATATTTTAGAATAAGTAACTCACTTTCCAAAAATATACAAAAATCAGTTCAGACCACAAGTAAATCTTGGAAATCTCAAATGTCATGCTCAGTTTAAGGCAAAGGCTACACAACTCTCAGTAATTCTGTGACCAGCTAAGCAACATCATGGTGCACAACCTATTTTTCTTGCTCACTTTCTGTGATAAGCAGAATTCTAAGACACTCCCCCCTCAAAGATCACCAGGTGTGTCACCAGGTATACACATACTTTCTCTTGTTATTCAATGAAACAGTATTCTAGGTACTGCTGTAAAGGGATTTTGCAGATGTAATTAAGGTGCCAAATCAAATGACCTTAAGATAAGGAGGTTATCCAGGTGGGCCTAACCTAAATTCATCATTCCATTAAAAGCAGATTGTGTCCAACTAATGACAAGAGGTGCATTCCTCCTCTTCTGGGAATAAGTCAAACATCCATATTTTTATCTTCTTTGTAGGACCACATGGCAAGGTACTGTGGGAATCTTCTAGGTCCTAGAGGAGCTTAGAGTTACCTGTGCTGGCAGCTAGGAGGAAAACAGAAGCCTCTGTCTTACAATCTACAAGGAAGTGAATTCTGCCACCCAGTGAGCTTGGGATAGCACTCTGAGGCAACATTAGAGTTGTAGCTCCAGCTGACACCTTGATTTCAGCTTTGTGCGACCTTGAGAAGACTATCCACCACATGTCATGACCAGACTTCTGACTTACAAAATCTGTGAGATTAAAATACAACAATAACTTGTGTGGTTTTAAGCTGCTAAATTTGTGGCATTGTGTTGCATAGCAATAGGAAACTAATACACAATTGAAGATGTAAGTCTTCCCAGTTACTTATTATTTCCCATATCCTTTTCTGTGTAATACTCTGTGATTATAATTTCTAATAACAATTCATAATACCCCCTTATCTTTCTGACTTTTACATTGTGTTTCCCGGAAACCCAGATCTATTGCATCTCAAGATATCTTTATATTTTAAATATCTTCACTAAAAAATTCTTTCTATCTCTTTTCCTTAACTAAAACAGGCTCATTCACAGGCACACTTTTACCTATAGCTTCATTAAGGGGAGGGTCCTTATTCTATCATACACTATGAAACTCAAGGTCAGGAGTTGGAAATAATAGCAATAATAGAGAAATTTTACTAAAAGTTTATTATGTGTCAGGTACTAGTCTAAAAACTTTGTGCCAGCAAATGTTATCTACTCAATACTATTTATTTCAGGGTTTCATACTAGTAAAACACCAATATTATTAGGAGAACAAAGTTATTAATGGAAAACTATATTTCTCAACTTCCTTTGCAGCTAGGTGGCCACATGACAGAATTCTGGTTAATAAGATATAAGAGAAAGTTGGGTTGGACCTCCTGGAAAAGTTCTTTAGAAATGAAGAAGATTCCACTGGCATGCATTTTTTTTCCTACTTGCCCTTCTCTCTTCTTCTTGGCTGAAATGTAGTTGCATTGCATTTTTGGCAGAGAGTTTAAAGGAAAGGAGCCATCTTACAAGCATGAAGATTAGATTCACTTCCAAAGACTAGTAGAACTCAAAAACAGATGGAGATTTAAAGCACTGATGGTAACATGGAATCACCACACCAGTCCTGAATTCCTGAATTGTCTACCTACAGGTTTGTACTTTTGTAAAAACAAAACAACACAAAACAAAAGAAAAACCTGTTTGGTGATGCTTATTTATTTATGTTTTATTTATTTATTTATTTATTTATTTATTTATTTATTTATTTATTTATTTATTTATTTATATCTAGTGGGGTTACGTTGGTTAATAACATCATATATGTTTCAGGTATACAATTCTATAATATATCTATATACTGAATTGTGCACTCACTACCCAGTCTAGTTTCTGTTAGTCACCATATATTTGACTTTTTCACGCTCTTCATCCACCACCAACTCCCTTTCCTTTCCGGTAACCTCCATACGGTTGTCTATGTCTATGAACTTGTTTGTTTGTTGATTTTTGTTTTATATTTCACTTATAAGTATAGTCATATGATTCTTGTCTTTTTCCATCTGACTTATTTCACTTAGCATGATACACTGAAGATCCATCCATATGGCAACAAATGGTAATATTTCATCCTTTTTAGAGGTGAGTAGTATTCCATTGTATATATGTACCACTTGCTTATTCAATCATCTACTGAAGGATACTTAATGTCTTGGATATTGTGAATAATGCTTCAATGAACATAGGGGTACTTATACCTTTATGAATAAGTGCTTTCAAAGTTTTCACATAGATACCCAGAAGAGGGATTGCTGGGTCATATAGTAGACTTATTCTTAATTTTTTGCGGAATCTCCATATTGTTTTCCATACGGGATGCACCAATTTACATTCCCACCAGCAGTGTATGAGAGTTCCCTTCTCTCTGCATCCTAACACTTTGCATTTCTAGTCTTACTGATCATTGCCACTCTAGCAGATGGGAGATGGTATCTCATCGTGGTTTTAATTTACATTTCCCTTATAGCTAGTGAGGTTGAGCATTGTTATATAAATCTGTCGGACATCTGTATGTCTTCTTGGGAAAAGTGTCTGTTCAGGTCTTCTGTCCATTTATTAAACTGGATTTAGTTCATTTGTTGTTGACTTGTATGAGTTTTTGTATATTTTGGATATTAGCTCCTTATCAGAGTAGAGTTTGCAAATATCTTCTCCCTTTCAGTTGGTTGCCTTAATGTTTTGTTGATTTTTTTTTTCTGTGCAGAAGCTTTTTATTTGATATAGTGCCATTCATTTAGTTTTGCTTTTACTTCCCTTGCATTTGGTCTCTAGTTCAAAAAAATTCCTCTGAGACCAAGGTTCATAAGTTTAATGCCTATTTTATTTTAAGTGTTTTGTTTCATGTCTGATATGTGTTTTTAAACCATTTTGAGTTATTTTTTGAGTATGGTGTCAGATAGCAATCTAGTTTCATTATTTTGTATGTGGCTTTTCAATTTTCCCAACACCATATATTAAAGAGCCTTTCCTTTTTCCATTGTATGTTTTTGGCTCCTTTGTCAAAAATTTATTTGCCCATATACGTGTAGGTTTATTTCTGGGCTCTCATTTATATTCCATTGATCTCCATTTCTATTTTTCTGCCAATAGCATAGTTTTGATTATTGTAGCTTTGCAGTCTAATCTGAAGTCAGAGAGTGTGATATCTCCAGCTTTGATTTTTTCCTCAGGATTGCGTTAGCTATTCATGGTTTTTTGCAGATCCTACAAATTTGAATATTATTTTGTTCCATTTCTTTGAAAAAATGCCATTGGGATTGCATTAAAGCTGTATATTGCTTTAAGCAATGTGGCTATTTTATCTATGTTAATTCCTCCAATCCATGAACACAGAATATCTTTCCATTTTTTTGTGTCTTCTTCAATTCTTTTCAATAATGTCTTATAGTTTTCAGTGTAAAGTCCTTCACTTCCTTTGTTAAGTTTATTCCTAGACATTTTATCCTTTTTTTTGCAATTGTAAATGGGATTATTTTCTTCATTTGTTTTTCCAATATTTCATCTATTGCATTCTTATATACTATATTTCTTTAAACTAGGTTTTCTGTTACATATTGACAGGCCTGTTCTTAACTGATACAACATATTTCACATTAATTAATTAAATAAACTAATACAACCACACTATACAGTGAGTGCAATTACTATTCTTATTTTAGTAATGAAGAAACAGGTATAGAGAGTATATGTAATTTTTGCAATGTTACACAGCTACGAAAGAAGCCATCATTTGAACATAAGAAATTTGGTTTCATATTCCACAGTCTCAGTTCCAATGCCATACTGTCTTAATTCCATGGTAACACTTCCAAATCAGTAGTTTTCCACCATCATGTAAATGCCTGCTTTTTTGAGTTTTATGCAATTTGGCTACATTAACCTACATATGGCAACATTACTGTCGTATACTCAGCTCTTAAATTACCCACATTTATTGAAGACTTTGACGTGTTTTGTGATCTTTATCCCCAGCACAGGCCTTGTCATTTATCTGTATGACTTTCTTGAATTCATTTTGTTTTAAGAACTTCACTACAACATTTTAGCCATACATTTACCAAATCCAATGTATATATTGTGCATCTAGTAAAATTCTACAGTGGCACTGTCTCTGAAATTATAAACATAGATGTTTTATTGTGTGACCACAATGTTCTGCCCATACACTCTCTCATTTATTGTCTTCCAATATCCTTATTCCTCTAATTCAGGTTACTTAAACCTTCGACTTTCCTCCCACCTGTCAAGCATCAATCCCATTACAACGTGTTTTCACATTCCATCTAGATTCTTCTACTTAAAAAAATTTTTTTCTTTATTGATTTTAGAGAGAGAGGAAGGGAGAGAGAGAGAGAGAGAGAGAGAGAGAGAGAGAGAAACATCAATGAGAGAGAACATGAATTGGCCACCTCCTGAACACACTGGGGATTTGGCCCACAACCTGGGCATGTGCCCTGACCAGGAATCAAACCGGCGACCTCTTGGTGCATGGATTGACACTCAACCACTGAGTCACACCGGCCAAGCTAGATTCTTCTACTTACCTTTCAGTCACTTCTGTGCCAATATAATCAACTCCATAGCTTATATCTTATTGTCCCAGCACAACTCAATTCCTGCAGTCTTTCACTTCCTACATACAGGCTGGTGATAAGTAACAGAAAAAAAAAAAAAAGTATGTAACTAAGGAGAACAAATATAATACCATAGTCTAGAAACTTATCTTGTATTTTTCTTTCTCCATAATAAGTCTTTTAAACTGTCTCCAATTTTCTCAAAATTCCAAACTTTTCATTACCTTATCACTTTCACCAAACACCTTTCTTTCTACAACAGAGAAAAACTGAATACACAAAACAAGAATTCCCCTCTACCAAAGCTATTTATGTATACCATTCTAATTTTGCCAAACTAAAGAATTTTAATTGGACTCTTAAAAATCTTCTCTGATGAAGAAGTGGCAGTATAGACTTCCGGTCAAAATGACAGCATAGGTAAACGCAGTATCGCCTCCTCCCACCACCACATCAAAATTATAACTAAACTACAGCACAACTATCATTCAGAACAACCTGACATCGAGCTGAATGGAAGTCCTACAACTACAAAATTAAAGAAGCAGCCACATCGAGACTGGTAGGAGGGGCAGAGGCGCAAATGGGCTAGTCCCACACCCACATGTGGCGGGAAAAATCAGGAGGACACCTTGGCTGGGAAGGTCCTCCTTAAGGAGTAAGGGGTCACCGTCTCACACCAGGCGCCCAGCTCAGGGTTCCAATGCCAGGAAGAGAATCCCCATAATGTCTGGCTGTAAAAACCAGCGGGAACTGAGGCTGAGGGAGGCTGAGGCTTCTGGAGCCCCAGGCAGCTCCTCTTAAAGGGCCCGAGCACGGACTTGCTCATGGATTTACTCGGACTTGCTCCCTCTAAGCTCAGAGAGGAGGCAGCTTGAAAGGCACTAGATACATACAGGGAAGAACTGAGCTGTTTGGCCTTGGGACGAGGGCTGGAGAGGCAGCTTTCTCTCAGACAAATGTGCTGGTGGAGGCCATTGTTCCTTTGGTGAGCCCTTCCCCCACAGGCCGTCAGATGGCCGCCATATCTGGGAGTCCAGCAACCTGGCTCACACTGTCCTGCGTGGTGATTCCCGGAGGCCCTGCCCCACCCAACTTTCAGGCCCACCCAAGCTGTTTCTAAAGGCTTTACCATAGGATTGGCCTGTCTTGGATCCTGCTTCAGCATTTCCTAAAATCTCTCAAACAAGCAGCATCTGGTCTCAGCGAGCCCCATACCTCTCGTTTAGTGGCCCCAGGCCTGGCACTAGAAGCAGTCAGCCTTGGTTCACAACTTGGCTTTTCCTGGACATCTCCAAGCCCAGCACAAGAAGCAGCCATCTGCAGATCACTTTGTATACCACAGACAGAACATAGGTAGAGGCTGACCTTGCGCCAGAGGCAGCACACCTAGTGGACAGCTTCAGACCACATCGAAGCACCACCACCCAACCACCTCCACAAGTGACACACTCAATGAGTGGACTCAGTGGGTACCAGAGCCCTGCTGAAGTAAGTCTTGCTCTGTGTGGTGGGCCACTGCACAGCTGATCCTCCAAGGAAGTCAGAGACCAGTGGTCAGTGGGCACAGCCAGTCCTTGCAGCTGATCAGCCTGAGTAAATCCCTCCCATTGATGTGCCAACAGCAATCAAGACTCAATTACAGCCCTGGCCTGTTTGGCTCAGCAGTAGAGCATTGGCCTGCGGACCAATGAGAACTGGGTTTGATTCTGGCCAAAAGCATGTCTCTCGGTTGTGGTTGGCCCCTGGCCCTGGTAGGGGTCCTGCAGGAGGCAACCAGTCAATGTGTCCTTCCACATCGATGTTTCTCTCTCTCCCTTTCTCTCTATCTGAAGATAAATAGAAAAGTATCCTCAGGTGAGGATAAAAAAAAAAAGACTCACAACAGAAGGGTGTACAGTCCACACTGGGGTTGTACCTCGAGGACCCAGCTGGGGTGATCAGGGAGGCTGTGCCACTGGATCCTACAGGACATCTACAAAAATAGGCCACCCTATGAAGCCTAGGAGACATAGCAACTCTACCTAATGCATAGAAACAATCACAGGGAAGCAGCCAAAATGAGGAGGCAAAGAAACATGTCCCAAGTGAAAGAACAGAAAAAAATCCAGGAAAAGAACTAAACAAAATGGAAATAAGCAATCAATCAGATGCAAAATTCAAAACACTGGTTATAAGGTTGCTCTAGGAACTTAGTGAGACCTTCAAGGAACTTAAGGAGACCTCCAAGGAACTTAGTGAGAACATCAACAACATAAAAAAGGGCCAGTCAGAAATGAAGGATGCACTAACAGAAATAAAGAATAATTTACAGAGAATCAACAGTAGAGTAGGTAAAGCCAAGAAGCAAACCATCGATTTGGAATATAAGGAAGCAAAAAATACCCAATCAGAACAGCAATAAGAAAAAAAGAATCCAAAAAAATGAGGACAGTGTAAGGAGCCTCTGGGACAACCTCAAGCGTGCTAACATTCACATCTTGGGGGTGCCAGAACGAGAAGAGAGAGAGCAAGAAATTGAAAACTTATTTGAAAAAATAATGATGGAAAACTTCCCTAACTTGGTGAAGGAAACAGACATACAAGTCCAGGAAGCACAGAGAGTCCCAAACAAGATGAACCCAAAGAGATCCCCACCAAGACACATCATCAAAATGCCAAAGGTTAAACACAAAGAGAGAATCTTAAAAGCAGCAAGAGAAGAGCAGTTTGTTACCTGTAAAGGAGCTCCCATAAGACTGTCAGCTGATTTCTCAAAAGAAACTTTGTAGGCCAGAAAGGAGTGGCAAGAGATATTGAAAGTGATGAAAAGCAACAACCTACAACCAAGATTACTCTATCCTGCAAAGCTATCATTTAGAATCGGTGGACATATCAAGAGTTTCCCAGACAAGAAAAAGCTAAAGGAGTTCATCACCACCAAACCAATATTATATGAAATGTTGAAGGGTCTTCTTGAAGGAAAAGAAGAACAAAAATATGAACAATAAAATGACAATTAATATCTATCAACATTGAATCTACAAACAAAATGAGCAAGCAGAGCAGAAACAGACTCAGATACAGACAACTTTTTGTTGCTTGCCAGATGGGTGGGGGCTGGAGGGATGGGTGAAAAAGATGAAGGAATTATGAAGTACAAATTGGTTGTTAGACTGATGAACCTCAAAGGGAAAGGGAAAGGGAAGGCGGGATGAGACAAACCAAAGAACTTCTATGCATATATGCATAACCTAAGGACACCGGCAATAGTGTGGGGAAGGCAGGAGGGGGGCGGAATGGGGGAGGAGGTTGTCAATGGGGAAAAAGGGGGGACATCTGTAATACGTTCAACAATAAACATGAGTTAAAAAAATATCTTCTCTGCTTACTTTACTCCAAAATTTATTTTCTCTAATGTAGTGGACTTTTAGTTCAATTCCCAGTGTCTTTTTAAATTTTATTACAATTGTGTTATATTAAGAAAATATACTTTATTTATAATATATGTTTGAGGGCTTCTACTTACTTTAGTGTAAATTAATGTTTCATTATTATTCTTGGTTTTCTTTATTTTTGTTGAATTCAGCGTTCAGAGGTTGAGAGCATGGTTTCACATTACTATCTTTACTAAATTTTGCAGGTGTATTTAAATTTTAATCTGGAAAGATTTCTTTCATTATTACAGTTGTGATCAAACTTTTTCATTTGTTCTTCTTGTACTATATCCCATTCTTTCTCTTTCATATTTACATATGACTGACATTATATTTATCTCTTTTTTTAAGGACTACATCTCAATATTATTGATTTATTTTTTTACATACTCAATTATAACTTTTACAGCTTCCAATACTCATTAAATTTTTTTTCTCTTTATTGATATTAGAGAGAGAGAGAGAGGAAGGGAGAGGGAGAGAGAGATAGAAACATCGATGAGAGAGAACATCAATTGGCTGCCTCCTGCATGTCCCCCACTTGGGATCAGGCCCACAACCTGGGTGTGTGCCCTGACCGGGCACCTCCAATACTCATTTAGTTTTCTTAATTTCCCTGCAGTTCATCCTATTCTTATATATTTTTAAAATTTAACTTAATATCAATTTTTCCATCACCTTTTATCCCCTCTATGCCCTCTTCCCCCTCCACCCGTCCACCTCCACCCCTACAATCACTACACTGTTGTCCATGTCCATGAGTCCTCTCTCTTTTTTTCTTTTTGTTCAATCTCTCCACCCTCACAAGCCCCTACTCCCCAGCTGTCTGCCTGCTTTTTATCCAATAGTCCGTTATTCTTATCTTAATCAGTTGTCTATTCGTTTCAGATTATCTCTTTTTAGCTTTTTACTCCATTTCAGAGGCCTTCTATATGTTTTATTTTTGTAGAGATTGTAACAATGTTCTATTTTTCTGGTTATTGTAGGAAATTATTTCCCAAAGTTATATTTTAGCTTCCAAATCTTTGGGAAAATAAAGAAGTTCTGCACAAGCTCCATGTTGTATTTTTCATTGTTATTATGCTACTTCTCTACTCATTCTCAAATAAAGCTACTATTATATAGTCCTAGTACTGGACATTACATGACTGTACTTTTATTCCACTTAGCAATGGGAAAATCCCTCTCTTCAATCTACAATGGGAAATACATTTGATATATTCAGCTCCTGGTATAATTTTCACTCTTTCACCTAAGATTTGTATACTGTACAAGGAAAAAAAAATTAGCCCCATTAACTGAGTCTCTGATAATCTAAAAGAAAATGACTATAACGAGAAGTACATTCTCCAGCTCACATCTTTCATCAGGCTTTTCTTGTTATTGTGTCCTTACCACCAAGGAAATAAAACATTGGAGATTCTAAGATTCAAGATGCCAGAATTTATTCTTCCCCTACAAACAGCTCAGTTATTTTCTTTTAAGTTTCAGTCTATGAATTTGTTACAAGAGTATAGAAAATAAAACAGGAAACAAGAACCTGGCTTCTTCAAAGACAGTGTACATTACAGGGATGTTGTGCAATATGTACAGACCTTAAATAGCTAACAGAATGATCTTTCTAAATCTCTGCTTTCATCATGTTGTGCCCTATTCAAATGCTTACAAGATAAAATATAATTCTCTTAGATTAAAAATCAAAGGTCACTTGAATAAGAAAGGTCCATTCCCATCTCTGCACTTTTACTCATACTGCTCCTCTCTTTCCTTTCTCTCTGCCTACCTCTGTTTTTAATGTGGGCTTTGTATTAAGTGAATAATAGCAATGTTGTTGTTGTTGTGTGTGTTTGTATCAATTAATACTGGCTTTATTTTTTTAACTTTATTTTTATTGTTGACACTATTACAGATGTCATCATCCCTGCCCCTTTGCCAACCTCTACCCAGCCCCCATTCCCCTTTCCTCTGGCCATTATTAAGTAGAATTACAAAGCCTATTTTTGTTGGCAGTATTCTATCTTTCAAAATGCAGGGACTGCACTTAACTTCTTTCCTTCTTATTATTTCTTATTTTCTAGAGCCTACAACAAGATGTGTCTTATGTTCATTTTTATCTTAGAGGCATAATATAATTCTTGTATAAAGATATCAATAAATACTTCTTTTATAGATAGATAAATAGATAGATAGATAGATGATAGATAGATAGATAGATGATAGATAGACTGAATGAATGCCTCTATTACAGACACTAAAAACTTTCATTTTACATATCTATGGGAACTAACCTATAACCTTTATCCATTTTTTTCACCTATTATAAAGATAAATCGATAGGTAATTTCATGTAGCAATTATTTTTTCTATAATTAAGAAAGTATTGCAGAAAAGATACATTTATAATTCTATGTCCTTGTTAGAATTGATAAGTAGTACTGCTGCACTGAAAAAGTAGAAAAGAACATAACGTTTCAATTGGTTTTTTTTTTAATCCTCACACTAGGATATGTTCACCAATTTTAGAGAGTGAGGAAAAGAGAGAGAGAGAGAGAATGAGAGAGGGAGAGAGAAACATCAATTGGTTGCTGCCTGTATGTGCCAGACTGGGGATCGAACCCACAACACTTTTGGTGTACATGAGGACACTCCACCCAACTGAGCCACCCAGCCATGGAGAAAATAATGTTTTAATTTATATAAAGAAAATATGTTAGGTATATTATGTACTTCAGAAATATCGATTCTCAGTCAGAGCACATACTGGTTGTGGGTTTGATCCTTGGTCAGGGCACGTGCAGGAGGCAGCCCATCAGTGTTTCTCTTTCTTTCTCTTTCTCTTTCTCTTTCTCTTTCTCTTTCTCTTTCTCTTTCTCTTTCTCTTTCTCTTTCTCTTTCTCTTTCTCTTTCTCTTTCTCTTTCTCTTTCTCTTTCTCTTTCTCTTTCTCTTTCTCTCTCCCTCTTCCTCTCTCTAAAATAAATTTAAAAAATAATAAATGAAATACATCTGAAAATTGCTCAGATAAAAGGTTTGGTTCGGTAATATTATTGTTATTCATTTTACATAGTTAAGGAACACTGTAATGTATTTTATAAAATATGCTCTAGAGAGCTCCTCAAACCTGAATTTTAAGTTTTTGTTTATTGATGAGAGAGAGAGAGAGAGAGAGAGAGAGAGAGAGAGAGAGAGAGAGAGAGAGAGAGAAAGAGAAAGAGAGACCAACTTGTTGTTCCACTTATTTATGTGCCCTGACTGGAGTTTGAACCCACAACCTTGATGTATCTGGATAATGCCCAAACCAACTGAGCTACCCAGCCAGGACCAAACCTGGATTTTAATCTGTTCTGCACTACTGACAGAACATGTGATCTCAGGCAAGTCAAGGAACTTCTATAAGCTCAGGTTTGTCACTTATAAATTGCATATTCCTACCATCCTAACAAGATTTTGTGAGGATCAAATGAATTAATAAATGTTGGATAACTTTGTAAAACTCTTAAAATTATTTAGATATGAGATATTATCATTACCAATAAATGATGAAAAGAAGAAAACTCAGTAGAACAAAATGAAAAGATCTGCAAAGGTATGTGATATCAAGTGCCATGTTATACCTTTTTAAAATCCTGAGTGGCAAGAGATTGAAAGATAATTAATATAGAGTTGCCAGATAAAATACAGGATGCACAGTTCAAATTGAACTTCAGATAAACAATACATATTTTTATTTGTTTAAGTAAATTATATACATGGGCTCTTGCCATCAAAGTATAGGTAAGACACTGACAAATATTTGTCAATCAGGAATTTAATTACTGAGAAAGAACAACGAACTAGTCATTTTTTTCAAACTAGTTATTTTTTTCCCAAGTAGTTATTTTTTCTACCACTTTTTATTCATGAAATTTAAGAAGGAAAATGTTGGGAAATTTAACATATAATAAAGATGTAGGGGAGATGATACATTTTATAGTGTAGCAAATGTTGGTGTTCCATTATTTTATTTTAATTTATGTGAATTCCTAGAACATCAAACATATCTACCTTCCACAAGAAGAACATAATCATTTTCTAAAGTTTAATATAAACGATTTCTGGCTCATTCACTGTTTTAGGTTATTCAATAGGGCAGATAATGTGAGTAGAAAGTGCAGACTTATGGTGGTTTTATAATATCTTAGAACTAAGAACGGTGCTGAGAGTAAATGGTTTATTCTATAGGAACTAATATAATCCTAAGAGCTTTATTGAAAGAAAGAAAACAAATTATTGTTGACAAATGAGCAAAACAGACTGATGTCAAACACAAATGTTAAACAATTGATTTAGTTTATGCACTATAAACATTGTCTTAGAAAAACATACATGAAAAACATTAGAACAATATAGGGAAAATTCTTTGTGCATGTGAAGGTATTAAGTGATTTTTCATCTTTTATCACCACTATCTCTTTAACTTATAAATTTTATTTTGCAGTCTATTTCTATTCCAGCAAGTTAGCTAGTGTCTTGTCAAACATCACTTGTTTTTTTGCTTTTGTTTTTTTGTTTTTGTTTTTCTTATATGCACTCCCTTGACAAGAGTTTATCTTAAGGCACAGTCTTTAAAAACAAATCTTGGTTTTAAAACAATATACAAACTTGACTCTGAACTTAAATTTCACTTCATTCTTCGAAAGTCAAAACTTAAATGAAGAAAGAAATAAAAATAGTCATGTACATTTAAAGCTCTTAAAATGTTGTCTTGGATTTATAAATTACTAAAGGCTAAAGATATTCTAGGCTTCTGTGGATCTCACCATTTATTTTTACATGGATTTATGAAGCCTTGGCAAGTTCAATGTCTCCGATATACATATAAGCTAAGAAGACTCTGTAACTCCCAGTTGGTCATGTCAAGTTTGTATACATCTGCTTCTGTATCCTTCAGGAGATAATTTCTAACCACCCCTATATAGATTTTATATTTTGATACGATAGTTTCATCGACCACTTTTTGATTCCACTCTTACTACCTGTGTGTCCTTTGGTAACTTACTTAACATCTTTGAGTCTTTGTTTCCTCATGAGTAAAATGTTTCCCCCCCTTGACACCCTCCTCCTCATCCTCCCTGACCCCGTTCCCAGCTTTGTTGTTTATGTCCATCGGTTATGCATACATGCATATAGGTTCTGTGGTTTATCCCTCCCCCCCCTTTCTGAGGATTGTCAGTCTGTACCCTACTTCTATGACTCTGGGTCTATTTTGTTCATCAGTTTGTTTAGTTCATCATATTCCAGAAATAAGTGAGATCATGTGATATTTGTCTTTCTCTGCTTGGCTTGTTTCGCTTAGGATAATACTTTCCAGGTCCCTCCATGTCGTCTCAAAGGATAAGAGATCTTTCTTACAGCTGCATAGTACTCCATTGTGTATATGTACTACAGCTTTTTTATCCACTCATCTACTGATAGACACTTGGGCTGTTTCCAGATCTTAGCTATTGTAAATAGTACTGCTATGAACATAGGGGTACATATATTCTTTCTGATTGGTGTTTCAGGCATCTTAGAGTATATTCCTAGAAGTGGGATCACTGGGTCAAACGGCAGTTCAATTTTTAATTTTTTGAGGTAATACCACAGTGTTTTTCATAGTGGCTGCACCAGTCTGCATTCCCACTTCTATTTTTTAGCATTTTATTTTATTTTATGTTATTTTGAATTTATCTTTATTGTTGAAAGCATTACAGATGCCCCCCCTCTTTTTTCCCCATTGATTATTCTGCTCCCTAAGGTTGTCTTTATTCTTATTGGTGGAACAATTTTACTAAATTAATTTAGATAGACACTGTTTTAAAGTTTGAAGCGTCAAGATATTAACACTTCATTGAAATTTCCCCACTTTCTCGTTTACAAAAAAAAAAAATACAATATGTGTATTGGAATATACATATATAGAATATATACCGTACATATATGTATATGGAATATACATATGTAGAATATGTATACCATACATATATTTTTCAGAGAACTAAAAATGTGTTGATATACAGAGAAAGACCATGATAGCTTCACACAGAAATATTGATTGAATTAAGAATTTAACCCCATCCCAGCCAGTATGGCTCAGTGAATTGAGCGTCATCTCAAAACAAAATCAACATTTTAAGCCAATCATCTCTTTCCAAGGACCAAATATTACATATTTTGAATTAGCACTTTTATTTTTGATAAATCAGTGATTTACAATAAAGACAAACCTCTTAACTATGTTATTATCTGGCTACCCACATTCTAGGTTATTAAAATAAAATATACAAATGCACACAGAAAGGCATATGTTTTTTTGGTGCAGGTGACAGATAACTTTTATTATCATTAAAAATTACTAACATATCCAGTAAATTACTCATCTCCCTGCACCATTTTCATTCATTTTGGCTTACTGCCTTATTGTCTCCTAACTGTACTGACCTGGAAGGGCTGCCTTTTTCCTTTGTATATTCTGCAGTAGTGAGCTCTGGTTTATAAACAAATGCACATGTTTGTACATATTTATAAATCAGGTGCCAACAATCCCAGGCTATAAACACTTTATTTGACCCAGGAGAGATTGGCCACTTGATTTTTTGTTTGTTTGTTTGTTTTGCTTTGTGTTTAACTAGAGCTGAATGTAAAATTTATAAACATAAAGTCAAACTCACATAATTTTCTTCCATTCTGTACTTGTAAATTAATTATCCCACTCACAAACATGGGGAAAATCACAACTTACTGTTAAAAGTATATAGATTACATATGATTTTAATAATTCAGATTTATCAAATATTTATTCTGCGTAAGACACCATACTAGGCATTTTGGGAATTGCAAAGATGAAGTTAATATTATAGTGTAGCAAAATAAATAGAGGTGAAAAAAACAAAAATAGTATATAATTAGTAGCAACCAGAATGCCTAAGAGTTTACTTCTAGCACAGATAAGTTTTGGATTAATTGTATTTTTTCAAATCATAATATGTATCAGAAACACGTAAAGTGAATAATAGTATATCAACTACCTAAGTATTCACCACCCAGATTTAATAAATGATAACGGTTACTATTTTGTTTCATGTCTATTTAAAAATAAATAAATCATTACAGATGGACTAAGACCCTTTTGTTCTTCTTACTGATTCTAAATCACTTACTTCAGAAGTAGCCACTAAACTGGTATGTTCTTCTTGTCCATGCATTATAATATTTTGACATAAACATGCATTTATAAGCAATATACCTATATCCACAAACAATTGATATGTGCAGTTATAACATTTCTATAATTTCTCAAATATATTTCAAAACTTGTTATTTCACTCAATGTTTTTATTAAGGGTATCTATGTTGACAAATATAGAACTAAATGTAGAACTGAAATGCATTATCATTGCTATGTAATATTCCACTATATAAATGAAAAGTTATCCATTCTATTAATTATGGATATTTGTATTGTTCCCAATTTCACTTCAGTGAATATCTTATTATGTATTTTAATGTACATGTGTCAGAAATATCAGGCTGTGTATTGGCTTCTTTGCTGTTCCTCAGACAAGTCACTCATGCTTTCATTTCACTAGCTCTTCTCTCTGGCTAGGATGCCCTCTTTGACTACCTATGTTACCTTTGTCATGTCTTTGTTCAAATGTCATATTCTCAGTGAGGTCTGCTCTGACTGCACTATACCCTGACACTCCTACTAACTCTTCCCTAAGCTACTGTCTTTTTTTCTAACATAGCATATATTTTCACTTGTTTTGATTATTTTTAATCTCCCTTACTGCTGTTGTTATGTTACTATTGTGCATGGAATCTTTTTAATGATATATTTTCTATATGGCTATAAATGAAGTATAGACATGATATTGATTTTTTATTTTATTTATTTTATTTTATTTCATTGATCTTTTATCCATTTTTGCTGAATTCAATTATTTAATTCTTAATTTTATTTATGCTATTGTGTAATTTTCTTAGAATTTGTATATTGTATAAAATCGTGTTGCTTGTGAATAACACTTTTGATTCTTCCTTTTTCATCCTATTTTCTATCAATTATTTTATTTAATACAATGTTAAATAGAAGTGGTAAGAGAAGTTATCCTAATCTTGTTAACAGTTATTGCCTATCTAGTCACTATTAAGTATGAAAATTAATATGCCTTTGATGCATTTCCTTTATCAATTAATGAATTTTTCTTTCTATATCTAGTTTGTTAAGATGGTCTAACAAAAATAAATATTAAATTTAAAGAAATGTTGGGTTTTTTTGATCCTCACCCAAGGATATTTTTCCATTTACCTTCAGATAGAGTGGGAGGAAGAGAGAGAGAGAGAGATCAATGTGAGAGAGACACATCAACTGGTTGCTTCCTGCAAGACCCCAACCGGGGCTGGGACAAACCGCAACCGAGGTACCCATGACAGGAATAACCGAGCACGCGACTTTTTGGTCCGCGGGTAGACGCTCTACCGCTGAGCCAAACCAGCCAGGGCTAAAGAAATGTTTTTTTAATGCAACCATTGAAATGATAGTATTTTCCTGTAGTAAATTATTTACATGTACAGTTAAACCTTAAACAATGCAGGAGATACGGGCACCGACCTACTTGCAGTCAAAAATCCATGTGTAACTTGGACTCCCAAAAGACTTAACTTCTTTTTTTCTTTTTTATTAATTTATTTTTGTTACAGATGTTTCTCCTTTTATCCCCATTGACACCCTCCTCCCCAAAACTTAACTTTTAATGGCCCATTGTGGACAGGATGTCTTACTGTTAAAATAAACAGTCAATTAACACATATTTTGTATTTTTTATGTATTATGCACTGGTTTCTTGCAACAAAGTAAGCAGAAATAAAAATATATAATAAATAACATTATAAAGAAGAGAAAATACATTTACTGTATTAAAAAATAACTGGACATGCATAGTTTAATCCTGTGTTGTTCAAGGGTCAACTGTGTGTGTATCTATCTACCTATCTACATGCTATATCTAATATTTTTTAAATTTGCATTCTTTTGTTCCAGAGTCTAAGATTTTTTTTTCTTTTTTAAAAATGTATCTTTATTGTTGAAAGTATTACAAATGTCTCCTCTTTTTCCCCCCATTGACTCCTACTCCTCACTCCCACCACCCCTGCCTTCCCCACACTATTGTCTGTGTCCATTGGTTATGCATATATGCATATAAGTTCTTTGGTTTATCATTCCCCACCCCCTCCCCCTTCCCTCTGAGGTTCCTCAGTCAGTTCCCTGCTTCCATATCTCTGGATCTATTTTGTTCATCAATTTATTATGTTCATTAGATTCCACATATCTAAAAATTAGCTCAAATAAATCATAGATCTAAATATAAACTTTTGATTTTTAATTTTTTAAAAAATTTTTTCTTTATTGATGTTAGAGACAAAGAGGAAGGGAGAGAGAGAGAGAAACATCGATGAGAGAACATTGATTGGTCACCTCCTGCATGCCCCCTACTGGGGATGGGCCCACAAACTGGGCATGTGCCCTGACCGGGAATCGAATCACTGACCTCTTGGTGCATGGGTCGATGTTCAACCACTGAGACACACTGGTCAGGCTACATATAAACTTTTTAAACTTTATTTTTACTGTTGACACTATTACAAATGTACACATCCCACTCCTCCCCCCTTTGCCCACCTCCACCCAGCCCCTGTCCCCCTTTCCCTCTGGCTATCACCTGTCTGTGTCTATGGGTTACGCATATATGTTCTTTGACTAATCCCTTCACTTTCTTTCATCCAATCTCTCCTTACCCCCTCCGCTCTGACAGCTGTCAGTCTGTTCCATGTATTCATGCCTCTGTTTCTATTTTGTTCATCAGTTTATTTTGTTCATTGAATTCTACATATAAGTGAGATCATATGGTATTTGTCTTTCTCTGACTGGTATTTCACTTAGCATAATGATCTCCAGGTCCATCCATGCTGTCACAAAAGGTAAAATTTCTGTCTTTTTTATGGCTGCATAGTAAAATTTCAGAGTATAAAACCTTTATTAGAAAACATAAGGGGAAAATCTTTCTTTCTTCAGAATAGGCAACAAAATCTTAGCTTTGAGACCAAAAGAATGATATCATTTAAAAACTGATGAGATGGGCTTTATCAAAATAAAAAATTTTATTCTGTGAACAGCACTCTTAAGATACTGAAAGTATAAGTCACAATGTGGGAGAAAATAACTGTGATTACACTTCTGGCAAAGGATATGTATTAAGAATATACAAAGCTCAACAATGAAAAAACAAACAACACAATTTTTCAAATGGGGAGACTATCTGAAGAGATACTTTCCCGGGGAAGATTCGTGGTTGAGAAATAAGCATACTAAAATAATACTTAATATCATTAGACATTTTTAAATACAAAATAATGCTATAATGAGATACTACTAGACAGTAATCAGAATGGCTTTTAAAATATGAAAGAAAAAAAAAACTGAAAATACCAAGTGCTGTCTACAAGATAAAGCAACTGGAATTCTCATATACTTCTGGTGATTATACAACAGAAAACAGCCACTTTGGAAAAGTTTGTCAATTTCCTATAAATTTAAACATGCACTTACAATGTTACCCAGAAATTCCTCTTCTAGATATTTTTGTTAGAGAAATAACAGCCAAGATATGAAAGAAATCTAGATGTCCACTGATAGATGAATGAGTAAAGAAGATGTGATATATATGTATAGTATAATATTATGCTACAATAAAAAAATGAAATCTTATTTGCAACAATATGAATAGACTTATAGAGTGTTATGCTAAATGAAATAAGTTAGAGAAAGACAAATACCATATGATTTCACTTAAATATAGAATCTAAAACCAAAAAAAAAGCTAAACAGAATAATAAACAAAACAAAACATAAAAAGACACACAGACACAGAGAACAAGCTAATGGTTGCCAGAGAGGAGGTGTTGGGAGGATGGGTGAAAAGGTATACGCGAATAAGACATACAAACTTCCAGTTACAAAATAAATAAATAAGCCACAGCATATAGTATACAGCACAAGGAACATAGTCAATAAAATTGTAATAACTTTGTATGGTGAAAGGTGATTAGTAGACATATTGTGGTGATCACATCGTAAGGTATATAAATTTGAAATCAGTATGTTGTACATCTGAACTAATATAATATTGTATGTTAACTATAACTTAATAAAATTTTAAATGTCATATAAACATATGTGAATGTGTACAGAAGCTTTATTCATAATATCTAATACCTAGAGGCAATATATGTATCCTTCAATAGCTGGATGAATAACACACTCTAATACATCCATACAGGGGGCTATCAATTCTCTACCTACTATTGGTGTTAAGGTCCTTTTTAACACCTGCCTGGTGGGTAAATAAGCTCCAAAATTCAATTTTAGACTCTCCTTCTTTGGAATATTTCTGGAACCAGCTGTCATTGCTTCCATTCCTCTGGAAACAGAATCTCAGGTGACTTATTGGATACTATTTTTTAGAAAAACAGCTATGGGGGATGGAGGAAAGAAGAATTGGACAAAAAGATATTGAACTGTGATGCTGGGTTACCACATTAAACGTGTCCCACATCGAGGTAAGAGGGTCACACCTTTGTAACCTAACATCAAAGCATCTTGATATGAGGGCTGTCCCTAAGGATGGTCTTTCCTCTTGACCAAGGCAGCTCCCTTGGACCAACAATAATTCCTAGAGAACCACTCAGTGGGCAAATTCCTAGCAATCCTCTACAATGCTTTAAATAGGTAAATAACTGCCTTGAGCCTGTCATTTTCATTTTGCAAGGTTTCAGGTGCCATCAAAAGCAGTCATCCTTCACTGCAAATCTTCTGATTATTACTGACCTCATAATGATTACCACTATATTACTTAATTTCCAAAAGCTTCACCCTCCATGTGTACCTATTTCCAATTAACCAAAGGTGAAGGCTTGAGTAGATGTGATGCCATTGCATGCCAGAGGTCAACATCCCATTTACCTCTAACAATTGAGTATTCAGAAGGGTGGACAAAAGAAATCTAAAATCTCATCCTATGGGTCTGTCTTTAGGAAACATGTTCCCTACCAATTATATTAGCTCAGATTCTCTACAAAAATGGAGCTTAAAACAATGATTAACTAATATATTTTCTTAAAGAAGCAGAATCCAAAGAAAGTAAGAGTGAACAAAAAAATGCAAGGAACAGGAAAGTAGGGGAATCTACATAAGGGGATACTATACTATGCTAGCATCTGCTTCATGAAGAGCCCTCAGGGGATTTTGCTGGTTCTTTCACTGGTGCTTGCATTTAGTCACCCAGGAGAACTCTGGAGCTCATCATGGGAGGGAGGAAGGAGGAAACTTTTAGCCTGTCTCCCTTCCTTTTCCTGTTTCTGATTGACCAAAATTCATGCAAGAGGGAGTTAATTCACCTTCAGTTTCAAGTGGAATCATGTACTACTACCAATGGTTACTCAGAAGACCAACTCTTAGTAAAAGCCAAAATTCAGGATGTGTGGTGATCACCCTGGCCATATAACAACAGTCAGAAGAAGGCCTTATGACAATGACTTAGCCCAAGTGTGCAGAATCATGTAGGTCCAAGCAAAATGTATTAGCCACTGCAAAACTGCATAAACTGGATGAGGTTTCAGAAGATTATGGCATTGAGATTGTCCATGGAATCACAAAACTTATTGTCAATGCAATATCTAAGTAAGGTTTATCCTGACAATCTAAGGTTAGATTAATAGAAGGAAAGCAGTGAACTTCATTTAACTGGATGTAATCTAAGGCATATGCTATAAAGAAGCAAATGAAAATGTGTACCTAAGTAGACACCAGAGAGAAAATCCTGGGAAAATAAGTTCAAAATGCATAAATAATTGCATAGTCTATTGAAATCCCTGAGGTGTGAAATAGTAGAAAAGAGTTCAACATTGCCACTAGAGTAAAAAACAAACAAAAACAAAACAAAAAAAAATATGCCTTTACTTCTTCTTTTTCTACAATCCACAACAAATATATTTTGTGGGGGAGAAATTGAATTATTTTAGGCAATGTAAATAGAAACACTACTGTTTATAACTATCCAAATCTCTCTAAAAAAACATAATTTCATACAAGAATACAATTTTTAGATGCAATTTGGTAGGTATGCAAAGCACATAAAAGTATGCAAAGCACATGACTTCCCAATGAATTTGCACACATGAGACATAGAAATAAACTATAGTATCAAAAATGCAAATCTAGACTTGGCATCTGACATTGGCTTGCACCAGAGTTCCTCCCAGAGGTCCAGAACCAACATACCCAGTGGTCAGCTTTAGACAACATCAGAGTATGATCCAATTAGATTCACAGTGGTATCTCCAATGCGAGATCTCAACAGGCACCAGACCCTACTGTGGTAAATTTCACTTCACATGGTCAATACCTTAACAGCAGCTTGCACACAGTGTTCAGGGTTAATTCACACAGTCAGGCATCCTGGGGGTTGACACCATGTACAGTCAAGCCAATAAAAAATCAAGACTTAATTACAACATAAGGGGCCACATAACCCATAAAAGGAACATTCTTGTATGGTGATCAAGGAGACTGTGCCACTGGGTCTCACAGGTCACCTACTACATAAGGCTACCCTACCAAGAATGGGAGACATACAGATCTACCTAATACATATTAAGAAACACAAAGAGAAAGCTAAAATGAGAAGACAAATAAACATACCCCAAATAAAATAAAAAAGGGAGTGATCTCCAGAAAAAGAGTTAAATGAAATGGATACAAGAAATTTTATTAAATACAGAGTTCCAAAAAATGATTATAAAGATTGTCAAGGAACTTAGTAAGAAATACAACAGCATAAAAAGGACATAGAAACTACAAAAAAGAACCAGTCAGAAATGAAGACTACAATATGTGAAATAAAGAATATATTGGAAGAAATAAAGAGTAGGTTGGATGAAGCAATGGATCAAATCAGTGATTTAGAAAACACCCAATTAGAGCAGCAAAATCATTTTTTTTTAAATGAGGACAGTTTAAACTGACATTTGGGACAACGTGGAGTATAACAACATTTGCAAATTAGGAGTACCAGAAGGAGAAGATAGACTACAAGGAATCAAAAACCTATTTGAAGAAATAATAACTGAAAACTTCCCTAACCTGGTGAAGGAAAATTCACACAAGTTCAGAAAGCACAGAGAATCCCAAACAAGATGAACCCAAAGAGGCCCATACCAAGACACATCATAATTAAAATGGAAAAGTTTAAATACAAAAAGAGAATATTAAAAATTGCAAGAGAAAAGCAGTTATTACCTACAAGGGAGTTCCCGTAAGATTGTCAGCTGATTTCTCAACAGAAACTTTTCAGGCCAGAAGAGATTGGCATGAAATATTCAAAATGATGAAAAGCAAGGACCTACAACCAAGAGTACTAACACCTATACTTCTCAAACTATTCCAAAAAGTTCAATAGGAGACAAGACTCCCAAGCTGATTTTATGAGGCCAGAATTATCCTAATTCCAAAACCAGTTTAAGATATTATAATGAAATTAAAACTATAAGCTAATATCCCTGATGAGCATAGATGCTAAAATCCTCAACAAAATATTAGAAAACTGGATCCAGCAATACATTAAAGAGATCATACAATATGATCAAGTGTGATTTATTCTGGTGATGCAAGGTTGTTAAAATATCCATAAATCACTAAATGTGATACACCACCTAAACAAAATGATGGATAAAAACCACACAATCATCTCAATAGATGCAGAAAAAGCATTTGATAAAATCCAGCACCTATTTATGATAAAACTCTCATAAAAGTGGGAATAAAGGTCATGTATGACAAACCCACATCCAACATCATACTCAATGGGCAAAAACTACAGACGTTTCTCTTAAGATTAGGAACAAGGTAGGAGACCTCCCCCACCACGGGGGAACCCAGGCGGTGAGGGGGGAGCAGGGAGACCCCCACACCAACGGAGGAAGCCGGCAACACACAGGAGAACTGAGCAAACTGAACAACGAAATTGACCCAGAGACATGGAGGGTGGAGTATGGGATGACGGGCCTCAGAGGAGGGGGGGAGGCGGGGGAAAGAGATAAATCACAGAGCCTATGTGCATGGATGCATAACCAATGGACATGGACAACAGGGATGGGGAGGAAGAGAAGGGGAGGGGGAGGAGGGTGTCAATGGGGGAAAAAAAGGAAAAACATCTGTAACAAAAACAAATTAATAATAAAATAAATTATAAAAAAATAAAAATAAATAAATAGAAAGCAAAAATAAATAAATAAAATAAAATAAAATAAATAAAAAAAAATTAGGAACAAGACAGGGATATCTGTTTTCACCACTCTTATTCAACATGGTACTAGAAGACCTAGACTCAGCAATCAGACAAGAGGAAGAAATATAGGCATCCACATTGCAAAGAAAGATGTAAAACAGTCATTATTTGCAGATGACATGATACTATATATAGAGAATCCTAAAGATTCAACCCCAAACCTACTAGAATTCAGCAAAGTAGCAGGATACAAAATAAATATCCAGAGCTCAGCTGCATTTTTTTTTTATCCTCACCTGAGGACTTTTTTTTTTTTTTTTTTGCATGTATCATAGAGCGAGAGGGAGAGAGGAGGAGGAGAGAGAGAAACATCGAGGTGAAAGAGACACATCACATCGAGTGGCTGCCACCCACACAACCCCAACCGGGGCCGGGGATGAACCGCAACCGAGGTACATGCCCTTAGTGGAAGCGAACCCGGGACTCTCCAATCCGCGGGCAGAGCTCTAACTGCTGAGCCAAACTAGCCAGGGCCTCAGTTGCATTTAAAAAAAACAAAAACAAAACAAGATACATTAAAAAAATTTTTTTTTCTTTATTGATTTTAGAGAGAGAGGAAGGGAGAGGGAGAGAAAGATGGAAACATTGATGAGAGAGAACATCGATTGGTCACCTCCTGCATGCCTCCCTCTGGGGATTGAGCCCACAACCTGGACATGTGCCTGGACCTGGACTTGAACCGGCAACCTCTTGGTGCATGGGTTGAGGCCCAACCACTGAGCCACACCAGCCGGGCTCAGTTGCAATTTTATACACCAATAATGAGCTATCAGAAAGGGAAACTAGGTAAACAATCCCATTCATAATTGTGTCAAAAAGAATAAAATACCTAGGAATAAATTTAACCAAAGATTTAAAATACCTCTACTTGGAAAATTATAAGACATGAAACATTATATTTAAGATAGCACAAATAAGTGGAGGCATATTTAGTGTTTATGGATGAGAAGAATTATCATCATTAAAAGGTCCATACTACTGTAAGCAAACTGTAGATTCAGTGCAATTCCTGTCAAGATACCAATTGTGTATTTCACAGAACTAAAACAAATATTCCAAAATTTTATATGGAACCACAAAGGATCCTCAATAACAACAGCAATGTTGAGAAAGAAGAACAGAGTTTGAGGAATCATGCTACCTGATATCAAACTATACTACGAGGCCATAGTAATCAAAACAACATGGCACTGGCATAACAACAGGCATATAGATCAATGGAACAGAATCGAGAGCCCAGAAATAAATCTATGCCTTTATGGTCAATTAATATTTGACAAACAAGGCAAGAGGATACAATGGGGTAAAGATAGCTTATTCAATACATTGTGTTGAAAAAATTGGACAGATACATGCAAAATAATGAAATTAGACCACCCTCTTACATCACACACAAGAATAACCTCAAAATGAACTAAAGACTTAAGTGTCAGACTTGAAACCATAAAAACATTAGAAAAAACATAGGTAGTAAAATCTCAGATATTTCTTGCAGCAATATATTTTTATGATATATCACTCCAGGCATGGAAAAATAAACAAATGGGACTACATCAAACTAAAAAGTTTTTGCAGAGCAAAGAAATCCATCAACAAAATGAAAGACAACCCGTGAATAAGAACATATTCCTCAATGATACATCTGATAAGAGGTTAATATAAAAAAAATTATAAATAGCAGTTGATGAAATTAAGTTCTGGAAAGCAGGCAGAATTTGACTTCAAGAAAAAGTTGTCGAAATAAATGATGGTACAGATAATCAAGTAATTTTTTCAAGAAGGTAGAGTAGGATGTAACAAATATTTGAATATTAAGTGCAGGCAGTACAAAGTAATAAGTAAACCTAATGGAACATCTTGGTAAATCTGTGGTAGGCTGGTGTTCATTGAATGGATACGAATTGCCAAGAGAACTGGTTAAAACTAAGACAGGATTATGATTCCAAAGAACTAAAATTTTATGAATAACTTTGGTCAATGTACTTCTGTGATTCATACATTCAGAGGCTTTTCTTCTATCCTGAAGTAAACAATGAACAGGACTCTGAAAAGAGATAGTGTTTGGGTATATCTCTATTCCTTTTCTGTTTTTGATTTCTAGCTTTATTCCATAGGGTCAAAGAACAGCCATTTGCATGATTTCAATTATTTTAAACTTAAATTTGTTTGTTTGTAAGTATTACACAGAATATAATCTATCTTGAAAAAATGTTTTACAAATGTTTGAAAAAAAGGTACAGAGTGGGTTAATAAATAATAATACAAGATTAAACTGTGTTTCATGTACTCACAACTGTAACCAGTTTTGTCCCACCCTGTATATTCTGTTATTTTTGGGTCAGGTGTTCTGTACATGTCAAAGCAATCTTCTTGATTCATTTTATTTTTATCTTCTAAATGCTTTCTGATTTTTGTGTAATAATTCTATTGGTTGCTGAGAGTATTTTGTTATAGTCCTCAACTATAATTGCGAATTTGACTATTCATTCAGATCTATCAGTTTTTGTTTTACGTATTTAAAGTTCTACTGTTTGTTGCATACACATGTAAGATTGATACAGCTTCTTGGTGGATTGATTCTTTTACCATAATTTAATGACTGTCTTTGCCTCTAGTAATTGTCTTTGTTACCAAATCATCATTATAAACATTAATATAGCCAGTGCTGCTTTAATTTAATTAAAGTTTCCATGGGATATACTATATAATAATTTTACTTTCAACTTTTACAAATGTCATTCTATTTGAAGTGAGTTTTCTGTAGACAGCTTGTAGTTGGGCCATGTTGTTTTTATCTACTCTGCCAATTTCTGTCTTTTATTGATATGTTAGGGCTTAAGTACACCACTTTATTATTTCTTTTACATTTGTTTACTCTGTTTTCCATTCTTTTGTGTGTGTGTGTGTGTGTGTGTGTGTGTGTGTGAGTTACATGCATTTTTTTTAGAATTCCATCTTGATTTATTTATAGTACTTTTTGAGTATATCACTTTGTCTACTTAGAGGTTGCTCTCTCTATTTAGAAAATACATATGTAAATTATCTTAGTCTACTGGTATCAATATTTTATCACTTTGTGTGAAGAAAACCATTTAGGTCCCTTTAGAAAACCCATTTACAACTATGAATGCTTTAAATATTTCTTTTATATACACAAGCACCACATCAGATGGTGTTATAATTATTTTGCTTTAAAAATGAAATATGATTTAAGAGATTCAAGGGAAGAGAATAGTCTATTTATATTTACCCTTACTTTTAGCCATTCTGATTGTATTTATTCTTTATGAAAGAGTCAAACCTCCTTCTGTTATTTTTTTTATCTGTTTAGAAACTATCTTTAGCTATTCTTCAAGGGTCTATTAGCTAGCAACAAATTTCCATAGTTTCCCTTCAAGAGAGGATATCTTTATTCTTTGAATATATTTTCACTGGACATAGAATTCTGAGTTAACAATTCTTTGTTTCATTAAATACCAAAACATCACGTGCTACTAACTTAAGAATTTTATAGTTTCAGAGGAGAAACTCACTCTCATTCAAATTATTGTAATGTCATTTCTTTCTGGATGTACTCAATATTTTGTTTTCTTTTGTATTTATATTTCAGAGTTTAATTATACATCTTAGTGTAAATTTATTTGAGGTTCACTTAGCATCTTGGATTTGTAGGTTTATATCTTTTGACAAGTTTGGGTAGTTTTTAGCCATTTAAAAAATACTTTTCTCAGTTCTGCTTTTCTGCTCTGCTTTCTCCTCTGGGACTCCAATAATATGAATATTAGCTTTTTGGTTATTTTCCTACAGGTTGCCAAGATTTGATTCACTATTCTTATCTATTTTGTCTCTGTTGGTAAGATTAATTAAAATCTACTGATGTTTCCTCAAGTTAACTGATACTCTCTTTTGCCATCTTCATTCCACTATTGAACATATCAAGCTTTATTTCAGTCACTGCATTTTTCTGTTTTATTATTTTGATTTGGTTTTTATTTGGCATAGTTTTTGTTTTCTTAATCATCACCCAAGGACATGTTTTTCATTGATTCCAGAGAGAGAGAAAGGGAGAGAAAGAGAGAGAGAAACATCAATCTTTAGTACATACCCTGACAGGGAATTAAACCCACAACCTGGGTATGTGCCCTGACTGGGAATCAAACCTATGACCCTTTGGTGCACTGGACAATGCTCTAACCAAGTGAGCCACACTAACCAAACTTTGGAATACATATCTTTTAATTTCATGTTTTTCACTAATTTTTATAGTTATCCAAAGTAAATTATCTGATTTTCCTTTTACAAAACCTAGAGACCAGAACTTGAGGGAATACATTGCTAGGAAGATGTAATTGCTAACACAATACTTTTTTTTTTTGATGACAGCATTATGAGATACAATTTACATGCCATAAAATTTACCCTTTTAAAGTATATGATTCAGTGGTTTCTAGTATACTGGCAGAGTTGTACAATTGTCACAACTATGTAAACTTAGAAAAATGTCATTATTCAGTAAGGAAAACCTTTACTTATTAAGAGTCACCTTTCACTCCCATCAACTCCCTTAGCCCTGGGCAACTACTAGTTGACTTTCCACCTCTATAGATTTGCTTCTCTGCGCAGTTCATATCAAGAAAATCATATAATATGTAGTCTTTTTTTAAAAAAAATTTTATCAACTTTAGAGAGAGAAGGGAGAGGGAGAGAGAGATAGAAACATCAATGAGAGATAACATCAATTGGCCGTCTCCTGCATGCCCCCCACTGGGGATTTGGCCCACAACCTGGGCATGTGCGCTGACCAGGAATCAAACCAGTGACCTCCTGGTGCATGGGTCAGCGCTCAACCAGTCAACGCTCAACCAGTGAGCTACACCGGCCGGGCCTAATATGTAGTTTTTTGTAACTAGCTTAGTTCACGTAATATAATGTTTTCAAAGTTTATCTGTGTTGTAACATGTATCAGTACTTCATTTATTTATATTGCTGAATGATATTCCATTATATTGATAAACCACATTTTAATGCATTCATCAATTGATAGATATCTGGGTTTCTCTTTTATATTTTTTGTTTATCATGAATTGTGCTACTATAAACATTTGTGTACACAGTTTTGTGTGAACATATATTTTCATGTATCTTGGATAAATACATTTGGAATAGAATTGCTCAGTCATATCATAAATCTGTTTTATACTTTGAGGACCAACCAACTGTTTTCCAAAGATTCTCTGCCAGTTCACATTCCCACCAGTAATGTATAAGGGTTCCAATTTCTTTACTTTCTCACTAACATTTGCTATTATCCTTTTTTTAGCCATCCTCATGAATCTGAAGTTGTATATCATGGCTTAAATGTGCATTTCCTTAATAACATATGACTTTAGATGTCTTTTCATGTGCTTTTTAGCTATCTATATACCTTCTTTGAAGAAATGGTTATTCAGGCCCTTTGCCTATTTTATTACTGTGAATATTTTTCTTTTCTTTTTATAATTGAGTAGTGAGTGTCCTCTGTATATTCTGGATAGACTTCTTGCTATATTCTGAATATTTGTGCAATCCCGAAATTCATATATTGAAAATCAAACATTTTAAGACCTGTCTTGGTGGACATATGTGTTTATTTATATTAAGTATATTACTAGGAGTCAAATTGCTTGGTCATAGGGTATGCACACATTTCAATTTAATAGGTACTGCCAAATACCTCCATTAGCAGTGTATAACAATACTAGTGCCTGCATATTCTCACATATATTTGGTATTGTGTTGTTGTTGCTTCATTGTGGTTATTTTGGTGTTTTTGTCTTGGCTCTAATTGTTATTCTCTCATTTCAATGTATTGAAAACTTTTCACTTCACATACTTGTAAAGGCAAAAGAGTGTCAAAGCATAATCCTCCATTTCAAGGGCAGGTGTCATGCTGTAGTTTGAAAGAGTCAACTGTAAATCATTTTTTATTTGAAGCTTTGCGGTTTAGCATAAAAATTAATGTAAATATTACATTTTATCCCCCCAAATTAATGTTTTGTTACAAAAATATTTTATGCTCAAGGAGAATACAGCATAATTATCCTGTGGTTTTGCTTATGCCTTAGCAAATGGATGTACATCCCTGGATCTATATATATCCTGATTTAAAGAATATCATCCTATTTGATCACCCAAATAAGACTGTGTATAGATAGAAAGTTTTATTTTAATTTATATTATAATCAATACATTTCCCAATAGTTCAGAACATTTGATTGATGTATTTGGTTTGAAGATGGTTGGTACAATCTTAAGGAAGTTATTCACAAAGACACATATAGCCATTCTTGTTTTTCAGTTGAAACTTGTTTTAATGTATGTGGTTTCTTTTTCAGAATTATGTGGGTCATCAAATTTAGTTTTTTAAAGACTAAAAATATTGAACAAACCTTTTACCACTTACAGTTTTTCACCATGGAATATAGTTTATTAGCTATCAAAACTGAGGTTTGAATCATGAAGAAAAAAATAATGTATTGATAGTAGTCATCCTATAGTCAATGAGCAAACAATAACTTGATGGATAAATTTAATGTTTTACTTTTAAACAAAATCCTGTTGACTCTACACTAATGTGTGAATGGCATACAAGGCATGGTGGTGATGGGGATTGTAGTTGCATTCAAATGAAACACAAAGACCAAGCAAGGATAATATAACCTTTAAAATAAATGGATTGATTATAAGCAAATATTTATACAGCTTTAATGATGTTATAGAATATATTAAGTGAACAGTTCTTTCCCAGAAACAGTTTGTCATGCAAATGATTTTTAAAAACTTAATATCTGAGTAACAAAATCTACTTGATATGTTATTAGCCAAATTGTGAGATCTGGAAATAATTGCTGCAATATATAGGGTTATTAGTAAGACTTTAATTTACACAGTTGTTTTTAGGGATCACAGGAAATTAAAGAGAAAGAAATGTCATTCTTTTTTTACTACTCAATTGCATGGGTAGGGCTGATTACTCTTAATATATGTTAATTTGTAGACCAGTGTGAAGTTCACACACTGCCTATAACTTAGGCTGTTTTATCAAGGTAGCTAGAATATGATTGGATTAGAAAAGAACCTTTTCTGCATCATTGGTTTTGATATGGTTATGTCTACTGCCACCACATTCTTTCCCAGAATTCTGACTTGAAATGTTACACTTTATTACTCATAATTTACTCTTTATGAAAAATGAAATTTTAAGTAAAATTTTTATTTGTAATATTGTAAAAGTGATGTCCAGTATTAAAATTTATATATTTAAATTAGAGTAGGTAGATAAATAGATATAAATAAAATGATAGATGGAGAAATAGAGAGATCATATTATTCAATAAAATTTGATCAAGCAATTGGCTGATTAATATTAAATGTTGATTAAATTATGAAAACACACAGGAACAGATATACCTATGACATAAACATATTAATGTACATACCTTTACCAATATTTTATTTAGGGATAAAGCTGAAGGCCTTTTTTAAAAGTGAAAAAAATACTTAATTATTTTGAACAATACCAGGACAGAATATTTTTTTGAGTCTTTTTAAAGCAAGCTTTTCAGATCTTCATCTTCAACTGATCTTTCTAAAAACATGCAAATTATTTGGATAGTTACAATTCAACTTCATGCTTATATTTTATTGGTTTCCGTAATATTAATTTAAAGCATGTAATTACAATGAATAAAATGGTGTAAACAATTTTAGGAATAATCCCAACTGACTCTTGGAAAGTAAACAACTCAGTGGTTGGGAATATAGTTAAAAAGGGGGTATATTATCTTCTGGGAACCAATGAATATGTTTTACAGAAGTGGTGACGGAAAGTGCTAATTAATATAGCAAAGAGTTTAAGTGACAGTTGGCTAAGATGATCTTTCATACATGATTTCTATAGGAAATAGACGAAGATGTTAAAACCACACTTCAACTATTTACATTTTACTTAACTTCATTCTAGTATTTCTCTACATTTATGTCTTTATTTATTTTGATTTATAAAATTGAAATGTGACTGGCAACTACTAAACTATATTAAACACTCAAATTTTCACTAATATAAAAATATCATAAGAGGTTTATATTAAAGATGATAAAGTTTAAACTTAACATAATTATGTTTCAAACACTGAACAAAAATGAAATCAAATATAAAAAGAGAAAATAAAAAATTCATGGTTATGCCCTGGCCAGTATGGCTTGGTTGGTTGGAGTGTCGTCACATTCACCAAAACGTGGCTGGTTTGATTCCTAGTCAGGGCACATACCCAGGTTGCAGTTTCCATCCCTGGTCAGGGCTCATGAGAGGGGAGGCAATCGATAGATATTTCTCTCTCAGATATCTCTCTCTCTCTCTCCCCCTTCTCTCTAAAATTCAATACTTTTTAAAATAAAATAAACTAAAACAAGCATGCTTAAAAATAATTCATGGTTAGTCTCATAAACAAAACATAAATTATTTCTCTGCATTAGGAAAAAAATGAAAATATCAAGGGTTAAGTGAAGCTGAAGACAAGAGTGTGAATGGCTCCAAGTCTGCATGTCCCAATGACAGCTGAGTGATCAGCTCCTATGAGTTATGGGGACTAAAAGTTCTCCACTCAAGACTGAGGACCTGAGCCAAGTTCATGGCTTGAAGCTGATGGCTATAATGGAGTTCAGCTGTTTATAAAAGTATGTTGAAAAAATGTTGGCAACTTCTGCATGAAGTATATTAATAAATGTATACACAGTTTGATTATTTCCAGGATTCAGGGACAGTGCAGCAGTGCAAAATGTAATAATGTAATAAACAGCATAAAAAAGGAAAGAAGAAAAGTATATATTTATATCAAGAAATTTTAAAAAACATTTGACAAAATTCAACACACATTCCTGCTGAAAGCAGTAAACTACTACTGGAAAGCAACTTTCTTAGCCTGGTAAATAGGATCTGTTAAAATTCTGTCATGAAATATTATATATGATACCCAAGGAGACATGTTGTTATGGGTTGAATTATGTACCTTCAGATTCATATGTTGAAATTCTAACCTCCAGTATCTCAGAATTTGGACATAGGGTCATTCCAAGTGTAATCAGATAAGTTAAGATGAGGTCATAAGGGTGGGCCTAAATTCACAATGACTGGTGTCCTTATAAAAAAGGAAATTTGGACTCAATGGCACATATAAAGGGAAGACAATGTAAAGAGGAACAGAGAGAAGATGGGCATCTATAAGCCAAGGAGAGATGCCTAAAACAGATACTTCTTTCATAGCCCTCAAAAAGACTAAACTTCCTGACAGCTTTATTTTGGACTTCCAGCCTCCAGAAGTGTAAGAATATATAGAGTGGGGCAAAAGTATGTTTAAAGTTGTGAGTATAGGAAACACAGAGTTTATTCTTGCATCATTATTTATTAATTATTATGAACTTACTTTTGCTCCACCCTGTATTTCTGTTGTATAAGGCACCCAGTTTGTGTTATTTTGTCACAGGAGCCATAACAAACTAATACACATGTATAAGAATATTTATTTTGTCACTGTTAATAACAACAAAAATTTAACATCTATATAAAGTCTAGTAAAATAATTACAAATTACTTGTATATTCATACTATGGAATACTATACAGCAGATAGAACAAGTGAACTAAAGCTACAAATATTAAAATGGATATACTTTGAAAACATAATATTAAGTAAAAAGTAATGAACAAAATATTTTTAGATGATGACATCATTTATATAACACATAGAAACATGCAAATCAATGAGAATGATAAAAAACAAATTCTGGATAGTGGCTATTCTCTTAGGAGAGAAGAAATGGAATTGTCTCATAAGGATGGATACAGAATAAGAATCATCTATATTTTTAATGTATTAAACTATGAAGCAAATATGGTAAAATGTTAAGATTTGTTAAAGCTAGATGTTTATTCCATAACTGTATATTTACTTTTCTCTCTGTTTTAAATCATGAACAGCATATACTATAAATTTTTCTCATATTAAACCTTAGAATACTTTGCAGATATAAAATAGCTAGGTTAAATCTTGTGAATATTTTTAGGCTTTTAATATACATTTTCAAATTGCCCTCTTTACATTTTTATCAATTTGCACTTCCAAAAACAGTATATAGGAATGAAAGTTTCATATCCTTCTGATCATAAAGGTATTATTATTTTTAGAATTCATAATTTAATTGATGAAAATGAGAAAACATTATTTTATATGTTTATATTACTTTGATGACTAGTAAGATTCAATGGTTATGTGCTTTAGGAGAAGCCACTTGCATATTTTTTGTGTGTGGCCAGTGAATATCATTTGCCCATTGTTATTCAACTTTATCGACATTTAATTTATGTTCAAGAAATTGTCACATTTCAGCTTAAAGTTCTCTGAATTTTGACAAATGTGTTTACCCATGTAACCACAACCACAATCAAAATATTGAACATGTCTATCATCCAGTAAAGTTCCTTCATTCCCTTTTGCAGTTATTTTCCATTTCATCTCAGAAAACCATTGATCTTATTTCTCACTATTGATTAATTTTTTCTCTACTTGAACTTTCTATAATGGGAACATACCATATGTGCTCACTTTTGTCTGTCTTTTATCTCTCAGTCCAATGCACCATTTTTTAAAAATATTTTTTTCTTTATTGATTTTTTGAGAAAGAGGAAAGGAGAGAGAGAGATAGAAACATCTATGAGAGAGAACATCGGTTGGCCACCTCCTGCATGCCCCCACTGGGGATTTGGCCCACAACCTGGGCATGTGCCCTGACTGGGAATCGAACCTGTGATCTCTTGATGCACGGGTCGATGCTCAACCACTGAGCCACACCGTCCGGGCTCAATACACCATTTTTTAATTTCTATGTTTATTTTAAAATACATTTGTTGGGCTGACATTGCTTGATGGTATTATATAAATTTCAAGTATACAACATTATACTACAATATTTGTACACTCTACTGTGTGCTCATCACCCCCAAAGTCTAGTTTCCTTCTGTTACCACATATTTGAACCCCTTTACCCACTTTGTTCTCTTCTTAAGCCCTTCTCCTCTGATAACCACCATTTTGTTGTCTATATCTATTAGTTTGTTTTCATTGTTTAGTTTTGTTTGTTCATTTGTTGCTTTTTGTTTTATACCCTACAAGAGTGAAATCATATGGTTATTTTACCTTTCTATCTGACCTATTTCATTTAGCATAATACTTTCAAGTTCCAGTCCTGGTGTTGCAAATGGCAGTACTTCGTCTTTCTTAAGGCTGACTAGTATTACATTGTATATATGTACCAAATTCTTCTTCTTTTTCAATGAAACATTGTTTATTGATCATTCTAATCAATGTCTTCTCAAAAGCAGGGTGTTTATTTTCCCATGCTGAATTTCAGAAAATAATTTTTAATGTCTCTTCATAGTGTTTTCAAGGAAAGCATGTACATATTCTTCCAGGATTGTGACTTTGTCCCCTTCCAAGAGCCAGTCATGTGTGTTCAGATGTTTAGGAGTTCTAGTCTGCTGCTAACTATTGAAGAAATGAATTATTTCCAAACCTGCTTTTGAAATCATAGAATGTGGTCATTTGATCAGTATGTACCTCCAATTGAATTTTTTTTTATTTTATCTTACTTTATTTTTTTAAATTTTAATTAATTAATTTATTTTTATTAATTCATCTTTGTTACAGCCAGATGTTTCTCTTTTTTTCCCCATTGACACCCTCCTCCCATCCTCCCACCCGGTTCCCAGCTTTGTTGTCCATGTCCATCAGTTATGCATACATGCGCATAAGTTCTGTGGTTTATCTCTTCCCTCCCCCCCCTTCCTGAGGGGTGTCAGTCTATACCCTAGTTCCACATCTCTGGGTCTACCCTGTTCCTCAGACTGTTATGTTCATTATATTCCACAAATAAGTGAGAGCATGTGATATTTGTCTTTTTCTGCTTGGCTTGTTTCTCTTAGGATAATACTCTCGAGGTCCCTCCATGTGCTCTCAAAGGATAAGAGATCTTTCTTTCTTACAGATGCATAGTACTCCATTGTGTATATGTACCACAGCTTTTTTATCTATTCGTCCACTGATGGATACTTGGGCTGTTTCCAGATCGTAGCTATTGTAAATAGTGCTGCTATGAACATGTGGGTACATGTATTCTTTCTGATTGGTGTTTCAGGCTTCTTAGGGTATATTCCTAGAAGTGGGATCACTGGGTCAAATGGCAATTCAATTTTTAATTTTTTCAGGTAACACCATAGTGTTTTCCACAGTGGCTGCACCAGTCTGCATTCCCACCAGCAGTGTACTAAAGTCCCCTTTTCTCCATACCCTCGCCAACACTTGTTGTTTGATGATTTGTTGATGGCAGCCATTCTGACATGTGTGAGGTGATACCTCATTGTTGTTTTAATTTGCATCTCTCTGATGATTAGTGATGTTGAATATTTCTTCATATGTCTCTTAGCCATTTGTATGTCTTTTTTGGAGAGGTGTCTATTTAGTTCCTCTGCCCATTTTTTAATTGGGTTCTTTGTCTTCCTTTTGTTGAGTTGTATGAATACTCTATATATTTTGGAGATTAACCCCTTATCTGATGTGTCATTGGCAATTATGCTCTCCCATACAGTGGGTTTCCCTATCTGTTTTGATGGTTGTTTCTTTTGCTGTGCAGAAGCTTTTGAGTTTGATGTAGTCCCATGTGTTCATTTTTCCCTTTGTTTCTGTTACCTTAGGTGATGTATCAGTGAAGATTCTGCTGCGTATGATGTCCGAAATTTTGTTGCCTACATTTTTTTCTAGGATTTTTATAGATTCCCGAGTCACATTTAAGTCTTTTATCCATTTTGAGTTTATTCTTGTGTATGGTGTAAGTTGATGGTCTAGTTTCATTTTTTTTGCATGTAGCTGTCTAATTTTCCCAACACCATTTATTAAAGAGGCTGTCTTTACTCCATTGTATGCTCTTGCCGCCTTTGTGAAATATTAATTGAGCATAATGTCTTGGGTCAATTTCCGGATTCTCTGTTCTGTTCCACTGGTCTATATGCCTGTTCTTGTGCCAGTACCAGGCAGTTTTGATTACAGTAGCTTTGTAGTATGACCTGATATCCAGTATTGTGATCCCACCTACTTTGTCCTTCTTTTTCAAGATTGCTGTGGCTATTCGGGGTCTTTTTTGGTTCCATATGAACTTTTGAAATATTTGTTCTAGTTCTGTGAAATATGTCACTGGTATTTTGATGGGGATTGCATTGAATCTATAGATTGCTTTGGGTAATATGGACATTTTAATGATGTTAATTCTTCCAATCCATGAACAAGGTATGTGCTTCCACTTTTTTATATCTTCCTCTATTTCTTTTTTAAATGACCTGTAGTTTTCTGTGAAGAGCTCCTTTACTTCTTTGGTTAAGTTTTTTTCCTAGGTATCTTAATTTTTTTGCTGCATTGGTGAATGGGACAGCTTTTTTAATTTCTCTTTCTGTGAGTTCATTATTGGTATATAAGAATGCCGTCAATATCTTGACATTAATTTTGAACCTTGCTACTTTGCCAAATTCATTTATTAAGTCTAGTAGATTTTTGACAGAGTCTTTAAGATTTTCTATGTACAATATCATGTCATTTTCAAAAAATGACAGTTTTACTTCCTCTTTCCCAGTTTGGATCCATTTTATTTTTTCTTCACGTCTGATTGCTGTGGCTAAGACTTCCAGTACTATGTTGAATAAGAGTGGCGAAAGTGAGCATCCCTGTCTTGTTCCCGTTTTTACGGGGAATGCTTTTAGTTTTTGTCCATTGAGTATGATGTTGGCTGTAGGTTTTTCATATATGGCCTTTGTTATGTCAAGATATAATACCTCTATTCCCACATTGCTGAATGTTTTTATCAGAAATGGGTGCTGGATTTTGTCAAATGCTTTATCAGCATCTATTGATAAGATCATATGGTTTTTATCTTTTATTTTGTTTATGTGGTGTATCACATTTATTGGTTTGTGAATATTGTGCCATCATTGCATCCCTGGGATGAATAAACCACTTAGTACTGTTGAATAATATTTTTGATGTATTGCTAGATCCGATTTGCTAATATTTTGTTAAGGATTTTGGCATCTGTGTTCATCAGGGATATTGGCCTTTAGTGTTCTTTCTTTGTAGTGTCTTTATCTGGTTTTGTATTTAAGATCATGCTGGCCTCATAAAATGAGTTTGGAAGTCTTCCATCTTCTTGGATTTTTTGGAATAGTTTGAGGATAATGGGTGTTAGATCTTCTTTGAATGTTCGGTAGAACTCCCCCTGTGAAGCCATCCCAACATGAGCTTTTGTTTGCTGGGAGTTTCTTGATTACATCTTCAATTTCCTTGGTTGTTATTGATCTGTTCAAGTTTTCTATCTCTTCCCTGTTCAGTTTTGTGTGACTGTGTGTTTCTAGAAATTTGTCCATTTCTCCTAGATTATCCCATTTGTTGACATATAATTGTTCATAGTATGTTTTGTTGATCCTTTGTATTTCTGTGGTGTCAGTTGTTACTTCTCCTCTTTCATTTCTGATTTTGTTTATTTATATCCTCTCTTTTTGTTTCTTTGTGAGTCTGGGTAAAGGTCCATCAATCTTGTTTATCTTTTCAAAAACCAGCTTTTTGTTTCATTGATCTTTTGAATTGTTTTTCAGTTTCTATGTCATTTATTTCTGCTCTGACCTTTACTATTTCTTTTCTTCTACTTGCTCTGGGTTCTTTCTTTTTTTTTTTTTTCATCCTCACCCAAGGACATTTTTTGTATTTATCTTCAGATAGAATGAGAGAGAGGAGGAAGAGAGAGAGAGAGAGAGAGAAATGAGAGAGGGAAACATCGATGTGAAAGAGACACATTGACTGGTTGCCACCACAAGACCTCAACCCGGGCTTGGGACAAACTGCAACCAAGGTCTGCAGGCCAACACTTTAACCACTGAGCCAAATAGGCCAGGGCTCTGGGTTCTTCTTTTTGTTTACTTTCTAGATCTTTAAGTTGTAGTGTTAGAAAGTCAATTAGGATTTTTTCTTGTTTCTTGAGGTAGGCCTGTAGTGCTATGAACTTCCCTCTCAGGACTGCGTTCGCTGAATCCCATAGATTTTGTGTTGTTGTGTGTTCATTTTCATTGGTTTCCAGGAAGTTTTTAATTTCTTCCTTGATCTCATCGGTAACCCATTTGTTGTTTAATAACATCCTATTTAGCATCCAAGTGTTTGAATGTTTTTGTTTGTTTTTGTTGTAATTGTGTTCTAGTTTCATGCCATTGTGATCTGAGAAGATGCTAGATATGATTTCAATCTTCTTGAATTTGTAGAGACTTACTTTGTGTCCTAACTTGTGGTCTATCTTTGAGAATGCCCATGTGCACTTGAGAAGAATGTATATTCTGCAGCTTTGTGGTGAAATGTTCTGTAAATATCAGTTAAGTTCAACTGATCTAGATCGTCATTTAAGGACTCTGTGTCCTTGTTAATTTTTTTGTCTAGAAGATATATCCAGTGGTGTCAGTGGGGTGTTAAAGTCACCCACTATGACTGTATTACTATTGATCTCTCCCTTGAAGTCTTCCAGAAATATTTAAATATATTTTGGTGCTCCCGTATTTGGTGCGTATATGTTTACCAGGGTTATAGCCTCTTGTTGGATTGATCCTTTTAATAGTATGTAGTGACCTTCTTTGTCTCTTATTATAGCCCTCGTTTTGAAGTCTACCTTATCAGATATGAGTATTGCTACACCAGCTTATTTTTCATTTTCATTTGCTTGGAAGATTTTTTTCCATCCCTTCACTTTCATCCTGTGTGAGTCTTTTCTTGTAGAAAGCATATATATGGGTCATGTTTTCTTATCCAATCAGCTACCCTATGTCTTTTGATTGGAGCATTTAAGCCATTTACATTTAAGGTTATTATGGATAGATACTTATTAGTTGCCATTTTTATTTTATGCCTGTGTTTCTCTCTCTCTCTCTCTCTGTTTCTTCTTCTTCTTACAACAGTCCCTTCAGCATTTCTTGCAGTCCTGGTTTGGTGGTGGTAAATTCCTTTAGCTTTTATTTTTCTGTAAAGCTCTTTATTTCTCCTTCAATTTTAAATGATAGCCTTGCTGGATAGAGTAGTCTTGGATTTAGACCCTTGTCTTTCATTACTTTGTATATTTCATGCCACTCCCTTCTGGCCTGCAGTGTTTCTATTGAGAAATCAGCTGACAGTCTAATGGGAGCTCTCTTGTAGTTAACTTTATCTCTCTCTCTTGCTTCCTTTAAGATTTTTTCTTTGTCTTTAATGTTTGCCATTTTTATTATGATGTGTTTAGCTGTGGGTCTTTTAGGGTTCATCTTGATTGGGACTCTCTGTGTTTCTTGGACTTGTGTGACTTTTTCCTTCACCAAATTGTGGAAGTTTTCTGCCATTATTTCTTCAAACAGGTTCTCTATTCCTTTCTGTGATTCTTCCCCTATAATGCAAATGTTGTTACGTTTTGTATTGTCCAAAAGCTCCCTTAGACTCTCCTTCTGCTTTTTAATTTTTTTTTCTCATTTGCAGCTCTATTTGGGTGTTTTTTTCTACCTTGTTTTCTAAGTCGCTGATTTGGTCTTCAGCTTCTTCTAATCTACTATTGAATCCTTCTAAGGTATTTTTCATAACATCCATATCATTCTTTATTTCCTCTTCATTTTTATGCATAGCTTCTACCTCTTTCTTAAGTTGATGTAGTTCCCACTAGCTCTTCATAATTTTTATTAAGTTACTTGTAGTTCTCACTAAATTGTTTGAGCGCCCTTAAAATCATTGTTTTGAATTCTTTATCTGACAAATTGCTTTCTTCCCTTTCATATAGTTCCTTTTCTAGTGATTCCTCCTTTTCTTTCATTTGGTTGTTTTTTTTTTGTCTCACCATTTTAGCAATCTGGTAGTTCTTGGCCTGGTGAGGGATGTTGGAATGTGTGGGCAAGTCGGTCTGTATCAAATAAGGCTGCTGTGCCTCCCAGACTGTTTTTGTGTATGGCGCCTCTTGCCTGCTGTGGGTCCTGGAAGATTGACAACTGGCAGTTGGTATTAGTTTGTCATGCAGGTCTTGGCTCCCCAAGTCTTGGTGCTTCTTGGGCTGGGGCACTGCTCCTGATCAGCCTTTGCTGATACTGCTGAGGATGTGTCTCAGCTGCTGATTTCCCGCCAAGTCACTGCTCCTGTGAGGAAAGGTTCTGGGCTCCCAAGCTGGCACTACTGCTGCTGGGGGATTTTTCTCAGCTCCCGAGCCTCAGCTGCTGTTGGGGGTGGGGCTCCACTCCTGCCCAGTCACTGCTGCTGTGAGGGATGGTGCTTGTCTCCTAGCCAGTTGCCTCTACTGCTGCAGGGACCTCAATAGTGCCGCTACTGTGCACTGGTCCACGTTGACACAGTGGGGTCCCCTGGTCTGATGATGCAAGGTGCTCTGGTGGACTCAGGTTGCTCGGCCCTAGATGTTCCCCACTTCTTCCTCCCAGGGAAGACCAGGTATCTTCCAAAATGGCATGGCCTCCCGGCTGCACAGGGAGAAGCTCACTGATGAGTCACTTACTGCAGTAGCTGGCTGCTTTCCGTCCACAGCACAGGAACATTCTGCCCCACATTTCTGCACTGCTCAAGGTTGGTCATCCACACTCATGTTCACTCACACTCTCTCTCACACTCGCTCACACTCACACACTAACCCTAGCTCCGGTCCTGCCCACTGCCATCTTCTAAGACATTTAATCTTAACTTGAAAACATTACACACACACACACACACACACACACACACACAATGCAGGCCCAACTTATTTCACCATCAAATTAAATCAAACAATTAAGGAATAAATAATACCAATTTTAGACAATCTTTTTCAGAAAATAGGAGAGGAAGAGATGCTTCCCTGTTTATTTTAGAATGTGAACATTACTCTGATAACAATAATAGACATTATAAGAATAGAAAAACTTGAACCAGTATTTATCATTAAAATGCACAAAAACATTCTCAATGACAGATTAAAAAAAATTGAATCCAGTAATATATAAACAGGATGAACATCAGATTAATGGTATTCATCTAAAGAATGGAAGGTTGATAATTATTCAACATAGTACTGGAAGCCCTAGCAACAGTGATCAAAATTAAAAAAAGAAATAAAAGGTATCCAAATTGGAAAAGAAGGAGTAAAACTGTCATTATTCACAGATGGCATGATATTATACATACAAAACCCTAAAGACTTCACTTAAAAACAACTAGATTAAAAAGTGACTTTGGCAAAGCAGCAGGATACAAAATTAATATCCAGAAATCAGTAGTATTTTTATACATAAATAATGAGCTATTAGAAAGAGAAACTAAGAAATCAATGCCATTTACAACTGCAACACAAAAAATAAGTTTCCTAGGAATAAATTTAACCAAAGAGGTAAAAGACCTGTATTAGGAAAACTACAGGACATTGAAGAAAGAAATAGAGAAAGTTACAAACAAGTGGAAGCATATACCATGTTCATGGATTGGAAAAATTAACATCATTAAAATATCCATACTACCCAAAGCAATCTATAAATTCAATGCAATTCCAATTAAAATACCAATGCTATATTTCACAGGTCTAGAACAAATACTCAAAAATATATGTGAAACCAAAAAAGACCCTAAATAGCCTCAGCAATATTGGAAAAGAAGAAGAAAGTTGGAGGTGTCACAATACTGGATATCAAACTATACTACAAAGCCATTGTAATTAAAAGAGCCTGGTACTGGCACAAGAACAGGCATATAGATCAATTGTACAGAACAGAGAGCCCAGAAATCAAGCAATTACTTTATAGTCAATTAATATTTGACAAAGGAGGCAAGGGCATACAGTGGAGCAAAAACAGCCTCTTCAATAAATGGTATAGGAAAGATTAGACAGGTACATGCAAACACATGAAACTAGACCACCAACTTACACCATACACAAGAATAACTTAAAATGTATAAAAGACTTAAATGTATGTCACGAAACCATAAAAATCTTAGGAGAAAACATAAGGAGTAAAATCTCAGACATGTCACGTAGCAATATTTTTGCCAATATATCTCCTAGGGCAAAGGAAACAAATGAAAAATTAAACAAGTGGGGCTACATGAAACTACAAAGTGTCTGCATAGCAAAAGAAATCATCAGCAAAATGAAAAAGGAACCCACTGTATGGAGAGAAGAGAACATATTTGCCAATGATACATCTGATAAGGAGTTAATGTTCAAAATCTATGAAGAACTCATACAACTCAACACCAGGGAGACAAACAATACAATGAAAAAATGGGCAAAGGACCTGAATAGACACTTCTCCAAAGAGGACATACAGATAGCCAATAGACATATGAATATATGCTCAAAATCACTAATCATCAGAGAGATGCAAATTAAAACCACAAAGATATGAGCTCACACCTGTCATATGGCTACCATCAATAAATCAACAAACAAGTGCTGAGGAGGATGTAGAGAAAAGGAACTCTTGTGCCCTGTTGGTGGGAATTCAGACTGGTGCAGCCACTGTGGAATACAGTATGGAATTTCTTCAAAAAAGTAAAAATGGAACTACCTTTTGACCTAGCGATCTTACTTCTGGGAATATATCTTAAGAATCCCAAAACACCGATCAGAAATAATATATGCACCTCTATGTTCATAGCAGCATTGTTTACAATAGCCAAGATCTGGAAACAGCCCAAATGTCCACCAGTAGATGAGTGGATAAAAAAGAAGTGGTATATTTACCCAATGGAATACTACACAATGTAAAAAAAAAAAAAAAAAAAGGCCATCTTACCCTTTGTGTTAGCATAGAGACCTGGAGATTATTGTGCTAAACAAAATAAGCTAGTCAGAGAAAGACAAGTACCATATGATCTCACTTATATGTGGAACCTTATGAAAAAAATATACTGACGAACAAAGACCAGAGGCATGGATACATGAAACACACTGACAGATCTCAGAGGGGAGGGGTGTGGGGGAAACTGGAGAAGATTAATCAAAGAATATATATGCATAGCCCACGGACACAGATAACAATGTGCTGAAGGCCTGGGGAGGGTGGCTGGGTGGAGGAGAGCAAAGGGGGTGATAATGGGGGACATCAGTAATAGTGTCAAAAAAAAAAAAGAATGGAAGTTTGTTTCAACATTTTAAAATTAAACAGTGCCACTTACAAGACTAACTCCTTAAATAATAAAAAATATTAAAACTATCTCAAAGGATGAAGAAAAAATATTTGCCAAATTCAACATCATTCATAATTCTAAAACCTCTCAAAAACTAGAATAGAAAACCCCTTTTTTAAACCTGATAAAGTATCTGCAAAATAGTCAGCCTGTGGCAATACTGAAGACAGAATGTTGTATCCCTAACAACTGTCAAGGATATCTTATCTTCTTTCTTCATAAATACATGTAGGTTATTTTGCCCAGCTGGTGTGGTTCAGTTGGTTGAGCATCATCTCATGCAATAGGAGATCACCAGTTCGATTCCCAGTAAGGGCACATGCTCCAGTTTCAGGCTCGATCCCCAGTGGAGGACGTGCAGGAGGCAGCCAATAGATGATGTTTCTCTCTCATTGACTTTTCTATCTCTTTCTCCCTCTCCCTTCCTCTCACTCTAAAAATCAATAAGAACATATTTAAAAATATATGTGTAGGTTTTTTAACTAGTGAAATAAGAAAGAAAAATAAATAATAGCTACATCATTGAAAAAGAAAGAAAATAAACTGTTTATATTCAGAGATGACATCATTGCCTACATATCCTTTGACACGACATGGAAGGACTTGAAAACTATTATCCTAAGTGAAACAATCCAAGCAGAGAAAGACAAATATCATATGATCTCACTTATTTGTGGAATATAATGAACATAACAGTCTGAGGAACTGGGTAGTCCCAGAGACGTGGAAGTAGGGTCCAGACTGACAATCCCCAGAAGAGGGGGTGGGGGAGGAAGAGATAAACCACAGAAGTTATATGCATGTACGCATGGACAACAAAGCTGGGGATGGGGTGGGGAGGGAGGGGAAGGAGGGTGTCAATGGGGGAAAACGGAGAAACATCTGTAACAAAACTTAAAAAAAAAAGAAAATTCCAAAGAATTCACAAGAAACTAAATCATCAAGTGTTACTAAGTGAGTTGTGAGATGTGAGAAAAATATATGTCATTTGCATTTTTATGTACTTGTAATCAAATTGAAATAAAAATATAATTTACAGTAGCACAAAATTAAAATATTTAGGTACAAATGTAGCAAAATATAGGCAGGATCTGTATGCTGAGAACTACAAAAGACTAATGAAGGAAGTTAATAGATACCTAAACAATTGGAGAGCTATTTTAGATATATGAATTATTGTTAAAATGTCATTTCTCTGAGATATATTTCTAAATGTAGTGCAATACCAATCAAAATCCAAGCAGTCTTTTTTTTTTTTTTTGTAGATATCAATAAATTGATTCTAAAATGTATATGGAAAGATCAAAGAATTAATATAGCCAAAACAATTTTGGAAATAAAAACAGTTGTAAGATTAAGACTACCTGATTTCAAGTTTTATTCAAAAGCTACAATAATGAATAATGTTTGATATTAGCAAAAGAATAGAAACAGAACCATCAAACAGAATAATGCTTCCAGAAATATATCCACAGAAATGAAATCAACTGATTTTTTATAAAATTAATTGCAAAAGAATTTTAATGGAGAAATGTTAGTCTTTTCAATAAATGATGCTGGGACTATTAATTGGTTGTTCATATACAAAATAATGAACCTCAACACATAACAACTATTTTATAAAAAACTCATCCAAAATATATCACACACATAAATATAAACAATCTGACACACTTTCTAGAAGAAAACATGGGACAAAATCTTTATGGACTTGTTTTAACAAAGAGCATATAGACATAACAGCAATAACTTAATTCCTTAAAAAATAGATAAATTTAATTTTATCAAAATTAAAACCATTTTCTCTGAAAAAGATACCATTAAGAGAATGAAAGGATAAAGTACTGACAGAGAAAAATATTTTGAAATCAGATTTCTATAACAGAACTTGTATCCAGAATATATAAAGAACTTACATACATATATAGAATGGAATACTACTCAGAGATAAGATGAAATACTGCCATTTATGACAACATGGATGAATCTTGAGAAGATCATGCTAATGAGATAAGTCAGATGGAAAGTCAAGAACCATATGTTTTCACTCATATGTGGGATATAAAACTGAAAGCATTAAATAAACAAAAAGTAAAACAAAACAAAACAAAACAAAACAAAACTCACACATATAGACAACAGTATGGTGGTTACCAGAGGGATGGGGTGTATGGGGAAGTAATGTGTAAAAGGCATCAAATATATGGTGATGGAAGAAGATTTGACTTTGCATGGTGGGCACACAATACTATATACAGAACATGTAACATAGACATGTACACTTGAAACCTACATAATCTTATTAATCAATGTCATGCCATAGATTTAATAAAAAATTTAAAAATACTGCACAACTCTACAATAAAAAACAAAAAACAATCCACTTTAAAAAGATTTAAATAGACACTTTATTAAAGAAGGTATACGAATGGCAAATAAAGATAGGGAAAGAGCCCTGGCTGGTTTGGCTCAGCAATTAGAGCATCGGCCTGCGGCACGGAGAGTCCCGGGTTTGGTTCCCACTAAGGGCACATACCTCGGTTGCAGTTTGTCCTTGGCCCCAGTTGGGGTCACGTGGGTGGCAACCAGTCGATGTGTTTCTCTCACATTGATGTTTCTCTCTCTCTCTCTTCCCCCCTCTCTCCCTCCCGCTATATCTGAAGATAAATGCAAAAATGTCCTAGGGTGAGGATAAAAAAAAAAAAAAAAAAAGATAGGGAAAGATGCTAAACAGCATCATTCACTAGGGAAATAAAAACTAAAATCACAATGAGATATTATTACACACTTATTAGGATGGCTAATATAAAAACTGATACTACCAAGTGAGAATAGAATAACTGAAACTCTTTTGGTGGTAGGAGTGCAATGGCACATAAACTTTGGAAAAACAGTTTGACAATTTCATAGAAAGTTACTGAATGACCGAGCATTATTACTCTTAGGTATTAACCAAGTGAACTGAAAACTTACATGCACACTAAAAACCTAAGTGCCGCCTGACTGGTGTGGTTCAGTGGATTGAGTGTCGTCCCATGGACTGAGAAGTCCTGGTTCAATTCCCGGTCAGGGCACAAGCCTGGCTTGAGGGCTCGATTCCCAGTAGGGGGCGTGCAGGAGGCATCCGATTGAGATGTTTCTCTCCCATCCTCTCTCTAAAAAAATCAATAAAAACATATTAAAAAAAAAAACACAAAAACCTAAATGCCTACATTTTTAGCTGCTTTATTTATAATACTAAAAAACTGGAAACAACTCAGATGTTTTTCAAGAGGTTAACAGATAAACAAATCACCATACATACTATTCAGCAAAAAAAAAAAAAAAAAAAAAAAAATTAAGGGTTTATCCAAAAACATGAATGAATCTTGCATGCATTTTGCTAAGAAAAAGAAAGTAGGCTAAAAAGCTACATATTGCGTGGTCTATTTATACACCATCCTAGAAAAAGATAATATATAGGGAACTGATCTGTGTAGTACTGATAGTAGATACATGGCCATATACATTTGTGAAATTCCATATAACTTTACCTTACAAAAGTAGATTTGACTACATTCAAATCTTAAAAATTAAATTAGAGTATCATCAGAACCCAAAATGCAATGCAGCCTGTCTCAAATAAACATAATCATAATAAAAATGCATGGCATGATCTTATTAAAGGGTTTGAGGAATAAAAATCACTAAATAAATAACTTTGAAACTATGTTTTGCCTTGATATCGTAATGCTAAAGATAAAAACAACTGCACACAAACACCACACTCTAATTGGTAAATTTGTTTTTCATCAGAGTAGGGGATAGCAGTTCTTATACTACTTTACATGTATCAAAACACACACACACACACACACACACACACACAACAAAACAAAACACTTATTACACAAGTGTTGAATAAATAAGTATATTGAAGATAGTGAGAGTCAGGTTTTTCACTGTCTGAGAAGAAAATTTCAAATAAGCAAGTGAAAAACTAGAATGGACTCTGCTGAGCTGGATTGAAAATGGACATATCAGTAGAAACTCATATTTTTAAATAGAGAGATGGATAGATACATGAATATAGATATCTGTAAATATGTGGCTTAGTATACATACTAGCTCTGTCTGCCAAGAGAGCCTATAACCTGTGGACACCCCAGTAACAATGAGCACACCTAGCACCCAGATCATAGTTTCTAAATAGCGTTATCCAATAAAAGAAACCAGTCTGTACTCCTTGGAGAACTTTTTAATGATAGGACTGGGCAAGGAAACTACAAGAGGAATATAAATACCCTATGGTACCAGAAAGTAAGAATTAGAAAAAGGGGGTGTGTGGAATAGAGGCATATCAAAAGGACATAGGAATCAACCTAAAAGAGCTCCCAAGGGTTAAAACAGGAACAATTTGAATAACAATGTAAGTAAAGAGGCTAATAAAGTGTTCCCCTAATATTTAGATACTCTGCCCACTTTTTAATTGGATTGTTTAGTTCTTTTTTATGTTGAATTATGTACACCCGAAGCTAAAACAAAATAATATTGAAAGTAAAATGTAATTTAAAGATAGAATTTAAAAAAGAGGCTAACAGATTAACCCAAAGAATGAAATAAAGATCCATGAGTTCACCCTGATATAAATAAATGATTGAATAAATAACTAAAGGTAGAAAGTGTAAAAACTCTTACAGAAGAATCTTAATAACAGTTGAAGAAATAGGGAAAATAGAAAATCACATCACAATGCTACGGTAATAATTGTTAGAAGCAAGATCCACTAATAAATGCTAAAATTAGTGGGGAGAAGTTTAGGTAAAAAAAATTGTAGCCTAACCTAAAAGAATCTCTCATGAAATATTTATTTATTTATTTTATTTTTAATTTATTTTAATTTTATTTTTCCATCACCATTTATCCTCTATGCCCTATTCCACCTCTATCCCCTCTCCATCCTCACAATCATCACCTGTTGTCCATGTCCATGAGTTCTCTCTCCCTCTTTTTTTTTTTTTACTCAATCCTTCCACCTCCCCAACACCCTCCCCCCACCAAAGCTGTCTGCTTGCTCTTATTTATGAGTCTGTCTCTATTTTGCTTAGGAGTTCAGTCTATTCATTAAATTGCACACATGGGTAAAATCATATGGCACCTGTCTTTCTCTGACAGGCTTATTTCACTTAGCATAATGTTCTCCAGGTCCATCCATGCTGTTTCAATGGGTAAAATTTTATTCCTTTTTATGGTCAAGTAGTATTGCATTGTGTAAATGTACCACTGCTTTTTTATCCACTCATCTACTGATGGGCACTTTAAATAATGCTGCAATGAACATAGGGGTACATATATTCTTTTGCATATATAAAATTTGCAATGGAAAAACCTGGCTGACACCACCTTAGCCAAAGTTAACGTGACCAGTAATAAGACATTTACTCCTTGTAGTGAAAAGGGCACATGACCTCTGTGGTCATTTTCAGCAAATTAATAACCTTAAGCAATACTCAAAAGCATCAGAGAAACTCAAATGAAGGAACATTCTACAAAATAACTGACCAGTATTCTTCAAAATGTCAAGGTCGTGAAAGACAATGAAAAATTGACAAATTACCATAGGTTGGAGGAGCTTAAGAGGACATGACCACAAAATGCAATGTGAGATCCTGGATAGTCTCTTATAACAGGAAAAAAAAAAAAAAGGAAAAATGGCTGTCATTTAGCTAATAGTATTGTACTAATTTCTTAGTTTTAATAATTGTACTTGTACTATAGAAATGTAAGATGCTAATGTTAGGGGAAGTTGAATGGAAAGTATGTGGGAAATTTTTGTATTATCTTTGCAACTTTTCTATGTCTAAAATTATTTTAATATAAAAAGTTATAATAATGAAATATAAATGGTTAAATTATACTATTCTGAAGAGCAGCCACAGGAACATATAGTGTCTTTGACTCTTGGGATCAATTTCCAAACTTGAAGCATTGTTGAAAGTTTAAATATTTGGGGAATAAAGATGGAAACATAGTTTAAAAAAAAACAGAAAATAAAATAGAAATTAGCCTATCTATATAGCACTTTATAATTTCTTATAGTAATTATTTGTTTTTGAATTCAATTATCCTGTATGAAAACTTGTTGCAAAAAGTATCATTTTCTTCATTATACAAAAAGGAAAACTAAGGTTAAGAGAAAGTTCATTTTTTCCCAAATCACACAGCTAATTAGTTACAGCATCATGAATTTAACATAAATATCCTAACTTGAAATTTTGTGTATGTTTTATTAACCAACCCTGGTATGAATTTACCCTATATTATTGCTGAAATATACTTCATGTATTGGGAAGTAGTAGTTCTTCACTGATATCTCTTTTTACAGTACTGTTTTTGCTAATATGTCCACAAGTAAAAGAAAATGTCTTTCCTCTAACTAAAGGAAAAAAGTTGATAAAAATCAACTTCTAAATTATGAACCTCTGAAATCACTTTTTTTTTTAAATCCTCACCTGAGGACATTTTTGCATTTATCTTCAGATAGAGCAGGAGGGAGAGAGGGAGGGAGAGAGGGAGAGAAACATCGATGTGAGAGAGACACATTGAGTGGTTGCCACCCACAAGACCCCAACTGGGGCAGGGGACACACTGTAACCGAGGTACATGGCCTTAACGGGAACATTACCCGGGACTCTCTTGTCCGCGGGCCAACACTCTAACCGCTGAGCCAAACTGGCCAGAGCTGAAATCACTTTTGAAGAAATAACTCTGTTTTGCTTTAATTTTGATAATGTTATTTACATTAAGTGTTTGATATTTATTTATTCATAATATTTGTCTTTCACAAGAAGATTTAATTTTCTTAATATTTGAGCTTATACACTCTTTTACTAGGGTTGTGCATTGGGGCATAGATCTGTTTATATTTATTCATTAATGTGCTGCTAATTAAAAACATGTTTCATTAAATTTGTAAAAAAAAAAAAATACTTAAGGGGAGAATTAACATGTCGAAATTAAGGACCCCTAGGCCATAAAATAACTTCAACAGTTGAACTGTTAAAAAGAATGTGAGTTTCAAGAGTGTCAAAAGTATCTATCAGTTACTACAATGTGTGAAATGCGAAATAAAGCGTACATGTCAGGTATGGCAGGTAACGTTAAATAGTATTTTTCCTAAGTCAGACTATATATAGAGATTTGAGTCATTTGGCTTGTGGCTAATTCCTTAGATCTTAGTATCATACTTATACATATATCACTTTTGATAACCTAGCAGAGCTCTTGACTACACAATTGGGTCAATCTGTCATTATTAATAGAAGCATGATGGTTTTGAATTCTTTACTATTAAGTGCTTAAGTTAGTAATGATTAGACTATGTTTTTTGAGGCACTATACTTAAAGAATTAGCTAATATAATATCTCTATTCCTGATCTAGCCCTTGAGTAAATTGTGCAATTGGCAGATTTTGCCTTTGACATACTTGTGTATTTTCATGCATTCTGGAGCCCCTCTCTTTCCATTATCTCTATGCTTTCCAGTGCTCTCATTCTGTCTTTGCTTTCATTAATTCCCCAATAATGCTGCCCCACTGATGAGTACAAATTCCTAGTAAAATTGATGTTTCAAAATTGCATGTTCACTCTTTTTATTTCTGCTATTTAGAATTTTTATTCTTCAACTTGTAAAAATTAAGCTAGGTTCCTGACTGTAAACTATCCAATTATTATGATGCACAATTAGATAAATTATTGTCCCTGGCCATCCTACAAATAAAGAATACTTGCTAACCAAAAAGCATGTTTGGGTACCGTGATGGAGAAAATAAACAACAACAACAAAAATACAAGTATCTGCAATCTAAACAAGTTTAAAAGTGGGCTGCTGAAAAAGTAAGAGTCCTCTAGATCGAAGAAAACAAATGAGCTTGCAGAGGTTAGGTGGGAAAACGAAGTGGAGCAAAATGCAAGCTATTTTAGGCATCTCCAATGGATAAGTTAAAACAAACAAACAAACAAAGAAATAACGGGGGTGGGGAACCAATGTCTGTTACTTCAGCTATGATATATACTAAAGTATTTAATGCATTCATTCATTTTTACATTCTTTTATAAAATACATATTGAGTTCCTATGTACAGATTTTCTGCTAGATGCCAGGGGTAATATGATGAGTGAAACCAGACAGTTTCTGTTTTCATGACATTTACTGTTTTTTGGGGGGAAACAGACATTGATCAAATAATTATACATATTTCTATGATGTAAAGATGAATGGGTCAAGAGAGAACAAAGACAAATACTTTTACTTCTTATGAAAGTTAAGAAAAATTCTTTCAGAGAAAGTGATGCTTGAACTGAGAACATAAAAATGAGTAAAATCAAAGATGAAAGAATGTGAATGGTAAAGCAAACAGCATGTTGAAAATCCATGTGATGTGAGAAAGTATAGCTATTACAAAAGGTAGAAAGTAGCCTGGTTTGGCTGCAGCAAGGACAGCAAGAGAGAATGTACCCAAATGAAGCCTAACTGAAGTTAGATCACACAGAACTTTGTATGATGTTAGCTTCTGTTGTGTTTTTTCCTTGAGAGCAACAGGAAACCATTGAAATGATTTAAATGGGTGGAGGATATAACCAAAATTGTAGTATTTAAAAGGAAAGATGAAAGTAGAACGCACAGACTGGCAAAGGGAGCAGAAAGTCGTTATAGATTCAATATTTCAGAAATAGCAGAAATTAGATAAGTAGTTGAAGAAGAGACAGGTAGAACATACGATAGGATAAAGAGGGTCTATGCAATAAATGTTGTTGGGAAAATTGGACAGATATGGGGGAAAACATGAGACTAGACCACGTTCTTATACCATAAACAACAATAAACTCAAAATGGATTCAACACTTAAATGTTAAACTCGAAACCATAAATATCCTAGAAGAAAATATAGGGACTACAATCTCAGACATTTCTTGCAGGAATATTTTTTTTTTCTGATATACTTTTTGGACAAGGGAAACAAAGTTAAAAATAAGCAAATGGGACTACACCAAACTAAAAAGATTTGCACAGCAAAGGAAACCATCAACAAAATGGAAAGACATCCCATTAAATGGGAGAATATATTTGCCAATGATACATCTCCTAAGGACCAATATCCAAAATTTATGAAGAACTTATTCAACTCCACACCAAAAAAGCAAACTGTCCAACTAAAAATGGGCAAAGGATCTGAATAGACACTTCTCCAGAGAGGACATACAGGTGACCAATAGACATATGAAAAGATGCTCAACATCATTAATCATTAGAAAAATGCAAATTAAAACCATAATGAGATATTTCCTCATACCTACCAGAATAGCCATCATCAATAAATCCAAAAACAGCAAGTATTAGTGAGGACGTAGAGAAAAGGGAACCCTCATTCACTGTTGGTGAGAATGCAGATTGGTGCAACCACTGTGGAAAGCAGTATGGAGTTACCTCAAAAAATTAAAAATGGAACTGCCTTATGACCCAGTGATTCCACTTCTGGGAATATATTGAAATAAATCTGAAACACAAATTCAAAAGAATATATGCACCCCTGTGTTCACTGCAGCGTTATTTACAATAGCCAAGAATTAGAAGCAGCCCAAGTGCCCCTCAGTAGACGAAGGGATTAAAAAAAAATGTATGGTACATTTACACAATTGACTACTACTCGGCTATTAAAAAAAAATAAAAAGAAGAAGAAGGAAATCTTACATTTTGCAATAGCATGGATGGATGGATAGACCTGGAGAGTATTTTGCTAAGTGAAATAAGCCAGTCAGAGAAAGATAAGTACCATATGATTTCATTTATATGTGCAGTCTAATCAATCAAATTAACAACAAAATTGAAACAGACTCGTTGACACAGAGAACAGACTGACAGTGGTCAAATGGGAGGGGGATTGGTAGGCTGGGTGAAAAATGTGAGGGGATTAAGCAAAGAAAAAAAGTCATAGACACAGACAGCAGTATGGTGATTACCAGAGGTAAAGGCGGATGGAGATAGGTAGAAGAGAGGAAAGGGAGGATAAATGGTGATGGAAGGATATTTGAATCAGGGTGGTGAACACACAATACAATATACAGATGATGTATTATAGAATTGTATACCTGAAACCTATATAATTTTATTAACCAATATCACCCCAATAAATTCAGTAAAAAAGAAGACTGAGGTAACTACAATGATTCATAGGTTTCTGTACAGCTTAAAAATCAAATGTCTTTTGTCCATTAGGTATCCTCAACTATCTTGCTTTACTCTCATACCGTTTGAAGATAAATTAGATTTTCAGAAATTTTTGTCCTTCATAAATGATTACTGTAATGCCCTTTTATGAACGTCTATTAGAAAACTGACCATTGCAATTTACACTTCATTTATACATATGAAAGAAACAGTCACTAGACTTTTGATGAAAACCAACAGCATTGCATGTAAAGACTAGTATTACAAGCAGAAAATTTTCCTGTGGAAAAATAAAGAGAAAAAAAAATATCCAAGGAACAGGAAATAACCTTAAAAGTATAAATGATATAATTTCTTGATTCTGAAAAGCATTTATGATGTATCATCAAACCAAATTTTTAACGAAAAGCATGTAAAAATTGGTTAAAAGTGAGTAATACTAAGCTCAGGCTGCCATAACAAAATACCATAGACTGGTTGGCTTAAACAATTAAAAGTTATATTCTTAATGTTCTAGAGGCTGAAAGTTTGACACCAGGGTTCCTTCATGGTCAGGTTCAAGCGAGGATTATCTTCCTTGCTTGCAGACAACCACCTTCTTGCTGTTTCCTCACGTGCTGGTGACAGAGGAAAGATATCTTGTGCCTCTTCTTATAAGGACACTAATCATATTGTATCAGGGACCCACAGTTATAACCTCATTTAACATGAATTTCCTCCTTGTAGGCCTTATCTCTAAATACAGTCACATTGGGAATGGGGCTTCAACACATGAATTTGGTGGGGACAAAATCCAATCCATAAAATGATGCATACCAATTTTAGAAATATAAAAGTGAAAGGCAAATAATTGTGTATATTGGAAAGATTTAAAATTGTGAATTGTGTATGTATAGAAGATTTAAAAGGATAGTTTATCCATAAAAGTAGCAGAATGCTCTAAAAAACAAAGGAATTAGAAAAAAATATTTGAAATTAAAAATAAAATTGACAAAATAAACTCTAAAAATGGACTAATAACAAAATGAATATAGTTTAAAATAAAGTATATATATATATTGTTTTAACTATCAAATAATAAGATAAATATATGCAAAATATGACAAAAATAAGAAGCATATAGCATACAAGAGTTACTTCCAACATCATGTAATAAAAGTTTCGGAAGAGAGAAAAAAAAAGGGATGGAATGATTTAATCAAAGGAGTAATTTTCTCAATGATAAAGAAAGGAACATTTTTCAAAATGTAAAGGGCACACTGACTGCCAATTAAGATGATTAAGACAAAAAAATTTATATATAATATGGTGATATTTCAAATTCCATGATTAAAAAGTAAATTGCATACTGGGGAAAGGGAGGCACTCTTACCCTTTGCAACAGCATGGATGGACCTGGAGATTATTATGTTAAGTGAAATAAGCCAATCAGAGAAAGACAAATACCATATGATCTCACTCATATGTGCAATCTAATGAACAAAATAAACTGACAAACAAAATAAGACCAGAGGCACAGGTGCATGAAACAGACTGACAGATCTCAGAGGGGAGGGCTGTGGGGGAGACTGGAAAAGATTAGCCAAAGAACATATATGTATATATGCATAGCCCATGGACACAGATAACACTGTGGTGAAGGCTGGGGGAGAGTGGTGGGGGCTGGGTGGAGGGAGACAAAGGAGATAGGAAATGGGGAACATCTTTAATAGTGTCCACAATATAAAATAACACATAGGCATTCATTTTCATAATAAAACGTAAATTGCATAAGCTTTCTGAGATAGAAAAATATATGAAAAACAAACAGATAAAAATCGGAATTACATATGGTTTCTTTTCATTGTAAATAGCAGGGAGTACAACACTATTTAACAAAGTTTAGTTACAAAATAATATTCGAGCTATACTTTGTTGAGGATTAAATGAAGTAATATGTATACATATATATTACTTTATTATATCTATATATTAATATATATGTAGATATATATAATGCCTAACACTCAATTTGTTTCTTCTTTTCTTTCTTTCTACTTTTTTACATTTTTATTGATATTTTTTGCATGACATGCCTTAATAAAATTACATATGTTTCAGGTGTACAATTCTATAATACATCATCTGTATACTGTATTGTGTGTTCACCACCCAAAGTCAAGTATCCTTCCATCACCATTTATCCCCCTTTACTCTCTTCTACCTCCCCCCACCTCTCTTTCCCTCTGATAATCACCATACTGTTGTCTTCGTCTATGAGGTTTTTCTTTTGCTTAATCCCTTCATCAATTTCACCCAGTCCGACAACTACCCTACCTTCTGACAGCTGTTGGTCTGTTCTCTATAAGTTTGTTCTATTTTGTTTGTTAGTTGTTGTTTTTTTCCATTAGATTCTGCATATGAATGAAATCATATGGTAGTTGTCTTTTTCTGACCGGCTTATTTCACTTAGCATAATGCTCTCCAGGTCCATCCATACTGTCGCAAAAGGTAAAATTTCTTTCTTTTTGTGCCTATTATTCCATTGTAAAGCTGTAACTTGAAACAGGATGAAGCTATCATTTAAATATGAGGACAAAAATTAAGATAATTTGAACATTTAGGAGTCAAAAACCTTCCACCCAGTAATTCTTTCTGTAAAAACAAAATTAAAGTTTCAAAAAATAAATCAAAAGAATGTGGTGAACTCTAAAACTATATTTTAACTTAACTGTGAATTTTTTAAAAAATATTTTTATGAATCAAAGAATGCTTAAAAGGGGGCAGGAATAATGGAAAATGGTTCATCATATAGATATTGAATAATAGACAACAAAATGAGAGATAGAGGAGGAATAGTAAATATTTACACAAAAATTTGTCTCTTGTTCAGGGATATTTCTCAATGTTAATGAATAAGGAGAAACTATAATCAATTTCTTTAACTGAAACTTAATAACATAAAAGTAAATAATAAAAATAATTTATAATATTTCTCAATCACTAAAGAATTAAAAGGAACAAAGACAACTTCATAAACCAGCAAAATCAAGAAAGGAAAACTAAAGGAAAAGCAACACCTAAGCATAGTTAAGCAAAAGCGTAGTATTATATGAAACAAATATGATCCCATAATTCAATATTAAAAAAATGAATGTGTTATATCCCTAAACTGTTTTTTTAAATTTTTAAAAGTTACACCTTAAAGGAAGATTTAAATGATCATAAGTACATATGAAACATACATTAAAAGGAGGTACAACATTTCTATTAATCAAGGTAAAATCCCAAATAAGAAAAATATTAAATTAAATGAAGAGAAATATTTTTTATTTAGAGAAGTTCTACTCAAGGCAGAAATATGTTTAATTATTTATATAGCAAATAACAAAGCATGTAAATATTATTTAAAATGTTCAATAATGTTGGATTCATAAGGATTTCTCAGGAAGATACACAATCCAGAAGCTGCAAAAATAGAATATAGATTTTACCTTGTAAAGATTTTTATAGCAAAAGACAACATAAAAAAATTAGAAAACAGAATGTAAGACTGGAAAATATATGTACAGTGTGTACCACTGAAAAAGGATAAAAACTCAAATATGTAAGAGAGTTTTAGAAATAATTTCGAACCTGGCAAACAACCCAGTGAAAAATGAGCAAGGGAAATTAATAGCAATTCACACAGGGGAAAACATTTCAGATAAATACTCTAAATGTTCCTCAACATTACTAGCAATCAGATAAAACTAATCAAAACAGCAGTAAAGTCTGTTTTTACCTCTCAGGGTGTCTATAGATACCTTACAATCTAAAGACTGAATAGTAGACAAACTTGAACCTGTCTCTACCTATTCAGAAAGCCACGATCAGCACGCTGAAATGTGGCTGTATTCATAGTTACCTCACCTTTACTTAACACATATTTCATGAATGAATCTGATTGGAACACTCTTACTTGTTTACAGAATTCTAGTCAAAAAAGATTATTAAAAATATAAGAAAATATTTGTAGCATTTTAACTACTATAGTGAAGGAAGGCACACTAGAGATTATTATTTTTAATACTTAGTTTATTAATTTTTACTACAGATATCCTTCCATTTTCCCCCTTTGACACCCTCCTCCCTGCTCCCCCACCCACCTCCTTCACCGTACTATTGTCTGTGTCCATGGGTTATGCATACATGCATATAAGTTCTTTGATTTATCTCTTCCTGCCACCTCCAAACCCCTTCCCTCTGTGGTTTGTCAGTCTGTTCCCTATTTCCATGTCTCTGGATTTATTTTGTTCATCAGCTTATTTTGTTCATTATATTCCACAAATAAGTGAGATCATGTGATATTTGTCTTTCTCTGCTTGGCTTGTTTCGCTTAGGATAATACTCTCGAAGTCCCTCAAGGTCATCTCAAAGGATAAGAGATCTTTCTTTCCTACAGCTGCATAGTACTCCATTGTGTATATGTACCACTGCTTTTTTATCCATTCATCCACTGATGGACACTTGGGCTGTTTCCAGATCTTAGCTATTGTAAATAGTGCTGCTATGAACATGGGGGTACATGTATTTTTTCTGATTGGTGTTTCAGGCTTCTTAGGGTATATTCCTAGAAGTGGGATCACTGGGTCAAATGGCAATTCAATTTTTAATTTTTTGAGGTAACACCATAGTGTTTTCCACAGTGGCTGCACCAGTCTGCATTCCCACCAGCAGTGTACTAGAGTCCCCTTTTCTCCACACCCTCACCAACACTTGTTGTTTGATGATTTGTTGATGGCGGCCATTCTGACAGGTGTGAGGTGATACCTCATTGTTGTTTTAATTTGCATCTCTCTGATGATTAATGATGTTGAGCATTTCTTCATATGTCTCTTAGCCATTTGTATGTCCTTTTTGGAGAGGTGTCTATTTAGTTCCTCTGCCCATTTTTTAATTGGGTTCTTTGTCTTCCTTTTGTTGAGTTGTATGAGCACTCTGTATATTTTGGAAATTAACCCCTTATCTGATGTGTCATTGGCAATTATGCTCTCCCATAGAGTGGGTTCCCTATCTGTTTTGATGGTTGTTTCTTTTGCTGTGCAGAAGCTTTTTAGTTTGATGTACTCGTGAATCCATAAAAATCCTAGAAGAAAATGTAGGCAACAAAATTTCGGACATCATACGCAGTAGAATCTTCACTGATACATCACCTAAGGCAACAGAAACAAAGGGAAAAATGAACACATGGGACTTCATTGTTGTTTTAATTTGCATCTCCCTGATGATTAGTGATGTTGAGCACTTTTTTATATGTCTCTTGGCCATTTGTATGCCCTGTTTGGAGAAGTGTCTATTCAGGTCCTCTGCCCATTTTTAATTGGATTTTTTGTCTTCCTTTTGTTGGGTTGTGTGAGTACTCTATATATTTTGGAAATTAAACCCTTATCTGATGTATCATTAACAAATATGTTCTCCCACACATTGGGTTCCCTTTTCATTTTGATGCTGGTTTCTTTTTCTGTTATTATTAATTTATTTATGTATTTATTTTTGTCACAGGTGTCCCTACTTTTTCTCCCCATTAACACCCTCTTCCCCCTTCCCGTTCCCTTCCCCACCTTCACAGTGTTGTTGTCTGTGTCCATTGGTTATGGATATGTGCATATAAGTTATCTGGTTTGACGCTGGTTTATTTTGCTGTGCAGAATCTTTTTACTTTGATGTAGTCTCATTTATTATTTTTTTCCTTTGTTTCTCTTGGCCTAGGTGATGTATTAATTGAAAATTCTGCTACGTGTGATGTTTGTGATTTTACTGCCTATATTTTCTTCTAGGATTTTTGTGATTTCACAAGTGATATTTGTCTTTTATCCACTTTGAGTTTATTCTTATGTGTGGTGTAAGTTGGTGGTCTAGTTTCATTTTTTTGCATGTAGCTGTTAAACTTTTTCCAGCACCATTTATTGAAGAGACTATCTTTACTCCATTGTGTGCTCTTGCCTCCTTTGTCAAATATTAATTGAGCATAATGTATTGTGTAGATATCTGGGTTCTCTGCTTTGTTCCATTGATCCATATGCCTGTTTTTGTGCCAGTACCAGGCTATTTTGATTACAATGGCTTTATTGTATAACCTGAAATACAGAATTGTGATCCCTCCAACTTTGTCCTTCTTTTTCAGGATTGCTGTGGCTCTTTGGGGTCTTTTTTAGTTTCATATAAACTTTTGGAGTATTTGTTCTAGATCTGTGAAGTATGTCATTAGTATTTTAATAAGAATTGCATTGAATCTATAGATTGCTCTGGGTAGTTATGGACGTTTTAATGATGTTGATTCTTCTAATCCATGAACATGGTATTGCTTACATTTTTTTATATCTTCCTCTATTTCTTTTTTCAATGTCTTGTAGTTTTCTGAGAACAGGTCTGTTACCTCCTTGGTTAAGTTTATTTCTAAGTATCTTAATTTTTTTTATTGCAATCATAAATGGGATTTTTTTCAGTTCCTCTTTCTGACTTTTCATTATTGGTATATAAAAATGCCAATGATTTTGGGGTGTTCATTTTGTATCCTGCTACTTTGCCAAATTCATTTATTAAATCTAGTAGTTTTTTGGTACATGTACAATATCATGTCATGTGCGAATGATGACAGTTTCACTTCCTCCTTTCCAATTTGGATGCCTTTTATTTTTTCTTCTTGTCTGATTATTGTGGCTAAGACTTCCAGTACTATGTTGAATAAGAGTGGCAAAAGCGGACATCCTTGTCTTGTTCTTGTTCTTTATTCCTGTTTTTTTTTTTTTTTTTTTTTTTTTAGTTCAGATAGAGTAGGAGGGAGAGAGAGGAAGAGAGAGATAGATAGAGAAACATTGACGTGAGAGAGACACATCTACTGGTTGCCACCCGCACAACCCCAACTGGGGCCGGGGATGAAGTGCAACTGAGGTATGCACCCTTATGGGAACTGAACTCGGGACTCTCTGGTCTGTGGGCCGACACTCTAACCGCTGAGTCAAACTGGCCAGAGCTTGTTCCTGTTCTTAAGGAAAATGCTTTAGGTTTTTGCCCATTGAGTATGATGTTGGCTGTAAGTTTGTCATACATGGCCTTTATTATGTTGTGGTATGGTAGTTCAACTCCCACTTTGCTGAGAGTTTTTGTCATAAATGGATGCTGGATTTTGTCAAATGCTCTTTCAGCATCTATTGAAATGTTCATATAATTTTTATATTTCATTTTATTTATGTGGTGTATCACATTTAATGATATGCGAATATTGTACCAGCTTTGCATCCCTGGGAATTATCCCACTTGGTCGTGGTGTATAATTTTTTAATATATTGCTGGATCCAATTTGCTAAGATTTTGTTGAGAATTTTGGCATATATGTTCATCAGAGATATTGGTTTGTAATTTTCTTTCTTTGTAGTATCTTTATCTGGTTTGAGATTAGGAATGTGCTGGCCGCATAAAAAGAGTTTGGAAGTCTTCTTTCCCTTGAATTTTTTAAAAATAGTTTGAGGAGAATAGGTTTTAGTTCTTCTTTGAATGTTCGGTAAAACTCCCTTGTGAAGCTGTCTGTACAAAGGCTTTTGTTTTTTGGGAGTTTATTGATTACTGTTTCAATTTTCATAATTGTTATTGGTCTGTTCAGGTGTTCTGACTCTTCCCAGTTGAGTTTTGGAAGGCTATATGATTCTATGAATTTTTCCATTTCACCTAGGTTGTAGAATTTGTTGGCATATAATTATTCATATTTTCTTACAATCCTTTGTATTTGTGCGGTGTCAGTTGTTATTTCACTTCTTCTGTTTCTGATTTTATAAATTTGGGTCTTCTCTCTTTGTGTTTTGATGAGTCTGGCTAAAGGTTGATCAATCTTGTTTATCTTTTCAAAGAACCAGCTCTTGGTTTCATTGATCTTTTATATTGTTTGTTTGTTTTTAGTCTCTATGTTGTTTATTTTTGCTCTGATTGTTATTTCCTTCCTTCAACCAACTCTGGGTTTTTTCTTTTTTCTCTTTCTAAATCTTTAAGTTGTAGGGTTAGATAGTTTATTAGATATGTTTCTTGTTATTTGAGGTTGGCCTGTATTGCTATGAACTTCCCTCTCAAGACTGCTTTCGCTGTGTTCAGTAGATTTTGTGTAGTTGTGTTTATTTTTATTACTTTCCAGGAGTTTTTTATTTCTTCTTTGATCTCATTGGTAACCCATTCATTGTTTATTAACATGCTATTTAACCTCCATGTGTTTGAATGTTTTTGAGTGGTTTTATTGTAATTGATTTCTAGTGTCATGCTATTGTAATCTAAGAAGATGTTTATTATTATTTCAGTCTTCTTGTAGAGACTTAGTTTATATCCTAACATATGATCTATGTTTGAGAATGTTCTGTGTGCACTTGAGAAGAATGTATATTGTGCAGCTTTGGGGTGAAATATTCTGTAAATATCAATTAAACCCAGCTGATCTAGTGTGTCATTTAGAGTCACTATTTACTTGTTGATTTTTTTTTTGTCTGGAAGATCTATCCAGTGAGGTCAGTGGGGTGTTAAAGTCCCCTACTATGATTGTAGTGCTGTCAATCTCTTCCTTGAAGTCCTCCAGAAGTTTTAAAATATATTTTGGTGTTCCTGTATTTGGTGCATATATGTTAACCAGGGTTATATCTTCTTGTTGGGTCAATCCTTTTCTTATTACGTAGTGACCTTCTTTGTCGCTTATTATGGCCTTCATTTTGAAGCCTGTCTTATCAGATAATAAGCATTGCTACACCAGCTTTAATTTTGTTTCCATTTGCATGGATTATTTTCTCATAGCTTTACTTTCATCCTGTGTGAGTCTTTTGTTCTGAGGTGGGTCTCTTGTAGACAGCATATATATGGGTCATGTTTTCTTATTCAATCAACTACCCTATGTCTTTTGATTGGAGCATTTAATCCATTTACATTTAAGGTTATTATTGATAGGTACTTATTTGTTGCCATTTTAATTCTCTATGCCTCTGTTTCTCTCTCTCCCTCTCTTTCTTCTTCTTATAATAGTCCCTTTAACATTTCTTGCAGTGCTGGTTTGGTGGTAGTAAATACCTTTAGCCTTTCTTCGTCTGCAAAGCTCTTTATTCCACCTTCAATTTTGAATGATAGCCTTGCTGGATAGAGTAGTCTTTGGTTTTACCCTTGTTTTTCATTACTTTTTATACATCATGCCACTCCCTTCTGGGCTGCAGTGTTTCTATTGGAAAATCAACTGACAGTCTCATGGGAGCTCCCTTTTTATATCAGCTATGTCATTCTTAATTTCCATTTGATCTTTATTCATAGCTTCTACCTCTTTTTTTATGCTGGTGTAGTTCTCATTGGGTTGTTTGTAGCTCTCACTAAGTTGTTTGAGCACCTTTAAAACCATTGCTTTGAATTCTTTATCTGAAAGACTGCTTGCCTCCATTTTGTGTTGTTCCTTTTCTGGTGACTCTTCCTTTTATTTCATTTGGGGGTTGTTTCTTTGTCTCACCATTTTAGCAGTCTGATAGTTTGGAGCCAGGTGAGGCAAGTTAGGAAGTGTACGCAGGTCGGTGTATATCAGATAAGACTGCTCTGCCTCCCAGTCTGCTCTGGTGCATGGCACCTCTCCTCTGCTGTGGGTCCAGGAGGATTGATGGCTGGCAGCTCGTGTTTGTTTGTCATTTTAGGTACTGTTGGGGTGCATGGGTAAAGCTGGTGTGCTGCTTGGGTGCGCGGGTCCCCAGGTACCACTTCTGCCTGGCTGGGTTTGGCTTCTGATTTGCTTTGCTGCTGCTGCTCTTGCCACTGGGGGGATGGATTTCAGCTCCTGATCCTCTGCTTCTGCTGGGGGCAGGGCTCGGCTCCTGATCCACACTGCTGCTGCTGCTGCTGCTCCTGCTGCCAGGGGATGGGTCTCAGCTCTGGAGCCTCTGCTGCTGCTGGGGGCAGTGCTTGGCTCTTGAGCCCCACCGTGATGTGGGAGCAGGTGCCTTGCCAGCAGAGCTACTGTGAGCTGGCCCACATTTGCACAGCAGGGGCCACTTGTCTAATGATGCAAGGGTCACTGGTAGCCATGGGTCACTGCCTTAAATGCTCCCTGCTGCCTCCTCCCAGAGAGGACCCAGCAGATCTTCTATAATGGTGGGGCCTTCTAGCCCTGAGAAGGGAGAAGAACCTTGCCAAGCAGAGCACAGTGATAACTGGCTGCTCCCCTGTCCACAACACTGGAACCATCTGTCTTAGATTTCCGCACTGTTGGGTGGTTGCTCATTCACACCCACATCCATTCACACTCTCTCTCACACTCTCACACACTCACCCTCGCTCCCGTCCTGCCTGCTGCTATGTTTTCCCCACACTAGAGATTACTGAAATGAATATTTAGTGAGCCAATTTACCATATTCACCAAAGGTGACATAATTTGTTTTTAAATGAGAGTAAAACCTTACAGGCATTCCATTTTTTTTTAAAAAAAGGCAAATGTATTTTCTACCCATTCTTTCATTTCATATGCAACAAGAAAACAAATCTTTAGAAACCGAAATTAGATTATACACAAAAGGAAGAGGAAAATTGTTATATTTGCAGAAAATTTATTGTTTATCTAGGAAATCCAAGTGAATCAACTGAAAAATTACTAGAATGAATTAGTTTATCAATATATTTTGTCATAAAATAAACAAAGAAAAGTCTATTGTATTAATTTAATATTTTCAGAATTAAAATACTGTTTTCTTTTTTGTATGTAACTTATAAGATATGATAAATTATACAACAAATTTCTTTCATGCAAAAGAAAATCATTTTGGCATAAGAACATCCAGACAAAAACGTAACAAAATAGAATTTAAAGAAACAAACAAATAAGAATATGAATTTTTTTTACCTATAAATGTGATATTTAAATCGTTGGAGATAGAATGAATGTCAATCATTTCTGACTATCCATTGAGGAAATAAATATAGTTCCCTGCTTGTGCCTTACAAAAACATTTCACATCATGACTTTTGGTTTCATCTCCAAAATGCAAAGTACTTGGAAGTCATCAGTCCTGTCCTTACAACAAGAAACAACTAAGAAAATTGAAAATAAATGACTTTTTTTAACCCATTAGAAAAATGAGTTTGTAGGGCAAGCCATCTCCTTAAAATATGGAAAGACAAGTTTCTGAGATTTGTAGCTTAGATTTGCTTACTTGAAACAGAAATCATGAGGGACAAAAATTGTTAGGAACACTTATATGACAACTTGATGAATTGGTGAAGGCTGAGTGTGGAACTAGCATAAGAATGAGAAACTCCTGGGAACCACAGATTATAAATACACCCACATTTTTATGAGTATTACTTCTAGGAACCTTTCCAGTTTATCATGTTGAAGATCTAAGAAAGATTCCCTCTTACTCTGGAACAGAAAAGGAAAGGATAACCATTGTGAGTTATACCTATACACTTCTCTATAACAATGTCCTACCCTCCAGTGTAAAATACTTTTCCAAAGTCTTTCATAGTTGGAGGAAAGGAATCCCTCCACCTCATGTCTCCTCCAGTCTTCTAATATCAGTTAAGGGTAAAACAAACAAATGAACATTGTCATTTAACATAATTACATAGTGAAAATAAAGGGCAAGGGAAAAAAGCAGTACCAACTGGAGAAACACAAGCCCTTTGAAGGCTGTCATTTAATCATAAGATTATAGAATGCTTTCTCTCCCCTATACCTTATCATCACACTAACATTACTCTGGTATAATAACAAGGGATTAAACTGCCCTGGCCAGTTTGGCTTAGTGGTTAGAGCATTGGTCCGTGGACCAGAGAGTCCCGGGTTCAGTTCCTGCTAACGGCACGTACCTCGGATGCAGTTCGTCCCTGGCCCTGGTTGGGGTCGTGAGGGTGGCAATCAGTCGATGTGTCTCTTTCACGTCAATGTTTCTCTCTCTCTCTTCCTCCCTCTCTCCCTCCTGCTCTATCTGAAGATAAAATGCAAAAATGTCCTCAAGTGAGGATAAAAAAAAACACAAGGGATTAAACTGAAAGAAGTGCAAAACAGAGGCTATTTTTGGGGAGGATGCTTAGGAAAGCCCAAAAGTAAGAACACTCAAAACCAATTACACTAGAGAAGTTTGAAGCCTCTGGCACAATATAGCTATAACAAACATTAAATACAGTCCAGTTCCTTGCCAGATTAACACACCAGAGACATATTTACTTCATTTCCTCTTACCTGGCACATCATGCCTAGCTTTCAATAAAAAATTACAAGCAATGCTAAAAGGTAAGGAAAATATAGTTTGAAGAGGAAAAGTGTTTATTAGGACGAGACTCATATATGACACAGATGATGACATTATCATACAAGGAATTTTAAATAACTGTAATTAGTTTATTAAAGGCTCAGGTGGAAAATGTTGACAAGCTAAAATAGATAATATAAGTAGAGATTGGTACACTCTAGAAAGACTACAAAATAAATGGTAGACTTTTTTAAAAAAAGCTATAACAGAAATAAAGAATGTCTTATGTGGGCTCATTAGCTAAATTGAAACAATTGAAGAAAGAATCAATGAGGAAGAAAATATTTCCCAAACTGAAATGTAAAGAGAAAAAAAGATGAAAATAGCAGAGCAGTTCTCCAAGAGCTATGGGACAATTGCAAAATTTGTCATTAGAATATTACATATATAATTGGAATACCAAAAGTAAAAGAAAATAATGATAAACACTAAACTGTAGATCTAGGGAGATCAGAGAATGTAAATTAGAATGAATATGAAAGAAAAAATGGAAGAAAGAATGAAGGAAGGAAGATGAGAAATTGGGAGGGGTGGGAAGAGAGAAGATAGGAGGGAAAGATGGAGGAAGGAAAAAAAGGGAAGAGAGAGAGCAAGATATGATTTATGAAAGCCTCATGGTAACCACAAAAATAATGCATACAGAAGATACACAAAAGTAAAAGAGAAAAGGATCAAACAATATTATTACCAAAAAATCAGTAAAAGAGGAAGAGAGAAAAAGAGAACAAAAGGACTACAAAATAGACAGAAAATCACAAAATAACAGTAAGTTAAGTCTTACTTTTCAATGACTATTTTAAGTGTAAATGTATTAAACTTCCCAATCAAGAGTCATAGAGTTGGATCCAACTATGTGCTGCCCACAAGAGACTCACTTCAAATTTAACAATAAATATAGACTGAAAGTGAAGGGATCAAATATATATTTCATGTAAAAAAACAAAGAGAGCAAAGGTAGATATACATATATCAGACAAAATGGAATTTTAGTCATAAACTCTCACAAGGGACAACAAAGAACAATGTATAATAATAAAAGGGTCAACTCAGCAGAAAGTTGTAACAATTCTAACTATATATACACCCAACACCAGATCAACAAAATACACAAAGCAGCCCGGCTGGTGTGGCTCACTGGCTGAGCGTCTACTCATGCACCAAGAGGTTACCAGTTCGATTCTTGGTCAGAGCACATGCCCAGGTTGTGGGCCCGATCTACAGTGGGGGGCATGCAGGAGGCAGCCAATCGATGTTCTCTCTCATTGATGTTTCTATCTCTCTCTCCCTCTCCCTTCCTCTCTCTCTAAAATCAATAAAGAAGAAAAAAATATTTTTTTTTTTAATTTCAAAAGCAAACACTGACAAAACTAAAGGGAGAAATAGACAGCAACAAAATGATAGTAGGGCATTTTAGTACCCCACTTTCAATAATGGATAGATCATCCAGAAAGAAAGTCAATAAGGAAACTGAGACTTAACACTATAGACCAAATCGCTCTAACAAAATATACAGAGGGCATTCCCTGAAACAGAAGCAGAATATATATTTTTCTCAAGCACACACAAAATATTCTCTGGGATAATTCACATGTTACATCACAAGACAAATCTTAGCAAACTTAAGAAGACCGAAATTATGCCAAGTATATTTTCTGATCAGAGTTATATGAAACTACAAATTAAAAAGAGAAGGAGAATGTGAGCATGGAAGACCAACCTTGAGCAGTGCAGAGACACAGGGCAGAAGGTTCCTGTGCTGTGGACAGAAAGCAGAAGGCTACGTGGTAAGTAGCAAGCCAGCGAACTTTCCCCAGCATGGCTGGGAGGCCCCGCCATTTTGGAGGATCCCGGGACTGCCCTGGGAGGAGGAAATGGGGAGCAGCCAGGGCCCAGCAACCTGAGACGACTAGAGCGCACTGAACCATCCATCCAGTGAACTCAGCTGTGTTGGCACGGTCAGCACACAGTACGTGCCTGCAGCAGTAGCCAAAACCAGCAGGAGCCAGAGACCCACCCCCAACAGCAGCAGCAGCTTTCCCAGACCTGCGGTGGCGATGTTGCAGCCCGCAGGCTCCAGGCCCACAGTAGTGCGCACCCAGCCCAGGGCCCAGGCCCCGGGCGGCATGAAGCCAACCCAGGACCCAGGCCCGCAACAGTGCACAGCCAGCCCAGGACTCAGGCCCGCGGCAGTGGGCTGGCCAGCCCAGGCTCCAGTCTCCAGGCCTGCAGCAGCACAGCAGCCCCCTCAGGCTCAAGGCAGCTTCCCCAGGCTACTGGGGCACTAGCACCAGTTTGGGAGCCTGGCACCTCCCCCCACAGCAACAGTGACTGGGGACGAGTAGAGACCCACCCCCAACAGGCATTAGCGGCTCGGTCTGGCAGCTGATACCATTCCCAGTGACATCAGCAAAGACTGACCAAAAGCGGTGCCCCAGACCAAGCAGCAGGGCTAGGGAAGCTGAGACCTGCCCCTGACAACTGCAGCAGCAGAATTGGAGTGGAGCCCCTCCCCTCAGCAGCAGCAAAATCCCAGGTGCAGAACATCCTCAGCCCCCAACAGCAGTAAAGGAATGGGACCTGAGAGCACCCCCTGGCAGCAGCAGCAGCAGCAGTAGCAGAGCGAACCGAGAGCTGACATTCGCCCCAGCAGCAACTGATCAGGAGCTGAGCCCCACTAGGCAGCAGGGTCCCCCAACAGTACATCAGGAAGACCCATGCACCCCAGCAGCATAGCAGAGGGCCCCACAAACCCCAGAAGTGCACCAGTGGAACCCAGGAACCTGAGTAGCATACCAACAAAACCCACGAACCCCAGCAGAACACCAGCTGGACCCACACACCCTGGAGGCATACCAGAGGGACCCACAAACCTCAGCAAAAAAAACCAGAGGGTCTCCCACAACCCAGCAGGGCACCAGACGAACCCACGCACCCCCAGCAACAGCAGCACATATCGGCAGCTAAGACCCATCCTCAGCAGCATCAGCAGAAGCCGATCAAGAGTGGTGCCCCAGCCCAAGCAGCAGCGAGTCTCGGGGAGCCTAGACCAGAACAACAGGCCAATTCCAGCCGCCAGGTGTCAACCCTCCAGGACCCACAGCAGAAAGGAGGAGCCATACACCAAAATAGGCTGAGAGGCACAGCAGCTTTAATTGATACACACTGACCTGCCTACACATTCCAACATCCCTCACCGGGCTTAGAACTATCAGATTACTAAAATGGTGAAACAAAGAACACCCAAATGAAAAATAAAGAGGAATCACCAGAAATGTAACTACAAACACTTGAAGAAAGCAACTTGTCAGAGAAAGAATTAAAAGCAATGATTATAAGGGTGCTCAAACAATTTGGTGAGAACTACAGGCAACTTAATAAGAATCATGAAGAGCTCACTGGGAACTACTTCAGCTTAAAAAAAGAGGTAGAAGCTATGCATAAAGAGGTAGAAGCTATACATAAAAATCAAGAGGAAATAAAGAATGACATAGCTGATATGCAAAATACCTTAAAGGGTTCGATAGTAGATTAGAAGAATCTAAAGACCGAATCAGCGACTTAGAAGATAAGGTAGAGAAAAACACCCAAAAAGAGCAGCAGATGGAAAAAAAAAAAAAAAGTTTAAAGAGCAAGAGGAGAGTTTAAGGGAGCTGTGGGATAATACAAAATGTAACAACATTCGCATTATAGGTGTACCAGAAAGAGAAGAATCAGAGAAAGGAATAGAGAACCTGTTTGAAGAAATAATGGCAGAAAACTTTTCCAAACTGGTGAAGGAAAAAAATCACACGAGTCCAGGAAACGCAGAGAGTCCCAAGCAAAGATCTTCTGATCTTTACAGAAGACCCACAGCTAGACACATCATAATAAAAATGGCAAACATTAAAGACAAAGAAAGAATCTGAAAGGAAGCAAAAGAGGGACAGAAAATTACCTACAAGGAAGCTCCCATTAGACTGTCAGCTGATTTCTCAATAGAAACACTGCAGGCCAGAAGGGAGTGGCATGAAGTATACAAAGTAATGAAAGGCAAGGGTCTGAATCCAAAACTACTCTATCCAGCAAGGCTATCATTCAAAATCGAAGGAGAAATAAAGAGTTTCATGGATAAATAAAAAAAGATAAAGGAATTTAGCACCAACAAACAGGCACTGCAAGAAATGCCGAAGGGACTGTTGTAAGAAGAAGAAACAGAGAGAGAAAAAGAGGAACACAGGCATAAAATAAAAATGGTAACTAATAAATACCTATCAATAATAACTTTAAGTGTAAATGGCTTAAATGCCCCAATCAAAAGACATAGGGTGAGCTGATTGGATAAGAAAGCATGACCCATATATATGCTGTTTACAAGAAACTCACCTCATAACAAAAGACTCACACAGGATGAAAGTGAAGGAATGGAAAAAAATGTACCAAGCAAATGGTATTGAAAAAAAAGCTGGTGTAGCAATACTCATATTTGACAAGATACACTTCAAAACAAGGACCATAATAAGAGACATAGAAAGTCACTACATTCCTAGAAGTGGGATCACTGGGTCAAATGGCAATTCAATTTTTAATTTTTTGAGGTAACACCATAGTGTTTTCCACAGTGGATGCACCAGTCTGCATTCCCACCAGCAGTGTACTAGAGTCCCCTTTTCTCCACACCCTCGCCAACACTTGTTGTTTGATGATTTGTTGATGGCGGCCATTCTGACAGGTGTGAGGTGATACCTCATTGTTGTTTTAATTTGCATCTCTCTGATGATTAGTGATGTTGAGCATTTCTTCATATGTCTCTTAGCCATATGTATGTCCTTTTTGGAGAGGTGTCTATTTAGTTCTTCTGCCCATTTTTTAATTGGGTTCTTTGTCTTCCTTTTGTTGAGTTGTATGAGCACTCTGTATATTTTGGAAATTTACCCCTTATCTGATGTGTCATTGGCAATTATGCTCTCCCATAGAGTGGGTTCCCTATCTGTTTTGATGGTTGTTTCTTTTGCTGTGCAGAAGCTTTTGAGTTTGATGTAGTCCCATGTGTTCATTTTTCCCTTTGTTTCTGTTGCCTTAGGTGATGTATCAGTGAAGATTCTACTGTGTATGATGTCCGAAATTTTGTTGCCTACATTTTCTTCTAGGATTTTTATAGATTCACAAGTCACATTTAAGTCTTTTATCCATGTTGAGTTTATTCTTGTGTGTGGTGTAAATTGATGGTCTAGTTTCATTTTTTTGCATGTAGCTGTCCATTTGACCCAGTGATCCCACTTCTAGGAATATACCCTAAGAAGCCTGAAACACCAATCAGAAAAAATACATGTACCCCCATGTTCATAGCAGCACTATTTACAATAGCTAATATCTGGAAACAGCCCAAGTGTCCATCAGTGGATGAATGGATAAAAAAGCTGTGGTACATATACACAATGGAGTACTATGCAGCTGTAAGAAAGAAAGATCTCTTATCCTTTGAGAGCACATGGAGGGACCTCGAGAGTATTATCCTAAGCGAAACAAGCCAAACAGAGAAAGACAAATATCACATGATCTCACTTATTTGTGGAATATAATGAACATAACAGTCTGAGGAACAGGGTAGACCCAGAGATGTGGAAGTAGGGTATAAACTGACACCCCTCAGGAGAGGGGGTGGGGGGGGAGGGAAGAGATAAACCACAGAACTTATGCACATGTATGCATAAGTGATGGACATGGACAACAAAGCTGGGGACAGGGTGGGGGGATGGGGAGGAGGATGTCAATGGGGAAAAAAGGAGAAACATCTGTAACAAAAATAAATTAATAAAAAAAAACAAAAAACACTGACTTACTTAGGGCACGCTGAAAGGTTGGGGTGAAGAAACCACTCTCCTGCATACGCCCACCCCACCCGCTGAGTGTGTGCTTACCAAGAGTCAGTTGTATTTGTTCCCAAATCTGTTTATGTCAGTTGCACTCGTTATTGTAAGTTCAGGTGTTTTTTTATTACATAAACAAACAAACAAAAAATGTGGGGGAAAAAAAAAAAAAGAAAGTCACTACATAATAATAAAAGGATAAATCCAACAAAAGAATACAACCCTGGTAAACATATACTCACCATATATGGGAGCTCCAAAATATATTTAAAAATTTCTGGAGGACTTCATGGGAGAGATCAATAGCAAAACAATCTAAGTGGGTGATTTTAACACCCCACTGACATCACTGGATAGATCTTCTAGACAAAAACTTAACAAGGACATATAGTCCTTAAATGACGACCTAGATCAGTTGGACATAACTGATCATTACAGAAGATTTCACCATGAAGCTGCAGAATATACATTCTTCTCAAGAGCACACGACATTCTCAAGATAGACCACATGTTAAGACACAAAGCAAGACTCTACAAATTCAAAAAGTTTGAAATCGTATCAAACATCTCGCACCACAGTGGCATGAAACTAGAACTCAATTACAACACAAAAACATTCAAACACTTGCAGACTAAATAGCATCTTTTGAAACAACAAATGGATTACTGACGAGATCATGGAAGAAATTAAAAACTTCCTGGAAACCAATGAAAATGAACACCCAACAACACAAAATCTATGAGATGCAGCGAAAGCAGTTCTGAGAAGGAAGTTCATAGCACTCCAGGCCTACCTCAAGAAACAACAAAAATTCCTAATTGACTCTCTAACCCTACAACTTAAACATCTAGAAAGAAAACAAAAAGAAAAACCCAGAGCAAGTAGAAGGAAAGAAATAGTAAAGGTCAGAGCAGAAATAAACGACATAGAAACTAAAAAAAACAGTTCAAAAGATCAATGAAACAAAAAGCTGGTTCTTTGAAAAGATAAACAAGATCGATGGATCTTTAGCCAGACTCATCAAGAAACAAAAAGAGAGGACCCAAATAAACAAAATCAGAAACGAAAGACGAGAAGTAGCAACTGACACCACAGAAATACAAAGGATCATCGAAACATACTATGAACAATTATATACCAACAAATTGGACAATCTGTGTGAAATGGACAGATTTCTAGAAACACACAGTCTCCCAAAACTGAACTTGGAAGACACAGAAAACTTGAACAGACCAATAACAACAAAGGAAATTGAAGATATAATGGAGAAACTCCCAGCAAACAAAAGCCCAGGCCCGGATGGTTTCACGGGGGAGTTTTACCGAACATTCAAAGAAGATCTAATACTCATTCTTCTCAAACTATTCCAGAAAATCCAAGAAGATGGAACACTTGCAAACACATTTTATGAGGCCAGCATAATCCTAATTCCAAAAACAGATAAAGACACTACAAAGAAAGAAAACTACAGGCCAATATCCCTGATGAACATAGATGCCAAAATCCTTAACAAAATATTAGCAAATCAGATCCAGCAATACATGAAAAAAAAATTATCCACCATGACCGAGTGGGATTCATCCCAGGGATGCAAGGATGGTACAATACTCTCAAATCAATAAATGTGATACACCACATAAACAAAATGAAAGATAAAAACCACATGATCATATCAATAGATGCTGAAAAGCATTCGACAAAATCCAGCACCCATTTCTGATAAAAATGCCCAGCAATGTATGAAAAGAGGGATCATATCTCAACATAATAAAGACCATATATGAAGAACCTACAGCCAAATTCATACTCAATGGGCAAAAACTAAAATCATTTCCCTTAAGAACGGGAACAAGACAGGAATGTCCACTTTCGCCACTCTTATTTAACATAGTAATGGAAGTCTTAGTCACAGCAATTAGACATGAAGAAAAAAATAAAAGGGACCCAAATTGGAAAGGAGGAAGTGAAACTGTCATTATTTACAGATGACATGATATTGCACATAAAACCCTAAAGTCTCCATCAAAAGTCTCTTAGACTTAATAAATGAATTTGGCAAAGTAGCAGGATACAAAATTAACGTTAAGAAATCAATGGCATTCTTATACACCAACAATGAACTCACAGAAAGAGAAACTAAAAAAAAATCTCATTTACCATTGTGGCAAAAAAATTAACATACTTAGGAATAAACTTAACCAAAGAAGTAAAGGAGCTCTTCACAGAAAACTGCAGGTCATTGAAAAAAGAAATAAAGGAAGATACAAAAAGTGGAAGCATATACCTTGTTCATGGATTGGAAGAACTGACATCATTAAAATGTCCATACTACCCAAAGCTATATATAGATTCAATGAAATCCCCATCAAAATACCAATGATATACTTCACAGAACTAGAACAAATACTCCAAAAGTTTATATGGAACAAATAAGTCCCCGAATAGCCACAGCAATCTTGAAAAAGAAGAACAAAGTATGAGAGATCACATTACCAGACATCAGATATACTACAAAGCCACTGTAATCAAAACTGCCTGGTACTGGCAAAAGAACAGGCACATAGATCAATGGAACAGAATAGAGAACCCAGAAATTGACCCAAGACAATATGCTCAATTAATATTTGACAAAGGTGGCAAGATCATACAACGAAGTCAAGACAGCCTCTTTAATAAATGGTGTTGGGAAAATTGGACAGCTACATGAAAAAAAATGAAGCTAGACCACCAACTTACACCATACACAAGAATAATCCCAACATGGATAAAAGACTTAAATGTGACTCGTGATTCCATAAAAATCCTAGAAGAAAATCCAGGCAACAAAATTTCAGACATCATACGCTGCAGAATTTTCACTGATACATCACCCAAGGCAACAGAAACAAAGGAAAAAATGAACACGTGGGACTACATCAAACTGAAAAGCTTCGGCACAGCAAAAGAAACAACCATCAAAGTGGAAAGGGAACCCACTATATGGGAGAGCAGAATTGCCAATGATACATCAGATAATGGGTTAATTTCCAAAATATATAGAGTACTCACACAACTCAACAAAAACAATACAAAGAACCCAATTTAAAAATGGGCAGAGAACCTAAAGAGACAACTCTCCAAACAAGATATACAAATGGCCTAGAGACATATGAAAAAATGCTCAAAGTCACTAATCATCAGAGAGATGCAAATTAAAACAACAATGAGGTATCACTTCACCCCTGTCAGAATGGCCGCCATCAACAAATCATCACACAACAAGTGCTGGCAAAGGTGTGGAGAAAAGGGGACTCTAGTGTACTGCTGGTGGGAATGCAGACTGGTGCAGCCACTATGGAAAACACTATGGTGTTACCTCAAAAATTAAAAATTGAACTGCCATTTGAACTAGTGATCCCACTTGTAGGAATATATCCTAAGAAGCCTGAAACACCAATCAGAAAGAATATATGTTCCCCCATATTCATAGCAGCACTATTTACAATAGCTAGGATCTGGAAACAGCCCAAGTGTCCATCAGTAGACGAGTGGATAAAAAAGCTGTGGTACATATACACAATGGAGTACTATGCAACTGTAAGAAAGAAAGATCTCTTATCCTTTGAGATGCCATGGAGGGACCTGGAAAGTATTATCCTAAGCGAAACAATCCAAGCAGAGAAAGACAAATATCACATGATCTCACTTATTTCTGTAATATAATGAACTAAACATACTGATGAACAAAATAGACCCAGAGACATAAAATTAGGGTACAGACTGACATTCCTCAGAAGGGGGGCGAGGTAAGGGATAAACCACAGAACTTATATGCATGTATGCATCACTGATGAACATAGACAACAAAGCTTGGGCAGGGTAGGGGGGAATAGGGAGGAGGGAGTCAATGGGGGAAAAAGGAGAAACATCTCTAACAAAAATAAATTAATAAAAAAAAAACAGAAGGAGAAGTGTAAAGATCACAAACATGTGAAAATCAAACCATTTAAATATCTTTAGAAAAATGAAAACCATATATACCACATCTTAGGGAATGTAGTAAAAGCAGTATTGAATGTGAAGATTATATCTATAAACTCTTGTATTTTAAATATCTTAATAAACAACCTACCTTGGTACTTCAAAATATAAGAAAAAGAACAAATTAAGCTGAAAATTAGCAGAAGGAAGGAAATAATAAACATTGCAGCATAAATAAATGATATTGAGATGAGGAAAATCATAGAAAATCAATAAAATCAAGACTTGTTTTTTTTTGTTTTTGTTTTTTACAAAAAATGCAAAACCTCTTGTTAGTTTAAGAATGAAAAAAGAGATTCAAGAAAACCAGAAGTAACAAAGGAGACATTACAGCTGAAGGTATAGAAATAAAAAGGACTATAAGAGATCACTATGAATAATTATAACCCAACAAATTAGTAACCTAGGAAAATGGATAAATTCCAAGGTATATACAACCTTTCAATACTAAATCATGAAGAAGTAGAAACACTGACAGATTAATAATGAATAAGAAGACTGAATCAATAATCAAAAAGCCCTAGCAATAAAAAGTCCAGGACCAGATGGCTTCACTAATAAATTCTACCAAACTTTTAAAGAAGGATTAATATCAATCCTGTTCAAACGCTTCCAAAAAAACTGAAGAGGAGGGAATACTTCCAAACTCATTTTATGAGGCCAGCATCACTCTGATACCAAACCAAGAAAGAAACAGTTCAGGAAAATAATATTACAGGGTAATATTGCTGATAAATATCTATGGAAAAATCTACAAGGGAATACTATCAACTTGAATTCAACAGCACATTAAAAAGATCATACACCATGATCAAGAAGGATTTATCCCTCTGATGCAAATCTATATGGACAAATCAATGTGATGCACTGTATTAATTGACTGAAGGATATAATTTACATGATCATCATAGTATATACAGAAAAAAAAATTGACAATTCCGCACCCTTTCATGATAAAAACAATCAACAAACTAGGTATAGAAAGGATGTACTTCAATGTAATAAAGACCACACATGACAAGCCTACAACTAACATCATACTCAATGGTGTAAAACTGAAAGAATTTCCTCTAAAATCAAGAACAAGGCAAGGATGCCTACTCTCAACACTTCTGTTTAACATAGTACTGAAATTCCTAGCCAGAACAATTAGGCAAGAAAAATAAATTTAAAAAAATCCAAATCAGAAAGGTAAAAGTAAACTTACTTCTGTTAACAGATGACATGATTTTATATGTAGAAAACTTTAAAGATGTCACAAAAACTGTTATAAATAATAAATGACTTTAGGAAAGTTGCAGCATACAAAATCAACAGGCAAAACTCAGTTGTGTATTGATACACTAACAATGAACCATTCCAAAATAAAATTAAGAAAACAATTTCATTTGTAATAGTATCAAAAATATTTAAGAATAAATTTTTGACCTAGCTATTCCAGTTTTTGGAATGTATCCTAAGAATCCCAAAACACCAATTCAAAAGAATATATGCACCCCTATGTTCATAGCAGTATTATTTCCAATACCCAAAATCTAGAAACAGCTGAAATTCCCATCACTAGATGAGTGGATAAAAAAAACCGTGGTACATTTACACAATGGAATACTATGTGGCCATAAAAAATAAGGAAATCTTGTCTTTTGCAACAGCATAGATGGACCTGGAGATTATTATATTAAGTGAAATAAGCTAGTCAGAGAAAGTCAAATGCTATATAAATTCACTTTTATATGGAATCTAACAAACCAAATAAACTGACAGACAAAATAGAAACAGGCATGGATACATGATACAGACTGACAACTGTCAGATGGAAAGAGGGAGGGGGGACTGGATGAAAAAAGATGAAAGGATTAGCGAAAAGGCATATATGCATAACCTGTAGGCAGAGACATCCGTGTAGTGATGGCCAGAGAGAAGAGGGGCGGGGGCTCGGTGGAGGTGGGCAAAGAGGGAAGGGGTGGAATGGGGAAATCTATAATAGTGACAGTGATAAAAATAAAGAAAAAATGAATAAACTTAAACAAGGTGGTACAGGACATATACACTTAAAACTAAAAAACTAAAATACGTTATACTAAAATACACAAATAAATGAAAAGACATCCATGTTCATAGATTAGAAGAATTAATATTGTTAAAATGTTGATACTACCCAAAGTGATGTACAGATTCGATGCTATTCCCAATAGTATTCCAATGACATTTTTTTCAGACATACAAAAAATAATCTTAAAATTTAAGTGAAATCTCAAAAGATCCAGAACAGGCAAAGTGATCTTGAGAAAGAAAAACAAAGATAGAAGCATCACAATTCCTAATTTCAAAATATTACAAAGGTACAATAATTAAAACAGATTGGTACTATCATAACGACAGACATATAGGTAAATGGAAAAGAATAGAGAGCCTACAAATAAAGAGAGCATGCATATATGGTCAACTGATCTTTAACAAGGGTGCCAAGGCCACAAAATGGGGGAAAGAATATACTTTTCAATAAATGGTATTGAGAAAACTGTATTTCAACATGTGAAAATAGAGAAAAAATTGGACCCTTACCTTAGGCCATATACAAACAGCAACTGAAAATGGATTAAAGCCTTAAAAATAAAACCTGAAACTGTAAAACTCCTAGAAGAAAACATACTGACAAGTTTGTTGACATTGGTCTTGGCAATGATTTCTCAGATGTAACACCAAAACACAGGTAACAATAGCCAATGTAGACAAGTGGGGCTCCATCATAGAAGGAATATGTAAAGGTAAAATACAATATTTTAAATTATTATTTTTATTTGTTTGTTTTTGTTACAGATGTCCCTCTTTTTTTCCCCATTGACATCCTCTTTCCCGCTCCCGTCCCCCCTCCACCTTCACAGTATTGTTGTCTGTGTCCATTGGTTATAGATATATGCATATAAATTATTTGGTTTTTCTCTTCCCACCTTGCCACCTCCCCCCTCTGAGGTTTGTCAGTCTGTTCCCTACTTTCAATATCACAAAATCTCACTTATTTGTGGAATATAATGAACAAAATAAGCTGATAAAGAAAATAGACCAAGAGACATGAAGGTAAAATACAAATGTTCAATTAATATAATAATAACTGTAATATATTCAATTCTATATATACTTATGTATGCTAATGTATAAATAAAATGAATGACAGCAATGATTCAAAGGAAGAGAGAGAGGAATTAGAAGTATTTTGTTATTTTAAGGTATCTGCACTACCTGTGAAGCAATATAGTGTTCTTTGAAAGTGGAGTTGGATAGCTGTAAATGTATATTGCAAGTTATAAGGTAACCACTAAAAGTGTAAGAAAAAAACTTAGACTGATATGCTAAGAAATAAAATAATGTGAAATTATATAAAATGCTCAATTAAAAACACAAAAAGCAGAAATAGAGTGATGGCAAAATAAGAACAAAGAGCAAGGATAGCAAACAGAAAAAGGTAATAAATGTGGCAGATTATTAATCCAACTACATCAATAGTAATTTTGAACAATGATCTAAACACACCAATTAAAAGACATGTCCATCTTTTTCTCCACAACCTCTCCAAAATTTATTATTACTTGTCTTTTTTATAATAACCATTCTAACAGGTGTGAGGTGACATTTTACTGTAGTTTTCATTTGCATTTCCCTAATAGCTAGTGAAGTTGAGCATCTTTGCATAAAGAACAGAACTTGTCAGAGTGGATCAAGAAACAAGACCCAAATATACAGTCTTTATAAGAAATCTAATTTAGAGCACAGATTGGGAGCTGAGACCAACCCCCAACAGTATCAGCAGAGGCTGAGCAGGAGCTGAGCCCCATAAGGCACCAGCACTCCCCAGCCACCAGCCATGGGGACCATGGCTCCAATGGGGCCCAAGCAATACAGCTACCTGGGGCACCAGTGCAGCACTCAGCTCCAGAGGGGCCAGTGCGATACAGCAGCCTGGGCATCAGCAGGACCTGAGGCTCCAGTGGGGCCCACGTGATCCAGCTACCCATGACTCCAGCAGGGCACATGGCCCCAGCAGTAGTGCCTACCAGGACAGACCAATACCAGCTGCCAGTAGTCAATCCTACAGCACCAACAGCAGGCAAGAGGTGCCACACACCAGAACCGTCTGGGAGGCAGAGCAGCATTATTTGATACAGACCGACCTGCCTACACATCCCAACATCCCTCACTGAGTCTAGAACAGACAGCTAAAATGGGGAGACAAAGAAACAACATACAAATGAAAGAAAAGGAGGAATCATCAGAAAAGGAACTATATGAAAGGGAAGAAAGCAATTTGAAATTTGTCAGATAAAGAATTCAAAGCAATGCTTTTAAGGGTACTGAAACAATTCAGTGAGAACTACAAGCAATTTAATGAGAATTATAAAGAGCTCAGTGGGAATTACATCAGCTTAAAAAAAGAGGTAGAAGCTATGAATAAAAATCAAGAGGAAATAAAGAACTATATAGCTGATATAAAAAATATCTTAGAAGGATTCAATAGTAGATTAGAAGAAGCTGAAGACCAAATAAGTGAGTTAGAAGACAAGGTAGAATAAAACATCCAAATAGAGCAGTAAATGGGGAAGAAAATTAAAAAACAGGAGGACAGTTTAAGAAAGCTTAGGGACAATACAAAATGTAACAACATTCGCATATAGGGGTACCAGAAGGAGAAGAATCAGAGAAAGAAATAGAGAACCTTTTTGAAAAAATAATGAGGGGAAACTTCCCGAATTTGGTGAAGGAAAAAAACACAAGTCCAGGAAACACAGAGAGTCCCAAGCAAGATAAATCCAAAAAGACCCACAGCTAGACACATCATAATTAAAATGGTAAACATTAAGGAGCAAGAAAGAATCTTAAAAGAAACAAGAGAGAGACACAAAAGTTACCTACAAGGGAGCTCCCATTAGACTGTCAGTTGATTTCTCAGTAGAAACACTGCAGGCCAGAAGGGAGTGGCATGAAGTGTACAAAGTAATGCAAGGCAAGGGTCTGAATCCAAGACTACTCTATCCAGCAAGGCTATCATTCAAAATTGAGGTGAAATAAAGAGCTTCACAGACAAAAAAAAAACAAAAAAAAAAACACCAAAAAAAACCAAAAAACAAAACAAAAAAAAAAACACTAAAGGAATTTACCACCACAAAATCAGCACTGCAAGAAATGCTAAAGGGTCTGCTGGAAGAAGAAGAATAAATAGACAGAGAGAGAGGAACATAGGCATATAATAAAAATGGCAACTAATAAGTATATATCTATAATAACCTTAAATGTAAATAGCTTAAATGCCCCAATCAAAAGACATAGGGTAGCTGATTGGATAAGAATACATGACCCATATATATGCTGTCTACAAGAGACCCACCTCACAACAAAAGACTCACACAAGATGAAAGTGAAGGGATGCAAAAAAAATTTCCAGGCAAATGGAAATGAGAAAAAAGCTGGTGTAGGAATACTCATATCTGATAAGATAGACTTCAAAACAAGGGCCATAATAAGAGACAAAGGAAGTCGCTGCGTAATATTAAAAGGAACAATGCAACAGGAAGATATAACCCTGGTAAACATATATGCATCAAACACAAGGAGCACCAAAATATATTTAAAAACTTCCGGAGGACTTCAAAGGAGAGATCAAGAGCAATACAATCATAGTGGGTGACGTTAACACCCCAATGACACCACTGGGCAGATCTTCTGGACATAATATTAACAAGGACACAGAGTCTTTAATTGATGAACTAGATCAGCTGGACTTAATTTATATTTACAGAATATTTCACCACAAAGCTGCAGCATATATATTCTTCTCAAGTCCACACAAGACATTCTCGAACACAGACCACATGTTAGGACACAAAGTAAATCTTTATAAATTCAAGAAGATTGAAATCATATCTAGCATCTTCTCAGATCACAGTGGCATGAAACTAGAAATCAATTACAACAAAAACACGCTAAAATATTCTAACACATGGAGGCTAATTAGCATGTTATTAAACAACGAATGGGTTATCAAAGAAATCAAGGAAGAAATTAAAAATTACCTGGAAACCAATGAAAATTAACACCCAACAACACAAAATCTATGGGACTCAGCAAGAGCAGTCTTGAGAGGGAAGTTTATAGCAATACAGGCCTACCTCAAGAAACAAGAAAAATTCCTAATTGAATTTTTAACCCTCTAACTCAAAGAACTAGAAAGTAAACAAAAAGAAACACCAAGAGTAAGTACAAGGAAAGAAATAGTAAAGGTCAGAGCAGAAATAAATGACATAGAAACTAAAAAAAAAAAAAAAAAATTCAAAATATCAATGAAACAAAGAGCTGGTTTTTTGAAAAGATAAACAAGATTGATGGACCTTTAGCCAGACTCACCAAGAAACAAAAAGAGAAGAACCAAATAAACATAATCAGAAATGAGAGAGGAACAGTAACAACTGACACCACAGAAATACAAAGGATCATTAAAACATACTACAAACAATTATACAGCAACAGATTGGACAATCTAGGCGAAATAGACAAATTTCTAGAAACACACAGTCTCCCAATAATGGACTGGGAAGAGATAGAAAACTTGAACAGATCAATAACAACTAAGGAAATTAAAGATGTAATCAAGAAACTCCTCGCAAACAAGAGCCCAGGCCCAGACAGCTACGCTGGGGACTTTTACCGAACATTCAAAGAATATCTAACACCCATTCTCCTGAAACTATTCCAAAAAATACAAGAAGACGGAAGTCTTCCAAATGCATTTTATGTGGCCAACATAATTCTAATTCTAAAACCAGGTAAAGACACTACAAAGAAAGAAAACTACAGGTCAATGTCCCTGATGAACACAGATGCCAAAATCCTTAACAAAATATTAGCAAATCCATCCAGCAGTATATCAAAAAATTTATTCATCATGACCAAGTGGGATTCATCCCAAGGATGCAAGAATGGTACAATATCCGCAAATCAATAAATATGATACACTATATAAACAAAATGAAAGACAAAAAACATATGATCATATCAATAGATGCTGAAAAAGCATTCGAGAAAATCCAGCACCCATTTCTGATAAAAACGCTCAGCAATGTGGGAAGAGAGGGGTCATATCTTGACATAATAAAGGCAATACATGAAAAACCTACAGTCAACATCATACTGTATGGGCAAAAACTAAAAGCATTTCCCTTAAGAACAGGAAAGAGGTAGGAATGCCAACTCTCACCACTATTATTTAACATAGTACTGGAAGTCTTAGCCACAGCTATTACATATGAAGAAAACATAAAAGGAATTCAAATTGGAAATCAGGAAGTGAAACTGTCATTATTTGCAGATGACTTGATACTGTGCATAGGAACCCTAAAGACTCCATTAAAATTCTACTAGATTTAAAAAATGAATTTGGCAAAGTAGCAGGATACAAAATTAACATCAAGAAATCGACAGCATTCTTATACAACAATAATGAACTCACAAAAAGAGAAACTAACAAAGAAATCCCAACTACCATTGTGGCAAAAAAAAAAAAAATTAAGATAACTAGGAAAAAAATTAACCAAATAAGTAAAGGACCTCTTCAGAGAAAACTACAGGTCATTGAAAAAAGAAATAGTGAAAGATATAAAAAAGTAGAAGCATATACCTAATTCATTGATTAGAAAAATTAACATCATTAAAATGTCCATACCACCCAAAGCAATCTATAGATTCAATGCAATCCCCATCAAAATACCAATGACATACTTCACAGAACTAGAATAAATACTCCAAAAGTTTATATGGAACCAAAAAATACCCCGAATAGCTACAGCAATCTTGAAAAAGAAGAACAAAGTAAGAGAGATCACAATACCAGATATCAGGTTATTCTACAAACCCATAGTAATCAAAACAGCCTGGTACTGGTACAAGAACAGGCATATAGACCAATGGAACAGAATAGAAAACCCCAAAATTGACGCAAGTCATTATGCTCAATTAATCTTTGACAAAAGTATGAAGAGCATATAGTGGAGTAAAGACAGCCTCTTCAATAAATGGTGTTGGGAAAATTGGATAGCTACATGCAAAAAAAAATGAAGCTAGACCAACTTACACCATACACAAGAATAAACTCAAAATGCATAAAAGACTTAAATATGACCCATGAATCCATAAAAATCTTAGAAGAAAACGCAGGCAACAAAATTTCAGACATCACACACAGCAGAATTTTCACTGATACAATGCCTAAGGCAATAGAAATAAAGGAAAAAATGAACACATGGGACTACATCAAACTAAAAAGCTTCTGCACCGCAAAAGAAACAAGTATCAAAATGGAAAGGGAACCCACTATATGAGAGAGAATAATTGCCAACAATACATCAGATAAGGGGCTAATTTCCAAAATATATAGAATACTCATACAACTTAACAAAAGGAAGACAAAGAACCCAAGTAAAAAATGGGGAGAGGACCTAAATAAACACCTCTCCAAACAGGACAGATAAATGGCCAAGAGACATATGAAAAAATGCTCAACGTCACTAATCATCAGAGAGATGCAAATTAAAACAACTATGAGGTATCACCTCACACCTGTCAGAATGGCTGCCATCAACAAATCATGAAACAAGTGCTGGCGAGGGTGTGGAGAAAAGGGGACTTCAGTACACTGCTGGTGGGGATGCAGACTGGTGCAGCCACTATGGAAAACATTATGGTGTTTCCTCAAAAAACCAACTGTCATTTGACCCAGTGATTCCACTTCTAGGAATATACCCTAAGAAGCCTAAAACACCAATCAGAAAGAATATATGTACCCCTATGTTCATATCAGCACTATTTACAATCACTAAGATCTGGAAACAGCCCAAGTGTCCATCAATAGATGAGTGGATAAAAAAGCTGCAGTACATATACACAATGGAATACTATGCAGCTGTAAGAAAGAAAGATCTCTTATTGTTTGAGACGACCTCGAGGGACCTGGAGAGTATTATCTTAAGTGAAACATGCCAATGAGAGAAAGACAAATATCACATGATCTCACTTATTTGTGGAATATCGTGAACAAAACAAGCTGAGAAGCAAAATAGACTCAGAAACATGGAAGTGGGGTGCAGACTGAGAAACCTCAGAAGTTGACCTGGGGGGAGGGAAGAGATAAACCACAGAACTTATAAGCATGTATGCGTAGACAAGAACATGGACAATAAGGTGGGTGTCGCGGATTTGGGGGTAGGGTGTCAATGGTGGAAAAAAGGAGAAACATCTTTAACAAAAATACATAAATAAATATTATAAAAATATATAATTTAAATTTGAAGTCATATTCATATATATATATATATATGGATGGAAAAAATATATCATTTTAATACTAATCAAATTGATAGCTATATTAATTTCAATAAAGTAGAAACTTCAGAGAGATAAATGTTACCAGGGATAAAGTGAAGCATTACGTAATAATAAAGGGTTAAATTTCCCCCGAAACATAACTTTGTCATAACCAAACTGTAAGAAATAAATGTCTGTTGTTTATAAGCTATTAATACTCTATCTGTGATACTTTGTTATTGCATCCCAAACAGAGTAAGACACATGATATAGCAGTCATACTCTTTGGTATTTACTCAAAGAACTTCAAAAACATGACCTTTTATAGCAGCTTTATTTATAATTTCTTAAATCCTGAAAGTAACCACAATGTCCATCAGTAGGTAAATGAATAAACTGTACATCCGACAATGAGGCATTATTCAGCACCAAATATAAATGCGTGAGCTATCAAGTCATAAAAAGATGGTAGAGACTTAAATGTATATCACTAAGTGAAATATTTCAGTCTGAAAAAGCTACATACTCTATGATTCCAACTATATGACATTTTTGCGAAGGCAAACCTTTGGAGATAGTAAAAAATATATGTGGTTGTTACAGAATGAAGGAAGATATGGATGAATAGGTGGAACACAGAGAACTCTTAGGGCAGTGAAACTATTCTACTTGATCCTATAATAGTGGATATGTAACATACACATTTGTGAAAACCCACAGAATGTACAATACCAAGAGTGAACACTATTTTAAACGATGTTCTTTGAATGATTATGTAGTCAATGTAGGCTCATCAGTTATAATAAAGGTATCACTCCAGTGGAGAATGTTGATAATGGCAAAATCTATGCATATGTGTGGGCAGAAGGTATATCAGAAATCTTCTTACCTTCTGTTCAAGTTTGCCGTGAATCTAAAACTGCTATAAAAATAAAATCTATTAAAATATATATTGTAAACACTACACTAACCAGTACAAAAATTTTAAAATTAAGTATAATTGATCCAGAAAAAGAGAAGAGATAAAATGAAGTAATAATAAGTGCTCAATCACAATCAGAGAAGACAGAAAAAGGAACAAAGAATAAAATACAGTGAATAGAAAACAGTTACCATTATTTAAATATCAATGCAACTATATCTATAGTCACTTTGAATGTGAAAGGTCTAAACATGTGAAGTAAAAGGCAGAGAGTGTCAGAATAAAAAAAGCAAACCCAATTATATGTTGTCTACCAAAAAAATCACATTAAATATAAATACACAGATAAGTTAAAATGTAGTGATGAAGAATATATACCATGTTAATGCTAATCAAAAGAAATCTGGACTAACTATATTAATTTAGGGGGGAAAATCAGACTTCCCAAAGAGGAATGTTATTAGTGGTGAAGAGGGACATTACATAATATAAAGGGATTAATTATACAATACACTGTACAATTCTAAACATTCATAACCCTAACAACAGAATATCAAAATACATGAGTAAAAAACAATAGATCTGAAAAAAAAAAGAAATAAAAATCCACTTATAATTGGTGATCTCAGCACCCACTTTTCAGTAGTTGATAGCCAAAATAAGCAGCAAAACAGTAATAATATAGATGACCTGAACAGCACTATCAATCAACATGATCTACTTGATATTTATATTATATCCCATTCAACAACAGTTGGATACAAATTATTCTCAGCTTTTCACGGAATTCATGGAACATTAACCAAGATAGACTACATTCTGGTTCATAAAGCACTGCAACTTATTTTTAAAAACTGGAATCACAAAAAAATGTTTGAAAATCCAAATATAAACTAGAAATCAATAGCATAAAGATAGCTGAAAAACTCTTAAATATTTGAACATTAGATATCACACCCCCAGATACCCCATGTGTCAAGAAAAAGAGTTTCAATGGACATTTAAAAATATTTATAACTAAATGAGAGTGAAAATAAAATATATCAAAATTATGAGACAGCAAAAACAGTGTTTTTATAGAAATGTGTAGTGTTTAATGCACATATTAAAAATAAGGAAGAGTCCTGGCCAGTTTGGCTCAGTGGTTGGAGTGTCGGCCTGCGGTCCAGCGAGACCCAGGTTTGGTTCCCGCTAAGGGCACGTACCTCGGCTGCAGTTTGTCCCTGGCCCTGGTTGGTCGTGAGGGAGGCAGCCACTCGATGTGTCCCTTTCACGTCGATGTTTTTCTCTCTCTCTCTTTCTTTCTCTCCCTCCCACTCTATCTGAACAAAAATAGAAAAATGTCCTCAGGTGAGGATAAAAAAAATTAAAAAATAAATAAAAAATAAGGAAGATATAAAATCAGTATGCTAAGTTTCAACATTAAGAAACTAGACAAAAGAGTAATTTAAACCTAGACAATGAGAAAAAATGCAACAATACAAATTAGTGCAGAAATCAATTAAATTGAAAACAGGAAAGAATACAGAAAATCAATAAAACCAAAAGTTGGTTCTTTGATAAGATCAATAAAATTAATAAACCTCTAATCATTCTAATGGAAAAATACAGATAAAAATAATTAATGCCATACGTGAAAGAGAGGACATAATTACTTATCCCAAGGACTTTAAGAGGATAATAAATAAATACGCTGAAAAGCTCTATGTCCAAAATTTCATAACTTGCATGAAATAGACCAATTCCTTTAAAGACACAAACTACCTAAATTTACAGAAAGATAAATCTATAACCTGAATAACCCTATATCTATTAAAATAATTGAATCAATTGTAATCCATCCCACTATTCTTTTAACATTGTTTTGGTAAATGATGACCTGTTAACTAATATGTAAAAGTAAATAAACAGACTTGCACTACTCCCCTTAACAGAGAACTCTCAACCTCTTCCTTGTGATTCCTTTGTTCTGGCTTTTTTTTTTTTTTTTTTACTTCCTCCTTTCTCCTTATAAAAACCTCTGTCCACTTCCAATTGTTAAGATGGTCTTTATGACATTAGTCCACCATTTTTCTTTCACCAACACATGTTTCTCTATTATTGGCTTTTGAGTGGAAGGCAGCCAAACCTGGGTATGGTGTCACATTGATTAGTAACTTTCTAAAAAAGAAAACACTCATCTTAGATTATTTTACTGTTAAATTTATCAAACATTTAAAGAAGAAATTATTTCAATTCTGTAAATCACTTCCAGATAATAGAACAAGAGTGCATACATTTTAACTCATAATATGAGGCCAACATTACTCTAACCAGCATTATCAAAACCAGAAAGAAAGGACATTGAATGAAAGGAAAACCACAGACCAATATTTCTTGTGAACATAGGGGCAAAAATTGTCAACAAAATATTAGCAAATTGAATCCAACAGTGTATAAAAATAACTATACATCATAACCAAGTGGAATTTATCCCACATATACTAGGCTGCTTTAACATTAGCTAATCAATTTTTTAAAAGAAAAAAATCACAGTTATATTAACAAATGCAGAAAAAGCATTTTCAAAATCCAGCACCTATTCATAATAAAAACTTTCAGCAGACTAGTAATAGGAAGTTTCTCAACCTGATAAATGACAACTGTAAAGAACCTGTAGCTTATATAGTACTTAACGGTGATAGACTGAATTATCCCTAAAATTGGGGAAAAGCAAGGACTTTCTCTCTCACTATTCCTATTCAAAATAATACTGGAAGTCGTAGGTAGTATAATAATATAATAATAAAAAATGTATATAGATTGGAAAGGAGAAAATAAATTTCTGTTTGCAGATGACACAATTTGGTTATCCACTAAAAAAGAAACTTCAGGAACTAAAAAACAGTATAGCAAGTTTGCAGGATGCAAGATCAAAATACAAATGTCTATTTTTTTTTTTTATATGCAAGCAGTAAACAATTAAAACAAAAAATTAAAAAATTTGCACTGCATGCCCTGGCCAGTTTGTCTGAGCAGATAGAGTGTCGGCCTGCTAACCGAAGAGTCATGAATTTGATTCCCAGTCATGCGCACATACCTTGGTTGCAGGTTCTATTCCCAGCCCCTGTCGAGGTCATGTGGGAGGCAATCAATCTATGTGTCTCTCTCACATCAGTGTTTTTCTTTCTCTCTCTCTTCCTCCCTCATACTCTATCTAAAAAGCAATGGAAAAATATCCTTTTGTGAGGATTAAAAAAAAATTTGCACTGCCATAGTTTTCACAGCATTATTCACAATAGCCAAAATATGGAAACAATCTAAGTGCTGTTGACAGACAGATGGATAAAGAAACATGGTATATAGAATGCATAAAGATACACACACACACACACACACATACATATATAAAATATACTTCAGAATTATAAAATAAGAAATAGAAAATCTTGTCATTTGTAACAACATGAATGAGCTTGGAGGACATTTTTTTTTTATTGTAATAAGCCAAATACAAAAAGACAAATACTGCTTGATCTTACTTGTATGTGGAATCTAAAAAATTCAAACTAAGAGAGACAGAGAGCAAAATAGTGGTTACCAGAGGCTGAAGCGTGAGGGAAATTATAAGATGCTGGTCAAAGGGTACAAAATTTCAGTTGTAAGATTAATAAAGTCCAGAAATCTAATGTACAGCATGGTGACTGTAGTTAATAATAATGTATTCTATACTTGAATTTTTTTTTTAAGAAAGAAGATCTCAGGTGTTCTCATCACAATAATAAAATGGTAACTATATGAGATGGACATGTTAATTCACTCTATTGTGGTAATTATTTCACAATGTATATGTATACCAAAACATCACATTATACAACTTAAATATAAACAATTTTTAATTGTCAATATCTCAATGAAGCTGGAAGAAAAGGAAACGTATTTCTTGCATCTCTTATCTTTTTTTTTTATTTTTACACATTCTATAAATTTTTTATTTTATTTTATTTTATTTTTTATTAATTTGTTTTTATTACAGATATTTCTCCTTTTTCCCCCATTGACACCCTCCTCCCCATCCCCCCAGCCCATCGCCAGCATTGTTGTCCATGTCCATCATTTATGCGTACATGCATATAAGTTCTATGGTTTATCTCTCCCCTCCCCCCGACCCCCTCTTCTGAGGGTTGTCAGTCTGTATCCTACATCCACGACTCTGGGTCTACCCTGTTCCTCAGACTGTTATGTTCATTATATTCCACAAATAAGTGATACCATGTGATATTTGTCTTTCTCTGGGTGGCTTGTTTCGCTTAGGATAATACCCTCAAGGTCCCTCCATGTCGCCTCAAAGGCTAAGAGATCTTTCTTTCTTACAGCTGCATAGTACTCCATTGTGTATATGTACCACAGCTTTTTTATCCATTCATCTACTGATGGACACTTGGGCTGTTTCCAGATCTTAGCTATTGTAAATAGTGCTGCTATGAACATAGGGGTATATATATTCTTTCTGGTTGGTGTTTCAGGTTTCTTAGGATATATTCCTAGAAGTGGGATCATTGGATCAAATGGCAGTTCAATTTTTAACTTTTTGAGGTAACACCATAGTGTTTTCCACAGTGGCTGCACCAGTCTGCATTCCCACCAGCAGTGTACTAGAGTCCCCTTTTCTCCACAACCTCACCAACACTTGTTGTTTGATGATTTGTTGATGGTGGCCATTATGACAGGTAAGTGATACCTCATTGTTGTTTTAATTTGCATCTCTCTGATGATTAGTGACATTGAGCATTTTGTCATATGTCTCTTGGCCATTTGTATATCCTGTTTGGAGAGGTGTCTACTTAGGTCCTCTGCCCATTTTCTAATTGGGTTCTTTGTCTTCCTTTTGATGACTTGTATGAGCACTCTATATACTTTGGAAATTAACCCCTTATCTGATGCATCATTGGCGGTTATGGTCTCCCATATAGTGGGATCCCTTTCCGTTTTGATAGTTGTTTCATTTGCTGTGCAGAAGCTTTTTAGTTTGATGTAGTCCCATGTGTTCATTTTTTCCCTTGTTTCTCTTGCCTTAGGTGTTGTATCAGTGAAAATTCTGCTGCGTATGATGTCTGAAATTTTGTTGCCTGCATTTTCTTTTAGAATTTTTATGGACTCATGAGTCACATTTAAGTCTTTTATCCATTTTGAGTTTATTCTCCTGTATGGTGTAAGTTGGTGGTCTAGCTTCATTTTTTGCAAGTAGCTGTCCAATGTTCCCAACACCATTTATTGAAGAGACTGTCTTGAATCCACTGTATGCTCTTGCCACCTTTGTCAAATATTAATTGAGCATATTGTCTTGGGTCAATTTCTGTGTTCTCTATTCTGTTCCATTGATCTATCTGCCTGTTCTTGTGCCAGTACCAGGCTGTTTTGATTACAGTGGCTTTGTAGTATAACCTGAAATCTGGTCATGTGATCCCTCCTACTTTGTTCTTCTTTTTCAAGATTGCTGTAGCTATTTGGGGTCTTTTTTGGTTCCGTACTAACTTTTGGAGTGTTTGTTCTAGTTCTGTGAAATATGTCTTTGGTATTTTGATGGGGATTGCATTGAATCTATAGATTGCTTTGGGTGGTAAGGACATTTTAATGATGTTAATTCTTCCAATCCATGAACAAGGTGTATGTTTCCACTTTTTTATATCTTCCTTTATTTCTTTTTTCAATGACCTGTAGTTTTCTGTGAAGAGGTCCTTTACTTCTTTGGTCAAGTTTATCCCTAGGTATCTTAATTATTTTGCTGTGATTATTATTGATTCTTTTGTCATAGATTTGAGATTTTGAAAGCTTTAATTAGAAATTTGTATACTGCAGACCTCAGGTTATGGTAGTTAATTGGTTAATTACTGACCAATATGTTAAGCTTAAGCTAAATTGCACACACATATATAACACTGTTTAAAACATGTGTTTTAAAGTACATTATAGGAACCAAGATGGCAAGAGGAAGGACTGGACTAAGGATGAGTGTGTGAGTGAGTGAGCGTGTGCAAGGGATAGTGTGCATGGGTGTGAGTGTTGGGGGGTGGCTGCCTCTCATTGTGGGAATTCCAGGCAGGTGGTTTGGGCTGCTCAAGCAGGTGCTTCTCACACTTGAGATAGGAGAGTGTACCATTCTGGAGGATCTGCAAGTTCCTCCTCCAGAGGAGGCTGTGGGGAGCAACCAAGATCCAGTGCCCTGAGGCCACAGACAGGCAGGCACAGCCTGACAACTGGGATCCAATGGCCTGGTCACATGGGCCTGATGTTATAACCAGGCATGCCTAAATCAGTGCCCCTAAATGACTGGCCCTGCCACCTTGACACAGAGCATCTGGTTCCTGCTGACTTGAGGCGACACACTTGGATGCACGGACCTGTCTTCATGACCCAAAATGCCTAACACAGTGCCCCTAGATGACTGGACTCACTACTTTGACATGGCGCATCTGGTCCTGCCACAATGACCTAATACCCCCAAGTGCATAGACCTGCCATCACAACCCAGCATTCTTGACCTGGTGTCACCTTGATGCAGTGTGTCTGGTCTCACAGCCTTGTCATGGAATGTCCAGACTCCACCACCTTGATGCAGAGTGCCTGGTCACCACCACCTTGATGTGGCGTGCCCAGATACACAGACCTGCTTTTGCGACCTGGAGTGCCTGACCTGGCACCCCAGGACAACTGGCCCCACTACCTTGACATTGTATTGTCAGGTCCTGCTGTAGTGACTTACAACCCAAGTTGCATGGATCTGCCACCACAATTGAGAGTGCCTGACACAGCTCACTTGGACAACTAGCTTCACCCCCCTGACATAGCATGACTGGCCTCAAAACCTTACCACTGTGCACCCAGCCTCACAGCTGTGACCTGGCATCCACAGATGCACAAACCTGCTGCTGCAACCAGGTACACCTGACACAGTGCCCCTGGATGAACAGACCCCACAAGAACCCAGTGCCCCCAGACATATGCACCTGCTGCTGCAACAATGCATGCCTGACCAGTTTACATAGAAGACTGGACCTGTGAAATGGGGAGAAAATTAAACAAATCCGAAATGAAAGAAAAAGAGGAATCATCAGTAAAGGAACTAGATGAATTGGAGGCAAGCAATTTATAGATATAGAATTCAAAGTAATGGTTATGGGTATAAGGATGCTCAAACAACTTAGTAAGAACTACAAGCAACTTAATGAGAACTATAAGAAACTTAGTGGTAACTTCATAAACATGAAAAACGAGGTAGAAAACATCAATAAGAATCAATCAGAAATGAGAAATGGCATAGCTAAAGTAAAGAATACACTGGAAGGAATCAACAATAGATTAGAAGAAACTGAGGACAAATTCAGAAAATTAGAAGAAAAAAACCCCACCCAATCAGAGCAGCAATTAGAAAAAAAATTAAAAAGCAGAAGAATAGTTTAAGGGAGCTTTGGGACAATATGAAATGTAACGACATCTGGATCATAGGGGTACCAGAAAGAGAAGAATCTGAACAAGGAATAGAGAACTTGTTTGAAGAAATAAAAGACAGAAAATTTCCCTAACCTGGTGAAAGAAAAAGTCATTAAAGTTCAGGAAACACAGAGAATCACAATCAAGATGAACCCTCAAAACCCACACCTAAACACATCATAATTAAAATGGCAAATGGTAAAGACAAATAAAGAATCTTAAAGGCAGCCAGAGAGAAAAAGAAAGTTACCTACAAGGGAGCTCCCATTAGACTGTCAGGTGATTTCTCAATAGAAATATTTCAGGCCAGAAGGGAGTGGCATGAAGTATACAAAGTAATGAAAAGCAAGGGTCTGGATCCAAGACTACTCTATCCAGCAAGGCTGTCATTCAAACTTGAAGGTGAAACAAAGAGCTTCACAGACTAAAAAAGACTAAAGGACCTTATTGCCACCAAACCAACACTACAAGAAAAGCTAAAGAGAATGGTGTAAGAAGAAAACATATATAAAGAATAAAAATGGCAATGAATAAGTACCTATCAATAATAACCTTAAAGATAAGTGGCTTAAATGCTCCACTCAAAAGACATAGAGCAGTTGAATGGATAAGAAAACATGACCCATATATATGTTGTCTACAGAGACCCACCTAATATCAAAAGATTCACACCAGATGAAAATGAAGGGATTGAAAAAATTTCCTATGCAAATGAAAAAAAAATGTTGGTGTAGCAATACTGGTATCTGACAAAATAGACTTCCAAATGAGAGCTATAACAAGAGACAATGAAGATCACTACATAATACTAAAGGGATTGATACAACAGGAGGATATAACACTGATAAACATATATGCACCCAATACAGGAGCACACAAATATATTTTCAAAATTCTGTAACACTTTAAGGGAGAGATCAATAGCAATACAATTAGATAGTAGGTCACTTTAACACCTCATTGACATCAAAGGATATATATTCTAGACAAAAATGTCAACAAGGAAATAGCTATCCTAAATGACACACTAGCCCTGGCCGGTTTGGCTCAGCGGTTGGAGCGTCAGCCTGCAGACCAGAGAGTCCCAGGTTCGGTTCCCACTAGGGGCACATACCAAAAAAAAGTAAATAAATAAATAAAAAATAAATGACACACTAGATCACCTGGATTTAATTGACATTTACAGAACATTTTACCACAAAGCTGCAGAATATACATTCTTCTCAAATGCACATGGGTCATTCTCAAAGATAGACCACATATTAGGACACAAACTATCTACAAGTTCAAGAAGACTAGAATCATATCAAGCATCTTCTTGAACAAAATGGCATAAAATTAGAAATCAACTACAATAAAAACACACAAAAACATGGAGTATGAATAGCATGTTATTAAACAATAAATGGTTTACCAATGAGATCAAAGAAGAAATAAAAAACTTCCTGGAGAAATGAAAATGGACACAAAAGAACTCAAAACCTATGGGACACAGCAAAAGTAATCCTGAGAGGGAAGTTCATAGCATTATAGGCCTACCTCAAGAAACAAGAAACATTTCTAATAAATTATCTAACCCTACAACTGAAAGAATAAGAAAGAGAAAAACAGGAAAAGCCCAGAATGAGTAGAATGAAGGAAACAATAAAGATCAGAGTGAAAATAAATGACAGACACTAAATAAATAAATAATAGATAAATAAATAAATAAATAAATAAATAAATAAATAAATAAATAACACAATCAATGAAACCAAGAGCTAATTCTTTGAAAAGATAAACAAGATTGATGAACCTTTAGTCAAACTCACCAGGAAACAGAGAGGACCCAAATAAATAAAATCAGAAATGAAAGAGATGACAAAACAACTGACATCACAAAAATACAAATGATTGTAAGAAAATACTGTGAACAACTAAATGCTAACAAGCTGGACAACCTGGACAAAATGGATAAATTCCTAGAGAAACACAATATCCAAAATGAATCATAAAGAATCAGAAAACCTGAATAGGCTGATAACAACTGATGAAATTGAGGTAGTAATAAAAACAAACAAACAAACAAAAAAAACAGCAAACAAAAGCCCTGGTCTGGACAACTTCACAAGGAGTTTTACCAAACATTAAAAGGAGAACTAGCACCTATCCTCCTCAAACTATTCCAAAAGATCTAAGAAGAATGAACACTTACAAGCTCTTTTTACAAGGCCAGCATTAGCCTGAATTCAAAACCAGACAAAGACACTACAAAGAAAGAGAATTACAGACCAATATCACTAATGAATATAGATGCTCAAATTCTCAACAAAATATTTGCAAATTGAATCTAGCAATATATTTAAAAGATCATACACCATGTCCAATGGGATGTGTCACAGGGATACAAGGCTGGTACAATATTTGCAAATCAATAAATATGATAAATTACATAAACAAAATGAAAGATAAAAATCACATGATCATTTCAATAGATGCAGAAAAAGCTTTCGATAAAATTCAATACCTATTTTTTTATAAAAAAGTTCAGCGAAGTGTGAATAGAAGGTTCATACCTCAACATAGTAAAGACCATATATGACAAACCTTCAGCCAACATCATACTTAAGAGGCAAAAACTAAAAGCATTTCCTCTAAGAACAGGAACAAGACAGGGATGTCTACTTTCACCATTCTTATTCAACATAGTACTGGAAGTCCAAGCCACAGTGATCAGACATGAAGAAAAAAATAAAAGGCATCCAAATTTGGAAGGAGGAAGTAAAACTATTATTATTTACAAATGACATAATATTGTACATAGAAAACCCTAAAGACTCCACCAAAAAACTACTAGATTTAATAAATGAATTCTGAAATGTAGCAAGATAAAAAATTAACACTCAGAAATTTATGCAATTTTTATACACCAATAATGAACTCTCAGAAAAAGAAACTAATAAAACAATCCCATTTACCATTGCAACAAAAAATTGAAATACTTAGGATAAACGTAACCAAAGAGGTAAAAATCCTGTACGCAGAAAACTACAGGATGTTGAAAAAATTGATAAAGGGAAGACTTAAACAAGTGAAAGAATATACTGTGTTCATGGATAGGTAGAATTAACATAATTAAAATGTCCATACTACCCCAAACAATCTATAGATTCAATGCAATCCTTTTTTTTTCTTTTAACTTTTTTTTCTTTACTAATTTTTACAGAGGAAGGGAGAGGGAGAGAGAGATAGAAACATTGATGAGAGAGAACAAAGATTGGCTAGTTCTGGCATGCCCCACACTGGGGATCAGGCCCAAAACCTGGGCATATGTCCTGACCAGGAATCAAACAGGGGACCTCTTGGTGCATGGGTCAACACTCAACCACTGAGCCACACTGGCTGGACTCAATGCGATCCTTATTAAAATACCAATGGAATATTTCACAGATCTAGAACAAATACTCCAAAAAAATTAAACGAAACCCAAAAAGACCCCAAATAGCCTCAGCAGTCTTGGGAAAGAATTACCGAGTTGGAGGGATTACAATATAAGATATCAAGTTACACTACAAAGCCACTATAATCAAAACAGACTGGTATTGGCACAAGAACAGACATATAGATCAATGGAACAGAAGAGAGAACCCAGAAAGCAACCCAAGCCATTACACTAATTAATATTTGACAAAGGAGGCAAAAGCATAAGATAGATTAAATACATACAGTCTCTTCAATAAATGGTGTTGGGAACATTTGTCAGGAACATGCAAAAAAATGAAACTAGACCACCAACTTACAACATACACAAGAATAAACTCAAAGTGGATGGAAGACTTAAATATAAGTTGTGAAGCCATAAACATCCTAGAAGAAAACACAGGCAGCAAAATATCAGACATCGCACATAGCAGAATCTTCACCAATACATCACATAGGACAAGAGAAACAAAAGAAAAAAAATAAGCAAATGGGACTACATCAAACTAAAATGTTTCTGCACAACAGAAGAAACCAGCATCAAAATGAAAAGAGAACCCACTCTTTTGGGAGAACATATTTGCTAATGATGCATCTGATAAGGGGTTAATTTCCAAAATATATAAAGTATTCATACAACTCAACAAAAGGAACACAAATAATCCAATTAAAAACTGGGCAGAGGACCTGAATAGACACTTCTCTAAGCAAGACATACAAATGGCCAAGAAACATATGAAAAAACTGCTCCATGTCACTAATCATCAGAGAGATGCAAATTAAAATGACTATGAGGTATCACCTCACACCTGCCAGAATGGCTAACATCAATAAATCATCAAACAACAAGTGCTGTCAAGGATGTGGAGAAAAAGGAAACCTAGTACACTGCTGGTGGGAATGCAGACAAGTACAGTCTCTATGGAAAACAATGTGGAGTTTCCTCAAATAATTAAAAATGGAACTGCCATTTGACCCAGTGATCCCACTGCTAGGAATATATGTTTGAAATCCCCAAACACCAATCAGAAAGATTATATATACCCCTATGTTCATAGCAGCCTTATTAACAATAGCTAAGATCTGGAAATAGCTCAAGTGGCCATCAGAGGATGAGTGGATAAAATAGCTATGGTACATTTACAGAATGGAGTACTATGCATCTGTAATAAAGAAGTCTCTCTTACCTTTTGAGACAGCGTGGAGTGACCTGGAGAGTATTATGCTAAGCAAAATAAGTCAGTCAGAGAAAAACAAGTATCACATGATCTCAGTTATATGCAGAATCTAATGAATAAAATAGAAGCAGAAGCATGGATATATGAATCAGACTGAAGAATCTCAGAGGGAAGGATGGGGAAGGACAGGAAGAGATTAATCAAATAACTTATATGCACATATGCATTGCCCAAGGACACAGACAATAGGGTGGTAAAGGCCTGGGGTGGTGTGGGAACCGAGTGGTAGGGTACAGGGACATCTGTAATACTCCCAACAAAAATAAAAAAATAAAGTACATTTTGCGCAATATATAAATAAATATATCACAATTTAACTTCACATGCCTTTGTTGATAAATGTGATGATAAAGTTACAATAAGTTTTATTTTTCTCATAGATTATATCTTTCAGAGTCAATAATAGAAATATCTCTTTGATAATGATTGAAATATTACTACCTTCAAAGCCATGAAATAAAAAAATTATACATAAAAAGAGTTATTGATGGTCTGTTATGTGTTAGGTGTTTATAGAGGTCTGCATGGACTTTGTCAATGTTAGTACTATTAATAATGTTAATAAAACTCAACATTTTAAAACTTTTATAAAAAGTAAAAACAATTCAATTTACAATACCACCGAAAAATTAAAATGTATAAGCATAAGTGTAAGCAATTATGTACAAGACCTCTATGTGGTTAGCTTCAAAACAGTTATGAAAAAAATCACAGATATAAATAAATGGAGAGATAATTCTGTAGTCACAGATTAGAAAATAAAATATTGATCCAAGATGGCATGAGAATTGGTAAAAGTTACGTTCACCTCCTCCCAGGACCAAACTGGCATTACACTAAAATGCAGAGCAATCAACCTAAATAACCAACTGAAGACTACCTAAAGATAATTCTTATGACCAAGGATTTATAGAAGTCACATTGAGCCTAGTAGGAAGGGCAAATACATGAAAAGGGCTGGCTCTGCTAATGTGGGCAGCAGCGGCTGAGATTCTGGAGGGATAGCTCAGCTGTAAAAGTTCCCCCTGAGGAGCATGGGGCCTCAACTTCACCCCAAGCTCCCCAGTCCAAAGCACCAGATACAGGAAGAGAAGCCCAATAACATCAGACTGAAAATCAGCAGGGATTCTGACCACCAGGGAGAGATGGAAGTCTGCTAGAAACCCAGGTGCCCTCTCAAAGGGTCAGCACACAAAATCTCATTCATAGCCACACACCCTGAGTTCTGGCAGATGGAGGGTGGCTTAGAGCAGACTAGAGGTATATGAGAAGATACTGGGTTTTGTGGCTCCAGGGAAAGTGCTGAAGGGAGAGCCGTCAGGGTTCCTGTGCTGAGTCACTCTCCCACACCAACCACAGATGACCTCTTTCTTGGGTGGAGTACTCACCTCCATACAGCATAGCCTGGGGGAAAGAAACAGCCCCACCTTCCCAACTCCCTGTTGTCCAGTTCTGCCAAGCTGACACCCTGCTTAGGAGTAAACTGCCTGGACCAGTAGTGTAGAGGTCTGAGCAGACTTAGAGGGAGTCAGGTGGTTAGTTCTGTGGCTCTGGGATAGGGCCATCCCCTTCCATTACCATGAGCTTGACAGGTGCCATCCCCCCATGGGAGGTACAGTGGGGTTACCCTCCAGATTCCCAGCAATCCCACCCTGCTGAGCTAGTACTCTCCAGGAAGTCCAGCCAGAATCTGGGGCAGACTGAGTTGTATGACATGAGGATGGGTACCATTTTTCCCTTGCACACCCTACTGGTGCAGAGCCCTCCCTTCACATGGCCAAATCATGGTTGGTTTAGGCCTGAAAAACTCTGCTGGCCTCACCCTGATGACTCCCTGAGACCCTACCGCACCACAAAAATTTGGTGGCACCCCACAGGTAGCAGCACCTTGGAAAACCATAGGACGTTTGCTGAGTGACCTCAGACTCAGCACTGGTACTGAGTTTGAATCTGCATAAACCTGGTAAACACCATTGACCCCTACCTGGTTACTCACTGAGAACCTACCTCACACAATTCACATACTGCCAGAGGCTCTTTTAGTGACTGAGTCTAACAGGCAGCAGGTAGCTGGAGACAAACCTCTGGGTGTCTTGTGCCTTTTGCTGACCTTCCCCTGGGTCAGTACTGGCGGAAGCCAGCCTTGGTGCACACTTTGGCCCTTCTCATGCACACTAAGGCCTAGCAAAGGCAGCCACAAACTGTGGATCACTTTGTAGCTCTAAACAGGTTACCCAGAGCCAGTTACAGGAAGCATCTGATATTGACCTGCAATAAAGTCAATCCCAAGAGGTTCCAGAACCAATACACCCAGTGGCAGGCTTCAGACAACATCAGAGTAGGATCCAATTAGCTCCACAATGGGCACATCCAAAGGGAGATCTCAGCAGGTACAAGAACCTGCCAGGCAAATTCCATGACAGGTCGTCAGCACCTGCACTATAGTTTTTACACTGTGGTAGGGGTCGATCCTCACAGTCAGCTAGCCTGTGGGTCAAGCCCACACAAAATGGGTCAACAGCAGTCAATACTCAACTACAACAGTAGGGGCCACATAAGCCACACAAGGAACATTCCTGGAGAATCCAGCTCTGGTGATCAGGGAGACTGAGCCACTGGGTCCCACTGGACACCCACTTAGACTGGGACACATAGAAGATCTACCTAATATACAGAAACAAATACAGGAAGACAGCCAAAATGGAGAGACAAAGAAACATACTTTAAATGAAAGAACAGGACAAATCTCCAGGGGAAAAAATAAAAGAAAATGAGGCAACCAATCTACCAGATATAGAGTTTAAAACAATGGTTATAATGATGCTCAAGGAACTTAGTGAGAACATCAAGAGCATAAAAAAGACATAGGAACCACAAAAAAGAACCATTCATAAATAAGGAATACAATATCTAAGATGAAGGATACACTAGAAGGAATCAACAGTAGGTTAGATGAAGTAGAGGATTGAATTAGTGATTTGGAAGACAAGGTAGCAGAAAACACCCAATCAAAGAAGCAAAAATAATAATAATAATAATTTTAAAAAATGAGTAGTAAACCACCATCCTTAGCAAATTGTGGGCTGAACTTAGTGACTCACTTCACTTCCAAACAATAGAATAAGGAAACAGCAAAAGCAGTAACTACAGTGGAGAAATACAATTTAACCAAGTTCTGTAGGTTAACATCACCAGTGATAACTTATGTGGATAATTCATCAGGTCATCCCTAAACATGATAAGATGACATTTCACCTCCATGATATTTCTCCTCAAAACCCATAATATCAGCCTAATTATTTTTTAAAGCTCAAACAAATCCAAACTAAGGGACAGGCTACAAAATATCAGTACTCTTCAAAACTATCAGTGTTGCCCAGCCTGGGTGGCTCAGTGGATTGAGCATTGTTCCATGGACTGAGGGATCCTCGTTCAATTCCCAGTCAGGGCACATGCCCAGGTTGCTGGCTCGATCCCAAGTAGGGGATGTGCACGAGGTGGCCAATCGATGTGTCTCTCCTACATCGATGTTTCTATCTCTCTCTCTCTCTTCCTCTCTCTCTAAAAGAATCAATAAAAACATATTTTTTAAAACTATCAATGTTATGAAAAGCAAAGAAGACTAAAGAAATTGTCACAGACCAGAGGACATTTAAGGAGACACAACAACCAAATAAAATGTGATATCCTACAAAATATTTTGGAACAGAAAAAGATGTTAGGTATAAACAAAGGAAATTGAATAAAGTATGGATTTGGATAACTACAATGTAACAGTGTTAATTTCTTCGTTTTCACAGATCATGTTTGTAAGATGTTTTTAAACAAGGAAAATTTAGAAAGACACAGAATCTGTAATAATTTTGCAGTTTTTCTTTTAAGTCTAAAATTTTCCAAACTAAAACATTTATTTAAAAAATACTATTTGATCAACTACCTCCACCCCTTTCTCTCTCTCTCTCTCTTTTCCTTCCTCTCTCTCTCATTTTCACACACACACACACACACACACACACACATCATTTTTGCTGATTAATTTGCCAGTTTCCAATCCTTGACACATATGGAAATTCGTAAATGTTATGAAAATGTCAAAGTAGCTGCTTGCATTGTTTAACCAAAATTGAATTGACTGCCTGAGTCCATTTTTAAACATTTTAACTAGCTCTTGGTGTAATGTGGCACCTTAAATGTTTTTATGAAGACATCTCAGAGAAGAATTATATAGAGTTCTGGTCAAAGACATACTGTATACTTTTCTTTAAATCATGACAGTGTGCTCAACATTATTACTACAGTAAAAGTAATAAAAGTAAGTCTTATAAAACAAAATATGATGTTTGTTAATTGCTAATTTGTATGGAGTGCCATAACTCTGATCAAGATGAATTGCTTAGAATCTTTATGTATTAGTGTGACATTTTATTAGAATTTACAAGAAAAAAAAGAAAATAGAAAAAGAAAACTTTGTAGTAAATATATTTAAGAGGGTGAAATATGAAAACCAGTTTTGGGTTTTAGTAAGTATTTTAAGGCATTGAGGATTGAGGACCTTTGCTCATTAAAACAAAAATGTCACAGCTTAGTCCTGAAGGAGTCACTTCTGCAGGTAAGAAGTAGAATTTGACTTTTATTGACTTGGCCTCTCTTGTAACAATGGCACTGACCACTTCCCTAAGACTGGCATTAATTGTGTTTGCCACAGTTCACTATGAGTAGAAGACAGACCACTGACTCCTTCAGTTTGGTTCCTAAGTAGTCTCAAAATGATAATCATCCACAGTACCTACTTCTCTGGCTAAGATTTGATTTAGTGACCTTGAAAAAGAAAATACTAATTAATTTATTTTTGTTACAGTTGTTTCTCCTTTTTCCTCCATTGACACTCTCCTCCCACCTCCCACCCCCAGCATTGTTATCTATGTTCATTGGTTATGAAGATATTCATATAAGTTCTTTGGTTTATCTCTTTCCTCCTCCCCACCCACCTCCTCTGAGGTTTGTCAGTCTGAACTCCACTTCTATGTCTCTGGGTCTATTTTGTTCATCTGCTTATTTTGTTCATTATATTCCACAAATAAGTGAGATAATGTGATATTTGTCTTTCTCTGATTGGTTTATTTCATTTACATAATACTCTCCAGGTCCCTCCATGTCGTCTCAAAGGGTAAGAGATCTTTCTTTCTTACAGCTGCATAATATTCCATTGTGTGTATGTACCACAGCTTTTATATCCACTCATCTATTGATGGACACTTGGGCTGTTTCCAGATCTTAGCTATTGTAAATAGTGCTGCTATGATCATAGGGGTACATATATCCTTTCTGATTGGTGTTTCAGATTTCTTAGGGTATATTCCTAGAAGTGGGATCACTGGGTCAAATGGCAGTTCGATTTTTGATTTTTTGAGGAAACACCATATTGTTTTCCATAATGGTTGCACCAGTCTGCATTCCCACCAGCAGTGTACTAGAGAGTCCCCTTTTCTCCACACCCTCATCAACACTTGTTGTTTGATGATTTGTTGATGGCGGCCATTCTGACAGGTGTGAGGTGATACCTCATAGTCATTTTAACTTGCATCTCTCTGATGACTAGTGATGCTGAGCATTTTGATAATGTCTCTTGGACATTTGTGTGTTCTGTTTGAAGAGGTGTCTATTTAGGTCCTCTTCCCATTTATTAATTGGATTCTTTGTCTTCCTTTTGTTGAGTTATATGAATACTCTATATATTTTGGAAATTAACCCGTTATCTGATGTATCACTGGCAATTATGCTTTCCCATATAGTGGGTTCCCTTTCCATTTTGATGGTTGTTTCTTTTGCTGTGCAGAAGCTTTTTAGTTTAATGTAGTCCCATTCATTTATTTTTTTCCCTTTGTTTCTCCTGCCTTGTATCAGTGATTATTCTGCTACGTATAATGTCTGAAATTTTGTTGCCTACATTTTCTTCTAGGATTTTTATGGATTCACGAGTCACATTTAAGTTTTTTATCCATTTTGAGTTTATTCTTTTGTATGGTGTAAGTTGATTGTCTAGTTTCATTTTTTTTGCATGTAGCTGTCTAATTTTTCCAACACCATTTATTAAAGAGGCTCCCTTTACTTCATTGGATGCTTTTGCCACCTTTGTCAAATATTAATTGAGCATATTGTCTTGGGTCAATTTCTGGGTTCTCTGTTCTGTTTCATTGCTCTATATGCCTGTTCTTGTGCCAGTACCAGGCTGTTTTGATTACTATGGCTTTGTAGTGTAACCTAATATCTGGTATTGTGATCCCTCCTACTTTGTTCTTGTTTTTCAAGATTGCTGTGCTTATTTGGAGTCTTTCTTGGTTTCATATAAACTTTTGGAGTATTTGTGTTCTAGTTCTGTGAAATATGTCAATGGTATTTTAATGGGGATTGCATTGAATCTATAGATTGTTTGAGTAGTATGGATATTTTAATGATGTTAATTATTCCAATCCATAAACAAGGTATATGCTTCCACATTTTTTACATCTTTCTCTGTTTCCTTTTTCAATGTCCTGTAGTTTTCTGTGAAGAGGTCCTTTACTTCTTTGGTTAAGTTTATTCCTAGGTATCTTAATTTTTTGCTGCAATGGTAAATGGGATTTTTAATGGGGGAAAAAAAATCAAAAGACTGTATTTTCATTTTTTAATTCTCACTCAGCTGTTGCAGTTACTTGTTTCATGCTAAGTTTAAGTATGGCAAGAATCTGTTCACACAAAACTATGCTAGAAGCTATGTGGCTGCAGTTTTTATATTACTTTGTTTTTTTATCAAGGATCAGATACTTATTCTTCAGTTACTTCACATTATACAACAGAAATGGAATTCTGCCTTATTTTTGATGAATCATATTGAATCACATTGCTTTAGGTAAGTTGATTTCTATCATCCTTTTGTATATGAATGCAACGCAATATGCCAAATATTGAGCATATGGACCTTTTATTAGATAAAGGCCACATTTCCTCTCCATTTTCCTGTAATGTGTATCATCATGGAAGCAAGAGGAAGATCACAATTATTTGTGCTTCAGTTTTTTTAAATGACATTATCATTCAATTCCCAGTTTTACAAAGATTTTTTTCTTTACCAAATAAACCAAATAGTAGTGGGTTTAAGTACTCATAGCTATAACTTCAGATAATGTGATCTTTTTTCTGAATTCCACTGACAAGTTCTATACACAGGAACTTAGGTCTTTATTAGTTGTACTGAAGGCTTTTCCAAAAAAGAAATATGTTGGCCCTAGCATATGTGGCTTAACTGGTTGTGCACCCAAAGGTTGTGGGTTCTATGCTCATTCAGGGCACATACTCAGGTTGTGGGTCCGATCCCCTGTTGGGGTGCTTACGGGAGGCAACCAACAGACTGATGTTTCTCTCTCTCATTGTTTTTTTTTCTCTCTCTCTCCCTCTCCTTTCCTCTCTCTCTAAAATCAATAAAAACATATCCTTGGGTGAGAATTTTTTAAAAAAGAAATATTTGGAAGGTACCACTTCTGACATCTACCCTAAAATAACTGACATTTGGAAAACACAAAATGGTGACAGCAACCTTGAAATATATTCAGCAATTTATTCATATGTTACCTTCAATCAAAGAGCTCAACCAGTCTCTTCACTCCATTAAGTTGTATAGTTTCATCCGTTTTCATCAGCTTTACAGTATCTGAATGGTACTCAGGTCTAATATCCATCCCCAGCTTCAGTTGCAGATGAGAACATTTTTTTTTTCTTTTTCTCCAATTGACATCATTTTTAATGATTTTCCTCCCTGGTTCCTGATATGCAGATTTCTGTATAGGGGATGAGATTTGGGGGGGGGGAGGAGGGATGTGGCAAGATTGGGACTAGATTTTTATTAACCTTTCACTATAAAAGATATTTCATATCAGTCTCAACTATAAGCCTATTTTTGAAAAGCATGGCAAAGATAATTGAATATGGAGCCAGCCAAAAAATATGGTCAAAGGCCTATGTCTCTGCTAAATAATGCTTCAGTCTGTATAAAGCATAAAGCAATAGGAAATTGTAGACTGGGAACATTCCTAATCTGTGCATGGGACTTGCAACAACAACAGAGGCATGAAGTGACTCAAATAACAAAACAATGGCATGTTCCAAAATGCTCTGCGCTTAATAGCTCAGAACCTTTAATTCACTTCTTGCAGGTTCTATCACTGGTGTCTCCATTCTGTTAAATGTTTCTCTGAATTGAGAAATATTACATTTTGGTGGAAAGAACAAAGGTCATATTTGTCTTCTCCTAATTGCCCCTATGTGTGCTCAAATTTGTTTACACACACACTGATTAATGATCCAGATATTAACCCTTTGATGAATATTCAAGATTCCTAATAGTACCTACCTCTTTCTAACTCAAAATAGTTTTCAGTATTTAAAGGCTGAACTCAATTTAATAAAAGTTTATGATTTATACCATACTAAAATATATTTTCTATGCCCATCTACTCTGCTTCCCTTACTCCTGCTGCCAACACTAATTTTTTTCAAATACCTTTTCACAGTAGTTTATACCCCCAATTAGAGTTAAATATACACAAGTAGAGTTACTAATCTAAGTTGGATCATCCTTACTAAGATAAAATGCATGATTAAGAATGGATCAGCAGAGGTTGAGATCTTGAATGAATGGCAAGTTTTGACAGGAAAGGAAAAGAGGACAAGGTTTTATACATGAGGCTTTATTGCAATCATATAAATGGAGTATGACTGTGAAGACCATGCATAGCAAGTTGTGGCAATGAAGGCTCTAAGCAATCCAAACGCATGCCACAATTTCATTAGAAGATAGCTCTTATTAGGGAAAGTATTTGTTAGCAAAGTGCTCAGATCTTGAAAGTCCCTGGCAGAGTGAAACAAAAATAAGCAAATAAATGTATTCTCTCTCTCTTTTCATATACATTTTTCTATATGTGTGTATACATACATATATATTTCTCTTGACTATAGTGCTTGACTATATTAGCGTTTTACATCCATTATTTATGTTTCCCTTTTACTAGCCTGTAAGTTAGGCTTAGAAGATCTAATTACAGTCATCCCTCGCCACTTCGCTCTTCGACTTTCGCAGCTTCTATCGTGGTTTTTTCACTCTGTCGTGGTTTTTTCAAATATATTCATTAAAAAGTTGATCGAGACAGTGAAAATGATACCGCACGAGCTCAGTTGTCTGAGTCAATTATACACCCCTGTATTACAATTTAAATTAAAATTACTGTACATATGGACTGTAGGCCTATGTATTCGAGCACCCCAGGAATCCTTCAACGCCAGGTGCAACCACTACACCTGTTTTTTTTTCTTGTTATTTAAAACATGTGGTAAGCAGAACACGGGAGAGATTGTGTCCTCTCCAAAGCCACACAGCTAGTTGATGGTAGAGCCAGTACTCAATCCAAATTTGTAGTATGTCTCTGTATTTTTCAAATTGTTCCCCAAGGATTCCTAGGTTTTCTGGGAAATTCTAGTGGTTATTGCAAGGGGAACAGGAGAAGAGTCAGTGAGTGGGTCTCTGAATAGCTCCTAATTTATCTCTCTCTTTATGAAAGTATTATGTAAATTATTAGCCTCTGTGGTTGGTTCTTTTCTCGCTCTTCCTAGTTGTTTATCCATTTAACATGGCACCATCCCACTTCCCTTTGATGCCCTCTCCCTCACCCTCATCACCATTTAAAATCCACTTGGCCTCCATTGTTCAGAAAAATGAGACCACAGCTGAAATGTGAAGGAAAACAATAAAAAATATTACTAACATTGAAGTTTCAAGGTCCCATGTCTTAGCATAAACCTTACATTTCGAAGAACACTTAGACATTTCACCTGTCACAGGAGGAAGAAAAAAAAAGTTTTCTGAGGTAGAGAAGAGACAACAATTTGGAGAGAATGTAAAGTTGTAAACAACATTGGAATCTCAGTCTAAGGTTTGGGGAAGTGAGGAACATACCCTCCCTTAAGTTTGGATTTCCTCAGTAAAAAATATTTGGATCTATGTCTCTGGTGAAGCACAGGTACCCTGAAAAGTTCATAGAAAAGTCTTCCTTTGACATCATATCACAAGAATTGATAGTATGACATGTCTAAAAATTGTAGTGCCAGAGAGAGTTTCTTGGATTTCCTGAAACTCTGGTCTGGCTAGGCCAAATACACAAATTCTCCAAAGGTTTCCGAGACAAGTGCACAAGTTAGCTAAGGAAGAGAGATATCCAGATGACCTACAGGAATTCTTGTGGATGGTATGAGAAAACACTGTAGCAGAAATAAAGAGTAGATAATTCAGCAAGGAGTCAGATAAGAACACCATTACATCAAAATAATGCTCACAAACAAGGGAATGTATCCCAGTATTACAATTAACTGCATTAAATTAATGTTAGAAAACCAAAACAAAGAATGATCAAGAGTAATGTCAGTGTGCCATTTGTATATGCTCCCTTGTAAGCTTAGAATATACCACACGGAGAAGGAAGGGGCCACAGGAATATCATGAATTTGATAATATTTAAATCAAAATGACCGAGAAAAATAATAAAAGTGACTGAGTTTGAATGTAACTTGATTACTATTTCTGCCTCAGACAAAATGGGGATACCTGTAGAAATTAATTTTAATTTTTGAAAAATATAATACCTAAGTTCAAGTTATTATGAAATTTGGACATAATATTAATACATTAGGTTTCTGTATAAGATTTTATTTTAACAGAGAATAGCATCAAGTAGAAAACAAAGTGAAACAGAACTGAATCTGTGAGAAATTGACAGTCTCCCTTCTTAGGGGTAAAACACATTAGTGAGAATGTGGGCACATCAGTTCCTAACAGTTCATGTACATTTTTCTCAGCATTACAAGGGTGCTAGAGGGTTATTAAACTTTCAGTCTGGAGGATTTAATGTTAAAATGAGGTTAGCCTTGATAGTAACCTAGACTCATAGCTTTCTGTAATAGAGATAGAGTACCTTTTGTATCTTCTCCATTTTACTGATGAGTAAACTGAGATTGAGATCAGGGAAATTACTTGGCTTCTTTTACCCTATGCTCGAATTTTACAACCATTGATCATGAACATCTTTGGTTCCGTTCTAGGAAATTTCTGGCCTGGATTACACTCATGTTAAAAAACAAACAAAAATAAAAAGTAAGAATAATATTCCAGGGGATTGTTATTACTTTGGGACACTATGAAAAGTAAATGAATAATTGGTCATAATGTATTTAGGAAAATGTTAATTACTATACAAATATGAAGGATCTCTATTAATGCCATTAATAAAGTCATATAGTGACTCTGTGTACCACTGTCTAGATTAAAATCTCCCATAGGGAGAAAATAATTTTTTTGACTGAATTAATGGTACAAGGTGAAAATTAAATTATTCCTTTAACATATGGGGACAGCTATTTTAAACACTGTAGCATGGCTTTGGCTACCCTCTTCATTAGCTTAGCTTGTGTGAAATCCACAAACATTATTAGTGGTCATAAAATTACCAAGCCCTTCTCGGAATTGAATACAGAATTGGCCTCTGTGACCTTCATCAGTCCTACAGACTGCCTCACACTGACAACAGCATTAGTACTTTTTTATTATATCCAGATTTGTCAACCATTAATTTCAAATGACACTTGGATTTTCATGTTACTGCACAGAACTAAACAGAAAGTCTGACAAGATTTTATTACCTCCCTTTGTAACTTTGAAGCTGTCAGTCAAATATTTTATAACTCTTCTTTGCCAGCAACATTCTTTTTTATTGTTGTCAGTATTACAGAAGTCCCCCATTTTCCCCCTTTTTGCTCCCCTCCACCCAACCCCTGCCCCACCCCAGGCCTTCCCCACACTATTGTCTGTGTCCACGGGTTATGCGTGTGCCAGCCATGTTCTTATGCTTTGTAACAGCAATATATTCCACAGGATCAAAAACGTCACCAAAGGCTTTTTTTTTTTTTCTTTTAATTAAACTGCCACACATGCACTTGATTTGGATATTTGCTTATTTTCCATTTTCTGTTTTTGTTTTGTTTTCCAAATAAAATAATCTCTTTTATTATAATGAGCCTTGATATATCTGAGAGGAAACACAAGCAAACCAAACAACACACCTATAAATAACCTGTTTCTTTCTAACAAATATATTTTCTCCACATTGTGCCCAGATGTTATAACCATTCATTTCTTTCACTGGAGCAGCTTGCTGAGAGCTGTACCTGATTGGCTCTGGTCCTGGCCCTGCCAAATGTGATCATAATCCACAGTTGCAGGTGTTAGCAGACGTCTTCGGGACTTCATCATCACCTCTTGATTTTGATAATATGTACTGCAATTCTATGATAGTATAAAGTGTGTAACTTCAAGATTTGCTTGGTCTTCACCTTTTCCCCTTTTGGGGCCCTTATCTGTTATATTGTAAAACACCTTTGGATTGTGCACCTTACATTACCTGTCTGCAGACCTATCTTGAGACTTGCTTAAAGCCTCACTGTTTTTGAGACACTGACATCCTGTAGTGTATCCTGGCTCAAATTGTAATATTTCATATGACAGCTTTCCTCAGCTTTAAAAGGGGAAATTACAGCTTGTCCAAGAATCTACTGCTTCACTAATTTTGAATTCAGAGAAAATATTTATTTTCATTGTACCATATTGATTTCGGCAGCAATTCATGTCAATCTCAAGTGCCTGACTCTGACATTTAATACCTTTTAAAAAGCTATATTATTACAAAAATAAAAACTCACCAGTCTCTTTTTCTTCCTGAGAGATCCTTAGATTCAGGGATTATTATAGATAATATATCAAGAGTTCATTAAGTCCTTTGACAAGTATTCTCATAATATTTTTGAGAATAATATTCACTGAGTAAGTGGTGAGGTAGAAGTGCATGCTAATTCTCCTCTTTGCTACCCTCCAACCCCTCTTAATGCTGGTAACCACCATACTGTTTTGTCTGAGTTTTTGTTTGTTTTTATTGTTTGTTCATTTGTTGCTTTTAGTTTTATAACCCACATATGAATGTAACCATATGGTTCTTAGCTTTTACTAAATTATTTTACTTAGCATAATATTCTCAAGGTCCATCCATGTTGCCACAAATGGCAGTATTTCATCTATTCTTATGGCTGAGTAGTATTCCACATCTTCTTTATCCCATCAACGATTCAAGGACACTTTCGTTGTTTCTATTACTTGGCCACCGTGAATAATACTGAAATGAACATGGGGTGCATATGTCTTTGCAAATAAATGTTTTTAAAATTTCCAGGTAGATACCCAGATGAGAGATTGTTGAGTCATATGGTAACTCATCTTAATTTTTTAAGGAAGCGTGATACTGTTTTCCATAGTAACTATACCAGTTTACATTCACACCAGCAGTGAATGAGGGTTTCCTTTTCTCCACAACCTCTCCAACACCTGTTATTACTTTTCTTGTTGATAATAGCCATTCTAACAGGTGTGAGATGGTATCCCATTGTGGTTTTGATTTGTATTTCCCTACTAGCTAGTGAAGTTGAGCATCTTTTCATATATCTGTTGGTTATTTGTATGTCTTGTTGGGAGAAGTGACTGTTCAGGTACCCTGCCATTTTTTAATTGGATTGTTTTTTTGTTTGGGGTTGAGTTGTATGAGTTCTTTATATATTTTGAATAATAACCCCTTGTCAGAGCTGTTGTTTTCAAATATTTTTTCCCATTATGTTGGCTACCTTTTTATTTGGTTGGTGGTTACCGTTGCTGTGCAGAAGCTTTTAAATTTGATATTGTTTCATTCATTTTTGCTTTTACTTCCCTTGCCTTTGGGGTCAAATTCATGAAATCTTCTCTAAGACAAAGCCCCTATGTTTAATACCTATGTTTTCTTCTAAGAAGCTTATTGTTTCAGGGCTTATATTTAGGACTTTGATCCATTTTGAGTTAATTTTTTATATGCAGACAAATAACAGTCCAGTTTTGTTATTTTTCATGTGGCTTTTCAGTTTTCCCAGCGCCATTTATTGAAGTGGCTTTCTTTACCCTATTGTATGTTTTTGGCTCCTTTGTCAAAAATAATTTGCCCATTTACATGTGGGTTTTTTCTGGGCTCTCAATTCTGTTCCATTGATCTGTGTATCTCTTTTTCTTCCAATACCATGCTGTTTTGACTATCTTAACTCTGTAGTATAATTTGAAATCAGGGAGTGGGGAGTGTGATACCCTGGCTATATTATTTTCCCTCAGAATTGTTTTGGCTATTCAAGGTCTTTTGTGGTTCCATACAAGTATGACAATTTTCGTGTTTTATTTCTTTAAAAATTGTCATTGGAATTTTGATGGGGATTGCATTGTATCTGTATATTGCTTTGGGTAATATGGACATTTTAACTACGTTGATTCCTCTAATCCATGAACATAGAATATCTGTCAATTTCATTGTGTCTTTTTCAATCTCTTTTAATAATGCTTTGCAGTTTTCAGTATATAGATGCTTCATATTCTTTCTTAAATTTATTCCTTGGGATTTTATTCTCTTTGTTTCAGTTGCAAAAGAAATTATTTTTTTCATTTCTTTTTCTGAAATTTCATTGATAATATATAGGAATGCAGTAGATTTTTGTATATTGATTTTGTATCCTGTAACTTTACTGTATTTGTTTATTGGTTCTAATCGTTTTTTTGTGGAGTCTTTAGGGTGTTCTATATAAAGAACCATGTCATCTGAAAAAACTGACACTTTTGCTTCTTCATTCCCCATTTAGATGCTTTTGATTTCTTTCTATTGCCTGATTGCTCTGGCTAGGAATTCCAGTACTATGTTGAATGAGAGTGGCGAGAGTGGACATCCTTGTATTGTTCCTGATCTTAGAGGAAAAACTTTCAGTTTTTCACCATTGAGTATGATATTAGCTGATAGTTTTTCATATTTGGCCTTTATTATGTTGGGGTACTTTCCTTCTATACACATTTTATTGAGTGTTTTAATCATAAATGGATGTTGTATCTTATCAAATGCTTTTTTCTGCATCTATTTATAAGATCACATGATTTGTCCAGCCAGTGTGGCTAAGTGGTTGAACATAGACCATGCACCAGGGGGTTTCTGGTTCGATTCCTTGTCAGGGCACATGCCCAGGTTGCAAGCTTGATCTCCAGCAAGGGATGTGCAGGAGGCAGCCAATTGATGTTTCTCTCTCATCGATGTTTCTATTTCTCTCTCCCTCTCCTTTCCTCTCTCTCTAAAAATCAATAAAAATATATTTTAAAAAGAATCACATGATTTTATCCTTTATTGTGTTGTGGTGTATTACACTGATAAATTTGTGTATGTTGAACCATCATTGTGCCTCTGGAATGCACCCTACTTGATTGTGATGTATTTTTTTTTATGTACTACTATATTTGATTTGATAGCATTTTGTTTAGAGTTTTTGCATCTGTATTCATCAGAGATATTGATCTCTAGTTTCTTTTTTTTCTTGTTATCCTTGCCAGATTCCTTTTTTGGTATTGGGGGTATGTTGGACTCATAAAGTGTGTTAAGAAGTATTGTGTCTTCAGTTTTTTGAAAGACTTTGAGAAGGATAAGTATCAAATCTTATTTGAATGTTTGGTAGAATTCACTAGTGAAGCCATCTGTCCTGGGCTTTTATTATTTGAGAGGTTTTTCATGGTTGTTTCAATTTCCTTGTGTTTGACCGGTCTATTTAGATTTTCCAATTCTTCATGATTCAATCTAGGAAGATTATGTATTTCTAGGGACTTATCCATTTCTTTTTGGTTATTGAATTTGGTGGCATATTGCCGTCTTGGGGCCTGCCAGGATCGGTGCAACGCAATGAACCTACAACCACACACTCGTTGGAGTGAGGGGGAGTTTTGCAAGGGAGCAAAACTGCTCCAGATCTTTGGATGCAGTCCCATTTATTTGAAGATTAGTTCCCCCAGGTTACAAGTGGATTTATGTAAATTATTTCCTTGAGATGGCATGTCTGCAAACCATAAGCCTAGCTTTGTCTCTTGCTTTATAAGGGGAAGAGACTTTGAAGCCAAGAGATAACAAACCTCCATTTACATGCAAATTAAGCACTCAATGCACCTAGGCTGGAGAGTGCCTTTAACACAATGTTGTAAAATGTCCATCTTCCAACCCCCCAACCCCACAGCATATAATCTTTCATAGTATTCTAGAATGATCTTTATATTTATGTGATGTCTGGGTTAACTTCTCATTCATTTCTGATTTTATTTATTTGAGTCTTTTTATCTTAGTGAATTTAGTCAAGAGTTTGTTAATTCTATTAATCTTTTCAAAGAACCTGCTCTTTGTTGCATAATTTTTTTGTGTAATCTTTTTGTTCTCTATTTCACTCAATTCTGCTTTGATTTTTATTTTCTTTCTCCTGCAGACTTTGGGCTGCCTTTTTCCCTTATTTTTCTAGTCCTTTATGATGTAATGCTAGGTTGTTTACTTGAAATTTTTCTTGTTTTTAGAGATAGGATTCTAATGATATAAATTTTCCTCTTATTACCACTTTTGCTGCATCCCAAAAGTTTTGACATATCATATTATCATCCTCATTTATCTCTGTATATCTTTTGATCTTATCTTTTATTTTTTCTTTGACCCAGTCATTTTTTAGTAGAATGATTTATTTGCATGTGAAATCAATGTGCTAAATGTACTTTTTAATGTTTCCTATAGGTGTGGTGAATATGGATTCTTATCTTCATGTAAGAAATAGGTGTGTATGTGATCAAATGCCTTGTCCAAATATAAGGTGGAGAAAGATTTCAATGCCATTTTCATTTCTCCACTTTTTCATCGTCCTTTTCTAATCATTACTTTAAAAAACAGCTCTTCCTAAGGTCATCAACAATATCCATATCTTCTAAACCAGGGAGCAATTATCAATCCTAAATTAATTTTTTCTTGAAATGTTCTCTTCTTTTGGCTTTCATGATTTCACACTCACCAAGCTATAGCCTGCTTCTCTGTTCTTTTTTTTTTAAAATCATTTTTTCAATTACAGGTGGTATACAATATTATATTAGTTTCAGGTGTACAGCCCAATGATTAGACATTACGTAACTTACTAAGTGATCATCACCCAGAGGTTCCAACTCCCCAAGAGATCCTGAAGAATAGTGCACTTTTCCAATTTACATTCCAACATTCTTTTGATATATTATTATGACCTTACTGTTTATAGATAACCATTTTCTCTTCTCTTCATTGTGGTCACTCAAAGATCTCTCTCTTTCTTTGAATGCTTATCATAGTGGAATTAATTTGAATGGATCTTAATTTGCAATTGAATTTGGATTACAATTGACTTCTTTGAATTCTTTCAAGAGGTCAGATATGATATCTTAAATTTCATAGCACATGGAAAATTGTTCATTGTCTACTAATTAGTAGATATGTAATTTGATGTGAAATTTAACACATTAAACCCATATTCTCTCTCTGTATCTTCAAGTACATATAGCCCTTCTGATTCAGTTTACATTTTTTTATCAATACATTAAATTCATGCTGTGTTCACCAAATTCTGTGAAAATGCTCAAATCTGAATTACTGTTGGTAATCTTTTAACATAGGGTTTTCTGCTCAAGGCTGATATATAATCTCCACTTTTTTTTTCAGCTTTATCAGTCCACTCTAATTATATTCGTAGACCAGATTACTCTTTGAAGTATCAAAGAATTTAGGTTAAGAGACATTGGTAAACATAGAGAAGAACTCTCACAAAAAGATATAGACCCAGATTTTGAAGGAACAAACTAGCTGCATCTAAATTATTCTACCTTTATTTCCAAGAAGAAAAACATATTGTACAAATTAATTATTGTAGTCAACATGTTCTACTATCTGACATTACTATGACTTTAATCAGTTTGTGAAAATCATTAAAACTGTAAATTCTGTCTTTGTTGTCATGCAAATTTGTTATGGCCTAATTGAAAATCACATTATAAAAGTCTTTTTTTTTAATTTAAAAATGTTGTCAAGCAGTATGCAAATTCAACAACAGAATCTTTAGAAGTCTCATGGGGAAATCTGACATAGTTTATTTTTAAGAGAGTTGTATTTTATTGTAAATGTTGGTTCTTTGTACACAACCTAACATATGTTGCAAAAATGTGTTAGCTCCCTAGGTAACTATTGAGTCAGACATATCATGTTTTATCAGAGTCTTGACTGTTTTACTTTAAATTTAATTTTAACATCTAATTCTGAACTTGGGTATTTTATGTACTTGTATGCAATCCTAGACATTTTCTATGTGACATTTCACATTTCAAAATGTTGGATACCAAGTCTTGCACTATGTTTTATTTCTCTTACTCATGATTTTTTCTTTTTTTAATTGAAATGTTTGATATGTAACATTGTGTGAATTAAGATATACATGCTGAGTTGGTGCATTTATATATTGTAATGATTGTTCTTATAACAATAGTTAGAATCTTTATCATGTCACATAATTATCATTTCTTTTGTGGTTGGAAAGATAGAGATTTAATCTTTTGTACACTGTTGGTGAGACTGTAAATTTGTTCAGCAACTATGGAAAACATTATGGAGGTTTCTCAAAAACTAAAGAATAACAGTCTCTTTCTCAGAAATGTCAGCAAAACTGTTATTGCATATTGGCTATAGTAGGACAAACGGCTATTCTTAAAATAGTCACTGAGGGCAGATAAATGGTTTATACTAATTAGGGTATAATCTTGGAGGTTTGGGGTGGTCTCAATCTTACATAAACCATCTGAATTGAGAGTGAAGACGAGGATATTTCTCAAAGAAAATACTGGGTACTATTTTAACAGAAAGGTATTAGGCAAAAAAATAGATGTCTACTTCATAGTAAGATATTTTTCAGTTTTCAAATTTGATAATTATACTACAATAGTGTTGTCTATGTACTGTGTATTTGAGCTCTAGGATTTATTCTACTTTTTGTACGTTCGTACCATTAAATAATATTTTTGCTATTCCCCTACTCTCAGCTCCTGGTAACAACCATTGTACTCTTTGTTTTTATGAGTTTGGCTTTTTACATTTCATATATAAGGGATATCATACAGTATTTGTCTATTTTTGTCTTATCTCACCTAGCATAGTGTCCTCAAGTTTCATCCATGTTGCAAATAGAAGAATTTTCTTCTTTTGCATGGCTGAAAAATATTCCATTGTATATACATACTACATCTTCTTTATTCTTCCACTGACAGACAATTAGGTTGTTTCTATATATTGGCTATTGTGAGTAATGCCACAATAAATATAGGAGTGCAGAAATGTCTTTGATATCCTGTTTTTTCTTTGGTTATACACCTAGAAGTGGAATTGCTGGCTCATATGGTAGATATACTTTTAATTAGTGGCTGAACCAATTTACATTCTCACTGACAATGTACAAGACTTTGCTATTCTTCACATCCTTGCCAACACTTACCTTCTGTCTTGTTCATGATAACCATTCTCATAAGGGTGAGTTGATGTCTTCTTGTGGTTCTTTTTTTTTACACTAATACGTATTATTTATTTATGTGCAACACTGTTCTAAACACTTAACATTACATTTTTACTTTTTTAAAAATTATTTATTTATTTTTGTTACAGATATTTCTCTCCCCCCCCCCCCCATTGACACCAGAAGAGAAGTCTTATTGTGGACTTGATCTTCATTTCCCTGATGATCAGTGCTGTTGAGCATCTTTTGTAATATCTGTTGGCCATTTGGATAGAGTCTTTGCCAAAAAAAGTCTATTTTGTTTCTGTGCCCAATTTTAAGTATATTTTTGTATTAAAAATTTTTTAATGTTGACATTATTGCAGGAGTCTCCCTACCCCACCTCTTTGCCCACTTCCACCTTCCCACACCTACTACTTCCTTGGCCTTTTCTAAATTACTGTCTGGGTCCATAGGGTATGCATATATGTTCTTTAGCTATGTCCTTCACCTTCTGTATTCAGTTACCCCAATCCTCTCCTTTTGGGCACCAGCCAGTCTATTCTATGCATTCATGCTTCTTGTTCCATTTTGTTCATCAGTACATTTTGTTCATTAGATTCCACATATTAGTGAGATATGTGATATTTGTCTTTCTCTGTCAGGCTTATTTCACTTAGCATAATACTCTCCAGGTCCAACCATGATATCTCAAAGGGTAATACTTTCTTCTTTTTTACAGCTATGCAGTATTCCATTGTGTTAATGTACCACAGGATTTTTATCCACTCATCTGCTGATGGGCAGTTAGGCTGTTTCCAGATCTTAGCTACTGTAAATAATTCTGCTATGAACATAGGGATGCATACATTCTTTCAGATTGGTGTTTCAGGATTCTGAATATATTCCCAGAAGTAAGATCACTATGTCAAAAGGCAGTTTCATTTTTACTTTTTTTGAGGAAATATCTTACTGTTTTCCACAGTGGCTATACCAGTCTGCATTCCTACCAGCAGTGCACATGGGTTCCCTTTTGTCCACATATTTGCCAACACTTGTGTTTTGTTGATTTATTGATAGTAGCTATTCTAGCAGGTGTGAGATGATACCTCATTGTAGTTTTTATTTGCATCTTTCTGATAATTAGTGACCTTGAGCATTTTTTCATATGTCTATTGTCCATCTGTATGTCATCTTTGAAGAAGTGTTTATTCAGTCCTTCACCTATTTTTTAATTGGATTGTTTGTCTTCCTGGTGTTGAGTTGTATAAGTTATTTATATATTCTGGAAATTAATCCCTTATCAGAAGTATCATTGGCAAATATGTTTTCCTGTACAGTAGGTTCTCTTTTTATTTTGTTGATGGTTTCTTTTTCTGTGCAAAAGCTGTTCAGCTTGATGTAGTCTCATTTGTTTACGTTTCCCTGAGTTCTCCTTGCCCTCAGAGACATATCGGCAAAAACATTTCTGTGAGAAATGTCTGAGATTTTACTGCTTATGTTTTCTTCTAGGATTTTTATGGTTTCATGACTCACATTTAAGTCTTTTATTTATTTTGAGTTTATTCTTTTGTATGGTGTAAGTTGATCAACTATTTTCATTTATTTGCATGTACCCATCCAATTATTCCAACACCATTTATTGAAGAGACTGTCTTTCTTCATTTTATGCTCTTGGTCTTTTGTCAAATATTAATTGACCATAAAGGTGTGGGTTGATTTCTGGGCTCTCTGTTTTGCTCCATTGGTCTATATACCTATTCCTAAGACAGTAAAAGGCTGTTTGGCCTTATAGTTAGTTTGATATCTCCAACTTTGTTCCTCTTTTTCAAGAGTGTTGTAGTTATTTGGGGTCTTTTTTGGTTCCATATAAATTTATGGAATATTTTTTCTACTTCTGAGAAATATGCCATTGGTATTTTAATAGGAATTGTATTGAATCTACATATTGTTTTGAGTAGTAAGAACAGTTTAATGATGTTAACTCTTCCATTCCATGAACATGGCATAAGCTTCCACTTATTTGTATCTTCCTTAATTTCTTTCTTCAATTTCACATAGTTCTCCAAAGCTTAATCAGGAAGCAACATAACACCTGAATAGTCCAAAACCAACTAATGAAATTAAAATGGTAATTAAAAATCTTCCACGAAACCAAAGTCATGGATTCGATAGCTTAACAGGCATTTTTACCAAACATTCAAAGAAGAACTGACATGTATCCTCCTCAAACTATTCTAAAAAATTCTAGAGGAGGGAAGACTTCTAAACATTTTTTTAATGAGGCCAGCATTATCATAATACCCAAACCAAATAAAGATACAACAAAGAAAGAAAATTATAAGACGATATCCCTGATGAACATAGGTGCTAAAACCCTCATAAAAATTTAGCAAATTGGATCCAGAAATACATTGAAAAAGTCATAAAGCATGAGCAAGTGGGATTTATTCCAGGGATGCAAGGTTGGAACAACATCCACAAACAATAAATGTGATACATTACATAAGCAAAATGAAAGATAAAAATCACATGATTATATCAATCAATGCAGAGAAAAGTATTCGATAAAATCCATTTATGATAAAACCTCTCAGCAAAGTGAGAATGGAGGGAACATATCTCAATGTAATAAAGGCCATATATGAAAAACCTACAGCCAACATACTCAATGTGAAAAAGCAAAAAGTATTTCCTTTAAGATCAGGAAAAAGTCAGGTATGTCTGCTTTCACTACTCTTATTCAACATAGTACTAGAAGTCTTAGCCATAGCAACCAGACAAGAAGAAAAAATAAAATGCATCCAAATTGGAAAGGAGGAAATAAAACTGTCATTATTTGCAGATTACATGATATTGTATATAAAAAATTCTAGAGAACCCACCAAAAAGCTACTAGATATAATAAATAAATTCAACAATGTTGCAAGATACAAAATCAGCACCCAGAAATCCATGGCATTTTTATACACCAATAATGAACTCCCAGAAAGAAAACAATACCATTTACTCTGGTCATTTTTGATATGTTTTTGTTTTTATGTTATTGGAAATATTTTGTTCTTTACTATCTTCCCTTGATATACTTGTACATAATTATTGTCTATCTATTATCTCTGCTTATTGGATTCATGGTGTTTTATTTGCTTGTTTTGTTTTGGTTCTTTGGTTTAAAGATGGTTTTGAACAGTGCTTAAGAGTATAGACTTTGTCAACCACTGCTCTCCTCACTTGGGCTGCATCACTAACACTCTGGGACTCAGTACTATGGATACTCTGTTGAAAGTAAATGTAACTTTTGCCTTAAACCTTTTGAAAAAGCTGTATGAAAACAACTCAAAAGTCATGTTTTTCTAGCCTATGAGCATCCCCTCTACCCTAGCAATCATCTTCATGGGAGCAAAGGAGAACACTGTGGGCCAGATGGCCCAGGCAATTTAAGTAAATCTGATGGTAAAAGTGAAGATGTCCAGCAGGCTTTCCAATATCTTCTCATTGAAGATAAGAGGATTTACAGGCAGCACTTGCTTAGAACTGCTAACAGTCTCTTTGGAGAAATGTCTTACTATTTCAACTTATCTTTCAAAGATTTCTGCCACAAAATTCTATCAAGCAGAGATGAAAGACCTCAACATTTTCAAAGCTACAGAGGAGGCTAGAAAACACATAAACACCTGGGTACCTAACAAGACAAAAGGAAAAATTACAGAGTTGCTGCCTCCAAATTCAGTTAGTCAGGTTACTTGTCTGTCTCTCATGAGTGCCACCTACTTCAAAGGAACCTGGGATAATCACTTTAAAAAACAGCAGACCAATGACACACCATTTAAAGTCAACCATAATAGATTGAGGAAAAATGGTGGCAGAGTGAATGGAAGCTACACAGACCGTCTCCAAGGACCAAACTGGAATTACAACTAAAATAAAGACAAATAATCAGGAAAAAAACAACTGAAAAGCAGCTGGAGAGAACCCTTATAACCAGGGATGGAAAGAGGACAAAAAATTGAGCCTGGTAGGAATTGCAGAGGCACAAGAGGGCAGGCTAGGAGCCTATGGACAGAAGATAAGAGCTGTTTTAGCTGTGAGCAGTCAGTTCCTGGAAGGGCCAGAGCACTAAATCACCTACAGCCATGCAACTTGGGCTCCCACAGAGGGAGAGTAGACTGGACTGGAACTGTGTGAAGAGAGTCTGGGGCTCCAGGCCCAGGAAAGAGCTGGAAAGGAGGACAATGGGAGTTTTATGCTGAATCACTCCCTCTTAGGACACTAGACATCTTACTCAAAGAGCCCCATCACAGAGCACTGGGGAGAAGCAACAGCCCCTCCCTCAGGAATTTAACACCACCAAGCCAGGCCAGAGAAATGCAAATTGAGGTTCATTAACAGCTAGAGACTGCCAGCAAGCAATTGCTCCACCCACTGGAAATCTTCATACCTTGTACACCTGAGGGATTTTTCATTCAGCTTAGGGCTACAACCCAAGGCTCATCAGGTAAATGAGAATAATAGCCTGGAAGCAAAAACTAGACAATAACTGATCCTTTGCTTGGCCTGCAAATCAACCCAAGAAAGTAAGATGTGACTGGTGTTTAACATGGATCCTCCCACAATCATCCAAATCCAGTAGAGGGAGCCACAATCAGTGGAACACTAACACCCACAGGGAAGATTTGGCAGGCTCCAAAACCCACTGAGACAGCCAAAATGAGAAACAAAGAAACAAATCTCAAATGAATGAACAAGAGAATTCTACAGAAGATTAGATAAATGAAAAGGAATTAAGCAAGGTATCAGAGGCAGAGTTCAGACTAATGATTATAAGGAAGCTCAACAGTATGAGTAAAAATATAGAAGCATTGAAAATCAACAAATTGGAGGATCCCGGGTCTTCCCTGGGAGGAGAACATGGGGAGTGGCTGGGGCCCAGCAACCTGAGTCCACTAGAGCACCTTGAAACATCCATCCAGTGAACTCAGCTACGTTGGCATGGTCAGCACACAGTAGGTGCCTGCAGCACCCAGGCCCACGGCGGTGTGCAACCAGCCTGGGACCCAGGCCCTCAGCAGCAGGCAGGCCAGCCCAGGCAGCAAGCCCCTGGCCTACAGCAGTGCAGCAGCCCACCCAAGATCAAGGAAGCATGCCCAGGCTTGAAGGGGGAATATCACCAGCTTGGGAGCCCAGCTCCTCCCCCCACAGCAACAGTGACTGGGCACGAGTAGAGCCCCACCCCCAACAGGCATTAGCAGCTCAGTCTGGCAGCTGAAACCATCCCCAGTGGCATCAGCAAAGACTGACCAAGAGCAGTGGCCCAGACCAAGCAGCAGGGCTAGGGCAGCTGAGACCTGCCCCTGACAACTGCAGAAGTGGAGTTGGAGTGGAACAACTCCCCCCAGCAGCAGCAAAACCCCAGGTGTGGAGAATCCTCAGCCCCCAACAGCAGTAAAGGATAGGGACCTGAGAGCACCCCTTGGCAGCAGCAGCAGAAGAAGAAGCAGTGCAGGCTGGGAGCTGACACTTGCCCCCAGCAGTGACAGTTCAGAAGCTGAGCCCTACTAGGTAGCTGGGTCCCCCAACAGTACACCAGCAAGACCCACGCACCCTAACAGCATAGCAGAGGGACCAATGAAACCCAGCAGTGTGCCAACGGAACCCACGCACACCAACAGTGTACTAGTGGAACCCCACACACTCCAGCATCATACCAGCTGGTCCCCCACAACCCAGCAGGGCACCAGATGAACCTGTGCACCTCCAGGCAGCAGCAGCACATATCGGCAGCTAAGACCCATCCTCAGCAGCATCAGCAGAAGCCGATCAAGAGTGGTGCCCCAGCTCAAGCAGCAGTGAATCTTGGGGAGCTGAGACCAGCAGGACAGACCAATTCCAGCCATCAAGTGTGAACCCTCCAGGACCCACAGCAGACAAGAGGAGCCATACACCAAAACAGGCTGAGAGGCACAGCAGCCTTAATTGATACACACTGACCTGCCTACACATTCCAACATCACTCACCAGGCTTAGAACAACCATACTGCTAAAATGGTGAGACAAAGAAACAACACCCAAATGAAAAACAGAGAGAAATCACCAGAAATGGAACTACAAGAACTAGAAGAAAGCAACTGGTCAGACAAAAACTCAAAGCAATGATTATAAGGGTGATCAAACAGTTTGGTGAGAACTACAAGCAACTTAATAAGAATTATGAAGAGCTCACTGGGAACTACTTCAGCTTAAAAAAAGAAGTAGAAGCTACGCATAAAGAGTTAGAAGCTATACATAAAAATCAAGAGGAAATAAAGAATGACATAGCTGATATGAAAAATACCTTAGAAGGGTTCAATAGTAGATTAGAAGAAGCTGAAGACTGAATCAGCGACTTAGAAGACAAGGTAAAAAACCACCCAAAAAGAGCAGCAAATAGAAAAAAAGTTTAAAAAGCAGGAGGAGAGTTTAAGGGAGCTGTAGGATAATACAAAACATAACAACATTTGCATTATAAGAGTACCGGAAGGAGAAGAATCAGAGAAAGGAATAGAGAAACTGTTTGAAGAAATAATAGCAGAAAACTTTCCCAAACTGGTGAAAGAAAAAGTCACACAAGTCCAGGAAACACAGAGAGTCCTAAGCAAAATGAACCCCAGAAGACCCACAGCTAGACACATCATAATAAAAATGGCAAACATTAAAGACAAAGAAAGAATCTTAAAGGAAGCAAGAGAGAGACAGAAAGTTACCTACAAGGGAGCTACAGTTAGACTGTCAGCTGATTTCTCAATAGAAACACTGCAGGCCAGAAGGGAGTGGCATGAAGTGTACAAAGTAATGCAAGGCAAGTGTCTGAATCCAAGACTACTTTATCCAGCAAGGCTATCATTCAAAATCGAAGGAGAAATAAAGAGCTTCACAGATAAAAAAAAAAAAAAAAAAAAAAGCTAAAGGAATTTACCACCACCAAACCAGCAATGCAAGAAATGCTGAAGGGACTATTGTAAGAAGAAGAAGAAACAGAGAGAGAGAAAGAGGAACACAGGAATAAAATAAAAATGGCGACTAATAAGAATCTATCAATAATAACCTTAAATGTAAATGGGTTAAATGCTCCAATCAAAAGACATAGGGTAGCTGATTGGATAAGAAAGCATGACCAATATATATGCTGTCTACAAGAAACTCACCTCACAACAAAATACTCACACAGGATGAAAGTGATGGGATGGAAAAAAATTTACCAAACAAATGGTAATAAAAAAAAAGCTGGTATAGCAATACTCATATCTGACAAAATAGATTTTAAAACGAGGGTGATAATAAGAGACATAGAAGATCACTATATAATATTAAAAGGATCAATCAAACAAGAGGATATAACCCTGCTAAACATATATGCACCAAATATGGGCGCTCTAAAATATATTTTAAAACTTCTGGAGGACTTCAAGGGAGAGATTAATAGCAATACGATCTTCGTGGGTGATTTTAACACCCCCACTTACACCACTGGATAGGTCTTCCAGACAAAAACTTAGCAAGGACATAGAGTCCTTAAACGATGACCTAGATCAGTTGGACTTAATTGATATTTACAGAAAATTTCACCACAAAACTGCAGAATATACATTCTTCTCAAGTGCATATGGGACATTCTCAAAGATAGACCACATGTTAGGACACAAAGTAAGTCTCTACAAATTCAAAAAGTTTGAAATCATATCAAGCATCTTCTCTGATCACTATGGCATGACTCTAGACTCAATTACAACAAAAAAAAACCACAAAAACATTCAAACACTTGGAGGCTAAATAGCATGTTATTAAACAACAAATGGGTTAACTATGAGATCAAGGAAGAAATTAAAAACTTCCTGGAAACCAATGAAAATGAACACACAACAACATAAAATCTATGGGATGCAACGAAAGCAATCCTGAGAGGGAAGTTCATAGCACTACAGGCCTACATCAAGAAACATGGAAAATCCCTAATTGACTCACTAACCCTACAACTTAAATATGTAGAAAGAAAACAAACAAACAAACAAAAACCCAGAGCAAGTCGAAGGAAAGAAACAGTAAAGGTCAGAGCAGAAATAAACGACATAGACACTAAACACACACACACACACACACACACACACACACAAAAAAAAAAAAAACAGTTGAAAAGATCAATGAAACAAAAAACTGGTTCATTGAAAAGATAAACAAGATCGATGTACCTTTAGCCAGACTCACCAAGAAACAGAAAAAGAGGACACAAATAAATAAAATCAGAAATGAAAGAGGAGAATTAACAACTGATTCCACAGAAATACAAAGGATCATCGAAACATGCTATGAACAATTATACACCAACAAATTGGACAATCTAGGTGAAATGGACACATTTCTAGAAACACACAGTCTCCCAAAACTGAACTGGGAAGAGATAGAAAACTTGAACAGACCAATAACAACAAAGAAAATTGAAGATGTAATTAAGAAACTCCCAGCAAACAAAAGCCCAGGCCCAGATGGCTTCATGGGAGAGTTTTACTGAACATTCAAAGAAGATCTAATACCCATTCTTCTCAAACTATTCCAGAAAATCCAAGAAGATGGAACACTTCCAAACTCATTTTATGAGGTCAGCATAATCCTAATTCCAAAACCTGATAAAGACACTACAAAGAAAGAAAACTACAGGCCAATATCCCTGATGAATATAGATGCCAAAATCCTTAACAAAATATTAGTAAATCTTATCCAGAACTACATCAAAAAAATTATTCATCATGACCAAGTGGGATTCATCCCAGCGATGCAAAGATGGTACAATATTCACAAATCAATAAATGTGATACACCACATAAACAAAATGAAAGATAAAAACCACATGATCATATCAATAGATGCTGAAAAAGCATTTGACAAAATCCAGCACCCATTTCTGATAAAAACACTCAGCAATGTGGGAATAGAGGGATCATATCTCAACATAATAAAGGCCATATATGAAAAACCTACAGCCAACATCATACTCAATGGGCAAAAACAAAAATCATTTCCCTTAAGAACGGGTACAAAACAGGGATTTCCACTTTTGCCACTCTTATTTAACATAGTATTGGAAGTCTTAGCCACTGCAATTAGACAAGATTAAAAAATAAAAGGGATTTAAATTGGAAAGGAGGAAGTGAAACTGTCATTGTATGCAGATGACATGATATTGTACATAGAAAACCCTAAAGACTCCATCAAAAATCTACTAGACTTAATAAATGAATTTGGCAAAGTAGCAGGATACAAAATTAATGTCAAGAAATCGACGGCATTCTTATACATCAATGATGAAATCACTGAAAGAGAAACTAAAAAAACAATCCAATTTATCATTGCAGCAAAAAAAAAATTAAGATACCTAGGGATAAACTTAACCAAAGAAGTAAAAGACCTCTTCACAGAAAACTACAGGTCATTGAAAAAAGAAATAGAGGAAGATATAAAAAAGTGGAAACATATACCTTGTTCATGGATTGGAAGAATTAACATCATTAAAATGTCCTTACTACCCAAAGCAATATCTAGATTCAATGCAATCCCCATCAAAATACCAACATATATTTCACAGAACTAGAACATACGACATATTTCACGGAACTAGAGCAAACATTCCAAAAGTTTATATGGAACCAAAAAAGACCCCAAATAGCTACAGCAATCTTGAAAAAGAACAACAAAGTAAAAGGGATCACATTACCAGATTTCAGGTTATACTACAAAGCCACTGTAATCAAAACAGCCTGGTACTGGCACAAGAACAGGCAGATAGATCAATGGAACAGAATAGAGATCCCAGAAATTGACCCAAAACAATACGCTCAATTAATATTTGACAAAGGTGGCAAGAGCATACAGTGGATTCAAGACAGTCTCTTCAATAAATGGTGTTGGGAACATTGGACAGCTACTTGCAAAAAAATGAAGCTAAACCACCAACTTACACCATACACGAGAATCAACTCAAAATGGATAAAAGACTTAAATGTGACTCATGAATCCATAAAAATTCTAGAAGAAAATGCAGGCAACAAAATTTCAGACATCATACGCAGCAGTATTTTCACTGATACAACACTTAAGGCAAGAGAAACAAAGGAAAAAATGAACACATGGGACTACATCAAACTAAAAACCTTCTGCACAGCAAATGAAACAACTATCAAAATGGAAAGGGATCCCACTATATGGGAGACCATAACCGTCAATGATGCATCAGATAGGGGGTTAATTAACAAAGTATATAGAGTGCTCATACAAGTCAACAAAAGGAAGACAAAGAATCCAATTAAAAAATGGGCAGAGGACCTAAATAGACACCTCTCCAAACAGGATATACAAATGGCCAAGAGACATATGACAAAATGCTCAATGTCACTAATCATCAGAAAGACGCAAATTAAAACAACTATGAGGTATCACTTCACACCTGTCATAATGGCCACCATCAACAAATCATCAAACAACAAGTGTTGGTGAGGTTGTGGAGAAAAGGGGATTCTAGTACACTGCTGGTGGGAATGCAGACTGGTGCAGCCACTGTGGAAAACACTATGGTGTTACCTCAAAAAGTTAAAAATTGAACTGCCATTTGACCCAGTGATCCCACTTCTAGGAATATACCCTAAGAAACCTGAAATACCAATCAGAAAGAATATATGTACTCCTATGTTCATAGAAGCACTCTTTACAATAGCTAAGATCTGGAAACAGCCCAAGTGTCCATCAGTAGATGAATAGATAAAAAAGCTGTGGTACATATACACAATGGAGTGTTATGCATCTGTAAGAAAGAAAGATCTCTTATCTTTTGAGATGACATGGAGGGACCTGGAGGGTATTATCATAAGCAAAAAATGCCAAGCAGAGAAAGACAAATGTCACATGATCTCACTTATTTGTGGAATATAATGAACATAACAGTCCGAGGAACAGGGTAGACCCAGAGACATTGATGTAGGGTACAGATTGACAACCCTCAGAAGAGGGGGTGGGCGGAGAGGGCAGAGATAAACCACTGAACTTATATGCATGTACGCATAACTGATGGACATGGACAACAATGCTGGGGTTGGGGCGGGGGAGATGGGGAGGAGGGTGTCAGTGGGGAAAAAAGGAGAAACATGTGTACAAAAACAAATTATAAAAAAAAAGTACCAGTGACATATTTCAGCAATCTAGAACAAATACTCCAAATGTTTATATGAAACCAAAAAAGAAACCTGAATAGTCACAGCAGTCTTGAAAAAGAAGAACAAAGTTGGAAGGTCAAATATCAGATATTATGTTATACTACAAAGCCACTGTAATCAAAACTGCCTGGTGCTGGCACAAGATCAGACATATAGATCAATGGAACAGAACAGAGAACCCAGAAATCGACCCAAGATATTATGCACAATTAGTATTTGACAAAGGAGGCAAAAACATACAATGGAGTAAAGACAGCCTCTTTAATAAATGGTGTTAGGAAAATTGGACAGCTACATGCAAAAAAATGAAACTAGACCACCAACTTACACATACATAAGAATAAACTCAATATGAATAAAATACATAAATGTAAGTCATGAAACCATAAAAATCTTAGAAAAACATGTAGGCAGAAAAAATGTCAGACATCACAGGTAACAGAATTTTCACCAGTATATCACCTAGGGCAAGAGAAACAAAGAAAAAAATAATAAATGGGACTATATCAAACTAAAAATCTTCTGCATGGCAAAAGAAACCAGCATTGAAATGAAAAGGGAACCTACTCTTTGGGAGACCCTATTTGCCAATGATACATCAGATAAGCCACCAATATCCAAAATATATAAAATACTCATACAGCTCAACACAAGGAAGACAAACTATCCAATTAAAAAATGGGCAGAGGACCTGAATAAACACCTCTCCGAACAGGACATACGAATGGCCAAGAAACATATGACAAAATGCTCAACGTCACTAATCATGAGAGAGAGGCAAATTAAAACAACAATGAGGTGCCACCTGACATCTGCCATAATGGCCACCATCAATAAATCAACAAACAAGTGCTGGCGAGGGTGTGGAGAATAGGGAGCCATAGTGCACTGCTGGTGGGAACGCAGACTGGTGCAGCCACTATGGAAAACAATATGGTGTTTCCTCAAAAAATTAAAAATGTAACTCCCATTTGACTTAGCAATCCTAGTTCTATGAATAAATCCTAGGAAGCCTGAAGCACCAATCATAAAGAATACATGCACCCCTGTGTTCATAGCAGTGCTATTTACCATAGCTAAGATCTGGAAACAGCCCAACTGTCCATCAGTAGATGAGTGGATAAAAAGTGGTGGTACATTTACACAGTGGAATACTATGCAGCTGTAAAAAAAACCCTAGGGTCTCTTACCCTTTGAGATAGCATGGAGGGACCTGGAGAGTATTATGCTAAGCAAAATAAGCCAGTCAGAGAAAGACAAGTAACACATGATCTCACTTATTTGTGGAATATAATGAACAAAAAAAGCTGACGAACAAAATAGATCCAGAGACAAGGTAGTAGGGAACAGAATGACAAACCTCAGAAGGAGGGGCTGTGGGGGTGGTGGGAAGAGATAAACCAGATAACTTATATGCATATATACATAACTGATCGACAGAGCAGTGTGGTGAAGGTGGTGGGAGGGGTGAGGAGGGAGTCAATGGGAGGAAAAGAGAGGGACAACTGTAATACTTTAAAAAATAAAGATAAATTAAATCTAAAAATTAAAAAAAAAAACAAGAAAAAATAAATAAATAAAAAACCAGCATGCTACTGACATAAAACACACATAGATTAATGGAAGAAAATAAAGATTCCAGGAATAAACCAAGGCCTTTATAGTCAATTCATATTTGACAAAAGAGACAAGAACATACAATGAGGTAATGGCAGTTTATTCAATAAATGGTGTGGGGATTATTGGACAGGTATGTGCCAAAAATGAAACTAGACCATGTTCTTACACCATACACAAGAATAAATTCAGAAGGGAATAAAGACTTCAATGTTAGACTTGAAACCATAAAAATCCTAAAGGAAATATAGTCAGTAAAATCTCAAATGTTTCTCCTAGCAATATTTTTTTCTGATATATCTCCTTGGGCAAGGGAAACATAAGGAAAAATAAACAAGTGGGACTACATCAAACAAAATTTTTTTGCACAGCCAAAGAAATCATCGACAAGATGAAAAGACCACCCACTGAATGAGATAACATATTTGCCAATACACCTTATAAAAGGTTAATATTCAAAATTTACAAAGAACTTATAAAACTCACACCAAAAAAAAAAAAAAAAGAACACCCAATTTAATTAAAATTGAGCAAAGGACCTTAATAGACACTTCTCCAAAGAGGACATACAGATGGCCAACAGACATAGGAAGGGATGCTCAAGATCAATAATTATCAGAGAGATGTAAATTAAAACCACAATTAAATATCACCTCACACCTGTCAGAATGGCTGTTATCAATAAATCCACAAACAACAAGTGTTGGTGATGATGTGAAGAACAGAGAATCCTTGTACACTGCTGGTGGGAATGCAGACTGGTGCAGCCACTATGGAAAGCAGTATGGAGTTACTTCAAAAATTATAAATGGACCTGCTTTATGACCCAGTGATTCCACTTCTGGGAATTCATCCGAAGAAACTCAAAACACTAATATGAAAGTATATATGCACTCCTATATTCATTGCAGCATTATTTACAATAGCCAAGACTTAGGAGCAGCCCAAGTGTCCATCAGTAGATGAGTGGATAAAAAAATCTGTGGTACATTACACAATGAAATACTACTTGGTCCTAAAGAAGAAGGACAGCATGGATGAACCTGGAAAGCATTATGCTAAATGAAATATGCTAGTCAGAAAAAGACAAGTAGCATACGATTTCACTCATATGCGGAATATAATGAACAAAATAAACTAACAAACAAAATAGAAAATTACTTATAGATAGAGAGCAGGCTGACAGCAGTCAGCAGTGGGGTGATGGGGGGCTGGGTGGGAGGGGTTGAGGAATTGAGCAAAAAAGAAAAAAATTAGAAAATACTCATGAACATGGACAATGGTGTGGCAATTGTCAGGGGGCTGGAGGATGGGTGGGGGAAGGTGGAGCAGGGAGCAAGGTATAGGAGGGATAAATGGTGATGGACAGAGACTTGACTTTGGATGGTGGACACACAGTGTACAGATGATGTGTTGTAGAATTGTGCACCTGAAACCTGTATAATTTTGTTAAACTGTGTTGCCCTGATAAATTGAATAAAAATTTATTTATTCATAAAGAAATAAATAAAGAAATAAATAAATAAATACAAGTACTACAGTTTGGTAAATATCACCCCTGAAAAGAAGAGTCACCTGGGGAGCTTTAAAAATTTTATAATGCCCAGGCTGCACACCTGAAGAGAAATTCGTGGAATAGACGGGGCCAGATATGATGGATGAAGAAGAGGTGGAAGTGTTCCTCCCTACACTTTAACTGAAAGAAAATTAAGACGTTGAGGATGTCCTCTCTGAGCATAAGTGATGCCTTTGAGCAGGGCAGGGTAGACTTTTCTGAAATGTTGTCTCGGAGAAAACTGTTTCCACACAAGGTTGTGCACAAGCTTTTTGTGGAGGCCAAGGAGGAAGGCACGGAGGCTGCTGCCTCCACTACCGACATCATGTTTCAGTGTGCAAAATTCACCACCATGTTCTGCGCTGACCACCTATTCCTTTTCTTTATTCAGCACAGAAAAACCCAACAGTATTCTGTTCTGTGGCTGATTCTCCTCCCCTTAAGGAAATGGTCAGCACTGCCTGTAGCTCTTCCCCTGTCCCCTACTGATCCATTTTCCCTCTGATACTTCACAAGGTGCCTGAAATCCAAAGTGACCTTTTATGATAATCCAAAAATAGAGGGCCTAATGTTGGGAAAAAAAAAAAAAAAAGAGTATAGACTTTGGATTCAGTAGCAGAATGGCTAAAGTCCTAGGTGTGGAGTCAGACAAAAAGTTCAAATCCTGCTCTGCTACTTAGTGGGTATATTAACTGAGGCAAATTATTTAAAATTTCTGAGCCTCAGTTTCCACATCTGTAAAGTGAGGATTACAATGCTCAATTTTATAGAGATGTAGTGTCAATTAAAAGAGCTAACTGTGTACCTTGCACTTAGCATAATGCTTGGCACACAACAAGCACTTGATACATAGTAGCTATTAGTATTGTTGTTCATATTAAAACAAACATTGAGGAAAGATGTGGAAATTGTAGTAATTAAGTGTTGTCTTATATTATTCAAATTTAATGCAATAAACACTTACTGAGCTAGGCTAGGCAATTAAGATGCAAAGAGATTACCAAATAAATACTGTTTTTAAATCTATATAACATTGGGTGTATTAAGAATGTAAAAATTTTAACCAACCCACCCACCCTTAATCAGCTTTTCTCCAGAGTAACATTTATAAAAATCCTAGACATTAAGAGGACTTGAAAAAGATGGTAACATGTTCCAAGTTTTGGGACTTTGTCTGGTCACTCTCATTTTACCTGTCCATTTATATTTGATCCTTTAACAACTGCTAGTAAGGTTTTTCTGTTAGAAACATTCTAGTTTCAAGTAACAGAAAACTCAATACATAGTGTGTTAAGAAAAAGAAAAGATAGAAAGCAATAAATGGGTTTGCTTAACAACTAAAAAGTCCAGGGGTAGAGCTGGCTTCAGGATCAGCTATTTTTAGGATTAAATGATATCAGGACTGATTTAATCTCTATGTCATGACTCTTCCTCCAGCTGGTTTGGCCTCATACCATTCTATAATGTCCGAACGTAGTGACACTGTCTTCAGTGCCTACATCATCTCAGGTTTTTGTCCAGGAAAAAAGAATAATGGCCTATTTTCTAGAAATATCAGTAAACCTTTAGTGACATATTAATGGCTACACTAGAACAAATGCCGATTCTTCAAACAATCACTGAGGGTAGATAAATGGTTTAGGCTAATCAGGGTACAACCTTGGAGGTTTGGGTTGGTCTCAATCCTACATAAATCATATGGACTGAGAGTAAAGAAGAGGGTATTCTTCAAAAGATATACTGGGTACTGTTTTAACAGAAGGGTGTTAGGCAAAATAAAAATAAATGTCTACTTCATAGTAAGTTTCTTTTTTCAAGCTGAAATTTTTAAAAGATATACCCTCAAATGACTTAAACACTTAATGACATAAACTTCTTTTGGTGTGCCACAACAAATTGATCAATATCTTGATTTGATTTGACTGGTATAATTTTATCAGTTATCACATGCTATTACTGATTATTTTTCTCCTAAATATTTTTGACACAATGTATGTTTGAACTGTGCCTAATACCCATTGTTAAAAGAGGGTTTATTACTTATTTGCAAGTTACATATACATGACGATTTTAAAGTAGTATCAGAGAAGTAAGTTTTTTTTAAATATTACTCAAGGCCAGCAAATTTAAATAACTGAACTTCATAATTTTAATTTTCCTATATCATATTATACATTTGATAAAAGTGTTAAACTATCAGAAATATTGTTTTCAGTCAGAAGAATAATAACTGAGTAAAGACAAACTGACAAGAAGGTGCAAAGTTAATACAATATAAAAGTTGTTACTAACCCTGGCCAGTTTGGCTCAGCGGTTAGAGTGTCGGCCTGTGGTCCAGAGAGACCTGGGTTCAATTCCCACTAGGGGCACGTACCTCGGTTGCAGTTTGTCCGTGGCCCTGGTTGGTCGTGCGGGAGGCAGCCACTCGATGTGTCCCTTTCACGTCGATGTTTCTCTCTCTCTCTCTCTTCCTCTCTCTCCCTCCCACTCTATCTGAACAAAAAATGGAAAAATGTCCTCCGGTGAGGATTAAAAAAAAAAAGTTGTTACTGAGTTTAGTATTTAGGACTCTATTATCATGAACTTAAATTCTAGGACTGATGTGTTAAAGAATCAATTTGTACTTTGTTATCTTTCAAACCTCATGCTTCTATGAAGTTATTGGCTTTATTTTGGGGGGAAAGTAACTCATCTTTAAAATACTTTTGAAAATGAAGCTGAGCTTTTCAAAAGCTATGTTTCATTCCATAAATGTATTTATCTTTAAAAGCAGTTGATCAATTTGTAACTTCTTGTAAAACTTAACAACGGTCAGTGCTTTAGTAACTGCAGTAAAGAAAGACCTGGTACATATGAAAAATGCAAAATGTTCCCAATTGTGCTGTATGGAAAAACTATGCAAAGACATAACACTGGTTAGTAAAAAGTCCAATTAACATTGAAAAAACTGACAAGCAATTAATGGAATAAGAAAATGTGTCAAAGATATTTTTAGAAACATAGTTTTATCTTCATTTTCTAATGCTTTTGCATTTCATGACTGAGGTTAAACCAGAGACAAAAATGAATAGATGTAACATTTATAGTAGGCAATATATACCCCTGAAGAAACTGTTATACATGAGCTTATAAAATTTATAAACTAAGTTTTTATTTTAAGATATCTCACAAATTCCACAACCAACTACTACTGTTTTTATTTTATTTTCTGAAAAGATGATATAACAGAAAATATCCCAGGCTCAATGAAAACTTGGTCTTTTCAGGAGAGGATTAAGAAGATAGAATGCTGACTTGACATTCTGCTGATACCAACACAGTAGTGTTGTTGTTTTTTTGTTTTGTTTTTTTTGCTAGGGATGGTAATGAGGCATTCCCATGCCTCATCTCAACTAGGAAGTCTAGTTTTTGTAAGATGTAGCTACTGTCTTCACTATGAAATCTAAAAATTCCTAAATAGTTTCAATCCAAGGAGGAAGGTATAGTTGGAATGACAGTTTGGCTAATGCACCAGAAGGAGAGGTTTAACTCAGAACCAAACACTCCTGAATAAAGAAAAATAACTGGCAGGGCAAAGAGAGGGAATTTAATAAGCTGTAAGCCTGCCATAGTGATAATGGAGGCACTTAGTAACAAACCTGGTTCCTGTTCTCCATTTTCAAAATTGGCAAGTTTCAACTTATCCATAGGTCAGAATTCTGGGAAGCTTTATCTACTGGGAACATGAACATAAATCAGAAGTAAAAATAGCTTCTAATCAGAAAATTTATAGTATGAGGACCCTGCATTTTACTATGTGGGAAAAAAAGAATCACTTCCCAGCAAAATAGATAAATGATAGATAGATGATAAATAGATAGATTAGATTAAATAGAAACAGATGATAGATAGATCAATGATTCATAGATAAGATTTGTGAAATAAGACCATGAATAGTAGCAGGATATACTGTCAACCTTGAGAAATTATTTATCAGCCTTCACTAGGGGACTGCGAGGATAGAGTAGATAGATAAGACTTTGAAGACAAACCTTTAGCTTTTCTTGTATCCAGAAGTCCCAGAACTACTCCATAATATTTATATTTGCCCATCCCTTCATTAATTCTACCCAGTGTTATTTCTTCTGTCTTTTCTGTTTAACCCTTTGTTCTATTCTCTTATCATTTCCAATTGATCTTCAGTACTTATGTCCCTTTATATGCCCAGAACTTAGCCTCTTTTTCTTATAGGTTTTCCTCTTTTTATCTGTTCTTTTCTATCTGCAATTATACATCAAATATCTCTGTATTAATACTCTACTCTATATCTCCAGAATTTTCCTCCTTATTCTCCCCTGAAATAAAATTTCAAAAGCAAGAGAGATTTAGAAAGCCCAGTGGAATAATGTTCACATGTCTAAAAGCAGATGTTTTATAATCAGACCATTAATGTAATATACACTGTTATTAATGAGTGAAATATTTTCTGCATGCTGCCTATAATTATAAAATATTTACAAATTAAGATTTCCAGAACCTATATATTGGTAACCAGAATGTGAAAATGGTCATCACCAAAGAATGATCTCTTGATACTAAGTAAATTCATACTATAGAACTATAGGAGATAAGATTATCACAGTTATGTTTTATGGCCTGTAAGGAATAACTGATCAAAATGAGTAATGAAGAATTTATATGTGAGGCAACAGGGTGAATTACATGTTGTGGAAAATATCTCTTTTTACAAAATAACCAAAAATGCTGGATAAAATATAGTTTTACTTAATAATTTATTTATCTGCAAAGACAAAATGTTAATTATACAGTGAGTATTAGTTGGGCTTTAAGTTACCTCAAAAAATTAAAAATGAAACTGTCTTATGACCCAACGATTCCATTACTGGGAATGTATCCAAAGAAATCCAAAACACTAATTTGAAAGAATATATATACCCCTATGTTCATTGCAGAATTATTTACAATAGTCAATATTTGGAAGCAGCCCAAGGGTCCATCAGTAGATGAGTAGATATAAAAGCAGTGGTACATTTACACAATGGAATACTACTCTGCTGTAAAAAGGAAGAAAAATTTACCCTTTTTTACAGCATGAATGGACCTAGAGAACATTATGCTAAGTGAAATAAGCCAGTCTGAGAAAGACAAGTACTATATGATTCACTTATATGTGGAATTTAATGAACAAACTGAACTACTAAGCAAAATAAAGACAGTCTCATAGATAGAGAACAGGCAGATGGCTCTGGTGGGGGGGAGGGAAATGTTGGGAGTGAGTTGAGAAACTGAGTAAAATAGAAAAAAAGAGAAAGAACTCATGGACATGGACAAGTATTGTGATTGCGGGAGGAAAGGGGCGTGGGTGGAGGTAGAAGAAGGCATAGAGGGCATAAATGGTGATGGAAAAAGTAAAATAAAATAAAAAAGAGTTTGAGAGCAAAAAAAAAATTATAAGAACAAAACAATACTTAAGTAAACAAGCCATCCTTTGTGAAAATCAGGAAAAAAAGAAAATAGAGACCTCGAAGGCTGCATATATTGGAATCACTAAATAGAGAATGTTGTAACTATCTAAAATAGATGTACATGAAATACCAAGATATAGTTTAAATGTAAATGGATGGAAAAATAGATATCATGCTATCAGAAAGCTTAACAAAGTTATGTTAATATCAGACAAAATAGAATTCAGTTTAAAGAGATAGAAGGGTATTTTTTCATGATAAAACAATCAGTTCATCATGAAGATGGAGGAATATGTACACACCTTATAACAGAGCTTCACAATAAATGTAGAAAAATTTTATATAATTGAAGGGATAAATAGTCAAAACCACAATTATAGTGATTTTAGTTTCTCTATCTCTGAGGATGTTATAGAAAAAATTAGACAAAATGTGAAAGTATTATCCTAAGCAAAACAAGCCAAGCAGAGAAAGACAAATATCACATGATCTCATTTATTTGTGGAATATAATGAACAAAACAAGCTTATGAACAAAATAGACCCAGAGACATAAAAGTAGGGTACAGACTGACAAACCTCAGAAGAAGGGGCTGGAGGGGAGGGAAGAGATAAACCACAGAACTTATATGCATGTATGCATAATCATGGACATAGATAACAATCCTGGGGATGGGGGAGGTGTGGAATCGGGAGGAGGGTGTCAGTGGGGGAAAAAGAAACATCTGTAACAAAAATAAATTAATAAAAATTTTTTAAAAAAAGAATGAGAACAACACTATTTACCACCATGGCCTAAATAATATTTACAGAACACTACACTTAAGTCCTTTATAACACATTTTTCTTTTCTAGTGAACATAGCATATTCCCAAGATAGACCGTATGCTAGGTGATGAAAAAAAAATCTCAACTTATTTAAAATGGTTAAAATCATAAAGAGTATGTTCTCAGTGATCCTACTGCTAGGAATACATTCGAAGCATCCTGAAACACAAATCAGAAAGAATATATGCACCTCTATGTTCATAGCAGCACTATTTATTATAGTTAAGATATGGAAACAGCCTAAGTGTGCATGGGTAGGTGAGTGGATATAAAAGGCTGTGGTACATTTACACAATGGAATACTATGCAGCTGTAAAAAAGAAGGATCTCTTACCCTTTGAGACAGCATGGAGGGACCTGGAGAGTATTATGCTAAGTGAAATAAGACAGTTAGAGAAATACAAGTATTACATGATCTCACTTATTTGTGGAATCTAATGAACAAAATAAACTGAAAAACAAAATAGATTCAGAGACATGGAAGCAAGGAACAGACTGACAAACCTCAAAGGAAAGGGTGGAGAGGGAGGGTTGGAAGAGATAAATCAGATAACATATGCATATATGCATAACAAATGGACACAAACAATAGTGTAGTGAAGGGTTGGGGGAAACAGGGAAGAGGGAGTCAATGGTGGAAAAAAGAGAGGATGTCTGTAATAATTAAGATAAATTTAAAAAAAAGATATTTAAGCAAACTTCAATGGATTCCAAACTCTATGGGTTAAAGAAAAAAATCATAAGTGGAATAAGAAATATTTCAAACTCAAAGATAATGATAATAATGCATAGCAATTTTGTTTGTGGTTGCAGCTAAAGAGTGCTTAAGGGAAATTTTTTAATTTAAAAGCTTATGTTCATAAAGAAAAATAAGCTAAATAAACAATTTAATGTTCTACCTTACAAACTTAGAATAATTAAATCCAGTGTAAGAAGGAGGAAGTAATGAAGATATGGGTAGAAATCAATTAAATAACAAACAAACAGAATATGTGTCTTTGAAGTGATTGACTAAATTTGTAAACACTTAGCTAGACTAATCAATAATAAAGAAATGAAATGGAGCTTCAGACTGAAATGGAGCTTATCATTTCAGATTCTATATCCATTAAAAGAAAAATTTAAAAAAAATTATAAACAACTCTATACTAACAAGTTATACAATCCAGATAAAATAGATAAATTCTTTGTTAAATAGTATATTAAAAGTGACAGAAGATAAAAATTAAAATCTGAAATATTCCATATCTAGTAAAAATTTGAATTTGTCATCACAAACCTTCTCACAAAAAAATCTTCAGGCCCACATATCAAATATTTAAGAATGAATTCCATTAAAAAATATAGGAGAGAGGAAAACTTCTCAACATATTTTATTTTAAACCATTTTTATCCAAAGAAGTCATTAAAATATCTCCCATGAACATAGATGCAAATCACTTAATGACTTATTAACAAATTGAATCCAACAACACATTTTAAAAAGATACATTATGATTAAGCATATTTATCCCAAACATATACGATTAGTTTAATATTTCAAAATATAGAAAGATACCAATAATTTATAATTTCTAGAGTTAAAAAATAAACTAGAACTAAAACAAAAGGCATAGATATTATATGTTTTTAAAAGCAATTGGAAATAAAGCATTTTAAAGCACTTGAATGGTTCATCAAGTTGGTAAAGACACCTCTTTAATTTTTTTTAAAGTGCAGGATATCTGTCATACTAAACAACTAAAAGAATAGAAATAGATACATGTACAACAAATTAAAAGAAGTTCCACCATATAAAAAATACATATTTTTGAAAATGAACATCCAAAAATTATGAAATTGATTATATCTTATGTCTCTCAAAACAGTTCAAAGAATTGGTACCACAAACAATACATTCTCTGAAAGAAAAACACAATTAAGTAAGAAGTCAATAACAAAAAGATGTCTAAAAACTATTTAATTTTAAAAATAAAAGTATATATAATAAATATAGGAATAAATCACGCAAAATATTCAAATACTTATAACTCACAACAAATGAAAATCACATAAATTTTTCTTAATGCAACTAAAACAGAATTGATATATGTGTAAATATTGAAGAGGTTCCACATTATCAAAAACTGTAGGCAAGAATCAAAATTTTGATCAAGTTTATACTAGTATATTTGAAAATTTAATCATAATGAATAAATGTCTTGACTATATGAATTTAAATTTAACTATTTCTTTATCTATTAATAAAATTTTATGTAGTTAAGAATTATGCCTCCACAAAAACAAAATACGGGGTGCAGACCTTTTTATTAAATAGTTTTACAGAAAATATTCTTGGAACATAAATATCAATTCTTAGACACTCTTGCAGTTAACGTACTAAAAGAGAGCATCCAGTTTTTGTTACACTATTGTAACCTGGATAACAAAATATTCAAGAACAGTCTTATATGCATAATAATAAAATATTAACAAACTAAATCCAGCAATGTATAAAGAATAATATTTCATGAACAAGATGTGTTCAGTTTTAGCAAATAAAATAATGTAATTTACCACATATGAGACAAACATTTGACACCTTAATATACAGACAAAAAATAATTGAACATTATTAAAAAACTCAAGCAACTAGGAATAGAAAACAAACTTGCTTAAACTGATCAAGTGCATCTACTCAAAATCTAAACGATGATCACACTTACTATTATATATAGAAAGCATTCAACTTAAAATCAGGATAAAGAAAAATATTCGTCACCTCTTTTATTCAAGTTAAAATTGATGCCAGTGCAAAAAAGACAAAAAAAGAAACAGAAAAAAAGATATTGAGAATAGAGGTGAAAAATGCACTCGGTACTTAAAGTTGATATGATTCTGTATGCATACGGGCTCAAAGCAATATATAGAGAAATTATTATAATTTATTAAAAATATAGCATATCTATGGCATATAAAACAAATATGCCAGCTTAATTCTTTATACCAGTAGCTAATAAAATAATGAATTTAAATGTTGCCATATATGGTAACAACAAATATATGTAGGCATTTAAAAACAAATGTAAGACTATTTTGTAGAAAATTATTAAACTTTCAAAAGATCTAAAATAAATGTATGGATATGTGTTGTTCATTAATGGGAAAACAATATTTTAAACATATCAATTCTACCTAAATTGATCTATAGATTTTAATGCAATTACAATAAAATCCTGAAGGGTACAGGTTGTGGAAACTGACAAAATGATTCTAATGTGTATGGAAATGCAGAGGGCTAAAATCAACAAAGGCTCTTATTTAAAAAAATATGTAAGGCAAACGTCTTGCTCTACCAATAATAAAAACATTTTAAAAGCAAGAATGGGCTTCTATCTCTATTAAACTTAGTAATAAAAATTCCTGAGACTTCTGTAAGGACAAATATTCAATACACAATCCCAATCCCAGAAAAATTAATTACCATTGCAAACCATTTTGATATATTAACTATTACATAGGCATATCACTTGCAATATTTTCTAATCAATTGAAAATGTAATCTTCCAGTATCTAGAACTTTAGGATGTTTGTGTTGGCTATATGGCCTAGAAATTTGTGACTTATATTTGTTGTTCAAAGACTTTTTAAGAAATGAATGGCCTTGGTAATTCTGAGAATTGCTATATTGACAACCTCCTCTGGAAAGGAATCTTACTTTATAACTAGCAGATCTTGAATGGTGGACCGGATGTGAGCTTACCTCACTGCTATATTGTATTGTGTTTATGATTCATTCTTTGAACTTATAATTGAGTTTGGCATTAAATTGAACTAATTGCCTTTTTGTGATTTTCCTTCAGTGATTACCTCTACGTCAGGAATATGACTAAGTACCTGGCATCTTTTTTCAAAGAAGTCACCAAGGAGCTATCTGATAATGAGAACTTTTGGCTTAAACCACAACCACATCTCCAAATGATTCCAAACTTAATAACAATCTGAAGAGCTCTTCAGAGCCTACTGAAGTATGTGTCTGTAGAATTATTTAGAAATGCCTTTAAAAATAAAATCTATTAAGTTTTTAAAGAACTGTGAGAAGCATTTTATGTGTATAAGAACATCTAAAAATAATTACACAAGCCAACATGATGGGGCACATCATTTAGGAGTCATGCATGATATACCATGACTAGGACAATAGAATTGAATTTCTGCATCCCAAACTTTACTGTCACTACATAAAAATAACAGCTCTGCTGTTCAAAAATGCTTTGAGCAAAAGCTCTAAAGTTCCAAATGATCCTGCAAATCCCATTTCTATATGCTTTTTAAGTTGTTTAGTTCTGAATCAGCAGTCTAAAAGTGTGTTTAAACACTGCAGGTAACCGTTTCCCATGGAACAAATAGGAAGGAAATCAGGTTATGGTGAGGGCACCCAGCAGGACTGTTCTACTGTCTACTCAGTGTCAATGTAAACTGATTTCTTTAAGAAAGACACTCAGGGAAAAGAGAACAGATTGCAGAAAACATGTTCTGCATGCAAGAAAGAGCAAAGAGATAGGATATAGGATACTTGGTGATAATTATGCGAACGGATAAAAAACAGAGAAACAGTATAGCTATAGAATAAAAATATTGCAGCAGGTGAAAGTTGTACAAACCAGGTTTGCTTGCAGCAGCACAAAACAGATAATACATGAGTGTTTTGGCCTGTTATTTTTCTTTTATGCAAAATAATTGCTAGCTCATAAGTTCCTGATGGTTTCTTTATCATGGTTCATGTTACTCAAATTTTTATTTGTTAAGCACAAGGTTTGAGCTAAATATTAATAGTAATAATAATAATGATGATGCATCATGTAACAACTATAGAGGAATATATGCATTAAGTTCAATTCTAATAAAAATATAAAATTCTGAGCATGTTGCTGGAAGAAATATAAAGTGCTCTGGAAATTGAGATATATTTGTGCTTACAAACTTAATTAGCTTCATGCTAGTTAAGCAAAACAGTTTACAGAAGGGAACATTATCTGAAAGGGTAAAATCTTCTAGCCCAACCTTGAACACCTAAAGGCAGCTACTTCAGTGAAAAATAGCAATGCCTTCTTCCACTTTGAGAAAATACAATATTACTAGTGAGTGGATAACTATTTTTTTTTATCTTCATCCAATAATATGTTTTATTGATTTTAGAGAGAGAGAAAGAAGGGGAGAGAGAGAGGGAGAGGGAGGGAAAGAGAGAGAGAGAGAAACACTGATGTGAGAAACATCTATTGGTTGCCTCCCATACGCCCCCCATCCTGACCACCACTGCTGGGTGGAACACAAAACCTAGGTATATACCACGACCAGAAATCAATCTGCAACCTTTTGGTGCATGGGATGGTGCTCCAACCAACTGAGCACCTGGTCAGGGTGATAACGTTTTTTTTTAAATGTTTTATTTTGAGATAATTTTAAATTCACGTTCAATTGTTACAAATAATGCAGAAATACTTTATGCCTTTCCCCAGGTTCCCACAATGGTAGCATCTTGCAATACAACAGTTTAGTATCAGACCAAGGATATTGATATTAGTGCAAACTGTTTTATCACTACAAAGATTCCTCATCCTTTTTTATTGACATGTATTATTATTACCTCCACCCATCAACTTTGACTGCTGGCAACCACTAATCTGTTCTCCATTTCTATAATTTGGTCATTTCAAGAATGTTATATAAATAAAATTATACAATATGTGACCTTTGTTTTTTAATTTAGCATAAGAGACTTGTTCAAGTTTCTACGTGTATCAATAATTCATTCATTGTTCTTGTTGAGTAGTATTGCATGATATAGATGGACTAAATTTGTTTAATCACTCACACATGGAAGAATATTTGGGTTTTGAGTTATGAATAAAGTTATCATTAACATTTCCATAAACATTTTTGTATATACATTAGATTTTATTTATCTGGGTAAAAGAGTACAAAGCTAGGTCTTATGGTAGTTTCATGTCTAATTTTATGAGAAACTGCTAAACTGTTTTCCAGAGTGGCTGTACCATTTTATATTCCCACCAGCAATATATGAGTCATCATATTTTACTGTATTCTTACCATAATTTGGTGTTGTCATTATGTTTTTATTTTATTTAAAAAACATTTTTTCTTTATTGATTTTTAGAGAGAGAGAAAGGGAGAGGGTGAGGGAGAGTTAGAAACATCAGTGAGAGAGAACATCAATTGGCCGCCTCCTGTATGTCCCCCACTGGGGTTTTGGCCCACAACCTGGGCATGTGCCCTGACCTGGAATCGAACTGGCGTTCTCTTGGTGCATGGGTCGACGCTCAACCACTGAACCACACTGGCAGGACTATATTTTTATTTTAGCCTTTTTGGTAGGTCTGTATAATCACTAATTATGGTTTTAATTTGCATTTATTTAATGGCTAATGAAGTTGAATATCTTTTCATGTGGTTACTTTTCATCTGTACATCCCCTTTGGTGAAAAGTTTGTTCATATATTTTCTATTTATTTTAATTCTCACCCAAGGATATGTTTTTAATTTTTAGAGAAAGGAAGGAACACAGAGAGAGAGAGAGAGAGCATTGATCGGTTGCCTCGCATGCACACCCTGACCAAGTATTGAACTTGCACCTGTAACCTAGGTACGTGCCCTGAAGGGGAATCAAACCCACAATCTTTTGGTATGTGGGATGATGCTCCAACCAACTGAGCTATCCAGTCAGGGCTATGTTCATATCTTTTGTTCATTTCTCATTGGATTGTTTGTGTTTTATTATTGAATTCTTGAAGTTCTTTTTAAAATACTTATTTGTTCATCGATATATGGTTTGCAAACGCTTGCTCCCATTCTGTAGCATGTCTTTTTTATCCTCTTAATAGAGTCTTTTACAGAACAATTTATAAAATTTTGATGAGGTTCAATTTATCAGATCTTTACTCCTGTGGATCATGCTTTTCGTGTCAAGGGCATGATTAATTTTGAGTTAATTTTTATATAAGGTGTAAAGTTTAGATAGAGTGTGTCTTTTAAATTTTGTTTTGTTTTTTATTATTTTCCCCTTTATTTTATTTTATTACTTTTTTCATCATCATGTATCCTCTTTATACCGCCTTCCACCTCCACCCACCCCTTTACCCCAACAGGCACCACCCTGCCATCCCTGTCCATGAGTTCTTTCTCTTTTTTTTTTCTTTTTAGCTCAATCCCTTCACCAGCTCCACCCCCTCCAGAGCTGTCTGTCTGTATGAGTCTGTTTCTCTATTTTGCTTGTTAGTTCAGGTTGTTCAATAGATTCCACATATGGGTAAAATCATATGGTACTTGTGTTTCTCTGAATGGCTTATTTCACTTAGCATTTTGTTTTTATTTTAATTGAGTTTTCACTGTTGCTGATGTGTGTTTAAATATTATATATTATATATTCCCTCCAGATGTTCCATTGCTCTGGCACCAATTTTTAAAAAGGATATCTTTTCTCCATTGAATTGGTTTTGCATGTTTTTTTTTTTCAAAAATCAGTTGGGTAGATTTATATGGATTTTGTATTTGTGGTTTACCTTTCCTGTTCCATGGACTTATTTGCCTATGGGTCCACAAATATCACACTATCTTGCTTCCTCTACATACATGGAAAGCCTTAAATTAAGTCAGAGTAATTCTCTCAACTTAAATATATTATTTCAAGTTTTTTTAGTTATTCTAGGTCTGAATTTCTCCATAAAATTTTAGAAAAGCTTGTTTATGCTATAAAAAAGCATTATCTAGTATTTTGATAGGAATTAAATAAACCTATAGATCAGTTTAGGAATATATAACACTTTACCATGTTGAGAGTTTTAATTGAGCAAAATATGTGTCTCTATTCATTTAGATATTATATTTCTTTTTTTTAATTTATTTTTGTTACAGATGTTTCTCTTTTTTCCCCCATTGACACCCTCCTCCCCATCCCCCCACACCTCGTCCCCAGCTTTGTTGTCCATTTCCATCAGTTATGCATACGTGCATATAAGTTCTGTGGTTTATCTCTTGCCTCCCCCACACCCATTCTTCTGAGGTTTTTCAGTCTGTACACTACTTCTATGACTCTGGGTCTATTTTGTTCATCAGCTTGTTTAGTTCATTATATTCCAGAAATTAGTGAGATCATGTGATATTTGTCTTTCTCTGCTTGGCTTGTTTCACTTAGGATAATACTTTCCAGGTCCCTCAATGTCATCTCAAAGGATAAGAGATCTTTCTTTCTTACAGCTGCATAGTACTCCATTGTGTATATGTACCACAGCTTTTTTATCCACTTGTCTACTGATGGACACTTGGGCTGTTTCCAGATCTTAGCTATTCTAAATAATGCTGCTATCAACATAGGGGTACAAACATTCTTTCTGATTGGTGTTTCAGGCTTCTTAGAGTATATTTCTAGAAGTGGGATCACTGAGTCAAATGGCAGTTCAATTTTTAATTTTTTGAGGTAACACCATAGTGTTTTCCATAGTGGCTGCACCAGTCTGCATTCCCACCAGCAGTGTACTAGAGTCCCCTTTTTTCCACACCCTCGCCAGCACTTATTGGTTGATGATTTGTTGATGGCGGCCATTCTGACAGGTGTAAAGTGATACCTCATTGTTGTTTTAATTTGCATCTCTCTGATGATTAGTGACATTGAGCATTTTTTCATATGTCTCTTGGCTATTTGTATGTCCTTTTTGGAGAGGTGTCTATTTAGTTCCTCTGCCCATTTTTTAATTGGGTTGTCTTCCTTTTGTTGAGTTGTATGAGCACTCTATATATTTTGGAGATTAACCCCTTATCTGATGTATCATTGGCAATTATGCTCTCCCATACAGTGGTTTCCCTTTCCATTTTGATGGTTGTTTCCTTTGCTGTGCAGAAGCTTTTTAGTTTGATGTAGTCCCATGTGTTCATTTTTTCCTTTGTTTCTCTTGCCTTAGGTGTTGTGTCAGTGAAAATTCTGCTGCGTATGATGTCTGAAATTTTGTTGCCTACATTTTCTTCTAGGATTTTTATGGATTCACGAGTCACATTTAAGTCTTTTATCCATGTTGAGTTTATTCTTGTGTATGGTGTACGTTGGTGGTCTAGCTTCATTTTTTATGCATGTAGCTGTCCAATTTTCCCAACACCATTTCTTGAAGAGGCTGTCTTGACTCTGTTGTATGCTCTTGCCACCTTTGTCAAATATTAATTGAGCGTATTGTCTTGGTTCAATTTCTGGGTTCTCTGTTCTGTTCTATTGATCTATATGCCTATTCTTGTGCCAGTATCAGTCTGTTTTGATTACAGTGGCTTTGTGGTATAACCTAATATCTGGTATTGTGATCCCTTCTACTTTGTTGTTCTTTTTCAAGATTGCTGTGTCCATTCGGGGTCTTTTTTGGTTCCATATAAACTTTTGGAATATTTTTTCTAGTACAGTGAAGTATATCGTTGGTATTTTGATGGGAATTGCTTTGACTCTATAGATAGCTTTGGATAGTATGGACATTTTAATGATGTTAATTCTTCCAATACATGAATATGGTAAATACTTCCATTTTTTTATATCTTCCTCTATTACTTTTTTCAATGACCTGTAGTTTTCTGTGAAGAAATCCTTTACTTCTTTTGTAAAGTTTATTCCTAGGTATCATAATTTTTTTGCCACGATGGTAATTGGGATTGCTTTTAGTTTCTCTTTCTGTGAGTTCATTGTTTTTGTATAAGAATGCCATCGATTTCTTGATGTTAATTTTGTTTGTATCATGCTATTTTGCCAAATTCATTTATTAAGTTTTGTAGATTTTTGATGGAGTCTTTAGGGTTTTCTATGTACAATATCATGTCATTTGCAAATAATGACAGGTTCACTTCCTCCTTTCCAATTTAGATCCCTTTTATTTTTTCTTCATATTTAATTGCTGTGGTTAAGACTTCCAGTACTATGTTAAATAAGAGTGGCGAAAGTGGACATCACTGTCTTGTTCCCATTCTTTAGGGAAATGTTTTTAGTTTTCGCCCATTGAGTATGATGTTGGCTGTAGGTTTTTCATATATGGCTTTTATTATGTTGAGATATGATCCCTCTATTTCCACATTGCTGAATCTTTTTTATCACAAATGGGTGCTGGATTTTGTCAAATGCTTTTTCAGCATCTATTGATATGATCATATGATATATGGTTTTTATCTTTCATTTTGTTTATTGGTGTATCACATTTATTGATTTGCGAATATTGTACCATCCTTGCATCCCTGGGATGAATCCCACTTGGTCATGGTGGATAATTTTTTTTTTTTGACATATTGCAGGAACCTCTTTGCTAGTATTTTGTTCAGGATTTTGGCATCTGTGTTCATCAGGGATACTGGTCTGCAGTTTTCTTTCTTTGTAATGTCTTTATCCGGTTTTGGAATTAGGATTATGCTGGCCTCATAAAATGAGTTTGTAAGTCTCCTGTCTTCTTGGACTTTTTGGAATAGTTTGAGAAGAATAGGTATTAGATCTTCTTTGAATGTTCGGTAAAACTCCTCCGTGAAGCCATCCGGGCCTTGGCTTTTGTTTGCTGGGAGTTTCTTAATTACATCTTCAATTTGTTGTGTCTGTTTAAGTTTTTTATCTCTTCCCAGTTCAGTTTTGGGAGACTGTGTGTTTCTAGAAATGTGTCCATTTCACCTAGATTGTCCAATTTGTTGGTGTATAATTGTTCATAGTATGTTTCGATGATCCTTTGTATTTCTGTGGTATCAGTTGTTAATTCTCCTCTTTCATTTCTGATTTTGTTTATTTGGGTCCTCTCTTTTTGTTTCTTGGTGAGTCTGGATAAAGGTCCATCGATCTTGTTTATCTTTTCAAAGAACCAGATTTTTGTTTCATTGATCTTTTGAATTGTTTTTTAGTCTCTATGTCACTTATTTTTGCTCTGACCTTTACTATTTCTTTTCTTGTACTTACTCTGGGTTTTTCTTTTTGTTTACTTTCTAGTTCTTTAAGTTTTAGGGTTAGAGAGTAAATTAGGGATTTTTCGGGTTTCTTGAGGTACGCCTGTAGTGCTATGAATTTCCCTCTCAGGACTCCTTTTGCTGCGTCCCATAGATTTTGTGTTGTTGTGTGTTCATTTTCATTGGTTTCCAGGAAGTTTTATATTTCTTTCTTGATCTCGTTGGCAACCCATTCGTTGTTTAATAACATGATATTTAGCCTCCAAATATTTTAATGTTTTTGTGTGTTTTTGTTGTAATTGAGTTCTTGTTTCATGCCATTTTGATCCAAGAAGATGCTTGATATGATTTCAATCTTTTTGAATCTGTAGAGACTTAGTTTTTGTCCTAACATGTGGTTTATCTTTGAGAATGTCCTGTGTGCACTTGAGAAAAATGTATATTCTGAAGCTTTTGGGTGAAATGTTCTATAAATATCAGTTAAGTCCAACTGATCTAGTTTATCATTTAAGGACTCTATGTCCTTGTTAATTTTTTGTCTGGAAGATCTATCCAGTGGTGTCAGTGGGGTGTTAAAGTCACTCACTATTATCGTATTGCTGTTGATCTCTCTCTTGAAGTCCTCCAGACATTTTTTTATGATATTTTGGTGCTTCCTTTTTTGGTGCATTTATGTTTACCAGGGTTATATTCTCTTGTTGGATTGATCCTTTAAAGATTATGTAGTGATCTTCTTTGTCTCTTATTATGGCCCTCGTTTTGAAGTCTATTTTGTAAGATATGAGTATTGCTACATCAGCTTTTTTTTTTTTTTTTTTCATTTCCATTTGCTTGGAAATTTTTTTCCATCCCTTTACTTTCTACCTGTGAGTCTTTTGTTGTGAGGTGAGTCTCTTGTAGACAGCATATATGTGGGTCATGTTTTGTTATCCATCAGCTATCCTATGTCTTTTGATTGGGGCATTTAAGCCATTTATATTTAAGGTTATGATTGAGAGATAGTTATTAGTTGCCATATTTATTTTATACCTGTGTTTCTCTTTCTCTCTCTGTTTCTTCTTCTTACAAGAGTCCCTTCAGCGTTTCTTGCAGTGCTGGTTTGGTGGTGGTAAATTCCTTTAGCTTTTTCTTATCCATGAAGCTCTTCATTTCTCCTTCAATTTTGAATGATAGCCTTGCTGGGTAGAGTAGTCTTGGATTCAGACTCTTGCCTTGCATTACTTTGTACATTTCATGTCACTCCCTTCTAGCCTGCAGTGTTTCTGTTGAGAAACCAGCTGTCAGTCTAATGGGAGCTCCCTTGTAGGTAACTTTCTGTCCCTCTTTTGCTTCCTTTAAGATTCTTTCTTTGTCTTTAATGTTTGCCATTTTAATTATGATGTGTTTAGCTATGGGTTTTCTGGGATTCATCTTGCTTGGGACTCTCTGTGTTTTATGGGCTCGTGTGACTTTTTCCATCACCAGTTTAGGGAAGTTTTCTGTCATTATTTCTTCAAACATGTTCTCTATTCCTTTCTCTGATTCTTCTCCTTCTGGTATACCTATAATGTGAATGTTGTTACATTTTGTATTGTTCCACAGCTCCCTTAAACTCTCCTCCTGATTTGTAATTATTTCCCCCATTTGCTGCTTTATTTGGGTGTTTCTTTCTTCCTGGTCTTGTAAGTCAGTGATTCGGTCTTCAGCTTCTTCAAATCTACTATTGAACCCTTCTAAGTTATTTTTCATAATAGCTATGTCATTCTTTATTTCCTCTTGATTTTTATGCATAGCTTCTACCTTTTTTTAAAGCTGAAGTAGTTCCCAGTGAGCTCTTCATAATTCTTATTAAATTACTTGCAGTTCTCACCAAATTGTTTGAACACCCTTATAATCATTGCTTTGAATTCTTTGACAAGTTACTTTCTTCTAGTTCCTGTAGTTCTATTTCTGGTGATTCCTCTTTGTGTTTCATTTGGGTGTTGTTTCTTTGTTTCACCATTTTAGCAATCTGGTAGTTCTAAGCCTGGTAAGGGATGTTGGAGTGTGTAGGCAGGTCGGTGTGTATCAACTAAGGCTGCTGTGCCTCCCAGCCTGCTTTGGTGTATGGCACCTGTTGCCTGCTGTTGTTCCTGGAGGATTGACACCTGGCGGCTGGGTCTCAGCTGCTGATATGTGCTGCTGCTGCCTGGGGTGCGTGGGTCCAGCTGTTGCACTGCTGGGTTGTGTGGGTCCTGCTGGCATGTTTCTGGGGTGCAAGGGGTTCCGCTAGTATGCTTTTGGGGTATGTGGGTTCCACTGGCACTCAGCTAGGTCCCTCTGGTGTGTTGCTGAGGTGCGTGGGTCCCACTGGTGTGCTGTTGGGGTACTCTGCTGCCTGGTGAGGCTCAGCTCCTGATCAGTCGCTGCTGGGGGCGAGTGTCAGCTCCCCGTTTGCACTGCTACTGCTGCTGCTGTTTCAGGGGGTGCTCTCAGGACCCAATCCTTTACTACTGTTAGGGGCTGAGGATGCTCCGCACCTGGGACTTTGCTGCTGCTGGGGGGAGGGGCTCCACTCCAAATCCACTGCTGCAGTTTTCAGGGGCAGGTCTCAGCTGCCCCAGCCCTGCTGCTTGGGCTGGGGCACTGCTCCAGATCAGCCTTTGCTGATGCCACTGGGGATGGGTTTCAGCTGCCAATCTGAGCTGCTAATGTCTGTTGGGGGTGGGGCTCTACTCCTGCCCAGTCACTGTTGCTGTGAGGGGAGGTGCTGGGCTATGGAGCTGGTGCTAGTGCTGCTGCAAGCAGCTGAAAGCTGCTGGGAGCCTGGGCGAGCCACCGCTGCTATTGGTGGTGGGGCTCTGACTCCCGCCGGTTTTGGCTACTGCAGCAGGCATTTTGATAACACTGCTACTGTGCGCTGACCGTGTTGACACAGCTGAGGCCACTGGACCGATTGTGCAAGGCGCTCTGGTGGACTCAGGTCACTCGGCCCTAGGTGCCCCCTGTTTCCTCCTCCCAAGGAATACTTGGATCTTCCAAAATGGTGGGGCCTCCTGGCTGAGCAAGGGAAAGTTCGCTGATGTGCTGCTTACCGTGGCAGCCAGCTGCTTTCTGTCCACAGCACAGGAACCTTCTGCCCCATGTCTCTGCACTGCTCAAGGTTGGTTGTCCACACTCATATTCACTCACACTCTCTCACACTCTCACACACTCACCCTCGCTCTGGTCCTGCCTGCCACCATCTTTTTTCCCTAACAATCAGATTTTTTATTTCTTTCATCAACATTTTGTTATTATAAGTATGCAGGTTCTGGAATGATTTAAATTTATATTTTTGTACCTCAATTTCTTTGGAACAATTATAAATTGTATAATTTTTAAAGTTTACTTTCCTTGTGATAATTAGTATATAAAAATGTGATTGATTTTTGTGTGTTGATCATGAATTCTGTGACCTTGCTGAATTCATTAGTTCTAGGAGTTATTTTTGTAGACTCCTTGGTATTTTCTACATAGAAAATCATGACATCTACAAATAAGTACAGATTTTTTTCCTTCCAAATATTATTGATATTTATTGTTTTCTTGCCTAATTGCCCTCTCTAGAACCTACAGTAGAATGTTAAATAGAAGTGATAAGATCAAAAAACCTTTTGGTGATCCTGATATTAGGGTGAACACATTCAGTCTTTCATCATTAAGTATGATGTCAGCTGTAGCTTTTCTGTAGATGTTCTTTATCAAGTTGAGCAAGTTCCCCTCTAAGTTCTCTAAGTTCTTTATCAATAAGTGTCAAATTTTGTCAAAAGCCATTTCTTTATCAGTTTGTATTATTATATGATATTTCTTCTTTTGCTTGTTGAAATGGTAGCCTATATTAATTGACTTCTGAAGGTAGAACCTATCTTGCATACTTGGAATAAATCCCAGTTGGTCATATTGCATAAATCTTTTTGCATCTAAGTTCATGAGAGATATTGGTTTGCAGTTTTCTTTTTGTTACTCTCTTTCTCTGGTATTAGTTTATTATGACTTCATAAAATTAGTTGAGAAGTGATCTCTCCTCACCTATTTTCTGGATGAGGCTCTTGTATTGTAAGCTCTAAAATTTCAAATGCTGTGTTTTGTTTTGTTATTGTCAATTACAGTTTACATTCAATATTATTTCATATTAGTTTCAGGTTTGCAACATAGTGGTTTGTTGGGAGCGGTGTCACTGGAACAGCAACCACCACAGTTTGACATAGTCCTGGGTCAGCTCCATAGTTTGACATAGTCCCTGGAGATACGAAGACCACCACGGTTTGACATAGTCCTGGGTGTGCTCCATGGTTTGACATAGTCCCTGGAGATACGAGGACCACCACGGTTTGACATAGTCCTGGGTGAGCTCCATGGTTTGACATTGTCCCTGGAGAAGTGGATTCACTGTGCGGCAGGAATCACAAAGAACAGTGACTGAAGATATAAAGTAAATGGGAAAATAAAGATGCAGGATGGCAACTGAAGGAGACTAATCTTTGCTTTCTCTGTCTATCTGTTAGCTGTCTGTTAGAAATTATTATAGAAGTAACATGTAGATGACTAATGATGTAGGTAGTAGAAAAGATTGCAGGAAGAAAAGCAAGAAAATAATGAAGATTTAGGCTAGAAATGTGGAAGCTTAGAAGGATCTTAGATAGGAGGAAAGGTCAGGAGTTTAAGAAGATGTCTGGGTGAAGGGTGAAAATAGTAATTAACATGTAATATACATAAGAGTTGGGTAAACAACAAAAAGAATGTCTGTACTTATTTGCCTAAAAGGTTTGGGGGAAAAAAATGTAACCTGTGGATCTATATAAATAATAAAAGATTCTGCTAGTCGGAGACAGAAGCAGAAGCATTAAGACTAAGCAGAAGAAGAAAGATCAAGTATTTTCTGTCTTCCACGTTGCGCTCTCTCTCTCTCTCTCTCTCTCTCTCTCTCTCTCTCTCTCTCTCTCCGACTCCGTCCACACCTTTGGGAACCCCTGGACCTGCCGAGGCTGGAACCCGGCAGTGGTTAGGCAATCATATACTTTACAAAGTGTTCCCCTGATATTTTTAGTACCCACCTGGCACCATACATAGTTATTATAATATTATTGACTGCATTTCCTATACTATACTTTGCATCCTCATGACTATTTTGTAACTGCCAATTTGTACTTCTTAATCCCTTCACTCTTTCCCCTCTGGCAACCATTAGTCTGTTCTCTGTATTTGAGTTATTTTCTGTTTTGTTTGTTCCTCTATAGTGTTCTTTAGATTCCACATATAAGTGAAATCAAATGGTATTTGTCTTTCTCTGACTCACTTAGTTCAATGCTGCCTTTCTAAATTTGAGCTTCACAGGGCCTGAAAGGACTAGCTGTACATTCCCCTGCTCTTGCCAGATAGGCCCCTAATTCAGAGAGAAAGGTTTCCCTCTTAGCCAGATCAGCTGCAACCCACCCAGTCCTCAAACTAATGGGTTTCACCTTCTTGTGTGCCCTTGAAATAAATCAAACAAACAAATCTTATCTTCCCATGGGAACTAAGGGTCGCCTCATGCTCTTGCTATTATTAAGCCTACCTTCCACAGCTCCTGTTGGTTTAATCTATTCCTGAGTGCAAACCTTGTGGCAGCTCTTTGCGGTGTACAGTGTCCTCCTAACCCAGGATGTGAGTATGTGTCATTAATAAACCACTGCTAATATCATATGCTTATTGTTGGGTGTTGGGTATTCTGCCATTTCTTACTATTTAAAGTGTCCCTCCTTCACCAATGGAGTAAACAGAAGGTGATTAGAACAATTGTGTACAAGTGGTATTAATTCATAAATATTTGATAGATTTCTCCAGTAATATTAGATATTTCATTTTTGGAAGCTTTTAATTACAAATAAAATGTTTTTAATGGCTATGGGACTATTCACACTATTTCCTCCTAATTGAAATGCAATTTTCAAGGAATTGGTCCATTTTTTTTAAGTTGCCCAATTTAAGATAGTAAAGATGTTCATATTATCCCTTATTATTCTTTTAGTGGTTGCTGGATCTGTAGTGACATTCCTTGTTTTAGTCCATTATTTTGTTTATCAGTGCTTTTCATGTTATATTTTTCAATCATGCTAGAGATTTATAAATTGTATTAATTTTTAATAACTAGATAGTGGCTCAATAAGTTTTCTGTATTGTTTTCCTTCTCGTAGTTTCATTAATTTTTGCTCTTTTTTCATCATTTTATTTTTTAATTAAATTTATTGGGGTGACATTGTTTAACAAAATTATAGAGATACTATGATACATCATTTGTCTACTGCACTGTGTATATATTTCTTTCTGTTTGCTTTAAGTTTATTTCTTCTTTCTTCCTTTCTTGGTTTTTTTTTTTTTTCTTTTTTTTTTTTTTTTTTTTTTTGTAATGTAGGCATTTGTACCATAACTTTTCCTTTCAACACTGCTTTAGTGACATACCACACATTTGATATTTTATTTAAATTTTTATTCAGCTCTATTTTGTGTTTTATTTCTTTTAGACTTCTTCTTCATAGATTCTTTATTTTTTAATTAAATTTATTGTGGTGACATTGGTTAATAGATCAAATAGGTTTCAAGTGTACATTTTTATGATATGTGATCTGTATATTGCATTGTGTGCCCACCACCGCAAGTCAAATCATCTTTCACCAACATATATTTGGCTCCCTTTACCCTTTACTATACCTCATTCCTTTCCCTCTGGTAACTATCATACTGTTATCTATGTCTATGAGTTTCAGTTTTATATCCCACATATGAGTGAAATCATATGGCTTTTAGCTTTTTCTATCTGACTTATTTCACTTAGCATAATATTCTCAAAGTAAAGTATTTCATCTTTTCTCGTGGCTGAGTAGTGTCCCATAATATATATGTACCACATCTTCTTTATCCAATTCTATAGTGAAGGGCACTTTTGTTGTCCCCATGTCTTGGCCACCATGAATAATACTGCAATGAACATAAGGGTGCATATATCTTTGTGAATAAGTGTTTTCTAGTTTTTCAAGTAGATATCCAGAAGCGGGATTGCTGGGTCTTAATTTTTTGAGGAGCCTCCATACTACTTACCATAGTAGTGGTATCAATTTACAGTCCCACCAGTAGTGAATGAAGGTTTCTTTTTCTCCACAACCTCTTCAACACTTGTTATTATCTATATTTTTTATTATAACCATCCCAGCAGGTGTGAGGTTGTATCCCATTGTAGTTTTTTTTTTTTAATATTGTTGAGAGTATTTCAGATATTCCCCTCTTTTCCCCATTGCCCCTCTCCTCCCAGTTCCTGTCCTGCCCCAGACCTTCACCACTCTATAGTTTGTGACCATAGGTAATACACATATGCATGTAAGTTATTTGGCTAATCTCTTCCTGCCCCCCTTCCCACCATTCCTCTGAAGTTCATCAATTTGTTCCCTGTTTCTATGCCTCTGTTTCTATTTTATTCATCCATTAATTTTATTCATTAGATTCCACATATAAGTGAGATAACATGACACTTGTCTTTCTCTGACTGGCTTATTTCACTTAGCAAAGTACTCTCCAGGTCCCTGTATGCTGTATCAAAGAGTAAGAGATCCTTCTTTTTTACAGCTTCATAGTATTCCATTGTGTAAATATACCACAGCTTTTTTATCCACTAATCTACTGATGGGCACTTGGACTGTTTTCAGATTCTGAAACACCAATCTCATTGTAGTTTTGATGTACATTTCCCTAGTAACTAGTGAAATTGAACATCTTTTCATATATCTATTGGCCATTTGTATGTCTTCTTAGGAGAAGTGTCTGTTCAGGTCCTTGACCTATTTTTAATTGGATTGTTTGTTTGTTTGGAGTTGAGTTGTATGAGTTCTTTATATATTTTAAATATTAATCCCTTGTCAGATCTGTTGTTTGCAAATAACATCTCCCATTTGGCTGATTACCTTTTTGTTTTTAAAAAAATATTTCTAAGTATTTGAACAGATTTTCTGTTGTCTTTCTGTTATTATATCTATTTTGTATTCATTATGGTCACGTAAAATGCTTTCTATTATTTCAACTTTTAAAAATATGTTGAAGTTCATTACTCAAAGTATGGTATATTCTGGTGAACATTCTATGGGTACATGCAAACAATGTGTATTCCTCAGTTATTGAGCAATTTCTTCTATACATATCAATTAGATCCTGTTAATTGATGTATTGTTGAGTTCAATATCTTTGCTAATTTTCTGCTTAATGGTTTTATAAATTACTGGTAATAGGGAATTGAAATCTCAAACTATATTTATTAATTTTTCTGTTTCTTTTTTCATCATTATCAGGTTTCATTTCATGTATTTTAAAGCCCTATTGTTTGGCACATACATGTTTAGGATTGTTACATCTTCTTCATGGGTTGATTCTTTTATAATTATGTAATGTGCCTTTTTTTTTTTTAATTCTCACATAAGGATATTTCTCCATTGATATTTTTAGATAGAATGGGAAGGAGGAAGGGAGGGAGGGGGAGAGAAAGAGAGAGAGATACATCAGTGTGAGGAGACATCAATTGGTTGCCTCCCGCTTGACCCCAACTGGGGCCAGGAATTGAATCTGCAACTGAGGTACTTGCCCTTGACCAGAAATCAAACCTGTGATTCTTTGGTCCATGGGCCAACACTCTAACTTCTGAGCCAAACCTGACCGTGTGTAATGTGTGTCTTCTTCACTAAAATTTTTCTTTGTTGTAAAATTTATTGTATCTGATATTAATAAAGCCACTTCTGTTTTTTTTTTCTAAATCATGTTAGTATGGTGTATATTTTCCATCATATACTTTCAACATATCTAAGAGGTTATGTTTGCAATGCATTTCTTATATACTGCATATGGTATATAAGAAATATTTTTAAAATTTACTTGGCCAATCTCTATCTTTTGGTTGGCCATTTAACCATTTTCATTTAAAGTAATTATTTATATTTTAGTACTGAAGTCTGCCATTTTATTATTTATATTCAATTGTTTTCTCTATCCTCTTTTTCTTTTTCCTTGGTTTCTTATAAATTACTTGAATTTTTAGGATTTCATTTTGGTTTAATTATATATGTTTTGAGTATATCATGTTTTATACTTTTCTCTAGATATTTTAATACACATATGTAACTTATCACAGACTACTAATACTCTATGTTTTACCACTTCAAGTGAAATGTTGAAACTTGCCCTGGCCAGTTTGGCTCAGTGGTTAGAGCATCAGCCCGTGGACCAAAGAATCTGGGTTTGATTCCTGCCAAGGGCATGTACCTTGGTTGCGGTTCATCCCCAGTCCCAGTTGGGGACATGTGGGTGGCAACCCATCGATGTGTCTCTCTCACATGGATATCTCTCTCTATTTCTCCTTCCCTCCTTCGCACTCTATCTGAAGATAAATGGAAAAATATCGTGTAAGGATTAAAAAAAAAAGAAAGAAATGTTGAAACTCTGTTTCCATTTGGGTCCCTTCACTCTCCCCAATTATTAAATTGTCTCTAGTATTTACTCTACATGCATTTTTGATATCAAAACAGATATTATAATTTTTGCATTAACAGTCAGATATGATTTAAGGAATTTATTGGAAGAAAATAATCTAATATATTTACCTCTATTTTTACCCATTCTATTGCTCTTTTTTCTTTTCTCAAGTGCCCATCTTTCTTATCATTTTCTTTGTTTGAAGAGCTTCCTTTAGCCATTAGTCAAAGATAGATTTGCTGGAGGCAAATGATCTTAGTATTTTTTTATTTAAGAATATCACATCTTATCCTTCATTTCTGGGGGTGGGGGGGAGGTAGATAGTTTCACTGAATATATAATTCACAATTAAATTATTTTTTTTTCTTTTAGTATTTAAAAATTGTGACACTTCTTTTTGGTCTTCATGATTTCAGATGAGAACTCTATAGTCATTTGAATTGGTATCTGCATCATTTTCCTCTGGTTACTTTTGAGATTTGTTTCTGTGTGTGTGTGTGTTTTCAGAAATTTAATTATAACATATCTTGACTGGATTTGTATGAGGTTATCCTATTTAATGTTGACTCAACTTTTTTAATTGATAGGTTTATGCCATTCATGAAATTTGGGGAATTTTCAACCATTATTTCTTCAAATACTTCTTAGTTACAATCACTCTCTCCTCTACTTCTGGACCTCAAAGGATATGATATTATATTTTTGATTATTATCCCACAAGCTTCTGAGTTTCTGTTCATTTTTATTTTTAGTTCCATTTTCTTTTTGTGAATATCATGGAAATTCTGTTGATCTGTCCTCAGGTTAACTGATTTTAACTTATGTCATCCCTTCACTGACTCTTTCTGGTAATTTTTAATCTTGGTTATTTTATTTTTCAATCCTTAATTCCAATTTTTTTTTCATTACTTGAATTCCTTTTTAGAGGTTCTCTCTCTCTCTCTCTCTCTCTCTCTCTCTCTCTCTCATTTCATTTTTTCAAGGAAAATCTTAATTACTTGTAGTTTTATGATGGCTTCTCTAAAATTTTTGTCAGATAATTCCAATATTTGATGTATCATACTGTTTTCTGTTGATTGTGTTTTCTCATTTAAGTTGTAATTGCCATTGTTCCTACAGGACTGGTGATTTTTTAAATTATATCTTGAACATTTTGTTTAATATGTTAGACTTTTTGTCTTATTTAAATTTTATATTTTACCAAGAAGTCACTTTTTCTAGGTTTAGCATATATATTCTGGCAGCTCTCCTGGGCTCTGCTGATATTCCCCCATGGGTAGATCAGGCTGCTGTTGTCAGTGGTTGTGGGATGAAGTTGGTACACAGGTTTTGCTGGTGATGATGCTGTGAACAGATTGGGCCTTTCACTAAATTTGGGATGGTTTCAGCCATTATTTCAACTGTTTCTGTGGCTGTCAGTAACAGTGAGGTAGGGAATGGTTTTATCCCTCTTTGGTTCCACTATTACTAATACTGCATGCAGATCACATGCGACACTACCAACAGTTTTGAGGCAAGGAAGAGATTGATCCACTCAAGCTCAGCTGGTGATGCTGCTGCAAGCAGATAAGGCCTAATGCTGCCCACTGATGTGAGGCAGTGATTGGTTTGCCCTAACAGACTCTGCTAGTGATTCTGTCATGGCAGATTGTGCTACTTCTGTTGACCACTGTGAAGTGGGAAATGAATGGTAATATTGTGTTTTACTAGTGATGAGCAAGTATGGAGATTAATCATTGCTACCATTGCATATGGGTCTTCCTTCCAAGTCCCCATTGGGCTTTCCCTTGCACAACTAGATCAGGCTTTCTTTTTTACTTTCTGTGTTTTATTTGCATATCTATGTATTGTGGTTGTCAGCTGCAGGGCTCTCTGTTGCCCTGTACAAGATGTATGAGAGATTAAAAAATAAAACACTGAGAATTCACTGCAGTCTTTTTATTCAACTCCTGAGGACTCTAGCCACTCAATCTTCTTTATACCTTTCATTGTTATTTTATAATTGTCAGTTTAATTATTTCAGTATATTTACCTGTGTTTAGGAAGAAAGAGTAGGGTAAAGTGGTTTACTCCATCTTGTTCTGGAACTAAAAGTGGATCGTTTTTATAACATATTTCTTTGCTGACATTTTTTATATTTTAATTTGTTTCAAGGGAATTCACAGATGTTTGTTGAAGAATTTTCATGATGACTGCTTTTGAAATTCTTGTGAGATAATTCCAAATTCTGATTTACCTCTGTGTTGACATCATTTGATTGTCTTTTCTCATTCATATAGTGATTTCTGTGGTTCTTTGTGTAACCAATGATTATAACTATATTCTAGATATTTTTGGATATTATGAGACAGTGATTCTATTTAATCTCCTGTTGTGGTACAATACAAGGGAAAAATGTATTTGTGTGTGTTCAACTTTGTACTGTGCCCTGCTGACCCACACCAGGAAAAGTGGAGTGCTGGTTCACAATGTTTCACAGACTGGTTGGGAGGGGGTTGGAAATTAAGCTTCTTTCCTCAGCACTCCTGAAACATTTCCAGTAAAATTAAGGCATTATTTCACCCAGTATAATACTTTCAAAATCCATACATGTTGTTGCAAATGGCAATATTTCATCTTTTTATGGATGAGTAGTATTCCATCTTATATGTGTAACATATTTTCCTTATCCAAACACAATAGAGTATACAAAGGTTGTGTTATAAAGTTGTACACCTGAAACTTATAACGTTATTAACCAATGTTTACCCCAATACATTTAATTAAAATTAAGAAAAATTAGGGCAATACATTACACATTCTTATTGTTGCCTCTGAATGAGAAATGGGTAAGATTAGCTGACAACAGGGAGTGTGGTAGTGGAAGGCTTACCGAACTGCTTTGTTGCTATATGGTGCTATGGAAGCTGAGCTCGTTACTTAACCCTGGTGACAACAGTGAAGAAGATGAGAAAATGGATGCCAATGAGCCCTACCTCCCACCATCAGCTTCCATGTCATTGATACCAGGTATGGGTAGAGTCTGAGCTCCCTATTGGACCCCACTGACTGAAGAGTGGTAGAGAAACAAAGTGCTGACCATTTTGACCTCACATCATCTTGTTCTGTGTCATCAACACTGAATTGTGGTAGAGATTTAGCTCCACCTTAGGTCCTGATGACCCTGGTGGGAGATAGAGCGCTAAGAAGCCCTGATTCACAGCTCCTCTTTCAGTGTCACTGTTGCCAGATGATTGTGGGTGTTTAATACCCCTGTGGACCCTGCTAACAGCAGGAAGAAAATGTAGTGCTGACTAGCTACAATTCACAATACCTAATTTGGTCTCATTGATGCCGGGTAAGTGTATAGGCACGGGTTCTCAGTGAGACCCACTGGCCAGGGTAAGAATGAAGCAGATAAAATACTAACTCTGCCTCACATTACATTGTTAACTCTGTCTGCTGACAAGTGAGAGTGGATGCTCAGATTGATGCTGGAATCCATTCCCACTACTCTGGTAGGAAAATCTCCCACCACCTGCTTCCATTGGATGAGAGATAGGAGAAGACAAGCTCTCATTCAGCTTCACTGATACTAGGGAATCAAAAAGCTCCCTGGTTCCAATAAGAGGTGAATGAAATATTAGCTTTCTCCTCAGCCTTGCTAACACAATTCAATGTGGATATCAGAGTGTCACCTGCTTCTGCCAAGAAAGTGATAAATTATCTTTGTGTTTGGACTCACTGACATTATTCTGTGTGGTATGGTAGCATACCAACTCCCCATTCAACTCCATTGAAATAATGGGGAGGGGAAAGTTTGTTTTGTTTTGTTTTTCTGTCGGTGTTTGGATGGAGTAAGATAGGTATTAGAAAGGTTTTCTGTTATTAAGCTGCTCTTTTTCCTAGGGTAGGAAAAAAAAAAGCTTTTCTTGAACCTCACAAAAATGAGTTGAGAATAAAGCTGTACAGGAGTAATATAATATCACCAGATAATAAATCAAACCCATAGGAAGAAATGAAAAGAAATGATAAATAGAAAGGTTAAAAGATAGAGTTCTATAAATATGTAACACTCCTTTATTCTAAGTTAATTAAAACACAAAATTATATAAATAATAATAATTAAAGTTATTAATGTGTTTGAAACATATATTGACATAGTATACAAGGATGGGCAAAAGTAGGATTACAGTAATGAATAAAGTAGGTTTACAATAATTAATAAATAAATAAATAATAATACAAGAATAAATTGTTTTGCATACTCAGAACTGTAAACCTACTTTTGCCCACCCCTGTATATGACAATAGCATCTAACAGGAATTGGAGAGGGCAAGTAGCAAATAGGTATAAAGTTTTAAATCTCACCGAAATAAGATAGTATAAATTGGAAATATGTTCTGATAAGTTTGGCTATATTTTGTAATCCAAGAGCAACCACTAAAAATTCCTCCAAATACAGTTTATAAATAATTAAACAAATTAAAGTGTCATAGTAGAGCACATTCACTTGTAGAAAAATAATACAACAGAATACAAGACCTAATGAATTCAGAATACATATATTTTAATTACACATGAAAAATTACTATATGCTACATCTTAAAGCACATATTATAATTAAAATTATTTGAACTGTTTTCTCTGACCCAGTGGCATTAAGTTGGAATTGATAATAAAAAAAATTGAAAATCACCAAATTCTCGCTAATTGAGTTATATGTTCTCTCCAAGGGAGCAAACAAATATAGTCCAATTAAAAACTTCAAGAGAAATTAGAAAATATTTTGAACTGAATAATAATAATGATACAACATGTTAAAAGTTATGAGATACAGGTAAACAATAATTTTGAGGGAGATTTATATTCTTTTGTTCACATATTTGATACAAAAAACTGAAAAATCAAATAATCTAATGTAATACCATGGGCATCTGGAAAAATAATAACAAATCAATTCTATAAAAAAGTAGAAGGAAGGTATTAATAAAGACAAGAGCACAAATTCACAAAATAAAATACAATTGTTTAATGGAGAAAACAAAGCCAAAATTTAATTTTTTTATAAGAATAATGTGATAGATCAGATTGGTGCTGCCAGCTCTTCTCCCTCCCACTTAATAGATTTATTCCATATCTATTGTATTGTGATTTTATAGTGCCTTTTACTGTGGAAAAAGATTACATCCTCACCATAAGAATTTCTACTTGGCTTTATTATTTGGTTTGGCCAAGAGAATATGGATAGAAACAACATAGTGTCTGTTCCAAACCTAAGTGTGTTTTTGTTTTGTTTTGTTTTATTTTGTTTTTTCTTTATTGATTTTTAGAGAGAGAGGAAGCGAGAGGGAGAGAGAGATGGAAACATCATTGAGAGAGAACATTGACTGGCTGCCTCCTGCATGCCCCCCACTGGGGATCAGGCCCACAACCTGGGCATGTGCCCCGACCTGGAATCGAACCAGCGACTTCTTGGTGCATGGGTCAATGCTCAAGCACTGAGCCACACCAGCCGGGTTATAATATTTACTTTTCATACATCATGCAAAAAGCAATAGTTGGCTTACGTTATTTATAAAATTGATAAAACTCTGACTAGGTAAATAAATAAATAGAGGAAACAAAAATTACCAGTTTCAGAAATGAAAAAGTGTACATCATTGTAGATCCTCCAAATATGAAAATAATAAGACATCATGAAAATTGTATACCCATACTTTTGACAAATTTGATAAAATATGTAAGCTCCTTTAAAAACAACTTGTTAAACTATTGGAAATAGAAAACCCTAGTACTCCTATCTATGTCTATTTAATAAACTGACTGCTATTATAATTCTTTCCCTTCAAAATGCCACCACCAACAACAATAAAAACAAGCAATTAAGCAAACAAACAAACAAAAAAAAATACACACACCAGGCTCAAAATCAAATCCTGTGATATATTACATGACCAATAGGGTGTATCTAAATAATTAAAAGGTGATCTAAGATCAATCAATACAATTAATTACAGCTTTGAAAAGTAGAAAACCATGCATTTATCTTGATGATTGCAGAAAAATACTTTTTAAAATAACATATTCTTGATAGACAAAAACTGCACATAAGAAGAAAGAAAATATCTAGTCTGACAAAGATCATCAGCAAAAACCAACTATAAACATCATACTTAATGGTAAAATTTTAAAAGATATGCCACCATGTTTTATTATGGAAAATTCGTGTTTTTTGTAAGAAAAAAAAATCCAAGAATAATCAAGGAAATCTTGATTAAGAAAATTAAAGTTAAAAGATATAGACATATATTAAAACTTATTTAAAATTATAGAATTATTAGTGCATTGTATTGTTACAAGTATATATAAATAGACTAAAGAACCAGAATATGAAATACAGGAATACATACACACATATAGCAGTCAACCCATTTATGACAAAAATAACAGTGCTATGGTATAGGGGAAAAATGGTTTTCTCAATAAATTGCACTGAGTCAATTGAATATCTATTTTGAAAAAAAAAAAAAAAAGAATCTTAGTGCTACCTATGTCATATACAAAATCAAATTTCAGATGGATTACAAACCTTACTGTAAAACTAAAACAATTAAGGTTTTACAAAAATACGAGAATCTTCATACATTGGAGTTAGGACATGATTTGTTAAAAAGGACACAAAATGTTCCCACTATAAATGGAGAAATTATAATCAAACTACATTTAAATTTTAAAAATTTGTTAATCTAAAGGTACCATGCAGAGAGTGAAAATGCAGGTTGTATAGTTTGAGAGGTATTTTTAATAGATATATGGAACAATACAGAACTTATATCCAGAATATACAAACAATTCTTTAAATTCTGTAAGAAAAAGAAAATTTCAAAAGAAAAAAAGCAAAAGACATAATAGAAATATGGACAAAAGCCTTAACAGATGCTTCAAATACAGTGCATCCAAATAACCAATACACATAAGGATGGACCTGGAGAGTATTATGCTAAGTGAAATAAGCCAGTCAGATAAAGACAAGTATCATATGATTTCGCTTATATATGGAATCTAATGAACAAAGTAAATTAGCAAACAAAATAGAAGCAGACTACAGATATAGACAACAGACTGACAGCTGTCAGAGTGGAGGGGGATTGGGGGCTGGGTGAAATATGTGAAGGGATTAGGCAAAGAAAAAAAAAAAAAAACAAGCTCATAGTCATAGACAACAGTATGGTGATTCCCAGAGGGAAAAGGGTGTTGGGAGAGGTAGAAGAGGGTAAAGGGGTGGGGGTGGGGGTAAATGGTGATGGAAGGAGACTTGAATTAGGGTGGTGAACACAATATACAAATGATGTATTACAGAATTGTACACCTAAAACCTATATACTTTTATTAACCAATGTCACCCCAATTAATTCAATTAAAGAGATGGCATTTGTGCCTAGAAAAAAGCATATGGGACCTTCTGTTTCTTGATTTAAGTGTTTCTGATATGGTTTGCAAGGTTCAAAAAATTCATTGAACTCTACACTTATGATATGAGCACTTTTCCTATGTGTGTTTATGTTTGTTGCTTTTCTTTAAACACAATTTAGTGGTTCAATGAAGCCCCCCTGAGGAAATTACATTTAAGGTGATATCAGAAAGATTAATTACTTTTTTCCAAAGGAAACACCATGCATGAAATTTTTGAGGTAGAAAAAAAAATGACTTTCTGGAGGAAATGAAAGGAGAACTCTCTGGCAGGAATGTCAAGATTGAGAGTGGGAATGACATGACATGATAATGGTGCACAGCCATGAAGACTATGTTAAGGATTGTAAACTTTATCTCATCAGAAGCCATAGGAGAATTTTAATCAGTGACATGGTATATTCTAAGTTACTTCAGTTTTTAAGATATTACATGCTGTGAGAATACTATATTGGAGGGTGAGTTTTAGGAAACAGATTAGGAGTTGACATAAGTTTAAATAAACTTGGGAGAGTAGAATTTAAATACACAAAATAGACTGAAAGCTGTGAGGTGAGACTGGATAAAAGAAGGTGAAGGGATTAGCAAATGAAAATATATACATAGTCCATAGACATAGACAACAATGTCATTATGGCCAGAGGGAAGGGACGGCCGGGGCTGGGTAAAAGTGAGCAAATGGGTGTAAAATGAGGATAATATCTGTAATAGTGTCAACAATAAAAAGAAAGTTAAAAGATAAGTGGACATGTTGAAGAAATATTTTAGAGGTAGAATTAGTAGGAATTGATGATGGATTGCTTGTGGGAAGTGAAATGAAGATATTTATATTTTCACTCACAAGCATTTGGCTTGTTCACCTGGATCATGCATGCTGTAGAGGAGGAAAAGGCTTAAGAAAAAGTAGATTTTGGGTGAAGAACACAAATTTAATTTCATATATGTAGATTTTATATATCATATAATATGTATATATTAATTTTGATACATATTTAATTTAAATGGTGGTAAAATTTATAGAATCTACAGTCATAACCCTTTGTAAATATATAGCTCAGCAGCATTCAGTATATTCACATTTTAGTGCAACAGATTTCCAGAACCTTTTCATTTTACAAAACTGAAACTAAATCCATTTAACAACTCTATTTCCCCTCTACCTGGATCCTGGTAACTGAATTTGACTACTTTAGATACTTGATATAAGTGGAATAAGACAGTATTTGCTTTTTTGTGTCTGGATCATTTTACTTAACACAATGTCCTCAAGATTCCTGCAAATTGTATCATCTGACCAGATTTCTCTCCTTTTTAAGGCTGAATAATATTCCATTGTACATGTATACCATTTTTGGTTTATCTATTCATTTATCAATGGACATTTGGGTTGCTTAAATTCAGATATTTTAAGTTCAAGAATGTGTTGAGACTTTCAAATGGAAATATCAAGAAGACATCTGTGTATTGATAGGTAGAGCTTATATTCAAAGTATAAAATAAGTGACAAAGGTTACAGGAAATCCAAAGATTAGCTGTTCAGACTCTATTTGACAATTGACTCTCTTTTCATTAGATATCTTCAGACAAATTTACTTCTTCCAAAAATAATCACATAAGTGAGAGTGGCATGCTTAGTTTACCTGTATAGAAATAAATCTTGCTAAAGTAGCATTCTATAATAGTAAGACATCACCTGGTTTTGTTTCAATGGTTATAAACAGCTTGACCACAATAGTCATTTAGGCTTTAAGTGTTACTTAGAAAAGTTCTTAAATTGAGATTTTATGAATGACTCAAAGAGTATTAAGAATGAATTAACCTACAAAATGATATAGAATAATGATATAGTAGTTCTAAATGATATGCAATGATTAACACACATCTCATATGTAACCATTGTGTATGCGTATATAAAACCATTATATATCATATATATTTAACCATTGTATATCAAATATATGTATATTATACTTTATGTAAAAAATGAGAACTCTATTTTAATTGTACAGATAAATGTAACATAATATTACATAGAAAGTCTTCACTACGAGAGTGGGTGGAAATATGACAAAAAAGAATTCAATGCACAATAAAAAAGAAAGAACTCATGGGCACAGACAACAGTGTGGTGATTGCGGGGGGCGGGAATGAAGGTGGAAGAGGGTATAGGGAAGATAAATGGTGATGGAAAAAAGAAAAGAAAAGAAAAGAAAAGAAAAGAAAAGAAAAGAAAAGAAAAGAAAAGAAAAGAAAAAAGAAAAAGAATTCAGTGCATAAAGGGAAAACAAATCTAGAAAAGGAACCACAACAACAAATTTAAAAAATAGAGAGAAAGACACAGCAGCAATAGACTAAAATAATCAAGGGTGAAGGAAAGCATTTTTCTGTATTAGGAATAATGGAAGATGTTTAAAGAATGAAGTAATCTACCAAGGGTTCTTTAATTACTAGCAGGGTGACTCATTAGTCAACCTTTGTATAAGTACATGGAAGAAGCTTTGTTTGATTCTGTAGTTGATTTCTTGTAAGTTTAAATCAATTCATGGCCATAAAGAAAAATATTCTCTGAACTGAAAGTTTGAACTAGATGAAATTTAAAGCCTCAAGATTCCTTTAGAAAACCAAGTTCCCCAATGGAGTCAACAGAATTTTCAAATGTCTTGGGTACAAGAGGACTAAAGAACCCCCCAAACTGTGCTTTTTTTGTTGTTGTTGTTTTTCCCTATGGCTAGAAAATAGTGTACCTCAAATCTCAAAATCTTTATTAAAGACTGATAGATAATGTGTGAAATACATTTTGAGAGGTTATTCTAAAGTTAAAAATTTAAGAGTCTTTTGGGTTGAATTACTTACAAGTCATTTCAAATATTTTCTATCAGACCCATTGCATTGGGGTGAGGTGATGATAAAGCACTACTTCTGAGGGTGAAAATCTGAGGCAACTATTTGGCATTTTTGTAGTATTATTGTATATGCAGTGATTTACAAGGATGCCATTAATTCTCCAAATAGTAAAATCAACATTTCTCAATGTTGTAATTTTTATTGATGAGATTATTTTCCAGGATGTTTTTATTAATTCACATTATATATATGGTTTTTCTACAGCACAGCATTTGTCAAAAACCCTAGAAAAAAGTTGATAGAAAGGTCTACTTTTCAAGAAAGGAAAATGTTAATCTCCAAGATAGTTATTTTTTATGTTATTTTTGTTACATCTGAACTAAACTGAACATACATGCAATTATAGTTAACAAAGATTGATTATTCATTCTTCTGTGTTATGTGACTTTACAATGGAAATAAAACATGACTTTTGTCCCAAGAAGTTATGATTGCTCACATGATGCCAAACACCTGCATAAAATGGAACAATTTCATCAATTGTCTGTATTGCAATATCCACATGTTGGTTGCTGGATAGATTGAAGCATCAATGTAACAATAGATAATGGAGAAAAAGTGTATTTTTTAATTTAAAAATACCTCTACAATGCACAAATGGTGTTTTATAGAATTGTACTCTTTAAATCTATATAATTTTATTAACCAATATCACACCAATAAATTCAATAAAAAATTTTAAATTATTTCTGAATAAATTTAATTTTGTTAATAATTCAGTTCAAGTAATAATTCAATTCAAAAGGGTTTTATAAAATATCTAGTATGCATTTAACACTATGCTAAGCATCATGGGAAATAAAAAAAGTATTAAAATGTTAATATTAATTGAATACTATTCTGTGCCAGGATCTGTTTTAAGCTTATTACATGAATTATCTTCTTTTATTTCCATAACAACTCTATAAAGTAGAACCAATTATTATCTTGATTTTAAAGATGAAAAACCTGAAGCATAAGAATGTAACTTATTCTAAGGTCACACAACTAGTAAGTAGCAGAGTCTGAATTCAAACTCAGTCGGTCTGACTTTAGGGCTTGAGTTATGACCTCCTATATTCTTCTACCTCCAGTCCTAAAGGCAATCTGAGCAGAGAAATGGGACTGGAGGCCCACCCAGCAGAATATAATTAAGTGGCAAATCATGTAGAACATGCAGATATTATTATGAAAGATTAGAAATAGACCCCATTTCTTATTTTTATGGAACTGAAAGGCTTTAGTGGCAGTCATTGGCCCCCTCAGAATTACTTCTGTGGTCTGCTTTGATTTATTTGTAAGAACTATCATGCTTAGTGATTTAAAAAGATGACAGAATGGAATCAGATGAAATTATCTTATTGCTTATATTTTATTTTTTGTTTTTCCCTGTGCTCACATCTAATGTAGAGGGGGTTTCTTTCCAATTACCTGTTTTCTCTCCTGCTACCCAGAAGCCAATGATAAACTTGAATTTAAAATGTATTATGCTTGTCCACCTTTACAAGCAGTCAGGTTTCAAATACTGATGCTTAATTTTCCCTCTCATATCTATTCTTTACTTTGCATTCCTACCATCACAACATAGATGTGGATCCTTTTACAGTACTAGACCTTCTTCTAATGCTCCTTAACAGGTCTTCCTACCTATAGTCTATATCTTCCCTTCTTCCCCTCCCATCTTATTTATACCACATTGATGATCATTTCTAAAACATTCCTCTTGTCATGTCACTTTCAGAGATAAAATCTTTCTGTGGAGAACTATATTTACAGTATTAAATGTTTAAATTCTAGAATTTCAGTTAAGGAATTTTCAACACTCAAAAAATATATATTTACATTAGCAAAGACTCTGGCATAAATTGTTGCATTGTCTGTGATAGAATTATTTCACTCAAATGATATGATCTCCTATAATACTGTCTCTCTAAAATCCTATCCTTCTTAAGGACAAAAATCTCTGCAGTCACACAGGTCAGGCTTCATAAAGATGGGAATATTACATTCTGCATGACCAACCCAACACCACAGATATTTGCACTCCTATAGTGTTTTGCTGACCTTTTAAAAAGTCACAGAATCACATAGTTAGGTTGGAAGTTAAAAGGCATCTAATCTAACAATCCATTTGATTATCACATGACTTCTACAGTATCCTTAAAATGAGTCATCTAACTTTATTACAACACTGTCAGACATAGGAAACTCGCTACTTTGTGAGGTGCTCAATTTTATCTTAATATAGCACAACAGAGTTATTTCCCATATTAAGAATAATAAGCATTTCTGACCATTTTACCCAAGATACTTGTTCTATCTTTTGTTACCAATCATAGAAAAGAAAGACCATGAAATGACAGATACTATAAATAAAACAAAAATCATGAGTGCAAGACAGAAGTTAGCCTATGGTGAAAGACGAAATAAAAACAGAGACAGACATAAGCTGAATCATTAAGTATGGTAATTTGCTAGTATAGAAATCAATGGATTCTCATTTCTCATTTCTGAGTGGATCATTTCAAAATGAATGACTCTAGTGGCTACTGTTGGCTCACAGATCTGCTTTCAGACAAGGAGACTACTGTTGTAACTTGAATAACATTCTCATCTTCACGAAGCCTGACCTGTGTGACTGCTGAGATTTTTGTTGTTGTTGAAGAAATGAATAAACAATGAATAAAGTGTCTTCTTACTTTTCTTGTGTATCCATCCAATAAACACCTGCCCCATGATGTAATCTGAATGTGTAACTGTCTATTAGTCATTTAAAATTAAATAATAAAATCTAAAATTATATGCAATATTGTATTTTTAGATTATATAACCATTTGCAATCATTTTATATTCCTTATTTTGATTTTTAGTATATTTATTGTTTCCCCAAGCTTTGTGCCATCAGCAGATTGTACAACTATGTTCTATCTTTTTAATAAATAATAAAAATGATGGGATCAAAAATATATCTTAATAAACCAAACCCTTGGTTAATATAAATTTATGAATATATTGTATGTCTGGTTGAAAGACTATTAAAAACAAAAATCAAACTTTATAATTGTACTGTCAACCAGACATATTTTTCCATCTTGCTCAGTGTCTTATTACATGCTTATTACATGCCTTTCTGAGTAGATTTAAAGCAAATGTGAGACAGTAAACGCTCATTCTATGTGTACATGTCTTACATAGTATTAAAGCATATTAGAGAGAAAAGTATAGACTCCAAACTCAGATACTGAGGGTTTGGATACCAGATCTGAAATTTATCAACTGTGTGATCTCAGACATATTATTTCATTTCTCTGTGCTCTGATGTCTTCATCAATAAGGTGAAGATGATAATAATAGATTCTACTGTTTGAATATTAATGCATACAAAATACATAATCCCACACAAGAAACATAACCTTTTCATTACTAGCTATTAGTTATTATTCCAATTAATCAGTTAGTTCTGTGCAGGTGAAGAGGTGCAAATTGTAAAGCTCTGCATTCACTGTTCCAACTTGAATAGTATGCAATTGATTGATCTTTATTCAATGAATATTTTTTGAGCACCTAATGCATGTGAACCACATAAGTTAGGGAATTTTATTAGTAATTAACCAGATTCCCAACAAAAGTCAGTTTATGTTTACATATGAACATGAAGTAGAAAGAAAAGAAAGCAGGATAATTGGAAAAGAAAATAATGACATTCAAGACTTTTTATGAAATAGATGTTGTTCAGGGCAACTGAGAAGAAGGATAATTTCCTACAAATAAAGAGTTCTGGTAAAAAAGGACAACATGAAGAAAGTTGAGTGAACTTTTGTTAATAAGATTAAGCTAATTAAACACCAAATAGTCTTTAGAAACAACAGCTGGTAGGTTCAGGGTATCAGGTATGGTTTTGATAATGTTGTACAGTAGTTTATAATAGTGAAACTTAGAAACAACCAAAAAAATCCAACAATATGGTATTAATTCAATGATAATGTTAATAATACATCCATGATCTGTTGGTGAATATGTGTAGACATAGATATTGAAAGATGGTCACATTGTTAAGTGGAAAAATAGGTAGAAGAATAGCACAAACAGCCTGACCGGTGTGGTTTAATGGTTGAGCATCGACTCATGCACCAAGAGGTCACCAGTTCGAATCCTGGTCAGGGCACATGCCCAAGTTGTGGGCCAAATGCCCAGTGAGGGCATGCAGGGGGTGGCCAATCGATGTTCTCTCTCATCGATACTTCTATCTCTCTCTTCCTCTCCTTTCCTCTCTCTCTAAAATTCAATAAAATAAAATTTTAAAAAAGTATAGCACAAACAATATGATCTCAGTTTACTTTTATTATATATATGAAAAGGTCTGATGGAACCAAGGATGAGATTGCCGTTAATGTATAGTTCCTTCTTTCTTCCATCAGTGTATTGTAACATTTTACAACAAATATCTATTATTTTTATGATTGAAAATGTATTATTATTTTTATTTTATACTTACATTTATAGATTATTTTTTTACTATTCAAAGTCATTTAAATTTATATTGCTATCTTTTTGTTTTTATGAGGCAGACAAAGAACACATTACTTACTCCAACTTAAAAGTGAAGAAACAAGAGTACACAGCTTGTTAATGTCAGAATTAGGCCTAGAAACTGTTGCAGTTCATCGTTTTTTGTACTGAACATGTTGGAGTTGACAGCAATGATAAACAAAACTGTTTTATAATTTGTTTTGAAATATTTCAAGATGGACATACTTTTATTCCAGTACTGTTTCTTTAGCTTTTTTCTCTTTCCTGAATAGATTACAGTAAAAATATGTGTGTGTGTGTGTGTGTGTGTGTGTGTGTGTGTGTGTGTTTCAGAGAACAGTAAGCCTTCAAGTGAACTTATAGTTTACCTTTAGTCACTTTTTATTCATTTTTATTCAGTGAGAATATCTTATAGCCTAAACTAATTCTAAAAAGCAAATTAGGAAGTTTAAAAGAACATGAACATTTTTCTAGCAACATTTGGTGAACCAGGCAAGCGATTTTCTAAGTGCTACTATAGTAAAGGTGCCATTCTTCCAGAGATAATCTATCTGTTCAGAAATGCAACACTTTTAGTGCATATATTTGGAAAGCAAAGGAAAAATAGGTTATATAAACATTGTATTTTTATTGTCATTGAGTTTAGCCTTGTATTTAAGAAACAATTAGAGATTTTGAGAAAAATGGTTATGGACAAGATAGAACAGATATACGTCTTACTCCTCCCATTTTATATATAAGATCCAGGTTATAAAAATGCTGGGTATTATATATAAAACAGACATGAGAAAACTCTTAAAGGATAAAAATAAAAGAAGGTAAAGTAGCTATGGAACTAGAAATCCAAAGAACAACTCTGTGGTTATAACGATGGATTTTCTTTCTTGTCTCACATACCCCAGACTGGATACTAGAGAATGCAGCAGCCCAAGAATACTTTTTTTTTTTTTTATATGACAAGAAAAAAAAAAAAAAGCCTATTCTTTACAGCTAAAGTACCATGAAGGGAGAAGCCTAATAAGGGGGAAAAATACTTTGAGATAATAGCCATCCTACTGTTGCCAAACAACACAGGAAACAGTAATCATACCCCTAGTTCATCAGCAAAGACAAAGAGGGAGCTTACAATTCTACCTTTGCTCTGCTGTAAAGAGGCAAACCTCTCCTTCCCCTTACCATCCACAATGGTGGTATCAGATAAGAACTAGTATTGAGTGCGAACTTTCATTACTGCCAGATCGATGGTAATGGGACACCTTGCTTCATGGAATCAGTGGAGTAGGTGTGGAAAATCTGAACTTCCACACACCACAGTTGGAAATATGGAGGAACTCTTCCAAATCAATGTGATTTTAGAAGGGGTATAATGAAGAACTATAACATGTACCACAGATAAGCAATAATGAGACTCTGTCTCTTCAGTGCAAATAGAGGCCATGTGGCGAGCAATAAAGAGATATCTCTTTCCCAACAAGACAGTGCCATCAGAAGTTTAGTTCAGGGCCTGAAATTTCAATCTCACCCAACAATAATATGAGTAATCTGGACTTTTCATTTCACTTGGAAATAAAGAGGCAGCAGTCCCCCTTTCTTAGACAATTTGATTCTAGAAGTGGTCTGGTAACACAGGTTTTACATAAGATCAAGTGTTTCATGGCATAATATTCAAAATATCCAGCATACAATGAAAATCACTTCTCATACAAAGAGCCAATCTCAATTTGAATGAGAAAAAGAATTCAAAAGATGCTGTGAACAATAAAGATAACACCAATATTGAAATTATCTGACAATTTTTTTTTTATCCTCACCGAGGACATTTTTGCATTTATCTTGAGGCAGAGCAGGAGGGAGAAAGGGGGGAAGAGAGAGAGAGAAACATTGATGTGAAAGAGACACATTGAGTGGCTGCCACCCACACGACCCCAATCGGGGCCAGGGACAAACTGCAACTAAGGTACATGCCCTTACCGGGAACCGAACCCGGGCCTCTCTGGTCCACAGTCCGAGGCTCCAACCGCTGAGCCAAACTGGCCAGGGCGAAATTATCTGACAATTTTAAAAGTTATAAAATGCTCAATGAGCAACATAAACAATATTGAAAATAAATAACAAAAATGAGACTCAACAAAGAAATGCAACATCTCAGCAAATAAAAAGAAGATTCAAAGAAAAAACAAATTTATATTTTAGAACTAAAAAATATATTAACCAAACTAAACTAAAACAACTCAACAACACAATAGAGAGGACTCAAGACAGAATAATAGAGATTATGTAATCTGAACAACAGAGAGAAATTGCTTTTAAAGAGTAGCAACTTGAGCCCATCTGGTGTGGCTCAGTGGTTGAGCATTGACCCATGCACCAAGAGGTCGCCGGTTCGATTCTTGGTCAGGGCACATGCCCAGGTTGTGGGCCCGATCCCCAGTGGGGGGCATGCAGGAGGTGGCCTATCGATGTTCTCTCATCGATGTTTCTATCTCTCTCTCCCTCTCCCTTTCTCTCTCTCTAAAATCAATATAGAAAAAAACTTAAAAAAATAAAAGAGTACCAAATTGCAACTAGAAAATGAGCAGTACTGGAGATCTAATGGACAGCATAGTAATTATCGTCAACAATGGTGTATTATATACTTCAAAATTGCTAAAAGACTAGATCTTAAATGTTCTTACCACAAACATGTGATAGAAGTATTAGCTAAAACCATAAAGGTAATCATATTACATTATATAAATGTAGCAAAGTAACATGTTATAGCTGAAACACAATGCTATATGTCAAGTGTATCTTAATTTAAAGTAATACATGAATAAAAATGTGTAAATCAGATATCAAAATGATTTCAACCAAAAAAAAGGATCAATCAATCTTAAAGGCCTATTATAAACATCTATGTACTAAATTAAACAGGCCCAAATCTTACACAAATGAAGAGACAAATAATACATTCATGAGGAATATTTGAAAAATTTAATACCCCCTTTTTTTTAATCCTCAACCGAGTACATTTTTGCATTTATCTTCAGATAGAGCGGGAAGGAGAGAGGGAGGAAGAGAGAGAGAGAGAGAAACATCGATGTGAGAGAGACGCATCGACTGGCTGCCACCCACATGACCCCAACCGGGGCCGGGGACAAACTGCAACCGAGGTACGTGCCGGTAGCGGGAACCAAACCCGGGACTCTCTGGTCCATGGGCCGACGCTCTAACTGCTGAGCCAAACCAGCCAGGGCTTAATACCCCATTTTTAATAATGATTAAAACAATTAGGCAAATCAACAAAGAAGTAAAATACTTGAATGACCCTATAACCAACTTGACCTAACAGACTTCTATGTATACTCCATGCAACAACAGCAAAACACACACACACACATTATTCTCAACTGCACATAGAACATTCTCCCTAATTCACAACAAATGTTGGGACATAAAGCAAGTCTCACTACATTTTAAAGAATAGAAATAATACAAATCATGTTCTCTAATCACAAAAGAATAAAATTAGAAATAAATAACAAAAAGAAATTTAGGGAATTCACCAATGTGTGAAAATGTAAGAATACATTTTTAAATTAGTGGGTCAAAGAACAAATCACAAATTAAAGTACAAAATATTTTCAAAGAAATAAATTGGAATCACTGTGCACAAAAATGTATCAGATGCAGCATAGCGCACTGCTTAGAGAAAAATTTGTAGCTGTAAATGCATATATTTAAAAACAACACTTATCTAAAACAAATAACTTAAACTAATTTATGATACTAAAAAGGAAGAGCAAACTAGACACAAATCAAACAGATGGAAGGAAATAATAAAGGTTATAGGAGAAATAAAACACAGACTGAATAGAAAAAAATAATATCTATAAAACAAAAGTTGATTATTTCAAAAGATTAACAAAATTAAGAAAACACTAACTAAATACTATGAAAATTATACATCAATATATTATATAACCTAGATAAAATGAACAAATACTATAAACACCCAACTACCAAAACTAACTCAGGAGATAAAAGAAAATCTGACTAGACCTATAACAAATAAAGAAATATTAAATTAGCAATAAAGAAACTCCCACAAAGAAAAGTGTAGAAATAGTTTAATTGGTGTATTCTATCAAGTGTTCAAGGAAACGTTATCAACAATCTTTCACAAACTCTTCCAAAAATTAAAAGAGAGGAACATTGCCCAGTTTATACTTTGATGCCAGTATTACTGTTATCAAAATCTGACAGAGATATCAAAAGAAAAGAAATCTATAGACCAATATTTTTATTAATATACATATAAAAATATTCAACGAAATACTAGTAAATAAAATTCAACAACATATAAAAATGATTACACATCAGAACAAAATGAAATGCTCCTAGAAATGCAAAGTTGTCATTACATTTTAAAATCAACTAATGTAGGGAGACATAAAAAAGATGGCAGTGGGCAGGACTGGAGAGAGAGTGAGTGTGTTAGAGTGTGAGCGAGTGTGAGAGAGAATGAATGGACATGAGTGTAGACGAACAACTTCGAGCAGTGCAGAAACGTGGGGCAGAGGGTTCCTGCGCTGTGGACGCGGAGCAGCAGCTGGCTATCATGGTAAGCAACTTATCAGGGCACTTCTCCGTGCACAGCCAGGAGGCCCCACCATTTTGGAAGATCCCTGATCTTCGCTGGGAGGAGGCAGTGGGACCTACTAGGGCCAAGTGACCTGAGTCCACCAGAGTGCTTTGCACCATCAGACCAGTGGACCCTGCTGTGTCAATGCAGACCAGCACACAGTAGAGGCACTGTCAAGGTACCTGCTACAGAAGCCACAACCGGCCAGGAGCCCAGCACCATCCCCCACAGCAGCAGCCTGATCAGAGCCAAGCACCACCCCCAGCAGCAGTAGCATCAGCTTGGGAGCCTAGCACCTTCGCCCACAGCAGCAGTGACTGGGCAGGAGTGGAGCCCCATCCCCAACAGCAGCTGAGGCTTGGGAGCTGAGCATCCTATCCCCCAAGAGCAGCAGAGGATTGGGTGCTGAGAGCACCCTCTGGCAACAGCAGTAGGAGTAGCAGCACAAACCGGGAGCTGACACCTGCCCCCAGAAGCATTAACAGCAGTTGATCAGCAGCTGAGCCCCACCAGGCAGCAGTGCACCCCAGCAGAGTCCCAGCGGCGGGGACGCACATGCCCCAGCAGAGCCCTGGTGGTGGGGACCTACGTGCCCCAGCTGTGCCTAACTTGACAGACCAATACCAGCCACCAGTTGTCAGTCCTCCAGGACCCACAGCAGGCAAGAAGCACCACACACCAAAATGGTCTGGGAGGCAAAGCAGCCTTATTTGATACACACTGACCTGCCTACACATCCCAACGTCCCTCACCAGGCTTAGAACTATCAGACTGCTAAAATGGGGAGACAAAGAAACAACACCCAAAAGAAAGAAAAGGAGGAATCACCAGAAAAGAACTACATGAAATGGAATAACGTAAATTATCAGATAAAAAATTTAAAACAATAATTTTAAGGGTGCTCAAAGAATTCAGTGACAACTACAAACAATTTAATGAGAATTAAAAAGTGCTCAGTGGGAACTACATCAGCTTAATAAAAGAGGTAGAAGCTATGAATAAAACTCAAGAGGAAATAAAGACTGACATAGCTGATATGAAAAATATCTTAGAAGAATTCAATAGTAGATTTGAAGAAGCTGAAGACTGAATCAGTGAATTAGAAGACAAGGTAGGAAAAAACAAAACAAAAAACAACTCCCAAATAGGGCAGCAAATGAAAAAAAAAAATCACAAAGCAGGAGGAGAGTTTAAGGGAGTTTTGGGACAATACAAAACATAACAACATTTGCATTATAGGAGTACCAGAAGAAGAAGAATCAGAGAAAGGGAAAGAGAATCTGTTTGAAGAAATAATGACAGAAAACTTCCCCAATTTGATGAAGGAAAAAGTCACACAAGTCCAGGAAACACACAGAGCCCCAAGCAAGATGAACCCAAAAAGACCCACAGCTTGACACATAATAATTAAAATGGCAAACATTAAAGACAAAGGAAGAATCTTAAAGGAAGCAGGAGAGAAGAAAAAACTACCTACAAGGGAGCTCCCATTAGATGGTCAGCTGCTTTCTCAATAGAAACACTGCAGACCAGAAGGGAGTGGCATGAAGTGTACAAAGTAATGAAAGGCAAGGGTCTGAATCGAAGACTACTCTATTCAGCAAGGCTACCATTCAAAATTGAAGGAGGCATACTTGAGAAAGATGGCAGCGGGCAGGACCGGAGGGAGGGTGAGTGCGTGACAGAGTGAGCGAGTGTGAGAGAGAGTGTGAGTGGACGTGAAGGTGGACGACCAAACTCGTGCAGTGCAGAGACAAGGAACAGAAGTTTCCTGTGCTGTGGACAGAGAGCAGCTGGCTACCACAGTAAGGGGATCTTCAGGGCAGGGAGGTCCCACAATTTTGGAAGATCTCGGGTCTTCCCTGGGAGGAGGCAGTGGGAGCAGCTAGGGCCCAGCAACCTGAGCCCACCAGTGCACCTGGCACTATCGGACCAGTGGACACCCTGTGTCAACACAGATCAGTGCACAGTAGTGGAGCTGCCAAGGTGCTATCAACAAATCATCAAACAACAAGTGTTGGTGAGGGTGTGGAGAAAAGGGGACTCCAGTACACTGCTGGTGGGAATGCAGACTGGTGCAGCCACTGTGGAAAACACTATGGTGTTACCTCAAAAAGTTAAAAATTGAACTGCCATTTGACCCAGTGGTCCCACTTCTAGGAATATACCCTAAGAAACCTGAAACACCAACCAGAAAGAATATATGTACCCCTATGTTCATATCAGCACTATTTACAATAGCTACAATCTGGAAACAACCCGTGTCTATCAGTAGATGAGTGGATAAAAAGGCTGTGGTACATGTACACAATGGAGTACTATGCAGCTGTAAGAAAGAAAGATCTCTTATCCTTTGAGATGGCATGGAAGGACCTGGAGTGTATTATGCTAAGTGGAACAAGCCAAGCAGAGAAAGACAAGTATCACATGATCTCATTTATTTGTGGAATTTAATGAACTAAACAAACTGATGAACAGAATTGACCCAGAGACACAGAGGTGAGGTACGGACTGACGGTCTTCAGAGGAGGGGGGTTGGGGGGAGGAGATAAACCACAGAACTTATATGCATGTGTGCATGACCAATGGACATGGACAATGGTGCTGGGGATGGGGTGGGGGAGATGGAGGGAGAGTGTCATTGGGGGAAAAAGGAGAAACATCTGTAACAAAAACAAATTAATAAAAATAAATAAAATAAAATAAAATTTGAAGGAGAAATAAAGAGCTTCACAGAGGGAAAAAAAAAAAAAAAAAAACAGCTAAAGGGATTTACCGCCTCCAAACCAGCATTCAAGAAATTCTAAAGGGACTGCTGTAAGAAGGAGAAGAAAGAGAGAGAGAGAGAGAGGAACACAGGCATGAAATAACAATGGCAATGAATAAGTATCTCTCCATAATAACTTAGATGTAAATGGCTTTAATGCTCCAATCAAAAGACATAGGGTAGCTGATTGGACTCCTATATATACTGTCTACAAGAGACCAAAAGACTCACACAGGATGAAAGTGAAGGGATGGAAAAATATTTTCCAGGCAAATTGAAATAAAAAAAAAAAATCTAGTGTAATAATGCTTGTATCTGATAAGATAGACTTCAAAACGAGGGCCATAATAAGAGACAGAGAAGGTCACTACATAATATTAAAGGAATCAATCCAACAAGAGGATAAAACCTTGGTAAACATATATACACCAAATACAGGTGCACCAAAATATATCAGAAAACTTCTGGAGGACTTCAAGAGAGAGATCAATAACAATACAATCATACTGGATGACTTTAACACCCTACTGACACCACTGGACAGATCATCTAGACAAAAAATTAACAAGGACACAGAGTCTTTAAATGATAAATTAGATCCGTTGGACTTAATTGATATTTACAGAATATTTCACCCCAAAGTTGCAGAGTATACACTCTTCTCAAGTGCACATGGGAAATTTTCGAAGATAAACCACATATTAGGACATAAAGTAAGTCTCTATAAGTTCCAGAAGATTGAAAACATATCAAACATCTTCTCAGATCACAATGGCATGAAACAAGAAATCAATTATAACGGAAACATTCAAACACATGGAGGCTAAATAAGATGTTATTAAACAATGAATGGGTTACCAAGGAGATCAAGGAAGAAATTAAAAACTGCCTGGAAACCAATGAAAATGAACACACAACAAAACAAAATCTATGGGACACAGCGAAAGCAGTCCTGAGCAGGAAGTTCATAGCACTACAGGCTTACCTCAAGAAACAACAAAAATTTCTAATTGACTGTCTAACCCTACAACTTAAAGAACTAGAAAGTAAACAAAAAGAAAAACCCAGAGCAAGTAGAAGGAAAGAAATACTAAAGATCAGAGCAGAAATAAATGACATAGAAACTTAAAAAAATAAAAATCAAAAGATCAATGAAACAAAGACTTGATCCTTTGAAAAGATAAAAAGATTGATGGACACTTAGCCAGACTCACCAAGAAACAAAAAGAGAGGACACAAATAAACAAAATCAGAAACGAAAGAGAAGTAACAACTGACACCACAGAAATACAAAGGATCATTAAAACATACTACCAACAATTATACGATGCAAATTAGACAATCTAGGCAAAATGGACAAATTTCTAGAAACACACAGTCTCCCAAAACTGAACCTGGAAGAGATAGAAAACTTGAATAAACCAATAACAACTAAGGAAATTGAAGATGTAATCAAGATACTCCCAGCAAACTAAAGCCCAGGCCCGGACGTCTTCATGGGGGAGTTCTACGGAACCTTCAAAGAAGAACTAACACCCATTCTCCTCAAACTATTCAAAAAATTCAAGAAGATGGAAGACTTCCAAACCCATTTTATGAGGCCAACATAATTCTAAATTCCAAAACCAAATAAGGACACTACAAAGAAAGCAAACTACAGGCCAATATCCCTGATGCACACAGATGCCCAAATCCTTAACAAAATACTAGCGAATCGATCCAGCAATACATCGAAAAACGTATTCATCATGATCAAGTGGGATTCATCCCAGGGATACAAGGATGGTACAATATTCACAAATCAATAAATGTGATCCAGCACATAAACAAAATGAAAGATAAAAACCATATGATCATGTCAATAGATTCTGAGAAAGCATTCAACAAAATCCAGCACCCATTTTTTATAAAAACGCTCATCAATGTGGGAATAGAGGAATCATATCTCGACATAATAAAGGCCATATATGAAAAACCTACAGCCAACATTATATTCAATGAGCAAAAACTACAAGCATTTTCTTTAAGAACAGGAACAAAACAGAGATGCCCACTTTTGCCACTCTTATTTAAACATAGTACTGGAAGTCTTAGCCACAGCATTTAGACATGAAGAAAAAATAAAGGGATCCAAATTGGAAAGGGGAACATGAAATTATCATTATTTGCAGATGACATAATACTGTACATAGAAAACCCTAAAGACTCCATCAAAAATCTGCGAGATTTAATAAATGAATTTGTTCCAAATAGCAGGATATATAATTAATGTCAAGAAATCGATGGCATTCTTATACACCAACAATGACCTCATAGAAAGAGAAAATAAAAAGCAATTCCATTTACCATTGTGGCAACAAAAATTAAGATAAATAAGAATAAACTTAACCAAAGAAGTAAAGGACCTATTTGCAGAAAAATACAGGTCATTGAAAAAAGAAATAGAGGAAGATATAAAAAAGTAAAAGCATATACCTTGTTCATGGATTGGAAGAATTAACATCATTAAAATGTCCATACTACCCAAAGCAATCTATAGATTCAATGCAATCCCCATTAAAATGCCAACAACAGTCCAGCCGGTGTGTCTCAGTGGTTGAGCACTGACTCATGCACCAAGAGGTCGCCAGTTTGATTCCCAGTTAGGACACATGGCCAGGTTGTGGGCCCAATCCCCAGTGGGGGGCATGCAGGAGGTGGCCATTCGATGTTCTCTCTCATCGATGTTTCTATCTCTCTCTCCCTCTCACTTCCACTCTCTATAAAATAAATAAAGGAAAAATAAAATTCTTTAAAAAATAAATAAATAAAATACCAACGACATATTTCACAGAACTAGAACAAATACTCCAACAGTTTATATGGAACAAAAAAAAGACCCCGAATAGCTACAGCAATCTTGAAAAAGAAGGACAAAGTAGGATGGATCATAATATTGGATATCAGGTTATACTACAAAGCCATAGTAATCAAAATAGCCTGGTACTGGCACAAGAACAGGCATATAGAGGAAAGGAACAGAACAGAGAACCCAGAAATTGACCCAAGTCATTATGCCCAATTAATATTTGACAAAGGTGGCAAGAGCATACAGTGGAGTAAAGACAGCCTCTTCAATAAATGCTGTTGGGAAAATTGGACAGCTTCATGCAAAAAAAAAAAAAAAAAAAAAAAAAAAATGAAGCTAGACCAACAACTTACACCATACACAAGAATAAACTCAAAATGGATAAAAGACTGAAATGTGACTTGTGAATCCATAAAAATCCTAGAAGAAAATGTAGGCAACAAATTTCAGATATCACACGCAGCAGAATTTTCACTGATACAATGTCTAAGGCAAGAGAGACAAAGGAAAAAATGAACACATGGGACTACATCAAACTAAAGAGCTTCTGCACAGCAAAAGAAACAACCATCAAAATGGAAAGGGAACCCACTATATGAGAGAGCATAATTGCCAATGATACATCAGATAAGAGGTTAATCTCCAAAATATATAGAGTACTCATACACATCAACAAAATGAAGACAAAGAACCCAATTAAAAAATGGGCAGAGGACCTAAATAGACACCTCTCCAAACAGGACATACAAATGGCCGAGAGATATATGAAAAAATGCTCAATGTCACTAATCATGAGAGAGATGCAAATTAAAACGACTATGTGGTATCACATCACACCTGCCAGAATGGCTGCTATCAACAAATCATCAAACAACAGGTGCTGGTGAGGGTGTAGAGAAAAGGGGACTCTAGTACACTGCTGGTGGGAATGCAGCCACTATGGAAAACAATATGGTGTTTCCTCAAAAAATTAAATCTTGAACTGCCATTTTACCCAGTGATCTCAATCAGAAAGAATATATGTATCCCTATCTTCATAGAAGCACTGTTTATAATTGCTAAGATCTGGAAAAATCCCAAGTGTCCATCAATATATGAGTGGATAAAAAAGCTATTATATATATATATATATATATATATATATATATATATATATACACACACACACACACACACACACACACACAATGGAATACTATGCAGCTGTAAAATATATAATATATATTTTTATGTATTTATAATATATATAAAATATATAATATATCAATATATATATATTCCTCTGTATATATAATATATACAGATCAATATGTAAAATCAATTGTATTTGTTTACACTAACAATGAACAATATAAAATAAAATTATGATTAACTTACAATGACAAAAATGAGGAATAAGTTTAAGAAGAGAATTGTGAGAAGTGTACACTTAAAACTCAAAAACATTTTTGAAAGAATTATTTAAAGACATAAATAAATCTAAATACATCCCATGTTCATGAATTAAAACATTTAAGTTGTGAAGATGGCAATACTCCAAAATTGATATACAGAGTTATTATAATCTCTTTCAAAATCTAAGCTGCCTTTTATTCAGAAATTCACTAGGTGATCCTGAAATTCATAAAACAATTCAATGGACACAGAATAGCCAAAACAATCATGTGAAAGGATATGGTTGATGAAATCACAGTCTGATTTTATGACTTCTACATTGTTACAATAATGAAGAGTGAGTGGTACTGGATATAAGTAGACATATGTTCAATGTAATTGAATTGAGAGTCCAGAAATAAACCTTTATGTTTACAGTAAATTTTTTTTATAAGGGTGCCAAGAAAATTCAATAGAGAAAAAATAATCTTTTCAACAAATGGTGTTGGGACAACTGGATATGCACACACTGAAGAATGACATTAGTTCAATTTATTTATTTATTTATTTATTTATTTATGTATGTATGTATGTATGTATGTATGTATGTATGTTAATCCTTACCCAAGGATATTTGTTTTCATTGATTTTTAGAGAGAGTGAAAAGGAAGGAGAGAAGGGGGAGAGAGAAACATCAATGTGAGAGAGACACATTGATTGGTTGCCTCCTGCATACAACTAGACTGGGGTCAAGGATTGAACCTGCAACCCAGGTACTGCTCTTGACTAGGAATTGAATCCAAGACCCTTTGACACTCTGAGCCACATTGGCCAGGGCATGGAGTTGGATCACTTTATATACAAAAAATTAACTGAAAATGGATGATAGACCTAAATGTAATAATAAAAACTAAAACTCCTAGAAGAAAATATTGAAGGAAATCTTTATGATCTTGGAGTAGGCAATAGTTTCTTAAATATAATACCATAAGCACAAGTTACAAATGGAAAAAAAAAAAACATAAATTAGACTTTGTCAAAATTGAAAACTTTTGTGTTTTAAAAGACCTCATCAAGAAAATAAAAAGACAACCCACATAATGGGAGAAATTATTGTCAAATTTATATCTGATAAGAAACATATATCCAGAATATATAAAGAACTCTTACAACTCAATAAAAATGTAACCATGTTTAAATAATAGGAAAATTGTTTGAATAGACATTTCTCCAAGTAAGATATATGAGTAGTCAACCAGCACATGTAAAGATGCCTCAATATCATTAGTCAAAGAAAACACATTAAACCCACATTAAAATACCACTTCACATCCACTAGGTTGGCTAAAAGAAAAAGAAAGACAATAAGTAATATTGGCAAAATTGTAGAGAAACTGGAACCCTCACACATTGTTGGTAGGAATTTAAAATGGTATAAAATTAGTGGAAAACATTTGAATGGTTCTATAAAAAGATAAACTGATTTACTAAATGACCTAGCGACATTGATCTTCTGTATATTAACTATGCATCCACACAAAAACATGCACTGTATCTATAGCAGCATTACTCTTAATATCCAAAAGGCAGAAACAACCCAAACATCTATCATTGATAAGTGGATACACAAAAGGATGACATATTCATACAAAGGAATACTATTTTGCAATAAAAAATAAAATTCTGACACATGCCACAGTATAGATGAACCTCATAAACATTATGCTTAGTGAAAGAAGTCAGAAACAAAAGTAAAATTGGAAAATCCAATTTATATATAATGCCCAGAATAAGCAAATGCAGAGAGATAGAAAGTAAATTACAGGCATACCTCATTTTACTGAGTTTCACAGATACTGTGAATTTTGCAAATTGAAGGTTTGTGGCAGCCATGTGATGAGCAAGCCAATTGGCACCATTTGTTTTCAACAGCATTTGCTCAGTTTGTGTCTGTGTCACGTTTTGGTAATTTTAACAATATATCAAACTTTTTCATTATTATTATATTTGTTATGGTGATCTATAATCAGTGATCTGTGATGTTACAAATGTAATTGTTGAGGGGGGAGGATGCACCACAAATTGCAACCATAGAACAAGGCAAACTTAATTGGTAAATGTGGCGTGCGTTCTCACTGCTCCACCAACTGGAAGTTGCCCTGTATCTCTCCCTCTCCTCTGGCGTCCCTATTTTCTGAGACACAACAATATTGAAATTAGGCCAATTAATATTTCTACAATGGTCTCTAAGTATTCAACTGAAAGAGAGTTTCATGTCCCTCATTTTAAATCAAAAGCTAAAAATACCTAAGCTTAGTTGAGGAAGGCATTTTGAAAGCCAAGACAGTCTGAAAACTAGGCCTTTTGCTCCAGTTTGCCAAGTTGTAAATGCAGAGGAAATGTTCTTGAAGGAAATTAAAAGTGCTACTCCAGTGAACACACAAATGATGAACCAAAACAACCTTATTACTGGATAGATCAAATCAGATGCAACATTCCCTTAAACCAAAGCCTAATCCAGAGTAAACTCCCAACTCTCTTGGATTTTATAAAGACTGAGAAAGACAAGTAAGCTGCAGAAGAAAAGTTTGAAGCTAGCAGAGGTTGGAACACAAGGTTTAAGGAAGGAAGCTGTCACCATAATATAAAAGTGCAAGGTGAAGCAGCATGTACTGATATAGAAGTCACAGCATGTTATCTAGAAAATCTAGCTAAACTAACAGAGGTGACTGCACTAGACTACAGATTATCAATGTAGATGAAACAGCCTCATATTAGAAGAAGATGCCATCTAACACTTTTATAGCTAGAGAAAAGAAGTCTATGCCTGGCTTCAAAGCTTCAACGTACCAAGGGGATGGGGGGTAGAGGGGACTGAACAAAAGAAGGTGAAGGGATTAATCAAATAACATGTATGTGTAGCCCATGGACACAGACAACAGTTTGGTGAAGGGCAGGGTAAGGGGAGGCAGGGACTGGGTGGAGGTGGACAAAGTGGGGAAGGGGAAATGGGGACATCTGTAGTAGTGTCAACAATAAAAAAATAAAAAAAAGTACAATCTGACTCTCTTGTTAGGGACTAATGCAGCTGGTGACTACTTTAAGTTTAAGCCAAAGCTTATTTACCATTCTGAGAATCCTAGGACTCTTAATAATGATGTTAAATCTACTCTGCCTGTGTTCTATAAATAGAATAACAAAGTTTGGATGACAGCACATCTTATAGCAAAATGGCTGAATATTTTAAGCCCACTGTTGAGACCTACTGCTCAGGAAAGAAAGATCCCTTTCAATTTCTCATTGACAATGTATCTGGTCACCCAAACACTCTGATGAGTGTGTACAAGATTAATGTTGTTTTTATGCCTCCTAGCACAACATTGCATTCTGTAGCCCATGGATCAAAGAGTAATTTAACTTTCAAGTCTTCTTATTTAAGAAATACAAGTGCTATTTTAATGTGGGTTTAATATGTGTTTTCTTTGACTAATGATATTGAGGCATCTTTACATGTGCTGGTTGGCTACCATAGACAGTAATTCCTTTAATGAATCTGGGCAAAGTAAATTGACAATATTCTGGAAAGAATTCACCATTGTAGATGCAATTAAGAATATTAGTGATTCATGGGAACAGGTAAAAATATCAACATTAACAGGAGTTTGGGAGAAGTTGATTCCAACCCTCATGGATGCCTTTGAGGGTATTCAAGACTACAGTGGAGGAAGTAACTGCAGACGGGGTAGAAATAGCAAGAAAACTAGAATAAGGAATGGAGCCTGGAGATGTGACTGAATTGCTGCAACATCATTATAAAACTTTAAGGAATGAGGATTTGCTTCTTATGGATGAGCATAGAAAATGGTTTCTTGATATTGAAACTACTGCTGGTGAAAATGTGGTTCATGGATATTGAAATGACAACAAAGGATTTAGAATATTACATAAAGTTAGTTGATAGAGCATCAGCATGGTTTGAGAAAAGTGGCTGTAATTTTGAAGGAAGTTCTACTGTGGGCAAAATGCTATCAAACAATATTGCATGCAATAGAAAAATTATTCATTAAAGGAAGAGTCAATTAATGCAGCAAACTTCATTGTTGTCTTATTTTAAGACACTGCCATAGCCATGCCAACTTTCTGCATCCACCACCCTTATTAGTTAGCAGTCCTCAACATTAAGGCAATATCCTCCTCCAGCAAAAAGATTGTGACTCATTGAAGGCTTAGATAATGGTTAGCATTTTTTAGCAATAAGTAGTTTTTAATTAAGGTATGTACATTGTTTTTTAGACATAATGCTATTGCAGACTTAATAGACTACAGTATTGTGTAACTATAACATTTATATGCACTTGGAAAACAAACAAACAAAAATGTGTGACTTGTTTTATTGCTTTATTTTTGTGAAAATAAAAATCCAAATCCACAATATCTCCGATGTCCCTGTATTGGTTGCCAGGGGCTCAGGTAAAGGGTAAATAGGGAGTGGCCCATGACACTGGGCATGCACCATTTTAACCAACATTCCACCCCAAGAAATGTATCTGCAGCAGTATAATGAATTTAAAAGACAGATCTGTGCTGAATTTATTGCTTGAATCAGGATCTATTCTAAGGAGCTAGAAGTAGCAAATAAAGAGTGGATTGCCTTTTCCAATAATAGTGTAATGGGAAGTCCCCACAGGCTTTCCAATAAAGCCACCAAATCGCTGCATAAACAAAGAGCCAGAGTCCAGGTATCTGTCTCTCAGAGGGCACCTATTCCAATTCCAGGTCACAAAATGATAATCAAGAATATAGATTATGTTTAATCAGGTAAAACTTTTTCAACTTTTCCAACTCCCTTTCCTCTGGACACTGAAACTGGAGTAAACAAAGTATCAGATCCAGTTGTGGAAGAGGTAGGACAGGAAGATTAGATACAGGTTATTTCATGTTTTCACTTTAAGCTTTTGAACCTGATTCAGGATAAGATCTCTCTGTGTAAAACTAGAAATTAAATTAATTGTGAGGTTTAAATTTTTTATTCAGACTACATTGGACTTCTTAATATATGTAAAACTGTGTTAAATCCTGAAATTTACCAGATAAACTAGGGGAATCAGAAGACATTGTGCAAGGATAGAGATCTTATTAAATGGGTCTGCAAGAGAATAATACAAGAAAAAAGTTACAAGTTTTGATGATTTTACTTCACTTCATCTTATTCAATCAATTACTCATATTTTTCAAATATTTCAAAATTAAATGTAAGAAATTATTTTTAAAGAAAACTACAATATACAAAGTCTATTTAACTATTATTTCCTCTTTTTTCAAATTTGTATAATTGACTGGGGAAATGACATATCTATGGCAAAGCTCTTCTGTGGATATTATAAACACTTAGAAGTAGCTATGACAATAAATAGATGTGTACCAACTATATTTTGAACAAGTGATTTCCACCTTTATTATCTTAGAAAGAGTAAATAAAAAGATAATGCTGTTTAGGAGCAAAAATATAAGTGGTTCATTGAGAATCAATTATGAAAATTTTATTTGGACTTTTTCTAAATGAAATATCAGAATATATATATATATATATATATATATATATATATATATTTATTATTATTATTAATTTGTTTTTGTTACAGATGTTTCTCCTTTTTCCCCCATTGACACCCTCCTCCTCATCCCCCCGTCCCGTCCCCAGCCCTGTTGTCCATGTCTATTGGTCATGCAAACATGCATATAAGTTCTGTGGTTTATCTCTCCCCCCCAAACACCTCCCTCCTTTTAGGCTTGTCAGTCTGTACCCTACTTCTATGTCTCTGGGTCAATTTTGTTCATCAGTTTGTTTAGTTCATTATATTCCACAAATAAGTGAGATCATGTGATATTTGTCTTTCTCTGCTTGGCTTGTTATATATATATTTAAAACTTTTTGTTTTCAGAATTCAATCCTATAAGGAGAAAATAACACACACATTAAATTATCTAGTTAATTTATTTATGAAAGTCAAGATATGGATAGCATTTTCTCTTATCAAATATATGTGCAAATACATATAAAATGTGTTCTCAAAATTAATGCATTGTGATACCATCATCTTTTATGTTACCTGTCTCCCCTTAATAAACTGAGCACCTTTGGGACAGCACCTGTGAATTATTCATTTCTTCATGCCTAGCACATTGCTGAGATCCTGGCACATGGAGCGTGCCACAGAAATGACTTAGAAAAAATGGGTGGATGGATGGATGATTGAAGCCATTCAATGAATGATTTCTGCTTGAAGACAGGTACCAGAGTGAGATAAATATCAGGAAAATGCCATTTTAAGAGGACTCCAAGTCTTAATTTACTCAAAAGTCCATATTCCTGTAGTAGCAAAGATCATGTTCCAGTGATCATTGTATTAACTTCTATGTCTAGCACTATGCTGTGAACACATGAAGTCCTCCATAACAGTCTATGTATTGAGTTAAATACAAAGAAGCAAATGCAGTACAGGTGTGTTTTGATCCCTATGACTCATATTGCTCTTCAAGTAGATTGTTCTATTGTACACTTGCTGGAGCTCTTCTAGGGATTCACCCAGGGATGCACACCACTAGGAAAGAAAAAGAAATAATGTAAGCCAGTGTCATTGTGATCAGCTGAATTCAGGTTATGATCCTTTTCACCTCTTTCACTTTTTTTTTTCACTCCAAAGCACGTTTGGTAGCTATAAATTGCATCCAAAATGATTTTACTGTAAATATTGTCATTCAAATAAACCACGTGCTTTTAGATTCCTTAATTAACCTGGCCAGTGTGGCTCAGTGGTTGAGCGTTGACCCATGCACCAAGAGGTCCCCGGTTTGATTCCCAGTCAGGGCACATGCCCAGGTTGTGGGCCTGATCCCCAGTGGGGGGCATGCAGGAGGTGGCCAATTGATGTTCTCTCTCGTTGATGTTTCTATCTTTCTCTCTCCCCCTCCCTTCCTCTCTCTCTAAAATCGATAAAGAAAAAATATTTTTAGAGTCCTTAATTGTTCCAACACTACTCAGTCCAGCCACAGAGGTTCAAATTGAGAAATAAATGACATAAATTCTACCCCTGCATTTGTCACTGAGTCATGGAGAGACAATCTTCTATGTCTCTGTGCATCTGCCTTTCAGCTCACAAAATAAGGAAACACTGTTTTTCACCCATTTCTTCATAAATATATAAGAAGAATTAATAAGTTTGGAAGCCAGATATTGGCCATTGACATGTTTTCACAAATCATTTTTTTATTAGCTTGATCCTACATTCTTCTAAAACCTTCCCTAGAGGCCCAAATTGTCCCATGAGTATCGTCTGAATAGTTTCTTCATCTAGCAGATTCTGGATCAATTTTTGTGGCATGTAATTAATGAATAATTTGCATTAAGCATTAATGATAGTCATTCTTGGACCGATACAAACCTGAAGGAAGTTTTTCTTGGGTTTATGCAGTGATATGTGAAAAGAATGGAATCTATAAGCAAATCTATACATCTGATTACTAATCACAGGAATCTTGAGAGCCATACACCTTTACTCATGGTGATATGACAGTCCACCAAACCATTTATACAAGAAAAATTCAATTTAGCATTTTAAATGAGTGTGGGCTGAATGGCAATGACTCTCTATTCGTGTTTCTGCTTTATCTAAATTCCAGGCTGGAAGGGTTAGGGTACGTTTGTGATAGTGTGAATTCTTTGCTCCATGTCCCTTAGAATATATCATTTTACTCTGTAAAACTGAAAGAAATGAGATTAAAATAATTTTTATACTGTATGTTTTTATTGTTTAAGATTTCCACCTCTGGCACAAAAATTGATTTAAATGTTGCCATTTGAAGACAATGAACCAAATTTAGTTGTACAGTAATCACAAATGACACTTGGGGGAAGAATTTGTCACTATAAAGCATTCAACCTTCCTTCCAATTTGATTGGGTACAATAACATATTTAATGGTTATCTGGAAATTGAGTGTTAAACAGAAAGATGTGTATATCTTCCTTTCAGTTTTCAGACCATTTAGTGTTGGGCTCCTGTTAACTTGCAAAGTGATGAAAGGGACCGTACTTTGATATCTTGGGATCTCTTAGCTCCTGTAGTTTAAGCCTAGCTTACCCTCCAGGTGAGTAGAGTTTATTTTTCTCTAAGAACACACATTCTGGAAGATCAGGGTTCAGAGGCATTATTTCTTTTTTTGGTTCTTGGCAGAGAACTGAAAACATTATATATATATATATATATATATATATATATATATATATATATATATATATATATTAGTTATTTAGATAGACAGATAGAAATATACTTAAGATATCCATTGCAACCACTCAAATATAAAAGCTTCTTACATTTCTTCCTAAAGGGAGTTTAAATATGAGTGCTTTAAAGAACAGCATGGCAATATCCACAAATCACTACTTGTAACACATCTTGCCATAAACCTCTGTGTATGGAAAAGTGTTCTTTAGCTAACATTTTAGATAAGTTATATACTCTTCCTATAAGTTACATTTCTTTCATGTTTTAGTGATTTGATAACAGACATCTAGTAGAAAGTAATTACCTGAATGCAAGAACACAAAATAATTCTAAGTGGCTAGCATTTTTTCAATATGAGATTTCATCATGAATTTACTGAATGTTACTATTAATAGTATAGTCACACTGGGTGGATTATATCAACTAAATTGAATGGGTTATTGAAGCATTTAATAGCCATGGAGATTGTTGTGAGTTTTCAAAATCAGATTCCCTACAAAAAATATAAATAAATAAATAAATAAATAAATAAATAAATAAATAAATAAATAAACATATAAACATTTAAGAATACCATACATCCTATCCAAGGTCTTCCTTTCTCCTTCTTATCTTCATGTATTAGACTTAAATAAAATCCTAAGAATATATATACCAATGAACTATTGGAAGTAATGGTATGTTACAATAACTTCTTTCTTTTTTATGCACAACATTTGTTCTATACTATGATTAAAGTGCAACCTATGTAAGTGTGCTACAGAGCAGTGCCTTACCCTGCAAATAGGTGTGTGCAAACTTTATTCTTTGTGGTCAGAGTTGACAAATTTCTAAGGAAAATACTGAGTACTTCTCCAACCTTAATGTTAGATGCTGAGCTATTATAAACCCATAAAATATTCATAAAGATTAATTGTGGGAAATAAAAAGAATAATAGTAAAAACCTAATTTTGTTTGAGAGCTCATATGAGATCTCTTATGAATATGTATTATATAAACTGACACTTGTAAAAATAAGTAAGATTTAATTAACCAAAAAGTGAAGGAAAGTGTACTGTAGGCAGATGGAGTAAATGAAGATATAAACGTGGAAAATTATTCAATATATTCTAGAAATTAAAAAATTATTATAATTACTGGAGCACAGAGAATGAACATGAGTAGTAGTTATGAATAAGGTCAGAGCAGTAGATAGGGGCCAGATCCTGAAAGACCTTGTAGGTAATATTAAAGATTCAATACTTTATTCTTAGATGCAATGGAAAACAATGAACAGGTATCAGGTAGAAATTTGGCATTCAATCCATACTTTTTTTCTGACTACAGTGGTAGGGCACAAGAAAGAGTTTAGGAAAAATATTAGGAATCCTTTGCAGTCACCCAGGAAGACTCTGGTTATTTGGATTACCATTTTCAGAGAGAATGTAGGCAAAAATCAAGTAATTCAAGAAATTCTGTGAATATAGACATCAAGATTTGGTGATAGTGGAGATAAGAATGGGGAGCATGTGAAAACAAACCTCCAGTAGACAACAGAGAAAATGGCAAATTAAAAACCCTTAAAAACCCTCTCCTCCATAAAGGCAATGAGAACACTGGCAAAATTTATTAGAGTCAATTTTTTTAATTTATTTATTTATTTTTATTTATTTATTTTTTATTAATTTATTTTTGTTACAGATGTTTCTCCTTTTTACCCCATTGACACCCTCCTCCCCATCCCCCCACGCCATCCCCAGCTTTGTTGTCCATGGTCATCAGTTATGCATACTAGAGTCAATTTTTTTTTAGAACTCAAAATATTAGCCAAAGACTTCTGACAATTTATAAAATATTTGTTCAAGAAAACTGGCTTAATCTTATTTTCAAAAAAATCTAATTTGTGGCTTTTTAACTTGTCTTATTTTTATTTCCCCAAACCAATTTCATAGGAGCCTTGAAAATCCGCCCAAGATTGGATATATGATAAAGACAACAGAATAGAGAGTACATAAACAGTTTACATATATATGGCCCATTTATGTTTGACAAAGACTTTAAGGAAAACCAATATAAAAAGGATATTTTCAAGAAGTAAAAGCAAAATTTACATATTTATATTTTAAAAATGAATTTGACTCTTATACCAAATGCAAAAATTAGCTCAAAATAAATCATAGACATAAATATAAAAGCTAAAAATATCAGATTTCTAGGGAAAGAAAACAGAGAATAAATTTTTGGTAAATTGGTCAAGAAAAAGTTGTTAAATTAGACACAAAGTCCCAAAATTATGAAAAAAATTATAAATTAGACTTCATCAAAATTTAGGGCTTTTACTTTTCAAAAGACACTGCTAAAAAAATGCCAAGACAAGCCACAAACTATGAAAAAGATTCAGAAAACACATATCATACAAAGGATTTATACTTGTAAGTATATATATATATATATATATATATATATATATATCAATAATAAAACAAAACATCCAATTTTTGAATAATAGACATAGTTATGTGAATAGATATTTAATAAAAGAAGATATATATTTAAAAAATAAACACATGAAAAGATGCCCAAACTGTCCATTGGTGAAATTATATTAAAACTTAAAACCATAATATAGTATACTACATATTCATTAGATAGCCTAAATTTAAATATACTACCAACAGCAAGTATTTGTATCAACTGAAACTCTAACACATTTCTGGAGTGGAGGCAACACATTTAAGTTAATTTAGAAAACTGTTTGACAGTTTCTTCAAAAGTTAATCATACATTGACATATTCATAAAAGACCAAAAAAATGGAAATAACTGAAATGTTTAACAATTGGTGAATGGATTAACAAAGCATGGTAAATGTGTACAATAGAATGTTGCTCAGCAATCAAAGGAGACAAACTATTGACACACACAATAATGTGAATGAATCTCAAATACGTTAAGCTAACTGGAAGAGGCTAGAAACAAAGCACTACATATAAAATTTTATTGATATTCAATTGCAGAAAACGTAACATCATAGTGATAGAAAGCAGACAGTAGTTCCCGGGGGCAAAGGAGTAAGGGAATCCATTGAAATATAAAATTAAGTTACCCATGAGGTATCCAAGTATAAAGTCAAGTAGTTGGCTATATCAATTAATAGAAAAGAGATTTAGGTTAGAGATATAATATGGGGATTACCAGTACATAAGTGCTTCTTGAAATCATAAGACTATACAAAACTACATTGAATAGGAATGTAGACCCAAAGAGAAGAGGGCTCAAGATAAAACCTTCAAGTACTTCAGCATTTGGAAGTCATGTGGAGAATCTACAATGAGTTACATACACTCTCAGTGAATGAACTAGAGACATAATCTATACAGGCAGTTGAAGGAAATGTATGCCTGTCTCTGCCTTAGCTCTATGTAAAGATAGAAATCAATCAATCAATCAATTAGTTAATTAATTAATAAAAATAAAGGAAATATATTTTGACAATTCCTAACCAAATGTACTAGGTTGGATAGTATCTCCCCCATCCCAAATTTATTTCCTTTCAAGAACCTCAGAATGTGATCTTATGTGGAAATAGGGTCATTGCAGATGCAGTTAGTTAAGATGTCATATTAAAATAGGGTGAGCCCTAAATCCACTATGACTAGTGTCCTTCTAAGAAGAGAAGAGACACAGACATGTGACAATGGAGGCAGAGATTGGGTGAGACCTCTACAAGCCAAAAAACACAAAAAAATTGTTGACAACTACCAAAAGTTAAGAAGAGCCAAAGAAGAATTCTACCTTAGAGACTTCAAAGAAACATAGCCTTGATGATACTTTTACTCTTGCTGTTTTTCCTGATATTGATCTAAAAATCTGTTAACCTAATGTTTTCACTCTTTGGATATAGTTCTCCTTTCTAGACTCAAAGTAAGTCATCCTTTTACTTTCTTTTTTTTTCTTTCTTTTTTTCCCTCCAATTTTTATTTATTTTTGTTACAGATGTTTCTCTTTTTTCCCCCCTAGACACCCTCCTCCCCATCCTGCCCCCCCCCCGCATTGTTGTCTATGTCCACTGGTTATGCATACATGCATATAAGTTCTTTGGTTCATCTCCTCCATCTCCCCGCCCCCCTACCTTGAGGTTTGTCAATCTGAACCATACTCCTTTCTATGTCTCTGGGTCTATTTTGTTCATCAGCTTATTTTGTTCATTATATTCCACAAATAAGTGAGATCATGTGGTATTTCTCTTTCTCTGATTGGCTTATTTCGCTTAGCATAATACTCTTGAGGTCCCTCCATGTTGTCTCAAAGGATAAGAGATCTTTCTTTCTTACAGCTGCATAGTATTCCATTGTATATATGTACCACAGCTTTTTTATCCACTCATCTATTGATGGACACTTGGGCTGTTTCCAGATCTTAGCGATTGTAAATAGTGCTGCTATGAACATGGGGGTACATATATTCTTTCTGATTAGTGTTTTAGGCTTCTTAGGATATATTCCTAGAAGTGGGATCACTGGGTCAAATGGCAGCTCAATTATTAATTTTTTGAGGTAACACCATAGTGTTTTCCATAGTGGCTGCACCAGTCTGCATTCCCACCAGCAGTGTACTAGAGTCCCCTTTTCTCCACACCCTCGCCAGCACTTGTTGTTTGATGATTTCTTGATGGCAGACATTCTGACAGGTGTGAGGTAATACCTCATAGTTGTTTTAATTTGCATCTCTCTGATTAGTGACGTTGAGCATTTCTTCATATGTCTCTCAGCCATTTGCATGTCCTTTTTGGAGAGTTGTCTATTTAGGTCCTAATCCTTTTACTTATCCTTCAAATACTTTTGCTATGTTTTAAATCCTATCTCTTTAAGACTTCTCTTATTTAGGCTAAACATTTCTTGTATCAACTATCATCATGTAACCTGGCTATCAGATCTCCTAGCCTTTTTAGTTGGATGTCTTTGGAAAAGGGCCAGTTTGTCAAGGAACCTTTTAAATAGTGGCATCCACAAAAAAGTACTATATTTTAGGTATGGTCTAATTTACACAGAATATCTCAAATAAAGTATAATTTGGCACATAAAAAGATACTGACAAATAAATAAATCTAATTTCAGACTCCATTATAACAAAAAAAAAAGTCTTAGTGGTACGGAAAGAAATAATTATAACTAGTGGCACAGAAAGAAATAATTATAAAACAAAGAGCTGAATTCTTGCAGGAGTATTACATTCATGCTTGGATTTCTATTGTGCCAGTATCTAATTGGTTCTTCTTGGTGCAAAATACAAAAAGAAAATATATTTTCTTTCTGCAAACCAAATTTGCTTTCACTTTATCACTTCTCTGTCTACAATGTTGCACTGTTAACAAGATAATAGGCCCAAAGTAGAGTCACTTATGCTACTCACCACATCATCCACCTAGGATTTAATTGCAGTTTCAGCTCTCCCAGAAATGGAATCTTAAAGCAGTCAATCTCGAATTGCCTGATCAGCACTAGTTAGGTAATCTGCCAGACAGATTCCTGCCATTCCCTAAAGGAAAGTAACTTTGTAATAACCAACTCATTTTTTTTTTTTTCGAAATGCAACTTTCTTGTTTCTGTTCCCTTCTGCCTGTAAAAGTCTTTCATTTTGTAGAGCTCTTCAGATCTCCTTTCTATCTGATATACTGGCTCCTGTCCGATTTGAATCAATTTTGGTTCAAATAAATTCAAAATGTTTAATTTGCTTCAGTTTTTCTTAACATCATAAACCTCTAGAATTACTCAATGTATTTACTCTATTTTCATCTACTTATAGCTCACCTGAGTCATGCTTTGGCACTGAAAAGATATTGTTTTGGTGACTTAATTTAGAAGAAATAGTGGAAGCTCTTGCAAGTTTTACAAATCTGACAAGATGAATTGGTAACTCCTGAGCATCACAGCAAAAATCACAACTTGTGGCTCTATTCTAATCAACATAACAAACAATCAGAGTGGCACCCAGCTATAAATTGAAAACATTCTTTTATGAAGAACTTATTCCATGTCCTGGAATTCTATAGTTAGAAGAAATCTGGAGAGATCATCTAGTTTATTCCTGTAGCCTGAATTCATATTGATGATCTGTAACTATGCCAGGGAAGATTTATTCTATTAGGGGGACCTGAAAGTAATGTCGTGTTTTTACAACATTAATTCAAACAGATAAATTTTTAACAAGTTTTTATTTTTAATCAATGATGTAATCACCCTCATTATCAACAACCTTTTGCCATCTAGTGTGCAAATTTTCAATGCCAGATCGATAAAAATCAATTGGTTTTTGAGCAAAATATCTGGAGATGGCATTTTGGACATCATCCAAATTTTCAAATTTTTTGCCACTTAGAAAATGTTGTAGTGATCGGAATAAATGGAAATCCAATGGCGCAATATCAGGCGAGGATGGTGGGTGAGGCAATACCTCCCACCTCAATTCATTAATTTTTTTCCAGGGTTCGTCTTGCGCAGTGCGGTCTTGCATTATCGTTGCAGTGACAATCGCTGGGCACTTTTCAATTAAAGATTGATTTACTCGATCCAATTGTTCACAGTAAAGGTGTGCATTCAGTTTGTCCAGGTTTCAGCACTTTAAAATGAACGACCCCGCGAATACTCCACTAAACACACAAAAGTGCCTTTTTGGGGTGTAAACCTGGCTTAGCTGTACTTCGTGGCGATTTATTCGGAGAGAACCGCTGCCTTTTGCATTTTGGATTATCATAGAGGACCTATTTTTCATCTCCAGTGATCAAGAGATCAAAAAACGCTTCTGTATTGTGCTGCTGAAGCAATAAGTTGCATGTGATGAACTGGTTAGCTTTGTTTTCTTCGGACAGGTTATGCGGGACCCAAACACCTGCTCTGCTTACTTTACCAATCTGCTGAACATGTTCTTGGATGGTCGACCAAGGTTGGTTAAAAGTGTTTGACAGTTCCTTGATTGTTTGACATGGATTTGCTTCCACTTCCACCCTTAACATGTCATTGTCTAAAGTTGTTGGTCTTCCTGATCGATAAGAGTCAGAAAGATCAAAATGACCAGATTTGAACTTAGAAAACCACCTTTGGCATTAACGAAAGTCTAATGCACTTGGATAAACATCGCAAATGTTTTTGGTAGCAACTGTTGTGTTACTACCCTTGTGAAACTCAAAAAGCATACAATGCCAGATATGTACCTCTTCTGGTATTTGGCTGGCCATTTCATTATAAATTGCAAAAAAAAAATATAAGATTTAATTATTTACTAGTAAACAAGTCACTCTAACCTTAAAATGTCTTTGGCATGATTTTGAAGTACACAATGAGCTGATAAATGACAACTGAATATCGAAACATGCAGAAACGACATTACTTTCCAGTCCCCCTGATATTATCTCTTCACAGTTTTCAAGAAAGCCTGAAAAACCTTCAGCCTTAATTTAAGACAATTTCCACTCAACCCTCTGTGGAGAATAAAAATTGCTAATGCTCTTAAACAGAGAGAGAGAGAGAGAGAGAGAGAGAGAGAGAGAGAGAGAGAGAGAGATTATGGAAAAATTGTGGTGCTGGTGGTAGCATAGATTTTGGATCTTCCTAAATCCCATAGACAAACTGCAAAATTGTTAATAAGAGAGGATTTAGCAAATATTATCCTCAGAGAAATAGCCGTTCAACCTAATAATAAGGGATTTGGGCTTGTGTTTTGAATGTTTTGGCAACTTTTTACTTTATATGTCTAGGGTTATGTCAAAAGGATCAGGAAATCAACATTTTTCTAATAATTCATTTTGTTATATTTTACAAATATAGTTATGTATAATAGAATGCAAAAACAAAACAAACCTGTCTTTTCTCACAGATAATTTGAAAAGCACTACTTTAGAGGTTTGGCTTTCTTGGTATTTATTTCTCTTTTGTCGGGCTTGGGAGACCTAAAACAGATTATCATTTTCCCCAGATGGAGGCAAATATCTGTCTTTGTGCCCTTATCCTTTTGGAATCTAACCATAACCACCATGCAAGGAAACACAGCAGGCATTCCTTGTCGATAACTCTGTAAAAAGAGCATTTTTTTAAAATTATTTTTATTTTGCGTGATTTTAACCACTGCCATGTCTGAAAGGCTCAAAATAAGGCATGATGAATTTTATGCACCTTTAATTCCATGGCTCTTTAAACTGTTCTGAATATGCATTTCAGAGATATTTGTACGAAGGAATAGGAGACCAAAAGGGCATTTTACGATAACATTAGCATAATACCTCCAGCCGTTTAATGAATATCTTTCTGATTTAAAAAGCAAAATATTTTATTGTAAAAACATTGGAATATGCAGATTAACTAAAGAAAAGTTAATATCATAACAACCTACCACTCAATGATAGTCATGTTAATATTTTTTGTGTATGTACTTCCAGTCCCAATCCCTCTCTCTCTCTTCACCCACACACACCTCATATTAATATACATATAAAGTAAAATCCACACATATCATTTTCAAAATATAGCAATTATATTTTGAAATTAATTCTTATTCCCAATAGACTGCTGTCTTTTCATAATTTACATAGTGTACAGTATCAGTTTTCAACAATTGAATTTCCTTATTTAAAAGCCTATTAATATCAACTGACCATGTGGCCTAATAGATAAGGTGTCTGATTCTGGCTCAGAAGATTGAGAGTTCAAGTCCTTTAATGGTTGCTTACTTCCTGCTGGGAAAAAAAACCTTATTAAGAAATATCAACTTTGCCTGGCCAGTGTGGTTCAGTGGTTGAGCATCAACCCATGCACCAAGAGGTCGCCAGTTCGATTCCTGGTCAGGGCACATGTCCAGGTCATGGTCCCAATCCCCAGTGGGGGGCATGCAGGAGGCGGCCAATTGATGTTCTCTCTCATCGATGTTTCTATCTCTCTCTCTCTCCTTCTCCCTTCCTCTCTCTCTAAAATCAATAAACAAAGAAAAAAAAATTTAAAAAGAAATGTCAACTTTAATGAAGGTATTGTAGAAGAGCTAGACTAGGGGTTTTATATCACATCTCGGCATCCCATTTCCCTTTTTTACTCCTCCTCCAAAGAAAACATACATAGAACTAGCAATTTTAATTTTTTTACATATATTTCTGTTCTTAAAATCTCTTCTTGGTCAAACTCAGAAAGGTATACATAATTTTTATTCCTGCAATTTCTTACTAGCTGCTTTTTTTTCCCCTTCAGGATTTTTTCAACATAATTTCACCTGCTGTACCCATGTACTTTGCAGGATAATTTAGTTCTGTCTCACCTGCTACCCCAGCATCTATGATCATTCCCATCAAATTGCTCAGAAAAGCAAAAACCCTCTAGTAAACAGGACTCACCATTTTCTTAAAGGCAATAATGTATAGAAACAATGTTTCTTAATTTTACATTATTTTTTCACTTATAACCTTATTATTTCTACAGATTCTTTTAAATTTTTTATTATATAAGCCTTAATTCCTAAATGTATTCCACCCTATTGATTTTCATGATTAATTTAACCAAATCCTAACACTGGAGCATTTAAGTAGTTCATAAATTGTCTTATAAAATATGTTGCACTGAACATACTTTAGACAAATCTTTGCAACATCTCTTATTATTTGCTTAATTGAATTTCTAGGTTAAAAGATCATTTAAGGTTTTTCTTACTGCTTTCCAGAAACATTCTTGTAATTTTTACCTTACCAATAGCAGTGGATGTTGTAGTCATTTTTCTGTAACCTTGCCAACACTAGATAGTATCATTTAAAAATAATTTGCCAAACCCTGGCTCACTTGGTTGGGGCATCCCATTCCGTGCACTGAAGGGTTGGGGGTTCGATTCCCAGTCAGGGCACATACCTAGGTTGCAGGTTTGATCCCTAGTAGGAGTGTGTGCAGCCCGGCCAGGGCAATGGATCAATGTTTTCCCCCCTTCTTTCTCTCTGTCAATGAATGTGTCCTTGGGTAATGATAAAAATAATAATAATAGCAATATTTGCCAATTTTATAGGTAAAAAAAGTCTTGCCATATTATTTTCATTTTCATGTATGATTAAGAGTAAGGTTAAATTTTTCCATCTACTTGTTTAACAAATGTTAATGGAGTGCCTTATTGTAGCAGTCTTGCTCTTGTCACTGTGGACCTAGAAATGGCCATGACAATATCCTTGTTCCATGCTTTACCTGCTGCTTTTATTTCCTTTTTTTTTTAAAAAAACTATCTGTTCCCATTATTTTGTCTTTGGGGGCTTGTTTGTATTTTTTTTTTTTTACTGACTTTTAAGAGTTCAGTTTATATTAAGGATATCAATGCATTATATACCATACAATTTGCAAAGATTTTCCTTACTTTGTAGTTTGCTGTTACTTAAGGCAGAATGCTTTGTTGTATAATTAGTGATTATTTTAATATCTATATAATCAAATTTATTGATCTTCTGTATTTGCTTTTGCACTTAGCAGAAAATATAAAATATATATACATATATATTTATATTCCATGTTAGAAGATAATTTGCTCATTTCCTCTCCCAGTTTTTTTTTTTTTTTAGTTTTATCTACTCCGGGGTCCAATTTTTACATTTAAACCTTTTATTAATCTTCAATTTTTGAAATATTGCTTTATAGTGTGAATTAAATCTCAAATTTACTCTCAGATTTACCCAATCTTTTCCATTTCTGTGGTCACCACCCAGATTTGAATTCTATTCACATCTTGGGAATCACTGTGCCAGTCTCTTATGGACTAGAAAATAACATTGAAAAATTACCTCAGAAATTAAATCACATGACAAAATATGCACTATAAGAAGAAGATGAGACTTAGGAGTTCAATCTAAGAGATCCAACAGAAAAGAATGTCACGAATAATATATAAGTCTATATCCCAAAGCCACAATGTGATTAAAATTGTCCAGTTAAAAGAACCTGAAGCATGCCATTTAGAATGAGTCAAAAAAATACCAATTTAGAAATTTCCTCATAAAATTTAATAACACAAAAATAAAAATAATATCCTAAAAGCTTCCATAGTTTAAAATAAGTCAAGGAGCCCTGGCCAGTCTGGCTCAGTTGGTTGGAGTGTCGGCCTTTACACGAAAATGTCCTGGGTTCAATCCCCGGACAGGGAGCATTTGGGAGGCAACCCATCTCTCTCTCTCTCTCTCTCTCTCTCTCTCTCTCTCTCTCTCTCTCAAGCATCAATAAAAATAAAATATAATACATCAAGAAAAGGTAAACTTCAAAAGAATATGTATCAGATTGGTTGCAGATTTCTCCTCAGCAATGCTAGTTTCGAGAAGGCTATGAAGTAATGTCTATAAATTTCTGAAGGAAAGTGCTTTTATTATAAAATCTATATAAGCAACTAAACTATCAACTAATTATTATGATAGCATAATAATTATGCTTATTTAGTAAAAGAAGCTTATTTAGTAAAAGAAAAGTAAAAATATATAGTTTAAAATTATTGTAACAAGATATGGAAAAGCATGAATTTGCAGATAACAGTCAGGGTCTAGAAACCAAGCGATATGAATAGTAATAAAAACAGCAGTGGATATTTTACCTGGAAAAGAGAAGATAGAGGGAGAACATAATACTAGCTCAAAATGTTGGAAACACTGCTATTGTATGATGCGATTTTTCTTACTCATTCATGGCTATTTCCTACACCCAACAATACCATTCTTATTTCTGAATTCCAGTTATCCCTCACCTAGTGTTTTCTGCCAAGGGAGTAGTGCCAAAATGTTTTAACTCTTTTTTTTTTTTCCTTTCTGCTCAATCCTTCCACCATCTCCCATACCCCCACCCGCTCCAGAGCTGTCTGCCTGCTCTCTATGAGTCTGTATCTATTTTGGTTCTTAATTCAGTTTGTTTATTAAATTATGAAAATGAGGGAAATCATATGGTACTTGTCTTTCTCTGAGTGGCTTATTTCACTTAGCATAATGCCCTCCAGGTCCATCCATGCTGTTCCAAAAGGTAATTTTTTTTTTTTTCCTTTTTATGGCAGAGTTGTATTCTATTGTGTAAATGTACCACAGCTTTAATTATCCACTCCTCTACTAATTGACACTTGGGTTGCTTCCAAACCTTGGCTATTGTAAATAATGCTGCAATTTACATATGGGTGCATGTATTTTTTTGAATTAGTGTTTCAAGTTTCTTTGGATAAATTCCCAGAAGTGGAATTGCTGGGTCATAAGGCAGTTTCATTTTTAATTTTGTGAAATAACTCCATACTGCTTTCCACGTGACTGTACCAATCTTCATTCTTACCAACAGTGCACAAGGGTTCCCTTTTCTCCACATCCTCAGCAGCACTTGTTGATTTATTGATGATAACCATTCTGGTAAGTGTGAGGTGATATCCTACTGTGGTTTTAATTTGCATTTATCTGATATTTAGTGATTTTGAGCATCTTTTCATATATCTGTTGGCCATCTGTTATGTCCTCTTTGGAGAAGTGTCTATTCAGGTCTTTTGCCCATTTTTAATTGGATTTTATTGTTTTTGATTTTGTTTTTGGTGTTGAATTTTATAAGTTATTTATAAATTTTGGATATTCACCTCTTATCAGATGTATCAGTGAATATGTTCTCCCATTCCATGGGTTGTCTTTTCATTTTTTTTGATGGTTTACTTTGCTGTGCAAAAAACATTTTAGTTTCATGTAGTCCCATTTGTTTATTTTTCCTTTTGTTTCCCTTTCTCAAGGAGATATATCAAAAAAATATTGCTATGAGAAATGTCCAAGATTTTACTGCCTATGTTTTCTTCTAGGATTTTTTTTAAATCCTCACCCAAGGATATTTTTCTATTTATCTTCAGATAGAGTGGGAGGGAGAAAGAGAGAGAGAGAGAGAAACATCGATGTGAGAGGGATACATTTGACTGGTTGCCTCCCACACGACCTCAAACAGGGCCAGAGACAAGCCACAACCGAGGATGCCGTTGGCTGGAATAGAACCTGAGACTCATTGGTCTGCAGGCTGATGCCGTACTGCTGAACCAAACCGGCCAGGGATCTTCTAGGATTTTTACAAAATGTTTTGAAAATATTTCTTGATTATTTTCTAATTTCTTATTGTTGTATCTTCTGTTTAAAATTTCTGGATTGTATGCTATTTTAGCTTCTCTCCAATATATCTTATAAAAAGTTTCCTTCATTTTTTTATGCTGACCCCATATTATAAGACTTGTAAAATGTAGAATCCAATTTATTTTTTTAAAATGTTTATTTTTTTTCTTTATTGATTTTAGAGAGAGAGAGAGAGAAACATTAATGAGAGAGAACATAGATTGGCCGCCTCCAACATGCCCCTCCACTGGGGATCAGGCCCACAACCTGGGCATGTGCCCTGACTGGGAATCGAACTGGTGACCTCTTGGTGTGTGCATGGTCGATGCTCAACCACTGAGCCACACCAACTGGGCAGATTCCAATTTATTTTGAGGCTAGTTTTTTAACCTCAAATCTCAGATCCTCAGAGACTATAAATATAACAGTTTTCTCAGGAACTAGTTCACCATAAATAATCAATAAATTATTATTATTATTTGGGCAAAACACAGTTTCTTTTTTTCTCCACTTCTCTCATTCCATCAAAAAAGTCAGTTTACAGTTAACAATAATATGATTAGATTGTTGTAATTCTGTTGTTTTCTTACATCATAATTCTAGTGTTGAACTCTGATTTTCAAATTCTAGTGTGCATCAGATATTAAAAGGTGAAGACCCATACTCTATCTCTCAGGATATTGATGGAAAATATCTACTGTAGGCCTACTTTTAAGCATTTTAAATAAGTATCCAGAACCATGAACTACACTTTGAGCAATTTACATCCTCATAGATGTACAAATGTCTAATAATAATCTCTGTAGCCACTGGACTGGAATGTAATCACCAGTCTCCACTCCTGCACTTCTAGTGATTCTAGATAACTCCTCTCAGAAGACAGACCTTTAATTTTTTTCAATTCTTATTTTTATGCAATCTTATATTTGTAATGTCCATTAATGCTAGGGTGACCAATCATCTGGGTTTGCTCAGAACTGAGTGGGTTTGGGGGACATGAGATTTTCAGTGATAAAAGTAAAAAAAATACCAGGAAATTCATGGTAAGTTTGTCATCAACTCCTAAATTCTAAAATATTTCTTTGAAATCATCCAGAAGAAAATAAATGAAAGGATAAAAAAGAAAATATCTATTAGCTTTCATTGTTTCAACAAATACTATACATGTAATATGCATCAGGCACTATTTATGTGACAACAGATATAACAATATACAAGATAGACTCACACTTTTCCCTTATTTGCATTTCCAGACTTTTGGGAGAGAAAGAAGTAAACAGTCACTATAACTAAGTGATGTGAAAGTGGGTGTACAGATGGTTACAAGAGCATATATCTCAGGCACTTAAACCTGTTTAGTGAGGACATTGGAAGCTCACTGAGGAGTAGTCATCACTTGGTATTTAGTACAACAAATTGCTCAATTATGCAAGACTGCCTTGCAGGGTAACTCTTGAACTACTATGTGTAAGGAGAGTTTATCAGGATAAGGGTGTTTCTTTATGCTCATGATTCTGTAGGTTGACAATATGAGCTATATCCAACTGAATAGTCTTATCATGGCTCCATGTGGTTTCCACTGGTTCTTCTACAAATAGGATAGATAGATCCCTCATCTGGGATATTTAGAAATGGTGGTAGACCTGACATTATTGGATGGCTGTGCCTCTGTCTCAACATGGTCACCCACCTTCAAAGAGGCTTCTGGTGGTTTTCACATAGCAATAGTATTACATTCCAAGAGAGAATGAAAGCTCTAAGCTTCTTGGAACCTTACACAACTTCACTTCTGTTGAATTCAATTGGCAAAGGCAAGTCACAATGCCAGCACAGATTCAAGGGGTAGAAAATAGACTCTGTTATTGATGGAAAGAGTTAAATATAGGCCATTTGTAAACTATTTTATTGAGAAAAGAGATTTAATTTATTCATAAACTCGTGCTTGGATTTGTCAAAGTTTTCCCCAAGGACACTTATCTAAATTACAACACACACAAAAGCTTCATATGTTTGTAAATCTGACCAGTTTCCTAATCTATTCACTCATCTACATAACTGTTTCACATTTTCTTCTTTTTTCGAACCTCCAAATCCTTATTTCTAGTTTTTATTGCATGCTGATGATCTCGTTTCTTAACACACACACACACATATACACACACACATGCACACACATACACACAAAGACACACATGGTTCTACTGCCACTATCTATTCCCAACAATTGTACTACGTAATTGCTGTATTTCCTTCTTTTTCAATGCATGACACATTTCAATTGTTATCAAAAGTGAAATATTTATTTATGAACAAGATTCCACTCCATCCTGCCTATCAAAAACATTGGTCAATCCTCAGTCCTTTTTGTATTCAGCATACAAGCAAGATTTGATGTAGGTAATTTATCTCTCTTTCTTGAAACATTTTTTTAAATCCAGAATTCTACAGTTATCGTTTTCTGTATACATTTCTGACCTGTCCAACTGAGTCTTCTTTACTAATTTCTGATCTTCTCTACCACCGCATACTGAAATGTCCTGGCATGAGTCCTTGAATCTCTTAACTTCTCAATGCCTAAATACTCCCTTTAGGATCCCATCAAATTTCAGGGAATAGACACTATCAATACTCTGATAACCATCAAATTTATACAACCAATTCACATTTCTTTGAACATAAGGTTCTATTTTTTTTTAATTTTAATTGATTTTTAGAGAGAGGAAGGGAGAGGGAGAGGGAGAGGAAGAGATAGAAACATCAATGAGAGAGAATATCGACTGGCCGCCTCCTGCATACCCCCCACTGAGGATTGAGCCCACAACCTGGGCATGTGCCCTGACCGGGAATTGAACCGGCAACCTCTTGGTGCATTGGTCGACGCTCAACCACTGAGTCACACCGGCCGGGCAAACATAAGGTTCTTATATTCTTAGACGCACGAGTCCTATTTGAATACATAATATACACTTCAAGCATGATATTCTTGCTAAAAAAAGAACCCTCCTAGATTTTCTCATAAACTTAACTATTCCAAGAAATGTCCATTTTATCCTTCTATTTGTTCAAAACTAAATCTTAAAGAAAACCTTGACTGTTGTTTCTCTTAAACCTATTATACATTCAGTGAGCAAATTCTGCTCACTCTACCTTCAAAGTATATCTAGACTCTGTCCAATTTCATCACCTCTATCACAACAATTTTTGTCCAAATCACTATATTTCCTTGCCTATACTTCTACAATAAATTTCTAACTAAATTCTCTTATTCTATTTTGAAGCCTTATATATTCTAGTCTTAACACAATGGTTATAATAATCCTTTAAAAATAAAAGTTAGGACTTCTGGCTTTGTATATTTATAAAATGTTAGAAAGATAATCATTCCCAAATTAAAGATCCATTAAAGACAAGATAAAAGGCAGAGTTTAGCTGTCACAGGTAGAAGGGGAAATATATTTGAGAAAGTGCCACTCCCCAGAGCCAGAGACAGAAGGCTCACTTAAGTCTGATATTGAAACAGGAAAACAGTACCCCAAACAACATCTTCCTCACATTTCAACAAGATCTGAGTAACATGTGGTAGCAGACTACCTTTGGAGGATGAGCAAGAGTGTAAAGAAAGAAAGAGGTTCTCTCTAAGGCTCCAGCTCACAGGTAAAGCCTAAAACTAATGTTGGAAGTAGAGGAGTGGAAAAACAAAAACAAAAAACTTCCATCAACCGAATTTACACACTAAGCACAAAGTTAAACTAGAAAAATTTAAAGATTGTGGTGAACTATATTTAAATAACAAAAGAAAAATCCAGCTCAACTCTTGACTACATTAAAATAATCACCCACAATAGACTTAACAGAAAGGTGTCCTCGCATGAATGCTATTTACCTCACTCTCTACTATTCTACATATACTGTCCAGCTTTAACAAAATGAGTCAAATAATTATTTTTTAAAAATAACTTTGTTAAGAAACAAAGCAATCAGTAGAATGAAACTCAGATATGATTCAGGAGATGGTACTAACAAAGATGGATTTTTTTAATCCTCATCCTAGGATATATTTATTGATTTTTTTTTTTTTTTTTAGAGAGAAAGGAAGAGATAGAGAGAGAAAGAAACATCAGGGTGAAAGAGAAATATCAATCAGTTGCCTCCTGTATGTTCTCCGACTGGCGATCGAACCTGCAACCTAGGTAGGTGCTCTGACCAGGAATCGAACCTACAACTTTTATAGTGTACAGGACAACACTCCAACCAACTGAGACTTCTGGACAGGGCAACAGAGATGGATTTTCAGATAACTATAATTAATAAGTTGAAAGCTCTATATAAAAAACATGTACAACATACACGACCAGATAGGAAATTTTAGCAAAGAAATGGAGAATATAAGAAAAAACAAATGGAAATGCTGAAGAAAAAGCACAGTAAAATAAATTAATAATACTTTTAATGGTCTTGTTACTAAACTGGATAGATCAGACAGAATGCTAAATTTTGTGATAGAGCAATAGAAATTATCCAAACTGCAACACACACAAAAGAAAAGGTTATCCAAGATTTCAAAATTTGGGACAAAAATCAAACTGTTTAACTTATGTGTAGTTAAACTCAAAGAAGGAGAAGAGAGAGAATTTGGCAGAAAAAATATTTGAAAAAGTAACAGCTGGGAACTTTCTAAAATAAGTAAAGACATTAAACGACAAATTCAAGTTCATCACAGAACACCATACAAAAAAATGCTCTCTCTCTCACACACACTCAAACACACACACACACACACACACACACAGATACATCACATTTAAGCAGCTGAAAATGAAAACCAAAGAGAAAATATTGAAGGTATTGTGGGATGAGAGAGTGAGAGAGATCATATTACATACAGAGGAACAAAGGTAAGACTAATAGCAAACTTCTTGCCATAAAGTACATAAAACAAAAGTCAATGAACTAGCATCATTAGAAACTAAAAGAGGACAAAGACTTCAATTAATAATTCTGCAGCCAGTAAAAATATATTTAAAAAATAAGTGAAACCCTGTCCAGTGTGGCTCAGTTGGTTGGGCATCATCCTGTGCAACAAAAGGTTGCGTGTACCCTTCCCAGTCAGGGTACATGCCTGGGTAAGGGGTTTGATCCCTGGTAGGTGGTGTGCAAGAGGCAGCCAATAGATGTTCCATTCTCACATTGATGTTTTTCTTTCTCTTCCCTTCTCTCTCTAAAAACCAATAAAAACATTTTAAAACATTTTTAATGAAGACTTTTTCAAGTAATCTAAAAACATAACCATTTTCTATAAAGAAATGTAGAATGTATAAATATTAACTATATTTGTTCAGATAAAAGGTATATGAAAGAAATTTTAATCCTGCTGAAGAAAACAAGCGTGCTCCCAAAGAAAACAAGAGTGCTGGAAATGGTAAAAATTAAGATAAATATAAAATTCATTTTATGCTATCTTTAGTCACACTGAAGCAAAAATAGGAATAATTCAATGTGTATTTATAGCACATGTAAAATAAAAATATTTGAGAGAAAGTTCACAATAGATGGGAAGGTGAAAGTATACTATTTCAAACCTCAGACACTATAAATGAAGTGGTATAACATTACTTGGAAGTATACTGTAATTAAATAAAAGTGTGTCATTATTCTTAGAGATATCAATAATAATTGAACATTTAATTTAATCAATATTAAAAATAACAAATAAAAACTTGAAATAAAATAGAATTATATAATAATCCAAACAGTATAGAAGAAAGGATAGAACTAATAGAAAATGACTAGCAAAATGATAAATTTTAAACCAACCATATCCATGGTTACATTAAATGTTAATGGTCTATGTACACCAGATAAATACAGAAATTGTCAGATTGAACAAACAAATGACAGTCAACCATATACACTGTAGAAAAAAATCCATTTTAACTATAAAGTCAAAATTAGGGTAAAGGGGAAAAAAAGGATAAAGATATGCCATACAAACTCTACTACAAAAACAACCACACTGGGTCAGTTATATTAATATCAGAAAGCATAGATTTCAGAAGGAGTATTACCAGAAAAAAGAAAAATATTACACAATGATAAAAAGAATTGATTCATCAAGAAGACATAATAATCCATATTATTTATACACACAAAATCAGAACTTAAAAATACATGAAACAGTGATAAAAATGAAAAGTAAAATAGATAAAAATTATATTTGAAGACTTCAAGTCTCATCTCTCAATAATCAAAAGAACAAGAAGACAGAAAATCAGTGACGATATGTAAGAAATGAACATCATTGTCAATTGATTTGACCCAATTGATATTTATAGAACACTTTACACAACAAAAGCAGATTACACATTCTTTAGATGTAATCTTAAAACATTAGTCAAGATAGACCATATTCTGGTTCATAATATAAATTTTTTAATGTATTATCTAGAAATGATAATTATTGCAACATATGTGTATCAGATCAACATGTGGTACACCTTAAACATACATAATTTTAAATGTCAATTCTATCTCAATTAGATTTTTTAAAGAAACAAATTTATTCATAGTATATTCTCTCACCATAAAGGAATTAAACTAAATATCAATAACAGAAAATCTCTGGAAAATAACCAAGTATTTAGAAATTAAAATAAAATCTCTAAATAACCTGTCGGTAAGAGAGGAAGTCACAAGGGACAGGAGAAAATATTTTTAATTCAACGTAAATGAAAACACAACAAATCTGTCTGTGGGATGCAAGCTAAAGACGTGCTTAGAAAGCAATTTGTAACAGTGAATACTTATATTAGGCAATAGAAAAGGTCTAAAATAAATTATCAAAACTTCCACTTTAAGAAACTAGAAACAGAAGAGCAAAATAAACTCGAAACAAGCAGAAGCAAGAAACATAACAACAGTAATCAATGAAATTGAGACCAGAAATCAATAATTCAATTCAATGACTCTGAAAATATTAATATGATTCATAGATTTTTATTCAGAGTAATGAAGAAAAAAAGAGAAAAAGTTACAAATTATGAATATCATAAACAGAAGAGGGAAAATTACTATAGATCCCACTGATATATAAAAAGTAAAATTAGAATTAACAAAATTGTATGTGTATTAATGCTACAATTTAAAACAGATCAATTCCTTGAAAGAAACAAATTAGCAACACTAATAATAAAAAAATAAAAAATCTAAATAATTTTGTATCATTTAAAGAAAGTGCATAAAATTTTTCAGCCAAAAATCCTCTCAGTTCATGTCTTTTTGAAATTGAAACAATATTTTAGAGAAGTTTAAGTTCACAATAAAATTGAGGGATTTCTCATATATCTTTTAATCCCACACATGCATAGCCTCCTCCATTATCAACATCTTTCACCAAAGTGGTACATTTGTAACAGTTGATTAACCTACAATGACATGATATAATTACCAGAAGTTCATAGTTCATATTATAGTTCACTTTTGGTGTTGTACATTGTATGGGTTTGGACAAATGTATAATGACATGTATTCATCATTATAATAAAATACAGAGTATTTTTGCTGCCCCTCAAATTTTTCTATGCTCCACTAATTATCCCCTATCCCTACCACTCACCCCTGACAACCACTGATCTTTTTACTGTCTCCATAGTTTTGCCTTTTACATAATATCATATAGTTGGAATCATATAGTGTGTGGTCTTTTCAGATTGGCTTTTTTACTTAATAATATGCATTTAAGTTTATTCCAGATTTTTCCTTGGCTTGATAACCCATTTCTTTTTAGCACTGAATAATGTTCCATTGTTATAATTGGATGTATCACAGTTCATTTATCCATTTATCTACTGAAGGACATCTTGGTTTCTTCCAAGTTTGGCAATTATGAATAAAGCTTCTATAAACATCATTGCACAGGATTTTGTGTGGATGTAAGTTGTCAAGTCCTTCCGGCAAATACCAAGGAGCACAATTGTTGGATTGTATGGTAAGATCATGTTTAGTTTTATAAGAAACTGCCAAGTTATCTTCCAATATGGCTGTTCCATTTTGCATTTCCACAAGCAATACATGAGAGTTTCTGTTGCTCTACATCTACCAACATTTGATATTGTCAGTGTTCTGGATTTTGGTCATTCTAATAGGTGTGTAGGGAATCTTATTAGTGTTTTAATAAGCATTTCTGTGATGACATATGATGTTGAGCATCTTTTCGTATGCTTATTTTCTCTTTATATATTTTTTCTTTGGTAAGATGTCTGTTAAGGGCTTGGGGCAATTTTTTAATAAAGTTGTTTGTTTTCATATTGTTTTGTTTTAAGAATTATTTGTATATTTGACTAACAGCCCTTTATCGAATGAATCTTTGGAAAGATTTTCTCCCAGTTTGGGGCTTGTCTTCTTCTCTTAACAGTGTCTTTCACAAAATATAAATTTTTTTATGAAAAAAATAATTTTTCACTTATTTCTTTCATGGATTGTGTCTTTAGTGTTGTACTTTAAAAGGCATCACCACACTCAAGGGCATCTAGGTTTTCTCCTATGTTATCTTACAGAAGTTTCATAGTATTGTGTTTTGCATTTAGGTCTATGCTCCATTTTGAGTTTATGTTTTTTTAAGGCTGCAAGGTCTGTGCCTAGATTTATTTTCTTTTTTTGAATTTCAATGTCCAGTGGTTGCAATGCAATTTGGTGAAAAGACTATCTTTGACCTATTGTATTATCTTTTCCCATTGATAAAAGTATCAATATACTATATTTATGGGGGTCTGTTTCTGGGCTCTCTATTCTGTTTTATTAATCTGTATATTCTTTTGCCAATACCAAACTTACTTCATTACTTTATAGTAAGACATTTATTTATTTATTTATTACATTTAAGTATAGTTGATTTACAATGTTATATTAGTTTCAGGTATACAATAAAGTGATTCAAGATTTACATACCATACAATGTGATCACTACATTAAGTCTTATCACAATATTGTTGACTATATTCCCCTTTAATTTTTTTTACCCATCTTACCAATCACTTACCTTCTGACAAAAAACAGTTTGGTCTCTGTTTCCATGAGTTTGTATTTGTCTTGTTTGTCCATTTGTTTCGTTTTTCATAGATTCCACATATAAGTAAAATCATATGGCATTTGTCTTTCTCTGTCTGACTTATTTCACTTAGCGTAATACCATCTAGGTCCACTATGTTGTCACAAATAGCAAGATTTTATTTATTTTTTGCTGAGTACTGTTCCATTTTTGTTGAATACATTCCTACATATGCATACACACACACACACACACACACACACACACACACACACACACACATATATATCCCATTTTCTGTATCTGTTCACCTATCCATGGTTACCTAGGTTGTTTCTATACCTTGGCTATTGTAAATAGTGTTGCAATGAACTTGAGAGTGAATACATTTTTTCAATTAAGTGTGTTGAACTTTTTCATATAAATACCCAGAATTCGAATTTCTGGGTCATATGATAGTTCTATTTTTAGTTTTGTGAGGAATCTCAATACTGTTTTCCATACTGATTGCACCAATCTGCATTCCCACCAACAATGTACAAGGGTTTCCTTTTCTCCGCGTCCTCACCAAAACTTATTCTTTGTTGACTTTTTGATAACAGCCTTTCTGACAGGTGGGAGGTGACATCTCACCGTGATTTTTATTTGTATTTTGATGATTATGAATGATGTTGACCATCCTTTTCTATATCTGTTGAAATCTGGTAGTGTCAATCCCAACTTTTTTCTACTTCTTCAAAATTGTGTTGTCTATTTGGTGATCTTTTTTGCCTTTCAATAAAAATTTTACAAGCATTTTGATATCTACAAAATGACTTACAGGGGTTTTGATTGGGATTGCATTATCTATAGATCAAATTAGGAAGACCTGACATCTTGACAGTATTGAATTTTCCTTTCTATGAAAATAGACTATATTTTCATGTATTTGTTTATATTTTTAAATAGTTCATCAGAGGTTTGCAATTTTCCTCATGTAGATCTTGTACATCTTTAGTTAGATTTACACCTAAGTATCTCATTTTGGTTAGTGGTAATGTAAATGGAATTACTCTTTTTATTTTACACCAACTGGATTTTATCCCTCTTTTTAAAGTTCGGCTAATCAATGTGATTAAAACTATGCTATTTTGTAATGTTAATTTGTATCATTGGTTTGATGTCCTTGAGCAGTAATGTTTTTCAAAAATTGTATAATTTCCATGTTGTAGTATGAGAGATTCCATAAATTTATTTTTGCAGTAATTGTTCATAGAGTTTAACTCCTCTCATTTTTCTTCATGTTGTTTTGTGTCATTGGAAGTCAATGGAACATTTCCTGTTATCCACTGAGGTCTGCTTCCATTAGGAAGGCAATATTAAGGTTTAGAAATGAAGAATATAAAAACTGGAACTATTTAGAAATGGAAACAGTGAGAACATAAAGTTGCCTCTTCTCATCCTTATTGAGTGTTTCAAATGATACCCTTTAGTGCTACATTGTAGAGATTGTTGCTGGGGGTGGGGTGTAGAAATGTGATGTAAACACCAATTCAGAAAAAAAAAAAAAGATAATTGTATTTTTTTTTTTGCAATTGTTATTAATTTATTTCTGTTACAGATGTGTCTCCTTTTTCCCCGATTGACACCCTCCTCGCGATCCCGATCCTCTGCCCAGCACTGTTGTCTATGTCCTTTGGTTACCCATACATGCATATAAGTTATGTAGTACATCTCTTTCCTCCCCCTCCCCGCTCCCCTCTTCTGAGGTTTGTCAGTCTGTACCCTACTTCTACGTCTCTGGGTCTATTTTGTTCATCAGCTTGTATTTTTCATTACATTCCACAAATGAGTGAGACCATGTGATATTTGTCTTTCACTGATTGGCTTATTTCGCTTAGCATAATACTCTCCAAGTCACTCCATTTCGTCTCAGAGGATAAGAGATCTCTCTTTCTTACAGCTGCATAGTGTTCCATTGTGTACATGTATCACAGCTTTTTTATCCACTTATCTGCTGATGGACATTTGGACTGTTTCCAAATCTTAGCAATTGTAAATAGTGCTGCTATGAGCATAGGGGTACATACATTCTTACTGATTGGTGTTTCAGGCTTCTTAGGATATATTCCTAGAAGTGGGATCACTGGATCAAATGGCAGTTCAACTTTTAATTTTTTGAGGTAACACCACAGTGTTTTCCATAGTGGCTGCACCAGTCTGCATTCCCACCAGCAGTGTACTAGAGTCCGCTTTTCTCCACACCCTCGCCAACACTTGTTGTTTGATGATTTGTTGATGGCAGCCATTCTAGCAGTTGTGAGGTGATACTACATAGTCGTTTTAATTTGCATCTCTCTGACGATTAGTAACGTTGAGCATTTTTTCATACATCTCTTGGCCATTTGTATGTCCTTCTTGGAGAGGTGTTGATTTAGGTCCTCTGCCCACTTTTTAATTGGATTCTTTGTCTTCCGTTTGTTGAGTTGTATGAGCACTCTATATATTTTGGAAATTAACCTCTTATCTCATGTATCCTTGGCAATTATGCTCTCCCATATGGTGGACTCCCTTTCCATTTTGATGGTTGTTTCTTTTGCTGTGCAGAAGCTTTTCAGTTCGATGTAGTCCCATGTGTTCAGTTTTTTCTTTGTCTCTCTTAGACAAAGCTTTTGGTGTTATCTTAGGCATTGTATCAGTGAAAATTTTGCTGCATGTGATGTCTGAAATTGTGTTGCCTACATTTTCTTCTAGAATTTTTATGGATTCAAGATTCAAAATTAAGTCTTTTATCCATTTTGAGTTTATTCTTAAATATGGTGTAAGTTGGTGATCTAGCTTCATTTTTTTTTTTTTTTGCATGTAGCTGTCCAATTTTCCCAACACCATTTATTAAAGAGGCTATCTTTACTCCATTGTATGCTCTTGCCACCTTTGTCAAATATTAACTGAGCATAATGACTTGGGTCAATTTCTGAGTTCTCTGTTCTGTGCCATTGATCTATATGCCTGTTCTTGTGCCAGCACCAGGCTATTTTGATTACTATGGCTTGGTATTATAACCTGATATCTGGTATTGTGATCTCTCCTACTTTGTTTATCTTTTTCAAGATTGCTGTGGCTATTCGGGGTCTTTTTTTATTCTATATAAATTATTGGAGTATTTGTTCTAGTTCTGTGAAATACGCCATTGGTATTTTGATGGGGATTGAATTGAATCAATAGATTGCTTTGGGTAGTATGAACATTTTAATGATGTTAATTCCTCCAATCCATGAACTAGGTATATGCTTCCACTTTTTTATATCTTTCTCGTTTTCTTTTTTCAGTGTCCTGCAGTTTTCTGCGAACTGGTCCTTTACTTCTTTGGTTAACTTTATTCCTAAGTATCTTAATTTTTTTTTTTTTGCTGTAATGGTAAATGTAATTTTTTTTAAAGTTTCTCTTTCTGTGAGTTCATTATTGTTGCATAAGATTTCTTGATGTTAATTTTGTATCCTGCTACCTTGCAAAATTTATTTATTAAATCTAGCAGATTTTTGATGGAGTCTTTAGGGTTTTCTATGTATAATATCATGTCATCTGCAAATAATGATAGTTTCACTTCCTCCTTTCCAATTTGGATTCCTTTTATTTTTTCTTCATGTCTAATTGCTGTGGCTAAGACTTCCAGTACTATGTTAAATAAGAGTGGCAAAAGTGGGCATCCCTATCTTGTTCCTATTCTTAAGGAAAATGCTTTTAGTTTTTGCCCATTGAGTATGACGTTGGCTATAGATTTTTCATATATGGCTTTTATTATGTCGGGATAGGATCCCTCTATTCCCACATTGCTGAGCATTTTTATCAGAAATGTGTGCTGGATTTTGTCAAATGCTTTTTCAGCGTCTATTGATATGATTATATGTTTTTTATTTTTTGTTTTGTTTATGTGGTATATCACATTTATTGATTTGCAAATATTGTACCAGCCTTGCATCCCTGGGATGAATCCCACTTGGTCATGGTGAATATTTTTTTTAATGTATTGCTGGATCCAATTTGCTAGTATTTTGTTCAGGATTTTGGCATCTATGTTCATCAAGGATATTGGCCTGTAGTTTTCATTCTTTGAAATGTCTTTCTCTGGTTTTGGAATTAGAATTATGCTGGCCTCATAAAAAAAGTTTGGAAAGCTTTTTTCTTCTTGAATTTTTTGGAATAATTTGAGAATGGGTGTTAGTTCTTCTTTAAATGTTCAGTAAAACTCCCACGTGAAGCCATCTGGACCTGGGCTTTTGTTTGCTGGGAGAGTCTTGATTACATCTTCAATTTCCTTAGTTATTATTGGTCTGTTCAAATTTTCTATCTTTCCTAGTTCAGTTTTGGGAGACTATGTGTTTCTAGAAATGTGTCCATTTCGCTTAGATGGTCCAATTTGTTGCCATATAATTGATCATAGTATTTGTTAATGATTCTTTGTATTTCTGTGGTGTCAGTTGTTACTTCTCCTCTTTCATTTCTGATTTTGTGTATTTGGGTTCTCTCTCTTTGTTTCTTAGTGAGTCTAGCTAAGGGTCCATCAATCCTTTTTATCTTTTCAAAAGACCAGCTTTGTTTCATTGATCCTTTTAATTGTTTTTTTGTTCTCTATGTCATTTATTTCTGATCTGATCATTACTATTTCCTTCCTTCTACTTGCTCTGGGATTTCTTTTTGTTTGTTTTCTAGTTCTTTAAATTGTGAAGTTAGATAGTCAATTAGAATTTTTTCTTGTTTCTTGAGGTAGGCCTGTAGTGCTATGAACTTCAGTCTCAGAACTGCTTTCACTGCATCCCATAGATTTTGTGTTGCTATGTGCTTATTTTCGTTGGTTTCCAGGAAGTTTTTAATTTCTTCCTTGATCTCTTTGGTAACCCGTTCATTGTTTAATAACATTCTATTTAGCTTCCATGTGTTTGAATGTTTTTGTGTGTTGTTGTTATAATTGATCTATAGTTTCATGCCATTGTGATCTGAGAAGATGCTTGATATGTTTTCAATCTTCTTGAACTTATAGAGACTTACTTTATGTCCTAACATGTGGTTTATCTTGGAGAATGTCCCATGTGCACTTGAGAAGAGTGTATATTCTACAGGTTTGGGGTGTAATTCTCTTAGATATCTATTAAATTCTTTGATTTAGTGCTTCATTTAGAATCTTCGTTTCCTTGTTAATTTTTTGTCTAGAGGATCTATCCAGTAATGTCAACGAGGTGTTTAAGTCCCTTGCTTGGATTGTACTACTGTCGATTTCTCCTTTGAAGTCTTCCAGAAGATTTTTAATATATTTTGGTGTTCCTATATTGGGTGCATATATGTTTACCAAAGTTATATTTTTCTGTTGTATAGATCCTTTCAATATTATGTAGTGGCTTTCTTTGTCTCTAGTTATGGCCTTCATTTTGAAATCTATTTTATCAGATATGAGTATTGTTACCCCAGTTTTTTTTCCCTTTCTGTTTGCTTGGAAGACTTTTTTCCATGCTTCACTTTCAACCTATGTGAGTCTTCTGTTGTGAGGTGGGTGTTTTGTAAACAACATATATTAATATATGATTCATACTTTCTTATCCAATCAGCTGCTCTATGTCTTTTGATCAGGGCATTCAGTCCATTTATATTTAAAGTTATTACTGATATGTAATTATTTATTGCCATTTTGGTTTATTGTGGTTATATTTTTCTTCCTATTTCTTCTACTAATTGCAGCAGTCTTTTTAGCATTTCTTGCAGTGCTGGTTTGGTGCTAATATATTCCCATACCTTTTTTTGTATGGGAAGCTCTTTATTTGACCTGCTATTTTGAATGATAGCCTTGCTGGATAGAGTAGTCTTGGATTCAGATCCTTGTTTTTCATGATCTTGATTACTTCATGCCATTCCCTTCTGGCCTGTAGTGTTTCTGTTGAGAAATCAGCTGATAGCCTTATGGGGGTTCCTTTGTAGGTAACCTGTTGCTTTTCTCTCGCTGCCTTTAGGATTCTCTCTTTGTCTTTAATTTTTGGCATTTTAATTACTATCTGTCTTGGTGTGGGCCTGTTTGGATTCTTCTTACGTAGGGCTCTGTGTGCTTCTTGAACTTGAGTGCCTTCTTTCTTCACCAAGTTAAGGAAGTTTTCTGTCACTATTTCTTCAAATGTATTCTCTAACCCTTGCTCCTTTTCTTCTTCTTCTGGAACTCCTATGATGTGAATGTTATTACGTTTCCAGTTGTCCCACAGTTCTTTTAAGCTGTCCTCCTGTTTTTTAATTGTTTTTTCCTTTTGGTTTTCTGATTGGTTGATATTTCTACCCTGTCTCCTAATTCACTGATCTGGTCCTCAGCTTCCTGTATTCTGCTGGTTTTTCCTTCCACTGTGTTCTTTATTTCTGCTGTGTCATTCTTCATTTCCACTTGGTTGGTTTTCAATGGTTCTATGTCTTTATTTATTGTGTTGATGTCCTTACTCATGCTGTTGAGCTTCTCAAGATATGGCTCTGAACTCTACCTCTGATAACTTGCTTAACTGCATTTCATTTATCTCATCTTCAGTAGCGTTCTTTTGTTCTTTCATTTGGGATTTGTTTCTATGTTTCACCATTTTGGCTATCTCAGTGTATTTGGAGCCTGCCAAATTTTCCCTGTGGGTGTTGGTGTTCTGCTGTTTGTGTCTCCTTCTACTGGGTTTGGATAAGTGTGGGAGGACCCACATTCAACACCACTGTCAGGTCTTACTTTCCTGGGTAGATTTGCAAGCCCAGGAAAGGTTCAGTTATCCTCTAGCTTTTTGCCTGGAGGCTATTAGTCTCAGTTACCTGAGGAGCCTTGGGTTGTAGCTCTCAGCTAAATGAAAATCTCCCTCAGGTGTTCAGCGTAAGAGGATTTCCGGGGCAGATGCTGACTGTTAATGAGCCTCAATTTGCATTTCTCTGGCCCAGCTGGGTGGGGTTAAATCTCTGAGGGAGGGGCTGTTGCTTCTCCCCAGAGCTCCAGGAAGGAGTAAGATGGCCATCATCCTGTGTGGCTGCAACTCTGCAGAAACTCTGAACACCCTCAAAATCCCAGGTGTCCCTACTGAATTCCAGTCCAGTCTGCATTCCCTCTGTCTGAGCCCAAGGTGAGTGGCTATAGCTGATTTAATGCTCTGTCCCAGCCCTCTGAGCTGAGGAGCTGGATTGGTATTTTAACCCCAAGGGAGCTGCTCACAGCTAAAACAGCTGTTGTCCATGGGCTCCCAGCCCGCCCTCTCATGCCTCTGCAGACCTACCAGGCTTGATTCAGTGTCCTTTTATCCTGTCCCTGGTTATATGGTCCTCCCTAGCTGCTTTTCTGTTGCTTTTTCCTGATGATTTGTCTTTATTTTAGTTGTAATTCCTGTTTGATCCTGGGAGATGGTCTGTGTAGCTTCCATTCACTCTGCTGGCATTTTGGAATCTCTGTGTCACATTTATTGATTTGCAAATATTGTACCAGCCTTGCATCTCCAGGATGAATCCCATTTGGGTATGGTGAAAAAAAAATTTTGATGTATTGCTGTATCCAATTTGCTAATATCTTCTTAATGGTTTTGGCATCTATATTCATCAGGTATATTGGCCTGTAGTCTTCTTTCTTTGTAGTGTCTTTATCTGGTTTTGGAAATAGAATCATGATGACCTCATAAAATGAGTTTGGAAGTCTTCTTTCTTCTTGAATATTTTGGAATAGTTTGAGGAGAATCAGTGTTAAATCTTTGAATGTTTGGTAGAACTCCCCAGTTAAGCCGTTTGGGCCTGGGCTTTTGTTTGCTGGGAGTTTCTTGATTACATCTTCAATTTCCTTAGTTGTTATTGGTCGGTTCAAGTTTTCTATCTCTTCCCAGTTCCCTTTTGGGAGACTGTGTGATTTTAGAAATTTGTCCATTTTGCGTAGATTGTCCAATTTGTTGGCATATAATTCTTCATGGTATTTTTTAATGATCCTTTGTATTTCTCTGATGTCAGTTGCTATTTCTCCTCTTTCATTTCTGATTTTGTTTATTTGGGTCCCTTCTTTTTGTTTCTTCGTGACATAAATTTATTTCTAATTGAAAACGAATTGGAGCCAAATGCTCTCTAATCCAATTATTGTTGCCGTTTTTTGATGCTTTTATTGGCATAAGACCTATAAACACCACCCTGTCCTGATTAGAAGCTTGTGAAATGGATGACATTCAGTTTTCCATTAACTCTCAGGCACTGAGATCCCACCAATAACACAGTGGTTTATAGTGTACTAACTGATCTGGTAACTTAATCTAGCAACCCTTAGCACAGAGTTAGAACAACAACTTCTTTTACAGTAGACAGGGTGTTTTATATTAAGCACAAGTACATGCAAGTTTTTAGCATTTAGGAAGCCTGGCTTATTTAATAAAAATCAAACAACAAACAAAAAACTTCAACTTTAGTGTTTCAGGAAAAAGCAGATTGTGAAATCAAATGAACCCAGGAAGAAGCAGTTTCCCTTTTCTCTTCTGAGTAGACACTATTAGAAAAGTCAAATCTGAATAAGCATTGATTTCAAAACTAGATAAACTCCCTAGGTTGTCCAATTAGAATAGCTCCTAATTTATATGTATAAAGAAAAGCGATTGTCCAAAAGAGATTTATTGAGCACATTCAATGTGCCAAAGAATGTGCTCCGCACCACTGGGAGAAGGATGCAACAGTAAGATAGTATGCTCCCTGCTCAAAATGTAGCTTAGGTACTACAGAGATAAAGAAAAGAAGGTTAGCCCGTCTGGTGTAGCTCACTGGTTGAGTGCCAACCCATGCACCAGGAGGTTGCTGGTTCTATTCCCCGTCAGGGCACATGCCCAGGTTGTGGACCTGATCCCTGGTGGGGGGCATGCAGGAGGCGACCAATCGATGCCCTCTCATTGATGTTTCTCTCTCTCTCTCTCTAAAATCAATAAAGAAAAAATATTTTAAAAATCTAAAAAAAGAAAGAAAAGAAGTTCATGAAATAAATAACAAAATAAAATGTTGTTAGGTTTGATACCCAGTCAAGGCACATACAAAAACCAACCAATGAATGCATAGAATGCATAAATAAATTGAATGACAAATCGATGTCTCTGTCTCTCTTCTCTCTTCTCTGTGTGTGTGTCTCTCTCTGAAAAGAAATAAAATAAAATGTTGTTAAATAACCGTTGGGTCATACAGATGAGAGAGACATTTAATCAGAGTTAGAGAAAACATATTTTCTGGTGTACCTAAATTGTCAAGGGAAGTTTTGTGGAAGAAGTACTCTGGAGAGATACTCTCATGAAGCCAGGCCCTGTAGCTTTCTACACTATTTGGGTTTTGCTAAGAAAATGTTCTAAAACCTGAAAATGAATTGGTAGCAGCCCCTATGTGGAAGCCTCACACTGCTTTTTATTTGTCCAGCCTAGCCTTGGAATACTTATTTTAATAACTGAGAACACTTTAGGACCAGTTTCCATTTCAGTGTCTAAGATAGAAATGATTCTTTTTCAGACAACCAATGGAAATGTACATTGAATCTACCACCATGTTTATTCCTTCATACTTTTCTCAAGTGAATGGCACCTAACACAACATTTTCTAAATAAAAAGGTCACTCTATTATTGAATTGTTGTAATTAACCTTAACATCACTGTTCAATATTGAGTACTGTAACACCAAGTACTGAAGTTACTCTTCTAGACGTAAGACTCACTAATAAGTTCATGAATCAAATGATACACCTCATAAGTTCAGAGCCATGAGTGATGAGCCTTATCAGAGCTAAATAATATCTGGCTCTCCCTTTGCTATTAATAACTATTCTGGAATGAGAATATTCTCTTCAAGTTTCAAGTCACTCTTCAGTCTCCATAATTGTATAATCTACACTATAAAAGCTATTTGGATCTCTGGCAAGGTGCTTTTAGAGTAGAAGAGTAAAGGAAAGCACTTTTACACATTTGTGGTGCTGAAAGATTTGCCAGCAGTGCTAGGCTGTAGGCTGTCACCAGGCCCTGAGACATGAATCTCCTGTGGTCATTTTAGTGCTTGTGTAACTCAAAAAGGCTGTGGACTTAAACTGAAATTTCAAAATGATTAGTCCATGTTTGCCTCTAAAGTAATTGCTCCAACTATTCTAAGAGGACGACTGAGAGCCTAAACTCCCCAAATAACTTACCCCATACATTGTGGAAAGCTCAGCAAAGCTTCAGCATGGCAGCAAGTGATATTTAACGTCCTCATTCAAGTTGCCTACCACCTGAAGGCTCAGACAGAAATACTATTCTGGGGGGAAAAGCCCATAATGAGCTCCCACAAATATAGCTTGAGTAATTCCAAATAAGACCTGGTTTTAATTCCATGAAGGAAGCACCGAGGGGACTACACATCTTTACCAGTCCACGAATAAAGTCTACGAATGACTTTTCGAGTCTCTTTCCAATATGTGAAACTTGCTGAAGGCTTGATTAGACCAGTCCTGTTACCTAGGCTCTGGTCAAATCTTGGAAGATAATCAGAACCTGAAATAGTTGTCAAAAGAGATTTGCCTTTGTTGATTCTGTGTGTACCCTTGTGGCTATCAATATTGATGGAAATCAAGAACTCAAGTAAAAATATACTGTCACTTCTGGTTTTAGAAGCACCCAAAGTGATATGTGCCCTTCTCCCTTCTTTTTTCTGGAAACCTATTAGAATTAATTCCAGAAGTTATTTAATGTTCTTGGATGTGAGTACTGGAAGACAGAAATCAAGTAACTCCAGGTATTCATTTTACATAAGGAAACTGAGGCACAGAAATGCGGAGTGATTTTTCCAGGTTACATAGCTAGTTGGTGGCAGTCCAAGAAAGAGAATCTTGGTCACCTTACAGTTAAGTGATGTTTCTAATATATTTTGGAGAAGAAAGACATTCCGAACTGGAGACACAATCACAGGTGCCCAAATGTTGTAGTTCATAGTAAGGCTCAATATTTCTTTGAGCAGTGAAGCTTAAGGCCATGTTGATAATAACACCTCAAATTTGTGTGGAGATTTACAGTACACAAAGTATTTTCAAAGGTATTATTTAATTTGGTTGTTCCAACATGTCTTGAAGAAAGACAAGACAGAATATATTTTTCATTTGAAAGAGGAGGGGCTGAAATTCAGAGAGGATGTAAATGGTGCCAAATTAATTACCTTTCAATCAGTGTGTTCTCCTGAATCCAAGCTCAATACTCTTGAACCTTGCACCAGATAGTAAAGAAGCTTGTCAAATATATAACCAAATTTTGTTTTACTCAACCAGCATAATTTTAATCCATTTTATGCAAGTTTCTCTAAGTCTACTCACTGCCATATGTACAATTAATAATGATAATAGCTAATATTTACTGAATCCTTTGCTTTGTATTAGGCATTTCCCTAAGCTATTTAAATTTATTTACTTACTGAATATCCACTGAATCAACCCAGTATAGTAACACTATTACCATACTTATTTTATAGATGCACAAATTAAGGTACAGAGAAGTTAAACAACTTTTCCAAAGTCACCAAACTAAGAAAGAATAGAGCTAAGATTTGGGCCTAGGCACTATGGGCTCCAGAACATCCCTTTAGCCACTACTGTCAAAACTGTCATTCTGGATAACTAGATGTGGTAATTTTACTAGTCTTGGCACACATCAAATATCACTCTGTAATGTGTGCTGTTCAATAACACAAAAAAATTTTCAGTGTTTTGCAGCCACTGCCTATAGCATGGGGCTGTAAGAAATCAGGCAATTGAGAAAAGAGTGGCTTTATTATGTAGGAAACATTGAGACTTGAGGGCCCATGATGGTTCTAAACAAGCCATTAAGAGTTCTTTTATAAAAAATATTATTTTATAAAATGTCCCCAAATAGATTTGCATTAAAAGAAAAAAGATTACTCTAAAAAAAAAAAAAAAAACATATTGTTTTTCCAAAACTTGTGTTCCACCAAATGTTGTATACATACACCTGATACCCGATAATAGCTTCAAAAGAAAAGTAAATAATGCATGTTTAGGGAGAATGCAGTCTAAATGTAATGGCGGCACATATTAATGACTCAGTTATCATGACAAAATGTATTCTTATCAATGCACGTAAACACAATGTAATAGCTATCAAATGGTTATTTCCACAAAAACAATATCAAAGATTATAAATGAAATGATAAAGGAAAAGCCTGAGTAAATGGAAATTTTAGTTTTCTTAATGTGTTACAGCAGAAGCAAGATGCTCCTTAACAATATTGCCTTCTGGTACCACAGAATATGCTTCCATAACCCAAGTAAATGAGGAAGGTGAACATCCTTTCTCTGATTGCTTCCTAGCCCTTTATTTAAAAATAAAATTAAAAAAAAGATAACATAGTTTTAACTGCCATTGTCTATGATATATCTGTCTGTACATTTTGTTTCTCTTTCAGCTCCCTCCCTCTCATAATTCATTTTCTTCTTTCTTCCTTCCTTTCTCACCTTTGTCCAACAAACATGTTTTGAGTGCTAGAAATGCAATGATGAGCAAAACATAGACAACATCTCCCATCTCATTTAGCTTAAAATCAAATGAGACACACTGACTTTTACTTCTTTAATCACACTGCTGAATGTATAATTATAAATAGAAGCAAATGTTCTGGAGGAATGGAACAAGGTTACTGACCTTGAAGAAGGTCATTGGAGCAGTCAGGGGAGGTTTCACCTGAGGATGAAATTTTTGTTAGTTATGATTTGAAGAATAAATAGCAGTTAACTGAGTGAAAGAGGGAAATCACATTGCAGGGCAAGGATAAAGACTGCTCCAATACATAACAGCAGGGAGGGGCATGCCATATTCCTAGAAATGGGAAAATGCGAGTGTGAATAGAACATAGAAGGCACATCTAGATGGGGGTGGACCTCTTTCCCACCTCATTCAAGTATCTAGCACATCCCAGCACAGCAAGCTCTAGAAAGTGGCTCATTCACTGTGGGTTGAGGTTGCAACCTGTAGGAAAAGGAGATGTCTGGTTGGTTTTCTCCAGACCCTACTGCTAGCTGGAGTGCAGCACACGAGTCTGGAGGCTGGTGGAAGGGGAAAGCCACAGAGCAGGGCCATCCAGTGCCTGTTACAGTCTGCATATACCTAATAACTTCTCTGTGATTAAGGGAACATCCCCATGCTCAAGGGTGTATCGTGCCCAAAGGAGAGTTCCCTTGGGCTGATTCCATGCTTGAGATAACTGTTTTTCCAGCCTCCTGAGTTTAGCTTGTATTCCTTCCTTCTGGCTGGCTTAAGAAAAAATTGTGTAATTTTGACAATTCTGCATATGAGTTCAATGTTCTTATATTTGGATTTAGAAGTGCCATTGTGCAATATAAAGATGAATGGTAAGAGTTCATATAATAATTTAAAATTTTACTTTTTCTTTACTTAGAACAATATTAAATAACAAATAAATAAATAAAACACCACAAAAAGAGAGATTGAAAGACAGGGAAATAACCTTTATACTTTAACACCCTTAATGACATCTCCCTTATTTTTTTAACAAGAGGCCCCATATTTCATTTTCCACTGAACTCTGCAAATGATGTAGCTGGCGTTAGCTGCTAGATATTTTTGTATTCCAAAAATATTCTTGAGTCTTGTTCTGGGATATAGTTAAATTACTTGGAAGTAGTTTGATCCTTTCAGGTCTTGCTTTTAAGATCTGTTAGGTGAGACCGAAGCAGTGCTTAGTCTAGAGCTAACTATTCTTCACTACTGAAGCTCTACCCTACAATGTACTCTACTCAAGCCTTTGTAAATCACCAAGTTTTCTTGCCTGGCAGGTGGAAACAGCTGCTGTCTGGGCTCCATGAATCTGGGCACCTTTGTCTCTACTTCTTTTGGGAAGGATCTGGTAGTTTCCTCATTTGCATATACTGATCAGTACTTTGCTGAATACTGGAAGGGGACCTTCCACGGGTCTCAGAAGTTCTCTCTGTATGTGGTTTGCTTTCCTCCTGTGAACCCTAGCCACCTTGATCTCTCTGGACTCAGCTCTGTTTCCTCAGGAAGTCCTCAAGACTTCACTTGGATTCCTCCACCCTGCTCTGCAGCCTGGAAATCATCAAGGTAGTAAAATGCAGAAATCATAGAGTTCACCTTGTTTCTTGTCCCTTAAGGATCACTATCCTTCATTACTTGCTATTCAGTGCCTTGAAAATAGTTGTTTTAATACAGAGAACAGGCTGATAGTTGTCAGAGAGGTGGGGGTTGGGAGGGTCAGGTGAAAAGGGTGAAGGTATTAAGAAGTGCCAATTGTTAGTTACAAATTAGTCAAGGGGTGTGGGGTATATGGTCAATGATATTGTAATAACTATGTGAAACCAAGCAGTGATGTTCGAGTTCGTTGTCTCGCAAAATCGAAGAATGAGTTCATGGACAAAGGGGTAAGCAAAAGGAAAGTTTTGAAAGATAGACAGACTCCCCACAGTGGAGAGGGGACCCAAATGGGCTTGCGGTGGGCCTCTGTTTAGGGGTATATATATACCTTGCTAGCCTCTGATTGTTCCTGTCAAGGAATTCTGTCTTAGCAACATCTAATTCTAAAGCTTGTGTTTCCTGCATGACTGGGTTCAGCCCTAGGTCATCTATAGAGGCCTTAGCGGCTTCCCTTTTTTGATAATTTCAACTTCTCCCATACTATTAGTGAGGAGGAGGGGAAATGCTCTTGGAGCAACCCTTTGCTTGCTTTTGGTTTCTTCCCCAAATCCAACCTTGGTTTCCTATAATTCTTTCTAAGGTGACCTGGCTTTCTGCAATAGAAACACACTCTATAGTTTTGCAGCAAAACTCATTCAGCAGCCCTGTTGCCTTGCTGGAAACCAGCCTTTCCAGGTTTTTTGTTCTGTAATCACCTGTGCTTCTTCCAGGAGCTTCTAATTTGCATTGCTATAAATGGGGGCTGGGAGTTTCTAGACTTGGAGGCAAAATTTAATAAACCTCCAGATATACTGGGTTGCCTGTACTGGGTGTGCTGAGCTCCAAGTCATCTCAAACTTCCCACGTGTGTCAGCCTTCCCTTCCCATGGTCCCGTCCCTCACTGCCTAACCTGCTTCTATCTCCTCATTTGTATGGTATCTAGTGAGTACTTGAAACATCTTGGGGAGGGAAGATCACTGTGTAGAGCATGTGATTGGCCACTATGCTGTACATCTGAAACTAATACCAAATAGTGCTGAATGAAAACTGTTATTGAAAAGCAAAATAAAAATAAAAACAGTTGTTTTGTTTTCCAGGTTTTTGTTGTTGTTGTTGTTGTTGTTGTTGTTATTGTTGTTGTTTTAGGTGGGAAAGTGAATCTGGTCAGTCCCTGGTATTCCAACTTGGCCATAATTGTAAGTCACATGGTTTGTTTAGCAGCCAACTCGTGCCATACAAAAAGTTTTGGTAAACAATTAAATGACATTTCTTTGGGAAAGACTTTTATCAGTCTTATTAGCAGAGACAAACATGGATTATCACAACAGATATGTAATGACATTGATTCCTGAGTCTGCACAGGGAAGCATGCTTCCAGTCCAAACTGGAAGCTTGGTTTTCTTGATCAGCCTGGGAGAAATATAATACTAAGCATAAAGACTAACATTTTCTAATTTATGTCCTCTCTCAAACTTTCCTGGATTTATATGCTTGCCCCCCACCCAGTACTCCTTACTTCTTCCCAGGGATACCTAGAAAATATGAAGCTTACTATCCATTTGAAAAGAACATTAGGACATTTTTCTACCTGCATTTTGTCTTAATGAACTAGCAATTGAAAAAATGTTATTTTAGGATTGTCTGAATAATAACTCCACATATAAGAATTTTAATTTGCCAAAGAATGGATTCAAAGCCAAAATTAGCATCAGAATAGAACGCCAAGATTTTCCAAGCAATCCTCTTTAATTTTTCTTTAGCTGAGGAATTTTACCATTAAGACTAAGTGAAAAGTATTTACAACATCAAATTACTCAGAAATTCACTAACTGCTAAGTGTTAAGATTTATTTACTAATACACTTGTCTTTGTCCTTGTTTATTATCTATGCTTACACACAACTGCGAATGTTGGTGACAGGAAGAGGAGACTTTCACTGTAAAAAATGGAGTACAATAGCTCAGACTTAAAAATATGCTATTGGGAATTCTGTATATTTGAGTTCTTAAGCAATACTAATAGGGTTATATCCTGTTGCCTTTAGTTTTTATTCTGCTCATCAATGAAAAGTTAGGCTTGCAGATAAAGGTGTCTTTAAAAAAATAATTGACCCAAGAATAAGCTTTCTTTATCTTATTAGCTGTATCATTTTTAGGTTCAGTGAATCAATTATAAGAATGAGACAGAAGAAACAGTAGAAAAAAATTAGATTCACTTATTTGGGTGTAAGCTTAGCTATCAGTGTTTTTGTTGGTGATAGTTACTGTTTACTACAAAAAGAAAATCAATCTATGCTGCTTTCTAGGATGTATTTTTACCTCACTTCAATTGCATTAACTGCTGATATATATATATATATATATATATATATATATATATATATATATATATCTTAACAAATGCATGAAAGTTGATTTTTTAAAATTATGTCCATTTGTATTTGTAGCAAATTCTTATTAAATTGTCATGCTTACTATCATCATCAGCAACAGCAATAGCAGTACCCTGGCTATTTTGGGATACACATAAGAGACATGACCTATGATATACGTCAGCATAGTAACTTGGCCCGGCAAAACAAAGTTATTTGAAATCACATGGAATGGGGCTATTTGAGAAATACATAGCTCTACTTGAGTCATTGAAACTGTGATCTATATGCAGTGGTTAACTTCATAAACTGTGACCTCCATTTTGGCCTGATCTTATTATTCATTTTTCAATAAGCCTATGTACTAAGATTATATGGTTACTCAAGGAGATGGTATGAATCTATAAGTGCTAGAAGCTTTTTTCATTTTAATGAGATGCAAAGCCTTGAAATTGTATCCAATAGTATCCTTTACATGAGCTAAAAATCATTTATATTTTGAATATTAGATTATTTGTAGGATTTTATAAGAAAATATTAAATTAAACACAATGAAATCTATATAATACATATTGTCATACATGTTATATGTTATATATGTCATGATTTAGAAAGCTGGCCATTATCTTATTATACATAAGGTTTCTTTTCTTTATATTTGTTCTTTTCTGCCAATGCCACTTTATTGGGCCTAATATTGGACTGTGCTATCAAATTCTGTTTGAACCACAACCCAGTCACTTTGATGACTCTGGATTTGATCTCATTTAATACCAAAAGTGGCTAAAAATACTAGAATTAAGGATTTGTTTTTTTTTTCTTCCATATTAGCATAGCCTAAAAATAATACCTAGAATGTATTTGCATATGTATATAATCCATGCTACAGAAGTGATTAAATATTGACTGGAATTTAATGATCAGTCCATCAGCTACTACAACAAATTATTCCACTGAGATAAATTATTATTTTTCAGAATTTATGAATCAGTCAGTGATTTGATGTCAGACTGGCATCAGCCAAAACATGTGACATAAACAGAACCTGAAATGGCTATGCAATTTTAAAATCAAAGATATAGATTGCCATTTGATTGCTTTCTCTTCTTGTTGCTTTTGTTTTGTTGATGACTACTCTGTATTGTGAAGACAATAATGATGTGACTGACTTAATGTACTCATAGTCCTTTTCAGAACTGTGAATAGATTAAAAAAAACATTTTATAGAGATCTTAACACAAATACTGAGATTAGAATATTTATGAAAATTTACAAAATGTATAAAACCTTGAATATCTAAACTAATGGCATCTGGTGTCCCATATAAAACTGAAGCAATAGCCCCTTTGATTCATATGATAGCTTGATGGACTATTATCAAAGAAATCCACATATGTCACTAACCACTGCATTAGATACTCACAGTACAAATTACCACATGTTCAAGTGCTCAAGACTTGAAGGAAATTGACAAGATGAAAACACAGAGAGCTTAACTAAGAACACTGGATCTTCACTGAGACTATAGCTATTGGGGAAAATATAGATTTTTCTTTCAGATATATTTCTATTTTACTATGGTTTCTTCAAAATGTTTTCTGTACTAATTTATAAATTTTAGCCTCTTCTGTTTGTCTAATTCATTAATCAGAGCCTTGTATTTATTTCATAAATATTCAGTAATTCAAACCATGATAAAATTAGTCAATCTAATTGTTTTTATTTATTGTCATAGACTAGGAACAATGTGTTGAAGCTTGCCTTGGCAATTGAGTTTCTGAAGTTTCCTTTCTTAATTGAATTTATTGGAGTGACATTAGTTATTAAAGTTACATAAAGTTCATGTGTACAGTTCTATAATACATCATCTCTATATTGAATTGTGCACTCACCATTCCAAGTCAAGTCTCGTTCCATCTCCATCCCCCCCCCCTCTGCTTTACCCTCTTCTACCTCCCCTACACCCCTTTCCCTCTGGTAATCACCATACTGTTGTCTGTCTATGAGTATATTTTCTATATTTTAATCCCTTCACATTTTCAACCAGCCCCACAAACCCCTCTACTCTGACAGCTGCCAGTCGGTTCTCTGTATCAATGAGTCTCTTTCTATTTTGTTAGTTCATTTTGTTCATTAGATTCCACATATAAGTGAAATCATATGGTACTTGTCTTTCTCTGGCTGGCTTACTTCACTGCGCATAAGACTCTCCAGGTCCATCCATGCTGTCACAAAAGATAAGATTTCCTTCCTTTTTTCGGCCAAGTAGTTTTCTATTGTGTAAATGTAGCACAGCCTTTTTATCCACTCATCTACTAATGGGCAGATTGGCTGCTTCCAAGTTTTGTCTACTGCAAATAATTTTTCGATGAACATAAGGGTGCATATATTCTTTTAAATCAGTGTTTCAGGTTTCTTAAGATATATTTCCAAAAGTGGAATCACAAATTCATAAGGCAGTTCCATTTTTAATTTTTGAGGTAACTCCATACTGCTTTCCACAGTGGCTGCACAAATGAGCATTCCCACCAACAGTACACCAGGGTTCCCTTATCTCCATATCCTCATCAATATTTGTTGTTTGATGATTTATAGATAATAACTATCCTGACAGGTGTGAGGTGATACATCATCGTGGTTTTAATTTGCATCTCTGATGATTAGTGATTTTGAGCATCTTTACATATGTCCTTTAGCCATCTGTAAGTCCTCTTTCAAGAAGTGTCTATTCAGATATACTTTGCTAATTTTTAAAATTGTGTTGTTTGCTTTTTTGATGTTGAGTTTTGTAAGTTTTTAAATAAATTTTGGATATTAACCATTTATCAGATGTATGTTCTCCCATTCAGTGGATTGTCTTTTCATTTTGATAATAGATTCCTTTGCTGTGAAAAAAACTTTTTAGTTTGATTTAGTCCCATTTGTTTATTTTCTCTTTTGTATCCCTTGCCCAAGAAGACATATCAGAAAAAAAAATACTGTTACAAAAAATGTCCAAGATTTTACTATGTATGTTTTCTTCTATGATTTTTATGGTTTCAAGTCTAAAATTTAAATATTTAATCCATTTTGAGTTTATTCTTGTGTATGGTGTAAGAAGATGGTCTAGTTTTTTTTTTATTTTTTTGCACATATCTGTCCAATTTTCACAACACAATTTCTTGAGTAGAATATCTTTACCCCATTGTATGTTCTTGCCTCCTTTGTGAAATATTAATTTACCATAAAGGTGTAGGTTTATTTCTGGGTTCTCTATTCTGTTCCATTGATCTATATGTCTGTTTTTATGCCAATACCATGCGGTTTTGATTATTATGGCTTTGTAGTATAGTTTGATATCAGGTAGTGTGATTCATCTAGATTTTGTTCTTCTTTCTCAATATCGCTGTGACTATTCGGGGTCTTTTGTTGTTCCACAAAAAGTTTTGGAATATTTATTCTAGTTTTGTGAAATACACCATTGGTATCTTGATAAGAATTGCATTGAATCTATAGATTGCTTTGGATAGTGTCAACTTCTAATGATGTTAATTCTTCCTATCCATGAACATGGAATATGATTTCACTTATTTTTATATTCTTTAATTTCTTCAGTGTCTTATAATTTTCTAAGTACATATCTTTTACATCCTTAGTTAAATTTATTCCCTAGGTATTCTATTTTTTTTTTTTTATGTATTTGTAAATGGGATTGTTTTCTTAATTTCCCTTTCTGATAGGTCATTATTGGTATATAAAAATGGAACTACTTTCCAGATATTTATTTTGTATCCTGCTATTTTATTGAATTCATTTATTATTTCTAGTAGTTTTTTGGTTAAAATCTTTAGAGTTTTCTATATACAGTATCATGTCATCTTCAAATAATGAAAATTTTACTCTTCCTTTCCAATTTGGATGCCTTTTATTTCTTATTCTTGTTTCATTGTTGTGGCTAGGACTCTCAGTACCATGTTGAATAAGAGTAGTAAAAGTGGACATCTGTGTCTTGTTCCTGATCTTAAAACAACAACAACAACAACAACAACAACAAAAACCCACTTTTAGTTTTGCCAATTGAGTACGATGTTGTCTGTGGGTTTGTCATATAAAGCCTTTATTACCCTGAGCTATGTTCCCTCTATTTATACTTTGCTGAGAGTTTTAATCATAAATGGAGCTGAATTTTTATCAAATGCTTTTTCTGCATCTATTGTTATGATCATGTTATTTTTATCCTTTATTTTATTCATATAGTGTATCACATTTATTGATTTGCAGATGTTGTACCAACCTTGCATCTCAGTAATAAATCCCACTTGATTATGATGTATGATCTTACAAAAGCATTGCTGGATCTTGTTTGCAAATATTTGGTTGAGGATTTTAGCATCTATATTCACATCAGGGATATTAATCTTTAATTTTCTTCCCTTGTAGTGTCTTTATCTGTTTTTGGAATTAAGATAATATTGACTTTGTATATGAGTCTGGGAGTGTTCTTTCCTCTTGAATTTTTTGGAATAGTTTGAGGAATATAGGTGTTCTTCTTTGAATAGTTGGTAAATTTTACATGTGAAGCCATCTGGTCCAAGAGTTTTGTTTGTAGGGAGTTTTTTTGAATACTGCTTCATTTCATCCATTGTAATCTATCTATTTAGATTTTCTGTCCTGATACAGTTTTGGAAGCTTGTATGTTTCTAAGAATTTATCCATTTTATCCAATTGCCCAATTTGTTGGCATATAGTTGTGCATAATGTTTTCTTATAATGCTTTGTATTTCTTTGGTGTCAATTGTTACTTCTCCTATTTCATTTCTGATTTTATTTTTTGGGGCCCTCTCTCTGTTTTTCTTGATGAGCCTGGTTAAAGGTTTGTGAAGCTTATTTATCTCTTCAAAGAACCAGTTCTTGGGCTCATTGATATTTGGTATTGTTTTATAAGACTTTATTTTGATTATTTTTGCTGTGATATTTATTGTTTCCTTTCTTTTATTCACTTTGGGCTTTCTCTGTTGTTCTCATTCAAGTTCCTTTAAGTGTAAGGTTAGATTGTTTATTTGATATTTGTCTTGTTTATTGTGGTAGACCTATATTGTTATGAATTTTCCTTTTAGGGCTGCTTTTGCTGTGTCCCATAGATATGGGGTTGTTTTGTTCCCATTTTCATATGCTTTAAGGTATCTTTTCATTTCTTCCTTGATCTCATTGTTAACCCATTCATTGTTTAGTAACATGTTATTTAGTCTCCACGTGTTTGCATGTTTTGTCAGTTTCTTTCTTTATGATTGATTTCTAGTTTCATAACATTATGGTCAGTTATGATGTTTAATATGATTTCAATCTTCTTAAATTTATTGAGGTGTCTTTTGTACCTTAATATGTAGTCTATCCTAGAGAATGTCCCATTATATATTCTGCTGCTTTGGGGTGAATTGCTCTGAAGATATCAATTAAATCCATCTGATCTGGTGTGTCATTTAAAGATACCCTTTCTTTGTTGATTTTCTGTCTGGAAGATCTATCCATTGATGTCCATGTGGTGTTAAAATCCCCTACTATGACTATTATTTTCAATCTCTCCCATATTGTCTATCAAGATTTACTAGCCCTGGTTGGTGTGGCTCAATTGGTTAATTGTCTGATGCACCAAGAGGTCGCTGGTTCAATTTCTAGTCAGGGTACATGTAGGGGGCATGCAGGAGGGAGCAGATCAATGTGTCTCATCGATGTGTCTCTCTCCCTCTCCCTTTCTCTCTCTATAATTCAATAAAAACATATTTTTAAAAATATTTGCTTTACATATTTAGATGCTCGGATGTTTGGTATATAAATGTTTACAAGGGTTATATACTCTTGTTGGATTGCTCCCTTTATTATTATGTAGTGTCCTTCTTTATCTCTTACTACAGTCTTTGTTTTAAAGTCTATTTTATCAGATGTAAATACTGCTACCCCAATATTTTTCATTTGTATTTGCGTGAAGTATATTTTTCCACCTCTTTACTTTTAGTCTGTGTATATCATTTATTCTGAGGTTAGTGTCTTGTAGACAACATATATATGGGTCTTGTTTGCTTATCCATTCAGATACTCTATATCTTTTGATTGGAACATTTAAGTCATTTACATTTAAAATAATTATTGATAAGTATGTATTTATTGCCATTTTATTCTTTTAACTATGATCCCCTGTTTTATTATATATTTTTTTCTTTTTAAAAAAGACCCTTTAATGTTTCTTATAATGATGGTTTATTGGTAATAAACTCCTTTAGCTTTTTCTTATCTGGGAAACTCTTTATCTCTCCTTCAATTTTCAATGATAGCCTTGCTGGGAAGAGTAGTCTTAGGTCCCTCTTTTCCATCACTTGGAATGTTTTGTACCAATTCATTTTGCCCTGAAATGTTTCTGTTCATAAATCTGATGACAATGTTATTGGAAGGTAACTAACTGTCTTTCTCTTGCTTTTAAGATTCCCTCTTTGTCTTTAACCTTTGCCTTTTTAATTATAATGTGTCTTGGTGTGGGGCTCCTTGAGTTCATCTTGTTTGGATCTCTGTGTGCTTCCTGGACTTGTGTGTCTTTTTTCTTTACCAGTTTAGGGAATTTTTTAGTCATTATTTCTTCAAATAGGTTCTCAATCCCTGCTCTACCTCCTCTCCTTCTGGTACTCCTATGTTTCAGATGTTGTTACACTTCACGTTGTCCAAAGGTCCCTTAACCTATCCTCACTTAATTTTTTTTTTTCTTTTTGCTGCTCTGATTGGGTGTTTTTTCTACCTTGTCTTCCCAATCACTGATTTGATCCTATGCTTTATCCAGTCTACTGTTTATTCCTTCCAGTGTATTCTTCATTTCAGATATTGTATTCTTCATCTCTGATTGGTTGATATTTATGATTTCTATGTTCTTTTTAATTTTGTTGTAGTTCTCCCTAAGTTCCTTGGACATGTTTATAACCATTTAAAAAAAAAAAAAAAACTCTGTATATGATAAATTGCTTGCCCCCATTCGATTTAGTTTTTGTTTGTTTGTTTGTTTGTTTTCCTGGAGATTTTTGCTATTATTTCATTTGGGGCAAGCTTCTTTGCTTCCCCATTATGACTGCCTATTTGTGTTTGTTTTTATGTATTAGGTAGATCTGTTATGACTCCCAGTCTTGGTAGGGTGGCCTTATGTAGTAGGTATCCTGTAGGAACCAGTGGTTCAGTCACCTTTATCTCCTGAGTTGGATATGCCATGGATGTTTCTTGTTTTGGTTATATGGTTCCTCCTGTTGTAATTGGGTCTTGATTGCTATTGGTCTGTTTGGTGTGGGGTTGACCATTAGGCTGTCTGACTGCTAGGATCAACCCTGACCAAGGGCATGAGCTGCTGTGCATGTGCTGACCACATGATGCGGAATTCACCTCAGCAGGGTCTGATACCTGCCGAGATCTCCCTTTGGATGTGCCACCTTTGAAGCTAATTGGATCCTGCTCTGATGTTGTCTGAATCTGGCCACTGGGTGTTTTGGTTCTGGGACCTCTTGGGAGGAACTCTGGTGTAGGTCAATGTCAGACGTTGCCTGTGACTGGTCCTGAGCACCCTGTTTGGTGCTACAAAGTGACCCACAGTTTGTAGTTGTCTCTGCTGGGCCTGGGTGTGTGTGGGAAGAACCTAGTTGTGTACCAAGGCAGGTTTTTACCAACACTGGTCCTGATGACAGGCCAGCTAAAGTCCCAATCACCCTGAAATCTGTCTGTTCCTCACACCACCTACTGGCTGCCTGTTAGGGAAAGTCACTGAAAGAGCCTCCGGCGGTGCTCAAGTTCCATAAGGTAGGTTCCATTTAGTTACCAGGTAGGGGCAAGTTATATTCACCAGATTGATACAAGTTCAAATTCAGTGCCAGTGCTTGGTTAGAGGCCACTCAGCAAATGTCCCAGGGTATACCAAGTCTAACAACCACCCACTGGGTGCTCACACATCTTTTTGGTGGGCGAGGTTTCAGGGAGTTGTCAGGGTGAGGCCAGCAGAGTTTATCAGGCCCAAACGACCCAATATTTGACTGTGTGAAGGGAGAGCTCTGCATAGGTAGGTTGTGTTAGGGATAAATGGGGACCACCCTAGAAGCACACAATTCAATTTGTCTCAGATTCTGCCAGGAGCCCTATCTCAGCAAGGCAATGCCATTGAGACGTTGGGGCTTGTGAATCTCCCATGAAGGGGGGGTATTGGTTAGACTTGGGGGAGGGTGGGAAGAGTGTCTCCTGCCCCTGAACCACAGACCTCAGTCTATCCTAGATTCTGCCCAGACCTCAGTAAGGCAGAGCCACCAGGAGTTAAGAGGGTGGGGCTACCAAGAGTCCAGAAAGTGGGGCTAGCAATCTTCCAAGAAGGGTAGGTACCAGTTAGGCTCACAGGAAACTGGGAGGAATGGATCTCACCCCAAAGCCTCACCATTCAGTCACTTACATACCCTGAGTCTACCCAGACCTCTACACTTCAGCCCAGGCAGCTGAGCTCCTCGGGAAGGGTGCAAGCTCTGCAGTATATGGCAAGAGGGAGTCCAGAAGGTGTGGCTATAGCATTTTCCCAGGCTGATGCTGTAAGGAGAAGAGTGCTTCACCCAAGAAAGACAGCATCTTCAGTGTGGGAGAGGGACTCAGTACAGGGATCCTTTTAACTCTCTCCCCAGAACCACAACCCTAGACTCTTCTCATGTGACTCTAGTCCACTGTGCCTTCCTTCTGGCAGAAACCAGGGTTAGTGTCCCATGCCCATATAGAGGATTTCAATGTCTCTAGCAGACTCCCTTTCTCCATGCCAGAGTTCTCTGATTTTTACAACCAGATGTTACGTGGGTGCCTCTTCCCAGTTCTGTTGCTCTGTGCTGGGGAGACCAGCTTGAGGTTGAGACCGTGCACTTCTTCTTTTTTTTTTTTTTTTCTTTATTGATTTTAGAGAGAGAGGAAGGGAGAGGGAGAGAGAGATCGAAACATCGATGAGAGAGAACATCGATTGGCCACCTCCTGCCATGGCCCCCATTGAGGATTTGGCCCACAACCTGGCAATGTGCCTTGACTGGGAACCAAACCAGCGACCTCTTGGTGCATGGGTCAGTGCTCAACTACTGAGCCACACTGGTGCGAAACCCCACACTTCTTAGGGGAAACATTTGCAGCTGGATATCCTCTGAAATCTCGGCTGCCAGCCGTGAGAGAAGGGCCTGCCCTTTACACGTCTCTGCCTTTCCTAGCAGTCTCAATGTGGCGTCTGCTATAAATCCTTGGTTAAAATACTTCTCTTCAGAAAGTCTTCAGTTGGTTATTCAGGTTGATTTCTCTATATTTTAGGTGTAATTCCAGTTTGGTCCTGGGAGGAGGTGTGTGTAGCTTCCACCTACTCTGCCACCATTTTGGATATATCCAATTATATATATCTTTAATGGATCTAGTTAATTTGACCAATTAATGGACCAATTAATTGAAATGAATTGGCAATTTAAAAAGATAACCAGAGAGTTAGACTTAAAATCATTGTATCTTTGCTGAGGCTGCGTCTACAGGGCAAAATATAACTTTGTTGTATGGATCTACTTAATTTGACCAATGTATACATCTAGGGTAGATTATGAAATGCCTTGGTCCTAAGTTCAAATTATCTTACCTGCCCTTTTTCAATGGTTAATATTCCAATATATAATCCATTTTATGTTTTTGTAGACTCAAACTACATATTTATAGCCTAAATATCAACATATCCATGGTTGAACACAAATATACATAGTTAGTATAGTTATTTTTGGTCTTATCATCTGCCTTAGCTCAACACGTGAATGATTTAGATTGTTGCATGGTCAATTAAAAGAATAGTTCAGCCCTGGCCAGTCTGGCCCAGAGGATAGAGCATCGACCCACAGACCAGAGAGTCCCAGGTTTGGTTTCCAGTAAGGGCACGTACCTCAGTTGCAGTTTGTCCCCGGCCCTGGTTGGAGTCATGTGGGTGGCAACCACTCTTACAATAATGTTTCTCTCTCTCTCTCTCTTCCTCCTTCTCTCCCTCCCACTCTATCTGAAGATGAGTGCAAAAATGTCCTCGGGTGAGGGTAAAAAATAAAAAAGAATAGTTCAGTAATGTCATATTTTACTTCTTCTTCCTATACCCCATGTACCTCCTAAAAGTACTCTATAAAAATATGATTTTCCTGTGTTTCATTTAGAGAAACCATGTGTTGGTTTCAGAGAGAGAGAGAGGGAGAGGGAGAAAAGAAAGAAAACTGGGAATTCTTGGGTTTAAGGAACCAAAGGAGTTATATAATTATTTTAGTATAATTAACTGAAGTTCATCAACTAACTTACTTAGATGTGATAATCTGAAAGTCTTCTGAAATTAATTCCATAGGATGAAAAACTACTTTTGGCTTTTTTTCCCCTTTCTTTCCTTTCCTTTTCCTTTTCCTTTTTCTTTCCTTTTCCCTTTCCTTTCCTTTCCTTTGTCTTCTTTCCCTTTCCTTTCTCCTTCTTTTTTTTTCTCTTTCCAATACAGATCATAGAATAAGCAATCTGGTTTCTTGTACTATTTAAGATGGCTCTCCTATTTCCCAGTTTCATGACTACATATAATTGTCTATAAATCATCTGATGTTAATTTGTTGTGATGTGTAAAATCACAATTTTTATTTTATTTAATTTAAATATGTTTTTATTGATTTTCTATAGAGAGAGGAAGGGAGAGAGAGATAGAAACATCGATGTGAGAGAGAAACATCTATTGGCTGCCTCCTGCACACCCCCCACTGGGGATCAAGCCCGCAACCTTGGCATGTGCCCTGACCGGGAATCGAACCAGGACCTCTCAGTCCATAGGACAGCGTTCAATCCACTAAACTACACTGGCCAGGCTAGAATAATTTTAAATACCAGTTCCTATTCTTTATTTTTGTGATGTTTAATAGTTTTGCTGCAGGGAGGCGAGTGATCAGATCAACAGAAGAGGGATAAACAGGTATTCAGATTTGCATTAACCTTCTCACAAGCCAATTTTAAAAAGAAGAGAGTAACTATATTGTAGATATTTAAACTTAATATTAAACTATGTCACTATTATAATTTGAAACAAATAATTTGTTGAAATGAATAAAAGCAACTCTTCTACTACATCAAACATTAATTTACAGTTAAAATTGTGCCCAAACGGTATACAGTGATGTCTACCTTTTATGAATTAAAAAAAGAAATACATAAACCAATATAATTGATGAATATATTGTTGACCAACTAATTTTAGACTATTATGCTTTTATCTGTCCTAGATGATTAAAACAAAGAGTTAGAGACTGCCTCTCTGGAAGTCACATAATTTTCCCTAACAAGATATAAAGCATAGTAGTTTTATACTTGACCCCTCCATGTATTCTTCTGTACCTGAGGAAGTGTACCAACTTGTAAAAGGACACACAGTAAATAGTTTATTAACAGTCACAGTTCATAGTGTGACATTGTAGGGACAGTCTTGGCACAAAACCACTGAACTGGGAACACTCAGAACCCTGCTAGCACCTTAGCTAAAAGCAAACAAAAATATCATCAACACTGGGCGAGAAATAGTTTCTTTATTGACTAAGCCTCAGTGCTAAAAAGGACTAAAATGTAATGCTATATCAGCAGCAGTGGGGAAAATAATTATAAAACCTGTGTCCTCAGAAGTTTGGGTCCTGCCTCTTAGCTATAGTGCACATTTTAATGACAACACTCTCATTAGCTCAGCCTTACTGGACTATTTCAAACATTCATCATCTTATGTGGCTAACAGCATAGTTCATGCAAAATTAGTGGAGGAGGGAATGAGGAGGATTAAAAAGGTCTTGCTGCTTAAGGGAGTAAAAAGCAGGTTGTCCTGAGCTCTTCATCTAGTCCTCTACATTTATTAAGGGCAAAACCTTTTATCTTTCTACTCATAAATGGGCCAGATACAGTCTCTCTCCCCTGGGCACCGGAGCCACTGGGGAAAGCTAGATTAGACCTACAGAACTGATGCAACCCTCTGTGGTGCATTACTTCATGGAGCAATAAGCAACACACTTCGATTCAAAATATTTTGAATATGGTTTATTACACACACAAAGAGAGGGAAACTAAAGACAAATAGATTCCCATTGCCAGTTCTGTATTGTTTGAGCTGAAAGCATTGTGTCAGGATTTTCACAAATGGACACTTTATGCACAAGTGAAATGGCTGAAAGCTTACATTTGGGAGGATATTTGTGAAGAAAACAAAAACCAAAAGTCTGGAGAGGAACAACATTTAATACGCAGAAACATATTGTTTTAATTCAAATGTCAATTAGGTTCTAGCTAATTGCCACTTTAGTGACTACTGTCATTTTTTTTTTTTTTTTATCTGTATGATAGTTCTGTCCTGGATTCCCAGAAGAGAATGTATTGTTCAACTTAGCCTGTGGTGGCTGGAAGTTGCTAATTTGTCCTACTACACTTTTTTTTTTTTTTTAATTTTTTTTTTTTTTTATCCTCACCTGAGGACATTTTTTCATTTTTTGTTCAGATAGAGTGGGAGGGAGAGAGAGGAAGAGAGAAAGAGAGAGAAACATCGATGTGAAAGGGACACATCGAGTGGCTGCCACCCGCACGACCAACCAGGGCCAGGGACAAACTGCAACCAAGGTACATGCCCTTAGCGGGAACCGAACCTGGGTCTCTCTGTACCGCAGGTCGATGCTCTAACCGCTGAGCCAAACCAGCCAGGGCTGTCCTACTACAGGATTTTAATTACAGGATTTTAATTACAGGATTGATATGTTGGCTTTTCAAGTGATTGTCAGAATAATTCATATACATAGTGTTAAAAATAAGTGTGTGGTGGTTTTATTAATGTACTCTTAAAGAATAGTGAAACTTTCAGATCTACTCTAATGACTTCTGATTAAGTGACATGCTTAAGAATGATATTCTTTGTCCATGCTTATTCCTCACTTAAGAAAATAAAAAATCAGCCCAAAGTGACAAAATCTTCCACAGGAATGTGGAGACCTCTGTGAATTATTACTCTTATTCCCATATATTGAATCACTATACAAGAAATGACAGTTTCAGATTTCTACTTGTGTTTGGAGCTCAGGATAAGAAGGATATTTTCTCTGTTTGCTTTTTAAAATTCTTCATCTCCTCCTTTGCTGCTATCTTATTCACTGGCAACATACATATATTTAGAATGTCTTTCTGAGTGTAGCTTGCTAATGTTGAGAACACACAGCCACTGTGTTTTAGTATTGCCAAGATACTGTAGATGTGACACACTGTTCATAAAAACTATGCTCATAATTACTGCACTTAAATTAATGCCAAAAATTATGAGATATATGAGAAAAGCCTGTTTTTATTCTTTATTGCATTGGTCATTTTTGCAGGGCGACCATATCCATAAATACAAATTCTCTCTCCCCTCTCCTTTCTCTCTATCTCTCTCAATATTTGTAAAGGAACAAAGGCTTTTGTGGTAGGTATAATGATGTACTGATAAATTATATTTTACCATCCCTCTGAAAAAGGAGACATGTTGGGCACTGTGCCATTGCCATGCTTCTATCATATTTCAATCGGCAAATTTTAATCTTAACTTTGTAGACATTTATAACCAAAGTACCCTCAGAAACTAAATTCCCATTCAAATGGTTGGATAACAAACCTTGCCCCCCTGCCATATGCCACTAAAAACAAGAGAGATTAGAATTTAGTAATGGTCAGTGAGAAAGTAGCTTGTATTCTGCTTTTCAGAAACAGTGAAATTATGGGGGTGCTGGGAGGCAGTATTAGCTAGCTTTCTAATCAGTTCTACCTGGGGTTGAAGCCCAGCTCTTTCATTTACTAACTGTATGAAATTGCATGAGTTAAACTCTCATTTCCTCATTCTAAACAAAGATAACAGTGCTTATTTTACAGAGTTGTTATGCAGAGTGGAAACATATAATTCCTTTGAACAAATAATAAAGTGTATAGACTTAAGCTAAATTATTATGAGAAAATTTAAAAAAAGATAAATTTGCCATGTTGTAATCATTTATTTATTTTTCTTTGACAACCAATAACGTGTTTTCTAGTTTTGATAAACTGAGAAGATATAAGGCAATTTTAAATTTTGCCTAAGGTTTCATGGGATAGTGTAGGTGGAGGTAGAAAAGGACTGAGAGGAAAACAAAATCTTTCTTGAGATACCTGTACATGTGGGTTTAGCAAAAAGGAAGAATACACTACTACATTATCTATTGTGTGTTTTTAATTCCCACAATATCCCAAAGAGGAAGATGATATTATCCTCATTTTTTAATGAAGAATAAGAGTTTAGACACTTGCCCAAGTTCACTCAGTAAACTGTGGTTCCAAGAATTGAACTCATGTGTTTGATTTTTTTAATTAAAATTTTATTTTACAATTATAGTTTACATTCAATATTATTTTATATTAGTTTCAGGTATACAGCATAATGGTTATATAATTATATAATTTACAATGTGATCCCCCGATAACTCAAGTGCCCACCTTGAACTATACATAATTATTACAATATTATTAACTATATTATTCCCTTTGCTGAACTTTATATCCAATGACTATTTTGTAACTATCAATTTGTAGTTTAAGGCCAGTGTTCAGTTCAATATAGTGCAAATGCCTGTCTCCCTCTTTGAAACTTTTATGTTAAGCTGAGGGCCTAAAACTATCCAGAAAGAGATCACTATGTACAAGTGATAAGAAAAGAGCAAAAAAAAATAATATATTTATGTTAGAAATAAAATTAAAAGCATTGAGAAAGTTAGGAAAGAATGTAAGCTAGATTAATTAGTATGTGCTTTTGTTCTAAATAGTAGATAAGCTAAGTCTAGAAGAAAGCTAGAGCTTAGAAATTCATATTGTATCAATGGAAACTAGGGGGAGAAAAAGGTCACTGCATTAATTTCAGCAGTTGTTCACCAAGAAAGGAGTCTTAGTTATTTAAGGAAGTGTGAACTGGCTCAGCTGAATGAAATCAAGATAACATTTAATCAAGATAATATTAAGAACTAGTCTCACAAAGTAATTGCCATAGATTCTGAATTCTTTATTTTGCAAATTTAAGAATTATTATTTTAAGTGAAGCTATACTTTGAATGAATACATTTAAAAGTTTTGCTAAATTACTAAGAAAATTTTTACTATATAATGATGCCCTTTGTTCGCAGAGGAACACATCTACAATTTCATATTATGCAAATTAGTACCAAAAATCCCATGTGCACATATGGTTTTATAGCCTACTTTGAAGGAAGATATCTCCTTGATATTCCCAATAATTTCAAAACATTTTTGTGATTTGTGGCAATTTTGTAAAGCCCTATGCATGAGATGGGAAGATATTGTGCTCATTCACAGAACAGGAATAAGTGACCCCAAAATGATTTGAGACCGCACCACTACAATGAGTCAGTAAATTCCCAAATTTACTGAGTCTTGAGAAAATATGTCCACAGTGTCAACCTTGCCTACTGTGAGTGCTCCCTGTAAGAACAACAGGCCACATGTTCTTTTCTGATTCCAAGTCCTTTTAGTATTTTATTCATCAAAAAAGTGTTAAAGTTCTCTTCTTTAAACTGTTTTGCATTAAAAATGTCAATATTAGCAAAAGTAAGCAAATTTTTCTAGTAGAAATGTCATCGGAAGAGAAATAGTCTAATCACCAAGATGGCTTCACAAGCACTGTGTACAATGCTTGCATCTTTATGTATTACCACTGCCTCCTGGCAGGCTAACAGATATAGTGAACTCTGTGACAAACTCAGATGCTGCTTCATTTAGAATAAAATCACATTTACTTCAGGTAAATGCTTCTTTACTCACAGGTAAATGGTTATTTACTTGTGAGCTATTTTAAGTCTCTGGAAGAGGATTCATTTTAGTACCAAAGGGAGAGGTCCAGCTTACTTTTAGTTAGCTCTTCCAGGTCCACTCTCATAGAAGGGAATCCAAAAAAGACTACAATGCTATTTTTGGTGAGAAGAGTTCCATACATACCTCCCCTCCTCTTTGTCTCTACCTGATTCTCTTAAAGTTACTAGGTCCCAGGTCAGGGTAGGGTGAAGTGTCTGTGTCTAATGAATTGATTGCCCTCTAGTGGATAAGTGTAAAGATATTTGTTGTTAATATGTAATGAACCTGAATGCTAATCTTGGAATAGTCAAAAATGTTCCCCCCGTATTTACAAGGGACAAACTTAGCAACTACTTTTCTCTTTGTGCTCTTAGATCACATATTTAAATCAATTCATCCCTATACCATAGTTCCTGGGTTTCTTTCTGGTTTTTTTCAGATTATTAAAAAAACAACAGGTATGTTTGTAAGTCTACTATATACAAGAGACTATAAATCTGTGAGGAATAAAAAGAAGTATCATGCATGGTCTATGCCTTTGTAGAGCCAAAATTTAACTCAGATTTGATATGTGCACCCGAAAAAATCAGCCCAGAATAACTTTTACTGGTATTAAATGTTAAATACTCCTTTAGATGAGGAAAGCTATTGGGTTTTAGAAGCAAATGATCATCTCATAGTCCACATCCATCCCCCATGATTTAATCCTGGAAGATTTTAACAGAAGTTTCTCCATAGATAAGAGTAGCAGATTAATAGGGTTATGAGCTGAAGATGAAAGACACAGAAGTGGACCCTTTAATGGCTCTAGACTCCAATAATATATTTTAATACTAAAGACTCCCTGGCTATTTATCTTATTTGTTAATTGCAACTATTTGTGAACACACAAGTGGACTACTAAATCCCAAATCAAAATTATACATTTCATATTACCAATTGAGAAATGACCATGGTCTCACTGCTTTTCAAAACATGCCAAATAGGAACAAAGCCAAATTAAGCCATGCAGTAAACTATCTAATGATTGAGCTGAAGAAATTAATGATCTTTTTATGGAAATTTTAATGCCAAAATTCCCCAGAAAACAGTGTTATATTGTTAGTCTGAAGAGAAAAGAGATCTATATAAAATTAGGAAACTTAAAGGAGTAAGAGTTGAGTGCTTTAAAAAATAAGATTTTTGTTTAAAACATAAATCTGGTAGATGTGGGAGTGAAGAAAATAGCATCTAAGTCTTCATATTTGTGACTACAAGAAAGCAAGGACCTATATTAATGTTACAACTAGTGCACATGAATAAGTTTTATAAGAATACACTAGAAAACAGAATCTCAATTGGGTGCCTCTAATATACAAATGCACAAGAATATGAAATAACCAAGTAATACTGAAAACAGGAAAAGGAAGGAAAGAAGGAAGGAAGGAAGGAAGGAAGGAAGGAAGGAAGGAAGGAAGGAAGGAAGAAAGGAAGGAAGAAAGGAAAAAAGGAAGGAAGGAAGATTGATTGAATTAAGGCAACAAATCATGAGGTTGATGCGGTAAGAAAATGAAGTGTGTGTCTGATTTTTTTTTTTTTTTCATTTTTTGCTCAGATAGAGTAGGAGGGAGAGAGAAACATCCACGTGAAAGGGCCACATCGAGTAGCTGCCACCCACACAACCAACCAGGGCCGGGGACAAACTGCAACCGAGGTACATGCCCTTAGCAGGAACCGAACCCGGGTCTCTCCGGACCGCAGGCCGACGCTCTAACCGCTGAGCCAAACCGGCCAGGGCGTGTCTGATTCTTTTTTAGTTTCCTAAATATGTTTTTCAGTGGGGAAAAAAAGCAAAAATAAATACAGAAAAGAATAAAACTTCACCAAATTTCTCTATAAAATCCCATTCTCTCTCCTTGTATAAAAGTAAATTATTTAAAGTGTTAGAAATTTGTTCTCTATATTACCCTGATTGGGGAAAAATGTAGGCCACAGGCAAGACAAGGAGAAGCCTCTGGTAGCATAAAATGAGGTTTCTTATTTCAACCACTACTTTTCTGTGTATATCCTCATTACAAGGAAAAGAGATACTTATTTATTTTCAGTCTTATTAGCTGCAGAATCCACACTGATAGTCACAATATTCATTTAAAAAAGCTGATCTTAGTTTTTCGGGTGGACATCTGTGAAAAGGTGAGCCCAGTGATCTCGTCTTACTTTTTTCTTGGGCCTTCTTTGGATCTCAATCTACTCAAAGGGTAGCAGTGAAAAGTTAGGAGGGCATCTTTTCTTATGGGCTCATTTTATAACATCAGGTTCTCAAGAGCGGAAAGGAAGAAGAGGCCATTCAAAGAAATTCAATAGCAAGACCCAAAACATTTCTGGCTCCAGTTAAGTTCTTCTCAGAATCCCTTTATTCCATCAGAGAATGCAACACCTACTGGTTCTCTTGTGTAATTTTATTCTTGAGGGGTAAGAGGAGTATGAAAAGGTAAAAAAAAAAAAAAACAAGAAAAACCTTGTGTTTTCTAGAGATTAGAATGTGTTGCCACATAGTATATGCTAGACCACATTTAATAAGTGGATTTGTTGAGTAGATATAACTACTATGAGGCCTAGAAGGTATATGACAAATGCCCTTCTACTTGAAGTCCAAAGAAATTTATTGATCATTTTCTATAGTTAACCTAATGCTTTACTTTTCATGGTATGTAAAGTATGCCCCAAAAAAATCAATCCTGGAAAAAATTAAGTGTTTGTTTCCTGAGAGATGTGGTCATGGAAAGAATACCAATGTTCATAGTTAGACACCAGTGAAAATGTTTCAAAATGTCCCCTCTGATTATTTAATGCAGGTCCAATATTTCTATAACCATAATACATTTCTATTGCAGAAATACCTGGGCTAAATGCAAAGTGATGCTTTAAGCTAAAACATGCTGGATTTATATGTAGATAATATAATTCTGCAGAAGCCCTTATAGATTTCTTACCACATTTTCAACAGTGGTTAGAAACAGAAAAGTATGACATGATAAATACACTTCTTAGTATGAATTCATTTGAATCCCAACGATAACTTTCTTTTTTGTTGTTGTTGGTACTCTAATATTCTGGCCTCATTATATTAACCCCATAGATCACATTTGCCAGGATATTCTAGTTATTAAGATCTTTCATGAAAAAAAGCAAAAACTCAACATGCTGTAATATTTTTGGCATCAAAATTACTAATTGTTGAATTCAATATTGAATTTAAAATAAAGTTTACATCAAAGAGTTTGGAAATGTTTCCACTGATATAAATGGAACTTTATATGAAATAGCACACATGATTTAAGTCTGAGAACTTAGGATAGTTTATTTATTGTCTGTACTTACCATCTCACCTCTGACATGGTGAGATCTATGGTGAGAAAATAAGATGATGAGAGAGCAAATATAATGATGGGAAAGGGAGAAGTATACTGTATATACAGCCTCATAGGAATTTCACTAATAAAGAACTTGGAGAAGTATGTTCAATAGGTGAGAAGAGAGAGACACTTTCGGTAGCGTACTGGTATGTCTATGAAAAAGTAGACCCCCTCCCCAAAAAAGCCTTTAATAATAAAAATTATTATGTGTTGGTGAATAAAAATAACAACCATAAAAACAACAGCAATAACAGAAACAACTGCTTCCATTTATTGCATGCTTACCATGGACCAGGCGCTGTGCTAAGGGATTTCCATGAATTATCTTATGGACAGCATTCACTGCATATTGATAGAGCTAAAATAGGTTTGTCTCCTCATACTGTTCTCATCATCGACCCTCACATGTCGACATACAGCTGGTGTACCCCAAGGGTTATAATGACAAAGACTTTGTAATACAAATAGAAAAATGTGAGAGTTTAGTCACAGTGGTGACTATGAAAATCCATTATATGTATTCTTCTACCCACTTAAAGTTTTTTTCTCATCTCTATCTACTAACTCAGGTTAATAAAATACTCCCAATGGAGTTGAGAAGCTGGCAAGTGAAGGTAAAGTAAGTATGCGTATATGACAATAAAGTGGGGGGGGATGATGGAAATGAGAGATGGTGTGGAAGAAAGCAGGCAGATGGGGCTGGGGATAAGAAACAGAGTTGAGTGTGTACTGAATAAGAAACATACTATGCAGACTCCAAATTTGACAACTATTATTATAGAGTTAGGGGTTTGCTATAATATCCTCTTTCTCAGACACAGTTAGTGAACACTAGAATATTCCCATAAACTTATGGTAATACCACAGAAACAGATTCATTTGAAAATTGATTTATTGTTTTGCCTATGCTTCCAAAAGTTAGGAAAAAAACCTTCTTGCATTTGATCGTCACTTCACTTTTTCATCAGATGCTTACTTTCAGATAAGGAAAGACATTCTGTAGCTTTAAGATGCTTGTAGAGCTTTAATTCTGAAATGGAAATCAACCTGGAACTTTTCTTCCCCCTTGTTCAATGACGAGAATCCGTGGTGGACATCGGTCTCTGATTTAATTTCATGAACTAGTGGTAGCTTGAGTGGTATTTAGATCCAAGGAATGAAACCTATCATTTCTTTCATTTATATTACTTGGCAGAAAGATAACATTTTTCTGTTTCATTTTTAAAGAAAAAAATCGCAAGCCAATGGCATGGTGTTCAAATTGGAGTTAAACACAGCAAATAAATCATACTCATAATGTAACAGTTCTTTGCTGATGTTTCACGTATGGCACCAGGCAGCAAAGGTACAACTCTATCAAGCCTTTGATCTATACTTTAAAAGCACAGGGTACTTTTATAGATCCAAACTTTAATAGGCAGACAAAACAAAACAAAACCTAAATATACTTTAAAATTTACCCATTAGGGTATATGTACATCTCTTTCTTTTTAGTTAGGCCATTTTCTCCCTTCTGATACTATAGGGCCATTTCAGAAATGTGTCTCACAGCTTTATAAACCTGAAGAGAAAAATCAACACCTCTGCAAATTAACTAGTGCAAAGGAAAATGAAAGGAACATCTTCCTGATATTTGACTCACTGAAAATTTAGATCTTTGGATTTCAAAATGGCGGTGGAGTGAATGGAAGATACACAGACCATCTTCCAGGACCAAACTGGAATTGCAACTAAAATAAAGACAAATCATTGGGAAAAACCAAAAGAAAAGCATCTGGAGAGGATCATATAACCAGGGACAGGAAACAAGGACACTGAATCAAGCCTGGTAGGTCTGCAGAGGCATGAGAGGGCGGGCTGGGAGACCACGACAACAGCTGTTTTAGCTGTGAGCAGCTCTCTCAGGGTTAAAATCCCAAGCCAGCTCCACAGTGCAGAGGGCTGGGATAGAGCACTAACTTAGCTACAGCCACTCACCATGGGCTCTGGCAGAGGGAGGGCTGACTGGACTGGAACTCAGTGGAAACACCCGGGATTTGGAGGGTGCTCAGAGCTTTAGCTGAGTCACAGCCACACAGGATGGTGGCCATCTTACTCCTTCCTGGAGCTCAGGGGAGAAGGAGGAGCCCCTCCCTCAAAGATTTAACCCTGCCCAGTTGGGCCAGAGAAATGCAAACTGAGGCTCATTAACAGCCAGCATCTGCCCCATTCTCTGGAAATCTTCTTATGCTGAACACCTGAGGGAGTTTTTCATTCAGCTCAGGGCTACAACCCCAGGCTCATCAAGTAACTGAGACTAATAGCCTCCAGGAAAAACCTAGAGAATAACTGAACCTTTCCTGGGCTTGCAAATCTACCCAGGAAAGTAAGACTTGGCAGTGGTATTGAATGTGGGTCCTCCCATACTCATCCAAATCCAGTAGAGGAAGCCACAAACAGCAGAACACCAACACCCACAGGGAAAATTTGGCAGGTTCCAAATACATTGAGATAGCCAAAATGGTGAAACAAAGAAACAAATCCCAAATGAAAGAACAAGAGAAATCTACTGATGATGAGATAAATGAAATGCAGTTAAGCAATTTATCAGAGGTAGAGTACAGAACCATGAGTTTCAGGAAGCTCAACAACATGAGTAAGGACATCAACACCATGACAAAAGATATAGAAATATTGAAAACCAACCAAGTGGAAATGAAGAATGACATAGCAGAAATAAAGAACACATTGGAAAGAATAACCAGCAGAGTAGAGGAAGCTGAGGACTAGATCAGTGAATTAGAAAACAGGGTAGAAAAAATTAACCAATCAGAAAACCAAAAGGAAAAAGAAAAATTAAAAAACAGGAGGACAGCTTAAGACAACTGTGGGACAACTGGAAACATAATAACATTCACATCATAGGAGTTCCAGAAGAAGAAGAAAAGGAGCAAGTGTTAGAGAATACATTTGAAGAAACAGTGACAGAAAACTTCCCTAACTTGGTGAAGGAAGAAGGCATTCAAGTTCAAGAAGCACAGAGAGCCCCAAATAAGGAGAACCCAAACAGGCCCACACCAAGACACATAGTAATTAAAATGCCAAAAATTAAAGACAAAGAGAGAATGCTAAAGGAAGCAAGAGAAAAGCAACAAGATACCTACAAAGGAACCCCCATAAGGCTATCAGCTGACTTCTCAACAGAAACACTACAAGCCAGAAGGGAATGGCATGAAGTAATCAAGGTCATGAAAAACAAGGATTTGAATCCAAGGCTATTATTCAAAATAGAAGGTCAAATAAAGAGCTTCCCAGACAATAAAAGGCTAAGGGAATATATTAGCACCAAACCAGCACTGCAAGAAATGTTAAAAGGACTGCTGTAATTAGTATAAATAAGAAGCAAAATATAACCACACAAAACAAAAATGGCAATAAATAAGTACATATCAATAATCACCTTAAATGTAAATAGATTGAATACTCCAATAAAAAGACACAGAGTAGCTGATTAGATAAGAAAACATGACTCACATATATGTTGTTTACAAGAGACCCACCTCAAAACAAGAGACTCACATAGATTGAAAGTGAAGGGATGGAAAAAAGTCTTCCAAGCAAACGGAAAGGAAAAAAAAAAAAAAAAAAAAGCTGGGGTAGCAATACTCATATCTCATAAAATAGATTTCAAAATAAAGGCCATAACTAGAGACAAAGAAGGTCACTACATAATATTGAAAGGATCTATCCAACAGGAAGATATCACCTTGGTAAACATATATGCACCCAATATAGGAGCACCAAAATTTATTAAAAAGCTTCCGGAGGACTTCAAAGGAGAAATCAACAGCAATACAATCTTAGCAGGGGACTTCAACACCCCGCTGACATCACTGGAGAGATCCTCTAGACAAAAAATTAACAGGAAAACAGAGACTCTAAATGAAGCACTAGATCAAATGGCTTTAATAAATATCTATAGAGAATTACACCCCAAAACTGCAGAATTCACATTCTTCTCAAGTACACATGGGACATTCTCAAAGACAGACCACATGTTAGGACACAAACTAAGTCTCTACAAGTTCAAGAAGGTTGAAATCATATCCAGCATCTTCTCAGATCACAATGGCATGAAACTAGAAATCAATTGCAACAAGAACATGCAAAGACATATGAACACATGGAGGCTAAATAGCATGTTATTAAACAATGAATGGGTTACCAAGGAGATCATGGAAGAAATTAAAAACTTCCTGGAACCAATGAAAATGCGCAAACAACATAAAATCTATGGGATGCAGCGAAAGCAGTTCTGAGAGGGAAGTTCATAGCCCTACAGGCCTATCTCAAGAAACAAGAAAAAATTCTGATTGACTATCTAACCTCACAACTTAAAGAACTAGAAAGCAAACAAAAAGAAAACCCCAGAGCAAGTAGAAGAAAGGAAATAGTAAGGATCAGAGCAGAAATAAATGACATAGAGAACAAAAAAAAATAATTCAAAGGATCAATGAAACAAAGAGGTGGTGCTTCGTAAAGATAAACAATATTGATGGCCCCTTAGCTAGACTCACCAAAAAACAAAGAGAGAGAACCCAAATACACAAAATCAGAAATGAAAGAAGAGAAGTAACAACTGACACCACAGAAATACAAAGGATCATTAACAAATACTATGAACAATTATACGACAACAAATTGGACAATCTAAGCAAAATGGACAAATTTCTAGAAACACATAGTCTCCCAAAACTGATCAATAACAACTAAGGAAATTGAAGATGTAATCAAGACACTCCTAGCAAACAAAATCCCAGGCCTGGATGGCTTCACTGGGGAGTTTTACCGAACATTCAAAGAACTAACACCCATTCTCCTCAAACTATTCCAAAAACTTCAAGAAGAAGGAAGAATTCCAAACTCGTTTTATGAGGCCAGCGTAACTCTAATTCCAAAACCATAAAAAGACACTACAAAGAAAGAAAACTACAGGCCAATATCCCTGATGAACACAGATGCCAAAATCCTGAACAAAATACTAGCAAATTGGATCCAGCAATACATTAAAAAAATTATTCACCATGACCAAGTGGGATTCATTTCAGGGATGCAAGGCTAGTACAATATTTGCAAATCAATAAATATGATACACTACATAAACAAAATGAAAGATCAAAACCATATGATCGTATCAATAGACTCTGAAAAAGCATTTGACAAAATCCAGCACTCATTTCTGAAATAAACGCTCACTAATGTGGGAATTGAGGGATCATATCTCGACATAATAAAGGCCATATATGAAAAACCTACAGCCAACATCATTCTCGATGGGCAGAAATTAAAAGCATTTCCCTTAAGAACAGGAATGGGACAGGGATGCCCACTTTTGCCACTCTTATTTAACATAGTACTGGAAGTCTTAGCCACAGCAATCAGACATGAAGAAAAAAGAAAAGGGATCCAAATTGGAAAGGAGGAAGTGAAATTGTCATTATTTGCAGATGACATGATATTATGCATAGAAAACCCTAAAGACTCCATAAAAAATCTGCTAGATTTAATAAAGGAATTAGGCAAGATAGCAGGATATAAAATTAACATCAAGAAGTCAATGGCATTCTTCTACACCAATAATAAACTCACAGAAAGAGAAACTAAAAAAGCAATCCTATTTACCATTGCAGCAAAAAAATTAAGATACCTAGGAATAAACTTAACCAAAGAAGTAAAGGAGCTATTTGCAGAAAACTACAGGACATTGAAAAAAGAAATAGAGGAAGATATAGAAAACTGGAAACACATACCTTGTTCATGGATTGGAAGAATTAATATCATTAAAATGTCCATAGTACCCAAAGCAATCTATAGATTCAATGCAATCCTCATCAAAATACCAACAACATATTTCACAGAACTAGAACAAATTCTTCAAAAGTTCATATGGAACCAAAAAAGACCCCAAATAGCTACAGCAATCTTGAAAAAGAAGGACAAAGTAGGTGGGATCACAATACTGGATATCAGGTTATACTACAAAGCTACTGTAATCAAAACAGCATGGTACTGGCACAAGAATAGACATATAGATCAATGGAATAGAACAGAGAACCCAGAAATTGACCCAAAACATTATGCTCAATTAATATTTGACAAAGGTGCCAAGAGCATACAGTGGAGTCAAGACAGCCTCTTTAATAAATGGTGTTGGGAAAATAGGACAGTTACATGTAAAAAAATGAAACTAGACCATCAACTTACACCATACACAAAAATAAACTCAAAACGGATAAAAGATTTAAATGTGACTCATGAATCCATAAAAATCCTAGAAGAAAATATAGGCGACACAATTTCAGACATCATACGCAGCAGAATTTTCACTGATACATCACCTAAGGCAACAGAAACAAAGGAAAAAATGAACACATGGGACTACATCAAACTCCAAAGCTTCTGCACAGCAAAAGAAACAACCATCAAAACAGATAGGGAACCCACTCTATGGGAGAACATAATTGCCAATGATACATCAGATAAGTGGTTAATTTCCAAAATATATAGAGTGCTCATACAACTCAACAAAAGGAAGACGAAGAACCCAATTAAAAAATGGGCAGAGGAGCTAAATAGACACCTCTCCAAACAGGACGTACAAATGGCCAAGGGATATATGAAGAAATGCTCAATGTCACTAATCATCAGAGAGATGCAAATTAAAACAACAATGAGGTATCACCTCACACTTGCCAGAATGGCTGCCATCAACAAATCATCAAACAATAAGTGCTGGTGAGGGTGTGGAGATAAGGGAACTGTAGTACACTGCTGGTGGGAATGCAGACTGGTACAGCCACTGTGGAAAACAGTATGGCATTTCCTCAAAAAATTAAAAATCGAATTGCCATTTGACCCAGTGACCCCACTTCTAGGAATATATCCTAAGAAGCCTCAAACATCAATCACAGAGAATGTATGTACCCCTATGTTCATAGAAGCACTATTTACAATCGCTAAGATCTGGAAACTGCCCAAGTGTCCATCAATAGATGGGTAGATAAAAAAGCTGTGGCTCATATATACAATGGAATACTATGCAGCTGTAAGAAAAAAGATGTCTTATCCTTTGAGATGACATGGAGGGACCTCGAGTGTATTATGCTAAGCGAGATAAGCCAATCAGAGAAAGACAAATATCACATGATCTCACTTATTTGTGGAATATAATGAACAAGGTGGGCTGATGAATGAAATAGACCCAGAGACATAGAAAGGAGTATGGTTCAGACTGGCAAACCTCAGAATGAGGGGGTGGAGGGGATGGATGGGATGAACCAAAGAACTTATATGCATGTATGCAAAACCAATGGACATAGACAACAATGCTAAGGGGGTGGGGGGTCAGGATGGGGAGGAGGCGATCTTGGGGGCAAAAAGGAGAAACATATGTAAAAAAATAAATTAATAAAAATAGGAGAAAAAAAAGAAAAGAAAATTTAGCTCTTTATCAGGTTCCCTAAGCCCCATACCCTGCAACAGAGACAAGTTTTACTCTGCCATTTCATATATATCACAGTGGAATGACATCTTTTCTCAAAGCAGAACAGACACCTAAAGGGTTGAGTTGGAACACTACAGGTAACTCCCAGGCCTCCGTAGCACAGATACAATGTAGACAGTGACCAAAGTGGTTTATCTGTATATATATTATGAAAAGTAAATACCATTAATCTTCAGAAGTGTGCAAAACTTTGTTGTTTTCCCATTAAAATGTGAATGAATGCTGAACATTAAGTATTTCAAAAATAATCTGAAAGAGACTATACACTATCAGAGGAAGTGGTGCATAAAGTAGAAAGTGTCAAAGCTCCTGGGGAAAATTGCAGCTCCATGGCAAAGGAAGGAGAACATAGATTTTTGTGTTTTTGTAGTTGTATTCACAGCATCAGGCAGAACTGTTTTAATGTTAAAACACTCTCTAATACCCCAAGAGTCCGTGCTTTTCAGCTTGTAAAACTTAGTAAACATGCAGGCCTAGAAGGATTCAAGTGTTCTTATTCACACTGCTGATTTACAGCAACTGGCTTTAATAGAGAAAGTATCATCTTGTAAGCCTTAGGGTATCTCAGAGTGGGGGAAAACCAAGAGGGAGTCTTTTATTTCTGTTTTACTTACCCTTATAAGCAGGGTAGAACTAAGTAAAGGAAAGGACACAAGGAGCTTGCACAGACGGGAGTGGTAAAAAAAAAACAAAAAACTTGAAACACAGTTCCCTGACTTCTCTGTTTTCAGACTGCTGTTTTTTTTCTTTTATTATTCAGAAGAAAAAGTATTTTTCTCCCAACTTGTGGATATTTATGGTATTTTCTGCTGGTTAGGAAAACCAGCTTTATCATGGAAAGTGAAAAGTGTCTACAGAAATTGCAAACAAAATGAAATGCTTTCTACATCACTTAAAGCTAATCTCATTATAAATGTGAACTTTCCTTCAATGATGGTAGGCAAAAATATATTTAAAACACTAATTTAAAACATTAATAAATTAATGTTCCCCAAACCGGTGCACACTAAGTGATTTGGCAAGAGCCTTTTGGGAAAGGTTATTGGTAGCAGTTAGTGCAGGACAGAAGAGGTTGAACTCAGAGCAGATGAGAGGTAAGGTGGTCAGTAGGGGAATCAGCAGAAAGTGAATCCCAGGTCAAAAAGAATGGGCCCTGCAGAACTGTCACAAAGTTTAGTAACGTAAGGCAAATGAAAGGCATTTAGAAAGGTCTCGTAACCCTAGTGCATGTCTCTTCTATGTGACTAATCTCACAAATGGAGGTGACATATTACATTTGTCCTATTTGATTTGTTATAACTTCCCCCACCGTTATGATAACAAAAACCTTTTAAGGCACCTTAGGTACAGATGTCCTCTTGCTTTTGTATCTCAAAAGGAACAGCTAAAAACCTGCCAGAGGCACTACTTTAGCTCTGCAGATTTGTTCTCTTATCATCCATTTTAGCTGATGTATTTGTACATCTTATATTTCTGCACTATAACTTATTTCATCCAGAAGGGATTTTGAGGGAATGTATGTTGTGTCAAGGGAGCCAAGGACAAATTCGGCAAAATTAGACTAATTTTATGATGCAGGGGATGTGGCAGCTGCAGCAAAGACAGAAGCCACCACTGAACAGTAAGTTATAAAACACCAAACTGCTCCTTTTGGAGACTGTGTTTACACCTTACATTGAGAACGTACTGATGGTGCCCTTTGCCCTTTAATAGCAGTACTGTGACTTACTGATATGTTGCTTTGGCCCTGAAGAATCAGGCCACATAAAACTTGAGTGCTCTATACTTAAGCAGCACCTTTCATCCGACAGGCTAAATCCCCCTTACAACCTCTGGTTCATTAACTCTCATAATACCTTCCTGAGGTGACATGTATAAACCCCATGGTTTATAGATGGGGTAACAGAAAAGTCACAACACAGTTAGCTGACTTGCTTAGAATGTTACAATATATCTTTTTCCACAAAAACAATTGATTGTAGAGCTCTGGGCCAAGGATGTAGACATAACAATTCCCAGGAAAGTGTCCTGTGAACCTGAAATGCCAGTGAAATGGCATGCATGCAACCACAGGAGAAAAAAGAAACACTGTTTTTGTATCAACATTACACAAGAGGAGCTTTTAACCATATGCATGAAGTTGACCTTACTGCACAGGTTCTCAACCTGTGGGTCGCGACCCCTTTGGGGTTCGAACGACCCTTTCACAGGGGTCGCCTAAGACCATTGGAAAACACATATTTCCGATGGCGATTCATAACAGTAGCAAAATTACAGTTATGAAGTAGCAACGAAAATAATTTAATGGTTGGGGGTCACCACAACATGAGGAACTGTATTAAAGGGTCGCAGCATTGGGAAGGTTGAGAAACACTGCCTTACTGAGTCTTGAAACACATTTTTCCAGGCAAAGCCTGCATCAATGCAAGCAAATCTAGCATCCTCAGTCTGATGAGCATAAATAGGCAGAGAAAGAAGCTAGGAGCATTTCAGGTCATGGTATTGATGTAAAGTTAAGACACAATTCCATAGGTAGTATCTGGTACAGGTAGTAAAGATTCAGAAAAGGTTCAGGAAAGTAAGAACCGTTATCTTAAAACCCAAAACTAGGTGTGTGGTGGGGGCCAACGTAAGAACCAATAAAAACAGATCTTTAGAAAAGACAGAAGAAGAGATTCAGCCATAGTTAGGCTTATATGCATTTCTGCCCTACCATCTGTGTGATTTAAATAAGAATACTGCATATATAGTGGTTTGAACACTTTTTGTTTCTGATATCTTCATTGTTACCATCATTACCATCATCACCATCATCATCATCATATCATCATCATCATCATCAACACCATCATTATGTTTATCATCACTGGAGTAAGAGAGAATCTTTATGATTCTCCTCTCCATGGTCTAGATAGTAGGCTATATAATTGTGGACCACAGTGAGAAAATTCAGCTTCCTCTATATGGTAATAGAACAAAAAGAGTACCATGTTCCTGCTTGTCACTGAATAGACATTCCACTTCTCTGGAAGGTGCAGCTACATCCCCTTAGCACCAACTCTTTTTTCAAGTCTATGTTCTGCACAGCAGAGAATAAGATCTAAACTGGAAGTTGTGGTTAGGTTCTTTAAAGAGAAAATTTTCTTACTGAAGCCGAAAAAGAATAATGAAGCTTCCTTGATTTTTAGAGAAATACCGCTTTGTGAGTGTGTGTGTGTGTGTATGTGTGTGTGTGTGTGTGTGTATGTGTTGGAGGGAGTGAGGAAAGAGAACAAAGAAAGGAAAATTAAGTTCATTAATATGTGAAAGATGACAGCAGAGAAATGGCTCCTGAAGATACCATCTGGTATAGGGGACAAGAATGACTATCACATTTTTTACCCTGGTGTAATTTATTTCATTTCACATGCATGAAATGGAATATTGACTCCTCATAGGGTGAGACATCTTTGAATGTTTCACCCTCTGGTAATACCTTTTTTTGGACCCAGGGATAACTATAAAATGATCTAACCAAACTCTTAAATTTAGTTTTATATTTGATATGTGAAACTTTTCAGAAGGTTTGAGGTTGATTCTTACAGGAGACTGAAACAGTTTAGGGGACTCCCTTTTTGTTGTTTTGTTTGGTTTGCTTCACCTAAGAGTCATTTGAGAGTGATTTAGAAAAGTTATCTCTCCAATGTCATAGTGTTGCTTCTCTTGGCATTTGACATCTTAGTAATATTCTGGGAAAGGCCCAAACTCAGGTGCTGTACCACACTGGAGCCAAGTCTTTATATCTAGAGTTCTTACTTAATAGAACAAAACCTTCTGAGCAGTTTTACTAGTGAGACATACATTTACTACATGGCATCTTGATTACTATCTTTCTTCATGCTCCTCAATACATGATTTATTTGAGGGAGAAAATAAATATTTCCCCGCCCTTAAATTTCAATTGGAAGAGTTAAAAAAAATGTACAGTGACTTGTAGTGAAACCCTGAGGCTTACTGTGTTTATTTCATTACTCTCCCAGGTCTTTGCTGGCCTCCTGCCTTTCTGTAAAGCATCAACTGATTCTATGAAAGGGGAAGCAGAGCTGAGTGTTAACAAAAGAAAAGCACTGGCGGAAATTTCACACTCATTCTTACCTATTTGGTCCAGTGTTGGCACGTGTCTCTGTAATTCTCACATGTAGAGTATAGTTGCCTGTATTTTCCATCACTTTGACTAAAAGATAATCCATGAGCAATATACTGACTCTTGAATTTATGAAAAAATGTGTCCCAGTTTGTCTTATACTTAAGAATTTGAATTCAAGGACATAAAATATTTAGAATAAAAATTTGATAACCCCTTAGTGATGCAAAGTGAAAAAAAGCAGAGATAATAAAACACAGAAGTCAACTCCCTTATCTATAGCCTATCCCTCCCGTTTCTATAACCTATTCTCCTACCAACAGACTTTTTCTAATGTCTTTCTTGAAGTGACTGGACTTCAGCAGATTTGTGCTATCATTTTTTTTTTTTTTTTTTACCAAAGGAGGTTGCTAATGAGTTGCATTTTTTCCAGCTGACTCTTAATGATCCATTTTCACATAATCAGTGCTAACATCCCAGCAGCAGGGCCTAAAATATCCTGACTGGCCCTGTGCTCACTGCTGCACACTGGCTGCACTTCATTAAGAAGCTGAGATACCTCCCAGTGCATCGTGGGACTGCAGAGTCTACAGAAAAAAAAAGTAGCCCACAAGAGCATGTCTAGCCTCTTGTTACTAGAGAAATTATACAAGCAGATCCCTTTGAGGCCTATTTCTTCCTCAATATTTATGTCTAAATCAACCCTAGCCCCGAGATGACTGTGCTGGTGAGTTGAAAAGCTCTGCGAGTTGTTTATAGTGAGCAGTACCCTGGAGGAACTGCAATGTGGCTTTTTATAAATAATCAGAGCTGCTCCATTCTAAGGACATAGCAAATTGGAATTAATTTGGAACAATTGAAATCTCCAGATTCCACAAATAATATATATTTAGATTTTGTGGACTTGATTCCAAAGTACTAGAATCATTGTTATTTTAGTTTATCTCCCTAGTTTACTGATTTACTTAGTTTTTAGTTAATTACTTGCTGTAAACTAAAGGGACTGTCTCTTTACGAAGTTCTCTTTTGCCACCAGATGATTCATGCATTCTGACTACCACAGGAATCTGGTGTCTATTCCAATTCTGAGAGAATTTATCTGGGGAAGCAGATTTCCTAGGCATTCCAGGTACTGCACTTTAAAGAGGCTGCCATGAAGTACAGCATATTCTGCAGTAACACTCTGGATATCCATGTCCTTGGGCAACCATATTGGCTTTAGAAGTCACTAGTTATCAGTCTGATTTAAATAAGTACCAGGAAAACTGATGAACTCAAGGGCAGATATGCATGTTCAATGTATGCATATTTTTACTCCCATCAAGACTCTCCATAAGAAACTGAAGAAGCAAGATTGCTTTCTTTTTCTTGTGTGTGTGTGTCCATGCTAGTACATTAAATCATTTTTTAGAAGGTTATCAGAAAAAGTACAAAAAAGAGTGAGTCCCGGGAATATAATATATAAAAAATAAATAAAAATAAGAAAATAAATCCAAAGCAATAACACCTTATTTTAGGGAAGATTTGCACTTTATTCAAAATGAGATTCTCAAATCATTTATTTATTTATTCACTCATTCATTCATTGCATAAATATAAATAATGTGGTTGGGAACACAATTTCTAAGTACCCTGTCCTCATAAGGTTCACCTTTTCCTTGGAGTAACAAATAATAAACAAGTAATCAGATAAATATACAGATTACTGATTACAGACTGGGATAAGTGCTCTGAAAGAACCTAAAGAGGGTGACAATTTAAAGAGTAACAGAGCTTGGAGTAAGAGCAGGAAGTAGCTTATAAACTGAGATGAGAAAAATGAGAAACACCCAGCTTCACAAAAAGTGGATGGAAGAGCATGCTTTGCAAGCAGAGATAACACAAAGAGTTGGTAATTTCAGAAAAAAATAAAGGAAGCTTTTGTGTAACATAAATCAGGGCCATGGTCCACATAACCCAGAATTGCATTTCAGACAGTTATACCACAGCAGAGAATGAAGAACAATAGGGTTTTCCTCTTTAAGTTCATACTCAGTGCCATCTCTAACTTTTTTTATTCTGAATTTCTCATCCATAAATTAACTTGAACTATCATGAACCAATTTATGACAGCTTATATTGTTTTTTGACGTATAATGAACTTTGGTGGTTAGCTACCTGCAGTTTAGAGAGATGTTTCCTTTTGATTTGCCCCAAATTGGCCTCTTTGAATGTTCAAAGAGTTGCCTTTTCTTTCTAATGCTCAGAGACATAAGAGATATGTCTGCTCTCATCTTTTCTACACAATCTAGACTTTTACTTACTTTAGGGAAAAAAAGCACCTTTGATTTTTTTTTTTTTCTTTATTGATTTTAGAGAGAGAGGAAGGGAGAGGGACAGAGAGATAGAAACATCGATGTGAGAGAACATCGATTGGCTGCCTCCTGCACATCCCCTGCTGGGGATCTGGCCCACAACCTGGGCATGTGCCCTGACAGGGAATTGAGCCAGCGACCTCTTGGTGCATGGGTCAATGCTCAACCACTAAGCCACACCATCCATACAGAAGACATTTTATCTTTCTTAGTTTGTTCACACTGATTATGCCCTCTATCCCTTTAATTATTCTATGGCCCATAGAGTGACCTCCACATAAGAAGAATAGGTATAGTGTGCTTGGTGGCAGCTGAGGGGTCCAAATGGCCTCCAAGCTCCCAAAACATCTTTCCCCATTAACCCAACACTTTGAATTCTACGTTTATCCCTGTGACTTTTTGGATTAAGTCATTGAAGGCCCTTATTTGCTAGCTAAGAGGAGTAGGCATTAACTCCTAAAACAAAGCCTTTTCTGAGGGAATAGGACACTAGAGAAATTATAAGAGAGGAATCAGACACCTGTAGATGGGAAATCAGAGTTAAATTCCTTTATTAAATTCCTCTTACTTATTCTGTGAATCTAGATGATTTTTACAGAGGTGTGTAATATATTGGTTGTGAGTAGGGTACTAGATTCATACAGATCTAATTGGAAACCTGGCTCTACCACTGACCTCTTGGGCTAATCATTTAACTTCTATGACCTTCATCTATTTTATCTGTAAAATGATGGAACCGACTGTGCTTAACTCATAAAGCTATTGAAATGATCAAATAAAATAATGGAGGTTATATGCTTGGTCCAAAGTTAGCCCACAATGCTATATCTACTTTCATATAAAACAGCCATTTGGATACACACTTTTCCTGTTTTAAAGTTCATTTAGTCTCAGTTACACAGGTTATTATATATTTAATGGTCACCATCAGTTTTTATGTTGATGTACCTCTAGTCATTTGGTTGTTTGAGGCTTATTCTCTAGATTTCACAGAAAGTGATCTTGGGAAAGATATTCATTGAGTTTTTGCATGTGAATGACATTTTTTTTTTTTGCCCTTTACACTTTTATGTTAAGCTTTATTGAGATATAGTTGACATATAACATTATGTAAGTTTAAGGTTGTACAATGTGGTATTTGATGCAAATATATATTACTACAATTAGGTTAGTTAAACCATCTTTCAGCTCATGTAATTACCATTCTGCTGTTGTTATCATTTTTGTTATGGTGATAACATTAAAGTTCTCTCATAGTAACTTTCAAATATACAATACAGTATTGTGAACTGTAGTCATCATGCTGTACATTAGCTACCCTAGAACTGATTCATCTTATAACTAAAAGCTTTTACCCTTTGACCAACATATCCCAGTTTCTCACACCCTTCAGCCCTTGGCAAGCACAATTCTACTCACTGTTGCTATGAATTTAGTCCTTTTAGATTCCATATATTAGTAAAATCATAAAGATTTTATTTCTCTGTCTGACTTATGTCACTTTGCATAATACCCTTGAGGTCCATCCATGTTTCATATGTCAGTATTTCCTTCTTTTTAAGGCTGAATACTATTGTGTTTTATGTATATACCACATTTTCTGTGTTCATTCATCCACATGTTCTTTCCATGTGTTGGCTATTGTGAATAATGTTGCAGTGATCGTGACAGTGCAGATGTCATTCAAGATTATGAATTCATCTCTTTAGATATATACCTAGAAGTGGGATTGCTGGGTCTTAAGGTAGTTTTATTTTTAATTTTTCAAAAAACATAACTATTTTCAATATTTCCGTAGTGACTGCACCAATTTAAATTTCCAGTGACAGTGCACTAGGGTTCTTTTTTTTCCAACTCCTTGCCAGAATTTAATATATTTTTATGATAGCCATTCTAACAAGTGTGAAGCAATATCTCATTGTGGTTTTGATTTATATTTCCCTGATGATCGGGCATTTGTATGTGTTCCTTGGAAATATATCTATTCAGGTCTTCTACCTGTTTTTAAATCAGATTTTTATTTTTATTTTTTTGCTATTTAATTGTATGAGTTCCTTTTGTATTTTGGATATTAACTCCTTGTTCGATATATGATGTGAAAATATTTTCTCCCATTCTGTAGTTTGCTGTACAAAGAAGTTTTTTAGTTTGATGTAGTCTCATTTGTTGATTTTGGTATTGTTGCTTGTACTTTTAGTGTCAATTTTTTTTTTTAATCCTCACCCAAGGATATTTTTCTATTTATCTTCAGATAGAATGGGAGAAAGAGAGAGGGAGAGAAAGGAAGAGAGAAACATCAACGTGAGAGGGACGCATTGACTGGTTGCCTCTCGCAGGACCAACCACAACTGAGGTACGTGTCCTTGACCAGAATCGAACCCGTGACTCATTGGTCTATGGGCCAATGCTCTACCGCTGAGCCAAACCAGCTAGGGCTCAAATATTTTTGGAAAAAAAAAAGTATTGCTAAGACTGACATCAAGAAACTTTTTCATATCTTTCTTCTAGGAGTTTTATGGTTTCAGATTTTATGTTTAAATCCTAAATTAATTTTGAGTTGATTTTTGTGAGAATATGATAGGAGTCCAATTTTGTTCTTTTGCACATGGTTATACAGTTTTGCCAACACCATTTATTGAAGAGTTTATACTTTTCCATTGAGTATTCTTGGATCCTTTGTCAAGTATTAGTTGACCATACATACATGGGTTTATTTCTGGGCTCTTGATTCCATTTATTGGTTTATGTATCTGTTTTTAATGTCAATATCATACTGTTATGATTACTATAGCTTAGTAATATAGTCTGAAATCGGAAAGTATGATGCTTCAGCTTTATTTTTTTCCCAAGTTTCCTTAGGCTTCTTGGGGTCTTTTGTGGTTTTATATAAATTTTAGGATTATTTGTTTTTTATTTCTGTGAGCCCTTACTTCCAAAGGTAGTTCTGTAGGCAAAACTTTCACTCATATTTTCTTTTCTTGAATACCTTAACTATGCCATCCCATTTACTTGGGGTACAATGCATTGCAAATAATTAATCTGAAGATAATCTAATTTTTATTCCACTGTAAGCTGCAGGCTGTTTTTAAAATTTATATGTCCAGGGGATTTTTCTTTTGATTAATGCTGAGTAATTATACTAAAATATGGTAATACCATTGTGTAATGAGCTCTGTTCCCAACACCAAGTGGCAAGTGTAGTGCAAGCCTGAAAGGATGCCTTCAATTATCACCATCTTGAGCAGTTTTTATGAAAGGTTCAAAGAGCATATGAACATTCATCTACATGTAGAAAGAGGCTATAAATTGGCAAAATGCCAATGATTCCTATTACTCTTTTACCTGCTCACCAGCTTATGGACTTTGACTTCCTTGCCATGGACATTGTTTTTTTTTCTTCTTTTTTCCTTTGTGTGGGAATCTTGATAACTCAATACAAGTTAATGTGTCCTAGGGGACAACCACAACAGTTAGCATATTCATTAATTTAATTAGACCTTGTTTACACTTTTGCTCTCAACCATGATCATTTGTTTATTTGAACTACAGTCACCTGACTTCATTAGAAACATCAGTAGCTGTCAGTAAATGAAAGTGTGCTTGCCTTTCATAATTAAGTATAAATTTAAGAGGCTTGATTTCTAATAAGACAGTCAATGTTTCCACAAGAATGGAAATCAAGAAAAGGATTCTAGTTAAATTTGTGGTAAAGTTAAATATAGGGCCCTAATTAATATGGATGCCACTTTCTGACAATTATCCCCACCTAATGTTTAGTTCCAAAAATCACTGATTAGCCCCACTCCTTTTTTTTTTTTTTTTTTTCAAAACAGAATAGGTTTAAGTGAGCTAATGAAGGCTGCAGGTTTTATGGGATATCATTTCACTCTGATTTCTCTGGTCTAGCCTAGAAAAAAAAAATTAAAGTTCTTTCTTCGGATCAGCTCTTACCATTAACAGAAAAAGTATGGTGAAAAGAGGATGAGTTTGGAGTCAGAAGATTTTGGATTTGATCTCTGGTTTCATTACTTACCAGTTCAGTGAGATTAAACAAGTCATTAAAGCTTTCTGTTTTCAGTATCATCATCTGAAACGTGGAGAATGATGACATATTGGTCCTTTCTTAGATGGGGAAAATGTAAACTATAGTATGATAAGTAATATTTTTGTATTATATATTTTGTCTAGGACTCATTTATTATGGAGTTCTAAGGTGAACATAAAAAATAGGTATTAAGTGTGCTTTTTGTAGGACTTGTTAAAATATATTCTGTGTAAATATATCAGGCAATTAGTATCTGAAAATTTATTTGATGCATGAAATGAAGATGGAAGAGAAGAGGAAAAATCTTAGAGATTATATACCCATGTTCCAACACAATGACAATATTAGTTTATTCATTTTGAATTATATTGTCTCTTGTGGTTAGCTTGGGAATCACTTTCTAAAAGTGATGCGTCCATTATTTTACCTTCTAATTACAACTTAGTCAACAGAATTGAATCTTTTCATTGATGGGTTGGGACTGTTCAGTTGCCTTAGGCTCATCCTTGCTAACACTAACCCTTGTTAATATAAGCAGGGTTTGGCTGTCAAAAAAACTGTGAAGAAGCCAAATTTGTACTTGACTATTTGCCTACACTTATGACTCCCATCAGCAAATTCTCCTCCTTTTTGGCATGCTCTCCTCCCTACCCAATTGCCTATTTCCTAGCCAACTTCTGTTTTCAGTTGGACATCAATTCAGTTGACATCTAATAATTAGGATATTAGAAAATAACCAGTTTAAGGCATATCTCCCCTCAGTGTTGTGTTTTTTAAAAGAAACTCATGAAAGAGAAAAAAAAAGGGCCTAAATGGATGAAATATAATGGTAAAATGACTGGTAATAGGTTAAATTATGTAGGCAATTACACACTTTGCTCATAGGATTTTTCTTTGTAGATACAAAAAGTATAGAAACTCAAATAAGATCTGTCCAGGAAAAGAGGGCTATACCTAAAACAATTAAACACAACTTATAAAACCCTGATATTGATTTATTTTCTTGTGATTTGTTTCTTTCTCATAAATATAGAACATAGAAAAACTGAATTAAGTTCAAGCACTAACTCATTAGGTTCTTATTAATTTTTTTATTTTTTTATCCTCATCCAAGGACATTTTGCATTTATCTTCAGATAAAGCAGGAGGGAGAGAGGGGGGAAGAGAGAGAGAGAGAAACATCGACATGAGAGAAACACATCAACTGGTCACCACCCACACGACCCCAACTGGAGCCAGGGACAAACTGCAACTGAGGTACCTGCCCTTAGCGGGAACCAAACTCAGGACTCTCTGGTCCATGGGCCGATGCTCTAACCGCTGAGCCAAACCAGCCAGGGCTCATTAGGTTCTTATTAATTCTGGTTTTACTCTAAATAGCAATGCAGAATGCAGTAATGTGGGTCAAAGACTACTGAAAAATAAATGAGTGACCGTGTAGTGTTCTAAAATGGATAACCAGGGAGAGAACTTGGGCATCGAAGAAAAAGGCACCCCATTAGAGGTAAATAGCTAGCCACATGAATATAATTTAGTACATGTTCAGAGCCAATGTCACCACAATCCATATTTAGTTCTTTAAATCCAAAACTGGGAATTCAGAAAAAAAGTGTGGTCCTGAGCCAACTAGGCTACCTTGGACCCAGACTTACCTGGTACAAAGTTGCCACTGCATGGATGATAGTCCTAGGGAAGTTTCACTGACCCTCACAAACCAGACTATTTCATTCCTGATTTGGGGAGGTTTCAAAGAACAGAAAATATACTTTACTATGAAAGTCACTGTCTTAATGAAACTAAGTTTATTAGAGAAAATGTGTGAATATAAATGAAAACATTTAGTAATATAAAGTCAAATTCTTCCCCAATCCCCACCAAAGCTCACCTGTCTCTAGCATATTTGGGGGGGGAAAGAGTTTTGTCTGACACTCTTTTCTGAATTATCCACTATATAGTTTCTTCTCAATCTGATATACTCTTCCTTGTTGCTCTTACCTTCACTGAGGACCATTTGCTTTGATGCACATCAGTGCCTGGAACTCTGAGGCTATTCATTCTTTGATGTGATTCGGCTATCAATATATTTGCCTATATAGGGAGGTGATATGGAAATAACTACTCGTGTTTATTACATCTGTATGGTATCATAATGGATATATATATATATATATATATATATCCCAGAGGTCTATCAATAAGAAATGGACCTCGCCCGGCTGGTGTGGCTTAGTGGACTGAGTGTTGCCCCACAGACTGAGAGGTCCCGGTTTGACTGCCGGTCAGGTACGTGCCTGGGTTGCTGGCTCAGTCCCCAGTAGGGGGTGTGCAGGAGGCAGCCAATTGATGTGTCTCTCTCACATCGATGTTTCTGTCTCTCTACCTTCCTCTCTCTCTAAAATAAATAAATAAAAACATATTTTTTTTTAAAAATGGACCTCATTACTAAAAACAGAACCATCTACTCTTGTAATCTAACTGTTAGCTACTCAAAGATCCAGAGAAGCTTTTAAATTATCACTTCTCTTTGCTTTAGTTCAGATCAAATTCTTAGAGTGGATGGAGGTTGGGGGGAATTTAATATTTATTTGTGTTAGTCTATTTTCAGCAGTAGGACAATTTATTAACTAGTAGCTCATACCATTTCTTCAAGGTCAGAGTTTAAGGGGTCATTATTCTCTGATTTACTCTTGCCCCTTTATATAAGTGAGTTAATGAATGGATAAAGAAGTCACTGAGTACACAGGTACCTAAGCAATTATATTAGCCATATTTACTTCCACAATCCCTGGTTTACCCTAACAAGCTAGACAGTTCACGGGGATTATTTAGTCACTAAACTAATCTCCTTCTGCACATTTTGGTTCAAGAACAAACAATTATTTTCCTGATGGTATTTGGTAACACAAATTATCGACCAATAACAAATATAATTTAGGTAGGTGGTACCATCTTGGCCTGTTATGTTCCAATCAAAACAATTTCATCTCAAGTATACTACTTTGAGTTTTAGGAAAGGAATCTAATAGCTATTCTAAAACTGAGGAAAGGAAAATGAATTTATTTCTAAAATTTAGGGATGGCTGTGAAAGCTGCTTACTGGTGCTTATGAACTCTCTACCTTTCTCTCTCTCTCTCTCTCTCTCTCTCTCTCTCTCTCTCTCTCTTTACACACACACACACACACACACACACACACACTAAATGGGAGAGCTACAGCTAGCTAAATAAGCCATGCTAACCTCTTTCAAAAACTCTTAACCACAAAATATAATATGCAGCTCTTGCTTTTCTAACCATACCACTTAATGTAATTTAAATTGGTCAAAGAATGATTTATAAAAGTAAGATAGCACAGTCAAGGTGTTATGATGTTTAATTTTATGTGTCAACTTGAGTGCCCAAAGGGATGCTTCAATTGCTGGTAAAACATTATTTCTGGGTGTGTCTGTGAGTGTGTTTCCAGAAGAGATTAGCATGTTAATTAGTAAGTTCAGAAGATCTGCCCTAACCAATGTGGGCAAGCATTACCCAATCTGTTGAGAACCAGAATAGAACAAAAAAGTGAAGGAAGAGTAAATTCTCTCTCTCCTCTTGAGCTGAGATGTTCATTTCCCCCAGCCATTGCACATTGGAGCTCCTGGTTCTTGGGTCTTCAGGCTCCTTTTCTTACACCAGTAGCCCCTTGGTTCTTAGGCTTTTAGACTCAGACTGTTTAATACCATTGGCTTTCCTGGTTCTCCAGCTTGCACACAGTATATTGTGCCATATCTCAGCCTCCATACTCATAAACATCCTCTTATTTTTCTTGTTCCTCTGGAGAACTCTGACTAAAACCAGTATATGTGTATATATACTTACCCTCAACAAGAAAAAAAAAATTAATTTCCAGGCAATTTAATATGATTATGTAAGTTATTATCATTGGGGGAAGTTGAGGGAAGGGTGCTGTACTAGTTTTGTAATTTCTTGCAACTAAAACTACTTTAAAATACAAACTTTAATAGAGGAAAATAATTACTGCTGCAAAATATGTAGTGTGTATATTTCATCAGAAAAATATACAATTATTTACGACTTTTAGAGAAAAAATTCTCAGAGAATGGGTCAACTAGATTTTCTAGTAAATTTAGAGTGGTTTTCCCCTATAGATTTCACAATACCTGTATGGTTAGAGTGCTTACTTTGTGTAAGGTTTTGTGCAAGTCAAATTTATTCACAATATCTGTTATTTATCTTTCTAAAATGTATTATATTGATTATATTATATTATATTTATTATATTATAGTGGAACCTCAGTTCTCGAACTTAATTTGTTCCAGAAGGCTGTCTGAGAAACGACTTGTTCTGTTATAACCTGACGGCGAGATAACCAGAGACGCATGGCCGAATTGTAAAGGAGCACTTTATTTCGCCGGCGGGCTGCGGAGGGCATAGTTTCCCCTCAGATCAACAGCCACGATTCTCCTTGCTCGTCCCATTTTAAAGACAGAAACTCCCTCCTCCTTTGCCCCCTCCCCTCAGGGAACCAGTACAATAGTGGGAGTGACAGAGACCACAGAAGTCAAAATTAGCATTATTTACCGACGGCCTAAGCACTTACAAGTACCTGCAAATACCTAATACTCAGGAAACTGCAAATGCCTCCCAACTCCTGGGGCCATTATAATCTTAGGCAAAATTCCTTTACATCTAGGGGTAATTAACCTATTGTTGGAAGAATATCGAGGAATGTCTATTGGTGACAAAATGGAGTCTTTTAGTCGCCTTAACCAAGGGGCCTACATAAAATGGAATCTAGTTGCCTTAGCCTTGGAGCCCACAACAGTTCGAAAACCGAATCATTTTTTCCCATTAGAAATAATATGAATTGAACTAATTCATTCCAAACCTCCAAATGGTTCCTTGTTTCAACCTTTCGTATATACAGTGCATGTCTAATATACTGTTTAATCTATAAACAAACACTTCTTTTCTTAAGTTTGTTGACCCCACCCACCCACCCACTAGCCTTAAAAGAATCACTTTTAGCACTCATTCCAAGGGTGTCTTTTAGGAAATCAGGACAGCATCTTTACTTCTTCACATATCATTGCCTCTGAAATGCTCTCACCTGGTAACTGCTTTTCTTTTATCCAAATCACCAACAATTTTTCTGCCTCTTAGATTGCCTGTGATCATTGTTTCTTTCACACCCTTAGCAACATTAACACTCTTGACGGCCTCTTTATGTTTTAAAATTATGCTAATCATCCATTTCAACAGCAACAAAAGCAAAACAAAACACACAAAAAAACCCCACAAAAATATTCACAGCACAGTTTCCTGAGATGTTAACAAAGCAAGGTTGAGTTGTAAACTGACTCATATGGGGCACATTCTCTCCTTTGTAGCCTGAGAGAGGCTTTTTGTCATGCTGATGTATTATCATGAAAGGGTTGTCAGGTTGAGAACTGAAGTTAACTAAGACATTTTTTCCCTGAACAATTTGGTCCAGAAAAGAATTGTTTGAGATTGGAGATGGTCGAAAACAAAGGTTTGACTGTATATTATATTATATTATATTATATTATATTATATTACTCTTAGCTCTCGCATTAGAGTCTGAGTTTTATGAAGATAGAGATGGCACCTTATTCATTTTTGTTTTTGTAGTATATAACAGGATACCTGGTGAATAGTAGCAGTTCAACAAATAACTCTATGACTGAATAAATTTTTTTGTTGTTTTATGGTGGATATTTGTTGGGTTTTGATTGTTTAGCATCTAAGTAATCAGTGTCCACCCCTACCCAAAGGATGAGCACATGCTATGCAATTATATGCTCCCTCCCTGAAATTTAAATCTTGAGATGAAGGACAAAGACATTGCAAACAGTTGCCATTCATCAATTCCAGAAGTAGTCTCCTGACATGACTGATAGAGGCTCCTAGTTGCTTCTTGAATCTTCAATTCCCATCTGCCTTAGCAGCACTACCACCAATTTGAACTTTACACCTGACCACCAAGATAAAGACTACAATTTTTCATCTCCCTTTGGCTAAGAACATGTGATGAGAGATAATGTGTGAAATTTCTGAAATGTGTTTTTAAAGATAGTAAACACTGTTCTTCTTTCTTTCTTTCTTTTATTCTACTATTTTAAAAGTAGTCAAGATCATGAGATTTCTTGTACCATGCATATGAAAACCTCCTGGTATTGACAGAGCAATAAGATAGAATGATTCTGGATTCATGAATGCACTCATGCTAAAATCATAAAAAATCATAGGTGATTTTATAAAATTTTTATTAGAAACTGATGTATTATACAAACAATAAGTTGCTAAACATATAGAACAACAACATAATAAACTGTATCAAACACTCAAGTAAGAGAACAAAAACTTTCTTCAGATACACAAGGAAGATTTACAAATTTGGCTGCTTACCAAATCACAAAGTCCTTAATGGAATTCAAATAATAGGTAACATGCACACTATAGACTCTGACCATGATGTAAATAAATCAGAAAATAACATTTAAACATTTTTAAATTCCCAAATGCATTACTAAATACCTCATAGTTAAAATAAATTATAATCACCTGGCCGGTGTGGCTCAGTGGTTGAGCATCAGCCGATGCACCAAGAGGTCACTGGTTCAATTCCCAGTCAGGGCACATGCCCAGGCTGTGGGACAAATCCCCCAGTAGGGGGCATGCAGGCGTGGCCAGTCTATGTCTTCTCTCACCAATGTTTCTCTCTCTCTCCTTCTCCCTTCCTCTCTGTCTAAAATCAATAAAGAAAAAAAATTAAAATAAATTAATAAATTACAATTAAAATGATAGAATATTTGTTTTTGTTTTTTAATCTTCATCCAAGGATATTTTTCTATTTATCTTCAGGTAAAGTGGGAGGGAAGGAGAGAGAGAAACATAGAAGTGAGAGGGACACATCAACTGGTTGCCTCCTACACAACCCCAACCAGGGCCGGGGACTAACCACAACTGAGGTATGTGCCCTTGGTGGGAATCAAACCCGTGACTCATTGGTCCACAGACTGACGCTCTAACTGCTGAGCCAAACCAGCCAGAGCAAAATGATAGAATATTTGTATTGAATATCAATAACAATATTGTGAAGAGAAACTTTTTAAAGAAAGCTTTAAAATACAGAAATATGCAGCGAATATTAAAACAAATTAAAGTGTTAACATTTTATCATTTTGTTTCTTTCTTTTTTAATTGAAAATAAAGTCATAAAGGTAAAGTTGAAGTTTTCCTTTTCCTACTCACCAATCCCATATTCCTCCTTACATTTTTTGAAGCATCTGCTTTTATGAATGCAGCATATATCCTACAGTATTAGTCAGGGTTCTCCAGAAAAACAGAGCCAATGAGATTATCTCTATCTCTTTCTATCTGTCTATACATAGATAAAATGATTGATTGATTGATCCAAAAAACACCCTCACAGAAATACCCAGAATAATGTGTGAATAAATATCTGGGTAACCCATGGTTCAGTCAAGATGATGTATAAAATTGACCATCACACCTAATTATTTTCTTTTCGGTTTTATTTGTATATGTATTTATAAACAATATAATACTGCTTTGTATATATTTTTAAAGTGTACAAATGTTATAACATGCTACATATAATTCTGCAACTTTCCTTTCACTTAAAGTTACATTTTGATTACTATCCTTATTCATACATTTAGATCAAGTTCATTTATTGCAAATGTGTCAGGTAATTCATCAATAACATAAACCATAATTTATTTATTTATTTGCCAACGTTTCACTTTGCAATCTTTCTAAAAGTCTTCTGGTATACAAGTAAAATAATTTATCTAAGATATCCACCTAGTAGTAATACCACCCCCCTCTAGTTTGTAGAATGTGCATAGTTTCAACTTAATGTGATGATAATGCCAAATCACTATCCAAAGTGATTGTATCAATTTGCACTCTTACCAGAGTATGTGTGATAATCCTTCGGTTTCCCTATATTTCAACCAATGTTTGGCCTTGTCAGACTATTTTTGCTAACATTGGAAGATAATATCTAATTCTTTCAACATTGATTTCCATGATTATTCGTGCAGTAGATATCTGTTTCCTTTCCTACTTTTAGTATCTAATCTCACTTCAAATTTGGAAGAAACCAAGATAGGTAAAGGACAGGATCTGCCTTCTACTATATAATTTGGTTGTGGAGGATAGGAACAGATATTCCCCTTTCCAGTTCTGTGACAGCTAAAACATGAGAACTCTAATTAGGCTGGACAATTGGATATCATTCTAAGTTTTCACAACTGTTACATTGAATTTGAGTGTATAGAAATGTTCTATTACTGATGCTAGCAGTATTGACAGCAAATGTTTCTTCCATTAGCAGTGACCAATGGAGATTATTCCTATGATAAGATCCTGACTGTATGTATGCTCCCTTTATTTCTGTCTGTGTTCTGATCCTCATTATTCCAGGCATTGATTCTATGAGCCACATGATGGGTTTGTTTTTTGTTTTTTGTTTTCTTTTTACTGAATTTTATCTGTTTAAACTACCCAGAGTTTAAAAACTATTGTTTAAAATCAAAGACTCTGTTCTTTTTATTTAATTTTTTTTCTTTTCTTTATTGATTTTAGACAGAGAGGAAGGGAGAGGGAGAGAGAGATAGAAACATTGATGAGAGAAAACATCGATTGGCTGCCTCCTGCATGCGCTCCACTGGGGATCGGGCCCACAACCTGGGCATGTGCCCTGACTGGAAATTGAACCAGCGACCTCTTGGTGCATGGGTCGATGCTCAATCACTGAGCCACACCATCTGGACAAAAACTCTATTTTTTTTCTATTAATCTATATGTCTGTTTGTTTTGTGTTAATACCACACCAAAATAAAAAATAGGTCAATGTTAAAGAATGCAGAACCCAGAAACAGACTCCCATAAACATAGTCTAATGATCTTTACAAAGAACATAATCGATACAATGGAGCAAAGATAGTGAATTCAACAAATGCTGCTAGAACTAGACATCTACATGCAAAAAAAAAAGTGAATCTAGACACAGACCTTTCAATCTTAACAAAAATGATCTCAAAATGAATTAAGATCTAAATGTAAACTGCAAAACTATAAAACTCTTAGAAATTAACATAAAGAAAAACCTAGGTGAACCTGGGTATGGTGATATATTTTTAGATACAACAGCAAAGACAAAATCCATGAAGGAACTCATTGTTAAGTTGAACTTTATAAAAATTAAAAACTTATACTGTATGAAAGACAATGTCAAGAGAATGAAAAGATAAGCCACAGGCTGGGAAAAAAACACATTTAATAAAGGGTTGTTATCCAAATATACAAAGAATTTAAAAAACTAAACAATAAGTAAACAATCTTATTTTTAAAATGGGCCAAAGCTCTTAACATACAGCTTATCAAAGAAGATATACATATAGAAAGTAAGCATATGAAAAGATGCACAACATCATATGTCATCAGATAAATGTGTATTAAAACAATAATGAGATACCACTGTCCACCTATTAAAATGGCCAAAATTCAGAATACTGACAACATCAAATGCTATTCAGAATGTGGAACAACAGAAACGCTCACTCATTGCTGCTGGGAATGTAAAATGGTTTAGTCACATTAGAAAACAGTCTAGCAGTTCCTCAAAAAGTTAAACAGATTTATCAAAGGACCCATTAAACCCACTCTTAAGATGTATCCAAAATAATTGAAAATATATGTCTATACCAACACTAGTCCAAAAATGTGTTATAGAATTGTACACCTGAAACCTTTATATTTTTATTAACCAACATCACCCCAATATATTCAATGCAAATAAATTTTTAAATCCTTAAAATATAAAAAAATATGTTCATAGCAACATTAATCATAATAGTCAAAATTTGGAACATACCCAAATGCCATCAGCTCATGAATGAATAAACAAAATATGTGCGGTATATACATACAATGAAATATTATTCAGCCAGAAAAAAATGATGTACTGATGTATGCCATAACTTGGAAAAACCTTAAAATAATATGCTCACTGAGGGAAGCCAGCTAACAATGGCTACATATGAATGATTTAACTGATGTGAAGATTCCAACATTGGTACATCCAGAGAGAAAAAAAGTAGATTAATGTTTGCTTAGACTGGTGGAGAAGATGGAATGGGGGATAAGTGCTGGTGAGTATGGAGTTTCTGTCAGGGTGATTAAACTATTGTGTTATTAGATAGTAATGATGTTTTGGAAACTTGGTGAATATACTAAAAATCACTTGAAAAGGGTACATTTTATTATATGTGAATTATAAAATATTATACATTTATAAAATTATTAACATGCTCTTCTATAATTTCCCTAGTACCTTTTTTAATTAATTTATTTTTGTTACAGATGTTTCTCCTTTTCCCCCCATTGACACCCTCCTCCTGTTCCCCCCCACCCCCAGTATTGTTGTCTATGTTCATTGGTTATGCTTATATGTGTAAATTCTTTGATTTATCTCTTTCATCTCCACCGCCCCCTCCTCTGAAGTTTGTCTGTCTGAACCCTACTTCTATGTCTCTGGGTCTATTTTGTTCATCACTTTATTTTTTTCATTATATTCCACAAATAAGTGAGATCATGTGATACTTGTCTTTCTCTGACTGGCTTATTTCGCTTAGCATAATACTCTCCAGGTCCCTCCATGTCTTCTCAAAGGATAAGAGATCTTTCTTTCTTACAGCTGGATCACATTCCATGGTGTATATGTACCACAGCTTTTTTACCCACTTATCTATTAAGGATACTTGGGTTGTTTCCAGATTTTAACAATTGTAAATACTGCTGCTATGAACATAAGGGTACTATATGGGAGAGCATAATTGCCAACCATACATCAGATAAGGAGTTAATTTCCAAAATATATAGAATATTCATACAACTCAACAAAAGGAAGACAAATAATCCAATTAAAAATGGGCAGAGGACCTAAATAGACACTTCTCCAAACAGGACATACAAATGGCCAAGAGACACGAAAAAATACTCAACGTCACTAATCATCAGAGAGATGCAAATTAAAATGACTATGAGGTATCATCTCACACCTGCCAGAATAGCCGCCATCAACAAATCATGAAATAACAAGTGCTGGTGAGGGTGTGGAGAAAAGGGGACTCTAGAACACTGCTAGTGGGAATGCAGACTGGTGCAGCCACTATGGCAAACAGTATGATGTTTCCTCAAAAAATTAAAAATCGATCTGCCATTAGACCCAGTAATCCCATTTCTAGGAATATATCCTAAGAAGCCTGAAACACCAATCAGAAAGAATAATTTTTCTAGTATTTTAACCCTACTCCCTCTAAATAAAGTATTTGATTTATGTCTCTTATCCATTGGCTCTTGTTTTTATGTGTGGTGTGAGTGTATGCTCTAATTTTTTATTTTTTACCATGTGAAATGTCAATTTCTCCAGTCTCATTTATAGAACAACCCATTCTTTTCCAATATTTTCTATTTGTGCCTGTTTATGTATCAATTATCACACAGATTCTGCTTGTGCTGTTTATTGTGTTTAAATGACACTACAATACTATAATTCCTTTAATTAGCAGAGCTTGACATCTATTAGAGAAACACACCTTACTTTTTTCCCTGTATTATTCTTACAAATAGTTTTTAGAATTGGTCATAATTTAAAAATCAACCTCATCAGAATTTTGAATGGAATTGCATTTTAATTATATATTAATTTGAGGGAGAAATGACATATTATGATATTGTTTGTCATTCCCGATATGGTACCTATTACCTATATGGAAGAAATGGTTGCAGAATATAAAGTACACTTTATAAACTCTCACACTATAAGGCTAATATAACAAAAGAGCAGGATATAGGAAAGGAATGTGAGAATAGGTGTGAAATATGCTAATTAACTTATCTTTCATATTAAAGAGTAAATCCATTGGTGAAATTAAAATACATTAAAATTATTCCTCTGTCTTATTGGTTTTCTCATACCATTATCTCTTCATGATTAATGATTTCTACACTGCAGAAACAGTTTAATTCAACATTCTTTCCATTTTATTTATTTACTATTTTAATTTTTAATTAAATGAATCTATCTTCATATTTTTGTTTCACAGTATCATATATGGACCTGCTGGTGTGGCTCAGTGGTTGAGCGTCTACCCATGCACCAAGACATCATCGGTTCAATTCCCGGCCAGGACACATGCCAGGGTTGTGGGCCGGATCCCCAGTTGGAGGCATGCAGGAGGCAGCCGATTGATGGTCTCTCTCATCAATGTTTCTCTCTCTCTAAAAAAAAATCAATAAAAGAAAATAAAAATATATATATCATATATGAACGGAGCTCATTCTCATTAAACTATATATAACTATCTATCATTTTATTCTGATTTGTGTAGAGAAGTATATTGAACAATGTTCATCACACATCAATATCGTTTCTAAATGATAGGATCTATGTTTACTTGTTAATATATTTGTTGATTTGATATTCCTTGATGTTCTTTAATAATGAGCATTTTAAAAAAAAAATGGCAGATATAGTACCACTAGAAGTGTTAAGAAATAATGAGTTTTATATATTTAAAGAAATATTTTAGCAATATATGTGACTGAAAGAGTATAATACCCTTAAAGAATATATGGAGACTGGTGAGAAAAGGACAATAAAACCAATAGAAAAATCAAAGGAAAAGGGGGAAATGAAAAATCCATATGAAAATTTCTCAGGGGCTCTGTTTGTTGGAGAAATATTAATTTAACATTATGAGACATCATTTTTTTATTATTCAAGTGGTTGCAATTTTTAAAAGATGAATAATATCTGGATTCCTTTTATTTTTCACGTCTAGATATTATATGAATAATATCTGGATTCCTTTTATTTTTCACGTCTAGATATTATATGAATAATATCTGGATTCCTTTTATTTTTCACGTCTAGATATTATATGAATAATATGTGGATTCCTTTTATTTTTCACGTCTAGATATTATATGAATAATATCTGGATTCCTTTTATTTTTCACGTCTAGATATTATTCATCTTTTAAAAATTGCAACCACTTGAATAATAAAAAAATGATGTCTCATAATGTTAAATTAATATTTCTCCAACAAACAGAGCCCCTGAGAAATTTTCATATGGATTTTTCATTTCCCCCTTTTCCTTTGATTTTTCTATTGGTTTTATTGTCCTTTTCTCACCAGTCTCCATATATTCTTTAAGAGACTGACACCCCTCAGAGGAGGGGGTGGGGGGGAGGGAGGAGATAAACCACAGAACTTATGAGCATGTATGCATAGCTGATGGACATGGACAACAGGGCTGGGGACGGGGTGGGGGGATGGGGAGGAGGGTGTCAATGGGGAAAAAAGGAGAAACATCTGTAACAAAAATAAATTAATAATAAAAAAATGGAAAAAAAAAGATGAATAATATCTGGTGCTAATGAGCATTGGAAAAAATATGTTTTATACACTACAAATGTTATTTGTGAATTCCTTCAAATATTTTCTAAAGTAATTTCACAATATTTTTTTAAAATTTAAAATATACACAAAAATCATTGCAAATCACACAAAATTTACAAGTTAAATTAAACAAGATGGGAACTTATTGGAAGGGTTTTGGGAATGCACAAATTTATGAGAAGGTACAGGTTTACGAGATTCAAAATAGGAACTGAGACAGTTCCTACATTACTTGTAAGCAAGAATTTTTACATAGTCTATAGTAGTGATAGTCAGATTGAGGTACCACTGCTGAGAATATTAAAAAGAAAACAAGTACTATTTCTTCTGTGCCTGTATCAATTATTAAGGATTCATGGTCCCAGAAGAGTGTGTCCCGTTTGCTGAACTTAATAAGTACATGTCAATTCCTTGAGTGTACAAAGGCAGTGAGAGGAAGAAGAAAAGAACTAACATTTGTTGAGCAGTTACTAAATATCAGACACTGTTTTAAACTCTTTAACCCAGCATCTCATTTGATCTTCTAAATAATCTTAAGAAAATTTATCTCTATTTTGTAAATGATGTTAAATGTTTTTATGATCACAAAACTAGTAAGTAGTGGAGCTGAGATTTCAATGTGCCCTGATAGTGGAGTCTTTGATGTTCCTTGAGTATTTGTAGTAGATATATAAGTATTACTTGGTAGAAATGGATATCCTACAAGAACCACAAAATTTAGGAAATAAAAGCATGTTCCACCTTCTTCCAATGTATTCTGATTATGATAAAATGAGAAAATAGTAAAAATAAAGTTCAAATAAAAACTGCCCAAAACAGACCCCAGCAATTCAGCTTTAGAGAATCTTTTGAAGTAGATCAAATTCTGAGATGATTATCAATGACCTTCACTCTGTATAATTGTCTGTTGATTATTGAACCTGTGGATATGATGAGACATCATTCCTGTCATTATTTTAAATATATAGCAACAAAATATTCCAGATGTGACTAAATTTACTATTGAGTTGATTTTGAGTTAATCAAATGGAAGTATTCTGGGTGGGCCTGAACTAATCACATGACCCCTTTAAATCTAAGTCAGAGACAGAGGGAATCAGAGATTCAAAACATAAAGAGAAATCAATATTCTCACTTTAAAGATGATTAGAGCCATATGGCAAGTATCATAAATAGCATCTAGGAGAAGAGAAAAATTCTCTGGTGCAGCAAGTAAACAGGCATCCCAAGCCTATGACCTCAAGAAAATTGATTCCCAACAACATAAATGAGTTTGGAGTGGATGCATCCATTTTCAAGCATCCAGACAAGAACACAGTCAGTAACACATTGATTTCAGTTTTGAAAGTTTGTGCAGAGAACCAAGCAACACTGTGCTGTACTTCTTACTTACAAGATCTGTGAAATGATAATAAATGGGCCTTGTTTTAATGTTCTAAACTTGTGATAATTTGTCCATCCATGCTGTTGCAAAGGGTAAAATGTCCTTCCTTTTTATGGCTGAGTAGTATTCAATTGTGTAAATGTACCACAGGTTTTTTATCCACTCATCTACTGATGTGGACACTTGGGCTGCTTCCAAATCTGGCCTATTGTAAATAACACTGCAATGAACAAAGGTATCCTTTCAAATCAGTGTTTTAGGTTTCTTCAGATAAATTTCCAGAAGTGGAATTGCTCGGTCATAAGCAGTTCTAGTTTTAATCATTTGAAGTAATTCCATACTGCTTTCCACAGTAGCTGCACCAGTTTTCATTCCCATGAACAGTGCACAAGGGTTCCCTTTTCTCTACATCCTTGACAACACTTGTTTGCTGACTTATGCTAAGTAAAATAAGCCAGTCAGAGAAGGACAAGTACCATATGATTTTTTTCATATGTGAAATCTAATGAACAAAATGAACTTACAATCAAAATAGAGACAGACCCATAGGTAGAGCAGGCTGACAGCTGTTGGGGGTGGGAGGTGGCGGGATTAAGCAAAAAAGAAAAAAAAAGAGAAAAAACTCAGGTACAGGGACAGCAGCGTGGTGATTGCTGGGAGTGAAGGGGGGTTGAGGAGGTGGAGGAGGGTTTAGGGGGGATACATGGTGATGGAAGAATACTTGATTTGAGGTGGTAAACACACAATAAATGCAATGTACAGATGGTGTGTTGTGGAATTTTGCACCTGAAACCTGTATAATTTTGTTAGCCAATGTCACCTCAATAAATTCAATAAAAAAGAAAAAATGTGATAATTTGTTATGTAGCAATTGAAATTTAATATGTTTTATTACAGAAATAAAAATACTAGTACTATGAACATATGTTCAATATTTATTGTACTAGAAAAACCTGAAACTAACCTTTTTGCCTCAATAAGGAAATCACTGGAAATGTGATATATCATACGCTTTATAAAGTTTGTCAGTATTAAATTAACTAGGATTATACAAGGTTGGGCAAATGTAGGTTTACAGTTGTTTATATGGAAAATAATACAATAACTAATAAATGATAATACAAGAATAAACTCTGTTTATTATATACTCACAGCTGTAAACCTACTTATGCCCCATCTTGTATGTGTTGACATGTAAATATGTCTACTGTATAGAGTGAGAAAACTTACTTGCAAAACTATGTATATAACTTGTATGACCCTATTTTACTTTTAAGAACTACATATAAATAATATATAAAAAATGTCTGTAAATATAAACACTTAAAAACATAGAAGAATATATATTAAATGTTTACCTAGGTTGCCTCAGAAGGGTAGGATCAGATTATTATTATCATGAGGAAATAGGAACAGAGTTTTACATTTTTTATACATCTCTGAATTCCTTGACATTTTACAATTGTACCTTTGTCATAACAATCTAATTAAAATGTAAAAGTATAACATATTTTGAAAAAAATAACCTATACCAATAACTCAAGAAGATAGACAAAAATAGGACTTAAGCAGAATTATTAAAAAATAAAATTAATAGAAAGTTATATTAAAATTCATACATTTCAGATTCATGAAATAGAAAACTAAAACCTGTATAAACCCACCCCTGTATATTTATGTGTGTGTGTGTGTATATATATATATATATATATATATATATATATATATTATAGTAACAACTTGAAATTTACACACCCACATGCATACACATGTGTGCATGTATACACCTTCATACACATATGAAGCTTTTTGGGGAAGTGTTTTGAAATATTCAATTATTTTAATCATGTTTGGTGCTAATTTTGAGTTTTCTTACATTATGGCAAAATCATACACCCTTTACAATTTTGTAGTTTAAAATTTTCCAGCTTTGGTATTTGTTTTGCCTAATATTATCACTCATTCATTGTGAACACATGCCCTTATTTACCAGTTTATTGTATTTTTCCTTAAATACTACTATGTTTAAGAGGCACTGCAATGTGGGACTCACTTGCATTTTCTGGACATAGCTTGTGCAATTCTTTAAATCTTTGTTCTCTAAGGCATATTTTTTTTAGTTCTATATCATATAAAGATCTATAATTAAAAATTGTGTATTATTAAATACGGAGTTCTATTTTTGAATAGACAAGTTCAACCCATTTATATTTTTTAACAATATCTATATTAAAGCTTTACTTTTCTGATCTTGTCTTATGCATTTTGATTTTTTTTCCCCTGAAATTATCTTTGTTTTCTATTTTTTGATATATGAACTGTGGTTCATTGTTTTTTAATATCTCATTTTTGATTTGGCAGTATATATTTTTTTGAAATATGAACATATATTTTCTAATTATTTAGAATTAAAGCCTGTTTAATGTGTGGATATGAAAACAAATAACATTTGCATGGAATCACTTTATACACCTGTTCCTTAAGAATCTTTTTTTTTTTTCTGTAGTATAACTTAGAAATTTATGCAGTATACTTATAATTAAATTATGTCTGATTTTTATATGTTCAATGAAGAACAGCATTGACATTTGCTTTATTGAACACAATTTTCAATATGATTTAAGACACAATTATATGTTTAGTAGATTTCAAAGCTCACAACCATGATTTTTCCTTTCTTTAAATTTTTATTTTTTATTTTATTTTATTTTTTTTAGGGTCCAGTATTTAATAGCACAGCAAATTCCATTAGGTTTTAAGGACTGAGAATAATCATCTGTGACTCGATGCTCCACTTCTGGGCCTACGGATACCCTCTGTATCCATTTCCTTTTTTTTTTTTTTTTATTAATTTATATTTGTTACAGATGTTTCTCCTTTTTTCCCCATTGACACCCTCCTCCCCATCCCCCCACCCTGTCCCCAGCTTTGTTGTCCATGTCCATCACTTATGCATACATGTGCATAAGTTCTGTGGTTTATCTCTTCCCTCCCCCCCACCCCCTCTTCTCAGGGGTGTCAGTTTATACCCTTCTTCCACATCTCTGGGTCTACCCTGTTCCTCAGACTGTTATGTTCATTATATTCCACAAATAAGTGAGATTATGTGATATTTGTCTTTCTCTGCTTGGCTTGTTTCACTTAGGATAATACTCTCGAGGTCCCTCCATGTCGTTTCAAAGGATAAGAGATCTTTCTTTCTTACAGCTGCATAGTACTCCATTGTCTATATGTACAACAGCTTTTTTATCCATTCATCCACTGATGGACACTTGGGCTGTTTCCAGATCTTAGCTATTGTAAATAGTGCTGCTATGAACATGGGGGTACATGTATTTTTTCTGATTTGTGTTTCAGGCTTCTTAGGGTATATTCCTAGAAGTGGGATCACTGGGTCAAATGGCAATTCAATTTTTAATTTTTTGAGGTAACACCATAGTGTTTTCCACAGTGGCTGCACCAGTCTGCATTCCCACCAGCAGTGTACTAGAGTCCCCTTTTCTCCACACCCTCGCCAACACTTGTTTGATGATTTGTTGATGGCCGCCATTCTGACAGGTGTGAGGTGATACCTCATTGTTGTTTTAATTTGCATCTCTCTGATGATTAGTGATGTTGAGCATTTCTTCATATGTCTCTTAGCCATTTGTATGTCCTGTTTGGAGAGGTGTCTATTTAGTTCCTCTGCCCATTTTTTAATTGGGTTCTTTGTCTTCCTTTTGTTGAGTTGTATGAGCACTCTGTATATTTTGGAGATTAACCCCTTATCTGATGTATCATTGGCAATTATGTTCTCCCATAGAGTGGGTTCCCTATCTGTTTTGATGGTTGTTTCTTTTGCTGTGCAGAAGCTTTTGAGTTTGATGCAGTCCCATGGGTTCATTTTTCCCTTTGTTTCTCTTGCCTTAGGTGATGTATCAGTGAAGATTCTACTGCGTATGATGTCCGAAATTTTGTTGCCTACATTTTCTTCTAGGATTTTTATGGATTCACGAGTCACATTTAAGTCTTTTATCCATTTTGAGTTTATTCTTGTGTATGGTGTAAGTTGATGGTCTAGTTTCATTTTTTTGCATGTAGCTGTCCAATTTTCCCAACACCATTTATTAAAGAGGCTGTCTTTACTCCATTGTATGCTCTTGCCACCTTTGTCAAATATTAATTGAGCATAATGTCTTGGGTCAATTTCCGGATTCTTAAATTTTTATTTTAATTTATATGCAGGACAGTTATAATAAGCCTTGGAATCATTTTGTTTTTTCCAGATTTTTATGTTTTTTCAAACAGCTCCATTGAAATATAATTCACATATCATGCAATACACTCATTTGTGGTATATTTCCTAAGGCCTTGCTTATCTGAAAATATCCTTGCGTAATATTTAAATTAAAATTTTAATTTTTTAATTATTATGTATTCACATTTTGTAAGAAATAATATGGAGAGATTCTGTGAACTTTTTACCGAGTTTCAGTCAATGGTAAAATTTTACAAAATTATACTACAATGGCATAACCAGGATATTGATATTGATATAATCCACCAGTTTTATTCAGATTTCTCCACTTTTACTTGTACTCTGTGTATGTCTGTGTGTATGGAGGAGAATGTTTAGTGCAATATAATTGTATAACATGTAAATAGGTGTATTTGTACCAAGATGAAATTCCAGAAGAGTTCCATCACCACAAGAATCCCTCATGTTGCCTTTCTATAATCAAATGTACCTCCTTCCTACACTCCTGCACCTCCTTCTCTAATCTCCAGCAACCACTAATCTTTTTTTTTTTATTTCTAAAACATTGTCTTTTCAAAAATGTGATACAAATGAAATCATAGAGTATATAATCTTATTGGATTGGATTTTTTCACTCAGAATATCCCTGGAGATTCATCCAGCTTGCTGCACATATCAAAAGCTCATTATTTTTTATAACTAAATAGTGTTCTATGATAGATGTATACACCACATTTGTTTAAAACATTTGCCCATTGAAGGACTTCTGGGGTTTCCAGTTTTTTCTTACTATGGAAAAAGCTGCTCTAACATTTGTGTGCAGATTTTTGTGTGAACAAAATTTTCTTTTATCTGGGATAAATGTCCAAGTTGCAATTTCTGGGTCATATAGTAATTGCATGTTTAGCATTATAAGAAAATGTTGATCAGTGTTCTAGGGGGGCTATACCATTTTACTTCACTGTCAGCAATGTGACTGTTTCAGTTTCTCTGCATCCTGGCCAGCATTTGGTGCTGTCGTTATTTTTTATTTTATCCATTCTGATAGATATGTATTGATAACACATCGAGATATTAATTTTCATTTCTGTAATGGGTAATAAGTTCATTAATTTTATGTGTCAACTTAACTGGGGCATGTCACCCAGAACTTTGGTCAAATATTATTCTGGATACCTCTGTGGAGGTTTATTTTTCTTTTTTTATGAGATTAACATTTAAATCAGTGTACTTTGAGTAAAGCAGATTTCCCTGCATAAAATGGGTGAGACTCATCTAATCAGTTGAAAGGCTTAATAAACGAAAGACTGCCCTCCCCAGAGGGGGAAAGAATTCTTCCAGCAAGTAGATTTCAAACTTGAATGGCAACATTGGCTTTTCCCTATGTCTCCACTTCCTGGCCTATTCTGCGAACTTTGGACTTGGCAGCCTTTATAATTGTGTAAACCAATTCCTTAAAATAAATCTCTCTATATATACATATTGTATTGGTTCAGTTTATTTGGAAAAGCCTAATTCATATAGTTATGTTTAACATGTTTTGTTGTGTTTATCTCCCATCTGTATATTCTCTTTGGTGAAATATCTGGTTGTGTCTTCTGCTCATTTACTAAATGGATTTTTTTTTTTTTTTTTTACTGTTGAGTTTTGAGAGCTTTTATATATTCTAGATATTAGTCTTTGGTTGAATATGTAGTAGGCATATATTTTATTTCAGTTCATAGCTTGTATTTTCAGCCTTTCCACAGTTTTACAAAGCAAAAATTGCTAATTTTGATGAAGTCCAATTTATTAATTTTCCCTTCTATGGATCATGGTTTTGGTGTCATGTCTAAGTACTCTTTCCTAGCCCTATAGTTAAAGGTTGTTTGCAAAATTTTGTTTCTAAAAGTTTTATAGTTCCATGTTTTATATTTATTTTTTGCTATTCATTTATGAGAGTTAATTTTTTTAATTAGGTATGAGATTTAATTCAAGGTTCATTTTTTTTTTTGCCTATGGATGTTAATTAATTGGTCCAGCACTATTTGTTGAAAAAGCTGCCTTTCCTCCAATGAATTTCTTTTACACCTTTACTAAAAATTCATTGAACATATTTATATCATTCAGTTGCTAGATTCTCTGTTCTGTTTCTTTGATCTATGTGTCTATCACTACACACATGCCCCACTGTCTTGATTATAGTAGCTCACAGTAGGCCTTAACATAGGATAAAATGATTTATCCCATTTTATTCTTTACACACACCAATTCTACATTGTATTCTTTCCATATAAATTGTAAATAAATTAGTTCCTATCTACAAAAAAAAAAAAACAAAAAAAAAAAAACCTCACTAGGATTGTGAAAAAAGTTGCATTAAATCTATGTAGATCTGTTTGGGAACAAGTGACATCTTTACTATATTAAGTCATTCAAATTGCATTCATGGTATGTCTCTCAATGTATTTAATCATTTTATTTATTTCATCAGCATTTTATAACTTTCAGTATAAAGATCCTGTACATATTTTGTTAACTTTATACCTGACAATTTCATTTATCTTTGTAGTAGTTGTAAATAGTATTGCATGTTTTGATTTTGATGTCCACAATTTCATTGATATATAGAAATGCAAATTACATTTTTATGTGTGTGTTTATCCTACAACTGTGCCAAAATTATTTATTAATTCTAGGAGGTTTTTTGTACATTCCTTGTTTTATTTTTTGATATAAAATCACATTATCTGTAAATAGGACAGTTTTATTTATTTATTTCCATTCTACATGCTTATTATTTTCTGGGCAATAAGCCACATGTCTTACTGTGGTGACTGGCCTTCAATAACAGTGAACATATTTGCTTTGCTCCCCATCTTAAGGGGAAAGCATCAAGTCTTTCATTATTAATTGGGTTACCTGCAGATTTTTGTTGTTTTTTTAGTTTTAGTTTTTTGGTTTTTTTTTTAGATTATCTATAACAAATTGAAGAAGCTCCACTCTATTGATATTTTGCTAAGAGGTTTTATTATGAGTGCATGTTGAGTTTAACTTTTTGTTTGCCTGTGCTTATTTGCCATCTGTATTTCCTTTCTGGTGAAATATCTGTATCACTTGATAAGATCATACGTCTTTTCTGTTTGTTTTAGACTGTTGATATAGAGGATTAATGGAATTTTGAAGGTAGAATCAGACTTGCATACCTGGAATAAATCCCACTTGGTCATGATGTATAATTATAGTTCATTTTGAACATCGGTGGATTCAATTTGCTAATATTTTGTTAAACATTTTGCATTTATGTTCAGGAGAGATATTTTTCTGTAGATATCCTTTTTAGTACTATCTTTGTTTAGTTTTGGTATCCATGTACTAATAACCTCATAAAATGAATTGGGAAATGTTTCTTTATCTTTTATTTTCTGGAATATATTATATAAAATTGGAGTTATTTTTTTTTCTGAGTATTTATTTATTTATTTTGTAAAATTCTTCAGTGAAACCATTTCTACTAAGGGATTTACACAAGGAGGAGGCTTGTTATAATAAATTTAATTTATTTAATGGTTATAGGATGATTCAGATTGTCCATTTGATTTTGATTGAGCTTTGGTATTTTGTGGTTTTCAAGCAATTGGTCCATTTCTTCTAAATTTTTGAATTTATGAATGTTCATAGTTTTACCATAGAAAGTGAATCATAGAGCTGGGGAGTCTCCCCCACTGGCTAAGATGGCACCAGGGAAGGTTCTTAACATTGAGTGCACCAAAAGCTAGTAAGATAATTGGATAGAAAAAAAAAAGCCCTCCCCTCCCTATTCCTATAAAAATGGCAAGCTTGAATAGGAAGAGAGAGAGGATCTGTGAGAGGGAGGGAGATGAGATTGGTTTTTGAGAGGGGAGTCGCCATTCTCCTAGGTTGTGTGGCTCCTGAATGAAACCTCTTTCCTTTTGCATCAGCACCTGTCTCATAAGTTTGGCTTTTGTTGTGACAGGCAGCTGAACCTCCATTTATTTTCTTAGTTACAATGGTATTCTTTGATTATTGTTTTAATGGATCCAGGATGTTTAGTGGTATCCTCTGTCTCATTGTTGATGTTGGTAATTTGTGTCTTCTCTCTCTTTTTATTGTATTCGTTAGTCTTGATAGTGTTTAATCACATTTATTGATTTTTTTTGAAGAACCAGTTATTTATTTACTTTTATTTTTTCCTATTACTTTCTTGTTTTAATTTTACTGAGTTCTGCTCTTTATTATTTTCTTCCTTTTCCTTATTTTGGGTTTATTTTGTTATGCTTTTACCTGTTGTTTTTTTAAAATATTTTTTCTTTATTGATTTGAGAGAGAGAGGTAGAGAAAGAGATATAGAAACAGAAACATCGATGAGAGAAAACATCGATTGACCATCTCCTGCATGCCTCCACTGGGGGTTGGGCCCACGACCTGGGCATGTGCCCTGACTGGGAATCAAACTGGCAACCTCTTGATGCATGGGTCAACATTCAACCACAGAGCCACACCAGCTGGGCTTTCCTGTATTTTGATATAGGATCTTAGATTATTTATTAGAAACATTTCCTGTTTTCTATTGCAAACATTTAGTTGTATAAATTTTCTTTCAGAACGGATTTAGAGGCATCTCACATATATTAATATATTGACCTTTTATTATTAATCAGTTCTTTGTATTCTTTTTACTTCATTAAAGTTTCCTTTTGACTAACAAAATAATTAGAAGTGTATTTTTTAATTTCCAAATGTTCATAAATTTTTTTTAATCATTTTAATTTAATGTCACTAAGGACACAGAACACACGATATGATTTCAGTCATTTTAAATTTGGTTTTTGTTTTTTATGGTTCATAAAATGGAGTACCTTTATGAATGTTCTCTGGACAATTAAAAAAAATTGTGTATTCTGGTGTTGTTGGGTGTAGTGTTCTACATATATCAGATAGATCCCGAAGGTTAATTGTATTGTTCAGTTATTTTGGTTCTCATTCGTGTTCTATCTACTCGTTTTAACAGTTGCAAAGAGTAGGATGTTAATGTCCACAATTATAATTCTGGATATGTCTATTTCTCATTTCAGCTTTATCGCTTTTTGCTTCATGTACCTTGTCTCATGTAGTTATGTTCTTTGATGGGCACAAAATTAGAATGGTTATATTCATGGTAGGTTGATCTTTTGTTATGTCATGCTCCTCTTTGTCTCTATTCATTATTTTTGCTCCAATGTCTGCTTTGATATTAATATACGCATTACTTTTTTATTAAGGTTTGCATCATGGTATCTGTTTTTTAATCCTTTACTTTAATTTAAATATGTAGCTTTCTATATTTTGCAAAATTTAATACTTTTTCTAATATTAGTCCCTCAAATAATTTTTTGTATATTTTCTTTCTACTTCAAGAACTTCAAATGTTATTAATAATATTTTTGTTATTTTCTCAAAGATCCTTGAAACTCTGATCATTGTTTTAGTCTATTTTCTCTTTATTTTTTAGATGTGGTTAAGTTCAGTTGATTTGTCTTTAGTGCACTGATTCTATCTTCTGTCATCTCCAGTCTACTGAGACCATACTTTGAGTTTATTTTTTAATTTTGACCATTGTGTTTTTATTCTGTGATTTCTTTTTCTTTATAACTTTTATTTCCATGCTAAGATTTTTTTCATTTCTTTCAAGAGTTTTTAGTTTTTTATTGAAAGATTTTTATGATAGGTGCTTGAAAATTCCTTTTAGATATTTTCAATATATGATTCATTTGGGCATTGGACTTCCCATATGGGATTTTTTACTAAGTGACAATGAGTAGATTAAGTTAGACATGAAAGGTGGAAAAGAAATCAATAGGCATATTCTTGAAATTCGTAACATAGTTAAAAGTCTGTGAGATGCAGCATAATCCTTGTATACACATAATGGGGGCCTATTCACTTTCCTACCCACAAAAGAAGCAATAAACACATTGAAGCTCTCGAAGAGTAGTTTATCTTGTCTGTGGAAAACTGATTTGATAAAGAGGAAACATGATGAAAGTTGAAGAGATTTCAAAGAGAGGGATAGCGAATAGCAAGAAATAACAGAAATTAACTGGAACTTTCTTCATATAATAGCAAAAGTTCTTGCACAAGTGTTGGCTTTATTTTTATGTGATGTTGAAAACTTCTTATTTAACTTTTGGAATACTCAATTATCTACTCTTTGTCTGAGTTCAGCTATATTAAAAATATTAGACTAAAAAAGCAATGACATGTCTTCACAGGTACCAGTTAAAGATACACTTCTGAAATATTGTATCTTGATGTATATTCTCTTCCATTGCCAGGGTCAGTGTTCTCTTTATTTATTAAAATTATAAGTTATTTAAAAATAATTTTTCATGTTTTTCTATTTTTAAGCTAAATAAATAAGCAAATACCCAAGCATATCTTTAATTATTACCAACAGTTAAAAATATCACCAAAAAGTTGGGTTATCAAAAAATAGTCTAGAATGGACAGTGTAAATTTTTTTCTTCACGACTATAACTATCAAACTTGTTAGAATGGTCTGTTTTTAGTGAAATTACAAGCTGGAGATGGCATGTTTATTCAACACAGAGAGAACTCATTTTATATCTGTGAAGATACTTTGATTTATTACTCTCTTAGTCAAGTTGGAAAGACTAACCTCAATAGCAGTACAAACATAAGTGTAAATTCTTCATGCAAAATATTAATTTATCATTTAAAATTAAATATAATTTAAGTAAATCCTGACAGAGTAATGTATACCCATTATTAAAAATCAGTTTTCCTGATACAACCAAAGGAGATGTTGAAATGTACATTTTTGTTTAAAGTATTTATGCTTAAGCAAAAGTAAAAACCTTCCACAATGGAAAAACAGACTCATTTGTCAACTCAACAATATATTAAATGTCTATTGGGTTCAAACTAATGTAATAGATATTAGGAAAATAATTTATTCACTAATTCATTCAGCAAACATTTATTAAGTATCTACTATATGCAAGATTTTATCTAGTCTCTAAAAAATATTAATACAAGTGTTACAAGACATATTTCTACCCCTCAGATAGTATAAAACCCAGTAAGATTATATCTGCAATGAAAGTTTTTTTTTAATTATATGAGCATACCACCAATATTTCTGGAGCTCCCCGCAAGAGTACAAAGTGGCTGTCCACATGTCTACATATTTAAATGACTAGCAAAATGTTATATAAAAGGTTTCATTTGCTTTACTTAAAAAGTACACTTTCAAAATGACCTGAAAGACCATGTTAAATTTATAATTTGGGGGGTCCTCAGAATTGTGCACCAAAGTATAGAGATATAGAAAAAGCTATTGCCCGATCCCTGGTCTGTGGCCCAATCCCCTTTCTTATCACACACAGCTCTGTCCCATTCATGAGAAACTTTAGGTGCACACATAGGAATTTCCAAGCCCTCACTTACAGTACACTCACAACTTCTGCAAACATTTGTTCCTTGCACATCTTTTTTCCTAGTGGTGTTTACAGTGGAAGAACAGATCTAGTATAGAGGCTTGTGCAGGACAAGGAGATTCAGAGCAACTGGAAAGAGGTTTTGGGTATCCTGAATAACAAAATGTCACTAAAAGAGGTTGCAGGAATTTGGTATGAACCCCCTCCCTTGACCCCATTGGCTCTTCACTCTGTGGGAGTAGAGTAGCTGAAGCAGTGCTAAAGTGAAGTCCTCTAAAGCACAGGGCCCTCCTCAGGAGCCATTCTTGCCAGGGTTCAAGGCCAATATAGCAGCCATGATGAAATACAGATTGTATAGTTGGATATAATATACTGCACTCATATAATTCAGTTATTGAAAAGAAAGATGCTTTTTACATGTATTGACATAGAAAAATGACAATTCCACATGGATAAGTATAATAATGCGTATACTATAATTGTTTTTTTGTCAAAGCAAAATTTTCAATATTACATATGCACATATTCCTCCATATTTGTGTGAGTACAGAGAACAACAGCTGAGTAATAATTAATGTTGCTGTCTGAGAAGGGATGGAAATTGGAGGGAATATTTATTTTTTAGCTTTATTGAGATTTTTCTTAACATACAACAATGTACATGTATATAATGTGTTTATTTTGATGCGTTTAGATATATACACCAGTGATACCATCGTCAGAGTCAAGGTAATAAACACATCTATCTCATGCTAACTGTTCTTACTACAAAAAAAAAAAAATCAAGGGGACATAAGAAGTTTTTTTGGAAGTATTAGATAATATTTTTTTTATATACCTCTCTATATTTTAATATATATATTAGAGTGAACATATACCATTTTTGTAATAAAAATCCAATATAGTTTTATAATGTCAAGAAACATGTATTGTTACTTACTAAGCCATGTACTAGTAGGTGTCAAAGAAAGCCCCATCTCATTTTTGTTTACCATAGTCATCCAATTGATGAAAATATTATTCCAAAAATAAAATTACTTGCCCAAAGTCATCTAGCTAGTAAATGAAGAACCAGTTCAACCTGACGTCTTCTAAATTTAAGTCCACTACTTTCTCTTAAATTTTGATTACAGTTTATTTCAAAACTAAAGAACGGTGGTGTTGTGGAAGTTTTCTATATAGGATTTGGATTTATTTGTCCCTAGTTACCACGAACTTTTGAGACCGCCCTATGTCTTTCAGACCACTAGCACAATTTGAACACTGCTCTGGTTTTGGCTTGTTTGCTTGTCTATTTTTATTGCCAGCCTTATTGTATGGCAAGATGATATGATTACATGTGCATCCACAGTTCACCTCTTAATTTTGGGTATTATGTTGCTGCAGTACAACAGGGAAACACCAGGGAATCCTAGGGCACTGAGGCAATAGCTAGATGAAAGTCCATGACAGACATGCCAGAAGGGCCATTTACTCGTTAATATTCTAGTGACCTATATGGTTTGAACTAGCGGTAGTGATATTTTACTGTAACACATATACCCCCTGGCAACCTGAAAGAATAAGAGACAAAATAGTTATTTATGGTTTAATAAGGTATGCCTATATATATATATCTTATTTTCTTCTCACAACTATCTTGCAAAATAAGTGTGATTAGTTTCATTTGATGGATGATTAAATGAGGCTCAGCAAGGTTAAATAACTCTCCAAAGAAGTTATCTGTGTTAGTCAGGGTTTTCCAAAGAAATACAAGCAAAGAGATGTATACACACACACACACACACACACACACACACACACACACACACTCACACCTGGAGACAGAGGAAAGAGCTGCAATCTTACTCTAAAAGCAGTGTACTGGCAAAATTTGTTGTTGCTTGGGAGAGAGTAGTCTTTGTTCTATTAAGGCCTTCAACAGATTAGATGAGGTTCACCCACTTATGGGAGGTAATATGCTTTATTAAAAATCCTTGATTTAAATATTAATCTCATTCAAAAATCACCTGCACAGAAACATCCAGTATAACATTTGATCAAATATCTAGGCACTGTGGCCAGCCAAGTTGACACATAATTAACTGTCACAGCACCACAATTAAAACTTTATTTTTATAAGTTGCTCTCAGACAATAGAACTCTAGTCATTTTATTATTTTAATGATGTTGTAGATGAAAAGAGGCCACATAGCGGCCTTAGAAACTCAGAGACCTAAAGTAACTACATAGGATGGCCTGAATTAAAAACTTTTTAACTAAAAGCAGTTTATGCAGATAGTCATGACTTAGGTTAGAACCTTCCCTGACAAAAGTCAATCTTTACCTTAATTAAGCTTTTCCATTGTCTTTTTGCATCTATCATAACATACCTTTGGAATGTCAGGGAAACTGCCCTTTTTCCAGACCCCTCAATGCACCAGGGAAAGGAAGACAAATTCTCTCATTGTTATTGTTATCCTTTAATTGTTGACTGTACTTACCTGTGTAAAAGATGTTATATGTCTATTATTTTAGTTTTTATCCAATCCCAGATGCCCCCCCTTCCCATTTTGGTTTCTCCTGCCTCCCTAATCTATCACCAATGGATTTCATGTAACTCATTTATGTCTTCTCTTTTGATTATAGAGTATAAAATACGATGAAAACTGCATTCTCTGGAGCATTTTCTCAATTAATTGAGATTTTACTTCCAGACAATTATCAACAGTTTGGCTCAAATAAATCCAAAAATTCTCTAGAAGTTTGAATGTTTCTCATGTTAACAATGTTATTTTTTGTTCAAATTTCAGAAATGATATAGATCATTACTGAAGAATATTTCTACTGATGATGTTCTCATTTCTAATATTTAGACAATGAACCAGAGACTAGAGGGAAGAGGATATTGAGAAAAGTTAAAATATTGAACTAATTAACTTCTTTAAGTTACTATGTTTGTAGCAAGGTGAGAAAAGAGATTAGTTGTTTATTGGTTTATGATTTCATCCTTTCTGTATATATAGCCATTCAAATGGCATTTAAGCATCAATTGAATTTATCAACAAAATTTTTTGCTAGTTCCATTTATACGCAATTTTAAGAAATATAGTAATAGACAAGGCTAATTTCTTCATATCAGTGCAGTGTTCCCTGGAAAGTTTGATCAGTGATTTACCAGGCACTGAGGTTTAAAGAAATACCTATTTACCAGGTTTTTTTTTTTTTCTTTTTTTCCATATGAAGAGCAAAAAGGTAATTGCTAGTCATTTGGTAACTCAAAAATTACCTATAAGTGATCTTTTCTTACATTATAATGAGAAGGGATTACAATATATCTTATTTAGTAATATTAGAATGTGATGGGGATATAAAAGTCCTTAGTATTCAGCCATAGAGTAAAGTTATTTTTTGTGTGTGAAATGTGCTCTAAAAATTAAACTACAATCATGTCTGCAAAGTAAGGGTGAATTTAGTAGGGATGATTTTTGGGGGGTATCAGTAGTAACAATAGATCTGATCAGTTACAATAATACAATGTCTTTATATAGATGGCTTGAAATGAGTAAATAAGGTTAACATGGATCTATTTATTTGGACTATCATTATAATTTACCAAATCTATTATTTCATCATAATCTGACCAGTTTTACATTAGCAACTACCAAAGAAACCATATTCAGAATTTTGTATTGACCATTATAGTATAAATATCCTATATACATTGTGTGTGTACATATATATATTTTTTTCTTACATAGTATAAAGCCAGGAACTAACTGATTTTTCTGATTAAATATGTGAGATAGTTAATTATCTGATGCCTCCAAAAAAACCCACTAAAATGGTAAAAATAAGATTTTTAAAATGATATATCCACAACCATAAAAGTAATGAGAAAGGAAATGACAGTAGTAGATAAGAGATATTTGCACATTTGAGGAAGGTAGCAAGTGGACACATGAGTGGTAATGACTTAAGATATAAGAGAAATCTAGAATCTAGGGTTTTCAGAGGAAAATGCTGACTAGAACCCAATAAAGTTGGCCTATATAATTTGAGAAAATCTCAAAAATTAGAGCCATCAGTTACTTCAGAAGCTAGGGCAAAAGAGAATGTTAAGTAGGAGGAGTACTTGAAAATATACCTATGAGTTATCAGACTTTCAGGCCTCCTTCTTCACTCTTGCAGCAATATCATAGAGGCTCTGAAGTCAGGGACACCAGAACAGACACAGTGGAAGAGAAGAGAAAGGTGCTACACTGAAATATGCAAATCAATGAAACATATTTAATGGTAAAATGTCAATGGCAATGCAAATATTATTTAGTATATGGAAGCAAATACTGAAAAAACATCTCACAGAGTTGAAAGTTCTTGCCTTGAGGTATTGAGAACCAAGAGTGAGAAGAGGTGGACAAGAGACCATTGTTTTTCACTATAAGCCTTATTGTTCAGATTATCATGTAATTTATAATCAGAAATGGACATTCTGGAAAATAAAATGATGTGCTTTCAGCAATTATACTAGGACAAGGGATATAAACCAAGATTGTCCCAGGCAAACTGAAATGTATGGTCACCTTATTATTTGACTCTCAAAACTTGGTGCACGTACTAGTTTAATACAAAGAAGAAAAGGAAATACATAAAAGTAGCCACTTCCAAGTTAATTGATTATGTTGGTGTTTTTTTCCCCTCAGTTTGGCTGTCTAAAGTGATCAGATTTTTTAATGGCTAAAGATTAAGCTCACTTTTGGGTAATTGTAGATGCAAAAAGTTATGAGAAACAGAAAGAACAAAACAAAATAGGTTGATACTTAAAAAAATATTTTTTTGACCCCTTGTGCACAAAATTAATTTTGCTAATGAAGGTACTAAAAAATGGTAAAGTTCTAGAGTGACATCAGTAAGATGTCAAAATAGGAAGTCCTGTATCTCGTTCCTTCATAGATAGTCTGATTTAATAACAATATATGGGCAAAAATGTCCTCATGATAATTCTAGTTTCAAGAAGTGGCAGTACCCCCAGGTGAGCACAAACTGAGAACAGCTGCATTGAAACAGGTAAGAGCAATTTCACTTTACTAGTATCAGCCTCTCCCTCAAGCTGGCATAGTTCAGCACCAAGAGAGAATACCCTGGCTAATGAATTCTTCCTGAGGGAGTGGGGAAAGAAGAAGAAGCATGTATTGAACATTCCAGTTTTTCAAAGGGCCACCCAAAGGCCTCTTTTTGTCTTTTCTCATTCAGAACACTGATGGAACCAACATAGTTTGGATGCCTGAAGGTCACTGAGAACAAGGAACACTGGGGATAGCTTGCTGCTGATCCAGAGGACACACAGTACATTAGACAGAGACCAATACAGCTCAACAGCCTCTCCATTGGGGGGAAAGAGAAGAGTGGAACATGCATCCAATGTTCTGGCTTCTCAGGGAGCTGTCTGAGGGAATGGAGTAAATATGGGACCCAGCATGTACTAGAAGCCTGGGTGCTGCTCAGAACATAAGAGAGCTGGATGGCTTATGGCAGCTCCAGATAATAAACAATATGTACCTCAGAAAGAAAAAAAAGGAGACCAAGAGATGACAAACTCCAGGAAAAGACATTAGCAAGCCTCTCTATTAAGACATTTTATGCACAGACCTAGAAAAGCCTCATCCTTCCAAAAAAGTTTTCTGAAGCCCCATGAAAATCTAACTGGGATGATTGGCAAGGCTCTTTCCCTGTATAAGCCACTCTATACAATCTGGGAGAGGGTGATAATTTTTCAAATGTGCAAATGCCAACAAAAAGTTATGAGAAACAGAAAGAAACAGAACAACGTGAGTTAAACAAAGGAACAAAATAAATCTACAGAAACATACACTAAATAAATGAAGGTATATGAATTACCTGAAAAAGAATACAAACTGTCACAAAGATGCTTAATGAATTAAAAAAAAAGTGCATAAACAAAATGAGAATACCAAAAAAAGAGATTGAAAATATAAAAACTAACCACATAGAAATTTTGTAGCTAAAGAATATAATAACTGAGTTGAAAAATTCACTAGAGGGTTCAGTATCAGACTTGATCAAGTAGAAGTAAAAATGAGTGAACTTAAAGACAAGTGGTTTCAAATTATCCAGTCAGAGGAACGAAAGTAAAAGGAATAAAAAATAAATAAATATAAAAGCAGTGAAGAAAGCCTAAGGGACTTAATGAGACATCATCAAGTGAAATAACATATGTATTATGGAAGTCCAGAAGGAGAAGAGAGAGAGAGAGAGAGAGAGAGAGAGAGAGAGAGAGAGAGAAGTTGATTTAAAGAAATAATGGAAAACTCTTCCCAAATCTGGAAAAGGAAATGGACATCTAAATTCGAAAAGCACATGCAGAAAGCTGGTCCAAATCTGGAGCATTGGTGAAATCTACCTAACATTTAAAGAATAACTCCAAATCCTCAAACTGTTCCCCAAAAATTTGAATATAAGGGAATGCTTCCAAACTTATTTTATGAGGCCAGCCTTATTCTGATACCAAAGACAATACAACAAAGGAAGTCTATAAGCCATAATCCCTGGTGAACATAGATGCAAAAATTCTCCACAAAATAGTAGCAAATTGAATTCAACAAGACATTGAAAGGATCACACACAATTACTAAGTGGGATTTATCCCTAGGATGCAAGGATGGTTCAATATATGAAATTAGTCAATGTATCAATGTGATATGCTACATAAACAGAACAAAAATAAAAATTATATGAATGTCTCAATAGATACAAAAAATCATTTAATAAAATACAATACCTTTTCATGATAAAAAACATTTAACAAACTAGGAGTAGAAAAAAAATATCTTAACATAATAAAGACCATATATGAAAAACCCATAGGTAACATACTCAGTGTGGGGGTGGGGGAGAAAAAACTGAAATCTTTTTCTTTAAGGTCAGGAACAAAGCAAGGATACCCACTCTCATCCCTTCTATTTAATATAGTCCTATAAGGTCTAGCTGGAGCAATTAGGCAAGAAAAAATCCATATAAGAAAAGAAAAAGTAAAATTAGTTTTGTTCACAGATGACATGATCTTATATGTAGAAATCCTAAAGATTCCACACAAAAAATTATTAGAACTAGTAAACAAATTCAGTAAATCTGCAGGGCAGAAAAATCAATATGCAAAAATCAAATTTATTTCTATACGCTAGCAAAAACAATCCAAAAAGGCAATTTAAAAACAATTCCATTTATAGTAGATCAAAATATACTAAGGAATAAACTTAACCAAAGAGGTGAAAAACTTATACCATGAAAATTGCAAAACATTGCTGAAGGAAATGGGAAAAGACATGAATAAGTGGAAAGACATCTTATATTAATGGTTAGAATTATTAATATATTTAGTAAAAAACTCAGGAGGATTGGCAAATTGAAATAATCAAATATAATTTTTATACTACACAATATAATTATAAAAACTAAAGTTGCACCAAATAGGAGAAGAAAAGGATGAGTACTGCTTTGCTGAACTATAAAGGACAGATAGCAGCAGTAGTATTATATTATTCATGAACTATAGCACAGCAAAATGTAGGTATTTATAGTATATTTTATTTTCCTGCCTAAGGGTCTGATTACATTTCACAAGCCTTCCTTTTTAAAAAAATATTTTTATTGATTTTTAGAGAGAGAGGAAGGGAGAGGGAGAGAGAGAGAGAAACATTGATGAGAGTGGAACATCGATGGGCTACCTCCTGTATACCCCCTACTGGGGTTCAAGCTCAAAACCCAAGTATGTGCCCTGACCGGGAATCGAACTGGGACCCCTCAGTGCATGGGAGGATGCCCAACCAACTGAGCTACACTGGTCAGAGGAACAAGCCTTCATTTTGATCCATAGAATGTAATGTAGCATATCATTAGGTTTTATCTGATATGCAGCAAATGGGGCCTACACTCAAGTAAATATGTAGCACAAAATATGTACCTAGAAATATACCACGAAGTATCTCCTTATGTTTTGTAACAGGAAGTTCTAATTCATGTATTATGTAAAAGGGTTTTTCTTCCCTTACATACTATTATCATTTCTGTTTTATTTCAGGTTTAAGGTGTTTTTTAAAACATGTTCTAACAGAAAAAGACAAAACCTCTGTGATTTCATTCATATGTGGAATATAATACAAAAAGAAAGAAATGGACAAATAAAAAAAAAATTCCTAAATACAAACAACAGATTGGAGTTACAGGAGGGGAAGCTGGGTAGAGGGAGAATGAAGAGAGTAAAGGAGGTCAAATATATAGTGAAGGATGGAAATTAGACTTGGTGGTGAATGCGCTATAGTGTATACAGATATTGAATTCTAATGTTGTACACCTGAAACTTATATAATGTTTTTAATCAATGTTACATCAATAATTTTTTAAAAAATGTTCTCCTTATTTTTTTAAAAAAAATATATAGCTTAAATGGAAAAATAGTTGGAACTAAAGAAGTTGTGAGTGCATAAAACTGTTTAATTAAACTTTCCTATGAGGTTCAAAGACAGATGACATGATTTTTCTATGAAAAATTTCCTGCTGGAAACTAGAAGATACATCTCCAGCTTAACTTTGTTAATGGTTTACCTTACACACGATTGGGATGAAAAACTGCTTGCAGTCTCCCCCACGGTGGTTGTCACGGTGGTTGAAATGTCTGGCTGTAGCTGGGAACTTGTAAATGCCTGTTTTTTTTTTTTTTTTTTAATGTTTAGATACTTCTGCATATTAAGAATATATATGAGTTGTGTATGAAGATTGCCTCTGTTTCCTGTAAATTTTTTGAATCAAAAAGTATCCTGTCTCTTTAACAAAATTGATTTGGAAAATCAGGTACATTGTCATTGCAACATTCCCAAGGCATTTAAAAAACGTTGCTTCATATTTCAGACCCAAAGTGTCACAATAACACATGTAGTACTGCTTAACATCTGCAAACTGATCATTGAATCAATGCAGGTGGATTTTAGAGGGTACTTTCCAAGCCCAAATTATCACAGTGACATCATGCGATTATAGTATTCACGTAAAAAAACAGTCTCTTCTCCAAACTCTGTCCCCAACCAAAAGCCTTTCCTTCTGCTTCAGCAGTGTCCTATAGCCATTGACAACAGAGAAATGAATTACATCTGAAGATAACTGATCTCCTTCTGTAGGGCATTATCAGCACAGCTGCACAACTTTGATGCTCTGTGTCCATACACAGATGGTCAGGCTAGAGGAAAGAGCGCATGCAGATTTCTAGTCCTGTGTTCTCCTGGCTTCTCTGCTAGGTTGGCTGACATGCTCTAAACAGCTGCAGCTCTGCCAGCATCTAGTTGGAATTTCACTCGTCTTTCAAAATATGAGATAGTCGAAACATAAGAGGCAATCTGCATACTTGGAGAAGTTCCAGAATCCAGGTACAAATCACCCAAAACCTTGAAATCCCCCCTACAGTGAATTTACTGATCAATGAATTGTGCTCTTTTTTCTCCATAACTTCTGCAAACCAATCTGCTAAATCTGACTTATGTATTAATTCAGGTGAGAAAGTTTAAGGTTCATTTAGGTTTTCCAATTGCATTCTAGATCTTCAATTCAATATCCTAAGAGAATATTTTCAGTAAAAAAATAAGACCTCATGCCGGTAGCCAGCTTTTCAAGGGAAGGATCAGAGACAGGCAGAATTGTTCAGGCAAATCGTAGAGAAGCATGGAGACTGCCAGTTTCAAGAAATGAATCCTTGTGGGAGATCAAAGAATATACTTCGTGGCGTTCAGTAATAGATAACCATGAACAGGAAAATCTTCATTTTATCTTTCTTTTTCAAATATTGTGTAGGTTATAATACACAAAATCCTCAACGCCCTTGTTAGTTGTAGCCAAGAACAGAATCAATTTTGCATTTGTTATTTTGTTTCAAAGGACTGAGATAAGAACTTTTCCATAACTTCGTATTATGCATGTTTTAGATTATCCTAGTTTTTACCTCACCTCACTTTCTGGTATAGTCTCTGATGCCAGCTCTCCTATCTTAGCCCCTACACAACAGCAGAGAACATAGCAGCCTCTTTCATAGTGAGTGAGTGACTTCAGTTCAGATTCATAAGTATGTATCTAAATTAATGAGGTCGATCCACTGCTTTCTACACTTTATACAAATGCTTTCTTACAGCATCATGAATAGTCATGTGCAATTCATGTTGTGGAGACTGTAGAATGAAACTTGAAGTATGGTTTCTCAAATAAACATCTTTTTTTGACAGTTATCTGGTTTATTCATGTTAATCCATAAATTCAATAAAATGACCATCCAATGTAAACTACAAAATATTTTTTTAAAAAACTCAACACAAGGAGACTAAAATTTAGCTAGAAAAGTAAATACAGTAGAACCAATAAAATTAAGAAAGATAATTTTAATTAACACACAAATTACAAAATGCAAAATTCTAAAGCTATAATAAGCAAACCAATATCATATTAGCCAACAAAACAAACAATGAAAAATAAAATCAGACTAGAAAGTCCACAAATAAGCTCCAGCTTCTACATGGCCTTGGCATAAAATTTTAGCATTTTAAATACTGTGAGAAGAATTAATTTTACAATAAATTGTATCAAAGCAACTGAAAAGGTTAGTGGGAGTAGGGAGTTAAAGATACCTTCACACAAAATACATTCTTTTTTTATCTTTATTGTTGAGAGTATTACAGATGTCCTCCCTTTTTTCCCCCCATTGCCTCCCTCATCGCGATTCCTGTCTCACCCCAGGATTTCACCACCCTATTGTCTGTGCCCAAGGGTAATGCATATATGCATATAAGTTAATTGATTAGTCTCTTGCCACCCCTGCCCCCCTTCTGAGATTCATCAGTTTGTTCTATGTTTCCATGCCTCTGTTTCTATTTTATTCATCAGTTTATTTTGTTCATATGATTCCACATAAAAGTGAGATCTTGTAATACTTGTCTTTTTTTGACTGGCTAATTTTGCTTAGCATAATACTCCTCAGGCCTCTCCATGCTGTCTGAATGGGCAATAGATCCTTCTTTTTTACAGCTGCATAGTATTCCACTGTGTACATGTACCACAGCTTTTTATTCACTCATCTACTGATGGGTACTTGAGCTGTTTCCAGATATTGGCTATTGTAAATAGCATTGCTATGAACATAGAGGTGCATATATTCTTTCTGATCAATGTTTAGGGATTCTTAGGATATATTTCTAAGGATGGGATCACTGGGTCAAATGGCAGTTCAATTTTTAATGTTTTGAGGAAATTCCATAATGTTTTCCATAGTGGCTGCACTAGTCTGCAATCCACCAGCAGTTTACTAGGGTTCCTTTTCTCCACATCCTCCCCAGCACTTGTAGTTTGTTGATTCGTTGATGGTAGCGATTCTGGCAGGTGTGCGGAGGTATCTCATTGTTATTTTAATTTGCATCTCTCTGATGATTAGTGATGTTGAGCATTTTTTCATACACCTCTTTGCCATTTGTATGTCCTATTTGAGGAAGTGTTTATTCAGGTCCTCTGCCCATTATTTAATTTGGTTGTTTGTCTTCCTTTTGTTGAGTTATATGAATACTTTACACATTTTAGAAATTAACCCCTCATAAGATGTTATTTGCAAATATGTTCTCCCAAACAGTGGGTTCCCTTTTTATTTTGATGCTGGTTTCTTTTGCTGTGCAGATTTTTAATTTTATGTAGACCCATTTGTTTATTTATTTTTTTTGTTTCTGTTGCCCTAGGCAATGTATTGGTGAAAATTCTGCTATATGAGATGTCTGAAATTTTGTTGCCTTCATCTTCTTCTAGGATTTTTATGGTTTCACAACTTAACATTTAAATCTTTCATCCATTTTGAGTTCATTCTTGTGTATATAAGTTGGTGGTCTAGTTTCATTTTTTTGCATGTACCTGTCCAATTTTCCCAACATCATTTATTGAAGGGACTGTCTTTGCTCCATTGTATGCTCTTACCACCTCTGTCAAATATTAATTAAGCATGATAGTTTGGGTAATTTCTGGGTTCTCTGTTCTGTTACATTCATTTATATGCCTGTTCTTATGCCAATACCAGGTAGCTTGGTTATAATGGCTTTAGAGTATAAATTGATATCCAGTATTGTGGTCCCTCTTACTTTGTTCTTGTTTCTCAAGATTGCTGTGGCTATTCAGGGTGTTTTTTGGTTCCATATAAATTTTTGAAGTATTTGTTCTAGATCTGTGACATATGATGTTGGCATTTTAATAGGGATTGCATTGAATCTATAGATTGCTTTCAGAAGTATGGACATTTTAATGATGTTAATTCTTCCAGTCCATGAACATGGTCTATTCTTCCAGTTGTTTATATCCTCTTCTATCTCTTTTTTCAATGTCTTGTAGTTTTCTGAGTACAGGTCTCTTACCTCTTTGGTTAATTTTATCCCTAAGTGTCTTAATTTTGTTGTTGTTGCATTGGTAAATAGGATTTTTTTCTTAGTTTTTCTTTCTGAGAGTTCATTATTGGTATATATAAATGCCATAGATTTCTGGGTGTCAATTGTGTATCCTGCTACATTGCTGAATACATTTATTAAATCTAGTAGTTTTTTGGTGGAGTCTTTGAGGTTTCTACGTACAGTATCATGTCATCTGTGAATAACGACAGTGTTACTTCTTCCTTTCCAATTTGGATGCATTTTCTTTTTTTTTTGTCTGATCACTGTGGCTAGGACTTCCAGTACTGTGTTGAACAAAAGTGGTGAAATTGGGCATCCCTGTCTTGTTCCTGTTCTTAGGTGAAATGCTTTTAGTGTTTGCACATTGAGTGTGATGTTGGCTATAGGTTTGTCATATATGACCTTTATTATGTTGAGGTATGATCCCTCTATTTCCTCTTTGTTGAGAATTTTTATCAAAAAGAAACAAAGAAAGAATCTTAAAGGCAGCAAGAGAGAGACAGAAAGTTACCTACAAGGGTGCTCCCATTAGACTGTCAGCTGATTTCTCAATAGAAACACTTGAGGCCAGAAGGGAGTGGCATGGAGTACACAAAGTAATAAAAAGCAAGGGACTGAATCCAAGACTACTCTAACCAGCAAAGTTATCATTCAAATTGAAGGTGAAATAAAGAGCTTCACAGACAAAAAAAAAGGCGGGGGGTATGTTAACGGAGTTTATTGCCACCAAACCAGCACTACAAGAAATGCTAAGGGGACTGATGTAAGAAGAAGAAATAGAGAGAGAGGAACATGGGCATAAAGAATTAAAATGGCAATAAATAAGTTCCTATCAATAATAACCTTAAATGTAAATGGCTTAAATGCTCCAATTGAAAGGCATTGGGTAGCTGAATGGATAAGGAAACATGACCCATATATATGCTGTCTACAAGAGACCCACCTCAGAACAAAAGACTCACACATGATGAAGTGAAGGAATAGAAAACAATTTGCATGCAAATGCCAATGAGAACAACAACAACAACAAAAACAAAAAACCTGAAAAAGCAATACTTATGTCTGACAAAATAGGCTTCAAATGAAGGTCATAACAAGAGTCAATGAAGGCCAATTCATAATACTAAAGGGATCAATACAACAAGAGGATATAACTCCGGTAAACATATATTCCCCCAATGTAGGAGCATTCAAATACATAAAAAGACTTCTGAAAGACTTTAAGGGAGAGATTGACAACAATACAATCATAGTAGGGGACTTTAACACCCCACTGACATCACTGCACAGATCCTCTAGACAAAAAAATCAACAAGAAAACAGCAGCCCTAAACAACACACTAGATCAGATGGATTTAATTGACATTTACAGAACATTTCACCCCAAAGCTGCAGAATATACATTCTTCTCAAGTGCACATGGGTGATTCTCAAAGATAGACCACATGTTAGGACACAAAATAAGTCACTGCAAGTTCAAAAAGATTGAAATCATATCAAGCATCTTCCCGGATCACAATGGCATGAAACTAGAAATCAACAACAACAAAAACATTCAAACACATGGAGGCTAAATAGCATGTTATTAAACAATAAATGGGTCATCCATGAGATCAATGAAGAAATCAAAAACTTCCTGGAAACAAGTGAAAATTAACACACAACAACCCAAAATCTATGGGACACAGCAAAAACCATCCTGAGAGGGAAGTTCATAGCACTACAGGCCTACCTCAGGAAACAAGAAAAACTTTTAATAAACTATCTAACCCTACAAGTTAAAGAATTAGTAAGAGAACAACAAGAATAACCCAGAGTAAGTAGAAGGAAGGAAATAATAAAGATCAGAGCAGAAATAAATGACATAGAGACTAAAAGACAATATGGAAGATCAGTGAAACCAAGAGCTGGTTCTTCAAAAAGATAAACAAGATTGATGAATCTTTAGCTAGATCTATCATGAAACAAAGGGAGAGGACCCAACTAAGTAAAATCAGAAATGAAAGAGGTAAAATATCAACTGACACCACAGAAATACAAAGGATTTTAAGAAAATACTATGAACAACTCTATGCTAACAAATTGGACAACCTAGGTGAAATCAACAGATTCCTACAATCACACAATCTTCCAAAACTCAACAATGAAGATTCAGAAAACCTGAACAGACCAATAACAACTAATGAAATTGAAGCAGTAATCAATACACTCCCAGCAAACAAATACCCTGGACTGGACTGCTTCATTGGGGAGTTTTACCAAACATTCAAAGAAGAATTAACACCTATCCTTCCCAAACTCTTCCAAAAAGTTCAAGAGGAAGAAAGATTTCCAAGCTCTTTTTATGAGGCCAAAATTATCCTAATTCCAAAACCAGATAAAGACACTACAAAGAAAGAGCATTATAGGCCAATATCCCTGATGAACATAGATGCTAAAATTCTCAACAAAATATTAGCAAACTGGATCCAGCAATATGTTAAAAAAAATTATTCACCATGACCAGGTGAGACTTATTCCAGGGATGAAAAACTGATACTATATTTGCAAATCAGTAAGTGTAATACATCACATAAAAAAAATTGAAAGATAAAAAGTACATGATCATATCAATAGACGCAGAAAAAGCATTCAAATAGATATCTTTAGTAAGCACTTTTAGTGCTCAAATTGCTGTGATGGGTGCTAAAACTGTCAGAAAAATTTTAATAGATTTAGGTTTGGCCTTCAGAAGTCCTCAAATCAAAATAGTGAGATAAAAAAATGTTTGGATAATTTTAATAAGAAAACATCTTTAAGGCTCATAAACACCAATAGAACCTACTCAAAGATAAAGCATTAGTTGGGAAAAGACTAATGTGGTCTACATGACAAACATCTTGAAGATTAGATTGAGGCTGTTATAGAAGCTGTATACGGATCTTGGAAATTTATATGTGGCAAAATGATAAAATCTCTATGTCCTAGTCACCTCTGGATCCTCACTTCACAAAAATATGAACATCATGACCACCATCAAATCACTTCCTGGATGCAGCAAGATATTGAGAATTTAGGGTTTCTCAAATGCAGTGGCAGAATTTGGGGCTCTGCTGACCAAAGCAAAAAGAGATGAAAATAAATCATATGGCCCTACAGAAAATATCTTATCTTTAAGATCCACTCTGCTTTGTAGGCAAGTCTTTATATAGTTTTACATCTAAGGAGAAAAAAATCAAGTTTGGAGAAAGGTTAGGTAAGTGCATGGCAAATAATCTCAATAATCAATGAGGAGAAATGTTCTGTGAGCCCATTTATTAACTTATATTTAACTAGTTCCCATCACTAGTACAAAACTCCCTTCCTCTCATACTCTTTTACTTTCACTTTAGAGACATTAGATATTTTAAGGGCTTATTAAGTGCAGTTTTATTTTTATAGATTCATACACACAAATTTGATCTTGAGTTATTTACCACAGCTTTGTCTAGTCAACAATTACTATCCATTGAATGTTATTTCTGGAGCTTCCATTTCATTATAAATAGTGCACCTGAACATATTTAAGTCATTTTTAACAAAATATATGAATACAAAATTGCAATAAATGCATTTGCAAGAGCCATTGATATGTTTAAGTTCTATGCTATAAATATATTGTAAATTATTTGTAAGGTGTACATTCCTGTATACTATCTTTAGCAGGTTTATAAATATATTATTAGCTCTTTATACATCTTTGAGAGCCACCCCTTAAAATAAAACATCCCTGCTTCCAATATAGCTTCTTATGCTAAATGTAGATCGAGTCAAAAAGACAAAGTGTAATATACCAAAACTATTTTTTTTTAATTTAGAAAATCTGAAAGTATAAAAATTCTTGCATTTCTGAACAGAGGCAATGTGGGGAAATACTGCTCCATGTCTCTTTAGCAAAGTCCAATTGATCATCAAAATTCAGAAACTCCAAAACATCAACAATGCATATACTCTATATTCTCAAATTTGGAAATAGAAACTGGTCCTTTCTCATACAATAGGATTGCAGCTAATACACAAATTTGTCTAAAGGCACCTGCATTTTAGGCCATCCCTTCTCATTTTAGTTTACAAAAGTTCTTGTCCTTAAGAGACAGATTTATAAGGACAAATCTGAAAGTATGTACTGGAAGTAAATAAAAACTGGACATGGCAATATGTGTCTTTCCATTTACTCTGTTTTCTGTGTGATCTCTACTCAGACAGCAGATAAGACCTAAAGGAGTGTTAGACTTTAACTATCTTGAAGAAAATTATCATAGTGCAGTTTTTGTGGCAAATCTGATACATGAGTTATAGGAAGGACTCACTTTAGAAGGCTGCTATGAGACTTAAATGAGACGCTATAGAAAATACTGTTATCGCAATAATTAACAATAAAAAGGTAAACTAATATAGGGTGTCCCAAAAAAATGTATACACACTTTTAATAATTATAAAGTTCAATGAGTTAAATCTGAAAAGAGTGATCAATTGAGCAATCAACTCTTAAGTGTGTATACATTCTTTTGAGATGCCGTATAGTTTCACTATATTTCTATGTAGTTTGTATTTGCCCCAGCAGCTGAGGAGTTAAGTTAATTATAGGGCTTTAAATTAAAGGTCTGGCTAGAACAAATGTGGGAAATAAGAAAATTTGTTCTTTTGTAATGTGTCCAAAAGTGCTTCCCAGGAACAACTAGTGTTTGGATAGATGACAGAGTTTTGTTCCAGGTAGAGTTATGAGAGCTTATACATTTTACAGCCAATGGGTTTATTTTTGAAACCCTTTCACTTTGTGGTACATTCAGTTTTGTGGCATGTGTTTTACTGACTAAATACTTACCTTCTACACAGCTGAGCCAATTTATAAATGTTTCCCTTTAAAATAAACAGATCTTGAGAACCCAAATCAGAATGGCTCTCTTTTTTTTGTTTGTTTTTTTTTTTTAAATGAAGACATTTTATTTATTTATTTATTTTAATTTATTATTTTTTTTATTAATTTACTTTTGTTACAGATGTTTCTCCTTTTTTCCCCCATTGACACCTTCCTCCCCCTCCCTCCCTGTCCCGTCCCCAGTTTTGTTGTCCATGTCCATTGGTTATGAGTACATGCGTACAAGTTCTGTGGTTCACAGCTCCCCTCCCCCAACCCCTCTTCTGGCAAATGTCAGTCTGTACCCTACTTCCACATCTCTGGGACTACCCTGTTCCTCAGACTGTTATGTTCATTATATTCCAGAAATAAGTGAGATCATATGATATTTGTCTTTCTCTGCTTGGCTTGTTTCGCTTAGGATAATAGTTTCCACGTCCTCCCATGTCGTCTCAAAGGATAAGAGATCTTTCTTTCTTACAGCTGCATAGTACTCCATTGTGTATATGTACCATAGCTTTTTTTATCCAGAATGGCTCTCTTTCAACAGATCCATTCTGAGCAGCAACCTTACACTTGACCTGGTCCCATCTTCATTTAGTATCACTGTATAAACAGAAAGGCCCCAGCATAGATGTAAAGCTTTACAATCTGGCATTGCATAAGGGGGAAAAAAGCTTCTCAGCCTGCTTCTGCTGCCTCTACCACTACAGTAGGATGTTGCGAAGTGACATACTCTCCTTCTGCAGTTAATGAGTGATAACTCTGGGTTTAGACTTGTACCAAGAGTACAGCTGCTGCTTGTACCCTGTCTATTAAAATTTTCCACCATGGGCCATGTGGTATAAAATTGGAGCTATGGCCTTCATCTCAAAACAACAACAACAACAACAAACCAAGAAGAGATCCCCAAAGTTTGAATCTTTCTGTCTGTTTTATTGGCTCTTTATTTTTTTTTTATTAAATTAACCTCATGAATTTAACACTTGGCCAGCTTTATCAGAGGCATCTAAAAAATGAAACCTCTGATATTGTGAGAAATACAACTGAAGGCTGAGAAACAATTTCATTAATTTTTTTAAATTTTTGTGTTGGTTTCAGGTGTACAGCTTGGTGGTTAGATGATCATATACTTTATATAGTGTTCCCCTCGATATTTCCAGTACCCCAATTTGTGCCATAAAAATAGTTATTGCAATATTATTAACTATATTCCCTATGCTTTATTTACATCCCTGTGAGTATTTTGTAACTACTAATTCTACTTCTTAATCCCTTCACCTCTTTAATCCAGTCCCCAAAACCTCCTCCACTCTAGCAACAATCACTCTGTTTTCTGTATCTGAGTCTGTTTTTATTTTGTTTGTTTGGTAATTTTGTTCTTTAGGTTCCACATATAAGTGAAATCACATGGCATTTGTCTTTCTCTGACTGACTTATTTCACTGAGCATAATAGCCCTCTAGGCCCATCCGTGCTATTGCAAATAGTAATATTTCATTCCTTTTATTGGTTGAGTAATATTCCATTGTACCACTGTTTTTGTATCCACTGGTCAATAGATGGGCACGTAAGTTGCTTCCATATCTTTTTTAAAAATATTTTTATTGATTTTTAAAGAGAGATGAAGGGTATTGAGCATCTTTTCATATGTCTATTGGCCATCTGTGTGTCCTCTTTGGAGAAGTGTCTATTCAGGTTTTTATTAGGATCTTGAATATGGAATTTAATCTTCATTTTTCCATGGATGTGCATGTTTAGAAGAATATCCCTCAACTTGCTACCAATTCTTAAGCTTCCAGCATTATTTTCATATATGCCTCTTGTTCTCACATCTCTGCCATCAGGGTTTCTAAGAAATGAAGAGCACATTTTGGTCCCATGTGCCTGCCTAGTAATGCCTTTTCTGCTGTCAGAAGGAGGCATTTGGAAAGGAGAATTACATACTTACTAATGGGCAGGCAGTTGTGTTAAAAATGAAAACCAACTTTTTTAAAAACAAAGTTGTGCCTCAAAACAGAGAGCATAAATCATAGTTCCCAAGTTACCAAGTGTTTCTCCATGTATAAGCATATATGGAAATTTTAATATATGGTATAAGACAAAAAATTAAAACATAAGACATTAATAGAATTATGTTATTTAAAATGTAGTAAATAAAATAACTCAAAAGATAAATCATTTTCTCTAATACTTTTGCCAGCATTAGAATAAATCTTTTTTTTACCATTCCTTCTGTGAAACTAAGTTTACTACTACTTGCTAATGTTTCATAGGACATCAGTAAGTCCTTGTCCACACAACTTTAGGCAAAGAAATGGTTACAGCTTCACATAGCAAGATGTTTTCCTGACTCAGGGATCAAGAAAAGAAACACTCCTTAAAATTCATGAATATATGTCCTAAGGGCAAAACAAGGGTGAATCTCAACAGAGCCCAGCAATATAGTATTCCTCAAAAAAACTTTCAGTTGAAGGTTAAATTCCACAAGGCAGCAGAATTTCCTTGCCTTTAATACACCCTTAAAGTAAAGGCCTTTGCAGTTCATTTGAGGGGATGAGAGACAGAGAGGGAAGGGGGAGAGAGGAGAGGAAGGGAGAAGATGAAGGGCCAGGTGATCTGATAACAAAGAAACTGACAGGAACATTCAAAACAGCTGAGCTTTGGGGTGGGGCCACCTACCACTATGCAAAGAAAAAATGATAACCAAACAACTTTGACATTTCAATTATATCCATCTGAAGAGCTGAATATATTTTGGCAACTCCTTTCTAAGAAGGAAACATTTTTCATCTGATATTAGTGTGGATAATTGGAAAGCAGGATACCCATAAACTACTCTTCCTTTTTGATTCTTCATTACAAGAAAGTGGTAGAGAGAAAAATAAAATGGAGTTTAATGTTTTCCTGTGATGCTACATCAGCCTTCCGTTTTCACATTATTTCTTTAAAAGAAAAAGGAGACTGAAAAAACATATAGGAGGAAGGAAGCAGATCAGTTTAAAGTAGCTGGAATATCAATTCACTTGAACCTTTGCCCCAGTATTGAATTTAACCCGACAAACCACACTGGGGAATTTCTGTGGTGTAGGAAAGTTCAGTTTATACTTTTTTGTTGGCATTGTTTTAAGTTAAGAAAGAAAGAATATAGATTAAAATGGGAAAAAAATAGCTTGAGAATAAAAACAAACAAACCTGCATTTGCTTTCCTCCAAGGATAGGACAAAAATAAAAAATAAAAGTCTAAATGGCAGTAAATGTAAGGAGATTATGGAATTTGGACCTTAATCCAAATCAAATAAACATTAATTCAATTTGTAACTCCTACAAAATCTCAGTGAATCAGTTTCCTTATCTGTTAAATGGAGCTATTATTGCTTAATATATAGAATTGTTACAAGGAATAGATGTGATTATAAGAATACTGATACATAGCTGACATGAATAATCAATTTCTGTCTATTGTTATTGTCCTCACAGGTTTCTACCCAAGGAATACATAAATTATGACTGTGCCTTGCGAATTTCTAAGACCTGATTTATGTCCAGCTACAACCCACAGAAATCCTAGATCTCTGTCACACTGTTAATATCAGGGAAAAATAGGAATTTAGGGAGGGAGGGGGTAAGGGGAAATATAATGGGAAAGATGTAATCTCCTTTACAAAACCCCCAAGCCCCTGGGAAACTAGGGAACCACAGCCACTCAAACTATTCCAAATATTTTAATGTCATTTTATCTATTGTTAGTGAGGTTGAGATTGGATGGTGCTGTGGCTGTACGTTATTTGCACCTCAGAGTCAGATGCAGCTGCAATATTTTCTGTAGTTTCCTTAGCCTACATTGCAAATAACTAACTATTCCATTGTTGTAAAAATAATCTGCAATTTTTATTTCCAAAAATTATATACCAGAATCTGTGGTACTTTTAAGAAATGTTAAAAGAGATACAATTCTTTTTAAAGTCATTTTTAGCCCAAATGGTTCTTCAGTGCTATGATGAATCTCAAAAGTAGATGAGGAAATTTTGCCTCACTATATCTGTTTTCTTTCCTGTAAAATAGAAATAACAATGACTCTCTGACTCTAACTTCATTTCAAAAGCTTTTGTAAATTTTCCTTTTTCAATGAGGTTTAAAGATGATAATGAAATCATAAAAATACACTTCTTACTTGTTCCATATCATGAAATATGTACAGAAATTAGGGTTTTGGAAGTAGGAATTAATCAAATGATTATGATCGGCTCAAGAGTAATTTATCATCTCTTGTTTAACTATTCTCTTTTGTTATTTCTTGGGAATGTTTATCTAGAAAAACTCATGGGCTATTTGCCATAGTTCTATGTCCTCTTCACGTAATGAATGAGGTAAAAATTAAATGAGGGCAATGGGAAAGAGAGGGAAAGCCAGGGTACATATTTTGGGTGTGGCCAGGGTAAATAAGGGCATGTTAATGGGCCTAATAATTTTTAAGACTACCTGTGAAAAGGTAGTCCGGTTTAGTAGTTAATAGCATGAGCTCTGCTATCAAACACTACTGGGTTTGATTCTCAGTACTGAGTCATTGACAAAGTTACTGAAATATATTTCTACCACACAGGAGCACTCAATAAAGTGTAGCACTCATTAATTGCTGCTTGTATGTGCCCTGACCTGGGACCGAATCCGAAAGGTTGGCGTATTGGGGATGATGCTCTAACTAACTGAGCTACCTTCCCCGGCTGTAGCATTTTTTTTTTTTTAATCTTCACCGGAGGATACTTTTTTTCCATTTATCATCTGATAGAGTGGGAGGGAAGGAGAGAGAGAGAGAGAAACATCGATGCGAGAGAGACACATCGACTGGCCACCTGGCCCACCGACCCCAACCAGGGCCGGGACAGAACTGCAACTGAGGTACGTGCATTGACTGGAATTGAATTCGCGACTCTTGGGTCTGCAGGCCAATGCTCTAACCACTGAGCCAAACTGGCTAAGGCCGGCTGTAGCATTTTTTAAAGTCTGTTTCACACCTTCACGATCTATGACACACTGGATATTTAAACCAAAAGCAAGCCAAAAGTACTATTAGATACAAACTAAATGCCAGTTAGTCGCTGACAGAAGCAAACAGTCAAATATAACTGAAAATATGGAGGTGAGGAGCAGAATAATTCAAATTGAGTGAGTATACTGCAAGTTGTCCCTTAATGCGAGGAGAGAGAAAGAGTCACTGAAGGCCCACAACCAGCATGGTCACCTCCTTGTTTGCAGAGCTGGCTTTGATCTCCTAGGTCTTTATGCATAGCCAGGTTTCCTGCTGTTATTTGATGTACTGGAGTACCTTCGGTTAGTCTCTTAAGATATTTTTGTTTCCCTTCTTAACAACCTTTAATCAAAATTACAACAAAATCTCACAAAGAAAGCTAGTTCCCTTGAGGTATCTAGCACCTGGTGGTTTGAAGAGTTGAAAAAGGGTTCAGATAAACCTTCAAATTTTTTAGCTTTGCCCTTCACTAGAATTCCCTCTGCTCATCAAAGCCAGGTCAGACTAGTACTCAAGTTTAACAAGCTGTAAGTGTAGCAGACTCTTTGACTTTGCTAAAACTTGAAATATCACTGGTGTGGATCAGCACTCTTTGCAATTAATTGCCTTTTTGCATTGGTCCTTTGTTACCCTAAATCAGTTCTGCTGACCAGGGTCTCCAGATACTGCCCTGCAGGTTATGCACTTTACAACTCCAGGGGATGCCATTCACATAGACTGTAATGTGAATATCGACCTCCTGGAGTTGTGCAATATGCTTGGCATTGTTGCTGATATTTACAGATCTACCTTTGGGACTAAGGATATTGTTGCAAATTTAAATTTGACCTCTATTTTCTTCTTCCTATTTTTAAATGGTATCTATACTTTACATTAATTATTACTTTCAAATAGATAATGTAAAGCAAGGCTAGTGGATATCATGTTACTTTAATTCCCTCTTTAGGGCGATTTAAAAAAGTATTGACTTGACAGTTGAAATATGAGCATAGTAGGGAAGAAGTTGACATCCAGTTGATTCAGCATATGGACTATCCTGAGGAATATTTTCAGCATATTTGGTGTGAGTTACAGTTTGTTCTCAGAAATTGTTTGATAAGCATATGATTTGAATTGGATTGGTTTGGAGAGAATGTTTGTTTGGAGCATGACTCCCTGTGGACACATATTTTACTTTGTTTTATTTTTTCTGGAAGACAGGGACGGCAGGGGGCACATATTTTAAAAACCACCCTTCCATAGACCCATCTGACTGTGTTACAGAATTCCTTAAAGAATGGTGTGCTTGTCAATACTGACATATGGACATGAAGGAGGAGATAGACAAAGATTGACACACTGACAAGTAAGAACAGAGAAACAGGCTGAGACACAATGTAATTATTATAGCATGAGTAATCTAATTTATTCAGCAAAATGTTATTGAGCACATAATATACAAAGGTACTATGGAAGAGAGATAAATGACGAATAAATGAAAGTTGCAATACTGGAATCAGTTAGTGTTTTATAAGTTGTTAAGCCCATCAACTCCTCTAGAGTTGGGTTGCTATCACTAATAACTTGGTTATTATTTAACAGGAAAGGAGTAAAAAGGGAGACCAGATAATATAGGCATGACATTTATACAGCTTTTCCAGGAAGCTTCAGTTAACACTCTCCAGGTTTATTACATGGAGGTCAACAGAGAAAGGCACTGGACAAAGGCAGTTTAGACACATGCCCAATAAGATCTGGGTGATGTGGGACGATGCTTACCTGACAGTCACACCTGGGAACAAGTCAGTGGCCAGAATATGTGTGGCCACTGCAAGGACATGACATCTGAAATACATAGGCTCCTAAACAAAGAAAGTCCCCTCTCTTGGCTCTTGGTCCTCTTGTTCTCTTGGGACTCCTGTTAAAGGGAGAGCACTCCCCTGCATTCGCCCACATGGTCCATAGCCATGTGGACTCCACACAATGAACTGATGGAGTAAATCTAGCCTGATGCCTGATACTACATCGAACTCAACTTTTCCATGGAACAGAAACTTTGGACACTGGCCCTACTTCTAGCTCTGCTGAATTACCAGCTACCCCTCTTCCAGGACTGGAATAAGGAAAATGGGACTTTGGAAACTGAGGGATATAACTCCATGCAAGTAAAGACCATTGATTCTCCCATGAGAATCTTAGAAAATTCACTTTCTCAAAATATCACAGAACCCCATTCCCACTAGCGATGGAGAAATTCAATTCTCCAACAACAGGATCACTTAATTTTGAATTCAGTATTTCTTATATGTGTACTATTAGAAATTTTACTTAAGCTCTCTGTGTTTCAGTTTTCTTGACTATAAAGTGAGAATCATAAAAATAATTGCCATACAAGTTTGTTGTGAGGGTTAGGTGATATAATCCATGTAAAGCACTAAGCTCAATTTCTCAATAAAGACAGCTATATTCATTACAACAATTATTAATATTATAACATTAACAATAATTAAGAAGCAGCAGAGTAGAGCAATTAAGAGCATGAGCTTTGGAGTCATCTCATCTAGTTATTATGAGAATTAAATGAGTTGATGCATTTAAAGTTCTTTAAAGAATGTGTTGTCCATAGTATGCACTCACTAAATGTTAGCTGTTATTATTAGAGGTTATATAAATTTGTCCTTCCATGGTGGGTTGAATTTTCTCCAAAAGATATGCCCATGTCCTAACCCTTGTGATATTTTGATTTATAATAAGAAATATACATTTGTTCTTCATCTCCATTTCTGGCCCACCGCTCCTAAAACCCTTGAAATTTTGTAAGTGTTGTGAGTGATAAAGATCTTTTGTTATGATAATAAGATGACTTTTGGACTTCATCTAAGGATGGGGGCTGATTGCCAGTAGGAGCCAAACATGTTAGAGGGATTGCAACTTTTTGTCCCATCCCCTGATTTCTGGGGAGTGGAGAGGGGCTTGAGATTGAATTAATCATCAATGGTCAATGACTTAGTCAATCATGACTATGTAATGAAGCCTCCATAAACCCAAAAGACAGCTCATCGGCCCTTTTTCAGAGAGCTTCCACATTGGGGAAACAGAACACTTGTACATGCCTCCATGATGGGCCTCAAGCTCCATGAGGACAGAGGTAACTTTGTTTAGAACCTTGCCTTATGTATCTCTCCATCTGGCTGCTGATTCCTAACCTTTAATATCCTTTGAAATAAGTCAGTAATCTAGTGAGTAAACAGGTTTTCTTGTGCTCTATTAACCATTCTAGCAAATTAATGAAACCCAGAAAAGGGGTTGTGGGAACCTCTGATTTATAGCTGGTCAGTCAGAAGTACAGGTAATAATCTGGATTTGCAACCGGTGTCTGATTGAGTTGACAAGGATGGGGTCTTGAGAACCTCCAATCTATAGGTGGTTTTGTTATAACCTGACGGCGAGATAACCAGAGACGCACAGCCGAATTGTAAAGGAGCACTTTATTTCGCCGGCGGTCTGCGGAGAGCATAGTTTCCTCTCAGATCAACAGCCCCGATTCTCCTTGCTGTCCCATTTTAAAGACAGAAACTCCCTCCTCCTTTTGCCCCCCTCCCCTCAGGGAACCAGTACAATAGTGGGAGTGACAGAGACTACAAAAGTCAAAATTAGCATTATTCACCCACAGGCACAAGTACCTGCAAATACCTATACTCAGGAAACTGCAAATGCCTCTCAACTCATGGGGCAACTATAATCTTGGGCAAAATTCCTTTACGTCTAGGGGTAATTAACCTATTATTGGAAGAATATCGAGGAATGTCTATTGGTGATAAAATGGTCTTTTAGTAGCCTTAACCAAGGGGCCTATATAAAATGGAATCTAGCTACCTTAGCCTTGGGGACCAGATCAGTTTGTCTGAAGAACAGATAAGAATGTGAGTTTTTCATTGTGAAGGGCAGTCTTGTGGGATTGATCCCTTTACCTGTGCAATGTGATTCTATCTCTAGGTAGATAATTTCAAAATTGAGTTGAATTTTTAGATACCCTGCTCTAGTCTTATAATTGATTGTTGGTGTGGGGAAGCTTCCACACACACATTGGAATTGGTTCTAGGGAACCTTTTCACCCCCACCCCCTGTACCTTTCCATGAGATCTTATTTGGAAATAGGGTCGTTACAAATTTAATTAGGTTAAGGATCTCAAGATGAAATCATAGTAGATTTATGGTAAGCCCTAAATACAATGGCTGGTATTCATATAAAAGAAAGGAGAGGTAGATTTGAGATTCAGAGACACAGTGGAGTAGTCCACATGAAGATGAAAGTAGAGATTGGAGTTATACTACCACAAACCAAGGATAGCCAGGAGCCAGTGGAAGTTAAAAGAGTGAAGAAATGATTAATCCCTAGAAACTTCAGGAGAAGTAGAGCCCTGGTGACACCCTGATTTCTGACTTCTAGTCTCTAGAAGCATGAGAGAATATGTTTTCATTCTTTAAAGCCACCAGGTGTGTGGTAAATTTGTTGCAGCAGCCCAAATAAACTAATAGACCTCCTATCACTTCCATTTACCACTCTTACAAAAAACTAAGTAACATTGTCTTCTATTTTGAGATATCTACCTTTAAATAGTAGAAAAATTATAAACTTTTTAGCAATATTTTCAAAGTCCAAATTTATATATCTATATATCATTTGCTTTCTGTTAGGAACATTTGGAAGATTTCTTTGTTCTATAGAAATATACCCAATAATTTGACTTATCTATTCAGATATTTAATATATTTAACAAACATTTATTGAGTGCCTACTATGTGTTAAGTAATATACAGGAAACCTTAATATAGTCTTATAATAAAAGAGCTCACAATCCAGCAGTTTAAGTGTGAATAAGATTTTACAATCTAGCAGATAAATATGCTGAGGATGTGGGAACTTTTGATCATATAATCTTCCCAGAGCTCCATGGTATCCTATGTATCTTTGTAGAAAATACATATCACTGTGTCCCCTTGTTAGATATACTGAATGTTGTCCAGGCATCTTTGATATTTAGAGCCTAGCACCAGTTATTGGACTAAGGTTTGGGAATTGCTGGTCAGGTCCAACTTCATTCCCTATGCATTGTGAAAGTTAATAAAAAGAAACCTCATTTTAAGTGAAGTTGGAAGTCTAGAAGAGATCATGCACATGTCACTCAATTCACATTAACAACCTCAAAAGGAGGAGATAAACCTTGCAACTCTGATAGAAAGTGATATTACTTTACTACCTTAGCAGGAAGAAGAAAAGATCCTTCCTTGATCAGTAATAGCTCAGCCAATGGGAGACTGCCACAACTTAACCAATAAAAATTCACCATATTTTGAACTTTCAGTTTTTCAATGGACTCTTCATTTATAACAGCTCCTCCCAAGTCCACAGAATAATAGCCATCTCCTTTGTTTCTCTGGTCTTGCATGTAGTTTGCCTTTAGATTGCATGTCCCAAATTGCAATTCTTTGTTGTTCCAGAATAAACCCATTTTGCTGGAGAAATATCTGGGTGTCTGCTTGTTTAAGGTCAATAGCAAAGATACTTTTATAGTATTCCTGTTAAGTGCTTTCTTGTATTTATTTGACCATTTCTAGTGACAAAATCTCATCCTTTGTAAGTCAATTGGGTCCTTTGTTATACAAAGCATTAGAAAATTGTTCCATATGTCTATATTTAATCTAGCTCCTCTTAGCTTCTATTCACTGGCCATGGTTCTTCACTATGAAAAAAATAATGAGCAATCCACCTCTAAATGGTGGTCCCTTAAAATTTATAACTTACTACTTTTCTCATATAGACTATGGACACTTAACTCATCCCATTGTTACTTATTTTGCATTCATTTCAGACCACTCATATTCTTGGTTCCTTTCCATTGATCAAGCTCTAGTTTGCCTATTTCCCTCTAAAATCTGGCCTTAATAATCTATTGTAATGTCTGACCAATGAAAATTCCAGTGCAGCTATACTTGGACATGAGACTTATATTAACACAGTCTGTTTGCAACAGCTTGTTTTTTGTTTTGTTTTGTGGCAGTCACACCATCCTGATAGCACACATTGAACTTATATTCAAATAAAACTTCCAGAATTTTTTTTTCACAAATGCTGTTTGTAAACCAAGCTCCTCTCATCCATCCTTTCTCAACTGATTCTTTAAAAATTAAGAACAGCATTTTAAATGTATTGTTTCATTTTGTTTGTTTTGGGTTATCATTCCAATCTACAGTAGTAAACTTTTAGGATTGTAATTCAGTCCTCCAATATATTTACTTATTTTTATAATTTTTAAATCTGAAAACTTGATAAGGATTTTTTAGATTAGATAAGGAGAAATATAGCATGAGATTAAGAGAATGGTCTCTAGTGTCAAATAGAATTAAATTATGCGTCTGAGTCCCAGTATTTATATTTGTTATCTCCATTGCCTTTAAGAATTTAGCTGTCTAAGCTCGACTTCCTTATCTGAAATATGAGGATAATGATAAACTTAATTTATAAGGTAATAATGTGAATTCCATATAATAATATTGATTATGTACTTAACAGGATACCTGGACAAGTCATTCACTTATTCCTTCAACAAACATTTATTGACGGGACTAGTAGTTTTCAGACATTGTTCAAAGTCTGAGAGATAGTAGGTATATAACATTTAATGAGACAAAGACCCTTCCCAGAACTGATATTCTGAGGTATAAGAGCAAGACAATAAGCATATAAACATATAAAAATTAATAAATCAAATAATTTTAAAGTGTGGCAAATCCTATGAAAAATGGATTTAAGGGATAAAAGGTTTTTATATAACAATAATAAATTGTGAGAAAGAGAAATTAAGAAAATAATTAAATTTATTATTGCAACAACAACAACAAAAATAAGGTACCTAGGAATACATTTATCCAAGGAGGTAAAAGACTTGTACTTGGAAAATTATAAGATACTTAAGAAAGAAATTGAGGAAGATACAAATAAGTGGAAGCATGTACTGTGTTCATGGATAGGTAAAATTAACATCATTGAAATGTCCATACCACACAAAGCGATCTACAGATTCAGTGCAACTCCTATTAAAATACCAATGGCATATCTCACAGATTTAGAACAAATATTCCAAAAATTTATATAAAACCATAAAACACTCCAAAAAGCCTCAGCAATCTTGAGAAAGAAAAATAAAGTTGAAAGTATCACACTACCTGATATCCAACTATACTACAAAACAATAGTAATCAAAACATCATGGTATTAATACAAGAACAGGCATATAGCTCAATGCAACAGAATAGATAGCCCAGAAATAAACCCATGCCATTATGGTCAATTAATATTTGACAAAGGAGGGAAGAACATACAACAGGTTAAAAACAGTCTCTTCAATAAATGGTGCCAGGAAAATTAGACAGATACATGCAAAAAAATAAAATTACATCACCAAATTATACCATACACAAGAATAAACTCAAAGTGAATTAAAGATTTAAATGTAAGTTGAGAAATCATAAAAATCTTAGAAGAAAAGATACACTATAAAATCTCAGACATAACTTGTAGCAATAATTTTGCTGATATATCTCTTCAGCCAGGGAAACAAAGGAAAAAAAAAAATGGTACTACATCAAACTAAAAAACTTCTGCATAGCAAAAGAAACCATCAACAAAATGAAAAGGGAACCCACTGAATGGCAGAACATATATGCCATTGATATGTCTTATAGGGGGTTAATTTCCAAAATATGTAAAGAACTTACACAACTCAACACCAGGAAGACAAACAACCCAATTAAAAAACAGGCAAAGGGCCTGAAAAAAGACCTCTTCAAAGAGGACATACTCATGGCCAATAGACATATGAAAAAATCCTCCACTAATCATCAGAGAGATGCAAATTAAAACCACAATGAGATATCACCTTATGCCTGGTAGAATGGCTAACATTAATAAATCAAAAAACAACAAGTGCTGTCGAAGATGTGGAAAAAAGGGAACCCTCATGCACTGTTAGTGGGAATGTAGACTGGTGCAGCCACTGTGGAAAGCAATATCGAGTTTCCTCAAAAAATTAAAAATAGAACTGCCTTTTGACTCAGCGATTTCATTTTTGGTAACATTTCCAAAGAAACCCAAAACACTATTTTGAAAGAATATATGCACCCCTATATTCATTGCAACATTATTCACAATAGCGAAGATCTGGAAACAGCCCAATTGTCCATCAGATAAGTGGATAAAAAAGCTATGGTACATTTACACAATGGAATATAACACAACTGTAAAAAAAATAAATAATAAGAAATCTTACTGTTTGCAAGAGCCTGGAATGACCTGGAGATTATTATGCTGTTAAATAAGCCAGTTGGACAAAGACAAGTACCATATGATCTCACTATATGTGGAATCTAATGAACCAAATAAACTGAGGAACAAAATATGAACAGAGGCATGGATACATGGAACAGATTGACAGATGTCAGAGAGGAGGTGTGTGGGGGACTGGATGAAAGAATGTGAAGTGATTAAACAAACAACAACAATACCACAATGAAACAGTGTGGTGATAGCCAGAGAGAAAGGGGGGGGGGATAGGTGGAGGTGGGCAAAGGGGGGCAAGAATGGAGACAGAAAGAGACTTTGCTTTGGGCAATGGGCACACGATGCAGTGTGCAGATGATGTTTTGTTCAGTTGTACACTTGAAACCTGTATGATTTTGTGAACAAATGTCAACCCAATAAATTCAATAAAAAGGGGATATAGGAGAGCCCGGGCAGTGTTGCTCAGTGGTTGAGCGTCGACCCATGCCCCACAAGGTCGCCAGTTTGATTCCTGGTCAGGGCACATGCCCACATTGTGGGCCAAATCCCCAGTGGGGGACATGAAAGAGACGGCCAATCAATGTTCTCTCTCGTCGATGTTTCTATCTCTCTCCCTCTCCCTTCCTCTCTCTCTCAAATCAATAAAGAAAAAAATATATTTAAAAAAGGGGGGCATATAGGGGAATGAGTGAAGGGGAATAGCTTTAAAAGGGCATTATTTATTATAAGACCTTCTTGAGAGGATGGAACCAGCCACATGAATGACAGGAAGAATAGTGCTCCAGGCAGAGAAAACAAGTTAAAAACCCTGAGGAAAGAACAAGAGATATAGCAGTCAAGTGACATAATGCAGGTCAGTGTCCTTAGCTCATTGTGAACTTGAGAGAGAAAGTACAAGATGAGGTCAGAAAGATAGACATGTCCTAGATCATTCAGGGAATTTTATGCTATAGTCTGATTTTGGAGTTGATGATGTCTTGGCCTAGGGTGGTAGCAGTATAAATTGAGAGGATTGGTAGGTTTAGAATTATGTTTTGGATTTACATTTGACAGAATTTGCTTATAAATTGAATATTAAAGATAAAAGAGAGGAAACAAAGATGACTCTTTAAATTGTTCATTTAATATTAGGTAGTATAACTACATCTTCATATAAGTAATCAATAAAAATATATGATATATGACACTGGAGACTTTATATGTTGATAACCATGGTAACCATACATTTTTGTTAATCCTCATCCGAGGACATTTTCCCATTGATTTTCAGAGAGAATGGAAGTGTCCGGGGAGGGCAGGGGGAGGGGGAGAGAGAGAGAGAGAGATCAATTTGTTACTTCCCACACTAGACCTGATCAGGCCAGGGATCAAATCTGCAACCCAGGTACATGCCCTTGACCTGGAATCAAACCCACAATCCTTCCCTGCACAGGCTGAGCCACACTATCCACTAAGCCACACTAGCCAGAGTGCGGTAACCATTGTAAATCAACACTCATTAGGATGAAACATTTTCTTCTCCTTTGAGGCCCTTTGATTATTACAAATTAGTCCATTTCCCTAGTAGAACTATCTGGAATCATAGATCACTGTGGTTTTTCTAGATCAGTGTTTCCAAATGCAGGTCTGGAGACCACTGCTGATCCAAGATAAGGTTATCACCAGTTTATGGTAATACTTTTTTTTAATTAATAAGGAACTTATACCCACAGAAACAGAGAGAGTGAGCAAGAGTTAAATTTGTTTGTCTTGAATATAGGGTGCCACAATCTGTTCTAATAACTGTATACATTAATTATTTTACTCCTCATCATAAATGATATTGTCTCCTTTTAGACATGGAAAACTCAATGGAATTGACAAATTAGGTAACATGCCCAATATATATAGCATAAATATATATGGTTCTAAGTTTGCTACTAGCCCTTTCTTATGACAGACCATTTATTCTGTGTTTATGTCTTTTCTATTTCTTGTATTTTTATTTATTTAAAAATTTTTTTTCTTTATTGATTTTTAGAGAGAGAGGAAGGGAAAGGGAGAGAGAGATAGAAACATTGATGAGAGAGAACATCGATTGGCCTCCTCCTGCACGCCCCACTTGGGATCGAGCCCACAACCTGGGCATGTGCCCTGACTGGGAATCGAACCAGCGACCTCTTGGTGCATGGGTCGATGCTCAACCACTGAGCCACACCGGCCAGGCTATTTCTTATATTTTTAAATGCACTTTATTTTTGAAATGCTTATAGTAGTAGATGATAAACATATGCTAACATTGTAAAGTTACGTGAAATAAAAATATCTGAGAACAACTGCTTTAGAACTGTATTCTAGTCTAGAGCCTCCCTGAAATTTGAGGCTCGAGTCTGAAGTGCAACTTAGCATTAAGAAGCTTTTTAAACACAAAACTTCTGTGAGGCTTCTATTGGTTCACTCATGGAATTATAAACAGGTCAGTCTGCGTTTTCGGATGACAGATGTTTCCATCTAGGCTCCTAATTTGATTTGTATTTTAATTACAAGTGAACTGCCACTTAAATTTGAGTTTAGTTTTATAATTTGTATCTTTACCCAATGGCGACAGTGCTCATGCCAGAGTCCTAGGGGTAGGCAGTGACCAAGGAAAGGGCGTTTCCTCTCACTACAGCACTACTCTAGTTGCAGCAACTGAGCAAAGCATTGCTATACCAATCTTCTGGCTTGGGGTCAGGCTAAGATTGCAATGTCAAACTATATGCAATCCTGCAAGCATAGTAGGATTGCAGAGATATCTGGATTTTTTTGTTTGTTTGTTTGTTTTGCTAACCATGGAATTTTCCTTCTCTTCAAATATCGTTTATTGAACTTTAGCACATTTTAGGCAACTGCCTTACTTTAGTGCATTGGTAGGTAGAGTGGAGGGCAAGGCTGGTGTGGAAGTCAGTATCTGACTTTTTATCATGGTCATGTACTGCTGTTCCTGTTTTGTTTTTTCTTTCTTAATGGAGTAGCTGCTGCTGTATGTACCACAGGATAATGGCTATTATTTATATAGCAATTTTCATCTTCAGTGTGCATTACAAATACTAACACATCAATCCTCAGGAGAGAAGTATTATATAATGCCTCAAGCAAACATCCACCCCTTGTATTTCCAAATGAATTGAGTAGGTTCATGAAATACAATCAATGGATCATCAGTATTAGTTGGAGCTGTATTACACAAAATCATCCACTAGCACTGGATTTAATGAATGATGGTCACAGGTTCAGATTACAGTACATTACCAGAGCCCCTATAGGGGAGGCATTTGCAAACCAATCTTCTGCTTCCTAGTCTCAGAGGATTTCCCTTAATAATGACTGACATTTCTTCACAGCCTCTTAATGGATCCAGCTGGCACTGTGCAGGATTCTCAGGTATGGTGGATTGTTTTACTTTACTCCATCTGTCAATGTTTCCCCAGAGGGCATATTTTACTATGAAAATATTTTGATAAAACCAGCAGTGAAGTTTTACCATTACCCTTCTATTATGTCTGGCTCTCACTCCCTCCTGCCTCACTACCCATCTTCCACTTACATCACACCCTCTCAGCCCAAACACGCACACTAAGAGTTTCATGATTGGAAAGAAATGAAGTGCCAAATACAATAGCTTTTCATCTTATCCTAAACATCTCCATGGGCATTTAAAAATGGTCCATTGTTATACAGAACATTTTCTAATTGCATTGTCTCTTTCACTTTATTGCTCTGTGGTAGGAAGGAGTTTAAAGGGAGGTAGAAAAGGTTCAAAGTGAGAGCAAATCTAAAACACACAATCACATAGTCTCTGAATTCACCCAACTGTTGTGTTGATGCTGGTAATAAGCCAAAACATAATTTAGATCATTGTACCTGAAACACTTCAGCTGAATCACTTCTCTGATTAGCAAATATTTCATTTCCTGGCAATACATCATATTATAGGGGAGAAGAATCCTGAAAAGAGCTTCTTTGTCAGTTTAAGCCTCTTTCATTCTCTAATAAAATTCTATACCTTAAAATTTTACTTCAGAATATAGTTTATTTAATGTTCAATACTTGGTACACCACCTCAAATGTTTTTCCTTTTTACTGTTATTTACCATATATAAACATTCCCTATGTTCTTGAAAACAATAAGAACACACTTAAAATAATCAAAAGATATGATGCCAAATACCATTATTTATAACATAAAACAAAACAAACGAGGGGCACAACTTTCTGAATTGTGGGCATTATTTTTACATGCAGGCAATATAAAAGATTATTAGAAAATACAGTTTTATAATAATTTTATTTAATACAGTAAAAATATATTTACTATGTAAGAGCAGACAGGGGTATTAGATAGGCAGAGCATTAACTTAAAAAGAGCTGGAGGGGAAAAAAAAAACATATTCAACCCCAAATCAACCCCCCTATTTTTGTTGGTCAATGCTTTCAAGATTCACTCTCTAGATAGTCTCTCATTGAGTAATTAAGTTTAAAACTAGCAGTTTCAGATTTGGCATCCAGATCTTTCGGGTTCTATTGTTTTCGCTTAGATTTTACTTTATTTTTTTTCTTTTAATTTAGCTTTATTGTTGAAAGTATTATAGATATCCCCCTTTTCCCCCCATTGACCCACTCCTCCCCACCCCCTAGCCTTCTCCACACTATTGTCTGTATCCATTGGTTGTGCATATATGCATATAACTTCTTTGGTTTATCTTTTCCCACCCCTCCCATCATCCTTTCCTCTGAGGTTTGTCAGTCTGTTCCCTGCTTCTGTCTCTGGATCTATTTTGTTCATCAGTTTTTATTTTGTTCAGTAGAGGCTCTATTTTTTATTAAAGCACATCATCTGGTATGTGAGTCCTTCCATGAGAAAGCATTGCTGATAAAATGAAGATAAAACAGTTGGATAAGCTGCAGACTCAGAAAGAAATGTTGGAACCCTGATGAAGGGAAATTTGTCTGAATTTCTCTTTCATTTCTTTTTATCACAAATACCAACCAACTGATACTATGACATGGGATGTTTCCAAATATTATTTATAAAGCAAATATTTGATCAGATTTCTTTACATCCACTGAGTGATCTCCTAGAGAAAGCAAGCCTGAGAATGACAATAGAATCATTCTAGTACCTTGCAAAGCAAAATTTTTGTGTCCAAATTCAAAGAGATTGAGCTCCGCAGGTTTCAGAAAAATTTCAAGAGAATAGGTGCTACTGTGTGAGAGCTCATTGCAAAAGTTTTCAACTGGACTGGGTGAAGACAAAAGACATGTTTTATTTTGTCTATGAAATAATTTTGCTTCAATTCAGTGGTTTTGCAACTATAAAAAAAAAAAACAACAACAGTGACTGCAGCAATGCCTTCATGCAAGCACTATCATTTTATGATATTAAATCCACTTATGCATACTTCCTAGAAATATTATAGTTTAAGGGGAGTGGGAGTTTTGGGACAGGAGTTTTGTAAGAAAATTTGAATATCTGTATGAGGTACGATGTCAGTTATTTTAATTTTATCCTAAGCAATCACTCAAAACTTCAGGAATGTGGAGCTCATTCACTTAGTGTTTCTAATTCCAGCAGATAATATATTCAGTTAATTCAATTAAATAAACAGTTTTGAGATAATTTCATTATGTTCATTTGCCTCTAAGGGCAATGTCAAAGGGGAAAATTCTTTACTTATTATACTTGATTACCTTTTTTTATTTTTTATTTTGCTCTATGTTCTTAAATGAGTTAAGTATGCATAGCTTTCAATAAATTCTATGATACAAATGTTTAACCAATTTCAGTAATCAACAAATATTTATTGAATGTATTTGGTGAGTTCAGAACTGCATTAGGTCCTAACAAAATGCAAAAGAAGCACACCACTGATGAGACAAATATATATATATATATATTTTTTATCCTCACCTGAGGATATTTTTTCCATTTGTCTTCAGATAGAGTGGGAGTGAGAGAGAGGAAGAGAGAGAGAGAAACATCGACGTGAGAGGGACACACCGATTGGTTGCCTCCTGCACAACCCAGCAGGGACAGGGACAAACTGAAACCGAGGTACGTGCCCTTGGCCGGAATAGAACCCAGGACTCATTGGTCCGTGGGCCGACACTCTACCGCTGAGCCAAACCAGCCAGGGCAATGATGAGACAAATATTAAAGTATATGAAACAATCTGAGACCAATGAAGTGCTGCATTATGTGGTGCAGAGCTACTAATTTTATTTATTTTTTAAAAATTTTAATAATATTTATTTATTGATTTTAGAGAGAGAGGAAGGAGGGAGAGGGAGAGAGAGAGAGAGAAACATCCATGAGAGAGAACATTGATTGACTACTTCCTGCATGCTCCCCACTAGGGACTGGGCCCACAAGCTGGGCATGTACCCTGACAGGGAATCAAACCAGCGACCTCTTGGTGCATGGGTCGACTCTCAACCACTGAGCTACACCAGCCCGGTGAACTACTAATTGTAAAAAGCAAAAGAATGCAGAGCGGGGTGAAGTAAACATGTGACTGGATACCTGCGGAATTTTTCATAAAGGCATTGAAGCATGAAGTCAGCCTTTAATAATGGGTTTGGTTTAGATAGGCAGAAATGAACTGAGAGAACATTCCAGCTAAGGTAAATAGCATAAAAAAAATACATGGAAAGGAATAGTAGGAACTATTAGGGGGACCGGAAAGTAATGTCGTGTTTTTATGCCATTAATTCAAACAGATAAATTTTTAACAAGTTTTTATTTTTAATCAATGATGTAATCACCCTCGTTATCAACAACCTTTTGCCATCTAATGTGCAAATTTTCAATGCTGGATCGATAAAAATCAGTTGGTTTTTGAGCAAAATATCTGGAGATGGCATTTTGGACATCATCCAAATTTTCAAATTTTTTGCCACTTAGAAAATGTTGTAGCGATCAGAATAAATGGAAATCTGATGGCGCAATATCGAACGAGTATAGTGGGTGAGGCAATACCTCCCACCCCAATTCATTAATTTTTTCCAGGGTTCGTCTTGCACAGTACAGTCTTGCATTACCGTGTTGCAGAATAACGCCTTTTCTGGTGACAGTCGCTGGGCACTTTTCAATTAAAGATTGATTTACTCGATCCAATTGTTCACAGTAAAGGTCTGCATTCAGTTTGTCCAGGTTTCAGCACTTCAAAGTGAATGACCCCGCGAATACTCCACCAAACACAAAAGTGCCTTTTTGGGGTGTAAACCTGGCTTAGCTGTACTTCGTGGCGATTCCTTTGGAGAGAGCCACTGCCTTTTGCGTTTTGGATTATCATAGAGGACCCATTTTTCATCTCCAGTGATCAACTGATCAAAAAACGCTTCCGTGTTGTGCCGCTGAAGCAATAAGTTGCATGTGGTGGACCGGTTAGCTTTGTTTTCTTTGGACAGATTATGCAGGACCCAAACACCTGCTCTGCTTACTTTACCAATCTGCTGCAAATGTTCTTGGATGGTCGACCAAGGTTGGTTAAGAGTGTTTGACAGTCCCTCGATTGTCTGACACTGATTTTCTTCCACTTCCACTCTTAACATGTCATTGTCTAAAGTTGTTGGTCTTCCTGATCGATAAGAGTCAGAAAGATCAAAATTACCGGATTTGAACTTAGAAAACCACCTTTGGCATTTACGAAAGTCTAATGCACTTGGATAAACATCGCAAATGTTTTTGGTAGCAACTGTTGCGTTACTACCTTTGTCAAACTCAAAAAGCATACAATGCCGGATATGTACCTCTTCTGGTATTTGGCTGGCCATTTCACTATAAATTGCAAAAAAAAAAAAAAAAAAAAAAGATTTAATTATTTACGAGTAAACAAGTCACTCTAACCTTAAAATGTCTTTGGCAGGATTTTGAAGTATACAATGAGCTGATAAATGACAACTGAATATCGAAACATGCAGAAACGACATTACTTTCCAGTCCCACTAATAATTTGGTAGAGAAGGATCATATTATTTGGGACCCACAAACCATGACAGAAACTTTGGTTTTGAATTGTAACTCAAAAGGAGACTGCCATAAGTACTATTTTTTTTTTTACTATGAAATATATCATTCACACAGAAAGGGTGCAAAAAAAAAAGCATTGTGTAGTTTAAAGAACGATAATATTAAAAGGCATTCAAGTTTTTTTCACTCAGTTTAAGAAAAGGAATACTAGTAATTTGGTATGTATATTTTCCCCAATCACATTGTACTTCACTGCCGAAATAACTACAATCCTAAATTCTATGTTAATGCCTCTTTTGTTTTTCTTTCATCTTTTAGTATTTGTATATACAATCCTAAACAATATATTGTTTATGTTTGCTTGGCTTTGCACTCTACATTAATATAACGATGCTATAAAAAAAATCTAGTGTCATTTGTTTTTTTTGTGTTTTTGTTTGTTTTTAGCTCAAAATTATATTTTAGAGATTTATGCATATTGATGTCTGCAACTGTGGCTCATTAGAATGATATACTGCTATATAGTAGTCCACTGTGTAAGTATGACACAATTTCTTCTGTCTACTGCTGACAGGTTATTGGGTTGTATTCAGGTTTTGCAGTGATGAACATTTCTGTTATGAGCTCTCTTATATGTATCCTTAGGTAGCACATATTGAGAGAAATGCCTAGGAGTCAGTTGTAGGGTCATAAGGTATTCACATGTTCAATATTTTAAAAATATGGTTGTATTGATTTTTTTTTTTTTTTTTTAGGAAGAGGGAGATAGAAACCTCGATGTGAGAGAGAAACATCAATCGGCCGCCTCCTGCATGCCCCCTACTGGGGATCGAGCCCACAACCCGGGCATGTGCCCAGACCTGGAATCAAACGAGGACCTCTCAGTCCTGGGATGACATTCAATCCACTAAAACAACACCGGCCAGGCCACGTGTTCAATTTTATTGAATAATGTCAAACTTTCATTACATGGAAATTTATTCTTTCATCAGCAGAGTGTAAAAATTCCCCACGCTTCATGTTCTTGCCAACACATGATATTGTCTGACTTTTTTATTTTTGACAGTCTAGTGAGTATAAATTTTGTTTAGCTGTAATTAATTTGCATTAAAGTGATTATTAATGAGGTTGAACATATTTTATATAATCACAGGACAGTTATGTTCCCTTTTCTTTGAAATGTCTAATCATGTTTTCTTTGTATTTTTCTATTAGGTTGATAGACTTTTTCTTGTTGATATGTAGGAATTTCCATGTTCTGAATAATCATCAGTTATTAAATATATGTAATGTAAATATTTTCACAAATTATGGCTCATGTTTTAATTCTAATGTGTCTTTGAAGAACAGATGTTTTTGTTTTAAAATAGTTAACCTTATCAATCTTTCCTTTATAATTTCAAATTTGGGTTCTGGTTAAGAAGTCCTTCCCTATTCCATTGTTGTAAAAATAATCTGCAAATTTTATTTCCAAAAATTTTATAGCAATAATTCTTAAAATGTCATACCCAAATCAGCAGTATCAGCATCATGTGGGAACTTGTTAAATATGCAAGTTCGTGGGTCCAATTCTTGACTTATTTATAATTTTTGTATAAAATGTTTAAAAAGGGACAGGGTGGGGGATGAGGAGGAGGATGTCAATGGGGAAAAAAGGAGAAACATCTGTAACAAAAATAAATTAATAAAAAATAATTAATTAATTAATTTAAAAAAAGATACATTACTATATATATATATATATAATATATATATATATGTGTGTGTGTGTGTGTGTGTGTGTGTGTGTGTGTGTGTGTTTTAACAATCCCTCTCAGTGATTCTGATGCACAGTAATGTTTGAGGAGCATTTATCCTTTGGAATTTTGCATTGATTTATGTATATAGTGGGAACTAAAGATATAATTTTATTTTTTCCATATACATATACTATTTCCCAGCATCATTTATTACCTACTCTCTGCACCACCAGCTCTACACACATCATGTTTTTATACATATATATTTCCTTAGGGTTTTAGAGATCCAGTTTGAAAGAATTGATATCTTAACAGTATTGAGTTCCTATCAATGAACATGGTATACCTTTCCCTTTATTTAAGTATTTAAAACATTTCATTCATTAATATTTTATAATTTTCAGCATACAGACCCAAAATATATTTTGTTAGATTTATACTTAAATATTTAAATATCAGTGCTATTTTAAAACATGCTGTTTATTAAATTTTAACTTCCAATTTTTCAATACTATTATATAGAAATAAATTGATTTGGCATGTTGAGCTTTAATCCTGTGTTATTGCTAAACTCACTTATTAGTTCAGATTTTTGTAGATCAATGAGATTTTTTCAGTTGATTATACCACTATCTGCAAATAGAATTTTTCTTCTTTCCAATTTATACATCATTTATTTACTTTGCTTGCTTAGTTGCACTAGTTGATGTCTCCAGTATGATGTTCAATAATTGTGAGACCAGATACCCTTGACTTACTCCTGATTGTAATATTTTGAATTCCAGCTTTTACTAGTAAGAATACAGTTAGTTGTAGTTTATTTTTGTAATTGCTTTTATCAGAATAAGTAAGTTAGATTCTATTCATAGTTGTACAGAGAATTTTATTATGAATGGGTGTTGAATTTTGTCAAATGATTTTGCTACTCCTTTTCATATGATAATGATTGATTTTCTTTATTAAACTATTAATATTGTAGATTCATTGATTGATAATTAAATATTGAACTGGCCTTGATTCCTGGGATGAATTCCATTTGTTTGCAATGCATTGTCTGTTTTATGTATTGTTAGATTCAATTTTCTAATAATTTGTTGAGGATATTTGTAATTTTTAGCGTACAGGCCCTAAATATATTTTGTTAGATTTATACTTAAATATTTAAATATCAGTGCTATTTTAAATCATGCAATTTATTAAATTTTAATTTCCAATTGTTCAATACTATTATATAGAAATAAAATTGACTTTGTATATTGAGCTTTAATCCTGTGAGGAATATTGGTCTGTAATTTTCTTTTCTTCCTCTAATTTTGATATTGGGTCCTGTTGTGTCCATAATATAAGTTGGGTTTTTTGTTTGTTTGAATTTTTTTCTGGCATTTATTAAGATAATTGACAAATAACACTGTGTATGTTTAAGGTGTACAACCTGTTGATTTGATACACATATATTGCAATACGATTAAAACCATAAAATTAGCTAACACTTTTATTACCTTTGTGTGTGTGTGTGTGTGTGTGTGTGTGTGTGTGTGGTAAAAATATTTAAGATTTACTCTCTTAGCAAGTTTCAAATACATAATACAATATTGTTACCTATATTCACAATCTTGTGTATTAGCTCCCCAGAACTTAATCATATTCTAAATAGACATTTATACCATTTGACCAATAGTTCTCCATTTCTCCCACACCCAGCCTCTGGCCATGTTGCCACAAATAGCAGGATTTCCTTCTTTTTCATGGCTGAATTATATATATATATATATATTTCTACATCTTTCTTTATCCATTCATCTATTCATACACACCTAGGTTGTTTCCATATTTGGCTATTATGAATAATGCTGCAATAATCAGGGAAATGCAGATATCTCTTCAATATCCTGTTTTTATCTCCTTTGTTTATACACCCAGTAGTTGGATAGCTGGATCATATGGTACCCTCATAGTTTTTCATAGTGGCTGTACAAACTGACATTTCTATCAACTTTTTTTTTTTTTATCCTCTCTCGAGGACACTTTTCCATTTTTTTGTTGTTCAGATAGAGTGGAAGGGAGAGAGAGGAAGAGAGAGAGAGAGAGAGAAACATCGACGTGAAAGGGACACATCAAGTGGCTGCCTCCTGCACGACCCAACCAGGGCCGGGGACAAACTGCAACTGAGGTACGTGCCCTTAGCGGGAACCGAACCCGGGCCTCTCTGGACCGCAGACTGACGCTCTAACCGTTGAGCCAAACCAGCCAGGGCTCTATCAACTTTTTTCTCCACATACTCTTCAATATTTATTATCTTTTGTCTTATTGATAATAGCCAATTTTGTTTGCGGCTCTAGAAATTACAATATAAAGAACTAACTTTTCAGATTCTACTGTTAAGTAATAACATTTTAACACTACAAGTAAAATGCAGAAGCTTTAAAATTATATCAGTCTTTGCTTTACTCTCATCATGTTATAGCTGGCATATATACTATGTTTACATACATTTTTACCCTCGACACATTTTTAGTTGTTTTTTTTTCTCAACAATCATATATATATTTTAAGATAATCTATTATATTAACTATTTCCATTGCTCTTCTTTCCTCAAATGTTCCAAGTTTTCTTATATTCTCTTCATCCTAAAAGACTTTATCATTTCTTTAGAATGAGTTTGTGAGCAACAAATGCTATTTTTTATTTGTTTATGTTCTTATACTGTCTTCATCCATGAAAGCTATTTTCACTAGACATGTAATTCTGAATTAACAATTATTTTTTTCTTTAAGCACTTTAGAGATGTTTTGCACTGTCTTCTAACCTCCATGATTTCTGATTTCATGATTTCAGTTCTTTAAATTATTGCTTCCTTATTTGTAATATGTCATTATTTTTCTTTATCATTGATTTATTAGCAATTGATTATTATATATCTGCATATGATTTTCTTTAAATTTTCAGGGTGTTCCCTTAACTTTTTTAATCTGTAAATTTATGTCTTTCATCAAATTTGGGAAGTTAGTTTCTAACAATTATTATTATTATTATTTTTTTCTGCAGCAATCATTTTCTTCTATCATTCAGGGGATTCAATGATACAAATATAAGATTGTTTGATGTGGCATCACAAATCCCTTAGAATCTATACACATTTTTCTCAATGTTTTCTTTTTATTTTTTCAGATTAAAATTTCTACTGACTATATTCAAGTCAACCGATTTTTCTTCTATCGCTTCCCTTTGGCATTGAGCCTATCCATTTTCTCACTGTTTTTCAGTTCTAAAATCTCCTTTTGCTTATTTTTATAGCTTCTATATCTCTGCTGATAATTCATTCTTTTTATTCATTTCAAAAGTGAGATCATATTGAAATTAACTTTGATTTGGTATCTTTTAATTGCCTTTCCCTTGAGAATTGGTCATAGTTTTCTATTTCTTGACTTTTGAGTAGTTTTGAATTGTATTCTGTTCATTTTCAGTATTATAGTGTGAACCTATAGGTCTTATTAAAATCCTCTGGAGGATGTTGATATTTCCTGTTTGTTTGTTTTGGCTTGCAACCAACCTGCTTAGAATTAGACCTCAAGGTCTGATTTATCTGCTATGCTGTTTGATCTGCCTCTTACAGGTATCCCTCAAGAAGTTAGTATCAGACCTGGGTAGAAGTTTACATAGTGGTTGCATTGCTTCTTTGAGTGTTTTCTGTACATGTGCAGTTTGAGTGTATGTCCAGATTTGTGTTGTTTTATACATAGAATAGAGAGTCTCTTTTCTAGCTCTTTTGGGAATTTCTTTAGGTCCAATTTCCCTGTTCTTCTTACAAGAAAAATGGAGGTCTCTCAGAATTTTAGCCTTCCATGTTATAGTTCAGTTCCATACGAGTGGGCTACACTCAGGGCCAAGAAGCAAGAGAAAAGAGTGGGAAAATGGGAATACCCCCACACTCTTTGCACAACACATGCCTTATTTCCAGGTTATTTTAACCAAAGGTATATGAATAGCATTGGCCTCAAGACAGGGCCAAGAGAAGAAAGAAGAAAAACAATAAGATACTTCCTGGCATGCTTGGGTCATTTTATTTGGTCCTTTAGTAAAAATTATGGACTTCCATTGGAGATTTTGATTTTTACCTATTAAACTGTTACTTGATCAGGTCCACCATTGGATCAAATTTAGGTGATAAAGAAGGAACCTAAAATAAGAAACATATTGTCACCACTTGATTGTTCTTCAAATTTTGACTCCCTCAGTCCTTCTGCTATTATTTACTTTACAGCATCCTCAGCTAATTGCTTTTTTCATTTTGTCTAGATATTTTAGCTTCAATCAGTGGGAGAGAAATACTTTAGTTGGTTTAATCCATCTTAATAAAACTAAAAGTCCTGTCTGGCTGGTGTGGCTCACTGGTTGAGCATCAACCCATGCACTAAGAGGTCACTGGTTCGATTCCTGGTCAGGGCACATGCCCAGGTTGTGGGCCAAATCCCCAGTGGGGGGCATGCAGGAGGTGGCCATTCAATGTTCTTTCTCATCTATGTTTTTATCTCTCTCCCCTTTCCTCTCTCTAAAATCAATAAAGAAAAAATATTAAAAAAATAAAAATAAAAGTCCTTTTGTATTTATTTTTTAGATGATTCTTATATGTTTTTAGGAATTTATCCATTTCATCTAAGGTTGCATATTTATCAGCAGAAAGATTATTACTATATTGAGATATTTTGTATCTTCTGTACTTATGGCTTTCCTTTTTGCCTTTGATATTGTGTATTTAAATTTTTTATTTATTGATCTTACAAGAAGTTTGATTATTTCATTAGTCCTCTAAAAAAACTAACTTTTTAAATACAGTCTAATCTGTTTGATTTCTATTTAACTAACTTTTGTTAACTTTATCATTTTATAAAAATTTGAATTTATTATTCTGTTTTGTTTTACAATTTCTTATTTTGAGCACTTAGTTAATTAATTTGGCTCCTTTTCCATTTTGAATATAAGCACTTATGGCTACAAGATTCTAAGGATCATCTTAATTGCTTCTTAGAAGTATCACTATGTCATATTTTCTTACTTGTTCTGTACTGACTATATTCTAATGTACTTTGCTATATTTTTTAAGTTAAGTTCTTTTAATTTTTATATGTTTACTTTTCTTTCTTCGGTGTCTTTCTTAAATTAATTATATTATGGTCATTGAAGGCTGTCTCTATGACACCATTCCTTTGAATTTGCTGATGCTAAATTTCTGAACTCGAATGTACTCAATTTGTGTATTTATTTATTTATTTTTTTCTTTATTGAACTTAGAGCGAGAGGAAGGGAGAGGGAGAGACAGAAACATCGATGAGAGAGAACATCAATCGGCAGCCTCCTGGATGCCCCCCACTGGGGATTTGGCACACAACTTGGACATGTGCCCTAACCGGGAATCGAACCGGCCACCTCTTGGTGCATGGATCGATGCTCAACCACTGAGCCACACCAGCCAGGCTCAATTTGTGTATTTAAAAAAAAGTGTACTCTGCCTGGCCTATGTGGCTCAGGTTATGGGCCAATCCCCAGTCAGGGGCATACAGGAGGAAGCTGATTGATGTTCTCTCTCATTGATGTTTCTGGCTCTCTCTCCATCTCCCTCCCTCTCTCTTTAAAATCAAGAAAATATTTTTAGATTTTATTTATTTATTGTTATTACAGATGTTTCTCCTTTTCTCCCCCATTGACACCCTCCTCCCAATCTTTCTAACCGCCAGCATTATTGTCTATATCCTTGTTTACACATATATGTGTATAAGTTCTGTGGTTTTTCTCTTCCTTCCCCCCATGTCCACCTCTTCTGAGGTTTGTCAGTCTGCACCCTACTTCCATGTCTCTGGGTCTATTTTGTTCCTCAGCTTGTTTTGTTCATTATATTCCACAAATAAGTGAGATCGTGTGATATTTGTCTTTCTCTGATTGGTTTGTTTCACTTAGGATAATACTTTCCAGGTCCCTCCATGTCATCTCAAAGGATAAGAGATCTTTGTTCCTTACAGCTGCATAGTATTCCATTGTGTATATGTACCAAAGCTTTTTTATCCACTCATCTATTGATAGACACTTGGGCTGCTTCCAGATCTTAGCCATTGTAAATAGTGCTGATATGAACATAGGGGTACATACATTCTTTCTGATTGGTGTTTCAGGCTTCTTAGGGTATATTCCTAGAAGTGGGATCACTGGATCAAATGGCAGTTCAATTTTTTTGAGGTAACACCATATTGTTTTCCATAGTGGCTGCGCCAGTCTACATTCCCACTAGCAGTGTACTAGAGTCCCCTTATCTCCACACCTTCGCCAGCACTTGTTGTTTGATGATTTGTTCATGGCATCTCTCTGATGATTAGTGATGTTGAGCATTTTTTTCATATGTCTCTTGGCCATTTGTATGTCCTGTTTGGAGTGGTGTCTATTTGGTCCTCTCCCCATTTTTTAATTGGGTTCTTTGTCTTCCTTTTGTTGTATTGTATGAGTACTCTATATATTTTGGAAATTAGCCCCTTATCTAGAACAGAGAACCCAGAAATTACCCAAGTCATGCTCAATTAATATTTGACAAAGATGGCAAAAGCATACAGTGGAGTAAAGACAGCCTCTTCAATAAATAGTGTTGGGAAAATCGCACAGCTACATGCAAAAAGTGAAACCAGACCACCAACTTACACCATACACAAGAATAAACTCAAAATGGATAAAAGACTTAAATGTGACCCATAAATCCATAAAAATCCTAGAAGAAAATTCAGGCAACAAAATTTCAGACATCACATGCAGCAGAATTTTCACTGATGCAATGCCCAAGGCAATAGAGACAAAAGAAAAAATGAACACATAGGACTACATCAAACTAAAAAGCTTCTGCACAGCAAAAGAAACAAGCATCAAAATGGAAAGGGAACCCACTATATGGGAGAGCATAATTGCCAACAATACAATAACAAAAAATATTTTAAAAATAAATCATTATCTTCCCGGTAAGATATTGCCATTTGTAACAACATAGATACATCTTGAAAGTATCATGCTAAGTGAAATAAGTCATAGGGAAAAAGACAAGAATCAAGTGACTTGACTTGTATTATATGTGGGATATAAAACAAAAAATAACAACAAATGAACAAACAAACAAGCTTATAGATACAGACAGCAAAATAGTGGTTAGCAGAAGGGTTAGGAGGTGAAGGGAAGATGAAGAGTGTAAAGGGTGTCAAATATAATGATGGAAGAAGACTAGATTTTGGATGGTAAACACACAATGGAATTTACAGATGTTTTATTATATAGGTGTACACCTGAAATTTATATAATCTTATTAACCAATGCTACCCCATTAAATTTAATAAAAATAAAAATAAAATAATGTGTAGTCCACAATTCATGATAGGATATTCTTAATATGTCCCTTAGATCAGTCTTTATTTTTACATAATTTCATTTTCTCAATCTTTACTGTTTGTTTTTGTTTGCTTGTTCATTCTAGTAATTACAAAAAGAAATTTGTTATCTCCTACCATGAGGGTAGATTTCTCTAATTATATTGGTGGTTATATCAATTTTTATTTTATGTTTTAAAGTTATGTTTAGTTGCCTTCAAGTTTAAAATTTTTGTCTTATTTTGTTATTATGTATTGATCTATTTCATTCCTAGCAATACCTTCTTGCCTTAAAGACTAGTTTTTCTTAAATAAATACAGTTACATGTATTTCATTTGGTTTAATATTTGCTTAGTAAGTGTTTTATTTCTTTTGCTTTTTACCTTTTCGTGTTTTTATGTTTAAGTATATCCCTTATACTAATATTTAGTCAGATTTTATTTGGATTTTTAAATCTAATCAGCTAATTTTATCTCACCTATATAAAATCTTGGCAAACATTTATTTTCTTTATTGGTATATTTAGGTGGTAGATTTTAAAAATTATTTAATAAGTCAATATTTATTTCTATTTTTCCATATACTTATTATTTTGTCAGTCCCACAGTCTTTCTTGCTTGTTAAACTTCCTTTTAGATCATTTTATTCTGTCTAAATTACAAATCTAAAAGTATGTTTAATGAAGGCTCGCTGGTGATAAATTTTCTGGAGTTCTGGTTGAAAAAGTTTTTATTATATTTTTGTTCTTGACAAATAATTACATTGGGCTGACAATTATTTACTCTAATCATAATGAAGATTATTAGTCCACTTTCTTATGGCTTCTATTATTGCTATTGTGATTCAGAATCTATCCATAAATTCAATTGTCATTATTTTCAAGGTAATCTATATTTTCTCTATGCTTAAAGTTGACAATCTTTCTGTAACTCTGTCTTTGTCTCTGTCTCTCCCTTTCATTTTATAGTTTCATTTTTTAAAAAATTATTATATAGCCCTGGTCGGTTTGGCTCAGCTGTTAGAGCGCCAGCCTGCGGACCAGAGAGACCCGGGTTTGGTTCCTGCTCAGGGCACGTACCTCAGTTGCAGTTTGTCCTCGGCCCCGGCTGGGGTTGTGTGGGTGGCAACCAGTCGATGTGTCTCTCTCACATCAATGTTTCTCTCTCTCTGTTCCTCCCTCTCTCCATCTCGGTCTATCTGAAGATAAATGCAAAAATGTCCTCGGGAGTGGGTAAAAAAATAAATAAATAAATAATTATTATATTCATTATATTGCATCTTTTTGCTTCCCTGGGATATTACAACATAACTCAAGATGATTTTTTCAGTTCTTCTTCCAGATTACGAATTCCCTCTTCATCTGTGTTTAATATGTTAAACAAGCACACTATTTAATATGCTGTTAAAACCCCAAATTTTTGTATTTCAATTGTTTGATTTTTCATTTGTAGAAGTTTTCTTGTAGTTTTAAAATATGATTGGCAATTGAATCTCTCTTTTTTTTCTTTCACACTTATTTAGCAACTTCTGTTTCATTACTTTACACACGTACAACAGTTATTTCTTTTTGTTTTCCAGTGCAGCTAGATCCAGCCATTATAGCTTTGATTCTGCAGTCTATTTTTTTTTTTCCTACTGGTTTTAACTCGTGCTGTGATTTATGATTTTTGGATGGTATACTGGTCATTTTATTTTAACTTTATCTGTTGAAGTTTTTGAGAACTGTGTTGAAAATGTGCTCGCCCAAAGGAATTTATTTTTTGCCTATCAGTCACTCATGGACACTGCCAACACCATACCCCATTAAATTAAATTGTCTGCATGAGAATTTGGGGCCATATAAGTTGTTGAATTTAGACTCCAATCCCCATGAGGTTTTCTTTGCAGATTTGAATTCTTTCAGGGAAGAATTTTGTCCATGTATCTGATATCAAGTTTGAGGTATGCAATTTACTTTCTATCTTATTCTGTATAACAGGTTTCTCTTTAAATCCTTTTTTAATGAATGTAAACTTTAGTGGTCCCAGCTTTATGTGGAAGTTCTCTTGTTAGACATCCAATCTTGAGCAGACCATAGAATTAATTTTATGTGACTTACTTTATACAGCTACTGTGGCCTAAGTGTAAATCATCCTTAGTATCAGAAAACAAAAACCAAACACCAACAAACAAAGCAAAGACAAAGAAAAATAATCTAGCTTTGGTTCTTTCTTCTGCATAGGATTTTAGTTTTTACTTTGTGTTTGACCTCTGTGACTGTCTTCCTTTTCTGAAAATTATGCAATATTTATAAAATTATTTTTAAAAATACTTTTTCTTTTTTTAAAATTTTTTCTCTTTATTGATTTTAGAGAGAGAGGAAGGGAGAGGGAGACAGAGATAGAAACATCGATGAGAGAGAACATCGATTGGCCGCCTCTTGTATGCACTGCACTGGGGATCGGGCCCACAACCTGGGCATGTGCCCTGACCAGCGGGAATCAAACTGGTGACCTCTTGATGCATGGGTCAAAGCTCAACCACTGAGCCACACCGGCCAGGCTAAAATTACTTTTTCAAACATAATAGTTGTTTCAATCAAGAGAATTGTTCTTAGTAATTAGTCTGCCATAATTCAGATAAAATATAGTTTTTGAGCATGGAAATATTACAATAAAAATGTCATTTAAGGAATATTATTTGGAAGTGGTATATGGAATAAATTAAAGGAAGGCCTTTCCCTGATTATTTCAAATTAACTATTTTACCTCTGTAAAACCATCAAAAACACATTATTTGATATGTTCTGAACAATTGCAATACACAGTGCTATGATCTAATTTTAGCCAGATTCTTAGTTAATGAATCTTGAGAAAGGTCTCTCGAGATATTTAGTAATTCTTTCATTGTCTTCATTTCTAATAAGTAAATGCAATATTGTCCATCTATCCACCATTATCTATGTTCATGTAGTTGAAGATATTAAAGACAAGAGAAATTTTAAGATCTCTCTGATGACTAGATAACAACAACAACGCCTGAGTGACTATCTTGAAAAGACACTTTCTTAGTCCTTCTACGAGGAGTCATCTAAGGTGAGAGTCTATAGACTTTCACAAACTTTTCTTTGAAATTTCTTCCATTTCAACTAGGCACTTTCTATCTTTTCCATTCCATTGAGCAAGTTTCTTAAATCATTATTTAAGCCCAGCTGGTGTGTCTCAGTGTTTGAGCATCGACCCATGTACCAAGGGGTCGCCAGTTCAATTCCCAGTCAGGACACATGCCCAGGTTATGGGCCAAATCCCCAGTGGGGGGCATGCAGGAGGCAGCCAATCAATGTTCTCATTGATGCTTCTATATCTCTCCCTCTCTCTTTAAAATAAAGAAAGAAAAAAAAATTTAAAGCATTATTTAACCATCCATGTCCTGGGCACTATTTTAAATGGGTTATTGCCAATAGTCAGTCAAGAGGCTTAGGCTGAATAATCCCTCTGAAAAGAGGCCAGTGGAGCATATTTCAAACTGGGAGTAAGACTGTTGGATTTGTAATAATATAGATTCCCCTCTTTATGTTGACCTTAGTAAATATATATTTTGTTTCTTGTTAGAATTAGGGCATTGATGATATCCTCCCTAGAAAAAATAAAAAGAGTAGTTGAGCCCTGGCCAATTTGGCTCAGTGGTAAGAGCATCGACCTGCAGACTGAAGAGTCTCGGGTTCTATTACAGTCAAGGGCACGTACCTGGGTTGCAGGTTCAATCCCTGGCATGGTTAGGGTAGTGTGGGAGGCAACCAGTCAATGTGTCTCTCTCACATTGATGTTTCTCTCTCTCCCTCTCCCCCTCCCACCCTCCCTTTCATTCTCTCTAAAGAATCAATGGAAAAATATCCTAGAGCAAGGATTTTAAAAAAAAAAGAAGAGTTGAAAGATTTAAGAAAGGTAAGCTTACCTGTTGGGGTGATAGATATGGAACCAAGATATTTCAATATGTTGAAAATCTGGTATGCATATATGGTAGAAATAAATGTAATGTCTTACACTTAAGCTAACCAAATAAAGCAAATGATAGTTATGGCTTAAAGCAAAACATATTATTGACAAAAAAAAAAAAAAAAATGAATGTAATCTCAGGCTGCATTCAGGTGCAGTGACAGGCTTACTTTTGCACCACTCTGCACAGGAATAGTGTATTCATGTTTAAATTCTATGTTTTAAAGGAGACATTAACACACAGGAATGATAAGAAAAGAGTGCTTTCAACATTTATGCTGCATGAGGAATACCTAAAGAAACTAAAAATTGTACCCTGGAGAAACCTAGAATGAGGGTGGGGGGAAAGTGGGGAACATAAATATTGTTTCCCAATATCAGAAGGACTTTCAGATAGAAGACTGCCATATCTGGACCCAATGAAAGGAGAAGTGAAAGAAACCGAGTTCTAGTGTCAGTGCTGATCATGTTCATACCACAGTGGTTCATGTTATAGATCTAAAATTAGAACATTTATGTCACTGACTGGTTAAGATCTCTTTTAGCTTTGACTTTTTATTATGTCAGAGACACTGCTTGTCATAAGAAAGAGTTACCCAGCATGATGCTTTCTGAAAAGGAACTGGGCCACTTCAAGTAACAATGAGTTTACAGACACTAGAGGTGTTTAAGGAGAAGAATGTTGAGGAAGAGATTTGTGGACTGCGTAAATAGTTGGACTAGATTACCTCTAAAACCTTTGTCTACACCAAGTGTTTTGATGTGGAAGCAGTGGTGAAAATAGATTTTAAAGCAGTTTTGAATTTAAAGAATATTACCTCCATATCTGCTTGAAATTTCTTTATTATCAGATCCTATATACATCTTACCATGGTCTCCAAAAAAGGGATTGTAAGAGTTATTTTTATGTGTCAACTTGACTGGACCACAGGGTGCCAGATAGTTGGTTAAAATTATTCTGGATGTGTGGTAAGAATATGTCTGTGTTACCAACTGGGTTTACCGGCTGGAAACTCAGGTCTTCTCATCAGCACAGAAAAGAATTTAAGGCCATTGAAAACATAAGTAAAGCAAAGTGGGATTTATTGAAAATACACTCCAAGTGAAGAGACAATGGCCCTGAGTTCCATGAGTCATTTGGTTTAAATGAGGGATATTCTGGGTGGAGACTTCCATTTACATCCAGGGATGATTGACATAAAAGGCTTAAATAACTATATTTCTTCTGCACATATCCTTACCCATAATATGTACAGTAAAACCCACGGAGAGAGGGATGGGTCAAAACTTCAATGCAAATTTTATTATGATTCGTAAGGGACCTAGTACATCTCATTGGGGTTATGTCGTTTTCTTCTGCACTTGTGCGAAGAACTGGCTCATTCGGAACCTGACCACTGGTGGTGTGCGTCGGGAACTGCCGACTGCAGGGCTGCCCATAGAGAGGAGATCTGAAGGCAATGTTGATCCAACCCCTGTCAGGATCCCAGGGCAGGTCCCACCCCAACCACTCATGTCTAATTTCCTACCTAACATCTGGATGAGATTAACATTTGAATGGGCAGATTGAGTAAAGCAGGTTGCCTTACTCAATGTGAGTGGGCCTCATCCATCCATTAAAGGCTTAAATAGAACAACAAGGTGCAGTAAGGGAGAATTTGCTCTCTCGTTTGTTGTTGAGCTGTTGAATTAAACTCAGACTTGAACTAGAATTGACATCATTGACTCTTTTGGTTCTCAGGTCTCTGGATTCAGACTGGAACTACATCAACAGGTCTCCTGAGTTTCTAGTTCACCGACTGCAAATCTTAAGACTTCTTCGCATCCATAATTACATGAATCAATTTCTTATAATAAATCTCTTTATGTATTGTGTTTCTCTGAGGAACCCTAATTCAGAGATTCTATAAATACTTTACAGATATAGATGCTGTATTAGAAAGTATGGCCAATCCTATATACTGGTGTAGTAGTATCTACACCATTCAGTGACACTGTTAGAAGAAACAGAAAACCTATATTTAAGTCCTGACTTTACTACTCACTTTCTTCAATTACCCTTTACTATATTACTTTCTTTATATGTAAAAATTGGGATACTACCACTCACCTTAGCAGGATTGATGTGAATTAAATTTCCTACCATACTACCTAGAGTATTATACACTTACAGAAGAAGTGATTGAATTTTGAGTATACTTAGTTTAGACACATTCCATAGTTTTTGGAGCTCTGACTCTGGAGTCAAATAGAAATGGGCTTAAATCACAGTTATGTTATTTATGCTCTGTTTTATCTTAACTAATTTATATATGCATTCTTAACCTCAGCTTCCTAATCAATAAAATGGAAATAATGATAACAATTTTCTCATCAGGTTACTATGTAGAAAAAAATGTGAGAATGCACATAATGTTCTTAGTAATGTTAGGCACTCCAGAGATGTTAGCTTTTATTATTTTAGGGAGTATAACTCTTATACAACCTAAAGAGTGTCTAATTAACAATTTTAGGGTCCATGCCTTAAGTTTTTTATACAACCAACTCTTGATAATCTTTATAAAAGGGGAAAAAAAAACTATAGGTAACAGAAAATAAAGTATGTTGTCCAAACATGTATATTTGCCTTAGAATACAACCAGACACGCATGTTTTCCATCTTTTTCTCTGTGTCTGCTTTCTGTCCCTGCTGCTAGCAGTACAGCAGCCTGGGAGGAGGAGGAGGGCGAGGATTTAAAAGTGATTGTATGCAGTGAGGAGAATTAGGTCCAGTGTAAGAGAAGGGAGAAGAATCAAGATGACACAGGAGGTGAAGAGCCCTGAGATCTCCTGACTTCATCAGTATACGTCATTTAAGAACATACACATAATTTCAGAGCAATCCTGTCAGAATTTTTTAGGGTGAATCATTTCCATTCTCACCACTGTTTATTTCCCAGGATATAAACCAAGGTTGTGTAAGAGAGGCACAAGAAAGAATGTGAAATTTTATAAAGTTCATGCATTAACCCATTCTATCTCCTTGCTTCTTTAAAGTGCCTACACATGCAATTGGCTGAAGAATGTGCAAAGGAGGAAGGTCAGGGAGTGGAAACACAAATGGTGAAGAGAACTCTGCCAGCATTTGAAAAATAAAATATAAATAAGAGAGTTCTGTCAATCAATGTTTCCGAAATTTCTTTTTCCATTTAACTAGCACTACCAACCAACAAAATACTATTGAGTTTAGTTGAGTAGATGAGCTGTAAATCCTGTCTCTTCCACACTTGAAGGCAGGAAGAACTCTAGTTAAAGAACTGTGACTACAGCTTGAATAAAAACGTGACCAGAGATAGGTTCTTTAAAAAAGAAAATAATTTGCAGAATACAAGAAAGCAAGTGAGAACAGAAAGAAATGGACAAATCCATTAAGGAAAATATAATAAAAACTTAGCAGACTCTCATAGTTTTCTTTGTAAAAGAGATAGAGTGTGTGAGGCAAGGGACTCATTATCCTGCTCCTAGCTGGTGATTCATGGAGAACAGAAACCGGGAATGGGGTGGTGCTGCTTAGAGAATTTTAAGTCAGAGAGGAGCCCATTAGTTAGCACCACTCACTGTTTACATAATAGGGAGATATTTGAAAGATTCTCAGTATGTTTTAGATATCTTTCCACAGCCCACATATTAAATGCACAATTGGTCACCGTGGGTTTTCTTCTATTCTTATATGCTTTACATTTCAGACACTCAAAGTGGGAATATCGAAGGACAGATATCACTCCAGAGACAAAGCTGCATCATCTTCAGGTAAAAAATGGAAAAGCGGCAACAGAAGGGAGACACAACATTTTAAACATAACAAACACTAAATACACTTGAGACCAGCTTGTTTTTTTGTTTGTTTAGGTTGTATGTGTGTGTGTGTGTGTGTGTGTGTGTGTGTGTGTGTGAAGAGACTACTTTTAGTTATTTTTTTCTAGGGGCAAATTGTCCCAAACCCTGTATCCCTATATGTAGGTCTTCCTTCTCAATAATCTGTTTTTTCCTTCTAAATTCACGAAACCTACACCAATAAGAGTAAGCACATGTAATGCTTACTGTGTTTAGTGACTATCTACAATATGCCAGTTGTTGAGCTAAATGATGTGTTTGTATGTGTGTGTGTATTTATCTTTCTTTATCCTCACAGCACACCTATGAGGTATGTATCATTGTTATCCTCTTTTTTTTATTTCATTAATTTATTTTTCTTACAGATGTTTCTCCTTTTTCCCCCATCGACGCCCTCCCCCTGTTCCCACCGACCCCCCCAGCATTGTTGTCTATATTCATTGGTTATGCATACATGCATACGTTTTTTGGTTTATCTCTCCCCGCCCCCACTCCCCTCCTCTGAAGTTTGTCAATCTGAACCCTACTTCTATGTCTCTGGGTCTATTTTGATCATCACCTTATTTTTTTCATTATATTCCACAAATAAGTGAGATCATGTGATACTCTTTTACACACGAGGATGCTAAAGATAGCTTATTTAACATCCTTGAAATCACACAGTAAGTAAATGGGAGACTTTTAGTTTGAATCTAAGTCTGGCTGACTCCCAAAGTTATGTTTTTAATTATATCTGCCTTTTCAGTCTGGCTGCTGCTGACTTCAATGTTCACACATTAGTGACCATTGACAACAGCTTGTCAGCATGTGTGTGGTTAAAAGATTTCATACTTCTACAGCATGCCTACTGACAGAAATTCTCCACCCCCACCACTGCCGCTCTTCTTTCTGCCAGCTCATGTGTGTGACTCATCTACTTCTTTCAGTAATTCAGTCTAAAGTTTTCCCAATGGGGAGCTTGCTATTGGGAACCAAAACGGCTTTCATGCACTCTCACCAAATCCTTCTCAGATCAACTGCCACAAATCCAGCTCTCTCAATTGCTGTCATGAAGGCACCAGGATAAAGATAATAACTGTCTACATTAAGTAGGAATCGAGTAGCCTGGAAGGATAAATTTGCTTTCTTAATGATCTAATCTGTTCCCACAGAGGAGCTCATATATGGAGAATCAGCATTTGATTATACCCTATCTTGTGTCCTGTATATAATTATTTATTATGTGTCATTTTCATCTTATCTATAAGACTGCATGAGCTCTTTGAGACAAGAAAATGTGCCTTATAATTCTTTTGTATCCTCCCTCCTCTAACTGGAGGCATAGTGTTGCACAAAGACTTGACTTGGTGTCTTGAGAAAGGAAATGAAAAAATATTGTGTCAGGTTGGCTTTTACTGGATAAAATCACTCCAAAATTTAGTGACTTCAATCAACAACCGTTAATTCAGTTCTGTATGTTGGTAGTTAGGGCTGGGCTCAGCTAGGCAGTTCTGATTTCTGCTGGACTAAATGATGTGTATGCAAAAGGCTACCAGTCAACCAGGCAGTTCTGCTTTCAAGGTTTCCTTGATTGTCTGTCGGCTCTGGCAATGGGATCACAATGGGGGGTGGGTAACTAAGCTATGTGTTTTTCATTATCTAGTAGACAGGTCTGGAAGGATTCTGAAAGTGAGAGTGAAAGTTTACAGGACTTCTTGAGGTCTCAGATCAAAACTGGCTCAGTTTCTGTCATATTTCATTTGCAAAGGAAGTAAAAAAGACAGCCTAGAGCCAGAGGTGTCTGATATCCAAACCTTTATGCATTTTACCAGAAATGGTTCAAAATTTATAATCACCTATTTTGTGAAAAGTATTTTTAAAGCTGTATTAAAAACTACGCATGGAGGACTCATATAACTTGCCCAAAATCACGTAAGTTAGTGACTTAGATTTGGCCAAATGTAAACACATTGTTTTTTTCTACCACTCAACACTGTCTCTCAATTAAAGACTATGGGTAAGACAATATATCTCAGTCAACTTGCTCAATATATTATTTTAAGCAATACTTCTTTGGCTACCATAATTTAAAACATAAATTATTTTTCTCCATATTTTTAGATGGATATATATTACACTATTTTTTATATCTCAGACATTGGAGTTAGCTAGACCTAGTTCAAACCAAGATTGCCCACTTACTACCTTATTAGTTCTGGGCAAATAACATCTTTGAGTCTTAACATTCTCATCTGTAAAATAGAGACAGTAATAACACCTATTATAAAAACATGTTATGAAAATTAAAGTAATGTATATGCAGTGCTTAGTATAGAGTATAACACAAGACATTTGATAAATAAATGCACATGTGTATGTTATATATGCATATTCATATATATGTGTATATATGCATATATATTTACTTAAGCAACATCTTCCTACTAATATACTAATGGCATTTTTCTTTAATACATCAGAAAACCAGCCTATCTATGAATTAATAGAAAATATTGAAGATGGGCAAAAGAGGTGTAATAAATAAATGGCATAGGCTTTACCTTTCCTTTACTATAGACTCAGCACTATCAGGATATTGGAACTCCCTCTGTTAGAGATGAATTGTGAAAAAGAATGCCAAAGGAAATGGAAGTTTTATTTAAATAACTATATTTTCTACAGTGTGTCCAGAGAAATGCCTTGGGGCTGAAACTTTGACATTTGGAGAAAGCTGCCTTGTTAAATAAATGTATATGTCATTACCTTGAAAGAAGGGCTCTATCTTTGGAGTGCCCTCTAACTTTAGAATTGCTTCTATTGGAGGAGCAGATATGCTAAGGAATTCTCTTGACTACTGCCTCATTTATGAGGAGAATTATTTTTGGACTACTGAATTTTTAGGCTATATAAATGATATGTGTGTCCAAATTTAAAAGGAAATTAAATATTTTAAGTAAATATTTGAAACAAAAGGCTTAGAGGTCTCAAAAAAGTTATCAAAAACATTATATCTCTATTTAGAGAAAACATTTCTCCATGTATAAATGTGTTAATCTTATTTCCACATAACATCACAGCAAGACACACCCCAGGCTGCCAATGTTAACTTTGTGTCTCAGTGTCACAATTTGTAAGTAATTTTTTCTATTTTTTAACTTGAAAAATATTATTTTAAAAAATCTTGACAATCAATAATATATTATGAATTCTAGCTGTAATATTTACTATAATTGTCCCTAATGGCTGGGATATCCACTTAAATTTTCAGGTTATAGTTAAGAAGAAATGCTATAATAGCCTTCAAAATTCCTCTCACCTAGACCTTTATGGCTCAATAAATTCATAAGTAGATTTTAAATATGAAAGTACATAATTCTGAGCATCTTTTAGTTATGAGAAACATCCTTCTACTTCATTAAGAATAGCAGCAAAATAAAATTGGAGAAAATGATCTCCTGGGATGTGTAAGTTCTTTTTGAAGCCCTTCCATATCCACCATCTCATTTGACCTTCCTCTTTATAGGTGATAAGCAGATATTAATAAATTTTTGTCTATATTTATATATATCAATCTGAAAGTTAACATGAATTTTCTGGGTCAAGGCAGAATATGTTACTTGTAGCACTAACCAGATTGCTTATACTTTGTCTCAAATATTTTCCCCTCCCTGGTGAAATATGATGAAGGGTGTATGTCACCCTCCACATAATGGAAAACAGCCCAGAAAATAAGAATCTGGGAGCTTATATACACTTTTTCCCTTACCTCTCCTGAGAGAGGAATAAACACTTAATCTCCCTAATGTAACAAATTATCCTTGGAAGAGAGGAGGAGGATCCAAGTTTTGTTTTTGTTTTTTTTAAACTTTGAGATGTAAATAAATATCTGTGGGTAGGGAAGATAAGACAAATGTCTCAGGGTTGAAAATTCCTAGAATATCTCCATGGCTCTGGGTCTCATCCTCCTTTGAAATGTAAGCACATACCTCTAGAAAGATAAATCTTTTACTATATATTCAGCAATCCTTTAAATTACAAGGTATGTCCTTTAACTCAGATCACAGTAAAATTTTCCCTGAAAGTAACTGTGCAGAAACATAAAAATATTTTCTTTACAGTCCCACAGGTACCATAACTCCCATTTTATGAATGGAAAAACAGACATTGAAAGAATTAAAGGGCATTTCCAAGAACTCATTATTTAGAAGTGAGAGGAAAGGACATACAGGGTGTGGCAAAAGTAGGTTTACAGTTGTTTGTATGAAAGTAACACAATAATAAATAAATAATACAACAATCAACTCTGTGTTTCATGTACTCAAAACTGTAAACCTACTTTGCCCCACCCTGTATAATAAGAGTCATTCTGTCTTGAAGGTTCATGCCTTTATACCACATTGTGTTAACAAACACTATACATTTTTTAAACAAGTAGTAACTGGAATATGAGCCACTCATGCTCAGGTTTTATTAATAAGTCAAAATGTTTTCCCCTAACGAACAAATACTTGAAATTAGCTGTAAAGCCAAAATTGAGAGACTGGATTTTGATTGGTTTGGTGGAAAGATAAGAACTTTGAAGCGTGTTCTTCAAAGGCTAGGCAGGAGTGAGTGGAACAAAGGTGGAGGGGGGAGAACACTTAGAAAAATGAGAGAATAAGTATCTCTCTGGGTGGGTAGGACTTTAGATATGGGAGAAGATTTAGAAGACATGAAAATGTGCTCTTAACTGACAAACTCTGCTCACTTTACCATTTTACCTATGCCCATGAAAATCACCTTTGTCATAGGTGTTCTATGATTTACTTAGTGCCTGGATACATTACTTCAAAAACCATACTTTCAGGCATTATTACAGAACAAAATAATCATTGATCAGGAAGATTACTGTGCTGATATTTAATACCCAGACCACCACTCTCATATATAGAATAGGTTGATTTTTTTCAAAATTTTAATCATATATCTCTTTTATTAAAAAAACAAAAACAAAAATACATTCACACACCAATGTATTTTTGTTTCTCATTCATGTATATTCATGCACTAACTACTATGTATGATTATATATATATATATATATATATATAATAAAAAGCATAAAAATGAAAATTCTTAAACATTAAGTTTAAAAATGAGTTTTAATATTTACTTTCTGTCTAACAGTGAGCTATCTTGTATATCACATGGGCAACTAATGTCCACTTTGAAGATTACTATCTGTTAAACTCAACTTTAGTGTTTTTAATTTCAGGTAGTGTAGTTTTTAATTCTAGAATTTCCATTCAATTTTTATTTTTAATAGATTCACACTCCCTAGGGAAATTCTTCATATTTCCATCTATTTTCTCCATCTTTCACTTTATTTTATTGAATATATTAACTGTGGCTACTTCATAGTCCTTTTTTGCTATTGCCAATATCTGAATTATCTGTAGGTCATTTTCCGTCATTCTTCTTTATCCTGGATTTTGGTGATTTCATATTATTCCTGGGCATGCCTTTTCCTTTTCTGTTGAATGTCAGACCTTATATATGAAAATTTGTAGATTATTTTAATGGTGTACTTTTCCTTCTGAAGGGTTTATTCTTTTCTTGCAAGGCAGATAGGGTAGAGGCTAATAATTCAACCAGAGTTTGAGCTATTTTGAGACTATGCTGCAATAAGTGTAAGTTTCCAGCTGCCTCTGATCACTTATCCTCCAACATAGCCTTCTGATGGTCATGACAAAGAGAAAAGGATTGACTAAGATCCATCTCCACCCAACAGATATATGTCTCCATAGCAACATAAGATTGTTTAAAACTCTAAAATTGTTTTCCAAAAGCTTTCTGCTTGGCTACATAATTAAATTTTTGTCCCACACAACTTTAGGAGGGATCTGGCAAATCTTATTAGGGTAAACTAGTCCCATTCCATTCTTAGTGGGAACCTGGACCTTCAAGTCTTTCCTTTTTCCCCCTCTGTAGCCCAAAGAAGTTACCAAAAATTCTTCTCTTTTGTTTTGTGCTTCATAGTAGAAGCTGTGAAGGTATAGAATCTCAGCTTTTTGTTCAGTATTAGCAAATGTTTGGAGGGGGAAAAAAGTATGGATGCAGAATGTCACCTCATCTCTATATGGATCCCTCTTCTCCAGAATCTTATCTCCTAAAGTTCTGGTTGCCTCAATGCCAGTCCAATGCAGATTATCTATCTATCTATCTATCATCTATCTATCTATCTATCTATCTATCTATCTATCTATCTATCTATCTATCTATCTATCCATCTATCATCTATCATCTATCTATCTATCTATCATCTTTTTATAAATTTAAATTAAATTGTATATGTAACTATATCATGTTTACACATATACATATGCATATGTGTGTTTCTTAGATTATTTTGGTTGTTTCTATGCCACAAGCTATTCCATTTTAGAACAAATCAGCATTTCTCAAACCTGTATGTATGTCAGCATCATCTCAAGAATCTTATTTTAAAATACTGATTTTCAGTTCTACCATAAACCAAATGAACTAGTATGGTGTAATATGAGACTTTGGGGACTGACTACCTAAAAACAAAAACTCTGGGTGACACGTATGACTCCATTCTGAGACTAGCAATTGAGTATAAGTGACCTTGAATCCCTTTTCCAGCTCCATCATGTAATGATTTTATTATATATTTTTTTTATTAAGATGAGAAATAATGAAGTTTAGAAGTTCTGCTATTTGCACATTTCACTTGGGTCAGTGAAAACTTCACATTGTTCTTCTAACTCTTTCCAAAAATGTAAAACAACTGCCTTTTTTTTTTTGGACTTGATTTTAAAGTCAAACAAAAATCTATAAAGCATTTGGTTTTATCAGCCTTTTTGCTAACATCGCAACCCTCAGGGGTTCTTAGTTTTGTGGTTATTTCCCTTTTATTTACACATAAGTGGGAGAGTGCAATTTTCACATAATGGCTACAAAGCATGAACTCTTCAACAGATTAACAATTGTTTTCATAAGTTTTGGTGACAATACTTCCTCAGTAAGATTTCAGTGACATATATGGGTCTCAGTTTTATCTCTGTGTATGCATTTTTTTCAATCATTGAAAACTTAGGTGACTAAGGTACTACAAAGAAGGAAAACTCATCTCCCAGAAGGAAGATATTGTGCCTATATGCTTATCATGGTATAGTGCTCAGTACAACACCATATGCTGGATATGCTGGTTCTAAATAAAGGCCTTCAAATATTTAATGTTCATGGAACATGAATTCTTTCACAATATGATGTCTTTTTTCTGTTTTTTTTAGCCCCAAATATTTCTTGTAATTTGAAGAAATGAGGATTATTTTTGGGTAATGTCCTCCATAGAAATTATTTTCATGCTTCCAAATTGAAAGAAAAACTACCTATTCAGAACAAAGAGCACAGGACTACAATTTGAAGCGCAATAATATAAAACTCATGTGTGTGTGTGTGTGTGTGTGTGTGTGTGTTGATGTGTGCACATACACATGCACACGTGTATGTGCATGTGTTGAAAGAGAGAGAGATACATAGACAGAGTCAGGAAATGCAATGCTTAGTCGTAGCTATCTGATTCTATCTGTAGGGTAAAATCTAAGCTCCTCTCCAGTTTCATGATCTGTCATTGTATTCGTTGAAGAGATTCTCCAGATGAAGAAACAGGTCTCAAAATTTGAAGGAATAATTCAAAGAAAAATTAAGGTAATATCTGATTGATAGTTTAGTTGATAGTAAAATTATATTTTAAAACCTGGTACTTGAAGTCAAAGCAAAGGTAAGAAACAAAGCAATTATCTAGTAAATCTATATAAAACCTCAGTGTTCGCCCTGGCCGGCTTGGCTCAGCGGTTAGAGCGTCTGCCTGCGGTCCAGAGAGACCCGGGTTTGGTTCCCGCTAAGGGCATGTACCTCGGTTGCAGTTTGTCCCCGGCCCTGGTTGGTCGTGCGGGTGGCAGCCACTCGATGTGTCCCTTTCACGTCCATGTTTCTCTCTCTCTCTCTCCCTCCCGCTCTATCTGAACAGAAAATGAAAAAATGTCCTCGGGTGAGGATAAAAAATAATAATAATAATAATAAAACCTCAGTGTTCATTGTATTCACTTTGATTCAATCAATCAATTACCAAGCATTTGTTGAGTGTATGCACCTGAATTTTCTGTGCACTTTAAAGGAAATTTAAGTTTATACCCATATATAATGAAAATGAGTGGAGAAAATTGGCCAAAAATCTTGCACAATCTCTGTGTTAGAGGTTTAAGAGATCATCTAATCCAAACCTTATTAAATGCCTGAATCTACAATAGATCATATCCTCACTTAAAGAAGTGTCTTCCATTAAAACAAAACAAAACGAAATGCAACAAAACAAAAACTCAAAATTTTAGAAAGCTATCTTTATACAGCTCCCTACAAACTCCCATCCCTTCGTACTAGTTCTATATTGTGACTCATTAGAGGATATTGCTTATATAGTTTGTTTCTGATTGCCCAAACTTGGGAGGTTGGAATGAAAAGGTTGGGCAGGTTTCAGCAATTTATAGAAATAGACTTACGAAGATTGTTTTTCATTGCTTGGAAAAAATCAGAAGCCAAGACCATATTAACGTTAAGAGTTTAGATAGTGTGTATACTCAGTAATCAAAAAATAACTTTGAATTGTTCAGTAGGGGCCAAATAAAATAATGTTCTAATTAATTAAACTTGTCTTCTGGGGAAAGATAAAGTAGTTGAGACAAAAGTAGTAAGATCTCTTCTAGTTTATCTGGGTTTTAGGAAGAAATAAGACAATGATAGATAAGCCCCTTGTTCTGATGTAACATCCTTATGAAGATAGACCAATAAGAAGCTAGTTTGCACTGATAGAGAATTTGGAGGAAATGTAAAAATGTGGAGTCTTCTGTATAAGCAACTTTATTCAGATGTAATTTGTATACCATATACTTTCTTATTTAGAGTCTACAATTCAGGTTTTTTTTTTTTGGTTTGTTTTTTTTTTTAGTATAGTCATGGAGTTGAGCAACCATCACCACAATCTAATTTTAGAATACTTTTATCACCCCAAAAGAAACCCCATACCCATTAGCAGTTACCCCTATTCTCCCACACCACACACAGCCCTAGGCAACCAGTAACCTACTTTATCTCTCTATAAATTTGTCCATTCTGGACATGTTATGTAAATGAAATCATACAGCAGATGGCCTTTTATATTTGGCTTCTTTATTTAGCATAATGTTTTAAAATTTCATCCATGTTGTAGTACCTATGAGAACTGTATTCTTTTATTGTCAAAAATAATATTCCATTGAGAATATATACCATCTTTTCTCTATCCATTCATCGATTAATGCACATTTGCACTCTTTCCACATTTTTGACTATTATGAATAATGCTGCTGTTAACATTTGTGTGCAATTTTTTGTGTGAAGGTATGCATTTATTTCTCTGAGATACATACTCAGGAATGAAATTGTTGAGTCATATTATAACTCTATGTTTATGTTTTAGAGGAACTGCCAGACTGTTTTCCAAAGTGGCTAAACAATTTTCTATCTCACTAGCAGTAAATGAGGTTTCAATACTGCTGCATCCTCACCAAAATTTATTAGTCTTTTTTTTTTTTTAATAATCTTAGTCTGTATAAAGTAATATATTATTATAAATTTGATTTCCATTTCCTTAAAGATTTATGATATTAACCATCTTTTGTGTGATTATTGGTCACTCATATGTCTTCTTTGGTAAAATATCAGTTCATAACATGGCCAATTTTTAATTGGGTCATTTGTATTATTATTATTGCGTGTATGAACTTTTGCATACTCTGCGTAAACATCCTTTATCAGATATGACTCACAAATATTTACTACCATTATATGGGTTATCTTTTCACTTTTTATCATTTTCATCACAAAAGTTTTTAATTTTAATGAAGTCCATTTTATTCATTTAAAAATTCTCTTTAAAAATTTTTATTGTAGGTTTTTTATTTAACTAAATTATTGGGATGACATTGGTTAATAAGACTATATAGGTTTCGAGCGTAGAATTATGTGATATATCATCTGTGTATTGCATTGTGTGCCCACCACCCAAAGTTAAAACTTCTGTCACCATATATTTGACCCCCTTTACCCAAACTGAAAGCAAGAAATGAACAAACAAGAAAAATAAAACAAAACAAAACAAAAACCTTATTTATTCATTTTTTGCTTTGTTTGTACTTTTGGAGTCATAGTTATAAAACCATTACCTAACACAAGATCAGAAATATTTACCTTTATGTTTTGTTCTAAGATTTTATTGTTTTAATTCTAATATTTATGTCTAAAAGCCATTTTGTGTGAATTTTTTAAATTTTGTAAGAATGGGTTCAAAGCCATTATTTTATTTGGATATCCAATTTTCCCAGCACAATTTGTTGAAAAGGTTATTGTTTCCAAGCCAAACTGTCTTGGCACTCACTTGTCAAAAATAAACTGACCATAAATGCAAGTGTTTATTTTTTACTTTAAATTCTATTCAATTATATGTCTGTTCTTATGCCAGTATTGTACTGTCTTGATATCTATAGTTTTTTAGTTATTTTTGGAAAAAGAAAGTATGAGTGTGTACTACAAATTTGTTATTTTTCAAGGTTGTTTTGACTATTCTGGGTCCCTTGTATTTACACATTAAATTTTAGGATCATCTTCTAAATTTCTTCTCGAAAGCCAGTAGAGATTTTGATAGGAATTGTATTGAGTCTGTATGTCAACTTGGGAGAGTATAACCATCTTAACAATATTGACTTCCTATCCATAAACATGGGATGTCTTTCCATTTATTTCTATGTCCTTTAATTTTTTTCAATGCTCTTTTGTAGTTTTTAGTGTACAAATCTTGTATTACTTTTGTTAAATTGATTCTTAGATATTTAATTATTTTGATGCTATTGTAAAAAGAATTTTCTTCACTTCATTTCGGGATTGTTCATTGTTAGTGTATATTTTGAGTGTGTCTTTCTTATGATTATGTCAACCACAAATGGAGATAATTGTACTTCTTTTTCCCGAGTTTGGATACCTATCATTTCTTTTTCTTGCCCAATTGTCCTAGATAGAACCTCCAGTACAATGTTTAATAGAAGTGACAAAAGCAGACATCCTTATTTTGCTCTTGATTTTTAGAGGAAAGCATCAGCCATTCACTGTTTAAAATGTGACAATATTATGTTAGTTGTGGGCTTTTATATAAGCCCTGTATCAGGATAAATAATTCCTCTTCTATTTTTAATTTTATGAATGTTGTTTTAATCATGAAAAGATGCTGGCTTTGTTTTAAACAATTTTAAGGCATATATTGATAGGATCATATAGGTTTTGTTCTTTATTCTATTAATATGGTACATTACCTTAAGTTATTTCAGATATTAAACCAAACTTGCATTACTGGAATAAATCCCACTTACTCATGGTACATAATCACTTTTTAATGTTATTGAATTTGTTTGCTAACATTTTGTGAGAATTCTTATGTCATGTTTGTGATGGATATTAGCCTGCAGGTTTGTTCTATTTTGATGTTTTTAATCTGGCTTTGGTATCAAGGAGGCAATGCACTCATAGAATGAATTGGAAACAGTTGTATCCTCCTCTAAGAATTTGTAATCATATTATTTCTTCATTAAATATTTCATAGAACTCATGTTATACCATCTGGGCTTAGGCTTTACTTTGTGGGAAGTTTCATTAATTACTAATTCGAATTTTTTACAATAGATATTTTCAGATTTTATAGTTCTTATTCAAATAGTTTGGATAACTTCCGACTTTCTAGGAATTTGTCTTTTCATCTAATTTGTTAAATGTATTGATATAATGTTATTCACAGTATTCCTCTATAATCTTTTTAATTTCTAAATGCTTAGTAGTTATATCCTCTCTATCATTTCTAATTTGTATGATTTGTGTCTTCTTCCTTTTTGTCTTCGTCTAGATAAGGGTTTGTCAAATTTGGTCTTTTTGAAGGACTGGCTCCTGATTTCATTGATTTTCTCTATTTTTTTTTCTGTTTTCTCTTTTTTGAATTTCTGTTTTAGTCTTTATTATTTCCTGCCTTTTGCTTACCTTACGTTTGTTGTGCTTTTTTCCTAATATTATAATTTAAAGCTATAAATTTCCTTGTAAGCACTACATTTGCTGCATCTCACAAATTTTGATATGCTGTGTTTTTATTTTCATTCAGATCAAAATGCATTCTAATTTCCCTTGTAATTTCTTCTTTAATCTATGGGTTATTTTGAAGTGTGTTCTTTAATTTTAAATACTTGTAGATTTTCAATATTTCTGCTGTCTCTAGTTTCACTCCTTTTTGTTCTGTAATCATATGCTGTGTGATTTAAATTATTATTATTTTTATTTACTGAATCTTATTTTATGATTTATCATATGGTATATCCTGGAGAATATCACATGCAGTCTGGAGAAAGCATGTATTCTTATGTTATTGGGTCAGATGTTTGATAAATGACTGATAGGTCAAAGATGTTGATAGTGCTGTTTAAGTCTTCTGTGTCCTGCTGATTTTCTCTTAGCTGTTCTATCAGTTATTGAAAGTGGAACATTAAGGCATCAACTCTTATTTTGAGCTGTTCTATTTCTATCTTCAATTCTTTCAGTTTGAGATTCATATAAAGGGTCTATTGTTAGCTGCATATATGTTTCAAATTGTTATCTGTACCTGCTATTTGACTATTTCATCATTATAAAATGTATCTTGTTTCCAGTAAAAATTTTTGTCTTAAAATCTATTTTGTCTTATATTAATATACATTTTTCAACTTCTCTTTTGTTTTCTTTTTTGCACCACATATTTCCCATCTCTTTACTTTCAAACTATCTGTGTCTTTGAATCAAAAATGCCTCTCCTGTACATGACATATAATTGGGCCTTAATTTTTTATCCATTCTTTCAATTTCAACCTTTTGATTATAATATTTAATCTATTTACATCTAATGTATTTATTTTTAAGGTTGAATCTTGTCTGCCTTTCTGCTGTTTGTTTTCTGTATCTTAGGTTCTTTTTTCCTCTATTCCTCAATTCATCAATTACTGCCTTCTTTTGTATAAAGTAGATATTTACTAGTCTACTATTCTAATTATCTTATTATTCTTTTTCTGTTTTTAAAGTTATTTTTTATTGGTTGCCTTTGGCATTACAATTAGAATAAACTTAAAACAATCTACTTCTTTTTTTATCTAGATTCTTTAAGCTCAGTGTTTATTTAATGCATCACTTTCCATATTGCTTAGCAATTTATTTGTTCGATAAGGATGTGAGTGCTCAGTCCAGGTTCTAGTTGTTTGACTGACTAACCAGTATAGGCTAATTATTATTTTTTTTAAGTTGAGGCCTAGAATTACAATCTGTGCTGAATAATAGAATGCACTAAAATTGTACAAGTAGTAGAATATAAAGAGAAGTAGTAGACTATAAAGAGAAAAATTACATGTTTAAAAACTAATTAAAAGTACTTAACAGTGTGCTTAAAATGTTTTTGGAATAAAATTATTCATAATAGAACACTTTCATGTAGTATCTAATTTTAAAAATATAAATATTTGTTTTCAATTTAACACATCTAATTTTTTCTCAATTTATATTAATTTATTGTTGTTACAGATGTTTCTCCTTTTTTCCCTCTAGACACCCTCCTCCACATCACACTCCCCGCCCCCCCCCCCCAGCATTGTTGTCTATGTCCACTGGTTACGCATACATGCATATAAGTTATTTGGTCTATCTCATCCATGCCCCCCCCCCGCCCCCTCCTCTGCGGTCAGTCAGTCTGAACTATCCTCCTTTCTATGTCTCTGGGTCTATTTTGTTCATCAGTTTATTTTGTTCATTATATTCCACTAATAAGTGAGATCATGTGGTATTTGTCTTTCTCTGATTGGCTTATTTCAGTTAGCATAATACTCTCCAGGTCCTTCCATGTCGTTTCAAATGATAAGAGATCTTTTTTTCTTACAGCTGTATAGTATTCCATTGTGTATATGTACCCCAGCTTCTTTTATCCACTCATCTATTGATGGACACTTGGGCTCTTTCCAGATCTCAGCAATTGGGCTCTGGCAGAGGGAGGGCAGACTAGACTAGAACTGTGTGGGCACTCAGGAGCTTGGAGAGCAGGGGTGGGGGAATGCATACTGATTGGGTGGTAGTGAATTCCTTTAGCTTTTTCATGTCTGTGATGCTCTCTCTTTCTCTTTCCATTTTAAACATTAGCCTTGCTAGGTAGATTACTCTTGGTTGTGAGCCCTTGCGTTTCATCACTTTGAATATTTTATACCAAGTCTTTATGGCCTGAAAAATTTCTGTTGTGAAATTAGCTTTCACTCTTAAGGGGACTCCCTTGTAGGTAACTGTCTTTCTCTTCTTGCTTTTGAGATTTTCTCTTTGGAAGACGGCAGCATAGGTAAACACGGTACTTGACACCTCCCACAACCACATCAAAGTTACACCTAAACTAAAGAACAACCATCATTCAGAATTGCCCATAATCAAGATAAATTGCAGTCCTATGACTATGAAATTAAAGAAGCTACATCTAGACTGGTAGGAGGGGCAGAGGTACAGAAGGCCTTGTCCCACACCCACGTGTGGCAGATAAAAATCAGGAAGGATACCTCGGCTGTGAAGGTCCTCCCCAAGGACTAAGGGGTCCCAGTCCCACACCAGGCTCCCCTGCTCAGGGTTCCAGTGCTAGTAAGAGAAGTTCCCATGACTTCTGGTTGTAAAAACCAATGTGAATTGAGTCTGAGGGAGGCTGAATCTTCTGGAGTCCCAGGTAGCTCCTCTTAAAGGGCCTGTGCACAAACTTACTTGGACTTGTTCCTTCCTGGCTCCAGTGTCGGGGAGGCAGCTTGAAAGGCACCAGAGACAGACAAGGAAGAACTGAGTTATTTGGCATCAGGGTGAGAACTAGAGAGGCATCTTTCTCTTGGAGAGACATGCTGGCTAAAGGCCATTGTTCCTTTGGTGAGCCCTACCCCGTGGGGCCAGAAGACAGGCACCACATCTAGGACTCCAGTATTTGGCTCACACTGTTTGCCCCACCCTGGTGATTCCCTGAGGCCCTTTCCCAACCAACTTTAGGGCCCACCCAAGCTATTTCCAATGACTTTAACATAGGATTGGCCTCTCTTGGCTTCTGCTTCAGATTTTCCTAAAATCTCTCAAACAAGCAGCATCTGGCCTCAGCAAGCCCCATACATCTCACTAAATGGCCCCAGGCCTGGTACTAGCAGCAGCCAGCCTTGGTTCACAGCTTGACTTTGCCTGGGCACCTCCAAACCAAGCACAAGAAGCAGTCATCTGCAGATCGCTTTGTAGCTTATGCCTATTGGCCCTGGGCAGAACACAAATGGTGACTGACCTTGGCCTATGCCTCCTGGGAGGCACCAGAAGAGACACACTTGGTGGACAGCTTCAGACCATGTCAAGCAACACCACCCAACCACCTCCACAAGCAACACATTCAAGGGGTAAACTCAATGGGTACAAGAGCCCTGCTGAAGTAATTCTTGCTCTGTGTAGTGGGCCTGCACAGCTGATCCTCCAAGGTGGTCATAGGTCAGTGGTCAGTGGGCACAGCTAGTCCTTCCAGCTGATCAGCCTGAGTAAATTCCTCCCATTGACAGGCCAACAGCAACAAAGACTCAATTACAAGAGAAGGGTATACAGTCTACATGGGGGGTACACCTTGAGTGCCAAGCTGGGATGATCAGGGAGGCTATGGCACTGGATCCTACAAGACAACTACTATAATAGGCCATCCTACCAACCTTAGGAGATGTAACAACTTTACTTAATACATGTAAACAAACACAAGGAGGCAGCCAAAATGAGGAGACAAAGAAACATGTCCCAAATGAAAGAACAGAATAAAATTCCAGGAAAAGAACTATAGAAAATGGGTATAAGCAATCTAACAGATGCAGAGTTCAAAACACTAGTTATAAGGATGCTCAGGGAACTCAGTGAGGACCAGTCAGAAATGAAGGATGTACTAACTGAAATAAAGAATAATTTATAGGGAATCAATAGTAGAGTAGGTGAAGCCAAGAATCAAAACATCAATTTAGAATATAAGGAAGCAAAAAAACACCCAATCAGAATAGCAAGAAGAAAAATGAATCCAAAAACATGAGGATAGTGTAAGAAGCCTCTGGGACAACTTCAAGCATACCAACATTCACATCATGGGGGTGCCAGAGAGAGAAGAGAGAGCAAGAAATTGAAAACCTATTTGAAAAAATAATGACAGAAAACTTCCCTAACTTGATGAAGGAAACAGACATACAAGTCCAGGAAGCACAGAGAGTCCCCAACAAGATGAACCCAAAGAGGCCCACATCAAGACATATCATCATCAAAATGCAAAAGATTAAAGACAAAGAGAGAATCTTAAAAGCAGCAAGAGAAAAGCAGTTAGTTTACCTACAAGGGAGGTCCCATAAGACTGTCAGCTGATTTCTCAAAAGAAACTTTGCAAGCCAGAAGGGAGTGGAAAGAAATATTAAAAGTGATGAAAAGCAAGGACCTACAACCAAGATTACTCTGTCCTGCAAAGCTATCATTTAGAATCGATGGACATAAAAAGAGCTTCTCAGACAAGAAAAACCTAAAGGAATGCATCACCACCAAACCAATATTATATGAAATATTGAAGGTTCTTCTTGAAGAAGATAAAAAATATGAACAATAAAATGGCAGTAAATACATATCTATCAACAATTGAATCTACAATCAAAATGAACAAGCAGAACAGAAACAGACTCATAGATACAGAGAACTTTTTGTTGGCTGCGAGATGAGAGGGGCATTAGGGGATAGGCGAATAAGGTGAAGGAATTAAGAAGTACAAATTGGTTGTTAGACTGAAGAACCTCAGAGGGAAGGGGAGGCAGGAAGAGATAAACCAAATAACTTATATGCATATATGAATAACCAATGGACACAGGCAATAGTGTTGGGATGACTGGAGGGGTATGGGAGTGGGAAGGATGGGGTCAATGGGGGAAAAAGGGGGAGACAGCTGTAATGCTTTCAACAATAAAGATAAATTAAAGAATCTCCAAGAGTAGAGGGTGTCGAGTGTACGGTAATGGAAGGAAATTTGGCATTGGGTGGTGGGTACATGATGCAATACACAATATACCATAAAATTGTACACCTGAAATATATAATTTTATTAACCAATGTCACCCCAATAAATTTAGTTTAAAAAGGAAAAAAATATTTTGTCTTTAATCTTTCCTATTTTAACTATAATGTGTCTTGGTTGGTGTGGACCTCTTTGGTTTCATCTTATTAGGGACTCTCTAGGCGTCCTGGACTTGTGTGTCTTTTTCTTTCACCTGGTTAGGGAAATTTTTATTCTCTCTTTCTTTTTTTTTTCTTTTTTTTCAAATAGGTTCTCAATTCCTTGATCTCTCTCTTCTGTCTCTGGTACCCCTATGATAAGGATGTTGTTACATTACTTGATGGTGTCTCAGAGGTCCCTTAAATGTTCTTCATTTAATTTTCTTTTTATTGCTGATTTGGTGTTTTCTGCTACATTGTCTTTCAAATCACTGATTAGATCCTATGCTTCTTTTAATCTGTTGTTGATTCCCTCTAATGTATTCTTTATATATCTTCATTTCTGAGTGGTTCATTTTTGTGGTTTCTATGTTCATTTTATTATTACTATCTCTTTGTTGAAGTTCTCACTGAGTTCATCTATTCTTTTCCTAACTTCCTTGAGCACCCTTATAACCATTGTTTCAACTCTATATCTGGTAAACTGCTTGCTTCCATTTCAATAGTTCTTTTTCTGGAGATTTCTCCTCTTCTTCCATTTGGAGTGTTTCTTTGTCTCCTCATTTTGGCTGCCTCTCTGTGTTTGTTTTTATGTATTAGGTAGATCTGCTACGTCCAATGGTGGAATTGACCATCAGGTTGAGTGGCTGTGAGAACTGGCTGTGAATACAATAAAAAAACTGTTGTGTGGTGGCTGACCCCAGGGAGTAGGATTCACTTTAGTTGGGCTCTGGGGCTTGCCATGTGCACTTTTTGAGTGTGTTATTTGTGGTGCTAATTGGTTGGTACTCTGGTGTGGTCTTAAGCCAGACACCAGATGTGTTTGTATTGGGGCCTCTGAGGACAGGCTCCACTGCAGACCAAAATCAGCCACTGCAAGTGTTCAGCATGGGGCCATTTGGTAGGAGCTACAAATTGGTTTGCAGTGGTAGCTGCCTGTGCTGGGCTTGGAGGTACCTGGAAATGGTTAGGCTTTGAAACAAGGCCAGCTGCACTTGTACCAGGTTTGGGGCCCCTTAGCAAGTGATACAGGGCATGCGGAGGCCAGCTGCTGCTTGTTTGGAGTTTGTGGATCTTTGATAAATTTTAGAAAATTCCACAACAAAGGCACAGTCTGGCTGCTTATGTGGATCAGCTTCTGAAAGTAGTTTAGGCCTGGCAAGTGAATTGTGTAGGGCAGGATCTCAGAGAATAACCAGGGTGGGATGAGAGCAATATTAGCCAGGTTAATGGAGACTCAGATTTCGTGCCCACCTGTGCCTGTAGGCTGTGTGGAGGAAGGGCTCAACAAAGGGAACAATGGAGCTTGCTGGCACTTTAGTTGCAGAGAGAGCTGCCCCTCCAGCCCTCAGCCTGAAGCCTGTATGTCCCTGGCACTTTTCAAGATGCACTTTTCACTTCTCTTGAGTTTAAGGTGATTATTTGTGAGCTAGTGAGTCTGTCCTCAGGCCCTTTAAAGGATGTCTGAGTCTACAGCAGCCCTCTTTCTCACCTGGACTGAGTCCTGGCTGATTTTCACAGCTAGCTGTTCTGGTGACTCTTTTTTCCTGGCACTGGTGCTCAAGGCTGGGATATCCGGTGTGGGGCTGGGACCCGTCACTCCTCAGTGGGGACCTCCACAGCTAAAATCTTTCTCCTGATTCTTAACAGCCACACATGGGTGTGAAGCCAGCCCATTTCAAATCTTCGCCCTTTATACCAGTCTCAGTGTGGCTTCTTTACATCCTTAATGTAGGAGTACTGTTTGTATAGCCTCGAGGTGGTTTTTAAGGGTGATTGTTCTATAATTTAGTTGTAATTTTGATGTGGTAATGGGACATGGAGAATACAGCTTTAAACTTCCCTGCCATCTTGATGGAAAGTGACTTTAATTCTTTAGCCATGATTTACTTTTTTGAACATATTTATAATGCTTATTTTAAAATAATGGTCTAGAATGTCTAACATCTGGGAATCCTCAGTGACACTCTCTCTTGACTGTTTTTGTTTTTGTTTTTACCTGTGTATGATCCATACTTTCCTGTTTCTTTGTGTGGCTCATGATTTTTTGTCAAACCTGGACATTTTATATAATATTATGTGGTAACTTTGTAAATCACATTCCCTCATCCTGCATACGTTTGTTTTTGTTGCTAAGTTTTTGTTATTTTATTTTATTTGGGGGGAGGTGAGGGGAGGTGGTGTTATTTATTTCTTAAGTAACATTTCTGGGTTAAATTTCTAAAGTCTGTATTCTCTTCAGTCTGAGGTCACTGAAGTCTCTGCTTGGTTGTGTTAAGTGGTCAGCAATGATTGGTCAGGAATTTTCTTAAATTCCTTGAACCAATAAGTCATATACACTTTGCTGAGCAGCTATGTGTGTGTATATAATGAACTTAACACTGCAGCAGACAATTTACAACATTGTCTTAACCTTCACTTATAAGGACTCAAGGTCAGACAGGGGTGATATATTAGAGTTTTCTCAGGTTTTCCTGGGAATGTACACAATCCTGCTATTTGCATATCCTTCTAGATCCCCAGGAATATGTCAAAGCTTTTCAAAGCCCTCATGGATATTTTGTTCTCAGATCTTCCTTTTAAATGCTTGGAAGGTCTCCTGTATGCCCCAACTAATATTATGATCTTAGGGGACTGTAGTGTTAAACAATTGCAGCTAGTTCTTTATAAAAAGCACCCTGGGAATAGGGATTTTCCTTTGGAGTAAGCTCTGAACCAGATCAAATAACAAAACACACTGTGAATGGAGCTTTTACTGGGAGCTGCAAAACAGGTCAAATTGTGACAATGCTTTGGGGATAAGACTTCTCAGGAACTCCAAACACATTTGTCCCCAATCAGTAACTGAAAGACTACTCTTTTTCATAGCTACCATAGAACTGGGGGGAGGGATATGTGAATAAGTCAAATTAAAAATGCCCCAAACCATGCCGTTTTGTTTTTGTATTTTTTTTTTGTTTTTTACTGTGGTTCAGTAGTTTTTCCTGAATAAACTTCCTTCAGATTGTTTTAAGACTTTGGTTAATTTCTTGAATCCTGAAAATGTTATTTTTTTAAATATGTTTTTATTGATTTTTTTTTTAGAGAGAGAGGAATGGAGAGACAGAGATAGAAACATTGATGTGAGAGAGAAACATCGATCAGCTGCCTCCAGCACGCCCCCTACTGGGGATGGAGCCCGCAACCCGGGCATGTGCCCTGACCAGGAATTGAACCAGGACCTCTCAGTCCATGGGACGACGCTCAATCCACTGAGCCACACTGGCTGGGCAAGAAAATGTTCATTTTTATCATTCTGTTATTTTGTTGAAGTCTTTTATGGAGCAGTAGATTTAGAAAGTCCCTCAGTCTATCATTCTGAGTTATGTCTCTCGAGTGGATTCTTAAGCCAAAGTATTATATTTTGTAGTTTTTTCATAGTCTTAGATTCATCTTATTATTCCAGACCACTGAATTCTTTTTACATGTTGATTACATAATATATTAACTCATCCAATCGTATCTTAAATGTCCTTATCATAATCATTAATTAAATTATTTGATTTACTTTCAGAAGGTTTAGATTGGCAAGATCCTGTAGGCTCCTATAGAGACCACCTAATGAAGAAGTTTCAATATCCATGTTCCTTTCAAATATGCCCCTAATCACACTATCTTCATTTTCACTCCACAAAGATAAATATCTAAATATATATTGTATACAATTTCAGCTGGACAGCATTTCATTAATATAGGACCTCCTCAGTATATGTATTTTGTAGTTGTATCTTTTACAGACTTAAGTTGTGCACATGCTATTATATAGGTGTTTGGTGCAGAGTTGGGCTAAGAGAATAGAAACTTTAAGTAGAATGAATAATTCTCCTTGCCATTCCACTCAACAAGCATATGGCTTGGCGTGATTGTGCAATGGTACATATGACTGTGCTGTCCTCTCAGTTAGTCTAAGTTTCAACATGCCTCCTATAATGCAAACATCTTGCCATGCTCAGTGTGTTTCTTATTTTTAAGATATGTATTTTTCATCCAATATGGCCCCTAAATGCAATCCAAGTATTTTATCTGGTGCTCAGCGAAAGACACAGCAATCTGTTCCAACTCAAGAGGAAAAACTGGCTATGTTGGTCTCACTGAAAGATAATATGTAGCTCTCAAACATTGTACTTTCCTAGAATAATTTTAGCTGTATTCTATTTATGCCTTATGAGCAAACTTTATAATTCATTCCTAGATGCATCTATGCCATATAGAAAACCTGGATCATTCCAAGGAAATCTTGCCTTGATCAATGACAATAGCCTCCATTTTTCACTTTATTTCCCAGTTTATTCCTCAGTGTTGGTGACAAAATATAAGCCACCTGAAAGAAAACATAGCAGGAACTCTGTCTTATGCAAATTAAATTTATCTCTCTTTCATCAAAGTGTTGCTGTTTCCTGGGGATGTATTAGATATTGTCCTCCTACCTCCTGTTTCACTAGACATACTCAAGAATTTCCTACTGGCTCCTCAATAAAAGTTGATTATAAACTAAGCACAAGATGAATAAGAGTTTGTATATCTATAGTATGGCATTATAAGACAATCTAGAGACAGAGTTGAGTTTCTACAATGACCTTGATACTAGGAGTTCACTGATAATCATGCTATCCAATGTAGTGCACTAATTCTTGTTTAAAAGCTTCAGATAGGTTGGTCTACAATTTCTAAAGAGTAAGCCACCAAAAATTGCACTGACAGGAAAGTTACTTATGGAAAAGAAATAAGCTTGTTGAGTAAAATAATTCCCTTGCATATTTTTATAGCTTTATTGCTTGAGAGGATTTGGCATAAAAAAAAAAAAAAAGAAAGAAAGGTGAAGATTTTTCTTTCTTTCATTTTTATTTATTTTTTAGAGAGAGAGGAAAGGAGAGGGAGAGAAAGATAGAAATATCGATGAGAGAGAACATCAATTGGCTGCCTCCTGCATGGCCCCCACTGGGGATCTGGCTTACAACCTGGGCATGTGTCCTGACTGGGAATGGAACCAGTGACCTCTTGATGCATGGGTCGATGCTCAACCACTGAGCCATGCTGACCGGGTGAAGTTTTTTCTTTCTCTATTGAGCAGATCATGGTATTCAGACTCCCTAGCTCAGAATCACCCATAAAACTGACTAAAAATGAAGATTCACTAGCCCCCTCCACCAGTTTATGAAATATTCCCAGATAATTCTGGTACAAACTACAGTATAAGCTGGTACCTCCACATAATTCCAATATACACCACAGTTTGAAAACCACTGCTCCTGGCATTGTGGGCATCTCAGAAAGTAAAGCTGATTTGTTGAGTAAAGCAGCAAGAAAGGCTTTTTCTCCCCCTCACCTTGCTACTCTTCACTTTGTTAACAATAGAAGTTTATTTTTCTACCTTCAAAAAAAGTTATATTTTTGCCATTTCAAGTTTGGATCTGTTTCAGTCTCTTTATTAGTAATCAAACAATACTATTCCATCACACTGTGGTGAGGCTCAGAGAGCCTACTCAGTGGGAAGTGCTCCACCTTTGCATGAGAATCCTGACACCTGGTCTCCTGATTGTGGTTAAGAATAGTTCCACCTGAACCTGATTCAGGGGAGGATTGTGTGCTGGCTGCAGGGCCACTTATTGATTTAAAAAATGTGTGGCTTGCTTTCCAAAAGAGGTTGCCTGCCACTGTGTTTTGAGTCACTTTATTTTAACATGAAGAGGAACTGGAGAGGGAATTGTTTTGAAATATTTTGTTTCACTAGCTCTTGGATCTCCATCAGCTTTTAAGATAATCAGTGCAACCCTATGGCCATTGGATGGAAATGTTCACTTCTCTAGAGACTTGTTCAGGTATAAGAAGTTAACTTTTTCTGTTAGAGAGTTACTACTGTTGGGTCACTGAATGCCTTAGGTGAAACATGTTTATGGCTTTTAGGTAAGTTTTTCTGATTCTATATACTGCTGTTCACCTTGTGAATGTCTCTTTGAATTGCAAAATGGATACATGTAATGGTACAGACAATTAGAAATTTAGTCAATTTGTTGTGCTAGTGTTCAGAAGAACAACAATGCATCACAAAATTCTAGGACTGGAAGGTACATTGATAAAATAGTTTACCAGTTATCTTAGATGCCCCTGAAGCAATGTTAACAGATAACTGTCCACATACACTATTTCTTCTTTTACCCTCTCCCTAATTCTCAATCCCTTATGTTCTCAGCACATTCTTTTCTATTTCTTCCTGCTTTTCCTGACTGAGGGCTACCATTGGTATCCAATAAAATCCAACAATGCTACTTATAACCTAATCTCATTTATTTTTCTGCACAGAGAACTACACTAAGACTTTTAATGATACATTGAGTTGGGTAAGAACTACTCAGGCTGTTAGTACAAAAAAACTTGGTTTTTAATTCTGGTTACACAAGTAACAATGTGACCTTAGACATTGGTTCTAGACCCATCAAAACCTTATTTTTTATGTATAAAATAAGGCTCAGGATTCCTGCATCACAGCATAGATTAAAGGTATCACCATTTACAACATTCATTCAGTAAAAGCTGCCCTAAAACTGATTAAGTCTTCAAATAATTAATTACTTAGCTCTCTTTATAAAGCCAGGAATAGAATGGAAGTTATAAAATGTCTTCTGTGGTTAGTAAGGATTAAATATATCACAGACATAGTGTTATGCATGACATTTATTATATGTTCACTGAATGTGTTTTATGAATATTAACAGAAAAATGTTACTGGTAATAAGATCATTCATTCTGAATTATCCAAGATAGAATATTTAAAATGAGCACTATTACCATGTCTCATGAAAAATCACATAAATTGCAACACATTTGTGTACTAACTGTATTTCCTGGAAGTAGACTGAAACATCTTTTATTAGATCCCTAGGCCTGATTTTAGATTGAGACATGTGATAACCTTACTTCCTGGGAATCATGTAAAATGACGGAATAGTTTGCTTAGGGTTTTAGTGCCTGTCATAGCAGTCTCTAAGTCCCAAAGGCAGAAAAATGGTATAAAAGAGGAGGGGACTGGATAAAGGAGGTGAAGGGATTAGCCAAAGAACATATATTCATGACACATAGACACAGACAACAGTGTGATGATGGCCAGAGGGAAGCGGGGGAGGGAGGGGCTGGATGGAGGTGGGCAAAGGAAGGGAAAATGGGGACATCTGTAATAACGTCTACAATAACAATAAAGTTAAAAAAAAAATGCCACAGAGTTTTGTAGGACCAACACTTTCCTTTGCACTTCCAGGAGCAAGGGAAGTCCCTGGCTCAGCAACTTGTGGACCAATTAGAGAACCTGCCAAGGAAAGAAACTGAATTATTTCTAGTTTGGCCACTTGCTCCTGGATTAGCCAAATCATTTTACCTCTTAAACTTCTCTAATTGACATGTGTCTAATGAAGCAGGGGGAAATTGCTAAGAAGGAAAATTTTAACTAAACAAATAAAGTAACGGGGGGCAGAGAGGCTTATGGTAGCTTTTGGATGTTATTTATTATAGAGCCTTTTATCAGGGAAAATATTTTTCACTGAAGTACACTTTCATATTTAACAAATTATAAAGATTATTTAATATGGTCAACCTGTAAATTTGTGAAGCCATATTCATTGTAAGTGTTGGTTAAAAAAAAAATAAACTTAAAAAAAATGATAATGAGCTGGAGGTTAGTCTCAAGGAAGAGGTCAGACAACAATCTATTTTGGATATAATTCCATAGCCCCATTCTGATATCTAACATCTTAAATGTCTTTAAATACATCTCTTCACTGGTATTTAACAGTGGAGTTGCTGGAAAGCAAAACCATTTTTTATTAATGAAGATTATTTTGTTAAGTATAATTAATACTCTGTACTAGATAAGAAACATTTAAAGCTGTGCTATGTCATTTGATAGCCAGATTGCTGATTTAAGGAAAATTAGAGACATTTGGAGCTGAATTGAATACACTGCCAATTATCACACTTTTCTTTCTCTCCTTTGATTCTTTACTGACTACAATATTGGATAGATAGAAGAGAGAGGGTAAATATATCAGCTGGGCTCTGTGAAGTTCCAATGATAAGCAATATCTATATGGGACTGTGGGCCAAGGAAGAGGCCCATGAGACTATGTGAGTCTGAGAAAGGCTCTATCTATCATGGACCATTGGGACAAAAGCAAAAGCTGACAAAAAACATATATGTTTTGAATTTGTTTTATTTAATAAAATATGAACATTACCTATGAAAATAAAGCTGACTACTTTAAATTAGTAGAGACTTTGCTTCATAGCATCTGTGTTTACATTTAAATGTTATAGTTAGGCAAGGATGTGACCGTATATCATTAAGTTCTTATGAGGTCAAATAAAATAACCTACCTGAATCACAAAAAATTCATATTGTTATGAAAACTCAGATACCTGTACTGAGTATGGACATTCAGCTGAATAAAGGACAAAATGAAAAGGTAAAAACCAAACTTAATTGTGAAGTAAAGATGCTCATATTATGAAAATAGCAACAAAATTTAAGTAGGTGAATACTGAATGCCTTGAAACATATAATGCATATTTTATTATTTTTCTCAAGCAAAAGAAAGTTAGGATGGCAAAGGAGCAAAGATACAAATAGATACATTTGGTTTTTATCTATTAGTTTGCAGGAGAAAAAAGGCCCCTGTTTTTTATTTGACCTTATATTGATTTACTTCCTCACACAGAAGTTCAAAACCTCTCTTCCTTCCCCTTTTTCCCCCCAAAAGGAGGTCTCTTTTTTTTTTTTCTGGCAATCTTGTTTTCTCAGCAAAGGTTTCTTTCAAAAGAAAAACAAAATCCCTGATGATCACAAAGGATATACGAAGATGGCTTGTCCTTTTTCTGTGGGAGAAAAATAATCTATTTGCAAAATAATTGGGAAGCTCAATCAAAAGGTAAATTTGTCCTGGACAGGAGGGAAAAAATATCAAAATCTAGTACAAAAAAGAATTATACTAAAAGAAAAAGGAATCTAGGAATTCTTAGTAGGCCTATATTTTCTCATAAATGCTTTTGACTTATGGCGAGACTACATCAACCATATATCTAGGATATGTGCCAAAAAACTCTGGATCCATCCATACCTCTTGAAGCAGCATATCTATACTGTGATATCAGATAGATTCATACATGAACGGATCTTCAAAAGGTTGTTATATCCAACAACAATAAATCACTTCCTCAGTTTAACTGAGGGAGATGAAAATCAGATTTCCAATTCAACTGAAATGTTTGTGCTCTCTATTCTGTATCTGCATTACAGAAAAACATGAACCTAGAACTATCTTTGAAAAAAAAAAAACAGCTAGTGATTACAATCCATCATGCTGACAAATCACTTGTAGATATAATCATAGTAATATCTACAAACCCGCTATGTGCTCACTTAACCTGGATGATTATTATAGGTGTTCCTGCTCCTTGTGTGGTTCTTCATAAATCTTTGTAATAACTGCCCCGTTCAATTTCTAGAGATATAATAAAAGTATCCCAAATATAACTCACAAGCATTTATGCATTCAAAAAATATATTATTGACTACCTGCTAAGTAACAAGTAATGTGCTACTTGGATACAAGAGAGAACAGAAAAAATAAGGGAAGAAAAATAGGAGGGAGAGAAGGAGGAAAAGACATAGACAAGAAGGAAGTAAGAAGGAATGGCAGGAAGGAAGGAAGAGAAAGAAAGGCAAAACTCCTGACCTCATGAAGCATGCAGGCAAATGGGAGTGATAAATAACAGTCACAAAGTAATAATACATGCAAACTAGCAACTGTGATAAGTACTAAAGAAGTATATTATACTATGGAAGCATATAATAGAGGTATTTGACTTATTTAGAAAGATTGGAGAAGACATCCCTGATGTGGCAATTGAGCAAAGACATAAAACATCAACAGCAAAGGGTAGAGATGAGTGTTTGTGGGATTTGTTTCTATTTTGTACACCAGTCTGCATTCTTATCTTTGCAAATTGGGATGGAACAGGGAAGAGAAATCATGGTCATCTTTACTAACCTGTTCTGAAGCCTCCTTCAGAGTTGAGCCAGCACTAGACTACCTACATTCACATACCTTCCTCTGGGTTATTCCCAGTCTGTCCCCAAAAAACTAGAAAGCTAAAGATGCCTCAAAAGGAGCTTACTCCTCCTGATCCAAAATGCACCCATCCTTTCACAATGATTTGGAAGTAGAAGAAAAAAAGAAAATAAAGAAATAATCTGAAATATTTATTTGCTTTGTTATGTCCAAAGACATTTGGCTTCTCTTTCATTCTGCGCTACATATGTATGTGAGAGAACACAGGTTGGATTATTTTGCTCAATATATAATATTATGTCTAGTACTAATCAGTATTATTTTGAGCTTCTTTTTGTTTTGTGATTAACTTAAAAAACAAAGGTAATGTGAAGTAATCTATAATTTTCCCAAAAGATGATCACATTATACTTGGAACTGCAATAGTCAATTTCTTAAATAGCCAAAGATTTAATTAATGAGTGCTTACATTTTAAAATTCACCTAGTTTATTTAAGTATTTTTTCATCAAAATCTAGACATTCTTAGGTTAGTACTCTGCCATTCATTTCCCTACTTACTAGGCCTGTGAAGGAATCAATTCTTGATTCCCCTTATTCAGTATGCATTAGATACTCTTGTTTATGTTCCATTTATAATGTGTCTTGTTTTGACTACTCAAATGTACATAATTTAGATGTTTCTTATACTTTTTTAAATGATTTGTTTTCTATTTTTTGTAGCTTTCTCATTTGTTTTTTATTTATTTACATAGATTTTTAAACAACTAAGTGTTCTCCCTTTTTCAGCTTTTTTCCGGCCCATTTAAAAAATATATACAGATTCCTCTGCCATTCAGAAGTATATCATTATCTGAAAAGCGTCACTTCAATCATAGGTTGATTTATGATAGCAAATATAAAAATAATATAAATGGGTCCTGGCGGTTTGGCTCAGCGGTTACAGAGTCGTCGGCCCATGAACCAAAGAGCCGAGGGTTCAATTCTGGTCAAGGGCATATACCTGGGTTGCGGTTTGTTCCCTGGTCCTGGTTGGAGTTGTGGGGGAGGCAACCAGTCGATGTCTCTCTCTCTCTCTCTCCCTCCCTCCCACTCGATCTGAAGATGAATGTAAAAGTATCCTCTAGTGAAGATTTAAAAAAATAATAATATAAACGGACAAATATAAGTACAGGTTTAAGTAAATGATGGAATGTTCATACATTGTGTTATCATGTAGCAATTTAAATGATAATAGCAAAGAGTTTACAAAAACAGTGTGGATGTTTATACTATCCTGATTAAAAATCAAACTATGTAGTTTAGTCTACAATATTATTATGGATTTGTAGAAATCAAAAACCACTCTATAGAAAAAATACTGGAGGTAAATATGTGAAAGGAGCAGTGATTATTACTGGGGAGTGGGGTTATTTAGGTGATTTTTAAATTTATATTCCAATTTTAGACTATGAATACATTTTTATTTTTTTTTAATTTTATTATTATTATTTTTTATCCTCACCGGAGGACATTTTTCCATTTTTTGTTCAGATAGAGTGGGAGGGAGAGAGAGGAAGAGAGAGAGAGAGAGAGAGAAACATCGATGTGAAAGGGACACATCGAGTGGCTGCCTCCCTCACGACCCAACCAGGGGCCGGGGACAAACTGCAACCGAGGTACGTGCCCTTAGCGGACACCGAACCCTGGTCTCTCTGGACCGCAGGCCGACGCTCTAACCGCTGAGCCAAACCGGCCAGGGCTATGAATACATTTTTAAATGAAAGTTAATTTTTTTTTGTTCTTTCTAACTATGGATTTTACTGGTCAAAGCTTTAGTAATACAGATTTTAAATGACAAGTTTATCAATTTACCATAGAACATTGTGGTAGGTAACTTCTAAGCTGGTCCTCAATGATGCCAGACTCCTGGCATTTATGTCCTTGTGTAATCACTTTCTTTTGAATGTATGCTGAACAAACTGACTTGCATTTAATAAATAGAATACAGTAAAAGAAAGTGGATGCCTCTTCCAAGATTAAGTACAAACATCAGGGCTTTTGTCTTGTGTGTGGCTCTCTGGCTCTCCTTGATCAGTCTGATGAAGCCAACTTTCTTGTTGGGAGCTGCTCTGTGGCAGGGCCTTACATGGCAAGTAACTGAGAATTGCCTCCAACTGACAGCCAGTAGGTAAAAAAAGCAATCAGTTGATTATTCTGCAAGGAACTGAACCCTGACAAGAATCACATAAGTGAGCTTGGAAGCAGATCCCTTCCCCAGTGGAGGCATCAGTCAGCCCTTGAAGACACCTGATTTCACCCTCATTAGAGACTGAAATTGAGGACCCAGAAAATCCATACCTGGACTCTTCACCCACCAAAACTTTACATGTTTGTAGTGTTAAGCTGTTAAGTTTTAAGGTCTGTGTAATGCAACAACAGGTAGCTAATGCAGATATTTTCTGGCACTTTTTTATTTTATTTTATTTATGTATTTAATTTATTTTTGTTAGAGATGATTCTCCTTTTTCCCCCCATTGACTCCCTCCTCTCCATCCCCTCCCACCCTGTCCTCAGCTTTGTTGTCTATGTCCATCGGTTATGCATACATGCATATAAGTTCTGTGGGTTATCCCCTCCCTCCCCCCCACCCCTTCTGAGGTTTGTCAGTCTGTACCCTACTTCCATGTCTCTGGGTCTACTTTGTTCATCAGTTTGTTTAGTTCATTATGTTCCACAAATAAGTGAGATCATGTGATATCTGTCTTTCTCTGCTTGGCTTGTTTCATTTAGCGTAATACTTTCCAGGTCTCTCCATATTGTCTCAAAGGATAAGAGATCTTTCTTTCTTATAGTTGCATAGTACTTTATTGTGTATATGTACCACAACTTTTTTATCCACTCATCTACTGATGAACACTTGGGCTCTTTCCAGATCTTAGCTATTGTAAATAGTGCCGCTATGAACATAGGGGTACATATTTTCTTTCTGATTGGTGTTTCAGGCTTCTTAGGGTATATTCCTAGAAGTGGGATCACTGGGTCAAATGGCAGTTCAATTTTTAATTTTTTGAGGTAACACCATAGTGTTTTCCATAGTGGCTGCACCAGTCTACATTCCCACCAGCAGTGTGCTAGGGTCCCTTTTTCTCCGCACCCTCGCCAGTACTTGTTGTTTGATGATTTGTTGATGGCAGCCATTCTGACAGGTGTGAAGTGATACCTCATTGTTGTTTTAATTTGCATCTCTCTGATGATTAGTGATGTTGAGCATTTTTTCATATGTCTCTTGGCTATTTGTATGTCCTGTTTGGAGAGGTGTCTCTTTAGGTCCTCTGCCCATTTTTTAATTGGGTTCTTTGTCTTCCTTTTGTTGAGTTGTGTGAGTACTCTATATATTTTGGAAATTAATCCCTTATCTGATGTATCATTGGCAATTATGCTCTCCCATACAGTGGGTTCCTGTTCCATTTTGATGGTTGTTTCTTTTGCTGTGCAGAAGCTTTTGAGTTTGATGTAGTCCCATGTGTTCATTTTTTCCTTTGTTTCTGTTGCCTTAGGTGATGTATCAGTGAAAATGCTGCAGCATATGATGTCTGAAATTTTGTTACCTGCATTTTCTTCTAGGATTTTTATGGAATCACAGGTCACATTTAAGTCTTTTATCCATTTTGAGTTTATTTGTGTGTATGGTGTAAGTTGGTGGTCTAGCTTCATTTTTTTTTCATGTAGCGTCCAATTTTCCCAACACCATTTATTAAAGAGGCTGTCTTGACTCCATTGTATGCTCTTGCCTACTTTGTCAAATATTAATTGAGCATATTGTCTTGGGTCAATTTCTGGGTTCTCTATTCTGTTCCATTGATCTATGTGCCTGTTCTTGTGCCAATACCAGGCTGTTTTGATTACAGTGGCTTTGTAGTATAACCTGATGTCTGGTAATGTGATCCCTCCTACTTTGTTCTTCTTTTTCAAGATTGCTGTGGCTATTCAGGGCCTTTTTTGGTTCCATATGAACTTTTGGAGTATTTGGTCTAGTTCTGTGAAGTATATCGTTGGTATTTTGATGGGGATTGCATTGAATCTATATATAGCTTTGGGTAGTATGGACATTTTAATGATGTTAATTCTTCCAATCCATGAACAAGGTATATGCTTCCACTTTTTAATATTTTCCTCTATTTCTTTTATCAATGACCTGTAGTTTTCTGTGAAGATATCCTTTATGTCTTTGGTTAACTTTATTCCTAGGTATCTTAATTTTTTTGCTGCAATGGTAAATGGGACTGTTTTTTTAGTTTCTCTTTCTGTGAGTTCATTGTTGATGTATAAGAATGCCGACGATTGCTTGATATTAATTTTGTATCCTGCTACTTTGCCAAATTCATTTATTAAGTCTAGTAGATTTTTGATGGAGTCTTTAGGGTTTTCTATGTACAATATCATGTCATCTGCAAATAATGACAGTTTCACTTCCTCCTTTTCAATTTGGATCCCTTTTCTTTTTTCTTCATGTCTAATTGCTGTGGCTAAGACTTCCAATACTATGTTAAATAAGAGTGGCAAAAGTGGACATCCTTGTCTTGTACCCATTCTTAAGGGAAATGTTTTTAGTTTTGCCCATTGAGTATGATGTCTGTCTGGCACTTTTTTTTAAAAAAAGTATGTTTTCATTGATTTATTTTTTTAAAGGGAGAGGAAGGGAGAGAGAGAAACATTGATGTGAGAGAGAAACATCTATTGGCTGCCTCCTGCACGCCCCCCACTGGGGATCAAGGCCACAACCCAGGCATGTGCCCTGACTGGAAATGGAACTGGGACCTCCCATCATGGGATAATGCTCAATCCACTGAGCCACACCAGCTGGGCTTTTCTGGCACTTTTAAATATTTTAGATTTTGTTTCATCCAAATAGTCCCCAAATAACATTTGTGATTAAAGGATAATCCAATGATAAAAATTAGGGTAGTAGAAATCTATAGCATTGGTTAAATAAAAATATATAGATAAAGATAATTCGAATCACCTGAGACAAATGGTTATTGTCTTTAACATTTGGGTGTAAATTAAATCTCTAATACAAGGATTATCATAGAGCTGAATGTGAATATAGGAATTGCAGTGGATGAGATAGAGAGTATACTATAATGCAGAAGAGGAAAGGGGAAATTCATGACTCATGCATGTGGTCTTTGGAGAAGGAAATCTCTCTTTCTATTCTTAACCCTTGCATACTAGGTACCAAGAGTTTACTTAAAGACAATAAGTAATAATAAGACTTGAACAGAAATTCCCAAAGCCTTTTAGACTTGCCTGTGAGGGAAATACAATGACCAGTTTCATTATGTTACAATCCAATACACTCTCTTTCTCTAATTTTTGTTCAGTTTGTTAGTGGCCTCTATAGCAGAATATTATACAACATTTAAAACTAGAACTTCTTTAAGTTGATATAAATGAATCTCACAGATATTCAATTTAAAAAGCATTGCAGAAGAAAGCATAAAGAATGATGAAATTTATGTTAACAATTTAAATACTATACATTATAACTGTATATAATGCTATACATCATAATGTATACAATACTATACATTGCAATGTATATACTACTATACATTTTTTAGTAAGATAAGGATATAATAAATATTTGAGCGCTGGCCAGTGTGGCTCAGTGGTTGGAGCATCGGCCCATGCACCAAAGGGTTTTGGGTTCGATTCCCACTCAAAGGCACATACCTGGGTTGAAAGTTCGATACCCGCCCAGAAAACAAATCTATGTGTCTCTCTCACATCGATGTTCCTCTCTCTCTCTCGCTCCTTCCCCCTCTTCCACTCTTTCAAAAAATCAATGGAAAAAAATATTCTCAGGTGAGGATTAACAAAACAAAACAAAATAAATAAATAAACATTTGAGCAAATGCCTGAAAATAGTGCATACCAAATACAGGATAATGGTTATTCTCTGAGTTAGGAAAGTAATACACTAATGGAAGTTTACATTAGTAATTGCAACAGGAAAAAATTTACCTTTACATTGCTAGAACTGGAAGTCACTATTTAAACCAAATAATCAAACTTAGTGTCATGAATACTAGCAAAACCTAGCATTGCAGACATAGTGACATGATGCAATATGAAGCACACAGCATCACTTATGGTTTTTTTAATAAAAAACTGTTTATCCTAGTTTAAACCCCCTTTAGATCTAACTTCAAGTTTATAGAAACTACAAGGAAGAGAGGACCATGTTGAACAACACTTGGAGACAACATCCAAAATAAGAGTATTTTACATGACAATTGGCCTGATATTTCCAAAGTGTCATTGTCATGAAATAAAAAAACATAAGATAAGAAAATTGCTCTGGATTTAAAGATTCAAATACTTACAATACATTTGCCTCGATTGGACCCTGGCTTAAAAAAAAAAAAAGAAAAAGCAGTTATGAAAGATGTGTATGCATATAGAGAAATAGAGGTCAAGCAACTGTGACAATAGTTTAGCAACAGCTAATAGTTATATGATTGAAGAACATACAATTTATTCAACTTATCTGTATGTTTGAGAACTTTCATAATAAAACATTAGGAAAGAATGGATTATTCATTCAGTAAATGTTACTGAGATAACTGATTATCTATTTAGATAAAAAGTAGATTCTTACCTCACACTAAACATTTAGAAGTATAGAATAATCATATTCATGCCCTTAGGGTAGGGGAGAATTTCTTAAATTACTCGCAGAAGGCAAACCAAAGAAAAAAAGTACAAACTGACTATATTAAAATTAAAAGCTCTTGTATGTCAAAAGATAGTTTTCTTACCTTAAATTCCCCAGAAAGCACAGTATGAGACAAAAGTTTAGGTATATGTAGTTTTCAGGGTATATGATCTAAGGGAGCAGGAGTGAGGGACAGGGAAAACAAAGCCAAGATAAGGATGCATTATCAAATTGACAATCTCTACAGGCCATTGGTTACTTTTCCTCATGGGGCCATTTGATTAGCTATATGCAACACATCTAAAAACTCTGTTTAGGAGGAGTTAGAGGATGGGATTTATCCACTAGCCTTCATATTGATTGTCAAAGTTTTGCCTCATGGAAAATTTACTCTTTTATACTTCCAGGTTGTATCTACATGAAACCTGAATGGGTTCTTGCATTGTCTCTTGTCCACTGTAACAATAAAGGAGCCCAAATTAAATAGAGGATAGCAGCAAGTAGTACACAATTTGAATGTGAGGTAAAGTGCTGTCAGATTGCATCTGCATAAAACTGGTCAGATCTGGCACAATAATGGTATCTATGACAGTGGTAAGAATAGCAGACAGGTAAGGCCAAGAGAAACTGAAGATGTATGTAAGAGGTATCTAACAGTGCACCCAAACACCAAATACATGATAGTGATTACATCTAGAGAACGTGATTAGGGATATTAATTCAGAAAAGTAGGAAGGTATATAGGAGTCTTCAACTGTATATGTAATATTTTATTTCTTTAAAATCATATATAAGGCAATAAAATGTTCAGATTTGAGAAAGCTGGGTGGTACATAGATAGGTGTTTATTATACTATTTGTAATACTATTCCTATGATATTCATTATGAAGTATTTCAATATACAAATTCAAAAACAGAGTCTATAATGTTTAAAGAAGTCAATAACTTGTTATGAATTAATTGCCTTTCAAATTATCATGGCCAAACATAACTTTGTTCTTATCTTTAGAGTTTGTTATAATGTTATTTTCTAACACTCCCTCAACCTTATTTTGGAGAGATAATTACTGGATTGGTATTATATAACTTAAGACCACTGGGCATTTAAAATACTTGTGGTTTTTCATAGCTGTTAATAGTGAAAATTTAAGTTTAAAGTGTCATTTTTTGTGACTGCCTTCTTTCTCCATCAACTTTGCATGGCTCATTCCTTCAATTCTTTCATTATGTGTTCCCCATAGAACCTTTCCCTTACCATTACAGCTAAAGGAACATATTATAAAGTACTATTTTCTTACTCTACTTTTTATTCTTTGTAGCTCATTAAAATGTATATTTGTTTGTTGCTCATTTCCCATCATTAGAATATAAGTTCTATGATAGCAAACTATTGTGCTAATCACTGTATAGCTAGCATATAGAAGAGTGCCTGCAATATTTTAAGTAATGAATAAATACTTCATTGATGAATGAATGAAAAAATAAATGACTATCTGCAATCATTTTACACAGTTGGCAGATTTATTAAAGTTTTTTACATAAAAGAAAGTGAAAACAGAAAGACAAAGAGACAAATGCAAAAAGTAAAACACGCGTCTTTGATTAATATAAACACATATCCATATTTATGTGTAGGTATATATATATATATATATATATATATATATATATCTTTATATAAAGTATAATTATATTGTATATATATATACATATATATACACACATATACGTATAATGCCCATATATACATAATTTTTTTTTAATCAGGAGAACATGGACTTCCTTCTGTTCTGAAGAAGAGGGAAAAAAAAACCTCAACAACAGATATTTGCATTGTAACTGCTCCATTTTTTGAAATTAAACTCAATGATTTTCTATTTTATTTTATTTTATTTATTTATTTTATTTAGGATATGTTTTATTTATTATTATTTTTAAATTATTTTTATTAATTTATTTTTGTTACAGATGTTTCTCCTTTTTCCCCCATTGACACCCTCCTCCCCATCCCCCCCACCCCATCGCCAGCTTTGTTGTCTATGTCCATTGGTTATGCACACATGCATATAAGTCCTGTGGTTTATCTCTTCCCCCCCACCACTCCTTCTTCTGAGGTTTGTCAGTCTGTACCCTACTTCTATGTCTCTGGGTCTATTTTGTTCATCAGTTTGTTTAGTTCATTATATTCCACAAATAAGTGAGATCATATGATATTTGTCTTTCTCTGCTTGGCTTGTTTCGCTTAGCATAATACTCTCCAGGTCCCTCCATGTTGTTTCAAAAGATAGGAGCTCTTTCTTTCTTACTGCTGCATAGTATTCCATTGTATATATGTACCACAGCTTTTTTATCCACTCATCTACTGATGGACACTTGGGCTGTTTCCAGATCTCAGCGATTGTAAATAGTGCAGCTATGAACATAGGGGTACATATTTTCTTTCTGGCTGGTGTTTCAGCCTTCTTAGGGTATATTCCTAGAAGTGGGATCACTGGGTCAAATGGCAGTTCAATTTTTAATTTTTTGAGGTAACACCATAGTGTTTTCCATAATGGCAGCACTAGTCTGCATTCCTATCAGCAGTGTACTAGGGTCCCCTTTTCTCCACACCTTTGCCAGCACTTGTTGTTTGATGATTTGTAGATGGTGGCCATTCTGACAGGTGAGAGGTGATACCTCATTATTGTTTTAATTTGCATCTCTCTGATGATTAGTGATGTTGAACATTTTTTCATATGTCTCTTGGCCATTTGTGTGTCCTGTTTGGAGAGATGTCTCTTTAGGTCCTCTGCCCATTTTTTAATTGGGTTCTTTGTCTTCCTTTTGTTGAGTCGTATGGTTCAATGACTTTCTAGAAAAGCAATAAGTTTTCAAAGCTTGCCTTAGCAAAAGACATCTTGTTATAAACTAAAACAGAACTTATTTGAACAACTAAAGATTTTTTAGCATGGATTTCAAATAATTTAATTGACATATTAATAATGGTTACTATTATAATTTGTAGAGAAACATTTCTATATTTAAACAACTTTATATTTTATAGGCTTTTAATTCTATTCAATTTATTTTTTAATGTTTGTTATTATATATATACTTGAAAACATCCTTGTTGCCTACGATTTAAACAAAGTAGAAACATTAAGAGAAGCCAAACACAAGCATATTTTTACATAAATGACATCATACCATATATATCCCGTTGAGACTTTTTACTTAACATTATGACTTGTACATTATTATATTACAATACATACACTTGTTGGGAGACATATTTCCATGGGTCTGTTATGTTTCTCTGAACAGAGGCACTAATTGTCATTTTATTCTGGACCATTTTTTCAAGGATATTTATAGAGCAAACAGCCTTCAAAGATAATAATAATGTCTCTCTCCAGAGCAAAGGGCATTTTTTCCCTGTTTAGTGTAATAAAGATAATGTTTCCTTCAAGGGCAAATTTCAAGCAGGTGTGCTTATGACCCATTTTTAAAAATTCTGGTTTCCGAACTTGGGCTTCCTCAAGTGTGACAAAACCCAGTGTTTGCAAAGCATCCACTGCATTTTTCTGTGTTGCCCCTATGGAACTGGGGTCAAGGAGAACAGACACAAACATGATGTTCATGCTGCTTGCTGTCCTATGAGTAATAAAGTCCTCCATCTCTGACCCAGGAGTTCCACGTCTTTTGTCAGTACCCATGGAACTGTAAAAGGTTAACATGTTAGTTACCGAGTAGAATAAAATATCAAACCTTTAACTGTTCTTGTCAGCTCTGGTAACGACGGGGATAGGACATGGTTCTTTGGAAAAGAAAGGATGAGGACCTTATAAGCCAGGTTTTTGCTATGAAAGACTATCTGAGATCCAGCAGTGCATAATGTTGCACAAATATTGGGGCAAGTAGTAAAAGGCTCTTACTGTTGTATGTTTTCCTGAGTGTTTAGAGGCTGACTGATGAATGGCAGCATTAAAACAAGCCACCCAAATGGTGTTTTGATTGTTTCTACTCTTCTTTAAGAGGGAAGACAAAATAATTTTATTATGGTAATGGAACAGCAAGGTCCAGGCCCCAGCTGAAAGGCAGTGTGGCTGTACAAACTGAGGCAAGGAGTCCCCAAACGTTACATAAATGTCAACAATGGAGATATAGAACTTTGGATGGATCTAAAAACATTCACAGATTATTTAGTTAAACCATGAACAACTGACAGTCTTCTCTAAGCTTACAGTGTCTTGTTTACTTGCATGGAGCCATTTTTGCCCTCTGTGACCCCTGGTTTCTCCCTCCCCTTTTGCTGTAAACTTAGCTGCTTCAAATACAAAGATGGTTATGTATAGAGCTTATATGCACCCAAATAATATGCTATGGAGCTTCAAGAAGGGAAAGAATTGAATCTCTGATGACTCTTGTCCTATCAGGCTAGGAGTGACCTGGATTCAACTGCTCTTTGGACTGGGTTCACAGTAGGGAAGAAAAGCTAACATGACTTTGCAAGTGGGGTCCTTTTGACTCATTTAATATTTCTCTTGCCTCTATACCTAAATGTACAGTAGAAAGTGATGTTACGTAATTGTATTTCCTTTTCTGTTTTTACCAGAGAGGATTATCCCAATTGGAAACAAAAGACATATATTGAGAAGTGCTAGTACCTTTAGGGCTTATAACCCTATTGGCAGCTTTGAGCTACAAGTCTCTGACTGATGATTTTTTCAATAATATCATCTAGCAAAGGGAGGCAGCCTCTACCTTGAGGCACCACTCAAGGTCTGGGATTCATCACTCCTTTTCAAAAGCAGCTATTAACTTGCTATTGGGGCTCTTGCTGAAATTGAATACCTGACCCAAGGAAGCCTCGTGACTTTCCAGCTTGATATGTCCATTATAGGTGGATTAAGTCAGACTCAATGATGGCTAAGGTGAGAAAGACCCAATAAGTCTCACTTTTTAAATGGAAAAAAGAAAAGATGAAATACAACCATTTGAGACAACATGGATGAACCTTAAGAATATTATGCTAAGCAAAATAATCAGACAGAAAAAGTTAAGAACCATATGATTTCACTCGTGTGTGGGATATAAAATTGAAAACCACAAATAAATAGACAAGAAAAACAAACAAGCAAACAAAAAAATACCTCATAGACACAGATAATAGTATGGTTACCAGAGGGAAGGGGGGTGAGAGGATAAGAAAGGGTAAATGGGGTCAAATGTATGGTGATGGAAGAAGATTTGACTTTGGGTTTTAGGCACACAATGCAATATACAGATTATATATCATAGAATTGTACACTTGAAACCTATATAATTGTATTAACCAATGTCACCCCAATAAACTTATTTTTTTTTAAAAATTGTACATTGAAGGATATAGTCATCCTCACAGTGGACCCTTGATTTGACATGAAAAAGTGGCAGCTATCACTTTAGAAAAAAATTTATTGCACACTCTGCCACTAGAAACAAAACTGTTGGTTCAATGTGGTCCTCAATTCACAGAGTTTACCCTAAATGCTTGGGCCTGCTTCACTGATAGTTAGGCTAATCTGAAATAATAGTTTCACTAGACTGTGGCCGCTGTTAGACCTCAGATCCAGCTACACAGAACTGAAAATGGACACGATCACTCCACTTGTAGGACAGAACTCAAGGTGGTTCTCATGCTTCTGGTCAATACTCTTCTTGATGAACCTTGTTATATTTTTACCATAGTAACAGCCTAGCTGTTTCAGCTGCTACATGGCAAATTAAAGACTTTCCCTCTTACTGTAGTAAGCTCTGTAAACAAGTTGTGACTCCTGAAAAAAGTGTCAGTATCACACATGTAGATATCATGTGAGGGCATATTCTCTGATGAGACTGACTGGAATCAACCTGTTGCTGGGATCTGCACTTATCTGATTGCCACCAATGCTGCATGGATCTGTCACTGTACTGAACATGGTGATACACTCAGCAGCATGGACTTGGCACAAAGTAAAAGACTCTGTGTTTCTGATGCAAAGGCCACCACAGCATTCTAGACTTGTGACCCTTACCAAAAGTTGTCTTGGTTTCTCATGTTTGGAAAATCCACATAACACAATTGCTCTGCCTACTCCTGGCAGCATAACTATATTGAACCTTTAAACACTTATCAAAGCTAAGTTTGATGCCTTATGGCTGTTGACACTTTTTCAGACTATTGGGTTTCTGTTTCAGTCTGATTAGTTGATTCTAGTCATGCCATGATAGCCCTTAAAATGAATATGTATTACATGTACAGCTTTCTGGATAATTTACAGCCTGACAATGGTGCACCTTATATCATAAAGGTGGCTCATCAATGGGTCAATAATCAAGATATTTGATGGACATTTCATGCTCCTTATCATCCACAGGTATCTGTTATTGTTACTTCCTCAAAAATCATCTTAAGAAGATTTATAACTATATCTTACCTCAAACTGATCTACATTCTTAGTAAGGCAGTTTTTTCACTAAATTTAGTTTTATCCATGAAGAAATCATCTCCTCTCAGCAGCTTCCTGGAAAATAATCAGGACAAAAAGGGGTGCGGGGGGGGGGTCATTATAATGTGCTATATTGAAAATTCAGGGTCCTGAGCATGATGTTTCATTCTTTCTTCTAAGAATAGCTAAACTGGTTGATTAACTATCCAGATACAGCCTGGATAAAAGGGGGCTTAGAGGATTCAAACTTAACTCTGGTTAAGTTTTATAAAAATGTCCTTGTCCCTCTTGTGCCTGACTCTTAGGAGATGATTGAATAAAGAGATGAAGTATGGCTGCTGGAATAGAATGCATTGATTTTGTGAAGATGGAGGGAGAGGAATTCCTTATGTCCTAAAAGATATTGCAGAGGGAAAGACATTAATTAATTTTTGCCTTTCAGAACCACTTTTGAAGACTTTCTCACAAATAAAAATGCCTGGTGCAGCTCTCCTAAATTCTTGCTAGCGGCTCAAATTAAACTGACTACTAGGTAGCTCCAACCATAAATTAATCACTATTTCTCTTAATCGTACAGAGAAATCTATCAGAAAGAACAGATGTCTCCAGATCCTGCACCTCTCATGTATAATCTTGGATGTCCCCCCTCTTTAGTCATTCTATGGGAGAGATGAATACCATCTTGCTGAGGATGGACATACAGCATAGGTTTAACTGACTGCCTTTAGTCAGACCCTCCAAAAACAAGGACTATATTCAATTATTAAATTGAATCTGGAATGTTAAGGTTTACCTGGCTGGGAGGCTACATTAGAGCCACTATAGACCTGTGTCCTCAGATATAAGCCCCACTAGTAGGACCCCAATCACTATAAACAATGCTTTCTTTCTATGGAAATCATGAGAACCACCTATATACTTCCTGCATGAAAGCCAGGTATTAACATGCCTTTCTGCAGAAAGCATGGTAAATTGCACCTTAGTTAGAGATGGTTATAAGAGGCCATCAAGAATTAAGGAAATAGTGCCTTGGCCCTAGAAGGCATGCAAGTCAGTCTTTACTCACTGGCCAGGGTTGTTAAAGAAGATAGAATTGTACTAGATTTCCTCTTTATGAACCAAGGTGGATTCTGTACAATCACATCCTTTTATAACTGTATTAATACCTTAAGAAAGGTTTTAATACCAAGTAGAAAGGTCAATAGAAATACTTAAGGATAAATCTACCTAGCTTTCTGCTGTGGACTGAATGTGTGTGTCTCTACCAGCTGCACCCAAATTCATATGTTGAAGTCCTAACCCCAATGTAATGGTATTTGGAGACAAGATCTTTATAGAAGATTTTGGTTAAATGAAAGTGTAAGTGTATGGCCTAATTTGATAGGATCAGTGTCCTTATAAGAAAAGGCACTAGAAAGCTTGTGTTCTTTCACTCCCCCCCCAACCCCCGTGCACACACACTAAAGAAAGGCCATGTGAGGATTCATCCAGAAGGTGGCCATCTACAAGCCAAGAAGAGAATTCTTACCAGAAACCTAATTGGCTGGAATCTTGATCATGGACTTCTAGCTCCAGACTATGACAAAATAAATTTCTGTCGTTTAAGTCATGCAGTTTGCGGAATTTTGCTATGGCAGCCCAAGACAACTAAGACACTTTCTAGGGTAAACCCTAATGAGTTGTGGTATTTGTTCAACTGGTTGAATTCAGAAATTAGAGATTGGGGAAGGTGTATAGTTGAAGATAATACTCCAGATTGGTTATATCATTATACCTTGAGCACTATTGATGATAACCTTAATTAAATGCTGTATGAGCCGAATTGATCCTAGCCCTGTTAGATTAAACAGAGTAGTGGCATACTCACGGAGAGAATTGACAGATGTCAAAATGGTGTAGAAACAAAAGATAGATATTGTTTGGAGACACTATTCTGTGGATCTCTTGTTTCTACACAACTTGAGAGCAGAGGCACTAACTGCCCTTTTGTTCAGGATTACTTTTTCAAGAACTTTTGTAGAGAAACCAGCTTTGGAAGATAGAAATGTCACCCTCCAGAGACAAGAAAAGGTTTGTTCCCTGTCCATTATAATAAAGGCAATGTCTCCCTCTAGGGAAAATTCCAGAAGGTTTTCCTATACTCACTATAAAAGATTCTACTTCCCTAAATCCAGGTTCTTAAGCTGTGATACAAGCCTATTGTGGATATAGCCTCCAAGAAAGCCTCTCTACATCACTTCCTTGGTCAAGGCAACTTATGTGAATATGAATTTTTAGGTGCTTGCTGTGCCATGAATAATACAATTTGTTGACTCTGACCCAGGAGCCTTATATATTCAGCCAGAACCCATGAAATTGTGACAGGCTAAATCATTAACTTGCAAGTAGGATAAAATCTCAGATCCTTGACAGCTCTTAGGAGTAGTTTTGTCCATTTAATGGCTGCATACTTTTACATATACAAATTATTTAATCAACCCATTGTTTTTGGAAAATTAGGGGGTTTCAAACATTTTTCTACTACAACAACATTGAAGTGAATATCCTTTTACATATATCTTTGTACACATGTGTAAGTGTTTCTGTAGGACAGAGAGATTCCTTGTAATAGAAATGCTTTTTTTTTTTTTTAAGATATATTCATGTGTGTGCAAAAAGCTGCAATCATCTATACTTCTGTCAATACTTTGTGAGAATACCCCTTTACTTATAGTTGAAAAGTACTGTATTGTTTTAATTTTTAATTTTCTGATTACTGGTGATATGATTACCTTGTCATGTTTATTGACTGTATTTCTTCTATAAATATATTTCAGGTACATAAAAAAGTGTTATCATGAAATTTTATTTTATTGAATTATAAAAACTCTTTTCATATATATGGATTTTCGTTCCCTCTGTTGTAAATTATAAAAATATACATTATAATTATACATTATAATTTATCATTGAGCTATGCTGATGGTGTTTAAATCATACAGAGGTTTAAAAATTGTATAGTCATATTAGTCAATCATTCCCTTTATGGGTTATAGATTTTTAGTTTTGTTAGGGAATGCTTTTGCTAGTCTATGCCATACTCATTTTTTCTAATCATTCTTAATTTTTCTTGTTTTTTATAAACCTATCATTTATTGCAATAAACTATAGCCATGTCTTCTGTAAATATCTTTCATGTAAGAATTTAACTTTGTCATTATTATATTCTCAAAATTATGTCATTTCTAATCTGTTAAATACCATCTGATACTTCTCTACTGTTAGTTAATAGTCCATGTGTATTTAAAGGTAAAAATATAATATTCTATAAAATATATATAACATACTTCATCAAGGCAATGGAAATTATGTTTTTTTATAGAGAGATATTCCAAAATTGAGCCAGAATTTATTTTTCAACTAGTTTTAGATGAACATAATATAACCAATGGATTATTGTCCAAGGTAAAAAAAAGAATCTGCATGAGGCTACAATCTATTGTCCCAGTATTATATGTGTGTAAATGTATGTGTGTGTTTCCTCACTGAACCACATTGACTCTTAGTTGAGGCCAAAAAAAAAAAAAGAAAATGTTTACAGAGAAATATGTATAAAAGTTACAGAAGAAAGATTTTAATCAAAATTATGTGTTTAATCTCTCCAATTCCGTTACCCAGCTGGAATCTGAGCTTTTCCTCATTCTACTGTTTTGGATGAGAACAGCTGCTTGTGATGACACAGGCAGTCTTCTCCAGCCTTCTGCTTCAGGCAGCAGTTTATCCTTTCTCTTTGAAATTAGCTGGAATCATTTTAAGCATTTTCCTGTTTCCTCTAGGCACATGCAATACCAGGATAAGTATTACAGCATCTGTCCTTTTTGAAATTATGTGCAGTTTTTACAATGTTTCTTGATTATTTGAGGTCCAGAAAATTAAGAAGGTAAGAGGAAAAGTTTATAGCTAGAGTAGCTCAAGACAGAAAAACAGATGGAAAGCAATCAATATTTAGAGTATAGAGAAGGAAAGGAACACTTGGGGAGAGACAAGTGTATGTCATATCAAAGATGGTTCCACATTCAGAAAGAAAATACCAAGTGCCTGAAGGATTTAAGTTGGTGGGTAATAGATACCCTAAAGAGAGTGTTCCTATGCTGGGTGGTGCAAAAATCTGATGTGATCTGGATTTTCTTGCTGAGGACCTTTTATACCTACCCAGCTCCACAATCAGCTCTTCTAGTCCGTCTACTATTCTTCGCACCTGGTCACACTCAGAAAAGTCTGCTATTACTCTCCATTGCTGATGTTCTTATAATGTATGGAAAGGTAGAGACCTCTGGAAGTTTCCTCAAGGAGAATTAATTTGGCTGAATTCAGACAATAAAGGTACATAAGGAAGGACATGGACATAATATTATTTAAAAAAAGATTTTAGCGACATCACAGAAGAAGAAAAAGGCAGCCAGAGAATACAGTAAGGAATTCCATCCAGAGAATAAAAGAATGAAGTCTTTCAACAGACACACAATAAAAAGTTTGCAAAGTTAAGGGTGGAAAGAAAGAAAATGTTTTGGGGTGGTGGAAATCTGGATGTAATCATTTACTCCTGGGAATCTGTATAAGATATACTTATTATTAATAATAATGATACAAATCGCCTTGCCAATAATGTCATAAAGTGTCTGCAGAATGTAGACCTGAGCCACATTATGAAGTAGGTGATGCCATTTGCACTTTCTCATTCACCTGTAGTACTCGTTACTCTCAAACTCTAGGAGTGTTTTGTGTCTTATTCTTATAGGCCCTGACCTTCATTTGGACACCAGCTAGTCCCTAGTATAATGCTGCAGGATTATGCCCTTCCCCAAGTATTGAATGCTTTACAAATTTCTACTCAGCATTCAAAAGCTAAATTCTCTATGAAGACTTCCTTAACTTTCTTTCTTTACATCTAGGGTAATTATTTCCTGGTTCTGAGCTCTCTTACAAGTACCGAGTCCCTATTATTGTACTGAAAACACTGTGCTGTGATTATTTGTCAAATTCTTTGTCTCTTTTAATAGACTTTGTGCTCTTCGGTGGTAGAAGCCCTATTTTTTGCAACCACAGGACCTATGACTATACCCTGAAAAAGAATAGAAACTCAGTAAATGTTTGAAGGAATTGTTATCCATTTTTATTACTATTACCTATGATTTGTGTTTTTTCTCTCCTCAGTTTTATTCCCCAGAGATATTATAAGAATTCTGATTATGTCTAATGTACAAGTTGGTGTAGTATAGCCTAAAATGTTTTGCATCTGTTTCTATGTATTCTTTATCTGATAGAGGGCACTTCATCATTTTATCTGAGAACATCTGAGATTTCAGACTCTCTCCTTTCCATTATACCCTACTCTTTTTTTAACGTCTCATTTTCTGAATCTCTAGGTATATTACATCACCTACTTGATGGCTAAATGGGTTTTTGCTATGACAAATGATAACACCACTTCTCCATTTTATTGTGTGTTTATATCTGATATTATAGTCCAAGAATTTGAGAATGAATATGTGTTATTAAAAGACCTGCTGCAACAATATTTTAGTTGTGTTGAGTTCTGTCATGTGAGTTGCATAAGAAACATCTAATAAGATGTGTCATTAAATATTTTTACCAAACTGAAGAAAATGAAAATGTGAGACCACAGATCTGACTAAGGGGTAAGTGAACTGTTTACTATTCTGGAAGCTAAGGGGGAAAAGATATACTTTTAGAAATTCCTGTCATTACTAACTCTTTCTTATAGTACTGGCTATAATAAAGTACAAACATTTCTGATATATATATATATATATATCACTATTACACTCTTCATACCTGCTCCCCTGCTTTTCAGTGTATGGAAATACCTTGAGAGACCAAATTCATATAATTCTTGGTAATGGTAAAGCCTTAGATTGTTAGACATCCAGAGATGGCCCTGAAATTCTTTATGAAATAGATTATGTCATTTGCACTTTTCTAAAACTATTGTGAGTGTTCACTACTCTCATGCTCTAGAAGTGTTCTCTGTACCATTATTCCAAGGTCTGGCTCTTATCTGGCCAACAAGTAAACTCCATTATAGTGCCAGAGGATGATGTCCTAAAGAGTGCTTCTCACAGTGAGGTCTGCTGAGGCCTTGCATCAGAATTATCTCTAAGGTTTTTGTTAAAATGCAACTCCCTGGGTCTAAACCCAGAACTACTGAATCAGGTAATCTAAAGGTGTGGTACAAAATCTGCCTCTTTAACAGCCTTCCCAGGTAATTATTACTCAAAATACAGCTTGTGAACTACTGACCTACAGTATTTTCTTTCCTTATATAATAAACACCTAACAGAGTCAACCCTTAATGATAGATTTATAGGTACCATGGCCCAAAGTGGGGCGGAAATCCTTTTGTGAAGTAAGTAATCCTTTCCATCAACTCACAAAGCTATCTAATTATATAAAGTTCTTTCATGCTTATGATAATCAAAGTACTGTATTAGGCATACAAAGTATACTTGCTTAGAATGCTCAAATGCATATCCTCTTACCCCTATAGGAGCTAAAAAGATAACTTTGCACCTGTATGCAGATGAAAGAGTTTTAATTATCTATTTGTAGCCATAAGAAATGACTAGTCACTATGCAATTGCTTTCAGGATAAGTGATTTAAGATCCACTATTGGAAAGATCATCATTTTTGGTAGGCAATTCCCAATACTTGACTGGCTTATTGATAACCACCTTATACAACAGAGCTTTCTTCAGTTAACTAGGATTATGTTTTTCAAGCAGCCAGGCTTAGAGAGGTCACCAGAGAGTGACATTGGTTGAGTTTTATGAATGTTTTAATGAGTTTTAGTTTATAGATAAGTAAGGTATTTGGCTACACCCTGTTTAAAAAAGAATACAAGTTAAAAATAATAAGGAAATGCACTATGATACAAAACTTTGGGACCTTGACTGCTCGTTCATTCATGAGATGAAGCAAACCTTAACTTATTTAAGGGAGAAATCATGTTCCTTTGTGCAGGTTCTTCCTTGGTTTGCTTTTTGTAAAAAATTTCAGTGAATTCCTCCTCAGGTAAGTGTCCTCAATTTTATTACGAGGACATGGACCCTACCCTAGTTTACTTGATTATTAAAGCATATCTGCCTATATCTAAAAAAAACAATATACATTAGCTTTACTTCCAGACTTGCCAGAGACTATTACCTAAAAGTTTCTATTTTAAAGATTTCTATTATGAAATATAATATATTTATATTATAAAAAAATACATGTTAAACTTAGATAAGAGAATATATCTGGAATATTGCCTTGAATAACTAAAGGCAATATATTCCTCTAGGTAATCTTCAATTTGACTTTAGATTAAGTCAGACCTGAACAATACTGCTTGCTCCATTACCCACCTCATCTAATCCCAAACATGGGAATTTTTTTTTTTACTTAAATTTTTTTTTTTCAATTACAGTTGACATACACTATTGTATTAGTTTCAGGTATACAATCCAGTGATTAGACATTGTGGAACTTACTAAGTTATCACCCTGATAAATCTAGTACCCATCTGACACCATACATAGTTATTACAATATCATTGACTATATTCCCTATGCTGTACTTTACATCCCCGTGACTGTTTTATAACTACCCATGGGGACTTCTTAATACCTTCACCTTTTTTACCTATCCTTCCAACTGCCCTCCCATCTTAAAGAAGATGACCCTTTAACATTTCTTATAATACTGGTCTGGTGGTGATAAACTCCTTTAGCTTTTTCTTGTGTGGGAAACTATCTGTCCTTCTATTCTAAAAGATAGCTTTGCTAGACTGAGTAATCTTGGTTATAGGTCCTTGCTTTTCATCACTTTGAATATTACTTGCCACTCCATTCTGGTCTTCAAAGTTTCTTTCGAGAAATTGGTTGACAGTCTTATGGGAGCTCCCTTGTAGGTAACTGACTGCTTATCTCTTGCAGCTTTTAAGATTCTCTCTTGCCCTGGCTGGTTTGGCTCAGTGGTTAGAGCGTCGGCCCGCAGACCAATGAGTCACTGGTTTGATTCCGGTCAATGGCATGTACCTCGGTTGCAGTTTGTCCCTGGCTATGGTCAGGGTCCTACAGGAGTCAGCCAATCGATCTCTCTCTCTCTCTCTCTCCCTCCCACTCACTCTATCTGAAAATAAATGGAAAAATATCCTTGGGTGAGGATAAAAAATAAAAAATAAAAGATTCTCTGTTTGTTGTTGACTTTTTACATTTTGATGATGATGTGTCTTGGTGTGGGCCTCTTTGGGTTCATCTTCTTTGGGACTCTCTGTGCTTCCTGAACTTGTATGTCTATTTGCTTCATAAAGATAGGGAAGTATTCTGTCATTTTTTCACATAGGTTTTCAATTCCTTGCTCTCTCTCTTCTCCTTTCTGGCTCCACCGTGATGCAAATGTCCCAGAAGCTCCTTAACCAGTGGTTTTCAACCTGTGGGTCGCGAACACTTTGGGGGTCGAACGACCCTTTCACAGGGGTCACCTAAGACATAACAGTAGCAAAATTACAGTTATGAAGTAGGAATGAAAATAATTTTATGGTTGAGGGTTGCCACGACATGAGGAACTGTATTAAATGGTCGCGGCATTAGGAAGGTTGAGAACCGCTGCTATACTATCTTCAATTTTTTGGATTCTTTTTGCTGTTCTGATTGGGTGTTTTCTGTTTCCTTATCTTCCAAACCTCTGGTTTGATCCTCTGCTTCATCTACTCTACTGTTGATTCCCTGTAATGTATTCTTTTCATTTAAGTTAATATAGTCTTCATTTCTGACTGGATCTTTTTTATATTTTCTAGTTCCGTTTTTATGTTTTCTGTCTCTTTGTTGATGTTCTCACTAATTTCATCTAGTTTTGCCCTAAATACATTGAGCCTCCTTATAACCAGTGTTTTGAACTCTGCATCTGGAGTTTTATTCTGTTCTTTCATTTGGGACATGTTTCTTTGTCTCCTCATTTTGGCTGCCTCCCTGTGTTGGATACTATGTATTAAGTAGAGCTTTTATATCTACCAAAATTGGTAAAGTGGCCTAACATAGTAGTTGTTCTGTAGGGTAGAGTAGTACAGCCTCCTCAATCATATGAGCCGGACAGTCCAGGTACAACCCCAAATGTGGGCTGTGTATACCCTCTGTTGCAGTTGAGCCTTGATTTCTGTTGGTATGCCAATGGAAGGGATTTACCACTGAGCAGGACTCACTTTAGTGGGGCTCTGGTGCCCGATGAATGCACCACTTGAGTGTGTAGGTCTTGTAGTAGCTTCAACATGGTCTGAAGCTGTCCACTGGGTGTGCTGGCTCTGGGGCCTCTCAGAAGATACAGGCCAAGGTCAGCCACCACCTGTGACCTGCCTGGGGCCACTGGCATGAGGTACAGAGCAATCTGAAGATGGCTGCTCACTGTGCTAGGCTTAGAGCTGCCCAGAAGAGTCCACGTTGTGAACCAAGGCTGGCTGCTTGCCTCCAGTGCCGGGCCTGGGGTCACGTAGCAAGTGCTACAAGGCACATAGAGGCCAGATGCTGCTTGTGTCAGAAATTTTAGGAAAGTCTGAAGCATGAGCCAAGACAAGCTGTTTGTATCAAAATGCCATAGAGATGGCTTAGGTGAGCTTGTAAGTTGGGTGGAACAGGGTTTCAGTATTAACCATATTGGTGTAGACTCAGATACGGTGTTGGCCTACGGCTCTGTTTTGGGATGCCTCAGAAAAGGAACAATGGCCACTGCCAGCACTTCTGACTGGCAGAAAGCTTTTCTTCAAGCACTTGTCCTGATGTCAGATAATTCACTCCCTTCTTGTATGTCCCTGACAACTTTTGAGCTGCTGCCCCAGCACTGGAGCTTAGAGCAAGTGAATCTAAGTAAGTTCATGGGAGGGCCCTTTAAGAGGAATGTCTGGGACTCTAGAGGCTCTCTTTCTCACTCAGCCACAATCCCTGCTGGTTTTTTACAGCCAGAAGTTATGGGGACTTCACTTCCTGGCACTGGGCTGGGGGGCTTACTTCTCAGGGGAGAACTCTGCATCAGATATATCCATCTAGTTTTTATCTGCCACATGTGATGGTGGTACCAACTTATTCCACGTCTCCATCCCTCCTACCAGTCTCAATATGGACATGGGTTCAGCTACATTTCAGGTTGTTCTAAATAATGGTTATTCTGTAGTTCAGCTCTAATTTTGATGTGGTTGTGGGAGGATTCAAGTACCACATTCACCTATACTGCCATCTTCACTGGAACCAGCAAAATTTCTTTTATGGAACTAGGCTTACTCATAATGGCATAAATATTAGTACTATACATTGAGATATATTATAAAACACCCTGGTGATCTTGGTTATTTTATTTAAAGTTGTTTAGGATATTATTTACTACATTATATAGTAGAATATACATGAAGAATCAGAATACAATTTTCTATCTTGTATTTGTGAATACTTTTATTTATTTTTTATTTTTTTATTAATTTATTTTTGTTACAGATGTTTCTCCTTTTCCCTCCCATTGACTCCCTCCTCCCTATCCCCTCCCAGCCGGTCCCCAGCTTTGCTGTCCATGTCAATCGGTTATGCATACATGCATATAAGTTCTGTGGTTTATCCTTTCCCTCCTCCCCCCTACTGAGGATTGTCAGTCTGTACCCTACTTCTATGACTCTGGGTCTATTTTTGTTCATCAGTTTGTTTAGTTCATTATATTCCAGAAATAAGTGAGATCATGTGATATCTGTCTTTCTCTGCTTGGCTTGTTTCACTTAGGATAATACTCTCCAGGTCCCTCCATGTCGTCTCAAAGGATAAGAGATCTTTCTTTCTTACAGCTGCATAGTACTCCATTGTGTATATGTACCATAGCTTTTTTATCCATTCATCCATTGATGGACAATTGGGCTGTTTCCAGATCTTAGCTATTGTGAATAGTGCTGCTATGAACATGGGGGTACATATTTTCTTTCTGATTGGTGTTTCAGGCTTCTTAGGGTATATTCCTAGAAGTGGGATCACTGGGTCAAATGGCAGTTCAACTTTTAATTTTTTGAGGTAACACCATAGTGTTTTCCATAGTGGCTGCACCAGTCTGCATTCCTACCAGCAGTGTACTAGGGTCCCCTTTTCTCCACACCCTCGCCAGCACTTGTTATTTGATAATTTATTGATGGTGGCCATTCTGACAGGCGTGAAGTGATACCTCATTGTTGCTTTAATTTGCATCTCTCTGATGATTAGTGATGTTGAGCATTTTTTCATATGTCTCTTGGCTATTTGTATGTCCTGCTTGGAGAGGTGTCTCTTTAGGTCCTCTGGCCATTTTGTAACTGGGTTTTTTTGTCGTCCTTTTGTTGAGTTGTGTGAGTACTCTATATATTTTGGAAATTAACCCCTTATCTGATGTATCATTGGCAATTATGCTCTCCCATACAGCGGTTTCCCTTTCCACTTTGATGGTTGTTTCTTTTGCTGTGCAGAAGCTTTTGAGTTTGATGTAGTCCCATGTGTTCATTTTTTCCTTTGTTTCTGTTGTCTTAGGTGATGTTTCAGTGAAAATTCTGCAACGTATGATGTCTGAAATTTTGTTACCTGCATTTTCTTCTAGGATTTTTATGGAACCATGAGTCACATTTAAATCTTTTATCCATTTTGAGTGTATACTTGTGTATGGTGTAAGTTGGTGGTGTAGCTTCATTTTTTTTTTGCATTTAGTGATCCAGTTTTCCAGAGAGGTGGTATGATCTTGCCACCTTTGTCAAATATTAATTGAGCATATTGTCTTGGGTCAATTTCTGGGTTCTCTATTCTGTTCCATTGATCTATGTGCCTGTTCTTGTGTCAGCATCACACTGTCTTGATTACAGTGGCTTTGTAGTATAACCTGATGTCTGGTAATGTGATCCCTCCTACTTTGTCCTTCTTTTTCAAGATTGCTGTGGCTATTCAGGGCCTTTTTGGTTCCATATAAACTTTTGGAGTATTTCTTCTTGTTCTGTGAAGTATATCGTTGGTATTTTGATGGGGATTGCATTGAATCTATATATAGCTTTGGGTAGTATGGACATTTTAATGATGTTAATTCTTCCAATCCATGAACAAGGTATATGCTTCCACTTTTTAATATCTTCCTCTATTTCTTTTTTCAATGACCTGTAGTTTTCTGTGAAGATATCCTTTATGTCTTTGGTTAACTTTATTCCTAGGTATCTTAATTTTTTTGCTGGAATGGTAAATGGGATTTTTTTTTTTTTAGTTTCTCTTTCTGTGAGTTCATTGTTGGTATATAAGAGTGCCGTTGATTTCTTGACGTTAATTTATTATCCTGCTACTTTGCCAAATTCATTTATTAAGTCTAGTAGATTTTTGATGGAGTCTTTAGGGTTTTCTATGTACAATATCATGTCATCTGCAAATAATGACAGTTTCACTTCCTCCTTTCCAATTTGGATCTCTTTTATTTTTTCTTCATGTCTAATTGCCATGGCTAAGACTTCCAATACTATGTTAAATAAGAGTGGTGAAAGTGGGCATCCTTGTCTTGTTCCTGTTCTTAAGGGAAATGCTTTTAGTTTTTGCCGACTATGATGTTGGCTGTAGGTTTTTCATATATGGCCTTTATTATGTTGAGATATGATCCCTCTATTCCCCCATTGCTGAGAGTTTTTATCAGAAATGGGTGCTGGATTTTGTCAAATGCTTTTTCAGCAACTATTGATATGATCATATGGTTTTGATCTTTCATTTTGTTTATGTGGTGTATCACATTTATTGATTTGTGAATATTGTACCATCCTTGCATCCCTGGGATGAATCCCACTTGGTCATGGTGGATAATTTTTTTGATGTATTGCTGGATCCAATTTGCTAATATTTTGTTAAGGATTTTGGCATCTGTATTCATCAGACATATTGGCCTGTAGTTTTCTTTCTTTGTAGTGTCTTTATCCGGTTTTGGAATTAGGATTATGCTGGCCTCATAAAATGAGTTTGAAACTGTTCCATCTTCTTGGATTTTCTGGAATGTTTGAGAAGAATGAGTATTGGATCTTCTTTGAATGTTCGGTAGAACTCCCCCGTGAAGCCATCTGGGCCTGGGCTTTTGTTTGCTGGGAGTTTCTTAATTACATCTTCAATTTCCTTTGCTGTTATTGGTCTGCTCAAGTTTTCTATCTCTTCCCGGTTCAGTTTTGGGAGACTGTGTGTTTCTAGAAATGTGTCCATTTCTCCCAGATTGTCCAATTTGTTGGCGTACAATTGTTCATAGTATGTTTCGATGATCCTTTATATTTCTGTGGTGTCAGTTGTTAATTCTCCTCTTTCGTTTCTGATTTTGTTTATTTGGGTCCTCTCTTTTTGTTTCTTCGTGAGTCTGGCTAAGGGTCCATCAATCTTGTTTATCTTTTCAAAAAACCAGCTCTTTGTTTCATTGATCCTTTGATTTTTTTTTTTTTTTGGTTCTCTATGTCATTTATTTCTGCTCTGATCTTTACTATTTATTTCCTTCTACTTGCTCTGGTTTTTTTTTGTTGTTGTTGTTGTTTTCTTTCTAGATCTTTAAGTTGTAGGGTTAGAGAGTCAATTAGGGATTTTTCTTGTTTCTTGAGGTAGGCCTGTAGTGCTGTGAACTTCCCTCTCAGGACTGCTTTAGCTGCATCCCATAGATTTTGTGTTGTTGTGTCTTCATTTTCATTGGTTTCCAGACAGTTTTTAATTTCTTCCTTGATCTCATCAGTAACCCATTCATTGTTTAATAACATGCTATTTAGCCTCCAAGTGTTTGAATGTTTTTGTGTATTTTTGTTGTAATTGAGTTCTAGTTTCATGCCATTGTAGTCTGAGAAGATGCTTGATATTGTTTCAATGTTTTTGAATTTGTAAAGACTGGCTTTGTGTCCAAACATGTGGTCTATCTTTGAGAATGTACTGTGTGCACCTGAGAAGAATGTATATTCTGCAACTTTGGGGTAAAATGTTCTGTAAATATCAATTAAGTCCAACTGATCTAGGTCGTCATTTAAGGACTCTATGTCTTTGTTAAGTTTTTGTCTGGAAGACCTATCCATTGGTATAAGTGGGGTGTTAAAATCACCCACTAAGATCATATTGCTATTGATCTTTCCCTTGAAGTCCTCCAGAAGTTTTTTTTTTAAATATATTTTGGAGCTCCCATATTTGGTGCTTATATGTTTATCAGGGTTATATCTTCTTGTTGGATTGATCCTTTTAATATTATGTAGTGACCTTCTATGTCTCTTATCATGGCCCTCGTTTTGAAGTCTATCTTGTCAGATATGAGTATTGCTACACCAGCTTTTTTTTTTTTTCATTACCATTTGCTTGGTAAATTTTTTTCCATCCCTTCACTTTCATCCTGTGTGAGTCTTTTGTTGTAAGGTGAGTTTCTTGTAGACAGGATTTGTATGGGTCATGCTTTCTTATCCAATCAGCTACCCTATGTCTTTTGATTGGAGTATTTAAGCCATTTACATTTAAGGTTATTATAGATAGTTATTAGTTGCCATTTTTATTTTATGCCTGTGTTCCTCTTACTCTCTCTCTGTTTCTTCTTCTTCTTCTTCTTCTTCTTCTTCTTCTTCTTCTTCTTCTTCTTCTTCTCCTCCTCCTCCTCCTCCTCCTCCTCCTCCTCCTCCTCCTCCTCCTCCTCCTTCTTCTTCTTCTTCTTCTTCTTCTTCTTCTTCTTCTTCTTCTTCTTCTTCTTCCAACAGTCCCTTCAGCATTTCTTGCAGTGCTGGTTTGGTGGTGGTAAATTCCTTTAGCTTTTTTTTTTTTATCCGTGAAGCTCTTTATTTCTCCTTTGATTTTGAATGATAGCCTTGATAGATAAAGTAGTCTTGGATTCAGACCCTTGACTTGCATTACTTTGTATACTTCATGCCACTCTCTTCTGGCCTGCAGCATTTCTATTGAGAAATCAGCTAACAGTCTAATGGGAGCTCTCTGGTAGGTAACTTTCTGTCTCTCTCTTGCTTCCTTTAAGATTCTTTCTTTGTCTTTAATGTTTGCCATTTTTATTATGATGTGTCTAGCTGTGGGTCTTCTGGGGTTCATCTTGCTTGGGACTCTCTGTGTTCCCTGGACTTGTGTGGCTTTTTCCTTCACCAGTTTAGGTAAGTTTTCTGCCATTATATCTTCAAACATGTTCTCTATTCCTTTCTCTGATTCTTCTCCTTCTGGTACATCTATAATGTGAATGTTGTTACATTTTGTATTATCCCACAGCTCCCTTAAACTCTCCTCCTGCTTTTTGAACTTTTTTTCCATTTGCTGCTCTTTTTGGTTGTTTTTCTCTACCTTGTCTTCTAAGTCACTGATTTGGTCTTCAGCTTCTTCTAATCTACTATTGAACCCTTCTAAGGAATTTTTCATAACATGTATGTCATTCTTTATTTCCTCTTGATTTTTATGCATAGCTTCTACCTCTTTATTCGTGGCTTCTACCTCTTTTTTAAGCTGAAGTATTTCCCAATGAGCTCTTCATAATTCTTATTAAGTTGCTTGTAGTTCTCACCAAATTGTTTGAGCACCCTTATAATCATTGCTTTGAATTCTTTGTCTGATAAGTTGCTTTCTTCAAGTTCTTGTAGTTCCATTTCTGGTGATTTCTCTTTGTTTTTCATTTGGGTGTTATTTGTTTCACCATTTTAGCAATCTGGTAGTTCTAAGCCCAGTGAGGGATGTTGGAATGTGTAGGCAGGTCAGTGTGTATCAATTAAAGCTGCTGTGCCTCTCAGCCTATTTTGGTGTATGGCTCCTCTTGTCTGCTGTGCGTCCTGGAGGATTGATACCTGGCAGCTGGAATTGGTCTGTTGTGCTGGTCTCGGCTCCCTGAGACTCACTGCTGCTTGGGCTGGGGCACCACTCCTGATCGGCTTCGGCTGATGCTGCTGGGGATGGGTCTTAGCTGCTGATATGTGCTGCTGCTGCCTGGGCATGCGCACGTTTGTCTGGTGCCCTGCTGGGGTGTGGGGGACCCTCTGGTATGATCCTGGGGGGTGTGGAGTTCCACTAGTGCAATGTTGGGGTGTGTGGGTTCCACTGGCACACTGCTGGGATTCGTGGGTCCCTCTGGTATGCTGCTGGGGCATGTGGGTCCAGCTGGTGTCCTGCTGGGGTTCGTGGGGTTTGTTGATATGCTTCTGGTGTTTGTGGGTTCCACTGGTGCACTTCTGTGGTTCGTTCGTCCCTCTGGTATGCTGCTAGGGTGTGTGGGTCTTGCTGGTGTACTGTTGGGGGACCCTGCTGCCAGGTGGGGCTCAGCTCCTGAACAGTTGCTGCTGGGGGCGAGTGTCAGCTCCCTGTTCACACTGCTACTGCTGCTGCTGCTGCTGCTGCCAGGGGGTGTTCTCAGGTCCCAATCCTTTACTGCTGTTGGAGGCTGAGGATGCTCCGTATCTGGGATTTTGCTGATGCTGGGGGGAGGAGCTCCACTCCAACTCCACTTCTGCAGTTGTCAGGGGCAGGTCTCAGCTGCCCTAGCCCTGCTGCCTGGTCTGAGGCACCGCTCTTGGTCAGTCTCTGCTGAGGCCGGGGGGGATGGTTTCAGCTGCCAGACTGAGCCACTAATGCCTGTTGGGGGTGGGGCTCCACTCGCACCCAGTCACTGTTGCTGTGGGAGGAGGTGCCGGGCTCCCAAGCTGGTGCTAGTGCCCCCGGGAGCCTGGGCAAGCTGCCTTGAGCCTGGGTGGGCTGCTGCGCTGCTGCAAGCCTGGAGCCTGGGGCCTGGGCTGGCCCACCCGCAGCCACGGGCTTGGGTTCTGGGTTGGCTGCATGCTGCCAAGGACCTGGGCAAGCCGCCACTGCTGTTGGGGGTGGGGCTTTGGCTCTACTGCTGCAGGCACCTACTGTGTGCTGACCTTGCCAATACAGCTGAGTTCACTGGACGGATGGTGCAGGGCGCTCTAGTGGACTCAGGTTTCTGGGCCCCAGCCACTCCCCATTTCCTCCTCCCAGGGAAGACCCAAGATCCTCCAAAATGGCGGGGCCTCCCGGCTGCGCTGGGGAAAGTTCGCTGGCCTGCGGCTTACCACATAGCCTTCTGCTTTCCTCCACAACACAGGAACCTTCTGTCCCATGTCTCTGCACTGCTCAAGGTTGGTCTTCCATGTCACATTCACTCACACTCTCTTACACTCTCACACAGTCACCCACGCTTCAGTCCTGCCCATCGCCATCTTTCCTCCTCGAAAGTACCTATTTGTGAATACTTTTAATTCTCTTGAATATTTTTCAAAAATTTATGGGCTACACCCCATGTAACATGTTACATTTCATTCTGTACTTCACAGCATACAATTTTAGTATTAATCTTACCTCTGCATTAATCTTACTTTGCTAACCTTTCTAATTTCTTCACCATAATTTCCTTCTTTGTTTATGGAAAGTCTTGTTGTACTGCTCATATTTGTTTATACTCCCTTAAATATATTCTGTAAAAAGGTAGCATATAAATAAACATACTTATCATAAAACTGATCTAAGAGAAAAGCAAGCTTTTCTTTTGTTTTTGTTTTTTTAATGTTCTGAAATCTCTTAGTATAGAGAAAAAGGCTGAGACCAGTCTACCATAATATCAGCTTTCCAAGCATCTAAATAGACCAAATGTGAAGAAATATTATTTATTTTCTAGATCTATCTTGAATCTTCAATAGTATGCCAAAGAACACTGTACTGACTATGTTTAGATAAGAAGACTTGTAGAATAGAAACTAATCTTAACTAAGATTTTTTTTTCTTGTTTAATATATCTCCTGAGAAGATAAGTTGAGCAGGAAATCTCTGTGAGATCATTTTGGTTGTTTTGCTCAAAGTTGAATGGTTTAGTTTTCTAACTTCATGGATGTGTGTTTTGGACATAACTAAAACTTAGCTGAACTAAGTGTAATTTTTTACCAAAGTCTAGTCGATAATATTGTTGAATGCTTCCCCCTACCTTTCCAGAGAGATAACCCTCTTTATAGTAGAACTGCTTATGGGACTTTCTGGTGTAGGACAGGCAGACCACCAGCCCATCATGATCACTAAAGGGAAAATGATTTCCAAGAGTGGCATGTCACGAAGACATAAAGCATAAACATTATGATAAGGATGAAATTAGGGCTGAAAGTCTCTGCAAATCTCCTGCTATGTCTCAGTATAAGATGAAGTTTGTTACAGATGCAGGTTACCTAATGTCTTATAAATCAGTATTTGCTTTTTTCAATATGTATTTCTGGAAAGATTTTAACCCATTACTGATCATTAGATCATTTTTCTTCTAGTATATGTAGAAAGATGCTTTCTGTTCTTCCTCAATATATTGCATCCCACCAATGTGAATTTTGGAAGTTATCCAGTAGTAGCCAGAATGTACAATTGAGCCTAAAAAAGTAATAAAGAATGTGTGTGTTTGGTTCTAGGGTGGGGAAGAGGCATTATTCCTTTCTGATTCTATTTGATTTTACATACAAATAAATCACCTATACAAAGATACATGTCAAATTTGAAACTATGCAAATTTAGAGCAAGACATTTTATTTAGAAGAACAGAGCACATGACTGAGCCTTTTCAATTTGGTTGCCTCTGCTAACCTGCCAACATGATACATACCTTTTAATGAGAAATAGCATTTGCTGCTTTTGTCACAGATCAAAAATCTAAAACACAATAAAACTGATTTCTTTGTTACTATAAAGATATAAGATAGAGAATGATCCTGTGTTAATATTATCTATAACTCATCCAAGAGAAATAGGCTGTCTTCAGGCAGTATTCTTAAAGTATATTGCTTACACAGATAGACTCCTCAAGGTATAAGAATCCTATGTGCAGTTAGTCAGGTCTACCTCGATCAGGTACTTTTTCTTCATCAACTGAGAATTTCACATGAATAGCAAGAAGGGAGTCTTGTTTGTGAAAACAGCAGAAGACATGCTGTTGAATAAACTATATATAATTAATTAGTCATTAATTTATTTCATTATTAACTTAGGCAGCACTAAAATAAGATATAGATACAGTGAATATCTAATATAAATGCCAGTTTCTCCTTACAAGGGAATTTAATATTTTGATATGACTAAGGAAACCATTTTTTTATTTTTATTTATTATTATTATTTTTTAATCCTCACCCAAGGATATTTTTACATTTATCTTCAGACAGAGAAGGAGGGAGGGAGAGAGAGAAAAAGAAACATTGATGTGAGAGAGACACATCGACTGGTTGCCACCCGCATAACCCCAACCGGGGCCGGGGACGAACCGCAACTGAGGTACTTACCCTTGGCCAGAATTGAACCCAGGATTCTTTGGTCCATAGGCCAACGCTCTAACCGCTGAGCCAAACTGGCCAGGGCAAGGAAACCATTTTGGTTCTACCCCATGCTTACGTATTCCTCCCTGATTTATCCATTTTGTGTGATCTGTTTACCATATTCTGTTTGAATACTGATTCATGTCTTAAAAATTTCAACACTAATCCATGTCAGATAAATCAATTTCTCTGTTTACAAATTGTGTAAATTTATTTATTTATCTATGTATTTATATTTAATTTATCGGGGTGACATTGGTTAATAAAATTATATAGGTTTCAGGACTACAATTCTGTAATACATCATCTGTATATTGTACTGTGTGTTCACCACCCCAAGTCAAGTTTCCTTCTATACCACTTATCTGTATTTTACCCTCTCCTACTTTCCCCTACCCCCTTTTCCCTCTGGTAATCACCATGCTGTTGTTGTCTATAAGGGATTATTTTGATTAATACCTTCACCTCTTTCACTTACCCCCTTCTGTCTCCTCCTCTCTTACAGCTGTCAGCCTGCTCTCTATCTATAAGTAATTTTCTATTTTGTTTGTTAGTTTATTTTGTTTATTAGATTCTACATGTACATGAGATCATATGGTACTTGTCTTTCTCTGACTGGCTTGTTTCATTTAGCATAATCCTCTCCAGGTCCATAAGTATGTCAGACTTGAAACCATAAACATCCTAGAAGAAAACATAAGCATTAAAATCTCGAACATTTCTTTTAGCAACTTTTTTTCTGATATATCTCCTTGGGCAAGGGAAACCAAAGAGAAAATAAACAAGTGGCACTATATCAAACTAAAATGTTTTGCACAGCAAAGGAAATCATCCACAAAATGAAAAGACAACCCACTGAATGGGAGAATGTATTCACCAATGATACATGTGATAAGGGGTTAATATCCTAAATTTATAAAGAACTTAACAATTCAACACCAGGAAGAAAAACAATCAAATTTTAAAATGGCAAAGGACCTGAATAGACATTTCTCCAAAGAGAACATACAGATGATCAATAGACATATGAAATGTTGCTTAATGTCACTAATCACCAGAGAGATGCAAATTAAAACCACACTGAGGTATCACCTCATGCCTGTCAGAATGGCTATCATCAATAAATCAACAAACAAGTGTTGGTGAGGATGTGGAAAAAGGGGAACTCTCCTGTACTGTTGGTAGGAATGCAGACTGGTGTAGTCACTGTGGAATACAGTATGGAGGGGCCTCAAAAAATTAGAAATGGAACTGCCTTTTGATCCAGCAATCCCACTTCTGGGAATATATACTAAGAAATCCAAAAAATGTATGCAAAGGAATATATGCATTCCTATGTTCATTGCAGTGTTATTTACAATAGCCAAGATTTGGAAGCAGCCCACGTGCCCATCAGTAGATAAGTGGATAAAAAACGGTGCTACATTTACACAATGGAAACTGTGTAAAGGTTTAACAATAAATTAAGAACTCATTATCTGCATCTTTGCATAATTCCAGTCATTTATACTACTGCACAAATCTGTATAAACATCTTGCTATACTTATTTGCTAATACATGGGAGGAAATATATTGCAGGGGTCAGGGGAACCATGGTTAAAGTTAAACAGAGAGCACATGTAAATTAATTGACACAGTGCCTGACACATAGTGCGTTCTCAAAGTCTATGAACTGATAGTAGTTATTATTCCAGTACAAAATCCCAACCCAACTTGCTGTGTGACTTAGGGTGAGTTTCTTAATCTCTCACTGCACTGAACTCCTATAGTAATTGAGGTAAATTGGCATGAAGATGGCATGAAATGATTTATCTGATATAATGCAGTAACTGAAACATCACTGGTGGACTCCATCCTCTATCTACTTCCTGTGTCACATAACTAAGCATCCCTTTAGCTATGGTTTTATTATGCAGTCATTTGATACCAACTAGATTAATGTGCAAGCTACATGAATATAGTGGGAAAGATCTCAGTGCTTAGTGAACTGCCAGATTAAAGTGAGTTTCTAACACAATAAATCTGTTGTTAGGCAAAGTTGATATCAGTTTTTAGGAAAAATAAAGGCAAAGCTACTTTTGAAGTACAGTATGTGATACCCACTTGGTCTTTACTAAGGAAAGACTGAACCATAGCTGGAAGTCTTGCCAGGATCCTAAATGTTGTTTTGGTTTAGTGCTTACTTGTCCTGTGTGCTGTAGAATTTTCCCAGAAGGAAAGGATGAAATTGCTAAGCATACAAATTGCATTGACCTTCAGATAGGTCTCACAAAGTGTTCAAAGGACAGAGAAGGGGAGACTGGTTCAGGCTGTACCCTGTCTGGTATTAAGTAACTAGTAATGTAGTACATTTCTTTCTTGTTCTAAAAATCATTAGATGTTTTAGTGTCCACTGCATAGTAAATATTGCATTAAATAAGAGGGGAGAAGTAAAACTCCCAGACTTTAAAGGAGTTAGAACGGACTCGGTGATTAAATGTATGCCATTGAAATGATAGTGAGAAATATAAAGCAACATGTGATTAAGCATTATATTTGGTAGTACAGAATACAAGTAAGGGTTCAGAAGGGCCTGAGCTTGGTAAGCAATAGACTATCAAATAAAGAGTTAGTTATAGAGAAAGTGGGACCTGAGTTAATTGAAAGAATTTGGATAAGCAGAGTGAAAAAGAAAATGTGCATTCACTTTATTTATATATTTAAGAAACTCTTTTTATATAGTGCTTAGTATATGCCAGAAACTATTCTGACTCATTTCATCCTTATAACAAAGTTATGCTCATTTTACAGTTTTAAAAAATTGAGGTACAGAAAAGTTCTAGATGGTTGATTCAATGTGCAAAGATGTCCAAATCGGAATACATACTCCCTCTAACAGTATATATAAAAGCATGGCTAAATGCACCATGTATGCACTAGTGGGAAATAAATTTGTATAGAAACATGTTATGAAGTACCTTGAAAATCAAGCAAAAAGGTTGGTTGGCCAGTTGGAATCACTGAAAATTTTTTCAGCCAGGGAGGATCATGATGATGCATAGAATGAATAGTAGGGAACACTGTCTAATGGGTCAAGTTGTTATGGTAGGGAAAGATTAGTCAGAAAAGCTAGCCAAAAGATGAGTTAGTAATCCAGGCATGAGATAAAAAGAACCTGAATTAGATGTTAGTGGAAAAAGAAAGACTTCTGTCAGAAAAAAAAGAATAATAATAATGGGAAAATCAATAGAAATTTTTAAGTAACCTCAGTAATGGAAGATGTAAAAGAGGAAGAGTAACATAATGATTTTGACTCCTAGCAACTAAGAGGATGTTAGTCGTACCTCTGACAAAGCGAAGGATGTCAGAAAGGCACTCTATTAATTATTCTAGTAAGTGGTCTGTTGGTGAGATGGAGCCAGATATAATTTTTTTTTTTTCCTGTGTGTCTGCTTCTTATGCTCTGCCTCCTGAGTAGGCTTCTGGAAGCCTCAGCCTTCCCAGCTTTATTGCACTGGCACTGCAGACTCCAACCCAGATATAGAAAGGAGCATCCTACAACTGCAGATGCAGGAATTCTCAAAGTTGGAAATGCGATTTAAGGAGCATATCATGTGGTTGTACGCTGTGCCATACTACTGGGATGCTTTGAGCACATTCTTAATGGGCAGTATTAGGCTGAAATTGCCAATTAAAACTGTGCACTCAGCCAAAGTACATTTAACTTCCACACCTTTCTATTTGGATTTTTGCCACAGTTTCACTGTTTTCTTCAGTCTGTTAGTTGGCCCATGCTTCCTTTTTGGATTCATTTTTCTCCATGGGTGGCAAAGTGACTTTGTTATTTGTTCACAGAAAGAAAAAGTCTTTGATAAGTAACATCACCTACATGGTTTCATTTCTAGCCATATGATGAGTGAGGTTAGTTCATTTATGAAATAGATTTGTAAAATGTATTTCATACCTAACATACACTAGAGAATGAATGACATAGAGCAAAGGCTCTAAAAACTGCTTCTCCATTCTATAGACCACTGAGTAAGAGAAATTCTCCCGCAGGCAAGCTTGATGTACTGTGTGCCTAACTATCACATGGGGCTATTGGTTTATATTCTACATAAAAGACATGATCAGTTGTTGATTGCAAATTACATTAAATAATTTAATTCATAATAAACCAATAGAGAGAGATGATTACATAGATAGATGATAGATGAGAGATAGATAGATGATAGATAGATAGATAGATAGATAGATAGATAGATAGATAGATAGATAGATGAAAGTTTGATAAGCAGAGGGAAAAGGAAAATGTTCATTCACTTTATTTATGTATTTAAGAAACACTTGTATAGCCCTTAGTATATGCCAGGCATGATTCTGACTCAGATAGATAATTAGATGATAGATGATAGATTAGATAGATAGATAGGACAAAATATTGTCTTATATAGCTAGATTACTCACATAAATATAATAGCAGCACCACTGTGAGGCCCCTGACATCACTGGCTTGGGGTTGGGACTATTTGTTCAAAATTGATAGTTATTTCACTGATTATTTTTATTGTTGACGGTATTACAGATGTCCCACACACACTCCCCCGCATTTGTGCCCCTCCACCCAGCCCCTGCCCCACCCCAGACCTTCACCACACTATTGTCTGTGTCCATGAGCTATGGATATATGTATATACATTCTTTGGTTAATCTCTTCCCACCCCCCAACCCCCTTCCCTCTGAGATCTATCAGTCTGTTCCATGCTTCCATGTCTCTGGATCTATTTTCTTTGTCAGTTTATTTTGTTCATTAGATTCCACATGTAAGTGAGATCATGTGATATTTGTCTTTCTCTGACTGGCTTGTTTTGCTTTTCAAAAGCTGCTTAAAGAGACAGAAGTGAGTTGAAAGACCAATATTTAAAAGTATCCCTGCCTATATTATTACTAAGGCAGATATATTTTAAATCAAGGTAACTACTTACTATTTTACTCTCTTTTTAGGCTGTAGAATGAAATAAAATTGGTTATTTCAGTTTGATGTTTTCTTTTTTGATTTCAGAATCCACTTGTTTTGATATCATTAAGTTTTGGTTTTTCTACAAACACTGATTTGTTGAGTTCTAAGAATAAATATCATAAAAGATTTGTATTCATTTAGTTAACAAATTCCTTACTTGCCTGTAGTTCAGACCCCTTTCAAGCTAATGGATATAGATACTTAACATAAAGAAAGAATGGAGCTAAGTAGAATTGGTAAATCCCTCCTTGGACAATGAAATTTGATTTAATAAGTCACGTTCTATATGTTGTTGAAACTGAGAAAGTCCTCTGCCCACTGCTGAGAGACATGAGAGGAGAATAATGTTGTCCTAAGGGATTTTAGGCTATAGTCTCTAAATCTTCTGTTTTAGGTAATCTGTAGTTGAAACAGATTTTTTTTTTTTTTTAGGACTTATTCTCATTGCTGCCCCTCTGGGAAGGTCTCTCACTTACAAGACTGGTATACACTCATTAAAAATTTTCTCTTGTACCAAAAATGTTTCTTTGTTTAAGAAGTATAAAGTGGGAAGGATGTGACATTTAGATCTCCAATCAGTAAAAGGATGAAAACGAAGCCCATTGCCAACAAATGCATTTGGAATACATTTCTCCTCAAGTGATATTTATCAAGTGCCCATATATATATATATGTTGCCATGCTAAGTACTATACAATACTAATTAAATAGATGTGGTCCCTGCTATCTGCCAGTTTACATCTTCTTTGGATTCAAATGCTATAGCACAGTGCTTAAAAGAGCCAAGTCAGATCATGAAGGTTATACCTATCTCCCTGAAGGATAGGTTATTAGGGTACCTCTTTATGTTCTACCCTCAGTGGCAGATGCAGAAGTAGCAATGGCATTCTTTGTGCCTTTCCTCTGCTAATTATTTGCAAAGGTTTCTAAGCATCTGGGGCTTTAACTTGAAGTTCTATAAATTGTTTCTGGTCAGTACTAATAGCTAAGAGAACAGAACATTCATCTTTCTGGAGGCCTTGAAAGAGCAACTTCTCCCTGTGCATTTTACCCTAAAGTCTTTGAAGTAGATTTTGTCACCTCTATTGCTCTATTGAAAATCAATATGCTATCTACTAGTCACAACTGTGGATCTGTGAGTCTTGTAGAAGTTTTTTAAGTTCCTTTGAGTAGCCATGAGGTATGGTATGATGGGAAAAGCTCAGACTGAAAGTTAGAAAGCCTTGATTTTATTCCTGGTTCAGATACTAACTAGCTGGTTAAGTAAGGCAAGTTGTTTCACATCTGGGCTTTAGTACCACTTCAAAATTAAAGAAATTGGATTTAAATACTTTTCAGTTTTAGTATTCCATGGGACTACATGTGACCTGATCACTATGCAGAATTTTTATAGTCATCTAAAGGGCAGTAAAAGGAGAGAGATATCTACTTATTTATTCTATCTTATATTGTTAATTCCATTATAATTTATTCTAAAACATAGGTGATACCTGCTTTTGAAGTCAAATAATGCAGAAATCAACTACTGATATGATTAAGATTGAATAAAACAACCTAGAAGCCCCAAAATAAAAAGTCTTTTGTTCAAGAACAATCATTGAAGATACAATTGACTAGATAGGATCTTATTTTACATTCTGGACAAATAACATAATTTCAAATGTAAAATTTACGTGGTAGGATATCAATCCAAAATTATTAGAAGTATTTTTTGCTTTGTTCTCAAGAGAAGGATGAGAGAGACATCTGACCTCATCTTCTTCCTTTTGAATGTCATAGTCAATGGTAAATGGAAAGAGTCCAGCTGGAAGACATCCACTAAACCTTTAAGGAAAGCGACAAGCTTAAGATAAGGTTATATAGAATGGCCTATTTCAAGACTATAGTAATATATCATCTTACCTTCTTCTTTAGCAGAGTAAATATTTCTGAATCCCACATGTGAAGGAAGAAATACAATCCAGGGATTAAATCTTTAGTAAAATCTATTTTTCTCTTTAGAAATGTTAGTTTTCCCCTATGTCTCTGTTACTTTTTCCATTTATTTTTTCATCCATTAGTTAATAATACAATCAAATATGTTAGAAATAAGAAGGACCTTAGCCACCACAGAATCCAACCTGTTTATTTTCCAGATGAAAAAATCCTATCAACAGAAATGACATACCCAGGTTCTTTCAATTTTCATTGGCAGAGATAGCATTAGAATCTCGCATGAGCTGTGAAAAATGGAGCAGGGAGAAGGAAATAGTATGGCAAATAGAAAAACAGAGTGAAAGGAATCTGAAAAAGAAAACATAATTGTCAAAATCTTCTTCTAAAAGAAGGTCAGCAAATGACCCATAGACCAAATTCTGCCTGTGGCCTGTTTTTTGTACAGCTCTCAAGCTAAGAATGGCTTTTATATTTTTAATGAGTTGTTTAAAAAAAGAATATGTGACAGAGACCATACATGGCCCATAAAACCTAAGATATTTGATATCTGGCCCTTTACAGAAAACATTTGCTGATCCCAGATTAAAACACTACAGAGACCACACACAGAGTATAGTTAAGCAAAACCCAAATGACCTTCAGAAAAATCCCACAGTTACTAGGTTCATCCAGGAACAGTTTTCTTTATCCATTTTCCATTCCAGTCCACTATATCCAATACTCTGACCACAGAGACCAAAAGAAGAGATTTTTTTTTTTTTTCAGAAACCACCAAGATCTTATTCTCAGTAAAAGAGTATAATGTTCAGAATAGGTCTAAGGGTCAGAAAAGAATTTATGGATTCTTTGTTCCCTTTCCCTCCTGTAGTTTTCAGTTTCACATTCTGAAGACTTGACAGATTCTACTGTTTATTTTCCCATTCTCAGTCTCTAAGGAAAGTATTATTATGTTTAACCATATAAAATCATCAATACAACTAGTTTTTACTAACAAAATAACAATGTTACATGGTTCAACTTAATATTTAGCTTTCTAAATATTAAGAGAAACCTTCTCTTAGACTTTTCTCTCTCATTATTTTTATATGTTTTGCCTTATTAATGATTCTTATATCTGTTCTTGCCCTTTGCAATATCTTAGTTGACTGAAGTTACTCTGAATACTTATTTTAAAGTGTACTCCCCTAGCCCTTATTATCAATAGGTAGACACAGTGGTATCAGTTCAGTTTACTGGTGAATAAATGGCTTGCTTCTGTTGCCAGTTTGGGATCACCTGGTACCATGCAAATGCAGAGTTGGCCTGGAAGAGTGAATAACCTTTTTTGGATGAATTTAACCAATTATCTGAGGTAGAATTATGGAGGTACTGTTTGGATATTTTAGCACCCAAGTTTTACCATCCATGGCTTTGTATGGGATAGGCTGGTATACTGAACTATCAACCTCCATCATTCCTACCTTTATTTAAAGTGGTACTCGGCCAAGCTTGCAGAAATGAACCTTTCTCTTAAGAAGTGTAGTCAATTAGAATTGGAGATGCTCTTTCTTGCCCATATATTAGGCATTATGATGCAGCAATGCAGAGACAAAGAGGTCAGTAAGTGTAGATTTCTTATCACATAAAGAGCTTAATTAATGTAGATCTTGATTATGCTAGTACATTTAAAGAGAGAAATGAAAAAATGAAATTAAAAAACAGTATAATGTAGAAGAAGACTGTTTAGTTTACTGTAATGGTATAGAGCATGTAATTCAAAATCAGATCAATCTGGATTTGAATCCCAGCTCCTTCTCTTACTAGCTATATATGATGTGATCCTTATTTCTCTCTATAACATGGAGATATTACCTACCCTGTAATTCTATAGATTTCTAGTGAATATTAAAGAAAGTAATATATGTAAAATAAGCATTTGATAATACTTTGGTTATTAATATTAGTAAAAGTAGTAATAATGATAAGTTAACATGGAAATGAAATTGATAATAATTCTCAAGTTTACTAAGATCTGAAATGCTAATGAAAAGGAAATTATATGAAGTCACTAAAATGATAGCAGAAAAAACAACTCAAGCATATGAATTCAAAGAAGATATATATTGCCTAAAGTTCATAAGAAATTTAGTGCAAATTCAATGATGGACATAAGCAGGAAGGGGATTGAGATTCCTATACATTTTATTAATTTGTTTACTCATTATTTCAATGTATGTTTTCTTTTAGTTTCTTCAATGTTCAAGGGATTGTACTGCATAGGAAAAAGAGCAATATGTAAGAGGAAGTTTTTACACTTGAGAGTATTATAGTGCAGAGTTTTATGAATTTCATAAACTCTTATATAGAATCCTGTCTGTAAACAGAAAAAAGACAAGTTTCTCTGGTTAAATAAGAAGTAAAGGAACATGAAACTATATACACTAAGTGCCCCCCTCTCCCTCACCTATCCCACGGTGTCCATTGATACCTTCACTAACCCTAAATTTTATGAAACAGTTTGAAAATCACTTGTTTAGTCTGTTATAAATATGGTTTGCAAAAAAAATCTCATTTTGGGAGTTTCTTCTTTAGTCTAGAACAGTGATTTTTCAATTGTTTTTCTGCAAGAATTTTTAAAACAAGTGACTATTTAGTCAGGAGCACTGACCTCTTTTCCCCTAGATTGTCAGATAAAAAAAAAAAATGACAACAATCAACACAACAATAGTCGTCCAGTGTAAATAAATCAAAATTATACCTATTTTTTGTCAGATTGGCAAAAAATATATATTTTTTGGTGTGCCACAAAATTTTAGTAATTAGTTTATGTGTGCTATGAAATGAAAAAGTTGAAATCACTGGACTAGAACACTGGTGGCCCCTCTAGATGCATACATTATATGATAAGTATAACAGAGTACGCTATTTTCCACTCCTGCATCCATCATTACATTATATAATTTTTTCTAGCAAGAGCAAGTGAAAGACAAAATAGAAGAGTAACAAATTGTAATTAGAAAAGAAAATGTCGCCCGGCCAGTGTGGCTCGGTGGTTGAGCATCGACCCATGCACCAAGAGGTCACTGGTTTGATTCCTGGTCAGGGCACATGCCCAGGTTGTGGGCCCGATCCCCAGTGGAGGGATGCAGGAGGCGGCCAATAGATGTTCTCTCTCATCGATGTCTCTATCTCTCTCTCCCTCTCCCTTCCTCTCACTCTCTAAAATTAATAAAGGAAAAAAAATTTTTTTAAAGAAAAGAAAATGTCATCAGGGAAATTTGAAAATTGTGGCAATGCTTATAAGAAGAGGCCTGGTGGACTCCAATATAGGGAACTTAGATAATAGGGATAGAATGTATGTGCTAGGCAGGAAGGACATGTGAATAGAGGGGGGAAACAAATGTTTGAAGTCCCTCAGAATAACTTGCCACTACATACCTTTTCATCTGACAACATGATAAAAAAATATATATTTTTTTTTCTACATTTCATGATACCAAAGAAGGACTCTGAAGTGACTTAAGTTGAAACCATGTGTTTGGCACACGTCACAAAATAAAAGTATATCCTACAAGCATGCAATAAAAGAAAATATGTTAGAGAAGCATTCTTAGATTTGATCAGGCCAAGAGACAAAGGATAATGGCAACATCTCAATATATAGGAAGGAAAAGATCCCCTCTATTCTTAAGAGTGCTTTCTCAACAAAAATTTAGCAACAAACTGGTATATTGCATGTTCTCTTACCTCTAATCGTTTGCATAGGCACTGTCTGAAACACCATTTCTCTCACTCATGTTACTAACTCTTACACACTCCTCAAGACTTTAGTTAAAATTCACTTTCAAACAACAAAAATAGCAGCAATAACCACAACAACAGAATTCCTTCTTTGGCTGCCTCCAGTCCCCTCTGTTGCTCAAAGTCCATGCTGGATGTATTTCCTATGTATTCCCTTTTATTGTCTCATAGCACTTACTATACAATATTATAATTGCCTGTTTAATTGTTGCTTTCCCTTATTAGAACATAAGTTCATTGAAGATATGTCTATCTGTTTTGATTATAACTGTATTCCCAGCACACAGGAAGGGACAGCCACACAGTAAATGGAATAAATGCAATGAACAAAAGAATGAAAGAATGAATAAAAAGCAAAGAGTTCCACATATCAGTGACTGCAAAGCAACCTTTGTGTATGATGTGATTTGAATGGTGCTAGAAAAAGAAAATATCTTTCCTAAAATAATTCTGTCACCTACTTTTCTTGGGATCTGACTTTCCACTATTTACAATTCAAATTCCTTTGGATTATGAAGACCATTTGTTATTCCAATAGGTCTTTTATGATTATGCAAATGTATCTGTGTAAGAGTAATATGTTAACACATTCTGTTTCCATCTTATTAGAAGATATGTGTCCTGAGCAATGATACATACAAGATAAGATTCTAGGGCAGCATTGTCCAGTAGAACAGTTGTAATGATAGCAATGTTGCTAGTACAATTGAGAAACTGAATTATAAATTTTATTTAAATTTAATTAATTTTAATTTAAAGTTAATACAATTTTAATTTAGTAAATACTGTGGCTATGTATTGCATAGTGCAATTATAGAAGTGATAAACAACCAAAAGAGAAAATGAAAGCTATAGAGAGGCCTTCAAAGACCACCCTGTAAGGCTCACACATCCAGTTCTGGTTCAGGGACAATTTGAGTTGGATAACACACGAAAGTGACAAAGCCACTTTCTGAAAGATGAGCTACAACACATGTAACTTGCATTATGAGTGGCGAATAATGTTATTTCAGCATCCCCATATTCAAGAAGCCATTAAGATTGGCCAAATCCGGAAAGAATCATTACGTTTTTTTCAGAACCTGGAATCCCACCATAGTGTACACAAATCTAAATTTTCTTCATTATTTGATTTAATTTAATTAAAATTATAATATTAAATTTATTAGATCATTTTTCTATTGAATTTAATTCATCTTTTTACTTGTCCTTGTATTTAGCATTTTTAATGTTGTTGAATCATAATATGCTAACATTTTCCATAATGCTTAATGGCATATGATAACTTTGCAACCAGAAATGCAGGCCATTTAGGAGGCATTTAATGAATGGAACAGTCACTGGAATCAATAAATGCATTGTTTCATTCTTAAGTTTAAGATAAATCTTTCATGTGTGCAAATAACTTATCTAATAACTTTACTTTTTACTATTGGTGCAGAAACTTCAGAATATGCAAATTGTAATGTTCTTTGCCTTTCTGTAATTTGGCACCATTACATGTGCTTAATGTCCATAATTTATGACTGTAAATGCTCATAAAATATTTCATCTTTGGTGGCTGCCAAATGTATGGTTTGAAAAATGTAAACTTATAAAAGTTAAAGGTGGTAATGAATTCAAACAAAATGAACTGAAACAAAGGCCATTCTTATACTGACATATTTTAAGGACTGGTTTTAGCATTTATCTGGCTGCTTCTGATCTATAATTTTTTAATATAAATATCAGGGTAATTTTCCTGTTCTACCTAGATAATCATTACAGATTTGTCTGCCCAAAGATAGAATACCAATTGATTTAGTGACCTTAGTAAAATAACCAGTCAGTTAAGTGGAGAAAGAAAACATCATTAAACCAATAGTTTGACTCTAATGACTGAATGACTGAATTGACCAGTTAATTGAGTCAGAAATATTGCTCCCAAAGCCTGAGCTAGGTAGACTTATTGTCATACCTTCTGATAAAATGAACAAAGCTGAAATTGAACCATTTTTATTTGTGATTATATATATATATATATATATATATATATATATATATATATATGTTTATTCATATTAATTGCTTTAAAATCTGACTTGAAGTTGAAGCCAAGTAAAGAGTGTGTGAAAATGCATATAGTTCTATGAAGTTAAAGCTGTCGCTGTTCATATGCTGGTAAAGGATTCTAGGTTTAAGATTTTTTATTCTATTCCTTTGTCAAATCAATCAACATGGCCTATCTTCTCAGTGCAATATCAGTTTGAAACTCCAGAAATACTTGCTTTATCTGCCATGCTGACATGTTGGGGAACTGAGCTACTCAGTTTATAAAAATTGTGTTTGGAAATGTTTTCAGTTCCCTCTTGTCTCTGAGGCCAAATAGATGCAGACTAAATTCAAATTGGCTGAGATAAAGAATTAAAATGAGCATCTAGCTAAGCCTAAATCTAAATGTACTTTCAAAGTTCAAAGTGATTCTTTGGAGAATCAGTTATTTGTCAGGTTCAATTCACCATTATCCATCTCCATGGCCCTGCCAGCATAGTAAAGCTCAGGTTACAATAGGTCATCAAATATCTCCTAGTAAGGCAAGGAAATGAGATACCATGAATTCTACAGCTACTGCATAAACCAGTTACAGAGACTATGGTGGGCTCACCAACCTATTTGCATGCCAAGGTAAATAATTTGAGAAGAAATAACCTAGAGGCTAGAGAATGATATAAATTCCAACTTGGCCTCAAATCTTACTGTCCACTCAATACTTATAGTACTTTAGTCAAGTTACTGAAATTCATTTATTTAAAAAAAAGATATACATCATATTTTTAAAAATCACTTAGATACATAACATTTACAAATGAAATACATGGCTTTGGACATCTGATCTGGTGAAGCAACACAGAGTTTTGTCAGGGAACTCTCTAAGCAGAATGACTTCTCCCCAGGTTTTAGTGCCTTCTCTTAATCTGTGAAGTCAATATGTCCCCAACTATGTACCTGAATATTCAAAAGTTGAGGCAATTTACTACAGGGATGTGCTAACACATTCATTTCATCAATAGGGAGGTAACCTTGATGTTCCAAAGTTATTACTTCAAAAATCACCTGGAAAAAAAAAGTGGATTAGGGAAATCATGAAATGACAATCTGACAGTACTACAGGAAAGAGTAAATGATGTGATATATAAAGCCTATCACAGTGCTTGATACATTGTGAGACTTCCATGAGTGATTTATTTGTGTGCCCCACCCTATTACTTTTCTGAGCATTATTTTCAGATTTATAACAGCATTAGGTATAACTTGATAACTTTGAACTGGTGACTTAACAATTCTTTATTTTAAAGGGTAATAATAATATTAATACATATATAATTCATGTCATATCAGTCACTCATCAATCTGGTAAAAGCCTATTAACAGTCATGATTTAGAATTTTGTGACTTATAAATACTAATTTCTGAAATCTTGCTCTCTGTATTATGAGCTCCTTAGAATTGACTTCCTTATATTTACTAAACCAATACTTCACCATTATCATGGCTAACTGTCTTTTAAATCATTCTTGTTTTCTCAAATAACATAGCACTTCTGGTTTCATTTGCTTTCTTACTTATTCTAGAATCCGTGGTCAAACATTTGAATAATAGTTTTATAGCACTTTAGAATTCTTAGCCCCCTTGGCTTTTTGCATATTTGCTGCACACAATCCTAAACTCTGAAAGGTCCCCAATGTCTGTTTTCTTCACAGACTGTTGAGTATTGCTGAAGAAAATCAAGAAACTGTACTGATTAGGTTTACCTTCATTTGGTCCTTGGTTGTTGCTTAGCAATTCTTTTATTTATCTTTTCTTGATACCATTCTGTAATTTCTTCAATAGTTATTCTAAATTATTTCCAATCTCCTTAAGCCTTCAGCCACAATTCTACTTCCTCACTCAGTAAATAACTCAGTTTCTTACTTTATTAAGAGAAAAAGACCACCACGCATAAACCTCCTTCTTATCCACCCCCTCCATCTCAAAGCTTGTCTGTATTTTCCCTCATCATCTTTTCCTTTTGTCTTGTCTGTGAGGAAAATATGTCCCTACTTCTTTCCAAGATTAATCCTTCTGTCCTCTCCTTCTGTTTTATTTTGGTATCATTATTTCATCCATTAGCCCCTTCTCTCTCACATCTTTAGTATTTCCCTATGGCCACTAATATACTCTGGTCTAGGAGAAACCAAAAGGAAAACAAACAAAAATAATAAAACTAACAAAGACTTTTCCTGTGAAATATAATTCACTGGAGCTTATGGCGTATATATAGCCTTCTTTCTACCACCAACTATCTCAAAAAAAAGAAAAAAATCTGTAGTCACTTATTCTATTTATCGTCATTTACATTTCAACTGACTTATAGTCAAGCTGCTTCTCCCCTACCCTCTATCAAAACTGGTTTTTGAAGGTCACTAATGTCCTCCTAACAGCTAAATTTCTGTGTTTTCTTAGCCCTTACTCTGCTTGACCTCTCTGTAACATTTAATACAGTACATTACACTAACACCTCTTAACTGAAATTTATCCGCTCTCTTCACTCACAAGATTATTCAGCCTTCTGAATTCTCCTACTGTTTTGGCCATTTGCCTCTATCTCTTCCTTTTCTGTCTCCTGTATTGCAGGCATTACCTAAGATTTTGTCTTTTGTTCTCTTTAATTCTCTTTCATTAAGCTCCACTCTTATTGATGTCATCCATATGCATGATTTTAAATATCATCTCTGTTCAAATGATTTTCCTAATCCATATCTTCACTAACAACTTCCCTCTTTAGGTCTCAGAACCACAGTTCCAAATGATAAATAAACATTTGAATGTTTTCACCTAGATAAATGTTAATACTTAAAACTCGAAATATCCAAAAGTTGGTTTATTATTATTATCTTCAGACTTTCTATATATACTTATTTAATTTTGCAAATCCCTTAGGTTCATAAATCCAGGAGTCATCCTTAAAATCCTCACTTGCCCTCAACCACACTAGTAAGTCAGAATTTCTTATTAATTTGATCTCTAAAGTCTTTTCTATCTCTATCTCTAGCTCCAGCTTTAGCTCTAGCTTTAGTTCTACCACTATCTCTATCTTTATCTCCCCCCCTTTATTTCTATTATCACTATTCTTCTTCAACTATCTCATACCTCACACCTGAATTTAATACCTTAGTCACCTAAACTCCAGTTTGTCCCCACTGCAATCTGTTCAGGATTACAAAAGTAAAGCTATAGCCATTTTGCTCAATGCCATGAGATATCTTATGTGACTTCTCCTTGCCAAATGAATGAAGTCCAAATTTCTAAGCTAAGTATGGAAGTTCTTGTAGTCTGATCCTAAACTACATGTTCTAACTTTATCCCCAACTACTTCCCTTCACATACTCGATGTGATAGCCAAACTAGACTACTTGTCATTCCACAGATCAGACACTACTTTCCTGCCTATGTTCTTTTCTCCTTAGAAAAGGCCCTTTCCACATCTTTTCTTTTTGAAATTCTAGACATCCTTCAAGAATCACCTAAAATTCCCTTTCTCCCTGTAGTCTATCCTGTTTCTCCTTGACAAGACGTGATTGCTACTTTACTTGGCCCCCTAGAATGCTATTTTTATTCCTCTTTTTTGCATGCGCCCATATTGCCTAAATAACAGTTATTTATATCTGTGAGTGATTCTGCTACTCAAATAGCTTCATGATACAGGAATGTAAGCTTATTCCTATACCTCCATAACACCTAACACAGTACTGTGTACTTAGTAACAGATCCAAAATATTTGTAAAATAAATACCTAAGTACAAATGGATCAAACATTTAAATTTAGGTCTTTTATCTGAAGAGCTTTAAACACTTTTTTTTTTCTTTATTGATCTTAGAGAGACAGGAAGTGAGAGGGAGAAAGAGATAGAAACATTGATGAGAGAGAACATCGATTGGCCACCTCCTTCATGCCCCTCACTGAGGATCAGGCCCACAACCTGGGCATGTGCCCTGACTGGGAATCGAACCGGTGACCTCTTGGTGCATGGGTCAATACTCAACCACTGAGCTACACCAGGCGGACTGAAGAGCTTTAAACACTTTCAAGGCATTATCTCACATATCAAAAACATTCTTGGAAACAAAACAAAAAACAGTTACTGTTATCTTTGTAAAGGACTAAGAGGAAAAGCAATTTATTGGAGTTGGTGGCAGAGCTGCAAATCCAAGATGTCTGACTACTAGACAAGTGATCTAACCCCTCTACTATGCTTGCTCTCATATTAAATTAATTCATATTAATTTAGAAGTAAATTTTCTTTTCTTTCTTTATCCAAGAGTTAGCTTTAATAGCCTCATTTCCTTGGGTGGATTGTTGCTTAGAAGTCCAGCTCACCTAACTTCTTCCTCTACCATCTCCCCACTGGCAGTTCTCACTCCTTCCTGCCCCTTGTATGGACGTACACTCTGGTTGATGTCCTTTCTCCTGCTTGTTTTACTTTCGATATACTAGCAATTGGTGGGCTTGTTCAATTTATTTTCTTTTTTTTTCTTCTCTTTGGCCATTCTTCGAGTGAGCTGAACTTACCTACACTAAATTTTACATGTCATGGGTGGCCTCACATATTGGAGGGCAGAAAATGGCTGCAGATGAAGGGAGGAGAAGGGAGGATAATGACTCTATTTTCTTCAGAAAGAGATGAGATCATTTTTTAAAAATGTCATTTCCTTTTAGATACAGAAGGTTGTTAGACTCCCTTCTATGTCCTTTATCATTTAAGGTTATAGAAAGAGTATGAAGCAGTTGCTTCCTGGGATGATAGTGAAACCTGAGCTGTCGGGCATCATTTAGGCATAAAGATCATGAAGTACTTTGCTAACTACTAGTGTAACCAAGATGTCCGTGGGCTGGATCATGATAAACATTCTATTGTGGCAACACAATATATCAGCTTTAGATCTAGCAGTAAAAAGTAGGAATTGGAGAGACAGCCATTATTTTACATGCCCAGTCTTGAGCACACTGTCCCAATGTGTCAATTAGTAATGGTCTGATGGATGTGTGTGTGTGTGTGTGTGTGTGTGTGTGCGCGCAAAACATAATTCCTGATAGCAGAATCCTCTGAACCATATGACCCAGGCCATACCTTTACAATCTCAAAAACCATCTGAAAAAAAATAATATTGGAAGCATTATTCATTTTGATTTTTGATATCAAATAGCTGGATTGACTGTTGTGGTTTTTCACTTTATTTTATTTTTCTGGGAATAAATTTTGAAATGCTATTTATTAGTTCTTATACATTTGGAGCTGTCAAGATTCCACCTTTTCCTACAAAGAAAATACACACACCCAACCTACTTGCACTTCTAAATCATAATCTAAATTTGGAGCACTTACAGGAAGCTTTTACCCCTGGAGGACTAACTCACATCTAATTCTCACTGTTGGGTATGACAACTACACATGTAAAATAATTCATTATTTGGTCTAAACAAAATATAATTGTGCATTCAATCTATAATGCCCTCCACTTCTGTCTGAATACAGTAAACTGTATTATATAAATAATAATCATTAACAACCTGACACATAAAAATATAGTTTAGGTAATGATGAACATTAAATTGCATGAATTATTTCAACAGAAAAATATGAACATGCAGAAAAATAATGGGAGAAAACAGTTTGTTGCTTTTATCTTTTCATTATCCTCATTGGTACCACACAACCCGACTTCACTGAGGATTTCCAGTAAAATTTCTAATGGGGAGACTATGGCAAAATGTAATTTAAGGAAGGATCACCAAAGATGATTAAATAATATAATGCAATATTAAGTGCTTTATGTGACTTCAATTTAAACAAGACTTCAGTAGTTCACACACAATAAGAAAAAAATCATTTTTTAACTTAAAAAGAAAGTTGTTAAATAATATTAGATTCACTTCTAGTAAAAAATATCAAATAAAAGTAGCCATTTTTATGCAGTAGTATGAAAATAATACAAGAGAATAATTGTGAATGTAATGAAAATAAAAACAGAACTGAAATTGCCATGTAAATAATAAAAGTGGCTGCTTCTGCCAAAGTACCATCAACTAATACAGATTGCACAGCAATCATATGTTATAGATTTTTTACTAGGTATATACATAACACAGGGAATGAAGGACCTTTAAACAAGTAAAATTATGAAATTAATCTAACAATTTATACTGTACATGCAGTGTAAATTATGATGTAAATTTTCATATGATTAAGGATGAATTTATATACCTAGACATTTGAATGAGTGGACTTCATTATATATAGTTATTACCACTGCCTGTGTGACAAATTCAGTCAGCCTTACTCACTATAAGTACCTTAACAGTAAGTCAATTCAGGAAAGGTTGCAAAATTGGAAATTAAATTTATCACAGGTTATGTGTTTGGTTACAAGAACTAAAAACTAAATTGGAAGGGTTGTTGCTCTTATAAATTTACATGTATTAAGAACAAATAGCATGCTAGTTTAGCAATTTGTGCAAGTCTCGAAGGTTTTCCTCCAATATTTCACTCTTTTCGCTTGATAATTTGAAGGCTAAGAGTGTAATTTTCCCAGAGTGTGTTAACTCATTTTGCTATGTACTTGAGAATCCTGTAGACCCTTTCTGTTTGAAGTGTAGACATGTTATACCCATTGAATGACCTCTTCTTTATGGGAAATGTTGTGTCCCTATTGTGTTGTTTTCTATGTTTTAGGCAAGTCCAGTGTGTGGCAATATGTATGTGGTGAGGACATGAACAAATAAAATTGCTTAATTAAAATTTTCTCAGGAAACTATATTTTCTGTCCTGATAATATATTCAGAAAGTTGTTAATGTTTGTACATAATATGGTTTTGGTTTAGTAATGTTTGGCCAATGCTAGAAACATGCATTAATTGAAATTCAGTCAGAAGAAAAAGAAAGTAATGTAAATTATAATTCTTTGAGAAAAGACCCTGTATTAATGTTGATACCAAGATTCCATTTGTGTGAGCAACAGACTGTGTCTACCAAAACATCTGGAAGCAAAGTAAAAAATGTAGTCAATCATCTAGATGTTTCTAAATATCCAGATGCTTTGTGTTGGTTAGACAGAGATTCCGGATAATTGACTGAATTGTTCACTCTCACAGTGAACATGAATAGATTACTGCATTTTTCACTCTGGAGAGGCAGTCATAAGAAATCAGAAGGTGGAGCATGAGATTGTACAGATGGAGTAATTAGATGACACCAAAAATTATTTGGTGTGCATGCAATTTCCAAAATTGATTACTGTCCTTTTTGTTTTATTTTTAAAACATCAATTCAGCATAAAAATTATTTTTCTCTCAAAATCCTACTATTTGTTCTTTTAGAATAAATGTGTTGATTAATTTCAAAACTATATGATGTCAGCAAGTCAACAGGTATTAAATCGATACATAAAAAGTAAATAGATTTAGATATGGCCTCCTTCAAGTACTAATGTATTTTTAAAACAGAAGATATCAATTATAAATATCAAAAAAATAAAATAAAATTTCCAACTTCTAGCGTCAATTAAAAAGCATTTATTGAACATTTATATATAATTCACCCATTACATCACTAAATATTGAGTACTCTATGTGCTAGACACTGTGCATTGAATCAAGATGCAAGTTGAATCACATAGTTTTTGCCTTCAAACAATTCACATCCCAGTAGAGGCTATAGAAATGTTAGCAGATAATAATAGTAGAGTGAGATAAGTGCCAAAAGAGACATGTGCAAAGTGTTAATAACATCAATAATACAGTCACTGTCTTCCTGGGGTGGTGGGAGGAAAGTTGTAAAAAAAAGTTTGCTAGGATAAATGTTGTTTGTGCAAAATCTTGAAACACAATGAGAAAGAGAACAATTTAAAAATCTGGAAAAAATACACAAAAAAACTTTCTGTTTAGCAGTATCAGAGAGTATCAAGGAAGACAGAACTAATGAATCAAAATTCAAGAGGAAAGAGAAAAATTTACCCTGCATATGCCAAACATTTTACTTTTTATTCCCCTCAATGCATTTGCTGATTCATAAGGGACATGAATAGAGAGTTTGGTAAGCTAGGCAGCTGTGCAGAAGTGGTCACTAAGAGTCCGAGGAGTCTGCAAAGCTTTTGGGTAATCTCATAAGGCTGAGAGGGAAACAAAAAAAAGCTCACACCTCCCAAAGCAGCCAGTAAGTGACTGGCAAAGATCCCAAAGAAAAGGGAAGAGCAGAAAAGTAAACCTTACAGTTCAAGCAGATTTTCCTCTCAATGTACTCATCAAATTATAAGTGGCACAAATATAGATGTGGAAAAACTTAGCAGAATTTGGCTGTTGAGAGGTTGAGACGCTAAGAGTGTATCAGTTAGAATTTGATTAAGATATCAGAACCTCTCAGAGAAATGGAATACATGATTTACTATTTGTGTTGGATATTGTGCAGTTGTGGAAGCTGATGTTGAAGACAATGGAAGGCTGATGTCTCTGTACCTAGGGTAGGCTTAGAGTTCCTAGAGGTCAGCAGGGACAGAGTTTGAGAAGAAAACCAAGCAGAGCAGAACCAGGGAAGACTTCAACTCACAAGAACTAACTGAAACTCAAGAGGAAAAACTGGAGCCTGTGTTTGTCTATCACTGCCTTTGATTTTATCAATTCAGGTGACTTGCAGAAGGAGCTGGCAAATTTTGCCATGGAGCTGCATATATGCCTAGCCCAGGACTCAGAAAAACTGAAGGAGATCTGGTAGGAGCTGGAGTAGCTGAATGCCTGTCTGTTGCTCTAAACTAATAAGATTAGTCAGCAAATCAGCCACAATATGGGTAAATTGCAATGGTGCCTAGACCCCTATGCGTACACCAGCCTTGAAAGCATAATAGCTGTGCTTTATCCACTTTCCAAATCTCACAGAAACTTTTTTTCCAGAGGTCAACACTAACTTAGAATCAAATAGAGAAGAGAACTCTAGAAAGTATAGTTCCTCTTTGATACAGTACAAAACCACCAAAGGCTGACCCTTCTTAACTTGGAATGCATATGCACCTCTTTTAACCATATTTGTCTTCTGTCTGTAACATAAAAAAAGCAACATAGTTCAACTGTCCTTTGTACTACTGAAAGCACATTAACCAAAAGAGGATACTTATCCATGTTTGGGTGATACTTACTCTTCTTCTAACTGAATCATATTCCCTGCATTAGTCAGCTTGGGCTACCACAACAAAGTACCACAGACAGAGTGGCTTAAACCATATAATTTTTCCCTCACCATTATGGAGGCTGGAAGTACCAGGTCAATGTGTCAACACTGGTTTCTTGTGAGACCTTTCTCTTTGGTTGCAGATGGCCACCTTCTCATTATGTCCTTATATAGTTTTATCTCTGTGCACAAATATTTGGTGTCTTTTTCTTCTCAAATTTCCTCTTTTTAAAAGGACACCAGTCATGTTCAATTATGTCTAATTCCAAGGGCTTCATTTAACTTCATCACTTTTTTAAAGGCCCTATCTCCAAAAATGTCACATTCTAAGGTACTGAGGGTTAAGACTTCACCATATGAACTTTGGGGGACACAATTCAACTCATGATGTCCTGTAACTTAAATAGTGAAATTTAAGTTAGATGGTAGAGGAATAGGAGAGTAATAAAAAACTTGGTTAATATACACACAAATATATTCATATCAAAATTAGGAAGAAATACTCATAATTATAATAGTGTTTCTTTCGGCAGCTGATTATCCTACATCTATTAATCATTACATATTTCCTTTGTCCTCAACAAGCACTTTGACTGCTTCTTTACTGCAGTAAGTGATCCAAACCTTCATTCCTGAAGTGTTGAGGCTATTAGTAGTCCTGCCTGCATTGTTTTAGTTTTTGGTTAACTTTTTAAATAGGTGTATATCAGAAGATACCTCCTTATTCCCCTTCCTGTGAAAGAGCAACCCAAAATTTCCACTTGGCAATCAGAATCTATCACACCAGCTAGTATAGTAATCCTTTTTTACTATATATTCACTGACATCAGAAGTTCAAAGGGGACAGATGATAGTCTCAGCTTCTAGTTTAATGGAAACATTGCTGTGTCCTCTGGCGGACACCTCTCTTTTTTGGGAGCTAAGACCTCTAGACTAGCAGAGCCTAAAATGATGGGGAAAGTAAACAAAAGCTTTGCTTGTAAATTACAAGGGATAATTTGTTTCTTGGACCCCTGAATTTTGTCTATGGGTGAAACAAAATAATATATTAGTTCCCAATATAGAGCATAATTGCATCCTGGAGAATGTTACTCTCACCACATAGGGTATTACCACCCAGATGGAGCCATAAATGAATCTTCAAAGGGCTGTCCCACTATTCTATCAACCCAGTTGCTTCAGGGTAGTGGTAAATACAATAAGACCCAAAATTCCATGACCATGAGCCCATTGCTACATTTCATTTACCATAAAATGAGTTCCTTGATCAGGAAATGCTCCCATTATACTTTGTACCCTGTTTCTTTTAATTTTTCTGCCCTCTTATTGTTTTCCTCACCCTCACCCCATCCTCCACCACTACTAACCCACACCTCTTAGTAAGCAATAACTGTCTTATTCATTTTGGTAACATTAACAAATATAGCCTAAGGTAATGCACATGTTCAAAGGATACTGACTGAATAAATAATAAACAAGCCAACAATATCAAATACAACAGAGAGTTCAAGCAACGTAAGGACAAACATTATAAAAAGAGACATTTTGCCAGGCCGGTGTGGCTCAGTGGTTGAGCATCAACCCATGCACCAGAAGGTCACCAGTTTGATTCCTGGTCACGGCACATGCCCAGGTTGTGTGCCGAATCCCCAGTGGGGGACATGTAGGAGGAGGCCAATTGATGTTCTCTTTCATCGATGTTTCTATCTCTCCCTCTCCCTTCCTCTCTCTCTAAATCAATAAAGAAAAAAAAAGACAGACATTTTATTAGAATGAAAAGACCATTTAAAGATAGAAATAAAGAAGTGAAACAGAAAGAGAGAGATCTAAGGATAGCAAACTACCTTACTAGCTATATGGATTTGGGCATCTTTTATGGACTGAATGTGTTTCCAAATTTATTTCTTTAAACCTTAACCTCTGATATTTTTAGATGAGGATAATTAAGATAATTATAGTTAGACTATGTCATGAGAGTGGGACCCTCATGATGGAACTAGTGGCCTTATACAAAGAGAAAAAGAGGTGTTTATGTGTGTGTGTGTGTGTGTGTGTGTGTGTGTGTGTTTTCCATCCATGTGCATGCATGTACACATATTAAACGTCCTGTGAAATTGTAGTGAGAAGGAGGCTTCTGCAAGCCAGAAAGAGAATCCAAGCTGGCACTTTGATTTTAGACTTATCAACCTTCATACCTGTGAGAAATAAAGTTCTATTGTTTAAGCCCTTCTGTCTATAGTATTTTATTATGGCAGCCCCAGCAGGGTAAAAAAAAAAAAAAAAAAAAAGCCTCTATTTCCTTCTATCTAAAATAGATGTAAAAGCTGACAGAATTTGTGAGAACAGTAGAGATAATGTATGTAGAATGCCAAGCCAGTGTTCAACAATAGTAGTTATTCTTTCCAGTCAATGCTGTGCAGCTATTATGCTGGCTTGACATATTATTTCTCCTTCAATTCATTTAGGGTTCCTGTTTGCTCTTTGTGTGACCATTTGATCATTTACCTTACTCTGCTGTTCATCTATAAATCTCTTGTTTGCTGACTGTTTACATGGACTTATATTACTTTGACCTATGTATTTATAAACATTTAATTTTTATTGCCTATCTAGACTCTGAGTCATCATTGACTCTGCTTCCTTGATGCTCTGCCTGGTCCCATTGGCCAACAATGACCTGGCTTGTGGTTTGAATCTTTATGGCAAGTCAGGGAGTATTTTTAAGGGAATTCAAACTCCATAGTTTCATAAAAACCCTGACACAGTATATGTAAAAAAAATCGTGGCATGTTGTTATTTCAAGCTGCTCCTACCTTAACATTTATGTTTTTATTGTAATTCCTCTTCCTTTTATGTGTCTGCACTTAATTAATAGCAGTACTTACTGCTCTAGATCTCCAGTAGTTTTATTGCTAGCCTCCTGAAACAAACAAGCTCATGTGCACCAGTGCTTTAAAACATTTTGAATTAGTAACCCTTTGAAAATCCCATGAAAGTTAAAGGGACCCCCTTCCACTACCACTCCCATATGTCTATATGCATTTACACATAAAATTGTGTATACAATTTCAGGAAATTCATGGGCATTTTAAAACTCAAGATTTTAACTCCAGATTATGAACTTCAGTATTATTCTTTCCTCTTATCCCAACCTACATTAAAATATTTAAATAAAATATTCAGTTTGGTTTTTAAAAATTAAGTTTCAAATAATATAAACCTAGGAAATAGTTAAAGGGAACTACCAGCTTGAGAAAGGTGTGGAAAACAGTAAGATAGAGGTACTAACTCATGAACTCTGTGCTGACATAATTTCTTAATCTTTAACAGTTAAGAACAAGGTATCGCCCTTCCAGTGCTGTCCATTTGAACAGAGATATGCCACCATGAAAATTTTTCAGCTGCCATGTTAATGACTAATCAAGCTTGGTAGCACTGTTACCAAGTGGTTCATGTGCTACTCTTTGTTGGGTGTCTTAGTCTTCACTGATGCTTATAAACACCATTAGAGTGAGGTCTTGTCTTAACATTTCTGTAGTTAATAGATTGATATATGAGCTTATATTTGACTTTTGTTTTCATAATTTGACATAAATTTAGTACATGTACTATAATATGTATTCTATCCCTTTATAATCACATCGCTCAATGTGGGTTCTCCAAAGAATTGCACTGTAATAGTTTTGCCATCATATGTGACATCAAATTGGAATCATAATGGATTCTTTTTGGACTTGCATCCTTATGCATTTTCTCATTCTAATCTCTCATTATAATGGTATCATAACTAGGTCCCTGAAGACTTTCACTGTAGTTATTATGAGATAGTTAACATCATGGCAACTCAAGATTAAATTGCACAGGAAATCAACATTGTAAAAGAAACTTAAATAAGGTCCTGATAACTAATTATGTTTAGTGATTATTTTGTTTAAATAACTCTATCTTTCTCTCTTAATTCAAAATGTCTCCCAAAGACAGTACTATACATTAAAAATAAATAAATAAATACTGGCTATGAGGGAAATTGCACTTTTTTGAGTGAGATAATTATCAGTTGACATTTAGCAAAACGTCCAAAAGCATACGTTGTGCTTTATTAACTGGAAAGTAAGCTAATATATTTCATTAAATTGATTTGTAAAATAGCTGGTCTCTAATATAGCCATGAGAAAATAAAGCTATAAATATTACCCTTCTACTGGAAACCATCAACTTAGATAAAGTAGACTTCAACTCTCCAGATGTAGAAACCAAGGAGAAGGATCTGTGACATAATGACCTTTCAAACCACCTACTGATATAGAGGGGGGGAAATGTTTGTTTGGAAGGAAATATATAGCATCTTATACTTGTGTAAGGACTCACTACTATCAGTACTGTTGAACACCTTTTGTACAAAGCAATGTACTTAATTCAGTGAATAGCAAAAGATGTGGCATATTCCCTGCTTTCAAAGAATTGACACTCTAATTGTGGGGAAAAAATCATACACTTTAAAAGCTGGTTGTCAATAAATACAAGTCTGCCACATTAAAGTGATGATGAATGTGTGATTAAGACAATCAGTGCTGCAGTACAAATTCACAAGGGTCAAGTGTATTGGGTTCCTGTGACTACGCTAATAAATCACCACAAATTCAGTGGCTTAAAACAACACAATTTGTTATCTTACATTTCTGTAGATTAGAAGTTTGATATGGTTCTCACTGGGCTGAAATCAAAGTGCTGGGAAGGCTGCATTTCTTTCTGGAGACTTCAGTGCAGAACTCAATTCTTTGGTTCATGGTTCCTTACTCCATCTTCAGAGCCAGCAACAATGTGGCTCTCTGATTTTCTTCCATTGTCATATCTTCCTCTGATTGACCCTCTCTTCTGCTTTTTATAAAAAATATTTTTATTGAGCTTTAGAGAGAGAGGAAGGGAGAGGAGAGAGAGATAGAAACATTGATGAGAGAGACACATCAATTGGCTGCCTCCTGCATGCCCCCAACTGGGGATCGAGCCCGCAACCCGGGCACATGCCCCGACTGGGAATCGAACTGGCGACTTCTTCACCCATGGGCTGATGCTCAAACACTGAGCCACAATAGCTGGGCCTCTCTTCTGCTTTTAAGAAAACTTACAATTACATTGGAACTATATTTATAATCCAAGATAATCTCTCTATTTTTGAGGTCAGCTGATTAGCAACCTTAATTCATCCGCAGCCATACTTTCTGTTTGCCATTAAACCTAATATATTCACAGCTCCCAGGGATGGGGATGGGCATTATTCTGCTTACCACATCAACTAAACATTAAGATACTGGAGAGGACCCAGCCCAAACTCACACCCCGGCCATGGACCCGGCCTGTACTTGTGACCACTGCGGACCTGCCCTGGACTTCGTCTTTTTTCCATTTTTCTTTTTATTCCCTTTAACTCTTTGGTTTTGTGTCTTTTAGTATGCTTTTTATTTTTTCTTTCTTTGCTTTCTTTTCTTATTTCTTTCTAGTCTTTCTTATTGTTGTTTTGCTTAGTTATGTTTCTTATGTTGTTTTCAATTCAGTCCTGTTTTGTATTGTTTTGTTCTGTCAGCACCTGTATAACATCTGGCACAAAAAGCTCAGGGTTAAGACTCACAGTCAGCAAATTGAAAGGGAGATTCCACCCACAAACGATACTTCAAAAAAGTCCCACTTACAACAGGAGAGCCCAAATAATGCACACAAGGAACATTCCCAGAGCATCCAGCTCAGGAGATCAAGGAGAACACACTACTGGGCACCTCAGGACACTTTCTACTTAAGGCCATACCACAAATACTGGGAGGCATAACAACTCTAATACATAGAAACAAACAAATACAGACAGCTAAAATGGGGAGACAAAGAAACAACCCCAAAATGAAAGAAAAAGAGGACTCTACAAAAAAAGAACCAAATGAAATGGAGGCAAGCAACGTATCAGATATAGATATTAAAGTAATGATTATAAATATGCTCAAGGAATTTAGTGAGAATTACAAGAAACTTAGTGGAAACTACAACAGCATGATAAACGACATAGAAACCATGAACAAGAACCAGTCAGAAATAAAGAATAACATATCTGACATCAAGAATACTGAAATAAGTGAAATGTCATTGTTACTTTTCCAGAAAACCAGTTTATTCTGCTGAGAAAACAACAAACAGAATTTGTCTTTAGAAATATATAACATTATTTTTTTTTCATTAGACAAATGACTAATTAGCCCAAAATTTTTATTAGATGTTTTAAGGAATACATGAGAGCTCTACTATACATGTCTCAATTCCTCTGTGATACATATCCCTTCAGTTGATTTTTTTTATATATACTTTTATAAATTGAAGAAACATTTATTTTCAGATTAAACATGTTTTTATGTGCCTTAAAACTATTTTTTGTCCAAATTAAAAATAATTAATTTATTTTTAAAATGAATACAATGGAAGGAATAAAAGTAGATTGGATGAAGCAGAGGATCTAGTCAGCAATATGGAAGACAAGGTATAAATAAATACCCAATTAGAACAGCAAATAGAAGAAAAAAATTTAAAAAGCAGTAGGATAGCTGAAAGGAGCTTTGGGATATGATATGTAACAACATCAACATCATAGAGGTACCAGAAGAAGTAGAGGGTAAGCAACAAATAGAGAACCTGTTTAAAGAAATAACAGCAGAAAACATCCCTAACCTAGTAAAGAAAGAGGTCACACAAGTTCAGGAGGCACAGAAGGTCCCAATCAAGATGACCCCAAAGAGCCCCACAACTAGACACATCATAATTAAAATGGCAAATGTTAAAGACAAAGAAAGAATTTTAAAGGCAGCAAGAGAGAAACAAAAGTTACCTCCAAGGGAGTTCTCATCAGACTGTCAGCTGATATCTCAATAGAAACAATTCAGGCCAGAAGAGAGTGGCATTAAGTATTCAAAATAATGAAAAGCAAGGGCCTGAAGACAGGACTACTCTATCCAGCAAGGTTATTATGAAAATTGAAGGCAAAGTAAAGAATCTCCCAGACAAAAAAAAGGCTAAAGGTGTACGTTACCATCAAACCAGTATTGTAAGAAATGTTAAAGGGACTGCTTTAAGAACAAAAAAGAAAAAGAGAGAGAGAGGAATATAGGTATAATGAAAATAAAAATGGCAATAAATAAGTACCTATCAATAATAACCTTAAATGTAAATGGATTAAATGATCTAATTAAAAGACACAGGATGACTGAATGGATAAGAAAACAGGACCCATATATATACTATTTGCAAGAGATCCACCTAAGAACAAAAGATTCACATAGACTGAAAGTGAAGGGATAGAAAAAAAAATATTCTATGTAAATGGAAATAAAAAAAGCAAGGTAGCAGTACTCACATCTGACAAAATAGACTTCAAAGCAAAGGCCATAACAAGAAACAAAGAAGGTCACTACGTAATATTAAAAGGATCGATCCAACAAAAAAATATGACCCTTGTAAATATATATGCACCCAATACAGGAACACCGAAATATATGAAAAATTCTTGATAGACTTTAAGTGAGAGATTAACAGCAATACGATCATAGTAGGGGACTTGAACACAGCACTGACCTCACCAGATAGATCTTCCAGACAAAAAATCAACAAGAAAACTGCACCCTTAAATGATACACTAGATCAGATGGATCTAATTTATATTTACAGAGCAATTCATCCCCAAGCAGCAAAATAAACAATCTTCTCAAGTGCACATGGAACATTCTCAAACATAGACCTCATGTTAGGACACAAAACAAATCTACACAAATTTAAGAAGATTGAAATCATATCAAGCATCTTCTCGGATCACAGTAGCGTGAAACTAGAAATCAACTACAATAAAAAAAAAAAAAAACCCTCAAAACACACAATTACGTAGAGGCTAAATAGCATTCTATTAAACAGTGAATGGGTTTCTAATGAGATCAAGGAAAAAATGTAAAAAACTTCCTGTAAACAAATGAAAATGAACACACAACCACCCAAAACTTATGGGACACATCAAAAGCAGTCCTGAGAGAGAAGTTTATAGCATTACAGGCCCACCCCTAGAAACAAGAAAAAACTCTGATAAACTAAATAACCCTGCAACTAAAAGAATTAGAAAGAGAACAGCAATAAAAGCCCAGAGTAAGTAGAAGGAAGGAAATGATAAAGATCAGAGCAGAAATAAATGACAACTGTATGCCAACAAACTGGACAACCTGGGCAAAATGCAAATTCCTAGAAACATACTATCTTCCAAAATTCAATCAAGAAGAATCAGAAAACTTGAAAAGGCCAATAACATCAATGAAAGTGAAGCAGTAATAAAAAAAAAAAAAAACTCCCAGAAAACAAAAGTCCTGAACCAGATGAATTTATAGGATAGTTTTACCAAACATTCAAAGGAGAACTAACACCTATCCTCTCAAACTATTCCCAAAGAAGTTGAGGAAGAAACACTTCCAAGTTCTTTCTATGAAGCCAGCATTATCCTAATTCCAAAACCAGATTAAAACACTACAAAGAAAAAAATTACAGGCCAATATTCCTGATGAACATAGATACTAAAATCCTCAACAAAATATAAGCAAAGCAGATCTCGCAATACATTAGAAAGACCATACACCATCACCAAGTGGGATTTATTCTGGTTATGCAAGGCTGGTACAATATCCACAAGCCAATAAATATGATACATCATATAACAAAATGAAGGATAAAAATCACAAGATCATATCAATAGATGCAGAAAAGGCATTTGTCAAAATCCAGCACCCATTTCTGTAAAAAATGCTCAGCAAAGTGGAAATAGAGAAATTATACCTCAACATAATAAATATGAAAAACCTACAGCCAGCATCATACTCAATGAACAAAATCTAAGTGTTTCCCTTAAGAACAGGAACAAGAGAATGACAGCTGCTTTCACCACACTTTTCAACATAGTACTGGCAGTCCTAGCCACAGCAATCAGACAAGAAGAAAGATAAAAGGCATTCAAATTGGAAAGGAGGAAGTAAAATTAACATTATTTGCAGATGACATGATATGGTCCATAGCAAACTCTAAAGACTCCACCAAGAAACTAATAAATGTAATAAATGAATTTGGCAAAGTAGCAAGACACAAAATGAGCATCCAGAAATGGATGGCATTTTTATACACCAATAATAAACTATCAGGAAGATAAACTAAAAAAAAAAAGAAAAAAAATCATTTACCATTGCAGCAACAAAAGAACAAGATACCTAGGAATAAATTTAACAAAGGAAGTAAAATTAAAATTTTTTTTAAAATAAGAAAACTATAGTACATTTTTAAAAGAAATAGAGGAAGATACAAAAAAGTAGAAGCATATGCCATGTTCATGGATTAGAAGAATTAACATCATTAAAATGTTCATAGTACCCAAAGCAATCTATACATTCAATGCAATCCATGTTAAAATATCAATGGCATATTTCTCAGAACTAGAACAAATACTCCAAAAATTTATATAGAACCAAAAGAGACCCCGAATAGCCACAGTAATGTTGGGAAAGAGGAACGAAGTTGGAGGTGTTACAATACCAGATATCAAACGATACTACAGAGCCATTGTAATCAAACAGCCTGGTATTGGCACAAGAACAGGAATATAAACTAATGGAACAGAACAGCGACCCCAAAAATCGACACACAACATTAACTTTTAATTAATATTTGACAAAGGAGGCAAGAAAATACAACAGAGTAAAGACAGTGTCTTCAACATATGGTGTTGGGAAAACTGGACAGGGACATGCGAAAAGATGAAACTAGACCACCAACTTACACCTTACACAAGCATAATCTCAAAATGGATAAAATTCTTAAATGAAAGTTGTGAAACTATAAAAATCCTAGAAGAAAAAATAGGCGGTAAAATCTCAGACAGCTCACGTAGCAGAATTTTCACCGATACATCTCCTAGGGCAAGAGAAACAAAGGAAAAAATAAACAAATGGGAATATATCAATCTAAAAAGCTTCTACACAGCAAAAGAATCCATCAACAAAATGAAAAGGGAACCCATAGTATGAGAGAACACATTTGCCAATGATACATCTAAAAAGGGGTTAATTTCCAAAATATATAAAGAACTCACTCAACTCAACAAAAGGAAGACAAACAATCCAATTAAAAAATGAGCAAAAACCTGAATAGACACTTTTCCAAAGAGGACATGCAGATGGCCAATAGACATATGAAAAAAATGCTCAAAGTCTCTAATAATCAGAGAGATACAAATTAAAACCACACACCTGTCAGAATAACTATCATAAAAATATCAACAAACTGCCCTAGCCGGTTTGGAATAGCAGTTAGAGCGTCGGTCCACAGACCAGAGAGTCCCGGGTTCGGTTCCCGCTAAGGGTATGTACCTTGGTTGCAGTCTGTCCCTGGCCCTGGTTGGGATCGTGTGGGTGGCAACCACTCGATGTGTCTCTCATATCGATGTTTCTCTCACTCTCTTCCTCCCTCTTTCCCTCCTGCTCTATCTAAAGATAAATGCAAAAATGTCCTTGGGTGAGGATAAAAAAAAAAAATCAACAAACAACAAGTGCTGACAAGGATGTGGAGAAAAAGGGTACCCTAGTACCATGCTCGTGGGAATGCAGACTGGTGCAACCACTATGGAAAACAGTATGGAGTTTCCACAAATAATAAAAATGAAACTGCATTTGACCCAGCAATCCCATTTCTGGGAATATATCCTAAAAATCCCAAAACACTAATCTAAAAGAATATATACACCCCTATGTTCACAGCAACGTTATTTACAATAGCAAAATTTGGAAACAGCCCAAGTGCCCATCAGCAGATGAATGGATAAAAAAGTGGTGATACATTTACATAATGGAATACTATGCAGCTGTTAAAAAGAAGGACCTATTACTCTTTGAGACAGCATAGATGGACCTGAAGGTTATTATGCTAAGTGCTTTGCCAATCAGAGAAAGACAAATATCACATCGTGTCACTTATTAGTGGAATCTAATGAATAAAATAAATTGACCAACAAATAAGTCCTGAGGCATGGAAAAGACCAACAGATCTCAGAGCAGTGGAGGTGAGAGGAGATAAACCAAAGAAATTATATACTTATATGCATAGCTCATGGACACTGACAATAGTGTGGTGAAGTTCTTTGGAGGGTAGGCACTGGGCTGAGGGGAGAAAAAAAGAAGTGGGAATGGGAGTCATCTGTAATACTGTCAACAATAAAAATATATTTAAAAATATATATATTGGAGAAGGCTTCTTGGAGGAGGTAAACCTTGAATGGGGCTTAGAAGAAAGATTAAAATATGGACAAGATTTACATTAGAATGGATAAGTACAACTAAATTATAATGAATTCTGAAGCACTCTTTCAGCCAATAATGTTAGCATGGTAGAAGATAGTAGATTGGAATACAGACATTGGAGCTAGGTAGATTTAGTTTCAAGTTATTGTGCTCTGTCAGTGGTAACAGTGTGACTTTGGACAAGTCACATAAACCATTTGATCCTCAGTCTCTCATCCTTACGATAATGATAAAAGTAACACCTAACTCATAGTATAATTGTGAGGTAAAAAGAGACAACACATTGGGACCTCTGCTTTCCAGGACAACATGTAAGAAGTTAGGAAGTTGCCACTCCATTCTATTAACAAGGTAAAAGTTGAATAAAGTAAATAATAAACATCTCATCTTAGAAGTTAGGTCACAGAGCAAAATGCTACCCACAAAATTAAAGAAACAGGAAGGCAAATGCAAAGAATCACAACTTACTAAAACTGAAACCCTTGAATAGAAACCTCTGAGGGAACCAATACTGGGGTAGGAAAACCTGAATTGTAATTAATAAATTGCTAGAAGTTAAGTATAGACAAGTCAGAGAGAACACCAAAGAGTATAAAACTGAAACAAACAAAGAAACATAAGCTTTCACCTATCATTTAAAGCTACAGAAAAGTAAAAAAAAAAAAAAAAATCCTGAAAGAAGCCAGGTTGGGGGCAACTTTACCTGTAGAGGAGGAGCAAAGACACAAATTACATCTGAGTTCTACTAAAACACCATGCAAGCAAGGAGAATGGAGTGAAACATTTAGTGCTAGAGTAAAAAAAAAAACAAAAAATGCTGTACTCTGTGAAATTATCCTTCAAAATTAAAGGAGAAATAAAGACTTTCTCAGACAAGCAAAAATTGAGAAAATGTGTTGCCACTAAACATGCTTTGCAAAAAATGTTAAAAAAAAAAAAAAAAAAGTTCTTTAGAGATGAGAACACAATATGGTCAGAAACTTGGATCCACAAAAAGAAATAAGGACCATTAATGAAAGAAATAGTGAAGGTAAAATAAAAACTCATTTTTTATTCTTTTTTATTATTATTTCTTTTCTTTATTGTTGAAAGTATTACAGATGTCCCCCGTTTTTCCCCCATTAACCCCCTACTACCTGCTCTCACCCCCCTCCTGCTTTCTGCAAACTATTGTCTGTGTCCATTGATTATGCATATATGCATATAAGTTCTTCTGTTTATTTCTTCCCACTCCCAGCCCCCATCTCCCTTCCTTCTGAGGTTTGTCAGTCTGTTCCCTACTTCCATGTCTCTGGATCTATTTTGATTGAAAGTTTATTTTGTTCATGATATTCCATAAATAAGTGAGATCATGTGGTACTTGCCTTTCTCTGACTGGCTTGTTTCGCTCAGCATAATACTCTCCAGGTCCCTCTATGTTGTCTCAAAGGGTCAGAGATCTTTCTTTCTTATAGCTGCATAGTATTACATTGTGTAAATATAACAGCTTTTTTATCCACTCATCTAGTGATGGACACTTGGGTTGTTTCCAGATCTTAGTTATTGTAAATAGTGATGCTATGAACACAGGGGTGTATATATTCTTTCTAACTGGTGTTTCAGGCTTCTTAGGATAGATATATTCCTAGAAGTGGGATTACTGGGTCAAAGTATAGTTTCATTTTTAATTTTTTTGAGGAAGTACCATATTGTTTCCCATAGTGGCTGCACCAGTCTGCATTCCCACCAGCAGTGTACTAGACTACCCTATTCTCCACATCCTCACCAGCAATTCTTGTTTGAAGATTTGTTGATGTCTGCCATTCTGGCAGGTGTGAGGTAGTATTTCACAGTCATTTTGATTTGTATCTCTAATGATTAGTGATGCTGAGCATTTTTTCATATGTCTCTTGGCCATTTATATGTCTTGTTTGGAGAAGTGTCTATTCAGGTCCTCTGCCCACTTTTAATTGGATTATTTGACATTCTCTTGTTGAGTTGTATGAGTACTCTACATATTTTGGATATTAACCCCTTATCCAAGGTATCATTGGCAAATATGTTCTCCCAAAGAGTGGGTTTCCTTTTCATTTTGATTCTGATTTCTTTTGCTGTGCAGAAGCTTTTTAGTTTGATGTAGTCCCATTTATTATTATTTTCCTTTGTTTCTCTCGCTGTAAGAGATGTATCAGTGAAAAGTCTGCTGGATGTGATGTCTGAGATTTTTGTGCCTACATTTTCTTCTAGGATTTTTATGGTTTCATGAGTTACATTTAAGTCTTTTATCCATTTTGAGTTTATTCTTGTGTATGGTGTAAGTTGGTGGTCTAGTTTCATTTTTTTTTTTTTTGCATGTACCTGTCCAATTTTTCTAACACAATTTATTGAAGAGACTGTCTTTTCTTAATTGTATGCTCTTGCTCCCTTTATGAATATTAATTGTGCATAATATCTTGGGTCAATTTCTGAGTTCTCTGTTCTGATCCATTGATCTATATGCCTGTTCTTGTGCCAGTACAAGGCTATTTTGATTATGATGGCTTTGTAGTATAACTTGATATGTGGTATGGTAATTCCTCTCACTTTATTCTTCTTTTTCAAAATTGCTGTGCCTATTTGGGGTCTTTTTTGGTTCCATATAAACTTTTGGTGTATTTGTTCTAGATCTGTGAAATATGCCATTGGTACTTTAATAGGGATTGCATTGTATCTGTAGATTGCTTTGGGTAGTATGGACATTTTAATGATGCTGATTCTTCCCATTCATAAACATGGTATATGCTTCCACTTTTTTATATCTTCCTTGATTTCTTTTTTCAATGTCCTGTAGTTTTCTGAGAAGAGGTCTTGTACGTCCTTGGTTAAGTTTATTTCTAAGTATCTTTTTTTGTTGTCGTTGTGATGATGGTAAATGGGATTTATTTTTTATTTTATTTATTTTTTAATCCTCACCCAAGGATATTTTTTCTACTTATCTTCAGATAGAATGGGAGGGAGAGAGAGGGAGAGAAAAGGAGAGAGAGAAACATCAGTGTGAGAGGGACACATCGACTGGTTGCCTCCCGCACGATCCTGACCAGGGCCAGGGACAAACCACCAGTGAGGTACATGCCCTTGGCCAGAATTGAACCTGCGACTCATTGGTCTGCGTGCCGACACTCTACTGCTGAGCCAAACTCACCAGGGCTGGGATTTCTTTTTTAGTTTCCCTTCCTGAGTGTTCATTATTGGTGTATAAGAATGTCATCAATTTCTGGATGTTAATTTTGTACCCTGCTATTTTGCTGAATTCATTTATTGAATCTAGTAGATTTTTGATGGAGTCTTTAGGGTTTTCTATGTATAGTATCATGTCATGTGCAAATAATGACAGTTTCACTTCCTTCTTTCCAATTTAGATGCCTTTTATTTTTTATTCTTATCTCTGTTGCTGAGAATTCTAGCACTATGTTGAATAAGAGTGGTGAAAGTGGGCATTCCTGTCTTGTTCCTGTTTTTAAGGGAAATGCTTTTAAATTTTGCCCATTGAGTATGATGTTGGGCCCTGGCCGGTTTTGCTCAGTGGTTAGAGCGTCGGCCTGTGGACCAGAGAGTCCCAGGTTCGGTTCTTGCTAAGGGTACGTACCTCAGTTGCAGTTTGTCCCCAGCCCTGGTTGGGATCCTGTGGGTGGCAACCAGTCAATGTGTCTCTTTCACATCGATATTTCTCTCTCTCTCTTCCCCCCTCTCTCCTTCCCGCTCTATCTGGGGATAAATGCAAAAATGTCCTCGGGTGAGGATTAAAAAAAAGAAAGAAAAGAGTATGATGTTGGTTGTAAGTTTTTCATATATGACCTTTATTATGTTGAGATCAGATTTCTCTATTCTCACTTTGCTGAGCAGTTTTTACAGAAATGGGTGCTGGATTTTGTCAACTGCTTTTGCAGCATCTATTAATATGATCATATGATTTTTATCTTTTAACTTGTTAATGTGGTGTATCATTTTATTGATTTGCAAGCATTGTACCAGCCTTGCATCCCAGGGATAAATTCTACTTGGTCATGGTGAATAATTTTGAAATATATTTCTGGATCCGATTTGCTAATATTTTGTTGAGGATTTTGGCATCTATGTTCATCAAGGATATTAGCCTGTAATTTTCTTTCTTTGTAGTGTTTTTATCTGGTTTTGGAATTAGGATTATGCTGGCCTCAAAAAACAGCTTGGAAGCCTTCCTTCTTCTTGAATATTTTGTAATAGTTTGAGGAGAATAGGTGTTAGTTCTTCTTTGAATGTTTGGCAAAACTTCCCTGTGAAGCTGTCCAAACCTGGGCTTTTGTTTTCTGGGAGTTTATTAGTTTATAGCTTCGAGTTCCCTAGCTGTTATTAGTTTGTTCAAGTTTTCTGTCTCTTCCCAATTCAGTTTTGGGAGACTGTGTGCTTCTAGGAATGTGTCCATTTCACCTAGGTTGTCCTATTTTTGGCATATAATTGTTCATAGTATTTTCTAAAAATCCCTTGTATTCCCCCACACTACAGAAACCATTTTTCTTAGGTAGTCTTTTCCCATTAGAATGGTTTTAGCCCAGGGCGAGAAGCAACTGCTTCATGATTTGGAATTTAACCCCACCCAGCTGGGAGAACTGCAACCTTAGGTTCATTAACTCAGAGACTATAGCCAGCCAGTAGGCACATGCGAGTCTCTGAATGCTTTGAGCTTTGGGTCTGGCTCTTGATTGTTAGGTTTCATGGATCTGGGGACCACGCCATGAAGGTGGCTGGGCCCCTCAGCTGAGCCATCAACCTATGCTGCAGAAGCCATTTTTTCTCAGGCAGAGTTTTCCAATCAAAGCAGCTATAGCCCATGGGGGAAGCAACTGCTCCACCAAGTGGAATTTAACCCCAACTGCCCAGGAAGAGTAAGTGCCTAGCACAGAACTGCAACCTGAGGCTCATTAACTGTCAGAGACAATCAACCAGCCTGCAGGCAGAGATGAGTCTCTGGGTGCTTTGAGCCTTGGGCCTGCCTCACAGTAATTAGGTTTTGTGGTTCTGGTGTGAGAGTTCTGAAGGTGGCTGCCTGGGCCCCTGTGCTGAGTCATTAACCCACATCACAGAAACCATTTTCTTCAAGCACAGTTTTCTCTCAAAGCAGCTTTAGCCTGAGGAGAACCAATTGTCACACCCACTGGAAATCCTCTTACTCTGCCCAACTGGGGGAGTTTTCATTCAGCTGAGGGCTAAAACCTGAGGCTCATTAAATGACTGAGGCTAACAGTCAGCCTGCAAGCACAGGCTCTGGGATACTTGAATCTTTGCCTGGCCTACGACTCTACCCTGGAGAATAAGACCAGATATCGGTGTTCATCTTGGTCCCTTCCACACACACTCAAACCCAGCAGAGGGAGCCACAACCTATGGAACATTGATACCCACAGGGAGATTTTGGCAGGCTCCAAACCCTGCTGAAACAGCCAAAATGATGAAAACAAAGAAACAAATCCCAAATGAAAGAACAAGATAATTCTCCAGAAGAAGGGCTAAATGAAATGGAGATAAGCAATTATCAGGTATAGAGTTCAGAGTAATGATTATGAGGATGTTCAACTGCATGAGAAAAGATATGGAAACAGTGAAAAATGACCTATCAGAAATGAAGAACACATTGGAAGGAATAATCAGCAGAGTAGAGGAAGCTGACAATTGAATCAGTAAATTAGAAGACAGAGTAGGAAAAAAATCACTCAATCAGTGAACTGAAAAGAAAAAAAACAGTTAAAAAACAGGAGGACAGTTTAAGAGACCTGTGGGACAATATGAAACATAACAACATCTGCATCATAGGAGTACCAGAAGAAGAAAGTGAGCAAGGGTTAGAGAATCTATTTCAAGAAATAGTCACAGAAAAATTCTCTAACTTGGTGAAGGAAAAAGGCATATAAGTTCAGGAGCACAGAGATCCCCAAGCAAGAGAAACCCAAAGAGGCCCACACTGAGACACATCATAATTAAAATGCCAAAAGTTGAAGACAAAGAAATAATCTTTTTTTAAAATATGTTTATATTGATTTTTTCAGAGAGAGATAGAAACATCGATGTGAGAGAGATACATCTATTGGCTACCTCCTGCATGCCCCTAATGGGAATCAAGCTGACAACCTGGGCATGATCCCAGATGGGGAATCAAACCAGGACCTCAGTCCATGGGACAGTGCTCAATCCACTGAGCTACAATGGCCAAGCCAAAGAGAGAATCTTTTTTATTATTATTTTTTTTCCTTTATTGATTTTAGAGAGAGAGAAAGTGAAAGGGAGAAAGAGATAGAAACATTGATGAGAGAGAACATCAATTGGCTGCCTCCTGCATGCCCCCCACTGAGGATCGGGCCCACAACCTGGGCATGTGTCCTGGCTGGGAATTGAACCAGCGACCTCTTGGTGAATGGGTCGATGCTCAACCACTGGGCCACACTGGCTGGACCAAAGAGAGAATCTTAAACGCAGCAAGAGAGAAACAACAAGTTACCTACAAATGAGCTCCCAGAAAGCTGTCAGCTGATTTCTCAACAGAACACTACAAGCCAGAAGCGAATGGCATGAAGTATTCAAGGTAATGAAAAACAAGGATCTGAATCCAAGACTACTCTATCCAGCAAGGCTACCATTCAAAATAGAAGGTGAAATAAAGAGCTTCCCAGTCAAAAAAAGACTAAGGAAATATATTAGCACCAAATGAGCATTGCAAGAAATGTTAAAAGGACTGCTATAATAATCAGGGGAAATAGAGAAGAAAAATAGCCATAATAAATAAAAATGGCAATAAATAAGTATATATCAATAATAACCTTAAATGTAAATGGATTATATGCTCCAATCAAAAGACACAGAGTAGCTGAATGGATAAAAAAGCATGACTCATATATATGCTGTCTATAAGAGACCCACCTCACAACAAAAGCCTCACACAGGTTAAATGTGAAGGGATGGGAGAAAAATTCCAAGCAAATGGAAAGGATAAAAAAGCTGAGGTAGTAATACTCATATCTGATAAAATAGACTTCAATGTGAAGGCCATAACAAGAGACAAAAAAAGGCCACTACATAACATTAAACGGATTAATCCAACAGGAGTATATAACCTTGGTAAACAAATATGCATCCAATATAGGAGCCCCAAAATATATTTAAAAACTTCTGGAGGACTTCAAGAGAGAAATCCACAGCAATACAGAAATAAAATCACAGTAGGGAACTTCAACACCCCACTGACATCACTGGATAGATCCTCTAGACAAAAAAATAAACAAGAAAACAGACCCTAAATGATGTACTAGAATACATGAGTTTAATAGTTATATACAGAGAATTACACCCCAAAACTGCAGAATACACATTCTCCTCAAGTGCACACAGGACATTCTCAAAGATAGACCACATGTTAGGACATCAACTAAGTCTCTACAAGTTCAAGAAGATTGAAATCCTATCAAGGATTTTCTCAGATCACAATGGCATGAAACTAGAAATTAATTACAATAAAAACACTTAAAAACATTCAAACACATGGAAGCTAAATAGCATGTTATTAAACAATGAATGGGTTACCAAGGAGATCAAGGAAGAAATAAAAAAATTCCTGGAGATCAATGAAAATGAACACCCAACAACACAAAATCTATGGGACACAGTGAAAGCAGTCCAGAGAGGGAAGTTCATAGCATTACATGTCTGCCTCAAGAAAAAAAGAATAATTTCTAATAGACTATCTAACCATACAACATAAAGAACTAGAAAGTGAACAAAAGGAAAAACTCAGAGCAAGTAGAAGGAAAGAGATAATAAAGGTCAGAGTGGAAATAAATGACATAGAGACTGAAAAACAATTCAAAAAATCAATAAAACCACGAGTTGGTTCTTTGAAAGGATAAATAAGATTGATGAACCTTTAGCCAGACTTACCAAGAAACAAAGAGAGAGGACCCAAATAAACAAAATCAGAAACAAAAGAGAGCAAGTAACAACTGACACCACAGATATTTTCTTATTCTTAATTTATCTAACAGATAATATTTATTTAAAATAATAAAAGCGATGTATTCATTAGTGTGAGTTTGTGTATATATGTTTTTGTATTCTAATATATAAGTGAAATAAATATAAATGTAAGTGAAATAAATGGTAGCAATAATACAGAGATGGAAGGAAAGAATTAGGATTATTTTCCTTTTTTAAAAATATGTTTTTATTTATTTTTTTAGTGAGAGAAGAAGGGAGAGGAAGAGGGAGATAGAAACATCGATGAGAGAGTGACATCAACATTGATCATCTGCCCCCAGCATGCTCCCTGCTGGGAATTGAACCCACAACCTAGGCATGTGCCCTGATGAGGAATTGAACCAGGATCTCTCAATCCATGGGACAATACTCAATCCACTGAGCCACACTGGCTGGGCAGGATTATTTTCTTTTTATAAGGTGCTCAGGCTACCTGTGTAGTAGTATAATATTATTTGAAAGTGGACTTGGATTAGTTGTAAGTATGCCTTGGAAACTCTAGGGCACTAATTCAAAAAAATAAAAAGAAATATAGTTGATAGGTTAAAAAAGAGAAAATGGAACCATATAAAATGCTCAATTAGCCCTGGCCAGTTTGGCTCAGCGGTTAGCGCTTCAGCCTGTGGTCCAGAGAGACCCGGGTTCGGTTCCCACTAAGGGCACGTACCTTGGTTGCAGTTTGTCCCTAGCCCTGGTTGGATCGTGCAGGAGGCAGCCATTTGATGTGTCCCTTTCACGTCGATGTTTCTCTCTCTCTCTCTCTCTCCCTCCCACTCTATCTGAACAAAAAAATGGAAAAATGTCCTCGGATGAGAATAAAAAAAAAAAAAAGCTCAATTAAAAGCACAGTAGGCAGATAAAGAACAGAAGTCAAAAATAAGAATAAAGAACAGGGGCAACACATAAAAAACAGTAACAAATAAACCAACTACGTTAATTAGCACTTTAAATGTCAGTAGTCTAAATACACCAATTAAAAAGCAATGATGTTCAGAGTCAACCAGAAAAGAATTGCCAACTATATGTTGTCTACAAGAAACCCACGTTAAATATAGACACATATAGATTAAAAGTAGAGGGGTGAAGAAAGATATCACTAATCATTGTTAGAAATAACACTAATAGAAAGAAAGTCAAAGTGGCTATAATAATTTTAAATACTCTTGACTTCCGAGCAAGAAAATTTATCAGGGATAAAGAAGGGAATTACATCATGTTAAGTCATCAGTTCTCCAAGAAGATTTAACAAACCTTAATGTGCTTGTGCATATCAACAGAACATCAAAACACATGAGGCACAAACTGATAAAATTGAAGGGCGAAATAGATGAATCCAACATTCCTGTTGGATACTACAACATCCCTCTATCTGAAATGGATAGACGCAGCAGGTAAAAAATCAAGTAGGATATAGTTGAACTTAATTGACATGTATGAACTATGTCATGCAACAACAGAGTACAGATTCTTCTAAGGCTCACAGAACATTCACCAAGATCGATCACATTTGGGGCCATAAAACACACCTTAACAAATTTAAAAGAATAGAAGTTGTCCAATATCTGTTCTTAAGTCACAATGGAATTAAACTGGAAATCAACAACAGAAAGATAGTTGGATAATCTCTAAATCCTTGGAGATTAAATAATACACTTTTAAGTAATACATGGGTTAAAGAAGAACTCGAAAGAGAAATTTTAAAGTATTTTGAGCTACATGAAATTTAAAATACAACTTATCAAAATGTGAGGAATGCAGCAAAAAGTGTTTTAGAGGGAAATTTATAGCATTAAATGTGTATATTAGACATGAGGAAAAATCTAAAATCAATAATCTAACTTTTAGTTTAGAAAATGATGGATAGAAAGATTCAATATTTTCAAGATGCCAGTTCTCTCCAACTTGATCTATAGATTTAATGCATTCCCAATTGAAATCCCAGAAAGTTATGGACAAACTGACTCTGAAGTTAATATGAACAGGTGAAAGACTCAAAATATCAAACACAATATTAAAGAACAAAATTGGAAGACTGCCACTAAAGAAATTCAAGACTTACTCTGAAGCTATAGTAATAAAGACAACGTGGTCCATTCTTATTCAGTCAGCCATTCAAAGAATATTTATTTATTCATCTGTATCTATGTAGAAATATAATCCTTACTGTGTAGGTAATCATATTCTAATTGTGGAAATATAACATTACCAAAATGTCATATTTTAAAACAGATCTAAATATTTTAATGTTCCCTGCTAACTTCATGGTACAGATAAATATGAGCACAATCCTTGCTCCCAAGAGTTTATAATTCTGTAAGGGAAAACCAATGAACACAACTATAGTGCAAAGTCAAGTAGGCTAACTTTGGGAAGTGGCATAGTATAAGGGTAAGCATTAGCTCGACAGACAGATTTGGATTAATAATTCCAGCTTTGCCATTTCCTAACTGTGCATATGTGGCCTAGCTACTTATCTCCTCTAAGGATTAATTTCTCTACTTGTAAAATAAGGATCAAAGTTTCTATTATATATGATTGTTAAGAGGCTTAAATTAAATTAAGCATATTACTACATAGTTTAGTGAACAGAACATAATTGGTACTTGGTATTTGTATCAAGATATATAGACACAATTTTATGTTGAGTTCAAAGGATAGACAGCACAACATCTGATTATGAAGATGAAATAAATCTTTATTAAAAAGATAACATTTATTATAGATCTTTCTAATTTTACCTGCCTTTGTCTTTTCCTGCTCCCTGAAACCGGTCTCTATAGATGGGCTCTATCTTCAAGCATAGGCCTGTCTTAAGTCTTGAGACAATATTCATTGAGACAGGAAGCATGCCAGTAATCTCATTCTTACCAACTCAGTATCTGAGAATAATTCTTCTAAGACTTAGATTCTAGTATCCCAATTATAGCTAACCCCTTCCAATACCGTTCTTATTACTTTTGTACACATTTGGTCAGGGTCTAACTGAAAGTGTGTGCAGGCACATTTTAAAATAATGAGTCATAAAAATTATCCCATCTTTCTATAAAAACTGATGTATTGATGGTGCCAGATATCTTGATGTCTAAACGCTAAAGGCTTAAGTAGAAGCAAAACATTGAAAAACATGTTCTTGAAATTCTAAGACATCTGCACAGTAGGTAAAAGCTACACTCACCTGCTCCCAGCAATTATAGAGCAATCAACCTGAATGACCAACTGAAGGCTAGCTGAACTGAAATATTATAACCAAGTATCTAGAGAAGAAACTACATAGAGACTGGTAAGAAGGACAGAGATGCAGGGAAGGCTAAGCCCAGAATCCAATTGCGGAGGTTGAGAAGCCAGAGGGATACTGTGACTGCAAAATTCTCTTTCCCTGGGAGCATAAAGTCACAACCACATGCAGGGATCCCCAACCCAAATCAACAGAGATGAGAAGAGGAGTCCACATAGCATCTGGTGGTTAAAATCAGTGAGGATTCAGTCCATCTGGTACACTCAGATGCCATCTTCCCAGGGATGAGCACTCCCAATGTTACAGCACCAGCTAGGGGAGTGCACTGTCTGGTCTTCGACTGTTGGTGAGCCACTGCCATACTCAAATCCTGCAAATGGGTCTTCTGGCTGCACCCAGCAGTGACTTTTGGGGACCTCTTTTTCGGGGGGGGGGGTCTCTTGTTGGAGACTCAGACAGGGATGGGCTGGCATCACCCCCAATGGGAGACTCTTTTGATCTGTCTCCCTGAGCATGGGGTGACTGACCTTGCTTTTGTAGTGGAGACAGCTGGCTGCACCTAACCTGAACCTGTGGTGTGCATCTCCTGGGAGAACTAGAGTTGGAGACTCTGGCAGAGACTAAGTGGTCTGGTTGTGGAGTAGGGGGCACTTTCCCCTCACTCAGTGCCCAACTATGTGACCCCCAAGTAGGGGACCCACTAGTCCTGTCTTCTCAACCCCAGTTGCCCTGTACAGTCATCCCTCGCCACTTTGTGCTTCGACGTTTGTAGATTCACTCTATCGCGGTTTTCTGAAATATAGTATAGTATAGTATTAGTATTTGAAAAAACCGCAATAGAGTGAAGCCATGAACATCAAAGCGCGAAGTGGCGAGGGACGACTGTGTATAAATAAAGAATCCTACTTCACGGAAATTCATTTATTGCAGTAGAGTCTGGAACTGATTAACTGCAATAATGAGGGCTGACTATACTACCAAGCTCACAACCTGTGGAATGGTCTTTGGTTCATGGCCAGCCTGAGCGCACTCCATAGTCTTTCTTTGAAGTCTGTGGAGAAAGAGCAGGCAACCTCAGGGGGATGCAGAGTAGCTGACATGTGGAGGCAGACCTCAGGGAACCTCGATCCATTTACAGATCTGACCCCAGCTCTAAACTGGAGGAAGCCAAACCCTATACACAGAATGGACCCTCCCATGCACACCCAGACCCAGTAGATGCAGCCATAAACAGTGACCAGTGTGGTAGCTCCAGATAGGTAGCCCAAGGTTGGTTACACAAATCTGACATTGATCTGCATCTGAACCCCACCAAAGTGGATCCAGAACCAGCACACCAGTGCTGAGCTTCAGACAAGACCAGAATTTGACCCAACTAGCCACACAAGCAGCACACCCAAGGGAAGATTGAGCGGACACCAGACCCTGCTGGGAACAACTCTGCCTTGGAGGGCAGCCCCTGCACAGAATTTCATACATGGTGATTGAGGTTTACCCTTATAGTCAGGTAGCCTGAAGGGTTAACTCCACTCATGAAAGGGCAAACAGTGTTCAAGACAAAAGAAATATACCTGGAACACCAAGGTCAGTTAATCTGTAAGACTCCCACAATGAGTTCAACAAGAAACCTACATCACAAAGCTATCATAATAAGTTTGGGAGTTATAGCAGATCTACCTAATAGAGAAAAAATGGGGAGACAAAGAAATATACACCAAATGAAAGAACAACGAAATCCTCAGTAAAAGAATTAAATAGAGAGGTAAAAATGGTGGTGGAGTGAATTGAAGCTACACAGACCATCTCCCAAGACAAAACTGGAATTACAACTAAAATAAAGACAAATCATCGGGGAAAAACAACAGAAAAGCAGCTGGAGAGAACCTGTGTAACCAGGGACAGAAAGAGGACACCAAATCAAGCCTGGTAGGAACTGCGGAGGTACAAGAGGGCGGGCTGGGAGCCCACGGACAGCAGCTGAGAACTGTTTTAGCTATGAGCAGTTCCCTCAGAGTTAAAATCCCAAGCCATCTCCACAGTGCAGAGTGCCAGGACAGAGCTCTAAATTAGTTACAGCCACTCACCTTGGACTCCAGCAGAGGGAGGACAGACTGGACTAAAACTGTATGGAGCAACTTGGGAGTTAGGAGAGCTGGGACGGCACCAGAGTTTTGTGCTGAATCACTCCCTCATAGGACAATAGCCATCTTACTCAAAGAGCCCCTTCCCAGAACCCCAGGGAGAAGCAACAGCCCCTTCCTCAGGAATTTAACACCACCCAGACAGGCCAGAGAAATGCAAATTGAGGCTCATTAACAACTAGAGACTACCAGCAATCAAGGAGGGGAAAAAAGCTATTGCCCCACAGACTGGAAATCCTCTTACCCTGAACACTTTAGGGATTTATTCATTCAGCTGAGAGCTACAAACCAAGGCTCATCAGGTAACTGAGACTAAAAGCCAGCAGGCAAAAGCTAGAGGAAAATTGAACCTTTGATTGGCCTGCAAATCTACCCAGGAAAGTAAGACTTGACAGTGGTAATTAACATGGATCCTCCCACACTCCTCCAAGCCCAGCAGAGGGAGCCACAATCAGCAGAACACCAACACCCACAGGGAAAATTTGGCAGGCTCCAAAACCCACTGAGACAGTCAAAATGGTGAAACAAAGAAACAAATTTCAAATGAAAGAACAAGAGAATTCTATAGAAAAAGAGATAAATAAAATGCAATTAAGCAAGTTATCAGAGGTAGAGTTCAGAGTAATGATAATGAGGAAGCTCACAGCATGAGTAAAGAGCTCAACAGCATGATTAAAGATATAGAAGATTATTTGTTTAAAAAGAATGCTCAAGGACCACATGGCTTCACAAGCAAATTTTACTGAATATTCAAAGAACTAACGCTTATCCTTCTCAAACTATTCCAAAAAATTCAAAAGGAGGGCTCCAAGCTCTTTTTACAAGCCAGCATTATCTTCATTTCAAAACAAGATAAAGACACAACAAATGAAATTATAAGCCAATATCCCCAATGACTATCCTAAAATCCTCTCTCTCTCTCTCTCTCTCTCTCTCTCTCTCTCTATATATATATATATATATATATATATATATATATATATGATATATATGATATATCTCTCTCTATATATATATGATATATATATCATATATATATATGATACCCATTTATGATACAAACTCTCAGCAAAGTGGGAATAGTGGGAACATACCTTAACATTGTAAAGGCCTCATATTACAAACCCACAGCCAACATAATACTAAATGGGTAAAAACTGTAAGCATTTCCCTTAAGATTGGGAATGAGACAAGGATGTCTGCTTTCACAACTATTATTCAACATAATACTGGAAGTCCTAGACACTGTAATCAAACAAAAAGAAGAAATAAAAGGCATCCACATTGAAAACGAAGAAGTAAAACTGCCATTATTGGCAGATGACATGATACTTATACAGAGATCTTTAAATATTCCACACAAAAATTACTATAACTGATAAATGAATTCAGTAAAGTAGCAGGATATAAAATAAATATCTATAACTCAGTTGCATTTTTATACACCAATAATGAACTACCAGAAAAGGAAACTATGAAAACAATTCCATTTACAATTGTTTCAAAAAAAATAAAATACCTTGGAATAAATTTAACCAACAATGTAAAAGACCTGTACTTTGAAAATTACAAGACACTGAAAAAAGAAATTGAAGAAGACACAAATAAGTGGAAGCTTATATCATGTTCATGGCTTGGAAAAAGTAACACAAATAAAATGTCCATACTACCCAAACCAATCTATAGATTTGATGCAATTTCTATCAAGATATCAATGGCCTATTTAACAGAATTATAACAAAAATTTCAAAAATGTTTATGAAACAAAAAAAGACCCCGAATAGCTGCAGCAATCTTGAGAAAGAAAACCAAAGTTGGAGGTATCATAATACCTGATATGAAGCTATACTACAAAGCCACTGTAATTAAAACAGCCTGGTACTGGCACAAGAACAGCCATATAGATCAATGGAACAGAACAGAGAGCCCAGAAATCAACCCATTCCTTTATGGGCAATTAATACTTAAACAGGAGGCAAGAGCATACAATGGCATGAAGACAGTCTGTTCAATAATTGATGTTGGGAAAATTGGACAGGTACATGCCCAAAATGTGAAACTAGACCACCAACGTACACCATACACAAGAATGAACTCAAAATGGATAAAATACTTAAATGTAAGTTGTGAAACCATAAAAATCCTAGAAGAAAACATGTGCTGTAAAATCTCAGACATCTCATAGCAATATTTTTGCCAATATATCTCCCATTGCCAGGGAAACAAAGGATAAAATAAACAAATAGGACTACAACAAAATAAGAAGCTTCTGCACAGCAAAATAAACCATCAACAAAATGAAAAGGAAACTCAGTGTATGGAAGAACATATTTGCCAATGATATATCTGATATGGGGTTAATTTCCAAAATATATAAAGAATTTATACAACTCAAAACAGTGAAGACAGAAATAAATTTTTAAAAGGGCATACAAATGGCCAAGAGACATATGAAGAAATGCTCAACTTCACTAATCATCAGAGAGATGCAAATTAAAACAACAATGAGATATCACCTCACACCTGTCAGAATAGCCGCCATCAACAAAGCATCAAACAACAAATGTTGGTGAGGATGTGTAGAAAAGGGAACTCTAGTACACTGCTGGTGGGAGTGCAGACTGGTGCAGCCACTATGGAAAACACTATGGTGTTACCTCAAAAAATTAAAAATTGAATTACCATTTGACCCAGTGATCCCACTCCTAAGAATATACCCTAAGAAGCCTGAAACACCAATCAGAAAGAATACATGTACCCCCATGTTCATAGCAGCACTATTTACAATAGCTAAGATCTGGAAACAGCCCAAGTGTCCATCAGTAGACGAATGGATAAAAAAGCAGTGGTACATATACACAATGGAGTACTATGCAGCTGTAAGAAAGAAAGATTTCTTATCCTTTGCGACGACATGGGAGGACCTGGAAACTATTATCTTAAGTGAAACAAGCCAAGCAGAGAAAGACAAATATCGTATGATCTCACTTATTTCTGGAATATAATGAACATAACAGTCTGAGGAACAGGGTAGTCCCAGAGACGTGAAAGTAGGGTACAGACTGACATTTGCCAGAAGAGGGGGTGGGGGAGGGGAGTGATGAACACAGAACTTGTACGCATGTACTCATAACCAATGGACATGGACAACAAAACTGGGGACGGGGCAGGGAGGGGGGAGAGGAGGGTGTCAATGGGGTAAAAAAAGAGAAACATCTGTAACAAAAGTAAATCAATAAAAATAAAAAATAAAATAAATAAATAAATAAATAAATAAATAAATAAATAAAAAGGGCAAAGGACCTGAATAGACACTTTTCTAAAGAGAACATAGAGATGGCCAATAGACATGTGGAAAAAAATGCTCAACATCACTAATCATTAGAGAGAGGCAAGTTAAAACCACAATGATATCACCTCACACCTGTCAGAATGACTATCACCAAAAAATCAACAAACAACAAGCGCTGGTGAGAATGTGGAGAAAAGGGAAACTTAGTGCACTGTTGGTGGGAATGCAGACTGGTGTAGTCACTATGGAAAATAGTATGGAGTTTCCTCACATAATTCAAAATGGAACTGCCTTTTGACCCAGTGATTCCACTTTGGGGAATATATCCTAAGAATCCTAAAACATTAATTCAAAAGAATATGTGCAGCCCTATGTTCATTGCAGCATTATTTACAATAGCTAAGATCTGGAAACAGCCCAAGTGCTTATCAGTAGATGAGTGGATAAAACAACTGTGGTACATTTACATTAAGGAATACTATGTGACCGAAGAAAGAAGGAAATCTTATCTTTTGCGACAGCATGAATGGAACTGGAGATTATGTTAAAAGAAATAAGCCAGTCAGAGAAAGACAAATACCATATAATCTCACTTATATGTAGAATGTAATGAACAAAATAAACTGATGAACAAAATAGAAACAGAGGCATGGATACATGGAACAGACTGACAGCAGTCGGAGGGGGGTGTAGGGGACTGGATGAAAAATGCTAAGGTATTATCCAAAAAATATATATTCATAACACATAGACACAGACAACAGTGTGGTGATAGCAATAGGGTAAGGGGATGGTGGCTAGGAGGAGGTGGGTAAAGGGGAAAATGGGGATGGAAAGAAACTTTGCTTAGGGCAATGGACTTAAAATGCAATGTGCAGGTGATGTTTTATTGAGTTGTACAATTGAAAGTTGTGTTGTTTTTTGAACCAATGTCACCGCGATTAATTCAATTTTTTATAAAAGGAAATCTATATCCACTCTTTCAAGTCTGTTCTCAGAAATTAAAATTTTAAAAAAAGAGCTTTAAGAACAAGATGTTCTCAATGCATGAGGAATAAACTAAGAATGAAAAACATATATGAGAAAAACATGTTCTTGTAAATATTATGAAATTGAATGTGACTTGTTCATTTTTCATTAGTACGTAAATTTAAAAGATAATTATTGTAAGGATCACATTTTTTCTCAGTATGGATGATGGAAGTGCCATAAGGGAGATGGTGAATATTGAGAAGGAAAAGCTGAATAATCTATTTCTAAATGCTAACAGGTTTTGAGAAAGATTATGAGGAAAATAAGAACTGTAAAAACAGATCAGAGATCTGTATTGTAATCGTATTACTCTTGTGGAAGTGGTGTGCTGGAATTGTGTCTTACAGCCTCTGACCCTCCTTGAAGTCTTTAATTTTTTAAGAAAATAGACAAAGAAATTAGAACTCTATATGCTATTATCACTCTCTCAACCTGGCCCTTTTTATGAGTTAAGCTTTGACTTCATCTATGAGTCAGGACTGAAATTTTTTTTTAGACTCCCTACCCCTCCTCTCTGCATGCTCTCTCCCACTTTCACTAGTTCTACTCTTTGCCAGTATTTAGCATATATTTGTACATTCTGAATCTCCAATTAAGAGGAAAATAGATCTACTATCCCCATAGGTTTATTATAAGCTCCTTAGGAACAAAGAACATATCTTGTATGTCTGGGCATTCTGCACAATGCCTATTTCACACAGCAAGGGTTCAACAAAATTTTTTGATTGCTTCATTTCTAATAATAATAGTTTACATCTATTTCATAGCTACCAAAAGCTTAATGCATGCAAAGCATTATACTAAATACTCACATTGTTTCACTAATACATCAGCAGCCCTATGAAGTAGGTGACTTCATAATTTTTATTTCATTCAGCTTAAAGAGACCAAACAGCTACTGAATGTTATAGATATGATTTAAACCTGTCTGTCTGTTCACTTGAAGTCCCAACCCTTAACCACTAAACACTACTCCCAATGCTCATTTTTAACACTCTATTATTACTGACATTATGTTGTGAATTAGTTTAGCATATTATATTTCCCCCAAGTATTTGCATTTTTTAAGACAAAGTGCTGGAGCATATAAGCTGAGAAAATCAATCTCTAATAATGCACTTTCAGAAAAAAACTGTAAGATGAAGAGGGGTAATATTTTTGCCGTAGCTTTTTGACTGTCAAGTCTCATCATTCAGGTATTTTTCCCACAAATGGTTAGTAAAAGTAAAAACACCTTAGGTCTCTAAGATTAAAGTAGAGAAGAGAGCGAACCTTAGCAATGGCAGAAGTACAATATAAAATAAGCTTATTAAATTAAAAATTCATATGTATCCTGCCTCCCTTACCTTGAACTAATTTTGTAGTCTCACTATTTCTTTGGTGTCCTTCTGGGAAGTTGCATGTCTATGCAAAATGGGATCAACACAATAGGATCAAACTCTACACTGCATCCTGCACCTATAATATAGTAAATTATATTAATGCTTTCTCATATTAAACATTATTGAATTCCTAGAAAGAGCCCCAAATCATCTTTGTATATCATTCTTTAAATGCAGATTCTAATTGCCAACGTTTTCTGTAGAATTCTTCTTTTTTTCATTTTTATTTTTTATTTAATTAATTTATTTTTGTTACGATGTTTCTCCCTTTTCCCCCATTGATACCCTCCTCCCATTCCTGCCCATCCCCCAGCATTGTTGTCTATGTCCATTGATTATGCTTATACGCATAAATTCTTTGGTTTATCTCTTCCCTCCCGCACCCTCCCCTTTCTTGTATCTATATACATAAACGAGATCAATCATAGTTTTCTTTCAGAGGCTATTTTTGTATGATTTTGTGTCGATATTATGTTAACTTTGTAAAAGAGTTTAGAAGCTTCCTCTTTCTATGCTCAGGAACAGGTGAAGGATTTTCAGAATCAATTATTTCTTGAATACTTGAGAGAAAATACCTTATAAACCTCTTTGGAACTGTTTTGGAGGGAAGATATAGCTCTTTAGTTACACTAGATTTTTTTCTATGGCAATTGGTTTATTTTTTAATCTTATCTGGAGCCAATTTATGGTCATTTATATTTCCATAAAAATAATCCATTTCATCCAGATTTGAAATTTATTGTTACAAGGTTGAGCAAAGTCATCTCATATAATTATTTTCTATTTCTCCATATATTGGTGGTAATTTTCCCTTTTGTGTTTGTGCTTTCTCCCTTTCTTCTTGATTAGAGTAGCTAGTGTTTCATCTATTTTATCATGGCTTTGAGGAAACATTTTTCATTAGTTCTACTATTTTTTCAATTCATTAATATTAGTTTTTATCTTTGTTAATTTCTTGATTGCATGTTTCTGTTCTTCTGGTATCTCTCTCTGTGTGTGTGTGTATATATATATATATATATATATATGTGTGTGTGTGTGTGTATACACACACATATACATACATGCACACACATATACACTGCTTACCAGCTTAACAACAGGAATATGTTCTGAGTAATGCCTTGTTTGGCAATTTCATCATAGTTTGAACATCATAAAGTGCACTTACACAAGCCTAGATGGTATAGCCTACTACATATCTAGGCTATATGGTATAGTTTATTGTTCCTAGGCTACAAGCCTATACAGCACATTGCTGTACAAAACAACATGAGATTAAATCAAGCACAAGAAAAATTAAAGAAATCAAGAAAAGAGGTGTATAGGAGATATATGAGGCTGCTGCCAGTGTAACAGCATATTTTACAGAAAACTATTTTTATAAGCAGTAAGAATACACTCAAAAATAATAATAGGCCTGGCTGGTGTGGCTCAGTGGTTGAGAGTCAACCCATGCACCAAGAGGTCGCCGGTTCGATTCCTGGTCAGGGCACATGCCCAGGTTATGGGCCCTATCCCCAGTGGGGGGCATGCAGGAGGCGGCCAATCGATGTTCTCTCTCATCGATGTTTCCATCTCTCTCTCCCTCTCCCTTCCTCTCTCTCTAAAAAATTAATAAAGAATAAAGTTTTTTAAAAAAGTACAGTACAGTAAATACATAAACCAAAAACAGTCATTTATTATCATTTTCATGTATTATGTACTGCTCATAATTGTATGTGTTATTCTTATGTAGGACTGGCAGCTCAGTATGTTTGTTTACAACAGGATCACCATGAATATGTGAGTAATGCATTGTTCTGTGACGTTACAATTTTATGATGTCACTAGGCAATAGGACTTTTTGGGCTCATTATAATCTTAAGGGACCACCATCATATATGTGGTTCCATGGTTGTGCCATTGACCTTTGTAATTATATAGCACATGACTTTCTCTCTCCATATATATATATATTTATTTATATATATTTATATTTATATGCTATATATTTTTATTGTGTATATATATGTTTTAAATAGTGCTCTTACATTAATGCATACAGTGCTTATAAGAATGCTAGGAAGTAAACACTATTTTTATTTCCCTTTTACAGAATAGGACACTAAGGCAGCAATTTTCAAACTTTTCATCTCATGGCACACAAACTATTTACTAAAATTCTGTGGCATATAAAAAAATATATTTTTTGTCCATCTGACAAAAAAATAGGTATAATTTTGAATCATCCACACTGGATGGCTATTGTTGTGTTGGCTGCTGTCATATTTTAATTTGACAATTTAAGGGAAAAGAAGTCAGTTCCGCTGACTAGCCAAGTATTGCATGTTTTAAAAATTCTTGCGACACACCGGTAAAATATCGCTGCACTAAGGCACTAAGAGGTTAAGTCATCTGCCCAGGCTCATAAAGTTAGTGGAGTGGTAGAGCCAGGATATGAAGTTAGCTGTGTTTTTATCTACCATACTATACTGTCTTCTTCAGTTTATATTACTGCTTTTCCTCCTCATTTGTTGAGTTTTTGAATGCTTAGTTAATGTATTTTCAAAATTGTTTATCAACAATAGTGTTTAATGCTATGTTTCTTCTGAGTGCAACTTTGTTAGGATCAAACATTTCCATTATTGTTATTCTCTGAATTTTCTGCAATTTCAGGTGTCATTTTGTTTTTATTCAAGAATTATTTAACAGACTTTTTTCTGATATTTGGGGTTTTGAAGGTTTTGTTTGTTTGAATGATGTTAACGCTATTTTTGTAGATATTCTATTTCAAGTTAAATATATGGCAATTTTTTGTTTGATGTTAGTATTTTGTCATAAATTGGTATTGAATTTTTTAAATGTTTTCTTTAACAACATATTAAGATGGTCATATAATTTTTATTTTCCAATCTGTTAACATAGTGAATTTGATATCTTCCTTTGCTCATATCAAAATATCCTTTGGATTCTGTGATAATCATTCTGTATTATTATTTTAACTCATCTTTAGGTTTCAGTTGCTAATATTTATTTAGGCTCTGCATTCATGCTCAGAAGTGAATATTTTTTCCTAGAGTTTTATTGTGCTATTACTCATATTACCCTTGTAAGGTAATCTAGTTATTTTCCTATATTTTAATTTGTTACTTAATGATATATCAAGCAAGTTTCTTAGTTGTTAAAAACAAAAATCAATTATAGGTTACTTAGGCAGAAAATTAATTTTTCATTAATATATCATGGAGCTTATGCAATGGGAAGGCTAGAGAGTGTTGTTTAGAAAAAGACAAGTACATAGGGAAGCTAAGCAGCTGAAAACTCTGGCAGTTGCAATGAACTTTCTGGGCCTGCCACCAGTGAACATTCCTCACTGCCACTTCTGGATTCAATTTCATTGAAGTGGTTGAATGTAATCTGTAATTCTCCCAGCACTTCTTTCACTTCATCTAGATTGTCAAATTTTGGGGTAGAAGCATGTAATTAGTTGGCCTTGCCTAACATATGTTAGCTACCAGGGGTTAAGTACAGGGAATGTGTATACCCCTTCAACTTTCATAATGTTAAGAGCAAAGTTGAGTATGTAATCAACTTTTTGAATGTTCCATTTTGTTTGAAAAGGAAAATAAATTTTTGAATTAAGTACAAAGTTTGTTGTTCATTTAATTCCAATTTTAAACATTTAGTTTTTTCTTTGTCTACTCGACAGTTGCTCCCTGAAAAAGTTCCAACTAGAACTCTGCATCTATCCATTTCTTTAGCAGTTTTTGTTTTATATATGGTGTTACATATTAGGCATTTCATGGCATAAATAAATAAAACCCCATCTTCTCTGAGTTTAGAATCAATTGAGAGACAGACAAAAGTCATTATATGAAGCTCAAAATACATCAGTTATGATTATTCTTGATTAAACTGGCAGGAGAATGTGGCTTTAGACCATCAGCTAAGTGATATATCTAATACTTTATCTCTGCTTTGCACAGATTTAGCCACTCAATCATGGGGACAGTTTGATGACTGCTTGCCATATGTGCAAGAGCAAGTCCCTACTGTGTGTCAGAAGATTAGAACATTTGTGTTTCTGTATTGAAAAGATGTTGCACAAAAATGAGAGAAAGAGAGAGAGAAACAGTGGAGAGACAGATTGAGACATAGAGACTAAACATAATGGTTATTATTCCAAACTCTCTTCGCTCCTTTTTCTGTGGAGAGAAGTAAGGAGTGCCAGGGGTGTCTGTCTAGTGAAGTTCCTCACACAAAAACATAAAGAGTAGAAAATAATGTATTTTATCCTTAAAGTATTAAGTTGAACGTGAAATTGTCAGTATTTCACCCTTTTCTTTGACCTGAAAAGATCAATTTTATATTTTAAAGTTATTTTATGTTATACTACATTCGTGTGTCTTGCATCTTTTTCTCACATTATTTCTTTTATGCAAATAACATATACTTTATTGCTTTAAAATTTTAACTTATTTAAAGAAATAAGTTCAAGCTTACAGATATTAAAGAGAATGAGAATAAAGCATAAAATCCATTAACCTTTTACCCAAATCCACCTATTGTTAACATTAATAACATTTTAACATTTGCTTTATCATTCAGTCCTGCTCCTCATACTCTCTCCATGCACAACATATTTGTGTGGTGGAGGGAGGGGTGTGTTTCTTTTCCGAACAATTTTTGGATAATTTATATATATGTCCTAGCCCTATACATAACAAGACCACAATGATCAACTCAGTATATTTAGAATTGATACACTAATTCAATCTATCATTTGTATCCATTTTTAATTGACCTAATAAAGCTCCAGTTTAAGGTCAGGTATTATACTTAGTTGCTATATTTCTTTTGCTTTCTTCAATCTGGAACACCTTTTCTTTGTGTTTTATGACTAACATTTTCAAGGAATGTTAATTCTCTGTGGGTTTTTGTTTTGTTTTTTCCTCTTATTCTATTTTTGTTTTTGTTTTTTTAATTGTTTGTTCTGATGTTTCATCGTGATTAGATTCAGGTTATGCATTCTCAGCCAGAACACTACATAGGTAATGCTGTGTCCTTGTCAGGGATCACATCTAGATTCATACAATGTCCGTCTGCTCCTCAGTGGCGATGTAATTTTGACTACCCAGTCAAGGTGTGATCCAGTTTTTCCATTGTATAATTACTGTATTTTTGCCTTACAACCAGTAAGAAATCTATCCGGAGACACTTTAAGACCATGTAAATATTCTTCTCTTCATCAACATTTTCCCCTAAATTGGTTTTTGCCTGATCCAATATTTACCATAATAGTTGCAAAATGCTAATTTTTCAATTCCAGTACTCCTCCACATTTACTAGTCAGCACTTGACATTCTACTGTAAGCAAGAGCTTTTCCTCTTCTTATCAGATTGTTTATTTGTTCAGTCAGTTAGTTATTATTTGTATAGACTCATGAATTCTTGTAAATTGTTTATAATTAATTATTATACTTATTTCTTTTCATTATTTTGCCATGAATTCTGTTTTATTTCCTATTAATTTTTGTACGTTTGCTTTCTTTTTGTCAGTATTTGCCTGACGTGTTTTTTATGCTTTTATTTTCAAGCATTTCATTTTAAGTTATGTCACTTATAAACAGCATGTTGCTGGTTATTGTTTGGTTCTTTTATACCAATCAGAAAGTATCTGTCTTTTAACATGTGAGAATAACCTATCCATATTTATCATGATTACTGATATATTTACTTATTACTTATTTTTGACATCTTTTGTCCTTATTTCTTAATATGTTTTCTGTATTTTTTATTTCTGTTTTATGTTTAATGGAGCAGGTTTTTCATTACAATACTCTTTTCCCTGTACCTGGCTGCCTATTTAGCTGGCAATCCTGGGGTTTCACTAATGAGACAAACCTTAAGCATAAGCACAAACAAAAACTAGCTATAGAGTGTGATAAGTAGGTCACTGTAGATCATGGGTTTGTTCATGATCATATTTTGGAAGGCATCTGTGCCTGATATACTAGATTTTGTGTGAGATTTCTACTCTAATTCTGATAGGACCTGAAGGATTTGCTGGTGTCCTTATGCAATTTGTGAGGTCTCTACCCATTTCTAATTCTCTTAACTACATGCCCTGTTAGAGTAAATGCAGAAATGCATTGGCTAAACTCAATAGATGCTAGTGAAAAACAAGAATAGATAATTCTACTTTATCTGGTACCTATTCAATTTTTATTATATCTTCCTAAATGAAGATTCAGCACCTATTTTCCTCCCCTTAGCATCTAATACACAGAGATTCTCTGGCTTAACATGTCCTTCCATAGCTTCCACATTATAGGTTAAAATAGTATTGTCTCTAATCATAGCAGATGAAACTATTTTTATAGAATAAATTTCAATTTTAATAGTAACTGGAGAATTGCTAACAATTTTTCTAAGTATTTTGGTATTAAACCAATAGCAATTTCTAAAACTGAAATTTTTGAAACTCAGACCATCAGTTTTGCTTCAATTTGATTAAGTGTAATGATAATAGCTAAAAGAACTGCCTTAGGTAAAAACTTCTGAGACACATATTATAGCACTACTTTCACTTGCCATCATATCATCCAGGGGATCTCTGTGTATATGATTATATTTGCATTCATATGGGTATGAGTCTGTGTGTCTTTGCCTATATTGATATTAGGCCACATCAGAATCCTAGAATGCCTAGATACTATACAAGGGAAAAAAAGACTATCATTTATCAAATCACATTAAGTACCTTACGCTTTATACACAACATAAAATTTTATCCTTACAATAACTTCATGCTAGTTATATCATTTTCTTTTCTAAATGAGAAAATTGAATTTCAGATATATTAAGCAACTCGCCCAATGGTTCACTATGTGGGGACATTTTTTCTTTACCAAGTATACATTTTCTCCTTCTGGTAATGGATGTTCTGTTTTTAAAGTGATGATGTTACCACCTCTACTTTCAACTGCAGAGTTTAGGATATGCATATGTGGCTATTCAGAGTATTATATTCCTCTGATCAGTGATTTGTTCAAATATAAGTACAAAATCTAATCTAAACCAATGAATTTCATCCTGACATGTATACTAGGATGACTGAGACTTTCATCCTCCCTTTCTTCTGGAGGTAGAAAATTGTTATGATGTACATCTAAAGCTTTCAGAGGCCACCTACCCGAAAATAATGCTAACATAAAGAAAAGCAAGTATAAAACATTGAGAAGGTCTAATGTCATCCTTTGGTTCCCTGAGTTCCATCAATGAGTGAGGCTAGTTTTATAGTCATAGACCTTATAGTAATAAGAGCAAATAAATTATTTTTTGTTTTTAAGTTTTTGTTGAGTTTCTGTCATTTAAAAAAATATAATCCTGACTGATATAAGAACTAATACTTAGAGATAATTCTCTCTCTCTCTCTCTCTCTCTCTCTCTCTCTCTCTCTTTAAGGCCCACTTGAAGTGAAATCTCTACTGCAGGCAGAACTTTTCCTGACCCTCTTTTTCTTCCATATGTGCTCTCTCCTTCTTAGACTAAATATACTTATTTTATAGCACTTGTTACATTGTATCTTGTATTAGTCCTTTAACTATTATCCTCCTGATTTCTTTCTACTAAATAATACATTTTTAGTGAGAAAGATTTTTTTCTTTCATTTCTTGCAAGCTTTAAGTAAAAGTAACCTAAAATACATCTGCCTTTTAGTAGGTATTTGATACTTTCTTGCTAAATTAACAATATTTTTCTTAATTTTTGCTTCCTAAAATAAATTTTGGAAAGCTTCTCAAAAAAAAAAAAAACACACAGTTTGATGAAGATCATTAAATTAATTGAGGTAGCATAGACCTGTTGAAGTATTCACAATATTGGGCTATATCTAAATAAATATTTTTTTCTTGCTATAACCACTTTTTAAAATAACCCAACCAACTAAAACATAATACCATGGTTCAGGAAACATGTTCATAAATTCAATGGATTATATTTTTTCCCATGCTTTAAAAAATATTCTATGTCCTTTGAGTCAGTGAAAATCTTCAAATGTTTCATAAACATCAATTCTGGAAAAAAAAAAAAAAACAAGTTTAAAAATCCTTCAGAATTAAAATAGAAACTATTGGTCCATGAACTATTGAAACCTTTATTCAACTCTAAAGGAACACTTTTTACAGTCAAAATTGCTTAATTACCATGTTCTTAACAAGTTGCCTGGATAAATAAAATGAACTCACATATAAATATAAAGGAACAAGAAAAACAAAGTTTCCCCCAAATTTTACAGAGAATCATCTGACATCCTGTCACAAATCAAGAATCTGCTTCTTTGAGATCTCATGGTGGGTTATTGAAATATGCACTGAAAAATATATCACCTCTGTATATTCAACATGACTCACCTCCTTGAACATACTTTTCATTCTAGAAGAAAAGTGAAAAATTGAAATAAACCAGTAGAGAACTTCATAAAATTTTAGTGATAAAAGAACCCCACAAAAAACTTGTTAATTGCTGCTATTGAACTAATTGCAAAATGCATTGTGTGTTTGATGTAAACACTTATAACTCACATAGCAAAATATTTGTAGAGCTTGGATATTGCTCTCTTCTTCCTGACATCTACTTGATGTTTGAGGGTTTTATATAGATGTGTGCTGCTTAATCATAATTAAAACAAGAACATGTTCTCAATGCAGTATACTTCATTTTATATGGGCCTATACTTTTTTTTTAACTTATCTTTATTGTTGTATGTATTACAGATGTACCCCCTTATTCCCCCATTGACCCCCTCCTCCCTAATCCCACCCCCCTCCTGCCTTCCCCACACTATCGTTTGTGTCCAATGGTTATGCATTAATGCATAGGAGTTCTTTGGTTTATCTCTTCCTGCCCTCCCGCCCCACTTCCCTTTGAGGTTCATCAGTCTAACAACCAATTTGTGCTTCTTAATTCCTTCATCTTTGTCACCCATCCCCCTAACCCCCTTCCATTTGGCAAGCAACAAAAAGTTTTCTGTATCTATGAGTCTGTTTCTGTTCTGCTTGCTCATTTTGTTTGTGGATTCAATTGTTGATAGATATGTATTTATTGCCAGTTTATTGTTCATATTTTTATCTTTTTCTTCAAGAAGACCCTTCAACATTTCATATAATACTGGTTTGATGGTGATGAACTCCTTTAGCTTTTTCTTGTCTGGGAAACTCTTGATATGTTCATTGATTCTAAATGATAGCTTTGCAGGATAGCGTAATCTTGGTTGTAGGTCGTTGCTTTTCATCGCCTTGAATATGTCTTGTCACTCCTTTCTGGCCTGCAAAGTTTCTTTTGAGAAATAGGCTGACAGTCTTATGGCAGCTCCTTTGTAGGTAACGAACTGCTTTTCTCTTGCTGCTTTTAAGATTCTCTCTTTGTCTTTAACCTTTTGCATTTTGATGATGATGTGTCTTGGTGTGGACCTCTTTGGGTTCATCTTGTTTGGGACTCTCTGTGCTTCCTGGACTTGTATGTCTATTTCCTTCACCAAGTTAGGGAAGTTTCCTGTCATTATTTTTTCAAATAGGCTTTCAATTTCTTGCTCTCTCTCTTCTCCTCTGGCACCCCTATGATGCGAATGTTTGGTACACTTGAAGTGGTCCCAGAGGCTCCTTACACTGTTCTAATTCTTTTACTTCTTTTTTTCTTTTGCTGTTCTGATTGGGTATTTTTTGCTTCCTTATATTCCAATTCGATGGTTTGGTTCTTGGCTTCACCTACTCTACTATTGATTCCCTGTGAATTATTCTTTATTTCAGTTAATGCATCCTTCATTTCTGACTGGTCCTTTTTGATGTTGTTGATGTTCTCACTAAGTTCCTTGAAGGTCTCACTAAGTGCCTTGAAGGTCTCATTAAGTTCCTTGAGCATCCTTATAACCAGTGTTTTGAACTCTGCATCTGATTAATTGTTTATCTCCATTTTGTTTAGTTCTTTTCCTGGAATTTTGTTCTATTTTTTCACTTGGGGCATGTTTCTTTGTCTCCTCATTTTGGCTGCTTCCCTGTGTTTGTTTCTATGTATTAGGTAGAGCTGTTATGTCTCCTAGGCTTTGTAGGGTGGCCTATTGTTGTAGGTGTCCTGTAGGGTCCTGTGGCACAATCTCCCTGATCACCCCAGCTGGGCTCTTGAGGTGCACGCCTAGTGTGGACTGTATACCTTTCTGTTGTAATTGAGTCTTGGTTGCTGTTGGCCTGTCAATGGGAGGGATTTACTCAGGCTGATCAGCTGCAAGGAGTGGCTGTGCCCACAAACCACTGGCCTCCGATTCCCTTAAAGGTTCAGCGGTGTAGGGGCTCAACACACAGAGCAAGACTTACTTCAGCAGAGCTCTGGTACCCACTGAGTCCACCCCTTGAGTGTGTCACTTGTGGAGGTGGTTGGGTGGTGGTGCTTTGATGTGGTCTGAAGCTGTCCACTGGGTGTGCTGGCTCTGGGGCAAGGTCAGCCTCTGCCTGTGTTCTACCAGGGTCACCCAGCATAAGCTACAAAGTGATCTACAGACAGCTGCTCCTTGTGCTTGGCTTGGAGGTGCCCAGGAAAAGCCAAGCTGTGAACCAAGGTTTGCTGCTTCTAGTGCCAGGCCTGGGGCCACTTAACGAGTGGTATGGGGCTCGCTGAGACCAGATGCTGCTTGTTTGAGAGATTTTAGGAAACTCTAAAGCAGGATCCAAGACAGGCCAATCTTATGGTAAAGCCACTGGAAACAGCTTGGGTGGGCCTGAAGGTTGGGTGGGGCAAGGCCTTAGGGAATCACCAGAGTGGGGCAAACTGTGAGCCAGGTTGCTGGAGTCCCAGATATGGCGGCCATCTGTTGTCCCAGGGAAGGGCTCACCAAAGGAACAACGGCCTCCCACAGCAAGTCTGTCCAGGAGAAAGCTGCCCCTCCAGCTCTCGCCCCAATGACGAACAGCTCAGTTCTTCTCCGTATGTCTCTGGTGCCTTTCAAGCTGCCTCCGCAACGCTGGAGCCCAGAATGAGCAAGTCTGAGTAAGTCCGTGTATGGGCCCTTTAAGAGGAACTGCTTGGGACTCCAGAAGCCTCAGCCTCCCTCAGCCTCAGTTCCTGCTGGTCTTTACAGCCAGAAGTGATGAGGACTTCTCTTCCTGGCACTGGAACCCTGAGCTGGGCGGCCTGGTGTGGGACGGGGACCCCTCACTCCTCCAGGAGGACCTTCACAGCCAAGGTATCCTCCTGATTTTTATCTGCCCCTCTGCCCCTCCTATCAGTCTCGATGTGGCTTCTTCTTTAATTTCATAGTTGTAGGACTTCCATTCAGCTTGATGTCAGGCGGTTCTGAATGATGGTTGTTGTGTAGTTTAGTTGTAATTTTGATGTCTGGGCCTATACTTTTAAAACTCAAGTTTACATATAGTTTCTTTCTGTCTTTATTCATATATTGTTGGCAAGAAAATAAACTATATGACCCCTTCCTTAAATTATTACTTTAAAATTAACATTGCATATTGGCATTCTATCATAAATATAATAGTTCTAAACTGAATTCTTCATGCAGCACTTGAGATCCTAGAGTTACCTATTCATCTGTTGTATAACATCCTAATTAATGATAACATTTACTTTATGAAAAAAAATGTTTTACCCATGTCTTGTTTGTTTCTAAGGACATCACATTTTCACAAGGATTAAGATTACTATGAAGTAAATTTGGAAGAAAAAACAAACTGAGTTGGAAAGATCACTCTGATCTTTTCAAAAGAATGGTTTGCCACTTCCAGGCTGAAAGTTGACTAATGTCCCTTTAATTTCAATTTCAGGTCCAGCACCATTAGGCAGTATAAGTCTTCTCAGTTAATCTTCTGCTCAATAAATGTGGCATTAGGAATAAAGTATTTGTTAAAAAGATGGACATCAAATCAGTTAAAATTATTTTAGGGTTACAAACAGTCTTAAACACCAAAGGTAAATTAATAAATATATAAATGGAGCCAGCAATGTGGAAATTTTACTGTTAGTAAATTATTGTTGCCATGTCTGGAATTCTTAATGCAAGTCAGAGGAAGACCATAGGCTTCACAATAAGATATAAATTGAAATGGAAAGTGAATGTTCTGTCTTTTGGAAAGTCTCCATTATACTGAATAATTTGTTTTCTTAAAACCACACTAACTGCCATAAAATGTATTTAAATATTTGCTTATCTCTTTCCCCTTTCCTCAGCTCTAGCTTGCATCTGTTCTAGAGCCACATATGTTGGATTAGGGAGCAGTCCTAAAAATTGCCATTTTATGATTATATCTTCTTTCTGCCAGAGTTTTATGCATACGAACATGGAACATAGAAAATGCCACTGTGACTTGAGACTTTAGGTCCATCTGCTGTCAACCAAAGGAGCTAAAAGTGAGGTTTGAACTTCTGCAAGCTTGAACTCAAATGCCCAGCTTGGCCTGTGTGCCACATAAATCCACAAAAGTAAGGATTATTTGATTGACCTGGCTGTTGATAGTAAGTTCTCATTTTAAATTTAAATTTAATTTAATTTACATTGTAATAAATATAAATATAAATAAAATATAAAACAATTTTACCTCTGGCAATATTTGATTATTCAGTTAAGTTCATTGTGTTAGGCAATTAAGAGACTCAACATTTTGCTTTTCAGCAAAGATTTATCCTACACTTTTACATCTGATAGTGTTTTAGAAAATAAATTATATGTTCTGTTCTGTTTTTAAAACATTTCCCAAAAGGGGAGATGTTTGTGTTCATTCAGCTTTTTTTGTTTGTTTGTTTGTTTTTCTCTTTTTAGATTTTATTTTTGTAGTAATTCATTTTTTTTCCTTTATTTATTTTTGTTACAGATGTTTCTCCTTTTCCCCCATTGACACCCTCCTCCCCCTCACTCACCACCCTGTCCCCATCGTTGTTGTCCATTTCCGTTGGTTATGTGTACATGCATATAAGTTCTGTGGTTTATCTCTCCCCCCCAAACCCTCTTCTGGGGATTGTCAGTCTGTACCCTACTTCCACGTCTCTGGGACTACCCTGATCTTCAGACTGTTATGTTCATTATATTCCACAAATAAGTGAGATCATATGATATTTGTCTTTCTCTGCTTGGCTTGTTTCACTTAGGATAATACTTTCCAGGTCCCCCCATGTCGTCTCAAAGGATAAGAGATCTTTCTTACAGCTACATAGTACTCCATTGTGTATATGTACCATGCCTTTTTTATCCAAGAGTCTACTGATGGACTTTTGGGCTGTATCCAGATCTTACCTATTATAAATAGTGCTGCTATGAACATGGGGGTACATATATTCTTTCTCATTGGGGTTTCAGGCTCCTTAGGGTATATTCCTAGAAGTGGAATCACTGGGTCAAATGGCAATACAATTTTAAATTTTTTGAGGTAAGCCCTGGCTGGTTTGGCTCCGCAGTTAGAGCATGGGCCTGCCGACCACAGAGTCCTGGGTTCGGTTCCCGCTAAGGGCATGTACCTCGGTTGCAGTTTGTCCCCGGCCCGGTTGGGGTCATGTGGGTGGCAACTAGTCGATGTGTCTCTCTCACATCGATGTTTCTCGCTCTCTCTTCCTCCGACTCTATCTGAAGATAAATGCAAAAATGTCCTCGGGTGAGGATAACAAAAAAAAATTTTTTTTGAGGTAACACCATAGTGTTTTACATAGTGGTTGCACCAGTCTGCATTCCCACCAGCAGTGTACTAAAGTACCCTTTTCTCCACACCTTCGCCAACACTTGTTGTTTGATGCTTTGTTGATGGCAGCCATTCTGAAAGGTGTGAGGTGATACCTCATTGCTGTTTTAATTTGCATCTCTCTGATGATTAGTGATGTTGAGCATTTCTTCATATGTCTCTGGGCCATTTGTATGTCCTGTTTGGAGAGGTGTCTATTTAGATCCTCTGCCCATTTTTTAATTGGGTTCTTTGTCTTCCTTTTGTTGAGTTGTATGAGCACTCTATATATTTTGGAAATTAACCCCTTATCTGATGTATCATTGGCAATTATGCTCTCCCATACAGTGGGTTACCTTTCCATTTTGATAGTTGTTTCTTTTGCTGTGAAGAAGCTTTTGAGTTTGATGTAGTCCCATGTGTTCATTTTTTCCTTTGTTTCTGTTGCCTTAGGTGATGTATCAGTGAAAATTCTGCTGCATATTATATCTGAAATTTTGTTGCCTACATTTTCTTCTAGGATTTTTATGGAATCACAAGTCACATTTAAGTCTTTTATCCATTTTAAGTTTATTCTTGTGTATGGTATAAGTTGATGGTCTAGTTTCATTTTTTAGCATGTAGCTGTCCAATTTTCCCAACACCATTTATTAAAGAGGCTGTCTTTACTCCATTGTATGCTTTTGCCACCTTTGTCGAATATTAATTGAGCATAATGTTTTGGGTCAATTTCTGGGTTCTCTGTTCTATCCTATTGATCTATGTTTCTGTTCCTGTGCTAGTACCAGGGAGTTTTGATTACAGTAGCTTTGCAGTATAACCTGATATCCGGTTTTCAGATCCTGCCTACTTTGTCTTTCTTTTTCAAGATTGTTGTGGCTATTCAGGGTCTTTTTTGGTTCCATATGAACGTTTGAAGTATTTGTTCTAGTTCTGTGAAGTATATCATTGGTATTTTGATGGGGATTGCATTGAATCTATAGATTGCTTTGGGTAATATGAACATTTTAATGATGTTAATTCTTCCAATCCATGAACAAGGTATGTGCTTCCACTTTTTTATGTCTTCCTCTATTTCTTTTTTCAATGTCATGTAGTTTTCTGTAAATAGGTCCTTTACTTCTTTGGTTAAGTTTATTCCTAGGTATCTTAATTTTTTTGCCGCAATGGTAAATGGTATTGTTTTTTTAGTTTCTTTTTCTGTGAGTTCATCATTGGTGTATAAGAATGCCATCGATTTCTTGACGTTAATTTTGTATCCTGCTACTTTGCCAAATTCATTAATTACGTCTAGTAGATTTTTGATGGAGTCTTTAGGGTTTTCTATGTACAATATCATGTCATCTGTGAATAATGACAGTTTAGCTTCCTCCTTTCCAATTTGGATCCCTTTTATTTTTTCTTCATGTCTGATTGCTGTGGCTAAGACTTCCAGTACTATGTTAAATAAGAGTGGTGAAAGTGGGCATCCTTGTCTTGTTCCTGTTCTTAAGGGAAATGCTTTTAATTTTTGTCCATTGAGTATAATGTTGGCTGTAGGTCTTTCATATATGGCCTTTATAATGTTGAGATATGATCCCTCTATTCCCAAATTTCTGAGTATTTTTATCAGAAATGGGTGCTGGATTTTGTGAAATGCTTTTTCAGCATCTATTGATATGATCATATGGTTTTTATCTTTCATTTTTTTTATGTGATGTATCACATTTATTGATTTGCAAATATTGTACCAGCCTTGCATCCCAGGGATGAATCCCACTTGGTCATGGTGAATAATTTTTTTGATGTATTGATGGATCCGATTTGCTAGTATTTTGTTAAGGATTTTGGCATCTATGTTCATCAGGGATATTGGCCTGTAGTTTTCTTTCTTTGTAGTGTATTTTTCTGATTTTGGAATTAGAATTATGCTGGCTTCATAAAACGAGTTTGGATGTCTTCCTTCTTCTTGAATTTTTTGGAATAGTTTGAGGAGAATGGGTGTTAGTTCTTTCTTGAATGTTCTGTAAAACTCGCCCGTGAAGCCGTCAGGGCCTGGGCTTTTGTTTGCTGGGAGGGTCTTGATTACATCTTCAATTTCCTTCAGTTTTATTGGCCTGTTTAGGTTTTCTATCTCTTTCCGATTCAGTTTTGGGAGACTATGTGTTTCTAGAAATGTATCCATTTCGCTTAGATTGTCGAATTTGTTGCCATATAAATGTTCATAGTATTTGCTAATGATCTTTTGTATTTCTGGGGTGTCAGTTGTTACTTCTCCTCTTTCATTTCTGATTTTGTGTATTTGGGTTCTCTCTCTTTGTTTCTTGGTGAGTCTAGCTAAGGGTCCATCAATCTTGTTTATCTTTTCAAAAAACCAGCTCTTTGTTTTATTGATCCTTTGAATTGTTTTTTTGGTCTCCATGTCGTTTATTTCTGCTCTGATCTTGACTATTTCCTTCCTTCTTCTTGCTCTAGGGTTTTCTTTTTGTTTGCTTTCCAGTTCTTTAAGTTGCGAGGTTAGGTAGTCAAGTAGAAATTTTTCTTCTTTCTTAAGGTGAGCCTGTAGTGCTATGAACTTCCCTCTCAGAACTGCTTTTGCTGTATCCCACACATTTTGCTTTGTTGTGTGTTCATTTTCATTGGTTTCCAGGAAGTTTTAAAATTCTTCCTTGATCTCCATGGTAACCCATTCATTGTTCAGTAACATGCTACTTAGCCTCCATGTGTTCATATGTTTTTGCATGTTCTTGTTGCAATTGATTTCTAGTTTCATGCCATTGTGATCTGAGAAGATGCTTGATATGATTTCAATCTTCTTGAACTTGTAGAGACTTATTTTGTGCCCTAACATATGGTCTATCTTTGAGAATGTCCCATGTGCACTTGAGAAGAATGTGAATTCTGCAGTTTTGGGGTGTAATGCTCTGTAGATATCTATTAAGTCTACTTGATCTAGCACTTCATTTAGAGTCTCTGTTTCCATGTTAATTTTTTGTCTAGGTGATCTATCCAGTGATGTCAGCAGGGTGTTGAAGTCCCCTGCTACGATTGTATTGCTGTCAATTTCTCCTTTGAAGTCCTCCAGAAGATTTTTAATATATTTTGGTGCTCTTATATTGGGTGCATATATGTTTACCAAGGTCATATCTTCCTGTTTGATAGATCCTTTCAATATTATATAGTGGCCTTCTTTGACTCTAGATATGGCCTTCATTTTGAAAGCTAATTTAACAGATATGGGTATTGCTACCACAGGTTTTTTTTTCTTTCCATTTGCTTGGAAGATATTTTTCCATCCCTTTACTTTCAACCTATGTGAGTCTTTTGTTGTGAGGTGGGTCTCTTGTAAACAACATATATGTGAGTCGTGCTTTCTGATCCAGTCAGCTACTTTGTGTCTTTTTATCAGAGCATTCAAACCATTTACCTTTAAGGTGATTATTGATATGTACTTATTTATTGCCATTTTTGTTTAGTGTGGTTCTATTTTCCTTCCTATTTCTTCTACTAATTACAGCAGTCCTTTTAACATTTCTTGCAGTGCTGGTTTGGTGCTAATGTATTCCCTTAGCCTTTTTTTTGTCTGGGAAGCTCTTTATTTCACCTTCTATTTTGAATGATAACCTTGCTGGATAGAGTAGTCTTGGATTCAGATCCTTGTTTTTCATGACCTTGATTATTTCATGCCATTCCCTTCTGGCATGTAGTGTTTCTGTTGAGAAGTCAGCTGATAGCCTTATGGGGATTCCTTTGTAGGTAACCTGTTGCTTATCTCTTGCTGCCTTTAGGATTCTCTGTCTTTAATTTCTGGCATTTTAATTACTATGTGTCTTGGTGCGGGCCTGTTTGGGTTCTTCTTGGGGCTCTCTGTGCTTCTTGAACTTGAATGCCTTCTTCCTTCACCAAGTTAAGAAAGTGTTCTGTCACTATTTCTTCAAATATATTCTCTAACCCTTGCTCATTTTCTTCGTTTTCAGGGACTCCTATGATGCAAATGTTATTACATTTCCCGTTTTCCCACAGTTCTCTTAAGCTGTCTTCTTGTTTTTTTAATTGTTTTTTCCTTTTGGTTTTCTGATTGGTTGATTTTTTCTACCCTGTCTTCTAATTCACTGATCCGGTCCTCAGCTTCCTCTACTCTGCTGGTTAGTCCTTCCAATGTGTTCTTTATTTTTGCTATGTCATTCTTCATTTCTTCTTGGTGGTTTTTCATTTCCAATTGGTTTATTTTCAATGTTTCTATATCTTTACTCATGGTGTTCATGTCCTTGCTCATGATGTTGAGCTTCCTGAAGATCATGGCTCTGAACTCTACCTCTGGTAACTTGCTTAACTGCACTTCATTTATCTCATCTTTGGTAGAGTTCTCTTGTTCTTTCATTTGGGATTTGTTTCTTTGTTTCACCATTTTGGCTGTCTCAGTGGGTTTTGGAGCCTGCCAAATTTTCCCTGTGGATGTTGTTGTTCTTCTGTTTGTGGCTCCTTCTACTGGGTTTGAATGAGCATGGGAAGGCCCACGTTAAACACCACTGTCAAGTCTTACTTTCCTGGGTAGATTTGCAAGCCTAGGAAAGGTTCAGTTATCCTCTAGCTTTTTGCCTGGGGGCTATTACTCTCAGTTACTCAGGGCCTTGAAATGTAGCCCTCTGGTATTCTGTGTAAGAGGATTACCAGATGGTGGGACAGATGCTGGTTTTTAATGAGCCTCAATTTGCATTTCTTTGGCTTACCTGGAAGGGACTGAATCTCCGTAGGAGAGGCTTCTGGTTTTCCCCTCAGCTCTGGGAATGAGCAAGCTGGCCACCTTCCTATGTGGCTGGGAAGGAGCAAGCTGGCCACCAACTTTTCTTGCTGCAACTCAGCAAAACTTCTGAGTGCCTTCCAAATCCCGGGTGTCCCCACAGAGTTCCAGTCCAGTTCGCCCTCCCTCTGCCAGAGCCCATGGTGAGTGGCTGTAGCCAATCTAGTGCTCTTTCCTGGCCCTCTGCGCTGTGGAGTGAGTTTGAGATTTTAACCCCAAGGGCACTGCTCACAGCTAAGGCAGCTGCTGTCCGTGGGCTCCCAGCCCTCCACCCTCTTGTGCCTCCACAGACCTACCAGTGTCCCTGGTTATATGGTCCTTTCCTGCTGCTTTTGTTGATTTTTTTCAAACAAATTGTTTTTATTTTAGTTTTAATTCCTGTTTGGTCCTGGGAGATCATCTGTGTAGCTTCCATTCACTCCATCACCATTTTTTCTCCTCCTCATTCAGCTTTTTTTGTAAATGTTATTGCTTTTATATTTACAGGTTTCAAGAATATTTGCATGTTGTTTTTATAATTCATAGTTGCATCTGGAAACAACTAGAAAAGTACATTTGAGGTTCATTTTCTTTAAGAAAACTAAATACTACTTGTATTTATCTTACAAAAATCAAAACAATATTATTCTTTATTGTTAAATTGACTATGCCAGCATTAATAGTTAAAAAGGGAAGTGAGATTTGTCAGATCACAACATATGCATATTATGTGCATCCAAGTCCAGGGATGTAATATAAAGATCTTTATTATGACTTTTTGTTTCGATGGTTGAATATTTTAATACTTTACTTGGGTTTAGTTTTTATGACAAATTCTCAATGCCTTCATAACTCATGTTAATTTTTATTAATCCACTCATAATATTAAACATATTTTAATCCAAAAACCAAGTCAATGATGAGTGATTTATTTGGTTACTCTATAGAAAGGAATAGATTGAATTATCATAATATTCATTTTTATCCAGAGAATGAAAAGTAAATAGTATTACTCATACTATTTTAATGAGCTAGCTGGAGACCCCATATATTTACTCCAGCACATTATAGCATAAAATGAAACAGATTTTTACCTTCAAATCCCAGAGCTCTATTCTTAGCTCTAAGTCTTCAGCTATATAGAGAATTTCTAATTGAATATTGCCCTTGGATAGAGCTAGGGATACTAGATATTTTTGTATTAGAAGATTTAATTAATACATATTATTTAATATGTAAAATTTAAAATCAAATAAACACACATGGTACATCCACAATGGAACTCTACTCAACAATACAAATAAATATTGAAACATACAATACCATGTATGAAACTTGAAAACATTGTATTAGAGTGACTTCATTAAGATGGTGAAATAGGAAGCCCAGGACCTCCTTCTACCAATAGAGACATGAATTCCACAATTATATACAGACAAATTCTCTTTGTGAGAAATTCAGAAACCAGTGAAGAGGCTCCTACACCCCAAATAAAGGAAAAACCAGTTGCATGGAACTGATTAGGAAAATCCATGGCACTCACTCACCATAGTCTCTCCTTGACTTGCAGCAGGGCAATAAAGAGAAAAGTTTCACCTCCTGGTTTCTCCTGAGAAGAGAACGAGAAGACTGAAACACATCTAACATTCAGACTGGTTACATGTCTTGTCTGAATCTTAGTGTTGATAGTAAAGGGCTCCAGGTTGGAGTCTACTGAGAACAAAGGCAACAGTTTAGACTAGCATACTCTCATTCACCATAGTTCCTCCTTCTGGCTCAGTGTGGACTGAGCAGGACCAAATACCCACAACTCCTGAAGCACACGAGTTAGAGCATGCATTCAAAGTTCTTGCTTTTTAGGGAGTAGGAGAGGGGGTTGGCAGAGAAATTGGTTTCTGTCTCACCTATTTAAAAGCACTGATGGAATCTGGCATATTCTATTACCTTGGGCAACTGAGAGCAAAAGACAGGTGGCAGTTTGCTGATTTTCCAGATGACACATGGTACAACAGACAAAGGCCAACAGAGATTGAAAGTCTCTCCCTTGGAGAAAACAGAAGAGTGAAGTGTGCGTTCAATTTTCTAGCTTTTTGGAAGGCTGTTAAAGGGTCTGGTTTCTGTCTCAATTGACACAGAGTGCTGAAGGGACCGGCATACTCTAGATGCTTGGGGGACTCAGAGACAATTTTAAAAAACTATGCAGCCAGTTATAGCTCCAGAAAATCTGTAGCACTACAGACAGGCAGCAGAAAGAAGACGAGATTACAAGATTATATATAAAAAAAAAATAACCAGCAAATATTTCCAACTGGGACTTTATACACAAAAGTTCAGAGAAGATGCATCTACAGAAAAGGTTAAAGCAGTCCCCAGAATATCTACCTGACCTGGTTAGTGAAGATCTTTCCCTTTATGAATTCAGTCTATAATTACTGGGATGAGTGGCTGTTTTTTGTTGTTGTTGTTGTTGTTTTTGTTTTTTTTCAAATGAGAAGACTACAACACAAAGTTATAAGGCACACAAAGGAACAGAGAAACATGACCAAATCAAAGAAGAACAAATTAAATTAATATACAGAAACCAACACTAAAGAAACAGAGGTATATATGAATTATCTAAAAAAGAATACAAAATAACCATTATAAAAATGTACAACAAACTCAAGAATACAATTCGTGAACAAAATGAGATTATCAACACAGAGATATAAAATGTAAAAAAGTAATATATGGTGACAGAGATTATTTGAATATAGGTGGTGGGAACACAATGCAATATACAGATCATATATCATAAAAATGTATGATCCTACTAACCAATGTCACCCCAATAAATTCAATTAACAAAAAAAGGTAGCAAACAAATTTTAGAATTTAAGAATACAGTAACTAAATTAAAAATTCACTACAGGAGTTCAATATTAAACTTAATCAAGCAGAAGAAAAAATAAGAAACATGAAGACCAGTTATTTGAAATTATATAGTTGGAGATACAAACAGAAAAACAATCATAAAAAAGAGTAAACAAAGCCTAAGAGACTTAGCACACCATCAAATAAACCAATACGTGCAACATGAAAGTCCCAAGAGTAGAAGAGAGACAAGGACAGAAAGCTTATTTGATAAAGTAATGGCCCCAAACTCCTCAAATCTAGTAAAGAAAATCGACATCTAGATTCTAGAAGAACAAAGTACTGCAACTAGGAAGACTCTAAAGAAGTCCACAACAAGGCACAGTATAGTCAAATCATCAAAAGTCAAAGACAAAGAGAGAATATTGAAAGCATTAAGGGAAAAACAACTCATCATGTGCAAGGGAGCTTCTGTAAGCTATCTGAGGATTCCTCCACAAAAACCTTTCAGGCCAAACAGGAGTGAGATTATATAAATTGCTGAAAGAAAAAACTGCCAACCAAGAATGCAATATCTGAAAAAACTGTCCTAAAATGAGACATAAAGACTTTCACAGAAAAGCAAATGTGAGGAAGTTAATCACAAATCGACCTACCTTATAAGAAATGCTAAAGGAACTCCTTCAAATTGAAATGAAAATATACTAACTAGCAACAGAGAAGCACATGAAGACACAAAGCTCCCTGGTAAAAATAAATATATATACAAATAAAGAACATTATAGAACTGTAAGATTGGTATATAAATCATTTCTAATTCTGATATAGAAATTTAAAAAGCAAAATTATAAAAATTAACTGCATTTACCAAAGAAAACAGGAACATTAATTCAAAAAGATATGTGCATGCCTTTGTTTATTGCAGCATTTACTGTAGCCAAGATATGGAAGCAACCTAGTGTCCATGAACACGTGAATGGATGAAGAAGATGTGGTATATATATACAACAAAATGTTATGCAGCAATAAATAAAAATGAAATCTTGCCATTTGCAACAACATAAATGGATCTAGAGGATATTATGCTAAGTGAAATAAGTCAGGCAGAGAAAGACAAATATTACTCATAAAAATACAGACTAAAGGGATTGTTACCAGAAGGGAGGGGCAGGGAGAGGGTGAATGAAAAGTGACAGCAGTGACAGGTGATTACTAGAATTACTGGGGTGATCACATTGTAAGGTATAAAAATATCAAATCATTATATTGTATACGTGGAATTAATATAACCAATATAAGATTGTATACCAAATATACTTAAATAAAAAATAAATTAAAGTATAATTATAACTATGTTAATGGATATACAGTATAAAAAATACATATGTGATATCAATAACATAAAGTGTGGTGGAAAAATCATTTTTATATGCAATTGAAGTTAAATTGTTATCAAGTTAAAATATATTGTTTCTTTTTTCCTTTTTTAATTTAATTTTTCTCTTCATTTTAATTCATTTTTTCCATCACCATTTATCCCCCCTATACATCTTTCCATTTACCCCTTTACCCCCACAATCACCACACTGTTGTCTGTGTTCTTGAGTTCTTTCTCTCTCTCTCTCTTTTTTTTCATTTTCACTCAATCCCTCCACCACCTGCCAAACATGCCCTCACCAGAGCTGTTTGCCTGCTATTTATAAGTCTGTCTCTACTTTGTTTGTTATTTCAGTTTGTTCATTAAATTCCACATATGAGTGAAAGCATGTGGTACTTGTATTTGTCTGACTGGCTTATTTCACATTACCCCATGCTATTGCAAAGGGTAAAATTTTCTTCCATTTTATGGCCAAGTAGTATTATACCGTGTAAATGTCCTACAGCTCTTTTATCTACTCATCTACTAATAGACACTTGGGCTGCTTCCAAATCTTGGCTATTGTAAATAACACTGCAATGAACATAGGAGTTCATATATTATTTCGAATTAGTGTTTTAGGTTTCTTCAAATAAATTCCCAGAAATGAAATTACTGGGTTAAATCTAAGATGTCTTACATAAGCCCCACAGCTACCACAAAGAAAATATCTACAGAAGATAGACTTCAAGAACATGAGAAAGCAATCAAATCATGTCACTGCAATAAATCAATGAATCACTAAGTAAGAGAGGTACAGAGGGAAAAAGAACTACAAGTCAGACAAAAAACAATTATCAAAATGGCAAAAAGTCTTTCTCTATCAGTAATTGCTTTGCATGTAAATGGATTAAGGCCCCCAATCAAAATGCATAAAGGGGCTGAAAGGATAATAAAACAAGATTAAACTATATGCTTTTTAGATTTAAGGACACAACGACTGAAAGTGAAAGAATGAAAAAAGATATACCATGTAAATGGTAATAAAAGAAAACAAGAGTAGCCATATTTTATTAGACAAAATAGACATTAAGAAAAAAAAATTCATGAGACAAACATCATACAAGGTGAATCAAAAGTGTGTTTACAGTTATGAGTACACAAAACAGACTTTATTCTTGTATTATAATTTATTAATTATTGTATTATGTATGTGTATTTCTATTGTAAACCTGCTTTTGCCCCATCCTGTATAATGATAACAGAGCCAACTTACCAGGAAAATATACCAATTATAAAAATATTTGAACCCAACATCAGAGTACCAAAATATATGAAGCAAATATTGATAAAACCGAAGGGATAGCCCTGGCCAGTTTGGCTCAGTGGTTAGAGCATTGGCCTGCGGTCCAGAGAGACCCGGGTTCGGTTCCCGCTAAGGGCACGTACCCCGGTTGCAGTTTGTCCTCAGCCCTGGTTGGGTCATGTGGGAGGCAGCCACTCGATGTGTCCCTTTCACATCGATGTTTCTCTCTCTCTCTCTTCCTCTCTCTACCTCCCACTCTATCTGAACAAAACATCGAAAAATGTCCTCGGGTGAGGATAAAAAAATAAAACAAACCGAAGGGATAAATAAACAGCAACCCAATATTAGTAGTGGATTTCAATATACCACTTTCAACAATGGATAGAATATTTAGGCAAAAGATCAACAAGAAAAAACAAGACTTAAGCAATACTATAGATCAAATAATTTAACAGACATATAAAACATTCCAGCCAACAGCAGCAGAATACACATTCTACTCAAGCACGTTAGGAATATTCTTCAGGATAGATCACATATTTGATCACAAACAAGTTGTAGCAAATTTAAGAAGCCTGAGATATTACCAAGTATATTTTCTGACCACAATGGTATCAAACAAGAAATTAGTGGCATAATAAAAATTGGTAACTACATGGAAATTAAACAGCACACTTCTGAAAAGCCAGTAATTCAAAGGAGAAATAAAAAGGAAAATAGAAAATATCTTGAGACAAATGAAAATTAAAACACCACACACCAAAACTTGTGGGACAGATTAACAAACATAGACAAATCCTTAGCCAGACTTGAGAGAGAGAGAGAGAGAGAGGGCGAGAGAGAGAGAGAGAAAGAGAGAGAGAGAGAGAGAGAGAGAGAAGACTAAAATAACTAAAATCAGATATGAAAGAGAAAATATAATAGAAGCTACAAATATAAAGTTTCATAAGAGACTACTATGAATAAGCATATCCCAAAATATTAAATAACGTAGAAGAAATGGATTGATTTCTAACAACATACACCCTACCAAGACTGAATTATGGAGAAATAGAAAATCTGAACATACATAACAAGTAAGGAGATTGAATCAATAATCAAAAACCTCCCAATAAAGAAAAGCCCAGGACCAGATGTTTTCACTGGAGAACCTCTATAAAAAATTTAAAGAAAAATTAATATCAATTTTTCTCAAACTCTTCCAAAAATTTAAAAAGGAAGAAATAATTCTAAACTTATTTTATGAGACTTACATTATACTAATACCAAAGTCAGGAAAAGATGCTACAAGAAAACTACAAGCCAATAACTCTGATGAATATGGATGCAAAGTTCCTCCAAAAATACAAGCAAACTGAATTCAACAACACATTAAAAGTATTTTGCACCATGGCTAAAGTGGGATTTATCCCTATGATATGAGGATGAGTCAACATACAAAAATCAATTAGTGTGATGTATCACATTACCAGAACAAGGAATAAAGACAACTTCACATCTCAATAGATGAAGAAAAAGCATTTAACAAATTCAACACATCATTTAAATAAAAATGCTCAACAAACTGTAAATGGAAGGAGATTAAGATAACACAAGAAAGGTTATGTATAAAAAGCTCACAGCTAACATCATACTCAATGATGAAAAACTGAAAGCTTTTCCTTAAAGATCAGGAACAAGGCAAGAATACCCATTAGAAGTCATAGCCAGTGCAATTAGTCAAGAAAAGGAAATAAAAGGCATCCAAATTGGAAAAGAAGAAGTAAATGTATCTCTCTCAGTAGACAACCTAATGATTCTGCAAAAAAGACTTAGAGCTAATAAACAAATTCAGCAAGTTACAGAACAGAAAATCAACACAAAAATCAGTTGGATTTCTGTATACTAATAACAAACCAAACAGGAAATTAGGAAAACAATTTAATTTATAATAGTATCAAAGAGAATATAATTCTTATAAATAAACTTACCCATGGGACCAAAATAATTGTATACTGAAAATTACAAAACATTGATGAAAGAAATTAAAGAAGACACAAATAAACAGAAAGACATCCAATGTTCATAGATTGAAAGGCTTAATATTTTTAAGATGTCCATACTACCCAAAATGATCTTCGGATGTTATACACCTGTATCAAAATTCCAATAACATATTTTGCACAAATAAGAAAAGGAATCCTAAAATTAATTTGGAATCGCAAAAGACCCTGAATAATCTATGCAATTAAAAAAAAAAAAAAGCTGGAGGCTACCCACTTCATGACTTTCAAATATATTAAAAATCTACAGTAATCAAAATAGTATGGAGCGGACATAAAAACACCATATAGACCAATGGAACAGAATACAGAGACCAGAAATAAATTCACACATATATGTTCAAATGATCTTAACAAGAGTACTAAGACTACACAATGGGAAACAATAGTCTCTTTAACACATGGTGCTGGAAAACTGGATATCCACGTGTAAAATAAAATTAAATTGGATCCATATATTATACCATACACAAAAGGTATCTTAAAATGGATTAAAGACTTACACAATAAACCCTAGAACTATAATACTCCTAGAAGAAAAATATTGGAGAGGGAAATATTCATAATATTGATTTTGGCAAAGACTTCTTGTTTGTGACACCAAAAGCACAAGCAACAAAAGCAAAAAGTAATCAAACAAAAGACTGCAAGTGGGACTGTACCAAACTAAAATATAGCAAAAAACAAAACAAAAAAAGCAATCAACAGAGTAAAAAGGTAACCTATGGATGGGAGCAAATATTTGCAAACCATATATCTAATAAGGGGTTAATATCCAAAATATATAAAAAAACTCCTACAACTCAATAACAAAAACAAAACTGAATTAAAATGGACAAAGTGCTTGAATAGACATTTCTCCAAAGGAGTTATATAAATGGCCAACAAGCACATGAAAAAATAATCAACATCACTAATCATAAGGGAATTGCAAATTAAAATACAATAAAGTATCACTTCACACATGTGGTAATTGCATTTATAAACACACACAATCACAAATGTTGGCAAAGATGTGGAAAAATTGGAGCCTTTATACACTGTTTGTGAGAGTGTAAAATGATGCAGCTGCTATGTAAAACAGTATGGGGGGTACTCAGAAAATTAACACTAGAACTCTGTATGATCCAACAATACCACTTCTGGATGTTTATCCAAAAAAATTGTAAACAAGATCTTGAAGAGATATTTGCGGTCCCATGCTCACTGAGCATTATTCACAATATCCAAGTGGTGAAAACAACCTAAATGTCCATCACTGAATGAATGGATCATGAAAATGTGGTGTGTGTGTATGTGTGTATTATTTGTTATTCAGTCTTGAAAAAATAAGGATATCTTGTCATATGCTACAATATGGGTGAATGCTGAGGACATTATGCTAAGTGAAATAAGCTAGTCACAGAAAGACAAATCTTGCATGATTCCTCTCATATGAGGTATCTAATATAGTCAAACTCTTAGAAACAGAAAGTAGAGTAGTGCTTGCCAAGGACTGAGGGGAGGGGAAGTGGAGAGTTGCTCCTCAATGAGTATAGAGTTTCTGTCTTTCAAGATGAAAAAGTTCTAGAGATCTGCCGAACAACAATGTGCAGATTATAAGCAAACTGTACTATACACTTAAATTTTGTTAAGAAAGTAGATCTATTTTTAATTAATTAATTTTTGTTACAGATGTTTCTCTTTTTTTCTCCCAATGACACCCTTCTCCCAATCCCCCCCACCACCATTATTGTTTATGTCCTTGTTTACTGATACATGTGTACAAGTTCTGTGGTTTTTCTCTTCTCTCCCCCCACATTAGTCTGCACCCCACTTACATGTCTCTGGGTCTATTTGTTCCTCAGCTTGTTTTGTACATTATATTCCACAAATAAGTGAGATCATGTGATATTTGTCTTTCTCTGATTGGCTTATTTCACTTAGGGTAATACCCTCCAGGTCCTTCCTTGTCGTCTCAAAGGATAAGAGATATTTCTTTCTCACAGCTGCATAGAATTCCATAGTGTATATGTACCACAGCTTTTTTATCCATTCATCTATTGATGGACACTTGGGCTGTTTCCAGATCTTAGCGATTATAAATAGTGCTACTATGAATATAGGGGTATATATATTCTTTCTGATTGGAGTTTCAGGCTTCTTAGGGTATATTCCTAGAAGTGGGATCACTGGATCAAATGGCAGTTCCATTTTTAATATTTTGAGGAAACACCATATTGTTTTCCATAGTGGCTGCACCAGTCTGCATTCCCACCAGCAGTGTACTAGAGTCCCCTTTTCTCCACACCCTCGCCAACACTTGTTGTTTGATGATTTGTTGATGGCAGCCATTCTGGTAGGTGTGAGGTGATACCTCATAGTTGTTTTAATTTGCATCTCTCTGATGATTAGTGATGTTGAGCATTTTTTAGTATGTCTTTTGGCCATTTGTATGTCCTATTTAGAGAGGTGTCCATTTAAGTCTTCTGCCCATTTTTTAATTGGGTTCTTTGTCTTCCTTTTGTTGAGTTGTATGAGTACTCTATATATTTGGGAAATTGACCCCTTATCTGAGGTATTGTTGGCAATTATGGTCTCCCATATAGTGGGTTCCCTTTCTATTTTGATGGCTGTTTCTTTTACTGTGCAGAAGCGTTTTAGTTTGATGTAGTCTCATGTGTTCATTTTTTCCTTTATTTCTATTGCCTTAGGCATTGTATCAGTGAAAATTCTACTGTATGTGATGTCTGAGATTTTGTTGCCTGCATTTTCTTGTAAGATTTTTAAGGATTCATGGATCACATATAAGTATTTTATCCACTTCGAGTTTATTTTTGTTGTATGGTGTAAGTTGGTGGTCTAGCTTCATTTTTTTGCCTATAGCTGTCTAATTTTCCCATCACTGCCTTTGGTCCAATATTAATTGAGCATAATGACTTGAGTCAATTTCTGGGTTCTCTGTTACGTTCCATTGATCTGTATGCCTGTTCTTGTGGCAGTACCAGGCTGTTTTGATTATTATGGATTTGTAGTATAACCTGATATCCAGTATTGAATTTCCTCTTACTTTGTTCACCCTTTTCAAGATTGTTGTGGCTATTTGGCATCTTTTTTGGTTCCATATAAACTTTTGGAGTATTTTTTCTAGTTCTGTGAAATATGTCATTGGTATTTTGATGGGGATTGCATTGAATCTATAGATTGCTTTGGGTAGTATGGACATTTTATTTTATTTTTTATTTATTTATTTATTTATTTTTTTATTTTTTTATTATTAATTTACTTTTGTTACAGATGTTTCTCCTTTTTTCCCCCATTGACACCCTCCTCCCCCTCCCTTCCTGCCCCGTCCCCATTTTTGTTGTCCATGTCCATTGGTTATGAGTACATGCGAACAAGTTCTGTGTTCATCGCTCCCCTCCCCCACCCCCTCTTCTGGCAGATGTCAGTCTGTACCCCACTTCCACATCCTCGGGACTACCCTGCTCCTCACACTGTTATGTTCATTATATTCCAGAAATAAGTGAGATCATATGATATTTGTCTTTCTCTGCTTGGCTTGCAACCATCAAAGTGGAAAGGCAACCCACTGTATGGGAGAGCATAATTGCCTATGATATATCAGATAAGGGACTAATTTCCAAAATATATAGAGTGCTCATACAACTCAACAAAAGGAAGACAAAGAACCCAATTAAAAAATGGGCAGAGGAGCTAAATAGACACCTCTCCAAACAGGACATACAAATGGCCAAGAGACATATGAAGAAATGCTCAACATCACTAATCATCAGAGAGATGCAAATTAAAACAACAATTACGTATCACCTCACACCTGTCAGAATAGCCGCCATCAACAAAGCATCAAACAACAAGTGTTGGCAAGGGTGTGGAGAAAAGGGGACTCTAGTACACTGCTGGTGGGAATGCAGACTGGTGCAGCCACTATGGAAAACACTATGGTGTTACCTCAAAAAATTAAAAATTGAATTACCATTTGACCCAGTGATCCCACTCTTAGGAATATACCCTAAGTATGGACATTTTAATGATGTTAATTCTTCCGATTCATGAACAAGGTATATGCTTCCAGTCTTTTTAACTTCCTCTATTTCTTTTTCAGTGACCTGTAGTTTTCTGCGAATAGGCCTTTTACTTCTTTGGTTAAGTTTATTCCTAAGTATCTTAATTTTTTTGCCACAATGGTAAATGGGATTGCTCTTTTAGTTTCTCTTTCACTGAGTTCGTTGTTCATTTACAAGAATGCTGTTATTTCTTGACATTAATTTTGTATCCTACTTTGCCAAATTCATTTATTAAATCTAGTAGATTTTTTCCCAATTTTTATTAATTTATTTTTGTTACAGATGTTTCTCCTTTTTCCCCCCTAGACACCTTCCTCCTCATCCCAGCCCCCCATCCCCCTAGCATTGTTGTCTATGTCCATTGGATATACATACATGCATATAAGTTCTTTGGTTCATCTCATCCATCACCTCCGCCCCCCTACTCTGAGGTTTGTTAGTCTGAACCAAACTCCTTTGTATGTCTCTGGGTCTATTTCATTCATCAGCCCACCTAGTTCAATATATTCCACAAATAAGTGAGATCATGTGATATTTGTCTTTCTCTTATTGGCTTATTTCGCTTAGCATAATACTCTCAAGGTCCTTCCATGTTGTCTCAAAGGATAAGAGATCTTTCTTTCTTACAGCTGTATAGTATTTCATTGTATGTATGTACCAGAGTTTTTTTTTCCACTCATCTACTGATGGACACTTGGGCTGTTTCTAGATCTTAGCAATTGTAAATAGTGCTGCTATGAACACAGGGATACATATTTTTTTTCTGATTGGTGTTTCAGGCTTCTTGGGATATATTCCTAGAAGCGGGATCACTGGGTCAAACGGCAATTCAGTATTTAATTTTTTGAGGAAACACCATAGTGTTTTCGATAGTGGCTTCACCAGTCTGCATTCCCACCAGCGGTGTACTACAGTCCCATTTTCTCCACACCTTCATCAGCACTTGTTGTTGATTTGTTGATGGCAGCTATTGTGGCAGGTGTGAGGTGATACCTCATAGATATTTAATTTGCATCTCTCTGATGATTAGTGATGTTGAGCATTTCTTCACATGTCTCTTGGTCATTTGTATGTCCTTTTTGGAGAGGGGTCTATTTAGCTCCTCTGCCCATTTTTAATTGGCTTCTTTGTCTTCCTTTGTTGAGTTGTATGAGCACTCTATATATTTTGGAAATTAACCCCTTATCTGATGTATCATTGGCAATTATGCTCTCCCATACAGTGAACTGCCTTTCCATTTTGATGGTTCTTTCTTTTGCTGTGTAGAAGCCTTTGAGTTTGATGTAGTCCCATGTGTTCAATTTTTCCTTTTTTTCTGTTGCCTTAGGTGATGTATCAGTGAAAGTTCTGCTGCATATGATGTCTGAAATTTTGTTGCTTATATTTTCTTCCAGGATTTTTATGGATTCACGAGTCACATTTAAGTCTTTTATACATTTTGAGTTTATTCTTGTGTATGGTAAGTTGATGGTCTAGTTTCATTTTTTTACATGTAACTGTCCAATTTTCCCAACACCATTTATTAAAGAGGCTGTCTTTACTCCATTGTATGCTCTTGCCCCTTTGTCAAACATTAATTGAGCATAATGTCTTGGGTCAATTTCTGGGTTTTCTGTTTTGTTCTTTGATCTATATGCCTGTTCTTCTGCCAGTACCAGGCTCTTTTGATTACTATGGCTTTGTAGTATAACCTGATATCCAGTATTGTGATCCCACCTACTTTGTCCTTCTTTTTCAAGATTGTTGTGGCTATTCAGGGTCTTTTTTGGTTCCTTATGAACTTTTGATGTATTTGTTCTAGTTCTGTGAAATATGTCATTGGTATTTTGATGGGGATTGCATTGAATCTATAGATTGCTTTGGGTAATATGGACATTTTAATTATGTTAATTCTTTCAATACATGAACAAGGTATGTGCTTCCAATTTTTTTATATCTTCCTCTATTTCTTTTTTCAATGTCATGTAGTTTCCTGAAAATAGGTCCTTTACGACTTTGGTTAAGTTTATTCCTAGGTATCTTAATTTTTATGCAGCAATAGTAAATGGGTTTTTTTTGTTTTTTTTTAGTTTTTCTTTCTGTGAGTTCATCGTTGGTGTATAAGAATGCCTTTGATTTCTTGACATTAATTTTGTATCCTGCTACTTTCTCAAATTCATTTATTAAGTCTAGTGGATTTTTGATGGAGTCTTTAGGGTATTCTATGTACAATATCATGTCTTCTGCAAAAAATGACACTTTCACTTCCTCCTTTCCAATTTGGATTCCCTTTATTTTTTCTTCATGTCTAATTGCTGTGGGTAATACTTCCAGTACTATGTTAAATAAGAGTGGTGAAAGTGGGCATCCCTTTCTTGTTCCCATTCTTAAGGGGAATGCTTTTAGTTTTTGTCCATTGAGAATGATGTTGGCTGTAGGTTTTTCATATATGGCCTTTATTATGTTGAGATATGGTCCTTCTATTCCCACATTGCTGAGCGTTTTTATCAGAAATGGGTGCTGGATTTTGTCAAATGCTTTTTCAGCATCTATTGATATGATCATATGGTTTTTATCTTTCATTTTGTTTATGTGGTGTATCTCTTCTATTGATTTGCGAATAGTGTACCATCCTTGCATCCCTGGGATGAATCCCACTTGGTCATGGTGAATAATTTTTTTTTAATGTATTGTTGGATCCGATTTGCTGGTATTTTGTTCAGGATTTTGGCATCTATGTTCATCAGGATTATTGGCCTGTAGTTTTCATTTTTTGTAGTGTCTTTATCTGCTTTTGGAATTAGAATTATGCTGTCCTCATAAAATGAGTTTGGAAGGCTTCCTTCTTCTTGAATATTTTGGAATAATTTGAGGAGAATGAGTGTTAGTTCTTCTTTGAATATTCGGGAAAACTCCCCCGTGAAGCCATCCAGGCCTGGGCTTTTCTTTGCTGGGAGAGTCTTGATTACATCTTCAATTTCCTTAGTTGTTATTGGTCTGTTCAAGTTTTCTATCTCTTCCTGGTTCAGTTTTGGGAGACTATGTGTTTCTAGAAATTTGTCCATTTTGCTTAGATTGTCCAATTTGTTGCTGTATAATTGTTCTTAGTATTTGTTAACGATCCTTTGTATTTCTGTGGTGTCAGTTGTTACTTCTCCTCTTTCATTTCTGATTTTGTGTATTTGGGTTCCCTCTCTTTGTTTCTTGGTGAGTCTAGCTAAGGGTCCATCAATCTTGTTTATGTTTTCGAAGAACCAGCTATTTGTTTCATTGATCTTTTGAATCGCTTTTTTGGTCTGTATGTTGTTTATTTCTGCTCTGGTCATTACTATTTCTTTTCTTCTTCTTCCTCTGGGGTTTTCGTTTTTTTTTTTTGCTTTCTAGTTCTTTAAGTTGTGAGGTTAGATAGTCAATTAGAAATTTTTCTTGTTTCTTGTGGTGGGCCTGTATTGCTATGAACTTCCCTCTCAGAACTGCTTTTGCTGCATCCCCTAGATTTTGTGTTGTTGTTTGCTCATTTTCATTGGAAGTTTTTAATTTCTTAGTTTTAGTTTCAGGAAGTTTTTAATTTCTTCCTTGATCTCCTTTGTAACCCATCCGTTGTTTAATAACATATTCTTTAGCCTCCATGTGTTCAAATGTCTTTGCATGTTTTTGTTGCAATTGATTTCTAGTTTCATGCCATTGTGATCTGAGAAGATGCTTGATATGATTTCAATCTTCTTGAACTTGTAGAGACTTAGTTTGTGCCCTAACATGTGGTCTCTCTTTGAGAATGTCCCATGTGCACTTGAGAAGAATGTGAATTCTGCAGTTTTGGGGTGTAATTCTCTGTAGATATCTATTAAATCCATTTGGTCTAGTGTTTAATTTAGAGTCTCTGTTTCCTTTTAAATTTTTTTAGAGGATCTATCCAGTGATGTCAGTGGAGTGTTGAAGTCCCCTGCTATGATTGTATTGCTGTCAATTTCTTCTTTGAAGTCCTCCAGAAGATTTTTAATATATTTTGGTGCTCCTATATTGGGTGCATATATGTTTACCAAGGTTATATCTTCCTGTTGGATAGATCCTTTCAATATTATGTAGTGACCTTCTTTGTCTCTAGATATGGCCTTCATTTTGAAATCTATTTCATCAGATATGAGTATAGCCACCCCAGCTTTTTTTTTTCTTTCCATTTGCTTGGAAGATTTTTTTTCATCCCTTCACTTTCAACCTATGTGAGTCTTTTGTTGTGAGGTGGGTCTCTTGTAAACAACATATATGTGGGTCGTGCTTTCTTATCCTATCAGCTACTCTGTGTCTTTTGATCGGAGAGTTCAATCCATTTACATTTAAGGTGATTATTGATTTGTATTTATTTATTGCCATTTTTGTTCAGTGTGGTTCTATTTTCCTTCCTATTTCTTCTACTAATTACAGCAGTCCTTTTAACATTTCTTGCAGTGCTGGTTTGGTGCTAATGTATTCCCTTAGCCTCTTTTTTCTGGGAAGCTCTTTATTTGACCTTCTATTTTGAATGATAACCTTGCTGGATAGAGTAGTCTTGGATTCACATCCTTGTTTTTCATGACCTTGATTACTTCATGCCATTCCCTTCTGGCCTGTAGTGTTTCTGTTGAAAAGTCAGCTGATAGCCTTATGGGGATTCCTTTGTAGGTAACCTGTTGCTTATCTCTTGCTGCCTTTAGGATTCTCTCTTCGTCTTTAATTTTTGGCATTTTAATTATTATGTGTCTTGGTGTAGGCCTGTTTGGGTTCTTCCTGCTTGTGGCTCTCTGTGTTTCTTGAACTTGAATGCCTTCTTCCTTCACCAAGTTAAGAAAGTGTTCTGTCACTATTTCTTCAAAAATATTCTCTAACCCTTGCTCCTTTTCTTCTTCTTCTGTGACTCCTATGATGTGAATGTTGTTACGTTTCCAATTGTCCCACAGTTTTTTTATGCTGTCTTCCTTTTTTTTAATTATTTTTTTCCTTTTGGTTTTCTGATTGGTTGATTTTTTTCTACTCTGTCTTCTAATTCACTGATCCAGTCCTCAGCTTCCTCTACTCTGCTGGTTATTCCTTCCAATGTGTTCTTTATTTCTGCTATGTCATTCTTCATTTCTTCTTCGTGGTTTTTCATTTCCAATTGGTTGATTTTCAATGTTTCTATATCTTTACTCATGGTGTTCATGTCCTTGCTCATGATGTTGAGCTTCCTGAAGATCATGGCTCTGAACTCTACCTCTGATAACTTGCTTAACTATTTCATTTATCTCATCTTTGGTAGAGGTCTCTTGTTCTTTCATTTGGGATTTGTTTCTTTGTTTCACCATTTTGGCTATCTCAGTGGGTTTTGGAGCCTGCCAAATTTTCTTGTGGGTGTTGGTGTTCTTCTGGTTGTGGCTCCCTCTACTGCAGCGGTTCTCAACCTGTGGGTCACAACACATTTAGGGGTTAAATGACCCTTTCACAGGTGTCGCCTAAGACTATCGGAAAACACATATTTCCGATGTTCTTAGGAACTGACACACTGGTCCTCTATCCGTCTCCAGGTGGGTCTGCCCACATGCAGATACGCCCACATACAGATACGCCCACATACAGATACACCCACGTACGAGTACCCGGTGTGATGATATCATCGCAACAATTCCATCACATACACTCCATAGAAATACAGGTGTATGTGACAGTGTTGGTACCATAATGTTCTTATGCGGACCAGTCACATATGTGTAGAGAGCAGCTACTGTGTAGAATGCAGCTACTCTTTTAAAAGCAGTTTCTGTGTTGAAAACAACAGTATTGGAGGTAAAATGACAATTCATGAATCATAATTACTGGGTGAATGTAAAATCATGTACTGTAAAATCACCTACTGCAAAAAAAAATATCTGTACCATGGGAACTTAGTCTGGATGCTGATTGGTCTTTTTATATTCAGGTGTGGTTGATGTGAATACTGCCCCCTTGTGATAGTAATAGGTATGTAAAAAACAACAACACAGAAAATGGTAAATCATAGGAAACTTTAATGAACTGTATTGACTAAATTATGCCATGTATCATCTTTTGTGTTATTAAAGCTATTGTTATATATTATTTTCATTAACAAACCATCCCATGACAATGGGTCATGTAGAGAAGAATGTTAGGAAAAGAAAATATAGTGAAGATTTTTTTCAGTACGGTTTTACCTCAATAGTTACAGCAGGAATTTAGAAACTACAATGTGTTATTTGTTGTGAAGTTCTATCAGCCAAATCTATGAAGCCAAACAAACTAAAATGCCATTTTGATAGCAAGCATCAGAGCTTTGCCAGCAAGGATACCAACTATTTTAGAAGCAAAGCTGATGGACTCAAGAAAGCCAGACTTGACACTGGTGGCAAGTACCACAAACAAAATGTAGCAGCCATTGAAGCTTCATATTTGGTGGCACTCAGAATAGACAGAGCTATGAAACCTCACACCATTGCTGAGGATTTACTATTGCCAGTGGCCAAAGACATTGTTCGAATTATGATCGGAGATGAATTTGTTACAAAATTGAGTGCAATATCCTTACCTAACGACATTGTCTGCAGAAGAAAAGATGACATGTCTGCTGATATTCTTGATCAGGTAATCCAGGAAATTAAATCTGCTCCACTTCCAATATTTAGCATCCAGCTTGATGAATCTACAGACGTTGCAAACTGTTCACAGTTACTTGTTTACGTGAGGTATATTAATGATGATGACTTTAAAGATGAGTTTCTTTTTTTGCAAACCTCTTGAAATGACAACTACTGCACGTGATGTACTTGACACAATTGGTTCATTTCTGAAAGAGCATAAGATCTCTTGGGAAAAGGTTTGTGGTGTTTGCACAGATGGTGCTCCAGCTATGCTAGGGTGTTGATTTGGATTTCAATGTTTGGTACTGAATGAGTCACCAAAAGTTGTCGGAACTCACTGTATGATTCATCAGCAAATATTAGCAATGAAGATGCTGTTGCAAGAGTTACAAGAAGTAATAAAAAGCGTCATAAGTTCTGTCAATTTTGCAAAGGCAAGCACTTTAAACAGTTGACTGTTTTTGCAGCTGTGCAATGAGTTAGATCCGCCAAACAATGCTCTGCTATTTCACACTGAAGTGAGATGGTTGTCAACAGGAAAAGTTTTAAAATGTGTTTTTGAGCTTCATGATGAACTCAAAACGTTTTTTAATCAGAAAGCAAGACCGCAGTTCGAAGCACTTTTCAGCAATAAAATTGAACTGCAGAAAATAGCTTACTTGGTTGACATCTTTGCCATCTTGATTGAGTTAAATTTATCACTGCAAGGACCAAATGCAACATGCCTCGATTTGTCTGAAAAGATCTGATCATTCCAAATGAAACTTCAGCTTTGGCAAAAAAAAAAAAAAAATTGGATGAAAATAAAATTTACATGTTGCCTACCTTATCTGCTTTCTTGGAGGAACATGACATTGAACCAAACAAAAGGATTATGATGATAATTTCTGTGAAAGAACACTTGCACATGCTTTCAGATGAAATTTCATCATACTTTCCAAATCTACCTGACACCCCATTTGCACTTGCCAGAAGCCCATTCACACTCAGAGTTGAAGATGTTTCTGAGACAGCACAAGAGGAGTTCATTGAACTTATTAACAACGATGCAGCAAGAACTGATTTTTCTACAATGCCAGTTACATAATTCTGGATCAAGTGTTTGCAGTCATATCCTGTTCTGACGAAGACTGTGTTGCGCCTTCTTCTTCCATTTCCAACAACATATCTTTGTGAAACAGCGTTTTCCAGCTTGTTGGTTATCAAGTCTAAATACAGAAGTAGACTTGTTGTGGAAGATGATCTTCATTGAACTCTTGCAAAGATTGCCTCAAGAATTTTTGATCTGGTGAGAAAGAAGCAATCTCAACCTTCACACTGACGTTGACTTTTTACACATACTGTCACAAAATGTAGCAATGTAGTTTACTGTTGTTATACTAAGACTGTTACCCATGCTACACCATGTTTCAAGACAAAATTTCATTTATTTGTAATTAGAAATACATATTTCACAAGATATAATTACATATTATTTTTGTTATTAATCACTATGCTTTAATTCTGTTCAACTTGTAACAATCAGAATACATCCTGCATATCAGATATTTACATTACAATTTATAAAAGTAGCAAAATTACAGTTATGAAGTAGCAATGAAAATAATCTTATGGCTGGGGGTCACCACAACATCAGGAACTCTATTAAAGGGTCATGGCATTAGGAAGGTTGAGGACCACTGCTCTACTGGGTTTGGATGAGTGTGGGAGGACCCACGTTAAACACCACTGTCAAGTCTTACTTTTCTGGGTAGATTTGCAAGCCCAGGAAAGGTTCAGCTATCGTCTAGCTTTTTGCCTGGAGGCTATTAGTCTCAGTTACTTGATGAGCCTTGGGTTGTAGCCCTCAGCTGAATGAAAAACTCCCTCAGGTGTTCAGCATAAGAGGATTTCCATAGGGCAGAGCCCTGGACGGTTTGGCTCAGTGGTGAGAGCATCGCCCCACAGACCAATGAGTCGCAGGTTCGATTCCATAGGGCAGGGCAGATGCTGGCTGTTAATGAGCCTCAATTTGCATTTCTCTGGCCCAGCTGGGTGGGGTTAAATCTCTGAGGGAGCTGCTCACAGCTAAAACAGCTGCTGTCTGTGGGCTCCCAGACTGCCCTCTCGTGCCTCCGCAGACCTACCAGGTTCGATTCAGTGTCCTTTTTTCCTGTCCCTGGTTATATGGGTCCTCTCCAGCTGCTTTTCTGTTGCTTTTTCCTGATGATTTGTCTTTATTTTAGTTGTAATTCCAGTTTGGTCCTGGGAGATGATCTGTGTAGCTTCCATTCACCCCGCCGCCATTTTGGAATCGAAATCTAATAGATATTTGATAAGAGAGTAGATCTTGTGTGTGTGTGTGTGTGTGTGTGTGTGTGTGTGTGTGTGTGTGTGTGTTTTACCACAATACAGATATATAGTGAGTTAAAGAAGTCAAACCCAAAAGAATACATACTGTATGATTGTTTTTTATATGAAGGCCAACCACAGGCAACATTATGATGATAGAAATTGCAGTCATTACCTTAGGTGAAGGTAGGGATAATGACCAGAAGAGGGCATGAGAGAACTTTCTTGGGTAATATTACTTTGAGTGGTAAATACATGGGTGTATAAAACTATAACAATTCATGAGATAAACTCCAACATCTATTTTTTGTATATAAATTATTGCCTAAAAAAAAAAAGTTAAAGTTTTCCTTTCCAAAAATTAAATATGTTATCTTTACTCCTTAGAAAAAAAGAAGAAAGAAAGAAAGAAAGAAAGAAAGATTACTGATAAAAAATGGCCATGACTCATGCTTGATTAGATGAAAAAATGCTATGTTCAGTTATAGAAAAATTAGGCGTACGTTTAAAATACCCAATTGTCTCATTTTACATTAAGTTTGCAAAGAGGAATAAAAAGTGAAAGTGGGAAATGAGGTTATAATATTTATCTCAAAATTTGACAGTAAAGGTTAATAAATAATCAGTGCTATCCTGTGATATATTTAGAAAACATACATGGGCATAGAGTTTGTTTTCAGCTAATATCAATAGGTCTACAAGCAATAGGTCTTTAAAAAATTGGTAAAACCTTGACTAGAAACTGAAAAGACAGAACTATACAGTAAGACATTGGAAAAAATAAATAACCATACCCAAAATACAGCACAGGGGCAGAAACCAGGAAACATAAAATTAACAAAACCAGAATCCAAACCCAGGATCAGATAGATGTTGAGGTTTTAAAAAATTAAGTGTTTTTGTTTTTTAAAGCAAGCAGGACTTACCCCCACCCCCCAAAATATAGTTCGCCTACATAGACCAGTAGTCTCACTTTTGGGTGTAACTAGAAGAGCAATACAAAGATCCAGAAACCAGACACAAACTCTGAACATCAGTGATTCAAAAAATAACCAAGGTTTACAGTACAAATGGCAATTCTTTTAAACTTGCAACTGAAAACAATTATGAAAAATATATAGTCTACTTGGGGCAAAAGAGAAATTTATTGATATTGGTTTGATCACTGGAGAAGACTTTTAACAGAGCAGAGCAAAAAGAAGTTTATAGTTTGGGGAAGTTGTTATTTATTTGTATGGTTTATACTATATGATAATTATATTAGGAAAACTGTGAGATATCTCTATATATTTATCTCCAAAGTGACTAGAGATTGAGGACAGCTGCACAGTTTAGTCACCATTTCATATTTTATTATATATAATCTGTCCATATTTAATTTGCCATTCAAGACCAAAACAAGTTACAATATCCCCACGGGGCTTGTTACAGATTAACTCTGACTTGGACCAAAGTAGTAAAAGTCAACACTTAACAACAGTGGTTTAAGGAGACATAAACAATCAAGTTTTACACAGAAACACGTGCGCGCGTGCACTCCCACACACATACACACACACACACACACACACACACACTCTAAACATTTCTTTTTTGCCCTGTAGTATACATTTCAAGCACTGTAGGTTTGTTTCAAGTCTCATTCATCAATATCAAGCAAAAGATAAATCTAATAAATATCTGTTATAATTTCAGCATTGTAAGCACAACTTGTAAATTTTTTCACAGAAGAATTGTAAGACTAGAAATATACTTTTTAAAAAAAACTGTAGCAGCATGTAAGTTTAAGTAGTCATAAAAATACAGTTTTGAATAAAGAGAGTTACTAAAGAATTTTATGTTCTGTAACATCAAAAGTTGTTAACATTTTACTTTTCCAATATATCATAATACTTTATGTATTATTAGAGCATGTTTTTGATGTGCATTCTTACTTTTTGTCTTATGTGCTTTTTTTCTCTCCAAATATTTACCCAGAGTAGTATAAAATATGATTATCTTAGTCCCTCTACCATTTTCTATAAGTAAAATTCCTTTTTAAAAATAAAGAATGGATATATTATCAAGTATCTATTTTTGTAGACTCCAGCAGTTTTATTGAACAGCAAATGTTCATTAGTATGTGCTGATATGAAGACGATCTTACTGACAATTCCCAGAGTGTTCCCTCTTTCATAAACAGATTGTTGATTGCTGATGCATAATCCATCTGAGCATTGCAATAAAAAGAAAATATCACAAAATGTGCATAGGGCTTTATAGCAATGAGTGCCAAAAGTTTCAATAGACAGGAAGAGAATATTCACAAGTGCACACCCACAACTATGTTTGTTACTTAGATCTGACTGGTGCTATTTGCAGAAAATGAACTCCCGTTTTATTTTTATTGACTAGATGTGCCTTAAAATGGGTTTTATTCAGTTCTAAACAGGGTTCTTTGTTCAATCTAAGAAAATACTGAAACCCAAACCAAAGTGATAGTATGGTTTAAGAGAGTTTAGCTATTTCACCCATGCCAAAGCATCCAGATGAAGTGTAAGGAAATTCTGTTCATCATACATATGTTTTACTATTTGATGCCAACCATCCAGATGTTCTAAATATGTGGCTGTTTTGGCATCACATAAAATAATTAGAAAAAGAATCCTGATAATTCCTGGTAATTAATTCATTTATGTATTCATTCATTCTACAAATATTTATTTTGTACCTATTATATGCAATGTGCTGTATTTGGTGTTGCAAAAGCATAGGTGTACAAGGATCATAACCTTTGTTCAAGAAGCTTACAATTAGATAAAAGGGATAGGATGTGAACCACAAGGCAGAATGGGGTCTATGCATTTAGAAGCTAAAAACGGTCATGAGCATTAATAAATAAGATAGCCTTCCAAATTTGACCATCAATGTAGCATTTAATCTGAAATTTGTAAGAGTGGGTAATAGTTTTATAATCAATGACTAGTAAAATAATATAAAATGTATAAGCAAAGAAAGTGTATGCAAGAAAATTCCATTCATGAAGTGTAATCTGAAAGAATTGTAATAGATAAAATAGGAAAAGTACATTGACTTAGATTGGAAATGACTTTAAATGTATAATTTGCATTTTATTTTTAAGTGACATGATACACTTAAATGCCATGTACTCTGCTGAAAAGAGATTTGGAAAATAATTTCCTTGTATAAGTAATTTTTCCATCCTTCATCTTTAGTTCTTCTATCTGGCAAATAAGGACAGATTATATCATCTCCAAGGTTCCTTCAAGTATCCTAAAAGTATGAAAAGAAATTTTATTTTGTCATCAAGAGAATTCCATACAAGAATAAGACACATGAGAAACATGCAATCATAATACTCTAGGAAGCTGTATCTCTTACTGATATGTAGGATCCATTGAATTATGGAGACTGTGAATGTAGCGAGAACAGTTAGAGGATTTTTGTGACTGTCTTCACAGAGCCAAATCCAGGATAACAACTTTGGAAACGGTAAGGGATAGGCATGAAAGACCATTATTTGTTTGTTGATCAGAAAATTGTACACAGAATCAGCGTAATTTTATTTGCATTTCCAGTCAGTCTTAGCCAGACCACTTAAACTTTTTATAGTAGAGCTTTTAATATGCAGAGTAAGACTCATAATCCTTGTACAGCCATAGAGGAATATCTAGGGAGTGTCACTGCTGTATGTGAGTGTGTGTATGTATGTGTGTTTAGAAATGCTGTGATAAAAAATATTTTAATAATAAAGTACTGCCCTGGCCAATTTGCCTCAGCGGTTGGAGTGTCAGACCGTAGATTGAGGGTTTCTGGTTCAATTCCTGGACAAGGGCACGTACCTATGTTGCAGGTTCAATCCCGGCCCCAGCTGGGGTCATACAGGAGGCAATCAGTTGATGTGTCTCTCTCATATCAATATCTCTTTCTCTCTCTGTCTCTCTGTCTCTCTCTGTCTCTCTCTCTTTCTCTCTCTCTCTCTCTCTTTCTCTCTCCCCCTCCCTTCCACTCTGTCCAATAATCAAAAGAAAAATATCCTCAAGTGAGGATTTAAAAAAAGATTAAAGTATTATCACTTTTCATATTTTTCTGTCATTTACATTCACTAATGGGCATTTCCATGAAAACTCTGTTTTCTCTTATTTCCATGTAAATACATATTAGACTATGCCTGTGTGACAGAACACTTTCTCAATATTTATTATCGAAATAATTTTTAACTAGAGATGAATATAACATGGTCATAATGGCTCAATGAAAAATGAGATAGGGTTTATTTTTATATGAAAATATGTTTTATACTTTACCATTTTCCAGTGAGAGACCCTTCTAGTGTTTCAAAAATCAAATACTTTGAAAAAAAAAGGAAGAAAGGAAAGTGCTTCATATTAACAAGAAACAAAATATGCACTGATTTTTGGAAACTGTCATATCAGAGTTTTGAAACTTCAGCTACTGAATAGTTCTGTGCTTAAATTTGCTATACTTGTCTGTAAATATTGGAATAATGATTATTGTAAAAACATGTGTGCATGTCAAATGAGACAATAAATGAAAGGCTGGCACATAATACATACAGTAGTTGTTATTAAAAACAAATAAATTATAGTTTTTAGGTTGTCTTTGCAAGTAGATATGAGTGGGGTGAAAGAGAAAGCATAATAAAGAAGATATTTAGGAGTAATGATTGGCCAAAGGACAATTGCTCTTCTTATGTCATTTCTAGAAATTGGGAGCATAGTTAGAAATAGGAGTCAAGAGAGTACCAAAAACTATTCCTAAAGACTGGCAATACACTTAGTGGTCAATTTACTAATGCTTATAAATTAATGAACTTTAGCTAAGTTTTTGCTTACTATTTATAATCAGACACCTTCTCTAGATGCTGGACATGTTAAATATATATGGTCTTAACACTGTTGCCCAGGCTAGAAATTAATAATATGGTGATAGTGTAAGTTAGTGAACATGTTTTTCTTATCTATACTTGTCTAATGCAAATATTACAGATATGAAAAATTGGAAAAAATTACTTCTGGCATTGAATGAATAGATCTGAAAGATATACACAATAAAATATGGAGAAAAGCCAGTTGTTTACAATTAGATCTAATTACTAATGTTTGCAGTGAGTACTTATCTGAGTCCTTGGTTATTTGAAGTGAATTTCTTGCCTCAAAAGAACTAGATATAAGTGATACATATTTTAACAAATCAGAAATATCCAGTTCCTTTAAAAAAGACATTTATATATGATGAAATAAAATTTTATATTGTTTTCTAAATATGAAATCTGTTTACTTTCCTGCACTACTTTCTTCTCGTGATAACCATGGATATATGTGTGTGTGTGTGTGTGTGTGTGTGTGTGTGTGTGTATATATATATATATATATATATATATTTTTTTTTTTTTTTCCTGGTGAGCTGAGAAACCTGAAATCTTTAACCTTTGGTCTACAAAGGTTTTGGAGTAGCTCCCTGCTGTCAGCAGATATGATGCCATGGATTACTCTGATTGTGATTGTGATTAATAATGTGTTTCTCTCCAGACAGTTTCTGTTAGTTTCATGATGAATTGATGTTAGAAATTTCCATTGCACTTTAATGGTTGATTTACTGATGTTTATAAAATGAAAGGTCAATTCAATAGTTTAAAATAGTTGTGATAGCACTGATAGTGAATGATATTTATTTGTAAAAAGGGAAATAATAGAGAAAATCTGGCTGATAAGGTCATAAAGTTGAACAGATGAATGTGTCTAATTGCTCTATTTTCTTTAAAAGGCCATAAACTTTGCCACCTTTTGTAAATGCCAGAGTTGCCATCTCACATGTAGAACTATTCCTAATACACAGCATCAAAGATAGAAGTTCAAAGGAAGATGGAAAAGGGACTTTGAATGAATCCTACTCTATAACTTATCTGCTGAAAAAGGCTTCAGGAAAGTCTGAAGTCAATATTGACAAAGAATAAAAGGAAACGTATTACAAGAAGAGAAAATATTTAAAAATTATTTAAGCACCCAGATAAATCTGGTTTTAGATGTGTACATTTTGACAACAGTCACATTTTATTTTGTTTGTAGGGCAAAAAAAAAGAAAAGGAAGAAATTATATACAAGGTTTCTGAAAGTCTGTGCTTGTGTTTAGAATTTATTTATCTTTCAACTTTCAGTTTTGATATTCACGTAGTTTTGTTTTAGGATAAGAAGAAACAAGAAGCTCTTTTATAGTGCCAGGACATGGCTCCAGCATTTCCCAGGTGTATTAAAGTTACTAATTTCAATATTATTGAACAGTTGTTTTACTGGTGTTTTTTCACATCAGTACTGCACTTATTTAAAACACTGCACTTATGCCCTTACCGGTTTGGCTCAGTGGTTAGAGCATCGGCCTGCGGACCAAAGAGTCCTAGGTTCGATTCTGGCCAAGGGCACGTACGTACCTCAGTTGCAGTTTGTCCCCGACCCCAGTTGGGGTCGTGCAGGTGGCAACCAATCCATGTGTCTCTCTCACATCAATATTTCTCTCTCTCTCTCCCTCCCACTCTGTCTGAAGATAAATGTAAAAATATCCTTGGGTGAGGATTAAAAATAATAGTAAATAAATAAATAAATAAATAAATAAATAAATAAATAAATAAATAAAACACTGCACTTCTAATTTACTTGATAATTATAATTATATATTATATTTTTAGTTTCAGTGTCAGATTTTCAAAAATTACTCCATGTCATTTAGGTGTTTTCCTAATTTGTTCTAAAAGTCTTGTAGTTTTTTTATGTTTGCCTTTGTAGCTTTGTCAGAATCATTAGGGTGTATTTATGGACTCACCATTTTTGTTTCACTAATGTAGGTGTTTATCCCTTTACCCAAACCACATAATCTTCAATCTTAAAATTGAGCAGTCTGGTTCCCCCGACTTCATTCATCTTTTTCAGTTGTCTTACATATCCTAGCTCCGTTATTTTTTCATACACATTTTAGAATTATCCTGTTTTTATCTCCAAATAATTTTTATGGGATTTGGATTGGAATTATATTAAATCTATAAATCAATTTGAGGAGTATTGATATTTTTACCATGCTGAGTTTTCCAATCTAGGAGCATAGTATGTCTTCAATTATTTATGACTTTGATTACCTTCATCACTATTTGTGGCTTTCAGCATAGAGATCTTAAGCACCTTTTGCTAGGTTTGTACCTAAATATATTCCTTTACTGTTTGAGAGAGATTTATCCATGGAGCTATAATCCATTATAAATGCACTTTGAAAAAAATTTACTTTACAATTGTACCTTACTAATGTATCGATAAATTATTTATTTTGGGGTATTAACCATATATCCAGGAACTTGCTAATCACTTATTAGTTCTAGATTTTTTAGATTCATTGGGATTTTCTATCTAGACAGTCATGTCATCTGCATATAGTGACTGTTTTATTTCTTGCTTTCTAATCTATATGATCTTTATTTATTTTTCTTAATTTATCACATTGACAAGGATTTCCATTATGATACGAGTAGAGAGAGCAGTCATTTTCCCTTGTTTCCAGTCTTAGGAGAAAAACATCTAGTCTTCTAACTTTAAATATGATGTTAGTTGTAGATTTTCTTGTAAACACAGTTTGTCAGGTTGAGGAGTTTGCTGAGTGTTATATACTTTTTATCACTAGTGTACATATAGTCAATTCTTTCTCTGTATCAGTAGATATGATCATGTTGTTTTCTTCTTTGAACTGTTAATAAGATTCATTGCATTGATTGATTCCTGAATATTAAACTAGCCTTGAATTCTCAAAATAAAATATTAGCAAAAAAAGTTGATAGGTCTATGGTTAGGAGGACTACTGGTCCATAGTTTCCTTTGTAGTCTGTCTGGTCTTGGTATCTGGGAATTGCTGGCCTTATAAAATTAGTTGAGGAATATTTCCTCCTCCTCTATTATTTGGAAGAAATTATGTAAAATTGTTATTTCTTCTTTAAATGTTTTGTAGAATTTGCCTTTAAAACCATGTAGGCCTCGTGGTTTTTTTCAAGGTTTTTAACTACCAATTCAATACCTTTTGATAGTTATATTACCATTTATGTGATCTGTTTACTCTTGGGTGAATTTAGGTAATTTATAGTTTTTTTAATACTTATTAATATTTTTATTACAAAAGTTATTACAGTACTTTATAGTTTTTTAAAAAATGGTTTATTCCATGTAAATTGTTGAATTTATGCTCATAGTTGTTTATATTATTCCTTTTTAATCCTATCAACGTCTTTGGAGTATGCATTGATATTCACTCTTTAATTTCTAATATTGCTCCCTTGTATATTCCTTTTGTTTCATCAGTCTTGCTATGTTTAATCAAATTTATTGACATTCTCAAAGAATTGGCTTTAGTTTCATAAAGTTTCTCTTGTTTTCCAGGTTTGAACTTCATTTTTTTTGGTCTTATATTTATTATTTTCTTATTTTTTGCCCATTTTAGGTTTATTTTTCCCTTCTTTTGCTAGCTTTTTAATTAAGATGCTAGATTTTAAGGTTTAGACCTTTCTTCATTTTCTTATATGAGCATTTAGTGCTATAAGTTTATCTCTAAACACTGCTTTATTTGTGTCCCACAAATTTTGACATATTATGCTTAAATTTTATTCAGTTTAAGATATTTTCTAATTTACTTTGATAGTTCCTTTTCAATAAACAGATTAATTTGTTGTTTAAGTTCCAAGTATTTTGAGATTTTCCTGTTATCTTTTTATTATTAATGTCATGCTTAATTTTATTTTTGTCAGAAGATGTATTTCACATTACTTCAATATTTTTAAATTTGTTAAGAATTATTTTATAAATAAGAATATAATCTATATTAGTTGATTTTCCACCAGCACTTAAAAATGTGTATTTTGGGGGAGATAACCATACTTATAGAATTCAATTACATCCTATTGGTTGAATGTATTATATAGCTCTTTGATATCCTTGCTGATTTTCTGTCTATTAGTTCTATCACTGAAAGAGGAGTATTGAAACCTCTAACCATAATTGTAGATTATTTATTTCTCCTTTCAGTTCTAATTTTGCTTCATGTACTTTGGCCATTCTGTTGTTTGTTTCTCTAGAAACATTCAGTAGGGTAAAGATTATATCATCAAAGAGGACTCCTTTTTTATTCCTATGGAATATATGTATATTATACTCATAATCTGAAACTATAGGCACTAAAATATATGAAAAAATATATATAATTTTAAATTCTCAGATTTTTAAAATAAGGTTAAATGTTACAAAAAATAAATTGTGTTCTCTATGTAAAATTGTTGACACCTCCTTGATTCAGCCATTCTCAGGGTTTTTTTGCACAAATATTCATATTGTAAATTTATTTGACAAATGTTTTATTGTTTAAATATTCTCTGAAGCTTAATTATATAAATCTCTTCATCTTAACTTCCTTCTGCTTTTTATAGATCTTTCAATTTTCCTTTTTAGCAGATATTTAAAAAAATAAAATTGTCTATGTATTGCTTGCACAACTCTGTACATTCCTACTTAATTATATTGTCCTGTATTGCCCTTTTCTATCTTTAGGTTTAATTAAGTTGTGCTTTACTGAAATCTTTAAATTTCTTGAATATTTCAAATTTCTTTGCATAAGGGTACAGAAATCTTTGGACAATACTTTTCAAAAGTTTGAAGGACAACCCAATATACTCTCAAAGTCACCTTCTCTAAAATCACAGGATGCTGCTTTGTTTCCTTTATGCTCATACAGCTCTTCATATTAGATTATATAAATGTCAATGTTTTAATCATACCTGCTTCATTCTTTCCCTAAAAATTTTGAAATAATTTAAAAGAAAGAAGCTCTGTTCTGTTTATAAAATGTGCTATCATATGACTGATATCACAGCCAATATCTGAGTGATTAAAACCTCCACGATTTAACTTCTAATCGATTTCAGGCTTTTATCAGCAAAAGTGTTTTATGATGTTTTCCCTTACTGCCTTGTAGCTCTGTAATAATATAGATAATACTGCTGTCATTATCTTCTAAACTTATGTGTCAGCTAAAATATTTGTATTACTATTACTCTGCAGATTCAGTATTTTCTTTTACCACTTTCATCAACCTACTTTCTGTATTATTCCCCATTTCTCTTGTAGATATTTTTCTTTAGTTTATATTCCCTGCTTCTTTATAGTACTGAATCTTTCTATCTAGTGAAAATTGTGCAATATTGAGTTATGGATCTTAAGAGGACTTAGAGGACTAACTTTTTATCTTTCTTACTAGTCCTATTAGTTTCTAACTTTGTTAAATCCTCAATGGAATGTAAAGATCTAGAGGATAAGAGCTGTGACTTTTTTATACAGGACATGCACATTAACTCTTTTTGGCATCATATATATGCAAAACAAAAAATAAAACTATATATTGCCTGAGGTAAATCTTATAAGAATGTAAAAGGTTTTCTGAAAAATTAATAATAAATGTTATAACTTTGCTCTTCAAACAACTTATACATTCTCACAAGAGAATAACATAATTGTGACACTGGCAAGTGTTGAAAAGATCAGTCAAATACTGGTGTCTTTTTTTTAAAAAAAATGCTGCTGGCTTAATATTTAGACTCACTTTCATGACTATTTGCTCATATTTTGAGAGTTTAACAAATATTTCCACTTTGAAGATTTATATATTTTAACTTTAATATGAGTGTTGTCTACCAGGCAATTTTCCATAATGGTAAGAAATCTATCTGCCCACATTCTACCAAACACTCTAGAGTTTGCATGTATTTTCTCTGAAATTATCTTATTTGCTTAAAAATTACCAAAACATATTCCACTTAAAGACTGTGTAATCCCTGACTCATTTCTAAAATCTTACTCTTGGATGACTCATATCACAACTGGTTTATTTTGAAACTAAGAAATCAAAACCAAACAATAACAACACGTCTTCTGCATATTTATAAACAAAGCTTGAAATTCTCAATTCCCATCTCTGTATTCTAGCATTGGCAACTCCAAGACCCAGTGGATTCCTAAGAATGGAATTCAAAACACTTAGAAAAGATTGTGCTTGCTAAATTCCTGTCAACTCTTGGGAGGTGAAAGGAGTTCATGTGAAACCATAGAAAGGATGGGCATTTGCTTTAAGCATAACTTGCCTTCCCTGGCCTTTCCAGTTGTAGAAAGTCAGAGTCCATGTATGTATACTGGGTAATAATACCAGAGAAGGGTAAAAAGAGGATTTGTGAAAAGGGAAGTGTTTTATTAGTGACCTTCCAGGCCGGAAGGAAACAAAAAGGTCCACAATTTGTTTCTGTCCTGAGCTTCCATTTTTTAAATAGCTTTATGTCTCATTAACATCATGCTTTTACACTCACTAACTTTTTATTTTGCTCTTAGAACTAGTTTTTTTGGTCTATAAGAAAACATGTATACTCACTGAACTTGAAAAGATCATTTTTGACAAAGAAATTCACTGCAACATGCTATTGAAATGTAGGGGAGGCATTGAGAATTGTAAGCACTGAGAAAACAGGAGAGTTACTTGGGCTGATACAAGCATGTGCTGTAGAAATGGAAATAGCAGGTTGAAATTGAACATGGTAAAATTTAGTCTGAATGTCAGGAAAAGTTGTCAACGCTGAGATTTAATTAGGTAGTGGAATAGTTTCCCAGAAGAAATGGCAGAAATTTATTGCTGAAGCTATTTAAAATTGGCCTGGACAAGCACTAGGGAATATACAAAATGGGGCAATCCTTCACAGATTCTTGAGGATTGATGTAGATAGCAATTGGTCTTTTGCATTTCTAATGTTCATGACCATTATTCTAGATTTTACTTCGCAATGCTTGCTAAATGTGTTCTCTTTACCACTGTAACCCTGAAAATCAGAACATTACATGATACCC